>BSBN01000363.1:0-4800000 GCA_027924645.1 Cunninghamia lanceolata
TGTGATAGTTATGCTTGATATTCTGGAAGTTGGAAGGTTGTTGGTTTGGTAGGAAATGACTGTTGTATGACTATATTGTTGTAGGACAACAATGTGCCCACACAAACATCCAAGTACAACATGGCCAAAAAACTTCACAGAATGGAAATGTAACATCACAAAAACATAAGGAACATATAAAAAATATTTCAACACAAAAGAAAGCCGGCACCAAGGATAGGGTAGAGGCCAAGGCTAGGCTAAATAAATTTAAAAATATATGCCAAGGGAAATGAACTTTAAAATGAGGATAATTATAGTATCAAAATTGTAGGGTATGCAATTTTTGACCTTACCCTTACACATCTTACACCTCTCTTATGTGTCATAAATTTTTCATAATGGTCAAATTGAACACTTTTTTTCAAATCTAGGTGCTCCATAAGGGTATTCAATACATTTGTCATAACCACCAAACTGGGAAGATGCTTTATAACTCCCAATTTTAATATTTTCAATGTAATCTTCATATTTATTACCTTACACAATATCCTAAGTATCCCAGAGAATAAATAATGTCCCCACTCCCACAAGGGCATCTCATTTTGCCCACACATGATATTTTGAGATCATACATTATTTATCATCTACATAATTAAATACAATTTAGAGGAATTAGGATTTGCAAGATGAATGATACACCTAATCTTAACACTTCAAGTTTGGATTCTAAAATCGTTTGTCCTGCAAAGAAGGTTGTTAGTTTTGTACTCTAAGAAAATGAACAATCAAATTTTTTTAACATCAAAATACAAGATAAGTGTGTTAGAAATGATGCACTATTGAATTCTTGTGTTAGAAATGATGCACTATTGAATTCTTGATCACAAGTTAGATTTATTTCTCAAGAGCTGGTTAGAAAACTTTTCTTATAAACTTATTAACTCCCCAATCTTTATGTGTTCAGTTGTATTACAAATGATGCTAATTTGTCAATTAGTAGACAATGTAGAATGAAGTTTGTTCTTAATTAGAATTTCATTATTGAAGTAGTCATAGATGTTGTGTCCAATATGTGTGGAGTTATGTCTAGCAACCCCTTCATGTGAGATAAAAACATTGTATTTTTTAAAGGCCCAATAAGTACTGCTTGTACAAAGGTGGACAATACTTCATGTTGAATGTTTACAAGGGCTAGAAGGAGTACTCATATGTCTAAATCTTGAATCAAAGAAAATTTTGAGTGGATGTAATCAAAATCATTCTTATTGCATGTGAGAAAATTAATGTTTATAAAGTTTCTCCAAATTGAAGCTTCTCATCAACAAATCATACAGATAGTTGGAGATAAAAATTTTCTCTGTCTCGGTTAGAGTGGGTGCAAGGTGAGATGGCAACCATGCCATTTTTTGAGGATAACATCCCTTCTATTTTGAGGATCAAAATTCTTTGTATTGGAGAGGTGTGATCTATGAAGGGATTTTATTCTCTAGATGGCAAGTGAGAACTTGTGTTGAATATCTAAAAGCAGGGCTTTATTGGCATCAAACTTTGAATATTTTTGCATACTTGAATTGCTTTGCAATAATGTAATTTTAAAACAAATAACATTTTGTTTTGAGTTTGTATGCAAAAAGTATGGCTTCTAGATGGCTAGAAAGAAAAAACTGTCAACAGGGGCAGTTTCACAAGTATCAATGGTAGTTTTGAAAGTGTAGGGGTAGTTTTAAAACTCCCTCTTTGTTGAAAGCAATGCCAACTTAGGAAAATGTTTCAAAATGTTTTAGTTTTAGTTTTCTTTTTAGTTTCTCAGTAATTTTGATTTCCAGGGGTTTCCTAAGGTTTTGTTACTATATAAATATCTAATGCAAGCTCAAATTGACCATCAAGGAGAGCAAGAAGAAGATTTAGAGTAGGATTTTATGGACATTTCTGAGATCCTAGTGACTATTGTAAGTTGTAGATCAAGGTTGTGGAATTTTAGAGAGGTTGTTCAGGTGTGAGGCAATATATCAGTTTGTTGATACTGTTGTTAGAGCCCAAGAGGCTTGGACCAAGTTATATGTCAATTTTGAGAGATTTTGAGTAACACATCCTAATGTTTTGTTAGAGTTTTCATCTGAAATGGCGTTTCTCAAAGGTATATTAGTGTTGCTTGTTTATGATATTTATTTCTGTTTAATTTTCTTGCAATTTGTTGATTTTTTCAAATTAATCATAGTCTATTATTTGTTCTCATCTAATTTCGTATGTTGAGGAGTTATGGTATAACCATAAGTGTCTATGGATCACCCTGTTGTTTAATACAATAGAATGTAGAGGTACAATTGATTGTAGAAATAAAATATAAATGTCATATTCTATGATTTATCCTCTACAAGAATATTTTTATTTTAGAGGGGTAGTTAGGGGAGAGGACCACATAGTGGAGCGGGGTCCTATACTAGGTATAGTAGTTGAACAAAACAAGGCAAGATGTAGGGTACTATTTACTCGAAAAAAATTTAAAATATTCCTAAAAATAAAACACATATCGCACCAATCATTGTTTAGAGAATAATTGTTTACTAATTAGCATTTATTTCCTCAAAATAGGTGGTAGATAGAATGTTTTTACAAATATTCTAAAACATAAAAGCATTTGACATACATTATACATGTACCCTGCTGAAAAGATTTGGACCTATAAGATAATATATAACCTATATACTAAAAATATAGAGTACTATTTTTCTAGCTACATATGCAGTGACCACCCATAATAAAGTACTATTTTTCAACAATAGATTCTTTTGTAAATAAAATGCATATAAAATTGTCCCATCATATATATAGATACATCCCATAATAAAATATTATTTTCCAAATATAGACTCCTTTGTAAACAAAATCCATGGCCAAGTGTCCCATCAAACAAACTGATACATCTACTCATTAAGTGAATACTTTCAAGTGATATTTGACCAACTACTGGTCACTTCCTCCATGAATACCTGCAAGCAACACACTCAAATGTGTAAGGCTCACCAATTAAATTGTCAAGACAAGAAGACAAAAATTTAAGGCTTCAGACCTATTGTGCCTTGCACACACGCCCCATTTTGCCAAATGGAGACCCCCTCTTTTGCTTTGGCTTGGAGTCTCAACCTTTGTTACTTATGACAATGGGAAGGTGAATTTGTGCTTAGAGTGCATGATTTGTTCCAGATTTGAGTATTTTGCATGTTTGGAGTGATTTGATGTCATTTGGAGGTGTCTTGGGTGGTCTTATGCTTAAAAAATAGCCATTTGTTGCCTTCTGCACTGAAATTGGGTGTTACTGCATTCTGCTCCAAAATCATGTCACTGGATATTGCCCTTGAAACTGATTCTACATGATGTGTCATGTTGAAATTCCTAGTTTCCAGGTCTTAGAGTTGCAAAATCATGTCAAATTCCACAAGATTTCACTAAGGGGTTCATATACTTTCATCCCGTCGCATGGTCCTGAAGCCTTGATTTGGCTAAGTCTAAAATCTGGTGGAACTTCAAAAATCTAGAATCTGCATGTTAAATCCTATGGATCTGGAACCTATCTCAAACATCTTGACAGTATATTTAAAAATATTTAAAGTATAAGAAATTAAATATCTCTAACTTATACTTAAATATATTTTTAAATATACCTTGCCCCTGGGAAGTTCAAAATTTGGCGCTAAAATTGACCTTTATTGCCTTTTACACTAATATCCAGTGCCATTGGATATCAGCACTGGACCTTCCTTTGTGCATTTAGCACTAAAATCATCACCCACCTCATTTGCACTAAAAGGAGGTTCAATCAACTTTGTGCAATGCAACCTAAAATCTGCGCTAGTCATGTTTGGACCCTGAAACCCCGCCAACAAGCCCTTACAGTCTTAGCACTAAATTCATTTTCCACAGACTTGTGCTAGAATCCACCCCGACCGACCTTATGCGATACTATTAGTCAGTCTGAGCCTAAACCCACGCCTACCCTCTTTCATTTTCCTTGCGCTAAAAACATGGATCACGGACCTGCGCTGAAAACTGCCTTCACTGACTTTAGTCAGTTGACTTCAAATCTAGCGCTAGGTCGGTAGAAGCTAAAACTTGTGTAAGAAGTAGGACCCAAAATCTGTACTAAAGGTGTTAGCGCTAGAATTGCCCTTCACTACTTTAAGTCAGTACACCCCAAAATCATCTCTTTTTGCCATTTTGGGCCAAGAAACACATTTTTTTCAAGGTGCAAACTAGATTTTAATGGTGAATTTGAATTGCATATCCATTTGTCGCATCATGATGGAGATTTTTACCAAGTTTGTGTGGATTTTGGGCATGTTTTACAACAATTAATGCTATTGCACATGAAAAGTCAGTACCCCCCAAAAATCTTGTTTTTTGTAGAAAAGGCTATAAAAATGCAAAACAAATGTCTCCAAATGGATTCAAATGGCCACAAAAAGCTCCCAGATCATCATATTGGCCAAATGGGTACTTGAAAATGGTAAAACACTTAGAAAATCATGCAAAAATCACTGGATTTGTGAAGGTTTATAAGGAAGCAACATTAAGCTTGAGCTGTCCCTAATTGATCTATGGCTGCAAGCAGACATATCTTGATCCAAATTAATGGAAAATGATTGTTTATGATGAAATTGATGCTTTGCATCATGAATTATAGGTCTTGGAGGACACATGAGATTGTTGGACCTAATTGGAGCCGTCTTGGAAGGATGTACACATAGAGGTACCCTGCTGACTCAAAAATGCAGAATCGACACTCTATCAACCAAATTGTTGTTGCACATGCAGAAGGAAGTCAGTATGATGTCCAAGATGATGGAGATAGGCCTCAAGAGCTGGGAGACATTGAAGATCATGCCTATTTCTTGGCAATTCCTGCAGATCTAGTCTAATGTCCAAGACATGTTCACACTTGTTCATAGCTATCCCAGCATTCCAGTCATGCAATAATGATTCACCAGCATCTAGTAGGATATGCCTTCATCGAAAACATGTCATATATTCCTCTTAACTATTCAACACATTGGAGAGGCCATTTGTCTTATGAAACAATTCACAGGAGACGAGCAACAAGATAATCCAATCAGCATGAGCAATCCCGCCAGTCCACATTAGCTCAACTTTTCACATGTCATATGACCTTATTTTGACTTCCTTTCACCTTGAAAAGTGGCTCTTTGGAATATATATCCAAATGGGTATCCATTTTATCCAGATTCAATGTATTTGCAAGTTGTATTTTATTTTTTTCCTAAAGGACAAATGCAAATCCAAAAATGCAACAAACTGATGTATCTCATTAAATGCCATGTAATCTAGACCATTGGTGTTGAGTTAATCTCCACCGTCCATTCAAAAACTCAGTATGGTGCCTTGTCTATAAAAGGGTCATCCTTTTCTCTCATTTGTAAGTAAATTTGATAATGAATTGATGAGACTAGAGCTGCCAAAATTCAATCAATACAAAGCAAGTTTTGCAGGTTGCTGGGAATTTGTGTTTCTGTGTTGTCTCATTTTGGACTTCATGGTTCATGTCAATCTAAAATTAGTTGATATTTAGTTGCATTTGTGACTAATCATTCAGATATTTGATGGATTTCTTGTCCATACCATTAATGGCTTGCTGATTGTATGTCATTGTGCATGGTTAGTCTGGGCATATTTCATATGAGCTAAGTTCAGTTGTATGATTTCATTGAGCTGCACTAGGGATTGGGTGTTTGATGAACCTTCTACAATTTGAAAAATCATTGCATTTCCTTAGAAGATTGCATTATCTTTGTGGCATTGTGGGCTGCCTGTTTAAGCAGAGATTTATTTATTGTTGGGAATTTGTCTATCTGTGTGTTGATCATTTCTGCAATTGTCTATAGGATCTCTTATCCCTTCTCTCTCTCCATTTCCTTTTGCATTTTATTTACATAAAGTTTGGTAGATTTAGGGTTTGAGCAGTATTACATTGATCATCTACTGAAATTTTAGACTTTACAATCTGCATCCCCTAGGGTTTCTGCATTTACATTGCTGCCATCTTTTCACAAACCCTATGTTATATGTAAGTCCCTTGTTGGTACAACTGATACATACCAACTGAGTCATTCCTACAAGCTAAGACCTAGCTGTATTATCCTTTGGGTAGTCCTATCTTGGATACGATACCTTTTTCAAGAGAGGTGAGATACCTGTATTTCACCTACGTTGCTATGTGCTAAAACCACCATCAACAAGACCAAACAAGCATTCAACCAAATCAATCAACTATCAAACTTATTGCCAAATTCAAAGTTTTGAATACCTGCAAGAAACACAATCGAAGGTGTAAGGCTCACCAATCAATCCGTTAAGAAAATAGGACGTAAATTTAAGACTTCAGACAAACAAACATTCAACCAAATCAATCACCTCTCAAACTTATTACCAAATTATTCAAATTTTTTAACATCCATGAAATCCATCTTTTTATCTCAAATGAATCGATCCACACAAATCAATTTGAACCAATCAAATGAAAGTGCACAGATCAACACCAATTCCTAGCACATATTCATACACATAGGTCCCCATTTTTCTAGCTCCATTTTCCTACATCCCTTACAAAAAAGTCTTGTAGAGTTCAAATTGCACAATGCTATCTACAAAACTATAAGTTCACACTATACTTTAAATTCCTTATATTTCTATATGATGTAAATGTTGTAGCCAATATACTGTATGTGCAAATATGTTGTTTTTTCTTATACTGTAAATTCCTATCTATTCTATGCTAATTTGCTTATACTGTAAATGTCTATACTGTAAGTGCAAATATGCTATTTTTTCTTATACTATAAATGCCTATCTATTCTATATGATGTAAATGTTATAGCCACTAGAATGTAAGTGCATATATGCCATTTTTACTTATACTATAAATGCCTATATGTTCTATATGATGTAAATAATGTAGCCACTATCAGGGATCTTTTTAGTGGTGAATCTTCGCCAATTGGCGAATAGTTTATATTTTCCAATTGCGATTTGGCGAATACATTACAACCGATGGAGGGCCAATTCGCCCAGATTTTTCAAATTTTTGGTCAAATGCATTTCAATTTGCCACCAATCTATTTATGAGGCATTTATAATTATTATTTTCACCACAGTATTCTATGTAGTTCTAACGGTGATTCACCTGGAATTTTGGCGGCATGTTTTAATTCACCCACATATTCGCCAATAACATTAAATAGTTCACCATGTATGAGGATAAATTTTTCCATTAGTGTATTAAATTCTTGCTTATTTATGGAATAGGGGTCCATATTTTATTTATATCCATTGATTTCCATTTTAATCTAACAGTTGTAATTAAATTCCGTAGGTCCTTTAAGCATGTGCCTTTTTAAAGGCATGCTGAGCCCAAAATTGCTTTTGGGTCGTGGGATTAGGATCTAATCCCACAACCCAAAAGCAATTATGGGATTAACATGCCTTTAAAAAGGCACACGCTTAAAGGAGCCTGAAATTGCTTTTGGGCCGTGAGATTAGATCCTAATCCCATGACTCAAAAGCAATTACGGGCTCAACATGCCTTTCATTTATTTTTGTTTTTAAAGTTTGATTTTTAAAAATATTTAATTTTTATGTGTTCCAATGCCTTCTCAATAATGGTTTTGTGCTAGGAGCGCGTCGGGGTTGCTATCCCCAGACCTTGCGAGGGGGCTCTGCCCCCTCGACCACCGCGAGGGGCGCTGCCCCTTGAGCCCATCGGTGGCTTCTGCCCCCGAACCCTTGCTTTAGAATTATAAAAAATAAAAGAATATATGGGGGGATTGCGTTGGCCCACTATGCAAAATTTTAAAGGAAGGATTCACCATTGTAATTATTTTTTTGTCTATCATTTGCTACAATTTGCCAAGATTTTCTAAAAAATTATAATAATGTGCATAGATTCACAAGTAAAATTTATATTTTTTCAAAAAAAAGGAAAGATTCGCTAGGAAAATTATGGCACTTAGCTAGGATTCGCTAGGATTTTATAGGTTTTTTTTGGGGGTGGGGGTTCCTTAAAGTTACCCCTGGCCACTATACGTTCTATTTGATGTGAATGATGTAGCCACTATACTGTAAGTGCATAAATGACATTTTTTAAGTTATTTCCTTATGATATAAACATCAAACTATCAAAATGTAAACATCAAACTCTATATTAAAAAGATAGAGTTTAATCCTCCTAACTACATATGTAGGGACCACCCATAATAAAGCACTACTTTTCAAATACAAAGTTCTTTGTAAACAAAATGAATACAAACTATCAAATTGTAAACATCAAATTATCAAACTATAAACATCAAACAATTCCATAGTATAAGTTTATGTTACCTTATCATTTTTCTTGTAAACATCAAACTGTCAAATTGAAATTGTCAACATCAATTCAAAAACTAATCATTTGTTTAGCCACCACTGTGAACTATCAAACTCAACTTACAAATTGTAATTTCAATGGTATAACAAAAGTTTTATTGTTTGTGAAAGATATTAAAAATTTGTTTTCATTGCTCATTAAATTAAAACAATTTGAACTGAATGTTACTCTTCATTGTTAACTTGCATCATAAATTTTAAACTATCAACCTCACTACATGTGTTTGAGTAAACAAAATTTGTGTACTTGTCATGTACAAGCCCACATGGAACTTGAAAGTTAGGCTACACCACCCTGCAGGCCTCTCTCCTAATCAACACATGTGATTATCTTCAAAGCCACAATAATGGTTGGTAGAATGTCTAGTTGAATGCTTAAGGCTCTTTGTTTCATTAACTTTCTATTGAAAAGATGAACTAAAGATTCTGAAATTCAAAACTGGTGTTCAAGGGTGTTTTTTCTAATAGTTAATGTGTGGCATCTATATCTCTATAGATGAAGAATAAATCTTAAATGCAGACCTAGTATGGCATGAAGAGACTGAGGACAACCCTACCTCCACAAAAATAGTTAGATTCCCACTAGATGAAGAGACTCAAGTTGCTAATGAGAGAACTCCACAACCAGTTGAGGTAGTTGTTCAGATGAATGTAGCTGCTAGAACCAAGAAGATTTCGATGCAACGGGTGTGGGCCAAAGAGGACATGGATTGAAATCTTAAAGATGTGGGAGTGCAACAAAGAAATGGGGAATCCCTACCACCACAATCAATAACTGGTTAGGTGGTATAACTTAAAATTCAAAGAAAGGTCCTCTTACAGTGGTATAAAGAGATGGTGTAGTGGGCCACAGGCTTGAGATTATCCATCTCAAGGTAAAAGTTGCAGAAATATGCCAAACACGACCCAACCCATTTAAGGATGGGTTGCCTGGTAAGTCATGGTGGATTGGTTTTAAAAGGTGTCATTCTGAACTTGCATTGAGCACAGTGGAAGGCCTTGATAGAGACAAAGTACTAAACCTCAGGCCTACAATTATGGCTGCATTCTACACAACACTGTCCAAATCCTATGATGCCAATCCATATGGACCTCTTAGAATATGGAATTGTGATGAAATTGGCATTTAGGCAGGGAGAAATGGAGCCACATGGGTGTTGGCAAAAAAAGGTAGAAAAAGTGTTTTGTACATCATACCAAAGAGTAGGTAATTGATTACCATTTTGTGTTGTGTGAATGGTGTCAGGCATATCATACTAGGGTTTTATCTGTTCAAGGGTAAAAAGAAGCTTAAAATTACATTCATGGCCATGAACTGGGTGCTTGCATGGTTGCCCAACCCCACACATGGATGACTAAAAAACTATTTATGAACTGGTTGTATCACTTTACAAGATTAGTTTTAGGTGGTGTCTCACCGACAAATAGGCACTTGCTGATTTTTGATGGCCATGGAAGCCATGTCGCTGTAACAACTATCCAAGAGGCAAGGTTATTGAGGGTTTATTTGCTAACACTGCCAGCACACATCTCACACAAACTACAACTACTCAATTTGAGTGTATTTTTAACATTTAAATCATACTTCAAATTTGAAAGAGCTGTGTGGCTAGCAAGGTTTTCAAACATTGAAATAAAGAGGGTAGAATTGGCAGAACTAGGCAACAAGTCATTTAATAAAGCATTACCGGTTTCAAACATCATAGCTAGATTTAAAAAATATGTATTTTTACCATTGATCCAAAGGCACTTATGGAGGACATGCACCCCAGCAACACATTTTAGTTTAGCATGCATGATGATGGTTGTGTAGTGCATAACATCCTTAGTCTTTCTAGAGTTGATGTTTCATAAGTATAAGTGGCGAATACATTACTATCAGGCCTTGTAGATGATAAATTAAATCCTAGAAATAGTGGTATAGGAAATTATGCATGATTCACCTCAAAGTAATTTTCATGATTTAGCGAAACCAGTGGTGGGGGGTCAAGTGTATGTCAACATGGTAGAAACTCAACATGAACAAAGGGAAGATGGAGTTAGTCTTCTATCTTAGCCAAGCCACCCATCATGGTTATTGGAGGGAGCCATGAATTTAGGAACTAATTTACATTCCCAAGAAGAATATGGCACATTTTCCTTCCCATCTCCACCACCCACATTGAATGTACCTAAAATGGCACATTACTATGCTGAATGTGGAGGTTGGGATGGTGGAGATAATGCAAAACTGAGCTAGGATAGTGAGGAAGTTTGCAATGAAGGTTAACATACCATTCATGTAGAATTCAACTAGTCATTGGGTTCCCAAACCGATTCACACATTAGAAGATTCCTTAAACTGTCTAGTCATATTGTCAAGGAAAGACATAGGAATGCAGAGGATAATGTATTTTGCTTGAGGTGACAATCTCAACTCTTAACAACATATGATTTCATAAATCTTTTAATGTAGCAAGTGCAAAGAAAGAAACAAATCGAGGAGATAAAATTTTGAAAGAGACAAGAAATTGAGGATAGAAAAGAAATGCAAGTTGTTGCAAGAGAATTGAAGGAGCAAGCCAAATTAGATAGAGACCTTCAACAGAAAGCAAGAGAACAATAGAAAGTATTACAAAGGTAGGAAAAGGAGTAGAAAAAGGAGAAAGAGAGGATTCGAAGGGAGCACTAAAGAAGGGAAAAAGATATTGAAGTGACAAGGACAACTTTAGAGAGACAAAGGTGTTTAAGCAATCCACTGAATCCTTTGCCATAAAATCATGCATTGTTTAGGGATGTGATGAACATTCATGTACCTCACTATTCTACTATAATAAATTCTATAGGTCTGACCCTATCCCATGTCAGAAGCACTCTAATCCCAAGTCTAACACCATCTCTGTTGTTATATGGAGCCTAATCAGACTCGGAGGTTATATTTTCCCCACTTTTATCAGTGCGGTTTCCCCCCAAATTCCTACGGGGTCAAGGGGCAGCACCCCTTGCGGGGGTTTGGGGGCAGCACCCCTTGCGGGGTCTAGGGGCAGCGCCCCTAGCGCGTTCCCTGTTGCGATACAGGGCGGGGTCGAGGGGCAGCGCCCCTGTGGGGGCTCGGGGGCAACGCCCCTGAAACCTCACACAGTTTTTTATTATTTTATAATGCACCAGGAGTTAATTTTTTCATTGACCAACATAAGAAAACCCTATTTTGTAACCGACAAAAAGCTTGATAAAAAGCGGCTAAGGGTTAGGGTTTTGAGATTGTATTGTAGCATTTTGCAGCGGTATTGAGTTGCAGGGATTGCTGATTGTAATCGGTTTGATTTACTGGATAATAATATTGGACTCTCTGTTTGGTGGATGTAGCCTGAGTTTGGGTGAACCACGTTAAAACTTGTCTCTCGCTATTATTATTTCTGTGTATTTCCATTTCTCTGTTTAATCTTTATTTGCATTTAATTGATATCTTCTGTCGGCTAACCCTAACAATTGGTATCAGAGCAGGTTGTGTTCGATTATCATCTGCAGGAAAGTCTCACGGTTGAGTGGGAGTAATGGCAGACGAGGGTAAAATGAAGGTTGATAAATTCAATGGGCAGAATTATCAGTTATGGAAGATGCAGATGGAGGACTACCTCTATCAAAAGGATTTATGGAGGTTGGAAGGAGTAGCCAAGAAACCGGCAACAATGTCTGATGAGGATTGGAATCTTTTTGACAGAAAGGCACTAGGAACCATTCGGTTGTGCCTGGCACCGTCGGTGGCATTCAATATAACAGAAGCGAAGACAACAGATGGTCTGATGAAAGCTTTGGCAAAATTGTATGAAAAACCCTCAGCCTCAAATAAGGTATTTCTCATGAAGCAGTTGTTTAATTTAAAAATGGTTGAAGGTGGGTCTGTGATAGGTCATTTAAATAAATTTAATACGATTGTCAGTCAATTGACTTCTGTAAATGTAAAATTTGATGAAGAAGTTAGAGCTCTCTTGATATTATGTTCATTGCCTGAAAGATGGGATAGTTTGGTAATGGCGGTTAGTAACTCTGTTTCTGGTTCAAATACCCTAAAATTTGATGATGTTGTTGGTGTTATTCTGAGTGAGAAAATTCGTAAGAAAAGCTCAGGTGGATCCAAATCAGGCAGTGTTTTGAATGCAGAAAGCAGGGGCAGATCAAAGGAGAGAGGAAAAGGTTTTGGAGGTCATGGGAAGTCACGAAGAAAATCAAAGGACAAAAGATCCCAAACCAGAGGACAGAAGGATTGCTGGTCTCGGAAGAACAAAGAAGGAGATAAACAAGAAGGCAATAAGGAAGCAAATGTGGTAAGTAATAAATCTGAAGATGACGCTTTGATTCTTTCCCTAGATAATGCTGATGATTCATGGGTTTTAGATTCAGGGGCCTCATTTCATGCTACGCCCCATAGAAGTTATTTTCTTGATTATGTCCAAGGGGATTTTGGGCTGGTTTATTTGGGAGATAACGAACCCTGTCAGATTGTTGGAAAGGGAAGAATCAAGATTAAGTTGCAGAATGGGAATCATTGGCTACTACAAGAGGTAAGGCATGTTCCAAGGCTCAGTAGGAATTTAATTTCAGCAGGGCAGCTAACTGAACAAGGTTGCACTGTTACATTTACTGATAAAAATTGGAAGGTTTCAAAAGGTGCCTTAGTAGTAGCAAAAGGTGTGAAAGTAGGCACCTTATATCTTTGTACAGGTCATACTATTCCTTCTACTTTAGCTATTACAGAGAAAAAACAAACAGGTTCAGGAACAGTTGCTGCAGGTTTGCAGGAAGAGACTGGAAAAGTTGCTGCAAGTTCTGAGACAACACTGTGGCATAACAGACTTGGGCATATGAGTGAAAAAAGTATGAAGGTACTTCATTCTAAGAAAGTTTTACCAGGTCTGAAATGTATTAATATGGATTTCTGTGAAAGTTGTGTGTATGGAAAACAAAAGAGAGTTAGTTTTCTCAAGGATGGGAAGCAAAAGAAAAATGAAAAGTTGGAGCTTGTGCATACAGATGTATGGGGACCAGCTCAGGTATCTTCTCTTGGTGGCTCTCGGTATTATGTTACATTCATAGATGATGCAACTAGGAAGGTCTAGATTTATTTTCTTAGACAGAAATCTGATGTATTTGAAACATTTAAGAAATGGAGAAGTTTGGTTGAGAATGAGACGGGTCAAAGATTAAAATGTCTCAGATCTGATAATGGCGGTGAGTATTGCAGCAAAGAATTTGAAGATTATTGTTCCTTTAATGGAATTCGTAGGCAGAAAATGGTTCCAGGGACTCCATAGGAAAATGGAGTAGCTGAACGCATGAATAGGACAATAATGGAGCGTGCAAGGACCATGAGATTGCATGCTGGGCTGCCTTTAAATATGTGGGCAGAGGCTGTCAACACTGCTGTATATTTAATTAACAGAGGTCCTTCAGTTCCTTTGGGCTGTGGTATTCCAGAGGAAGCATGGATAGGCAAGAAGGTGAGTTATTCTTTTCTGAAAACCTTCGGCTGTGAAGCATTTGCACATATAGATTCTGAAAATAGAACCAAGCTAGATGCGAAATCAAAAAAATGTACCTTCGTTGGATATGGCATTGATGAATTTGGTTATAGGCTATGGGATTTTGAAAATCAGAAAATTGTGAGAAGCAGGGATGTTATATTCAATGAGAAGGTGTTGTACAAAGATCAGTTGCAGCAGCATGAGAAGAAAGAAAATGATTTTGTGGTGCTCGATGATACTCCAAATAGTGATGTTCCAGTGGTTCCTCATGCTCCGCAATAGCAACCAGAAATACCACAAACTCCAGTGAATGTTAGACAGTCCACAAGGATAAGTAGACCTCCTGAAAGGTTTTCTCCCTCTTTGTATTCTATTTTGTTAACAGATGCTGGTGAACCAGAAGGGTATGATGAAGCTATGCAGGTGGATACACAGGTTCAGTGGGAGCTTGCAATGAAAGAAGAAATGGACTCCTTGCTGAAAAATCAGACTTGGGAATTATGTAAGTTACCTGCAGGTAAAAAGGCTTTACCAAATAAATGGGTTTACAGGCTGAAAGAGGAAGATGGAGGTAAGAAAAGATTTAAAGCCAGGTTAGTTGTAAAAGGATTTGCATAGAAAAAGGGCATTGATTTTGATGAGATATTTTCTCCGGTTGTCAAGATGACTTCTATTCGTACTGTTTTAAGTATTGTGGCTGTTGAAGATTTACATTTGGAACAGCTAGATGTTAAAACTACCTTTCTCCATGGTGATTTGGAGGAGGAGATCTATATGGAACAGCCCCAAGGATTTGAGGTCAAAGGTAAGGAGAAACTAGTGTGCAGATTGAAGAAGAGTTTGTATGGCCTGAAACAAGCACCTCGGCAATGGTATTTGAAATTTGACAGTTTTATGGCTGAGCAAGGCTACAGCAGGTGTAATTCTGACCATTGTGTTTATTTTAAGAGGTTAGATAATGACAACTACATTATTTTATGTTTATATGTTGATGACATGCTTGTAGCTGGGTCTAACATGGATCACATAAGAGAGTTAAAACAGCAATTGGCACAATCATTTGATATGAAGGATTTGGGGGCAGCAAAACAAATCCTTGGTATGAAAATTTGCAGAGATAGGCCGAACAGAAAATTGACTCTATCTCAGGCTACTTATGTTGAAAAGGTGTTGCAGAGATTCCACATGGAGAATGCAAAAGCTGTCAGCACACCTTTGCCTAGTCATTTGAAATTGACTAAGGACATGTGTCCTAAGACACAAGAGGAGGAAGAGAAAATGTCCAAGATACCATATGCTTCAGCTGTAGGCAGTTTAATGTATGCCATGGTATGCATGAGACCGGATATTGCACATGCTGTAGGAGTCGTTAGCAGGTATATGAGTCATCCCAGATTAGAGCATTGGAATGCGGTGAAATGGATTCTCAGGTATTTGAGAGGTACATCCAATAAACACTTATGTTTTGGGGGCTCTAATACTGTTTTAGTAGGCTATGTAGACTCAGATTTGGCAGGAGATATTGATACCAGGCGGAGTACTACAGGTTATGTCTTTACTGTCGGCGGAACAGCGGTGAGTTGGATTTCCAGGTTACAAAAGGTGGTTGCTTTATCCACCACCGAGGCAGAATATGTAGCTACAACAGAGGCGAGCAAGGAGATGATATGGCTGCAATCTTTCCTGAATGAATTGGGCACACAACAGGTTAACAGTTATTTGTTTACGGATAGCCAGAGTGCCATACATCTTGCCAAGAATTCTGCCTTGCATTCAAAGACCAAACATATACAGTTGAGGTATCACTTCATTCGGTCAGTGTTGGATAATGGACAGTTACAGCTGGCAAAGATACATACAGATGATAATCCAGCAGATATGTTTACAAAGGCAGTGACAAGGGAGAAGTTGAGCTCCTCTTCAGCTTCGGTTGGTCTTCTAGACTGAACACAACAAAAATAGAACAGCAGAGTCCAGGGTGCTTATTTCCAGTGGGAGCTACAGGGTCAGTGGTGTTATGATCAGTCTCCAAGTGGGAGATGTTATGGTGTGGAGTCTGATCAGTCTCCAAGTGGGAGATTGTTGTTATATGGAGCCTAATCAGACTCGGAGGTTATATTTACCCCACTTTTATCGGCGCGGTTTCCCCCCAAATTCCTACGAGGTCAAGGGGCAGCGCCCCTTGCGGGGGTTTGGGGGCAGCACCCCCAAGACAGGGTCAAGGGGCAGCGCCCCTTGCGGGGTCCAGGGGCAGCGCCCCTAGTGCGTTCCCTATCGCAATACAGGGCAGGGTCGAGGGGCAGCGCCCCCGAAACCTCACACGGTTTTTTATTATTTTATAATGCACCGGGAGTTAATTTTTTCATTGACCGACATAAGAAAACCCTATTTTGTAACCGACAAAAAGCTTGATAAAAAGCAGCTAAGGGTTAGGGTTTTGAGATTGTATTGTAGCATTTTGCAGCGGTATTGAGTTGCAGGGATTGCTGATTGTAATCGGTTTGATTTACTGGATAATAATATTGGACTCTCTGTTTGGTGGATGTAGCCCAAGTTTGGGTGAACCACGTTAAAACTTGTCTCTCGCTATTATTATTTCTGTGTATTTCCATTTCTCTGTTTAATCTTTATTTGCACTTAATTGATATCTTCTGCCGGCTAACCCTAACAATCTCATGTAAGCAACACTCTAATTCTAGAAACAAGGGAGAAGGTTGGGATTACTTTGTCAAGCAACCAGGCAACAACAAGCTCCATCACATCAAGTCCACTTTATTTTCCCCCATGGTTTTAGTGAGATTGGGAGCAAGCAATCATTGTACACAAACAAGTTTGAAATTGTAGCCTAGGGAGGCATCTTTTTTGTATTTTGTACATGTTGGTCCTAACGATATGAACTATCAATTTTACATTTTTGTTTATATTAATGAAAGGGGATTTTAGATTTCTATTTGCCATATGTCAATAATATGCATTTTGTAAATCCCCAATGCTTAACATAAAACTTGTTTGAGTACAATCATATGCTAAGGGCATGATAGTGGTGCACCCTAACTTTCGAGGTTGACATGGGCTTTACATTATTTATTTTTTTAGAAGGCATTTCTTCATTTCACTCCTCACTAAGGAAATGACCTACCTAGTCTATAAATATTGACTCAAACACATGTGTAGTGAGGTGTATAGGTTCAAAATTTTGTTTTGAGGGGCGTCCAACCCATCTTCCATGTGTACGATGAGGAGTAGTGGAGGCATGTAATTTCCAAGCCTTTTTAAAGGCTGACCGGTGGTGGATCAGGAGGACCCTGGTCCCAATCTAAGATCTTATAAGTATGTGTTGACCATTTTGTGTGGTGAGTGGACACAATGCCACATTATTTTAAACATGCTAACATTAAATGCTTGCCACCTAGTCTTTCTTTCCTGACTTGCCACATTAACTCCATTTGCATCCACATTTGAGTGTATGCGATGGCACCAAATTTCCATGAAATGGAGCCTTCAATCGTTCAATACGTCACATTTATCTCTCACTAAAACCCCACTACTGAGACTCCTCTTCCTTAAAGTTCATTACATCTTGCACCAAAACAAGTTCACTTTAGCTCTATATTAGTTTAGACTAGTATGAAGCATTCACATTGGGGAGACTTGATTATGCCAAAGCATTTTTAGTGTTAAGCTATGATGCACTTATCCACATATTAGTTTGAAATGTAGAATGCAACATAGCTTAACCCAAAATGCCTTTGGGAAACCAAGTCTCCCTAGTGCTACCACCTCACACTAGTTTAGGTTTCTTCATGTAGTCATGTTCTCTAGCAGAATGTAGTCCTAGTTGATAGATTTCTTCATATTTAATTTTAGGTATTTGATAGGTTTATTTATGTAGTCATGTTCTCTAGTAGAATGTAGTCCTAGTTGATAGATTTATTCATGTTTAACTTTAGGCATTTGAAGACATCTATTTGACAACTTATTCATGCTATATTATAGTTTTCTTTGACAACTTATTCATGCTAACCCTCCTGCAAAAGTGTTTTGAGTTTAGACATCTATTTGCAGTAACTAGAAGAACATTTTAGACCTATTTCTTGTCATAATATGCATTTCTAGATGCCTTAGTATTTTCTTCCCAATAAACATCTTGACTCATGTTTTACTTCTACAATTTTGGGGTAGTTAAGATTGTAAAACAATTCAAGAAATGTGATAAATAGATTCTCTACCATGTGAATTATCCTACTAGTAAGTGAAACAAAAGGACAATCATTATTTTTATGAGATATTCCATGTATATGATAATAATTACATTTCTTAGTTAAATATCATTCATATAACATATAACATCATTCATAGAACACATAACATCATCCATGTGGTTATTGCCAAGAATTTTCATAACTAAAAATAACTGCATAAGTTGTACTCACAATATTGTATTGATAAATACAATAATAATACTCACTAATTTCATATTTGAAATGAAGATTAATGCAATAAAAAGATATATGAAAGTCTTAAGAAATAATAATGCTCACTAATTTCATATTTGAAATGAAGATAAATGCAATAAAAAGATATATGAATAAGCAATAATAATACTACTGCACAAGTGGCTGATTGTTTTCTTTTTAAACTTTGACTAATGTGGCACTCTAGGTGGACCCTAAAAGTTAGGGTGACCCACCCACTATGGGGCCCTCTACCCTATTGGATATTACTAGAGTAAAAATGGAAAAATTGGAGAGGTCTATAGTGAGAGGTTGATTGATTTGGTTGAATGCTTGTTTGGTCTGAAATTGAAATTGAATTATGTGGATTGATTCATGTGAGATGAAGGGATGGATTTGATGGATTTTAAAAAATTAGGATTTGGTAATAAGTTTTACAGTTGATTGATTTATATCCTCTTGTTTTGACTGCTTGATTGGTGAGCCTTACACCTTCGAGTGTGCTACTAGCAAATATTCATGGAGGAACTGACCAGTAGTAGGGCAAATATCACTTGAATAAATCAATTTGATGATGAGAAATGGGATGTTTCTATTTGTTTGATGATACACTTGGCCATGCATTTTGATTATAAAGGAGTTTATATTTGAAAAATAATTTCTTATTATGGGTGGTTGCTTCATATGTAGTTAGGATAATTATAGTGTATCTTTTGAATATATAGACTTAATACTAGAAAATGGGTTTCACATCTTCTGAAAAGGGATTGTGTATAATTTATGCCAGTTTAAGCTTGGGGATTGATATTTCTCATGGCCATAGAATTGTCAAAACCTGGAATGCTAAAATTCCAAGCTTACACTGACATAAATTTCAAACCCACAATGGTAAAATTTTAAGCCTTGGGTGAAATCAATGACAAATGGCCATGAGAGCTATCAATTCCAAGGTACAATTGTATGGGCATGAGACATATCAAATTTAGTGGTGAGAGAATGGACAATCAATCTCTTCAAATAAGTATGTAATGTTTGGTGTAGATGTATCTCAATAGTACTATCTTTAACTAGTGTAGATATCTTACATAGATTATTATTCTATTTAAAATGTTAAAGAGATATTAAAGTTATTTTATTTATTTAAGAGATTTTATTTTATTGAAGATCTAATTTATATATTATATATATGGATATGTAAATTTTAATTTACTTAAAAATTATTTTATTTTACTTTACAACTATTTTATTTACTATATATACACACATAAATTCTATTTTAATTTACAACTATTCTATTATATATATGGGCACATAAATTTTAGTTTACTTAAAAGTTCAATTTTAATTTAATTTAGAACTATTTCATTTACTCAAGGCCATGTATGATTATAGGGCATTTCAAGGCCATGTACGATAGTTTATAAATGATGACAATAATTTCAGATATTACGTATGAGTTTAGAATGGTAATTTATGAATGATGCCAATAAATTAACAGTTTATGAATGATAACAATAATTTCTAACATATTTTTCATGAATGATGCCCCACAATGAGAAATCCACTCATTTTCAATTGCATAGTATGAAAGTGTTAACCATATTACTGCCAAAAACACCCTGTGCTAAAAAGCCTTATTCTATCTACTTCAAAACAAGGATTCCATTCATTCAGACTACTTAGTAGAATAAATTTCCAACTAACCTAAATAGAAAATTACAAAATATATTCCAAATGTGGAGTGCATTCCATAAGTGTTTGAAATATTCTATCAATAGTGACCTATGTTTTACAACAATAAATCTAAACCTTGACCTATCAACACGGACCCATCCTTTATAACAACATAGTGAACTTTCTTTTATAGTTTGATGACCTATCATTTATAAAAATGATTGTTATAAAATGCCCTATCATTTATAATAGTGACCTATCTTTTATAAGAGTGATTTATCATTTATAATAGTGAACCTTGACTTACTAAGCTAGACTGTTACAAAATACCCTATCATTTATAATAGTGACCTATCTTTTATAAGAGTGATCTATGATTTATAACAGTGAACCTTGACCTATTAAGCTAGACCTATTAACAATGACCTATAATAATGAACCCTAACCTATTAATAATGAACCCTAACCTATTAACATTGACCCATAGTAATGAACCCTGACCTCATAACAATGATCTTTTCACATTGGCCTATAATAGTGAGACCCGACATTAATTTATAATTATTTCTTCTCAATTTATTACAAATAATATGCATTGTACAAACTTAAAAAAATTTGTATTCATTCTTCCATCTATTTTACCCCTACAATAGGTTCTAACCAATGTAGATTGGGAGGGCAAAGATCCAGATATGTTAGTTATGATATTCCATGCAAAATTCTCTTGTTTTTATATTGTTGCGAATATATGGCTAATTGAAAGTTGTAATTATGTAGGAAGTGTAGTTTATGTCTTGCATGATTGATCAACTAATTCAAGGTGTACTAGTCATTCTAGTTGAGAAAACAATATAAGATCACACACATGGTAGATAGATTGCATCATTTTTTAACATTGTTAGTTAGGCTACCATTGTGTATAGGGTACCGTTAGTAGGGTGCAAAACTGTATCTTGTGGAAGAGACAATATAGCAACTGAGAGAGATGTAGCTAGAGACCAGATCATGTAGGAACAAAGATGATGATGATTACCTGTAGATGTAATCTATTTAGATAGGGATAAGCTCAAGTGAGAGGTTACATAGTTGGATGCAAAGAGATCCTCTCTCAATCCTAGTCTCACTCTTAGATGAGTACTCATGATAGTGGGAGAAGTAAGGCGAAGGGTTAAAGGATACAACATATACATCAAACCCTAGTATATTGATGCATGGATGCATATGAAAGGTTAAAGGATACAATATACATGAAATAAATATAAAATCATGAATAAATGCAATTCTAAAAACTAATTAGGGTTTAAGTAGTAGAGAAACATTATTAGGCACAAGATATCTAGAGTAGGTAATGAACAACGAAGCCAACTTTACAATATTTTTGGCAACCAATAAAACTTTTGATAACCCACTTACACAAATTTTGTTAGTCTAAAATTACCAATTGAAAGAAATGTAAAATAGAATTTATAACTTAAATTGGAGAGGTCACAATGATGCTCGAACAGAAGATTTGAATTTCCATAACCAATGAATGTGTTACAAAACACAAAAGACGACCATTAGGTTGTGTTGATAAACACTACTCAAAAAAAGCATAAACTATTCCAACAAACACCCTTGAACACAAGTTTTGATATTTGGAATCTTTTGAATTTTTTCTATAGAAAGTTAAAGAAACGAAAAGCCTTAAGCATTCAACTAGACATTCCACCAACCATTATTGTGCCTTTGTTGAATTTCAAAAGCACAAATAATTAAAAAAAAATCAGTTGGGTCACTTCATTAGTGATACAACCACAAAAGAAAACCAAAAAAACCAACTGGGTCACTTCATTTGTGATACAACCACACAAAAAACCAAAACAATCTTCTATTTACGACCACAAACAAGAGTGAAACAAAGAAATCCCATCTCAAATAGTAAAGAGTGTTAAAATAGATGGAAAAACAAGGGGTTTTGTATTTAAATGGATAAATGTGAGGTATTGAAGCATTGAAGGTTCCATTGCATGGAAATCTTGCACCATCCCATACACAACCAGTAAAGGGATTTAAATAAAGAACCATTGAACAACTAGAAATCTCAAACAATAAAGAACATTAAAGTAGATGGAAAAATCCTATTTAAATACATAACCCTCATGAATACACAAAAACCCTATTCAAATATAGAACCCTTGAGAGTACACAAGAAGCTAAATTAAATACAAAACCCTCATGAATACACAACGAAAAAAATTAAAAAAAATTACTGAGTATGATGGCCTTGACCTCCATTCACAACGAGATGCTTTAGTGAAACCAAGAACTTTATTATCAACCAATAAACTACTAACTAGTGACGACGGCTGTAGAAAAACCCAACACCTTAAAAAACAAAGACATTGCTTATACGAAAAGAGAAGAAACTAAACACAACGAACACCTCAAAAAATGAAGACATTGCTGGTTCATTGCCTTAGTGAGATGTGGAATCCTCTCCTGGTTAATTGACATGCAAACGACAACATGGAAGACCATCAACGAGCAACGAGCTAGCATTTCTGACTTGGAACTTTTGCAGAAGTCATTGCCAAATGCAGAGCTGAAGTGAACATGTTTTGGTGCAAAATGCAATGAACTTTTGGTAAGAGGAGTCTTGGTAGTGGGGTGTCAGTGAGAGATAAATGTGAGGTATTGAAGCACTGAAGGCTCCATTGCGTGGAAATCTCGTGCCATCCCATATAGTGAAATGTGGATGCAAGAGGAGTTAATGTGGCAGGTCAGGAAAGAAAAAGGAGGCGGCAAACATTTAATGTTAGCATGTTTTTAAAAAAGGTGGCGCTTTGTCCGCTCGCCACACGGCATGCTCAACACGTACTTACGAGATCTTAGAGTGGGACCGCGTGTCCACCTGACCCATCGTTAGTCAGCCTTCAAAAAGGCTATTTTTTGACATGCCTCCACTGCTTCTCATCCTCAGCGTGGCAAATCAGTCGGACACCCCTCAAAACAAATTATTTTACCCCTACACGTCACTGCTCACTGCTCACGTGGACATGAGATTTTTTAAATCTTTGACTGACGTAGCGCTGGACCCCGGAAGTTAGGGTGACCCACTAGGGGGTCCTCTCCCCTATTGACATGATGGTCTAATCACATGCCGTGGAGCTTGTGTTGATCTGATTAAACATTCATGGTAATAGGGTTGCTCTTCTCAGATTCTCTGATTCACTTCTATTTTTTGCATTATTCTACAGCATATCTTGTTGCAATCTGCTACTTCACTTGATCCGATCACTTCACCCGGTTTGGCTTAAAAATTGGCATTGAATACTCCGAACATTTAGGATTAATCTTCAACACCATTTATGATTTCCTTACACATCGTGAGAAAGCCTGCAAAAGTGCAGAGGCCGCGTTCACTCTTTTCATGTTGTGGATTCTGCACTTTTTGATGTCCAAAGATGGATGGGCCAGCCTTGCAGAGACTTTTTCTTCAGTGAAGTCGTACTGATTGACTGGTTATCGCATTTGTGTTGCTGGCCTGTCACCCATGTCCATGCAGAAATCCCATGGGAAACTATGACATCAAAGCTTATTGGTCATCCATGACCCACATAGTACATACATTCGAATCCAATATAAATTGGACAAATCTTGGCTGAACTCTGGGGAACTGATACAGGCAAAGTCAATTCTTTGTTTAAGTTGAATGTCCAACCATCTGCAGAAATTTTATTCTGCAATAAATGAAGATGAAAGAAAATGGACTTTATGTCACGGATACTTTTCTTATTCTACCGTACCAAGATAGATGATCTTCTGGTATAGCAGAGAATAGGCTACTGATACATGTCAACGCAGTTGTACCCCTGCATCTCATTCTGTTCACTTCTTAAGTTTGCTTTTGATTCATTTACTTTTTTTCCTTTGTATTTGTCTTTCTCATTTGTGATTGCAACTAATGATCCCTGTCTTTCCATATGAATTTTGAATTTGAAGAAGGGTTGTGTATGTGGAGGGAGAGAGAGTGTGTGAGAGAGTTGGTGGTCTGGGAAATAATTTCTCAGAGAATAATTTTTTAAGTGTATTTATTTAAGGGAAAAAATACTTTTTCAGAAATTTGTATAAATGAGATATTTTTTGGGATTTTTAGTTATAGAAGAGGAGAGAAGAGGTCCAGCAAACATGCATATGCGACCAATGTGGGATTGATTTAATCAACCATTATGTTAGTAAGAAGGCCACTTCCATTATGACATCATCTCCATTGGTATAAGGATCATGCTATATTGGAGTATATATGTTGCTGCCAAGCAATGCGATTAATTTTTAAGAAAGAGGGTTTTATAGTTATACAAACAATTTCAAGACACACAATTTATTTTGGTGTATCCAATTTGAGAGGAAAGACATTTTTATAGAAGTTTGTAGGAATGGAAAAGAGAAGAGGGAAGACCAAGCAAGCAAATATATTCATCCTTAACCAATCAACTATTATATTAGTAGAAGGGCCACTTCCATTGTGGCATCACCCCTATTGGCATAAGGATCATGGTATATTGGAGTAAATATGTTCTTGCAGACCAAGCCTTTCAACCAATCTAGGACTAATATTTAGGAAAAAATATTTTTTATAGTCATAGAAACAATTTCGAGGTGCACAATTTTTTAGACATAACTAACTTGAAGAGAAAAACATTTTTATAAAAACTTGTAGGGATGATTTTTTTTTGGATTTTTCAATCACAAAAAACTTTTATACTCTTACCATAACTAATTTCCACTTAGAAAACTTCATATTTTTACATCCTATGCTTTGCTTGTGATTCTAAGGTTTTAATCGACTACCATTGAGATACTTCAGTGGAATTTTTAAAACTTGTCCATTGACTTCATTGCTCCTTGCTATGTAATGTAAAAATAATAAGTTGATAGGTTTTTAACTCTAAACATCCAAGTCCAAAAGATACTTGAAATGTCAAGTCTCATGCCACAAAAAACAAATTGTGCCAAAATATGTTTCTTGCTGTTTAAAGTTTTAAAGTCTCTTTGCACAATCCAATATCCTTCATTGGAGGCAATGGGTAAGGACATGAGGGGTAGGGGCATTCATGTGATATGATGTAGGCATGCTTCACACTTCACTCATCATATAAAACAAACAAATACCATGCTACCTTGCTTACCCGCAACTTTATCAAATATGATTATGATTAGATTGTACTACAAATGGATTCAATGCCATCAACTTTTAGAGGTGACCAAGTGTTTCACTTCTTCATGGACAAGTTTTTCTATTTTAGATCGTGTTTCAACATACAGTGTTTGCTATTTCAAATTAAATCTCAACAAATTGGGTTTGACCAAGTGTAACCATATTAAAGAACCAAACCCATCCCCATGTCCTCTATGAGTTGTCCTCCACTAGTTCAGGTTGGTGTAAAAATTCCCTGAGGCACTCGAGATCTTGTATCTTAATTTATCCGTGGCATGTGGAGTGGGGCATTCGTATGTCACCCAGGGGGTACATACTTGGTCTAAATTTTAACTGCAATGTCCTCTATGAGTTGCCTCCCACTAGCTTGGGTTGGTTTAAAAATTTCCCAAGGCCCCCAGATCTTGTATCCTGATTTAACCATTGTATGTGGAGTGGGGCATTTGCATGTTGCCTAGGGGGTCCATCCCTGGTCTAAATTTTAAACAAAGAAAATGGAAAAAAATTGAAATGTTGTTCTCACATGTAGCCATTTCCTTGCCTGAAACCCTACCTCTGCACTCAAATGTGGAATTCCCTCCACTATTTGTCGCTCATTGTGAAGATGTTGCTCCTATTGGCAACATAGTTATCTCCTGAACTACTCTTGGAAGGGTTCTTGGGGTCTCTTCTAAGGTTATTACTTATCCTCATGCCTGCTTAGTCCACAACAATGTCTTTGCATCTATGATGATTTCTTTTGTGCATGATGCAAAATATTTTATAGTTCCGATTGGCTCAAGTGGTTCCCCTCGCCCTCTATGTGGTAAATCCTAACCATTGGCATGTTCCAATTCCTCCCTTGTCATGATATGTGGTCAGGATGTTATTGACAACAAAAATCACTATACTCAATGTGTATTAATCTAAGGATTTAACAAATTCTAGCCCTCTTTTCTTGACCCACACAAGTGGGTTTTGGAGCCTTGGAGGCCTTGAGCACTAAGTGAAAGATCAATCATTTTCCTTGTGTGAGGGTTTTTTATTGCGATCTTTTCTTCTCTTGTAGACACGGAGATGGTATGTGATGGTAGGCTTTGGTTGTGGGGTGAACATTCTCTCAATCAAGTCATGGTTTCCCTCCTTCAACACCCTTACCAAATCTCTTCATATTGTGCCTATTTGGGTTAGATTACCCAATCTCCCTCTCCATTTCTGGGAAGAATCTTGTCTTGAATCTATTGGCAATACTATTATATGTATTTTGAAGGATGATTCAATTACCCCAAACATTGGCTGCACTACTTATGCTTGTTTACTAGTGGACATCGGCATCTCCAAGGCTTTCCCTAGAGAGGTGGTTCTAATGGTGGAGGATAGGCTACGGACCTAGCAACTTGACTATGGGGGTCTCCCCTTCTGATTTAGGCATTATTTCACTATTAGGCATCTCATTTTTTATTGCCCTCAGTCTACTCACAAGATTTTTGGTTCAGCTACATGGTGACAAAATGCCCTCCCTATGTAATTGAAGGTGGATGAGTCAGATGGTTTTGACTTATAGGATGTAGACTCTTCTCCTCTGACTTCCCTAACAATAGAACTTATGTGGTCATGCTAACATCCCCTGAGGTGGCTACCCTTGGTGTGATTTTGGTGAGTCATGTGCCTCTGGCATTGTCTTCTCTCATTGTTGTTGCCACACCTTTAGTGGTGGCTCACATGGGTGGTTCTACTCCATCCCCTATTGTGTCTCCTCAGCACTCGAATTCACCAGTTAGGGATTCTCCTCATGCTTTGAGCTTGGAGGGGTCTTCTTTGGTAGTACTCCTCTCCCTACTCTCCTTCATCTAAGGACCCATATAACTATGTTCCTTGGACTATTGTTCAAAGGCATAAGAGAGTCTACCCAAGATTGTTCCTCAATCAATGCAGAATAGAATCGTGTGGATGGCTTAGAGAGGCTTGGTCATTGTATAGGCCCTCTTTTGGGGTTGTGTCATTCCTAGAAGCATGGCTACAGTTATATTGTCTCTATTTTCTTTGGTTGTTCCATTCCTCTTGGAATATGTTTTTCCTTCCTTTGGCCATTTTGTTGTAAATGGGTCTGGGCCATTTCAAAATCCCATTTTTTTAATCAAATATCAAAAATAAATTGGATTTGATCTTCTCCTTCAACAACATGATTAGGGTCTCTTAATGAGAAGAAGAGGGTAGAACAAAGCAAAGCACAAACACCATGATTTGAAGGAGGCATATCCTGGTAAAGAGACCAAGCAATATCTTCTTTCTCCTTAAGAATTTGGTAGTTTAGATGCTAGATATAAGAATGATATGGAAAATCATTAGATCCTTAAGCCTCTATTATTTTTAGCTTTTTATTACCTTCATTTTTGTAACTTTTAGAAAGCTGGAGGTTTTGAGGTAGATTGATTACAGCTTTGAGATTTTATCTATGGAGAGGCAGATTGATTGCAGCTTTGAGATTTTATCTATCAATAGGTCAATAAATTAAATACTTTGATGTCACATTTGAATATTAATGGTCTTGGCCCTTTAGTAACCCTTTTTATTTATGTTCAAATCTATCTTACATCACTTCATTAGGATCATTAAAAATACTAGAATTTTTTGGAAGGAGATCAAATAAATTACTCAAAAGAATTGTTTAAATCTTATTTTCTTTTTATACAAGTTGAGTGCTTTGGTGATTTGCACAATAAGCCGATCACAAAGGAAAGCAATATATAAGAGATAAAAATATTTCTTTTTGCACTTGAACTTTTTCATGCTTGAGGATTTTCATTATTTCACCCATATATGTTCTCAATACACAAGGATACAAGTAAATACAACATCTTTGTCTTCTAAGAAACCATAACTTAGATATATTATAGATTTTCAAATATTGAATTATCTATAGATTTTCAAATTAGGCTTTTCAAATATGGTGTGACATAATTTTGATACAATGTTGGAGTTGGTTAGGTTTCTAAACTACAACATAAAACCAAAATGTTTTGTTAAAATAAGGATCATGTTGCCCTTTAGATATGAACCGATTGAAAGAGTATTTTAAAGGTCCAATTTGTAGAGTGTAAACTTGATTTTTAGTCCTATAATTTTTTCTGCTTTAGTTTGAGAGGAAATATGATACTATTTCCTTAATGATGGAGTTTTTTTTTCATTCACAAAAAATGATTAGTGATTCATTGTCTTTCCCAATGCACTTCTTCGATTACATTTGGATTGTTGTATGTTGTATTATAGTTATATTCTCTTAGATGTTATTTTCATAATTATAATAAGATGCTTAATGATTTTAAGAAACACTTCTACTATAGTGGTATTGTTATGTAGGATAAAGAGCTTGAAGGTTGTTTAACTTTAAGGCGACTAAAGGAAGAATGTCTCTAATTTCTTAATGGATGTAAGAAATTCTAATTCATGATTTGATTCATGAAATTTATTATCTTTCTTTTCATTCATTGATAGACTTTACTCATGCAATATGAAATTATTTTCACTAGATATATGTTGGGAAATTGTTGTACTTTTTGCTATAATTTTGTGTGATGAGAATATTTCCATTTTTTGTTTTGACACTATAAATGCTTCAAAGTTTTTTAGTTCGAAGTGGGACCACCTTTTATGTGTAATTTTAATGATTTTTTTCCTTGACTTCTCTTAAGTTAAACTTTAGTGGTTTGAATGTCTATTTATGTGGACATTTATATTTTTCACTTTTTACACTACCAAACAAATACAATCTCTTAATCCACTTCATTCATATATCCTCATATGCCTGCAAACCACATCTAAATGTCCATATTATTTTTAAATTAAATAACAGGCTTATTTTCCCTGCTTATTGAAATGAAATCTTGAATGATTTCATTGGATTCTTACAAATTAAATGAAAGGTTTATAAAATCACATTTTCATTTATTTTTATACCTTTTTCTTAAAATATTTCAATGCACTTGTCTAAGATTGTTTTCATGATAAATAAGTATTTTTTTAATAAAATGTATATTATGTGACTTAATTAGTTGACAGGCAAAATTCAAAAAGCTCAATTCTAAAAATGTTGTCTCATGCTCAAAAATATTATTCAGTCAACGAAATGTTTTCACTTTATAAAAAAAACTACTATTCTTCTCAATTGAACAGAACAATTTCAATTAAAACACATTCATATTTCCTATTAACAAACTTGCTACACCTCTTTAACAATAGATCTACCAATATACAATATATTCTCTCATTCTCAACTTTCTTAGATGTTTCCTATACCAAATCTCATACAACAAAACCAATAGCCCTTTCTGAATTCTTTTCTTCGCAGGTTTTCCCATGCCCATATTTTCTTCTTCTCTATAACACATCTTGTTCCCATTAATAAATGAGTCCAGTCTCATTAATGTTGAATACGTCCTCCATCCTTACTTTTGTTGATTCTTTCTCATGCAATAACATTGTGACTACGATCTTCATGTTGCGAACCAAATATTCCATTGCCATGATCAGTTCTAATCCACATATAGCAGGAGTGGGGTTTATCTCATGATCTTTATGTAGGACGATTTGTATTTCCACAAGAAATCTGGAATGATAGCCGCAATATCATCATGGTCGACATTGTAAATCTCTTTTAGTACCTTCCCAAAAACTTTTTTAAAGTTTACACTTGGTCAATCGCTTATGGGTGGTATGAGTAAGTGTAACAGTGGTTTGTCATTAATTCTATTGTCAAAGAAATAATTATTGCATTTACAAAATCATACGAAGTGATCACTTGTTAATCACTTGTACAACCAAGTCGCATGACATTTTCTTACCCAAAAACTGTAGCATCATGGATGGTTCGTTTCAAACCATCGTTGCTTTGTCCCACTTTGTGAAAAAGTTAGTTGCAACAATGATGTACCATAGCCTTCATCTCGTTTGAGGTGGATTAGTTTGATCCAAAAATGTTAATTCTTTAATGTCAAATGGTTGCTATTAAATGATTAGAACTGGGGTAACTCATCTCTGTGTTGTTATTCCAACTTATTTACACACATCATAATGAATTTCACACTAATAACTTCTTTAAACTAATAATTTTTTTTTTTTTGCATAGAATGCAATTATTATTATTGACTAAGTAGGTAGTCACAAATCTTTCACACTAAGTGATATAATTTTTGAATTCAAACATCAAAACATATAAGCATATTCAATAAAATGTACAATATATTCATGTAATATCAACAACATGGTCTAATAGTAATCTGTAAAATGAATTGAATTGTTTCAAGATTATATGATTAGGTATATTCATTTGCACCTACCTTAATTTCTAGTCAAACAAATCATCATTTTTACATTAGGTATATTCATTTGCACCTACCTTAATTTCTAGTCAAACAAATCATCATTTTTACATGGACTGAAATTTATTGTTCAATAAGTAGGTAGTTATAGATCTATCACAATAAGTGATAAAATCTTTGAATTCAAACATCAAAACATATAAGAATATATAATAATATGTATAATATATTCATGTAATATTAATATCATGGTATAATCGTAATCCATAAAATGAGTTATTGTTTCAAGATTATAATTAGGTGTATCTATTTCCAGTTAAGGGAATTGTTTCAGGACCTACCCTTATGGAAAGATTGGTGACCATCACTTATAAGAGTCAAAATATTATAAATCTATCACAATAAGTGATAAAATCTTTGAATTGAAACATCAAAACATATAAGAATATATAATAGTATGTATAATATATTCATGTAATATTAATATCATGGTATAATAATAATCCATAAAATGAGTTATTGTTTCAAGATTATAATTAGATGTATCTATTTCTAGTTAAGGGAATTGTTTTAGGATCTACCCTTATGGGAAGATTGGTGACCATCACTTATAAGAGTAAAAATATTTTTATATAGGTTAGATGAGGCCTTGGGGTGATTTGGAGCATCTCAAGGATGTTAAATGATAGCTCTACAAGTAGGAGAAATTGTTACACCCTTAATCCTATACTGTGCATAGGATTATGCATAGTCACTTTTTTGCTACCCTAACTTTTAATTAAGTTATATGATAATTAATATAGTCATATTATAGGTACTTAAGTAAGCCTAGGTGTCATCCAAGGAATAAGTATGCTATATATAGGAGCTAGTGGTTAGTTTATGATCATCATATTGTGAATTGTGTTCTTATTGGAGTCTTTTGGAGGTTTGCCCTTTTGAAGTGGTTTATTTTTCTCAAGTATTATCAAGTATTTGCAACATATTTCTTATAATATCCTTTTCTTGTGAAAGTTATTTCATTACAAATGGCATCAAAGAATGATCTTGGCACTCGGAGGGTAAGAATTAAGGTGATTTTTTAAAAGTTCAAGATGTCAATTTGTGAAGCTCATATCTCTCTAAATTTGGAAAAATTTTCCTAAAATTTGAAGGGTTTTTCAAGGCCATTTGAAGCTACTATAGTTTAGATTTGAGATCATTTGGAGCATATTTGAAGGAGTTATTGCAAAATTAGGGTTTCCACCAAATTCACTCTCAAGGCTACAAATCAATGAATGTTTTTTGACTTTTAGAGGATCAAGACCATAATTAAGCTATTATAGTCCATATTTGAGTTCATTTGGACTAGAATCGAAGGAGTTATTGTGAAATTAGGGTTTCTACCTAATTCGCTCTCAAAGCTAGAAAATAGTGAATTTTTTGGAGGTTTTTTTGAGAAGTGAGATTTAGGCCTTGGTAAGTTACTTAAATCTTTTTAGATTATTTTGATTTATTTTGAGTAGGTTATTGTGAAAACTATTTTGGTCACATTATGACAAGGGCTTCAACAAGAGGCAAATGAACCTGAATCTAGTCACTCTTGGAAAGAATCCTAACAAGGATGATCCATTAGTAGAAGAGAGGGATACCATAACCATGGATGATGTAAGGTAAGAAACCAAAAATTTGAAGGATGAAATCTTGTCAAGTGTGGAAGTGAAGATGGATCTCAAGGCAATGTTCAAAAAAGTATCTTCTCACCAAGGTTCTAGAGATTCCCAATTGACAGAGTCACACCACAAGGTTTAGGAAGAAGATTGTTATTCCAAGGGACATGATGCTTTTGGGATTAACTCAGATCTAAAGATGGATTGTCATCCAAATAATTCTATGGCAAGGAACTTCACACCAAAGATGGATATGTGAAAGTCCAATGGCAAGGGTCCAATCAATTGGACTTGCTAAATGGAGTAGTTCTTTGATCTTAATTATGTTTTGGATGTTAACAAAAGGCTACAATAACATCCTTACACTTGGAACTAGACCAATTCATTTGGTATCATTAGCTATTTGAAGAGAAGAAAAAGAATGGATGTGTTGTCACATGATCTATCTTTCAAGAGGAACTCACTACACATTATGGTGACAATCTTATGGATAGATTCTTCAACCAAGTTACTAGATTAAAGCAAAGAGGTATGATCAAGGGATATAATCAATAATTCCAAACTTTGTCCTTATGAGTGAATCATGTTATAGACAAAAATTGAAGTAATTATGTATAGGGGGTTTAAAGGACCACATTAAATATAAGGTATGCATGTTCCATCTAGATTTTGTGTCCTAATTAATGATTGTGGCAAGGCATGTAGAGGAAAAGCTTGTGGCCAATAGAAGATAATTGTGAACATAAGAGATAGAAGCACTCCTAGACATTCACTTCCTTAGCCTACTAGATTGACTCCATAAAAAAATGAAGAGAAGAGAGCTAAAGGGTTATGTTTTTATTATGATAACAAATACAATTGAGGACATAAATGTACTAAAAATAAATTATTCTACATCAAAGGGTTGAGTGAGGAAGAAGAGAATGAAGAAGCAATATTAGAGGCCAACATTGAGATAGATGATGAATTGGGAGATACCAAACCAACCATTTTTTGTCATGCACTTTTTAGAATTACAACACTACAGATTCTCAAGGTAGTGGGTTTCTTGAAGAATGAGAGAGTAACAATATCAATAGACTTAGGAAGAACTCACAACTTCATCAACAAGAAGTTAGTTTCTCATCTAAATTGTTTTATATATCAGCTCTAGAATTTCTTGTTTTGATTGTAGATGGGGGTACTTTCAGTTGTTTAGGAAATGCCATAGCATTGAATTGTCTATGGGAGATTATTGTCTTGATTTCCCAATGCTTGCTATCTCCATGGGTGCAATAGATATTATTTTGGGAGTATAATGGATTACTACATTGGGGACAATTAAGATGAACTTCTAGGAGCTATTCATGCACTTTCACTCAAAAGGAAGGATAGTAGAATTGATAGGGTTGTGTGTAAAGTCTCCACAAATGGTAATCTCTCACCAAATGCAAAATATGCTTAACAAGGGGGTAGAAGGGTTTGTGGCCCAATTATTTTCATTAGAAGTATATCACACGAAGGTTTGTACATAATTAGATTTGTGATCAGTTGTAGATAAACACTCAATAGTTTTTGGAGAGATGCCAAAAAGATTGCCTCTTAAAAGAGATCATGATCATGCCATTCAATTAGTACTATAGGTATCCATATGTACATAAAAGTGAGATTGAGAAGATGGTTCAGGAGATGATAAAGGTAGGTATTATTGGGCATAGTCAAAGTGCTTAATCCTCTCTAGTGGTAATGTTGCACAAGAAAGATGACACTTGGACTATGTATCTAGATTATAGAGAGCTCAACAAGTACACTATAAAAGATAAGTTTCCCATTCCAGTAATTGATGATTTTTCTAATGATCTTAGTGTGTTAAGATAGTGTAATATTTAATTGAAATCTTAATGTTATTATTTTATGCATCTCCACCAATCTTGGAATGGGTACTTAGACAACCATGTTGTTTCAAGAGATGTTAGTATTTTATTATTATTCTCCTTGTTTACTTGGAATATTAGTTGTAATGACATTCATGATGGAGGTGGAGTTGGTAGTGATGGTTATGATGCTATATTTAGCATATTTCTCAACTTGGGCATGATAATTGAGTAGTAGAGAATCTTGCATGTTTTGGTGGGTCCCATACGAGTTGGATGATGATTTTGGATGCCCACCTTGGGATATGAAACATTATGGAGGACTCACAAGTCAAAGATGCTATCTATTATTAGTATTGAGGTTATTTTTGCTATTCCTAGCTAATTGAGAGCTATATTTACTATTCTCGAAGGAGTCTTTTCATTTTAGACCTAGGTGTTTCTGCATTTTACCATGGTTTGATGGTACATTATTTTAGGAAACTATTTATGGTATTCCTCTCCCATTTATCTATAAATTGGAGGCATGAGATAGTAGTTTCATTATGTTATTTTCACAACTACATAGGTGCTACCAGAATGCTGTCATATTGAAGGGAGTTAGAGTGTTGCATATGTATTCTATTCTTGAAGATTAATACATTTTTGAGCCTCTCTTTAGTGGTAGAGTTTTTTTTATCAAAAGGGTTTCTCCATGTACATCCAGTGTTATGTTTTGTAACTTTATGGTTTGTAAATTTTCTTATTGTTGATTTTAAACACACATAATCTTTTATGGGTGATCCATTCTTGCATAAATAAAAAACATATTTGCATACCTATTTACAAGTTTTCATTGTAATATTTCTTCATTAGTTTAACAATATTTGGTATTAGAGCTTGGTTTTATACAGAGGGGGATGCCTTTTGTAGTGGGAGGTTTTATTTTAAGTGGGTTTTGTAGATCAATGAAGGACTGAAAACATTTACCTATACCTTCCATTTAGATATATTAAGAAATCCAATGGCATTGTGTACTAGATGTGGAATTTGAATATGGAAGATCTTTTGGAAGAAAGAGATTAGTGGGTTAGGTTACAAATGAAAAGAAGACATCTAAAATATCTAATGAAGATTGGAAAAAAATGGACAAGAAGGTATGAGGAACCATTTAGTTGCACCTTGAAAATTCTATCCTCTTAAATGTCTCTACGGAGACCACTGCATAGAAGATATGGAAGGTGATAAGTGATATTTATCAAACTAAAAGTCTAACAAATAAACTTTATCTCAAAATGACAAAGATTGGAAAAAGTTGGACAAGAAGGCATGAGAAATGATTTGGTTGTACCTTGTAGATTCTATCTTCTTAAATGTATTTGGTGAGACCACTACATAGAAGCCATGAAAGAGGATAAGTGATATTTATCAAACTAAAAGTCTAACAAATAAATTGTATCTTAAAAGATGTTTATATTATTTGAAAATGAAAGATGGTGACTTTGTTGTAGATCATTTGAATGCTTTTAATTTGATTTTGAGTCATTTGTTTTTGTAGATGTTAAGTTAGATAAATGCATCTTATTGCTTTCTTCTTTACCTAAATCTTGGAAAAACTTAATTATTGTGATTAGTTGTGGTGGTATAAAGATAAAAATGGAGTCTCATTCCTACTTTTCTTTTAGAGGAGATGAGAAGAAAATCCATGAATGATGGCTCGAAGGATGCCTTGGATGTTCAGGGAAGGCCCAAGGATAAAGGTGGATCAAAAGGGGATAAAAATCAAGATATATCCATATCAAAAGGATGGTCAAAAACCCCAAGGAAGAGTAGAGTTAAGTGTTGGAACTATGGGAATAGAGGGCATGTGAAGAAGGATTATAGAAACAAAAACAAGTCCTTTGATTTCTTGACAAATAAATCTTTTGATGATGACAATACTAAAATTCATTTATTTCTGCTAAAACCATGAGTGATGATGCTTGGCTCATTGATTTAGGTTGCTCCTACCATATGAATCCTCACAAGGAGTGGTTTTCAGGTTACAAGGTTTATGATGGAGGAGAGGTTTCCTTGGTGAAACCACTACTCATTAGATTGATGGTAAATGAAATGTACAATTGTGTTTTAGTGATGCGAGGATTAAATCCCTTGATAATGTTTTGCACATTCTAGGACTTGTGAGAAACTTACTTTTTGTATCAAAGTTGAATGATTTTGGAATACATGTGACATCTAACAAGTTTGGTTGTAGGTTGGTGAGAGGGAGTTTGGTGGTAGCTAAAGGATCTTGTGTTGGGACCTTGTTTAGGCTAAATGCCTCAACATTTTGTAACTCTGCTAATGTAAGTGGAAAATTTGAAAATACATGTATGTTGTGGTACTAATGTTTGGGTCACATAAGTGAAAAAGGTCTTAGGACCATTATAAATTAAAAAATGGTTGACGGTTTCTCTTATTACTCTATTGGTAAAAATGATTTCTATGAGCAATATGTGTTTGGTAAATAGAATAGATCTTCATTTCTTGTTGGTAGCTATAAAACAAAGAGTTTATTGGAAATTATTAATTTGGATGTGATTGGTCTAATGGATGTGGGTTCTATGGGAAAATATTAGTTTTATGTTATTTTCATTTATGATGCCTCTAGATACACCTAGATCTATTTTATGTGTGATAAATGTGAATTTTTCACTAAGTTTAAGGAGTTTAAGGACTTAGTTGAAAAGTAAATAGATTATAAAATAAAGGTGTTGAGATCTAAAAATGGTGGTGAATATTGATCCAAGGAATTTGATGAGTTCTATAAGAATGTAGGTATTATTTAGTAGAAGACTACACCATATAAACCTCAACAAAATGGGGTTGTAGAGAGAATGAACCAAATTCTAATGGAAAGAGCTTGAAGTATGTTGAGTGTTATGTAGTTAGATTGGTGATTTTGGGTAGAAGTTGTAAGTATTTCTTGCTATTTGATTAATAGATCTCCTTGTTCATCTCTTGTTGAAAAAACACCTTTTGAAGTGTGGACACGTAAGAAGCCTTCAGTTTCACATTTAAGGGTCTTTGTTTGTGAGGCTAATGTTCATGTTCCTGAAGAAAAATGATTTAAATTGGATCCAAAAGATAAAAATACATATTCATAGGATATGGTGAGATTGTAAGAGATTATAAGATTTGGAATACTCTAACCTAGAAAATGCTTTATTCTAGATATGTGAGTTTTAGGGAGTTTAGAGATTGTTCAGGTCCTGAACAACCAAAGGAAAAAGGAAGGAAGGAAAACCATGCATTTTGAGACTAAGATCAAGAAGTAGGAAGTTGCACATGTGAAAGAAAAAATGACGGATTAAAGGATGAAAAGGAAGAAGAGAGTTCAGATGAGGATGCGGAAAATGAGCATATAGAAGAATAGGTAGAACCCCTTACACCTATTTTGAGGAGATTCACAAGACAACATAATTTAGTCAATAGGTATAGTCCACTAGATTTTAGTTGTGAATTTTCTTTATTAAGTACTGATGATGAACCTAAATCTTATAGGAAGGCTCTCTCTTTAGAGGATAGTGAGTCTTGGATGTAGGCCATGTTGGAGATGATGACCTTGGATAGTTGTGGCACTTGGGATCTTGTTAGTTTTCTCAAGGGAAGAAAACCCATTGGTTGCACATGAGTGTAAAAAAATAAAATTAGAGCAAATCAATGGTTAGAGAAGTATAAGGAAATACTAGTGGCCAAGGGCTACTCTCAAAGAGAGGGAGTCAATTTTAGTGAAATTTTCTCTTCTATCAACTAAGTTAACTTCTATTAGATTCATATTATCTATTGCTGCAACTTGTAATTTCAAGATTGAGCAAATGGATGTTAAGACTGCTTTCTTGCATGGGAATCTTGAGGAGGAGATTTATATGAAATAACTTGATTATTTTGTTGTAAAGGGGATGGACCATTTGGTTTGTAGGTTGAAATGGTCATTGTATGGTCTAAAACAATCACTTAGGATGTGGTACCAAAGTTTGATGCTTTTGCATTGAGTTTGGATTTAGTTAGGAGTGAGGAAGATCATTGTGTTTATGTTAAAATTATTAATGATCAAATTATAATCATTGTCTTGTATGCTGATGACATGTTGTTTATTGGTAACAACAAGGTGATGATTAGGGATCTCAAAACTCAACTTTTTGGCACATATATGTTATGAAGGATTTGGGGGCTACAAAACACATTCTTGGTATAGAGATTAGTAGGGATGAGGTACACAGATAGATCTGGTTAAGTTAGAGTAAGTATATCGATACTATTTTGTAGTGGTTTAGTATGAATGATAATAAATGAGTGCATTATGATTTCTTTAGACATGTGTCCCAAGAGATGATGGTTTTGAGGTTATGTCTAGTGTGTCTTATGCTAGTTCTATTAGTAGCCTAATGTATGCAATGGTTCACACTAGACCAGATATTGCCTAAGCAGTGGGAGTTTTGAGTAGGTTTATGTCTAACCCTTGTAAGGAGCATTGGACTTATGTTAAAAGGGTTTTCAAATATTTGCATGTGACTTCTAATTACTGTTTATGTTATGATGGTAGTGATAGTGTAGATAAATCATTGGAAATACAAGGCTTTGTTGATGTATATTAGGTAGGTGACTTGGATAGTTGAAAGTCCACTAGTGGCTATGTGTTTTCTCTATTTGGCAGTGCAGTGAATTGAATGAGTAAGAGGCAACCCATGGTTTCTTTTTCTGCCACTAAAGTAGAGTATATGGCTACTACACATGTCTCTAAGGAGGTGATATGGTTATAAAGACTTTGTGTAGGTATTGGTTTTGATTACAAGGTGGTTAGAATTGGTTGTGATGCTCAGAGTACTTTTTTTTGGCCAAGAATCCCATGTACCATGCTCATACTAAGCATGTTGATGTTTAATATCACTTCATGGCCATGCATAAGATGGCAAGGTCTTGTTGTCAAAGGCTGACACTTAGGATAATGTTGTAGATTCCCTTATGAAGCTAGTGAGCATGGAGAAGTTATCTTGGTGCAAGAAGGCCATGGGCCTTGGATCTTTACTTGATATATTTTATTGTTCCTTTGAATGCCATTGCAATGTATAATATCAAGTGGAAGAATGTCAGGATAGTGTGATATTTAATTGCAATCTTATGCTATTATTTTATGCATCTCCAACAATCTTGGAATAGGTACTTGGACACCCATGTTGTTGAGAAATATTATTATTTTATTATTATTCTTCTTTTTGACTTGGAATATTAGTTGTAACAACATTCATAAAGGAGGTGGAGTTGGAAGTGGCAGTTATAATTCTATTTTTAGCATATTTCTCAACTTGGGCATGAAAATTGAGTAGTAGAGCATCTTGCATTTTTTTGGTGGGTCCCATATGAGTTGGATGATGATTTTGGATGCCTACCTTGGGATATGAACCATTATGGAAGATTTAGAAGTCAAAGATGCTATCTATTATTAGTACGGAAGTTATTTTTGCTATTCCTTGATAATTGGGAGTTATATTTACTATTTTGAAATGAGTCTCTTCACTTTAGACATGGGTGTTTTTTAACTTTACCATGGTTTGATGGTACATTATTTTAGGAAACCATTTGTGGTATTCCTCTCCCATTTATTTATAAATTGGAGGCATGAGATAGTAGTTTCATTATGTTATTTTCACAAGTACATAGGTGCTACCAGAATGTTGTCAGATTGAAGGGAGTTAGAGTCTTGCATATGTATTCTATTATTGAAGATTAATACATTATTGAGCTTCTCTTTGATGGTGGAGTTTTTTTTATCAAAAGTGTTTCTCCACGTACATCTAGTGTTATGTGTTGCAACTTTATGGTTTGCAAATTTTCTTATTGCTGATTTTATACACTCACATAATATTTTATGGGTAATCCATTGTTGCATAAGTAAAAATCAAATTTACATACTTATTTAAAAATTTTCATTATAAGCTTTCTTCACTAGGTTAATAACATAATAATGATGCTTATTTTACCAAACTTGATCTTCATTTTGGTTATCATCAAACTAGAATTAGAGATGAGGGGCACTACATGGGTATCGACCACCATCAATCACCTCATTATTGTGGGCACACCCAAAGGTTCAAATAGTTGAAGAACACATCTAGCATCAACAAGAGGTCCTTTCTAGTCTTAGGGAGAACTTGGAAATGGAAAAAAATATAATGAAGTAACAAGTTGATTAGCACTACAATGAAAGGAATTTTGAAGTGGGAGATTGGGTCTTTGTGTGATTACAACCATTTAAGATTTAAATGTCATTGAAACAACAATAGAAAGATAACAAGCTTTCACCCAAGTATTGTGGTCCTTATTATGTGATGCAAAGGATAGGTAGTAGAGCATACAAATTGGAGTTACCTATATCAACAAAAATGCATCCAATATTCCAAGTTTCATGCTTGAAGAAGGTTATTGGACAAACAATTGCAACATAGATTGAGTTACTTGAGCTTGATGAGGAGGGTAGAATGATTTTGGACCTTGAGGGAATTCTTGAAACATGCACTAAAAGGCTGCGAGCAAGGGAAATCACATAGTATTTGATCAAATGGAAGTACTCTCTAGTCGAAGATGCTACATGGGAAAATGAGGATTTGTGCAAAAGCATCCACAATTAATCAACACTGAAGACAATGCTTCTCTGGGGAGGGGGGCATGCTATGCCCTTAATCCTATAGTGTTCATAGGGTTATGGGTAGTTTTCTTGTGGATACCTTAACTCTTAATTATGTTATATGATCATTAATATAGTCTTATTTGGGTAGTTAAGTTACCTAGGTGTCATCCAAGGCACAAGTATGATAATATAGGAGTTAGTGGTTAGTTTATGATCATCATATTGTGAATTATGTTCTTATTGGAGTCTTTTGGAGGTTTACCCCCTTGAAGTGGCTTATTATTCTCAAGTATTTGCAACACATTTCCTATTATATCCCTATCTTGTGCAAGTTGTTTCATTACAAAAATAAGTTCTTTTAGTGAGATGACAAATTCAACATTTTCCATAGGGTGGCAAAAACATCCTTAACATGGTGAAAATTCTTTTTCCCATAGTGAAAATGGAAAAAACATCTTGACCAAAATGTTTATAATTTTGCCCCTTGCAACAAACAATGAAAATTCCACCATGAAGACAAAACTTGGAATTTAAAGGTTCTTGGATGCTTCTTTTTTCCTTCCAAGCATGCAAAACATGTTTTTGGTACTACTAGAGACTTTTGGAGACTACATATAACTATTCTACATCTTTTGGAAGGGTTATCTCTCTTGGTAATTCTCATTTTATGTTCATATGATAGGGTTTTGGATTGTGGAACAAGGTATTAGGGGTTGCATGATTCATTATAGTGTTTCTAACTCAATTGTCACATTGAGGAACTTGTTTTGACATCATGTTGCCTTGATATAATTTATCAATGATTGGATATAGAGGATTGTAGAGCTAGTAGCTCATTCCTACTAGAGTTTTTCCCCCTTTCAGGGTTTCTCTAGGGTATATTATGTCTATTAGTCATTGTCTTGCATTTTCCTTGTTGTTCTTAGTGTTCTACACATTTTTACATGTTTCCCTAATACTGCAAATGAGTTAGGATTGATTGTGTAGTGGATAATCACATTTTCTAGTTAATTTAAGGTGTTCAAGTAGGGATAATGGTATGAAATCCATTGTTAACAAGATATTGAGGAATATCTACTTTAATTTATAGTTTAAATGGTATCTAAGAAGGTTATAATTACCTAATTTTTGTTGGATTTCAATTAGTAGATGAGAATTATAGGTCATGCTTATCATTAGGTCAAGTGAGAGTGGAGATTTAAATCCATTTGAGCCTAAAATTGGTACAAGATATTGGAATAAAGAAGTGAGAAGGATGACCAAATATGTGGATAGAGTTGTGGATGATAGAGAAAAGAGATGCAAGAGGTTGAAAGAGGATGTTTCTTGAATTTCTAGGTCTATCCACCTAGACAAAATAAACATGCTAGAGTGTGTTCAAGCCACAACTCATAAGTTGGGTATAAGAGTTGGGAAAGATTAAAAGGAGTAGCCTAAGAAGATTGATAAAGAACAAGGGGAGACATCTTCAGGAGAGAACAACATTATCTTTAAGGATGAGGCTAATATAATTATAAAGGTGAGTAAATGTAGACAAATTAGACAAATAGATTGTCCAAATGAAGGTCTACTTCAATTTGCATGAGATGAAATCACATCAACACATTTCACTTTCAAGTTCGAAACTATCCTATCATTCTCTTGTTTGGTACAAATCTCATGTCACTTTTTTGCAATTGAGAAGAATTCCACCAATCTCTAAATGGGAAGATTTTAGAGGGTTGTTGAAGAAACAATTTTACCCTATATTTTATGAGGAAGAAAGGTCCATCCAATGACACTTATACTATCAAAATCAAAGACAAAGTGTTCAATAATATACAAGTGAGTTCCATAATAAGGTGGTACAACTTGGAAAATATGTCATGGATAAAGAATTTTTTATGAAGTACATAGGAGGTGTTGGCACCTTCAAATTTGGCAAATTTGAAATGCCTATTTTCCTTCAAATTGGCAGCGGGGGCTAAGTTTGATACTTGTCACATCTACATGAGGCCCAAACTTTTGTGATTAAAATTTTGAATCTTGGTCATCATCATGCAAATCCGTTTAACAAAAATATTTTTGGGACATATGCTAGTAAGGTCATCTAGTTTCGCGGTCCTCGGGCGAGTTTTGATATGTTTTTTAATGCGTTTACGACTACCAGCGGGCTAGAAAAGCGTCCTGAAAAAGTGTGGAATTTCATGGTTCTAGTGACAAACCCATGTTTTAAATAATTGATTATGCTCTCCCACAAATTTTCATGGTCTCTGGACAACCCGTGTGCCTGTGGTGACATTACTCCATTTTGGTTGGTAGGGAAATTTAATTTTTCCTAAGTATTAATGTTTTGACATTGCCAATTTTAAAACATTTTAATGTTTTATTTCATTAATAATTGCTTCCTTGACCAAACCACATGAGGGAAAAGTTAGGGCAAAATTTAGGTGCGGGTGTGTGGGGAGGATGTGAAACACTGCTAAAAGTGTTGTGCCTCACATTTTTAGGCTTGGAGAAAATTTTTGGAAGCTTTCTGTAAGTTGTAAAATGTATTCCCCCCCCAAAAAAATGCTACCTGGGGCCATTTCAACATTGAGGCTCCATTTTTAATGGTGTTTTGGGCATTTTTGTGTTGTTGGTAATGTGAAAAACACGTCACCAATGTAAAAAATGACCTGGCAATGTTTTGAATGCCCATGGACTTGTTTAAAGTGCTCTAGCACCACAAAAATATCCCTAGCAAGAGTAAAAATGGGACAACATTCATTGAAATGTTTTAGCAGCCATTAAAACACCTATGCAATAGTTTTTATGCATTTGGCATGGAGAAAAATGGCCTAGGGAAGGTAAAAATGTCTTAGCATTGTTTAGAATTATTCCACATTAACAGAAATGCTAGGAGGAATTCTGTAATCAAATTATTGCAGCCAAAGGAACATAGAGGAATTTTATATTGTCATGGAGCTAAAAGTTTCTCCTTCGAGTGGTCACATAGGAAAATTTCAAGCCAAGGCAGAGTAGGTGTCATCACGAATTGAGAATTAGGCTAGAGGGTTAAAATTTTCACTCATCGAGTGAAAATTTGGTTGGAAATTTATTTTTACTGCAGAGGTAAAAATGTTGCATGAGAAATTGAAAATTATTTCCTGTTTAAGAGAATGCATAAATTAATTGTAGGGTGAACTGAAAGTTAAAATGTCTGGTTGAATGTGGGAAAATTACCTAGAGTAAAATTTATTACCTGCAGGGTAAGATATGACTAGTATTTTAATTTTACCACATGGATAAAATTGTGTACATGAATTGCAAATGAAGATAAAAGAGGGCAAGTGATGAAGGGAAGTCTGGAGATCTCGTGACACTTTTCTCATGCCATTTTGTTACATAATCAAGGGGCTAGATCAAGCCAGTTGTCGTGTCTCAGTTTAATCTAGGCTTCTTCTTCTTCTTCTCCTTCTCATAAAACACAAATGTTGTTTTAAGAGGAGAGGTTCCAAATTTTCTCCAAGTCTTGGAGTCTGTGGTCTCTGTATAGGGTTTCTACTTAGGCTTTAGGATTCTTCAAATTTTTAGTTTTTAAATACTGTAATCATATTTTTAGACAATGACATGCATTTCAGTTTGTAGTTCAAATTAAATTGTCATGCAGAAATGTCTCTTAAGTGGATGCTTTATTTCTTCAATCAAAATAATCAAAGATTATGATGATTTTTGTTGCTCATTTTCTAGAATAAATGTTTGGTCGAAGGCCCTTGTTCAAAAAACAAGTTAATCTTGCTTTTGATCAAATATTGGGGATAATGTTTTTCATTTAGGATTGCTAAGAATGTTTTTCTGCATGAAAGGCCTCATTATTGTAAGGCAGTAATGGTTAGAAGGTCATTGATCTTGCATTTCATGCTGTTATTTGATGGGTTATTTGTATCTTGAATTTGTAAATGGACAAGGTACTGGTCTAGTATGTTTCTCCTATATAAACTCTGGAGGGAATCACCAATCATAAATCTGATAAATCTTTCCTTTAGTGCTTATTTATTGTTGAGTTTTCTATATCTTCATGGAAATTAATGGATGAAAAGGGGTTATACTCTAGAATGATACGGTTGTAACCATTACTTATTTGAGATGAAGGTATTGCAATGTAATTAGTTCTTAGTTTTATTCAATGCAAGTGGGATATGCTTGATTCAGGTTGAATATAAAACACCCCATTACCATACATCTGAGAACCATCTACTTCCAGTAGGTCTGTAATTTGCTACTTGATACAGGTTTTATCATTTATTCAGGTCTACATCTAGGTACACTCGCTTGAGTCTTGTGGAGCTCAAAGAGTAGAAGGTTATGTTTATAACCTTGTCTGTTGGCATTTTCTTGTCTTCAATCTATTGATAGTGTAGATTCCCTATCCTAAAACCCTTGTCCCCTGGTTTAGGTATTGTGTTTTTTCCTTAGGATTGAAGGTTGCAAGAAAAAACACCAACAAAATAGTGACTCCACTGGGGAATGGGGTGAATTTATTGTCAAATTTTACCCTATGAGTCTCTGGAAATAAAATTTTAAGACTTGGAGAAGTTTTGTTGCAGCAAATTTGATGAAGTTGTGTGACTTTGCTGTGGAGGAAGACCCAAAAGATTAAATCAATTTTTAAGGAGCTTCTAGCTTCTTAAAATTTAGTCCTCTTTGAGAGAGGCGGCGACTCTATTTTAAGAACCTGATAAAGGATACAAAGAATTTTTAGATCTGCATAATTTTTGATCAAGAAGAAGGATTAGTAGCTACTGTAGTTGTTCCAGGTATTTCTATTCTAGTTTTAAAAAAAGGAGCTTATGTGAAAACCATGGTATATGAGTTTTAATGAAGTCCCTTATCAAGTGTTGAAAAACTAGTAAAGAGGGGAATATTAGTATTGATTTTACATACTTCTATGTTGCAATTTTTAGTTATGATATTCTATGAGAAGTATGTAGTATTATAATTTGAAAAGATCTTAAGCCTGGTATTGAGTTGTGTTATGTATTATTCTTGCTTAAGATCCTATTGTAAGAGAAAAGAGCTAGAAGATGTGTAACTGCTGTGTTTATGTGGAAGATTTATAAAGTGATAAACAAGATGTATCTGTAACATTAGAAAATGTACCCTTGGGGGCTTTTCTCTCATAAGGTTTAGCTCCCAAGTCTTTTATCTACATTTAGGACATCTTGCATCATATTTTAACATCCTGATGAAATGATCCCTAAGTTTCATGACAGATGGGACCTAGGGGGATCCCTTGAACCTAACCCTGACCAAAATAGGGGGGGAGGACTTAGGTGCCTGCACCCTAGTTCTGCCCTATTTTGGGTTAGGCCCAAATTTTAAGTGTCGGCTTGTGACCATTATTTGGGTCCTATGCCGACATGGTAAGTTTGAATTAGGAAATTCTTGGCGGGAGTGTTTGTAGTTGCATTTAAAAGCATGTTTAAGCATTCAATTGTAAACTAGATGATTACAAGATTACAACTAGATGATTACTAGCTAGCAATTGGGATTCTCAAGTTTATGTAAAGGTGATTCAAGGCATTCATTGTGTAGCAAGATTAGATTTGTGTTGTCTATGTGTTTGTATTTGCATATTTGAGAAATCATCTCCTCATGGCATGAAGAGCTTCTCCTCCCATGAGATCTTCACTACAAGGTGACATCATTTGTGTTTTTAAGCATTTATCATTTGGTTTTTGCCTTTGCCTCCAAGGGCATGCACTGTCTATTTGACAATGGTGTTCGGAAGACTTGAATGTCTCTCCAAGGCTTGACTGAGGCAAGCCTCTAAACACCACAACCCCCTCCCAAAGTTTCTATGATTGCAAATTATAGATTGAAGATACATAAAACGTGGAGTTGCAAGAGAACATTACAGAGTGTTGAATTTGTAGATCAGAGTCAAAAATAGCACCCTAGACTTGGGCACCCGCTCTTTAGTCCTTCAGATTCTGTGACAGGAAAATCTCTGTAACAATAGGAATAGGTTGCAGACTGAGCTTCCAGATCCTGACAAAAACCTAGGGCTTGGACTTGGACACCTACTCATTAGTCCCTGATTGTTTCGCTTCTGAACCTTGAAAACAAATGCATAGTTATTTGTTATTTTACATCTTTCTATAGCAGCATTTTTTGATATTCATCCATTTGCTGTCGTATTTGCATAATTAGGGTTTTAATGTATAATTAAGCATAATTGATAATCAAATCATACAAATCCAAGTTTCCCTACATCTCATAGTGACCTAGGGTATGATAGTACATTGCAACTCGACCCTAGAACCTTGAATGAAAGGGTGAAAGGAGGATACACATACAAAACTACCAAAAACTCAACTATCCAAATTTTACCCTTTACATTTTGGTGAACCCATGTTGTTAGACTTGTTTGCACCTTGTTGAGTGTTTTGCTTCATATTTTATTTGATTTCATTCATTCATAGTATCATTCATCTTATTGTAGTGGAAAACTTATAAAAAATTGAAAAATTAGAAAAATTGGAAAAAAATTACATTCTAGGGTTTGCATGTTGTATCAGTTAATTTGAATTTCATCAAATTTCTAGTTTTTGCATTAGATCTGAGATAAATTGCAGAAAATTAAAAAAATTCAATAGCTTGCATTGCATTTTTAGCATAAAATTGCTAGGGTTTTGTTGGAAATTTTGCATTTTTCATATAACCTAGTAATTTCAAAAACTAGGGTTTATAGGTAAAATCTTGTTTCATATTTTTCTACTGATCTTAGACACTCATTAAAATTTGGATTTGTCTATAGTGTCACATTTTAGTGTAAATTTGCTTTTAGATTTCAAACATTTGCATTTTTACATAGAAAATTTCAACAAAAAATTAGCATTTTCATTGATTTTTCCTTAGATTTGCACGTGTATTTTGCATGGTAGGATGTGAAAATCATTTTTAGATCTGAATGGACTTAATTTTCATCATAAAATATATTACAAGACATTCATAGAGCATTTTGCATCAAGATCTCAAACCTAGGGCTTGAAAAACCTTGATTTTCACTAGATTTGACCTTATCGGCTTTCAAAATTTGCACCATAGTCATGTTGTGAAGAGTATTTTCACACTAATTGGCTATTTTCAGAGTAATTATCTGCTTCCCCTCCTAAAAATCTTCACAACACCTTTTTATTGGGCTCTTCTATTGAAAATTTGGTAAAAAATTGCACATTTTTGCTATATTTGCCCTAGGGTTTGATCTTAAGTGGCACTATAAGCATGTTGTGATGGATATTTTGGAATTAGGTGACTATTATTACTGATAAATTTTTTTTTCCATCATCATTTTCCTCACAACACCCTTTGTCATGCTTTTTTGCATTGAGATTTGGTGAAAAAATCGCATATTTTAGTGCATTTTCACTAGGTTTTGGCCTATCATCATCTTAGATGTGCATCAAGAGTATGTTGTGATGTATATTACTACTGTATTGGACTGATATCAAACATATTATTTTTGTCCCTGATCAAAATCCTTACAACACCTCTCCTTTCATATATTTTCATTGAAAAAAGTACAAAAAATCAAGCATTTTAGGTCATTTTTGCATATAGATTTGCATTTGTCTTTTACATACTTTTGGAAAATTGTTCAAATTTGATTTTACATATATACACATGGCACCTTAATGTCATTTTTCTATGATATCTCTACATGTATTTATCAAAGATCTTGATTTTGACAAATTTTTAATCCTCATGAGTGAACATCCTATGATATTAGAAAGCTTAATCAAGTTCATCTCCATGAGTAGCAATGAAAATGACAATGGTGATAGCACTTATCCTACATCACTACATGTGATGATGACATAAATTTATCCTTTGGGCATTCTTTGAAAAATGATTCTTCTCATGAGGATATACTTGTACAAGACAATGATATTGTTACCTCCTGAATCGAAAGAGGGTTTGCCAGCTCCAATGCACAGGCAGATTCAGTCAACAGATACAGGAGGTGCGTGAGCTACCTCCCCTTCACTTTTGGTTCTATCACACCAAGGGGGTGTCCCTATAGCTAAAGATGTAACATTTACTCTCCAAATGATAGAAAGATTTAACTTTGTAATAACAGGCATAATACTCTCATGTGTGGACCAAGCTTTGTGTGATAAATCACAAGGTTGGCAACGTTCTTGGACATATTTGTCTGGTCAGGTATGAGAGTATGCAGGGGTTCCTAATCCTACTCCTACAACTAACAGGTTGAAATTTATGGAATGGTTTGAAATTGATGGTTTGGATGCAAGACAGGGGTTTTGGATCATAACTACTTCATAAGAACAGACTGGTGCCTATCTCAGGGCAAGGAATCAACTTAGATGTATACATAAGAATGGCTTGCAACTGCCATTCAAGTTTCAAGGGGTTAGGACTGGTGTTTGCCTTACAAATACCACCCAAGGATAAGTATTCAACTGTCTCTGCTTATGGATATCCCAGCTGACATACAATCTCCTCCACACTCAACCTAAAATGATTTAATCCACTCCTTGAATGGAAGTTAGAGATTAAGCATGCAATACATAAATCTGTATTCTAGAATTTGAGAAACCCTTAGCAACCAAATTCAGAAGAAGAAATGCATACAACAAGTGGAGACAGATAGCAAAACACATGCAAGAAGTATTTTTCATATAACATTAACACTGAAACTAAACATATGTGCAAGATACAACTCAGATGCAACACATAAACTCCACAAAGATACAACAGACAGGAAATGCTCTGTATTTCATTATTTTTCCCCCCAAATTGCCCAAGTCTTCAACAACTACTAATGAGTAACACAGTTTGCTTTTTATACCGAGACAGTGTCCTCAGTAAAATTAATTACAAGGCAAATCAAAAATTTTCCAGATACAATGCATGAGAAATGGCGCTCAAAAATATTCAATGCTGCGGCGAGATAAAGAGGAGTGAATAGGTGGAATCGGGATCTGCACCGCCGCTCAAGGACATTCATCTTTAATCGGGTTGTTGACCCATCAATCATCAACCCAAATCCTACAAATGTCACCATTATTGCTCAGCTACCTGTAGATCCTCAGTGGCATGTCATTGGAGTTCTTCCCGCCCAAACGTGGCCATAGATACAAAGAAACCCATCACTGTAGCAAAATACAAAACCAACTGTCAATCTACTCCCATCGCTGAGATCTGCAGCTCAAAACATGCCCTGAAAGTCGCCAACCAGTGAGAACGTGCCATGTAGGCACCTTATGTTTCTATCGCTGGCTTTTCTCCCTTTGATTTTGCCTTTTTCGCCGTCCTGTATATGCATGCTCAAATGCATATACAATCGTTTGACTTATGCTTTTAAAAACCCTTTGTATATGCAAGAGCAAATGCATATACAACTGTTCACCATACAAGGTGGATCCCAAACTGTTATAGAACAAATCAAAATTCTAATGGAGTCTGACTTGCATCCCTATTCCTTGCATATCCTCATTGCATATGTGCATACAACTGCTACATACAAGCCTCGGATTTCAAAAAGTATAAAACACTTTGAAACTATCCTGAAATCTAGCTTGTATCTCATCTGATATATATCAGCATACATACAAGCACACAAACATGCAAGGCACAGACGCCAAGCACTTATAGAACAAATTTGATTTGTTATTGGGTTCGGCTTGCATCATCGCAATGTATAATTTTGTTTGTATGTTCGAATATGCATTGGGAACATACAAGCCTACCATACAACCGCGGCCTTCAAACACTTCACCAATGCATTTAACCTTCCCGTCTTATCCACTTTGCACATCTTTAAACATACATGGAAATCCCCTTGTATATGCAAACCTACAAGCGATTGCACATATAACCTTGTGGAGCCCACCAAATGTATATACCTCCGCTGCACTATTCACCTTGCATGTGAGGTGGATCCCTATATACTTTGCTTGTATCTTGGAGATACGAAGACCCTTGCATGGCATGTATCTCCCCTTGCCACTGTAGCAAATGCATGTTGGCCCTTGTATATTTTTTCTTTGTATACTTGCAATGTATCTTTTCTCTTGTACATAGTCGTTGTATGTCTGAACATACAAACCAAATATACATGCAACTTGATATACAAACAGGGAATATTCCTGGGAATCTATGAAAGATTCCCCCTTTGTATATGCACATTTTCAAGCCCGATATGCATTCAAAAATGCATATAACTCATTTTTTCAAAAGTCGATGGAGATTTCTGACTTGCCAATGCACATTTTGACCTATATGTATATACAAACACCTTTGTATATACAAAGACACTTGCACCTTAACTAATTTTTTGTATTTTTTCAACTAAAACTAGACTGCTCATGTAGGCGGTAACATAGGCTCCGTCTGGGGACGCATACCTCTTGCAGACATGGCGAGGACTTCAAATCTCTGGGATGTAGACCAGTCCCTTATCCATTGGGCAATAGAGTCAAACATGCACCAATCTGCACACAAATTATATTTTCAATCATTATTTTGGCAGCCCCGGGTAGCCAAAAAGGAAGAACCACAAGTTTATCCTGTCAAATGCCTAATTCCAAACTGAATAATCCTAACCACAGCTGAAATCATTAAAACAATCTGCTCATATGCTAATCTGATCAATTACATGCTTCACCATTTTTGAAAGCTTGCCACTGTCAGCACTGCCTTTATCACTCTGCATCTTACGATGAGACATATAACCATACATACTAGAATAATCTTTAGCATTAGGTAACATAGTTATGTTGTGATCCTCAAGCAGTATATCCTCATATTGCATTTGGCAATATTCATTATCTACCTGGCCGTTGCATATAACCAAACACATATCCAGTTGATCCAAAAATTGAAAACACTTAGAAAATATGAGACCCTCAATATCATTTATATCACTCATTGACATTGAAAACAAATCCTGATCTACACACCCATTGCCACCATTGCACATGTCTGAAACAACTGATGCTAAGCATTTATCATCCATAGTTTGCAAATTAGTATTATCATTTTCAAAGAGAGGGTTAATTCTGCACCAATGAATGTCATAACTCACAATATCAAATGCATCCATAGGCTCATCATAAAGGGGATTCATACTCATTGCAAAGGTCTCGATTTATTCTTCATGAAAATCTATTTCTTTTTCATTATCAAATCTAAAATCATAAAAAGAACAATCCTGATCCATGAATTGATCATGGATATCATCTTTATCATCTTTAATCTCTGATTGCCCCAAATACAAAATTTCTGCTACTTCAATGCACTCTGAAGTTGAACTATCTACATCATTTTCCAGTCCTCTAATGCTTCCTAATGAAACTGTTACTGACTCTTGATCCATATGATCACAACTTTGCACGACTAGATCATTTAAACATGAATGCTCTTTGTTTAGGACTGGCATGCAAATATTACTTGGGAAATTATTGTTGTCAACTTCATTTGCTGGGCACAATAGGACGTCCTCATCTATAACAAAAATATCATCAACTTGGAATGATGTAAAAACTGGGACAACAAGGGTGTGAGTACTTTGGCATTCATCTCCAACATTTAAACTACATCCCTTATCAACATTGGTGGCCCTAGGGCAGCAAAGTTTTTTAGAGAAATACCCTTTTTGAATCCCATACCTCCAATTATTTTCAATGTCAATTGCAAACTGATGTGCCTAATGTAATGTGGTGGGCTCCTTGTCCCTCAATCTATAGCTCATTTTCCTATCAAATGCTCCCAAATAGACAACTAGGCACAATGCATCATTAGGTCTCATGTCTTTTGGTATTCTATTCAATGCCCTCATAAATCTGAGGTTAAAAGCTGGGATCAACTCATCTTCTTCAATATGGATATACATAAAATCACTACTAACTGCATATTCATAAATTCTTTCACCATATTTTTCTAGAAATACAGATTTAAAATCATGCCAAGAGCTGACAGAGTAAGCTGGAAGATAGGAGAACTAGTCCCTTGCATCTTTATCTAGAGATTTAACAAATAATCTCATAACTACATCTTCATGGTCAATCTCAAAATCATCTATCACATTTATAAACTGTTGCAAGTGTTTCTCAGCTGATTCATCCTTTGCACCATTGAATTTGGGCAAAAAATTTCTGATTTTAGATGGAAAAGCATTTGGATAGCCACAAATGCCAACAAAGTCTATGGGCTTATATCTGTCAATGTTGAAACTTCTTTTACTACATGGTTGGGACTGATTATTATACACGGTTGCATTTGACACCTCACAAGGGTGCATGGGCTGACAATACATCTTTGTGTGTTTCTGCAACCCTCTTTTCAACTCAGATTTTCTTTTACAATAATGACCTTAGGCCCTTAAAATACAAACTGCTATTTCAGCTTGCCTAAAATCCCCTAAATGAGTCTTTTAAACAATATTGCATACTCCTTTTGAAATGCAAACTAGGTCCTCACAAAAGTATGCAATCTAATCACCAATATTTCCCTTTTGACTAGTGCTATTTCACCAAATAGGGAATCCTTTTCACAATTTATACAAATACCTGGACATGTTGCAGTTGCTGATTTAACACCTCTGGTGTCCTCTTATCAGGTTCTTTGATGCAGAGTCACCACCTCCTTGTAGAGGAATAAGCTTCAAACAGGTTGAAGCTAAAAACTGATTTCTTTTGCTTTTTGGGTCATCCACCAGCAGAGCCACATATATAACTTTCTTGTTTACTGCAACAAAGCACTTCCACGTCTAATTCTTCAATCCTTTAGACTCAAACTTTCATGGATATGACATTGATCTCCCCAGCAGAGTCACCAAATCTGTTACCTCCCAAATCAGTAGAGGGTTTGCCAGCTCCAATGCATAGGCAGATTCGGTCAATAGATACGGGAGGTTGTGTGAGCTACCTCCCCTTCACTTCTGGTTCTACCGCACTAAGGGGGTGTCCCTATAGCTAAAGATGTAACATTTACTCTCCAAATGATAGAAAGATTTAACTTTGTAATAACAGGCAGAATACTCTCATGTGTGGACCAAGATTTGTGTGATAAATCAGAAGGTTGGCAATGTTCTTAGACATATTTGTCTGGTCAGGTATGAGAGTATGCAGGGGTTCCTAATCCTACTCCTACAACTAACAGGTTGAAATTTATGGAATGGTTTGAAATTGATGGTTTGGATGCAAGACAGGGGTTTTGGATCATAACTACTTCACAAGAATGGACCGGTGCCTATCTCAGGGCAAGGAGTCAACTTAGACGTATACATAAGAATGGCTTACAACTGCCATTCGAGTTTCAAGGGGTTAAGACTAGTGTTTGCCTTACAAATACCACCCAAGGATAAGTATTCAACTGTCTCTGCTTATGGATATCCCAGCTGACATACAATCTCCTCCACACTCAACCTAAAACGATTTAATCCACTCCTTGAATGGAAGTTAGAGATTAAGCATGCAATACATAAATCTATATTCTAGAATTTGAGAAACCCTTAGCAACCAAATTCAAAAGAAGAAATTCATACAACAAGTGGAGACAGACAGTAAAACACATGCAAGAAGCATTTTTCATATAACATTAACACTGAAACTGAACATATGCGCAAGATACAACTCAGATGCAACATATAAACTCCACAGAGATACAACAGACAGGAAATGCTCTGTATTTCATTATTTTTCCCCCAAAATTGGCCAAGTCTTCAACAACCACTAATGAGTAACACAATCTGCTTTTTATACCAAGACTGTGTCCTCAGCAAAATTAATTACAAGGCAAATCAAAAATTTGCCAAATACAATGCATGAGAAATGGTGCTCAGAAATATTCAATGCTGTGGAGAGACAAAGAGGAGTGAACAGGTGGAATCAGGATCCGCACCGCCACTCAAGGACATTCATCTTCAATCGGGTTGTTGACCCGTCCATCATCGACCCAAATCCTGCAAATGTCACCATTATTGCTTAGCTACCTGCAGATCCTCAGTGGCATGTCATTGGAGTTCTTCCCACCCAAATGCGGCCGTAGATACAAAGAAACCCATCATTGTAGCAAAATACATACCAGCCGTCGATCTACTCCCATCACTGAGATCTGCGGCTTGAAACACGCCTTAAAAGTTGCCAACCAGTGAGAACATGCCACGTAGGCACCTTATGTTTCTATCGCTGGCTTTTCTCCCTTCGATTTTTCCTTTTTCGCCCTCTTGTATATGCATGCTCAAATGCATATACAATCGTCTGATTTATTCTTTTAAAAACCCTTTGTATATGTAAGAGCAAATGCATATACAACCGTTCACCATACAAGGCAGACCCCAAACTATTATAGAACAAATCAAAATTCTAATCGGGTCTGGCTTGCATCCCTATTCCTTGCATATCCTTATTGCATATGTGCATACAACTGCTACATACAAGCCTTAGATTTCAAAAAGTATAAAACACTTTGAAACTGCCCTAAAATCTGGCTTGTATCTCATCTGATATATATCAGCATACATACAAGCACACAAACATGCAAGGCATGGACGCCAAGCACTTATAGAACAAATTTGATTTGTTATCAGGTCCGGCTTGCATCATCGCAATGTATAATTTTGTTTGTATGTTCGAATATGCATTGGGAACATACAAGCCTACCATACAACTGTGGACTTCAAACACTTCGCTAGTGCATTTAACCTTCCCGTCGCGTCTGCTTTGTACATCCTTGAACATACATGCAAATCCCCTTGTATATGCAAACCTACAAGCGATTGCACATACAACCTTGTGGAGCCCACCAAATGTATATACCTCTGCTGCACTGTTCACCTTGCATGTGAGGCGGACCCCTATATGCTTTGCTTGTATCTTGGAGATATGAAGACCCTTGCATGTTTGCGGGCCTCGCCGCATTTATCTCCCCTTGCCACTGTAGCAAATGCATGTTGGCCCTTGTATATTTTTTCTTTGTATACCTGCAATGTATCTTTTCTCTTGTACATAGCTGTTGTATGTCTGAACATACAAACCAAATATACATGCAACTTGATATACAAACAGGGAATATTCCTGGGAATCTGTGAAAGATTCCCCCTTTGTATATGCACATTTTCAAGCCCAATATGCATTCAAAAATGCATATAACTCATTTTTTCAAAATCTGATGGAGATTTCTGACCCGCCAATGCACATTTTGACCTGTATGTATATACAAACACCTTTGTATATACAAAGACACTTGCACCTTAACTGATTTTTTGTATTTTTTCAACTGAAACCAGACTGCTCATGCAGACGGTAATAGATACCTTGCCAACAATAAAAAAGACACAACTTTTGCAAGACATCATGCCTCCTACAACCACAATAGATGAACAAATCTCTCATGTTCAGGATCCTATTAGTGTGATATCATATGTATCTAATGAACAAATAAACAAACTTTATAAAGAGATAGCCAATTTTCAAGCATTTATGGAAACTGAAACAATAGCAACAGAAGCTGTACCTATGATTCATAGCATATGAGAATTAGTAAAAGAAGTACAAGATGGTATTAATGTTGTTTGAGGCTTAGCATACATTTTACATAATAATGTGATACCTCTATATGATATTATTAATGAAATGGAATCATTAGCTAAAACATATGGTGCTGAGGATGATAAAAATACAACAACTAAACCTTTTGAGAACACTTTACTTTCCTTTCAATCCAATGCTCTCCCTGGCCAAGAGGAAGCATTAGTGAACACAGAAAGACATTGCACATAACAACAACCTTATTATGAAATTTATCAAGGTGACTACCTGGAAATAGATAATATTGCCTCTATTATAGAAGTGGATAAGGAAAATTCTGAAGTATTACCTAGTCCACTAAGAGATGACATTTATGTTGAGGTCCATCCTTCATTATCCCTTCAAGGATCGGGAAGTGATCAAAATACATTAGATAGACAAATGGAACAACCTTCACCTTTTTCTAGCATTTGTATTTGGGAGGATGATGACCTCCTCGATGATGGCCTCTAGCACAATGATCCCTATAGGTAAGTATTTCTAACCCTTTATATCTCGTGGTGTGTTTCCCCTGTGATATGTGGTGTATTGTTTAGGCCTCTTGGGATGACCCCTAATTCTCTTGTAAGGTTCGGGATACCAGGAGACCACCTCTGTTGTGACCTTCTATTTGTATCATCATTCTTCTATATTGCGTCTCTCTCTGATTTCATTGTTGTGTGTTGTGCCTTACAGACATAGCATTGTGGTTGGTGAATTGGGGGCACCCTCCTACGCGACTGTCCCTAAGACACCTATTTCTCCTCTCTTATTTATTGTTTCCCTTCCTCTAGTGTTTCTATCTAGCGAGCAGATGACGAAAACATTTATACTGATGTGGACCTAGCATCCCTCTAGCGAGAAATAAAAAATTGGACTTAGTTCCTAATATGATGATGGGGTTGTATATCGTATCTGACACTTGGCTAGTAGAAGCACTATGTGCTTTCTGTGTAGTGATTTTGATGATCTTTATCTCACTTACAAACCTTAACAATACTACTGCTCTGTGCACTTTGTTTGTCTTTGAATATCGTCTTGGTGATGCTCAATTTAGAGATTTTCATGATATAGCCCCACGGTTATCCTCAATATCTGAATTCATGGTATAACCTTGGCTCTTTGTGTGGTTAATCATATGCATTGATGTTGTTGTTTATCATAATTATGTGGACGCTAACATGTTTCTTGCAGGGATGTGTTTGTGGGAACATTTGGCGATCGTAAAGTACATGTCACCTCCGGGGGGCATGGGCTTTGCAAAAGTTTGTGTTCCCTTGTGTGTTTTCTTCCTACCTTAAAATGCTTGATATCGATACCTGATATCAACCACCTTAAGGTGGGGGCATATATAAGGTACGTTGTTTGTTGTAGATGTTAGCAATGTGCTTGTCCTCAAGTGCAGTTTAAAGATTGGTGTGATGAGTACTTCCTACACTCTGAGTTTGTTTGCAATCAATGAATCAATCATCTTAAGCCCTTTGCAGAGGCGGGGGTGGTGTATCTCTTGCGAAGAGTGCCCATCCTATCATTTTCAAAAGTCCTCTGCGGAGGCGGGGAGTGGTTTTGTGATTAACTCAACCCTTAAGCGTGTCTTCAGTGATTGCTGTGGTGAAGTGCAATCATTGGTGTGTGCCTATAATGTGCTTGAGATGGTGACGAGCCTAGAAATAGGAACACTCCATCACTTGTCTGTCATGTTTTCTCCATGTCTTCCAAGTGTGTGTGTTTGGCATGCTTGCTTTGTTTAGCATGTCTGTTGCCCCATATGCAGTCTAAAGACCAACATGATGAGTGCTTCCTGCATTTTGGGAGGTTTGGTGTGTCTTGCATGTGTGTTGCCCCATATGCAGTCTAAAGACTAGTGTGATGAGTACTTCCTGCATTATGGGTGGTGTGTTTACTTTCCTTGTACTTGCATCTGCATTTCATTTATATGAGAAAAAGAAAAGAAAAGAAATCATTCCTCTCTTCTATGCATTAACTGTCTTCTATGCATATGCTATATTCTCCTTGTTTTGCATGACTGTAACTATCTTCTCCGTGTTTTGTAAACCTATCATTGTCTTAAATATGTCTGGCATGTCTTCTTTGTGCTTGGTGTGTTTGGTGTGTTTGTTGACTGTACTTTAATGCATGTATTGGCCTCGCATTTATACATACATTAAAGCAGGGGCTAAATGTAACGTCAAAAAATGTCCCCTTAGGGGCCTTTCCCTCATAAGGTTTAGCTCCTAGGTCTTTTATCTGCATTTAGGACATCTTGCATCATATTTTGAGATCCCAATGAAATGATCCCTAAGTTTCATGAGAAATGGGACCTAGGGGGATCCCTTGAACCTAACCCTAACCAAAATAGGGGGAGGACTTGGGTGCTTGCACCCTAGTCCTGTTGTATTTTGGGTTAGGCCCAAATTTTAAGTGTTGGCTTGTAACCGTTATTTGGATCCTATGCCGACACGGTAAGTTTGAATTAGAAAATTCTTGGCGAGAGTGTTTGTAGTTGCATATAAAAGCATGTTTAGGCATTCATTTGTAAACTAGATGATTACTAGCTAGTAATTAGGATTCTCAACTTTAAGTAAAGGTGATTCAAGGAATTCACTGTGTAGCAAGAGCAGATTTGTGTTAACTATGTGTTTGTATTTGCTGATTTGAGCAATCATCTTTTCATGGCATAAAGAGCTTCTTCCTCCCATGAGATCTTCACTACAAGGTGACATCATTTGTGTTTTTGAGCATTTATCATTTGGTTTTTACCTCAACCTCCAAGGGCACACACTTTGTATTTGACAACGGTGTTTGGAAGACTTGAATGTCTCTTTGGGGCTTGACTGAGGCAAGCCTCTAAACACCACAACCCCCTCCCAAAGTTTCTGTGATTGCAGGTTACAGGTTGAAGATACAGAAAAAGTGAAGTTATAGGAGGACATTATAGAGTGTTAGATTTGTAGATCAAAGTCAAAAACAACACCTTGGACTTGGGCGCCCACTCTTTAGTCCTCCAAATTCTGTGACAAGAAAATCTCTGTGAGAACAGGAACAAGTTGCAGACTGAGCATCCAGATCCTGACAAAAACCTAGGCCTTGGACTTGGGTGCCCACTCATTAGTCCCCAACTGTTCCACTTCTAAACCCCAAAAATAGGTGCACAGTTATTTGTTATTTTACATCTTTCTGTAGTAGCATTTTCCAATATTCATCCATTTGCTGTCGCATTTGAATAATTAGGGTTTTAAGGTATAATTGAGCATAATTGATAATTAAATCATACAAATCTAATTTTTCCTACATCTCATAGTGACCTAGGGTATGATGGTACATTGCAACTTGACCCTAGGTCCTTGAATGAAAGGGTGAAAGAAGGATATACATATAAAACTACCAAAAACTCAACTATCCAAATTTTACCCTTTACAATATCATCTATGTGATTATCCTGATTGGGTTCCAAACCCAATGAATAGTTAGCAATTTCAACCATGTCCACAGAGAGCAGTGTTTGTCCTAGACATATATAAACCATTCAACTTGAGTAATATCTAAAGTTAGCCAACTCCTTTTCCCCTTGATCTTAGAGATCATGTGCCTATGTTTTATGGAGAGGAGTATGAATCAGCTTGTAGGCATGTACAACTATTTTGTGATCTTATTGAAGACTTTCAAATTTGTGTAGAAGATCTTATTATGAAATTCTTTGTAAGGTCTTTGAAAGATAATGCAAGAGAATGGTATAGTGGCTTACCCATGCAAAGTGTATCTTCATGGGAAGATTTCAAAAGGTTGTTCCTGAGTTAGTTTAATGACAATAATGAAAATTATACACAAACTTTTAGGGCTCAATCTATTCTAGCAAGCAATGAAATGGCATATGTAAATGTGTAGTATACATAAGAGGTTGAGAGCAGTCTTCAAGGTGTAAATACCCTTGTTGTCCTAGCTTACCCACCTCAATACCTTGCACACCATAGTCAGCCCCAAATTTATTATCAGCAAATTGCACACGTTATTGACCTTGTTGTCCATACTCAAGAAATGTTTACCATAAGAAAAGTAGAAGGTGAAATAGGTTATTCCTTGTTGACAAGGATTCTGAATGCTTATGCAAACATACCTGATAGCTTCAAACCTCATGAGTCTATTTTGATTGACTTGTTTTTGAATGCATTTGAATTGGGTCCAAATTTTTGGTCTACAAATTGGAGGCCCATTTGCCTAAGTCAAGTAGTTGAGTTGATTGACTTTGTTGAAGAGACTAGGTATGAACATACATTTAGGGTGAGATCTCATGATATTGATACCAATGGTACTATCAATGAATATAGGTCAAATCATGGTAACACTATATCAGAAAATAAAATGTGTAAGAATGAGAAGCATGTTATAGCTAAGGTAGTGTCTCGTACACAAGTGGATAATGCTTGTGGCCAGTCAAATGATATGGTACGTGCACCTGAAAATGGTATACATAATAATCTAAGTGCATTTCATGATCAAACAATGGAGGCACAACCATTTATGCATTGTCATAGCATTAATAATAATGAATTAGAAGCTGAAACAAAAAGGGACAGTGTGCCCTGTAATAGTGAAGAGGGTAATGATTGTAATCAGTCCATAGAGGATGGGTGTGCAAGTGAAAATAGTTGTTATGACAATCTAAATGTTAATAAGGATTAAAATATAGAAGGTCTCTCTTCCATATCAGATTATGACTGTGTTTCTGGCAAGGTTGTTGGAGTTTCAATCCCATATGATATGAGCGGTGTATGTTATTATGAATCCATTGAATATCAAGATTTTAATGATAAAAATAACAACCTAGTGGATTTTGATTTGCAACTAAGTGATGCTTGTAGCTCTTATTGAGATCAAGAGGAAGAAGCAGTGGAAGATGTGAAAGAAGAAGCATGTTCACTCAACAGTGATCAAATTTCAGATTTGTTAACCATGGAATATCAGAGGTATGTACATGAAAATAGTTGTGAGCTTCTGTGCCCTACTCGCATAAACTTTGACAATGATGATGTTCCTTTGGGTACTAAGTATGATACATGTCCATTTATTTTCTCTTCCACAAATAAACAAGATAATTTGCAAGATAACAATGCTTATGAAGGTGAGAAACCATTTGACTTTAACAATGATGGATATGTTGAAGGTGTAAATGCTGATGCAAACTTAGAAATTCATTTTAGTGACACAGGGATAGCTAATGATTGTGAAATTCATTATAGTAGTGGTCAAAATTAGGATGTTCTAAATGTAGATTCGTATGAGTGTCTATTTTTTGATCTAGATGAGCCTAGTCATGAGTTTTCTCATATGGACATGGATGTTAGTTTTAAGGTTGAATCTAATTATATTTTTGAAACAAAATTGCTTACTTTTGAGCATACTATTGGAGAAATGAAGAGAGAACAAGGTAAAGTTGCAGCTATGTAGCTTTAAAATGTTTTCAAATATGAAATAAATAGCATGTGTAAATCTAAAAATTACTTTCAATTTAGATGTTATAGTATTTCTCTAATTTAAATAGTGTAGTAGAAGAAAATAACTTGCAAGAAGAAGACAAGTATTTATGTGGAGAAACCCCTAAGGGAAAAAACTCACATCAAAGGTGTTTTTGCTTGTATTAAATCTCTTATGAAAGATTACATTCAATACTAAAATCCTTTGATTCCTTGATGCACTTCAAAAGCTTCTTCAATCTTCAAACCTGTAAAAAACTTCAAAAGATTCTTTCTTTTTTCTTCAAAAGCTTCTTCAATAAAAAAAGCTTCTTGCTTTTTTCTTCGAAGTCAAAACAACTTCTTGCTTTTTTCTTCTAAGTCTTTTTCACAATTCAGCTCTATATAGGGCTCTTAATTAATTAATATGAAGCTTCATAATTCAAGAGCTTCATAATTCAAAAGCTTGAAACTCAAAATACAATAAATTGTAGTTGATAACATAGCTTCCAATGCTCATGCAAAAACCAAGCACTCTAAATTGAGAAGACTGAATTCAAACAATGTCCAAACTTTCAGTTAACTACCTCTTCATGATGTGTGCACCCAAGTATGCTAAAATTAGCTTTGCCAACATCAAACATATTTTCAAATAAAAGCAACAGAAAGTCCTCAAATTGGGTGTCCAAGTTTGCTCAATCTCTTTCTGTTAACTGAAGTGATCAACACACACCAATTTCATGCAAACAACATGCAAGATTGATGTCCCCAAAGCAATTCTGAATTACCTTGTTCTGTACATGCAAGTGACATGCAAACACTGGATTCAACATGCAACTGATACCCATTTCCTAAAACATTGAGAAGTACCATCCTGCAACTTTTTGGAGTTGGAGTGTTCTACAAGTAATATGTTAAAACTGACATGCAACTAACATGCAAGCATTTGCAACAATATGCAACTGATACCCATTACCTAAAACACTGAGATGTACCATCCTACAAGTTTCTAGAGTTGGAGCGTTCTACAAGAAATCTCACAAAACTAACATGCAACAACATACAAGGTCATACAAGTCCATAGGAGTGACATGAAACAACATGCAAGCACATGCAAGTCCATAGAAGCAACATGCAATAACATGCAAGCATATGCAAGTAACAAGCAACAACATGCAAGTACATGCAAGTAACATGCAACAACATGCAAGTACATGCAAGCAACATGCAACAACATGCAAGTAACATGCAAACAACATGCAATTACATGCAACTAACATGCAACAACATGTAAGTACATGCAAGTGACATGCAAAAATATGCAAGTCCATGCAAGCTTTTATGAACTCATGCAAACAATATCCAATTCATGCATCTCTAACATTTTAGTTAACTCTAACATTATATCTATGCAAAGTGTCTCAACATTATCCACTCATGTACATAAAAAAGTACAACTCCAAGTCTAAATATAAGTCCCCATCAAAAGGGGACAACCAAGTTTAACTCCCACTCACTAGGAGTTATCAAACTCTCAAAATAGACTTAGGAGAAGTCAACAAAGTCTTCATGGCCCCACTCTAAAAATGGATGCCCAAGTTTGAACTTATCAATTAGGAATTGATTGCAAAAGTCAAAGTGATATAATTAATAAATAATTATTCTCTCGAAGTCTTTATGTGTTGGGGAACACATTCCAAGAATTTTGGAGCCACATGAATTGGTTAGGATTGCAAGTTAATGGCAACTTATCCCAACATTTACATGGGGTGTTGAAGGTACTATTATATTTTTCTCAGAAGATAATGAAGCAAGCAAACATGTTGATGAATCATGGTTTCTTGATGATTCTTCTCACCAAAATGTTGAATTGTAGTTACAAAATGAGCTAGTATATGAATGTTTCTCTTTCCATATATTGGAGGCTTGTTTGCACAATTCTCATGGTTTGCAGCAGTGTGATACCAGCTATGAAGCAACATATGAGTGTTTCAATTTCTCAGTCTATTTGGGATAAGATTTAGTCAAACATGATGATGAAAGAGACAATGCTAATTGTTGCATTATGTATGAACATGTTTCATTAAGGAAATATGATAAATGTTTGTCACATGGTGATGGTATTTTTCAATTTGTGCTTGATTGTGAGATATAGTCTGACAGAACTAATGTTGGTATGGGAAAATACAGTGATATGTTTCAGAATGCTAGTGGTGATGTTTGTTTTCAGCCTTATAGTGATAATATTTTTAGATTTGGCTTGGGGCAGTCAATTGAGAAAAAGGTATTTGACAGAGGAAGGTTTTGGTTCTTCATTTTTGGGGGCCCTGGGTCACCAAATGAAGTTTGATCAATGGTTACCTGAGCAGTTTTTAGAGCCACCCAATGGAGTAGGCACCTGGTCTACATCCCAGAGAAGTTTAGATTCTTCCACCTACTGACTTATCTGGCTAGCACTTGGGCTTGTCGGTGTCGTGATGTCGGCCACGTTATGCTTCTGACTACAGGATGCAACCTTGTCACAAAAAGCAAGATCCTCATATATGATTTTGAGTGTAAAGCAGGCCATTCTCGCATACGGTGTGTCTAATATGAATATTTATGTACCTTTTACTATAGCTAGTGCTTTTGGATGTGACTGCCTAACAACGATCCTCTCCTACAGTGTTGCTACATGTCTCTCTCGTATGGTCGGACTTCTAGCACAATTTTTGGTTTTGAAGTCTGACCATACGAGAGAGACATGTAGCAACACTGTAGGAGAGGATCACTGTTAGGCAGTCACATAAAAAAGCACTAGCTACAATAAAATATATTTACAAATGTCTTGTAGGATGGTACATCTCAGTGTTTTAGGTAATGGGTATCAGTTGCATGTTGTTGCAAATGCTTGCATGTTAGTTGCATGTTAGTTTTAAGATATTACTTGTAGAACACTCCAACTCTAGAAAGTTGCAGGATGGTACTTCTCAGTGTTTTAGGAAATGGGTATCAGTTGCATGTTGAATATCCAGATGTTACACATGCCCTTAGATTTTTAGTCTAGAATTTTCAGAAAGTGATTAATGTTAGTTTTGTGAGATTTCTTGTAGAACGCTCCAACTCTAGAAACTTGTAGGATGGTACATCTCAGTGTTTTAGGTAATGGGTATCAGTTGCATGTTGTTCCAAATGCTTGCATGTTAGCTACATGTCAATTTTAAGATATTACTTATAGAATATGAATATAGTCTATACAAGAAGTCAGTACCATATCATGCTTTGGCCATGCTAATCTTAAAATCTAAATCTTTTATGGCTTTTTGACAACTGTAGTGACAGTTGTATTTTCATCTAAAGAGCTGGATGAAGATTCAGAGACACCACTGATGGTCTACATCCCAAAGAAGTCTAGATTCTCTTCAGATCGCTCAAAGTGCAGAACTAGAGCATATTCTTGCTAAAACCTTAAGACTCTAGACTCTACTGACTTCTTTTCTCCAATTCTGAATTTGACTCCCAATGCCAAATGAGAGAGAGGAAAGGCTTATTTATAGGACAAAGCGGACTTGTAGGACCAAATATGTTGTTGCATGTCAGTTTTGTGAGATTTCTTGTAGAATGCTCCAACTCTAGAAACTTGTATGCAGTCTAGATTCATATTTATCCCATAGCTATTTTTCTACCAATTTAAACATGATATGGTACTGAGAAAAAAGATCATTGCTATTTGGTGGGTCAAATCCTACCTTTGTATGTAGTCTAGATTCATATTTACTCCATAGCTATTTTTCTACCAATTTAAGCTATGTATCTAGATATTTGACCCGCCAAATAGCAGTCAAAATGAATCACATACTCTGATTCGAACTAAAGACACATTTAAAATGTATCAGAGCCATAAAAGATCTGAAGACATTATGTATCGAGATATATCAAGAAGTAATATATTCATATTTACCCCATAGTAGTCAGTACCATCTAGATTATATTACTTCTTGATATATCTCGATACATAATGTCTTCTAAATCTTTTATGGCTTTTTTGACAACTATAGTGACAGTTGTATTTTCATCTGAAGAGCTGGATGAAGATTCAGAGACGCCACTGATGGTCTACATCCCAGAGAAGTCTAGATTCTCTTCAGATCGCTCAAAGCGTAGAACTAGAGCATATTCTTGCTAAAACCTTAAGACTCTAGACTTTACTGACTTCTTTTCTCCAATTCTAAATTTGACTCCCAATGCCAAATGAGAGAGAGGAAAGGCTTATTTATAAGACAAAGCAGACTTGGAGGACCAAATATGTTGTTGCATGTTAGTTTTATGAGATTTCTTGTAGAACGCTCCAACTCTAGAAACTTGTATAGACTATATTCATATTTACCCCATAGTAGTTAGTACCATCTAGATTATATTACTTCTTGATATATCTCGATACATAATGTCTTCAGATCTTTTATGGCTTTTTTGAGTTATTAAACAACAACTGCAATTGTATTTATTTTCAAGAGAGCTTTACAATATGATCAAACAACAATTTCTGATAGTTCAGATCGCTCAAAGCACAGAACTAGAGCATATTCTTGCTAAAACCTTAAGACTCTAGACTCTACTGACTTCTTTTCTCCAATTCTAAATTTGACTCTGAATGCCAAATGAGAGAGAGGAAAGGCTTATTTATAGGACAAAGCGGACTTCAAAACCAAAAATTGTGCTAGAAGTCTGACCATACGAGAGAGACACATAGCAACACTGTAGGAGAGGATCATTGTTAGGCAGTCACATCCAAAAGCACTAGCTACAATAAAAGGTACATAAATATTCGCATTAGACACACCGTATGTGAGAATGGCCTGCTTTACACTCAAAAGCAGATATGAGGATCTTGCTTTTTGTGACAGGGTTGCATCCTATTGTCAGAATCATAATGTGGCCAACATCATGGCACCGACAAGCCCAAGTGCTAGCCAGATAAGTCGGTAGGTGGAAGAAGATCACGTGGCAGAGGTCTGAAAGTAACATCTAAGTCATCATCACGAGGATGAAAAGTATAGATGATTTTTTTGATCTCATCAGGATATGCTATGTCCATTTCTGTCCTTGCTGCCACTAAAGCTGGATGTAATGATGGAATTAAATCATTCAGGACTGCTTTAACAAACCAAATGGCATGCCCTTAGATCATGATATCACGAATGAAGAACTATTCTATTAACTTAAACATGATTGGGAGATAGTTCACAGTTCTGATGTTTTAAATCAACTTGTAAATAATCAGTACTTTGAGTTGGTTGAGACATAATCATGATCTAAGGGCATGCATTCTTTCAAAGGAAGATCTCCTCCTAAATTTTTGTTCAAGAAAAGCAGTCAACTTCTCTTTTGAATGATTTAAGTTCAGTACATTATAATATCAAGAACTATGAACCTGAGTCTGCCGAGACTGCATGTTCTTGATATTATAATGTACTAAACTTAAATCATTCAAAAGAGAAGTTGACTGCTTTTCTAATTTGCTTGTGCTAGTTTCTATCTTGAAAAATACACTCTGAACTTGAGACAAACCTTCATGAACAGAAACTATTCTATTAACTCCTATTTTAGTGTCAACAGCCATATTGTCAAGATTGTCTTGAGCAGACAACATCCTTTGAGACTGCCAATTTCTTTAAGCTTCAGAAGGTTTTTGCTTAGATCCTACCTTTGTTAAATTTCTTTGAGAGCTCTTGAAAAATGCAACGATCAATCTTAACACACATGGTATCTATGGAATGACCTAGAGAAGGAGGAGGAGATGGTGATCGGGGTTTATGTGAGTGCCATTTGGGAGCAATATAGCCATGTGAACAGGATTTCACAGATTTCATGGGAATGTAGTAGCCATAGTATCTATCCTTTGGGCAAGACTATGAACCTGAGTCTACTGAGACTGAATGTTCTTGATATTATAATGTACTGAACTTAAATCATTCAAAAGAGAAGTTGACTGCTTTTCTAATTTGCTTGTGCTAGTTTCTGTCTTGAAAACTACACTCTGAACTTGAGACAAACCTTCATGAACAGAAACTATTCTATTAACTCCTATTTTAGTGTCAACAACCATATCGTCAAGATTGTCTTGAGTAGACAACATCCATTGAGACTGCCAATTTCTTTGAGCTTCAGAAGGTTTTTGCTTAGATCCTACCTTTGTTAAATTTCTTTGAGAGCTCTTGAAAAATGCAACAATCAATCTTAACACACATGGTATCTATGGAACGACCTAGAGAAGGAGGAGGAGATGGTAATTGGGGTTTATGTGAGTGCCATTTGGGAGCAATATAGCCATGTGAACAGGATTTCATGGATTTCATGGGAACGTAGTAGCCATAGTATCTATCCTTTGGGCAAGACTATGAACTTGAGTTTGCTGAGACTGAATGTTCTTGATATTATAATGTACTGAACTTAAATCATTCAAAAGAGAAGTTGACTGCTTTTCTAATTTGCTTGTGCTAGTTTCTATCTTGAAAACTACACTCTGAACTTGAGACAAACCTTCATGAATAAAAACTATTCTATTAACTCCTATTTTAGTGTCAACAGCCATATCATCAAGATTGTCTTGAGTAGACAACATCCATTGAGACTGCCAATTTCTTTGAGCTTCAGAAGGTTTTTGCTTAGATCCTACCTTTGTATACAGTCTAGATTCATATTTACCTACCTTTGTATGCTGGAAGAGTGGACTATCTTATTCTTACCTCTAGCTACTACTTTATGCTTATCCTGAAACATATTTAGCTGTTCAGGCAATGTCTCATCCAACTCAAAGTACTGATTATTTACAAGTTGATTTAAAACATTAGAATGGTGAACTATCTCCCAATCATGTTTAAGTTAATAGAATAGTTCTTCAGGTTCTCCGCATATGCAACATCTTGAGCATATCTCCTACAAATATGTGAAATCTCGTTCACATGGCTATATTGCTCCCAAATGGCACTCACATAAATCCTGATCACCATCTCCTAAATTTTTGTTCAAGAAAAATAAGCATCCAAGTGGTCATAGATCTATTAAATGCTTCATTTGTAAAGGTCCTCACTATGCCATGATCTATAAGCATCCATGGTCATAGAAGGTGATGTCTTATCCTACCTTTGTATGCTGGAAGAGTGGACTGTCTTATGCTTACATCTAGCTACTACTTTATGCTTATCCTGAAACATATTTATCTATTCAGGCAATGTCTCAACCAACTCAAAGTATTGATTATTTACAAGTTGATTTAAAACATTAGAACTGTGAACTATCTCCCAATCATGTTTAAGTTAATAGAATAGTTCTTCATCCATGATATCATGATCTAAGGGCATGCCATTTGGGGTCATTTTGACCCGCCAAATAGCAACGATCAATCTTAACACACATGGTATCCATGGAACGACCTAGAGAAGGAGGAGGAGATAGTGATCAGGATTTATGTGAGTGCCATTTGGGAGCAATATAGCCATGTGAATGGGATCTAGATTATCATGAATTTTTGAACATGCTTGAAATCTTTTGACTGACTCCTGATCAGGATTTCGCTCTCCTCCTTCCAAGTCCTACAAATTCCGTTCACATGGCTATATTGCTCCCAAATGGCACTCACATAAATCCCAATCACCATCTCCTCTTCCTTCTCTAGGTCATTCCATGGATACCATGTGTGTTAAGATTGATCGTTGCTATTTAGTGGGTCAAAATGAATCACATACTCTGATGAGGTTTGGGGTCACATTTAAACATTCATAGATTTTAAGATACATAATCTTCATCCGTGATATCATGATCTAAGGGCATGCCATTTGGGGTCACTTTTATGTTGAAACGAAAGAATCACTTTCTAAAAATTTTTAGACCTAAAAATCTAAGGGCATATGCAACATCTGGATATTCAACATGCAACTGATACCCATTTCCTTGTTTAAAGTGATTTTGTGTTAAACATGATATCACGAATGAAGATTATGTATCTTAAAATCTATGAATGTTTAAATGCGACCCCAAACCTCATCATGCTTTGTAGAAAGGAGATACATAAATCAGAGCTCAAAGAAACTATGGATTTCTTTGAGAGCTCTTGAAAAATGTTGTATCAGAGCTTAAATTGGTAGAAAAATAGCTATGGGGTAAATATGAATCTAGACTACATACAAAGGTAGGATTTTTTCTCAGTAACATATCTAGATAAACTCACTGCTACAGTGGGGGAAATTTGTGATATCATGTTTAACGCAGAAAATTATGACTCAGTCTAAATTTTCTGCGTTAAACATGATATCATGGATTTCTTGGAGGTTTGAATTATGTATCTCCTTTCTACAAAGCATGATATGGTATTGAGAAAAAAGATCGTTGCTATTTGGCGGGTCAAAATCATGAGTTCCTCATGGCAACAATCAATCTTAAGACAGATGGTATCCATGGAACAACCTAGAGAAGGAGGAGGAGATGGTGATCAGGATTTATGTGAGTGCCATTTGGGAGCAATATAGCCATGTGAACGAGATTTGTAGGACTTGGAATAATTCAGAGATGCCACTGGTGTTGGAAGAGTGGATTGGCTTATGCTTACCTCTTCTAAGATGAGACTGGAGTGCATCCCTTTCAGCTACCCAAATCTTTTTCTTTCACATACTCTTCACCTGTGTCAGGATTAGTAGTGATGACACCATTATCAAGTAGAGAATTCCACTAGTTTCTAAGTTTACCAGACATAAGTCTGACAGCATATAAAACTTTATTGGCATCATTCCAAGGTGAACCTCTAGTATCAAAATAGTTTTCTAAGGTATCACACCAGGTGCAGATAGCATCATAAGGATCTACTAATTTATCAATATTGAGAATATATCCAGATGTTGCATATGCCTTTAGATTTTTAGGTCTAGAATTTAAGCTCTGATACAACATTTTTCTTCCAAAACTCACAAAGAAAGATTTTGCTCTCCTCTAGAGGTAAGCATAAGACAGTCCACTCTTCCAGCATACAAAGGTAGGATAAGACATGATATCACAGATTTCCCCCACTGCAGAAGTGAGTTTATCTAGATATGGTACTGAGAAAAAATCCTACCTTTGTATGCAGTCTAGATTCATATTTACCCCATAGCTGTTTTTCTACCAATTTAAGCTTTGATACAACATTTTTCTTCCAAAACTCACAAAGAAAGATTTCTCTCTCCTCCTTCCAAGTCCTACAAATTTAGAATCTTCTTTTGAAAAGTATAGATGATTTGAAAAGTAGAAGGAGGAGGAGATGGTGATCAGGGTTTGGGGTAAATATGAATCTAGACTGATTTTTGTGAGTTTTGGAAGAAAAATGTTGTATCAGAGCTTAAATTGGTAGAAAAATAGCTATGGGGTAAATATGAATCTAGACTGCATACAAAGGTAGGATTTTTTCTCAGTACCATATCTAGATAAACTCACTTCTATAGTGGGGGAAATCTATGATATCATGTTAAGATTGATCGTTGCCATGAGGAACTCATGATTTTGAGCCGGGGAACTCTATGCATGAAGATGTTGTATATTTCCATTGGAATGGGTTTATAGCCGGGGAATTGGAAATTTATTCTGATATATGTACAATGTTCAGTAATGAACAAGGCACTAGCTAGCTCAGATTGGGAAGACGTAGAGGATTTCTCAGACTGTGAGTCAGAATTTTCTGCGTTAAACATGATATCACAGATTTCCCCCACTGCAGAAGTGAGTTTATCTAAGGCTTTTTGTTGCAGAGCTATTTAGCGGGTTAAAAACATGAGTTCCTTATGGCAACGATCAATCTTAACACACATGGTATCCATGGAACGACCTAGAGAAGGAGGAGGAGATGGTGATCGGGATTTATGTGAGTGCCATTTGGGATTTATGTTGAAATGAAAGAATCACTTTTTGAAAGTTCTAGACCTGAAAATCTAAGGGCATATGCAACATCTGGATATTCAACATGCAACTGATACCCATTTCCTTATTGTTTAAAGTGATTCTACATTAAACATGATACCACGGATGAAGATTATGTATCTTAAAATCTATGAATGTTTAAATGTGACCCCAAACCTCATCATGCTTTGTAGAAAGGAGATACATAATTTAGAGCTCCAAGAAACTATGGATTTCTTTGAGAGCTCTTGAAAAATACTGTATCAGAGCTTAAATTGGTAGAAAAATAGCTATGGGGTAAATATGAATCTAGACTGCATACAAAGGTAGGATTTTTTCTCAGTACCATATCTAGATAAATTCACTTCTGCAATGGGGGAAATTCGTGATATCATGTTTAACGCAGAAAATTCTGACTCACAGTTTGAATTTTCTACGTTAAACATGATATCATAGATTTCTTGGATGTCTAAATTATGTATCTCCTTTCTACAAAGCATGATATGGTATTGAGAAAAAAGATCGTTGCTATTTGGCGGGTCAAAATCATGAGTTCCTCATGGCAACGATCAATCTTAACACAGATGGTATCCATGGAATGACCTAGAGAAGGAGGAGGAGATGGTGATCAGGATTTGTGTGAGTGCCATTTGGGAGCAATATAGCCATGTGAACGGGATTTGTAGGACTTGGAATAATTTAGAGATGCCACTAGTGCTGGAAGAGTGGACTATCTTATGCTTACCTCTTCTAAGCTGGGACTCGAGTGCATCCCTTTCAGCTACCCAAATCTTTTTCTTTCACATACTCTTCACCTGTGTCAGGATTAGTAGTGATGACACCATTATCAGGTAGAGAATTCCACCAGTTTCTAAGTTTACCAAACATAAGTCTGACAGCATATAAAACTTTACTGGCATAATTCTAAGGTGAACCTCTGGTATCAAAATAGTTTTCTAAGGTATCACACCAGATGCAGATAGCATCATAAGGATCTACTAATTTATCAATATTGAGAATATATCTAGATGTTGCATATGCCCTTAGATTTTTAGGTCTAGAATTTAAGCTCTGATACATCATTTTTCTTCCAAAACTCACAAAATCCCATTCACATGGCTATATTGCTCCCAAATGGCACTCACATAAATCCTGATCACCATCTCCTCCTCCTTCTCTAGGTCATTCCATGGATACCATGTGTGTTAAGATTGATCGTTGCCATGAGGAACTCATGATTTTGACCTGCCAAATAGCAATGATCAATCTTAACACACATGGTATCCATGGAATGACCTAGAGAAGGAGGAGGAGATGGTGATCGAGATTTATGTGAGTGCCATTTGGGAGCAATATAGCCATGTGAACAGGATTTGTAGGACTTGGAAGGAGGAGAGCGAAATCTTTCTTTGTGAGTTTTGGAAGAAAAATGTTGTATCAGAGCTTAAATTGGTAGAAAAACAACTATGGGGTAAATATGAATCTAGATTGCATACAAAGGTAGGATTTGTTCTCAGTACCATATCTAGATAAACTCACTTCTGCAGTGGGGTAAATCTGTGATAAACATGATATCACAGATTTCTTGGATTTCTGAATTATGTATCTCCTTTCTACAAAGCATGATATGGTACTGAGAAAAAAGATCGTTGCTATTTGGTAGGTCAAAATCATGAGTTCCTCATGGCAACGATCAATCTTAACACAGATGGTATCCATGGAACTACCTAGAGAAGGAGGAGGAGATATCACAGATTTCTTGATATCCATGACATAATCTTCAGATACCACTTTAAACATGATAAACTCACTTTAAAAGGGCATATGCAACATCTGGATATATTCTCAATATTGATAAATTAGTAGATCCTTATGATGCTATCTGCACCTGGTGTGATACCTTAGAAAACTATTTTGATACAAGAGGTTCACCTTGGAATGGTGCCAGTAAAGTTTTATATGCTATCAGACTTATGTCTGGTAAACTTAGAAATTGATGGAATTCTCTACCTGATAATGGTGTCATCACTACTAATCCTGACACAGGTGAAGAGTATGTGAATGAAAAAGATTTGGGTAGCTGAAAGGGATGCACTCCAGTCTTAGCTTAGAAGAGGTAAGCATAAGACAGTCCACTCTTCCAGCACCAGTGGCGTCTCTGAATTATTCCAAGTCCTACAAATCCCATTCACATGGCTATATTGCTCCCAAATGGCACTCACATAAATCCCGATCACCATCTCCTCCTCCTTCTCTAGGTTGTTCCATGGATACCATGTGTGTTAAGATTGATCGTTGCTATTTAGCAGGTCAAAACTCATGATTTTGACCCGCCAAATAGCTCTGCAACAAAAAACCTTAGATAAACTCACTTCTGCAGTTGGGGAAATCCGTGATATCATGTTTAACATAGAAAATTCCGACTCATAGTTTGAATTTTTTGCGTTAAACATGATATCACAAATTTCTTGGATGTTTGAATTATGTATCTCCTTTTTACAAAGCATGATATGGTACTAAGAAAAAAGATCATTGCTATTTGGCAGGTCAAATCCTACCTTTGTATGCAGTCTAGATTCATATTTACCCCATAGCTATTTTTCTACCAATTTAAGCTCTGATACAACATTTTTCTTCCAAAACTCACAAAGAAAGATTTCGCTCTCCTCCTTCCAAGTCCTACAAATCCCGTTCACATGGCTATATTGCTCCCAAATATCAGTTGCATGTTGTTGCAAATGCTTGCATGTTAGTTGCATGTTGGTTTTAAGATATTACTTGTAGAACACTCCAACTCCAAAAAGTTGTAGGATGGGACTTCTCAGTGTTTTAGGAAATGGTTTTGAAGTCCTCTTTGTCCTATAAATAAGCCTTTCCTCTCTCTCATTTGGCATTGGGAGTCAAATTTGGAATTAGAGAAATGAAGTCATTAGAGTCTAGAGTCTTAAGTTTTTAGCAAGAATATGCTCTAGTTCTGCGCTTTGAGCGATCTGAAGAGAATCTAGACTTCTCTGGGATATTGTAAAGCTCTCTTGAGAATATGATTGGGAGATAGTTCACAGTTCTGATGTTTTAAATCAACTTGTAAATAATCATTACTTTGAGTTGGTTAAGACATTGCTTGATTAGGTAAATATGTTTCGGGATAAGCATAAAGCAGTAGCTAGAGGTAAGCATAAGACAATCCACTCTTCCAGCACCAGTGGCATCTCTGAATCTTCATCCAACTCTTCAGATGAAAATACAACTGTCACTACAGTTGTCAAAAAAGCCATAAAAGATTTATATTTTAAGATTAGCATGGCCAAAGCTAAAGATCCTTATAGGATGCCTGGTACTACAGAAGAAAAGAAAATGGCTACCAAGCAACAATCAAGAGAAATCAAGAATTGGGAAGCTGTTTTATCCTATTGTAAAGCTCTCGTGAGAATATGATTGGGAGATAGTTCACAGTTCTGATGTTTTAAATCAACTTGTAAATAATCAGTACTTTGAGTTGGTTGAGACATTGCCTGAACAACTAAGTATGGTCAGACTTCTAGCACAATTTTTGGTTTTGAAGTCTGCTTTGTCCTATAAATAAGCCTTTCCTCTCTCTCATTTGGCATTGGGAGTCAAATTCAGAATTGGAGAAAAGAAGTCAATAGAGTCTAGAGTCTTAAGGTTTTAGCAAGAATATGCTCTAGTTCTACACTTTGACAACTGTAGTGACAGTTGTATTTTCATCTAAAGAGCTGGATGAAGATTCAGAGATGCCATTGGTGCTGGAAGAGTGGACTGTCTTATGCTTACCTCTAGCTATTGCTTTATGCTTATCTCGAAACATATTTAGCTATTCAAGTAATGTCTCAACCAACTCAAAGTACTGATTATTTACAAGTTGATTTAAAACATCAAAACTGTGAACTATTTCCCAATCATATTCTCAAGAGAGCTTTACAATATGATCAAATAGCAATTTATGATAGTTCAGATCACTCAAAGTGTAGAACTAGAGCATATTCTTGCTAAAACTTTAAGACTCTAACTGCAATTGTATTTATTTTCAAGAGAGCTTTACAATATGATCAAACAACAATTTCTGATAGTTTAGATCGCTCAAAGCGCAGAACTAGAGCATATTCTTGCTAAAACCTTAAGACTCTAACTGCAATTTTATTTATTTTCAAGAGAGCTTTACAATATGATCAAACAACAATTTCTGATAGTTTAGATCGCTCAAAGCGCAGAACTAGAGCATATTCTTGCTAAAACCTTAAGACTCTAGACTCTACTGACTTCTTTTCTTCAATTCTGAATTTGACTCCCAATCATTATTTACATCTTGTTCAGAGAATAAAGCATAGAGTTTATTTTCATGCTTTCCTTTTCTTGGACAGTCAGTGGCATAGTGAGGACCTTTACAAATGAAGCATTTAACAGATCTATGACCACTTGGATGCTTATTTTTCTTGAACAAAAATTTAGGAGGAGATCTTCTTTTGAAAGAATGCTTATGAACAGGGGCAAACCTATATTTCTTTTTGTACTTATGAGGTTTGCGATGAAATGATCTCTCTATGTTATCATTATCATAAGACCTCTTACACCTTTTACAACTACAGTGCTTACCACAGGAAGATTTTCTAGATTTTTGAACATGGTTGAAATCTTTTAACTGACTTAGTGGTGGTAAGTCACAATAGTCCTTCATATTACAAGAAGAGTTATACTAGTCTTTGTTATCATTCAAAGCTTTAGTTAAACAACCCTTATCTAACTTGTGTGTGACCAAGTTTTTGAGATCAACAAATCCATATTTATCCACTGTGGTTTTGTATTTATTCATGACATAATCTTTAGCATATTCACCTAAACCACAAGGAAGAGAACTCAAATAATATTTTTTTGTAGTGGGATCATGGAGTTTGTGGGCTGCTATCATAAAGTTTTCAAAAACCAGATTGTATTTTTTGAGTTTGCCTAAGTCTTTTAGCTACAAAGAAAACAAAATCTTTTCTACTTCTAAGACTTCATTTTTCCTATTTCCAGCAAACAAACCAATCAGAGTCATTTTTAACAAATAAAATCCTTCTGTTGAGATGTCATTCTGACCCAAATCTTTTTCTTTCACATACTCTTCACCTGTGTCAGGATTAGTAGTGATGACACCATTATCAGGTAGAGAATTCCACTAGTTTCTAAGTTTACTAGACATAAGTGTGACAGCATATAAAACTTTACTGGCATCATTCCAAGGTGAAACTTTGGTATCAAAATAGTTTTCTAAGGTATCACACCAGGTGCAGATAGCATCATATAGATCTACTAATTTATCAATATTGAGAATATATCTAGATGTTTTATATGCCCTTAGATTTTCAGGTCTAGAATTTTCAGAAAGTGATTCTTTCATTTCAACATCAAAGTCATTATGTATAGACTCTTGACTAGCAAAATAATATTCTTCCCAATTTTCTGAGTTATTGACTTCAACCAACTCTATTTGAGGGGAATGGAACTCTATTTCTTCATCTGAAGGATCAGAAGATTCTTCTTCTAAGTAGACCTCATCTTCAGAATTCATGGCAGCAACAGGTTCCTCCATATAGATGGGGTCACTTGGTTGGTCAAGATGCAATTCTTCTAGCCAATCTTTGAGTTGTTCAGTTTGATGCATCATGTGTTCCTTTTGTTTGGGAAGGACCAACTTAGTTGGCATAGGTGCAGACTTACTTCTGATCTGAGTGGACTTAACTTCTAGTTCCTCAATCTCATCAATAAAAGAAATGCTTTTACCTTTTTGGACCTTAGGTTTGGTAAAAGGATCAACTTTCTGGGATTTTACTTCTTCAGGTTCTTCCTCTGAACTATCTTTGCCCTTTTGGGAAACTCTGATCTTTTTGGTATATTTTCTAATCTTTTCTAACTTATGGGCAACATGTTCTAATAAAGCTTTATGCTCCTATGCCTGAGTTTCTTTCTTATTATCTGAAATGACTACATTCTCATTGATTCGAGTAGCCATAGTATCTATCCTTTGGGCAAGACTATGAACCTGAGTCTGCTGAGACTGAATGTTCTTGATATTATAATGTACTAAACTTAAATCATTCAAAAGAGAAGTTAACTACTTTTCTATTTTGCTTGTGCTAGTTTCTGTCTTGAAAACTACACTCTGAACTTGAGACAAACCTTCATGAATGGAAACTATTCTATTAACTCCTATTTTAGTGTCAATAGCCATATCATCAAGATTGTCTTAAGTAGACAACATCCATTAAGACTGCCAATTTCTTTGAGCTTCATAAGGTTTTTGCTTAGATCCTACCTTTGTATGCAGTCTAGATTCATATTTACCCCATAGCTATTTTTCTGGATCTAAAACAGTGAAACTTTCTTGTGTTGGCCATCTCCCTGGGACATAATTTACCAGTTCCAAAGTAGTAGAAGGATCTACTTGAACTACTTTTTTTTCTTTTTTCTCAGTACCATATCTAGGCAGATGTTCTCTCATCATACAGAGATGTTCAGGCATCTTAGATATTCTAATCCCTTTTTGTTTTTGATCCTTTTGTTCTGTTTCTTGCCTTGGAGAAAGATGCAATCTAGAACTTACTTTTCTAGCTAATTTCTGAACTAGAACAGGGTCATTGCTTAAGTCTGAAGTAGAAGCAAAGGATGACCTAGAGGGATATGGATTTACAGATTGAGATGCTTGGAATCTTCTTGAACTGCTAGAAGATGTAGACATGCTTCTGGATTGTAATCAACATATGGTTTTCTATTGGTACTGGGATATGCATGGGCCATTGAAAAACTTCTTTTTAGGGGTTGATTTCTGGATGAAGGCTCTTCTTCTAAAGGCTATTCTAAAATAGTCTGGTCTAGGACTGATTGCAGAGTAATAGGAGCCACTCTTCTGGACTGAAAATAAGGTCTTTCAGAGAATCTATTCCTATGGATAGGAAGGTCAACAAACTGGGGTTTTTGTTTATTTAACAATTGTTCTATGATTGGAAAACCTATTTTGAAGCTAGTGTGATCTATAAAGCGGCCATAATCGAAGAGGTTAGAAGATCCTTGTGGAAAACCTACCCCCGTGGGAAAAGAAACTGGCAGAGATATAGTATTCATACGGCGATAAACATAGCGGCCTCCAATCGTAGCATAGACAGATCCCAGCATGAGAGAAACACCTTTAACTTGTAGAAGGAGACATAATGCAGAGGAAATAAATTTATCAAAAAGAGAAAGCATAAAATTAGGCTGAACAGAAATGCGACCATCGCCTTTCTCTTTACTCAATAGTCCTCGAAATTGAGCAATAACTGCCTGTTCCCAGATCTGACATCGGGTATCTACTAAGGCAACAAAAAATTCAATGCCTATATCATAGTTAAAATGGGGATGAACTATAATATCGACATGGTGTAAATGTACATGAAAAAATCCTTTGTCGCTCCATCTAGAGACGTCTTCAGGAAGGAGAAAAGGAAGATATATAGGACAAATACCAGTGCCAGAGACTAAGAGATTAACTTCAGATTGATGAACAAAATCATAGATCTTAGCCTTAATGCCTTTTTTAGGATAAAATGTAAAAAATTTTATACTAGGAAATTTAAAATTGCCTTTCTCATCAATGACTTGATCATTTGTATCTTGAAAATAATTATGCAGAACTTGAGATAAGGATGAGCTAGAATTTAATGATTTTTGCAGTGCCATACTAGAAGAATCTAACTTACTGGTAATCGTTCATGATATTCCCTGCTACTTTGGTCAACTTACTGCCCTACACACGGTGCTTTCCTTCGGCCTTTACAAATGGGACTTACTCCGACTTCCACAGGTACTACAGCACGCTACTAGAAGAACTTTTAGATGATTCAAACTAAAGACACATTTAAAATGTAATAAAACCAGTCTCTGATACCATTTTAAAACAACAACTGCAATTATATTTATTTTCAAGAGAGCTTTACAATATGATCAAACAACAATTTCTGATACCCATTTCCTAAAACACTAAGAAGTACCATCCTGCAACTTTCTGGAGTTGGAGTGTTCTACAAGTAATATCTTAAAACTGACATGCAACTAACATGCAAGCATTTGCAACAACATGCAACTGATACTTATTACCTAAAACACTGAGATGTACCATCCTACAAGTTTCTAGAGCGTTCTACAAGAAATCTCACAAAACTGACATGCAACAACATACAAGGTGATACAAGTCCATAGGAGTGACATGAAACAGCATGCAAGCACATGCAAGTCCATAGAAGCAACATGCAATAACATGCAAGCATATGCAAGTAACAAGCAACAACATGCAACAACATGCAAGTACATGCAAGTAACATGCAACAACATGCAAGTACATGCAAGCAACATGCAAGCAACATGTAAGTACGTGCAAACAACATGCAACAACATGCAATTACATGCAACTAACATGCAACAACATGTAAGTACATGCAAGTGACATGCAAAAATATGCAAGTCCATGCAAGCTTTTATGAACTCATGCAAGCAATATCCAATTCATGCATCTCTAATATTTTAGTTAACTCTAACATTATATCCATGCAAAGTCTCTCAACAATTTCCACTCATGTACATAAAAAAGTACAACTCCAAGTCTAAATATAAGTCCCCATCAAAAGGGGACACCCAAGTTTAACTCCCCCTCACTAGGAGTTATCAAACTCTTAAAATAGACTTAGGAGAAGTCAACAAAGTCTTCATGGCCCCACTCTAAAAATGGATGCCTAAGTTTGAACTTATTAATTAGGAATTGATTGCAAAAGTCAAAGTGATATTATTAATAAATAATTAATCTCTCGAAGTCCCTATGTGTTGGGGAACACATTCCAAGAACTTTGGAGTCACATGAATTGGTTAGGATTGCAAGTTAATGGCAACTTATTCCAACATTTACATGGGGTGTTGAAGGTACTGTATTTTTCTCAGAAGATAATGAAGCAAGCAAACATGATGAATCATGATTTCTTGATGATTCTTCTCACCAAAATGTTGAATTGTAGTTACAAAATGAGCCAGTATATGAATGTTTCTCTTTCCATATATTGGAGGCTTGTTTGCACAATTCTCATGGTTTGTAGCAGTGTGATACCAACTATGAAGCAACATATGAGTGTTTCAATTTCTCAGTCTATTTGGGATAAGATTTAGTCAAACATGATGATGAAAGAGACAATGCTAATTGTTGCATTATGTATGAACATGTTTCATTAAGGAAATATGATAAATGTTTGTCACATGGTGATGGTATTTTTCAATTTGTGCTTGATTGTGAGATATAGTCTGACGGAACTAATGTTGGTATGGGAAAATACAGTGATATGTTTTAGAATGCCACTGGTGATGTTTGTTTTCAGCCTTATAGTGATAATATTTTTAGATTTGGCTTGGGGCAGTCATCTGAGAAAAGGGTATTTGACAGAGGAAGGTTTTGGTTCTTTATTTTTGGGGGCCCTGGGTCACCAAATGAAGTTTGATCGATGGTTACCTGAGCAGTTTTTAGAGCCACCCAATGGAGTAGGCACCTGGTCTACATCCCAGAGAAGTCTAGATTCTCTCCATGCCCGCAAGGGGCATGCTTCCCCGAACATGATCCACTGTTGGCACCTTCAAATTTGGCAAATTTGAAATGCCTATTTGCCTTCAAATTGGTGGTGGGGGCTAAGTTTGATACCTGCCACATCTACCTGAGGCCTTGACTTAGGAAATTATAATTTTGAATCCTAATCATCATCATGCAAATCCATTTGGTAGAAAGATTTTTGGGAAATATGTTAGTAAGGTTGTCTAGTTTTGCGGTCCTCGGGTGAGTTTTGACGTGTTTTTTAAAGCATTTGCAACTGCTAGCAGGCTAGAAAAGCATCCTGGAAAAGTGTGGAATTTCATGGTTCTGGTGACAAATCCATGTTTTAAATAATTGATTATGCTCTCCCACAAATTTTCACGGTCTTCGGACAGCCCGTGTGCCTGTGGTGACATTACTCCGTTTTGGTTGGCGGGGAAATTCAATTTTTTTCTAAGTATTAATGTTTTGACATTGCCAATTTTAAAACATTTTAATGTTTTAATTTTTGGCATGAGGTGAAATTAAATGTCATGGTAAAGTAAACATTTGAATTATCAATGTTTTATTTCATTGATAATTGCTTCTCCCGCCAATCCACATGAGGGAAAAGTTAGGGCAAAATTTGGGTGCGAGTGTGCGAGTGTGTGGGGAGGATGTGAAACACTATTGAAAGTGTTGTGCCTCATGTTTTTAGGCTTGGACCAAAATTTTGGAAGTTTTCTGCAGGTTGTAAAAATTATTCCCCCCTCGAAAACGCTACCTAGGGCCATTCCAACATTGAGGCTACATTTTTAATGATGTTTTGGGCATTTTGTGTCACCGGAAATGTGAAAAATGCCTCGCCAATGTCAAAAATGACCCGACAATGTTTTGAAAGCCCATGGACTTGTTTTAAGTGCTCTAGCACCACAAAAATGTCCCTGACAAGAGCAAAAATGGGACAACATTCACAGAAACGCTTTGGCAGCCATTAAAACACCCCTGCAATAGTTTTTATACATTTGACATGGAGAAAAATGGCCCAGGCGAGGTAAAAACATCTTAGCATTGTTTAGAATTATTCCACAGCAAAAGGAACGCCAGGAGGAATTCTATAATCAAAGTATTGTAGCCAAAGGAACACAGAGGAATTTTATATTGTCATGGAACTAAAATTTTCTCCTCCAAGTGCTCACATAGGAAAATTTCACGCCAAGGCAGAGCAGGTGTGATTACAAATTGAGATTGGAGGCTAAGGGTTAAAATTTTCACTCATTGGGTGAAAATTTGGTTGGAAATTTATTTTTACTGTAGAGGTAAAAATGTTGCATAGGAAATTGAAAATTATTTCCTGTTTGAGAGAATACATAACTTAATTGTAGGGTGAACTGAAAGTTAAAATGTCTGGTTGAATTCATTTTCTACTGCCAGTAAAAGGGGAAATTGCCCAAAGTAAAATTTCTTACCTGCAGGGTAAGATATGACTGGTATTTTAATTTTACGACATGGATAAAATTGTGTATGTGAATTGCAGATGAGAACAAAAGAGGGCAAGTGATGAAGGGAAGTCTGGAGATGCTGTGACACTTTTCTCATGTCATTCTGTTACAAAATCAAGGGGCTAGATCAAGCCAGGTGTCATGCCTCAGTTTAATCTAGGGTTCTTCTTCTTCTCCTTCTCATAAAATGCAAATGTTGTTTTAAGAGGAGAGGTTCCAAATTTTCTCCAAGTCTTAGAGACTGTGGTCTCTGTATAGGGTTTCTACTTAGGTTTTAGGGTTCTTCAAATTTTTAGTTTTCAAATACTGTAATCATATTTTTAGACAATGACATGCATTTCAGTTTGTAGTTGAAATTAAACTATGTCATGCAGAAATGTCTCCTAAGTGTATGCTTTATTTCTTCAATCAAAATAATCAAAGATTATGATGATTTTTGTTGCACATTTGCTGCAATAAATGTTTGGTCGATGGCCCTTGTTCAAAGAATGAGTTTATCTTTCTTTTGATCAAATATTGGGGATAATGTGTTTCATTTGTGATTGCTAAGAATTTTTTCTACATGAAAGGCCTCATTATTGTAAGGCAATAATGGTTAGAAGGTCACTGATCTTGCGTTTCATGCTGTTATCTAATGGGTTATTTGTATCAAGACTCTGTAAATGGACAAGGTACTGGTCTAGTATGTTTCTCCTATATAAAATCTGGAGGGAATCACCAATCATAAATCTGATAAATCTTTCCTTTAGTGCTTATTTATTGTTGAGTTTTCTATATCTTCATGGAAATTAATGGATGAAAAGGGGTTATACTATGGAATGATACGGTTGTAACCATTACCTATTTTAGATGAAGGTATTGCAATGTAAATAGTTCTCAGTTTTATTCAATGCAAGTGGGATATGCTTGAATCAGGTTGAATATAAAACACCCGATTACCATACATTTGAGAACCATGCACTTCTAGTAGGTCTGTAATTTGCTACTTGGTACAAGTTTTATCATTTATTTAGGCCTACATCTAGGTACACCTACCTGAGTCCTATGGAGCTCAAAGAGTAGAAGGTTATGTTTGTAACCTTGTTGTTGGCTTTTTCTTGTCTTCAGTATGTTGATAGTGCAAATTCCCTATCCTAAACCCCTTGTCCCCTAGTTCGGGCAGTGTGTTTTTTCCTTAGGATTGAAGGTTGCAAGAAAAAACACCAACAAGAGGGTTTTTGATCAATTTAGAAGGGTTGTTTTGATGAAAAACCCTCAAAATATTGACAAGGCATGTGCACAATACCATTATCTTAAGGTGGACAAGAAAAATCACTCTTGATATTAGCAAAATCAATAGGGAAAGAAATAACAACAAGTTGAAGAATTGAGCAAAGGAAAGGGTGAGATGAAGGGAAACATAAATACCAACAGTTACATGAAGACCAAGGATAAAGAAAAACATTGTTTCAAGAATTGGGACAAAAAAAAGAATAACAAATAGGCATGTTGGAAGCTTCATTTGGAGCTACACCCATTTAATAAGTATAAGAAGAACATACATTGCATCTTGTTGTAAGAAACTAGAAGAGATAGAGTGCACCTTCGATCTAGACAAGGGATTTCCATGTGCCACCATGAGAAAATGTGCATAAGTGGGTAACAATGATTCTCAAGAAGAGAATTAGATGATCAAACTCTTCCATATAAATATTTATCTCAAAGTCAAATAGGTAGATACTCTATTTGATACTTGTTCTCAAGAAAATTTGATTTCACAAAATTTAGTTATAGATCCTAGTTTGTAAAAAATGAGATACCTAAGTCCATATTCATTGGGCTGGATTAAAAAATGTGTTAAACGATTATTCACAATATAGTGTATAATTAATGTTGGACTTACCATAAACTCCAAGGATAAGGTTGTTGCTAATATCATTCCATTAGATGTTTGTTTAGTGGTGTTTGGAAGCCCTTATGTCTATGTGAGAGATGCCATCTTCTATAGAAAAAATAAGTATAGGTTGATTGAATATGGTCAATAACACATGATTAAGTCATATGAGGAAAAAACCAGGATCTCCATGGTTATGTTGCAAGGTGTGACCCTTGCTCTCCTTCTTCAGTGCTGCGCTGCGGTGGTTTGTGACAAGGGCTTAACCGCCTCCCGTGCTTGTTAAGTCAAGTGGTTGTATCAGGCATTAAAAGGTTGATATTTTGGTGCAATGACAGCTAACAATTGGTATTAGAGCCAAGGTACGGGTTCAAACCCCGCGCTTGCGCTGGGGGGGATTGTTGCAAGGTGTGACCATTGGTCTCCTTGTTCAGCGCTGTGCTACAGTAGTTTGTGACAAGGGCTTAACCGCCTCCCGTGCTTGTTAAGTCAAGTGGTTGTATCGGGCATTAAAAGGTTGATCTTTTGGTGCAATGGCAGCTAATAGGTTAGTGTTGTGCAAATTGGATGATTGATCAATGCTAGTGGCAAGTTTGTATTTCTTAGGTTGAGAAGGAGAGAAAAGCATGTGATTGAGGAAATATTAGTTAGTGATATGGATAACAACAAGGAGAAACTATTTATGGATTATCTCATAAGGTAGTTTAATGATGTCTAGTTGAGGAGAAATTGAGAAAGAAATTCAATTATTACTTGATTTTCCACTTCCCACCACAATCCTTTATTGGCAAAGCATATTGGGGGATAATCAAGTCAAGAATCAATTGAAGGAGTTTTTAGAGTGTGGAGTGATTAGACATAGCACCTCTTTAAGTGGTTCTTCCATAGTAGTGGTGCAAAAGAAAGATGGACCTTGTTGCACATGCATAGACTATTGAACCTTGCACAATATAATCATCAAGGGTAGGTATCCACTACCTTAGATTTATGATCTTTTAGATTAGTTGCAACTTGCTAAGTGTTTCATCAAGTTGGATCTTAAGTTTGGTTACCATCAATTTTAAACACAAGATGATATATAGAAAACAACATTCAAGATTATACAAGGTCTCTATGAGTGATTGATACTTTATTTTAGGTTATATAGTGCACCTGCAACTTTCATGAGGCTAATGAAAGAGGTATTAAGACCATTTTTTGATGGTTGCATCATAGTTTACTTGGATGATACTTTATTTTTTAGTAGAACTTATGAGGAGCACATAGAGCATCTTGAGTAATTTTCACAATTTTAAGGGAGAACAAGCTCTTGTTGAATGCCAAAGTATAGTTTTCACAACAATCACTTATCTATCTTGAACATGTGGTTGGAAATGAAATTTGAGTTGACCCATCCAAGGTGGAATCCATAGAGACATGGCCACAACCAACAAATGTCACTAAAATTAGGATCTTTGTCAAGGAGTAGTGCAATATTTGAGAAAGTTTTTCAAAGCTTTCTCATCCATAGAAACACCTCTACATGCTATCAATAGAAACTGAAAAAGATTCAAATGGGGTAAAGTGCACCCATACTAGCATTACCTAATTTGCAAAATTATTTAAGGTGGAGATCGATATAATTTATTATTTTATGGGGGGTATCTTAATGCAAGGAGGTAGATTGATATGTTACCATTCAAAGCTCTTTCATGGTTTAGTCCTTAATTATTGCATGCTTGGTAAATAATTGTGCACATTAGTGAAAGAGGTGAAGAAGTGGAAACATTACTTGTTAGGAAAGGAGTTTATTGTCCACATGAACCATCGACTACTCCAATATTTGAAAGCTCATTCAAAGGTTCAAAAATCAAGAAATTACAAGTGGATGGGGTTCTTGTAATAATTCCACTTGGTTACCAAATACAAGAGGGGTGTAATGAACAAGTTAGTTGATATGTTATCTAGACTTCCATTTTTGACACACTCTTTCTTAACTTAAACCTTTTGAAAAATAAGTCTATGTGAGGACTATGAACATGATGAAGACTTTGGAGAGTTGAACAAGAAGGAAAAAAGAGCTAAGGTTGCTAATTTAAGTACCATATCTTTATTAACATTTGCAATATGGCTTACTCTTCAAAATGGGAAAGTTGTGTTTGCCAAAAGAGAGTAGGTTGTTCTTGAGAGAGGATCATACCTATAAGGTGGCTAGGAATTTTAGTGTCACTAAGATTATACCCAATGTTCAACAATATGTATATTGTCCCTATATGCAAGTTGATGTCCTTATGATCATAAGAGGGTGTAAATTGTGTAGTGCTAGCAAGCATAATAACTAGAATTTAGGGTTATACCAATCACTACCTCTATCTTCTCATTCATGGGAGAGTATTTCTATGAATTTTTGATGCATAATGCATAGAAGAAGCTTCAAAACTTATTAATAAACTAATCTGTGTGAGGTGGCTTATGTCTTGGCGACCAAACCTTGTCGGCCAAACATAACCCATCAGCCACCTTGCAAACTCTCAACCAGATCTCCCAACTCTCCTCGACAGCCAGTTCACTTCATCTTCAGAGAGACTTCTCCTATCAGCGGTGTCTTCTTACTTCCTATAGATCCCTGACGGTGGTTAGCTTTGCACTCACCTTAACCGTAATGGTTAGTCGGATCTCTGTTGGCCAGACTTAACTCCTTGGCAAACCCTTAGGAATATTTGCCAATATACCAATGCAGTTGACTTCACTTGACATCAGTGAGACTTCAAACATCAATGGAGACTTAAGGTCTTCACACGATATGCCGATACATTATGTATCCTTCAGCAAGACTTCCTTCGTCGGTGAGATCTTGCACTTGTCCCCCGATACTACCACTCTTCCCGATAAGCCAAACTATTGTATATACATAACATGACTTGTTATTACTTGTAAACCAATGTATCCTTACCTTGATTTGACCGTTATAGCTAGTCACCTTTTGTATCCAATGTAATGTATATTGTCAACATACAATCTCAACATACATTTGCAATATGCATTCGTAATGTATCTTTGGTGAGACTAAAGTCCTTCTCCACCCATACACCTTCTGTCGGCCTAACACCTTGATCGGTGTAACTTTCAACAACTTCCCCGAGGGCTGTTTCATGTTGATGACACTTTAATTACCCTACAACTCATAGACATTCAATGAGAACCCAACAGAACAGACGGGATCTGCACTCCTCTACAAATACTCTATCACCTCATCAATTTGGTCACTCCACAACAACACCTTTCCTATTGTCTCAATGACTAGTCACATAGAGATGCCTAGTCGACTCATGCCCAGACTCCTTGGGTCCTTGGGTGTTTGCTCACAACTACAAAAAACACAAAACTTACACTATATTCCTCCATCACACTGAGAATGAGAATGCCTTCATTAGATAGAGGAATAGCAATCCATTTGTTCACAAAAAAACCCTAGTTTCTAAGTTTTCAGAATAATCTCTACAAAAAGAACAAAACTCACAAACTACAATACTTCTGGACACCAAACTACTATCAATGCTTGAACATCTCCAATCAGTCTCAGATGATCAATTAACTGTATAGAATGACTGTTACAGAAAATTACTCAAAAAAACACAGTATTTCCACACACCCAAGAACTCTAGGTCTTCATTCATTCACACTTCTCTCTCTTACATCCAACTCCTTTGCCTATAGAAGGCTTGGAACATCAGTTACATTCCTCCAACCATGCAACACTGATTTGAAAAATAGTTAGCCATTGGGTTTCTCATCTCACAAGAAAACGACATGTTTTCCTTGTGTTATTACATCAACTTGACCAAAACATGGTCTACATCGGTCTAGTGACCAAATTGACACAAAACCTTATTACAAACATGATGGGGCTTAAAAAGCCTTATTGAAAACAAAAACAAAACATAACTCCTGCACCATAGAGAAAGTGCTCCTGCACCATACTCCCCCTGCAGGAAAAACTCAAGTCCCTTGAGTTGCTAACTGTTGGAGTGTCTTCCCATGCTTCAAAATGTCTGCCTCACTCATCCATGTAGCTTCTGAATCAGGAAGATCCTGCCACTTGACCAAGTACTCCTTGTACACTCCCTTGTCTTTTTGAAAATCTTAGAATCTAAGATGCATTCCAACTATAAAGGCTTACTTGGAGGTAGATCTCTGATCCAGTCTTCATCTTTAGTATTCAATGGAGGTTTGAATGGAAATAAGTCTAAAACATCGAATATGGGAGAAATACCAAGACTGGATGACAATTCTATTTCATAAGCATTTGGACCAAACTTATGCACTACCTTGCACAGTCCTATTTTCTTCATCAGAAGCTTGGTTGGCTGTCCTTTAGGCAACCTTTCTTTCCTTAGATAGGCCATCACCACATCTCCCACCTTGAATTGTACATCTCTCCTTTTGTGATCTGCCTTATCTTTGTATTTGGAGACTATATTTTCCAACTGAACTTTGACTTGATCATGAACTATTTTCATGGTGGCAGCAAAATCTTCTCCTAGAGCACTCCTCTTATCCCAGCCTTGTAGATCTTTGAGTTCAAGTGGTCCTCTTGGATGGAAACCATAAATAATTTCAGATGGACTCTTCCCAATACTTCTATTCCTTGAATCATTGTAAGCATAATCAGCTTGACTAATAATCAAGTCCCATGCCAACCCATGTTGCTTGGTAAGGCATTTGAGAAGGTTTCCTAGGGACCTATTAACAACCTTAGTCTAACCATCAGTTTGGGGATGGTAGGCTGATGAGAAAGATAATTATGTACCCAATTTTCTCCATAAGGTTCTCTAGAAATGACCAACAAACTTGGAGTCTCTATCAGTGATAATTGAAAGGGGCAAACCATGGATTCTAACCACTTCTCTGAAAAAGAGACCAATAATGTGAGATGCATCATTTGTGCATTTGCATGGCACAAAATGAGCCATCTTACTAAATCTATCCACAATGACAAAAATGATGTCCACACCCCTTGCTATCTTAGGAAGACCAAGTACAAAATCCATACTAATGCTCTCCCAAGGCTTGTTGGGAATAGGAAGGGGTTGGGACAAACCAGCATTAAAAGACATACCTTTGGCCTTTTGACATATGGTACAACTTGCAACATATCTCCTGACATCTGATTGTACTTTTGGCCAATAGTAGAATCTAGAGACTTGTTCCAAGGTCTTTTCCAACCCAAAATGTCCTCCTAAGGTTCCATTGTGCTTCTCTTTGATGATGTTATCCCTCATTGAACATTTAGAAACACATAGAAAACTGCCTTTGAATAGGAGACCTTCTTGCAACACAAAATCTGAATATTCACCATGAAAAGTGTTAGCCAAACTAGCACAAACTTCATAAGCAGCCTTGAAATCTACATCCTCCTTGTATAACTCCTTCAAACAATCTATCCCCATGCTTTCCATCTGTACTTCCTGTATGGCTAGCATCCTTCTACTTAAAGCATTAACCACTTTGTTGGCAACACCCTTTTTATGCTTAATAGTGAAGGTATAGGCCTGCAATTGTTCCATCCACTTGACATGACTATGATTCAACTTTTCCTAACTATTTAGGAAGCTAAGAGCATGGTGATTAGTAAAAATAATGAACTCTTTGGATAGAAAATAGTGTCTCCAATTTTTGAAAGCTTGCACCATTGCATAAAGCTCTAAGTCATAGGTAGAGTACCTTTGTTTAGCCTCATTCAACTTCTCTAAGAAAAAGGCCATTGGATGTCCATCCTGATTGAGAACAGACTGACTTGCATCACATTCCACTACAAAACTTTGTCAAAATCTGGGAGCACCAATGTAGGTAATTCAACCAACTTCTTCTTTAATAATTCAAAGCTATCATTTTCTTGCTTTGTCCATTGAAATTTGCACTTTATGCCACCTTTGATGGTGTTAAGAATAGGCGCACTTATGTGACTGAATTCTCTAATGAACTTCCTATAAAAAGTTGCCAAGCCATGGAAACTTCTAACATCTCCCACTGTCTTAGGAGTAGGCCAATTGAGAATGGCTTCAATCTTTGTGGGGTCCATCTTCAAACAACCATTAGAAATCACAAAACCTAAGTACACAAGTTCAGTTTTCATGAACTCACACTTATCCAAGTTGATCATCAACTTATTCTCATGCAACTTCTTCATCACTTGCCCAAGATGCTTTAGATGTTCTTCTTTTGTCCTGCTGAAAACAAGTATGTCATCAAGATAAACAATTACAAATTTGCCAATGAATTCAACAAGTACCTCATTCATCAAACACTTGAATGTGCTTGGTGCAATGCTAAGGCCGAATGACATGACAAGCCACTCATAAAGACCTTCATTTGTCTGGAAGGCAATCTTCCACTCATCTCCCTGCCTAATTCTAATCTGATGATAACCAGATTTCAAATCAATCTTTAAATAGTAACATGACCCCCCAAGATAGTCCAAAAGATCCTCAATCCTTGGCATAGGGAATCTATACCATATTGTGATATTATTTATGGCCCTTGAATCCATACATAGTCTCCACTTCCCATCTTTCTTTGGAGCAAGTACACTAGGGACTGCACATGGACTAAGACTCTTTCTAATCAATCCTTTCTCTAAGAGTTCTTGAATTTGTCTACTCACCTCTTCATTTTGTTGTGGTGTCAATTTATAGGCAGCCTTATTGGGCAATGTGGCACCTAGAATCAATTCAATTTGATGACTTATATCTCTCATGGGTGGTAAGGAGTTAGGAGTATCCTCTACCACAAGATTTTGGTATTTATCCAACAATTGCTGCACTTCTAGTGGAATCTCTTTCTACTTTTTGTCTTGTTGTCCTAATTCATCTTTAGGCTTCATTATCAAGGCATACCCTTGGGTATCCTTCTCCTTCATGAGGTGTAAGAACTCTTTGCCACTAACCATCATGACATTGGTGTCATTACTCTTCTCTCCAATCTGATCTTGCATAGGATCCATCCTAAATTTCCTTCCATTCTTGGTGATGAGGTATGTGTTCTTCTCACCATCATGTTGTGCCTTCACATCATACTTCCATGGATGTCCAAGAAGAAGGTGACAAGAATCCATAGGAATAATCTCACATAGTACGTGTCCTTATAATCACCTATCTCAAACTCAACCCAGGTTTGTTCTTCTACCATGTAATTTTGATTCTTATTCAACCAAGAGATCTTATGAGGACTAACATGGGGTAGTCTTTTCAATTTATACTTCTCTACCATTTCAATAGACACTACATTCTCAGTAGAACCTGAATCAAGAATGATTTTATAAAGCTTACCATATGCTTTACCTTGGGTTCTAAAGAGAGTCTTCCTTTGTGGGGGCTCTTGCTTCAATGGCATCTTCATCAAGGTTCTCTTGATCATCATGCTCTCTCCTTCAAGGACTGGTGTAGCACTACTAATGGGTGAATTCACACTTTGGAAATCATCATCTTTCAACAACTGATTCCTTCTTCCACCATCATGGGAATTGGTTGCCTTCTCAGGGCATTTGCTCGCAGTATGGCCTACTTGATTGCAGCCATAGCATCTACTAGTGAAAATTATGGGTCCTCTACCTGCACCACCACTTCTACCTCTGCCATTTGGTCTTCTCCAACCTATGAAACCACCACCTCTATGATCTACATCAGAATGAGACACTTGTTGACTTGAGTTCTCATTTCTACTTGACTGTCCTCTACCAAAACTGCCTCTTCCTCTATTATTTCTGCGACCTCTTCCTCTGGTGTTTTGATCATTCTTTCTTTTCAATTTCTCCTCTGCCCTAGAGGCTAATTAAAAACACTCATCCACTATTTTAGGAACCACCATACTGAATTCATCTTGTATGTTATACCTCAAACCATTGAGATATCTGGTCACCATCTCTTTCTCCTCCTCCTTGTGATTGGCTCTCATGCTCAATCTATGAAATTCTTCAGTATATGTAGCCACATCCATATCCTTTTGTTTGAAATGATTAAACTTCCTAATGGTCTACAACTCATAATCAGATGGCATGAACTTGTCTCTTAGCATGGCCACCATTCTACTCCATTTGGTGATAGGGCTCTTTCCAACTTTCTCTCTTTCACATTGCATATAGTTCCACCAAACTAAGGCAAAACCTCTCAATCTTGTCTTAGCAAACTTGACTTTCTTGCTATCACTATACTCCTTGAAGTCAAAATAGTTACACATGGCTTCAATCCAATCCATGAGGGCATCTCCATCTAGTTTTCCATTGAATGTAGGAACATCCATCTTTGGATCGCCACTATCTCCATGAGCACCCTTGAGTGCTTTCAAGAATGCCTTTTGGTTTGCAGACATACCTTGATCTTGGGGGCTCTCCTCTGCCTCTTCTTCTTCTTTTGAATCAGAAGTACTTCCATCCTCTTTGCTCTTACCCTTGGACCTCTCTTCTTTCAATCTTGCTTCCAGCATCTCCTCTACCATCTTCTTGATGGCTCCCTAGCTCATAGACTTGGGAGGCATTGTGCTACCCTCAGTTTCTTTTTCCTCATCTGACATATACTGCTCCAATTCAAATATTGGCTCTGATACCAATATGATGTAGAGTGCACAGAGGAAGCTTCAAAACTTATTAATAAATTGATCGGTGTGAGGTGGCTTATGTCTTGGCGACCAAACCTTGTCAGCCAAACATAACCCGTCGGCCACCTTGCAAACTCTCAACCTGATCTCCTAACTCTCCCCGACAGCCAGTTCACTTCATCTTTGGAGAGACTTCTCCTATCGACGGTGTCTTCTTACTTCCTACTGATCCCTGACAGTGGTTAGCTTTACACTCACCTTAACCATAATAGTTAGACGGATCTCTGTCAGCTAGACTTAACTCCTCGATGAACCCTTAGGAACATTTGCTGATATACCAATGCAGTTGACTTCACTTGACATCGGTGAGACTTCAAACATCGGTGGAGACTTAAGGTCTTCACCTGATATGCCAATATGTTGTGTATCCTTCGGCAAGACTTCCTTCGTCGATGGGATCTTGCACTCATCCCCCAATACTACCACTCTTCCTAATAAGCCAACCTATAGTATATACATAACATGACTTGTTATTACCAGTAAACCAATGTATCCTTACCTTGATTTCACTATTACAGCCAGTCACCTTTTGTATCCAACGCAATGTATATTCTCAACATACAATCTCGACATACATTTGCGATCTGCATTTGCAATGTATCTTCAGTGAGACTAAAGTCCTTCTCCACTGATACATTTTCTGTCGGCCCTAGCACCTTGATCCGTGTAACTTTCAATAGCTTCCCCGAGGGTTATTTCATGTTGATTACACTTCGATTACCCTACAACTCATAGAGAATCAACGAGAACCCAATAGAACAGACGGGATCTGTACTCCTCTACAAATACTCTATCACCCCGTCAATTTGGTCACTCCACAACAACACCTTTCCTATTGTCTCAACGACTAGTCACATAGAGATGCTTAGTCAACTCATGCCCAAACTCCTTGGGTCCTTGGGTGTTTGATCACAACTACAAAAAACACAAAACTTACATTGTATTCCTCCATCACACTGAGAATGAGAATGCCTTCAGTGGACAGAGGAATAGCAGTCCATTTGTTCACAAAAAAACCCTAGTTTCTAAGTTTTCAGAACAGTCTCTACAAAAAGAACAAAACTCACAAACTACAATACTTTTGGATACCAAACTACTATCAATGCCTGAACATCTCCAATCAGTCTCAGATGATCAATTAACTATACAGAATGACTGTTATAGAAAATTACTCCAAAAAACACAATACTTCCACACACCCAAGAACTCCAGATCTTCATTCATTCACACTTCTCTCTCTTACATCCAACTCCTTTGCCTATAGAAGGCTTGGAACATCAATTACATTCCTCCAATCGTGAAAAACTAATTTGAAAAATAGTTAGCCATGGGGTTTCTCCTCTCACAAGAAAATGACATGTTTTCCTTGTGTTATTACATCAACTTGACCAAAACATGGTCAACTTAGTTCTAGTGACCAAATTGACACAAAACCTTATTACAAACATGATGGGGCTTAAAAAGCCTTATTAAAAACAAAAACAAAACATGACTCCTGCACCATAGAGAAAGTGCTCCTGCACCAATTTTGTAGGAGATTTGTACCCATTTCCATCAAAAGGCATTCTTATCTTTTTGTGGTGATTGACCATTTTAGTAAGATATGTGTTCTTCTTCCATAAATGAAAATATTGACATGTAAAGATGCAATTGAGTTATTTTTGACATATGTGTGGGTTCACTTTGGTCTTTTAGATGTACTATTTCAAATAGAGATATTTGGTTTTTGGAGAAGTTTTGGTGCACTTTGTACTTTGTGGTAAATATGGATACCCGATTGAAGAGATCAATCATTTCCCATTTTTAAACCAATGAGAAAACATAGGTGGTTAATAGAACATTGGTAAAACTATTAAAAGGGTATAATTAGAGGCATCTAAAGACATGGTATGAGAGCTTGGTGTATAGGTGACATCACAAAAATGTGTCCCACTTTTTAATATTATTGAGCCACCAAAATCAACATTTTTTTAGCATTCAACACATTTTGTTAATTATAACAAATAAATTGTCTAGAATTTAAGGGTAGTATAAGCTAATGAACTATAAAATTTCCTATGTAGATTTAATTTATAATTTTCTCAACTTAAAAATATTTCTACCATATTTGGTTAATTTTTAATAATTTTTTAAATTATATTTCTACGTTTTTATTGAATGACATTTTATTTTAATGCATAACTTGAACTGTAAATATTTTTTTCCATTATTTCTTGGACATAGATAATTAGCTCCAATATATAGTTTGTGGATATTTTTTGGTAATTTTTATTGGATATTTTTTTAATTGGTATTAACAAAAAATTTCAAACCTATAGTTTACCATAATGTGTTTCTCTTTTTCTATATATCAAAATTATTACTTTTCCATTGAAACAAGGACATCGACACATAGTGCTATGCAATGATTTGAGATCTTTCTAGCATAGTTTGTTATTTTTTCCATTGTCTCAAACATAGGTCATTTTTTTTGTATTGGACCTATGTTGATTATAATATTAAAAATATTCAATATTAAAAATATAATACATATAATATTTTTTGGAAATATAACATTGAGAGCTATGTACCAATAAATATTTATATTTAGATGACTTTTTTTTACCCTTAAAAATATGAGGTGAGCTAACATTTTTTGTCAGCTCATGTGAATACAAGTAGAGGAGACTTTGTTGGAGGCTCCACAAAGGGGGGTTCAATCTATGGGGTAGATTTAACCCCCCAGGATTAGATCAAAACCCATGCAATTTTTAATCATGATTTGATTTAGGGTGAAAATTAGGGCTTGCCCACTAGTGGGACACACTATTGTGCTTTATCTCATATATTTAACACTCCTATAAAGTTCTAGACAATTCATGCTTCAACAATTTTGTCACCATATGAGACATGCTATGGGTATCTACCATCTAGTCCTCTAGATGTTGTTATAGGACAACCAAATCATGATAAAGGATGTGGATTTAGAGGTCCACAAGAATGAAAATTTTATTAATAATTTGATAAATACATTTGAGCTATGTGCAAGAAAAATTGAACAAGTCTTATGACATGTACAAGAAATTCCATAATAAACACCGAGTTGTACACAAAATCAAGGCAAACAATATAATATGGTTGTATTTAGGTAAAGGGAGACTTCAAAAATAGTCTTGAAAGCTTAAACACTTGTGTTATGCTCCATTACTAATTCTAAAGCAGGCAAGAAAGAGCACATTTCTCCTTGATTTGCTACTCTACATGAAGATCTATTTGATGGTGAATGCAAAGAACCTTTATTGCTTTGATCCATCCATGCTAGATGAGGAGTAAGAATTCTTGTTTCCTTTAGTTGATGATCTTTCTCCAATTAGACAAGAAGAAGTAGAAAATGATTTGTTTCTTTAGAAGGAAAGCAAGACATGAAAGGCATTTATGAGATGGGTAATTGTTTAGAAGGGTCAAATTTAAATAAGATGAAGTGGTATCCTAAGAAGGATGCAAGGAATAAATTCCCCATTTATTAATTCTTGGAGCTTTTGGAGACCAAAAGACACCCTATTGGGGAGGTGAAATCCATAAAACTAGTCATTGTCTCATCATCTTATGATTGGGTGCTCCCATTTCGAGCTAAGAGAGTCATTTAGAACTACCTTTTGGGGAGATTGGTGATCATCACTTTCTAGAGTCAGAATGCTTGTATATAGGTTAGATGAGGCCTTAGAGTGATCTAAAGCATCTCAAGAATGTTAGAGGAAAGGTTTGCAAGAAGGAGAAAAAAGTTATTTTTGTGAGATGATGAATTTTTTAGTTTACATAGGGTGGTGAAAACATCCCTACTATAGTGAAAGCATTATAAACACAACAAAGAAAATCATGAATGAGGTGAAAATGTTTTCATTCATAGTAAAGATGAAAAAAATGTCTCAACAACAAACACCATGAAAAAAATGTTTGCAATTTTTCCTCTTAGTGCAAGTGACACAAACAACACTGTGAAGAAAAAGAATTTGAAGAGCCTTAGATGGTTCTTTTTTCCTTCCAAGCATGGGAAACACCTTGGGAAACACCTTTTGGTGCCATTAGAGGCTTTAGTAGACTACATATGACTATTCCACATCCTGTGGAAGGGTTAGCTCTCTTGGTAATAATCCTTATTTTATGTGTATATTGTAGTGTTTTAGATTGTGGAATAGAGAATTTGGGGTTGCAAAATTCATTCTAGTGTTTCTAGCTCAATTGTCCTTTTGAAGAGATTTTTTTGACATTATGCCACCCAACTACAATATATAAATAACTAGATATAGAGGATTGAGAAGCTTGTAACTCACTCTTGCTGGAGTTTTCCTTCTTTCTAGGGTTTCTTTAGGGTATATTGTGTGTATCTATCATTGTCTTGCATTTTTCTTGTTTTCAATGTTTTACAGATTTTTTCCATGTTTTACTAATACTATAAATGAGTTAAGATTGGTTGCATAGTAATTAATTACATATTTCTATCAATTTAATGTGTTTAAGTAGAGCTAATTACAAGAAATCCATTGTTGATGAGTTATTGAGGAATATCCACTTCATTTTATAGATCAAACAAAAATGAAGGCATAAAGAAATCATATATAGTATTAAATTAAATGAAATTTGAAGTTCTCAAATAAATGAATAGATATATGAAGATGACAAATACTACAAAATGAAAGAAAATCCACTAAGAAGGGAAGACTAAATACACTTGATTAGAAGTCTTAAAAATAATATGATGCCTAAGAAATGGACTAATGCTTTATGTTTGGTAACCCGAATGCACCCCAAAAGTGTTGATCGCATAAAAGAAGCAGATAGCCTCTCAGGAATATGGCAATTGCAGCGTACAGAAGACATGGGTGTCCTCACAAGGAGGTCGTCGTTTCACCATCTGCAACAAACAGGTCTCCAAGCTTACGTTTGCCAGCGTATTCCCAGCCTGTGCCAAAATGGGAGCTTTGGAACAGGGTATGGACATTCATCAAGGCATAACGGAAGGGAGATTTTTGTCAGATGTAGTTGGAAATGCTCTGGTAAACATGTATGTAAAATGTGGAAGCATAGACAAGGCACGTGAACTGTCTGACCAAATGCCTCACAGAAATGTTGTGGCATGTAATGCCATGATTGCCAGATACACACAAAATGGATTTGTTGAAAAGGCTTTAGAAACTTTCAAGCAAATGCAATTGGCAGGTGTAAAGCGAGACTCCCCAACCTTTGCCAGCATCCTCCCTGCCTGTGCCAAAATGGGAGCTTTGGAACAGGGTATAGACATCCACCAAAGCATAAAGGATAGAGGAATTTGGTCAGATACTGTAGTTGCAACTACTCTGGTAGGCATGTATGCAAAAAATGCTGAAGCATAGACAAGGCATGTTTGACAAAATGCCTCAAAGAAATGTGGTCTCTAGAGTGCCATTGCAGGATATGCACAAAATGGATTTGTTGACCAGGCTTTAGAAAGTTTCAAGAAAATGAAATTGGCAGTTGTAAAGTCAGCATCCTCCCTGCCAGTGCCAAAATGGGAGCTTTGCAGCAGGCTATGGGCATCCATCAAAGTATAATGGAAGGGGAATATTTGTCACATATTATAGTTGGAACCTTTAATATTAACTTATGCCAATCTTGCAAATTAAGGACCTGAACTGAGACTGGAAATGGATAAACTGAGGATCCGAACAAGTTCCTAGGAATGATTTCATATAGGATTGGGTAAGGCTAGGGTTAATTAAAGGACATTGGGGTTAAACTAAGCCCAAAAGAAGGGGAAAAGTGCACAGTATGCAATTTTCACCATTACAAAGATAGGATGGATTAAATGAGGTTACATGGTCATTCAAGAATTTTATTTGCTTTTATTTTCTTTCGAAGAGGGGATTAAGATATTTCAATGTTTTGCATTTCTATGTGAACAATATCAAGATGAAGATATTGCACAACTTGAAATTGATATGCTCCCCATTTAAACATGTAACTTCTACTCATCCTACAAAACAATACCAACCCCATCTAAAAACACACACAAACATAAGTAGGTGTAACAAGTCCCTTGTCGCATCACCCACAAATTTAATCTTATGCACTTCACTTAGTCCATTAATGTCCTTTGTAAATCAAGTGAAACAAACAAGGCCTGAGACATCCTCTATTTAGCTCTAATTGAATGCCTTCCATAACCTTCACTATACTTTTGGATGGTCTTGGAAATGATGGTGATCTCCATAGGATCAACTTCCTTCTTGTTAAAATGAAAGAGTTGGAATTAAATCCAAGTGTTATCACTTATACAACCCTCATAAAGGCTTTGTGTGAAGGATCAAATTGAGGAAGTGAAGATCTTTTGCACAGTCTAAGGCATGGTCATTGTTTTCTTAATATTGTTGCATATATTAGTCTGATATATGGAACTTGCAAGACTAGTGAAATAAATGATTAAAATGATACATACTAGTCTTTCTCTAAATATTATTACATACAATTCCGTATTTAATGATCTCTACAAGGTGGATAGTGAGATGAAGTTCTAAGGCTAGTAGTTGGAATGAGACATGGTTATTGCTTTCTAGATATTGTTGTAGTTAACACCCTCAATGATGGTCTCTACAAAGTAGAAAGAGTAGTTGAAGCACTAGGTTAGCAACTAAAATGATATAAGATGGGTAATCAATTGAGCCCAAAATGAAGGGGGAAAGTGCAAGGTATGCAATTTTCACCATTACAAAAAATAAATTTACAAAGATAGGATGGACTAAATGAGCTTACATGGTCATTCAAGAATTTTATTTGCTTTTATTTTCTTTCTAAGAGGAGATTAAGAGGAGAGATGATAGTTTGAGATTTTGCACTGCTATGTGAACAATATCAAGATGAAGATAGTGTGTAACTTGAAATTGATATGCTCCTCATTTAAACATGTAACTTCTACTCGTTCTACAAAACAATACCACACCCTATCTAAAAACACACACAAACATAAGTAGGTGTAGCAAGTCCCTCATTGGATCACCCACAAATTTAATCTTGTGCACTTTGCTCAGTCCATTAATGCTCTTTATAAAGTGGGCAAAACAAACAAGGCCTGAGACCTTTTGTATTTAGCCCTAATTAAATGTGTTCTTGATGTCATAACCTTCACTGTACTTTTGGCTGGTCTTGGAAATGATGGTGATCTCTATAGAGTCAAGTCCCTTCTTGCTAAAATGAAAGAGATGGAAATACATCCAAATATTATCACTTATAAAAACCCCATAAAAGGGTTGGTGTAAATATGATCAAATTGAGGTTCAATGATGAGCTTTGCATAGTCTAAGGCATGATCATTGTTTTTTTAGCAATGCTCATAACCCGAATGTGTTCCCTATGAGTTGTTATTGAAAAATGAAATAACAATTGCTATTTTGGTTCATATTCCTCCCTAAAATAGGCCCCCTAATAATAACTCCTTAAATGTTCTCACATAATTTTTCTATCCTGGCAAAGATGCTCCACTGGCTTCACCCAAATAATTAATAAATTATGACCCCCTTATAAATAATATTTCCATAACACTTGCCCCTTGCCCACTGGGAAATATAGAAATGGGCATGTGACCTCATAATATGACTTAATCAGAAGGGGACATGACAATCTCTACCCAACCTATCAACAACCTCTGGTGAAGGAGAGTAGTAAAGCTAGAAAAGCACAAAGCAAAGTAAGCAAACAAAATCTATCTAGATGCCTCCAATGGTTACCCAAGTGCTCGCAATATTAGCCAGAACAAGGCAACCATACTAAAGGACAAGGTTATCCCCTACAAAAGGTTGAAGAATGCAATTTTCCAGCATCCAATGAACTTCGTCTACTCATGTGGAGCACAAGCAATTGCTAGTGAGCAAAGCAGCCCAAAGAGAGAAGAAATTAAAGAGAAATAAGGAGACAAGAACAAAGAACAAAAACCAAGAAAAAAACTAATTGGAAGGAACATTTACACTTACAGAAATCACTATAAATGTCACGTTTATCCCCTTTTCCTCGCTTCTTTTGCACCCACTGGTTCTATGATAGTGGGTTTGGTCCCTACTAGTTTCACTATACTCATCACATCCATTGCTACCATTTCTATTGTTGGATGCACATTTCCTCAATCCTTATCTTCCCAATTTGCCTCTCCAGCCCAACATCCTTCCATTGGAGCGACATGCCCTTAAACCTTGGTTTAACCCCACCACTATACACTTAGTCTCAGTCTCTCAAATCCCCTCTATATTCCCAACCTCCCACATCCCCCCATTAGATGAATTAACACCATTCTTCACCCTTGCTTCCAATGTTTGACATGTCGCCACCCCTACTTTAATCAATGATCCAACAACCTATGCTCAAATCATGCAATGAATAAAAGATGAGGCTAATAAGAAGAAAATGGACAAAAAGATTGATGGCAAGCAACCTACAAGAAAGAGGACAACAATGATATTTGATGAGTAGAGACAAACCTTGCTCTTCACATAGGTCATTCCCATAGTGATCAAGCATGTGGAACAAATGCAAATGATGGACTACCAAGTATTGGACCTAGGAATTGGCATGGAGCATGCTGCTGGGAATTAATGTGTCTCAACCTTGGTAATTCTCTGCATTTGTAATGTTTGTGTTTATTATTTAATTGCCTATGTTGTAAATATTTAGAAATTCCATATTGTCATGTTGTGGGATGTGGCACGGTGATGTGTCAATCCTACATGGAATATGACAACTTGTTATTTTGTCCTCACATGAGGAGATAGGCGTACCACTTAGTGGTAGGAATATTCTGCCATGTGTTGGCATCCTCCATGTTGTGTAAGGAGTGTTTGACCGAAATGGTTATGACGGATTCCTATGATGAATCTATGACATGTAAGAGTCGGAAATAGAAGGTTGTAAGACAGGAGATGACATGTGCCATGAAGCATCTTTGAATAAGGCATATTTGGGTGCCCCAAGGTGGAATATGACATGTTGTAAGAGAATATGCTATTTATAGCATGTGTATGATATATTCTCTTACAGATGTAAGTTGTAACTGCTATGACAGATTCTATGACAGTCGTAAGTGTCGTAAGAGCATCTGTCATAGTCCATTTTGGAAATAGGTGACCTCTTTGGGATGGGAGTGGTGGACAAGTGTCAGACACATTCTATAATGTTGACCAAGTGTCCCTAGGCATGGGTTTTGGTCCAAGAAGCCATGTTGGACACCCATTCCAAGATAGGTCCAATATTGCCTTGTATTTCTTATTTATACAGGTGCTTGGAGATGGAGTTTGTATCATAGGTTTACAGGTACTATTATGCTATCGGATTGACTCCAAACACGAGTGTCGAAGACCATTGAAGCTTGCATTGCAAGTGTATTGTAAACATTTTTTCATATTTATTAATACATTGTGTAGGTTTCTGAGTGTGGGGTTTTTTACCCAATAAGGGTTTTGCCCACCATATATCTTTGTCTCTCTTCTTCTGTCTACTTTTTGGCTCTTGTGTTTTGCTGCAATATCTCATGTTAATGGTTTAACATTGCTGTAATAGTTAGGATAAATTTGAATTTGCATAGCCCTCTCCTCAATAGATTAGTGTAGGAAGCAATTTCTGCACACCTAGCTTCCTTTCAGTTGGTATCAGAGCTTGATCACCTTTGGTCCTAGTTGTTGGGTAGGGGTTTTTTGAGCTAATCTTAGGTTGAGTGGGAGCCTATGTAGAGCATTCTGTATCTTATTGCAACAAGGAGATGGCAGGCACATCAAGAAGGTTTGAAGTAGAGAAGTTCAATGGCAGTAATTTTGAGTTGTGGAAGCTTAAGATGGAAGACATGTTAGTTGATCGAGACCTTTGGGATAGTGTGAACAGAACTAAACCAGCTGCAATGTCACAAGTTGACTGGGATCTCAAGGATCATAAGGCTAAGGGTCTCATAAGACTTGGTCTTGCCGATTCTGTGTTGTTAAATGTCCGTGAGGAGACTACTACAAAACTCCTTTGGAAGAAGTTGGGGGATGTGTATCAAGCCAAATCCCTAGTTAATAAACTTTTTCTAAGAAAGAAGTTGTACTCTCTTCGAATGGAGGATGGATGATCCATTGTTGAACATATAAATGCTTTCAACATGCTGGTTGCACAATTGACATCTATTGGTGTAAAGATGGAGGAGGAGGATTGATGTATGACCCTACTTTGTTCTCTACCGGACTCATGGGATCATCTTGTGATGGCAATCGGAAGCACCACATCCACATTCAAAATGGAAGAGGTGGTTTCTTTGCTGTTGTTTGAAGAGATGCAGAGAAAGTCTTCTGAGGTAGCCAAAGAGGCCCTTGTAGTTCGTGGAAGACCCAAGGAGAAAGGGAAGAAGAAGGACAAGAAAGCTGAGAAGGGTAGATCCAAATCTTGTGGGAGATCCAAATCTCCTAGAAAGTCCAAGGCTCTTTGTTGGAACTATGGCAAGATCGAGCATTTCTGAAAGGAATGCAAAGAGAAGAAGAAGAAAAAGAAGAAAGCTCTTGATTCAGATTTTGACAAATCACAAGATGATGGTGATGCTTTCATCGCAGCCCTGGAAACCCATGCATCTGATGATGCGTGGCTAATTGACTCTGGTGCATCATTCCACATGACCTCTCATCGAGACTGGTTCACTAAGTATGAGGAGTTCGATGGTAGAAAGGTGTATTTGGGTGACGACTCTCATTTGAAGATCATTGGTCGTGGAAGAGTCTCTATCTGATTCCCTGATGGTCGAGTGAAGGGAATCTCTGGGGTTATGCACATCCCAGGCTTAGCACAAAACCTACTTTCTGTAAGTAGTTTGAATGATGCAGGTGTGCAGGTTGTCTTTTCAAAAGAAGGATGCAAGATGACTAGAGGATCTATGGTGCTTGCTAAAGGTACTTAGAGAGGTACTCTGTTTTAGCTGGAAGCATGCATTTCACAATGCAATAGTTCTTCTAACTCAAGGAAGAGGGAAGTAGTCACTTCATCCCCACCATCTGAATGAGTAGTGAAGAAATCTGTTGTTTCTAATCTTGATGGTTGTAATCGTGCATTGGAAGATCAACTTCCTACTGAAAAGACAATGTTATGGCATAAGAGATTTGGCCACATTGGTGAGAAGGGTTTGCGTACCCTGAAAAATAAGAACTTCGTAGAGGGGTTAGATGATTGTAATCTTGAGTTCAACTTTTGCAAACATTGCATTTATGGAAAACAAAACCATGTTCAGTTTTACTCGAGTTCTCATAAGTCTTCTGGTGTGTTGGACCTTATTCATTCTGATGTGTTTGGTCTTGTTAATGTTCCTTCGTTATCAAAATCTATATACTTTGTATCTTTTATAGATGATTACAGTAGAAGGACATGGATTTATGTTCTTAGAAGCAAATTTGAAGTCTATAGTAAGTTTAAGGAGTTTAAAGCCTTTACTGAAAATTAGACTAGTAAAAAGATTAAATGTTTGAGAATTGACAATGGTGGTGAGTTCTGTTCTACAAAATTCGATAAGTATTGCAAGGAACTTGGGATTGAAAGGCATAAGAGAACTCCATACACCCCGCAGCAAAATGGAGTTGTAGAGCGGATGAATAGGACACTGATGGAGAAGGCTAGGAGTATGCTTAGTGGAGTTGGTCTAGAACAAAAGTTTTGGGCTGAAGCTGTAGCCATTGCTTGCTATTTGGTAAACAGATCTCTTACATCAACTCTTGTTGGAAAGACACCCATGGAGGTGTGGTCTGGTAGAAATCCTTCAGTAAGGCATCTTCATGTTTTTGGTTGTGAGGCATATGCGCATGTGCCTAGGGAGAAGCGGTCAAAGTTGGAGAATAAAGCTGTTAAATGTATCTTCATTGTCTATGGTGTTGGTGTGAAAGGATACAAGCTTTGGGACCCTGTGGCTGAAAAAGTGTTGTATAGAAAAAGTGTCATCTTCAGAGAGCTTACACCTTCTTCCACTATTTTGTAGCCAGAAGAAAAAGAAAAGAAAGAGGATGTTGTTCAGTTTCCTCTCACCCCTGAGAAGAGTGAACAGAAAGACAATGTTGGACCTGATGATGAGGAGAGCTCTAGCAGCTTTGAAAGCTCAAATGAAGAAGCTAAACCTCAACCTCAGCTCTTGAGGAGGTCTACATGGATAAGAAAGCAACTTGAAAGGTTTGGTTTTACATTGCTTGATTATAGTTGTGCTTATGCTTTAATCACTAATAGTGATGAACCTAGAACTGTCTCAGAGGCTTTGGATATGAACGATGCAGGTTCCTGGAAGGAAGCCATGGAGGAAGAAATGGCTTCTTTGGAAAAGAATCAAACTTGGGACTTGGTGCCTTTGCCTCCTAGATGGAAACCCGTTGGATGCAAATGGGTGTTCAAGAAGAAAATTGGTGCAGATGGCAGTGTTGAGAAGTATAAGGCTAGATTGGTTGCAAAGGGGTATTCACAAGTGGAGGGTATAGATTATGGTGAGATCTTCTCTCTCGTTGCAAAGCTGACATCCATTTGATTCTTGTTGTCTCTCGTAGCAGCTTATGACTTGGAGGTAGAACAGATGGATGTGAAGACAACTTCCTTCATGGTGACTTAGAGGAAGAAATCTACATGTCACAGCCAGAGCATTACATGGTGAAAGGTAAAGAAAATTTGGTTTGCAAACTTAAGAAGTCTTTGTATGGTTTGAAGCAATCCCCTAGGAGATGGTACTTGAAGTTTGATGCATTTGTGTTTTCAATTGGATTTGTGAGATCAAAATCAGATCACTGCGTTTATTATAAATTTGATGGTGATCGTATTCTCATTGTTGCACTGTATGTTGATGATATGTTGCTCATTGGGAAGGGTAAGAATATGATTTCTGATTTTAAATCTTAGTTGTCAGCATAGTTTGAAATGAAAGATTTAGGGGCAGCCAGGTACATTCTAGGAATGGAAATCAAAAGAGACAGAACCAACATAAAACTTTGGTTAAGCCAGATTAATTATGTGAAAACCATGTTGGATAGATTCAACATGACAGATTGTAGACCATTGTGTGTTCCCATTTCCTTGGGGACAAAGTTGTCTGTTGAGGATTGTCCAAAATCTCCTAGTGAGGTGGAGGACATGAGCAGAGTACCTTATGCTAGTGTTGTTGGTAGTTTGATGAATGCTATGGTCTGCACAAGACCAGACATTGCCCAAGCAGTGGGAGTCCTTTGTCGATTTATGGCTAATCCTGGACAGGTTCATTGGGATGCAGTTAAGCGAGTGTTCAGATATTTGAGGGGTACTTCCGAGTATTCCATTTTCTATCATGGTAATGTTTCAGGACCTCCGCATTCTATTGATATTCATGGATTTGTGGATTCAGATTGGGTAGGTGACATTGATAGTAGGAGATCCACCAATGCTTATGTGTTTACACTATTTGGTGGTGCTATTAGTTGGATGAGTAAGCGACAACCTGTTGTTGCTTTGTCCACTACAAAAGCTGAGTACATGGTAGCAACTCATGCTTGTAAGGAAGCCATTTGGCTTAAAAGATTGTGTTTAGATATTGGTGTTGATGCAGGTCAGATCACGATCAGTTGTGACAGTCAGAGTGCAATTTTCCTTGCAAAAAATCCAACTTTCCATGCTAGAACCAAACACATTGATGTTTAGTTTCACTTTGTGAGAGACATGGTTGATGATGGAAAGGTAATTTTGGAGAAGGTAGATACTTTGAAGAATGTTGTAGATGCATTGACGAAACCAGTGAGCACAAAGAAGTTTAGATGGTGTTCGGAGTCTATGGGCCTCTCAGCCTATAGCAGTTAAATCCTATTTTTCTATTGGCTCTTACAAGGTGTTTGACAAGTGGAAGAATGTTGTTTCTCTGCATTTGTTATGTTTCTATTTGTTATTTAATTGCCTATGTTGTAAATATTTGGAAATTCCATATTGTCATGTTGTGGGATGTGGCACGATGATGTGTCAATCCTACATGGAGTATGACAACTTATTATTTTGTCCTCACATGAGGAGATAGGCATCCCACTTAGTGGTAGGAATATTCTGCCATGTGTCGGCATCCTCCATGTTGTGTAAGGAATGTTTGATCTAAATGGTTATGACGGATTCTTATGACGAATCTATGACATGTAAGAGTCAGAAATAGAAGGTTGTAAGATAGGAGATGACATGTATCATGAAGCATCTTTGAATAAGGTATATTTGGGCACCCCAAGGTGGAATATGACATGTTGTAAGAGAACATGCTATTTATAGCATGTGTATGACATATTCTCTTACAGCTGTAAGTTGTAACTGCTATGATAGATTCTATGTAATGTGCCATTCCTGTTTGTATATTTTTAAAATATTTTTATGTGTTATTTTAAGATTTATTTTTGTGTTCTTTCAGACTAGACAGAAGGATGCGGAAGGGGTTTTCAGTTTTGTTGCAGATGTGTGGTAGGAGCATACAAAATATAGCATAGAATGCAAACCCATAAAATATACAATGGATGCAAGAGAAATATGAAAGACCCAGTTCATATAACAACAAATAAAAAGGTTCTATCACATCCCATATGTAGATTTAAAACTTTAGTTTCTGGCTACTGCTGAACCAACCATTTGATATTACAATATTGCCCCAAATCTTCAAGAATCACAAAGTATCATGCATTCATTGATTACAATAATACAATAGGCCTTAGAGGCCTCATACAATGCAAAACAAACACTTCCCACAAAGAGAAAGAGGTCAAAATGCCCACGTCATTCCTAGAGGGGGACGACATTGCTGGGATTGATGAACAACAACAATGCACACTCAAATACCTCTAAAAATCCTCTGATATCAATCTGCCACTGTAGTCTCAGTTGGGCGACCCTTTATGAAGGAGAAATAGCAAGAAGGAAGCTCCAGACTATCTCAAGAAATGGTACGACCTGCCTAGGAGAGGTGTGGCCAGCACGTGCAGTTTATATCAATTATAAATTCTGTTATTTCCTTGAAAATCTGCAACTCTTCAATACCATCAGCTAAAACAAATAACCTTCCGAAGATAAAGCAATAACTCCTCAAAATCTTATCAAATAAACTCTAATGAAGCACAAGAATGAATATTGGATGTATCCATCATCAAAGCACTGTTGGGTGGTATTGTACACCTGTAGAATGATGTTACCTATGGAGGTTTCCATCTCCACAAACCTCTGGTTTGAATCCTCAAACCCCCACAATAACAGACTCTAGCAGAGCTCAAAAAAAGGAGATATCATAAAGCAAACATATTTTCAAATGACACACCTTTCCCTCTTTTAAACTCTCCAAGAGGGACATTACATTTTGGGAGGGAAATATTTCTTTTTAAATTCACTTTTGATATTTCCCAAAGTGAGCGCTCCAAAAAGTAACTTAAGTGACCCTTTAAATTTTTCATTTTTCATCACTTAACCAAATGGCTAGTCCAGCAGAATTCTATGATGGACTAACCATGAGCCTAGAAGGGGGCATTACATTCTATGATAGTCGTAAGTGTCATAAGAGCATTTGTCATAGCCCATTTTGGAAATAGGTGACCTTTTTGGGATGGGAGTTGTGGAAAAGTGTTAGACACATTCTACAATGTTGACCAAGTGTCCTTGGGCATTGGTTTTGGTCCAAGAAGCCATGTTGGATGCCCATTCCAAGATAGGTCCAATATTGCCTTGTATTTCTTAATTATACAGGTGCTTGGAGATGGAGTTTGTATCACAGGTTTATAGGTACTATTATGCTGCCAGATTGACTCTAGACATGAGTGTTGAAGACCATTGAATCTTGCATTGCTAGTGTCTTGTAAATATTCTTTCAAATTTGTTAATACATTGTGCAGGTTTCTAAGTGTGGGGTTTTTTACCCAATAAGGGTTTTCCCCACCGTATATCTTTGTCTCTCTTCTTCTATCTACTTTCTAGCTCTTGTGTTTTGCTGCAACATCTCATGTTAATGGTTTAACATTGTTGTAATAGTTAGGATAAATTTGAATTTGCATAGCCTTCTCCTCATTAGATTAGTGTAGGAAGCAATTTCCACACACCTAGCTTCCTTTCACATGCTAGGGAGTGGACAAAGTAGAGTTGATGCAAGAAAGGTCCAAGATAGTGGCCACATATTATTTGGCTATGGAGAAAAGACCAGGTAGAAGGCAAAAATTGAGTTACAATAGGTAACTTAGACTTTTCAAAATGTAGATGTAAGAGTTAAGTCCTTGCAAAAAAAGTTGATAGCATGTAAAAAAGCACTTGGGCTAGGTCCTTAGGTCAGGGTTAGTAAAGAAAAGGAGAAGGCAAAGGAGATGGAGCTTAGGGCCCATAGGGATGAAGCAAAAATTGAAGAGCTAAATAAGGAAGTTATAGCTCTATGAGCCTAGCTAGATGATGACAAGCAAAAGAACTTAACCCTAGAGCTCACAAACATAGCCTCAAAACACAAAGTAGATGCACTAAAACTACCAATAGCCTCTTTGAAGGAGAAAATTAATTTGGAGACTAGAGACTAGAAGTTCAAATAAAACCAACTTAGTCCTCCAATCAATTAGCTACAGGGCATGATGGTAGAAATGCAAAATTTAGTGGTGAAACATCAACAAAAGGCTCAAGCAATAGAGGCCAATGAAGAGATGACTAAACAAGAAGTCATCACCTTGAAGTCAAAGGTTGATGAGCTAGGAAATAAAATGAATGCATTATAGCGTAGAGGACATAAAAAGGAAATTCAAGATGACACCCAGCTTGAAAAGCTTAAGGTTAGAGAATAATGTGAATGATGACCTAGATGCAACTAGACAAAAAATGTCATCTTAGGACTGTTAGAAATAGAAGACTTGTAAACAACTATGAAATGCAAATCAGATTTGAACTGTAAATCTGATTATTCAGTGTATACCAATGGAGATAACATGAAAGAGAAAACAAATCAGCAACACATGCAAAAGATAGAACAAAAGAGCCAACACATAACACTGTGATTACGTGAAAAAACCCTTTTGGGAAAAAACTCCACATAGAAAAGATGACAACTTTGTATCATCTTTGAAATAGATTACAAACTCCCAATCTCCTCAAGTGTCTTCAATCTAGCAACACATGTGAACAAAACAAAACTCATACAAACTTTACTTCCAAGCACCAATATATATAAAATGAGCAATCACTAAATGTGGCATCCAAATTGGTCAAAATCCAATGCCCTATCTTGGGATTCCTTCCTACACACCTGAAATAGCCTCTTACAAATTCTCTTATAGTTGTCATAAGGCATCTTCCATGCATGGATGCCTAGGGACAAGAATAGGTAGTTGCATGCAATAATTGTTGTCATAAACCGTCATAGAATCTCTTACATCTTATGACATGTGTAAGATGTCATAGATATTCCTTACAATTTATGATGAATTTCATAACACCCTAAAATAGGTAAATCCTTAAGATGACACCTAGATTCTCCCAATTCACTTTTTATCATGACCATGATTCTTTGACCAATAAATGTAACTCTATAACAACTTGCCAGTAACCTAATTAATTATTGTTGCCAGTAATATTTTTTTACTGTACCAATAAATATGTTTTAACCGTTGTTAGTGAAACTCAACATCCCTTATGGGTGAATTACAAATAATGATAGTAAAAAATAATACAAGGATTTACAAGGTTGATGGCACCTTAATCCCAACAAGGAGGATACCTTGGCTCAACTCATTAAACAAATTGCAAAGATGAAAGCAATAGAGGAGTTGAAGGCCAAGGTAGAGACTGTAACAGTGGGCACATGGTTAGTATCCTTGGACTTAGTAAAGGAATTGCGTAAATTCTATTGGGATAGCATCACTTAGGACACTAGTGGATTGAGACATGTAAACTTTGTTGGTGCCATTCATGCAAGCATAGGAGATTCAAATAGAATTTGATGGAATCACAACCACTTTGGCCCCCATGATTGTGTGGAAGAAATCAAGCACAAGATTTCCACCTTGCCAATTGATGCATTAACTAATGTAAGTATCATCGATAGAAGGAAGGAAGATAGGAAGGTGTTCAATGTAGGTTAAGGGGATATGACAATGCAAAGGTATAAAGCCTAGTTGACATCATTGAAATAGATGGTTTCAAGTATGTTGAGTCTTATTGACCAATTGGTGCAATAAGAATTGTCCTCACCATTTGATGAGTGCAAAAGAAAATTGCCTATGTAGAGGTTTTCAACTAAAAAATGATGAGAAGAAGAAGAATGAGACGATAATAAAAAATCAGCCTTTGGTTTCAATTATAGAAGAAGCCTATAGGGTAATCAAATCACCGAGTTTGAAGCCCAAGTGTAGAATGCAGTAACCAAAGTGAAGGGATTTTTCTATGACTTGTTTTAATTGGATTGTAGATTATGACTATTCAACATGGTTAAAGTTACTTTAGGAGATGAATGGGGGTAGATCAAAGTTTCCCTTGATAGTTTCTAGTTGTTTTTCATGGAGTTGTGCCTTGAAATTTTGATGTAGGGTGACTTTTTGCCTAATGGATTTTTAGTTTCATCCCTTTCCTTAGTTGAAAAGTCCTTGGCAAGTTGCTAGAAACTAGTGATTTCTCACTACATTTCAAAAAAATTGCAAGTTTGACTTGGTTTTGGTGAGGGACGCCTTGTTCTCCATGTTTTAAGTTAGCACAAGTAGAGGAGTATTTTTGTTTAATTTGGGGCTCCTACAAACCATTGATTTCATTTATCTAATGACTCGTTGAGAGTGTATTCATTTTTTCTTTTGATACCAGGAGCTTCTATCGACCTTCCATCTCAATGATCCAAGGGTCCGTGAAGAGTCTTAAGGAAAGTGAAGCCCCATTGGCACCAACTTTCATTATGGTTGGTTTTGCAAGCATTATGAAATTCAAAAACTAGAAGAATAACATTTGGAGGGTTATTAGAATCCATACATCATTAAACACGTTTGGGACAAACTTGTGAGAGTGTTTCTTCAGAGGTGCCATTGTTTTCTCTAATCCTTACCAGTTTGGCATCAACAACTAAAGGGAAAGGTTTGGATACCATAAAGAGAGCCAATTGAAACTAAGGGAAAGAAATCCTAAGAGCTTCTACGATAGATGTAGGAAAGATTAAAAATCTTGCTACAATATTGCTAAGCATTATGATAAAAATCAAAGTAAGGAAATAGGCATTCAAACTAAACTAGCCTCACTTGCTCCTTAATCAGCTCCTCACCATTCTTCTATCATTAGAAGTCATTTTAGTTTTGCAAACTCATATCTATAGAGTTAATATAGAGTAAGATATCATCCAAAAAAGAAATCTTGAAACAAAAGATTAATAGATAATTGATAGTTATGGATTGCCACAACTCATATTTTAGCTTTGATAGAGTTTATAGGTTGGTTATGAGGGCACTTTGTAGATGTCACATTTTGAAATATTAAAAAAATAATGAACTACATGTGGCATAAACCCTTACAACTATCTCTATAACTTAACATTTGTTATACTAACCCTAAAATATTTCATACTATGTATACATCTATAAAAATGTTTTAATGTTGATAATTTTTTAAGTACAATTTTAAAATTGCTTACTATTGTAAACTATTGACAAAGGCTTATCTTCAATAATGGGAAGGAAAGATCTAATTATGCTTCAATACAAACTATCATATATTATTGGAGTTTGTGAAGCTAGAAAATAATACAACTAACATTATCAAATTAACTTTCCCATTATTGTGCAAAAGTATGGTTCTATACATGAGTGGAACTAAAATGAGTGCACAAATATCAATTTCTAGAGCTAGGAAAATATATCTAACAATAATTTTGATGTGTCTAGCACTCACCAAGCCATAAAAGTCATGCTCCCCTAGAAATAATAAAAGAATCATCATTTTACAAAGTCTTATTTTTTTCATTTGACCATCAACTAGCTAATTAGGTATTTAGACAATTGCATCACTCGGAGCACATAATTCTTTCTTCATTTGATCCATCAACAAAAAGTTTTTTCAAGGTTGTGTCTTGTGCAAAAAGGTGTATAATGAAATATTATATGTGACAACATCTAGAACCAAACCCTTTTCTCTTGTCTTATTCAACAATGAGAAAGCTATATCAAGTTTGTTTTCCTCACAAAAAATTGATCAATATACTAAGGTTACGAGAGTTGGAATAATGCCAGTAACTTCCATGTTTCTAAAATACATCAATGCCTCATCTATTTCAATAATTTAGTAATGGACATTTATCATAAAATTACAAGTGACTACATCAAGAGTCAAGCCTTCATTTAGCATCTTAGTCATCAATAAAATGTGCTCTAGAAAGATATCCTGCCTTGTACAAACCATCAATGACTATATTATATGTCGCTTCATTAAGTTTCAAATCCCTCATTGCTATTTCCTCTAACATCTTTCCTACCATGTTCAAGTCTCCTATTGTACAAAATACAAATACAATAATAGTATATGTCACGACATTGGGAATATAAACCATGTTCTCCATCTCAGAAATAAATGTAAAAGCTTCTTTTCCCTTGTTAATCTAAGATAAACTAGAAATCAGAGTGTTAGAGGTAACAACATTTAAGGAGTAGCCTTTTCATATCATCTCTTTAAATAACTTTTGAGCCTTTTTGTTACATCCCTCTTTTTGGAATTGATTATGCTATTTACTTTTTTGTAAATTTCAGTTATATAATGTGTTGTGGACGATAATGAAACTGGTGATGTAAATGGACAAGTTAGTTCTATGAAATTTTGGAATCTATTGATTATGTTCAATGTGATATTTTAAACTAAAATGTCTTTTTGTTAAGAGAAATGATGTTTGGATATATTATGCTTTGATTTGGAACATAGGTGCTTTGACCACAAAATTGTATGTGAGACTGTCGTTGCAGGAACAGGTGGACCATGTTCGACAAGAAGAAAAAGTATCTTTGAGAGAGAGTATAGACTCTGGAAATTAACCATGGGTGTTTGTTACTGAAAACACCAAATAGGTAGATAAACCTTGAAGCCATCAATTTTAGTCATGTTTTCGACTGAGACAGTTTTAGACTAGATGTCGACGTCTGAAGATAAGGTTTAACACCCTTTTCGTAAGTCATCATATAGAATTTTGGAATCGACGTTGTTGTCGCAAGTCCACCAAAATGAGTCAACTTATATATATGATTATTATTTCATTTGTAGGTAAATAGATGAACCTATTTGTGGCAGATTTGTGGATCACGTCTCGTAGTCGAAAGATGCGAGAAGTCATTTTGTGTGTCAAACAATTTAGAAAACTTGTGTTGCGTTACGCCTAATTCGTCGTGATTGCCATCAAAACGCGTTAATCATGTGTTGTGAATTTATTCCCTTTTGTAAATCGACGGAAGTCGAATGTGAAGTCGATTTATGCTATAACTATTTTGCTCGTCATTTGGAAGGATATTCCAAAATCGCTTTAGTCTTAACTTGGTTAATGGGAGGTATTTTTCGTCAGTTTGCTTGATGTCAGTTTTCTCGTCAAGTTAAGTTGGTACGCCCAAGCTCTGTCATTTTGGATGTCTGCCTTTTGAATGCACTTTTTCTTTTCAAGTTTACAACTTGAGTTATCTTAAATCAAACCCATACTCTCTTACTTTAGTCAGTTTTGATTATTTACCTCTTTTTCAACCTTGGAGTCACCTTGTGCATTTATTAGTTATCACCTTGTAAGAGTTTTAATCCTCTAGCAGTGTTAGGTTGCATTTTTCGAAGGTTAGAAGTCTTCTTGTGGAAGAAATGATGAGGTTGTTATGCCACGTTGCTATAAAGAAGCACTCATTCTGTAGTGGTTGCTGCAAGTGAGGAAGATGGTTGTTATGCAGTTATGTTGACCTCCTTTTAAGAAGGCATGTCACGGCAGTGGTGTAAAGGCCCTATCTTCCATCACCGTGGGCGCGAGAGGGAGGAAGTTATGCTGTTGAGATAAAAGTGGAATGGGGAGTTCAATGCAGATATTCTCCATCGTCATGGGGAGAAAAGGAGGAGTTTTTGCTGTTGTTTAGAATCAAAAAGACCGCAGAGAAAGACCAGTCATCTTCTTCGCTGAGCACGGCAGGAGGTTATACGGTTGAGATTTAAGTCTAACCATTAGATAAATGCCATTTACTCCATCATCATGGGCATGGGAGGTAGTAGATGAGTTCGGTTGTTGTTGAAAAATAGAAGAAACCGGAGAGAGGCACCATTCATTTTTGCTTCACTGTGCACGACTAGAAGAATAGAGAGGGTTTTAGAATTTGAAAACCACAGAAAAAGACGATTGGATCTTCTTCGTTGAGGGTAGGAGGAGTAGTGAGTGTTTTAAAAACCAGAGGAATCACGTCTTATCTGAAGAGGACGTGGATAGGGTGTGCAGAGAGTCGAGAGTCTATGCAGGAAGTCTGCGAAGGTCACCGAGAGCCTGGTGAGAACGAGCTTGCCACAGCAGTCTTCAATCTTTGTTGATAGGTTCCATTCTCCCTTTTTCGCAGTCTATGTTAGTATTTGTGTCTCTTCTATGTAAGGATAGTGTAATGAGCTTACAACAAGTAGAATGCGATATTAATGTCTTCTTAATGCAAGTTCTGTGTGAGGATGTTTGCAATGATTACGTATCAATGTTGCCTTCTTAAGAGTTTGAACTCATGACTGTCTTCACAGAAACCATAACATTGTATATCATGAAAGAAACCATAATGATAGTAGAACATAGTCTTCAAATGTATACACACATATATTGATCAATGCATGATGCAAAAGGTGAACTATATTCTACAAGAGGTCGGCAATGATGTATGTTTAGAGAGGTTCCTTTATGATTGTATTATCAACTTAAAACTGTCTTTTGTACTCTTGAAACGATAGTTTCATAGAGAGAAACCACATTGCACCACGTGCATGCTGCGTAGGAGTTTAAAACCTTAGATTTAATGCATGTTTTCAATGTAGACTTTAGCTTGTTTGACAGCCGGAGATGTAGTTGTAACTGGCTATGATGTCGAGAGTTAAAAACCAGAGGAAGACAAGGATAAAACATCTCTCAGGTCAAATAGATAAAGATTCTGAAAACAAGACATGGAACGTCGACAAATGTAACTAGCTAGTGTTTTATTCGTTTTATACCTTTAGTTAGAGGTCGACAATGTGTTTGGTCATCTCTAGTGTCGTAAGATAGATTCCAAATCCTTAATTATCTTATTTTATGACTCTTACCTCATTGAACCATGTGAAACCATTTGACTTGGAAGGAGGAGTAGAGTTAAAGTGTTCGTATTGGTCAAAAATCGTCATGCTTTTGAAATGAAAAGTAGGGTGGGAATCCCGCATTTTGAGTCTAAATTAAGTTACATGCGATGATTTCTTGTGTCTCTATTACCTTGTAGACCTTTATGAGTCTAAAACTTTAAATTCCGGGCTTATGAGAAATTATTTTATATACTTGAGTGTGTTGTATAAACATATGGGTACTGAATAGCCAAGTTTAAAACCACTTAGGAGTGGGTGCTATTAAACGATGTTTTATATGACTATGGGATTATGAATCCATAAACTAAGGAATAGACTAAACGTTTGCGCCATGCACTATAGCATGAGAAAATCCAAATACCTTGAGGTCATCGAGGTCAACATTTGTTTAAACCTTACAAATAGGAAACTGTAGGATTGCGATCAGTTCAAGTCGAGTAGGGTGGGTGAACTAAGTTCATGCGTTCATACAACGCTATTTAAAAACAAATCCTTTGGCCAAGGTAATGCATGATTCTCAAGTGCATTGAATGTTCACTGTGATTGGATGGCATTTCTTGTGGAGAGTCGTGCATAACTAGAGGGTATCTAGGGATCTGCATGATAACAAGACACGTAAGTTACAACACCAGAGCTCAGATGGCAAACACCGATGGTTATCCTAAGTCTATCCTCTTGAGTAGGGTAGGGCCACTTCCGGTTAGGAAGGAGTACGGGAGACTGACGGTCTGTGGTTGGAGGTTAAGCTCCTTGAAGATACTTTCTCTTCCAAATACTGAGGATTGCCAAGTCTTGAATGTGATGGGTCGACAAACGAGATGCATGATAATGGTATGTTTCCAATATTATATTTGTTTCAAGAAAATTTCAAATTGTTGGAAAACAAAATGTCTATTGTATATCATTTCTTTCAGCTTTGTGAAAAATGAAATCATGTTTATTGTTTAAGTGAAAAATGTTATACTTGATAGTAGATAAGTTCTTTTGTATTTGATTACCTAGAAAGAAAAAAAAAATTACCGTTGTTAAAACCTAGTTTTTCTAGTTAAATCAAATATGGATGTTACATATGGTATCAAAGCCAACCAGGTTCAGCACTAGGGCTGATGAGTCCACTAACCTGATTAGGAAATCAACATTATGCGGGTAGCTAATGATTTGATTTACTGTGCCAGGATGGCACGTATCAAGAAAACTGCGAGAAAATCCTTCGCGGGTAAGGACTATTGTCTGCAAGCTAAGCAGAAACGGCTTGCGATGATCAAGACCATTGAGAAAACTAATGACAAAAATGACATTTGGCTTGATGATGTGGAAACCTTAGCCATTGCATTGTCACGACTTAAACGAATGAGGAGAGAACTCCTAGAGGGAGCATTGACGGCAGCTCGAATCATGATCAACTGCTACCCTATTATTGTACCTAATAGTGTACCTATTAGTGTACCTGTTAGTGTACTAGTTAGTGTACCTGTGAGTGTACCTATTAGTATACCCATGATCACTAGGGATCCTCGTATAGAGCCTAGAGCTGAGATCATTGAGCAATCTTCTGATAGTGAGTTTGAGGGGTATACACCTCGTGATTTTGTGTCGGACAATGAATCTGAAGGTTACACTCCACTAGATAATACTGAGTAAAAACATGAGATATGTCTAGCTCTAATGATGTTGGAACAATTTTGTAAATTGAATAAAGACAAAATTTTGGTTTGAGAACAATTATGATTATGATCAATTGTTGTTTTCTTTTGATGATATATAATATGATAAGCATAAAACTGATTAGTATATGTTTAATTAGGTGAGAAACTAAACTATCATGGACCAATTAGACTTTAACGAGGGGGAGGATCGGGAAGGTAATAACTCTCGGGAAAACTCCACTGACAAGTTGGATAGGATTCTAAATATGCTTACTGAAACCAAGGAAAGGTTGAACAAATTGGAAAAGAAAATGGATGAAACTGGCAACATAGAGGGTGAAAATGAGAACTCACATTATACAAGCAAAAGTAAACATTGGGAAAATGGCACGTCAAGTGAAAATCCTGACGACAGTGAAGTCCAAAGAAAAACCAAAGATAAACTTGCATTAGAGTTATCTAAGGATATGAAGAAGGTTAACCCTCCTAAGTTCGACGGAACGAAAACCAGAGATGCAGTAGAAGCATGGTTAACAGAAATGGAGAAATATTTTGAGATCAGAAATTGCTCTGAGGTTACTAAAGCTGTGTGGGGAGCATATCAGCTATCTGGGGAAGCATCCACTTGGTGGATGAATAAGAAAATGGAGCTGGAATTAAGTCCCTTGAAGGTGACATGGAATGAGTTCGTGGAACTATTCTGAAAATGGTGGTTACCACAGTTATATTTTGATCAGAAGTTAACAGATTTCCAAAACCTCAGGCAAGGTGAACTATCTGTAGTTGAGTATGTAAATAACTCAAAGGCTCAGGTAGAACAATGTTTGTTCGAAGCTAAGATTGATGTTTCTAACTTCACCACTGAGGCAAATTTATACATTGCACCTTTAGGGTCCTACGATGTCATCTTAGGAATGAATTGGTTGTGGAAACATCAAGCCATGGTAGATTGTTTTCATAAAACAATTGAGTGTCTGGATGAGACGGACAAATCAGTAAATCTTCAAGGAATTCAAAGGGAAATAAGGATTAGATCCATTTCTTCAAAACAACTAAAACGGGCTAGGCGAAAGGGATGTCAAATTTTTGTAGTCAAAATGGACCTAGTAGAGGAAACCTTGGAGAATCAAACATTTGATGAAAAATATCCATATCTTTGCAATTTTAGGGATGTATTTCCCAAGGAGCTACCAGGCTTGCCTCCAAAAAGAACCTTTGATTTTGGCATTGATATTAAACCAGGATCAGAGCCAATCTCTAAAGCTCCGTATCGTATGACTACCACTGAACTTATGGAATTAAAAGCTCAGTTGCAGGAGCTATTGTCTAAGAATCTAATTAGGCCAAGTGTATCACCATGGGGAGTCTTGGTTATATTTGTCAAGAAGAAAGATGGAATTCTAAGGCTGTGTATAGATTATAGGATGCTTAACAAGGCGACAATAAAGAACAAGTATCCCTTGCCACGTATTGATGATCTATTTGACCAAATGCATGGTGCATCAGTCTTTTCTAAGATAGATCTGAGATTTGGATACCATCAGTTAAGGTTGAAAGATGAAGATATTCCCAAGACAACATTTAGAACAAGGTATGGTCATTATGAATTTACGGTGTTGCCGTTTGGATTGACCAATGCACCTGCTGCTTTCATGAATCTCATGAATAGTGTTTTTAGAGATTGTCTTGATAAGTTTGTGCTAGTTTTCATTGATGATATTCTGATTTATTCCAAAAATGAAGAGGAGCATAGACATCATCTTCAAATGGTCTTGCAACAATTAAGAGAACACAAATTGTATGTGAAACTCTCAAGGTGCACCTTCTTTTAGAAAGAAGTGCAGTATTTGGGGCATATAATATCAGCCGATGGGATATCAGTTGATCCGGCCAAAATAAAAGCTATTATAGAATGGCCTGAACCTTCCAATGTGTTAGAGGTGCGAAGCTTCATGGGATTGGTAGGATATTACAGGAAATTTGTGTTGAATTTCTCAAGCATTGCTAGCCCAATTACTTCCTTGCAGAGAAAAGGAAAAAGGTTTGTTTGGATGGATGAATGTCAAAAGGCCTTCGATTTGTTAAAAGAAAAATTAACAACCGCTCCAATCCTGAAAGTTCCTGATCTTGAGGGAGATTTTGAGGTTATCACTAATGCCTCGGGGGAAGGATTAGGAGGTGTGCTTATGCAAGATGGCAGGGTAGTAGCCTATGAGTCAAGGAAGTTGAAAAACTATGAGCAGAACTACGCTCCTCATGACTTAGAAATGGCAGCAGTGATTCACGCCCTTTAGATGTGGCGACATTATTTGTTGGGAAGGACTTTTCTACTAAAATCCGATCATCAAAGCCTTCGCTACATATTTACACAACCTAATCTCAATGCAAGGCAAAGGAGATGGTTGGAATTAATATCAGATTATGACTTTGAGATTTCTTATATTAAAGGCAAGGAAAACTGAGTAGCTGATGCCTTAAGTAGAAGAAGGCACATAGCCTCTATAATCTCCATACATGCTAACTTTAAAGATTTAGTAATGCAAAACTTATCTAGAGATGAGTATTATGAGCAAGTGAAATAGGCTCTGCATTTAAACCCTAAGGACCCAAGATATGATGGATTTAGTTTTGAATCCAATGGATTGATGAGATTCAAGGGAAGAATCTACATTCCTGATTTAGTAGAACTTAGAAACCTTGTGTGGAAGGAAGTTCATTGTGCTCCTTACTCTGGACACCCTGGTGTAACAAAACTATTAGTGGATGTCAAGCCACTATATTTCTGGAAGGGAATGAAAAGCAATGCTGCAAGGTTTGTAGCTAGTTATCTGGAGTGTCAGAGAGTTAAGGAGGAACACCAACATCCTACTGGATTGTTATACTCATATGATATTCCGGAATGGAAATGGCAAGTTGTTAGTATGGATTTTGTCTAGGGGTTACCAATGTCTAAGAATAGGCATGATGCAATTTTGGTTGTTGTGGATAAACTAACCAAGGTTGCACATTTCATACTACAAAATTTGACAGATGGAGCTCATCTTTTGGCTCAAAAATTTGTGCAGGAAATTTTCAGATTGCATGGGGTAAGTAAAAAGATTATATTTGATAGAGATGCTCGGATAACTTCACAGTTTTGGCAAACCTTATTTTCTGCATTAGGGACTAAACTTAATGTGAGTACTGCTTATCATCCTGAAACTGATGGACAAACAGAAAGGGTGAATCATGTATTAGAAGACCTTTTGAGAATGTATTGCATGGATCAACAATACAGATGGGAGGAATATTTACCTCTTTTCAAATTTGCCTTTAACAACTCCTATCATTCTGCCATTAAGATGGTGCCATTTGAAGCATTATATGGAAGGAAATGCAGAACTCCTATAAGTTGAGATAAGCTGGAAGATAGGATAAGCATTGGACCTAAAATGCTTGCTGATATGGAAGAAAAAGTAAAAATGATTAGGAAGAGGTTGGCAGAAGCCAATGAGAGGCAAAAGAGTTATGTAGATTGCAAACGAGTGCCTAGACACTTCTCTGTTGGTGAGAAAGTGCTTTTGTGAGTGAAACCCCAAAAGAGTTCAATAAAATTTGGTAAATCATTGAAATTGGCTCCTCGTTATGTCGAACCTTTCGAAGTTCTTGAGATTATCAATCCAGTTGCCTACAAAGTTGCTGTACCTCCAGCCTTGTCCAAGATGCATAATGTTTTTCGTGTTTCATATTTAAAGAAATATTTTGTAGGTAATAACCACATCCTTAACTAGAATTCCTTACAGATGCAAGAACCCGGGGTGGTTGTGATCGAGCCACTGAAGGTGCTCGAAATGCGTAAACTTCGTTTACATAATCGAGAAGTTTTGCAATGCAAAATTTAGTGGGACCAATATGGCGAGGATAGCGCCACTTGGGAAGACTATAAAGACATTTACCAAAGATTTCCTAAACTTTTCAAAGACATTAATATTGAACTATAAAAAGTTTGTTTTAAGTTTAATTTTTGCTTGATAAACTTAATCATCGGGGATGATGATTTTTAAAGGGGAAGGATATGTTACATCCCTCTTTTTGGAATTGATTATGCTATTTACTTTTCTTGTAAATTTTAGTTATATAATGTGTTGTGGACGACAAGGAAACTGGTGATGTAAATGGACAAGTTAGTTCTATGAAATTTTAGAATCTATTGATTATGATCAATGTGATATTGTAAACTAAAATGTCTTTTTGTTAAGAGAAATGATGTTTGGATATATTATGCTTTGATTTGGAATATAGGTGCTTTGACCACAAAATTGTATGTGAGACTGTCGTTGCAGGAACAGGTGGACCATGTTCGACAGGAAGAGAAAGTATCTTTGAGAGAGAGAGTATAGACTCTGGAAATTAACCATGGGTGTTTGTTACTGAAAATGCCAAACAGGTAGATAGACCTTGAAACCATCAATTTTAGTCATGTTTTCGACTGAGACAGTTTGAGACTAGATGTCGATGTCTGAAGGTAAGGTTTAACTCCCTTTTCGTAAGTCGTCATATAGAATTTTGGAATCAATGTTGTTGTCGCAAGTCCACCAAAACGAGTCAATTTATATAGATGATTATTATTTTGTTTGTAGGTAAATAGATGAACCTATTCGTGGCAGATTTGTGGATCACATCTCGTAGTCAAAAGATGCGAGAAGTCGTTTTGTGCGTCAAACGATTTAGAAAACTTGTGTTGCGTTACCCCAATCCATCGTGATTGCCGTCAAAATGCGTTAATCATGTGTTGTGAATTTATTCCCTTTTGTAAATTGACAGAAGTCGAATGTGAAGTTGATTTATGCTATAACTGTTTTGGTCGTCATTTGAAAGGATATTCCAAAATCGCTTTAGTCTTAACTTGGTTAATGGGAGGTATTTCATTAGTTTGCTTGATGTTGGTTTTCTCGTCAAGTCAAGTTGGTACGCCCAAGCTCTGTCATTTTGGATGTCTTCCTTTTGAATGCACTTTTTCTTTTCAAGTTTATGACTTGAGTTGTCTTAAATCAAACCCATACTCTCTTACTTTACTAAGTTTTGATTCTTTACCTCTTTTTCGACCTTGGAGTCACCTTGTGCATTTATTAGTTATCACCTTGTAAGAGTTTTAATCCTCTAGCAGTGTTAGTTTGCATTTTTCGAAGGTTAGAAGTCTTCTTGTGGAAGAAATGATGAGGTTGTTATGCCACGTCGCTATAAAGAAGCCCTCATTTTGTAGTGGTCGATGCAAGTGAGGAAGAGGGTTGTTATACAGTTATGTCGACCTCCTCTTATGAAGGCATGTCACGGCAGTGGTGTAAAGGCCCTATCTTCAATCACCGTGGGCGCGAGAGGGACGAAGTTATGCTGTTGAGATAAAAGTGGAACGGGGAGTTCAATGCAGATATTCTCCATCGTCGTGGGGAGAAAAGGAGGAGTTTTTGCTGTTGTTTAGAATTAAAAAGACCGCAGAGAAAGACCAGTCATCTTCTTCGCTGAGCATGGTAGGAGGTTATACAGTTGAGATTTAAGTGTAACCATTAGATAAATGCCATTTACTCCATCATCGTGGGCGTGGTAGGTAGTAGATGAGTTCGGTTGTTGTTGAAAAATAGAAGAAACCGGAGAGAGGCACCATTCATTTTTGCTTCGCTGTGCACGACTAGAAGAATAGAGAGGGTTTTAGAATTTAAAAACCGCAGAAAAAGAGGATTGGATCTTCTTCGCTGTGGAGGGTAGGAGGAGTAGTGAGTGTTTTAAAAACTAGAGGAAGCACGTCTTATCTGAAGAGGATGTGGATAGGGTGTGCAGAGAGTCGAGAGTCTGTGAAGGAAGTCTGCGAAGGTCACCGAGAGCCTGGTGAGAACGAGCTTGCCACAACAATCTTCAAACTCTGTTGACAAGTTCCATTCTCCCTTTTTCGCAGTCTATGTTAGTATTTGTGTCTCTTCTATGTAATGATAGTGTAATGAGCTTACAACAAGTAGAATGCGATATTAATGTCTTCTTACTGCAAGTTCTGTGTGAGGATGTTTGCAATGATTACGTATCAATGTTGCCTTCTTAAGAGTTTGAACTCATGACTGTCTTCACAGAAACCATAACATTGTATATCATGAAAGAAACCATAATGATAGTAGAACATAGTCTTCAAATGTATACACACGTATATTGATCAATGCATGATGCAAAAGGTGAACTATATTCTGCAAGAGGTCGGCAATGATGTATGTTTAGAGAGGTTCCTTTATGACTGTATTATCAACTTAAAACTATCTTTTGTACTCTTGAAACGATAGTTTCATAGAGAGAAACCACATTGCACCACGTGCATGCTGCGTAGGAGTTTAAAACCTCAGATTTAATGCATGTTTTTGACGTAGACTTTAGCTTGTTTAACAGCCAGAGATGTAGTTGTAACTGGCTATGGTGTCGGGAGTTAAAAACCAGAGGAAGACAAGGATTAAAACATCTCTCGGGTCAAATATATAAAGATTCTGAAAATAAGACATGGAACGTCGACAAATGTAACTAGCTAGTGTCTTATTCATTTTATACCTTTAGTTAGAGGTCGACAATGTGTTTGGTCATCTCTAGTGTCATAAGATAGATTCCAAATCCTTAATTATCTTATTTTACAACTCTTACCTCATTGAACCATGTGAAACCATTTGACTTGGAAGGAGGAGTAGAGTTAAAGTGTTCGTATTGGTCGAAAATCATCATGCTTTTGAAATGAAAAGTAGGGTGGGAATCCCACATTTTGAGTCTAAATTAAGTTGCATGCGATGATTTCTTGTGTCACTATTACCTTTTAGACCTTTATGAGTCTAAAACTTTAAATTCCAGGCTTACGGGAAATTGTTTTATATACTTGAGTATGTTGTATAAACATATGGGAACTGAATAGCCAAGTTTAAAACCACTTAGGAGTGGGTGCTATTAAACGATGTTTTATATGAATATGGGATTATGAATCCATAAACTCAGGAATAGAGTAAATGCTTGCGCCATGCACTATAGCATGAGAAAATCCAAATACATTGAGGTCATCGAGGTCAACATTTGTTTAAACCTTACAAATAGGAAACTGTAGGATTGCGATCAGTTCAAGTCGAGTAGGGTGGGTGAACTAAGTTCATGCGTTCATACAACGCTATTTAAAAACAAATCCTTTGGCAAAGGTAATGCACGATCCTCAAGTGCATTGAATGTTCACTGTGACTGGATGGCTTTTCTTGTGGAGAGTCGTGTATAACTAGAGGGTATCTAGGGATCTGCATGATAACAAGACACGTAAGTTACAACACCAGAGCTCAGATGGCAAACACTGATGGTTATCCTAAGTCTATCCTCTTGAGTAGGGTAGGGCCACTTCTGGTTAGGAAGGAGTGTGGGAGATTGACGGTCTGTGGTTGGAGGTTAAGCTCCTTGAAGATACTTTCTCTTCCAAATACTGAGGATTGCCGAGTCTTGAATGTGATGGGTCGACAATCGAGATGCATGATAATGGTATGTTTCCAATATTATATTTGTTTCAAGAAAATTTCAAATTGTTAGAAAACAAAATGTCTATTGTATATCATTTCTTTCAGCTTTGTGAAAAATGAAATCATGTTTATTGTTTGAGTGAAAAATGTTATACTTGATAGTAGATAAGTTCTTTTGTATATGATTACCTAGAAAGAAAAAAAAAATTACCTTTGTTAAAACCTAGTTTTTCTAGTTAAATTAGATATTGATGTTACATATGGTATCAGAGTGAACCAGGTTTAGCACTAGGGCTAATGAGTCCGCTAACCTGATTAGGAAATCAACATTATGCGGGTAGCTAATGATTTGATTTATTGTGCTAGGATGGTACGTATTAAGAAAACTGCGAGAAAATGCTTCGCGGGTAAGGAACGTTATCTACAAGCTAAGCAGAAATAGCTTGCGATGATCAAGACCATTGAGAAAACTAATGATGAAAATGACATTTGGCTTGATGATGTGGAAACCTTAGCCAATGCATTGTCACGACTTAAATGAATGAGGAGAGAACTCCTAGAGGGAGCGTTGACGGCAACTTGAATCATGATCAACTGCTGCCCTATTATTGTACCTAATAGTGTACCTGTTAGTGTACCTGTTAGTGTACCTGTGAGTGTACCTATTAGTATACCCATGATCACTAGGGATCCTCGTATAGAGCCTAGAGCTGAGATCATTGAGCTATCTTCTGATAGTGAGTTTGAGGGGTATACACCTTGTGATTATGTGTCAGACAATGAATCTGAAGGTTACATTCCACTAGATAATACTGAGTAAAAACATGAGATATGTCTATCTCTAATGATGTTGGAACAATTTTGCAAATTGAATAAAGACAAAATTTTGGTTTGAGAACAATTATGATTATGATCAATTGTTGTTTTCTTTTGATGATATATAATATGATAAGCATAAAACTGATTAGTATATGTTTAATCAGGTGAGAAACTAAACTATCATGGACCAATCAGAGTTTAACGAGGGGGAGGATCAGGAAGGTCATAACTCTTGGGAAAACTCCACTGACAAGTTGGATAGGATTCTAAATATGTTTACTGAAACCAAGGAAAGGTTGAACAAACTGGAAAAGAAAATGGATGAAACTAGCAACACAGAGGGTGAAAATGAGAACTCACATTATACAAGCAAAAGTAAACATTGGGAAAATGGCACGTCAAGTGAAAATCCTGACGACAATGAAGTCCAAAGAAAAACCAAAGATAAACTTGCATTAGAGTTATCTAAGGATATGAAGAAGGTTAACCCTCCTAAGTTCGATGGAACGAAAACCAGAGATGCAGCAGAAGCATGGTTAACGGAAATGGAGAAATTTTTTGAGATCAAAAATTACTCTGAGGTTACTAAAGCCGTGTGGGGAGCATATCAGCTATCTCGGGAAGCATCCACTTGGTGGATGAATAAGAAAATGGAGTTGGAATTAAGTCCCTTGAAGGTGACATGGAATGAGTTCATGGAACTATTCCAAAAATGGTGGTTACCTTAGTTATATTTTGATCAGAAGTTAACAGATTTCCAAAACCTCAGGCAAGGTGAACTATCTATAGTTGAGTATGCAAATAACTCAAAGGCTCAGGTAGAGCAATGTTTGTTCGAAGCTAAGATTGATGTTTCTAACTTCACCACTGAGGCAAATTTATACGTAGCACCTTTAGGGTCCTACGATGTCATCTTAGGAATGAATTGGTTGTGGAAACATCGAGCCAAGGTAGATTGTTTTCATAAAACAATTGAGTGTCTGGATGAGATGGGCAAATCAGTAAATCTTCAAGGAAATAAGGATTAGATCCATTTCTTCAAAACAACTAAAATGGGCTAGGCGAAAGGGATGTCAACTTTTTTGCAGTCAAAAATGGACCTAGTAGAGGAAACCTTGGAGAATCAAACATTTGAGGAAAAATATCCATATCTTTGCAATTTTAGGGATGTATTTCCCAAGGAGATACCAGGCTTGCCTCCAAAAAGAACCTTTGATTTTGGCATTGATATTAAACCAGGATCGGAGCCAATCTCTAAAGCTCCGTATCGTATGACTACCACTGAACTTATGGAATTAAAAGCTCAGTTACAGGAGCTATTGTCTAAGAATCTAATTAGGCCAAGTGTATCACCATGGGGAGTCCCGGTTATATTTGTCAAGAAGAAAGATGGAACTCTAAGGCTGTGTATAGATTATAGGATGCTTAACAAGGCGACAATAAAGAACAAGTATCCCTTGCCACGTATTGATGATCTATTTGACCAAATGCGTGGTGCATTAGTCTTTTCTAAGATAGATCTAAGATTTGGATACCATCAATTAAGGTTGAAAGACAAAGATATTCCCAAGACAACATTTAGAACGAGGTATGGTCATTATGAGTTTACGGTGTTGCCGTTTGGATAGACCAATGCACCTGCTGCTTTCATGAATCTCATGAATAGTGTTTTTAGAGATTGTCTTGATAAGTTTGTGCTAGTTTTCATTGATGATATTCTGATTTATTCCAAAAATGAAGAGGAGAATAGACAACATCTTTAAATAGTCTTGCAATGATTAAGAGAACACAAATTGTATGCGAAACTCTCAAAGTGCACCTTCTTTCAGAAAGAAGTGCAGTATTTGGGGCATATAATATCAGCCAATGGGATATCAGTTGATCCAGCCAAAATAAAAGCTATTATAGAATGGCCTGAACCTTCCAATGTGTTAGAGGTGCGAAGCTTCATGGGATTGGCAGGATATTACAGGAAATTTGTGTTGAATTTCTCAAGCATTGCTAGCCCAATTACTTCCTTGCAGAGAAAAGGAAAAAGGTTTGTTTGGACGGATGAATGTCAAAAGGCCTTTGATTTGTTAAAAGAAAAATTAACAACCGCTCTAATCCTGAAAGTTCCTGATCCTGAGGGAGATTTTGAGGTTATCACTGATGCCTCGGGGGAAGGATTAGAGGTGTGCTTATGCAAGATGGCAGGGTAGTAGCCTATGAGTCAAGGAAGTTGAAAAACTATGAGCAGAACTACGCTCTTCATGACTTAGAAATGGCAGCAGTGATTCATGCCCTTCAGATGTGGCGACATTATTTGTTGGGAAGGACTTTTATACTAAAATCTGATCATCAAAGTCTTCGCTACATATTTACACAACCTAATCTCAATGCAAGGCAAAGGAGATGGTTGGAATTAATATCAGATTATGAATTTGAGATTTCTTATATCAAAGGCAAGGAAAACCGAGTAGCTGATGCCTTAAGTAGAAGAAGGCACATAGCCTCTATAATCTCCATACGTGCTAACTTTAAAGATTTAGTAATGCAAAACTTATTTGGAGATGAGTATTATGAGCAAGTGAAATAGGCTTTGCATTTAAACCCTAAGGACCCAAGATATGACGGATTCAGTTTTGAATCCAATGGATTGATGAGATTCAAGGGAAGAATCTACGTTCCTGATTCAGTAGAACTTAGAAACCTTGTGTGGAAGGAAGTTCATTGTGCTCCTTACTCTGGACACCCTGGTGTAACAAAACTATTAGCGGATGTCAAGCCACTATATTTCTGGAAGGGAATGAAAAGTGATGCTACAAGGTTTGTAGCTAGTTGTCTGGAGTGTCAGAGAGTTAAGGCGGAACACCAACATCTTGCTGGATTGTTATACCCGCATGATATTCCGGAATGGAAATGGCAAGTTGTTAGTATGGATTTTGTCTAGGGGTTACCAATGTCTAAGAATAGGCATGATGCAATATTGGTTGTTGTGGATAAACTAACCAAGGTCGCACATTTCATACCGGGAAATTTGACGGATGGAGCTCATCTTTTGGCTCAAAAATTTGTGCAAGAAATTTTTAGATTGCATGGGGTACCTGAAAAGATTATATTTGATAGAGATGCTCGGATAACTTCATGATTTTGGCAAACCTTATTTTCTGCATTAGGGACTAAACTTAATGTGAGTACTTCTTATCATCCTGAAACTGATGGACAAACAGAAAGGGTGAATCATGTATTAGAAGACCGTTTGAGAATGTATTGCATGGATCAACAATACAAATGGGATGAATATTTACCTCTTGTCAAATTTGCCTATAACAACTCCTATCATTCTGCCATTAAGATGGTGCCATTTGAAGCATTATATGGAAGGAAATGCAGAACTCCTATAAGATGGGATAAGCTGAAAGATAGGATAAGCATTGGACCTGAAATGCTTGTTGATATGGAAGAAAAAGTAAAAATGATTAGGAAGAGGTTGGCAGAAGCCAATGAGAGGCAAAAGAGTTATGTAGATCGCAAACGAGTGCCTAGACACTTCTCTGTTGGCGAGAAAGTGCTTTTGTGAGTGAAACCCCAAAATAGTTCAATAAAATTTGGTAAATCATTGAAATTGGCTCCTCACTATGTTGGACCTTTTGAAGTTCTTGAGATTATCAATCCAGTTGCATACAAAGTTGCTGTACCTCCAGCCTTGTCCAAGATGCATAATGTTTTTCGTGTTTCATATTTAAAGAAATATTTTGTAGGTAATAACCACATCCTTAACTGGAATTCCTTATAGATGCAAGAACCTGGGGTGGTTGTGATTGAGCCACTCAAGGTGCTCGAAATACGTAAACTTCATTTACGTAATCGAGAAGTTTTGCAATGCAAAATTCAGTGGGACCAATATGGCGAGGATAGCGCCACTTGGGAAGACTATAAAGACATTTACCAAAGATTTCCTAAACTTTTCAAAGACATTAATGTTGAACTATAAAAAGTTTGTTGTAAGTTTAATTTTTGCTTGATAAACTTAATCATTGGGGACGATGATTTTTAAAGGGGAAGGATATGTTACATCCCTCTTTTTGGAATTGATTATGCTATTTACTTTTCTTGTAAATTTTAGTTATATAATGTGTTGTGGATGACAAGGAAACTGGTGATGTAAATGGACAAGTTAGTTCTATGAAAGTTTGGAATCTATTGATTATGATCAATGTGATATTGTAAACTAAAATGTCTTTTTGTTAAGAGAAATGATGTTTGGATATATTATTCTTTGATTTGGAACATAGGTGCTTTGACCACAAAATTGTATGTGAGATTGTCATTGCAGGAACAGGTGGACCATGTTTGACAGGAAGAGAAAGTATCTTTGAGAGAGAGTATAGACTTTGGAAATTAACCATGGGTGTTTGTTACTGAAAATGCCAAACAGGTAGATAAACCTTGAAACCATCAATTTTAGTCATGTTTTCGACAGAGACAGTTTGAGACTAGATGTCGATGTCTGAAGATAAGGTTTAACACCCTTTTTGTAAGTCGTCATATAGAATTTTGGAATCGACGTTGTTGTCGCAAGTCTAGCAAAATGAGTCATCTTATATAGATGATTATTATTTCATTTGTAGGTAAATAGATGAACCTATTTGTGGCAGATTTGTGGATCACGTGTCGTAGTTGAAAGATGCGAGAAGTCATTTTGTGCATCAAATGATTTAGAAAACTTGTGTTGCATTACGCCCAATCCTTCGTGATTGCCGTCAAAACGCGTTAATCATGTGTTGTGAATTTATTCCCTTTTGTAAATCAATGGAAGTCGAATGTGAAGTTGATTTATGCTATAACTGTTTTGGTCGTCATTTGGAAGGATAATCCAAAATCGCTTTAGTCTTAACTTGGTTAACAGGAGGTATTTTTCGTCAGTTTGCTTGATGTCAGTTTTCTCGTCAAGTCAAGTTGGTACGCCCAAGCTCTGTCGTTTTGGACATCTTCCTTTTGAATGCACTTATTCTTTTCAAGTTTACGACTTGAGTTGTCTTAAATCAAACCCATACTTTCTTACTTTAGTCAGTTTTGATTCTTTACCTCTTTTTCAACCTTGGAGTCACCTTTTGCATTTATTAGTTATCACCTTGTAAGAGTTTTAATCCTCTAGCAGTGTTAGGTTGTATTTTCAAAGGTTAGAAGTCTTCTTGTGGAAGAAATGACGAGGTTGTTATGCCACGTCGCTATAAAGAAGCCCTCTTTCTGTAGTGGTCATTGCAAGTGAGGAAGATGGCTGTTATGCAGTTATGTCGACCTCCTTTTACGGAGGCATGTCACGGCAGTGGTGTAAATGCCCTATCTTCCATCACTGTGGGCGCGAGAGGGAGGAAGTTATGCTGTTGAGATAAAAGTGGAACGGGGAGCTGAATGCAAATATTCTCCATCATCGTGGGGAGAAAAGGAGGAGTTTTTGCTGTTGTTTAGAATCAAAAAGACCGTAGAGAAAGACCAGTCATCTTCTTGTTGGCAAGAGACACTGTATGGATTCATTATTGTTGTCATTGATGGCAACCAAGCTCATCCCACATAGCCGCAGGACATGGTGTGTCCCTACTAGAAGTCAGAATGAAGATTGTTGTGGTTCGGTAAACAAGAAACAGAGCATGTGGCAAGGTCCAACAGATAGGTCCGGATCTCTCAGAGGAAGTATCTTGGTGAAGTGAAGATTTGGGGAAATCAAGAGGACTACCTTAAGTGATAGATTCCAAGGATTTAGCCTCCGGTGATAGATGAGGTAAAAGATATGAATTCTTGAGTATTGGGTTCCTGAGGGATAGTATGAACAGAGGAAGAACTGACTGACAGAACATCAGACTATTTTCCGGATGTGTTACTGATGATGGAAAAGGTTCTTAAGGCATAAGTTATGTTTGGCCGACATGATTGATGACTTCTACAAGTATATGCTTGATCCTCATTACTTGGTGTGCAAGGATTCAGCTGACAGATTAGAATTAGTAAAAAGATTGACTATTCCGGGTGCCGACTTGAAAGATGATGAAATCACTTGTGCGGATATATATGCATGATGGATTTAGTTGTGAGGTGTGATTAGATTGAAGAAAAGTACAAATAAAAGCAGAAAAGCAGAGTAGAAGCAGTAAGGAAGGTCCAGTATGTGAAAGAAAAGTAGCATTAGAGAAGAGGAAAGATGAAGTGCAGCAGATCAGTGTACTGAGCCTAAACCAGAACTGAACTCCAGCATATGTAGATGGTTGCAATCAGTTCAAGTATTGTATAACATTCCTTTTGTAGGTAGTGTGCCTCTTGTGAGTAGTGTGCTCGAGCAGTGAGCCCTAATTGGCAAGTGCCATTTTGTATTTCCATTCTTCTAATAGAGAATATAATCTTGGGTTAATCACCCCATGGTTCTCTCCCTTAACCGAGTTTCCACGTCAAAAATATTGTGTCATATGTATTTCCATTTCATGGTTATGTTTGCTTGTTTGAATTAATGCTGCATTGACTAATAAGAAAGTTTAGAAAGAAGAAATAATTAGGATAACTGATTCACCCCCCCCCCCCTCAGTTATCAACAATTGGTATTAGAGCTAAGTTCCTCCTAATAGAGCCTAACAGCTTGAGGAAGATTTGGGAATCCAAATGGATGCATATGGTTTAAGGGAGCAACTCAAGACTGCCCTTGAGGATCTTGAACAGTCAAACTCTGAAGTCAATGAATTAAAGGAAAGACTCAAACAGGCTGATGATTTAATGAGAGAACTAAAAGACAAATTAAGCCTCTCTATGAAAAAGAGAAAGGAGTTGCTTCAACAATTGGCAAGACAAGGTGAAGCAAATGATGCAAATGATGCAAATGAAGAGCTGACTGAGAAAACCAAGTTATGTGAAAAGTTATCAAAAGAAATCATTATGGTAAGACATGAAATGGAATCAGGAGTTATGAAGTTTACCCAAGAAGTTGAAGAGAAAAGAAAAACTAAAGATAATCTAAGACAATCTCTTAAGGAGAAATCAGAAGATTGCCACCAAATGGATAGAATTATCAGACATCTTGAATCTGATCTTGAAGATGCTAAAAAAAATGAAGAAAAACTTGAGGATTGAATTGTCTCTCTCAAAAGGGATCCTCAAACAGCAAATGAATATAAAGAGAAATTCAAGATAAGTTATGCTCAACTTGAAGTTCTTCTTGGAAGCCAAAAGAGGGCAGATGACAAATGTGGTTTCGGATATGAAAAAAGAGAAAGCTCCGGATCCTGTCAGAAGAATTTTGGATCAGAAAATCCAAGGAACAGGCCTACAAGACCTCCGGTAAGACAGCCTAATGCTCAAAGATATCCATCCTTCAATGGTTACTGTCACAACTGCAATCACTTTGGTCACAAAGCTAATCAGTGCAGAAAGAGAATGAATCAGACTAATTCATCCTTCTCCGGAAAATGTTTCAACTATAAAAGGCATGGTCACAAATCTCATGAATGCAGAAATATGCAAATGAACAAAACATTCAATGGTAGATGCTTTGCATGCAATAGGATAGGTCATATGGCTAATCAATGTAGATCAAGAGGATATAAGTCAAATATGCAAAGAAATGTTGTTTACCAAATCTGCAATAGATCCGGTCATAGTGCAAAATTCTGTAGAAGTAAAAATTATGACAAAAGAGGTCCAGTATATCATAATCAAAATCAAGATAAGGGTAAACAAAAGGTGAATGCGGATAAAGTTAAAAGTGAGATGAGCAAGATTTGGGTGAAGAAAAGTGCAGAGAATGTAGAGGTTGGATCCTCACCAGACTCTAGTGCTGATATTCCTTCTGGAGATTAAAAAGGTGAGCTCTGGCTCAGGGGGAGACACAAAGAAAACCTTGTTCCCCCAGCCAGTCAAGTGGTGCCGGAACTGGCACAAGAGGAGTTGCGGATTAAAGGGTTCTTAAGGGAAACATCCAAACAAACTATGGTTAAGATTTGGAAGATCTGCATGATGTTTAAAGATCAGGACAGATCCGGTTCTTCAAGTCATCCGAATAAGGCAAACTGGAATAACGTAGGTCAAGCATTTATTGCAACCTGATATTAGGGTTTGCAGAGCAATATAAGAGATTTATCATTAATCACTTGTTCATTCTGCATTCAAGAAGAAACGAAAAGCAGAGCTCTGCAACAAAATTCCTCAAGTTCATCAAGGATCATTTGCAGAAGTCATTACATCCATAAATCAATCCGACCAACTCCATAAAACTGAAAGGCGCAAAAGGTATTTTCTATTTTCAATATCTCACTGCAAATCTTTTGATGATGGCTACTCCAAATATAGTAAAGATTTCTGATAGACCTCGCCCCACATTCAAGAAACATCCATACAAATCCTTGGAGGTAGATCCCCTAGGTGCATATTCTAGTGTTCCGCATGGCGTTTTGCACACAGAAGACATTAGGGTTTACATACATGCAAATATTGAAGAGTTTGGGGAATTCAGATTAAGAGACATCTATCACAAACAATTGATAGATGATACCTTTGAGCTCAAACTGGAATATAAGAGCATCCAGGAGAAGCATTTTGATCAGTTCATTCATTTCCCCTGCTTTGAAGAAAATGAATGGGTCCGGTATGTATTGAGTAGGATACATGATAACTTCCTCTGGCTGAACAGACCTTACAAGATCACTAAGGAGGCAATTAGGGTAGTAACTGGTTTATACTCCTCCGGAGGGATACCTGTCCTCAAATCTGTTAAAAACAACATTGTAACTGAGGCCACCAGATCAAAATTTGATAAGAGGGCAATGACCATTGAAAATATTATTGACCCGGATGTCAAGTTTACATCTATGATAATATGATACAAGATATATCACTCTAGTAGGGAAAATTTAGTATCCGAAACTGCAATATATACTGCCTATGAGATGCTAAGGAAGAATGCAGAATATGATCTCTGTGAACTTTTGAGCTAATTAATGGAAAACATATAGAAGATAAAAAGGGACAAGAAGAACTACTTTAAATTTGGTGGACTAATATTGTGTCTATTCTTCTACTTCATGAATGAGCTGCCCAGATCCAATGGGTGTGTATGGCAAAATGACAAACCGGTTGCCATCCAAATCAGAGACTATCTACATGGGCTTGGGGATGCCAAAGCAAGAAATACAGCCCTATGGGGTTATTTCAAGAACTTTCAGAACATGATGCATGCAAGAGAAAGGATTCCCCAGTCTCTTGTTGAGAAATACAAAGACACAGTTTGTTTCATGGTAGAGAGTGATTAATGCTTAATGGAGGTAGTAGAACCAAGAACTGTGTGGATCATGCCCATGGGGTATGAAGTGGATGAACAAATTGTGGAGCTGCATGTTCAACACATGCTAAATCAACCAAAAGATCCAAAGGCAGAAAGGTTTGGAACCTTTGAGGAGCTGAGTGTAAAGATTCATGTGGAACTCAGAGAACCAAAAATCAAGAGGAAGGTGAGAAAAGAAGTAGAACATGTTGCCAAAGGCCTTGGCATCTCAAAGGAGGCACTTGATGCCCACAAGAAAAAGATGGAAAGAGCTGAGGTAGAGAAGAAAGAAAAGGAGAGCAAGAAAAGTGCTCCGGTAGAAACCTCCACCCGGTCAAGATCATCAAAGAAATCTACACCTGTCACTGCCAAAAGCACAAAGGCATCTAAACCGAAAGCAAGATCATCCGCTAAAATAGAGAAAAGAACCAAGACTAAGGCCACAAGGTCTTATACGGGTCAAAAAGATGAAGAAGAGACTGAATCTGATGAGGGGATAAAGGAAATAAAGAAACAGAAGAAGAAAGGATCCAGTGAACCTTCCACAGGTCAAGACAAGGAAGAGATGGTAGAGGAATTTTTTGAAAAGCCCACCCTGTCGTTAGAAAGTGTAATCAAATCAGTCACTGTGGATGGAAACCTTCAACCAATGGCCGAATTCTATGATGATTATAATGAGGCTGACCAAATATCTCTTATTCCTAAAAGCCTAGAAAAGGAGTTAGAAATGAGAAAGACTAATGCCATGGCAAAAGACCTTGAGATCTGGGAACAGATAGCAATTCAGCTATATCCTTCAATTGATCCCAAGACAATGAATATGATTTTCAAAGATTGTAAGGATAAGTTTAGAAGCAAAGCAAGGATGAATCAACTTATGCTTGGTGAGACTGATAAAGTAGCCAAGGACACAGAAGAGATGCTCCGGAAGGCCTTCAAAAGATTTAATCTTCCTACTACAGAGGACTTGGGTACTGTTGCTGCAGAAGAATCTTCTGAGAAAATTACAGAAGAGGTGGGCCCTGAACAGACTAACCCTTCTCCTCCGGTTTCCCCCACAGTCTCCGGATCTATAGAAGAAGAAAGATTACAAGAGAAAGAAGCAGAGGTGAAAGAAGATACCAGTGACAAAAATGCAGAAGAAAAGAAAAAACTGTCTCCGGCAAGAGACACTACAAAAACTGTTCAAGAATTCTTGAACAAAGAATCAATGGAGATTGATGAACTGGAGCTTCTACAAGGTCCATTCAATTTTGATATTCTCTCTCTGGTACAGATAATGAAGATAGCTTCATTTGCTAATGCTAAGGCTAAAGAAAACTCCTAAAGTCTCATATGGAAGACTGTGAGTTGATAGAAGCTGCTTCCAAAGTGCTAGAAAAGATCATGCCATCATTTCAAAAAGATCCCACAGCCTCCTCATCCGGTAATCTCAAAACTCTAGTCAGCAGTGTTCATACACATTTTGATTCTCTAGAGAAGTCAGCTGAAGAAAAGGTCCGGAAGGAGTTTTTGGACAAAAGGTTCTCCGAGGTATAGGGTTTGATCATTAATGATAGGAGAAACATGAATATTGGGATAAAGATCTTAGAAAATGCTCTGAAGGATGGCGGTGAAGTATACAAATTTTGTATTTCTTGGTCCAAAGCAACAATAGAGATTGAAAAGAAAATAAAAGAGCAAGAGGATAAACTACTAAGTTTGTCTCAAAATTTTGATCCTCTCTCTTCCTCCATAGTAAATCAAGAATGTCAGACTATTGCAATCACAAATGCAATAAAGAATTTTGAGAAGGAAAGGAAGAACATAATTAGCCGGATGGGTGAACTTAGAAGTATTATTATCCCTAAGTTAGAGGCCATGCATGAGGCCATAAGTGAAGCTCAGACTACCGCCCAAACCAATGATCCGATAGATCTTAAGAGGGCAGAAGCTTTTGCATTTTTGTTGAGTGGTCACATCTCAATTTTGGATAGAATGAAGCAAAGTTGGGCTGCAGAACTCATCCAACTGAAAACAACTTTTGCAGACATACTGCAGTATATGTAAGTATTCCATATGTATGCGGCTAAGTACAGTAAATTTTTTTTGAAAATTTTGGTATGCGGACCCTACCCTTTGCCATTGATGTCAAAGGGGGAGTGAGGAGCAATGAAAAATGAGGAATCCAACTAAGGGGGAGCTTCGGAATATGTATATAAAAATAGAGCACCAGCCAAGGGGGAGCACAGTGTAAACACTTAATCATTTTTTACTAAGTGTTGCCATCAATGCCAAAGGGGGAGATTGTTGGCAAGAGACACTATATGGATTCATTATTGTTGTCATTGATGGTAACCAAGATCATCCCACACATCCGCAGGACATGGTGTGTCCCTACCAGAAATCAGAATGAAGATTGTTGTGGTCCAGTAAACAAGAAATAGAGCATGTGGCAAGGTCCGACAGACAGGTCTGGATCTCTCAGAGGAAGTATCTTGGTGAAGTGCAGATTTGGGGAAGTTAAGAGGACTACCTTGAGTGATAGATTCCAAGGATTCAGCCTCCGGTGATAGATGAGGTAAAAGATATGAATTCTTGAGTACCGAGTTCCTGAGGGACAGTATGAACAGAGGAAGAACTGACTGACAGAACATCAGACTATTTTCTGGATGTGTTACTGATGATGGAAAAGGTTCTTAAGGCATAAGTTATGTTTGGCCGACATGATTGATGACTTCTACAAGTATATGCTTGATCCACATTACTTGGTGTGCAAGGATTCAGCCGACAGATCAGAATTAGTAAAAAGATTAACTATTCCGGATGCCAACTTGAAAGATGATGAAATCACTTGTGCGGATATATATGCACGATGGATTTAGTTGTGAGGTGTGATTAGATTGAAGAAAAGTACAAATAAAAGTAGAAAAGCAAAGTAGAAGCAGTAAGGAAGGTCTGGTATGTGAAAGAAAAGAAGCATAAGAGAAGAGGAAAGATGAAGTGAAGCAGATCAGTGTACTGAGCCTAAACCAGAACTGAACTCCAGCATATGTAGATGCTTGCAATCAGTTCAAGTATTGTATAACATTCCTTTTGTAGACAGTGAGTCTTTTGTAGGCAGTGTGCCTCGTGTGAGCAGTGTGCTTGGGCAGTGAGCCCTAATTGGCAAGTGTCATTTTGTATTTCCATTCTTCTAACAGAGAATACAATCTTGGGTTAATCACCCCGTGGTTTTCTCCCTTAACCGGGTTTCCACGTCAAAAATATTGTGTCATGTGTATTTCCATTTCATGGTTATGTTTGCTTGTTTGAATTAATGCTGCATTGATTAATAAGAAAGTTTAGAAAGAAGAAATAATTAGGATAATTGATTCACCTCCCCCTCTCAGTTATCAACACTTCTTCGCTGAGCATGGTAGGAGGTTATACAGTTGAGATTTAAGTTTAACCGTTAGATAAATGCCATTTACTCCATCATCGTGGGCGCGGGAGGTAGTAGATGAGTTCGGTTGTTGTTGAAAAACAGAAGAAACCAGAGAGAGGCACCATTCATTTTTGCTTCGCTGTGCACGACTAGAAGAATAGAGAGGGTTTTAGATTTTGAAAACCGTAGAAAAAGAGGATTGGATCTTCTTCGCTGTGGAGGGTAGGAGGAGTAGTGAGTGTTTTAAAAACTAGAGGAAGCATGTCTTATCTGAAGAGGACGTGGATAGGGTGTGCAGAGAGTCAAGAGTCTGTGAAGGAAGTCTACGAAGGTCACCGAGACCCTGGTGAGAACGAGCTTGCCACAGCAGTCTTCAAACTCTGTTGACAGGTTCCATTCTCCCTTTTTCGCAGTCTATGTCAGTATTTGTGTCTCTTCTATGTAATGATAGTGTAATGAGCTTACAACGAGTAGAATGCAATATTAATGTCTTCTTACTACAAGTTCTGTGTGAGGATGTTTGCAATGATTACGTATCAATGTTGCCTTCTTAAGAGTTTGAACTCATGACTGTCTTCACAGAAACCATAACATTGTATATCATGAAAGATACCATAATGATAGTAGAACACAATCTTCAAATGTATACACACGTATATTGATCAATGCATGATGCAAGAGGTCGGCAATGATGTATGTTTAGAGAGGTTCCTTTATGACTGTATTATCAACTTAAAACTGTCTTTTGTACTCTTGAAATGATAGTTTCATAGAGAGAAACCACATTGCACGACGTGCATGCTATGTAGGAGTTTAAAACCTCAAATTTAATGCATGTTTTCGACGTAGACTTTAGCTTGTTTGACAGCTGGAGATGTAGTTGTAACTAGCTGTGGTGTTGGGAGTTAAAAACCAGAGGAAGATGAGGATTAAAACATCTCTCGGGTCAAATAGATAAAGATTCTGAAAACAAGACATGGAATGTCGACAAATGTAACTAGCTAGTGTCTTATTCGTTTTATACCTTTAGTTAGAGGTCAACAATGTGTTTGGTCATCTCTAGTGTCGTAAGATAGATTCCAAATCCTTAATTATCTTATTTTACGACTCTTACCTCATTGAACCATGTGAAACCATTTGACTTGGAAGGAGGAGTAGAGTTAAAGTGTTCGTATTGGTTGAAAAATCGTCATGCTTTTGAAATGAAAAGTAGGGTGGGAATCCCGCATTTTGAGTCTAAATTAAGTTGCATGTGATGATTTCTTGTGTCGCTATTACCTTGTAGACCTTTATGAGTCTAAAACTTTAAATTCTGGGCTACAGGAAATTGTTTTATATACTTGAGTATGTTGTATAAATATATGCAAACCAAATAGCTAAGTTTAAAACCACTTAGGAGTGGGTGCTATTAAACGATGTTTTATATGAATATGGGATTATGAATCCATAAACTCAGGAATAGAGTAAATGTTTGCACCATGCGTTATAGCATGAGAAAATCCAAATACCTTGAGGTCATCGAGGTCAACATTTGTTTAAACCTTACAAATAGGAAACTGTAGGATTGTTATCAGTTCAAGTCGAGTAGGGTGGGTGAACTAAGTTCATGCGTTCATACAACGCTATTTAAAAACAAATCCTTTGGCCAAGGTGATGCACGATCCTCAAGTGCATTGAATGTTCACTATGACTGGATGGCATTTCTTGTGGAGAGTCATGCATGACTAGAGGGTATCTAGGGATCTGCATGATAACAAGACACGTAAGTTACAACACTAGAGCTCAGATGGCAAACACCAATGGTTATCCTAAGTCTATCCTCTTGAGTAGGGTAGGGCCACTTCCGGTTAGGAAGGAGTGTGGGAGACCGACGGTCTGTGGTTGGAGGTTAAGCTCCTTGAAGATACTTTCTCTTCCAAATACTGAGGATTGCCGAGTCTTGAATGTGATGGGTCGACAATCGAGATGCATGATAATGGTATGTTTCCAATATTATATTTGTTTCAAGAAAATTTCAAATTGTTAGAAAATAAAATGTCTATTGTATATCATTTCTTTCAGCTTTGTGAAAAATGAAATCATGTTTATTGTTTAAGTGAAAAATGTTATACTTGATAGTAGATAAGTTCTTTTGTATTTGATTACCTAGAAAGAAAAAAAAATTACCTTTGTTAAAACCTAGTTTTTCTAGTTAAATCGGATATGGATGTTACACTTTTCCACCTCATGTAATTCATAGAGACTGCATAGCAAAGAATTATAAGTGATCACATCTAGCTAAAAACCCTTTCTAGACATGTTATGTAAACAATCCCAAGCCATGTCTATCCTACCATCTTTGCATAATCCATCAATAACTACATTAAATGTCACTTCATCAAGTAGAGGACTAAACTTCATCATTTGTGCAAATAGATCATAGCCTTCGCCTATTTCTCCAATCTTGTAAAAGCTATCTTTTAGGCTAGTATAAGTGCAGGTGCTAGAAAAATAGCCATCTGTTATCATTGTAGCTACTAACCTAGTGCTTCAACTACTATTTCTACTTTGTAGAGGCCATTGTTGAAGGTGTTAATTACAACAATATCTAGAAAGAAGTAACAATGTCTCATTCCAACTACTAGCCTTAGAACTTCATCTCCCTATCCACCTTATAGATATCATTAATTAGGGAATTGTACATGTAATCATATTTAGAGAAAGACTAGCATGTATCATTTTAAGAGCTTCATTTATTTTACCTACCTTGCACGTTCCATATATGAAGCTGATATGTAACAATATTAAGAAAACAATGACCATGCCTTAGATTGTGCAAAAGATCATTACTTCCTCAATTTGATCCTATTTGCACAAAGCCTTTATGAGGTTTGTATAAGTGATAACATTTGGATTTATTTCCAACTCCTTCATTTTAGAAAGAAGGGAGTTGATTCTACAGAGATCACCATCATTTCCAAGACCATCTAAAAGTACAGTGAAGGTTATGACATCAAGAAGAAGACACTTAGTTAGGGCTAAATAGAGGAGGTCTTAGGCCTTGTTTGTTATACCTAATTTACAAAGGGCATTAATGGACTAAGTGAAGTGCACAAGATTAAATTTGTGGGTGATGCGACAAGGGACTTGTTACACCTACTTATATTTGTGTGTGTTTTTAGATGGGGTGTGGTATTGTTTTATAGGACGAGTAGAAGTTACATGTTTAAATGGGGAGCATATCAATTTCAAGTTGTGCAATATCTTCATCTTGATATTGTTCACATAGCAATGCAAAACATTGAAATATCTTCTCTCCTCTTAGAAAGAAAATAAAAGCAAATAAAACTCTTGAATGAACATGTAACCTCATTTAATCCATCCTATCTTTGTAAATTTATTTTTTGTAATGGTGAAAATTGCATACCGTGCACTTTTCCCCTTCTTTTGGGCTTAGTTTAACCCCGATGTCCTTTAATTAACACTAGCCTTACCCAATCCTATATGAAATCATTCCTAGGAACTTGTTCGGATCCTCAGTTTATCCATTTCCAGTCTCAGTTTAGATCCTTAATTTGCAAGATTGGCATAAGTTAATATTATAGGTTCCAACTATAATATGTGACAAATATCCCCTTCCATTATGCTTTGATGGATGCCCATACCCTGCTGCAAAGCTCCCATTTTGGCACAGGCAGGGAGGATACTGGCTTTACAACTGCCAATTTCATTTTCTTGAAACTTTCTAAAGCCTTGTCAACAAATCCATTTTGTGCATATCCTGCAATGGCACTCTAGAGACCACATTTCTTTGAAGCATTTTGTCAAACAGTTCACTTGCCTTGTCTATGCTTCAGCATTTTTTGCATACACGTCTACCAGAGTAGTTGCAACTACACTATCTGACCAAATTCCTCTATCCTTTATGCTTTGGTGGATGTCTATACCCTGTTCCAAAGATCCCATTTTGGCACAGGCAGGGATGATGCTGACAAAGGTTGGGAGTCTCTCTTTACACCTGCCAATTGCATTTGCTTGAAAGTTTCTAAAGCCTTTTCAACAAATTCATTTTGTGCGTATCCGGTAATCATGGCATTACATGAGACAACATTTCTGTGAGGCATTTGGTCAGACAGTTCACATGCCTTGTCTAGGCTTCCACATTTTGCATACATGTTTACAAGAGCATTTCCAACTACATCTGACAAAAATTCTCCCTTCCGTTATGCTTTGATGGATGTCTATACCCTGTTCCAAAGCTCCCATTTTGGCATAGGCTGGGAATACACTGGCAAACATAAACAGATCGATTTGGAGACCTGTTTGTTGCAAATGGTGAAACGACGACCGCCTTGTGAGGACACCCATGTCTTCTGTACGTTGCAATTGCCATATTCCGTGAGAGGCTATCTGCTTCTTTTATGCAATCGACACTTTTTTAATAACGGTTATCTATTTAAAGGTGTCTTTAAAATACTATGATATACTTAGTATAAATAAAATTATATATAAACTAAATATATATATCATCATAATTCTATTTAAAATTTGACACTATCCAAAATCTCTCCTTTAATGTAATACAATCTTTTTAAAATTTTGATTGTATTTTATGGCAAAAATGTCTAAATACGGCCATACGGCCATCAAATTTAAGCCCTGCGTCCAAACCTCCGCAGCCCAGGAACAATTCGTTTGAATTTCGTTTTGTTTATGAGCGGGAACTGCGAACTGCTAACTACTGACTGCTTACTGTAATGGCGACTGTTTAGGTGAACGGAAATGGATGTTAAAGGGTTAAGCGGGCCCACATGCCACCTAAGCAGTCAAAACTTAGAGTGTGCTGATTAAGCCCGGCCAGCACTTTTAAGTACTGTCCTTAATGGAAAATTATTTTCTTTCAGGAGATACTTCACGATTTGCCTACTATCCTTTTTCTTTACTAAATCTACACTCCACTTTCTATCTCAAGATCCCTTTCCATTAATCATTCAAATATGGAAACACTGTTTGCAACAAAATCTTGTCATCAATAACATTTTTTAAACATTAAATATGGAAGAATGAACGATCCCTTCAAAAATCGGTAGCTCATCTAAGATATTAAGTTGGATACTAACAATCTTATTTTGCACACTAAAGATCTTTTGAAGATCACACGCATCAAATTTTTGGTACGAGATTGCTTTCCTTTTTCTACTCGAGAGACCTCCTTGTAGGGTTGTCATTGTAGGAATATTGAATCCCTCACTTTATATATTTTTTAATAGATATACTAGGTTGCTTGTTTTTTCATATGTTTTTTCCATGGACAAACTATCGTAAAGGGTCCTAAGGACAATTGTTGACATTAAATATACTCTTCTATTTCTTTCTTTGAATGTAGCTAAATGTAGGATGCTACTAATAAGATGGTGGGCATCTTTAGAAATCGTCAAATGGAGTTATTTTGATGGAAGTATGAAAGGTAGTATTATAGCATAATTTAACTAACGGTAATTACTTGAACAATTGAATTTACTTTTTTATGTAAAGAATACATTCATGTCTAAGAATATTGTGACTCCTTTTATATGAACATATAATTTGGGATATTATGAGGAATTATGTTTTAGTGGAATGCCTAATGATATGAAGAGATCTATTCAAATATCGGTCCTTTATCATTGACAATTATTTTTTATTATCGTGGGATTTATGGGCATTATCTAAGAATCCTTATGCTAATATACTTACATTAAATGGATGATCCAATAGGTACAAGTGTTCTCATTTGGTAAGCTAACCAACATGATAACATTAAAAATTTCTAACTAAATCTTATGATGAAATCCATAAACACCTTCTACCACCTTTAATTACAAATGCACATCATATGTTACAATCCTAAGGCCTTGATTGTTGAACATAAGGGATACTAAGAGGGGGCTGGGGGGTGAATTAGTATTCTATAAAACCATTCTTTCACATGTTGATGAATGGGGTAAATCACAAAACACACAACAACAAAAATAGAACACAGAAAATATAACTTTCTTTTATTGATCTGGGCAACTCATTACATTACAGAATCCCAATTACAATTAGAGGATGAATCCCCTACTGGCTGCAACACATTACAGCTTTCCCCAACCTCAAGACTCTAGAATCTTTAGCCTTTTGTAACCCCAAATCTACTAGGGTTTCTGTTTTTCCTGTCTATTCTTGACTCTACACTTGCCCCCTTTACTCTACTACCGCCCAGGGTTCCCAAAATAGCCATAAATAACATTTTTTGGCGGCCTCTAGCTAAATTTCAAAATTTACAACTCCCTCCAAAAGTAGGTCAACTTCTGGGAAGCATAACTTTTGATCCGGGTGTCCGATTGACGAACCGTTTTAGGCGCCGGAAAGCTCGCGATGTGAACTATCACGCAGGAAATCCGTGAATGGATTTCCGTCAACTTTTCGGGACGTTTAGGGAAGTTTTAGTGCCTCATATCTTGTTTCAAAAATTTTTAGGGGTTTTTCAGAAAACAAAAACTTTAATATCTTTTAGCTCACAAATGATCTTTGCCTGATTCCTTTGCCAAAGGTCTTATATTTCCATTATCTAATTTTCTGCAAGTTTTCGCTTCAATCCGTGCCCAACTGCAAACTTTTCAAAAATAGTAGGTAGACTTTCCAAAACAAGCAGGTTGCTATTTTTAGCAGTTTTGAAAAAACTGAAAGTCTTACATCATTATTTTGGATATTATGGAACTAGAAACACTAATTATGGAAAGAAATGAAAACAACTACAATGATTTTGAATTAACTTCTTTTTGGGTGATGCAAGATTGCCCTTACACCACTGGATGCTCCTGCATCACATGTTCTTTAATCCATTTACCAAATTCAATAATATAAAAGCAAAATAAACATAGGAAGAGCAACCACAAAGTCATAACACATAGACACCAAAATTTTTACGTAGAAAACCCAAAAGGAGAAAAACCACGGTGAGTGTTAGCTCACAATATATTATAATATCAAAACTAGATTACAGAAAGGCTCACTGCCCAAGGACTCACTATCTAAAGAAGTGCTCATTGCAATAGGCTCACTGCCATAAAGAAAAGAAGATAGAGAAAGGGTGGCTCGCTGCCAAGAAAGAACTGTTACAAATGCATCTATTGAATGTTGGAATACAGTTCCAATGATAGCTTAAAATACTGATTCAAAGGTCTTCACCATAACTACTCTGTTTCTTTGCCATGTTCACATATGCTCTGTTCTTTAGTCTTCTGAACCTTTACTGCACTTTTTGGATCACAAGAATCATCTTAGATCGCACACACATCAACTTCGCAACATAATCATGCCTCAAACATCAAAATCCATCAAGTATTTATATCCGCAACAAGATTTAACTCAAAACTAGGTTGGCTTACCAGAGATGAAATGTGTACACAAAAACTTATACTTAGTTGGCTTGAAAGCTTTACACAAGAAGTTATGCAGACTAATGCAATCCTTCAAGAACCTTCACATCGGTGTGGACCTATCATAGAACCACTTAGAATAATGATCCAAGTAATATATCTTTACTGTACATCAATCTAATATGAGTGTTAGCTTCATTCTTAAGTATACACTTAACCAACTCTATTGTCATAACACAACTTCTAATGCAGACCACATGGGACTCTAAAATTCATATCAAACACTCATTACACATCATCCAACATACCTTTATAACCGTGAGTCATAATATTCTTATGGGGAAAAATGCGGCTCTTTGAACTACTGACTCTGTCACTATGAAACACTGTCAATCTGAGTGCCAATACTTAGGAGCTTGTAGATGATCATCTGATTGACCTCAGACTTCACAAATCTGGATTTGGATACTCCTATTATGTGTTTACAACACCTTCAAACCGCAGATTGAAACAACTAATGGCGGAGGGATGCAGACTAAGATACTTAGGTGTTCTGCACTATTCCTGACTGAACTCTATTACTCTGGACTTAAGCAATTCAAAGTGTGACTTTTGGAGATTTCTAGGACATGAGACTTGGAATATAACAACATCAAATAACTATGTGCAACGTACTAGAACTACATACCAAAGTCTTCATTTGTGGAGCAGTACCAATCAATTCTCTATCATTGACTCAATATGCTACCAACACTTAGTCAATTTGACTAAGTTATTCTTACCGGACCAAAAATGTTGTACACAACTTATCTCCAGACCTGTTCCCAATCACCTCTAACTATTGCCATCAATGACAACATCATATTTCAATCACAACAGCAGTGTCTCTTGACCATGTTGCCAACAATCTCCCCCTTTGGCATTGATGGCAACACTTAGTGAAAAATGTTCATACTGTTCCCCCTTACTATGTACACCTTGTTTTTCTTCTTTCCTTTAGTTATTTAGCCATTTTTCATAAATTTATCTTCTCCCCCTTTGACATCAATGGCAAAGGTGTGTGATACAAATGTATGTAAAAGTTGCCAAAATTTCAAAACTATTTTTTTACTATTCACATATTTACTAGTGAAGTTAAGAACAAAAAGTCTTACGGTTTTGCTGGGAGAATGTTAAATTAAAGTTGCCTTAGCTGAGATACATCTTGATCCCATTGAGTTTTGACATCACTCAAAACTAAGATGTGTCCATTGATTTGGAACACCATATCTTCTGCCTTCTTTAGAATAGCAGGGACTTCAACGATTTGCTTTGTTTTCTCTACAACAACTACTAGTCTGGCTATTGATGCAATTTTGAAGCTCACTATCTCCCTGAGCTGGCCCATTCTATGTTTGATAGTCTCTTTTTGATTTTGCAATTTATGAATAGTAGAGTGAACTGCTTCTATTTCAGCTTGTTGAGTCCCAAAGGCATCCTTTATTGGATCATAGCTCCTAGATATCCTCATGATCTTATCTTCCAACTCATTTATTTTCTCCTTTATGTCCTTTGTTGTATCCGACCAAGAGAGACAACATTGATATATTTCTCTTGCTTCTTTAATTGTAATTTGTGCATACTCTATACTTTTGTCTAACAAAACTTTATCTTGAGAGGCTTTGTTGTTTAACTCTACTAGCCTTTTAGCATCGTTCTCTGCCCTTACTTTCTTTTCTGCAGCCTATTCAAAATATTCAAAATGTGAACTTACAAAGTCTAATAGCCTTTTGAATTGTTCAGTTGGGGCTAAATATGTGTCCTTTTGTAGTCCAAGCATTAATTTTTCCAAAACACCAAATGCCTTATCAATAAGCTCACTATCCTGAATATGAGACCTCAAGATTTCTTCCTGAGCCTTGGCTTGAACAATTGACACTAATTTAAATTTTCGCAGAGGTGACATGGAGGCTAAGTTGATTGGCCCTTGTAGCAACTCAGGTGTGTCCAAAAACTGAGCTTCTTGCTACTTCTCCAAGAATTCGCTGATTGGATCAACATGATCTTGTGTGACTGCAGTAGTGTCTCTTGCCATATCATGAGACAATTCTTGTTCTCTAGTCTGCTTCAGAGGTGTTTGGTCCATAAGTTCTTGCTCATTTGTTTTGTGCTCCGATGCAGTGCTAGCCTTATCTTGTTCCTCACCTTGATCTCCCCCAACAACAGTTTCATTTTGTCTCGGAGGTGCTTCTGTATTCTCAGGAGTTTTATCCTCTTCTTGTTTTTTCATCTCTTCATCTCTTCTTGGGCTTACCAGAGGAGTTTTCTCTGTTTGATTTAAGCCCTAATCTAAGCTGACTTCTGGAAGGGAAGTATCATCACAAACAATCGGTTCTTCCTTGTCATGAATTGTTGGGATATTGAGCTCTCTTAAGACCTCAAGAGTTATTTTCTCTGTGTCCTCCACCACTTTCTCTATGTCTCCAGACATCAAAATATTTGTCCTTGTTTTTATGTCAAACTTTCTTCCAAGTATCTTGGTGACTTTTATTTTCTCCTCAACAATTATATCCAGACACAAATTAATCACTGCATGTTCTTTTATTTCTGAATCTTTTTCCATTGCTGCCTCCTTTCTCGCAAACATGATACTGCCCAAGCTATTTGGTAGATCTGTAATTACTTCAGGGATGGCTTTATTAAACATCTCCAAAAATTTGATCACTGTAGTTTCAATGATGTTTTTATCTGCATCATTATACTCATCATATAATTGTGCTATTGGCTTAAGATTTCCATGAGATGCCATAGCATTCAAGGTATCCTCCAAGGTTATTGTTGCCTCTGCTTCCTTGGACTCTATTTGCCTTGGCTTTTTCTTTCTTTTGCCCTTACCGGAGGGCTTCTCCTATTTACTCCCAGAGACTTCACTGGCCTTATTCTTCATTTTCTTTACTTCATCTGATTCAGTCTCCTCATCTACTCCAACAGTTACATACATCCTTTTACCCTTGGTTTTCATTCTTTTATGCTCTTTTCCAGTGGGTTTCTTTGTAGATGCTTCCACACTCACTGAAGGAGTGGGACCGGAGGACTTGGATGCAGTTTTAGTAGAGATTGAACCTCTTGTCCTTCTTTTTGGTGCTGCAGGCTCCTCTGCTTTCTTTTCAGGCTCTTCCAGAGCCTTTTCTAGTTTATCTTGCTTCTTTTCTCTAGCTTCCCTTTCTGCTTCTGCCTTAGCTCTTATTTATGCAATTTTTTCTTTAGTAAATCCCTTGCTTTGGGCATATTCCTCTGCCATTTTCCTAGCCTTCTTTATAGATTTAGGCTTTCTCAATTCAACATGCACCTTGACTGAGATTTCCTCATAAGTACCAAATCTTTCCTCAGTTGGGTCTTTGGGTTTGCTCAACATGAGGTCAGCTGAGCCAATTAACAGTTCCTCAGTTACTTCATTTCCCAAAGGAGGAACCCACATTGTCCTTGGATCTACAACTACCATTATACACTGATCTTTATTCACAATAAAGCATATGTCATCTTTGTATTTCTCAACTACTGATCTTGGTATCCTTTCCCTAGATTGCATGGCCTTTTGAAAATTCTTGAAGTAGCCCCATAGGGCTTCATTTTGTGCACTATGACTGCCTAAACTATTCAAATGATTTCTAATTTGAATAGCAACAGGTTTGTTGTCAAACCAGATCAATTTTTTTATATTTTGGGTAGCTCTTTCATGAAATAGAAGAATAGGTAGATAATTAACATACCATATTTGAAGGGATATTTAGACTCTTTGGTTTTCTTCTGATTTTCCATCAACTATTGCCAGAGCAACTCACAGAGGTCATAGTCAGCATTCTTCTTGACCATCTCATATGCAATTTGGATGGCAGTACCAGAGACAGAGTTCTCTCAGTTTGTAAAATAGATCTTATATTTGACCACCATAGATGCAAGTCTCACTGCATGGTCTTTAATGGAATTCACTGTCAATGCCCTTTTGTCGAATTGAGTACTGGTTTCCTCCATTACAGTGCTATTCTTCACAGCCTTCAATACAGGCACCCTTCCAGTGGAGTTTAATCATGTTATAGCCCTAATTTCTTCCTTTGTGATCATAAAGGGTTCTTCAAGCCACATAAACTCATCATGGATTCTGCTGAGCACATACTGGACCCATTTGTCTTCTGCAAACATTGGGAAGTCTATATATTGTATGAATTTCTTCTTTGCCAATGCCTTGTACTCTTCCTTCAATTCAAAATCATCACTGCTCAGATGTTTCAGGTGCAAATACCACCAAGTTCTTCTAGGGCAACATTAATGTATGCCCTAATGTCTTCTTCATGCATTAAGCCATATGGTACTTCTAAAAATGCGCCACTAGGGTCAACTTTTGTTGATTTGAAACGATGCTTCTTAAATTTTAGTCAGGACCTTTCTATGATATCTATTACTTGTGGGGTCGCCATTTCACCGTAACAATTCAAATAATTTTCACAGAAGGGTTTCAATTGTAAATACCTCTTTTTGCTGGATTAGGGTTTTTCTTCATTTTGAATTTGCTTGAAATCAATGGAGTTGCTTAGGCTTTCACTTTTGATCTCCTTGGACACTTGAAAACTTGAATGCAAAGTGATTGTTTCTCCTAATGCGAGCCTTTTATTCTTCAATTACCAAAACCTAATCGTCATAAATGCCAATTTCCAAAAAGCTATCAAACACTTCACTGTCAAGCACAGTCGATCAAGATTGCTCCACAATGCACCACATTAGATCTTTTCCTACCAGTAACTTCTTCAAAAGATTCATCAAATGACTTATTAACTCATATTCTCATGTTGGATTTCAGCACCAACTATTTGGCTAGGGGATCAAGATTTTCAATAAAAGCTCTCCCTGAGCTAGTGATCCCAATTTACTTCCTAGAGGAAGTATCTGCACCAGAGGTTGGTGTGGATCCATCCTTGACCTCATTTACATCCTTCTTAATCCATATTTTGCTCATTTCCTTCTTAGTTTTTGTTGGATCAACCTTGGTCTTTCCTTTATCTTCCCTTTGCTCTACTTTCCTCTTTTCTGTAGGATTATTTCTTTTCACATTCTTGCTTCTACAGAATTTTTATATGTGTCTAGGTTTATTACAATTGTAGCAAACAACATTCCTTTGTCCTTGGTTCCTTCCATTGATTGGATTAATTCTTGATTTACATTGGTTAGCCATATGCCCAAATCTATTGCATGTAAAGCAATTTCCATTGAAAGATTAAGTGTTCCTTCCATTGTTGAAACCATTCCTTATTTGACTTCTACATTCATTTGCTCTATGACCAATTCCCTGGCAATTGAAACATTGACCAGAGAATGATGGAACATTTTGATTCAATCTGCTCCTACACTGAGTAGCCTTATGACCAAACTTATTGCAATTAAAACAATAGCCATTGAAAGATGGGTACCTTTGAGCATTTGGTTGCCTGATCAGAGGTCTTCTAGGTCTATTTTTTTGATTTCAAACCTGGTTGCCTTTGATTCTCTTCATCTCAGTGTTAACTTGTCTTGATTTGGAACTTTCTCCTCTTTCAAGACCCAAACCTTGCTTATCATATGAACTTTTCTAACTGTCAATCAACTCATCAAGCTTTGCAAAGCTTATTTTGAACTTTTCTTTGTAACTATTAGCTATTTCCAGATCATGTTTCAGAATCACATCTTTTTCTAGTTTTTCACATTCCTCAGACTTGCCTTTCACAACTTGATTTAAATGCTCCTCAACCTTTTCTTTTTCTTCAATTAGCATTAATAAACTATTTAGAGTTTCATTTGCTGCTTTCAATTGTTCACTTAGCTCTTTGCTCCTTTCCTTGGATTTCTTGGCTTGATCCCTTAGCTTCAGGATGCATTCATCAGCTTCCTTGACATTCTCCTTCAAATCCTAAATATCTGCTTTATATTTATCAAGATCTTTAAGAGTAGACATATGTGCAATCATCAACACTACCTAGATGAATTGCTTCTAGAGGAGTAGGATATCTTCTGATTGCCATGTGTTCACTTTCCCAGATCTTCCTCAAGTTGTTGGGCTTCTTCCAAGGAACCTTGCTCTGATACCAATTGTTGAACACAAGGAATACTGAGAGGGGGGGTGAATTAGTATTCTATAAAACCATTCTTTCACATGTTCTTTAATCCATTTACCAAATTCAATAATATGAAAGCAAAATAAACATAGCCAGAGTAGCCACAAAGTCATAACACATAGACACCATGATTTTTACGTGGAAAACCCAAAAGGGGAAAAACCACACTAAGTGTTAGCTCACAATTATTATAATATCAAAACCGGATTACAGAAAGGCTCACTACCTTAGGGCTCACTGACCAAGGACTCACTGTCCAAAGAAGTGCTCACTACAATAGGCTCACTGCCATAAAGAAAAGAATATAGAGAAAGGGTGGCTGACTACCAAGAAAGAACTGTTACAAATGCATCTGCTAAATGCTAGAATACAATTCCAATGATAGCTCAAAATACCAATTCAAAGGTCTTCATCATAACTGCTTTGTTTCTCTGCCCTGTTCACATATGCTCTGTTCTTCAGTCTTCTAAACCCTTACGGCACTTTTCAGATCACAAGAATTGTCTTAGATCACACACACATCAACTTCGCAACATATTCATGCCTCAAACATTGAAATCCATCAAGTATTTATATCCGCAACAAGATTTAACTCAAAACTAGGTCAGCTTACCAGAGATGGAACATGTACACAAAAACTTATACTTAGTCAGCTTGAAATCTTTACATAAGAAGTTATGCAGACCAATGCAATCCTTTAAGAACCTTCATATAGGTGTGGACCTATCATAGAACCACTTAGAGTAATGGTCCAAGAAATATATCTTTACTGCACATCGATCCAATATGAGTGTCAGCTTCATTCTTAAGTATACACTTAACCAATTCTACTGTCATAACACAACTTCTAATGCGGACCACATGGGACTCTAAAATTCATATCAAACACTCATTACACATCATCCAACATACCTTTAGAACCACAAGTCATAAGATTCTTATGGGGTAAAATTTGGATCTATGAACTACTGACTCTGTCACTATGAAACACTATCAATCTGAGTCCTGATACTCAGGAGCTTGTAGATGATCATCCGGTTGACCTCATACTTCACAAATCTGGAATTGGATACTCCTATTATGTGTTTACAACACCTTCAAACCACACATCAAAAAAACTAATGGCAGAGTGATGTAGACTAAGATACTTAGGTGTTCTGGATTGTTCCTGACTAAACTCTATTGATCCAGACTTAAGCAATTCAAAGTGTGACTTCTAGAGATTTCTAGGACATGAGACTTGGAATATAACAACATTAGATAACTATGTGCAGCATACTAGAACCAGATACCAAAGTCTTCATCTGCAGAGGAGTACCAATCAATTCTCTATCACAGACTCAATAAGTTGCCAACACTTAGTCAATTTGACTAAGTTATTCTTACGTATCAGACCAAAAATGTTGTACACAACTTATCTCAAGACCTTTTCCCAATCACCTTTGACTGTTGCCATCATTGACAACATCATATCTCAATCACAACAACAGTGTATCTTGAGCATGTTGCCAACATTGATAACATTAACAAATGTTTTATAAATATCCTTAAGAGCTTTCCAAATGAAAACTTTCTTGACCTTTTGACAATTCGTAAGGAGCCTATATCGACCATCCATCTAGAATCCATGAAGTTCTACAAATATGTTGTACTTCAAATTGAATTTTTGTACAAAAATAAGTAGTTGTTATACCACATAATATCTTCTTTCCAAGAAAAACTTCCCATGTTTTTTGGGCCTTGAGTAAGAATTTGAATCATCTAGCATCTATGCCATTTTAATGATTTAGTCATTAAAACTTTTGAGTTCGAATATGGTAGAAACATGTTACCATAAGATGCCATGATAGTTTGTCAATGAAAAGCAATTGAAAGCTAAGAAAATTCATGAATTTTTGAAGAGGTTGTGTTGGCTCCCAAAGTTGCATCTTCAATCTTCTAGAGAAGATACTAATCTTCCATAGAAAAAGGGACAAGACAACATGGGAAGGGAGGCAAAGATAATCAACAAACATTGGGCAACCAGAGGCGAAGTGATAGGAAAGAACATCTCCTCTTCTATTTTAAGCTCTACAAAACCTAGGGGGGTGATCCTTTGAGGTCCTCAATACATTGAAATTAAAGAGAAATAAAGAAATATAACTAGACAATTAAAGAGAAATGAAGAAATACAACTATGCTTAGCTAACCATGCCCTAATGGAATCCTTGAGTAGACCTTTTAGACCTCACTACAAGTAGATGTAGACAAAAAATAGTGGATGTGTTGAGTCCCAAAATTACATTTCCACAACACTAGAGTAATAACCTATCCTCAAGGCCAAGGAGTTATCTTTAAGAGGATAGGACATGATCTCATTAACATATTATAGATGATTAAAGGCCAATATCTAAGAGTGGGTATTCTCTCCTTCATTTTAGGCTTAACTAAGCCTAGAAGGGTGTTCCTAGAGGCATCTTTAATAGAACATCTTGTTGGTTCTCAAATCTGCATGCATCAAACTCTAAAGATTTGCCAATTCTTATGATCAAATTTGATGAAAGACTTGGCCAACAAAGTGGGAGATTGGTTTTCACTTATCTTCCCTATACTTTAGGCTTTGCCAAACTTAGGGGGTATCCCTTATTATAAAATCAATAGATTTGTCTTTCACTATATCAGGAACAAATGTTCTCACAGATATGCAACAAGACTTGTAAAATTATCCTAAAATTGGCAAGGTTCTTGGAGTTTTCACATTGTTGGCTTTGAAACCATATATCAAAACCTACCCAAACTACAACAAAAAAAATTAAGTGATTCAATTGATTTATCTTTAATTTTTTTGGTCTCGTGGACCTTTGGGCAAATAAATCCTCAGATCAGTGCTTTATCAGGGCAACAAAGTCAAATGCTATAATGCAGATGTTTCTTTCTGACATCAAAACTTCAAATTCAGAGGACTAATAAAATGGATATTACTGTATTACAACAATATGTCCAAGAAAAAGTATTTCCTGCAACTCTTCTTTAATATCCCTAATGTAATACATCACTTCCTATATCTTACTTAAAGCATGTTTAATCCATTCCTTGAATAGAAGCAGTAAATAAGATATTCAATACAACTGTAGACACTCAAAAATGTCCCGAGTCTACAAGTAACATTTTCACACTAATTTCCACCTCCTATCTTATAGTTAAATAATTTTAATTATTTAATTATTTCCTAATGTCATATTCTTCTATTATTTAAATAATTTTGAATTATTTAATTAATTCACTTTTTCTTTATTCCTCTTAAATAATTAAATAAATACTATTTGATTATGTTACTAATTATCACTTTCTAATCTATAATTAAATAAATTCTTATTTATTTAATTATTCATCTCCATTTTCCCTCTTCCCTTCTATAATTAAATAATTATTTTTAATTATTTAATTATCATTGTCTGTTTTCCAAAGATTATTAAATAATGGTTTTCAATTATTTAATAATTTTCCATTTCCTCCATCATCCAATTTAAATAAATAAAATATTTATTTAAATTAGCCCTCACCTTTATTCTCATCACAACACATGTCTCTCTCATAATTTAAGTAATTTTTTATTTGAATTATGTGTCACACTACCACCTTCATTAAATAAATTGTAACACCACTACCTTTTATTAAATGAAGGGGCCTTGAATTAAATCACCTCTTAGTCTTAGCCGCCCATATTACACAATTGACCTTTCAATCCTCACCCTTCATTCATATCCAAATCCTCTATAAAAGAAAGCCTTCATCTTCATTTTGAGGTTAACCACAATCTTCAATATTTTGCTATCACTCATATCATTCATCTTGTGATCTTGCTATCATACATCCATATTGAGATTATCATATATCTTGCATACTAAAAATATGAGAGCAAACAAAGAAAAAATGAGAAGAGCAATGGAGGAGAATCAACTCTAACATAGGAATTGAGATATTATGGCATTATCATTTGATTTCTATTATCATCTTGTGCTTCATTATTAGATTAGGGTCTTTATGGCTTGAATTTAGATAGTTTTGTGGTTGTTATTGACGATTCAATGCTTTCCCCTAATTTTTCCCAATCTACATCTGGTGAACCTGACGTGAACTAATCAAATTTTGCACAAATTTGGATAATTTGTGATTTTTAGACAGTGCGACGCACTCATTTTGTGCAGTGCCACATCTGTTCCTTAAAACGCTGCATCCATTGTTTTCTATGATGCATTTGTTATGCAAAGCACCACATCTATTACACATAGCACCGCATTTGTTCCATGAAGCACCGCATCTGACTGTTATTTGGCAATTTTAAAATCTTTCAATCATTGCTATTTTTGATCTTGTTTGCAGGGATTTGGTTATTTTTCTGACCATTTTACAGAGTTTTGGCTATTTCTCTAACATTTTGATAGTGAACTTACATCACTAAGATTTTTATATGGGATATGTGTTTTTGAGGTCCAAATTTATGCACTACATTCGTTGCCTGTAAAGCTGTAATCATTTGATACAGAGCCACAATTGTTAGGTTCTGGGACACATTTGTCAGATCCTATACCACATTTGATTTTTTCTACACCACATTTAACTGTTAAGCAAAAAAAGGGTGTAAAAATATGTGATTTCATTTTCTACTTTTTTCATTCACTAGGGCAGAGCTTTTTTTTGTTACTGATATCTAATTTCCAACTGTATTGCAATCGTTGGGAGAAGACCTTTTGAATCAAACTACTAATCCAATTTCTTACAGGGTTCCATTGTGTGTTTGTGATTTTTAATTAAGGAACATTTGGATTTGATTCTTAAAAAGAACAAGTGTCTTCTATGTCTCGTGTGCTTACATGCATGTGAGTTAGTTACCGAAAGTGTGTTTGTCTAGAGTGTTCTCTCCCCTTGCGCTATGTGTGATTCTTGGGTGATGAGAAATAATGGCACCCAGTTGTCTTGACTATCCTCTCCCCTTGCGCTACGTGTGATTCTTGGGTGATAAGAAAGAACAATACACAAGATTTTCCTTTTTTATTTTAGTAGGTGGCCTGCCTGGGAGTTCACCCTAGGGTTCAACCACAAGCACGTATCTCCAGCAGGCTATATAAAGGGGCAAAAACCAAAAGGTGAGCTCAATCCACTTGTGCTATAGGGGGTGGGCCTTTGCGGTCCTGGGTGATTCCGGATGTGGATTAGATATTTTGGTCTCCCATCACTACTATGCTATGGTGTTCTTAGGAGTTCCTCTACTATGAACAATTATTTTTAGAATCCTAAGACCTTTTTGGCCATCTACTATTTGTGGTGCAAGGGATGTAGACTGTACCCTGAAGTTACTTACCACATGTGGTTCTTTGTTGAGGTGACATGGTTCCTTGTTTGTCCACTCATCCTTTCAAGGCAAGAGGTATCGAGGTGGTCCAGGACCTTGGCATACTCTAGTTACCCACTCCTTTTTCTCATATTTAAAAACACCAAAAGGTGTGGTAAACCCACTATAGTAGACAACCCTTTACTACTAGCTAGGTTGTGTTTGTTTAAATTGTTTGTGAACCAAGGCCTAGTGAGTTTTGTGGAAGAAAACTTGTGAAATACTTCATTTTCCAAGAGTTAAAATAGCCAATATTTTTATTTCAAGTGTTTGCTGTGTTTTATGATCACCTTTACAAACTGCTCAATATGAAAAATCATTTAGAAACCCTTGATTTTAGGTTACAAAAAATAATTCACCACATCTGTCAGACACTGAATCGTAATTGTCACATACAAAACTGCATCTGTCAGACACTAAAATGTAACTATCACATTCAGAACTGCATTTTTCAAATAGAAAATTACAACTATTACTTTCTGAGCTGCAATTGTCAATTTATGCATCGCATTTGTCACCTATAACACTGCATCCGTATCTTGTAAGACAACATTTGTCAGAATCAAAAATTTTGGGGAAATTCCTGAGTATCCACATTTTAGATCTAATCTGGACAGTGACCATACATTCAGACCTAAGGCTTGCTCAGTTTATCTAGTTCTTCCATTGCATTTACCTAAGTTTAGCTTGCATTTTCTAGTTAGCCTTTGTCATCTTAGGATATCCATAGTCATAGTCATGTTTGAGACTTGAAATTGGGATGCTTATCATACTTGATCACACCATTGTCACATACTTGGATTGTCTAGACCTTGTCATTACCTATCTACCATCATTATCAATTTGAGCCTTAAACTCATGTGTCTAGTTTAGGTTCACTTTATCCAATCATCATCATCTTAGCATTTGTCCTTTTGAGATCTTGACATTCTGATTAGCTACCTTGGTCCATCATAGTTTGGCTTAGCATCCTTTTCAAGTTTTAGAGTTTCATATTCAAAATTCCAAGCATTGTCATAGTCATAGCTTCATTGCCACTTTGCATCCCACACCTTAGTCATAGTTGCATTGTCATTTGGCATCCTTATATTCAAAAATCCCAAAAATGTAGCATGGTTACATAGCCATCTTGCATTGTCATCCTTATTTTGCATTCATCTTGAAACTAATAAGTCTTATATGGTTCAAACAAGGTCACAAAGGAAATGAAAAGGAATAGATTACTCTAATGATCCCAACTATAATTCCCCTAGCACCATGAATTTTGGGTCATCTTCAAACAAAACCCCAGAGTCATAATCTCGAGTTGCAAATCCTTTTGAAAATCTCACCCTACATGAGGTAGAGCAAGGTTTGAACCAAGAAGAAATTGATGAGACTACCCAAGACCCTAGGATATCACATCTTATAGATGAGATGGTAGCTGCAAATCCTCAAATATATATCTTATGCGACTCCTTCAAAGTGGAACTAAACTCCCTCCGGTTTTGACATCAATATTCTTATGGAATCATCTTCAAACAATATGACACAGAACCAAGGTCATACAACATCTTCATCAAGTCATACCAATTCACAACAAATACATACTAGCTTACCATTGGGAGAAACTATACATAATATGATGACTATCAATATACCTCATACCCCACCATTTAGAGCAAAAAACACAAGTTCTATGTCTCAATCATTGAGCTCCTCATTCACAAATCCATTTGCTTCTACATCTCATACCATGGGTACTTTAAATCCATTTGCCATATCATCATCTCAAACTACCACACCATTAACCAATACCATATCCATGGGTCAAAACATAGTGAGTTCAAATACGTCAAAAAGGACACGAAGGATACATGTAATTGCTCCAAAAACACAATCCCAAAAGACCAATGCTACACTAAACGCAAACATGAACTTGGAGTCTAATCAAAACATTGATCCTTCTAATCAAAACATCAATCTGTTTAATCAAAACATCGATAACATTGATTTGTGTCATCAAAACATCAATCCATCTCAAGAAAACACCAATTCAAGTTTGTTTCAACAACAAATCAACTCAAATATTCAATTTTAGCAAGCAAATTCAAACCCATTTCAATATCAATCTAGTACAAACATCCCATCTCATTTTCAACACACCAACCAAAATTTATCACCACCAAACACCAATCCAAATGCTACATTCATACCAAACATCCAAAACCAAAACCCATCTTCATCATACAATCCATTTAACATAGATACCAATCCTTCCACTTCGAGTATTGGATTCAAAGCATATCCATTTCAAACATAGGTCATCAATACCACAATGCACTCGTAAATGTTGTAGACACCTCATTATCCTTTGTGGATATTTTAACACAACAAAAGCACACATTGCAACAATAGATCTCTAACATGCAAGTATCCCAGACAAAGAAGACTTACTCTATGGAAGACTTATGTCCATATCCTTTTGATCAGAGTATATATATGCCTCCCTTTCCTCAAAATTATAACATGCCAAACTTTAACAAATTTAAAGGAAAGGGGAGTCCAATAGAACATATGCGAGAGTTTCATACTGCTTCCCTAGAACTTGCATTTGATCATAGATATCTAAAGAGTTTGTTCCCACAAAGTCTCGTAGGACAAGTACTTGAGTGGTTTGTGCATCTACCTCCTAGGATAAAAACATGGACTAAATTAGCTGACAAATTCATAGCACATTTCTCTTATAATATCGAGAGTGACATGACTATTGCAACATTGTGTCATACAAAACAAGATGATGGAGAATCATTTATCTCTTACTTCCAAAGATGGAGAACATGACTAGTAAGTTCCCATGTCACATACCAGAGAACTAGTTGGTCCATATTTTTGTTTAAAATCTAAACACCAAATTGATGCACCAACTTCAAATTCATTGTTGTACCACCTTTGTGAATGTTGTTGAGAAAGGAGTAACCATTGAGAAAGCACTTATTGCAAAAGGATTGATCACAATTTTCAATAAGAACCAAAATAACCAAAACACTTCCAATGACAAGAGAAAATTTTGGTCTAGAAACAAAAATGTCATGAATGATGGGGTAGTTGATGCAAAAATGATATACAAAGCTAGCCCTATCATTACTCTCAAAGGACCGACCATATCAAACAATGCAATGCCTACTCATGAACATATGTAACTAATGTAGTTCAAAATAATTAACAATGAGGTCCTCCAAGAAATAATCTTCCAAAACAAAATTATAGTCCCTTAGGGGAATCTATTGAATCAATTTTGAAGAAACTGTTACTGTCAAACATCATCCAACTTCTAGAAATTAGACACTATGACCAAGGGCCTTTCAAACTATCTTCGTGGAATGATAGTGATTTTTGTGAATACCATTGAATCAAAGGACATAAGACATCTTATTGTTACAAATTGAAGAACATAATTTAGGACCTCATTGACCATGGTGATGTAATAGTAGCTAATCCACAAGGGCCCTTAAATAATGATCATACCATCTATTGGTTGTTTTCAAATCTCAACCTAATCTCAAAAGGGCAATCTAAAGAATAGCCAATTCTAATGATTGATTTCCCTTGAGGGATTGGCCAACAAATAGGAAAAGCTAGGTTACACTTTTCCTCTACACTTTAGGCTTTGCAAAACCTAGGAGGAAAGTCCTTTATAGTATTTATTCTAGATCTTTTGCTATTTATCTCAAATACTTTTCCTAGTAGATATGTTCTCTCTAAAATGCCTAAAGAATTACTGATAGACTAGAGTAATGGGCTAGATTCTTAGGCTTTAACACAATTCTCTTGTAGGAGAACATATGAATAATATTATATTCATAACTTAAGACAGAAATGGAATTTCATTTTGATTTTCAATATATATGACCAAGTAGTTGTATCAGACAAAATATCTAAGAGATCAGTTCCTTAATCTCAGGCTACAAAGTCAAAACATATATAAGTGAAACCTAATACAACAATATTCTTCCCAACTCATGTAAGCACTGTAATAATGCATTACACTATCATACTTTAATTAGCTCAAAGCCAACTCTACTTAGGAATCCCTGCAAATATTCATAGCATTCAATATTCTCTTAAAACATTAAATTCACTCTTTGAGTAAAAGCCATAAAGAAGAATATTCTTACATAGGAAAGACTATGAAGATGAATAAAATGATCCTTGATCAATTTCTATTCATAAATTAAATGAAGAATACAATGTAGGAGATAGTATAACTTTGAACTGAGCAATCTATTTAAGCTATGAACTGGTACTGTCATACAAAATTTGCAAGTACATCAAATTCAATTCTCAAATAACACCTAAACTTAAGGATTTAAAACAACTCTATTACTATGTGTACTATGATACAAATTCTCCAAGATCCTTTATCAAAGGCCCTAAATTCCATTTTATAGAAATAGGGGAACAAAACAAGCCTCAAGCCTTATGACAAGTGTCAAATTTTCATTTGACACAATCAACATCAACCAGATGCAAATATAACTACTCATGGGGCAAATATCCCATAAGGAACAAAAGCTATTGTAAATGTAGTTATAGATCTTGCTACCTCCCAAAGATGCTCATAGAAGGCTGTTGTAATATAGTTTACTATTTATTCACTTGCCTTCTTCAAATTGCAACTGTCCAGGATAAACCGGTGATGCAGATGAGGACAAAAAGGGACAAATCTACTAAAGGACAAAATACCTTGTTGGAACTAAAGAAAAACCCACGCTAATGTGCAATATCAGATTCATTGCAAATTTCCCCAAGAATTGATTTGCATCCCACAATTTGTCCAAGTCATAATTCCACACATTGTAAGATTGAGGAAAGAAAACTTGGTTTGCCATGCCAATGGAAAAATAATGGCCATCCAAGAAGTTATCGACACATCTTAAAGAACAAGGAAGGCCAGGAAGTCAAGCTCTAAAAAATTAGACTTTGAAGCTCAAGCCTTCCACCTTACAGCTTACAATATCTAGAAGAGGGAAGAGAAAATCCCTGACCCCACCAATGTATAAGGATGAAGGCATCGAGGGTTAGGCCTTGAGCCTTCATCGTTTTGCCTTACACCACTTGGCAGGTTCCCGTGATTCTGCAAGCCTGCTATGGGTCCACCCAAAAGGCTTAACAGAAAGGTGGAATGCCTTAGAAGAAATTAACACTTGTCGATGGTCTGCCATCGGGCCTTTCACCTTCCACCTTCCTCAAAGGAAGGAAGAAAATACAAACCTTTGACTTCAGCCGTCCACATCACACTTAGAATAATTTCAAACAAGTAGACTTGTCAGACTTCAGACTTCAGGGCTTCTCCCCAACACTTTCCATGAAGAAAACTAAAGGCCAAAGGCTTGAAGTCTAACCTCCAAAACTCTGTAATACTGCAACGTACTTAGATATTTTTCATTACCTCAAGCAGACCTTGGCCCTTGGGCCTTCTCCCCAATGTCTACCATGAAGAAGATGAAAGGCCGCAACTCTGATCTCCTACCTCTGACTTACTTAGACAAATTTCAACACTTAGGTAAATTTTGAGCCTCAAACTTCAGAGCCAATAGACAACACAAGGCAGAAAGCATGAACCCTGAACTCCGAAACTCTGACAGAGATGGAAATACAAGGAAACACTTAGATTTTTTTGGACTTAGTCATTTTTTGGGTTTCCTATCTTGCATTTTCAAAAGGAAAACATATGAAAACCTATGGAAGATATCTTTGATTGGTTATAAACTATAGGTTCAACAATGAAGGCATAAAGTGGGACTTCTGATGGATTTTAGGGAAATAGCCTGTTGGTAAAATTTGGCAAGGTTTAGCACATACATGGATTGAAAAATAGGAGTCCCAACACCATCTTCAAGAATCCCTTACAAGATCATGGGTTGGGAAAAGCCTCTAGTTTAGGGACAAAAATAAATGACCAATCCATTTATACCCATGTTGCCTATGAGTATATTGTCAATAATATCTGAGCATTCGACAACAATGTCTCCATGATTACTGTTAGGCATGAAAAGAAGATAGGGGATAAAGTGTTAAGTGTATATCCAATCAAACCTTCCTTTCACAATAACATTCAAGGAAATTAACTGAGCCAAGTCACTACAAGATGGATGAGGACTCAGCTACAGGTTGATGTCACTTAGGAATGATAAGGAAAGATAGAATAGATTGATAGATTTGTTAAACCTTAGTTCAATTAAGCCTCAAACCATAATTATCTGAAATCATATACAAACAAACAAAAGGCTATAGATAGTTGCATAGGAAGGCACTAATGAAGGATCAGAAACATACCACAAGTTAATTTTTAGAGGCAAAAACTTTGCAGACTATGAAATAGGCATTCAAGTTTGATAGGGAAATGTATCTGCAAATCTGGGAAAGTGATCAGTGTCAGATTGTAACTTGCTCCCAAGTTTTAGGAAATTCTTGTCAGGAGGACTACGAGGCAGGCAACCTAGTCTAGTAGGGTAGATTCTCTACACTTTTTCTCTAGATCTCAAATTTGTATCATCTAAATTTCTTCTCTATAACTTCACTCTGCCAAATCCTGCATCTGTAACCTACAATCACAAAGAGAGAAATTTGGGGGTTGTGGTGTTTAGGATCTTGCCTCGGTTAAGCCCCAGAAGAACATTCAAGTCTTCCAACACCATTGTTAGATAGAGTGTGTGCCCAAGGGAGGGTAGAGGCCAAAGAAATGATGAAATAAATGATTGAAAGAACAAGTAGATGTCACCTTTGAGGTGAAGTCCTCATAGAGATGAAGAACCTTCAAATCATGAGGAGATGGATTGATGAAGCCAAATCTTCAATAAACAAACACAATAACAACATAATGAATGCCTTAAAATCCCTTTGCTTGATAATCATAAGTTCACGTTATCCATCTAGGTGTAAAATGAAGACATAAACTCACTTATTTATAAATTCCTGCTAACTTTTGTAATTCAAATTGAAAAGGCCGACATAGGGAAACCTTTTAAGAGGGACCAAGCTGACGTGACAAAATTTAAATCCTGACAAATTAGCATGGACTTGGACATGGGTGCCCAAGTCCCAAGGCCATTTTTTTTTTATCTTGATTAAGCATTAAAGTGGAACCCTAAGTCCCATTTGACATGGGTTTCGAGGGAAATTGCTTTGGGATGAGAGTTAAGCTTGAATAATGTAAATGAGGGGACCTAGGAGGTAAACTAGGAGGTAAAAATGCATTAGGATACTTTTTACTCCATAACATTTAGCCCCCATTTTAATCTATGTATGATCTTAAGATCCATACATGCATTAAAGTACGATCGAAAACAAATCAAACACAGTAGGCATATAAAGCTAAGGCATAGCCAAAGGTTGGAGAACTATTTCTAGCCCCCAATCTTAGGTAAGCACTAGAAAACATGCTGAAGACACGCAAGACACAATGAACATAGTAAGAAGCATGCAAAACATAGAGAAGATAGTGGAAGCATGCAATACACGAAGAAGATGTGAGAGCAGTCATGCAATACATGATTTAACAATTAAAATAAATTCTACACAAGGAGGTGGAGGGAGCTCATCGCTACTCACCTTTAGACCACCACAAACATGCAAACAAAACCCAAAGTGTAGAGGGAGCTCATCACTATGTACCTTTAGACTACACCAGGGGGAAGAGATGCCAAATAAAGACCCAAATGTGGAGGGAGATCATAGCTGTGTACCTTTAGACCACACTCAGGGCAAGACATAGAAAACATGTAAGGAAGACACACAGAATACACGAGCACCATATAGTATTCCATAGACACACTATACGTCTTATACACAACAAACACGAGTGATAAGAAGGAGCTTATTTCTAAGTCCCACCACCTAAAACACACCAAACACACCTAACAATTGAGCTTATGCTACCACAACTACCAAAGACATGCTTAAGGGAGGATAACTCAAGATCCAACCCCACCTCTATAGAGGACTTTGTATAAAAGGATGTGCATTAGCTCAAGAGATACACCATCCCACCTCACAATGAGGGATTTTTATAAAAGGATATGCACTAGCTCAAGAGATAGGTCATATTGCCTCGTGGAGAGGGATTTTTTCTTTGCATATAAAAAGGATGCGCACTTGCTCAAGAGATACACCATCCCACCTCACAGAGATGGCTTACAATCACTCTTTGTCAGTGTAAAAGATAATCAGACAAAAACCATTATATATGCCCCCACCTTAAGGTGGTTGATACCACTTGCTGGTATCAAGCACATTAAGGTAGAGTGAAAACATGCAAGGGAACACGAGCTTTCAGAAAGCCCATGCCCCCAAAGGTGACATGTGCCATGATCAACGAATGTTCACACAAACACATTGATATGAATTTCTAAGATAATAAACAAAAGATAAGGTTAGAACATATTACTCTAAGATAACAACCAAATCAAATCATGAAAGCTATGCATAAATCATTTATGAGATCACAGAAAGGACCAAGTCTACACTTAAAGGTTTGGATTCAAGGATAGCCATTCGGATTATACTACAGGTACATCAGAATCGAGTGTAACAACAAGGTGAGATACAAAACAATCCAAAGTGCATGGAGCGAATTGAGAGTATTGTAAAAATGCTTGTTACAAGAGATAGCACAATATGATATATCACATAGAGTGATTCTACTAGTCAAGTGTCAGATATAAATATCAACCCCATCTTCATATATGGATTGGGTCCATTTTTTCTTTTGGCTGAAAGGACACATTGTCCTTATCATTATTTGTTTGTTTTTCATCATCTGCCGACTAGGTAGGATCTTGTTAAGGTTAACCGGCAGAAGATATCAATTAAATGCAAATAAAGATTAAACAGAGGAATGGAAATACACAGAAATAATAACAGTGAGAGACAAGTTTTAACATGGTTCACCCAAACTCGGGCTACATCCACCAAATAGAGAGTCCAATATTATTATCCAGTAAATCAAACCAATTACAATTAGCAACCCCTGCAACTCAATACCACTACAAATGCTACAATACAATATCAATCAAAACCCTAACTCTTAGCCACTTTTATCAAGCTTTTTGTCAGTTACAAAAATAGGGTTTTCTTATGTTGGTCAATGAAAAAATAACTCCCAGTGCCTTTATAAAATAATAAAAACTGTGTGAGGTTTCGAGGGTGCTGCCCCTGAGCCCCTGCTAGGGCATTGCCCCTCAACCCCGCCCTGTATCGCGACAAGGAATGTGCCAGGGGCACTTCCCTTGGACCCCGCAAGGGGTGCTACCCCTTGACCCCATTTTGGGGGTGCTGCCCCTTGACCCCATAGGAATTTGGGGGGAAACCACGCTGATAAAAGTGGGGAAAATTTAACCTCCGAGTTTGATTAGGCTCCATATAACAACATAAATCATATATGAGATCACATCAAGGACCAAGTCTACACTTAAAGATTTGGATTCAAGTATAGCCATTCAGATTATACTACAGGTACATCAGAATCGAGTGTAACAACAAGGTGAGATACAAAACAATCCAAAGTGCATGGAGCAAATTGAGAGTATTGTAAAAATGCTTGTTACAAGAGATAGCATAATATGATATATCACACAGAGTGATTCTACTAGTCAAGTGTCAGATATAAATATCAACCCCATCTTCATAAATGGATTGGGTCCATTTTTTCTTTTTTGTTGAAGGGACACATGGTGCTTATCCGTATTTGTTTGTTTTTCATCATCTGTTGACTAGGTAGGATCATTGAAGAAGGTAAATAATAAAAATGAGAGAGGAGAAACAAGTTCCTTAGGAACACCATGTAGGAGGATGCCCCCAAAACACCCTCTGCAATGTTATGCCCCTAAGGCATGACACACAACAATAAAATAGAGGAGAGAAGAATAGAAGAATGATGAAACAAATAGAAGAATGGTGACAACAGAGGTGGTCTCCTTGTATCCTTGACCTTACAAGAGTATCAAGGGTCATCCAAAGAGACCTAAACAACACATAACACAATGTGAGGGAACACAACACAACATGATATTATAGCATATATATTTTAGAGGAGTTTGAACTTGCGAGAATCTTACAAAGGTGCTCGATCAAGTGTGGTAAAAAGTGTGAGTAGTTCATACCTGATTAATTCTTATTTTCATAATGATCATGTGGTGCTTGTTTCTTAAGGCGATGTATGTTGAAAATCTTATTTTTCTTACAAGGAGGAAAATCATTGCTATTTTCCACCAATGATAGTCGCCTTGTTCTTTTCTGATCCTTTGCTTTCTTATTCTAATTTTCTTGGTGCAGGAGTCTTTTGCAATGAAATGAGATACATTCCATCGTGATAACTTTTTCTTGCTTAATGTTATTTTGTCGAAGTTGTTCAATTTTCATATCTGATGTATTTTGGTTGTCTCCTGATCCTTGTAGGGATAATAGAGGAGGAACCTCAACATAGATACCTTTTCCATGTGGACAAGGTGAGTCTTCAATCTTTTCCTTATCCACTTCTATCATGCCAATTATTTCATCAGAGTCGAGGTAGTCATTTTCCTGCTCTATTGTATTTTGCTCTACCATATTGTTGTCATTATGCTTAGGAAAAGGATTTGTAAAGATCTGTAAATTTTTATTCGGAGGGGCAACCGACTTATTTCCATTGTCATTCACACCCATTATCTGTATTACATTAGAATCGATGAGGTCTTGAATTTCATGTTTCAAACGCATGCATCATTTGGTGTCATGTCCTACCAATTAGTGATATTGACAAAAGGCATTAGCATCAAATGATGGTCCTTGTATCTTGTTACTATTGAATGGTTTAACAGGAGGAAGCCTCAAAATATTGTTGCTTACTACTTGATTCACATGATTTCTTGAAGAGTGTCTGATAGTGGAGTAAATTGTCAATGTTGTTGCTTGAACTGAAATGGTACCTGTTTAGAGTTACTGATAGTGGACACTTGTGATTGAAAATTATTTGAATTCTATCCATTGATCTTGATGAAACTATTTTTATTCCTCTTAAAGTTATTTTGAGATGGTCTAGTCGTGGATTGGCCAACTCAAGCCAATGAGTTTTGATGCTCATACTAACTAGTCGAAATCTAGTAATTGTGAAGGGTTGTGCATAAGTGTTGAAAAGAGCTATACTCCATTGAGAGAATTATATCACAGATGTTAGGTTGTAAATTTGTAATGACTACCTTCTAAAGATCCTCATCTTTAATCAAGTATTGTATTTGTGAAATGAGTCCTTGATATCAACTGATGAATTCCATCAATTTTTCTTTCAAACCTTGTTTACAATGAACCAAAACAATCAAAGAGATAGTAAGTCCAATGTTTACTTGGAAGTGTTGTAAAAATTGATCAACTAGTTGTGGGAATGAATTTATTGAATTAGGAGGAAAAGAGCAAAACCACTCCAAAATAGTATCTTTGAGAGATCACGGGAAGAGTTTTTCTAGAAAGTCCTCTTCGAAGAAGAAATTACTACACATAGCTATAAATGCTGCCACATGAGTATTAGTATCATCTTTACCACCATACTTTTCAAAGTGAGGTGTCTCAAATGTTTTAGGCATTGGAGTTCTTAGGATTGCATAGGATAAAGGACTATGAGCGTGATATGTTGATAAAGTAGGTTGAGAAGAAGCATTGGTCAAATTTGTCACTTTTTTCTGTAAGGAAGTCATGCTTTGCAAGAGTTGGTTTAAGATGGCACCATTAGGTGATCCAGTTGTTGGGTTAGAAGAATTGGAAGTTGTGGTCATAAAATTTAGAAAAGATTGGTTGTGATGGTAATGGTAGGTGGTTGAGATCAATTGTAAGTGAAAGGTGGTTGAGAATAGGTGGAATGGAGAGGTGGTTGATAATGGTTATTCATATAGGAAGACACCTTAGGTGATAGGTTGTGAAAATTGAATCCCACATCCTTGTAATTATGTGAATTAGTGCCATTAGATACTCCTATTCTAGTAGTAGCATTACTACAAACTTGTGCATTAGTAGTGAGGATTGATGATGTGAAAGTGGATATTTTGGTAGTTGGTATAGGTGTCGATACACGTGTATGATTTGGTGATAACATATTGTTAATGGTATTCACGCAATCAGTCATTGTCATAATGTTGTTACCCACTATATGAGTTATTCCATGGAGTGTGTTAACACCATCTTGTCCTTCTTTTAATAACTCTCTTAGACTATGAACATTAGGTATAGCCTCTTCATCTATCCTTTATTTTTCCACAAATGCTTGAAAATAAACTAGTTCTCTATCTACCTTGTTTATTTATTCATCAGGTACATGTGTTATCACATCAATTGGGTCCTCAAAATCATGAAATGCTTGTTCCTCCATTGTAGTTGTAGGAGTTATGATATCTTGCAAAGTTTGTGTTTTACCCTTTGTAAAGTAAGTGTTCAATGAATTTTTTGATGTTTGTATATCGGTGTTATTAAAAGAAATAGAACCCATTAGTCTATGGATTCTCCTTACAAGGATGTTTCTATTAGGGTAGAAAGTTATACAACTCATACAAAAGCATACAACACTTGGTGCACAAACTAATAGAACAAGCCAAAAAGTAATGTAATTATGCTTTGTTGAAATACATAATGTGTAATTGCAAAAGGTGATAGTTTCAAAGATAGGATGCAAAAGTATGCACTATGATCCACCACTACACTTCAAAATCAGATTTGAATGAATGTTGGAAAGGAGTAGCAAAATCTGAAAATGAAATTTTGACTACAAACCCTAATTTTTTGCAAAGCTAGGTTATATGAAAAATGCAACTTTTTAAGAAAACCCAAGCAAATGAATCTTGTAAATGCAAGATTTGATATGAAACAAGTATGAATTACTGTAGTAAATGTTAGATCTGATGTAAATATCAGAAAATTAAATCTTTCTATGATATGCAATGCAAAATATGCAAAACTATGCCTTAATGCAAGCCTAGAATGCTTGTTTTTTGAAAATTTTTCAAATGTATATAAGGTTTTTCAATGTAAGATGATTAATGTGATATGAATGAATGAAAGGACTAATTACAACACTCAGAAAGATGCAATTTTAGTAAAAACTTGGGTTCACCAAAATGTTAGGTATGAAAAGAAGACAAGGGATAAAGTGTTAAGTGTATATCCAATCAAACCCTCCTTTCACAATAACATTCAAGGACAACAATTGAGCCAAGTCACTACAAGATGGATGAGGAATCAACTACAGGTTGATGTCACATAGGAATGATAAGGAAAGATAGAATAGATTGATAGATTTGTTAAAATTTAGTTTAATTAAGCCTCAAACCCTAATTATATGAAATTGTATACAGATGAAAAAATGCTACAAACAACTACATAGGAAGGCACTAATGAAGGATCAAAACATGCCAGAAGTTGGATTTTTAGAGGTAGAAACTTTGCAGACTATAGGGCGGGCGCCCAAGTCTGATAGGGCAACTATTCTACAAATCTGGGAAAGTGATCAGTGTCAGACCGTAACCTACTCCTGAATTTCTAGAAATTCCTTTCAAGAGGACTACAAGGTGAGCACCCTAGTCCAATAGGGTAGTGTTGTGTGGTATCACAACATGCCCCATTTTGCCTTAGAAAAATAGAGACCCAACCTTTTTGCTTGGTTTTTCTTGTGTGCTTTCCCTTTTGGGCGGTTTGGTAAAAGTCATGTCTTGATACATGTCAAATTTTAAAGTCATAAGTCTCCCTTACAAAGGTCACCAGTGGATAGATAATGAAATTCTAAGCTACTTTGCCTTTTGAACCATATTCAAATTCGATAAATTAAGAAAGTTATGCACGGTCAAAGCTTTGGTCAAAGGCATGCATATCTCTGTATGGATATTTGGTAGTGATATTCCGCATTTACATAATATCCACATCCTATGAAGTATCCATATCCCTATATAATGTCCGCATCTTGGTTAACCTATCAAGTTTATTGTAGTGAAACTCGTGAAACTATCAAATGTATGGACATTTTGACATGAACATGCTGTACCATGAAGTATCTATATCCCTATATAATGTCTGTATCTAGGTGATGGCCTGTCAAATTTAGTACAAGATATTTCTATATGGATATTTGGATTTCAAATATCCATGTTGAAATGTCCATATCCTTATCTCACTTTGAATCCCAAATTGTACTCCCAATGTTGACTTTTCAATGGTGTTTCATGTGCAGATACTCTTACAATGGATATTTAATGATCCCAAGGTTTTATCCAATATCCACAAGATGAAATACCCATATTTGGATGATGTCATCTATTTTCATCGTAAGGAAACATTTCAAAGCTGTTGGCATCATCTAGACATTTACAATATGGATGTTTTGCATTTGAAATATCCATACCTTTTTCAAATATCTATATTCACATTCTAACCAATGATACTTCTCCACGTGTCCCTACCATTGACTTTTCAACAAAGTCTATGCATATGGACATTTTTATATGGATATTTCATAAATCCTAGTTTTTGAAACTAAATTGAATCCCAATAATTATTTCTTTGGTCAATGATGTTTGACCCAGACTGGTTGCTGACATCATGTGGATGTGGTCATATGGACATGTCAACTGAATGTTAATATACCAAATATCCATATTTGGACTCTCCAGTGTTTAATATTGTGCATAAGGGTTGGTAGATTTTGAATTTGAAAATGTGCTGGTAGACGCTTGTAATCTCCTCCCACCTACGCATTGTAAAAACCTACCTAATCGCATGATAGATCATTAATACACCCTAAAAATGTGAAATTTGAGGGATAAAAGGTAAATTGCATAGCTTTGTTAATCACTTAAAGCATTCAAATGAGAAAGTTATAGAGCTTAAAAGAAATTCAAGGCAATTAGAGGTGATTTGTAGGTAGCTAATAAAGATTCATTCACGAACAAAAAATGGTAAGCAGTGAACGGAAAGCATAGAAGGTGCCCATCATCAAATGATGATGACATCCTATATATCTTTCAGGTTTAAAATTCTGATCGATAGGTATGAATAAGACAAAATCTTCTTGCCCTATTTTTGTTTTACTGTTGCAATAACAGTTACCTAAGGTAAACTTGGTAAAATAGGGTAAATTTCTTTGAATAAATATAGATTATCTTGTGGGTATAACATATTTTGGTTTATATATTAAAATATTGTGATTAAACCCCAAACCCTAAGCTAAACTATGGATGTCCATTATTTACAGGCCACCATGCAAAGCTGAAAAGACTGACAGGATGCCAAGTTCAAGGTGGACATGTTCTGACCCCAAGGGCTATTTGCAGGAAGTATGGATGTGCTAATGATATCCATTCTAGAAGCATCGATCTAAATGGATGGAGGAACCAAATTTTGTTGAGTGGTGATGGAAACCCAATCCTACAAAAGGTTTACAACACAGGTATGTTCAATGCAGTGGGCTTCCCATATGCGACAGAGGCATTGGCCCTCGTGCTAGCATGTGAGGAGAATTACAATCAAGTCACCAGAAGGGTGGAAAAGTAGGTGAGAGTCTATGCAAATTTCTCGGTGCAAGGCATCACAAAAAAATTCAAATTACCCACACACAGGGATATGTACAAGATCAATATTGATCAATTATCAAAAGAATACAACAACACTTCAGAATGCAGGAAGATCATGTTTTCCACATGGAGGGCTATTGATAGCAAGGTAAAAGTGTTGAATATAAGGAATACTGAGAGGGGGGGTGAATTAGTATTCCACAAAACCACTTCTTAACTTGTTTATTAATCCAATTTCCAAACTCAATAACATGAAAGAAGAATAAACATAACAACAACCATAAAGACATAACACATGAACACCAAGATTTTTACATGGAAAACCTAGAAAGGGAAAAACCACGGTGAGTGTTAGCTCACAATATATTATGATAGCTCAATACTAGATTACAAGAGGGCTCACTACCCTATGAAGAAGTGCTCACTGCACAAAGGGTCACTTCCAAGATAAAAGAAGAAAGAAGAAGGATTGGCTCATTGCCAGAAGATGAACTGCTGTTGATGCATCTACCACATGCTGAATCACAGTTCCATTGAAGGTTCAATATACAGATTCAAAGGTCTTCATTTATTCTGCCCTGCTTCTCAACTTAACTACATATACTCTGTTTTATCTCCTTGTTCAATTCTTTCTGCTCTGCATTCTACTCGTAACCCTTTGAATTTGCACAACACAACACAACTACTTCCACCCAACATTGAATTGCATCAAGTATATATATTCACTACAAGATTTGTCTTATAATTAGGTCAGCAAGCAAAACATAAACTGTGTACACAAATACATCTTGTTAATATACAAATGTCTTCACATGGGTTAGCTTCAATCATACCATCACTTAGATTGACTATTCAAACAATATAACTTCTCTGCATAAGAATCTAACATGTCTTTCAGCTTGTTCCTTAAGAGTATACTTGATCAACTCATCTGTCACATCATAATTCCCACTGCGGACCATATGAGACTCTGAGATGAATAACCAACAAATATTCTAGATCTCTTAGCATACCTTCATAACTGTAGAACAAAATATACAACTATAGAGGAATGCAGACCCTTTTCTCTAGCATTGTGCACTGTTCTTGACTTAACTCTGTTCACCTGGACTTAAGTATTTTTCCATGTGACGTCTAGAGGAGGTCAAGACTTGAGCACTGGAACAAATCATCACTAAATAGCTATGAACAACATACCTGATCTACATATACTAATCTTTTACTGCGGAGGCATACCATCCCAAACATTGTTACTTACTCTGTATAATGTATAATGTTCATACTTAGTCATTTCCTCTTCCAGAGTAAAGTCTCTTTGTCATACCAGTGGAGTCTCCTTTGTTGCCATCAATGAGAACATTCAATCATCAAGACAGTGTCTCTTGCCAACAATCTCCCCCTTTGGCATTGATGGCAACATTTAGTGAAAAATGTGCATATGCTCCCCCTTACTCTGTGTTTCTTCTTCCCCTAAAATGTTTGCCCATTTTTCACTGATCTTCTTCTCTCCCTTTGACATCAATGGAAAAGGTGTATGTATAAGAGTAAAAAATTAGACCAAAACTACAAAAAGAAATCTTCATACTCTGTCGCATATGTACACATACAATACTTCAACTCAATTAGTTGCTGGTGAAAGAATATCCTTATACACAATCTTTAATTGTGTAATCTCTTCATCCCATCAAATTTTAGCTCTTTCCAAAATTTGAATGTGACCATTTATTATAAAGACTGATTGTTCTGCCTTTTACACATTAGAGTTTGTGTGAATTTGTGAAGCTACTTGTGCTTCTGCTGCAATACTGATCATTGAATCTAGCTTAGGACCAATTAGTCCTCTTAACTGACACATTTTATTTTTCATCTGATCCCTCTTATTCGTAAGATTACTTAACTCTTCATGAATATTAATTACTTGTATTTCTTTGTTGCTTACCGATTTAGCTGTTGGATCAAATGTTTTGGAAATATTTATCAGCTATAGTTTTTGATCCTTTATCTTTTCTTCTAGCTCTTTTGTAGCTATCGGCCAAGATAGGCAAAATTTTTATAGGTCACTTGCTTCTTTAATGGCACTCTGTATGCCTTTCATTTTATTGTCTAGTAGAGATTTGTCATTCACTATCATAGTCTTCAGCTCATTTAACCTTTTCTCATCAAGCTCTTGTCTCACTTTTGTCTCAGCAGATTTCTCAAAAGATTCAAAATGCTCACTTACTTATTTTATGAGTCCTTTAAGTTGACTTATAGAAGACAAAGAGGTGTCTTTCTGATATGACGACATCAGCTTCTCCAAAATGTTGGATGCCTTACCAATCAGTTCACTGTCCTATATGTGAGACTTTAAAATTTCTTCTTGTGCCTTTGCCTACATAATTGATAAAGGTTTAAATTTCTGTACTAGGGACATTGAGTCCATGTTTATTGGTCCTTGCAAAAATTCTAGCTCATCCAAGACCTATTTCTCTTTCTCCAAAAAGTCTTTAATTGATTCTATAGTGTCTCTTGCTATACTAGAGACATCTGTTTCTTGGTTTAGTTCTTGAGGATCTAAGTCCATAGCTTCATTTGTACTATCCTTTTTTTTTTGGTATAGGAATTTCCTTATCTTGCTTCTCTTCTTGATCATCGACCTTATCTGTCTTCTTAGTCTTCTCCAATCCTGTCTTGTGACCTGTTTGATGTTCTAGAGGGAGACTAGTCTCAATAACTATAGCAGATGCTTCCTTCTCTTTAGCCACTTTTTTAGCTAACCCTTGTTCCAAATTTGCTTCTAGAAAAGATGTATCATCTCCAACATTTGTTTCATTATTGTCATAGATTGTTGGGAGATGAAATTGTCTTAGCACTCTCAATATGATTTCTTTAGTCTCCTTTACTACTTTCTCAATGTTGCCTCCCATAAGAGTGTTCATTCTCCTTTTTGTCCTGAATTCATTATTGAGAGCTTTGGAGATCGTGGTCTTTTCTTTTAGGGAAATCTTCGGACATAACCTAACAAGTGTGTGCTCTCTAATTTCAGTATCCTTGGCCATGGCAATTTCTTTCCTTACATACATAATGCTATTCAAGCTATTAGGAAGATCACCAATGATTTCAATAAGAGCCTTATTGTATATGTTTAGATACTCTACAATGGCATCTTCCAAAACCCTTTTATCTGCATCATTATAATCATCATAGAATTGGGCTATTGGTTTCAAATTTCCATCCACTGTGACAGCCTTAAGAACATCCCCTAGATCTGGCTGTGATACATTTTACCTTTCCCTTTTCTTTATTATATCCTTTCTAGAGGTTGTCCCTTTACTGCTTCTAGAGACATTGGGAGTCCTAGTTTTCATTCTTTTTACTTCATCTGTTTCTTTCTCTTCCTCATCAACTGGAATACTTACATGCATTCTTTTAGCCTATGTTTTCTTCCTTTGGTGACTGGTGGTAGGAATTTCCACACTTGCAGATGGTGTGGGATCAGAGGGAATAGATGCAACTTCTACAGAGGTAGATCCTCTAGTTCGCCTTCTTGACACATTTTTTTTTTTGTTTTCACTTGGGTTCTTCCAAAGCTTCAATTGGTTCACTTTCTCTCTTTTCTTTGGCTACCTTTTCAGCTTGTGCTTTTTTCCCTTACCTCTTTCACTTGTTCTTTTGTGAAGCCTTGTCGCAGGGTGAAATCCTCTGCCACTCTTCGCATTTTCTTAGAGATATCTGGTTTTCTTACTTCAACATGAATTTTAATAGACAGTTCTTCATATGTTCCAAATCTTTCCTCTTTGGGGTCCCAGGGCTTGCTTAGCATGTGTTGTGCATAGTTATCCAGAATAGCTCCATCTACTTCATAGCCCATTGACATAACCCAAATAGTTCTAGGCTCAACAACCTCCATCAAGCATTGGTCTTTGGTTACAATAAAGCATATGTCATCCTTGTATTTTTCCACAATTGCTTTTGGAATTCTTTCTCTTGATTGCATCATTTTTTGGAAGTTCTTGAAATAGCCCCATAGGGCTATATTTTGTTCATCATGGTTTCCAATGCTATTTAAATGATCCCTAATTTGTACAGCAACTGGTTGACTATTTAACCAAAACAAATTCTTCACCTTTGGCAACTCATGCATGAAGTAGAAAACAAATAGATGATCAATGTACTAAATTTGAAGGGGTATTTTCTTTCTTTTGTTTTCCGTAGGTTCTCCATCACTTGTTGTCGAAGCAATTCATAGATATCATAGTCTGTATTCTCCTTGATCATTTGATAGGTAGTGTATATTACAGTACCGGAGACAGAGTTCTCTCGATTGGTGAAATAGACTTTGTATCCCAACACCATGGATGCAAATCTTACACCATAATCTTCAATATCATTGATTGTTAAAGCCCTTTTATCAAATTTTACTCCGTTGCTGCCATTACTGTGTCATTCTTCACATCTTTCAATAGGGGAACACTACTAGTAGAGCTTAGTTCAGTCACAACCCTAATTGCATCCTTGGTAATCTTGAACAACTGTTCCAACCACATGAATTCATTGTGGATTCTACTCAAGACGTACCAGACCCATTCATCTTCTGTAAATGTAGGAAAGTTTTTATATTGAATAAATTTTTTCTCTTCCAAGGCTTTGTATTCTTTTAACTCAAATTGATCACCACTTAGATGATTCTGATATAAGTCTAAGAATATACTGTCACCATGCTCTTCTAGGGCAGCATGGATGTAAGCCCTAATGTCTTCCACATGCATTACACCATATGAAATTGTAGAGAATGCACCATTTGGGTCGACCTGTATTGATTTGAATGGATGTTTTTTGAATTTTGGCTGGGCTCTTTCAGTTATATCAATCACATGTGGTGTTGCCATTTTGCAAAGATTCAAATGAATTCACAGTAAGATTTTGAATCTGAGGAATACCTCTTTTCACTGAGTTAGGGTTTCCTTCACCTGAGATCGATTTGGCTTGAATTACTTGGGAAATCTCAATAGACACTTGGAATTAAGCTTTAGTTTGCATTAGACACTTTAAAGTTTGAGTGTAGAATGAGTTTTTTGTTGAATGAGCCCCCTTTTAATCCTTTATTTGTCTTGACCTAAACACCATAAATGCTCCTATCTCTGTTGAACTCAACCAATCTAGATTTCTCTACATTAATCTGTATTTGATCATTTTTCACCATAATTTCTTTCAAAAGATCTGTCATATGAATCCTTTCAACATCTCTTCGTGCTAGATCTCAGCACTGACAGTCTAGCTAGGGAATTAAGATTTTCATTTCATTTCCCCCTGAACCAGAGCTCAAAAATTCACTTCCCAGAGGAAGTATCTGCACCAAAAGCTGGTGTAGATCCACCCTTGACTTTAATTACTTCTTTCTTAATCTAGATCTTGTCCATTTCTTTCTTAGTTTCAATTGGGTCAACATTTTCCTTTCCCTTATCATTCCTTTGCTCTGTTTTCCTTTCTTCAGCACAGTAGTTTCTTTTCACATTCTTGCTTCTGCAAAATCTTGCAAGATGTCCAAACTTGTTGCGATTGTAGCACACAATGGTTCCCTATCCTTGATTCCTTCCTTTGAATGAATTCATCCTTGATTTGCATTGATTAGCCATGTGTCCAAATCTATTGCAAGCAAAACATCTTCCATTGAATGATTGGGTATTCCTTGAATTGTGAAATCCATTTCTTACCAGACTTCTACATTCATTTGATCTATGACCAATTTTCTTGCAATTGAATCATTGAACTGAGAATGATGGAACATTCTGATTTATTCTACTCCTACACTGAGTAACTTTATGACTAAACTTTTTGCAATTAAAACAATGGCCATTGAAAGATGGGTACCTTTGAGCATTTGGCTATCTAACCGGAGGTCTTCTAGGTCTTCTTCTTTGATTCCTGAACTAGTTGCCTTTGTTTTGATTCAATAGAAAGTTTCCTTGAGCTGATTTTAAACTCTCTCCTTTCTCAAATCCTAAGCCTTGCTTATCATCTGAACTCTTTTGACTAGCAATCATCTCATCAATTTTTGCAGAACTTATCTTGAACTTTTCTTCATAGCTCTTGGCTTTTTCCAAGTCTATTTTTAGGCTCACAACTTCTTCTTCCAATTTGACACATTCTTCTATCTTTCTATTTACCATCAGATTTAGATCTTCTTCTGCTTTAGCTCTTTTGATAACTTCCACTTTCAAGTCATACAGGTTCTCATTTGCTGATATCATTTGTTCACTAACATCTCTATATTTTTCTTTGAATTTCTTGACTTGTTATTTAAGCTTTAAGATGCACTCATCAGCTTCTTGAATGTTATCTTTCAGATCTCTAATTTCTGCTTCAGATTTTTCAAGATCAACAAGAGCTACTTCTAATTCAACATTGTTTGAGAAGTTTCCAAATCTCCTGGCTGCCATGAGTGAACTTTCCCAAATCTTCCTCAAGTTGTTAGGCTTCTTCCAAGGAACCTTACTCTGATACCAATTGTTGAATAAAAGGAATACTAAGACAGTATTCCACAAAACCACTTCTTAACTTATTTATTAATCCAATTTCCAAACTCAATAACATGAAATTAGAATAAGCATAAGAACATCAACCATAAAGACATAACATATGAACACCAGGATTTTTACGTGGAAAACCCAAAAAAGAGAAAAACCACGGTGAGTGTTAGCTCACAATATATTATGATAGCTCAATACTAGATTACAAGAAGGCTCACTACCTATGACTCACTACCCTATGAAGAAGTACTCACTGCATAAAGGCTCACTGCCAAGAGAAAAGAAGAAAGAAGAAGGATTGGCTCACTGCTAGAAGATGAACTGTTGTTGATGCATCTACCACATGCTGGATCACAATTCCATTGAAGGTTCAATATACAGATTCAAAGGTCTTCATTTATTCTACCCTGCTTCTCAACTTAACTACATATACTCTATTTTATCTCCTTGTTCAATTATTTTTGCTTTGCATTATGCTCATAACCCTTCAAATTCACACAACACAACACAACTACTTCCACCCAACATTAAATTCCATAAACCGTGTACACAAATACATCTTGTCAGCTTGAACTTGTGTACAATCTGTAATGTGGTCTTAAAAAAACATACAAAAGTCTTCACATAGGTCATATTCAATCATACCATCACTTAGATTGACTATTTAGACAATATAACTTCTTCGCATAAGAATCTAACATGTCTGTCGGCTTGTTCCTTAAGAGTATACTTGACCAACTCATCTGTCACATCATAATTCCCACTACAGACCATATAAGACTCTAAGATACATAACCAACAATCATTCTAGATCTCTTAGTATAACTTTAGAACCGTAGAATAAAATATACAACTACAGAGGAATGCGGACCCTTTTCTCTAGCACTGTGCATTGTTCCTGACTTAACTGTGTTCACCTAGACTTAAGTATTTTGCCATGTGACTTCCAAAGGAAGTCAAGACTTGAGCACTGGAACAAATCATCACTGAATAGCTATGAACAACATACCTGATCCACATATGTTGATCTTTTATTGTGGAGGCATACCATCACAACTATTGTTACTTACTCTGTATAATGTATACTATTCATACTTAGTCATTTCTACTTCCGGAGTAAAGTCTCTTTGTCAAACTGGTCGAGTCTCTTTCCTTTGTTTCCATCAATGACAACATTCAATCATCAAGACAATATCTCTTGCCAACAAAAGGTGGTGATGAAGATGCCCCAACACCTATTCAAATATGATTTTTCTCCTGAGATACAATACATGATTGTCTTACTGAGATGGATGGAAGGAAAGAACAATTCTGGAACATTCAAGCCATGGATGTATGGACACATCCGAATGGTCAAGGACATGGAACAAATAGTGCAATGGGTGAGGCTCATTAGTGATATCTTGCATGAGGGGATGATCCAATGGAGATAGAAAAGAAGATTATTTTACATGACATCATATGTAGTATATGCATGTGCATAGAGGTCTACATTCACAAGATTACAGATAGTAGGGAGAATTGGATGCCTTCTAGAAGAACATACTATTTGGGAACATTACCCACAACTGGAATGGAGAATGTCAATATAGCATTACAAAAGGGTGAATGACTATTGTATAATGCATTTGGTGAGGTTGATGGAAGATGACAAGGAAAAATGATTATCAAAAGAAGCCCAAGAAGTAGTTCAAATGAATGAAACTTAGTTTATCTAGTTTTCCATGTTCTCATACATCCATAAGGAGGGATTTGAGGGTAACCCATTTATGTTTCCCAGATACCCCACTGACAAGGTGATACTGCTAGAGGTCACAAGGCAAATCATACCATCGTATGAAGCCTATATGAGGAAGAACAAAAGGGGAAATGTTAGGTTCCCAATACATATAGATTGGTATTCTTGTGGCTCAATAGATGGAGTCAAGAAATTTGAGGCAGAATTACACATATTACATATGTAGTTGTTCCCCTTGGTAAGGTAATATGACCCATACCATAGGATGGAATGATATGTTAATAAGAAATTATATCATGAAGTCCATCTGGAGGACTATTGGGCCAATTGTATTGATGAAGGGGAGGTAAGACGAAGAAGTTACGAAAGGTTGACATTAAACCAGATTAGGACATTGGGGTGTTTTGATGTCCCCCTAGTTGAAATCAGATGATGGAAAATTATTGAATGAAGAATATGAATAGAAGCAAGTGTACAAGGAGATGCTACCTCTCCCAGATTGGACCAAGCCAGAAGACACATCCTTGGAAGTCATAATTGCCAAGGTGATGAGATTCACAAAAAATTGGGTGCACAAAAGAGTGGCAGAGATAAAGGTCAAGGGGGTGGCTATAACCCTGGATAAGAAGAGGAAGAGAAAAGAGAAGGACAATATTGAATTTGATGACTTCCTCATCCACAAGCATCAGGTCATGGAGGTGAAACTGGAACAACCAGGTCCCTCTGGATCTGAGGAAGCATTCATGTCAGAGAACATTACCATTGCCACAATCCCATCTCCCTCTGGGGATGACCCTTTGAAGGCCATTCCCATTACCAAAACAAATTTAAGAGGAGAGGAGCATGTGGATATGTTTGGTGGGGTAAGCATCCTTAAACAGTGTTATGTCAGAAATTGTCCTCCTGTATGGAATGACACAATTTCTCGTAGTTTATCTCATCTCCTTTGGTGTCCTTTCGACGTATTTATTTTTGGCCTTCCTAAACTTTGATTGACCTAGGTCTAACTGAAGAAATGTCATATTCTGGGATAACTAATGACTAAACCTAGAAAGAAAGTTTGGATTCTAGACTTCCTGGACCCCCTTAATGTAAATCTAATTACAAAATCAGGGCTTGGGCTTGGGCACTCGCGCCCTAGCCCTGCCCCATTTTTCAGGGTTTTGAATTTTGGTGGGGTGTCGGTTCTCGCCATGCACCTCGGGATTCCATTTTCAAATTTTCATTTTTGTGTGATGTCGGCATGTTATTTCAAATATGTATGCAAAAAGGTCTGGCGGAAAGGAGCGACAGGAAGACATATATTGCAGGTACAATCATCATAGAGTTTCAAATTTTGGGATTGTAGAACTTTTAGGGAAAAGGGACTCATGCCCAAGCCCACCTAGGCATTTTCTTCAGGATCTGGAAACCTCTGGAGATTACCTAATACCTGGTGTAGAAGATTCTAATAGTCAGAAAATTTTGGGGCAAAGGGACTAGTATCCAAGCCTAATAGGACTTCATTTTCTGGGTGCACACTCTCTGTACCTTATAATTTGTATTTCTATGATCTGTTTGTTTGTTTCTAAGTCTAAAATCAATTTATTATAGTTTGATTGATAATTCAAGGTTTCATGCTTAGTGGATGATATAAGCTAGTGAAAGCCTAATCAAAACATTTGATCAGTCATAGTTAGAATAAAAGGGAACCCTAGGAAATCAATAGCTTATTCCAAGCTTGTTTCCTACTTCTCTAATGTTTAGCAAGTGAAAGAGTGGGGCTTGATTTGGTTTTAGATAACTATCTTTATCCCACATTTTTCCACTAAACATTTTAGTGAACCTGTGCTCTAAAAGAATTTGCATCCTTTTTAACATCAGATCTGAATTAGTTTGCTTTGCTAAATTACATTTAGATTGCAAACCTACTTTTATGAAAGTACATACATTGAATCTTGAGTGATTTCTTTATCTTTTCATTAAAAGAGTTTGAAATTACAGCTTTGTGTTTTGTATAGTGGATATATGCACAAACATGGGGGACCAAAAAGTTGCCACATGGATTTTTTGGTCCCATGCAAAGAAAAATGTGAGTGTGTTATAAAATGCTCACATTATAACATGCTCGCATTTTAGGCTTGACAACCGAGCCTATTGTAGAGCCTAAAACATGAGCGCATTATAACACAAGCGTGTTATAATGTACTTGAATTTTGCTTTGCTTAAAAGTGCAAAAACCTCTAATTTCTTCATTACCCATGGCCAAAAGTTTGAGTGTGGAGAAAATACAGACATAATAGCACGAGCACATTCAAGGAAGGTGAAACCAAGCAAGTGCAAGAGAAATCAATATTTTCACGATGCCACCTCACTAAACCCACTCCCAAAGACATCATGAAGCAAGTGGGGAGGGTAGAGCAGCCAAAGAAGGTAGGGTTTGATTAATTTTTTGTGAGTTTGAAAAGAATTTTTGGCTTTTATAATGTTTGATTAGTTTTTTATATTGCATTTACAGTTAATAAGGTAGGAGAAAACACAAATCTAGCTGAGGAGGGTCAAAACAACCCTCAAAACCCTCAAAACCCACCTTCATGTCCTCATAATGTAAGAGATACTCAAGAAAACTACTTAGGGTAAATAGAAGAAAAAAAGACATCTTCAAACCCTTATTGAAATGTTAAACAATCCAAGTGCAAGCATCGATCGTAGAAGAGTGCTTGAGAAGTCATTAGAGATAATTGTTTCCCACACCAAATCGGTGACAAAACAAATCACCAAATTTCATGACTATAGTGAGAGGTGTCAGCAATACTATGCTGACAAATTATCTTATGAATAAGTGAAGAATGAAAAAATTACAAAATCTGCATTATGTGCACACTTTATTAATCCTAAAACTGGCCAAAGATTAGAAGAAACTTGCAAACAGTTCCCTATTCATTGGTGTAGAATCAAGATATATCACAAAACTTTTGGGATAGATGGTACATGGTCTTCAATGAGAGCCCACTCAACAACAGTGAGATGCCACAATATTTCTTGAGGAAACTCCATTGTGAGTTCATCCTCAAGAAGATTCCCAATTATTTTGACATTTGAGAGTTCCAGGGTGGAGGTGGTGGCTTTGCCCAAGATAGAGAGGGGGCTCAACTAGACCAAAATTGTGTACCTAGACCCCTGTTGAGGCTAGAATGTGTGTCACTCCCTTCAACTTTGAAGGAGAGTGTTGAGGTGGAGACATTACATTCATTGATTGCTCTCATGTAGTCCCTAGCACAACAAGTCGATGATCTCACCTAGGCCGATGAGGGTGAGAGAAGTAGGCATCATTTGTCCCCACATTTGTGTAGTTCATGTGGGAACCTATGTGTTTATGGGACACATGACTCATGGTAGGACTCTCGATAGGATGCTGCGACACAGGGGCATCATCCAATGGTGGACACATCCATATTAGATGATATTGTTCTCACTGATGATGTCTTACAATATACATTTGGTATTGACTCTCAGGTAATTTTTTACAAGTTTCATCTTGATTTAATATATTCTTATTTGAAATTTGTAATTTATTTTATATGTGTTGACCTATTTTTCCTCTGCACAGAGTTAAATAGTTCACCTTGTATTTTCCTTGAAAATCCTTTAGAAAATGACCCTACAAGGCTTAAATCCTTCAAATATTTATACTATGCCTTGTCAAAAAATCCCAAAAATCTCACCTTGAGAATCTTTGTTGAAAACCCAAAAAACCCAGAAACCCTTTGTCTTCAAGTACTTTCCATCACGGATAAATCTCAATTTCATACTTAGTATTTATATATGTATTTTTGAATGTATGTTCGCATGTACACTCACCTTTGTATATTCACATATGCAAAGGAAATGTACATCGGTGAGATACAAGGCACCATATACAAAGCGCATATGCAAGGGGTGGAATGTAGGTTTGAATGTATGTTCGCATTGTATGTTTAAACATAAAATTGCACATACAAAGGCAAAGACATAGAAGGCCGACATACAAGTGGAGGCACAAATCAGACATACGAGGCGTTTGGAGGAAAACATGCAAGGGACAATGTACAAAGGAGAATTTATATTGGCACACATGCAAAATCAACATACAAGGCCAAATATACAAAGGAATGTGGGGTCCGCCGAATGTACAATGGGCAACATATAAAGATACAATGCCCAATGCATATACAAGGCCGACATATAAAGGGCAATATACATTCACAGATACAAGGGTCATATGCAACGTAAAGATACATCGGTAGGATACAAAGTTGAATGTACAAAGGAAATATACAAAGGCAATATACAAGCCATACCCGACCCAGAAGTCAATTTTGGCAAATTCAAAGGTGAAGTCTGCAGCTTGTATATTGAGTGCATTGTATATTGCGATATACAAATAAAATATACAAAGGTAAAACATACAAGGCGGATCCGACTGGGGAATCAAATGCAACGGATGGTCTTTTTGGGGTCCACAGTTGTATGTATAAGTACATTGTATATGCCGAAATACAAAGAAGAAGTGATACAAGATGGACCTGCTGCAATGTTACAATATGGTTGATGATCTTTTGAAGTCTGCACATTGTATGTATATTTGCGATTGTATGTTTGCATATACATTTTCATATACAAAGGGTTTTGCATGTAAGGGATTTTGATGAGACAATATGCATCGGTGACTCAGTTCATAGTCATTCCGACCACCGATAAGAAGATGCAGTTTTTTTTAGCGATGGGTCCCAGCGTCAATGCGGTAGCAAATCAGGTGGCGCCATGTGTTAGAAGTGATATACAGGGGCCGATTCAAAAGATAAAGACCCATGTTTGTATGCAAGCGCATGCATATTCAAAATATACAAAGGTACTTCAAAGGCTGATTTAGGTCGTAGATGCAAAGTGATATACACAGGTAGTTGACCGTAACTTTGACCACTTGTATCTTCCACGTCCTAGTGAATTTCGACATGATTCAAAAGGCAAAAGTGCTTGTTTTTGCCTCCTCTTTCATTTGATGAGATTTTGAGGGATAGATTCTCACTTTCAGTTTTGGATCTGGATTTGCATGTTTTGGCTATGGGACATTTCAATAACCATTTTTTGAGCAGGATGCAGATATTTGTTGCATTAATTGTTTCAGGTAGAGGAAGCTGCTCGCATTCAATGACCAAAAATATCTCTCCACTGCCTTGTTTCAGATACTTCATATATTCATGGTTGAAGATAGACGATGAAGCAGCTCGTATTCAATGCTCAAAATATCTTCCACCAATTCATTATTGAATATAGACGATGCATCAGCTTGCATTAAAGACTCAATATATCTTCCATCTACCTTGTTCCTGATCTTTCAGGCCATAACTTTTACAAGTAGGCATCCCTTCAGGCAGATACTTTCTGACAGCGTCCATGGGGCAAATTTTTGTAACCAACTTAGGTCAGATTGAAATGCTATATATGCATGTGAGTAAAATGTAAATAGGGTTGGAAAAATTTTAAGCATTGAGGCTTTTTTGTTTCCAAATAGAGCTTTTTGCTGCTATAACTATGCTTTCTTATTAAATATATGCAAGATATTTTACCTCTTTTACTGATTTTCTAGTTTAGTGTGAACTTGCATATGGTTGTCTGTGAACATTCTGTTCCTCTCAGCCACCTTGTTTCTCACCTTTGCTAAAAATCATTTGAATCTGTGTATATTTACTTGCTGTATCTGGTTATGTTGTGTATTTTCTCAGTACTGTGAGGGTTCTTTTGTTCAACTTGGTGAATCACCCCTTTACTTTTCAAGTTTTCTATTTCATCTTTCATTTTTAAAGAATTCCTTCTCCCTTTTCCTCTACAAATTCAGTAGATTTTAGGTGATAACTAGTTAAGGAAGCCAGCCTTCTCTGAAGGTATAATCTTATTTTGCAAGGTCCCACACTTCGAGATCATTCCCATGTTTCTCTAGATTGCTAAAGTTTTACAATTGTAGAAAGGGTGCAAATTTGAGAGACAACAGTTTCTGGCATGCCTGGTGGGACCTAACAATAATTTTTTGCTGGTTATGATATGCTACTAGCATTATCAGTCTTTTAAGAGGTAATTTTCTGCATATCTGGCAACTCATGCTAAGAAAGGACAAGTAGATTAATGCTACTATCACATTTTATGAGAAAAATTCAAAATTGGAGTTCGAGTTCATTTGATTACTTGCAGCTGTCTCGGCCTAGAAGATAGAGTAGAGCTGTGGTAATGACTCTAGTTTCTAAAAGGGTACAATCAACTCCACCAAGTTTCAGTCCGGTTGCACCTATAGCCCCTGTAACAACTCAAGCAAACCTACCTCTAGCTGTTCCAATGGCAAGAAATTAGCTATTTGTGGCTTTTTGATGGGGGCAACCCATTGAATTTGACAGTGCATGATGTTATACCCATGGCAGCTTTGAAGAGTCTACCCTATTTCACAGGGGAGAATCAAACTACCCCAATTGAGCACATTAGAGATATAGCTTCTCTATGCGGTGTTCATCATGTGACCCAAGAGAATGTAGCCATCAGGCTGCTGGCTGCCTCATTTAAAGGAAAGGCATTACAATGGTTCAGGTGTTTACCAATGCAGACCATAGAAACCTGGGATAATCTAGGTGATAAATTGAACAAACAATTCCAAGATAAATCAGATAACCTATCATTGGTTGAACAGATGACTACAATAAAGAGAGAGCTCCCTAGGAGCAAATGATGGATTTCAACTTCAAATTCTAGAAGACATGGGACATAATTCCTGCCATGGTAAGGCCTCCATCAGAATATGCTTTTCTATATTTTTTGAAAGATTTAAATAGTGATATTTCAGTAATGATTCAATCATTGGGAGGTACAAGCCTACCTGATGCTTATGAAATAGCTATTAGAGCAGAAAATAGCTTGATCCAGGCTGGGAAAATAGCTCCTAGACCACTAGTACCCATCTTCCCTAAGATTCAAGCTTTGATGCCCTTGCCAATCCCATATTGTGCCCCTTTACGTACTGTGGCAGCATTACCAAATACTGCCAATTCTGAAAATGCTACTCCTAGCTCATCATAAGAGTTAAGATAGATTAAAAATAGCTAACAAAAAATAGAGAACATCCTGTAAACTTTTGGGAATAAGATGGTAAATGTAAAAGAGTAGCAGTCCCAGAACAGATAGCCTTATCAGCAATCTAGCCAAGGGCAGAATCAGCCTTATCAAGGGCAAAATAAGCCATACTAGGCTAATAGACCACCTTATCAAGGCAATTACTAGGGTACCAGGTAGAATGTCAACTAGAGGCCTTTCCAGCCTTACAATCTGACACCCATTAATACAGTAAGGGACCTTGTCCCTATTCAGAATAACCTTGCAGCTGAATATGAATGGTGTTTTCCATGCAATCAACCACACAATCAGGCAACCTGCTCAAATGGGGTGATAAATCAGGCTCTGATGGTGCAGAATGTTGCAGTCTCACAGCCAAATACACCTAATGATGGGGCTGTGCAATAGCAGGGGCAACCTCAAAATGATTCTGCCTTCGTAAATTGGTAGGAAGGTGAATTCTGTGGTGTAAACAACAATAATACTCCAGTTGTAGCAAATACAAGAGCCAAGAAGAGGGGTTATGAGATAGATCAAGCAACAAATAAAGGAAAAGGACCTGTTGATGCTTCTACATACTAGATTCCCCATATTTTGCAAAGAAATACTCAAGAAACTACAAGGGAACAACCTCATTTATAGGCTGATACTATTGCTACAAAGTCACAACAAAAGGTAATTGTCACTCCACCTTTCAATATCATTGAAAATATGAAGATGAATGTGACAATATCTATGTGGGATTCCTTAGCAATCCCAGGACAAAAGGATATGTTGAAATCTGCCTTGTCTGATTTAAAAGTGTCCAATGATGCATTTGTTGACCCAACTAGGGTTGTCCTTACCAATTCATCCTAGGACAACAACAAACAACCAAACAAAAGTGCTAAACCACTCCCATTTTATGTGTCTTTAATAATTGGAGACAAGTTAGTACATAACTGCGTGGTGGATAGTGGTGCAAGTAGTTCTGTGATGCCAAAACAGATTGCAGACCAATTAGGATTGAAGTACCAACCCCTAGAGAAAGGTGTGCTTCAGTTAGATGGCACAACTATTAACATTGTAGGTGTGATAAAAGATCTAACTCTCACCTTGCACACTTGCCCAAATGTTTCCATTTCCCAGGAGATATTCATCATAGACTTACCTCCTTATTTTGCCGTGTGTTTGTCAAGAGAGTTCACAGGCAAGATAGGAGGATATTTATCCTCAGACTGGTCCCACATGTTTTTCAGGACCAGATATGGCACAAAGGTGACCCTAAAGTCTGAATTGCTTACTCAGTACCACATAGAGCCTTATACACCAAGTGCTGTTAATGCAAATTGCATTATTTCTGATGATCCTAAGCTTGTTGATGCTCAAGAGCTGCAAGTTGAAAGTATACCAGAGGTGCTGTTAAAGGAGTGGGCCTCATAAAATGCTGTAGATGATCCTAAGGGACACTTTCAAGAAACTGGTATGGGGGTTTACATAGTCCATGAACCTGAAACAGAAATTCTAAACCTTGTAAAGAATGCAGAACAACAGATAGAGTAGCAAGAGGAAGTATGGAAAATATACTTAATGGCTCTAGGAACAGGAATGGATCTGGTGGTGGTGCAATGCTTGTGTCCTCCTAAGGTGAAAGATATTATTCTGCTTTCCATTTTGCTTTTTCATGCACAAATAACACTGCTGAGTATTAGGAATTGATCCAAGGTTTGCAGTGGGCAAGAAAGAGGAAAATTGGTTGTTTACAAGTGTTTGGGGACAGTGCACTTATTGTAAATCAGGTAAGAGGACTACATGTTACAAAGAATGATACTTTGAAATGCTATAAGCATAGGGTATGGGATATGATTGAAGAGTTTGATGTTTTCAATCTGATCTCTATTCCAAGAAATTAGAATTATCATGCAGATAGGTTAGCTGTGATTGGAGTTCAGTTTGATATCCCCAGTGATATTCAAAGAGAAAAGGTGTAGCCTCATGTGAAAATAGTAGATAGGCCTTCTATCCCTGACAATAACATTCATTGGCAGGTTTTTGAGAGCGATGAGCAGATCCTACATTTTCTGTTAGAAGAAGATGAGTTTTCTGTGATAAATCAGAATAAACTCAAACAATAATATGGCAATGATCAAATTGTTCAGTTAAGAACAAATAAGCTGCCCAAGGGATTGGTAACCTTGGAATCTATTTTTAGTACTGATGATCAGTTAAAGAGGAATAAAACCAGCATGCAGGTCAAAGAGAAACATTATGAGGAGCTGGAACTTTTCAAAGATAAGCTCCTCAAAATTGGTAAAATCTATACACCTGAGGATAGGAGAGCTTTTATTTCTCTTTGTCAAGAGTTTGAAGATGTGTTTTTTTGGGATTATTCAGACCTAAAGGGGTTTGACCCTCATATTGCCCAGCATACCATAGAGTTAGAACTAGGTACAAAACCTATGAGGCAGAAACAAAGGGCTTTAAATCCAAATCTTGAGCCTCTGATGATTAAAGAGTTAACCAAGCTAATCGAGGGAAAGATCATTTTCCCGATCAAGCATACTTCTTGGGTCTCCAACCTTGTCCCTATGAGAAAAAAGAATGGAGAGATTAGGCTATGTGTTGACTTTAGAGATCTTAATAGAGCCTCCTTGAAAGACCACTACCTGTTGCCCTCAATGGAGCAAATTCTACAAGTAGTGGCTAGTTCTGAAAGATTCTCCTTGCTTGATGGGTATTCTGGCTATAATCAAGTGTTAGTCAAGGAGGAAGATCAATTTAAAACCTTTTTTACTACCAAATGGGGCACCATGGCCTACAAAAGGATGCCTTTTGGTCTATCAAATGCTAGCTCTAGTTTTTAGAGAGCTATGGATATGGCTTTTAAGGGTTTGCTGTAAAAATTGGTACTAGTGTACCTTGATGACATTACAGTTTTCTCTAAAGATGCAGCTAAATAATTATTCCACTTGAGGTGAGTATTCGAGAGATGTAAAGAGTTTGGGATATCTCTCAATCCCAAGAAATGTATTTTTGCTATGCATGAGGGCAAGCTTTTGGGGCACATCATGTCAAAGGAGGGAATTACAATTGATGTTGAAAGGGTAAGAGCTATTTTGGAGCTTCCTTTACCTAGTCACAAGAAGGGACTACAAAGTTTTATTGGCAGAATTAATTTTCTGCGAAGGTTTATACCTAACATTACAAATTTATTAAAGTCATTGACCTCTATGCTAAAGAAAAATATAATTTTTAGTTAGATGAAGGAGGCCAAACTCAGCTTTGAGTCCATAAAGGAGGAGTTATCGGCTGCACCAACTTTGGTAAATCTTGATTTCTCCAAAGATTTTATCTTGTATGCTTATGGTGGTCTAGATACAATCTCTACAATTCTGGTACAGCAGCAGAGTGACGGCTTTGAATAGCCAATCACTTTCTTTAGTTAGGGGCTGGAGGAGTATGAGTAGAGGTATAGCTTCATTGAAAAACATGTCCTTGTAGTGGTAAGGAGTCTCAAGAAGTTCAGGCATCTTATTTCTAATAATAAGATACATTTGATGGTTGCTCACCCTAGCGTTAAAGAGTTCTTTTTAGGTAAGGATGTAAATGAGAAAAGGGCTGGTGGGATCACTAAAGTCATGGAATATGACATGGAGATCAAGATAACCAAGCTTGTCAGAGGTAGAGGAGTTAGTGAACAACTTGCTACCAGTTCTAAGAATGAAATACAAAAAGAGGAGGATGTGCTTTTGACCATTGAAGATGCGCATCAAGATGATATAGCTGTAGTGGGCACAAGTTGGGTTAATAATATGACTCAATTTTTGAAAACTGGTAAATGTCCAGTAGGTCTAGACAAAATCAAAAGAAGATATTTTAGACTGCAGTCCATTCCATATGTTTTAATAAATGGCATCCTTTTCAAAAAGGACTTTAATGGTGTGTTGTTAAGATGCATTGATAATGGTCAGATTGACAAAGTGCTGCATGAATTTCATGATGGAATAGCAGGGGGTCATTTTTCCCCAAGGACTACTACTTGGAAAATAATGAGAGCAGGATATTATTGGCCCAGCTTATTTAAGGATACCCATGCATGGGCTAGAAAATGTGTAAAATGTGCCATTTTTATAGGCAAAGAAAGGCTGCTAGCTTAACCTCTACAGCCAATTCAAGTAGAGCAGCCCTTCATGAGATGGGGCATTGACTTTGTAGGTCCCATTAACCCACCATCAAGTGCAGGCCACGGGTGGATACTTATAGCTACAAACTATTTCACAAGGTGGACTGAAGCAGTGGCTCTGAAGGAATCCAATGAGACTACTATTTTGAACTTTTATCATGATTTAGAGTCCAAATTTGGAGTGCCTGAATCAATCATCTCAGACAATGCTTTAGCTTTTGTTGGATTGAAGATAACTAACTGGGATGTTAAGAATGGGATCTATTTGAACACTTCCTCAAATTATTACCCACAGGGTAATGGTTTGGCTAAATCTACAAATAAGAACCTCATAACGATTATTAAAAGATCAATGGAGGACAACTAGAGGACCTGGCATACTAATATGAAATATGCCTTATGGGAAGATAGAATAACTCCCAAGAGGTCTATTGGGAACTCCCCATATATGTTAGTTTATGGGAAAGAGGCAACATTGCCTATGTCTATGGGAGTAGCCAGCACTTGATATCATGAATCAGCTAGAGATGTTTGAAGAAGAGGATCCCATGGCCAATGGCCATCAGATATGCTCAGCTTATGGAGCTTGAAGAAATCAGAGATAAAGCTATGAAAGCTATGGAGTATCATCAGCTTTAGACAAAAAGAGCTTTTGATAAGAAATCCACTCCTAGAGTTTTTAGGGAGGGTGATATGGTACTCAAGTGGGATGAGTTGAAAAGCAGGCTAGGCAAGCACTCCAAGTTTGATAGTTTCTAGAGTGGCCCATTTTTCATTACTGAATGCAAGAAGCACAATGCATTTCAGTTATCAAACATGGATGGAGAAAATTTGCCTATCCTAGTCAATGGGATGCACCTAAAGAGGTGTTTTGAGGTATGACTTACCTTGTAAATCAGTAAATTAGGTTTCTTGCTTTTAATAAGTGCTACTACACAATAGTTTAGATCCTTTTGTTTTCCCTAAGTGCTGCTAGCATAGCTAGTTGGGTTGCTTTCATGCTTTGGTTCTATTTTTGGTCTTTGCAAATGTTCCTCACTGCTAATATGCTTAGTTGCTAAAGTTAAGATTATTTGTCAAGATATATTTTTAGTCTCTTTATGACTCCATGCCTAATGGATGCTTAAGGCCACTGATCTAATTTTTAACAGGCAAACATCCCATAGAAGTTACCAAATTGTTGACCTATTTTTCCTCTGTGTAGAGTTAAATAGTTCACCTTTTATTTTCCTTGAAAATCCTTTAGAAAATGACCCTACAAGGCTTAAATCCTTCAAATATTTATGCTATGCCTTGTCAAAAAATCCCAAAAATCTCACCTTGAGAATCTTTGCTGAAAACCCAAAAAAACCCAAAAACCCTTTGTCTTCAAGTGCTTTCCATCGCAGATAAATCTCAATTTCATACTTAGTATTTATATATGTATTTTTGAATGTATGTTCGCATGTACATTCATCTTTGTATGTTCACATATGCAAAGGAAATGTACATCGGCGAGATACAAGGCACCATATACAAAGGGCATATGCAAGGGGTGGAACGTAGGTTTGAATGTATGTTCACATTGTATGTTCAAACATACAATCGCACATATAAAGGAAAAGATGTAAAGACAAAGACATACAAGGCCGGCATACAAGTGGAGGCACAAATCAGACATACAAGGCGTTTGGAGGAAAACATGCAAGGGACAATGTACAAAGGAGAATGTATATTGGTACACATGCAAAATAGACATACAAGGCTGAATATGTACAAAGGAATGTGGGGTTTGCCGAATGTACAATGGGTGACATATAAAGATACAATGCCCGATGCATATACAAGGCTGACATACAAAGGGCAATATACATTCACAGATACAAGGGTCATATGCAACATAAAGATACATCAGCAGGATATGAAGTTGAATGTACAAAGGAAATATATAAGCCGGACCTGACCCAGAAGTCAATTTTGGCAAATTCAAAGGTGAAGTCCATGGCTTGTATATTGAGTGCATTATATATTGAAATATACAACAGAAATATACAAAGGTAAAACATACAAGGTGGATCTGATTGGGGAATCAAATGCAGCGGATGGTCTTTTTGGGGTCCGCAGTTGTATGTATAAGCACATTGTATATGCTGAAATACAAAGAAGTGATACAAGTCGGACCTGCTGCAAAGTTACAATATGGTTGATGATCTTTTGAAGTCCACGCATTGTATGTATATTTGCGATTGCATGCTTGCATATACATTTTCATATACAAAGGGTTTTGCATGCAAGGGATTTCGGTGAGACAATATGCATCGGCAACTCAGTTCATTGTCATTCTGACCATCGATAAGAAGATGCATTTTTTTTTAGCGATGGGTCCTAGCTTCAATGCGGTAGCAAATCAGGTGGTACCACATGTTAGAAGCGATATACAGGGGCCGATTCAAAAGATAAGGACTCAAATTTGTATGCAGGCGCATGCATATTCAAAATATACAAAGGCACTTCAAAGGCCGATTTAGGTCGCAGATGCAAAGCGATATACACAGGCAGTTGACCGCCTGTATCTTCCATGTCCTGGAAAATTTTGACATGATTCAAAAGGCAAAAGTGCTTGTTTTTTCCTCCTCTTTCATTTGGTAGGATTTTGAGGGATAGATTCTCACTTTTAGTTTTGGATCTGGATTTGCATGTTTTAGCTATGGGACATTTCAACAACCATTTTTTGAGCAGGATACATATATTTGTTGCATTCATTGCTACAGGTAGAGGAAGCTGCTCACATTCAATGACCAAAAATATCTCTCCACCACCTTGTTTCAGATACTTCATATATTCATGGTTGAAGATAGACGATGAAGCGGCTCGTATTCAATGCTCAAAATATCTTCCACCGATTCATTGTTGAAGATAGACGATGCAACAACTTGCATCAAAGACTCAAAATATCTTTAATCTACCTTGATCCTAATCTTTCATGCCATAATGTTTGCAAGTAGGCATCCCTTTAGGCATATATTTTCTGACAGCGCCCATGGGGCAAATTTTTGTAACCGACTTAGGTCAGATTGAAATGCTATATATGCATGTGAGTAAGATGTAAATAGGGTTGGAAAAATTTTAAGCATTGAGGCTTTTTTGTTTCCAAATAGAGCTTTCTACTACTGTAACTATGCTTTCTTATTGAATATATGCAAGATATTTTACTTCTTTTACTGATTTTCCAGTTTAGTGTGAACTTGCATATGTTTGTCTATGAACATTTTGTTCCTCTCAACCACCTTTTTTCTCACCTCTGCTAAAAATCATTTGAATCTGTGTATGTTTACTTGCTGTATCTGGTTATGTTGTGCATTTTCTCAGTACCATGAGGGTTCTTTTGTTCAACTTGGCGAATCACCCCTTTACTTTTCAAGTTTTTTGTTTCATCTTTCATTTTTAAAGCATTCCTTCTCCCTTTTCCTCTGCAAATTCAGTAGATTTTAGGTGATAACTAGTTAAGGAAGCCAGCATTCTCTGGAGCTCTGATCTCATTTCGCAAGGTCCCACACTTCGAGATCATTCCCATGTTTCTCTAGATTGCTAAAGTTTTACAAATGCAACAAGGGTGCAAATCTGAGAGACAACAATATGACTCTATATTCAAAGTCAAAAATAATGTATGTAATTGTCTGTGCAATAAAATTTTAGGTTCAGAGTCTTCATCCTACCTTCGTTAGCTATCCATTGGCAGGTTATGAGAGGAGGTCAAGTTAGTAGGTATGTAATTTATCACATGATCGTAATTATTGTACATATATCAATGGTAATATTATTTTGCGACAACTTGATGATTTCAACAGGGAGCTTCACCAGCACCTTCATGGTTTCCTTGGTCCCTTGGATGCAAAACCACTTATACAGAGGTAAATTTAACCATTTCTAATCATTATGCATTTAAATAATATTATGTATTTATTTTGGTCGAATAATCTTGAGCTCTATTTTTAGATGCTGAATATGGAGACTCCTCATCTTTGTGAGTTAGCACAGGTAGGCATTGTTGTAGCCATGATGTCTTCAAATCCTTTGACTGAGGTATGAGCCAATAACATGAAAATATCATTTTGTATTTCTTGTTTTATCTCATGTCATTTGATGTACATAAATGATATTTATGTTTAGTCAATTTTACTTCTTGATGCTTTTCATAGGAGGTCACAACTCCAACTCGTCCAACTACGGACAAAGAGAGAGAAAAGGTGATCAAGAGTGATCATTGGATAGCAGTAAGTGTTTAATTACATATGTGATGTTATATATTTCATGTTTTCTATATTAATGTGCATATTGTTTGATTGTATTAATAGGTGGAGCTGCACAAATCTCTATCAAGGAGGTCTACTCAATGAGAGAGAGAGAGGATGAGTCACTGATTGGCTCTCCATCTTCATGGTTAAGAAAGGGCCACTGATTATTTGATCAAAGTCCATAGGAAACTAGTTTTTGGGACATTTTTTGTATGCCTAGATGGAGTTTTATACATACTTTTGTATGTTATTGACGTGTATTTTTGTATATGCTTGTATGGCTTTGTTTGGACATGCCTATATGGCTTTGTATATAGACTAGATGTTATGTTCATGACATTATGTATATGATAGTTTATATTAAATATTTAATATGATGATAAATTATCATTACAGGAATTTGGTTTTACACATGCCAATTGCATTTGCTTGAAAGTTTATAAATTGTTTTCAAATCATCCATTTTTTGCATATCTTGCAATCATTGCATTCCATGAGACTACACATTTCTTTGAGGCATCATGTCAAAGAGTTCATGCACCTTGTCTATGCTTCCACACTTTCCATACATGTCTACAAGGACAGCTGTAAATACTATTGAAATTAAGGAACACTGAGAGGGGGGGTGAATCAGTGTTCTGCAAAACTTATTATTTTGTTCCTTTATTAATTTACCACATACATTCAAAAGAAAGAAACATGAACTCAAGAAAAGTAGCAACAAAATCATCACACATGAACACCAAGATTTTTATGTGGAAACCTTGTTAAGGGAAAAACCACGGTGGGGTTAACCTACAAGATTTTATACTTTATTAAAAGTATTACAAATGGGAAGGCACATCCCTTCGGGCACACTGCCTAGAGCTCATTGCTCAAAGGAGGCTCACTGCCTACAATATTAATTACAAAGAGTTCATTGGAATACTTGAACTGAAGAATAGCATCTAATAATGCAAGATTACAGTTCTGGTTAGGATCAATATACCGACTTCACACACTTCATCTCTCACTGCCCTATTTTACTGTTCTTCCATGATCTGAGCCTCAGATCTCTGCTTCTCACTTGATACTACCACACTTCACACCTCTTATCTCATATTTGCACAACCATACCCCAAAATGCTTGCACCCATCAATCATATATATCCACAACATGAAATCACATCAACTATAGTTAGCCTCAATAAAACTTAGAAACTTTTTCAAGATCACTGTTTTGTTAGATGAATCCATGCACAAACATCAATGCAGACCACAACTTATGAATTTAAGTCACCACACATGTCAACCAATACCACTGGATCTCATAAATTACTCAACCAACCACTTTTCTTAATCCGCACAAGGATCAAACACCAAGTTGGCTTGTTCTTCACTGGACTAAACTGTCTAACCAAAACCCAGTACTTAGATGCTTGCAACTTTCAATCTCTTCATCACTGGAGGCTAAAAATTTGGATTTAGGTAGCCCTGACATCCCTTAACATACCCTCAGATCTACAACATAATATGATTACCTGTGGAGAAATGTGGACCAAAATGCTAGACCCTATCATATGCTCTGTTCCTATCTATCCAGACTTAGACAAATCTATAATCTGACTTCCGGTATGATCAAATGATACAATGTGGATGTGTAAGATAGATTCAGTTGCCATCAATGACAACACCTGACATGCCTAGTAGTATCTCTTGCCAACAATCTCCCCCTTTGGCATTGATGGAAACATTTAGTGAAAAATGACTAAGTGTTTAGAACAACTCCCCTTTACTATGTACATCTGTGATTTCCAATGCTCCCCCTTAGATGGATTCCTCATTTTTCACTATTTTCCACTCCCCCTTTGACATCAATGGAAAAGGTTGGGATTCACATATCAAAATTCATGCAAAAATTCTATGTACATGGGCGCATATATACAAACAATCCTTATGTCTTGTCTACATAAACTTAAACACATCACCAAAAATGTTTTTCAGTAGTGCCAATTCACTATCCCAACTTTTCTTCAAGCTACCAAAAACTGAAATGTGACCACTGAATAAAAATTCCTGTGACTCTACCTTCTATAGATCAGTGGGATTACTTGTCAGAGCAGCAACTTGAGCTTTTATCAAAGCATTGAACATTGTTTCTAACTTAGGGAAGATCAGTCCTCGGAGTTCACACATCCTTGCCACAATGTTTTCCTTTTCTTTCACCAATTTCTTTATATCATCAATCAAGCTAATTACTTGAAATTCTTGACTTGCCGTAGATACTATCAAAGGATTAAAGGATTGAGATACATTTAACAATTTTTTCTCAGACTCCTTTATTTTCTTCTCAATATCCTCTACAACTTTTGACCAAGATAAGCAAAATTTGTACACATCTCCTCCTTCAGTGAGGGCATTTTGAATACTCTTTACATTTGTATCCAGCATAATTCTATCATTGTCAATTATTCTTTTCAGTTCACTAAATCTTTTATCATTAAATTCATTCTAAACTTTAACTTCTACTGACTTCTTAAAAGACTCAAAGTGAGTACTTACATAATTTATCAGACTCTTCAATTGACCGGAGGGGGATGCTGATGAATCCTTCTGAAATGAGGGCATGATTTTCTCTAGAATACCGGATACAAGACCAAGCAACTCACTATCTTCTATATGGAACTTCACTATTTCCTCTCTGGCCTTAGCTTGTGCAAAAGAGGCCAACTTCATCTTCTATACTAGTGATAGAGTATCAAAATTGATTGGACCTTGTATTATATCTGGATCTTCTGCAACTTGTTTATCTTTCTCCAAAATTTCTTTCACTACTTCTGCAGTGTCTCTTGCCCAATATGATGTTTTAGTTTTATGCTCATTAGGGCCTACATCTTCTCCCTTTCTGGAGTCAACCACATTGTCTTGCTTATCATTTTCATTCTTTTTCTCTGCTCCTACTCTCTCTGCATAACCAACAATGTCTTCTACATTCTTCTCCGGAGGATTTTGTGTATCCTTAGCAGCAACATTATCAAATTCCTCAACATCAGGAGTGAAGGAATCAATTCCATCATCAGTTTCTTCTTCTTGATCTTCCTTGTCCTTGACTTCCACTTTCTGCTCTTTATTCTTCTCAGAATCACCTTTAGTAGGAGCATTCATTTCAGTATTTTCTTCACCAGATTGGTCCAGAGGAATTTGAGTATCCTCTACACCATCAACCATCTCTTCATTTTCTTTATTCAATATTTCCTCTTCCAGAGTAGAGAAATCATTTGCCTTAGCTTGTTGCTCATCTTCCTTCAACTCTTCATCATTTAGAATGGATGTATCGCTAGCATCAATAGGTTCTTCAGTGACAACATAGAACTTATTCTTGTCTAGGGCTTTCTTTAGAATTTGTTCTATTTCTTTGACCACTTCATCAATGTCTCCAAGCATTAGCTTATTCATCTTGATTTTGCTCCTAAATTCATCTTTAACTTCTTTGAAAATTTTATTTGCTTCCCTTTTAGAGAATACCAGACACAGATTGGACAACACATGTTCTCTCAACTCCAAATCCTTTACTTTAACAACTTCTTTTCTCATATCCAATATGTCACTTAGACTCTTAGGGATTTTAGAAAATTTCCACAAGTGCTCTGTTGAATGTATTCAAGTACTTAACAGTAGCATCCTCCAAAGTTATCTTGTTGGCTTTATCAAATCTATCATAATATTTTGTTATGGGCTTCAAATTCCCATGAACAATTACTACATTCACAATGTCTTCAACTGACAGGGTTGATTTTTCAACATGGGTCTCAGTCTTTTGTCTTTTTCTTACCCTTATACTTTTGGAGGGCTTGTCTTTGGCAACCCTTGATGCTTCTGCTTTCTCTGACTTTATGCTTCCAAAGGGCTTCTCCTTAGACACTTTAGTAGCCTTAGTACCTGAGGCCTTCAACTCTTTAACCTCACCATTTGACTCAGTCTCTTCTTCATCTTCCTTCTCCACACTGACATATGACCTTTTGGCCATTACTTTTGTCCTTTTTCCTTCCTTACCGGTGGATTTTTCTTTGGATTTCTCTACAATAGGAGAAGGTGATGCACTAGAGGTTGTACCAGAACTCTTAGTAGTCCTTGGCTTAGAAGAAGATTCTACTGGAACACTTCCTTGTTCCCTGTCCTTCTTCTCCTTCTTAGCTTTCTCTATCCTTTCCCTATTTTGTCTCACAACTTCTTTTGTTATTCCAATACTTTCTGCATACATTTCAACTTGCCTTTCGATCTTTCTCTTAGATTTAGGTTTCTAGAGCTCAACATGCAATTTCACACTAAGTTCACTATATGTACCGAATCTCTCAACTGAGGTATCTTTTGGTTTTCTCAGAAGGTGTTGAGCATACATCTCTAGTATTTGTCCATCAACTTCATACCCCATAGGCATGATCCATACAATCCTTCATTCAACTGCTTCCATCAAGCATTGATCTATTTCCACCATGAAATAAATTGTATCCTTGTACTTTTCTACCACATGAGTAGGGATTCTTTCCCTTGATTGCATCGTGTTCTGAAAATTCTTGAAATATCCCCTAAGAGCAGTCCTTTGGGCATTGGAGTCACCAATATTGTGTAAGTGCTCTCTTATTTGTATGGCAATAGGATTATCATTGGTCCAACATAGGTATTTCTTCCTGAGTAACTCATTCATGAAATAGAAGAACAGACACAATACCAACGTACCATTAACCAGTTTTGCAGCAACTCACATAGGTCATAGTTAGCATTTTCTCTTAACATCTGATAGGCAACATAAATGGCTATACTAGATATAGAGTTTCATTGCTGGAGTGATATATCTTATATCCAATCACCATAGATGCAAATTTGACATTTGAATTAGTTATATCATTTATTGTCATTGCCCTCTTATCAAAGTTTGATCTGGTAGCTTCAGTTACAGTCTAATTCTTCACTGATTTAGCATTGGTAGTCCACTGGATGAGTTCAATCCTATTACATCCTTGATGGCATCCTTGGTGATCTTGAAGGGTTTCATCAACCACATGAATTTAGCATGCATCCGACTTAGTACATACCAGACCCACTCATCCTCACCGAAGGATGGGAACCCAATAACCTGAACGAAATGTTTGACTTATAGTGTGTTATACTCAAGTTTAAGACCATGAATCTCATCCCTCAGATGATTCTTGAACAAATCTACTAATTTTGAATCCCCAAACTAATCTATGCTAACATGAATATAAGCCCTAATATCTTCAATGTGTAACACACCATGCAGAACATTTGAAAAGGTGCCTAATAGATTGATCTCTATAGATTTGTGTGGATGCTTTTTGAATTTAGGTCAAGGCCTTTCGATGATGTCAACAACCAATGGAGTAGCCATATATAAAGATTGCAAATTTAGAGAGTTTCACAGAGAATACCTTGTTTCGGTAGTTAGGGTTAGCTGTCGAATTCACTTTTTGCACTTCAAATCTTTGAAATCTTAGCTCAGATGCTCTTCTCCTTGTTCTCTTCAAATGCAAAGTGATTCAAATGTTGAGTAAATGACCTTTTATGCTCCACAAAACCTAATTCACCATTATAATAAATGCTTTGCCCTACTACATCCAGTTACACTGTTTTTGAATAGAATCAATCTTCAATTGCTCCACAATCAATCACATTAGCTTCTTTTCTTTGAGAATTTACTTCAACAAATCTGCAATAGGCTTCTTTATCTTCATTCATCATGCCAGATTTAGGCACCCACTTACTAGCAGGGGGAATTAGATTTTCAATGCAGCTCCCCCTGAGCCAAAGCTCCTATTTCAATTCCAGGAGGAATTATCAGCACCAGATTCCGGTGCGGACCCATCACCATCATTCATTTCACCTTTCTTCACCCATGTTTTGTTCATTTCATTCTGGATCTCATTCACATCTACTTTACACTCGCCTTTATCTTGTCTCTACATGTTTTGGTTTCTATTTACCAAACCTTTTCTATCATCATTCCTTCTTCTGCAGAATCTTGCAATATGACTGGATCTGTTGCAATTAAAGCACACAAAATTTATTTGCTCATTTACTTGATTTCCTCTTGATCTGCACTGATTAGCCATGTGTCCAAATCTATTGCATGAAAAATAGTTCCCATTGAAAGAATTGATATTTCTTCTGTTGTTAGAGTAGTTCATCATCATAGTTCTGCTATCATTGAATCTATGACCATACCTTTTATAATTGAAGCATTGACCAGAGAAAGATGGACCACTTTGATTCACTCTACTTCTGCACTGAGTAGCTCTATGACCAAATTTATTGCAATTGAAACAATTTCCATTGAAATATAGATACTGTTCCAAATATGTGCCTAATCGGTGGTCATTGATGTCAACATATCCTTGTTGTCATTAGTGTCAACTATATCTTATTCTATAACTTGTTTAGAAGACTTGTATGTTGAGGATATTGAGAAAATTAGCCTCTCTAGAAGAAACAAGTGAGTTACATATCTCTCTGTCAGAGACAATGAAGACAATGCAGTTCAATGAAGTAGATTGGTTTGTATTCCTACTAAGATGAAGATCAAAGTCTGCGGATTAAAGGATTTATAGAGGATTGTTTGAAGTTGCTCTAGTGAAGATTTGAGAGGTCCGCATGGAGAATTGGAAAAGTTATAGCCATCTAAGTAGAACTAGGTTTTGTAGTTGTTTAGAGGTGATAGGGTGACAAAAATTTAGTCCAGATTGATCCGCATGGAATATTATGATCTGTGGATCTAGAGGTGTGTTTAGGATGTCAGTGTGTATCCTCAACTCAAGTGGTTCATGGCTTGGAGGTCTGCAAGCACTCTTTCTAGTGTGACAGTCATGATAGTTGGTGTTCTTGAGTTCTCGGATGAAGGTGCAAGTGCTTCTGGTGATCTGAGGTGGTGCGGTTGTTCCTGTTGATTTCATTGTGCTTGTGGTGGTCTCTGTACCAGGTGCCTATTGTGTTAGTGGTCTGCATTGAGGATTGAGCTCATGGATAAAGATTTATCCTTGGGTGTTGCTGTTCTTTCCAGTCTTGGCTAACCAAATGCATGGTACATGTTGCAGATGATCTAAGAGAAGTTTTATGGAGCGTGGCGTGATGTTTGAGGAAGATTTGAGTTCTAGTTATGCTTGGCTGACAATGTAGTGATTCACATGTAGCATTTTAAGTCTTGTGATTGTAATTGCTTGTAATGCCTATCTTGGAGAATATTTCAGATAGATGATTGTTTGGCCAACTTTGATGTTCATTCCAAAGTCGATGACTTGTATAAACAAGTGTTGTGAAGTCGTGGAAATGTGTGGAAGGGAGCGAAGATGTGGATGTAGTGAGGAAGTGAGTGGGGATAGAGAAGAGGTGTTGTACACTTCAATGGAACTTAATCTTGCATGAAGAAGATGTTGTTTCTCAGTTCAACCTTTTAGTGTTAACCTTGTGAATGTTCTTGTAGGTAGTGAGCCTCTTTTGAGTAGTGAGCTATGGGCAGTGCACCTGAAGGCAAGTACCTTCCCATTTTCTATTCTTTTAATAGAGAATAAATCTTGTGGGTTAACCCCCACCATGGTTTTTCCCTTAACCGGGTTTCCATGTAAAAATCCTGGTGTTATGTGTGTTGATTATGTTTCTGCTCATGTGTTGTTGATTCATGCTTTCATGGTTATATCATTAATCTGTTAATAAGTGGTAAAGAAGATTAAATGCAGCAAAAGATAAAAGTTTTGTGACAACTGATTCATCCCCCCTCTTAGTTGTCTTCCCTAGTTTCAACAATTGGTATCAGAGCCAGTTCCTCTAAAAGAAGCTTGGCCGCTTGAGGAGATCTAGGATGTCGACTTACAAGAAGAATAGTTTGAGATTTGATGGAACAAATTACTCTCTTTGGAAGAGTCGCATGGAGTTCCATTTGCAATGCATGGGTGATGCTTATTGGTTGATAACAAAGGATGAGTATAAGCCCTTGAAGAAAGGTCCTTCAACTCTAGATGAACTCAAAGATGTTGAAAACAACATTCGAGCTAAAGAAGCTTTGTTAAGTGCCCTGACTGATACTGAAATGACAAATGTCCTAGAATTGAAAACTGCTCATGAAATCTGGAAGAAGTTGGAAACTCTATATGAAGGTGATGCATATGTCAAATGTGCTAAGTTGCAAAGCCTGAAGGGTAGATACGAAAGTTAAAGGATGAGTGAAGATGAAAACATCACTTCCTACATGCAGAAGGTGAATGAACTTGTGTGCAGTATCAAGTGTGTTGGTGGAAAACTAGAAGAATCAGAGATTGTTGGCAAGGTGCTCAGATCCTTACCTGCTTCATACAAGCATAGAGTTACTACTATTGATGAGATCAAGACCGTGACAAATGTTACAAGGGATCAGTTAGTTTGCAAGCTTTCAACATTTGAAATGAGTGAGTTTGGTGATTCTCTTCCTAAATCAAAATCTACTTTTAAGGCCTATGTTTCTGGGAAGCAAAGATTTAACCAAGGTGAAAGCTCTTCAAGAAGACTAACCAGATATGAGAAGACAAGGAAGGAACTTGAAGCGTTTTTTTGCCAAAAGATTACCTAGAGGATCCGGTAAGTATGAAGGAAAGTTGCCTTTCAAATGTTTTCCTTGCAATAAGATTGGTCATTTTTCTTCAAGATGTCTGGAGAGGGTTTCAAAGACAAACCCTAATAGACCTAGGTTTCAGAAGAAATACTACTATGTCCAAGGAGCTGTTGATGGAGTTATAGATGATGAATCTGATAAGGGAAGTACCTCTGGAAATGAATGGGTGTTCATTGCTATGAAAGAAGAAGATCTGGTGCCTACTGAATCTGCTAGCTGTGTGAATGTGGAAAGTGTATTGGCTGCTCAGGTTGAAGAAAAGGATGAATGGGTGATTGACAGTGGATGTTCTCATCATATGATAGGTGATATGAGTAAGTTTGTAAGTATGGAAAGATATGAAGGTGGAATTGTGAAATTTGGAGACAATTCAGCTGGTAGAATCCATGGCAGAGAATCTATGTCTCTTTATGGTAAGAATAAAACTAATGATGTTTTGTATGTAGAAGGGTTGAAGCATAATCTTCTTAGTGTTGGACATTTGCTTGACAAAGGGTATGATCTCTGATTCAGGGATGGGAAATGCAAAATCTTGGAAATCTCTGGAACTGAGATTACATCTGGTACATAGACTAGAGGTAATATCTTTCATTTAAGTAGTACTGGTAAAAGCTGTTTGATTGCTCAGATTGATCAGAGTTTGTTGTGGCATAGGAGAATGTGTCATGTAAACTTTGATAATATTGTCAAGATAAGTACTACTCAGGCTGTGAGAGATCTTCCAAAGCTTGTAGAACCTGCTAATAGCATGTGTAAGGAATGTCAATTGGGCAAACAGAGAACTACATTCAAAAGTAAATAACAATTTTCAAGTGGATTGTTGGAACTTGTGCACACTAATTTGTGTGGTCTTGCTAGAGTTAGGAGTTTGCAAGGAGACATATACTTTATGTTGCTGATTGATGATTACTCCCGGATGATGTGGGTCACTTTCTTGAGAGAGAAATTAGATGCTCTTGACAAATTCAAGGTGTTCAAGGCTGGGCTAGAGAATGAGAATGGTGTGAGGATAAAATGCCTGAGATCTAACAGAGGTGGAGAGTTTACCTTTGGTGAGTTTATTGCATTTTGCAAAAAGCATGGAATATGAAGACAATTATCTACTCCTAGGACTCCTCAGTAGAATGGAGTTGTGGAAAGGAAGAACCAAACTATTCAAGAGGCTTCTAGAACCATGATGATGGAAGAAAATGTTCCACATGTCTACTAGAGAGAGGCTGTGAATACTGCTGTCTACACTCTTAACAGGGTGCAGATAAAAGGTAATACTGGTAAAACTCCTTATGAATTGTGGTTTGGTAATGCTACTACTATGAAATACTTTAGAGTTTTTGGTAGTAAATGCTATATCAAAAGAGATGAAGATCTAGGCAAGTTTGATGTAAGGTGTGATGAAGGAATATTTCTGGGTTATTCTAACCAAAGCAAGGCATACCAGTGCTTTAACAAGAGATTGAAAAAGATTGCTGAAAGTACTAATGGCAAGGTTCATGAAAGAAAGGAGAGACCTTCCAAGTTTTGTGGATATGAATTAGATGATCAAAATGAAAGTCCTCAATCACAGATTTAGATTGCTCTGGAGAATCCAGTGACTCAAGAAACTAGTACAAATACCGAGGAACAAGTTTAAGAATCAGAAGTTCAAGAAAATCCCAAAACTCCTAGGTATGTGAGGTTGAATCATTCTGAAGATCAGATCATAGGAGATAGAAATAAAGGTGTTCAAACTAGAAGAAAAATTACTGAAGAACAAGAAGAGTATTGTTTAATTTTAAAGGTTGAACCAAAATCAGTGAATGAAGCTTGTAATGATGAAAGTTGGGTAAAAGCAATGGAAGAAGAATTAATGCAAATTGAAAAGAATCATACTTGGGATCTTTTTCCTAGACTTGAAAACAAAAATATAATTGGAACTAAATGGGTCTTCTGGAATAAGTTGAATGAAAATGGTGAAGTTGTGAGAAACAAAGTAAGATTGGTGTGCAAAGGATATTCTTAGGTAGAGGGAATTGATTTTGTGGAAACTTTTATTCCAGTGGAAAGAATTGAAGCAGTCAAATTATTTCTTTCCTTTGTTGCTTACAAAGATTTTAAAGTTTACTAGATGGATGTGAAGTCAGTATTCCTAAATGGAGATTTGGAAGAAGTCTATATTGAGCAACCAGAAGGATTCTAGTTGTCTCATCAAGGAGATATGATCTACAGGTTGAGGAAAGCATTGTATGGACTTAAACAAGCCCCAAGAGCCTAGTATGCAAGATTAGATAAGTATCTGCAAAAGTTAGGTTTTATCAAAGGCTCAGCTGACAGTAATATTTACTTCAAAATTGATCATGAACACATCTTGATTTTTGAGTTATTTGTTGATGATATCATCTTTGGTGGAAATGAAAGCATGTGTAAAGAAATTTCTGATCAGATGCAAAGTAAATTTGAAATGTCCATACTTGGTGAAATGAATTTCTTCTTGGGTCAACAAATCATTCAGTTAGATAAGGGTATCTTCATATCTTAGTCTAAGTATGTAAAAGAGTTGTTGAAAAGTTTGGAATGGAGGATTCAAAACCAGTGAGTACTCCTATGATAACCGGATTCAAGTTGAGTAAAGATGATGATTCCCCTAAGGCATACCAAAAAAGATATAGATCAATGATTGGAGGACTACTTTATCTAACTCATACTAGACCTGATATTATGAATGCAATTGGCCTTGTTGCTAGATTTCAAGCTGATCCTAGAGAATCTCATGTTGTAGCAGTCAAAAGAATTTTTAGATATTTAAAGGGAACATCTAATTATGGCTTATGGTATCCTAAGGGTGATGATTTTACTCTTCATGCATATACAGATGATGATTTAGTAGGAGATGTGGATGACATGAAAAGTACTAGTGGTGGTGCATTTTTCTTGGTAAGAGATTGGTTTCTTGGTTGAGGAAAAAGTAGGAGGCAATTTCTCTATCTACTGTAGAGGCAGAGTATATAGCAGAAGAAAGCAATTGTACTCAAGTTTTGTGGATGAAGCAAATGTTGAAGGATATTAGAATTGTGTTTGAAGAGCCTATTACAATCTTCTGTGATAATTCAAGTGCAATAAATATTTCAAAGAATTTGGTGTTGCATTCAAAGACAAAACACATATCCATCAAGTTTCACTTTTTGAGAGAGAAGGTAAATGATGATGAACTCAGATTGGAGTTTGTTCCTTCAAAGGATTAGATTGCAGATACCTTCACCAAGCCTCTACCTAAGGATACTTTTGAGTATCTCGGAGGGCAGCTAGGGGTGATTACCCCTCTTGTTCAAAACTAAGGTACACTAGTGTGTATCAGTCTGGTGGAACTCACAGTCATATCTTGTGATCCAGATTGATGTTAAGGAGATGCTACTTAGGAGGAGTAGTCAGTATGTTAATTCTGGAGTTTAGTCTAGTTTTATCTAAGAAGCAAAAGAGGGAGAGATGATTACAAATATGTGCCCTTTGCCATTGATGTCAAAGTGAGAGAGAAGTCATGTGAAAAACTTCGAAGTAAGTGGTTGCTGGTGAAAGGGGGAGCAATGAATAAAGTGGTTGCAGATGTGATAAGAGAAAGGGGGAGAAGTTCATGTCTTGATGGTTGAAACAATTTTTCACATCATATGTTGCCATCAATGACAAAAAGGGAGATTGTTGCAAATATGTGCCTAATCAATGTTGTCATTGATGTCAACATATCCTTGTTGCCATTAGTGTCAAATGTATATTATTCTATAGCTTGTTTAGAAGACTTGTATGTTGAGGATATTGAGAAAATTAGCCTCTCCGGAAGAAACAAGTGAGTTACATATCTCTCTGTCAGAGACAGTGAAGATAGTGCAGTTTAGTGAAGTAGATTGCTCTGCATTCCCAGTAAGATGAAGATCAGAGTTTGTGGATTAAAGGGTTTATAGAGGATTGTCTAAAGTTGCTCTAGTTAGGATTTGAGAGGTTTGCATGGAGAATTGGCAAAGTTATACCATCTGAGTAGAATCAGGTTTTACAGTTGTTCAGAGGTGACAGAGTTACAAAAATTTAGTCTAGATTGATCTGCATTGGAATATTATGATCTGTAGATCTAGAGGTGTGTTTAGGATGTTAGTGTGTATCCTCAACTCAAGTGGTTTGTGGCTTGGAGGTCTGTAAACAATCTTTCTAGTGTGACAGTCATGATAGTTGGTGTTCTTGAGTTCCCAGGTGAAGGTACAAGTGCTTCTGGTGATATGAGGTGGTGTGGTTGTTCTTGTTGATTTCATTGTGCTTGTGGTGGTCTCTGAATTGGGTGCTTGTTGTGTTGGTCATCCACATTGAGGATTAAGCTCGTGGATAAAGATTTCTCCTTGGGTGTTGTTGTTCTTTCCAGTCTTGGCCAACCAGATGCATGGTGCATGTTGTGGATGATCTAAGAGATGTTTTATGGAGTGTGGTGTGATGTTCGAGGAAGATTTGAGTCCTGGTTATGCTTGGCCGACAGTGTAATGATTCACATGTAGAATTTTAAGTCTTGTGATTATAATTGCTTGTAATGCCTATATTAGAGAATATTTCAGATAGATGATTGTTTGGCTGACTTTGATGTTCATTCCAAATTTGATGAAGTTTGTATAAATAAGTGTTGTGAAGTCGTGGAAATGTGTGGAAGGGAGTGAAGATGTGGATGTAGTGAGGAAGTGAGTGGGGGCAGAGTAGAGGTGTTGTGCATTTCAATGGAACTGAATCTTGCATGAAGAAGATGCTAGGTAGTGTGCCCAAAGGGAAGTGCCTTCCCATTTTCTATTCTTTTAATAAAGAATAAATCTTGTGGGTTAACCCCCACCGTGGTTTTTCCCTTAATCAGGTTTCCATGTAAAAATCCTAGTGTTATGTGTGTTGATTATATTTTTGCTCATGTGTTGTTGATTCATGCTTTCACGGTTATATCATTAATCTATTAATAAGTGGTAAAGAAGATTAAATGCAACAAAAGATACAAGTTTTGTGATAGTGGATTCACCCCCCCTCTTAGTTGTCTGCCCTAGTTTTAACAGATACCTTTGAGCATTAGGTTGCCTTACCAGAAGCCTTCTAGGATTCCTTCTAGGATTTCTTTGACCGGATCTAGAGATTTCACCTTTCTCATATCCCAGACCATGCTTATCATCTGCCTTCTTCTGACTATCAAGCAACACCTCAAGTTTAGCTGAGCTTATCTTGAACTTTTCTTTGTATTCATTTGTAGCTTCTAGATCATGTTTGAGAATGACAATTTGCTTTTCAAGTTTTTCCTCATTATACCTGGTTTCTTGTAGATCAGACTCTAGATGGCCAATTATTCTGTCCAATCTACTACTCTTCTATTCTTTCTTTTAGAGACTGATTTAGGTTTTCTTCAATCTTCTTCCTTTCCTCTATTTCCTTGGTTAGCCTCATCACTTTGGATTCCAACTCATGTTTTAATACAATAGCTTCTTTTGCTAGCTTCTCACATTCCTTTGTCTTTTCCTTCAGAGCCTCATCCATGTCATTGTCTTCATTCTAATTTTCTAACCACTGAAGTAGCTCCCTCCTCTTTTCCATGGATTTGCTTAGTTGCCCTTTTAAAGTCTGAATGAAATCCTCAGCATCTTTAAGATTCTCTTTCAGTTCTTTGACTTCTACTCTAGACTAATCAAGATCTTCTAAAGAAACTTGAAGTTGTTCATTGATGCCAACAGAATACCTAGATGAACCCATTGAAACATCTTCCTAGATCTTCCTCAAGCTGTTAAACTTCTTCCAAGGAACCAAGCTCTAATACCAATTATTGAAATTAAGGAACATTGAGAGGGGGGGTGAATCAGTGTTCTAAAAAAATTATTATTTTGTTCCTTTATTAATTTACCACATACATTCAAAAGAAAGAAAAATGAACTGAAGAACAACAACAACATAATCATCACACATGAACACTAGGATTTTTACGTGGAAACCTGATTAAGGGAAAAATTACGGCTGGGGTTAACCCACAAGCTTTTATATTCTATTAAAAGTATTACAAATGAGAAGGCACATGCCTTTGGGCACACTTCGTAGAGCTCACTGCTCAAAGGAGGCTCATTGTCTACACGATTAATTACAAAGAGTTCACTGGAATAATTGAACTGAAGAATAGCATCTCATAATATAAGATTACAGTTTCGGTTAGGATCAATATACCGACATCACACACTTCATCTCTCACTGCCCTATTTTACTATTCTTCCATGATTTGAGCCTCAGATCTCTACTTCTCACTTGATACTACCACACTTCGCACCTCTTATCTCATATTCACACAATCATACCCCAAAATGCTCGCACCCATCGATCATATATATCCTCAACATGAAATCACATCAAATATAGTCGGCCTTAAGAAAACTTAGAAACTTTTTAAAGATCACTATTCTATCAGCTGAATCCATGCACAAACATGAATGTGGACCACAACTTATGAATTCAAGTCACCACACATGTCGGCCAATACAACTGGATCTCATAAATTACTCAACCAACCACTTTTCTTAATCCATACAAGGATCAAACACCAATTCAGCCTGTTCTTCACTGGACTGAACTGTCTAACCAAAACCTGATACTCAGATGCTTGCAACTTTCAATCCCTTCATCACTGGAGGCCAAAATTTTGGATTTAGGTATCCCCTTAACATACCCTTAGATCTACAACACAATATGATTACTTGTGGATAAATGCAGACCAAAATGCTGGACCCTGTCATATGCTCTGTTCATGTCTATCCGGACTTAGACAAATCTACAATCTAAATTTTGGTATGATCAAATGATACAATGCAGATGTGTAAGATAGATTTAGTTGCCATCAATTACAACACCTGACATGCCTAGCAATGTCTCTTGCCAACAACTACAATATGTGTGGTGCAGGAGCACCAAGATATCTATGTCTTGTTTGATCTTCAAGTTGTTTTGTTTTGGTTTAGTAAGATCCTAGAGACCATTCTCTTGATGTAATAAGGCTGTGTGCCATGATGTAAAGGACTGTGTCCATATATCTATAAACTGTTGTCATAGGATCAATGAGGGCAGTCATATGTTTCTCATACTTGTAAGCCTTGTCAAGGCATGATTAAGGAGTCTAAGGCATGTGAAAGCCTTAGGGACATTGTTAAGCCTCAAACAAATCATAAACCAGTCATAAAACAACCGATGACAAAGTTGTAAGTGATTAAACATGCCAAAACAAGGTGTTTGTTGTACTAACACAAGGTATTTGCAGAAGGTATTCGATGGTTATGGATAGTCCATTGACCAAATTGCTTGCTAACTACCTTGAGGAGGTTACAGAAGGATTCTTAATGCCTTGGACATGAGGGTTGTCACATGTATGGAGGAGTTCTAAACAATACAATATAGTTTTCTGCTTTCTATGTTATTTTTCTAAGTTTGCTGTTATAAACAACCCGTACTTCTCTGTGGTATGACATTGTCAAGGAGTCTAGAATATATGGAAGTGTAACATAATGGGATAGCTACCAAACAAGTATAACTTGAGTTCATGACATCAAGGATAAGGCCTTCTACAATCATTTGTTATCAAACCAATCACTGAAGTTGCTGTCCTCTAAAGAATTTGTTGTTCTTGTGCATGCCTCGTACCTGTACGGTCAAGTGGTGTCTAAAGGTTATGATGTAAAGTTAGCATGGTAAGTTATATTCCATCTGCAAGTAGTTTGAACTCTTGACACTCATTTATATTGTTGTATTTCCCTTTCCTCTATAAGTGGTCTGGAAACCCAGAACTAGGGTTTTGACAACAAGTTCATGATGTTTCTCTCATTCCACTAAACCAAAAAAATTTGTAATTAGTGGAATGAGTCCTTTAAGGTCTGTTTCAATGTCTTGTAAGATTCTTTTGAGCAGGGGACTATCATTGTTGAGGTTTCATTGATTGCACTTAGCAAAACCATGTGATAAGTGACTGCCAGAAGATACAATGGTATGGTTTTTAGGGATAGTTGGTCAAAACCACATAGGAAGGTTGGATCTTGTGTTTTTGGGAGGCCATTGACATGTTCAAATGGTTAGGAGGGTGTCAAGTTACTGTTTGAGGGTACTTGCTTCATAGAATAGGCCTATTTAGGGCTAGAAAGCACTAGGAGGGTTATTGGTTAGGGAAAACTCTGTAAAACAACCCAAACCCATTCTGGAGTATGTTGTGGGGAAGCATAATGGGTATCTTTTACATGTCTGATATTTGTATTTGGATGTCTGTGTAAGAAGTTATTAGAACTGTTCTCTGTCTTTAGGGCTACAAGCTATTTTGAAGGTTTATGAAGAAAGTGTTGATCTTGAGGGTGATCTACCTTAACCAATGGGTGGGATGAGTCCTTTGGCACCCCAAATCAACCTTTCCATAATGAACCAAAGATTCCCTTCTGTTGTTCCCACTTTTCCCTGAAGAGCTTTGTTTTTGGGCTTATTGATGTAGTTGAACCTTGTCAAGTTTGTCCTCCTCCTACCTCACTTGCCTCTACATCATAGTGGTATCAGAGACATAAAAGGTTCTAATATTGGTGGTATAAGGCCTGGTATATGTCAGTAGAGGAGAGTGAAGGAGAGGTTAGCAATATGCCTCCAAGGGGGATGACCATCGGAGTGGTCAACAAATTCAAGGAGGTGGAAGAGAAGATAAAAAGTGGAGTCAAGGAAGCACTCCAAGCAGAGTTGAAGGTATTGAGGATAGGGAAGAGGATAGATGAAGGTTTAGATGAAGAGGAAGAGAAAGAGGAAGAAGAACAAGAACAAGAAGAGGTAGAGATACCGGCTAATCAAAGGCATTTCTTTATGGCCATCAAGGCAATTGGCAAGGACTCTTCGGAGGCTAAGGTGGAGATTACCATGTTTAGTGGGAAGATGAATGTTGATGAAGTCATGGAGTGGATTGAGGCCCTAAACAACTATTTTGAGTACAAAGAAGTTCCTAAAAGTAAGATGGTTAAGTTTGCAAAAACTAAACTCAAAGGTGTTGCCCTTACATGGTGGAATTACACCCAAGGAGAGAGGGTAAAGAATGGGAAGAGCATGATCTCTTCAGGGAGCAGAATGTTGGAGAGGATCAAGTCCTAATTCCTTCCATCAGACTATGAGGTGCAGATCTACAAGAGGATGCAAAATCTCAAACAAAGAGATTTGGATGTGGCTACTTACACTGAGGAGTTTCACAAATATACTCTTCGTTGTGGGTACATGGAGGATGAAAAAGCCAAGGTGGCAAGGTATCTGAATGGTTTGAGGTTCAACATTCAAGATGAAATAAGTTTGTTGACCCCTGAAACCATGGAGTAGTGCTTTCAAGTGGCACTAAGGGCCGAAGAGAAGTTGAAGAGGAAAGGTGAGCAGCAACGTAGAGGAAGAGGAGGCAGAAATTTCAGAGGTAGGGGCAATTTTGGGGGCATAAATCAGTCCCAAAGAAGCTAAGGGGAATCTAGTTCCCAAGAGAAAAGTGGAGAATCTAGTTCTAGAGGAGGCTTTAGAGGAAGAAGGCCTAATGGGAGAGGTAGATTTGGTGGACCAGGAAGAGGTCCTAATGTCTTCACGGGAAGGTGCTACAATTGCAACCAAGTGGGACATACAGCCTTCAAATGTCTTGAAAAGCAAGCTTCAAGCTCTTAGGGAGGAGAGAGAAGGAACCAATTGATCCAAGAGGAAGATTACCAAAGTGTCAACTCTCCAATTGGAAGTGCAGCCTTGGTTCATGAAGGAGAGAGTTTGATGATGAGAAGAACTATGTTGAAGGTACCTCAAACTCAAGAACCCCCTCAAAGGAAGCCTTTGTTCAGGACAACATGCAAGGCCCATGGTAAGATTTGTAAGGTAATTGTTGATTCAGGCTCAACTAAAAATTTGGTTTCCATTGAAATGGTAGACAATTTGAAATTGAAAAGGCTTCCTCATGTTAGTCCTTATAAAGTATCATGGTTGAATAAGGGACAACAAGTTTTGGTAGATAAACAATCATGGGTTGAATTTGAGATAGGAGAATATAAAGACAAAATTTTATGTGATGTGATTCTTATGGATGCTTGTCATTTGTTGTTAGGACATCCATGGAGATATGATGTTCAATCACAACATGATGGTAAAACTAATTCTTTCATCATAACTAAGAATGGTAAAAAGTATAGAATGGATCCATTACTTGATGAGCATGTAGAAAAGAATGTTGGTTCAAGTGTCATGATTGTGAGTGGGAAAGAGTTTCTAGATGCCCTTAAGGAGGAAGGAACCCAAGGGTATGCTCTAATCTTGAAGCCTAAAAATAGTCCTAGTTTGCATGATCCTAGTAAGGAAGAAGTTCCCTATGAGGTGCAACAATTGCTAGAGAAGTATAAGGGGATTATGGTAGAAGAAATGCCTAATGAGTTGCCACCTATTAGGGACACAAGCCATCAAATTGACTTCATACCGGGATCTACTTTGCCAAACAAAGTAGCCTACAAGATGACACCTTCACAAAATGAAGAGATTGCCAAGCAAGTGAAAGAATTGTTGGATAAGGGATTGGTGAGAAAGAGTCTTAGCCCATGTGCTATCCCAATAGTCCTAGCCCCTAAAAAGGATGGTAAATGGAGGTTGTGCATAGATTCTAGGGCCATTAACAAGATTACCATAAGATATAGGTTCCCTATGCCAAGGATTGAGGACCTAATGGACTATTTGGGTGGAGCTAGATACTTTTCTAAGATAGACCTTAAGAGTGGGTATCATCAAATTAAAATCAAACAAGGGGATGAATGGAAGACAATATTCAAAACAAATGAGGGTCTTTATGAGTGGTTGGTGATGCCATTTGGTCTATCTAATGCTCCAAGTACTTTTATGCATCTCATGAATGAAGTGTTGAAGGATTTCATTGGCAAATTTATTGTGGTATATTTGAATGACATTCTTGTTTTCAACGGGACTAAGGAGGAGCATTTGCAACATTTGGATCAGGTTTTGAGGAAGTTGCATGATGAACAATTGATGATCAACATGGAAAAGAGTGTCTTCATGAAGGAAGAACTCACCTATCTTGGTTTTGTGATTTCATAGGGTAGTTTGAAGATGGATCCAACAAAGGTGGAAGCCATTTTGACATGGCCAACTCCAAAAACAAAAGATGATGTGAAAAGTTTCCATGGTTTGGCAACATTTTATAGGAAATTTATAAGGGGTTTTAGTCATATTTGTGCACCAATTTTGGATACCATCAAAGGGGGGCAGAAATGTAAGTTTCTGTGGACAAAGGCAGCCAATGATTCTTTTGAAATTCTGAAACAAAAGGTAGCACAACAGCCCATACTTGTTTTGCCTAGTTTTAATAAGTTGTTTGTGGTAGAATTTGATGCTAGAAATCTTACTATTGGGGCTGTCCTAAGTTAAGAGGGCAGGCTTGTTGCTTTTTTTAGTGAAAAATTGAATGATGCTAAGAGAAAGTACTCTACTTATGATTTGGAATTGTATGCAATGGTGCAAGCTTTGAAAAAATGGAGGCACTACCTTTTGCCAAAATAATTTATTGTTTATACTGACAACCATGCACTTAGTTTTTTGAATTCTCAGGAGAAGGTCAATCATAGGCATATGAAATGGGTTGAGCAACTCCAAGCCTATACCTTTTCAATCAAACACAAGAAGAGGTAGGCTAACAAAGTGGCAGATGCATTGAGTAGGAGGGTGTGTATGGTTCAAGAAATTCAGTTGCAAAGTGTAGGGGTTGATTCTCTCAAGCATATGTATCAGGATGATGAAGATTTCAAGGAGGTATATGAAGTTTGTTCACAATTTTCAGACTCTTATCATTCTAATTTTTCTAAGTTTTTGTTGCAGTAGGGGTTGTTGTTCAAAGGTAGCCAACTATGTGTTCCTAAATGTTCCATGAGGGAGAACATCATCAAGGAAAAATATTGTGGTGGACTTTGAGGTCATTTTGGATTGGATAAAACATTAGATCAGGTGAAGAGGTTTTACTTTTGGCCAAAATTGCAATCAGATATCAAAAAAATTGTTGAATGTTGTAGTACTTGTCAAAGGGCAAAGGGTACTTCATCTAATACTGGTCTATATCAGCCACTTCCTATGCCTAATAGGCCATGGGAAAGTATTAGCATGGATTTTGTGTTGGGTCTTCCTAGAAATCAAAGAGGCTTTGATAGTATATTTGTTGTGGTGGATAGATTCAGTAAGATGGCTCATTTCTTGCCATGTAAATGCACTAATGATGCTTCTCACATTGCTGGTTTGTTCTTCAAAGAAATTGTTAGAATCCATGGTTTGCCTCTTAACATTGTGACTAACAGGGATCCAAAGTTTGTAGGCCATTTTTGATGCACTTTGTGGAAGAAGTTGGGAACTCAATTTCCTATACTTCAGCCTATCACCCTTAGACTAATGGTCAAACTAAGGTGGTGGATAGGTCCTTGGGAAACCTTCTCAGGTGTCTTACCAATTAGCATGGAGAAGCATGGGATATGATCATCCCTCAAGCAGAGTTTGCCTATAATGATTCCACCAATAGAAGCATAGGAAGAAGTCCATTTGAGATTGTTTATGGTCTTCATCCAAGAGGTGTTCTTGAGTTGAGAGATCTCCATGGATTGGAAAGAAAAAGTGCTCAAGGTGAAGACTTTGCATTGGCCATGAAGGACATTCATGATAATGTCAAGGAAACTCTTCAAAAGAACAATGCCAAGTACAAGGAGAAAGCCAATGAAAGAAGGAGATATGTACAATACAAGGTTGGGGATTTGGTCATGGCACATTTGATGAAGGAAAGACATCCTAAGGGGTAGCCAACCAAACTCCTCATGAAGAAGATAGGACCATGCCGGATTGTGCACAAGTTTGGGCCCAATGCCTATGAGATTGAACTTCCTCAAGGCTTGGCCATATCTCCTATCTTCAATGTTTCAGATTTGTTCCCTTTTAAAGGAGATTCTAATGTAGACCAAGAGGTAGATGTGACAGCAGTAGCAGATGAAGATTGGATCAAAGGTCTTCGACCCAATCAGCCATTGAAGTTGGAATGCATTCTTGACACCAAGGTCTTGAAGAAGACAAGGAAAAAGACCTACAAGCAATTTCTTATCAAGTGGAGTGGCTTGCCTATTGAATATGCCACTTAGATGACTAAAGAAGACATCTTGAAGCATGGTGTCACACTTTCTAATCTGCTCCCTCAAGAGACTTGAGTTCTCTTTCAACCCAGGGAGTATGGTGCAGGAGCACCAAGCTATCTATGTCTTGTTTGATCTTCAAGTTGTTTTGTTTTGGTTCAATAAGGTCCTAGAGACCATTCTCTTGATGTAATAAGGCTATGTGCCATGATGTAAAGGAGTGTGCCCATATATCTATAAACTGCTATCATAGGATCAAGGAGGACAATCATATGTTTCTCATACTTGTAAGCCTTGTCAAGGCATGATTAAGGAGTCTAAGGCATGTGAAAGCCTTGGGGACATTGTTAAGTCTCAAAAAAATCATAAACAAGTGATAAAACCACTGATGACAAAGTTGTAAGTGGTTAAATAAGCCAAAACAAGGTGTTTACTGTACTAACACAAGGTAGTTGCAGAAGGTATTCGATGGTTATGGACAGTCCATCGACCAAACTACTTGCTAACTACCTTGAGGAGGTTGGAGAAGGTTTCTTAATGCCTTGGACATGAGGGTTGTCACATGTATGGAGGAGTTCTAAACAATATAATACAATTTTCTACTTTTTGTGTTATTTTTTTGAGTTTGCTATTATAAACAACCCATACTTCTCTATGGTACAACATTGTCAAGGAGTCTAGAATATATGGAAGTGTAACATGATGGGATAACTACAAAACAAGTATAACTTGAGTTCATGACATCAAGGATAAGGCCTTCTACAATCATTTGTTATAAAACCAATCACTGAAGTCGCTGTCCTCTAAAGAATTCACTATTCCTGTGCATGGCCCATACCTGTACGGTCAAGTGGTGTCTAAAGGTTATGATGGAAAGTTAGCATGGTAAGTCATCTTCCATCTGCAAGTAGTTTGAACTCTTGACACTCATCTATATCATTGTATTTCCCTTTCCTCTGTAAGTGGTCTGGAAACCCTGAACTAGGGTTCTGACAGCAAGTTCATGATGTTTCTCTCATTCCACTAAACCAAAAAACTTTGTAATTAGTGGAATGAGTCCTTTAAGGTATGTTTCAATGTCTTGTAAGATTCTTTTGAGTAGGGGACTATCATTGTTGAGGTTTCATTGATTGCAGTTAGCAAAACCATGTGCTAAGTGACTGCCAGAAGTTACAATGGTATGGTTTTTGGGGATAGTTGGTCAAAACCACATAGGAAGGTTGGATCTTGTGTTTTTGGGAGGCCATTGACATGTTCAAATGGTTAGGAGGGTGTCATGTTACTGTTTGAGGGTACTTTCTTCACAGAATAGGCCTATTTAGGGCTAGAAAGCACTAGGAGGGTTATTGGTTAGGGCAAACTTTGTAAAACAACCCAAACCCATTCTGGAGTATGTTGTGGGGAAGCATAATAGGTATCTTTTACATGTCTGAGATTTGTATTTGGATGTCTGTGTAAGAAGTTATTAGGACTGTTATCTATCTTTAGGGCTACAAGCCATTTTGAAGGTATATGAAGAAAGTGTTGATCCTGAGGGTGATCTACCTCAACCAATGGGTGGGATGAGTCCTTTGGCACCCCAAATCAACCTTTCCATAATGAACCAAATATTCCCTTCTATTGTTTCCACTTTTCCATGAAGAGCTTTGCTTTTGGGCTTATTGATGTAGTTGAACCTTGTCAAGTTTGTCCTCCTTCTCCTACCTCACTTGCCTCTACATCAATGTGACAAAATTCCTATATCCTTTATGCTTTGATGGTTGTCCACACAATGTTCCCCAGATCTGATTTTGGCATAGGCAAGGAGGATGTTGGATAAGGTTGTGCAATTTGGTTTTAGATGTTTCAATTGCATTTGGTTGAAATTTTCTTTTGGGCATTTGTGAAAATTTTTAAAGCCTTATGAAAAATCCATTTTGTGCATATCTTACAATCATTGCATTCCATGAGATAACATTTCTTTGAGGCATCGTGTCAAATAGTTCATGTTCCTTGTATATGCTTCCACACTTTGCATACATGTCTCATAGGGTTGTTGCAACTACAACATTTGAAAAAATTCCTATATCCTTTATGCTTTGATGGATATCTACCGTGTTCCAAAGATACCATTTATAAGGTTTTGGAATTTAGATTTACACCCACCAATTGCATTTTCTTGAAAGTTTTGAAAGCCTTATCAAAAAATACATTTTGTTCATATCTTGCAATCATTGCATTGCATGAGGTAACTGTTGTCTCTCAGATTTTCACCCTTGCTGAGTTGTAAAACTTGGCAATCTAGAGAAACATGGGATCTTTCCAGGTCTATGGGTCACCTATGATGGAAAGAACCTCTAGAGAAGGCTGACTTCCTAGCTGGTAATCACCTAAGATCTATTGGATTTACAGAGGAAAAAAGGAGAAGGAATGCTTTTGAAAATGAAAGTTAAAATTGGAAAATATGAAAATAAGGGTGATTCACCAAACTTGATATGGTTAATGAAACTCAGACCTGCATACACTTGGCCACAAATAATAGAAACTAAACCTGCACAACCTATCACTGTATGTTTGCAAAAGCACTTCACAAAGAGGCCTAAATGCATTAAAATCTTTAAAAGGAAGCTAAACTTCATAGTTTAAAAGCCTTATAACACTTTAAGACACAGTTTGCAACCTACATAAAGATAGATTTTGTAGAAAAGGGTATTGAAACATAAGACAAAGTCACAAGGAAACAAAATATCTCACAAATGACTTGATCAAACACTTGATAACACCCAATACTGCAAAACAAGAAGGCAAAATCTGACTATCAATGGTAACCAAGGTGTTCTCTGTATTTCATATGCCAATAAGAGTTACAAAAACATGCTGAAACTAAGTAGGATTGCAGAAAAAATTACTAACTCTAGAATGTACATGGAAAGAACTCCCTACAAAGAGTCAAATGAATTGACTATATACTCTCCAAACAGCTTCCATGAGATAAGGATGAGCCATCTCCATTTTCGTGTATCTCATAAATGTGCCCAAAATATCTACCTAAAGTCTTCCACAATGGGTTTCCAATACAGAAATAGTCAAGGCATGCCATCAATAATCATAAAAGCACCTGAAAATGTCTTTAAATGCCTCTAAATGATCTTTAAGGCCACTGAAATAAGTCAAATTTGTGCAATAACTTCTCCCTCTATTTGCCAACTTCACCTTGCAACATCATAAATGTCTGATATTTTTACAATAAATGACATAAATACACATTATTTCTACATTTAAAAAAAAAAAAAAAATGCGCCTGGTAAACTTTTTAACGTGACCAGCGATGCTAGTGCGACACGCCCTCCGGGTCCACACGAATGCTTTTGCCTGGAGCAATGAACCGGTGAGGCCACAACTGGGGGACCTCATCCCCTAGGAAGAACACTTCAAACCCGCGAGCTCATTGGCCCAGCGAAGGCGTAAAGCCTTGCGAGCTCGTTGGCCCAGCGGGGGTTTGAACTCTGGTGGCCACCACTACAACCGAGCGACTTAACCACCGAACCATGCCATCATTGGCACATTATTTCTACATTCATTTAATATTAACTAAGTGATTTATAATTACACCACTTAGTTAATGTTTACAATCCAAATTTATTACAAGTCTATGTAGAAAATAATGGCATTTAGGATATAACATTTAATTTCCCAATTTTGCATATTTTAGGGATAGATTAAATATTGTGAAGGGACGACAAAGTAGTCGATGAGACTTACTTTACCATGTGTGATAAATCTGACTAATATTGCCCTTTTGCATTTTTATTACAAATGATAAAGTAATTGATAAATAATTACTTAATCATTTGTTTGCAATATTTAATCTATTTCTAAACTATGCAAAAATGACAAATTAAATGTTATCATAGCTCCTAGGCAAAACGACATGACTCCACATACACTTCCTCTCGCATTACATGGCTATGTCAAAAACACCTTAGCACTCCATACACTAAAAGGCATCACACCTCAATACTACCTTGTGACTATATCATGACATACCTTGCAAGATATAATATTCGGCCTTATGTTTCAATAATGCTTTTGACTTTGGAAAATAATAGAAGGTAGAAAATACAATGTCTCACCCCCCATGTGCAATGATCACTAGGTTTTAAAGACTTTCGCAAGTCTTTACCATAGGCTTGAAATGATTCCAATGATATATTTTTTTAAAACAAGTCAAATAGAGAAGAAAAAGCACACTAAATCGATCAAAAAGAAGGGATGAAACCCTAACTTTTGTCATTTGCATCTTGTCTACTCGCTACTTTGCTCGACCATTTGTTGCCTGTAGGGTTTGAAGCAAAAAAATGCATCCTTTTTGCCGATCTCTAAGGATTTTGACCGAATTTCTGAGGAAAAATGCAAGGTATTTTGTATCTTCTCAGATTTTGACCTCCCTATTGTTTGATTTTGGGCCGACAATGCCACAATTTTTAACTGCTTTTTGATGTATTTTTTGTTGTATTCCTATGGCCAACCACCTGTATCACATTTTGACTATGTGAGGCCACTTTGGAAGTCATTTGAGGAGAGAAAACTGTGATTTAGTACAACAAATGGAAGAGACAAGGAGGTAACTCATTATTTGCTGTTGATCTCTTCTTTTTTTTGAGATTTTTTACTACATATTCGCTACCTGGGGCCACAATTTTGATGGCTTTGAGTATGTTGTTCTTGAAAAACTGCAAAAAAACTTTACTTTCTCCTTCTGTATTTGTATTCTTTTAGCTCAAAACGAGCCCCCAAATAATGACAAAACTTGTAAAAAATGAAATTTTGTGCATTGTGCTTTGACTACTGCACATTTTGGTAGCAATTTTTGGCCATTTTGCTCAAAAATCTGTATTTGTTCCTTGTCGCTGTAGCATGAGCATGAAAGAACTTCATTTTCTATGATTTTTGGAGGGTTCTGTGAGCATTTTGAACTTGGAAAATCTGTATTTTACCTGTATATTCATTGCTAAAGCATGATTTGAAGAAAATCTGAGCATATTATGTCTGAAAATCAACATTTCTCTATTTGTTGTGACTTGAGGCTTGATTTGAGTATTTCTGGGTATTTCATTCTTTAAAAGAGTTGAAAAACTTAGGTTTTTCCTATGTATTTGCATGATCTCTTTGTACTTTTTGAGATTACCTGCTATATATGCTCTGCTGTGGCATAATTTGAAGAAAATATGAGTATTTCCTTTTGAAATGAGTTTAAAAAGGATGTCACTGCTCCTTATATCTGCAGACCCTCTCTTCATTTTATGAATTCTTTGTTGCATTTGGCTATAACAGAGGCACGATTTCATGAAAATCTGAGCACACTACCTGAAAATCTACATTTTCTTCTATATTTGCATTTAGCTCAAAATGAGCTTCAGTCTTACTACATTCATGGCTCCTCTTGTTGCAAGTATGAGGTGAGCCAGTGTTGTCATTGATGTCAACATACTCATATTGCATTGACAAGAAGGATTTGATGAGCTGTGTGCTGAGGATATTGAGAAAATTAGCCTCAGTCAGGAACAGTGAAGAACAGTGATGAGAAGAAGGCAAATGTACTGTATAGGATGAGAACCAGAGGATGCGGATTAAAGGGTTAGTAGATATGTGTCTTGAGATGCTTCAGTTAAGATTTCAGAGGTCCGCATGAAGATCTGAAGGAGTTGTGGCTGTCGGTATAGAACCGGTTCCGGCAAGTATCCAGAGGTGACAGAGGATCACAAAAAGGTCCGGTGAGGTCCGGAATTGTATTATCCTAATCTACGGATTGGACGGAGTGTTTGGGATGTCCTTGTGATGTGTCATCCTGATTTGTGTATGATTTGGAGGTCCGGAAGTACCTCTTGCATTATGACAGTGGTGACAGACTGTGTTCTTGAAGTTTCGGATGAGGAAGACAAGAGATCCCAGTAAGTAGAGGAAGTGCGGATGTATCCGGACATTCAGACAGGCTTGTGAAGGTTCTTGGATCATGTTTAGGTTGTGTTGTTGGTCCGCATTGATGGTAGAGCCCGGAATTGAAGTTATTCTTCCGGATGAAGTTCTTGCTCTGTTTAGCCGACCGGATGAGTTGTTCATCCTGCGAATGTTCTTGTGATGGCCGACCGAATGTGTTATTCATCTTGCGGATACTCCTATGGTTGTTTGCCGACTTAGATGTTTGTTCCTAAGTCGATGTCTTGTATAAATAACGGTTTGTGAGTTCATTTCAAAGTGTGGTGTGTGGATGAGTGTGGCATAGCGAAGAAACGTGTGAAAGGCAGAGCAGAGATTTTTGGGCTTAATTGGAACTGATCCGGACATGGTAGAGATGTCATTCTCCAGTTCAAGACTGTGATTTTTATCACTTTGTAGACAGTGTGTCTCCTTGTAGGCAGTGGGCCTCTTTGTGAGCAGTGTGCTCGGGCAGTGAGCCCTTATTGGCATGTGCCATTTATTTTTCTTTATTCTTCTAACAGAGAATAATTCTTGGGTTAATCACCCCATGGTTTTTCCCTTAACCGTGTTTTCCACGTCAAAATCTTGGTGTTCAATGTGTTGATGCTTATCTGCTCGTGTTTATGTATTATGCTTCCATGGATGATTATTTGATATGCTGCTAACTAATGACAAAGAATCAAGTGTTTGAAAGAAGAAGAAGTTTTATACAACTGATTCACCCCCCCCTCTCAGTTGTATGCCCTAGATCCAACAGTTGGTATCAGAGCCAAGTTCCTCTGATAGGAGCTTAACCGCTTGAGGAGATCCAGGATGTCGTCATACAAGAAGGATAGTCCGAAGTTCGATGGAACCAACTTCACTCTCTGGAAAGGTCGCATGAAGTGTCACTTGGAATGTATGGGAAAAGCATACTTGGCTATGGTTTCAAAACCATATGTACCTCCACAAGGTGGTCCGACAACTCTGAATGAAATCACAGAAGCTGAAAACAATCTGCGGACCAAGGAAGCTCTTCTAAGCGCATTGAATGACTCAGATCTCTCGAATGTTATTGACCTACCAACTGCATATGAGATCCTGACTAAACTGGAACTTCTGTATGAAGGAGATGAGTTTGTCAAATGTGCAAGGTTACAAAGCCTGAAAGGGAAATTTGAAAGATTGAAAATGAGAGATGATGAAAACATCACTACCTTCATGCCAAGAGTAAATGAGCTGGTATGTGGAATCAGAAATGCTGGTGGAACTTTAGATGAAAATGAGATTGTCTGCAAAATCCTAAGATCCCTTCCTGCTGCCTACAAAATCAAAGTTGCTGCCATTGATGAATTCAGAGCCCACACAACTGTCACAAGAGAACAACTGGCTGGCAAACTAGCTGCATTTGAAATGACCGAGTTTGGAGATGATCCTCCCAAGACTGAATCTGCTTTCAAAGCCAGTGCCTATGTGAAAGGCAAACAGAGATTTGATCCGGGTGAAAACTCATCAAGGAAAATGTCATGGTATGATCAAGCAAGAAGAGACATGGAAGAAGAAGAAGCAGAAACAGCTCAACTTGAAGCCCTCATTGCAAAGAGACTGCCAAGAGGATCCGGTAAGTATGAAGGAAAACTACCCTTTAAGTGTTTCAACTGCAATAAGATTGGTCATTTTGCCTCAAGATGTCCGGAGAGATCTGCAAGATCTAATACTCACAGACAAAGGTTTCAAAAGAATTGCTATTATGTTCATGAAGAAGATGACAATGAAGGAGTAACAGATGATGAATCAGAACTAGGAAGCAAATCCGGAAATGAGTGGGTGTTTATAGCCATCAAGGAAGAAGATTCAATACTCTCTGAATCTGTCAATCACAAAGTTGTTGAAAAAGCCTTGGCTGCTCAAGTGGAAGAAAAGGATGATTGGGTTATTGACAGTGGATGTTCTCACCATATGACTGGTGACAAGAATAAGTTCTTAGACTTGGAAAGATATGAAGGAGGAATGGTAAAGTTTGGTGACAATTCTGCTGGCAGAATCAGAGGTAGGGGAACTATTTCCTTTGATGGTAAGAGCAAAACAGGTAATGTACTGTATGTTGAAGGATTGAAGCACAATCTTCTCAGTGTTGGTCAGTTAGTGGACAAAGGCTATGATCTCCGGTTCAAGAATGGAAAATGCAGAATCTTTACAAGCTCCGGAACTGAAATTGCATCCGGTACTCAGACAAAAGGTAACATCTTTCATCTGGTTGGTTCAAATAAAAGTTGTTTGTTTGTCCAAATTGATCAGAGTTGGTTATGGCATAGAAGAATGTGTCATGTAAATTTTGATAACATCATCAAGATAAGCAATACTCAGGCTGTGAGAGATATTCCAAAATTGATGAAACCTACAAATAGTGTGTGTAAAGAATGTCAGTTAGGTAAACAAAGCAGAGTTTCTTTCAAAAGCAAAGATCAGTCTTCTACCAGATTGTTGGAATTAGTACATACTGATCTATGTGGTCCGACAAGAATCAAGAGTCTGCAGGGTGATAGATATTTCATGTTGTTAATTGATGATCATTCCCGGATGATGTGGGTTACCTTTCTAAAAGAAAAATCAGAAGCTTTTGAGAAGTTCAAAATCTTCAAAGCTATGGTGGAGAATCAAACCGGATTGAAACTAAAGTGTCTAAGGTCTGATAGAGGTGGTGAATTTACATCTGGTGAATTCATTGACTTTTGTGAGAAACAGGGTATAAGGAGATAGTTGTCTGCTCCTAAGACTCCACAGCAGAATGGAGTAGTTGAGAGAAAGAACCGGACCATCCAGGAAGCTGCTAGGACAATGATGTTGGAAGCAAATGTTCCTCAAATGTTTTGGAAAGAAGTTATCAGCACCGCAGTCTACACTCTCAATCGAGTTCAAATCAGAAACAACACCGGTAAGACCCCCTATGAACTCTGGTTTGGCATCACTCCTACTGTGAAATATTTCAGAGTATTTGGTAGCAAGTGTTATATTAAAAGAGATGAAGATCTAGGAAAGTTTGATGCTAGAAGTGATGAAGGAATTTTCTTGGGTTACTCCACTCAAAGCAAAGCATACCGGTGTTACAATAAGAGATTGAGGAAGATGATAGAAAGCACCAATGTAAAGGTTGATGAAGGAATTGAGAAGCCTTCAAGATTTTATGAGTTTGATGAAGATGACCAAGACAGTGTTCAAGGACCTCAATCCTCTCCGGTGAGACAGAGTCAGCCTGATCCGGTAAATCAGGAAGAAGAGATAGGTCTGAATGAGCCTGATCAAGAAGCAGCAGTGCAGGATACTCCCAAAATTCCAAGGTATGTAAAACTGAACCACTCTGAAGATCAAATCATAGGTGATAGAAGCAAAGGTGTACAAACTAGAAGGAATGTTGCTCAAAATCAGAATGAATGTTGTCTGATTTCAAAGATTGAACCTAAAACAATAAATGAAGCATGCAATGATGAAAACTGGACCAAAGCAATGGAAGATGAATTGATGCAAATTGAGAAAAATCATACTTGGGATCTTGTTCCCAGACCTAGAGACAAGAATGTAATTGGAACCAAGTGGGTCTTCCGGAACAAACTAAATGAAGCTGGTGAAGTAATCAGAAACAAAGCTAGATTGGTCTGCAAAGGCTACTCTCAAATAGAAGGAATTGACTTTGAAGAGACTTTTGCTCCGGTGGCAAGAATTGAAGCAGTCAGATTACTTCTTGCATTTGCTGCCTTCAAAGACTTCAAGGTATATCAGATGGATGTCAAGTCTGCCTTCCTAAATGGTGATCTGGAAGAAGAAGTCTACATTGAACAACCGGATGGTTTTCAATTGTCTGATAATGATGATATGGTCTGCAAGCTGAAGAAAGCTTTGTATGGATTGAAGCAAGCCCCAAGAGCATGGTATGAAAGGTTGGATAAGCATCTTGTGCAGATTGGATTCAACAAAGGTACTGCTGACAGTAACTTATATTTCAAAATTGATCATGAAAATATTTTAATTGTTGAAGTGTTTGTGGATGATATCATTTTTGGAGGAAGAGATAGTATGTGCAAAACTTTTGCAAATCAGATGAAAAGTGAGTTTGAAATGTCTATGCTTGGTGAAATGAATTTCTTCTTGGGTCTGCAAATTACTCAAACAAAAGAAGGGATCTTCATTTCTCAGACCAAATATGTGAAAGAATTGTTAAAGAAATTTGGTATGGAAGACTCAAAGCCTATGAACACTCCTATGGCAACCGGATGTAAGTTAAGCAAAGATGATGATTCTCCAAAGGCAGATCAGACAAAGTATAGATCAATGATTGGTGGATTGTTGTATCTCACTCAAACTAGACCAGATATAATGCAGGCTGTTGGTCTTGTGGCAAGATTCCAGGCTGATCCTAGAGAATCTCATGTTATGGCAATCAAAAGAATTTTTAGGTACTTGAAAGGAACAGTTGAGTATGGTCTATGGTACCCTAGAGATCCGGACTTCTCTCTTCATGCTTACACAGATGCAGATTGGGCAGGAGATGTGGATGACTGGAAGAGCACTAGTGGTGGAGCATTCTTTTTGGGGAAGAGATTGGTTTCTTGGCTAAGCAAGAAACAAGATGCAATATCTCTGTCTACAACTGAAGCAGAATACATTGCAGCAGCAGGTAGTTGCACTCAAATCTTATGGATGAAGCAGATGCTAAGAGACATCAAAGTTGAATATGAGGAGCCTATCACAATTTTCTGTGATAATTCAAGTGCAATTAATATCTCCAAGAATCCGGTATTGCATTCTAAGACTAAGCACATATCTATCAAATTTCACTTTTTGAGAGAACAAGTAAACAAGGAAGAAGTCAGATTGGAGTATGTTCCCTCCAAGGATCAGATTGTAGATATCTTTACAAAACCTCTTCCCAAGGACTCTTTTGAATATCTCTGGGAGAAGTTAGGGGTCATGGCCCCTCCGGTGATGAACTAAGATGCACTGATGTGCATCAGTCCGGTGGCTATCACAGTCATATCTTGTGATTCGGACTGATGGGGAGCTGCAACTAAGGGGGAGCAGCTGGTATGACTCTGATGTATGAGAATTGCAAGTATGAGCCCTTTGCCATTAATGTCAAAGGGGGAGAGAAGACATGTGAAAAACAAGTGGTTAATGATCAAAGGGGGAGCAGTAAAGGAAGAGAAGACATATGAAAAGTTGAAGTTCTTGTCTTAATGGTTTTTCACATCATATGTTGCCATCAATGACAAAGGGGGAGATTGTTGCAAGTATGAGGTGAGCCAGTGTTGTCATTGATGTCAACATACTCATATTGCATTGACAAGAAGGATTTGATGAGCTGTGTGCTGAGGATATTGAGAAAATTAGCCTCAGTCAGGAACAGTGAAGAACAGTGATGAGAAGAAGGCAAATGTACTGTATAGGATGAGAATCGGAGGATGCGGATTAAAGGGTTAGTAGATATGTGTCTTGAGATGCTTCAGTTAAGATTTCAGAGGTCTGCATGAAGATCTGAAGGAGTTGTGGCTGTCGGTATAGAACCGGTTCCGGCAAGTATCCAGAGGTGACAGAGGATCACAAAAAGGTCCGGTGAGGTCCGGAATTGTATTATCCTAATCTGCGGATTGGACGGAGTGTTTGGGATGTCCTTGTGATGTGTCATCCTGATTTGTGTATGATTTGGAGGTCCGGAAGTACCTCTTGCATTATGACAGTGGCGACAAACTGTGTTCTTGAAGTTCCGGATGAGGAAGACAAGAGATCCTAGTAAGTAGAGGAAGTGCGGATGTATCCGGACATTCAGACAGGCTTGTGAAGGTTCTTGGATCATATTTAGGTTGTGTTGTTGGTCCGCATTGATGGTAGAGCCCAGAATTGAAGTTATTCTTCCGGATGAAGTTCTTGCTCTGTTTAGCCGACCGGATGAGTTGTTCATCCTGCGAATGTTCTTGTGATGGCCGACCGGATGTGTTATTCATCTTGCGGATACTCCTATGGTTGTTTGCCGACTTAGATGTTTGTTCCTAAGTCGATGTCTTGTATAAATAACAGTTTGTGAGTTCATTTCAAAGTGTGGTGTGTGGATGAGTGTGGCATAGCGAAGAAACGTGTGAAAGGCAGAGCAGAGATTTTTGGGCTTAATTGGAACTGATCCGGACATGGTAGAGATGTCATTCTCCAGTTCAAGACTGTGATTTTTATCACTTTGTAGACAGTGTGTCTCCTTGTAGGCAGTGGGCCTCTTTGTGAGCAGTGTGCTCGGGCAGTGAGCCCTTATTGGCATGTGCCATTTATTTTTCTTTATTCTTCTAACAGAGAATAATTCTTGGGTTAATCACCCCGTGGTTTTTCCCTTAACCGGGTTTTCCACGTCAAAATCTTGGTGTTCAATGTGTTGATGCTTATCTGCTCTTGTGTTTATGTATTATGCTTCCATGGATGATTATTTGATATGCTGCTAACTAACAACAAAGAATCAAGTGTTTGAAAGAAGAAGAAGTTTTATACAACTGATTCACCCCCCCTCTCAGTTGTATGCCCTAGATCCAACACCTCTTAGTTCTATCCAGATTTGTTACTGATCATGACATACCATTTGATAGCAGTTTCTGTGTTCTCTGACAAGATCACTTTATTAGGATTTCAAAACCTTAACTGTATCTTTCTCTGTATCTATAAATTTACCTATGAGGCTCTTCATTTTGTCTATTATGAACTCATTATGGTCATCATGATGACCACTTCTATATGATGTTCATAGCATCTCCATGATGTACATACCATTAAAGCCTGTAGGTGTTCAAAATGGGAAAAAAATGTGGAAGTTCTGAAATCCACCTATGTCTGGGTACACTGACAGTCTTATTTCTATGTTCTCTTGACTATAACAATCATGACTTATGTAGCATACTTGACTTACATTGATTTTTTTAAATGAGTCTTTAGTCACTATTTGGTGGCTATCATCTTTATTCTCCTTGACTATACAAGATGGATTCTGTCATTATGAAGATGTGCTCTTAATGATTCATTTCTTATTTCTGACTACTCCATCTATTGATAACTGCATCTGTATTCCTCTCTGCTGAAAGTTGGCGAATGGTCTCATGAGATTGTAAATTGTTCCAAAATACAGGCATATGACCCTTAAAAGATTTTCTAAAGGATAGCATGAGCTTCATCTTCTTCTTCTTGATAGACTCATACTGTCTGAGGTCTGTATGATTGTTTTTATGTCCTTTTATGATAGCCAAAATCATGTGTGGACAAGTCTGTCCTCTTCCATCATATAAACTGTCCAAACCTTGATGGCTACTCCTGCACCTTTTTTGTCTTAAGGCTGTCCTATAGTTAGATCCTCTCATCATTGTTGGTAGAGTGTTCTTAGGAGCTTTCAAGACTTGAGCTATGCTTATAGCAACAAGGATGAATCACCAGGCCCACACAATCGTTTCTAACACTGTCACATTCATTCTCCTCCTTGACACTCAATGTTACCTTTAATTACTAATGATACTGAACTATTTCCACTAAAAGACCTAGCCATACTGTTGGTGTTAGTGTTGTTTATTGCATTGCCATTGAAAGCTCTCAGCAATAGGTCACTGCTACTTGTAATTATACTCATTAGAAGTGACTGTCCCCTGATTAAAAGTGACTGCTCCATCCAAGGTTTCTTGACCACAGTCTTATAATGACTGTGCCCTTCTCTTAGCATTCTACTATATTCTTGATATGGTCTCAATTCCTTGTTAAAACTGTAGAGCATGGATCACTCTACAAAGCAAGTCTTATCTTTACATAGATATCATTCTCTTGACAGAGCTCTTGTTCATGGAAGACAAAGGGTCTTGAAGGAAACTTACCTATCACCTTAGTCCTGACATGTCAGCTTCTTGTAGGATTGCTCTCTTCCAATTCATGACAGCTAGCAACTTATATGTTTCTATAACATGCCTTAAGATTGCAAGCTTGTCACCTTTGTCACTGTATCTTGCATGTATACAGGCTTTAAACCTATTGTGGATGTGTATCTTTGTTGTCCCTTTTGTCTATAACATAGTCATAGGACTGCTGCTCCATTGTCTATATATTTTATATCATATGATTTTGTACCTTGCATAAAGAAATAAACCAGAGACCTTCTTTTCTCAGACACTCATTACTGAACATGCCATTAATTCATACATCCTCACTTGTACTTGGATAAGTTGATGCACTTATAATACTGACGTTGTGTTGAAAAACATTAAGGCACCTTGTTAATTATAATGCACTTGAAAAACATTTGAGGTATATAGAAACTATGAGACATATTGTTTGTTCAAGTTGATATATCCATATATCATCATAGGCTTGTCAAAGGTGTGGTTTGGCCGAAGTAGTTCTATCACTAGATATTATTTTATGGTGCTTCAGTCCTAGATAAAATCCTTGTGGGCCATAGATTGCCTATCTCTCAAAAGAGTTAACAACAACATCATCATTGAGATATGTTGGATGACTGGGATGGACAAATGTAAACTAGAACTCGTAGAATTGATGCTCTGGCACTTGTAACTTTTCTTCACTTTCCTTCATGCTGTTCCAATTGCCTTTGAATGTGCTATTCCAAAACTGCATTCTTCAGGTATATGGATGTGTTTGATCATGGTTTACATTTGAATCTGAACCATGTCAATGCTGTAATTGTGTGACCTCTTTTTATGACTGTTTTTTAAGCACATTACAATCATTTAGCTTACTGCTATTCCATTTCTGATTTTGTTGTTGTCATGCATGATTTTTTTCTACTCTTATGCATTCTATTTTTCTGCTGTCATGCATGATGTTCCCTATAGTCTTTAGGTATGATTTCTACCCCTTAGTTTGCTATCCCATTTCTTTCATTTGATGCTCTTTACAATAGTCTTTTGCTGCACTTTATGACTGATTTTTTGCAGCTTTAGTGACTGTCTTTTTTGCTGTTATGGATTGCCCTTTTAGCGACTATTTGCTACTATTGTGATAGCCATTATCTGCCTTCTAAATATGCCCCTTGGGCTATGCTTTTGTATTTGTATATTGCATCTGAAATGTTCTGCAAGGACTATGAGCTGGACTCAACCTTTGAGGGAGCCACATTTCCTCTACTCATAATGTAACCTGATGAATCAAACAGAAACATAATTACACCTATATCTGCACATGAAGCAAACCTGTTAGAAAATAAATGCATGTTTTGGAGTGTTTGATGACTAATTGTTCTCTAGGACATCCAAGGTATACATTTCTTGTTTAATGCAAATTGAGGATCAGTTTATACATGTATGGTATCTTGTTCATGTATGGTTTAGGACCATTCATTGCTTAGAGCATTTCTCTAACACCATTGTTTTTGCCAAATGCAGGAACCTAGGATGACATGAAGCTAGGAAGGACAAAGACGACTCGGGGCGACAGGACAACACGCCAGAACTAGAACCAGTCATTCTCAGGCAATGACTAGCCTCTAACCTTCCATGCACATTACTTTATTTACTTATTCATGTATAGATTGTTCTTCAATTTCATTGAATAAGATAGTTAACCTCACGGCTTGTGTGAGATAATGAACATTTTACATTCAATAAAGATTATTTATTTTTTGGAAAAGATTTTGGATAAACCCTTCCCATGTTACATGCACTTGGATAAATGTAGTAAACTAATAAACATAATCTCTTGAATTATTTCATTTATGCACTTGAATGTAATGTATGAAGGATCAGATGAGATGTACCTTACAAGTTTTGAATAAAAACTCTACCTGAATGAGCCATAGTTGAATTTAGGTAACAGTAACATTTCTTTGATGCATCATGCCAAATAGTTCACGTGCCTTGTATATGCTTCTACACTTTGCATACATGTCTCCAAGGGTAGTTGCAACTACAACATCTAACAAAACTTCTATATCTTTTATCCTTTGATGGATGTCCATTTTGGCATAGGCAAGGAGGATACTAGCAAAGGTTGTGCAATTTGGCTTTACACATGCCAATTGTATTTTATTGAAAGTTTATAAAACCTTATCAAAAAAATTCATTTTTTGCATATCTTGCAATCATTGCATTCCATGAAATGGCATTTCATTGAGGCATCATGTCAAATAGTTCACGTACCTTGTTTATGTTTCCACACTTTGCATACATGTCTCGCAGGGTAGTTGCAACTACAACATTTGACAAAATTCCTAAATCCTTTATGCTTTGATGGATGTCTATACTGTGTTCCAAAGATGCCATTTCTACGGTTTTGGAATTTGGCTTTACACCTACCAATTGCATTTGCTTGAAAGTTTCTAAAGCCTTATCAAAATATCCATTTTGTTCATATCTTGCAATCATTACATTCCATGAGGTGACATTTCTTTGAGGCATCATGCCAAACAGTTCATGTGCCTTGTCTATGCTTCCGCACTTTGCATACATGTCTCTGAGGGCAGTTGCAACTACAATATCTAACAAAATTCCCATATCTTTTATCCTTTGATGGATGTCCATTTTGGCATAGGCAAGGAGGATACTGGCTAAGGTTGTGGAATTTGGCTTTACACCCACCAATAGTATTTTATTGAAAGTTTATAAAGCCTTATCAAAAAAATCCATTTTTTGCATATCTTGCAATCATTGCATTCCATGAAATAGCATTTCATTTCAAGGCATCATGGCATCATGTCAAATAGTTCACATACCTTGTCTATGCTTCCACACTTTGCATACATGTCTACTAGGGTAGTTGCAACTAGAAGATCTGACAAAATTCCCATATCATTTATGCTTTGATGGATGTTCATACCATGTTCCAAAGGGGTCAGTGCAAGAAGTTGGGTCCACTTTTTGGCAAAAAAGTGGAAGTGTTTTCCCTGATTTTTAGAATTCGTCACATTTGACTTGAACATTTGAGGCACTTAAAGATTCAATCTTAAAAAAAGTTAGGAATATGAAATGTAGTACTCAGAGTCTAGTTTCCAAATATGTAATTTATTTTAATACTTAGATGACACAAATTGATTTTACATAGGCATTTCTAAAAACCACTATTTAAAAGTCACTTTTTTTTACCATACCATGCACGTGTATGGCCAACATAATTTGACCTAAATAAAAGTATTTTTCTAAATCCTTTTGGGGAAAGATGTGTGGTACAGTGAAGTTTGATGATATTTTTTTATTATTTTTTTCCAATTTTTTTTTATTAATTTTTTATTGACCCTAATTGTTGTTTTCGAAAACCCTCATGTACGACCAACATAATTTGAGCAAAACTAATCATAAAATGATTTTTTTTTCCATTGTGTAAAGAATGATGTGTAGATTGATGACATATAATTTTTTTTTCAAAAAACTTTAAAAATTAAAAGTTATTAAAAAATACAAACACCTGTCATTTCATGTTTTTGGACCAGTTTGCTCATAAATTAAATAATAAATAGAAAAATAAGTCCAATAAAAAAAATTACATATTTGAAAACTAGACACTGTCATCTATAATGGGTTTTAATTTCATAAAAAAATTTAGAAAAAAATGTCATCAGCCATATAGGTAAACTCAGTCTTTTCTCTTGTTCTGTACTTAGGAAAAAACTTGTAGGTCTAAGGCAAGGGGCTGGCTTACCATGCCTTTCCCAAGCCTAAGATTTTAGGAACGGGTACCCATTCTAAAACATGTAATCGTTTTGAATGGGTACCTATTCCTTTTGTGTGGGAAAAAAAGTGCGCATGATTTTTTTCAAATTCGAATATCTATATAGAATGGGTACCCATTTTTAAACGGGTACCCATTTAGGATCGGGCACCCATTCCTAAATAGGTACTTGTTTAGGATCAGGTACCCGTTCCTAAATAGGTACCCATTTAGGATCGTGCACATGTTCCTAAATGGTACCCGTTCCTAAGTGGATACCCATTTATGCTCAGGCACCCGTTTCTAAACAGGTACCCGTTTATGTTAGGATTCTTTTTGGCCCATGACTTCCCCTCTATGTAGACCCAACTTCTTGCACTTACCCAAAGATCACATTTTGCCATATGAAGGGAGGATGTTGGCTAAGGTTGTGGAATTTGTCTTTACACCCACTAATTGCATTTGCTTGAAAGTTTCTAAAGCCTTATCAAAAAATCCATTTCGTTCATATCTTGCAATCATTACATTCCATGAGGTAACATTTCTTTGAGGCATCATGCCAAACAGTTCATGTGCCTTGTATATGCTTCCACACTTTGCATACATGTCTCCGAGGGTAGTTGCAACCACAACATCTAACAAAATTCCCATGTCTTTTATCCTTTGATGGATGGCAAGGAGGATACTGGCAAAAGTTATGGAATTTGGCTTTACACCCGCCAATTGTATTTTCTTGAAAGTTTATAAAGCCTTATAAAAAAATCCATTTTTTGCGTATCTTGCAATCATTACATTCCATGAAATGGCATTTCATTGAGGCATCATGTCAAATAGTTCACGTACCTTGTCTATGCTTCCACACTTTGCATACATGTCTCGTAGGGTAGTTGCAACTACAACATTTGACAAAAATCCTATATCCTCTATGCTTTGATGGATGTCTATACCGTGTTCCAAAGATACCATTTCTAAGGTTTTGGAATTTGGCTTTACACTTGCCAATTGCATTTGCTTGAAAGTTTCTAAAGCCTTATAAAAATATCCATTTTGTTCATATCTTGTAATCATTGCATTCCATGAGGTGACATTTATTTGAGGTATCATGCCAAACAGTTCACGTGCTTTGTCTATGCTTCCACACTTTGCATACATGTCTCCGAGGGCAGTTGCAACTACAACATCTAACAAAATTCCCATATCTTTTATCCTTTGATGGATGTCCATTTTGACATAGGCAAGGAGGATACTGGCTAAGGTTGTGGAATTTGGCTTTACACCCGCCAATTGTATTTTCCTGAAACTTTATAAAACCTTATCAAAAAAATCCATTTTTTTCATATCTCAAGCAATCATTACATTCCATGAAATGGCATTTCATTTCAAGGCATCATGTCAAATAGTTCACGTACCTTGTCTATGCTTCCACACTTTGCATACATGTCTACTAGGGTGGTTGCAACTAGAAGATCTAACAAAATTCCCATATCCTTTATGCTTTGATGGATGTCCATACCATGTTCCAAATATTGCATTTTGCCATATGAAGGGAGGATGTTGGCTAAGGTTGTGGAATTTGTCTTTACACCTGCCAATTGCATTTTCTTTAAAGGTTCTAAAGCCTTATCAAAAAATCCATTTTGTTCATATCTTGCAATCATTGCATTCCATGAGGTAACATTTCTTTGAGGCATCATGCCAAACAGTTCATGTGCCTTATATATGCTTCCAAACTTTGCATATATGTCTCTGAGGGTAGTTGGAACTGCAACATCTAACAAAATTCCCATATCTTTTATCGTTTGATGGATGTCCATTTTAGCGTAGGCAAGGAGGATACTGGCAAAGATTGTAGATATTGACTTTACAACCGCCAATTGTATTTTTTTAAAGTTTATAAAGCCTTATCAAAAACATCCATTTTTTGCATATCTTGCAATCATTTCATTCCATTGAATGACATTTCATTGAGACATCATGTCAAACAGTTCACATACCTTGTCTATGCTTCCACACTTTGCATACATGTCTCGTCAGGTAGTTGCAACTACAATATTTGACAACATTCCTATACCCTTTATGCTTTGATGGATGTCTATACAATGTTCCAAAAAAGACCATTTCTAAGCTTTTGGAATTTGGCTTTACACCCGCCAATTGAATTTCTTGAAAGTTTCTAAAGCCTTATCAAAAAATCTATCTTGTTCATATCTTGCAATCATTACATTCCATGAGGCAACATTTCTTTGAGGGATCATGGCAAATAGTTCACGTGCCTTGTCTATGATTCCACACTTTGCATACATGTCTGCAAGGGCAATTACAACTACAACATCTAACAAAATTCCCATATCTTTTATCCTTTGATGGATGCCCATTTTCACATAGGCAAGGAGGATACTAGCTAAGGTTGTGGAATTTGGCTTTACACCTGCCAATTATATTTTCTTGAAAGTTTATAAATCCTTATCAAAAAAATCCATTTTTTTGCATATCTTGCAATCATTGTATTCCATGAAATGGCATTTCATTTCAAGGCATCATGTCAAATAGTTCACGTACCTTGTCTATGCTTCCACACTTTGCATACATGTCTACTAAGGTAGTTGCAACTAGAAGATCTAACAAAATTCCCAAATCCTTTATGCTTTGATGGATATCCATACCATGTTCCAAATATTGCATTTTGACATATGAAGGGAGGATGTTGGCTAAGGTTGTGGAATTTGTCTTTTCACCCACCAATTGCATTTGCTTGAAAGTTTCTAAAGCCTTATGAGAAAATCCATTTTGTTCATATCTTGCAATCATTACATTCCATAAGGTAACGTTTCTTTGAGGCATCATGCCAAACAATTCATGTGCCTTGTATATGCTTCCACACTTTGCATACATGTCTCTTAGGGTAGTTGGAACTACAACATCTAACAAAATTCCCATATCTTTTATCCTTTGATGGATGCTCATTTTGGCATAGGTAAGGAGGATACTAGCAAAGGTTGTAGAATTTGGCTTTACACCCGCCAGTTGTATTTTCTTGAAAGTTTATAAAGTCTTATAAAAAAAATCCATTTTTTGTAGATCTTGCAATCATTGCATTCCATGAAATGACATTTCATTGAGGCATCATGTCAAATAGTTCACGTACCTTGTCTATGCTTCCACACTTTGCATACATGTCTCGCAGGGTAGTTGCAACTACAACATTTGACCAAATTCCTATATCCTTTATGCTTTGATGGATGTCTATACCGTGTTCCAAAGATACCATTTCTATGGTTTTGGAATTTGGCTTTACACCCGCCATTGCATTTTCTTGGAAGTTTCTAAAGCCTTATCAAAATATCCATTTTGTTCATATCTTGCAATCATTGCATTCCATGAGGCGATGTTTCTTCGAGGCATCATACCAAATAGTTCACGTGCCTTGTCTATGCTTCCACACTTTGCATACATGTCTTCGAGGGTAGTTGTAACTACAACATCTAAAAAAATTCCCATATCTTTTATCCTTTGATGGATGTCCATTTTGACATAGGCAAGGAGGATACTGGCTAAGGTTGTGGAATTTGGCTTTACACCCGCCAATTGTATTTTCTTGAAAGTTTATAAAGCCTTATGAAAAAAATCCTTTTTTTGCATATCTTGCAATCATTGTATTCTATGAAATGGCATTTCATTTCAAGGCATCATGTCAAACAGTTCACGTACCTTGTGTATGCTTCCACACTTTGCATACATGTCTACTAGGATAGTTGCAACTAGAATATTTGACAAAATTCCCATATCCTTTATGTTTTGATGGATGTCCATACCATGTTCCATAGATCACATTTTTTCATATGAAGAGGATGTTGGCTAAGGCTTTGGAATTTGTCTTTACACCTGCCAATTGCATTTGCTTGAAAGTTTCTAAAGCCTATCAAAAAATCCATTTTTCTCATATCTTGCAATCATTGCATTCCATGTGACAAATTTCTTTGAGGCATAATTCATGTGCGTTGTCTATGCTTCCACACTTTGCATACATGTCTTCGAGAGCAGTTGCAACTAAAACATCTAACAAAATTTCCATATCTTTTATGCTTTGATGGATGTCCTTACCATGTTCCAAAGATCCCATTTTGGCATAGGCAAGGAGGATACATGTCTCACAGGGTAGTTGCTTCCATTTTTTACATATCTTGCAATCATTACATTCCGTGAGATGACATTTCATTGAGGCATCATGTGAAATACTTCACATATCTTGTCTATGCTTCCACAATTTGCATACATGTCTACTAGGACAGTTGCAACTACAAGATCTAACAAAATTCTCATATCCTTTATGCTTTGATGGATGTCAATACCATGTTCCAAAGATTGCATTTTGCCATATGAAGGGAGGATGTTGGCTAAGGTTGTGGAATTTTTCTTTACACCCACTAATTGCATTTGGTTGAAAGTTTCTAAAGCCTTATAAAAAAATCCATTTTTTTAATATCTTGCAATCATTGCATTCCATGTGATGGCATTTATTTAAGGCATCATGCCAAATAGTTCACATGCATTGTCTATGCTTCCATACTTTGCATACATGTCTCTGAGGGCAGTTGCAACTACAACATCTAACAAAATTTCCATATCTTTTAGGCTTTGATGGATGTTCATTTTGGTATAGGCAAGGAGGATACTGGCTAAGGTTGTGGAATTTGGCTTTACACCAGCCAATTGTATTTTCTTCAAAGTTTATAAAGAGTTAACAAAAATCCATTTTTTTCATATCTTGCAATCATTGCATTCCATGAGATGACATTTCATTCAGGCACCATGTCAAAGAGTTCACATATCTTGTCTATGCTTCCACAATTTACATACATGTCTACTAGGACAGTTGCAACTATAAGATCTGAGAAAATTCCCATATCCTTTATGCTTTGATGGATGTCCATACCATGTTCCAAAGATCACATTTTGCCAGATGAAGGGAGGATGTTGGCTAAGGTTGTGGAATTTGTCTTTACACCTGCCAATTGCATTTTCTTGAAAGTTTCTAAAGCCTTATCAAAAAATCCATTTTTTTCATATCTTGCAATCATTGCATTCCATGTGATGACATTTCTTTGAGGCATGATACCAAACAATTTATGTGTTGTCTATGCTTCCACACTTTGCATAAATTTCTCTAAGGGTAGTTGCAACTACAATATCTAACAAAATTTCCATATCTTTTATGCTTTGATGGATGTCCATTTTGGCATAGGTAAGGAGGATATTGGCTAAGGTTACGGAATTTGGCTTTACACCCACCAATTGTATTTTCTAGAAAGTTTATAAAGATTTATCAAAAAATCCATTTTTGCATATCTTGTAATCATTGCATTCCATGAGATGGAATTTCATTGAGGCATCATGTCAAAGAGTTCACGTATCTTGTCTATGCTTCCACAATTTGCATACATGTCTACTAGGCCAATTGCAACTACAAGATCTGACAAAATTCCCATATCCTTTATGCTTTGATGGATGTCCATACCATGTTCCAAAGATCACATTTTGCCATATGAAGGGAGGATGTTGGCTAAGGTTGGGGAATTTGTCCTTACACCCACCAATTGCATTTTCTTGAAAGTTTCTAAAGCCTTATCAAAAATTCCATTTTTTTCATATCTTGCAATCATTGCATTCCATGTGACAACATTTATTTGAGGCATCATGCCAAATAGTTCACGTGTGTTGTCTATGCTTCCACACTTTTCATACAGGTCTCTGAGGGTAGTTGTAACTACAACATCTAACACAATTTCCATATCTTTTACTCTTTGATGGATGTCCATTTTGGCATAGGCAAGGAGGATATTGGCTAAGGTTGTGGAATTTGGCTTTACACCCACCAATTGTATTTTCTTGAAAGTTGATGCAGGAGCATCCAGTGGTGTAAGGGCAATCTTACATCACCCAAAAAAAAAATGTGTTTCAAAATTGTTGATGTTCTACCCATTTCTTCTCAAAATCTGTGGTTCTGGTCCCATAATCGCCTGAATAATAATGTAGAACTTTTAGTTTTCCCAAACTGCTAAAAATACTAAACTGCTATTTTTAGAAAGTTTGCATTTGGGCACGTAATGAAGTCAAAATTTACAGGAAGTTACATAATGGAAATATAAGACCTTTGGCGAAGGAATCACATGAAGATCATTTGCGAGCTGAAAGATATTCAAGTTTCCGTTTCTCAAAAAATGCCTGAAAATTATTCAAACTTAGGTTTGAGGCACTAAACGGCCCCGTACAGGCCCAAAAATGGCCAGAATTGGTAGAGCAAGTTTTAGCACGTAGAGCACTCCGTGAGCTTTCCAACGCATAAAATAGTTCGTCAATTGGAGTCCCGGATCAAAAGTTATGGCTCCCGGAAGTTGACCTATTTTTGGAGGGAGATGCAAAATTTGAAATTAGGTTGTTGGCCACCAAAAAGGCTATTAATAACCATTTTTGGGAACCTTGGGTAGTAGGAGAGTTAAGGGGGCAAGTGTAGAGTCAAGAATAGGTGGGAAAATAGAAACCCTAGCTGATTTGGGGGTTATTGAAGGTGGAAGATTCCAGAGCCTGGTGATGGTAGCTGTAGTGTGTTGTAGCCTGTAGAGGACTGATTCCTCTGATTGTAATTAAGCTTCTGTAATGTAATGAGTTGCCCAGATCAATAAAAGAAAGTTCTATTCTCTATGTTTAATTTCTATTATTGTGTGTTTTATGATTTACCCCCTTCATCAAGTGGTATCAGAGCAAGGGTTCCTGAGTGTGTAGACAGATCGCCGACTGTGAGGCAGTTTGCACCAGGACCTGAGGTTGTGGGTTTGCTACAGAAATCAAGATGCCTCCACGAAGAAACCATGGTGGGAGGAATGCTTTGACAGAAGAAGGTTTTAGAGCCCTGCAAAGACAAATTGATGCATTGCAAGAGGAGCTGCAAAGAGGGTTTGAGCCAAGAAGGAGAGAGGAAAGCGAAGATGAAGCTGAAGAAGAGTTATCCGAGGAAGAACAAGAAGCTGCAGGAGATCTGCAGAAGTTAGGTTGTTGAGGGCCATTTCAAAGATTGGAAAGAGGCCCAAGATTGAAGTTTCTACATATTCTGGAGATTTGAATCTAGAACAGCTTATTGATTAGATCAATGACATGGAGGAATACTTCGAGTATGAAGAAGTAGAAGACCCAGATCAGGTCAAGTTTGCAAAAACAAAATTGAAGGGCCATGCCAATATTTGGTGGAAGGAGGTCTAATTAGAAAGGAATAGAAGAGGAAAAGGAAAGATCACCAAATGGGATCAGATGGTGGAGAAACTGAAGAAGTAGTTCATTCCTATGGACTATGAGATGGAGTTGCTGAAGAAGTTGCAAGGACTAAAGAAAGGTAACAAGTCTGTTAAAGAGTATACAAAAGAATTTTATAAAATTACTATCAGAATCAGTCATGCAGAGCCCAATAAGGAGAAGGTAGCCCGTTACATTAATGGGTTGAGGCCGAGTATTCAAGAGGAGCTGAGCCTAGTCAGAATGACCACCATAGAAGATGCATACCGGTTTTCCTTGAAGGTGGAAGAGAAGATGAATAAAAGATTTGACAGCAAGCAAAGGGGAAGAGGTCAAGGCAGAAGGACTGGTGGAAGGCCCTATGGAGGCCGTAATGAAGATCAAAAGAAAAGTGAAGAAGATGGCACTAGTTGAAATCAGAGAGGGGATAACGCCTACCGCCCTCGTGACTAGAACAATGGTGAGCAAAGAGGAAGAGGAAGAGGTAGACCTGGGCAAGGACCCGGAAGAGGAGGTTTTAGAGGAACCTGTTTCCAATGTGGGGAAGAAGGGCATCGAGCATACGAGTGTCCGCAACATCAAGGAAGGACAAATAGAAGACCTGAAGGCAATGCACAAGTTGCACATGTAGATGAAGATGCACATTTGGAGCATTCTGAAGATGCTGAAAGGGGAGAAACCCTAGTTGTTAGAAGAACCTTGCTGAATGAAGAGAAAGAACCCAATTAGAGGAAGAGTTTATTCCACACAAGGTGCAAATGTGAAGGTAAGTGTTGTGATATTATTGATAGTGGAAGTACTGATAATCTTGTTTCAAAGGAGATGGTTGACAAGTTGAAGTTGACAAGAAGAAAGCATCCGCATCCATATTGGATTGCATGGTTGCAGAAGGACCATAGAGCTTTGGTCAATGAGCAATGTTTAGTGAAGTTCAAAATTGGTGATTACCATGATGAGGTGTTGTGTGATATCATACTGATGGATGCATGTCATATGCTATTGGGGAGGCCATGGCAGTATGATAGGAGCGCTGTCCATGATGGCCATGCAAACACATATTCCCTGACAAAGGATGGAGTTCATCATAAGTTGAAACCCTTGAAGGAGGTGGAAGAAAAGGTATGTAGTACTACCAGAATTTGCTTGGTAGATGGTAGAAAATTTTTGGAGGGTATGAAGCATGAGCATCATTGCTTTGCATTGATTCCTAAGATTAGTCAAGAGAACTATGAAGATGTACTAACAGAAGTTTTAGATATGTTGGAAGAGTTCCAGGACATTATCTCTGATAATGTACCAGAAGGTTTACCACCAGTAAGGAAGATAAGTCATCAAATGGATTTGATACCAGGAGCTAGTTTGCCAAACAAGGCAGCCCACAGAATGACTCCTGCAGAGAGTGAAGAGTTGAACAGACAAGTTCAGGAGTTGTTGAGGAAGGGATTGATAAGAGAAAGCCTAAGTCCATGTGCAGTACCTGCAGTACTAGCACTGAAGAAAGATGGAGAGTGGAGGATGTGTACAGATTCCTGAGCCATCAACAAGATCACAATCAAGTATAGGTTTCCAATGCCCAGAATGGATGACATAATGGATTGTTTGAGTGGAGCCAAGTACTTCACGAAGATTGATCTGAAGAGTGGGTATCAGTAGATGAATCAGAGAAGGAGATGAATGGAAGACAACCTTCAAGACAAAGGAAGGTTTGTATGAGTGGTTAGTCATGCCATTTGGGCTAACCAATGCACCGAGCACATTCATGCGGCTCATGAATGAGGTACTGAAAGAATTTTTTGGAAGTTTTGTTATTGTTTATTTGGATGATATTTTGATTTTTAGTAAGACTTGGGATAAGCATCTGATGCATATCAGAAGAGTTCTAGAGAAACTGAGGGAGGAGAAGTTCCTGATTAATATGAAGAAATATAGTTTTGCAAAAAAAGAGTTGGTATACCTGGGATTTGTTGTCTCAAAGGAAGGTCTTAAGATGGACCCAGAAAAGGTAAGGGCTATCATTGAATGGCTTACACCAAGGAGTGCAACAGAGGTAAGATCTTTTCATGGTTTGGCAAGTTTTTATAGGAAGTTTATTAGGAATTTTAGTAGCATTTGTGCACCCCTCACTAAGACAATGAGAGGGGATAGAAAAGAGTTTAGATAGACTAAAGGGGCAGACAAGAGCTTTGATACATTGAAGCAGAAAGTTGTAGAACAACCTATTTTGGCACTTCTAGATTTCAATAAGGTATTTCAGGTAGATTGTGATGCCAGTGGTAGTGGTATAGGAGCTGTTTTGAGCCAAGAAGGTAAGCCCATTGCCTATTTTAGTGAGAAGCTTAATGATGGCAAGAAAAAGTATTCTGTTTATGATCAGGAATTTTATGCAATAGTTCAGGCTTTGAAGAAATGGAGACATTATTTGTTACCAAAAGAGTTTGTTTTATATACTGATCATCAGGCTTTGTAGTATCTTAATAGTCAAGGAAAGTTGAACCAAAGGCACTTAAAATGGGTTAAGTTTTTGTAGAGTTATACCTTTGTTTTGAAGCACAGGAGTGGGAAGTCCAACAGAGTTGCAGATGCCTTGAGCAGAAGGCAAAATTTGTTGACAAAAATGAAGATAGAGGTTGTTGGGTTCGATGAGCTCAAAAGTTTGTATCCTAAAGATCCAGATTTTGCAGAGGCTTGGAAAGCTTGTCTGGAGCCTATTACTTTAGACGGGACAAGATGGTTGGATTTCATAATCCAAGATGGCATGTTGTTTAGAGGAAGCCAGTTGTGCATTCTGAGGATTTCCATGAGAGAGAACCTAATTAAGGAGAAGCATAGTGGAGGATTGGCTGGACACTTTGGTTGAGATAAGACCATTTCAATTGTTGGTGAAAATTATTATTGGCCACAGTTGCAGCAGGATGTGAGGAAGTTTGTGCAAAGTTGCAGAGTATGTCAGATGTCAGAAGGAACAAGTCAGAATACAGGGTTGTATCAACCATTACCTATACCAGAGAAGCCCTGAGATGATATCAGTACGGATTTTGTTCTTGGTTTACCAAGGACACAGAGAGGACATGATTCCATTTTTGTAGTGGTGGATAGATTCTCAAAGATGGCACATTTTATTCCTTGCAGGAAGACTAACGATGCTATTCATATTGCTGAATTATTTTTCAAAGAGGTGGTGAGATTACATGGTCTACCAAAGAGCATAGTTTCAGATCGAGATACCAAGTTTGTTGGTTATTTCTGGAGGACATTATGGAAGAAGTTGAAGACAGATTTGAAGTTCAGTTCTGCACACCATCCACAGACTGATGGATAGACAGAAGTGGTGAATAGGAGTTTGAGTAACCTACTACAATGCCTAGTAGGGGATAAGCCCAAGGGATGGGATTTGATTTTACCACAAGAAGAATTTGCTTACAACATTTCTGTCAATAGGAGTACTGGTAAATCACCATTCTAGATTGTATATGGAAATAGTCTAAGAAATGCTTTAGAGTTAAGGAATCTAGATAAGGGTGAAAAGACAAGTGCTGAGGCTAAAGACTTTGTAGAACATATGAAGAATTTGCATGAAGAGGTGAGAAAGCACATTAATAAGATGACTACTCAGTACAAGGCTAAGGCAGATCAGAAGAGGAGGTATAAGGAGTTCCAGGTGGGAGATGAAGTCATGGTTCACTTGAGAAAAGAAAGGTTCTGTTGTGTGGTTACACAACACGCCCCATTTTGACTTGGCAAAACAGGGACCCAACTTTTGGCTTGGCTTGTGTTGTCTGCTTCCTGGCGGTTTGGTAAAAGTAGGTCATGTGCATCATCATGTAGAGTTAGGATGCGGTAAGTCACCATTATGAGGTTAGTTTGTCAAAATTCATATTTCTTTCCTGTGACCTCATAGTTTGAAAGAGCATTAAAATTCATGCAGGTTTGCCTTTTACATCACCTTGATATTCCTCAGGATGTGAGAGTTATGAACAGTCAAAGTTTTGGTCAAACCTGATATTCACAAGAGGAGGATCATGTTTTATAACCTTAGTCATATTGTCAAAGATCATCCTGATCTTGGTACATCAGCCAATAAGTCATGCAGTCCAGATATCCAGACGTCAATTTTAAGTGGTAGTAAATCTTCCCCGTCAAGCAGTCTTATGTATCGCGAGCATCATATTTCCAAGGGTAACCCAATATTTCTTAATATCCTCCTACCGTGAAATATCACCCTAAGCCAATATCCTAATGACATCATCCAAATCAGATAAACAAAGAAACAAACATGACGATGACATCATCATCACATTTACATTCGACAGGATATTTTCTAAACATGATCATGTTCTCCTAATATGACGATGATGTCATGATGCCTTTCTGATACAAAGAGCGAATATTAGGATGACGTCATCCTGATATTCCGAAGGAGAGACAAGTAAGTTTGTCTTGTCATCATCATATTTGAAACATCACCTGATACATCGAAATATCCTCCTGATATACTAAACATAACCAAAAGGGTGCTTTTGTCACCTGAATCTTGTCGCGATAAAAATTCTAATATGAGGGAGGAGGATGACATTGAAACTCAACCCGATTTTTGCGAATATCATCTTGCCTTCATGATATCCTGTGATATGGATGTTCCCCTACTCCCATTGCCACCATTATCATTTAATGCGAGCGGACATGGTAGGTGGTTCCCGCCGACCCTGGAACCCAATGAAACACCTGGTGAGATCCTACATTTTCGCACGGATAATCAAGGAATACAATCTAATTTGTCAGAGTTGCCCTAAATTTACCCTAATTGCGAGGTTAAAAGGTAATTCAACTGTCATTTTTTACATTTACCTTGCGATAAAATTGTTTTACAGAGCACTAGCTTCCATATCCTCATACAGGCGATTGTTGCACGGATAGAGCTTACAGACAGAAGGAAGGAAGTGATCATCGGCTGAATTAAGAGCGTCGTTAGCAATCTACTGGTATAAAAGAGAAATCTGCATAACCAGGTAAGTAAATGAAACCCTCATCATGTTATTGTTGTTTAGGTATGATGGTGTAAGTTCTAGTTTGTGCATCCATATGATTAAGTAATATTGAAAAGATACAGTAGGCATGTTGATTTATAAGGTTAATTGCGATACGCATGCATGTGTATACCCATTGTGAGATAGGATTTTGTTAATTGTAGGTACTCATGGCTGACAAGTGGTTCGTTAAGTGTCAAGAGGAATTTAGTAGGCCCATGTTCTCTTCTCAGAGAGGGGTCCTGTTTAAGTATGGAGCAATTACAGACACCCATCAGGGAAGCACCAATCTGGAAGCCTGGTCAGCTAACCTGAATGATGGGCATGACAAGAGTCCTGTGCTGGATGCAGTGTTCGTATCAGGGATGTGGAACGCTACCAGTTTTCCATACTCCATGGAATCTCCGGAGCTGGTCATAGAATGTGCTCGGAATTATAATCCTCAGACAAGGCAAGTGGTGAAGCATGGGAGGATATATGCAGACCTCTCCATCAAGGGTCTCTCCCAGACATTTGGATTGCCACTGGGAAGTAAAGTTAAGAGCGTGGACCTGAAGAAGTCCGAAAAAGAGTATGAAGCCAACAAGAAATCAACCAGGAAGAACATGTATCAATGGCGGGCTGAGAACAACACATATCCTGCAGCAGCCAAACTTCCTGTGCACCTGTTCAAGTATGATTTCAGTGAGGAATACTAATACATGATTGCACTTTTGAATAGTGTAACAGGCCAACCTGATGCTGGTAGTTTCAGGGATTGGATGTATGGAATAATCATGATGTGTCTATATTCAAACATTAAGCCACTATGGGGCCAGATAATAAGTGATGCTCTGCATGAGCAGCTGATGAACCTAGGAGGTTCAAATTGTGCATTTTATATGTCGTCATACATTGTTTATTCTTGTGCTTACAAAGGCACTTTTGATGCTTTAGTTACAGACGGAAAGCTTACAGGCACAAATGCGATGTATATCTGGGATTATCATCCCCAGCTGCAGAGAACCAACTACCTCAAAGATTACAAACTGGTCAATGATGCATTCTCCATGCATCTGGTAAGGACCATGGAGGAGGACAGAACAAAGAGATTGAGTATGGAGGCTCAAGAGGTAGTTTACAGGCATGGGGCCTGGTACATTCAGTTTGCAACCTTTTCATACATAAGGGTTGAAGGTTTTGAGGGGCATCCCCTAATGCTGCCAATGTACCATACTGACGCAATAATACTAATGGAATTTATCAGGCAGGGCTCCACAATGATAAAGATGTACAAGGACGCCAAGAAGATACCACCAATTTTGTTTCCAATCAGCATCGGCTGCCATATGTGCCCTGACTCAGACAATATAAAGAAGGTGATGGTCACCCTAAATAAAATGAATTTGCAGCCTTTCCCACTAACAAGACCATATGATCCTTACGACAGGATACAAAAGATACTAGGAAAGCCTATCCACTAGAGGCACCTAGAAGATTTTTGGGCCGATTGTGAAGATGAGGCAGAGGCCAGGAGAAGAAGGTATCAGAGGTTAACTCTGAACCAAGTTAGAACTTTTGATTGCATCTCTCTTCCCCAACAATTGAAAAAGGATGATGGCAGGATAATGGCAGATGAATATGAACAGAAGAAGATATATAATGACACCATCTCTACACTTGACCTCACCATGCAGGAAGGCATATCCTTGGACCCATTCATTTCTAGGACCATACAACTAACTCAAGCTTGGATTGATGAGTAGGTGGAGGCATTGAAAAAGAAAGGTGTTGCCATTACGGTGGACAACAAGAAGAAGGGACAGGATATTCTTGGGGATGAATATGATGACTTCCTGAATGAGAAGAGGAAGACCAAGGGAGATAGAATCCCTCCACCACAACAACAGAGCAAAAGACCCCCAAGGGGCAAGAAGGTGGATAAAGGACCAAAAGGGATTATAATTGAAAGGGCAGTATTTGTAGCTGGGGAGGTAGCCAGATCAGGATCAGGATCAAAATCAGAATCCCCTCCGATGAAAGAAAAGCCCAAGAAGAGTAAGACAACAGAGGCTAGAATCACTAAGACCCTAGAAGTGGGTCAATCCTTAAGAAAACTTGGAGAAGAGGATATCCTCATGGAGGAGGAGCCTGAAGAAGAAGAGGCTCCGTTAATAATAAAGAGAAAGAGGAGAGCTCCACAGGTGCTGGTGTCCACCACACCTAAGAAACAAAGAACCTCCATGAGAGGTGGAATAAGCCAACCCCTTACACTATTACAAGGGGTAGGTAGTAAAGTACCAAAGGAACTTCAACATAATGTTCCACTTCCTACCATCGTCAAGTTCAAAGCTGAACTTGCAGAAGAACAAATGAAAGAAACTGATCAGACACAAGCAGGACATGTCTCGCTTGATGAGACAATAAATCTGTCTGATGATGAAGTCGTGCAGGATGTGGCTGCACAGAAGATGGAGACACTTGCTGCTGATATAAGTATGACTCCTCACAAGCCTCCACGAGTTCAAACTGTTGGATCTAGGGCATACAACTGAGGGGGGGGGTGAATCAGTTGTATAAAACTTCTTCTTCTTTCAAACACTTGATTCTTTGTTGTTAGTTAGTAGCATATCAAGTAATTATCCATGAAAGCATAATACATAAACACAAGAGCAGATAAGCATCAACACATTGAACACCAAGATTTTGACGTGGAAAACCCGGTTAAGGGAAAAACCACGGGGTGATTAACCCAAGAATTATTCTCTGTTAGAAGAATAAAGAAAAATGAATGGCACATGCCAATAAGGGCTCACTGCCCGAGCACACTGCTCACAAAGAGGCCCACTGCCTACAAGGAGACACACTGTCTACAAAGTGATAAAAATCACAGTCTTGAACTGGAGAATGACATCTCTACCATGTCCGGATCAGTTCCAATTAAGCCCAAAAATCTCTGCTCTGCCTTTCGCACGTTTCTTCGCTATGCCACACTCATCCACACTACACACTTTGAAATGAACTCACAAACCGTTATTTATACAAGACATCGACTTAGGAACAAACATCTAAGTCGGCAAACAACCATAAGAGTATCCGCAAGATGAATAACACATCCGGTCGGCTAAACAGAGCAAGAACTTCATCCGGAAGAATAACTTCAATTCCGGGCTCTACCATCAATGCGGACCAACAACACAACCTAAACATGATCCAAGAACCTTCACAAGCCTGTCTGAATGACCGGATACATCCGCACTTCCTCTACTTACTTGAATCTCTTGTCTTCCTCATCTGGAACTTCAAGAACACAGTCTGTCACCACTGTCATAATGCAAGAGGTACTTCCGGACCTCCAGATCATACACAAATCAGGATGACACATCACAAGGACATCCGAAACACTCCTTCCAATCCGCAGATTAGGATAATACAATTCCGGACCTCACCGGACCTTTTTGTGATCCTCTGTCACCTCTGGATACTTGCCGGAACCGGTTCTATACCGACAGCCACAACTCCTTCAGATCTTCATGCGGACCTCTGAAATCTTAACTGAAGCATCTCAAGACTCATATCTACTAACCCTTTAATCCGCATCCTCCGGTTCTCATCCTATACAGTACATTTGCCTTCTTCTCATCACTGTTCTTCACTGTTCCTGACTGAGGCTAATTTTCTCAATATCCTCAGCACACAGCTCATCAAATCCTTCTTGTCAATGCAATATGAGTATGTTGACATCAATGACAACACTGGCTCACCTCATACTTGCAACAATCTCCCCCTTTGTCATTGATGGCAACATATGATGTGAAAAACCATTAAGACAAGAACTTCAACTTTTCACATGTCTTCTCTTCCTTTACTGCTCCCCCTTTGATCATCAACCACTTGTTTTTCACATGTCTTCTCTCCCCCTTTGACATCAATGGCAAAGGGCTCATACTTGCAATTCTCATACATCAGAATCATACCAGCTGCTCCCCCTTAGTTGCAGCTCCCCATCAGTCCGGATCACAAGATATGACTGTGATTGCCACCGGACTGATGCACATCAGTGCATCTTAGTTCATCACCGGAGGGGCCATGACCCCTAACTTCTCCCAGAGATATTCAAAAGAGTCCTTGGGAAGAGGTTTTGTAAAGATATCTGCAATCTGATCCTTGGAGGGAACATACTCCAATCTAACTTCTTCCTTGTTTACTTGTTCTCTCAAAAAGTGAAATTTGATAGATATGTGCTTAGTCTTAGAATGCAATACCGGATTCTTGGAGATATTAATTGCACTTGAATTATCACAGAAAATTGTGATAGGCTCCTCATATTCAATTTTGATGTCTCTTAGCATCTGCTTCATCCATAAGATTTGAGTGCAACTACCTGCTGCTGCAATGTATTCTGCTTCAGTTGTAGACAGAGATATTGCATCTTGTTTCTTGCTTAGCCAAGAAACCAATCTCTTCCCCAAAAAGAATGCTCCACCACTAGTGCTCTTCCGGTCATCCACATCTCCTGCCCAATCTGCATCTGTGTAAGCATGAAGAGAGAAGTCTGGATCTCTAGGGTACCATAGACCATACTCAACTGTTCCTTTCAAGTACCTAAAAATTCTTTTGATTGCCATAACATGAGATTCTCTAGGATCAGCCTGGAATCTTGCCACAAGACCAACAGCCTGCATTATATCTGGTCTAGTTTGAGTGAGATACAACAATCCACCAATCATTGATCTATACTTTGTCTGATCTGCCTTTGGAGAATCATCATCTTTGCTTAACTTACATCCGGTTGCCATAGGAGTGTTCATAGGCTTTGAGTCTTCCATACCAAATTTCTTTAACAATTCTTTCACATATTTGGTCTGAGAAATGAAGATCCCTTCTTTTGTTTGAGCAATTTGCAGACCCAAGAAGAAATTCATTTCACCAAGCATAGACATTTCAAACTCACTTTTCATCTGATTTGCAAAAGTTTTGCACATACTATCTCTTCCTCCAAAAATGATATCATCCACAAACACTTCAACAATCAAAATGTTTTCATGATCAATTTTGAAATATAAGTTACTGTCAGCAGTACCTTTGTTGAATCCAATCTGCACAAGATGCTTATCCAACCTTTCATACCATGCTCTTGGGGCTTGCTTCAATCCATACAAAGCTTTCTTCAACTTGCAGACCATATCATCATTATCAGACAATTGAAATCCATCCGGTTGTTCAATGTAGACTTCTTCTTCCAGATCACCATTTAGGAAGGCAGACTTGACATCCATCTGATATACCTGGAAGTCTTTGAAGGCAGCAAATGCAAGAAGTAATCTGACTGCTTCAATTCTTGCCACCGGAGCAAAAGTCTCTTCAAAGTCAATTCCTTCTATTTGAGAGTAGCCTTTGCAGACCAATCTAGCTTTGTTTCTGATTACTTCACCAGCTTCATTTAGTTTGTTCCGGAAGACCCACTTGGTTCCAATTACATTCCTGTCTCTAGGTCTGGGAACAAGATCCCAAGTATGATTTTTCTCAATTTGCATCAATTCATCTTCCATTGCTTTGGTCCAGTTTTCATCATTGCAGGCTTCATTTATTGTTTTAGGTTCAATCTTTGAAATCAGACAGCATTCATCCTGATTTTGAGCAATATTCCTTCTAGTTTGTACACCTTTGCTTCTGTCACCTATGATCTGATCTTCAGAGTGATTCAGTCTTACATACCTTGGAATTTTGGGAGTATCCAGCACTGCTGTTTCTTGATCAGGCTCATTCAAACCTATCTCTTCTTCCTGATTTACCGGATCAGGCTGACTCTGTCTCACCGGAGAGGATTGAGTTCCTTGAACACTGTCTTGGTCATCTTCATCAAGCTCATAAAATCTTGAAGGTTTCTCAATTCCTTCATCAACTTTCACATTGGTGCTTTCTATCATCTTCCTCAATCTCTTATTGTAACACCGGTATGCTTTGCTTTGAGTGGAGTAGCCCAAGAAAATTCCCTCATCACTTCTAGCATCAAACTTTCCTAGATCTTCATCTCTTTTAATATAACACTTGCTACCAAATACTCTGAAATATTTCACAGTAGGAGTGATGCCAAACCAAAGTTCATAGGGGGTCTTACCGGTGTTGTTTCTGATTTGAACTCGATTTAGAGTGTAGACTGCGGTGCTGACAGCTTCTTTCCAAAACATTTGAGGAACATTTGCTTCCAACATCATTGTCCTAGCAGCTTCCTGGATGGTCCGGTTCTTTCTCTCAACTACTCCATTCTGCTGTGGAGTCTTAGGAGCAGACAACTGTCTCCTTATATCCTGTTTCTCACAAAAGTCAATGAATTCACCAGATGTAAATTCACCACCTCTATCAGACCTTAGACACTTTAGTTTCAATCCGGTTTGATTCTCCACCATAGCTTTGAAGATTTTGAACTTCTCAAAAGCTTCTGATTTTTCTTTTAGAAAGGTAACCCACATCATCCGGGAATGATCATCAATTAACAACATGAAATATCTATCACCTTGCAGACTCTTGATTCTTGTCGGACCACATAGATCAGTATGTACTAATTCCAACAATCCGGTAGAAGACTGATCTTTGCTTTTGAAAGAGACTCTGCTTTGTTTACCTAACTGACATTCTTTACACACACTATTTGTAGGTTTCATCAATTTTGGAAGATCTCTCACAGCCTGAGTATTGCTTATCTTGATGATGTTATCAAAATTTACATGACACATTCTTCTATGCCATAACCAACTCTGATCAATTTGAACAAACAAACAACTTTTATTTGAACCAACCAGATGAAAGATATTACCTTTTGTCTGAGTACCGGATGCAATTTCAGTTCCGGAGCTTGTAAAGATTCTGCATTTTCCATTCTTGAACTGGAGATCATAGCCTTTGTCCACTAACTGACCAACACTGAGAAGATTGTGCTTCAATCCTTCAACATACAGTACATTACCTGTTTTGCTCTTACCATCAAAGGAAATAGTTCCCCTACCTCTGATTCTGCCAGCAGAATTGTCACCAAACTTTACCATTCCTCCTTCATATCTTTCCAAATCTAAGAACTTATTCTTGTCACCAGTCATATGGTGAGAACATCCACTATCAATAACCCAATCATCCTTTTCTTCCACTTGAGCAGCCAAGGCTTTTTCAACAACTTTGTGATTGACAGATTCAGAGAGTATTGAATCTTCTTCCTTGATGGCTATAAACACCCACTCATTTCTGGATTTGCTTCCTAGTTCTGATTCATCATCTGTTACTCCTTCATTGTCATCTTCTTCATGAACATAATAGCAATTCTTTTGAAACCTTTGTCTGTGAGTATTAGATCTTGCAGATCTCTCCGGACATCTTGAGGCAAAATGACCAATCTTATTGCAGTTGAAACACTTAAAGGGTAGTTTTCCTTCATACTTACCGGATCCTCTTGGCAGTCTCTTTGCAATGAGGGCTTCAAGTTGAGCTGTTTCTGCTTCTTCTTCTTCCATGTCTCTTCTTGCTTGATCATACCATGACATTTTCCTTGATGAGTTTTCACTCGGATCAAATCTCTGTTTGCCTTTCACATAGGCACTGGCTTTGAAAGCAGATTCAGTCTTGGGAGGATCATCTCCAAACTCGGTCATTTCAAATGCAGCTAGTTTGCCAGCCAGTTGTTCTCTTGTGATAGTTGTGTGGGCTCTGAATTCATCAATGGCAGCAACTTTGATTTTGTAGGCAGCAGGAAGGGATCTTAGGATTTTGCAGACAATCTCATTTTCATCTAAAGTTCCACCAGCATTTCTGATTCCACATACCAGCTCATTTACTCTTGGCATAAAGGTAGTGATGTTTTCATCATCTCTCATTTTCAATCTTTCAAATTTCCCTTTCAGGCTTTGCAACCTTGCACTTTTGACAAACTCATCTCCTTCATACAGAAGTTCCAGTTTAGTCAGGATCTCATATGCAGTTGGTAGGTCAATAACATTCGAGAGATCTGAGTCATTCAATGCGCTTAGAAGAGCTTCCTTGGTCCGCAGATTATTTTCAGCTTCTGTGATTTCATTCAGAGTTGTCGGACCACCTTGTGGAGGTACATATGGTTTTGAAACCATAGCCAAGTATGCTTTTCCCATACATTCCAAGTGACACTTCATGCGACCTTTCCAGAGAGTGAAGTTGGTTCCATCGAACTTCGGACTATCCTTCTTGTATGACGACATCCTGGATCTCCTCAAGCGGTTAAGCTCCTATCAGAGGAACTTGGCTCTGATACCAATTGTTGGATCTAGGGCATACAACTGAGGGGGGGGTGAATCAGTTGTATAAAACTTCTTCTTCTTTCAAACACTTGATTCTTTGTTGTTAGTTAGTAGCATATCAAGTAATCATCCATGAAAGCATAATACATAAACACAAGAGCAGATAAGCATCAACACATTGAACACCAAGATTTTGACGTGGAAAACCCGGTTAAGGGAAAAACCACGGGGTGATTAACCCAAGAATTATTCTCTGTTAGAAGAATAAAGAAAAATGAATGGCACATGCCAATAAGGGCTCACTGCCCGAGCACACTGCTCACAAAGAGGCCCACTGCCTACAAGGAGACACACTGTCTACAAAGTGATAAAAATCACAGTCTTGAACTGGAGAATGACATCTCTACCATGTCCGGATCAGTTCCAATTAAGCCCAAAAATCTCTGCTCTGCCTTTCGCACGTTTCTTCGCTATGCCACACTCATCCACACTACACACTTTGAAATGAACTCACAAACCGTTATTTATACAAGACATCGACTTAGGAACAAACATCTAAGTTGGCAAACAACCATAAGAGTATCCGCAAGATGAATAACACATCCGGTCGGCTAAACAGAGCAAGAACTTCATCCGGAAGAATAACTTCAATTCCGGGCTCTACCATCAATGCGGACCAACAACACAACCTAAACATGATCCAAGAACCTTCACAAGCCTGTCTGAATGACCGGATACATCCGCACTTCCTCTACTTACTGGAATCTCTTGTCTTCCTCATCCGGAACTTCAAGAACACAGTCTGTCGCCACTGTCATAATGCAAGAGGTACTTCCGGACCTCCAGATCATACACAAATCAGGATGACACATCACAAGGACATCCAAAACACTCCTTCCAATCCGCAGATTAGGATAATACAATTCCGGACCTCACCAGACCTTTTTGTGATCCTCTGTCACCTCTGGATACTTGCCGGAACCGGTTCTATACCGACAGCCACAACTCCTTCAGATCTTCATGCGGACCTCTGAAATCTTAACTAAAGCATCTCAAGACTCATATCTACTAACCCTTTAATCCGCATCCTCCGGTTCTCATCCTATACAGTACATTTGCCTTCTTCTCATCACTGTTCTTCACTGTTCCTGACTGAGGCTAATTTTCTCAATATCCTCAGCACACAGCTCATCAAATCCTTCTTGTCAATGCAATATGAGTATGTTGACATCAATGACAACACTGGCTCACCTCATACTTGCAACACAAACTATGCTTGAGGAGATGAAGCAAGTGCAAGAAGAGTAAGAAAAGAGCCCAGAGCAGGTAGCTCAAGAAATAGGGCTGGAAGCATTAATTACAGAGGTGACAAGTCCTATAGTGGTAGACCTGACAGAGAAACAGGATGCAAGTCTTGAATAGCCAGCAGGATCACCTGATAAGGAACACCCAGCAGAAGAAATAGAGATGGCAGAATCAGAAGGCCATATTCTGGAATTGGGACAACAAGGTCCATAGGATACATCTGTGGAACCTACTATAGTAGAGGTTCAAGAAATAAAGGCTGATGAAAAGGAGAAAACAATGGAGGATCCTGTTGCCAAAACACAAGAGGTTGACAGTGCAGGCCCTGAACAAATAATGGCTATAGAACAAATGCCAGCACCTCAGGCAGAATCCCCAGTATCTAGTACAGTAGATAAACAAGGGGAAGAATTGGGAATAGATGAAGTAATGACGGAGAAAGATCATGATCATCATGATCAACATATAGATGCATCGCAAGGTTCCCCACATCAAGAAGATGCTCCTTCGGAGAAGGAAATTCCTTAATAGGAGGATGTGCCGTAGGATCAACAACAAAGTGAGCATCAAGAAGAAGAAATGGAAAAATCACCATCTCCACAACACTTGCTGACAGAAACGGGAGATACAGGTGAACATCATGATGATGCTAAAAAACATGATCAGGTGCCTCCGTGGTTGGCAAAAGAAATAAATATAGAGGAAGAGCTTGAAATTCAAGAATTTGACGTCTCCACCTTGTTCTCCGCGGATATAATGAAACCTAGGAGGAAGGCCAGAATGACTTCGGCCATCAAGAGAGATCTGGCAACCGGGAGAAGGACCGCACAAATTACCATACCTGCGGTGGAGAAAGAAAAAGGTAAAATTACTGTAGATGAATTTCAAATCAGCACAGTAGATTTGGGTTTTGCCAATGAGGACCAAGAAGGTTAGGAGGGCAAGGACATTATTGACTCTCTAATTCAAAAGGTGAAAAGAGAGAAGGAGAAGAATAAGCAACATAAAGAGCACATTGCTCAGTTGCATGCCTACATTAGGGGGTTAACCAGTCCTGATGATACTACAACCGAACATGCAGTCCCATTGACTGCCATTTCTCAGGAAGAGGTAAATAAGTTAGACCTCATGAAACATGAGGCTTCTGTGATCAGAAAATGGATGTCATCCACATTGGATGATGCTGTAGAAATAGTGAAGGCCTCTTTGAAGAGGTGGAGTATTTTGAGTGATTCCAAGACCAAGGTGGATAAATTGCAAATGTAGACCAGGAAAAGGTCTTATAAACTGGAAAGGGTCCTGAGCCTTTTGGGAGAAATAAAGGAGATAAATCCTCAACTGCTTATCAGTAAGCAGGTGTTGAACAGTAATACTGCATTGTTGGTAGACATCTGGTACAAAGACATTCAGTTTGAATGCGGAGTCCTCAAAAGATGCAATAATAAGTTGAGAGATATCAGCATGAGGCTACATGATTTAATGGCTGAGGAAGCAGAGATATTGGAAACATTGGAAGGGAAGGTGGAAGGTAAAATAGAAAATCAAGATGAAGAGTCTGCCATCAAGGCTCTACACAGCAACTTCTAATCTGAAGCAGATGGTCCACTTGTCCACTTGAAGGAGGAACTTATAGATAAAATAATGAGGATCAAGGTCAAGATGGAAAGATATAATGAAACACTGCAGGACAGGAAAAACAAGCTAGATAATAACAGAGATAAGTATGAAGCACATAAGCACGCCATCGTCAAAGCAAAGACTCAAGATGGCGGAGGAATAGATCAAGTTGTGCATTCATATGATAAGATCCAGAATAGCATGCAGCCCCATATGCGGCATCATCATCATCAGGATAGCGAAAGTTCAGGAAGTGATGCACATGATGATGACCCACATGAATTAGCTGAGGAACATGATGAAGATACATCATAAAGGGGATATAAGCATAAGTAATATAGATAGTTGCCAGTTGGCAACTTGTGCCATTTTGTAAAGATTGACAAAGTCAAGAAATGATGACCGTAGATTTGTATTGATGAATCAGGATCGTGGATCTTTTGTAACAAATTCCTCACCTATTCTATAAAAGATGGTGGAATGCCTTTTTGTAAACATTTGAAACTTAATTGAAAACTGTCTGCTGAAACATTCAGAGCTCATTTCAAAGTTTTTGTATACATTTATATTTTTGCATGCTTAATGAATGAGAAGACTGTGTCGATTACAATTCATAGTAAATCTTGAGTAATCAGTGTATGATTTCTAGATATATGTGGTGATTTGCTACGTCCCTTGGAGTGCATGTCTACTTACATGTGTTGTCTTCATACAAATTCCTTTGAAGTTAGCATCAACTATATCTAGCTGTGGAATGTCCTGGTGAAAATATGGTTTGGTTTTCTTCTCTTCATGACAGTATCTAATATACATGTGGCCCAAAAGCTGAAGGTTCACTTTAATTAGAAGCATTTCTTCAATTTCTTTTAAATTTCAGAGCATTTCATCTCCATAATTGCAAATAATTGATGATCTTAAGCAAATAACACTGATATGCAGACATCTCATAGATAATCACAAATATTTAGCATATTTGAATACAAAGCATGCACAATTGAAAATATCATGCAAAGATTGAGGTATTTCTACATCTTCTCACCAAATAACTGCATAATATAACTTCTCTGTAAAGAATTTCTGTAGGAATGTCATGATGATGATAAATTTCCACGTAAGGCCCCAAAATGGAAACATCAACTCACATTAACCTCTGAGTGACTTCAGACGATTAAGACCTAATCACCAGAGACTTGGGATCATGAATTCTTTGAATTCATAGTATCTTTCAAGATGAATAAAGGTTAATGTGTACTTTTATTCTATGCTTGTTTGTGACTAACATCATGACCAACAGGTTCCCAGTTGGAACATACCATAAATTGAAAATGAAGAAATTTGGACCATGCAGAATCCTGAAGAAGCATGATTCCAGAAATGCATATGAGGTAGAGCTGTTGAGTGGGATCAACATTTCCCCTATTTTCAACATCGCTGATTTAACAGAATATCATGAAGGTGGAACAGAGGATGGACCAACAGAAGTGCAGTGGAGTATTTTGGCATCTACTTCAATAGAGGAGATAGAAGAGATCTTGGATAGCCATGTGGGAAGGAGTACTCGAAATAGGCAATATGAAGAATATCTAGTGAAATGGAAAGGAAGGCCTGTTCAAGATTCTTCTTGGTTGTCTAAGGCAGAGGTTGATCATTTGGGTTTCCCTCACACAAACACCTGAGACATGACAGGGTCACTTCTCAAATTACCCTGGTTGTCTGATGCAGGAGCATCCAGTGGTGTAAGGGCAATCTTGCATCACCCAAAAAAAAATATGTTTCAAAATTGTTGATGTTCTACCCATTTTTTCTCAAAATCTGTGGTTCTTGTCCCATAATCGCCTGAATAATAATGTAGAACTTTCAGTTTTCCCAAACTGCTAAAAATAGTAAACTGCTATTTTTAGAAAGTTTGCATTTGGGCAAGGAATGAAGTCAAAATTTATAGGAAGTTACATAACAGAAATATAAGACCTTTGGCAAAGGAATCACAGGAAGATCATTTGCGAGCTGAAAGATATTAAAGTTTCTGTTTCCTGAAAAATACTTGAAAATTATTCAAAATTAGGTTTGAGGCACTAAATAGCCCCGTACAGGCCCAAAAATGGCCGGAACTGACAAACTGGGTTCTTAGCACGTAGAGCACTCCGTGAGCTTTCTGACACATAAAACAGTTTGTCAATCAGAGTCCCGGATCAAAAGTTATGGCTCCCGGAAGTTGACCTATTTTTGGAGGGAGATGCAAAATTCAAAATTAGGTTGTTGGCCGCCAAAAAGGCTATTAATAACCATTTTTGGGAACCCCGGGCAGTAGGAGAGTTAAAGGGGCAAGTGTAGAGTCAAGAATAGGCAGGAAAATAGAAACCCTAGCTGATTTGGGGGTTACAGAAGGTGGAAGATTCCAGAGCCTGGTGATGGTAGCTGTAGTGTGTTGCAGCCTGTAGAGGACTGATTCCTCTGATTGTAATTAAGCTTCTGTAATGTAATGAGTTGCCCAGATCAGTAAAAGAAAGTTCTATTCTCTGTGTTTAATTTCTATTATTGTGTGTTTTATGATTTACCCCCTTCATCAAAAGTTTATAAAGAGTTATCAAAAAATCTATTTTTTCCATATCTTGCAATCATTACATTCCATGAGATGGTATTTCATTGAGGCATCATATCAAAGAGTTCACATATCTTGTCCATGCTTCCACAATTTGCATACATGTCTACTAGGACAGTTACAACTACAAGATCTAACAAAATTCTTTGAGGCATCATGCAAAACAGTTCACGTCCATTGACTATGCTTCCACACTTTGCATACATGTCTCTGAGGGCAGTTGCAACTACAACATCTAACAAAATTTCCATATCTTTTAGGCTTTGATGGATGTCCATACCGTGTTCCAAAGATTTGATTTTGGCATAGGCAAGGAGGATAATGGGTAATATTTTTACACTTTTTTGACTGTAACAGTCATATATATGATTGTTTTTTACACTATTTTTGACTATAACAGTCATATATATGACTATTTTTTACACTTTTTTGATTGTAACAGTCATATATATGACTGTTTTTACACTTTTTTTACTATAAAAGTCATATATGACTATTTTTTACACTTTTTCTGACTGTAACAGTCATATATATGACTATTTTTACACTTTTCAGTCATCCATATGACTGTAACAGTCATCCATATGAATGTTATAGTCATTCATATGACTATTACAGTCATTCATGTGATTGTAACAATCATAATAGTCATTCAATATGACTGATTTTTACTTCTAAAATAGTCCATATGACTATTATCACAGCAAAAGTGGGAATGGTTTCCTTTGAAGAAATACCACTAAAACATATGCTATCCCATAGTGAAAGAAACAAACCCATATGACCTATTTTTTCTGCTAAATCAGCTTTAACTTGACCATGACTTCTCAAACATGAAACCTATAATCTAAAATCTCTTCTTGAAACTTTAATTTGTCTTGCATACAGATCATATGGGCATCTATCCATTGCTTAAACTTTAACTACTTTCATGGAATTAAAAGCACCTATTAGGGTTAGCCAACAGAAGATATCAATTAAATGCAAATAAAGATTAAACAGATGAATGAAAATACACAGAAATAATAACAGTGAGAGACAAGTTTTAACGTGGTTCACCCAAACTCAGGCTACATCCACCAACAGAGAGTCTAATATTATTATCCAATAAATCAAATCGATTACAACTAGCAATCCTTGCAACTCAATACCGCTACAAAATGCTACAATACATCAACAGAAACCCTAACCCTTAGTCTCTTTTATCAAGCCTTATGTTGGTTACAAAAATAGGATTTTTTTATGTTGGCCAATAGAAAAAATAACCCTGTCTTGGGGGCACTGCCCCTTGGCCCTGTTAAGTAATTTGGGGGGAAACCGCGCTGAGAAAAGTGGGTTAAATTGAACCTCTGAGTCTTATTAGGCTCCAAATAACAACAGTACCTTTGTCTCATATGCTTACAACCTTGCATGTAGTCTTAGGTCTCCCCATGATGCTTTTGTTTGACATTCGTAGACTTCTCTGCTACTACCACTGCTCTTTTGACCTTATGACTATTCCTTAAGAGTTGCTAACTATGGACCTCTATCTACTGTCCTTTGTCATTCTCACCACTATCTCCATTTCATGTTGGAGCTCCTATTTAGCCTTACTCCTTGACAAGACATCCAAGGCTCCCTATATTATTGTTAAAAATGGCTAGTAGTCTCCTCATTAGGCCTCCAAGCATTATATATGCCTCTCAAGGACCCGACTTTCATCATATCTTCTTGAGTCTCTTCACTGTTTTTGTATTCTCCTTATGTTTATGCATTTTCCCTTGATACCTATGATGACTACTCCAAGGTGTAGCTTACAAAAATTCTAAACTAGAAGTAGGAGTGTGACTACTTTTTTTGTGTAGATCTCAATTTTTTTAAATCAATTTCATTTGCCTATGGTGGCAGGGAACCCATTGTTCCAAAATGCTTCAATTTCATGCAGTGGAAAGGTGCTACGAGTGACATTTTACATTCCACAGCTTGTGGGGCCGAATGGACTATACCAACATGTTGGGGTGGGTAGGTAAATGCTAGGGGAGGTCTCATTTCATGTGCCAAGTGTCCCAGTCATTGGGGGCAGCAGGCTATCGACAAAGTCCCTTAAGATCCCTAAGACCGAAAAATTATCAAACTATGATGGAGTAGTTCTCGAAAGTTGTGGTAGCTGGGAACATTCTGTTTGGACCTACAAGTGCACATGGAGTTTTTCTATAATAACCTCTCTTGGTTTTGGTCAACTCTAGTTTGTTTGACCATGTTGAAATCAAATGCATTCTTGCAAAATGCTTTAGTTTCATGTAGTGGAAAGGTGCTAGGAGTGACATTTTGCATTCCATAGCTCGTGGGGCCAAACAGATTGTACCAATGCATCAGGGTGGGCAAGTAAATGCCAAGGAGCTCTTGTTTTGTGGGCCTACCATCCCAGTCATTCCAGGTAGCAGGCTACCGACAAAGTCCCTTAAGATCCCTACGACCAAAACACTGCCAAACTATGATGGAGTAGTTCTCAAAGTTCATGGTAGTTGGGAATGTTTCGTTTAGACCTATAGGTGCATGTGGGGTCTATCCACAATAACCTCTCTCATTTTTGGTCAACTCCAATTCGTTTGACCTTGCTGAAATCAAATGCATTCTTGAAAAATGCTTTAGTTTCATGCAGTGGAAAGGTGCCATGAGTGACATTTTGCATTCCATAGTTGTGGGGCCAAATGGACTACATCAACGCATTAGTGTGGGTGGGTAAATACCAGGGGAGGTCTCATTTCATGTGCCAGGGGTCCCAATCGTTAGAGGCAATAGGCTATCGGCAAAGTCACTTAAGATCCTAAGAGCAAAAACTACCAAACTTTGATAGAATAGTTCTCAAAATTTGTGGTAGCTGAGAATGTTTTGTTTAGACCTACAAGTGAACATGGGGTCCATCCACAATAACCTCTCTTAGTTTTGGTCAACTCAAATCTATTTGACCATGTTGAAATCAAATGCATTCTTGCAAAATGCTTCAGTTTCATGTAGTGGAAAGGTGCTAGGAGTGACATTTTGCATTCCATATCTCATGGGGCCAAATGGACTACGCTAATGTATCGGGGTGGGTGGGTAAATTCTAGGGCAGGTGTCATTTTGTGTGCCAAGGGTCCCAATCATTCGAGGCAGCAGGCTACTGGCAAAGTCACTTGAGATCCTAAGAGCAAAAACTGCCAAACTTTGATAGAATAGTTCTCAAAATTTGTGGTAGCTAGGAACATACCATTTGGACCTAAAAGTGCACATGGGGTCCATCCACAATAACCTATCTTAGTTTTGGTCAATTCAAATCTATTTGACCTTGCTGAAATCAAAGGCATTCTTGCAAAATGCTTCAGTTTCATGTAGCAAAACTTTGGCAGGTGCAATATTTATTGTTCTTCTTGTTGTGGGGCCAAACAAATTATTCCAATGCATTAGGTTAGGTGGGTAAATTCTAGGGGAGGTCTTGTTTCATGGGCCTAGTGTCCCAGTCATTCAGGGCAATAGGCTATTGACAGAGTCCCGTAAGACCCTTAAGACCAAAAAACTACCAAACTTTGATGAAATAGTTCTCAAAAGTGCATGTGGGGACCATCCACAATAACCTCTCTTAGTTTTGGTCAACTTGAGTCCATTTGACCGTACCAAAATCAAATGCATTCTTGGAAAATGCATTAGTTTCATGCAGTGGAAAGGTGCCAGGAGTGACATTTTGCATTCCATAGCTCGTGGGGCTGAACGGACTGCGCCAAAATGTCAGTGTGGGTAGGTAAATGCTAGGGGAGGCCTAGCTTCATGTGCCAAGGGTCCCAGTCATTCAAGGTAGTAGGCTACCGGCAAAGTCACTTAAGATCTTAAGAGCAAAAACTGCCAAACTTTGATGGAATAGTTCTCAGAATTCATGGGAGCTAGGAACATTCCATTTGGAGCTACAGGTGCATGTGGGGTCCATCCACAATAACCTCTCTTAGTTTTAGTTAAGTCAAATATGTTTGACCGTGTTGAAATCAAATGCATTCTTGCAAAATGCTTTAGTTTCATGCAACACAACCTTGCCAGGTGCCATATTTTTTGTTTTGCTCATCATGGGGCCGAATTGACTACACCAACATGTTGGGGTTGGTGGGTAAATGTTAGGGGAGGTCTTGTTTCATGTGCCAAGCATCCTAGTTATTTCGGGTTGTGAGCTACTGACAAAGTTGAAAGTTGCTAGGACTGAAATTTTGCATTCCACAGGTCATGGGGTCAAATTGACTATGCCAACATGTCTAGATGGGTGGGTAAATGGTAGGGGAGGTCTCATTTTGTGCGCCAAGTGTCTCAGTCATTCTAAGATGCGAGCTACCAGTAAAGTTGAAAGGTGCTAGGAGTGAGATTTTGTATTCCACAACTCATGGGGCTGAACCAACTACGCCAATGCATTGGGGTGGGTGGGTAAATGCCAGGGAAGGTCTTATTTTGTGTGCCAAGGGTGCCAGTTGTTTTGGGCTGTAAGCTACCGGTAAAGTCACTCTGCTAATAGCTTGCAAACTAGAATGATTGGGATGCTTGGCACATAAAATGAGACATCCCCTAACATTTACCCACCCACCCTGATGCATTAGTGCAATTAGTTTAGCCCCATGATGAGTAGATCAAAAAATATGGCACCTAGCAAGGTTGTGTTGCACGAAACTAAACCATTTTACAAGAATGCATTTGATTTCGGCACGGTCAAACAGATTTGAGTTGACCAAAACTAAGAGAGGTTATTGTACATGGACCCCATGTGCACCTATAGGTCCAAATAGAATGTTCCCAACTACCATGAATTCTAAGAACTGCTCTATAAAAGTTTGGTAGTTTTTGCTCTTAGGATCTTAAGTGACTTTGTCAGTAGCCTACCATGTCAAATGATTGGGACCCTTGGCACATGAAATGAGACCTCACCTGGCATTTACTCACCCACCTTGACACGTTGGCATAGTCCGTGTAACCCCACAAGCTATGGAATGCAAAATGTCACACTTTGCACATTTCCACTACATGAAACTGAAGCATTTTGTAAGAATACATTTGCTTTCGGTACAGTCAAATGGACTGGAGTTGACCAAAACTAAGAGGGGTTATTATGGATAGACCCTACATGCACTTGTAGGTCCAAATGAAACATTCCTAGCTACCATGAATTTTAAGAACTGTTCCATCAAAGTTTGGCAGTTTTTTGGTCATAAGGATCCTAAGGGACTTTATTGATAGCCTGCTATCCAGAAGGACTGGGATGCTAGGCCCATAAAATGACACCTCCCCTAGCATTTACCTGTCCACCCTGATGCATTGGCGTAGTCCATTTCACCCCACAAGCTATGTAATGCAAAATCTCACTCCTAGCACCTTTTGAGTTTGCCAGCAGCTTACAGCCCGGAACAACTGAGACACTTGGTGCATGAAATGAGACCTCCCATAGCATTTACTCACCCACCTAGACATGTTGGCATAATCAGTTTGACCCCACAACCTGTGGAATGCAAAATTTTAGTCCAAACAACTTTCAACTTTGTTGGTAGCTTACAGCCTGAAATGACTAGGATGCTTGGTACATGAAACAAGACCTCCCCTAACATTTACCTGCCCACACCAACGTGTTGGTGCAGTCAGTTTGACCTCACGATGAGTAGAACAAAAAATATGGTACCTAGCAAGGTTGCACTGCATGAAACTGAAGCATTTTTGATGTAGGACAATCCTTGGTTCAAGAGGAATCTTGCATCAACCAAAAAAAGCATTTGCATTTCAGTTTGTTTGCATTTTGGTTCTTTCATTTTCCAGTTCAGTCAGTAGTAGTTTTTAGGTTGTGGTCTAGTTTTGGCATTTCACATCTTGCAGATCTAGAATTAGCATCTACACTATATCAAGAGTTTAGAGCATTTGGATCAGTTACCAAAAAGTTACCGCTATCAGAAGATCAACTATTTTTTAGAGTAGAGCATTCTAACAGTTCCTGATAATTAGGTAAAGGAGAAGGCTTGTGGATCACTCCTTGACTTGTGAATCCTAATGACACATCATTCAATGATCCTTGGTTTGTGGCCGACCTTCCCCAGAGGTCCACACATTGTTCCATTCCTTCGAGGAAGTGTTCTATGCATTTAGGTCTGACCTATCTGTATTCACACGTTACAACTCTTCATTGGAGTTTGTAACCTTCCTTGGCTGACATGGAGGAATCTATTAGTCTAGAAATGATATATATTGATGTAATAGATCCTTAGGAAAGTAGTTAAGAAGTTATCAATTGATTCATAGTTCATAGTTTAGATTTTGTGCGAAGGAGCTTCAAAGCTTTATCTTGCACATGTATGTAATCAGGCTTGTGAGCCTAATTGTAATCTTGCATGTTGCTGACAGATCTCTATTTTGAATTCTTTGATATATTGAATGATTGAATCTGCATTTGTTCTATTCCTTTGAGTTATTTTCATTGTGTTTACTCTTGTTGCATGGTCTTGACAATTCATTATGTGAACCCTCCTACCATGACTGCACCAAGTGGTATCAGAGTGAAAGTTTCAATTCTTTGGAGTGAATTGGCGAAGGGGATTCCATAAGATCTTGTTGTAAGTAGATTGCCAATCTGAGGTAGGTTACTTGTGTGCAATTGATTGCTGATTGAGAGGCAGTTGTTTCTTGTAGCTCGATCACTGAACTTGAGGTAGTTTGCACTTGATCCTAGGAAGATGCCATTGCAAAGAGTTCCTCCTATTGGTACAATGGCTAGTAGAATGGATGAGATGATGGAACTAATGAGAAAAATGTAAATTTTTTTGGATGTCGTTGAAGAAGATAGAGCGAAGAGGATTGACATTGAGAGCTAATGTTGAAAGTGATGATGAGGAAGAATTTCAATATGCTAAACAAATTGGTGAAACCCTAGAAGGTAATGAAGAAGAAGAATTAGATTAGTTAAAAATGTTGCAAGCTATTTCAAAGATTAGAAAAAGACCTAGAGTTGATGTACCAAACTATACTAGTAATTTGAATCCTGAAGAATTGATTGACTAGATAAATGACATGGAAGAATACTTTGAATATGAGGAGATTGAAGATCCGAAGAAGGTGAAATTTGCAAAGACAAAGTTGAAACGACATGTTGCTATATGGTGGAAAGAAGTTCAATTAGAAAGAAACAGAAGAAGAAAAGAAAAGATTACAAAGTGGGACTGGATGGTGACAAAGTTGAAAAATTAGGTCATACCTATTGACTATGAGTTGGAGCTATTGAAAAGATTGTAAAACCTAAGATAGAAGGAGAAATCTATGAAGGAGTATATTGAAGAATTTCATAAGATGATCATAAGGATAGGACATAGTGAAGGAAGCAAGGAGAAAGTGGCAAGATACATCAATGGACTGAGATTGAACATTCAAGAAGAACTAAGTTTGGTAAGGATGACATCTTTGGAAGAAGCATATCAGTTTGCCCTAAAAGTTGAAGAGAAGCTGAATAAGAAGAATCATAAGAGATAGAGAGGTAGAGGAGGTAAATTTCAGAGAGGAAGATCATTTTTTGGATATGATAGATCATTTGTGAGTAGAACAAATTTGATAGCCCATTCAAGAAGGAGGATAGAGATAACAATGTTTACTGGAGAGATGACAAAACTTTTTACTAGAGAGGAAACCCTAGTGCATACCAAAATGAAGGATACAGAAGACAAGGAAGAGGATTTGATAAGAAGACATTCAGAGGTACTTGTTTCAAATGTGGTGGTGAAGGACATAGAGCATTTGAGTGTAATCAGGGTAGTATAAGTAAGAAGACAGAAAATAGTGGAAGAGCAGCCAATGTTGAAGAAGAACCTATTGAACTAAGTGACCCCTGTTCGGTTGGTAAACTTGAGAAAGGAGAATCATTGGTGGTGAGAAGAACACTATTTCAAGTAGAGACAAATGAGGAACTGCCACAAAGGAAAAGTCTGTTCAAAACCAAATGCAAATCCAGAGGTAAGTGTTGTAAAGTTGTAATTGATAGTGGTAGTTCAGATAACCTAGTTTCAGAGGAGATGGTGACTAAGTTGAAGTTGGAAAAATTGAAACACCCTAAGCCCTATCAGATAGCATGGATTTAGGATTATCATAAAGTACTGGTAAGTGAACAATGTGTGGTGAAATTTCATATTGGATCTTATCATGATGAAGTCTTGTGTGGTATTATACCTATGGATGTTTGTCATTTTTTGTTAGGTAGACCTTGGCAGTATGATAAAAAATCTATGCATGATGGGAAAAAGAATACATATACTATAACAACAAATGGAAAGAGAATTACCTTGATTCCTTTGGAGGATGATCCTAAAGATGTGGTATGTGGAAATGCTAGAATTTGTTCGGTAGATGGAAGACAATTTCTAGATGGTTTAAGACATGAGAATATGTGTTATGCCTTGATTCCTAAGAAGCTTGAACCATTGAAGGAAGAGACTAAAGAAGAATATCCAGAGGAGATAAAGGAGTTGCAGATAGAGTATGAAGACATCATATCAAATAATGTACCTGAAGGATTACCACCTATAAGGAGTATCAGTCATCACATGGATCTTATACCGGGAATAAGTTTACCTAACAAAGCAGTACATAGAATGACAACGATAGAGAATGAAGAACTGAATAGACAGATACAAGAATTGTTGAGTAAAGGTTTGATCAGAGAAAGTTTGAGTCCTTATGCAGTACCTACAGTGCTAGCACCTAAGAAAGATAGAGAATGGAGAATGTGTACTGATTCCAGAGCAATAAACAAGATCACAGTTAAGTATAGATTTCCTTTACCTAGGATGGATGATATCATGGATTGTTTGAGTGGATCAACATATTTCACAAAGATAGATTTGAAGAGTGGATACCATCATATCAGAATCAGAGAAGGTGATGAATGGAAGACCACTTTTAAGACAAATGAAGGTTTGTATGAGTGGTTAGTGATGCCTTTTGGATTGACAAATGCACCGAGTACTTTCATGAGATTGATGGATGAAGTTCTGAAGAAATTCTTGGGTAAGTTAGTAATTGTGTACTTGGATGATATTTTGATTTTAAGTAAGACAAAAGAAGAACACTTGTGGCATATTAGACAAGTTTTATAGAGGTTGAGAGAAGAGAAATTGCTGATAAACATCAAGAAGTGTAATTTCATGAAGGAAGAGTTGGTCTATTTGGGATTTGTGATTTCTGCTAAAGGATTGAAGATGGACCCTGAGAAAGTGAGAGTAATTGTTGAATGGCCTACACTAGAGAGAATTGGAGAGGTTAGATCATTTCATGGATTGACTAGTTCTACTTGAAGTTCATCAGAAATTTTAGTTCAGTTTGTAACCCTATGATAGAGACAATGAGAGGTGATAGAAAGGATTTCAACTGGACATTAGGAGCAGATAAAAGTTTTGAGTTGTTGAAGCAGAAAGTGACAGAGCAACCTATTTTGGCATTACCAGATTTGAATAAGGTATTCTAAGTTGATTGTGATGCAAGTGGAAATGTAATTAGAGTAGTGTTAAGTCAAGAAGGTAGAGATGTAGCATATCTCAGTGAGAAATTGAATGATGCAAGGAGAAGATATTTAGTTTATGATCAAGAATTCTATGCCAAAATTCAAGCCTTGAAGAAATGGAGACATTACTTGTTGCCTAAGGAATTTGTGTTGTATACAGATCATCAAGCTTTGCAGTATTTGAAAAGTCAAGGTAAGTTGAATCAAAGACATATGAGATGGGTAGAATTCATGCAGAGTTACACTTTTGTGTTGAAGCACAGGAGTGGTAAATCAAATAAAGTTGCTGATGCATTGAATAGAAGAAGAAAATTGTTGATAGAGATGAGAGTTGAAGTGTTTGGTTTTGATGAATTGAAGAACATGTATGAGGGAGACACTGATTTTGCAGAACCTTTGAAAACATGTAAGGAACTTGTTGTGATAGATAGACGTAACTGGTTGGATTATTTTATTCAAGAAGATATGTTGTTCAAATGAAGTCAGTTATGCATACTTTGAAGCTCAATGAGGAATAATCTGATCAAGGAGAAGCATAGTGGTGGATTGGCAAGACATTTTGGCATTGATAAGACAGTGGCTTTGGTTAGTGAAAATTAATTTGGGCCTCAGATAAATAAGGATGTTTGAATATTTGTGTAGAGTTGTAGAGTTTGTCAAGTTGTAAAAGGGAGTAGTTAGAACACTAGATTGTATAAACCTTTGATAGTATCGGAGAGACCTTGGGAAGACATAAGCATGGATTTTGTAATGGGTTACCTAAGACATAAAGAGGACATGATTCAATATTTGTAGTTGTTGATAGATTTTCAAAAATGGCTCATTTCATACCTTGCAAGAAGACAACTGATGTAGTGCATGTAGCTAACTTATTTTTCAAGAAGATTGTGAGATTGCATGGATTACCTAGGAGTATAGTTTCAGACAGAGACACAGTTTATTGGATACTTTTGGAAGACACTTTGGAAGAAGATGAAGACATATTTGAAGTTTAGTTCAACTTTTCATCCACAGATTGACTAACAGATAGAGGTAGTAAATAAGAGTTTGGAAAACTTGTTGAGATGTTTGGTTGGAGAGAAGATAGGGAGTTGGGACTTGATTCTTTCACAAGCAGAGTTTGCATACAATAATTTAGTAAACAAGAGTACCAGAAGAACACCTTTTGAGATTGTGACCAGAGTGAATCCTAGAAGAGTAACAAAACTAAGAGATGTCAGTATAGAGGAAAAGAGAAGTGTAGAAGCAGAAGAATTTGTAGATCACATGAAGATAGAGCATAATCAGGTAAAAAAACATTTGGAGACTATGAACAGTAAGTATAAAGAGAAGGCTGATGAGAAGAGAAGACATAAGGAATTTGAAGTGGGAGATGAAGTAATGGTGTACTTGAGAAAAGAAAGATTTCTAGTTGGGACTTATAACAAGTTGAAGATGAAGAAGTTTGGAGCTTGTAAGATACTCAAGAAATTTGATTCAGGAAATGCATATGAAGTAGAGATACCGGAGAGATTGGATATATCACCTATTTTCAACATTATAGATCTTTATCAATATCATGAAGTAGAGTTTAGTGATAGCATGGAAGAAGAACTAAAGAAGCAATTACCACAACAAGAACCAAAGCAGATAGAAGACATTTTGGATAGTAGAGTTGGACGCAGCACCAGAGGAAGACAATACAAAGAATATCTTGTGAAGTGGAAAGGTAAACCAGAAGAAGATTCATCATGGATTTCTCAAGCTAAGGTAGATCATCTTGGTTCTCCCCTAGCCCCAGCAAGGTGAGGGACTCACTTTTTCAATAACCTTAGATGTTCGATGCATGAGTATCCCTGGTTCAAGAGCAATCTTGCATCAACCAAAAAAAACATTTGCATTTTAGTTTGTTTGCATTTCATTTCTTTCCTTTTCCAGTTTAGTTTAGGCAGTTCAGTCAGTAGCAGTTTTCATCTTGTGGTCTGATTTTGGTATTTCACATCTTATGGATCTGGAATTGGCATCTACATTCATTCATCTACATCATATCAAGAATTCAAAGCATTTGGATCAGTTACCAGAAAGTTACCGCTATCAGAAGATCAACTATTTTCTCAGAGCAGAGCATTCTAATAGTTCCTAATAATCAACTAAAGGAGAAGGCTTGCAGATCATTCCTTGACTTGCAGATCCTAATGACACGTCATTCAATGATCCTTGGTTTGTGTCTAACCTTCCCCAAAAGTTTGCACGTTGTTCCATTACTTCGAGGAAGTGTTCTATGCATTTAGGTCTGACCTATCTATATTCACACATTATAGCTCTTCATTGGAGTTTGTGACCTTCCTTGGCTGACGCGGAGGAATCTGTTGGTCTGGAAATGATATATATTGATGTAATAGATCCTTAGGAAAGTAGTTAAAAAGTTAGCAATTGATTCATAGTTCATAGTCTAGTTTTTGTGCGAAGGAGCTTCAAAGCTTTATCTTGTGCATGTATGTATTCAGGCCTGTGAGCCCTAATTGTAAGCCCGCATGTTGCTAGTGGATCTCTATTTTGAAATCTTTGATATATTGAATGACTAAATCTGCATTTGTTCCATTCCTTTGAGTTGTTTCCATTGTGTTTACTCTTGCTGCATGGTTTGGACAGTTCATTCTATGAACCCTCCTACTGTGACTGCACCAATTTTGTAAGAATACATTTGATTTCGACACAGTCAAATAGATTTGAGTTGACTAAAACTAAGAGAGATTATTGTGGAAGGACCCCACATGCACCTATAGGTCCAAATGGAACATTCCCAGGTGCCACAAATATGAGAACTATTCTATCAAAGTTTGGCAGTTTTTGCTCTTAGGATCTTATGTGACTTTGCCGGTAGCCTGTTGCCTCGAATGATTGGGACCCTTGGCATATGAAACAAGACCTCCATTGGCATTTATCCACCCACCTTGACATGTTAGCATAGTCTATTTATCCCCATGATCTATGGAATGCAAAATGTCACTGCTAGCACCTTTCCGCTGCATGAAACTGAAGCATTTTGCAAGAAAGCATTTGATTTTGGCATGGTCAAATAGACTTGAGTTGACAAAAACTAAGAGAGGTTATTGTGGATGGACCCAACATGCACTTGTAGGTCCTGTTGTGATGTTCACAACACGCCCCATTTTGTTCCTTAGCAAAATGAGGGCCCCTGCTGTTGCTTTGCTTTTTTCACTTCTGCTTGTGTTGTTCTATTTGGTGGAAAAGGGGAAAAGAGTCAAAATTTGAAAACCTTGTAAAAAAATAGGGAAAATTACATTTTTAGTACCAATGCATGATGTGGTTGGATTCCTTGCAAAAAATGAGCCAGGGTTGTTTTTTGAACCATCTTGAAATTCACCATATTTTGCAAGTTATGATCATTTTGGTAAAATGTACTATTAGGTTTTTGCATGATACACAGTCAGTTGTTTGTCTTTTTCTTTGTGGGCATTTGGTTAAAATTTTGAAATAAATATTGCAAGATGGATTTCAGGTTAAAAATGAAATATTGTTTTAAGTTCCACTCTATAAACTCACATTTGTACGTTCGACAGGTCTGACCATACAAGACAAATAAACAGGGCATAGTATACAAGCATGGGCCTATCAGCGAAACATTAGCATTCGGAATGACATTTTAAAACCTCACCGATGAGGTATCTCACACCGATGAAAGGGCAAAAAGGAAGGGGGGAGACTTAGTGAGTCAAGGAGTTGTGTGCTTGCAGTCATCGGCATAACATTCAATATCGGCAACCTTTGGAATGGTCTCACCGAGGATTATGGTCTCCCCGATGTCAAGTGCTATCGATGTAACATTTGCCTTCGGCAATGTTTGCATTTATCCCACCGATGGGATGTCTCCCTGATAAACATTGGAGATTGGCATAGTTTTTGACATAGGCTTGTTTGGAATTGTTGCGCTGATGGTGTTTATCAAACCGACAGGAGGTATAAGGGGAAACAGGAGTGGCATCGGTAAGACTTTCGCCGATGGAAACTGAAAGGGGGCCATTTCGGCCAAAGTAATGTCATCAGCAGAGTGAGTCTATGATTCACCGATGGGTGATATCATACCGATGGGAAGAGACAAAGGAGTCATTGGCATAACTTTCAAGTATCGGCGGTGTTTGGTTTTGTCATGGCGATAGGGAGTCTCACGTCGATGAAGGCTTATCAGCGAAACAAACAACGGTCGGAGTAAGCATTTAGGCCTTTGCCGATAGGCAGTGTTACACTGATGGAACATAGGAAGAGCGGCGTCGGCAAGACTTACGCTGATAGAAGGTAACAAGGGGTATCGGCTAGAGAATGGCGATCAGTGAAGTTTTAAATAGCTTCACCAATATCGTAGGTCACGCCGATAGACGAGGGGAGACTTAGGTATTATGGCCATTTCAGCTAGATAGCAGTAGTCGGGGTAACATTTTAAGCCCATGCTGATAGAAGAAACTCTCACCGATATAGGGCAATAGATGAAGTTGGGGTTGTCGGTGAGACTGTGGCTGACGTGTTTGTAGCGGCATAACAAAGGATATTGGCCAAATGTTTTGAGCCCTCGTCAATAGGTAATACTTACGCTGATACAAAGGATGAACAAGTAAGCGAGGCCATTTCGGCCAGACAGTGGTGATCGGCAGAAGGAGTTTTTGACTCGTCGATGGGCAGTCTCAGGCCGATAGGAAGGAAAAGCAAGCCACTAGGGCTATTTCGGTAAGACTCACGCTGATATAAGGCATCGGCCAAACTTTCAACGTCGACCAATCATTTTTTGAGCTCGCCAATAGTGTTTATCATGCTGATGGGTGGTAAGAGAGGGAAAGCGATGAAATTTAAAGGGCATTTTTTGGCGCCCGTGGCATTTTTTTTGGTTAGTGGTTGTTGTCTTGTGGTATTTTGAGCGTTCTGTGTGCATTTTGAACGTAGTTTTTGCCGATTTTGGGCCCAATCTCTACATTTTGCATAGTCATGCCTTGTTTAAATCAGATATTTTGGTTTCCTACTGTTCATTTGTTGAAATGTGATACTTATTGCTTTGTCTATTTGCAGGCTTGCAGTTGAGAAAGATGGCTGGAACTTGATGACAATGACATCACGCAGAGGAGGAAATTAGATCTCACAGCAGAGGGAGGTAAAGACAAAGTGTAAAGAAGTCAAGGGGCCGTTTAAGTGAAGGACAAGGTTGCAGTTGAGAACATTACTACAGCAAACAAACAAAAGTTACTACTGAGCTGCCAGAGCTTCTCAGAAGGGGCAATATTTCGCCCAGACTTCATGTATACTTAGAGGTATTTTGGGGAACTGGTTCACTTGCATTTTTTGTAACCAAGGGGTTTGAACCAGGGGTTTAGTTAGGGTTTTGCTGTAGTGAGGACAATCAGAAAGTCTTTATATTGTGCCTCTCTGCATTGTAATATTTTACAACAGGGATTTTAGGAACACATATAGTTTTTGAATAGCTAGCTTAGTGTAGTCTAGAGGTAGAAGAAGGAGGTCGCTTGTTTGTCTACAGTAAGGTGTGCGTGGAATGTCTGGCTTCCTTACTGTATCTGTAAAGCTTGTAAGTTCTCTGTAGTTTGATCAATGAAACTAAGAGTCATTCCAACATTGTAAATCATGTATGACTGTTTGTTTCTAATACAATAGAATCTGGAGTTTTGCATCTATCTTCTGAGTATTCTCCTACTCTTCTTTGTGTTTTGAAATCTTTTCTTTGAGAGCTTGCAATTTTAAATGTATGTTTGTGAAAATACTCAGAATATACATTTAAGGTTTTTACTGTGGATTTGATCAAGTTGCTATATGATTTACATAGTTCATAACGAAACATTTAGATCCTTTGGTAGATTAAAATGGAGTTTAAATTAGATCTTTCTAACTTTTCCCAACCCATCTGAAATATTTAGTTGAAAATGTAGAAATCTAAAGGAAATTTGTCTCAAATTTGAAGAGGCATGCATAACAGAGTTAAAAGTAGACAAGTTTTCATAGATGTATAAAGAGGAAAACTGCAATAATTCAAGAAACACATCTAAGATTTGCAGCACAGTAACACTTTCATGCAAAGAATGAACAAACACACCCATATTTCATGACATCTTTGCATAGTTTGAGTCCAGTTAACCAACAAGAAACTTTAAACTATGTAAAGGCCCTTGAACATTACAGCTTCACATCGACCAACTGAATTTGACCAACAGGTCAAGACCTGACCACTGTAGACTTGGGATTAAGTGAATCTTAAAATGATTCCTTCTTATCTTTCAAGTATAGTTTCAGTTCATTATATGTGAATTTTAACTTAATTGTTATGATTGCATCAAAATAATCACCAACAGTTTTTCTAGCGCTAGAAGGAGGGCCTTTTGAGTTAAGGTTTGTTTCAAACTGGCTAATAACAGTGATAGAGTGACCAGGTCTAGATCCAGTTCAGGAGATATATTTGTGCAACTACCTGATATAAGGTGAAGTAAGAGCCCTTTAATTTGGAATCCTAAAATATCGCAAGCAGGAAGTTCATCTGGAACACCTCCTGGGTCACCTTTGAACATATGTAGCATTGTGAGTCCTGACAAATCACTATTCAGATCTTTAAATCTCGGTTCAGGCACTCTTGGAGGTCTTAGTCCTCCTAAAAATCCTAATCCACCAATCAATCCAGGTATTCCTACAAGCTCAGGTCAAGCTCAAACACCTGCAATGGCTTATTTCAATGTCAATTCTCCCATATTTTTCAATGATTATCATGAGATGCCTAAAAATCTGGAGAAGATATGTCCCAAATATCAATTACACCAAGACCCAGAAGACCATATCAGAATATTCAAGGAATCATGTTTCAGGGCCAGATTAGAGCACGAGGACGTTGTGTGTAGATTGTTTCCCTACACCTTTAGTGAACAAGCCTCTAATTGGTATGTGAACCTACCTAATGGTTACATTTCTTCCTGGTCACTTATGGAAGAGGCATTTCTATCAAGATTCAGAGGGCCCATTGACCCTTGCATCTTGTATCATAAATTGGCTACCATAAAATGAGGTGAGGGAGAGCTGATTGATAATTTCAATGATAGATTTCAGAAGGCCTACTCTAGGTTAGAAGACCCTTACACCGTGGATGATGATACCTTGTTGGCTATGTACTATGCAGCCTTGGATCCTCTAACTGCCATGTTTGTCAAAAGAAAACCTGACATAGATTCAATATCCAAAGCTTACAAAGAGGCAGCCTCGGTGAACCAAGAGATGAGGCACACGACTTATAGCCCATTGGCTAATGGAGGAAATTTTGGAGTGCAGAATCAGGCACAACCATGGAATGGAGTTCCCATGCAGCACACTCCATTATTAAATTTAGTTCCTTCTTACACACCTATGTATAGTCCTACCCCAATCCAAGCTATAACTCCTTACACGGGTAGCACTTCCCATAACAATCAAAATAATGGTCAGCCTTTCTTCCAACCTCCTAGGGATACAACTATGGCAAAAGCATAGGAGGAAAGGGAAGAAATCATAGAGATCACTGCACATTTGAAAAGGTTAACCACTGAAGTGACACAATTAAGGAATGAGAACCTCTATGGGAGAGGCAACCAAAACTACAACCAAAACTAGAATTATAACCAAGGCCAAAATCAGACCTATAGTTCCAATCAAAATCAGCATTACAATCAACAGTATAATCAGAACCAAAACTATAATCAGCATCAAGGCCCCAACTAGGGGCAACCAATGCAAAATAGAGGGCCAGTGGTAGATAATAGGACCTGGGGCAATAATAACAGAAATCAGAATCAACCTAGGCCACCCAAGACATGGAACACAGGACCTAACAATGGCACTCTAGCTTCTCCTTTTGAGAATATAGATAATCATGATGCAAAAAAAATGGCTGGCATCCAAATGGCCAGTACAGCACCCAAAAATTGGTGCAGATTTCACAATACCAATGCCCATGCTGAGCACGACTGTCCACAATTCCACTTAGCAGCTAGCATTTTTAATATAGATGTGTAGCCTCCTACCTCTGAATTTCTCATTCCCAAGGGTAATGAGGTAGTACCCTCAGGATATGATATAGCCTTAGTCTTAGAAACGTTTACATTTGCAACTACAGAAGAGAAAGAGGATGAATTGCTAGAAGATGGACCATACTGTTGTGAAAATCTTTATCCTAAATCAGCCTTTGTGTTAAATGCTTTTCAGTTTCCCTTTGAATCTGAAAATGAAGTATTAACTAAAACAGAAGAGGTGCAGGCCTTTCAATAGACAAATAAAAACCACACCTACAATTTAAGGAACAACCTTAGGCTAGGAGGACCTTTCACCACTTCCATTCCTCTGAACAACTTCAACACACCCCCAGATCAGAATGCCAGCAACAATCCTGCCATACTTAAAGCTAATCAACACATAAATAGCAGAACAATAGTACAAAAGGATCAAACAAGTACAACTGAGACAATAGAGACAACAAGATTAATGATTTACTTGTCAGAGGAAATAAAGAAGATTAAGGTTAGTATACCTCTAAATGAATTATTGAAAACTCCAGGGATCAGGAATGCTTTTATAAAATCCCTAGATACATCCATGATAGTGTTGTGTGGTTACACAACACGCCCCATTTTGACTTGGCAAAACAGGGACCCAACTTTTGTTTTGGCTTGTGTTGTCTGTTTCTGGCGGTTTTGGTAAAAATAAGTCAGGTTCATCATCATCATGAAGGTCGGAAGGAGGTAGGTCATCATCATGAGGTTAGTTTGTCAAAGTTCATATTTTGTTTCTATGACTTCATGGTTAGAAAGAGCTTGAAATTCCACGCAGGTTTGCCTTTTACATCACTTGAAAATTCGTCCATATGAGGGAGTTGTGAGCAGTCAAAGTTTTGGTCAAACCTGATAATTGCTGTATGAACATCATCATCATGATATTTGAAAAGCCCCCCGATAATGTCCTGAGGTCGAAACATCCGGACGTCAAGTTTAAGTCGTAATAATCCTTTCCCGTCAGGCGGTCTTTTGTATCGCCAAAGGTCATCATCATGATCTTACTCTATCACCTGGTGAAAATCATGCAGTCCCGAAACATCCGGACGTCAATCTTAAGTGCTAGTGTGTTTTACCCGTCGAGTAACCTTGGAAACATTGCGAACATCATGATATTCCAACATCACCCGATATTATAATATCATGCTGATATTGTAATATCACCTTACTTAGAGAAATCTGCCATCTGCATAATTTGCGTGCGCACGACAGTCTTGGTGATCAACATCATCATGATATTTCGAGACCTGACATTTCCTAATATCCTCCTGACCTCCTTTTGCGTGATCATGATGATCACCTTATCTTCCGAAGCGGAGGGTGTTATTTCATTCCTGCCTTGTTAACAAGGTCATCATCATCATGATCTTTCTCTACCTGACATTTCGCAATATCCTCCTGCCGAGATGCATAAACTTTTGCGGATATGATGATGATGATGACGTCATCATCACCTTCTCCTTCGGCAGGATATTTTCTAGGGTATGATCCTATTCGCCAATATGATGATGACGATAACGTCATCTTCGAAGATTAACACAAGCCACGGATATCCTGGTGATCATCATCATCAGGATCTTTCAAGGCAGGATCATATTTTTGATCACCCAGTGCGTATATGATGATGATGATGTTCATCATCCTGATCTTTCGAGCGGATTGCCTTGGCCGAAAAGGGTCATACTACTTTCATGACCTGATCATCTTCCTTAGAGGGAACCCGATATTCCATTTACCTCCTGATCTTAACGAAACATGACGGTGACGTCATCCCTTTGCATTTTAGCCAAGCCTGATGATGACGATGACGTCATCATGATTTTCCTCAGCGGCAGGATCATTTTCCAAGTCCTCCTGTTTGTCTTCATCATGATGATGATGGCATTGTCTTTCTTTCCCGAATGTGCAAGAACAAAACATCCTGATGTGCTTTTCATCAGAGCATTAGGAAAGGAGGATCATCGTATTTTGTGATATCCTGCGGCCACTTTGAAGATATATAGTTGGTCATCATCATGATTTTTTGGCGTCGGTATAGCTGTTGCCGTCGGCCTAAGGTAAAATTGTCACCCTGATCATATGTAGTCACGCCGATGCAAATATGATGATGATGCGATACCGGTTTCAAAGGATGGTTGAAGGGCGATTTTCTCCTTGTATATTTGGGATCATCATGATCATATTTTGAGCCCGATATGCAGGAGAATGGGCAAAAACATGAAGCGATGGAAATTTGAAAGGGCCGACTGCCTGATGTTTGGTCAACGATGGTTGACCGGGTTGTTTTTATGCTGTTTATGCATTTAGTGCATAAATTTCCATTGATTTGAAGCTCGTTGATGCACACATTGGGAGGTATGTTTAATAAAATGTTTACTTCCTGTTGTTTATCCACATGATGATGAACTTAATGTTTGTCTGTTTATTTGCAGGAAATCATGATGCTGCTGAAGCTGAACATTGAAGTCATGATGCTGCTGAAGCTGAACATTGAAGTCATGATGCTGCTGAAGCTGAGCGTTGAAATCATGATGATGCTGCTGAAGCTGAGCATTACAAAGTTGCGCATGGAGGCAACATGAGCCAGAAATGAGGAGGATATTGTCAAATATGCTGTTCGCCAGCTGGAGGCCGAATCAAGTTGAAGATGCTGGAATATTCTGTGCCAGCTGTACATTTGCTAACTGGCGAAGCATGTGCTTTTCATCTGGACCGTTGTTTGTTATGAGAGGATCCTGATCCTTGGATCATTGTAACCGTTTTCTGGCAGTTGCTCTATATAAGAGCCAGAGCTTGTCATTTTAAAAGAGGGAGAAATACACTAGAATACACAGACGCATCTGGCGCAAAGAGTCAATTACTGTAGAATAAGTTAGGAGATTGGATTACTGAGACTAATGAGGATAGAATTGTTGAAATGTCAAGGTTCTTTCTTCAGATCACTGTAAATGTACCTGTTCTTGAGCATACTGAATGAAGATGAAGTTCCAGATTACATCTTAATTGTAAATTTTACGTAATCTTCTGTTGATTTCTGGATATGTACTGGTGAATGCTGTGTTCAACTGGAAGCGCTTTCATTTCATTACATGTTGTTGTCAACTTTCCTTTGAAGCTTTGCACTAGATCATGCGGATTTGTGGATTGTCCTGGTGAAGTATGATTTCTAGTTTTCCTTCTTTTCATTGCAAGTATGGGAGCTTGTATGTGGATCAGTGATCTAAGTCCAGTAATTTTAGGAATCTCACTCTCTAACCCTTTTCCTTTTTTCAATTTCATTAATTCATCACCATAACTGCAAATCATGATAAATAACAAGCAGAAACAGTGAAATATGCTGAAATCCCGTAGGTAACTGAAGATCCTTAGCATATTTGAGTTAAATGCATGTAGTATTGAAAATATCATGCAAAGAATCATAAATAATGTTAGAAATCATGCAAATATCAGCCTGTATGCACATTATTTGACTAAATTTACAGTGCAGAGGTAGAATTGTTGGAGACTTATGCAGAGCGAACATCCAGAGCAGGATATTTGAAGATGATGATGATGAACAGTGCAGAAACACGTAAGGCCCCTGAATGGAAAACAGCAACACACATCAACCACTGAGTAACGTCAGTAGATTAAGACCTAATCAACGGAGACTTGGGATCATGAATTCTTTGAATTCATCGTATCTTTCAAGATGAGTAAAGGTTGTTGTGTAACTTTTATTCTATGTTTGTGAATGACTAACATCATGACCAACAGATAGATGAGGTTTCTACTGATATAACTGTTCCTAATAGAGATTCACCGCCTAAAGAGAAAAGTAAGAAAGTTGAGCAGCCTTCCAATACAAATGTAGTAATGCATGCTGATAAGAGGGATGCTCCCCCTTTCTTGTTAACTGTTAGATTGTGTGGGAAGAACATACACAACTGCATGGTAGATTTTGGTGCCTCAGCCAACGTAATGCCCTTAGGAATATGCAAAACTCTAGGGCTGACTCCCACCAAATCTGCCAAGGTTGTCACACAATTAGATAAAACTGAGGTTAGCGTGATAGGAGAACTCATGAACATTCAAATACAATTAGCTTCAGACCCTAGGGTAAGCCAAATCATTGACATTCAAGTAGTGGATATACCCGTGAATTATGGAATGTTGCTGAGTAGGGACTAGTCCAAGACATTAAACGGATATATGGCCACTAACTTTTCACATATGTGGCTACCTTGGAGAGGTGTCCCAAACCAGATTAGAATAGAGGCAGAGCCCAGGATGAAGCACATGATAATAGAGTATAATCGAATGAATGAAATATTAGATGCTGCTGTTGACCCTGGCGTCTATAGAATTACCAACAATGGGGTCCAGATTGAAGAGATCATGATGTTAAACATTAGGGAAAAATGTGTCAACAAGGAGACAGCATTATTCATTGAGTCTGATGGAAATTCTTCAGATGAAGAAAACAATGCAATAGACAAATTTGGTCATGCCATTAGACAAGAGGTGGAAGAGTGCGTTAAACAAAATCTGCCAGTCCAATGCAAACTGTATAAAAATAGGTGTAGAGTCCACAATAGGCCACATTCTGAGGAAAGTTGTGGAATGTGCAAAGACATCATTGAATATGAATACAAAAAATGCATAAAGAGGGTAGAGTCACAGGAGGAAAATGAAAATCCTTATCAAACACAGAAATATGTTCAGGGTGATGTTGATGCCTTGATCCCAGATTTAGGAGAAGAGATAAAAGACAAGGGTAGTTGTCTTTCTGATTTACCAGATGGAAATACACATATGCAAGTTGACCAAACAGAAAAACCTATGAATAAACAGGACAACACCCTACAGGTGATAAAAGAGACAAAGCATGCCAAGATAAAAGGTCAGAAAAGTAAAGATGGCATGTGGACATTAAAATGTGATGGGTCCAAATCAAAATAGGGTGTGGGTGCAGGTGTTGAACTCATAAATCCTCAGGGTAAATCACATCTAGTAGCATATAGGTTACAATTTTCCTGTACCAACAATATTGCTGAATATGAGGCCCTAATTTTAGGACTTGTCATGGCCATCAAGAAAAGGGTGAAAACAATCAGAGTATTTTCAGATTCTGAATTAGTAGTCAGGCAAGTAAGGAAACTATATGCCTGCAATTACAAAAAAATGGTTAGCTATAGACACAGAGCATGGGGTTTAATAGATTTGTTTGATGCATTCAACATAGAGCATATCCCTAGAGAGTTGAACCACAGACCAGATGCACTAGCAGTTGCTGCTAGCACACTAGAACCCTTGACACTGTCAGGATTGAGATGATTTGCTGTTGAGCTAGTTAATGTTCCCAGTATCCCAAACAACGTTACACACTTTCAGGTATTTGGGGGGAATCAGCAAATTATTGATTTTCTAACTTGTAACGAGGCATTTGAGGCCCAAATCATTGATGAACAAGAAAGGCCTGAAACAACATGGGACGAAGAGGATATAATCAACTTGAAGAGAAACTTTCTACCCAAAGGAGTAATCAAGCTAGAACATATCTTTGAGTTCGACAGGGTAATAAGACAGAAGGACTTGCCCAAAACAGAAGGGGGTAAGTGCAACTTACACAACTTAGGGATGGAGCAAAATCCACAAAATGTACTAATCGAAAAGGCTTGCTCTGAGAAAATTAGAAAAGAGGTTTTAGACGTTCTGAAAGAATATAAACATGTCATAGCATGGACGTATGAAGACTTGAAAACATATGATACGTCCATCATAACTCACGTAATACCTTTAAGACCAAAAGTTAAACCATTCAGGCAAAAACAAAGGCCTGTGAACGCCATTCTAGAGCCTTTAATCTTTGAGGAAGTTAAAAAATTGCCGTCTACTAGAATAATTTTCCCAGTTAGACATTCAGTTTGGGTAGCTAATTTAGTACCAATGAGGAAGAAAAACGGAGACATCAGGTTATGTGTAGATTTTAGATATTTAAACAAAGCATCTGAAAAGGATAATTATCCTCTACCTCCAATAGACGAGGTACTGCAAGCAGTAAACGGGGCAAAGATGATGTCTTTTTTAGATGGTTTTTCAGGTTATAACCAAGTCTTAATCGATGAGAAGATAGACTAAAGACCACCTTCACTTGCAAATGGGGAAATTATGCATATAGGAGAATGCCTTTTGGTCTGATCAATGCAGGTGCCACTTTTCAGAGAGCCACGGACATTGCATTCCATGGATTATCAGGTAAGTGCATTGTTGTGTATATGGATGATTTGACTGTGTATTCCAAGGATACATCCACCGACGCTGAAGATCTCAGGAAAATACTCAAGCGATGTGAAAGGTATGGGATTTCCCTTAATCCTAAGAAATGTATATTTGGCGTAACTAAAGATAAATTATTAGGCCATGTCATTTTTGAAGGTGAAATTTCAATTGATCTGGATAGAATAGAATTCATAAAAAATTTGCAAATACCAAATAGTAGGAAAGAGTTGAAATCATTTTTTGGTAAAATTAACTTTGTTCGGAAGTTTATAACAGGTTTTGCAGAGATCGTGCAACCGTTAAATGCTATGTTAAAGAAGGATGCGCAAATGGAATGGACGCCTGTGGCCAGGGCTGCATTTGAAGATATCAAGGAGGTAATTTCTAATGCTCATGTATTGGCAAGTCCAGCTACACATGCCCATTTTACATATACTCCTTTGCATCTTCTCATTCAGTCGTGACTGCCTTGACATAGAAAGGTGAAAACAATGAAGAAAGGCCCATAGCATTTATGAGCGCGCCTCTGAAGGATGCACAACTGAGATATCTAGACACTGAAAGATAGGCATTTGCATTGATGAGGGCTGTGAAAAAATTCAGACATTACATTCTGCGCAGCTAGATCAAAGCCATAGTGCCAGACGCAGCAGTAAAGATGTTGCTGATGCAGAACGAACCTAGAGAAAAGAGAGCCAAATGGATCACCACGCTGCAAGAATTTGACATGGAAATCATTCCTATGAAGCTAGTCAGAGGGCAAGCGTTGGTGCAAACAATAGCAAGTACGGATCCAGATTTGATAAAACAACAGTATGTATTGAATTCCCATAAGGCATCGGACTGGTATGAAGATTTAAGCACCTTTTTAATAGCTAGAAAGTACCCAAATAGGATGAAAGATTCTCAAAGGAGAGCTTTGAAGGTTAAAGCACAGAAATATATGATACAAGGAGGTCTTCTATTCAGGAAGAACCATGATGGAATTTATCTAAGATGCCTAAACAGAGCTGAAGCAGATAAAGTGTTGATAGAATTACATGACAAGTACGGAATCAGTCATGGTTCCCATTTAGCTACAACACACAAAATACTGAGGGTAGGCTATTACTGGCCCACAATGTTCAAAGATACTGAGAGTCACATCAGAAGTTGCCACACTTGTCAGACTGCAGCAGATAAGGGGAGAAATCAGGCCAATCCACTACGACCTATGATTGAATCAAGACCGTTTGCACAGTGGGGGTTGGATTTTATTGGAGTCATCAACCCTCCTTTTTTTGTGGGACACAAATTTATACTGACAGTGACAGACTATTGTACAAGGTGGACTGAGGCTACCTACTGCAAATTCTCCACAACTAAGGTAGTTATCAAGTTCCTTGAAGAAAACATCATCACTAGGTTTGGAACTCCCTATTCATTGGTATGTGATAATGGCCCTGCTTTCTCTTCTTTAAAGTTTTCTACATGGGCATTTGAATACAAGATTATTTTAAGGTTTTCTTCAAATTATTACCCTCAAGGTAATGGATTAGCTGAATCAATGAACAAAATTTTATTAGACATAATCAAGAAGTTAATTGCAAAGAGTCCTAGAGAGTGGAATACCCTGTTAAGATATGCATTATGGATAGATAGGACCAAGTTTAAAATAGCTTTAGGTAGCACACCTTATCATTTAGTTTATGGGACTGATCCCATACTTCCAGTAAATCTGAGAATACCAACCTAGAAGTTTGCCAATGAGTATCTAGGCTTTGATAAACATAGGGAAGCCAGAATAGTACAAATGCTACAATTAGATGAGAAAAGAGGTCAAGCCATCGAGAAGTTTGCCAAGCACCAAGTGGTTGTTAAGAGGTGGTTTGATAAAAGGGCAAGAGTCAAAACATTTAGGATATCAGACTTAGTGCTGTGCTGGGACAAAGCACATGAAAGGAAGGGAAGCCATGGAAAATTTGATAAACTATGGCTAGGTCCATTACAAGTCTCGAAAATAATAGGAGATAACACATTTAAACTTAAGACCTTGACAGGGGAAGAGGTGCCATTGCCAGTTAATGGCCAACATTTGAAACACTACTTCCAGGCCTGAGGTAAAGGGCAGTCCATTTTGGTGTAAATGGTGTAAGTAATGTATAGTTCTTTTTTTGTGTTTTCTTTTTTTGGGTTGGCTGTCTATATAGCTTTGTTTTCTGTTTCTTTCTATTTGTACAGTTTTGTTCTCTTTTTTGTTTTTGTTTTCCTTGTACAATCTGTCTGTTGTTTGTTGGTTGTCTCCTCAGCAGGGATCTTTATTTTACTTTAGAGTATTAGGGAGCAAGCCAGCAACCATTCAAAATAGTATGAAATTTAAAATATTCAAGTTAATCATTTGCAATTTGCACATAACTTTTTGTGACTGTCATGAATGTAGAGAGTTGTTTAGTTTCTGAAATTTCGTATTCAATAAATGTGATTGAGAATTCAAAGAGGTTTCTCATTATGACACACCTAAAATCCTTAAGTTTGTTGAACATGCCAGTGTAGATATTAGGTAAAAAATTCAAGGTCACCCTTGCTACCATTACAATTCTCAGCTTAATTTCAGCAAGTGTTCACTCCTTGCATCATGAAGCAACAAATTGCTATATCTTGTGAAAGATCTTTCAAAAATTAGAAAAATAATAATAATAATAATAAATGAATAAATAAAGTGGATTATACTAAAAATCTAGATTAAGCCATCTAAGTAACTCTACCGGGGCTATAGACGCTCGCTGGCAGTGGGGCTCTGCTTAGGAGAATTGTAACGATAACCTTGCCGGGGCTATGGACGCTCGCTGGCAGCAAGGCTCTATCTAGTCGGCTATGAGGGAATATCCTCAACTACGTAGGCTAATGTCAGTCACTGGTTTGTTCAACTGATCTTCAAGATGAGGCTTATTAATCACGTGCACACAATTAAAATGAAAATGAAAATTCATACACCCTTATTGAATACCATAGGTCTCAAGCTAAATAATGTTTTGCAGGATGGATAGTCGGAAGTTATGGGTTTATTTCATCTAATTCTCTTGAACACTTTGAATTTAATTGTTTTTTTTGGTTGCTAGTTGTTGTGATGTTCACAACACGCCCCATTTTGCTCCTTAGCAAAATGAGGACCCCTGCTGTTGCTTTGCTTTTTTCACTTCTGCTTGTGTTGTTCTGTTTGGTGGAAAAGGGGAAAAGAGTCAAAATTTGCAAACCTTGTAAAAAATAGGAAAAATTACATTTTTAGTACCAGTGCATGATGTGGTTGGATTCCTTGCGAAAAATGAGCCAGGGTTGTTTTTTGAACCATCTTGAAATTTGCCATATTTTGCAAGTTATGATCATTTTGGTAAAATGTACTATCAGGTTTTTGCATGATACACAGTCAGTTGTTTGTCTTTTTCTTTGTGGGCATTTGGTTAAAATTTCAAAATAAATATTGCAGGATGGATTTCAGGTCAAAAATGAAATATTGTTTTGAGTTCCACTCTGTAAACTCACATTTGTACATTCGACAGGTCTGACCATTCAAGACAAATAAATAGGGCATAGTATACAAGCATGGGCCTATTGGTGAAACATTAGCATTCATAATGACATTTTAAAACCTCACCGATGAGGTATCTCACGCCGATGAAAGGGCAAAAAGGAAGGGGGGAGACTTAGTGAGTCAAGGAGTTTGTGCTTACAGTCATTGGCATAACATTCAATATCGACAACCTTTGGAATGGTCTCACCGAGGATTATGGTCTCCCCGATGTTAAGTGCCATTGATGTAACATTTGCCTTTGGCAATGTTTGGATTTATCCCGCTGATGGGGTGTCTCCCTGATAAACATTGGAGATCGGCATAGTTTTCAACGTCGGCTTTGTTTGGAATTGTTGTGCCGATGGTGTTTATCAGACCGACAGGAGGTATAAGGGGAAATAGGAGTGGCATTGGTAAGACTTTCGAAGATGGAAACCGAAATGGGGCCATTTTGGCCAAAGTAATGTCATCGGCAGAGTGAGTTTGTGATTCATTGATGGGCGATATCATACTGATGGGAAGAGACAAAGGAGTCATCGGCATAACTTTCAAGTATCGGCGGTGTTTGGTTTTGTCATGGCGATAGGGAGTCTCACGCCGATGAAGGCTTATTGGCGAAACAAACAATGGTCGGAGTAAGCATTTAGGCCTTCACCGATAGGCGGTGTTACACTGATGGAACATAGGAAGAGCAGCGTCGGTGAGACTTACGCCGATAGAAGGTAACAAAGGGTATCAGCTAGAGAATGGCGATCGGTGAAGTTTTAAATAGCTTCACCGATATCGTAGGTCACGCTGATAGACGAGGGGAGACTTAGGTATTATGGCCATTTTAGCCAGACAGCGGTAGTCGGGGTAACATTTTAAGCCTGCACCGATAGAAGAAACTCTCGCCGATATAGGGCGATAGATGAAGTTGGGGTTGTCGGTGAGACTGTGGCCAACGTGTTTGTATCGGCATAAAAAAGGATATCGGCCAAATGTTTCGAGCCCTCACCAATAGGTAATACTTACACCGATACAAAGGATGAACAAGTAAGCGAGGCCATTTCGGCCAGACAGTGGTGATCGGCAGAAGGAGTTTTTGACTCACCGATGGGCAGTCTCAGGCTGATAGGAAGGAAAAGCAAGCCACTAGGGCTATTTTGGTAAGACTCACGCCGATATAAGGCATCGGCCAAACTTTCAATGTCGGCCAATCATTTTTGAGCTCGTGGATAGTGTTTATCACGCTGATGGGCGGTAAGAGAGGGAAAGCGATGAAATTTAAAGGGCATTTTTTGGTGCTTGTGGCATTTTTTCTGGTTAGCGGTGGTTGACCCGTGGTATTTTGAGCATTCTGTGTGCATTTTGAACGTGGTTTTTGCCAATTTCTGGCCCAATCTCTACACTTTGTATAGTCATGCCTTGTTTAAATTAGATATTTTGGTTTCCTACTGTTCATTTGTTGAAATGTGATACTTATTGCTTTGTCTATTTGTAGGCTTGCAGTTGAGAAAGATGGTTGGAACTTGATGACAATGACATCATGCAAAGGAGGAAATTAGATCTCACAGCAGAGGGAGGTAAAGACAAAGTGTAAAGAAGTCAAGGGGCCGTTCAAGTGAAGGATAAGGTTGCAGCTGAGAACATTACTGTAGCAGACAAACAAAAGTTACTACTGAGCTGCCAGAGCTTCTCAGAAGGGGCAATATTTTGCCCATACTTCATGTATACTCAGAGGTATTTTGGGGAACTGGTTCACCTGCATTTGTTGTAACCAAGGGGTTTGAACTAGGGGTTTAGTTAGGGTTTTACTGTAGTGAGGACAATCAGAAAGTCTTTATATTGTGCCTCTTTGCACTGTAATATTTTACAACAGGGATTTTAGGAACACATATAGTTTTTGAACAACTAGCTTAGTGTAGTCTAGAAGTAGAAGAAGGAGGTCGCCTATTTGTCTACAATAAGGTGTGCGTGGAATGTCTAGCTTCCTTACTGTATCTGTAAAGCTTGTAAGTTCTCTGTAGTTTGATCAATGAAACTAAGAGTCATTCCAACATTGTAAATCATGTATGACTGTTCGTTTCTAATACAATAGAATTTGGAGTTTTGCATCTATCTTCTGAGTCTTCTCCTACTCTTCTTTGTGTTTTGAAATATTTTCTTTGAGAGCTTGCAATTTTAAATGTATGTTTGTGAAAATACTCAGAATATACATTTAAGGTTTTTACTGTGGATTTGATCAAATTGCTGTATGATTTACATAGTTCATAACAGAACATTTAGATCCTTTGGTAGATTAAAATGGAGTTTAAATTAGATCTTTCTAACTTTTCCCAACCCATCTGAAATATTTAGCTAAAAACATATAAATCTAAAGGAAATTTGTCTCAAATTTGAAGAGGCATGCATAACAGAGTTAAAAGTAGACAAGTTTTCATAGATGTATAAAGAGGAAAACTGCAATAATTCAAGAAACACATCTAAGATTTGCAGCACAGTAACACTTTCATGCAAAGAATGAACAAACACACCCATATTTCATGACATCTTTGCATAGTTCAAGTCTAGTTAACCAGCAAGAAACTTTAAACTATGTAAGGCCCTTTGAACATTACAGCTTCACATCGACCAACTGAATTTGACCAACAGGTCAAGACCTGACCACTGTAGACTTGGGATTAAGTGAATCTTAAAATAATTCCTTCTTATCTTTCAAGTATAGTTTCAGTTCATCATATGTGAATTTTAACTTAATTGTTATGATTGCATCAAAACAATCACCAACAGGTCCAAATGGAATGTTCCCAGCTGCCATGAATTCCAAGAACTATTCTGTCAAAGTTTGGTAGTTTTTTGGTCTTAGGGATCCTAAGGGACTTTACCGGTAGCTTACTACCTAAAATGACTGGGATGCTAGGTGCACAAAATGAGACCTCCCTTGGAATTTGTCTACCCACCTCGATGTATTGGCACAGTCTATTTGGCCCCACGAGTTGTGGAATGCAAAATCTCATTCCTAGCACCTTTTGAGTTTATTGATAGCTTGCAGCTCAGAATGACTGATAGTTGGCACATGAAATGAGAACTCCCCTAGCATTTACCCAACAAACCAAACATGTTGGCACAATCAGTTTGACCCCACAACCTATGGAATGCAAAATTTTAGTCCTAGCAACTTTCAACTTTGTTAGTAGCTTACATCCTGAAATGACTGGGATGCTTTGCACATGAAACAAGACCTCCCCTAACATTTACCTACCCACCTTGACATGTTGGTATAGTTGGTTCAACCCCACAACAAGAAGACGAAAAAATATGGCACCTGACAAGGTTGTGCTGCATGAAACTGAAGCATTTTATAAGAATGCATTTAATTTTGGCATGGTCAAATAGATTTGAGTTTACTAAAACTAAGAGATGTTATTGTGGATGGACCCCATGTGCACTCATAGGTCTAAAAGGAACATTTCCAGCTGCCACAAATTCAGAGAACTGTTCCATCAAAGTTTTGGAGTTTTTTCTCTTAGGATCTTAAGTGACTTTGTCAGTAGCCTACTACCTTGAACGATTGGGACCTTTGGCACATGAAATGAGACCTCCCCTAGCTTTTACCTGTCCACCTCAATGTGTTGGCACAGTTTGTTCGGCCCCATGAGATATGGAATGCAAAATGTCACTCTAACCACCTTTCTACTGCATGAAACTAAAGCATTTTCCAAGAATGCATTTGATTTTGGCAGGGTCAAATCGACTAGAGTTGACCAAAACTAAGAGAGGTTATTGTTAACAGACCCCATGTGCACCTGTAGGTCTAAATGGAACATTCCCAACTACCACAAATTCTGAGAACTGCTCCATCATAGTTTGGCAATTTTTTGGTCTTAGGGATCTTAAGGGACTTTACCGGTAGCTTGTTGCCCCGAATGATTGGGATGCTTGACACATGAAACAAGACCTCCCTTGGCATTTAATTACCCACCTTGATGTGTTTCCATAGTCCATTCAACTCCATAAGCTATGGAATGCAAAATGTCACTCCTAGCACCTTTCCATTGCATGAAACTGAAACATTTTGAAACAATGTGTTCCTTGCCACCATAGGCAAATGAAATTGTTTTAGAAAAAATTGAGGTAGGTGTTTGTATGTGGACCTAACATCCACATATACATGCAAAGAAGATGTTCCTAGGTGTCACAGTTTGATGGAATAGTCGGTCCAAAGTTTGTCACCTTTTTTTTCTTAGGGCTCTTGAGAGATTGTCTACGTTTGATATAGCCAAGACTGACCATGAGGCTTTGCCACCAAAAATACATCCCCTCAGCATTTACCCACCCACTCAGATGTGTTGGTGCCATCTATTTTGCCCCAGGAGATGTCAAATGTAAAAAATTAGTCATAATACCTTTCTCGTAGATGAAAATTTAGTACTATAAAGATGTTCTCACTTGATTAAATGTCTTATAGGGCATTAATTGAGGCTTCCCTTACCGCTACTATCAATTGTTTGTCATTAAAACTCATTAAGACTAATTATGAAATAGTAACATCAATACAATGAATTAAAACTCATAGTAACATTGTTAAAACTCATTAAAAATCATTATGAAATAGAAAGTAAAGGACATATCATCATGAAATAATCATGAAAACCTACCTTACTTTCCTTTGAAAGGAAACTTCATAAGGATTATGCCTACCTACATCATACTAGAATATTGTATGCAAATGCAATTGTACTATTTAGCTAAAATGAGTAGCTAAAATATACAAGGTGAAATGAGGATAGCAAAGAAAAATAACATACCTTTCTGTCATTCCACTAATTCAATCCAATGAACCATCTGCGTCTGGTCTACTCTTTATTGTGTCGAGTATTGCCTTGTGATCAGACTCACGAACCTTCTACAAGGTCTTGTTCAATGGTCTACCCCATATTTGATCAAATGAACATTTGATGCCACAACAAGGTTAGAATAATGAAGAATCTTCCTATGTGTGTCAAAGTCCTCGAATAACCACACATTAAACTTCTTCACTGGGTACCTTCTAAGCCATGTTCCAGTAACAACCACTGATCTTGTAGGGCTCTTGATGTTTTCTCCATCTATAATAGGGGAATATAATTTCTTTTTTGCCTCAACACAACACAAATAATAATCCATTCCTTCTTCATTGTCTTCAGTTGTAATAACTGCATAAACATGCCTTGCATTGATACATGTATTCAATTCGATGAATATAGTCAACAATACATGGAAAACTACAAATTAAGATGGCATATTGAATTTTATTAAATTTAAATGCTGATAATACCTGGTTGAACTAGATTTGAAACATTGTCAAAATCAACCGATGATTCAATCTCTGTGATTTGTAGTGTTGTCGGTAGTCAATACATGTCAATTGGGCTTAGGCCTCTTGTACACCAATTATTGACCACTCCTTTGACTCACAATCATACCAAGCTTCATATGTACATGAAGAACAAAAGCATGCCATCTAATGCATATGAATAGTCCATGTACATTAGAGTTTCTATACGAGTGTAGCTCACTTGATCCTATCATACTTTGTAATGTTAGTAGCATCAACCAACCAAAAATATCTATGAACTGTAGACTTACCTTCATTACCTGGACCCATTATAGCATTACACCATTCAAAAATAAATCTCACATCTATCAACTTTGCATTGTCTTTGTACTTCAACTCTTCTTGTGCCAATGCTCTTTTGATACATGCTCCTGCACCATAATGCTCCCCCTTTCCATGCCTGACCTCACAGAAATTCCACATATGTTGAACACCATTCATCGTATGCACCCTACTCAACCAATAGGACATCTGTGAGTTCTTGAATTGTGATGCATAATTATCTGACCATATGATATATTGACAAAATGATATGCACCTGCTAGCCAAATCACGGTAGAACATCTGAAAGCAACCTTGCACAAACTTTGTAGAATGTGTACGATCATCACTAATATAAAAATGATATTCCCTCAAGATCTTCCTGTCATCCTCTATACTATCATATGCATGAATGAATGTTATTTACACAAATATGACAACCTGCGTAGAGTTGTAATACTGTGATTGTACCTCATTCTATGACTGTAGTGTGTAGTTCTCTGCAAAGTCATCAACCAAAATGGTGGTACCAAGTGGAAACATGTCCTTACATAACTTTAATTGCAAGTCCAACCAGCGAGCTCTATGGGTATGCCTTGCATACTCGTAAACTATATTATCTTAGAAAATAGAGATAAACTAATACACTGTAATCTTTTGAATGACCAATTCACACCTTTTTTCTTCTTTACCATCTTTTAGACTATATGCCACTGTCTTGTATTTACCAAAACTTACTAGCTCATTTCCAATTGCATGTGTGTTGTTCATATTTTGACAAATTGACAAATGTTGCAACCCACCACAATGATCACACAGGCCATCCAAGCATAAGGTATTGTGGAATAATTGACCATCCACTCTCTGGCATAAGATGCTTGGTATGAAATCTCTTGCAGATCTAGGTGGACACTTTAAATTACACTCCTGCAAAACATAATTAGTATGCAAACCTACACACACACACACATATATCTACAAACATCATAATGATTAAGAACCTCAATATGTACTCTACAACAAGTTGTGCACATGTGTGATTTATTTTGACATAAAAGGATTTACCATTTCAAAATACCTTTGACTAATTTTCACTTGAGAATACATCTCTTGAAATTTCTTGAAAAATTGTGTTTGAGTCACATCCAAAAAATGCTTTGGATATGGCTCACAGTTTCAACAACCAATTCTCCTTCTCACAACATCTCTTGCATTAGGAGATGCCTTGTGTTATTTTTCCAAAATTCTTCGATGAGGGATCTCAAGGCTTCAACAACTTTGTCTTTCCATGGGAGTCTCCCAGAGAATGCCTACAATTCATTGGTGTATGGGTCTTCAACTCTTTCACATCTTCCAACAACTCTCATTAGAGTTTTTCTACTTATTTTCAATGCTCAATACTTGTCTTTCTAATGAGGCGAGCTTTGTTTGTTTGTTGGCTTACTATTGTCGATGTAATGACACGTCATGTGACATTACTATCCTTGGTACGTGAGGTGGAATCCACACTCTCATATACACTCATTAGATTCTTTACAATTGATTTTTCACTTGAGGCATCCGATGTTGTTAGGCCAAGAATCTTCATAATGGGCCTAAATTTTAGATTTCTCATCAATTCAACAAATAGTTGACATCTTTCAATTTCATTTAAGTTCTCAAAAAGTGATTTCCATATATCTTTGGCAAGTGAGCTTGGGAATCTTATCCTACATGGGCTTCAAAACATTCTCATCGATATCAATTAGAAACTTATGTTTCCTATGCAAAAAACTGGGAGGTATTTTCATTGATAAAGTTGACTCAACATTAGGAATTTCTTCAATATTTACTTGAGATGGGATAGATGACGTACCTTTAATTGGAGATGAAAAAAATGGAAAGGCTTAAAGTTGAGATGGAGAAGATGGTGTACCTTCTACTTGACATGTGAATGATGGCATTCCACCAACTTGAGAATAGAATGAAGATGTACCTTCAACTTCACCTATGAAAGATGGAGTGCCTCTAATTTGAGAAGATAATGATGGTGTTCCTTCAAATTGACGTGTAGACAATGGAGTGCCTCCAACTTGGAGATTTAGTTTCCTCATTGAATAGAGGTTTTACATTCATTCCCTTTGTTCCACAAATTATATCTCTCTCTTAGCTTCATTAGATGTGTCATGTTCCTCTTCAATTGGCAATGGTGGAATGTCTTCTTGTATGGTTAACAATTTTCTACTTTCATGAATTCGCCTCATTCTTTCGCTTTTCCTCTCATTCTTAGTTTCACTCTTCTGGTGTTAGAGTCTTTGCTCATTTCCTTGGAATGATGATGATTTCTATATGCATCATGATTAAAACAATGATGATGTTAGAAGCATAATGAATAATCAACATATGATGACTACAATTGATGCATTAGGGTTTGGGCAGATTGTAACATCAAACTTATTCTTCCTTTATCAACCCTCATTGGAATCCTTGCATAATTTGGTAGGTACATGTGTTGATTCATAATAGAAGATCCTTTTATATGTAATTTGGCATGATCACCCATTGCTTGATGTAATAATCAGATTTCATATTCAATTTATGACAACAATATATATGTTCATCATTCTTGGTATGGTTCTACATGTTTTATATGCACTTTCATGCTAAATATCTTCTATATAGTGAGGTGAATCATTTGGTATGATCTTATGAATATTTTCTATGATTGATGATTCATAATTGCCATCATTACAATTCTAATTTTTAGTAGAGTTAGGGTTAGGACAAAATAACAAGATGCAGAAATAGGGTTTTTTTTGGCATACACCAAGAATATTACGTAATATCCCATTTGGGACATTACATAGATGTTCTAAAAATAAAAGGCATATTTAATTCCATCATTGTAAAAATAAATTTGGCATTTTGAAAAGGAGTGTAGGCTCAAACAAAGTCACATGTGAAATAAGAAAGCAATTTTCACTTGAAATGAAGGAGACCATCTCAAGTCCAATATTTTTTTCTTTTGTCATGCAAAAGAGAAATCTTAAGATAAAGTTTGGTTTCTTTATTTTGGTTGTTTGAATCATATGATAGTCAATGAAGACTTATGTATGCTAGTTGATAAAGTTGTAAAGAGTTGATTAAAATTTGGAGACAATAAAGTAGTGTAAGTTGGAAAAGACACCTTGGTTGTTCACACCAACCAAGGCAAGGTAAAAAAAATATAAAGATACTTTATTAGTTGATGGCCTTAAGCATAATTTATTGAGTATATGTTAGCTTAATGAAAGTAATTATAGAGTGTTGTTTCATGATGGTACTCAAGTAAATGTTTTGATAAAAATCATGGTGGAAAAAGTTGTAGCAGAAATTCTCATGACAACAAATAGAACGTTTCCATTGAAAATGTGTTTATTAAAAATAGATGCTCTAAAATTAATTCTTGAGGATACCAATTGGTTATGTCATTGTCAGTATGGTTAGTTTGTTGAGATAAGTTTGTCATTGATGTCAAAAGTAAGTTGATGTGTACTGCTTTGATTGCTTTGATTGCTTCATGATGATGTTCATAAGGTGCATAAGGTGATGTCATTATGTTAATTATTGATGTTTTTTAGTGAAGGAGTTGCCTGTCAGAAACTTCATTGATTGCTATGTAGTTCATGTTGAGTTGGTGCTGCTCATCTTAATGATTCAAGAGTTGTTGATCATCCTTGTAAACCATAGTACTTGTATGATTCAGGAGTTCTAATGCAACAGTTGTATGATGTTCATGTTGGGTGGTGCTGTGATTTAGAGGTATCACATGGTTTTATGATCTCACAGAGTGATCTTGTTATTTTACTTCCTTGATGTCAAAATGTTACTTCATTACAAAGGTAGGTTGTTATGTTGTATGAGTTGATGTTGGTCCAGGAGTTTGATCACAGAGTTGTTCCATGACATGACAGTAAGCAAAGAGTTGGAGTTGCAGTACTATTGGAGATGTTGTGCTTCATAGGTGCTCATCTTTTTGTTGAAGATTGCAAACACAAAGATTTAATCAGTATTGATATGGTACTTCATGGGTCCTAAAATAGTAAAGACACTTAAAACCCTAAGTGGAAGGCCATTCAAACCCTAGGTTCCCTTGACAAAGTCTCTCTTCCAAAATCAAAGATCTTATCTAATTTCCATCCCTTGCCATACAATTAGGGTTTGTATATCTCCAGTCAAAGGGCTATGTTAGAAGTTAGGGTTTGTTACCTAATGTCTAAAATCCTCAAATCCTAATATATCTCTAAAACCCTATACTTTCAATGAAAACCCTAAATCATATGTTCTTAAGTCCTAAACCTAACCATCATAGACCTTTTTACTTTTTGTTATATTTTTAAAGTGACTTGTTGTCACAGGTCATTGTAACTTAAGTTACCTATTAGAGGGTTTATGAGCATAGCCTGACCAACCCCCTCAACCTAAGAGACTAGCTCCATCCGGTAACTTCCTTCCATCGGGCGTGAAAAGCAATTTCAATGGCTAAGATTTAAGAGCTCGAGGGCACGAAAAGGGAGATCAATGGGTATGATTTAAAATCATTTCAAATGCAAACGGTTATGTGCTCCTTCTAAAATTGATGGGTAGCTCCTTGAAATGAGCCCTAACCACCATTTTTTTAATTTTTGTAACCACCTCGAGGGCCAGGGAAATTGTTTTAAGGATCCATGTGAAGTTTGAAGACTGGTTGGTTGGTGATTTGAATTCATAAGAGTGAGGCCTTTGAGAAAATGGTCATAATGTGTATATATTTTGAATATGTATTACTGGTTCAAAGGGTTTAAACTTGAAGTAACCCTATGATCTTAAAATGCATCTATAAAATAGTGAAATGTAGATGTTCTTGTGAAGTTCTTTGCAGAAGGATGATGATCTGAGAGTGTGACAAGAAGACCAGGCGGAAAATGATTGTGAAGTTTATGTTTTGACTGTGTATTTTTTTTGTGTAGAGACCTAATGTCTTGAAAGGTTTAAATAGAGTTAGAATGTTTTGCATGTGTTAAGCAAGAGATATGTTTTAATTATTTCAGAGGTGTAGAATTTTTGTTTACAAAAGGATGTGTGTTTTTATTGAAGTATTGAAGGTACATTTGTATAAAGAATTTTTGAGATTGTCTGAAGAGAGTTTTGAAGTTGTTTGAAGGATATTATTATTTTGTAAAGGTAGATATAAGGAGCATTTTATTGTAGTGATACATAGTGATCCTCTATTTTATCTTTCATGTGAATTTGTGAAAAAGATATATGAACCTATTTGTCAGTGAGACATGTTCTTTGTCAGTGAGACATTCTATTTGTTAGTAAGACAACTTATTTGTCAGTGAGGCACAAATTGTATCCTAGTGAGGGTTGGCTAGTGAAGCCTAATAAATTCTATCTTGATAATGGTATTTTACCCTTTTAGGGTTTTCCATTCAAATCACTTGTGTCATCTCTCTTCTTGATGTTGTGTCTTATGTTTGATCATCTTTGTTCATAACCTTATATTCAAATGTACTTGTTATGGTAATGCATTAAAAATTCAATGTCTAATTGTTTGAAGTGTCTGAGTTCTCTCTGCATTATCAGTTAAGTGTATTAATAGGTGAAAATTTTTGATTGTTCAATAGGCCACTGATTCACCCCCCCTCTGAGTGGTCCTATACTCCAACACAGTTGACCTTTAAGGAGTTAAACTTGTTACATACTATGATTTGTAGATTGTCCAAGATCTTGTTGAAGAGTTTGATCATAAATTGATAAGATAGTGATAGAAGCCTATGTGGTAACCATGCATTGAGAGTTGGACATTGTGCTATGGCATGGAGATTTACTACAACCAAGTGTTTCTATAGTAGCAATTACAAGATGCTTGGTGAAGAACTCACTATTGCATCATGAGCTAAGTGAGTTACTAGAGCATGTATGGTAGTGCAAGTGCACATTTGGCAATGTTGGAGTGCATATAGTGACAATTGAGAACATGTATATGTTCTAGAGAATGTTCTGAGGTATCACAAGTGATAAGAAGTAATTGAGATTTTCTCTTTGTTATCGCAAGCCATAGTTTGATTTTGGTTGCAGTGTAGGAAGACATGTACACAGTTCATATGTTTTGGTCAACAAATTTTGACTGAGTATGAAGACAAGTATGAAAAATAAGCTAAGTATGGTGTGCCCTTTCAAGCACTAAAAGTGTTGAATTATCACAATCAATCAATATAAATTAGCCAATTGGTAGTAAAGAATATATTCAGTATGATGGCACACCTAGTCCCACTGATGAGCATGAGTTGAATGGCCAAGAGGATGATAGAGATAATGATGATAATACTTTGTTATATGGAGGTATCGATGACATAGTTCAAATTCAAGGTACAACAAATTCTATTAATGATTTAGGATACAACAAAATCATGTATATATCATATTTTAATGATTCTAATTCTATTAATACACATAATGATGACGTTTTAACTTAGATAGTTCCACTTTTAGTGATTGTGAGTGTTCTAAACAACATAAAATGATTTAAATTGGACATAAAGAACATACCTTAGAATTTGATATTTGAGTTGACTAGTCCTCCAAAATTTAGCTTTAAAATCCTCAAATTGATCTTTTTGGCAAGTTTGATTATGAATTCTATATAACTCTAGAATAGGATTAGTGAAATTTATGAAAAAAACAAACATATATCATCAAATTCAATCTATATCAATGGTAATTAGCTTTGAAAAAATATGAAACATGAAACTTTCAGTTTAAATAATCAAATTTTGTCCAAAAACATACAAAACTAGTTCTTCTATGTTGAAAAAACAAAAAAGGTGGTGGATTGATCAAACAATGATTCTTAAAATGTCAAACACCATTAAAAAGCATTTTCTTGTCTGATAGAATGCATGAAAAGTAGGGAATACTAGACATGTGGGGTATGAATCACGGATCCCACATGTTTTTTTCCCATTTTTTTACTTCCCAAAATACGCTTGCATTATAACACAAGAACATTTTGGGAAGCATGAAATCTTTATGCTTCCATGCATTCAAACAAATTTTTTAGTGTTTTCTCTCTATATATAAGTATATATCTATAAGTATATATGTAAGTATATATCTATGCAAACCTTTATGTATAACTATACATCTATCTCTCTATGTCTCTCTCTCTAAACCCCTAAACCCTAAATAATGCCCCTAAACCTTTATCTCCCTATCTCTCCCTCTCTAAACTTCTAATCCCTAAACCCTAAATCCGATCAACCCTAAACCCCTATTTCCTTATCTCTATCATCCCTCTACCTCTCAATCTCTCTACCTCTCAATCTCTCTACCTATGTCTCTGGCCATGTCCCTCACCCTCTATCTCCCTATCTCTTCCTTCGGTCTCCTCTATATCTCCCTATCGGTCCTCTCTCTCTCTCTAAATTGTAATCTAAACCTCTAAAGCTTAACCCCTAACCCCTAAACCATAAACCCTAAACCCAAAATAATGCCCCTAACCCCTAAAATTGAGAAACCCTAAAACCCTAAACTTGAAACCCCTAAACCATAAACCCTGGAAGCAACCCTAAACCTCTATCTCCCTATCTATCCCAATCTCTATCAGTTACCTCTCTCTATCTCCCTCTAAACCCTAAACCCTATCCCCTAAACCCTAAACCTAAGCAACCCTAAACCCCTAACCCCTAAACCCTAACCCCTAAACCCCAACCCCTAAACCCTAAACCCTAAATGTGATCAACACTAAACTCATAAACCTCAAATAATGCCCCTAACCCCTAAACCCTAAACTTGAGAAACTAGCCTAAACCCCTAAACCATAAATAATTCCCCCTTAACCCTAACCCCTAAACCCTAAACATGAGCAACCCTAAACTCAAAAACCCTAAATATTTCCCCAAAAGGTCTAAGCAACCCTTAACTCATAAACCCTAAATAATGCCCCTAACCTGAGGAACCCTAAACCTCTCTCTCTCTCTCTCTCTCTCTCTCTCTCTCTCCCAAAACCCCTAAACCCTAAATAATGCCCCTAAATCCTAACCCCTAAACCATAAACCACAAACCTGAGCAACCTTATACCCCTAAACCCTAAATAATTCCCCTAAACCCTAAACTTAAGCAACCCTAAACTCATAAACCTGACCAACCTTCTCTCTCTCTCCCTATCACCCTATCTCTCCCCTCTCTCTCTCCCATCCATCTCCACCCTCTCTCCCTCTTCCTCCCTCTCCATCTCCCTTATCAACAAAGAACATGGAACACAAGAAAACAAGGACATGCAAAGAGGGATGAGGATATAAATTGGGAGGATGAAATGGAAACAAGATAATTATGAAAGTTCATTGGATGGGAAGAATGATGAGGAGAGGTATAGAGTGAGAGAGAGAGGGTAGGAGGTAGAGAGGGGAGGGAAGTAGAGAGTGAAAGAGGGTAGGAGGTATACATGGGAAGGAAGAAGAGATTGAGAGAGAGGGTAGGAGGTAGAGAGGGGAGGGAAGTAGAGAGTAAGAAAGGGTAGGAGGTAGAGATGGGAGGGAAGTAGAGAGTGGGAGAGAGGGTAGGAGGTAGAGAGAAGAGGGAAGAAGAGAGTGAGAGAGAGGGTAGGAGGTAGAGAGGGGAGGGAAGTAGAGATTGAGAGAGGGTAGGAGGTAGTGAGGGGAGAGAAGTAGAGAGTGAGAGAGAGTGTAGGAGGTAGAGGGGAGGGAAGAAGAGTGAGAGCGAAGGTAGGAGGTAGAGAGGGGAGGGAAGAGGAGAGTGAGAGAGAGGGTAGGAGATAGAGATGGGAGGGAATTAGAGATTGGGAGAGAGGGTAGGAGGTAGAGAGGGGAGGTAAGTAGAGAATGAGAGAGGGTAGGAGGATGAGAGAGGAGGGAAGAAGAGAGTGAGAGAGAGGGTAAGAGGTAGAGAGGGTAGGGAAGTAAAGAGTGAGAGAGGGTAGGAGGTAGAGAGGGGAGAGAAGTAGAGAGTGAGAGTGATGGTAGAAGGTAGAGAGGGGACGAAAGAAGAGAGTGAGAGAGAAGGTATGAGGTAGAGATGAGAGGGTAGGAGCTAGAGAGGGAAGGGAAGAAGAGAGTGAAAGAGAGGGTAGGAGGTAGAGAGGGGAGGCAAGTAGAGAGTGGGATAGAGGGTAGGAGGTAGAGAGGGGAGGGAAGTAGAGAGTGAGAGAGGGTGGGAGGTGTTGATGTGGATGTTATACACAGACAACACGAGATAAAATTCACTATGAACTTTGTCTATCTTGAAAGATATGGAGAATTATCAAATAATAATTCACAATCCCTGTAAGGCTTCGGTAGTCAGGTCACCACTCTATCGAATTTACTCATGGTTTAATGTGAAGCTATTTAACAAGGGGCCTTACATGATTTAAATGTTTATTTCTAGATATGATTACTGAATCTTTGCACATAATTCCAAATTACTCTAAAAGTGTTGATCCTTTGGATATATTTGTAACTTTACTATCAATCTTTGCATGAATTTTAAGAAAACATACTCTGCATCTCAAACTTTATGAAAACTATCAAAGATCTTTATCATTCACATGTATTTATTAGACTCTTTAACAATTTCCTTTTAGATTACTACATTTTGGTTATTTATTTAAACTACTGGTAAAAGAAAGATAAAAGATAGGGTTAGAAACATGATCAATACAAAATATGATGCTTTGTTACTCATGTGGACAAGTTAGATTATCCTAGACAATTCAAAAGTAAGTAAATTCACATATGTTAATCTAGATCATTTTCACAAATTCACATACAAAATTACAAACTTTAAAGGAAATATATCAAAAACACCTGAATCAAATAACACTCTAGAATAGATGCAGAAATTTGATGTTTGTACTTACTGATATATACTAGCCATTTCAAATTTACAATGTTTAATGACTTCAAATCTTCTGAATGTATCAACAAAATTATCAAACTTACAGATGTTTTTATTAATGCAGAAAGGAAACAGGATGTTCCACATAATCCTTCCTATAGACACAGGCAAATTCCTTCTCAAATTAACTATGCTCAAAGTACTCTCCTAGTCACTTGTCTTGCAACGCTCTGGTGTGTTTTTGTATGTAAGTCATGTGTAACAAAATAATATAGAAAAGATCCTTATATAGATCCAGATCCTTTTCTATGACTACAAAATCCCATCAAGGGTCAAGATTAAAACTACAATATCAACGGTAGAGATAGACTTGCCAACTATGCACTAGCAAGCATATGGGAATATCCTTGGAATATACTCTTTGCCAGTTATCACTCCAAAATATCTTGAAAGCATATTCTCCTAGTTGCAAAGATGCCTTTAGAATCTTTTTTGAATTATCACAATGTTTTTCTATGGTTGACCTTTTGTCTTTGAATTTTCTGTAGGTACAAAAGAATACAAAAATAAAGAATGAAACAATCAATGAATGAGCATATAAATCGCTAGTGTCCACCTGTTGAGCTCCTTTCTTCTATCTCATATAACATTTATATCTTTCAACAAAGGCTAATATGGGTGCAAGACCTATCTTTTGAGATGCCTCCCATGTGTATTGCTGCATCTCCACACTTTTCTTCAACACATGTGCCCTGCCCTCCATATCCTCTTTTCTTTTCTAATATTTCTTAATTTTGACACTCAATTCCATTACCTCCTCACTCAATTTATTCATAGGGTCATCAATGCAAGACTAAAATATATCTTTAAACTCTTTTACTGTTGTGGATACATCATAAACCTGAGCCTTAGAGAAAGGATGCCCTACCAAATGTCGTACCATATTTACATGTTTATCTAACAGGTCCTAAGCAGTTCTCTCCAATTCTTGTACACTAATAATCCAAGGCCTAAATATACCTTCCTAAAATTTTAGTTCCATTCTCCATCGAGGCACTTGAAAGGAAACCCTTAAGGTTAGGACCCCTTCATTTACCAATGATTCAATATGCTCTTCCATGGCATTGAGTTTATTCAGTTCATCCTTATTCTATTTTATTCTTGATTGACACTTTTGTATAAGGTTAGCACAATTATTCTTTTCAGTAAGAGTGGTGTCCCAATTGCTAATTGCAATCTTTATTACCTCTTCCCCTTTCTGAATAACTATCTTTACCCATTCCTCAAACATGTTTGCTTCATGTCTTTTATTTTCCATATCACTTATTTTCTCTTCGGACAAAATTATCAATTCTAAAGGCAGTTCAGGAAAAGTCTGTCCAGGATCTATCATTCCTTGGATGAATTGTTGCAATTAGGAATGTGCTCCTTCAACTTAACTATCTTCTATTTATCTTTCCTCATCTTGGTGGGAGTTAATTTTGTCATTTCTTGTAGCTCTTCAATATGTTGCTTCCGATTAACATGTCCAAGATTCATACTTATGACATTATACTCTTCCATGCTTATTCAACCTTTTTCTTTGTTAGCTTGAGGAACTACCATTTGCATAGTCCTTGTGCCAAAAGGATCTCTTTTTATCACTAACATGATCCTTGCCTTTATTTTACCCCTCTTGGTGGCGTCATTAGCTAATAAGTTTTTTATATCAATAGGCACCAGCCGTACTACTGACTCTTGGTGTACCTCTGACCCAACCCAAGATGGTACTTCCATGCCCTCACTTGTATCTATAGCTTTATCATTCATTACCTCATCATGAGGTTCCTCTGTTATAACTTCTTCTTGCTCTTGTTCTTTTTGTTCTTGATGTTGTTGCTGTTGTTGATCATGTTGTTCTTGAGGAGGTTGTTATTGAGGGGGTTGTTGTTCTCCCTGAGACAATTCAAGATTAGGGACCTCATGTGATGCATCCTTTCCTTCCTCCTCTTTATTTTCTTGTTCAATTCCATCCTATCTATAGGAACATTTTTCTGAATTGGTCTATTCTCTCCTTGAGAAGCTAGTGTATTACCAATATCTTCACTCTCTTTCTCCTCTGCTTGATCTTTCAATACTTCTTTAGTAGCTTCTGTTACTTCTTCCACAATGGTTTTAGGCACTAAATTCTCAAATGGATCAACCATTTCTGTATCCTCTACTAATTGTGTGGCAACCTTTGTAACTATTGAGGTTGTTGCTACCTTTTGTGACACTCCAACATCAAATGCCCCTAGCATGAGATGACTTCTAGATATTTATCTATCTTCTTCTTCACCGCTCTCATCTAGGTTGTCATCACTTTCATCATCACTTTCATGCTTGTCATCTTCAACATCATCCACATCTACAACTTTGTCCACATCCACCACCTCTATATCTTCTTTTGTGGATGCTTGAACCATGGATGATTTTTTTACCATCTCCTCAGTCATTTCTTGTTTGACTTGGATGAACCCTTGCAATTTTTCTTGTTGTGTTTTTGTTACCAAGGGTGTTTGTTGATTAGTTGGTAAGCTTTGGACACTTGGTGTTTTTTGAGGCATTGTAGGTGTTTGCATTGGAGGTTGCTCTAATGTAGTAGGTGTAGTTGATGTTCCTTCCTATGCAGATGTAAATTTTCCTGAAGGGATAGCCACTATTACCCCTAATGCATAAGGATCTAATAATGTGGCTCCAATGTTTTCTTTGCCTATCCTAGCCTTTACTATTTTCCTCTTTCTCCTTAGGAAATCATCAAAATTATTCTCATTTTCTAGACTCCTCATTTTACCCTTCCTTCCTGGGCATGTAATTGTTATTCCTCTAGCCTTTAGTTCCTCTATTTTCTCCTTTATCCAAACATCTGAATACGTTATTACTAGCTTTGAGATATTGTCCAGTGAAGCCTCCTCATACTGACTCTAATTTGGTTCTGTAATAATCTCATCAGCCACCCTTTTGGCATCATAACTTGTATGCAATATTTTCTCATCATCATTTTTAATCTCTTAGGGTACCTCAAGTACTCCTGATGTCTTTATTTGATCAAGAGTTAATCTTTGATGGGACCTTTTCCTGACCTCTGCTTCATTGTAATAATCAGCCCAAAAATCTTCAAGGTGTGGCTGATGTCTAAACTTCTTGTCCACAAAATTTTGTATTCTCTTGAATGGATCAAATGGTTTGGCCAAATTAAAATTTTGAAAACCAAAATATTGCAATTCCACTACTGATACCTTAGCAGCATTCTCACTAAAACACTGGTATCTACCAATACCAAAAGGAAACATGATATTGCCTCTATTGAACTTTGTCTTCTACATACCATAAATGTTCAATATTTGTCTAGTAAATTCTAACAACACCATTTTGTCTGTTGGGTACCTTGGCAGTTTGAAAGGTTTACCAATGAATCCTTCTATTCTAATGTAAGTGAAAGTAGGAAATTGTATATACAATGCACTATGCAAATTGACTGTATTCTGTGCTTCCTCTAATAACCTTTTGTCTCTATCACCTGTCAATGTTCTTACCAAGTACATATAAAATACATCATTAACCCTTATGTAATTTTGCATTACATTCTTTTCCTACAAGTCTAGGTAATGATCATAAACTAATATTTGCCTTGGGCCATTTCCTAATGTACCAATTCTTGGTATTCCTCCCAATTGCATCTTGGTTGTACATGAGTATATTATATAGGATGACATAAAGAACATCCTCTGCTTATTCCATCTCATAACTTGTGCAAAAATAACATTACTAATGGCTAGAGCCCAATGAACTGCCCCTATTTCTTCTCTGATAAATTGAATTATAGAAAACATCCATGGCTCAAATTAACTTGCATGTACCAAGCCCATTAGTCTACTTAATAGGGTAATCATTATATAAATGTCTTCTTTAAAATCCATCCTATACAAATGCTTTGGGACCCTAGCAACAACTTTTGGTTTCTTATCTTGTGAATACCATCCATAAAATATTATGCTTTTACAGCATGCTTTGTTTCCCTTAAAGTCAGCTATGTATTGTTCTACATCTATTTCCTTCATTTTATTAGTAACTTTTGGTTCCACCGACAAATCTACATAGGCAACACCATTATGTTTCACCTTTCTGGAGTTCATGTCATATTTCTAGATGCATTCAATAAATAAATCCCTCACTTTCATTGCAAGTGTGAACCCCACAACATTGAACAATCCCACATCCATTATATTCTTCATTTCTAGAGACACTCTAGGCAATCTAATCTTCTACAATAGTACGACAGAGTCAAAGTCCTCAATTTTTGTATCAGTTGTCCTTCCTCTTGTAGAATAAATCTATGGATTATAATCCTTGTTTAGAAATTCCTCCTTAATCATTTCTTTCCTCGTGTCTCTCTTTTCTCATTTTCTAGCTGTCTTCTCAGCTTTCTTTCCTTTGGGCGGCATCCTGTGAAGAAATATATTCATTTGACGACCATATTCATGTTCGCTAGGGTTTTACCATACATATTTACCATTGATGTTTTACCCTAAGTGTTTTCTTTTCACCTTTTGAATTTCGTATGGCTATCCTATTGTGTTTAAGTTTCACAATTCATCACAGTAATTAACCAATTTTAAACCATTTATGTTACCCTATTGTAATTACTGTAAATTTACTATAATTGCATTCTGTGAGCACAAGTGGGAATTTTACATACATACCTGGATTCGTAGCCGTTGACTTTTATACTACTGACAAGAAACTTTACCATTCAAACTCTCTATAATTGCCTTGGAATCTCAATTTGCCTTTATTCACTTTAGCTCTGTAGAGTGTTCTGCAACTAAATTCTAAAAGCAATTGTGAAATTAACATTATTGAAATTCCTTTTTACTCCTTTGAAATTAGGTATTTCCTATGGTAGATATGCATTAAATGTTGTAAATAGTATATGCAATTTGATTTTCTCTTTACTTCACCATTCAATGCATATTTTGAATTTTGTATATGTTGTCTCTTTGCACTTTTTGTGTTTCTATATCTTATACATGTACTTTTCACTAATATGAATAAAACAAAGGATGATGTCATTACAAACAATTCATGTTAATGACCCTTTTCAATGCTAAGTACACTTTTGTATCTTAAAGCATGCATGAGATACCTTTATGCATTTACAATTTCCCCCCTCGTTTGTTTTGTATATTTGTTTGTATATGTCTATGTATATCTTGTACAATTACCAAACATACAAACGCTGACTCCATCGGGTTTATGAAACAAATTGGAATTACGTTCGGATCTGGCTTTGTACATATTTAAGTTATATCACATTTTGCATATTGTATACATGCACTTTTATTTTTTCATTTAATCATACGTTCACATACCTGATTGCATCTTACTCTTTTGTATATTTAGTATAGGCAACTCAACATACAGATGTGGACCTCACTTAAAGTTTATAAAGTCTTAAACTCTCTAATTGAGTCTAGTTTTGTATCTGCATATTAGATACATGCAATCATACATACAAACATACATACAAATATAACCATTCACTTCCTCTTTCTAAACTCAATTGAATTTTCTTTTCGGGTCCACTCATGTATGTATTGAAGTAAGTATATTGCTAGTAATATTTTAACCATACAAATGAGATGATCGTGACTTTATATGCTAACTTTGAATTTCCTTTGACGTCCGCCAATGCATATTTTGAATGTACATAAGAGATACATGCGTTGTAATACACAAATACAATTGCAAACTTCTACCATTATAAATTACACCTATGAAAAGCTATTGGGTCCAGATTTTGTCTATGCATATTTTGAACTGTTAAAGATACAAACATAACACGGAATTTAAATACAATGTATATTATAACCCGACAGATGGAAAACATAGAGTATGTGAGATACATGCAAAAGGCAATGTATATGAGATACATTTTGACCAACATAGTCCAACGTTGACTTTTCACAAAAATTGGCATAACTCTCAAAATACTCAGAATTTTTGAATCATTCAAAAATTAACCCTAGCTAAATTCTAACACAGACTTCATTGATAACAACTATTTTCACCGAGCACTGTGTAACTTGAATTTCAACCATCATGGATATTTTACCCATATCACCAAGCAAGTAGAACCAAATAAACACAAAAGCAAAAGCAACAACAAGGGTCCTCATTTTACTAAAGGGTAAAATGGGGCGTGTTGTGAGCAACACAACAACTAGAAACCAAATAAAACAACCAAATTTGAAGGACTTAGGAAACAAAATAAAATAAATCATAGATTTCCAACTTTCTTATATGCAAGAATACTATTCAAGCATAGAAAGAAAGTATTCATTAACCCAAAAGAATCTTCCAAAGGAATTTAAGTGTGTGTAATTGATTTATTCCCATTCTTTGGAACATACTCAGAAAACAACAAGTGTTTGCATTAAACTACATAGATAGATTCAACCTTCTAAGCCAACCTGGATAGAGCCTTGCTACTAGTTAGATGTCCATAGCCTCGACAAGGTTATCGCTATAGTCTCCCCAAATAGAGCCCCACTGCCAGTCAGGCATCTATAACCCTGGTGGAGTTATCTGGTAGTCCTCATTTGTTTCAAATGATCTCTTTGATCATTTCTATTTATTTAGTATTTTTTTAATACTTTTGATATTGCAATGAAGCTGATGTTCAACATGTAATAGTTCTTCCTATTCTTGATATGGAGGGTGGAGATTATAGTGGTAGAAAAGGCAAATCTTTAGATTTTTCACTTAATGCAAGTGTCCACTATCTCCTAAACCTACTCCTATAATCTTAAAGATGTGTATTCATATGATTCCTTGAATGTTTCAATTTGATGTTGATGAATAATATCCTTCAAAGACCAAAGAAGGAAATGTTGGCAGATGGTTAGCACTCCTCATGGGATTTGTGACATGGACTAACTGCCTCTCGTGGATTCCTTAACTCTGGCACTTGTATCAGAAATTGACAGGTCAACCTTTTGGTTTAACGACAATCATGGGACAACAATTGGTATTAGAGCTAGGTTACGGGTTCAAATCCCCCTGGGTAATGCTAGGGGGAGTTTGTTGGTAGATGGTCATGCTCCCTGTGGGATTTGTGACATGGACTAACCACCTCTTGTGGATTCCTTAACTCTGGTGCTTGTATCAGAAATTGACAGGTCGACCTTTTGGTTTAACAACAATCATGGGCCAATAGCAAACTACACCTATAAAAGTCACAACCTATGCATAAATTTTAGATGGTTCCCTTAGTTCCATAAATTCCATTGTTTTCTAAAGTTATAGCCTGCTCCTTTTTATCCAAAATCAAAATGAAGATACCCAGCAAACCAAAACAACAACAAAAGCAACCAACAACAAATAGGAACACAAAAACAACACCAAAACAAAACAAACGACTGTACAAGTATGTACAATACTTACAATATGATACACAGTAAGACTCAACTCAACATTTTAGGCTTGGAAGTAGTGTTTAAGGTATTGGCTATTAATAGCTAATGGAATATCCTCACCAGTCAAAGTTTTCAACCTAAATGTGTTATCTCCTATAATTTCAGTGATCTGCATTGGACCTACCCATAGCTTATCAAATCTTCCATGATTTCCCTTTTTTTCATGGGCTTTGTCCCAACATAAGACCAAATCTAAGATTCTACAAGTTTTAACCCTAGCCCTTTTATTAAACCATCTTTTGACCACTGCTTGATGTTTAGAAAATCTATCTATGGCTTGATCTCTTTTTTCATCTAAATGTAGTAGTTGAACTAACCTAACTTCTCTTTGGCCATCAAAGCCTAAGTATTCATTAGCAAACTTCCAAGTTAGAATTCTTAGGTTAATAGGAAGAATAGGCTCTATACCGTATACTAAATGGTATGGGGCATTACCCTATGCCATTTTAACCTCTGTTCTATCCACCCACAAAGCATACTTCAACAAAGTATTCCACTCCCTAGGATTTTTAGCAATCAATTTCTTAATGATGTCTAATAGAATTTTATTAGTAGACTCTACTAACCCATTACCTTGTGGATAATAGTTTGATCAAAACTTTAACACAATACCATATTCAAAAGCCCAGTTTGAAAATTTTAAAGAAGAGAATGCAGGGCCATTATCACATACTAGTGCATAAGGTACTTTGAATCTGGTTATGTTATTGTCTTCTAGGAACTTGATAACAAATTCAGTAGTAGACAACTTACAGCAGGTAGCCTCTGTCCATCTGGTGCAATAATCAGTCATTGTAAGGATGAACTTGTGTCCAATAGAAGATGGAGGATTAATAACTCCAATGAAATCCAACCCCATTGTGCAAAAGGTCTGGTTTCTATTACAGGCTGCAAAGGATGAGTCATATATATTCCTTTATTAGTTGTAGTTTGATACGTATGGCAATACCTGATATGTTCCTCTATGTCCTTAAACATGGTGGGCCAATAGTAGCCTACTCTTAAGATTTTATGTGTTGTGGCTAAGTGAGACCCATGAGTTGTCCCATACTTATCATGTAGTTCTAACAACACTTTATCAGCCTGATATCTATTCAAACATCTCAAATATATTCCTTCACGATTCTTTAAAATAATAAACCCCCCTGAATCATATACTTTTGGGCTTTCAACCTTAATTCCCTTCTCTGGGAAGATTTCATATGATTGGGATATTTCTATGATATTAAAAATGTAGTAAGGTCATCGCACCATCCACCTATAGTACTTGTATTAACCACGTACTATTAGCTAACAATTTTGGGATCTGTATTGGCTACAGTCTACACCAAGGATTGACCCCTAACTAATTTTATTGGAATGATTTCTAGATCAAATTCATGTAGCACTTTTATCCATTTTGCTCTTTTATCACTGGTTCATTTTGCATCGACAACATCTTCACTACAACGTTAGGCACAATAGCCTTGACTTGACTTCTCAAATGTAATGCCTAAACTTTTTTACTACCTTTACCAAGGCAAAGGCTTGCCTTTCAGTATCCAAGTACTTCAATTCTACATCTTTAAGGGGAGCACTCATAAATGCTATCGGTCTTTCTTCATTTTCATCACCCTTTTGTGTCAAGGCTGCTACACAGGAGTGTTTCGATGCAAAAGAATAAATAAAAAATGGTTTAGTATAATCTGGGCTAGTCAATATAGGAGCATTGGTGATAGCTTCTTTTATATCTTTGAAAGCTGCTCTATCCACAGACATCCACTCTATCTTGGCATCCTTCTTCAACATAGCATTTAGAGGTTGTACTATCTCAGCAAAGCCAGTGATAAATTTCCTCACGAAGTTTATCTTGCCAAAAAATGATTTTAATTCCTTTTTGCTAGTAGGCAACTACAACTTATTAATCCCTTCCACTCTGTCTGGATCTATGGAAATCCCATTCTCAGAAATGATATGTCCTAGTAACTTACCTTCTTTCACCCTGAAGACACATTTCTTTGGGTTCAAAGATATACCATATTTTTCACATCTCTACAGCACTTTCTTCAAATCCTCTACATGAGTAGACCTGTCTTTAGAGAAAGCTGTCAAATCATCCATATAGATTACTATGCATTTTCCTACAAGTCCATGAAAAACAATATCCATGGCTCTTTGAAATGTAGCCCCTGCATTTATTAAACCAAATGGCATCCTTCTATAAGCATAATTACCCCATTTACAAGTAAACATGGTTTTCAACCTATCCTCTTTATCCACTAGGACCTGATTGTAACCATAGAATTCATCCAAGAAGGACATCATTGTGGCACCATTGACTATTTGGAAAACCTCATCCAAGGGTGGTAAAGGATAGTTATATTTTTATGATGCTTTATTAAGGTTTCTAAAGTCTACACAAAGTCTGATATCCCCATTCTTTTTTCTTACAAGACTAAGTTAGCTACCAAAGTGGAATGCCTCACAGGAAAGATTATCCTTGCAGATAATAATTTCTTGACCTCTTAAAAAATCAAGGGTTCTAATATGGCATTCACTGGTCTTTATTTTTGCCTAAATGGTTTTACTCCTAGTCTTAGGGGAATCACATGAGTTATGATAGATGTATCATAAGTTTTAAGATCCTCATATGTCCATGCAATGACATGTTTATAAGCTTTTAGCACAACAATTATATCATTCCTTAACTCAGTAGAATAACTCTTCCTAATTAGCACATTTTTAGGGTCTTTATCAATACCTAAGTTGAAAGGATCACATTTACCTTGTTCTATTTTAGGAAGGTCTCTCTGCGTAACAACCCCATCAAAATAAAAAATATTTTCTAGTTCAATTACTCCCTTTGGTAAGAAATTACTTTTTAGGTCAATGATATCTTCCTCATCCCAAGATATTTCTGGTCTATCTTGCTCATCAATTATTTGGGTGTCAAAGACATCATGACTTGTTATAAAATCAAGAATATGTTGGTCACCCTCGAATACCTAAAAAGTTTGTTACATTGTCAGGTATATTGGGAATAAACACTAATTCCACTACAAATTTCTTTAGTCCAGACAAGGTTAATGGTTCAAGTGAACTGGCTGTGACTGCTAAGGCATCTAGACGTTGATTTAATTCTCTAGAAATGTGTATAATATTGAAAGAATCAAAAGACTATCAAATCCCAGACTCTATGCCTATAACTCACCATTTTTCAAAAAGTACAAGCATACAACTTCCTAACCTATCTAACCACTAATTCAGAATCAGATAAAACTTGAAGCACTCTTACCTTCTTCTTGATGGCCATTAATAACCCATGTACTAGTGCTTCGTACTCTGCTACATTGTTTGTACATGGAAACTACAATCTACAGGCTACCAAAAATGGCTTCCCATCAGGGTCAATAAGTTCTATTCCTGCCCCTGCTCCTTGTTTAGATTTTGATCCATCACACTTTAAAATCCACATGTTGTTTCTTTTGTGAATTGGATCTCTTATTTTTACAGGTAATACTTTGTTTAACTCTGGTTTTAAAGGAACATGTTTATCTTTATGCACTTTTGTTTGACCTACAAGTATTGTGATATTTTCTATGAGCTTATGAGGGTTAGAGTTTTTGTTATCTTTTGATTATGTGGAATCACTTGGATTCTTCAACATAACACCATCACTCTCATGTAGTAGCAACTTAGGGTTATCAACAACATGTTCACTTTTCTGATTTTCAATTTGTGCCATACATTTTCTATGTTGACATTTGATTATTTCCCTACATATTCCACAATCTTCTTCAGAATGTGCATTCTTATGAACTATGCACCATCATTTACATAGAACATCCTGAATAGAAGTTCCCTACAGAATACATTTCCAAATTTCTCTATTCATGATCTAGTTAAAACTACTTATGGTGTTTCCTTCTTCATCAGAGGAATCAAGATCATATTCAACAAGAACACTAGTTCCTTTGTCTATAGGTTTCTGTTCGAAATCAAAGGCTAGAATTTCCTCTATTTAAACTTCTCTATTAGAAACTCTATACACACCAAGATCTACTACAACATACAACACTTCATTTGTTTTATTGTACTCTATTATCATGTGCTTCATTTTTGGTTCTGCATCAATCCTAATTTGATTAGGAATGCCTCTCTAGGGTAACCACATGTGTGAAAAATCTATTGACATATATCTATTCAAAGTCTTGGACCAATCTCTACTCAACAACATCCCATAATTCATAGGAATATCAACTACCTAAATGTCAATATAATGTTGGACTCTAGGATTAGTGGCTAACTGCATCTGAATATGCATCAATTCTCCTACAACATTTACTTCAGATTTGTCTAATTGTGCTACAACTTTGGCTGACTTAGTAGGGGTGAGTCCTAAAGTTCTACACACTCTTAATGGCATGACATTAACAGAGGCTCTAAAGTCTACCATGCAATTATGCAAGTTTTTTCCAAAGATTCTTAAGGTCAACAGGAAAGGAGGAGACTTCTTCTTTTTTGTATATAAAACTACATTATTATTCGTAGGCTGCTCAAGACTTTTATTCTTGTCCTTAATTTGCATGTTCTTATTGTGGACATCTAGACCTATTGAGTTTTCCCTCGAACCTAATTCATCTAAGGACTTCATAAAAGCAGTTCTAACTCCTGGACTTCTCAACAATTCATACAAAGGAACATTTACTTTTATTTTCCTAATCTCCTTAGATAAATAACTAATCAATTTAGTAGCAACATTAGGTTTTGATTTACCTACCTAATTTTTTTGTGACGCTAAAGTACTAACACCTTGATGATTGGCCTTAGGAGGTAAATGATTGTTACTTAAATGTACATCTAATGGTGTATTAAAATTGTTTGGAGGTGTGGAAGTAGTGAAAGGACCTCTAGGCTTGCTGTTACTTCTCAAGTTATACGTGTGATTCCTTTGAGACTATTTAAATGCTTGGACTTCATCTGCTTCACCTTGCACCTCATTCTCAATTTCAAAGCGGAATTGAAAAGTTTCTAACACCAAAGCAAACTTAGGATACAGATTTTCCTGATAGTATGATTCATCTTCTTCAATCTGATTCTCCTCTTCTTTTGATGAGAATGTGAAACTTTCTAGAACCATTGCTGACTCATATCCTGATGGTACTATTTCATTTCCTTTAGGAACAAGGAGTTTTGATGTAGGGCTTTGCACTTCTACTTTCAAAATACTTGCTGCTAAGTGGAACTATGGGCAGTCTAACTCAGCATGAGCACTTGTGTTGTGGATCCCACACCAATTGTTAAGAGCCACTTCTACTACTTGCACTCTGGCAAGCTGTTTGGATTCCTAATTATCTAGATTCTCAAAAGGAGAAGCTAGAGTACCATTATTTGGCCTTGTATTCCAAACTCTAGGAGGTCTAGGTTGATTGGAATTTCTATTATCATTTCCATAAGCTTTGTTATCTCCATTATAACCTTTATTATGTAGCCCTTGTCCATGGTTCTGATGATTGTTGTTTTGATGATTCTAGCCATAGAAACTATGATTTATCATTTGAGTCACTTCTGTAGTCAATCTTCTCAAGTGAGTAGTGATCTCCTTTAATTCATCTCTATCTTCTTGTGCTTTAGCTACATACATATCTTGTGGATCTTGAAAGAACCATTGTCCATTAAACTTATCATCATTTGCAGTATTGCATGTATATGGAACCATAGTGCAAGTAGGAACAGGATTGTATATAGGAGTATGATGCATCAGTGAACTAGTCAACTGCTGCATTTGATTAGGAATTGGAGCATTTCCAAGGCTCACTAAAGGACCATAGCTTGTTTTCTGCATCTCCTAATTTATTTTCACAGCTTCTTTATATGCTTCAAACAAATTTATCACTACCGGTACCTGTCTCTTAACAAACATTGCAGTTAATGGATCCAAAGAAGCATAATACATTTGTAACACCACAACATCAACTACAGTATAAGGATCTACTAATCTAGAATAGACCTTTTGAAAATGATCATTAAATGCAGTTATAAATTCTCCTTCACTTCTTTTAATCTCTGTTAATGTATGATATAGGGATGATGGATCTATTGGAACTCTAAACCTGGACATGAATGTTTCTTTCATAATTTGCCAACTTGTGATGTGATTGTTAGGCAAATTAACATACCAACCATAAGCTTGTTTAGATAATGTGAAAGGAAACAACCTACATATCACATCCTCATGTAGAAATCTTGCCCTAAAGTAAGTCTCTTTGAAGATCCTTATGTGATCTTCAGCTTCCTAATGTAATTGATATTTCAGACATATCTTGTCTACATTGTTTGGCATGTCATGATATGTAGCAAAGTGTATAGGTGATTCTATGTTAAACAATGCCATGAAAGGACCTCTAGGTGGAACTAAGCTAAAATTTGGTTGATTTCGGGGATTTAAACCAAAATTTAGTGGTCTAAATGTGGAAACGTTTGGAGTACCAAGTTAGGTTGGACCAAAGGTGAACTTGGACTTGGAGGAGTATGTGATGAACTCCCTGACTGAAAGATTCTAGGACTTAAGATTGAAGGATTATTTATACCTTTACCTCGTTTGTCATGTAATTGCATGAAAATATCCCCTAGATTTGACTTGGACCTAGTCGTTGGACTAGTCCTATTAGCCAGTTCGCAGAAAGCTTGCTTTAAATCCTATCAAGCCCTCCTTCTAGCTCAAAAAACTATTGATGTGGATGTTATACACACACAACATGAGATAAAATTTACTATGAACTTTATCTATCTTGAAAGATAAGGAGAATTATCAAATAATAATTCATAATCCCTGCAAGGCTTCGATCGTTAGGTCATGACTGTGTCAGATTTACTCATGGTTCAATGTGAATCTATTTAACAATGGGCCTTATGTGATTTAAATGTTTATTGTTGGGTATGATTACTCAATCTTTGCAAATAATTCCAAATTACTCTAAAATTGTTGATCCTTTGCATATATTTGTAACTTTACTGTCAAGCTTTGCTTGAATTTTAAGGAAACATACTCTACATCTCAAACTTTATGAAAACTATCAAAGATCTTTATCATTCACATGTATTTATCAGACTCTTTAACAATTTCCTTTAGATTACTACGTTTTGGTTATTTATTTAAACTACTGGTAAAAGAAAGATAAAAGATAGGGTTAGAAACATGATCAATACAAAATATGATGGTCCGTTACTCATGTGGACAAGTTAGATTATCTTGGACAATTCAAAAGTAAGTAAATTCACATGTGTTAATCCAGATCATTTTCACAAATTCACATACAAAATTGCAATCTTTAAAGGAAATTTATCAAAAACACCTAAATTAAATAACACTCTAGAATAGATGTAGAAATTTGATGTTTGTATTTACTAATATATACTAGCCATTTCAAATTTACAATGTTCAATGACTTCAAATCTTCTGAATGTATCAACAAAATTTTCAAACTTACAAACATTTTTACAGATGCAGAAAGGAAATAGGATGTTCCACATAATCCTTCCTATAGACACAGGCAGATTCCTTCTCAAATTAACTATGCTCAAAGTACTCTCCTAGTCACTTGTCTTGCAAAGCTCCAGTATGTTTTTCTATGTAAGTTGTGTGTAACAAAATAATGTAGCAAAGATCCTTATATAGATCCAAATCCTTAGCTACGGCTACAAAATCCCATCAAGGGTCAAGATTCAAACTACAATATCAATGGTAGAGATATAATTGCCAACTATGCACTAGCTGGCATATGGGCATATCCTTAGAATATACTCTTTTCCAGTTGTCACTCTGAAATATCTTGAAAGCATATTCTCCTAGTCGCAAAGATGCCTTTAGAATCTTTTTAAAAATATCTCAATGTCTTCTATAGTTGACCTTTTGTCTTTGACTTTTCTACAAGTACAAAAGAATACAAAAATAAAGAATGAAACAATCAATGAATGAGCATATCAATCACTAACCCTTGTGTCCTCCACATGTTGATCTCCTTTCTTCTGTCTCATATAACTTGCATATCTTTTGGCCAAGGCTGATATGGGTGCATGACCTATATTTTGAGATACCTCCCATGTGTATTGCTACATCTCCACACTTTTCTTCAGCACTTGTCCCCTATCCTCCATATCCTCTTTTCTTTTATGATATTTCTTAATTTTGGCACTCAATTCCATTATCAATTCCATTACCTCCTCACTCAATTTATTCATAGGGTCATCAATGCAAGATTGAAAGATATCTTTAAACTCTTTTACTACTGTGGATGCATCATACACCTGAGCCTTACATCAAGGATGCCCTACCAAATGTTGTACAATAATTACATGTTTATCTAATAGGTCCTAAACAATTCTCTCCAATTCTTGCACACTAATAATGTAAGGCCTAAGTATACCTTCCTCAAATTTTAGTTCCATTCTCCATCGAGGCACTTGAAAGGAAACCCTTAAGGTTAGGACCCCTTCATTTACCAATGATTCCATATGCTCTTCCATGGCATTGAGTTTATTTAGTTCATCCTTATTCTGTTTTGTTCTTGATTAATAGTTTTGTAGAAGGTTAGCACAATTATTCTTTTCAGTAAGAGTGGTGTCCCAATTGCTAATTGTAATCTTTATTACCTCTTCCCCTTTCTGAATAAATATATTTACCCATTCCTCAAACATGTTTGCTTCATGTCTTTTATTTTCCATATCACTTATTTGCTGTTTGGATAAAATTGTCAATTTTGAAGGCAATTCAGGTACACCCTATCTAGGATCTATCATTCCTTGGATGAATTGTTGTAATTGGAGAATGTGCCCCTTCAACTTTACTATCTTCTATTTATCTTTCCTCATCTTGGTGGTAGTTAATTCTGTCATTTCTTACAACACTTCAATATGTTTCTCTCAATTAACATGTACAAGATTCATACTTATGACATTATACTCTTCCATGCTTATTTAACCTTTTTCTTTGTCAGCTTGAGGAACTGCCATTTGCATAGTCCTTGTGCTAGAAGGATCTCTTTCTATCGCTAACATGATCCTTGCCTTTCTTTTACCCCTCTTGATGGCCTCATTAGCTAATAAGCTTTTTATATCAATAGGCATTAGCTGTACTGCTAACTCTTGGCGTACTTCTGGCCCAACCCAGAATAGTACTTCCATGCCCTCACTTGTATCTACAGATTTATCATTCATTACCTCATCATGAGGTTCCTTTGTTATCACTTGTTGCTCTTGTTCTTCTTTTTCTTGATGCTGTTGCTGCTATTGATCATGTTGTTGCTGAGGAGGTTGTTGTTGAGGGGGTTGCTGTTCTCCCTAAGGTAATTCAAGATTAGGGTCCTCATGTGATGCATCCTTTCCTTCCTCCTCTCTATCTTCTTGTTCTTGCATCCTATCTACAGGAACATTTTCCTAAACTGGTATATTCTCTCCTTAAGAAGCTAGTGCATTACCAATATTTTCACTCTCTTTCTCCTCTGTCTAATCTTTCAATATCTCTTTAGCAGCTTCTGTTACTTCTTCCATAATGTTTTTAGGCACTAAATTCTTAAATGGATCAACCATTTCTATATCCTCTATTGATTGCATGGCAACCTCTGGAACTATTGAGGTTGTTGCTACCTTTTGTGACACTCTAGCATCGAATGCACCTAGCATGAGATGAATTCTAGGTATTTGTCTATCTTCTTCTTCACTGCTCTCATCTAGGTTGTCATCACTTTCATCATCACTTTCATTCTTGTCATCTTCAACATCATCCACATCTACAACTTTGTCCACATCCACCACCTCTATATCTTCTTTTGTGGATGCTTGAACCATAGATGCTTTTTTTACCATCTCCTCAATCATTTCTTGTTTGACTTGGATGAACCCTTGCAATTTTTCTTGCCATGTTTCTATTACCAAGGGTGTTTGTTGAGCTATTGGTAGGCTTTGGACACTTGGTGCTTATTGAGGCATTGTAGGTGTGTTCACTAGAGGCTACTCTACTGTAGCAGATGCAGTTGATGTTTCTTCCTGTGCAGATGTAAATATTCCTGAAGGGATAGCCACTATTACCCCTAATGCATAAGGATCTAATAATGTGGCTCCAATGTTTTCTTTGGCTATCCTAGCCTCTAATATTTGCCTCTTTCTCCTTTGGAAATCATCAAAATTATCCTCATTTTCTAGACTCCTCTTTTTACCCTTCCTTCCTGGGTATGTAATTGTTATTCCTCTAACCTTTAGTTCCTCTATTTTATCCTTTATCCAAACATTCGAATACGTTATTACTGGCCTTGAGATATTGTCTAGTGAAGTCTCCTTAGGCTGACTCTAGTTTGGTTCTGTAATAACCTCATTAGCCACCCTTTTGGCATCATAACTTGTATGCAATATTTTATCATCATCATTTTTAATCTCTTGGGGTACCTCAAGTACTCCCATTGTCTTTTTTTGATCAAGAGTTAATATTTGATGGGCCCTTTTCCTAACCTCTACTTCATTGTCACAGTCAACCCAAAAATCTTCAAGGTGCGGTTGATGTCTAAACTTCTTATATACAAAATTTTGTATTCTCCTAAATGGATCAAATGGTCTAGCCAAATCAAAAGTTTGAAAACCAAAATATTGCAATACTACTTCTGATACCTTAGCAACGTTCTTGCTAAAACACTAGTATCTACCAATACCAAAAGGAAACTTGATATTGCCTCTGTTGAACTTTGTCTTGTACATACCATAAATGTTCAATATTTGTCTAGTAAATTCTAACAACACCATTTTGTCTATTGGGTACCTTGGTAGTTTGAAAGGTTTACCCATGAATCCTTCTATTCTAATGTAAGTGAAAGTAGGAAATTGTATACACCATGCACTATGAAAATTGATTGCATTCCGTGCTTCCTCTAATAACCTTTTCTCTCTATCACCTGTCAATGTTCTTACCAAGTACATATAAAACTCATCATTAACCCTTATGTAATTCTGCATTACATTCTTTTCCTACAAGTCTGGGTAATGATCATAAACTAACATATGCCTTGGGCCATTTCCTAATGTACCAATTCTTGGTATTCATCCCAATTGCATCTTGGCTACACATGAGTATATTATATAGGATGGCATAAAGAACATCCTCTGCTTATTCCATCTCATAACTTGTGCAAAAATAACATTATTAATGGCTAGAGCCTAGTGAACTGCCCCTGTTTCTTCTCTGATAAATTGAATTACAGAAAACATCCATGGCTCAAATTGGCTTGCATCTGCCAAGCCCATTAGTCTACTTAACAAGGTAATCATTATATAAATATCTTCTTTAAAGTCCATCCTGTACAAATGCTTTGGGACCCTAGCAGTAACTTTTGGTTTCTTGTCCTGTTAATACCATCTATAAAATATTGTGCTTTTACAGGGTGTTTTGTTTCCCTTAAAGTCAACTGCATATTGTTCTACACCTATTTCCTTCATTTTATCAGTAACTTTCAAACCAAAAGTTTTAGCTATTCGTTCCACCAACAAATCTGCATAGGCAACACCATTATGTTTCACCTTCCTAGAGTTCATGTCATATTTCTGGATGCATTCGATAACTAAATCCCTCACTTCCATTGCAAGTGGGAACCCTGCAACATGAAACAATTCCACATCCATTATATTCTTCATTGCCAGAGATGCTCCAGGTGCTCTAATCTTCTGCAATAGTGTGACAGAGTCAAAATCCCCGATTTCTGTATCTATTGCCCTTCATCCTATAGAATAAATATGTGAATAATAACCCTTTCTTAGAAATTCCTCCTTAATCATTTCTTTCCTCATGGCTTTCTTTTCTCCTTTTTTGACCGTCTTCTTAGTTTTCTTTCCTTTGGGTGGTATCCTATCAAGCAATATAATCATTTTACGACCATATTCATGTTCGCTAGGGTTTTACCATACATATTTACCATTGATGTTTTACCCTAAGTGTTTTCTTTTCACCTTTTGAATTTTGTATGGCTGTCCTACCATGTTTAGGTTTCACAATTCATCATAGTAATTAACCAATTTTAAACCATTTTCGTTATCCTACTGTAATTACTATAAATTTACTGTAATTGCTTTCCATTAAGCACAAGTGGGAATTTCAGATACATACCTAGATTCGCAACCGTTGACTTTTATACTATTGACAAGAAACTTTACCATTTGAACTCTCTATAACCACCTTGGAATATCAATTCACCTTTGTTTTCTTTAGCTCTATAGAGTGTTCTACAACTGAATTCTAAACTCAATTGTGAAATTAACGTTATTGAAATTCCTTTTTACTCCTTTGAAATTAGGCATTTCCTATGGTAGATATGCATTAAATACTATAAATAGTATATGCAATTTGATTTTCATTTTACTTCACCGTTTAATACATATTTTGAATTTTGTATACGTTGGCTCTTTGTACTTTTTGTGTTTATATATCTTATACATGCACTTTTCACTAATATGCATAAAATATATGATGATATCATTACAAACAATTTGACTTAATGACCCTTTCAGCACTAAGTACACTTTTGTATATTAAAGCATGCATGAGATATCTTTATGCATTTGCAATTTTCCTCCTTGTTTGTTTTGTATATTTGTTTGTATATGTCTATGTATATCTTATACAATTGCCAAACATACAAACCAGACTCCATCAGGTTTATGAAACAAATTGGAATTACCTTGGATCCGGCTTTGTACATATTTAATCTGTATCACCTTTTGCATATCATATACATGCACTTTTATTTTTCAATTTAATCATAAGTTCACATCTAGGATTGTATCTTACTCTTTTATATATTTAGTACAGGCAACTCAACATACAGATGTGGACCTCACATAATGTTTATAAAGTCTTAAACTCTCTAATCATGTCCGGTTTTGTATCTGTATATTAGATACATGCACTAATACATACAAATATAGCCATTTGCTTCCACTTTCAAAACTCAATTGAATTTTCTTTTCAGGTCTGCTCATGTATGTATGTAAGAAACTATATTACTACTAATGTTTTAACCATACAAATGAGATGATCGTGACTTGATATTCTAACTTTGAATTTCCTTTGACATCCGCCAATGTATATTTTGAATGTGCATAAGAGATACATGCAATGTAATATACAAATACAACTGTGGACTTCTACCATTATAAAGTACACCTATGAAAAGCTATCGGGTCTAGATTTTGTCTATGCATGTTTTGAACCATTAAAGATACAAACATAACACGGAATTTAAACACAATGTATATTATAACCTGATAGACTGAAAACATAGAGTATGCGAGATACACGCAAAAGGCAATGTATATGAGACACATTTTGACCAACATAGTCTAGTGTTGACTTTTCACAAAAATTGGCACAACTCTCAAAATATTTAGAATTTTTGAATCGTTCAAAAATTAACCCTAGCTAAATTCTAAATAGACTTCATTGATAACAACTATTTTTCACCGAGCACTGTGCAACTTGAATTTCAAGAATCAAAGATATTTTATCCATACTGCCAAGCAAGCAGAAAAAAACCAACACAAAAGCAAAAGCAACAACAAGGGTCCTCATTTTGCTAAAGGGTAAAATGGGGGATGTTGTGAGCATCACAACAAGAGGTAGAGAGGGGAGGGAAGAAGAGAGTTGTCATGGCCACATTTCCCATATGGTCATGACACACAACACACATGTCATGTCCACATTTGCCATGTGGTCATGACACGAATTACGAAAAACTTTTCTACCTATCCCTAGGAACCCCCTCGCACGCGTCTGCGTGCTTGGTGGCAATATGCATAAGGCTTAAACATGTGAACATAATTTGGGGAGGTGCGTTGTCCCACGTAGTCCCTTGCATGATGATAGCCATCTAGGGGGTATGTGACATGAAGTGTGTCACTTCTAGGGTTAGAATGATTTTAATTTGAACCCTAAGTCTCCTAGGTGTGAAGATTATTTTGCTAGCCTCGAAACTCAACTCTAACTCAGATCAAAATGAAAACAAAATAAAGATCAAGAAGTGATGGTATGATGGACACATGATTAAAGTGGAATGGTGAAATAAAAGTTAATAAAATATTGTAAAAATTAAACCCTAGAAATCTAGGAAAATTTTGACAGCATAATGTGTCTTTAATAATCAACTCAAAAATTTTAAAAATAAAACACCAATAATAAATTAAATAAAATTTAAGAATAAAAATTAAAATAAAACTTAAGAACAATTTAAGACAACATAAAATAACAAACTAAATACCTTGCCAAGGTTAAATAAATCGACTCGCAATAAAATAATAAAACTCGAAATAAAATAATAAAATAATTAAGTGACGTTAAATTAGCTTTCGAATTTGAGTCCATTAATAAATATAAATTTGGCATTACATTTATTAGTGAACTTAGAAAAATAGAGAAGGGAAGAGATTAAGATACTCATTCCCGCAAAATAATAGTAAAATAGATAAACTAGCAAAATAATAAAATCATGCTAGAAACAAAATAAAATAATTAACCCAACTAAAAAAGAATTTAAAACAAGGGGAATACTTTTCCCAAATAAAACAAAATTAATCCCTCCCCATAAAAATATACTTGCACAAGGCAATAAAATAAAATACAAAACCCCATTTAAAATTATAAATCTATTTAAATGAGCACAAGGGATAAACAAAAAATAAGGCAAAAATAGAGGTTTCTAAATAAAGAAATAAAACAATCCCTCACAAAATCCTCTCAATTAAAATATTGGTTTTAAAAATGGAAAAGCCCTAATTATTTTTATTCTATTGTTTTCTACTTTCATTGTTGCCCTAATTCCATTTTAAAAATATTAACCCTAAAGGAAAGCCCTAATTTCCTTATCTCATTCTTTCTTGTTTGCTTTTGCTTCTCTATTCATGCAGGTTGGGAGATTTGGCCCCTTTAATGGTTGCCTTAGGTTTGAAACCTGAGTTAGATTTTCGTTGGTTTTCTATAGAGTTCATTTGTTATTGTGCATATATGTTTTATTTAACAAACATCTGTATCTATCTACATTTATGTGAATTGCAATCCCCTTTTTTTTAACAAGGGTTTGAATCTTAGAATACTAGAAAATAATCTCCCACTGATTTTTGTTGATGGCAGGGCAGAGTGGAAGAGTGTCGACAATGCAGTCATGGCGCAGAGCTGTGGACTGTGGAGGGAATTCCAGAGGAGGGTTTAAGGGACAACCAGTGTGGAGTATAAGCAGAGAATGGTGGGGAGGGTTCTCGGTGGGGTTTGGGTAGAGGACGGTGTGGCGAACGACAAGCACAGGGGAGTGGGATTCCGTTGTGGCGGAGGTCTGGGGTTTGGAGGTGTGGGTGGAGGCACCGCCTCCTCCCCACATCCATTACTATTAAGGGAAGGTGGGGTTGTGGGTGTTGCCGCTTACAATCCCACATACTAATTTTTTTTTGTTTTAAAACAACATAAAACTATTCCTCAAAACAGTCTATTCACAGATTAACAATCTCTTTATTTTATTTCAAATAATGTTTGTTGTAAATTTAATGCTTAATGACTATTTTATTACATATATATATATATATATATATATATATATATATATATGTATCTATATATATATTCAGATATATATATACAGTCTTTACATTATATCACAGTATAATACCATTTTCTACTATTGTATAAATGTTTATATATGCACTTATATATATATATATATTTATATATATATATATATATAAGTGTATATATATATTGTAAAGTATACAGAAAATGTATTACTTCTGGGTCTCCTTCTATGTTCAACATATACACAGTAAAAAAAGTGAATAGTGTGCTAGACTTTTAAACAGTAAGACAACAAGTATATATATATACACACCTGTATATATATATACACACTTTGCACCTATTTTCACAAAATAATGGTATGAATAGAAGAATTACTAACTTTCTCTTTTGTAAAAAAATAAATCAGCAGCATTTTTTTTTGAAACAACATAAATATACAGAATATATATATATATATATATATATATATATATATATATATATTGCAACAATAAAGTAGAAATTTACAATTTCATATAAATTTCTAATAGTTGTTTCCTCTTAACAACAAACTAGTAATATAAAACTTCCAATGCAATAGAATAGAAAACTAGGATTTATAATTTCACTTTCTTGTATGCAATAAAAATTCATTTAACAACACTCATATATATTTTTTTTGAAAGGAAAAAAATGTAGAAATATATATATAATTTTCCCATGCATTTCTCAAACTATAAACTCACCACTTAGAGAATAAGCAACTTCAAATAAAAATAAAAAGATTGTTTACATTATAATACTTTTTACAGCCAACTCCAAGGATACGATAACTTAACAAATTTTACAATAGGGCCACAATGGCCATGGCTTAAACAACCAACAAAATACTACTAAAGCCACACAAAAATGGGCTTCTCAACAACTCCATTTCTTCATTTAAACACCTGCAATAAAACACAACAACAAGGGAAAACCCAACCACTTGAAAATGCCCTCCTCCCTACTATAGACCCTCAAGAGGGTTAGCCCCAAGCTAAGGAGGTAGGGATTCACATGGTTGTAAACATACCACAACAAGCACCAAAACAACAACACAAAAATCAACCCCAAGGATAAACACATAACACAACTCACAAAAGCGAGTTTAATGGGGGTAGGGAATGGACCCCTCTACTTCAAAGGCCACACCAAAATACCAAAATACCAAGTCTCATAGCCTCAAGCCAAAACCTCCAAAATCACAACTCCTCAAATATCTCAAAATATACATCCATGGCACTCTTGCCATTCAAATATTCTCCACAACAAGTAAGAAGCCCTGAACGCATAAACAACAAAATATGGGAGTGACCTCAAGAAGGTTCCTTTCCCCTACCCCAAACAAGTTGAGCCTTACCTCCAAATGGAGGTGCTCTCACTAAACTCCCATCCCACACAAAATAATAAAGCAACAACCAACAAAAAAAACACAAACACATCACAATAAATGAGCAAGTGTACGAATATAGTCATGAGACTTACCTTCAAAAGCCCTATAATGGAAGCACATTTGGTGATGAGCTCCAAGCTTCTCCAAACCTTCCAATCTCCAAGAATTCCTCTAACTTCCCAAATTGCTCCCCAAAATAGAAAGAAAACTCTAAAATCCAAGAACCCCACACTCCTCAACAAGAGGAGGTAATATAGGCCATCAATTTTGGCCTTGAGGAATGAGAAGGTGACACTTGTCACCTTCTCCTTCCTCCTCCTATGCCACTTGCAAGGGATAGTAAGTGTGAGGGTGACAAGTGTCATCCTCCAATTCCATCTCAATCCAAACCTTATCCACTTGTGCATTCACACATGTGTGAGAGAACAAGTGGTGAGGTGGCATTCTCATTCAAACCTCCAAGAGGTTAAGGGATGCCATATGGCATCCTCTTATTCTCTAAGAGACCCATCTCCCTCCAAGATGCTCTCACACATGTGTGAGAGTCTTTGAGGAAGTTCCCACACACTTGGGAGTCTTGGAGACCTCCCAAGTCCTCTTAGGGAAGGGATTCCAAAACTTTGGGAAGGGAGATGAGTCTTTCCCAAAGCATGACTCATCTCCCACCTTATCTAATTTTAAATTTCATCACTTTGACTAAACCATAGTTTAGAGTAACCAAAAGTGAGTTAATCCAAGGGTTAGTCAAAATTGACCCTAGACCCATGGGTAACCACCTAGGGTAACTTTTGGGACACTAAGGTTCACCAAGGGGGTCATAAATCCACTTTAAATGACCTCAAAAATAAAAACAATTACCAAGTGGTATAAGTCAATAAAAATTATACAACACATAATATTAATTAATTAAATAAAGGGGTACTAGGCCAAAATGATAAAATTAAATCAAGCACTTAAATCATCACTTAAGTTCAAACGTGATCATCATCCCTCTTGGGAATGGATCAGTTTCACAGGGAATAACATATGTGTGAATTCTACATCCAATTTCTCATGGCTTGGGAATGTAAACCTGCACATCTCGATCATGTGTCAATCATATCATGAATAATCATAGCTGAAGCAACTGGAATTAAATTCATGCCATCGAATACAACAATAATCATCTATAACATAATTCCAAATTAAACTACATTTTTCTATCACATGTCAAATAATCATCATCATATAAACAAGTAGAAATCACATCACAAAACATCATCTAATATATCTTGTACGTTGAATCAAAAAATAACATCAAAATAGGATCAAATTGAATCACCATGTCTAATCAATGTCATATCAAAATCAAGAGATATAATCACATCTACATAATGAAACCATAGTCTCTAAAAGTTTGATAATGTCATATAACGATCAAAAAATGGAAGGAAAAATAATCAGCCTCACATTCTCCCCCCTAAGACTAAACTTTCTCCTAGAAGTCATCAAAAAGGTGAGGATAGAGTGCCCTCAAACTAGCTGTATCCTCCCAAGTCACTGTGACCTCATCATAATGATCCCACTGGACCCTAACCTGGTCCAGCTCTCGACCTCTAAGGCCCAGCGTCCTACGAGCCAATATACAAATTGGCTCCAAAGCCAATTGCCCATCTACCTCTACCTATAGAGTACTCTAGTCTAGTACATGAGATAAATCAGATATATATCGCCTTAATACAGAAATATGAAAGACATCGTGGATACGTGACAGGCTAGGTGGTAACACTAGACAATAGGCAATCATTGCTATCTGCTCCAAGGTCTCAAAAGGTCCTACAAACTGTTGTGCAAGATTAGAGCCATTTCCATAATGGATTGGACTCTTGTGTGGCCACACTCTAAGGAATACCCTATCACCCACTGAGAAGCTCTGATTAGTCCTCTTACCATCAGTATACTTCTTCTGTCTATCCTATGACTCCTAAAGTCTCTATCTAATCAATGTGACCTACTGCTCCATATCCTGAACTAACTCTAGACCAAAGGCAACTCTATTGTCTATTCGATCCCAACTCAATGGTGTCCTACATGGTCTGCCGTATAAAGCCTGAAAAGGAGGCATACCCAACGAGTTGTGATGCGCATTATTGTAGGTAAACTCAACCAGATATAGATACTCCTCCGATCTAAACTGATGGTCCATAACATACATACGAAGCATGTCCTCCAACACCTGATTCACCCGCTCTGTCTGTCCATCTGTCTCAGGATGATAAGTGGAGCTAAAGTTGAGCTGTGTGCCCAACGCTTGCTGTAAGGCTCTCTAGAATGTTGAAGTGAACACTAGATCTCTATCAGAAATGATGTGGTGAGGTGCTCCATGTAATCTCAAAATATCATCTAAGAATACTCTCACCATTGCTGGTGCATTGTACGTCATGCATACAGGTGAGAAATGCGCCACCTTGGTCAATTTGTCGAATATCACCATGATGGCATCATGGTGACATGAAGACATAGGAAGACCAACAATAAAATCCATGGAAATGGTGTCCCATTTCCACTCGAGTATCTCATGTGGGTATAAAAGACATGCTAGATGCTGATGCTTAGCCTTGACCCTCTGGCACTTAAGCCATCAAGCAACAAACTCTGCAATATCTCGCCTCGTACCTGCCCAATGGTACAAATGTCGTAGGTCAGCATGCATCTTCTTCACTGCTGGATGTGCCGCATATGGTGCTCTGTGAGCCTCTAATAACACTACAGTATGTAGGTCACTTGCGTGGGGTACATAGATGCATTGTCAATGACAAATTAATCCATCTGCCTCAAGTGAATACCCTACAAACTTTCCAACAAGGGCCCTCTATGAACTGATCTCCTGCTCCACCTCAAGAAACCACTCATCCTCTAGTAGATGCTGAATAATGCATCCTCTCAAGTCCACACTTAGAGTCAAGGTCAAGAGCTTGTGGCTCCTTCGACTCAATGCGTTAGCAACCATGTTCTCCTACCGTTTGATGTAGTGGACATCAAAGTCATACTCGTAAGGAAACTCCATCCAACACTGATGATGGGCATTCATATTCAGCTATGTAAAGATATACTGAAGACTGTGGTGATCTAAATGGAGCGCAAATCGACGACCCAATAAGAAATGTCTCCAATGAACTAGAGCATGAACTACTACCACTAACTCCAAGTCATGTATGGGGTAGTTTAGCTCATGGGTCTTGAGCTTTCGTGACTCATACGCAATCACTCTACCACCCTACATAAGTATGGCTCCCAATCCCTCAAGTGATGAATCCGTGCAAACCATAAAATTTGCTTAAGGATCAGGAACTGCTAAAATGGGAATGATAGTAAGATGCTCCTTGAGGACCTAAAGGCCCTCTCACATTGCTCAGTCCATAGAAAACTCTTCCCTTTCCACTGAAGGGAAGTGATGGGGTGCGCTATCTAAGAAAAACCCTCAACAAAGTGACGGTAATAACAAGCTAACCCCATAAAACTCCTGACCTCTGTCACATTGGTGGGTGCTAACCAATCCCTGATAGCCCTAATCTTTGATGGATCTACTGAGATTCCATCCCTAGATAGGATATGCCCCAAATACTGTACCTCTATCTTGAAAAATGCACACTTCGCCAAGTTCCCATAAAGATCCTGCTCCCTCAAACACTGTAGAATCTGACGTAGGTGCTCCTCATGCTCCTCCTCGGTCCATGAATAGATCAAAATGTCATCAAGGAAAATAATCATGAACCAATCTAAGTAGGTACGAAACACCCCGTTCATGAGACTCATGAACACTGTAGGGGTGTTCGTCAAGCCGAAGGGGACCACAGTGGCCATATCGAGTCCAGAAGGTGGTCTTATGGATGTCCGCCTCTATGATACGTAACTAATGATAACTAGACTTCAGGTCAATCTTAGAGAACACCTTGGCTCCTTGCATTTGATAGAAAAGATCATCAATCCTGGGTAGAGGATAACGGTTCTTCACCATTACCTTATTCAACTGCTTATAGTCCATGCACAATCGAAGAGACCCATCCTTCTTCTTCACGAAGATGACAGGAGCGCCCCAAGGTGAAATGCTCGGTCAGATGTGCCCCTTCTCAAGCAAGTCCTCTAGTTGTAACTTGAGCTGTGTGAAGTCATGTGTGGTCATCCTGGAGGGTGCATGAGAGACTGGCTTAGCACCTGACACTAAGTCAATGTGAAAGTCTACCTCACGACGGGGTGGCATCCCCAGTAAATTTGCTGGAAACACATCGGCAAACTCTCTAAGGATGGGATGATCATCCAAGGATGTCTCAAGATCATCATCTGATCTGTCACTCACTGTGATGGTGAACATTTGGTAACCCTTCCACATGCAGCGCTTAAGTTGCTAAGCGAGTATCATACACACTTCTGTGGGCTTCTGAATGCCCACTATCTCAACTAATGTACCATGATCGTCTAAGAAGCTAATCACCTTTCTGTGACAATCTACCTTGGCTCGATGAGTCGCAAGCCAGTCCATACCCAACACCACATCGTAGGATCCTAATGTCATAACTCTAAGGTCACATACTATGGCAAAGGGTCCCAAAGCAATCTCACAGTCATGGACTAAGGCATCTACTGTCATCTCGGCCCCTGAGGCCAACTCAACCACCTACCTATCACTCTACCTAGAGGCCACCAGCCTGCAATGCTCCACTAACGATGGAGATATGAACGAGTCAGTAGCACCAGGCTCAAAGAGAATAGAAATGGGATACCCCCTATCATACCTGACATCTCAATCATTGACGCCTGAAAATTAGCTTGGCAGTTATCAACTGCTACGAACATACAATGGGATCTACCTACATCTCTAATAGTTTGCTTAGATCCTCCTGTACAAGGCTATCCCCTACTGTAAAACCCTATGGATACTCTCTGGCTAGATGTCCTGCTCCACCAAAAACATAACATGGGCCCCTAGCCTGTACCTATCTAGTCTGAGTCCTACTCGACTGCTGTTGTCCTGATCTACCAGTGGACCCCTGTGAGCCCCTATATGACTACTGTGACCTCACAGGTCCCGTAGGTGGTCCCTGCTGCCTCTGATCTCTATGCAGGCCCTGCTACTGCCAACCTCTATTATGTCCCCCATGTGCCCTCTATTGTGTCCTCTCTCTTTTCTACTATTGTGGCTGCTCCTGTTGTGGGGGCCTAGGAGGTAAGGGTACAGAACTAAATCCTCCCCTATGAGGTGGCTATGATGGTCTGTGGAAACTCTGCTGATGCTTCTGCTGCCCACGATCCTGAAACTAAGGGCATGAACTCTACCCTCACCCCTGAATCTCCTGAGCGACATATGCCTTCTTGGCAGCATCACTCAAAGTCTGGGGTCCTACCATGCGAATAGGCCCTGGTATGTCGTGGTTTAGTCCTCTAATAAACTTATGAACATGAGTTTCTCATCATGGAGATAATCTGCATATCGAGACAACTCAGTAAATCTACCCTCGTGCTGAGCAACTATAAGTGCCCTCTGCTAAAGGTCATGAAACTTGTCTATGCGACATTGCCTGTAATGATCTGATAAGTATCACACATTGAAGCACTCAATGAAGGTCTCCCATGTGAGAGTGTCCAATGAAAGGTGATGCTTGCACTCCCCAGTGTGCCACCAGGTAGCTGCTACATCTTGCAATAGGTGTACTACTACATGAGCCTTCATGTTGCTTTTGTAAGGACACAACACGAAGCATCTATCTAAGCTGATGAGCCAGGCCTCTACCTCAGCTCCCTCTATGGTCTCGATGAAAGTAGGAGGGTTCAGCCTCAACAAATCCCTAATGGGGTCTCCTTTATCTCTGCGCCCTCTGATAGGCTTATCTGTATAATAGTCATAAGGTTTGTGAACAATGTGCTAATCGTACTGCCTCATCACGCCCAGCATGATGTGGAGGGCTCCTACTATGGGCCCTGTCGGATGAACCAACCTCCTCTGCCGTTGTCTTTGGCACCTCAACATAAGGCTCCACACGTGGTGCCCCTCGCAGCTCAACGTGGGGCTCCACACATGGCTTGACATGGGACTCAGCTCATGGCTCCACGCATGGCTCTTCTCATGGATCCTCATGGGGCTCAACATGTGGCTCTACGTGGCTCAACTATAGCCAGTGGAAGCCTATCCAAAACTACCTGTAAAGCCTGTAATATATGTGGCCCAATATCTGGTAGGGCCGGTGGTGCCTTCGGTGCTTGTAGGACCAGCTGATCTTGTCCCTCAGCTGAAGAGTCATTGTGCACCTCAGGGGATGGAGTGTGGTGGGACTGCGTTCATCGAACTCTTCGGGGAGGCATCCTACAAAAATGAGGTAACCACAAATTAATCAAAGTTGTGGAAATAATAATGTTCCCAAAACAAGCCCACTGTTTAAACTTAGGCTCTGATACCAAATGTCATGCCTGCATTTCCCATATGGTCACGACACACAACACACATATCATGTCCACATTTGCCATGTGGTCATGACACGAATTATGAAAAACTTTTCTACCTATCCCTAGGAAACGCCTCGCACATGTCTACGTGCTCGGTGGCAATACACACAAGGCATAAACATGTCAACATAATTCGGGGAGGTGTGTTGTCCCACACAGTCCCCTATGTGATGGTAGCCATCTAGGGGGTATGCGACACGAAGTGTGTCACTTCTAGGGTTAGAATGATTTTAATTCGAACCCTAAGTCTCCTAGGTGTGAAGATGATTTCGCCAACCTCGAAACTCAACCCTAACTCAGATCAAAATGAAAATGAAATAAAGATCAAGAAGTGATGGTATGATGGACGCATGATTAAAGTGGAATGGTGAAATAAAAGTTAATAAAATATCGTAAAAATTAAAGCCTAGAAATCTAAGAAAATTTCGACAGCATAACGCGTCTTTAATAATCAACTCAAAAATTTTAAAAATAAAACACCAATAATAAATTAAATAAAATTTAAGAATAAAAATTAAAATAAAACTTAAGAACAATTTAATAAAACATAAAATAACAAACTAAATACCTTGCCAAGGTTAAATAAATCGACTAGCAATAAAATAATAAAACTTGAAATAAAATAATAAAACAATTAAATGACGCTAAAATAGCTTTCAAATTTGAGTCCGTTAATAAATATAATTTTGGCATTACATTTATTAAGGAACTCGAAAAAATAGAGAAGGGAAGAGATTAAGATACTCATTCCCGCAAAATAATAGTAAAATAGATAAACTAGTAAAATAATAAAATCATGCTAGAAACAAAACAAAATAATTAACCCAACCAAAAAAGAATTTAAAACAAGGGGAATACTCTTCCCAAATAAAACAAAATTAATCCCTCCCCTTAAAAATATACTTGCACAAGGTAATAAAATAAAATACAAAACCCCATTTAAAATTATAAATCTATCCAAATGAGCACAATAGATAAACAAAAAACAAGGCAAAAATAGAGGTTTTTAAGTAAAGAAATAAAACAATCCCTCACAAAATCCTCTCAATTAAAATATTAGTTTTCAAAACGGAAAAGCCCTAATTATTTTTATTTTATTGTTTTCTACTTTCATTGTTGCTCTAATTCCATTTTAAAAATATTAACCCTAAAGGAAAGCCCTAATTTCCTTATCTCATTCTTTCTTGTTTGCTTTTACTTCTCTGTTCATGTAGGTTGGAAGATTTGGCCCCTTTAATGGCTGCCTTAGGTTTGAAACGAGAGTTATATTTTCATTGGTTTTCTATAGAGTTTATTTATTATTGTGCATATATGTTTTATTTAACAAACATCTGTATCTATCTACATTTATGTAAACTGCAATCCCCTTTTTTTTAACAAGGGTTTGAATCTCAGAATACCAGAAAATAATCTCCCACCAATTTTCGTTGATGGCAGGGCAGAGTGGAAGAGCGTCAGCGGTGCAGTGGTGGCGAGTGGTGGTGCAGAGCTATGGACCGTGGAGGGAACTCCCAGAGGAGGGTTTAAGGGACAACTGGCATGGAGTATAAGCAGAGAACGGTGGGGAGGGTTCTCAGCAGGGTTTGGGCAGAGGACGGTGTGGCGAACAACAAGTGCAGGGGAGTGGGATTCTATTGCAGCGGAGGTCTGGGGTTTGGGGGTGTGGGGAGGAGACGGTGCCTCCACCCACACCCGCCGCCTCCACCCACACCTGTGGGTGTGGGTGGAGGCACCGTCTCCTCCCCACACCCATTACTATTAAGGGAAGTTGGGTCTGTGGGCGTTGCCACCCACAGTCCCACATACTAATTTTTTTTTTGTTTCAAACCAACATAAAACTATTCCTCAAAATAGGTGTGGGTGGAGGCACCGTCTCCTCCCCACACCCATTACTATTAAGGGAAGTTGGGTCTGTGGGTGTTGCCACCCACAGTCCCACATACTAATTTTTTTTTGTTTCAAACCAACATAAAACTATTCCTCAAAATAGTCCATTCAAAGATTAAAAATCTCTGTATTTTATTTCGAATAATGTTTGTTATAAATTTAATGCTTATTGACTATTTTATTACATATATATATATATATTCAGATATATATACACAGTCTTTACATTATATCACAGTATAATACCATTTTCTACTATTGTATATATGTTTATATATGCACTTATATATACATATACATATATATATGTATATATAAGTGTATATATATTGTAAAGTATATAGAAAATGTATTACTTCTGGGTCTCCTATGTTCAGCATATACACAGTAAAAAACTGAACAGTGAGCTTGTTGTCTTACTGTTTAAAACTCTAGCTCACTGTTCAATTTTTTACTGTGTATATGCTGAACATAGGAGACCCAGAAGTAATACATTTTCTGTATACACTTTGCACCAATTTTCACAACACAATGGTATGAATAGAAGAATTACTAACTTTCTCTTTTGTAACATAAAAATAAATCAGCAGCATTTTTTTTTTTGAAACAATAAAGTAGAAATTTACAATTTCATATAAATTTCTAACAACTCTTTCCTCTTAACAGCAAACTAGTAATATAAAACTTACAATGCAATAGAATAGAAAACTAGAATTTATAATTTCACTTTCTTGTATGCAATAAAAAATCATTTAACAACACTCATATATATTTTTTTTTGTAAGGAAAAAAATGTATATATATATATATATATATATATATATATATAATTTTCCCATGCATTTCTCAAACTATAAACTCACCACTTAGAGAATAAACAACTTCAAATAAAAATAAAAAGATACATTACAATACTTTTTATAGCCAACTCCAAGGATACGATAACTTAACAAATTTTACAATAGGGCCACAATGGCCATGGCTCAAACAACCAATAAAATACTACTAAAGCCACACAAAAATGGGCTTCTCAACAAATCCATTTCTTCATTTAAACACCTGCAATAAAACACAACAACAAGGGAAAACCTAGCCACTTCAAAATGCCCTCCTCCCTACCGTAGACCTGCAAGAGGGTCAGCCCTGAGTTAGGGAGGTAGGGATTCACATGGTTGTAAACATACCACAGCAAGCACCAAAACAACAACACAAAAATCAACCCCAAGGATAAACACATAACACAACTCACAAAAGTGAGTTTAATGGGGGTGGGGAATGGACCCCTCTACTTCAAAGGCCACACCAAAATACCAAAATACCAAGTCTCACGGCCTCAAGCCAAAACCTCCAAAATCACAACTCCTCAAATATCTCAAAATATACATCCATGGCACTCTTGTCATTCAAATATTCTCCACAACAAGTAAGAAGCCCTAAAGGCATAAACAACACAATATGGGAGTGACCTCAAGGAGGTTGCTTTCCCCTACCCCAAACAAGTTGATCCTTACCTCCAAATGGAGGTGCTCTCACCAAACTCCCATCCCCCACAAAATAATGAAGCAACAACCAACAAAAAAATACAAACACATCACAATAAATAAGAAAGGGTAAGAATATAGTCATGAGGCTTACCTTCAAAAGACCTATAATAGAAGCACGTTTGGTGATGAGCTCCAAGCTTCTCCAAACCTTCCAATCTCCAAGAATTCCTCTAACTTCCCAAATTGCTCCCCAAAATAGAAAGAAAACTCTAAAATCCAAGAACCCCACACTCCTCAACAAGAGGAGGTAATATAGGCCATCAATTTTGGCCTTGAGTAATGAGAAGGTGACACTTGTCACCTTCTCCTTCCTCCTCCTATGCCACTTTCAAGGGATAGTAAGTGTGAGGGTGACAAGTGTCATCCTCCAAGTGGTGAGGTGGCATGCTCATTCAAACCTCCAAGAGGATAAGGGATGTCATATGGCATCCTCTTATTCTCTAAGAGAGCCATCTCCCTCCAAGATGCTCTCACACATGTGTGAGTCTTGGAGGAAGATCCCACATACTTGGGAGTTTTGGAGACCTCCCAAGTCCTCCCAGGGAAGGGAGATGAGTCTTTCCCAAAGCATGACTCATCTCCCACCTTATCTAATTTCAAATTTTGTCACTTTGACTAAACCATAGTTTAGAGTGACCAAAAGTGAGTTAATCCAAAGGTTAGTTGGTCAAAATTGACCCTAGACCCATGGGTAACCACCTAGGGTAACTTTTGGGACACTAAGGTTCACCAAGGGTGTGAGACCCCTATTCTATGTACTCTTGTTTATTTGAGATCCTTGATGTTTCTAGAGACATTTTGATGATTATGATACTCAATACTTATGGATGGCACATTTATTTATTGTGTATGGTATTTGATATACTTATGGATGTTATATTTTATGATTTGATTCCATATGATATCCTTTTAAGAGATTATTTGATTTTTGTATTTGTGAATGATGAATTTTATATGATAGTCTATGGTTACTAATGGATTTGTGATAATGTTATTTATGATGGATATATTTTGGGTATATATTGTACTAACACTTCTTGTTGAGTGTACATGTAGAATTATTATGTCAATGGATGATGGTGATCATTTAGCCACTTTATGTCTTTCTGTGTGATGTTTGACCTAGGCATGGAGCCCTAAGGTCTATTGGCCATGGCGTTAAGAAATATTATTTTTAGTTTTATGTGATAAAATGATTATGTTCTTGTGTGGGATTTAACCTTGTAATTTCTAAAATAATTTTTAATTATTTTTAAGAGGTCTAAGTTGTATTTTATGTTTGAAAAATTGTCTTATATCTAAGGTACATAGGTTAGAAGTTTATTTTTGTCATTTATAATATTTTAAAAGGTTTTTAGACCCTCCTTTAAGCCCCACTTACAAAAGTGACGAAAATGAGAAGGTGGTTGGTTGAATTAGTTGGGTGGTTGAGTTAGTTTTGGGTAGGAAGTTACTCTTTCCTTCTCTTTAAAAACTCTTCATGGAGTGGGGGTGACTTGCTCATTTTATGATTTTCATTCAAGGATTCTACGATTAGTGGGATATTGTGATTGAGGTATCATGTTTTCTTTATTAATTAAATATAAATATTATATGTTTTTCTTTATTGATTAAATGTAAATTTTATATGTTTTTCTTTATTGATTAAATATAAATATTATATGTTTTTCTTTATTGGTTAAATGTAAATATTGTATGTTCTAAATATTATATGTATCATTTATTTATTAAATGTAAAGGTTGTTTTTCTAAGGGTTGTTGCTTGTGAAATTGGAAAAGCAAACATTTCATTGTAAATTTTGAAAGAAGCATATTTGTTGCCTTATTTGCATGTCATAAACCTAGATCATCATAGCATGAATTATATTTTTGATTTTTACATTAGATCTGATTTGAACAACAACAATTAGTCATTTAATAATTATATATTGCATTTAAAATATCTTCATTGCTAGATTTTACAAAAAAAATTTTTTGCATTTTTTAGAAGACATAGTTACTATTGAAATTTAGGATTTACAATTAATATCTTGTTTCAGATTTGCTGCTGTCATTTACATTCTTAAATCTGATTTTAATTTGTTGTACCTCATGCCATATGTCATCTTTCCTTGAAAATTGAAAGAAGGAACATATTTTTTTAAGGGTTTTGTTGTGGTTTATGAATAGGTGCTTTACTTTGTATTTTGTGATGTTCTTTATGTGTTTTATAGGGGAGTTGACCCCCTCTTGTATAGAGGAGTCTTGGTCCTACATGTATAGGGGTTTGAGTGGGAGTAGTTCCCTCACATTGGGGCTTTTCATTTTGGAATATGAGTATTCCATTCAGGTAATGTCCATTACCGGGGTATGAGTACTCTTGTATCTATGGGATATGAGTATCCCCTTGTATATTTTAAGAAATGTATATTTATTGTTGGGAAGTATAAGGGTGTGGATTGCGTGGAGAGTATGATATATTTTGTTTCCCATGTCTGGTTGAGCCCCCACTCCCCCTAAGTGGTTTTCCCTTGAGGTAAACCAATGTGATAGAAATGTGTACTTTATGTATATGAAAAACAATTATTGTTGCACTTCTGTACAAGTTGTGTGGCTTCATATGGCTAAATGTTTCCCCATGCTTGGGGGTGGGATATTATACTACCTTATGGATGGGTGGAGATCCCATTGGTATATTGTTTTTTTTCTCTCTTGTTCATTTTTCAGGTTCTTGGATGGAGGTTGAAGATGTTTTGGAGTTGTTCAAGTCTTTTGGAAAGAAAAGAAATGTTGTTTTATTTTCAAGGACATCTTTCTTTCATGATGTACTTTATGTACCAAATTTTGTAGATCATTTGAAAAGTGTTAAAGTAGGAAAATTGTGTTGTTACTTATGCATTTGAGGAAAAATAAAAAGAAAAGATCAATTGTTAAGTTTTAAGCCAAAATCAATGTGAAAGAAAAACAAGTTATCTGTTTCTTTGGAAGAAAAGATTGTATCATTGCATTATTTAGTTATCAAGGATCCTCATGTTTCATAGATTATCTTGTAACCATTTCTTATACACTTGATGTTAAACAAAGACAAAAATGATTTAAATGTGTAATCATATTTATTACATCGTATGATTCAACGAAGCAAATCAATAAGAAGAGAATTAGTTTTGAGTTAAAAATAAGGTAGTTTCTATTTAAGAATATTTAAATTAAGATTTGGGAAATAAGAATTAAGTTAAATGGAGTTAAAACTCAATTGTAATAAATCTATCAACTTACAATTTAATGAAAGCGTAATTAAATTTCTTTCTTAAAACCATTGTCAAATTTCACAAGATTGTGATGTAATATATATACGTGTATTTTAACTTGACTTAGTTATTAATCAAACTTAGAATCGTATTATCTTTAAACGTTAAACTCATCTAGTGGTGGTGAATCAATTGCCAATAAATTATTAAGTTATGATTTGACATTAATAGTAATAAGTTGGAGTTGTAATTAATCTTAAAGTTTATCTCAATGAATGAATCTAGTAGATAGGCTAAATTCCATAGAGAAATATAGGAGATCTTCTTGAACTTCAAATGAGCGAGAAAATCCCTTAGTTGATGGGAATTGAAAACCAAGTCATGAAAGTAATAGCTAACTTATTTAAACCTTTGATCAAGAATAGTAGTATAACCAAGTGGAAATTTTGTTTAGTTTGAACATTAAATCATTGAAATCAAAGTTTAGTATATGAATTAAAATGTAGCAATTAGTTACATCTAAATCTAAAACTACTAGAAATAATAAGTAATTGTCATTTATAGATTAGAACTTGAAACTAAGCTAATCTATCTTTTGAGTCTTGATAGAATCAAAATGATTCTTGTGTCATCGATGTTAATAGTAAAGTTAAGAGATAGTTTCGTTCACTTTTAAATTTTTGTTCCAAGCATGATTATTTGTGTAAGGTTATTTATATTAAATGTAGTTCTTCATTTTCAAACTCTTGATAGTCAAGTTATTATTAACCAATACTTTTTCTCTTTATAGCTATACTAGGGAAACAAATGTAGATAGAAAATGAGAAATTAGTTAGAAGAGCGACTGAATTCTATACTCTAGGATACCTAGAAAAAGTTTTGTACATCTCAATAAGGAAACACTTACGGAAAAATGCAAACTAATATTTTTAAGTAGTGAGAGGACATCATAAACTTGATGTCATCAATTCTAGATTAACTTTAAAACTTAAATTTACCTTAGTAGGACTAGAAAGTCAAAAAAAATTGGTAGTTGTGTTTGGTTTAGGTTGAATAAAATTTAGGGCATGACAAAGGGGGTCATAAATGCACTTTAAATGGCCTCAAAAATAAAAACAATTACCAAGTGGTATAAGTCAATAAAAATTATACAACACATAATGTTAATTAATTAAACAAAGGGGTACTAGGCCAAAATGATAAAAATTAAATCAAGCACTTAAATCATCACTCAAGTTCAAACGTGATCCCAATCCCTCTTGGGAATGGATCAGTTTCACAGGGAATAACATATGCGTGAATTCTACCTCCAATTTCCCATGGCTTGGGAATGTAAACCTACACATCTCGATCAAGTGTCAATCATATCATGAATAATCATAGCTGAAGCAACTAGAATTAAATTCATGCCATCGAATACAACAATAATCATCTATAACATGATTCTGAATTAAACTACATTTTTCTATCACATGTCAAATAATCATCATATAAACAACTAGAAGTCACATCACAAAACATCATCTAATATATCTCGTATGTCGAATCACAAAATAACATCAAAATAGGATCAAATTGAATCACCATATGTCTAATCAATGTCATATCAAGATCAGGAGATATAATCAAATCTACATAATGAAACCATAGTCTCTAAAAGTCTGATAATGTCATATAACGATCAAAAAATGGAAGGAAAAATAATCGGCCTCACAAGAGTGAGAGAGAGGGTAGGAGGTAGTGAGGGGATGACAGAAGAGAGTGAGAGAGAAGGTAGAAGGTAGAAGGTAGAGAGGGGAGGGAAGTAGATACTCAGAGAGAGGGTAGGAGGTAGAGAGGGGAGGGAAGAAGAGAGTGAGATGGGGTATGAGGTAGAGAGGGGAGGGAAGTAGAGAGTGAGAGAGAGGGTAGGAGGTAGAGAGAGGAGAGAAGAATAGAGTGAGAGAGAGAGGGTAGGAGATAGAGAGGGGAGGCAAGTATAGAGTGCGAGAGAGGGTAGGAGGTAGAGAGGGGAGGGAAGAAGAGAGTGAGAGGGAGGGTAGGAGGCAGAGAGGGGAGGGAAGTAGAAAGTGAGAGAGGTAGGACGTAGAGAGGGGAGAGAAGTAGAGTGAGAGAGAGGTGTGAGGCCCAGCCTTGTACAACTAGATTAGTTGCCCTTTTAGACTATGTTATTTTGTTTCACCCTAGCTAAGGGTTCAGTCTATGGAATTGTGGCCCTACCTTGAGTCAGTGTAGTGATGTTGTGGATCTTTTGTAGAAGGTAGTGGTGATTGTTTGTGGGGGTGATGCACATCCTAGTTGGGTTTGATTGAAACATCACCTATTTGTGATTGAAACTAGATTCTTTAGTGTTGTAGTGTGAGGCTAACTTATGTTGCACTTCTTATTTTTATTCATGAACTATTGTTTAGATTATGTGGGATACGTGGTCGTTTGAGGACTAGTGATCCCTCCTATTTGGACATTTGTTAGTTTTATCTTGTGATAGATGAGTTATTGTAGGATGGAACTATATCTTACATGTGTGATTATGTTATGAATTCCATGATGTTGAATGTGTTATTGATGTAATTGAAACAGTTTAGTTAGATGATTGAAGTAATAGAATGCTTAGTGATAATTGAATTGATGAAATCTTATGTAGTGTATGATCCTGATTTATATTTTGCGTAATGTAAATGATTTGAGAATCATGTAAATGTTAGCATGTGTTTTAATTAAGAATATATGTGCTTATGTGATCTCGTGTGTGTGTGTAATTCATTATGCTTCAGCTATATATATCTCATGCTATTAACGTGTTTGTGTAAGTGGCTAGGTAATTTTCCATGGCCTGTGGAAAATCAGAGGTCAAACAAATAACCCTATGTATTAACCATGTGAAGCCAATCTAGTCCCTAAGATGGACTAAGGTTATTTGTGAATGAGAATGATTTATTTTGTTGTCTTTTAATTTATGACATTTTTGTAAGGTTCACCCTTTTGATTTATCACCTTGATGTGTTGTAAGGTTGTAATGTTTTGGTTTGCACAATTTTAGTGCTAAATATTTATGAGCCCTTTTTATGTCGATTTATGAGTCCACTTGTGTTAATTATGGTCAAATAATGACCCTAGGTCATATCCCTAGGGTCTAGGGCCATTCTTAGAATGTTTAAACTAGGTGTAACCCTTATATGGTCACCTTAACTTGGCCCTTGAGTAAAGTGACGAGTTTGGGAGATGTGAGAGGTTGTTGGCATGTCACCATCTCACCTAAACTAACCCCACTCACCTAGTGTAAGGTTACCCTTGTCTTGAGTGATTTATAAGCTTCTAGAGTCTTCTCATGTGTGTGAGACCTCTTCCCTATGCTCTCACACATGTGTGAGAGCATATGTGCAAAAGAGTGTAGCATAGTTGAATGAGAAGGTGACAAGTGTCACCTCCTCATTCATGAGGGGTCTCCCATGTGTGATCCCTTCTCCCTATTCTCTCACATGTGTGTGAGAGCATTTGTAGGAGAGTGTGTAGCTTGCTTGAATGAGAGGGTGACTAGTGCCACCTCCCTATTCTTATGCGGTTGTGAGAGGGTTGTGTGGATGAAGAAGAAGGTGACAAGTGTCACCTTCAATTTCATTAGGGGTTGTGAGCAAAGCCTATTTATCTCTCTTTGAGAAGAGGGAAGGGTTCTTTTTCTTTTTCTTTTTTTATTGTTGATTTGGGAAGGAGACAAAGACTTGGAGATACTTGGAAGGATTTTTGGGTAAAAGACTCTTGGGAGCTATTCACCATCACCTTCTACACTTGGAGCTTGAGAGGTATGCTGTCAAGGATTCAAGCCTTCCTTTATTTGCTTTTTGCATATATATATATATATATATATATATATATATATATATATATATATATATATATATATATATATATATATATATATGCATGTGTTATGGTTATTATGCTCTTGATTTTTTAGTTTTATGTTGTGTGGGTTTTATGGGTTATTTTGTTGAGCTCTCCATGTGATAGAGCTCACCTTGTCATGGGTAAGAGAGGTGTGAACCTCCTTAGGGTACTCTCACCTTTTGGAGGAGTTTTGATGGCCATGGGCCTTATTATGAAGTTTGGGATTTATGGTTATGGCAAGAGTGCCTTGTATTATTTGGAGTATGATAAGTTTTAATGGTAAGAGGCCATGAGTTTGAGCATTATTGAGTTATTGTGTTTTGGTTCCCCTTGAGTAGAGAGTTGTCTACTCTCTCACCCCTAATATCTATTGTTTAATGGGTTTGTTATGTGAGTATCCTTGGGAGGGTGTTCAAGTGTTTTGTAACCCTTGTTTTGCTTGAGACAGGTTATTTGGATGGCCTCCTTGCTTGGGGGTGGCCTACTTGTAGGCCTAAGGTTGGGAGGTGAGCTCTCCACGGGCTTATGATGTAGGAGCATCCCTGGTTCAAGAGCAATCTTGCATCAACCAAAAATATTTGCATTTTAGTTCTTTCATTTTCCAGTTTAGTTCAGGTAGTTCAGTCAGAAGTAGTTTCATCTTGTGGTCTGGTATTGGCACTTCACATCTTACGGATCTAGACTTAGAATCTACATTCATTCATCTACATTATATCAAGAATTCAAAGCATTTGGATCAGTTACTGGAAAGATATCGCTATAAAAAAATCAACTATTTTCTCATAACAGAGTATCCTGACAGTCTCAGACAAATCAACTATAGGAGAAGGCTTGTGGATCATTCCTTGGCTTGTGGATCCTAATGACACATCATTAAATGACCTTTGGTTTGTAGCTGACCCTTCCTAGAGATCTGCACATTATTCCATTCATTTGTGGGCATGTTCTATGCATTTAGGTCCCACCTATCTATGAACACGTTACAGCTCTTCCTTGGAGTTTGTTATCTTCCTTGGTCAATGTAGAGGAGTCTATTAGTATAGAAATGATATATAATGATGTGATAGATCCTTAGGAAGGTAGTTCATAACATAGTGATAATTGATAGTTTAGATTTTATGTGAAGGAGCTTCAAATCTTTATCTTGCACATGTATGTAATCAGGCATGTGAGCTCTAATTGTAAGCCCACATATTATTAGCGGATCTCTATTTTGAATTCTATGATATATTGAATGACTAAATCTGAATTTGCTTCATTTCTTTGAGTTCTTTCCATTGTGTTTACTCTTGTTGCACAGTCCGGATAGTTCATTCTATGAACCCTCCTACCGTGACTACACCAAGTGGTATCAGAGCAAAAGTTTGATTCTTTGGAGTGAATTGGTGAAGGAGATTCTATAAGATCTTGCTATGGACAGATCACTGATCTGAGACAGGTTACTTCTATGCAACCAATCACTGATTGAGAGGCAGTTGTTGTTCGTAGCCTAATCACTGAATTTGAGGTAGTTTACACTTGATCTGAGGAAGAATGCCACTGAGGAGAGTTCCTCTTGTTAGTACAATGACTAATAGAATGGATGAGAACAATGTGAATTCATTTAGATGCTATTGAAGAAGATAGGCTAAGAGGATTGACACCTAGACCTAATGTTGAAAGTGATGGTGAAGAAGAATTTCAATATGCTAAACAAATTGGCAAAACCCTAGAAAGTAATGAAGAAGAAGAATCAGAGTAGGTAAATATGTTGCAAGCTATTTCAAAGATTGGAAAGAGACGTAGAGTTGATGTGCCAAATTATACTAGTAATTTGAACCCTAAAGAATTGATTGAGTGGATAAATGACATGGAAGAATACTTTGATTATGAAGAGATGGAAGATTCAGAGAAGGTGAAATTTGGAAAGACAATGTTGAAAGGACATGCTGCTATATGGTGGAAAGAAGTTTAGTTGGAAAGAAATAGAAGAGGAAAAGAAAAGATTACAAAGTGGGACCACATGGTGATAAAATTGAAGAATCAGTTTATACTTGCTGATTATGAGTTGGAACTATTGAAGAGATTGCAAAACCTGAGACAAAAGGAGAGATCTGTGAAGGAGTATACTGAAGAATTTCATAAAATGATCATAAGGACAAGACATAGTGAAGCAAGCAAAGAGAAAGTGGCTAGATACATCAATGGACTGAGATTGAACATTCAAGAAGAACTAAGCTTGGTAAGGATGACATCTTTGGAAGAATCATATTAGTTTGCCCTAAAAGTTGAAGAGAAGCTGAATAAGAGGCATGATCAGAGATGGAGAGGCAAAGGAGGTAAATTTTAGAGAGGTAGAACATTTCCCAGAGGAGACAGATCATACCCAGAGCAGAACAAGTTTGATAGCCCCTTTAAGAAGGATGACAGAGATAACAATGCTTATCGGAGAGATGACATAATTTTTTTCTAGAGAGGAAACCCTAGTGCATACTGGAATGAAGGATATAGAAGAGAAGGTAGAGGATTTGATAATTGGACATTCAGAGGTACTTGTTTCAAGTGTGGAGGTGAAGGACATAGAGCATTTGAATGTAATTAGGGTAGTACAAGTAAGAGGATAGAAAATAGTGGAAGAGTAGCCTATGTGGAAGAAGAACCCACTGAATCACCCAGTTTGTTGGCAAACCTGAGAAAGGAGAATCACTGGTGATGAGGAGAGCACTATTTCAAGTAGAGATAGATGAGGAACCACTGCAGAGGAAAAGATTGTTCAGAACTAGATGCAAATCAGGAGGTAAGTGTTGTAAAGTTGCAATTGATAGTGGTAATTCAAATAACCTAGTTTCAAAGGAGATGGTGACTAAGCTGAATTTGGAGAGATTGAAACACCCTAAGCCCTATCAGGTAGCATGGATTCAAGATGATCATAAGGTTCTAGTGAGTGAACAATGTTTAGTGAAATTTCATATTAGATCTTATCATGATGAAGTCTTGTGTGATATTATACCTATGGATGTTTGTCATATCTTGTTGGGTAGACCTCTGCAATATGATAGAAAAGCTATACATGATGGGAGAAAGAATACATATACTATAATAGCAAATGGAAAGAGAATTACTTTGATTCCTTTAGAAGATTATCCTAAGAGTGAAGTATGTGGGAATGCTAGAATATGTTTGGTAGATGGAAGAAAATTTCTGGATGACTTGAGACATGAGAATATGTGTTATGCCTTGATTCCTAAGAAGCTTGAAGCATTGAAGAAAGAAGCTGAAGAGGAACAACTAGAGGAGATAAAGGAGTTGCTGACAGAGTATGAAGACATCATATTAGATAATGTACCTGAAGGATTACCACCTATAAGGAGTATCATTCATCACATGGATCTTATACTGGGAGTAAGTTTGCCTAACAAAGCAGCACATAGAATGACACTGGCAGAGAATGAAAAGTTGAATAGACAAATACAAGAATGGTTGAGAAAAGGTTTGATCAAAGAGAGTTTCAGCCCTTGTGCAGTGCTTGTAGTGTTAGCACTGAAGAAGGATGGAAAATGGAGAATGTGTATTGACTCTAGAGAAATAAACAAGATCACAGTTAAGTAAAGATTTCCTTTACCTAGGATGGATGACATCATGGATTGTTTGAGTGGAGCAAGATATTTCACAAAGATATAATTGAAGAGTGGATACCATCATATTAGAATCAGAGAAGGTGATGAATGGAAGACTACTTTTAAGACAAATGAAGGATTGTATGAGTGGTTAGTGATGCCTTTTGGATTGACAAATGCACTGATACTTTCATGAGATTGATGAATGAAGTTTGGAAGAAATTCTTTGGTAAGTTTGTGATTGTGTACTTGGATGATATTCTGATTTTTAGTAAGACAAAAGAAGAACATTTGTGGCATATTAGACAAGTTTTACAGAGACTAAGAGAAGAGAAGATATTGATAAACATAAAGAAGTGTAGTTTCATGAAGGGAGAATTGGTATATTTGGGATTTGTGATTTCTGCGGAAGGATTGAAGATGGACCCTAAGAAAGTGAAAGCAATTGTTGAATGGCCTACACCAGAGAACAATGGAGAAGTTAGATCATTTCATGGATTGGCTAGTTTCTATTAGAAGTTCATCAGAAATTTCATTTTAGTTTGTAACCCTATGACAGAGACAATGAGAGGTGATAGAAAGGATTTCAAGTGTACATCAGGAGCAGATAAAAGTTTTTAGTTGTTGAAGTAGAAAGTGATAGAGCAACCTATTTTGACATCACTAGATTTCAATAAGGTATTTCAAGTTGATTGTGATGCAAGTGGAAATGCAATTGGAGTAGTATTAAGTCAAGAAGGTAGACTTGTAGCATATTTTAGTGAGAAGTTGAATGATGCAAGAAGAAGATATTTAGTTTATGATCAGGAGTTCTATGCCATAATTCAAGCCTTGAAAAAGTGTAGACATTATTTGTTGCCTAAGGAGTTTGTGTTGTATACAGATCATCAAGCTTTGCAATATTTGAATAGTCAAGGTAAGCTAAATCAGAGACATATGAGATGGGTAAAGTTCATGTAGAGTTATACTTTTGTGTTGAAACATAGGAGTGGAAAATCAAACAACGTTGCTGATGCATTGAGTAGAAGAAGAAACTTTTTGATAGAGATGAGAGTTGAAGTGTTGGGTTTTGATGAATTGAAGAGCATGTATGAGGGAGACACTGATTTTGCAAAACTTTGGAAAGCATGTAAGGAACCTATTGTAACAGATAGGAGTAAATGGTTGGACTATTTCATTCAAGAAGATATATTGTTCAAAGGAAGTAAGTTGTGCATACCTAGAAGTTCAATGAGAGATAATCTGATCAAGGAGAAGCATAGTGGTGGATTGGTAGGACACTTTGGAATTGATAAGATAGTGGCTTTAGTGAGTGAACATTACTTTTGGCATCAAATACATAAGGATGTTTGGAGATTTGTGCAGAGTTCTAGAGTTTGTCAAGTTGCAAAAGGGAGTAGTCAGAACATTGGATTGTATAAACCTTTGACAGTACCAGAGAGACCTTGGGAAGACATAAGCATGGATTTTGTAATTGGATTGCCTAAGACACAGAGGGAACATGATTCAATATTTGTAGTGGTTGAGAGATTTTAAAAAATGGCTCATTTCATACCGTGTAAGAAGACAACTAATGCAGTACATGTAGATGACATATTTTCCAAGGAGATTGTGAGATTGCATGGATTACTTAAGAGTATAGTTTCAGACAGAGATACAAAGTTTGTTGGATACTTTTGGAGGACACTTTGGAAGAAGATGAAGATAGATTTGAAGTTTAGTTCAACTTTTCATCCACAGACAGATGGACAGACAAAGGTAGTGAATAGGAGTTTGGGAAACTTGTTGAGATGTTTGGTTGGAGAAAAGACTAGAGGTTGGGATTTGATTCTTTCACAAGTAGAGTTTGCATACAATGATTTAGTAAATAAAAGTACCATAAGAACACCTTTTGAGATTGTGACTAGAGTGAATCCTAGTGGAGTTGCAGAATTGAGAGACATCAGTACAGAGGAAAAGAGAAGTGTAGAAGTAGAAGAATTTGCAGAACATATGAAGACAGTGCATAATCAGGTAAAGAAGCATTTGGAGGATATGAATAGTAAGTACCAAGAGAAGGCTGATGAGAAGAGAAGACATAAGGAATTTGACATTGGAGATGAAGTGATGATGTAATTGAGAAAAGAGAGATTCTTAGATGGGACACATAACAAGTTAAAGATGAAGAAGTTTAGACCTTGTAAGATACTCAGAAAATTTGATTCAAGAAATGCATATGAAGTGCAACTACTAGAGACATTGGGCATATCACCTATTTTCAACATTACAGATCTTTATCAGTATCATGAAGCAGAGTTCAGTGATAGCATGGAAGAGGACCTAGAGAAGTAGTTAACCCAACAAGCACCAGAGCAGATAGAAGACATTTTGGGTAGTAGAGTTGGACACAACACTAGAGGAAAATAATACAAAAAATATCTTGTGAAGTGGAAAGGCAGACCAGAAGAAGATTCATCTTGGATTTCTTAGGTTGAGGTGGACCGGCTTGGTTCTCCCCTAGCTCCAACAAAGTGAGGGACTCACTTTTTCAATAACCCCAGATGTCTGATGCAAGAGTATCCCTAGTTCAAGAGCAATCTTGTAGCAACCAAAAACATTTGCATTTTAGTTTGTTTGCATTTTAGTTCTTTCATTTTCTAGTTCAGTTCAGGTAGTTTAGTCAGAAGCAGTTTCAGCTTGTGGTCCGGTATTGGCACTTCACATCTTACAGATCTGGACTTAGCATCTACATTCATTCATCTAAATCATATCAAGAATTTAGATCATTTGGATTAGTTACTGGAAAGATATCGCTATCAGAAGATCGACTATTTTCTCAGAACAGAGCATCCTGATAGTCTTAGACAAATCAACTATAGGAGAAGGCTTGTGAATCATTCCTTGACTTGTGGATCCTAATGACACATCATTCAATGATCCTTGGTTTGTGTTTCACCCTTCCCAAAGGTTTGCATGTTATTCCATTCATTTGTGGGTGTGTTCTATGCATTTAGGTTTGACCTATTTATGAACATGTTACAACTCTTCATTGGAGTTTGTGATCTTCCTTGGCTAACGTGGAGGAATATATTCATCCAGAAATGATATATAATGATGTGATAGATCCTTAGGAAGGTAGTTCATAACATAGTGATAGTTGATAGTTTAGATTTTGTGTGAAGGAGCTTCAAAGCTTTATCTTGCGCATGTATGTAATCAGGCCTGTGAGCCCTAATTGTAAGCCCGCATATTGCCAGCAGATCTCTATTTTGAATTCTATGATATACTGAATGATTGAATATGCATTTTCTTCATTTCTTTGAGTTGTTTCCATTGTGTTTACTCTTTCTACATGGTCTGAATAGTTCATTCTATGAACCCTCCTACTGTAACTGCACCATCTTGGAGATCTTATTTTTGTGTTTGTTGGTTTTGGTGGCTCTTGGAGAAGATTTGAGTTTGGAAGAAACTATTAGTTCATTAGTTTTTCTACAAGTTGTAAAGTTATGGCAAGGAGGTTGCCTTATCCTAAATGGGCTTGTAATAGTTTATTGTTATCATGAGAGTCAAATCTCTATTAGGATGTCCTTGATGAGTTTTCAAATACCTTGTAATACTTTGGTTATTCCAACTATATGAATGTTTTGAGTTCTTTTGTTTATATTTGATCCTATGGAAATGTAATCTTTGGTGTAAAAGAAAATATCTCTCTCCTTAGATCTCTTCACTTTGTGTATGCATAAATTAAATGGTTAAAGAGAAAAATAATTATACCTAATGTGGTAGAAAAATAAATATATTATGCTTATTCTAATTAAAAGAAAATAGTTTACCCTCTTGTTTATATAAAAAGAAAAAAGAATATAGACCTAATTGCTAAACAAAAATGAGCAAATATAGTTCTATAATATTATTCTCTTCTATGAAATTGATTCTTTATATATATATATATATATATATATATATATATATATATATATATATATATATATATATATATATATATATATATATATATATATATATATATATATATATATATATATATATATATATATATATATATATATATATATATATTTATAATGTAATAGAGCTTGCTAGATTTTAATGAACTCATTGTTTTTTAATTTTACACAGTAACCATTTTGGGGCACACACACACAATATTTAACCTGCTATAAGTTACTAGTGTTTTATTTTTTTTAATAAAGAAAATTTATAAGAAAGGTAAATGTAGTAAGTATCAAATTAGTGCCAAACCTAGGGTTCAAACTATTTTATTTTTTGTTAAAGCTCATATAAAAGGAAGCATGTTGGTCGTAGGTCGCAAGGGCCGAATGACCCCTGTGCTTGTGGGATTTTGAAGAGTTGGGGGGGGCATGGGACCCTACCCCCCCTCCCATAGAGCTTAAACTCTATGTGGGGGGGGGGGAGCCCTACCCCTCCCCCTTCAACCACGACACTGTTAGGGCTCTGCCCTAGCTTTTGCTTTGGCCCTACCATAAATTAAATCACTTGCCTTATATTTTAAAATGTCTCTTCAATCTTTTTGACCCTCTATGGTTTTTTTTAAATATATGTGTTTCTTTTGATACACATATATATGTAGTATATTCATAGTTTATCTTATAATTTATTTACTATGTTAGAACATTCAATCTTTGTGTTAAATTATATACTCACTGTGTAAAATATAAATAATGTGGGCATCAAATGTATGTTGTGTATAAAAAAGGCAGTATATATATACCCCTGGCATGAATTTTATTATTCTTTGTGTATCATTTTAAAAATATATATATTATTTCAGAGAGCATGTTGGCTCTTTATAACAATGAAAACAAAAACCTAGGTTACTAAATTTGATAATGCTTTAAACAACTCAGATAAACAAATTAGAAAATTGTTAGTAAACAAATTAGAAAATTGTTAGTAAGCAAATAGAAAATTCTTTGAAACTTGTGCATGAGAGAAAGGATAGGAAATAAATTGTTAGAGAAAAATAAAAATTTAAACCTGTAGAAATATGTTAGAAAACAAATAAACTATGCCTTTGAAACCTTTGAGGAAAATACTTTCCACATGGGAAAGTACTTTCCTCTCCTCCTTGAAACTTGAAACCTACCAATAGAAAACAAATGATTTGTGAGCTTTATGCTTTTGTAATGCTTTTATAAACTCTTCTTAGGGGTTTGTGTTGCCCTAAAAAGATTAGTGACTAATTTAATACTTTTGTGTGGAATATTTTAGTGTTTTTTAATTAATTCTATCTTTTGACTTATGTAGGAATGTATTTAAAGCAATATGGTTATTTTATGTAATGCCTCATAGTTATTTAATTAATCTCCATGGTGTTTTTAAATCTATTAATTTAAATGGTTAGATTTAATTTAAGTAGACCCCTTGGTTATTTTATTTACTTTCATTTTAAATATTGGGGAAAGTATTTAGTAGATTATTTCATGCATTTAATTTTGTTTAAATTTTAAAAAGGGGTGTAGTGAAGTTTGTATTTTTTAATTTAATTATCAATTCTCCCATTGTTGATGAGATGCCATTATGCTATCGAAATTATTAGAGAAATATTCCCTTTTATCCCGTTATGCATTGGATTGTGTAAATGCTTTATGTTCAAAATCATATTAGCAACATTAATTTAATGCTATTTTAAAGTTGTAATTACTTCTAGGGTTAGATCTCGATTCATATCGGAATCGTTCCAGTCATCTAGTAAACCCTAGGGTTGGATTCTGAAGCAGAAACCAAATCTTTTAGCATCACTCCCTGTGATGCACACCCCCTTAGTGGTTATCATCTCGTATGGATTATGAAATAAGTTTTGAATTGTCTCATTTGTGATTGACTTCCCCACCTTTGTGCGATGTGCCTAGCGTTGGTTATAGATACAACTACATTATGTGCATGTGTCACTGAGCACGTGTGATGCATGCGAGGGGGTTTTAGAGTTAGGTGGGAAAAGTTTTTGATAATTTATGTCATGACCACATGACAAATGTGGTCATAACATGTGGTTATTAGGTCATAACCACATGGTAAATATGGGCATGACATTTGGTATCAGAGCCCATGTTTCAAACACAAGGATCTTTGGGTGTGTATATTTTGTTGAGTTGAGCTGATGGTAGGTCATGCATACTTGTGTTGCGTGTGTTACTAGCTTGCATAGTGACAAGTTCATAAGACACCTTGCGTGGGAATGATTTGATTCCCTTGATTTTACTTCTGCTAACCCCCACATACGACTTGGTATTGTAGGTACTTGGGGAGTGTATTCTTGATGAATAGGGTAATTGAAGGACCATGCAAGTCCTGAGTTTGAGAGTTAGTCAACTCCTTGAACTAATGCTATCCTAAAGGGATGATATTGGTTAATTTTTGCTAAGTGTTTCATTCTAGCTAATCCTTGGTCCTTGTCCTAGTTGATGGTGCTTTTGATCCTTCTTTAGGGGTCATATCAACCTATTGTAGGTTGCACTCTTAGAAAGGTGTTATTGTGGTAAAGTTATTCTCCTTGGCTACCATGTAGGTTTGGCCTAGTTAATGTTGAGTGGCACATTGTAGGTAGTGAGTGCCATTGCGTCGTTTGAGACTTGCCCTTTTCTAAGAATGTTGAGTTGTGTTTACCCTACCATGTGGGAGGAAAGAAATGTATTAAAGTGGTACGCTAATCTTAGACAAGAACTTATGTACCTTATTTCATTTATTCTTCACCTTTTGTCACTTAGTTAACCTTTGTATCTTGGGGTAAGTTTTGTTTTGTTTAGAAGACCCTTGGTCAGGATGTGAAGAAGTTGTAGATCTATAGTTATCGTTCACCTTGTTATAGGATTAAGTTACCTTGATGGATAGTTGTCACCCAAAGAGTGAAAAGAGGATAAAATTGTATATTCTCTTGTTAGGGTCGCTTGGTACCCTCATCTTGAAGATGGAGTAAAGGACGTTAAAGGAGTTGGCGTGTAAGGCCTTTGATGGTTATCTTCTTATGTAAGCCTTTTGGTTAGATGAAAGGATAAGTAGTGACTTCGTGGACCACTTCGTGGTTGTGAATCTTATGGAACTTGTGCTACGTCATGTCCATCTCCTTGTAGCTTGTTGGTGACTAATGGGTATTTAGGCTATGCACTGCTTTCACATTAATTTGTGAGGTAATTTATTCATTTATGGTATGGTACATCCTTTGTGAGCTTAAAGGTGGTGTAAGTGCTTGATGTTGAAACCTATTATGATAGTCGAGAAGTAAGACCTAGTTGCAGGTGTAATTCCCTAATTGCTTATCTAACAAGAACTTAAGAGCAACTTGACCCCTACCTTACCAACCTTGTTTGTTGGTTCTTACTAACCTTTATGTCTTTTTAGAGTGACGATTTCCCCTTGGAAGTAACGTATGTCTTTGTGCATAGAATACTATAGGGAAGCCTTGTGTCAGGTTGTAGTGAGGGAAGTTAAGTTTCTATACTTGTCCTCTTGGGTTATTGTGAAAACCCTCTAGTGGTGCCTTCTTATTGTTCAGTAGGATAGAATGCATGAGATGCTTAAGGTGAATTCACAGTTGATACGATGAGATAGTTAGAGTGTCAACTCTCCTATCTTGAAACTGTAGACACCCAAATTTGTCCCAAATTTTTCCATGTCTTGCAACACCTATTTAAAAACATTATCCTTAGACATCATGTAACATTTTGTCCTAATTTCCCTAATCCATTAGCCAATTAATTAAATAAATTTTATTTATTTAATTAAAATCCCATTTTAATCCCATCCTTATCCCACTTAGCCAATTAATTAAATAAATTTTATTTAATTAATTAATTTCACATGCATAATCCCATTTATCTTATCCTCATCCTAATTAATTAAATAAATTTTATTTATTTAATTAATTACCACATCATATCTTATCCCATCCTATTCATTTATCTAATTAATTAAATAAATTTTATTTATTTAATTAATATCCAACTATATCCCAACTAATTCAAATATTTTATTTGAATTAAGTCACATAACCTTTCATCACATTCCAACACTTGTCCAGTCAATCATGTGTTGTAATACAACTTTCATCCAAATCCTTCACATGCACAACTATTGGGACCTAATTTTAGTATTTATCTACACAAGCACACCTAAGCCTTATCTTCCCTTGCCACATGTCAATTGACTACAATTTCTTAATGTGCAAGATAACCGAATCAATCCTAGCCATCCATATCAACATGTAGCCTTTCAATCCTAGCCATCCATTGGAACCAAGCCTTTCCTATAAAACAAGCCTCTCTTGAGCCATTAGAGGAGAATAGAGGATTCTTCTTCATACAACCTCACTCTGCTAAATTTTCATCTCAAGCCATTATCTATCCTCTTTCAATCCATCTAGCTTGCATCTATCAACCATCAACCATCCATCATCTATCTCCTTATCAATGTTATGCTGTGGAATCGAGCAACCAACACAACAAAGCGATCAATCAATCAATCTCATCTTGCTTCTTCGAGGTATTGAATTATTTGGGTTTAGGTTATGCATTTTAATTGTTCGATCATTTCCATTTATAAATCCAAATTTTTCATTATACATTTTGGCACGCCTGGTGGGACTCACGTCCTTAATTAACTTCTCTTTTTTGAGTTTTTTTTATGAAGTTTAGATCTCTTGGAGCGCCAATCTTTCATTTTTGCAAGCTTTTGTAGCAAAAATTTGCATTTTTCTAACCCTAGTTTGTAAAGATTTGGCTAAAAATGTATGTAGAAGATCTCTTAGCCCAAATCTAACCTCACCATTGCATCTAGGAGGTCATTTCCATAAATTTTGAGTACAAATTTGCCTAAATTTGATGAAAAATGGAGCATTTGGTGAAGAAAACAACAACCGGTCTGCAAAAATGCGCCTCTGGTAATTCAGGTCGCCTTTGATCAAACAGCAGTCGCCTGGGCTAAATCAGCTCGCCTTTGATCAAATAGAAATCACTTATGGTCAAATTTTGCTCGCTTTTAAACAAACAGTCATAAGCTTTTGGTAAAATTTAGCTCGCTTTTGAACAAAAACGGATCGCATCTGGTAAACTTGGTCGCATATGGTTAATATCTGCAATCTCTCACCTGAAACTTTCTAGATCGCTTTTAGGCTAACAGTAATTGCTTTTGCTCATATTTTGATCACTTTTAGTTAGATAGTAATCACTTTTGCTCATATTTTGATCACTTTTATCTAAACAGTAATCGCTTTTGGTATAATTGAATCGCCTTCGGTCTGACAGTGCTCGCCTTTCGCAGAATAGGGTTTTTTTGTTGCAACTATCATTTTATAGATACAGGTCACTTGTAGGCCAAAATCGGTCACTTTGGGATTTTCTTCATCGCTTATAAGCCTACAGCGTTCGCATCTGGTGTTTTTCGAGTCTCATTTGATCTACAAGGGTTCGCCTGTGGTAAAACATGAGATCACTTCTGGACACGCAGTGATCACCTCTGTCATCTTTCACATCACTTACAAGCCTACACAAGTCACATCTGAGCCATAACATATCACCTGCAGATAAATTCAGATCACTTCTAATCAACAGTTGGTCGCATCTGGCAACTGTAACTTGCTTTTGGTTGCTGTTATTGTGCATCTTGGTGTTTCTATCATAACTTTCACATACGGAGGCCAAATTATGCAAACAAGGACTCAATGGAAAGCTAAGAGGATGAAATACATATTGGAGTAGGTTTTATGAGGTGACTGTATCATTTTACCATCTTTTTTATCAGTCAAAGTTTAGCTTCATTGAAAACTTCATTTGAGCATAACTTGAACAATTTTGATCGGTTTTCAACGAATCTTTTTTTTAAATTGCTTAGAATCTCCTAAAATTTTTGTCTATGCAATCTATTTTTTCTGTATCAAATCATCTTCATCAATTTTTATAATATTCTTCATCTTTTTGCAAAATAGTTTCTTGTGCAAGTTTACTTGGTCTTTTTCAATTTTTGTGACTTTCAGGAGCATCTAACGAGCTGGAGCAGCATTGGCATCATCATCTACAACATATTTGGATAGTGAATTAACTAGGAGCAATCATTTCATCTCTTATCTTCCAATCTTGCTTGATCACACATTTGGACTTTGGGCATAAAATGAACAACTTGTTTGCAATCATACCATTGAAATTGGGCTAAAATGAATAATTGTCTTCCAACACATTTTGATTTGGGTTTAAAATGAACAAGTGCTTGAATTGTTTTCCTCACATTTCATTTTTAAAGGGTCAATTAACAACTATGAGTGTGAATCAAGTGATAGCTCACTTGGTTTGCTTTTGTAAACCCTATCTAGGAGGCCTGCTTGGAGACACACCACTCCAAGGGACAACCTCAATCGAGGCTGAATCGAAAGACACCCTCATTAGGAGTTGTAAATCTTGTCACTCTTAGCTAAGCCCCAAAAAACTTTATACCTTTGGGAAGTGAAGGTGAAGGGTGGGTTACCCCTTTCTCCCAGTTGTGTGGCAAGATTTTGCTTTCAATTCCTAGCCAACCTTGTGTAAACATAGCCCAAAACCTAATTGGCCATACCCACTTGACTAGACATTAGGCTTGTTGATGTGTCTTCCATGCATGCTTGCTTAATCATCACATTTCATTTTCAAAGTCAAAAACTTGGTTATGTGTCTTGTGTGAGTGATTCATGTGTGTATATGCATAATCATTTCTTTGAACATTGTCAAATCAAGCTCTAAACATCAAGCACATAAACAAATCAATCTAAACATTCATCCTAGTCAACACACATCATATCCAACTTATTTTCATCAACTTCATCCAAACAATCCACATCATCATCGAATCATAATCAAGCACTTGCAAAAAGGGTTTAAGACTTAAACACTTGTGTGACATCATGTCAACCTTAGAGGACCTCCAAAAACTCCTTCATATGCTTCGCTACATGCATGCAAGCCAATCACCTTTAGAGCAATGAACATTTCAAAGCATTCAAGAATTGATTCAAATATGTCGAACAAACCAATCCTCACACATACAATACCTCTTGGAAGAAATACAACACCTCATGGCCACTTGTAAAGTCCAACAACCATCCTATCTAGCACCTATCCCATCATATCTATCTACTCATCAACCCAATTCGATACCAACTTATTCCATTTCTTCTAATGTTATCCCTTATCCACATCAACACATCAAATCACAACACCATCACAACTTCCAACAACTTCAATCACAATTCTACATGTCACCCACCTCAACTTCATACCAACCTAATCCATCCAACTATCATGACAATTCCATATCAACCTATGCCACATCAACATATCCACCCACTTTCATACAACAAGTGAGCACAAGTCAACCTTGGAAACAAGATCAAATGCCCTCAACTTTGAGTCCACCTCAAGATCTTTTGTCCACATATCCTACCATTACACCTAGCTACCAAGACTATCAATGGTGTCCCCAACAAGCACAAATGAGCCCAAATCCACCTTTGCAACAAGATGCACATGCAACTCCAAGTGACCCTTTGTACATAAACCATGTGAGCCTAATGCAACAAGACTTAATTACCTTTGACAAGGGAGATACCAATCTAAAGTGGCCTCCACTATCCAATCCCATGCCAACACATGAGCCAACAAGTCCTATCCCAACACCACCATGTGATCCTACCCCTAGTCCATTGGTCCACCAATCTTCATCACCTTCGTCCCCATGTTCTACCAATCTTACACCACAAGATCCCTTGGACATAACTGTACAATAATTGGTTCAAGCAAATTTGATTGAGCTACCACCAATAGAACCTTTTGAACCAATCCTTAAACCCCCTTGGTATAATGAAAACCATTATTGTGCATACCATAGGTATAAGGGCCATACAACAACCAATTGTGTCAAACTTAAGAGATTGATTACAAACCTCATAATTTGTGGTAAGATTATCCCTTCATCCAATCCAAATCCTAATCCACCCAATCCAATTAGCTCTCAACCTAATCCTAATCATAAGCCTACAACACCATCTACTATTATTGTTCATCCATTATATTGCCCATCCACTCATACCCTTGCAAAGGATGTGATCCATTGGCTACTAGCTAGGAATAAAATACCTCCATGTCAAACACCCATTCATGAGCCTACCAAAGAACTTCCAAAGGTCATGCCCAATCCTACACCTCCTTCACATAGTCCACATGTCCTTGGGCCTATCCAAGAGCTCTCCATTAACATGCATAGCCTTTCAAGCCCATCATGTGACCCATAAACAATCAAGCCTATAACGAACCCAAGTCAAGAGCTATTGTACCTTCATGTCAATGACCCTCAAGAACATGTCAAGCCTATCCATGAGTTATCCACTTCCATTCAAGCAACCCAAGAGGTATGTCAAAGGTTTAATCCTAAGCATGTGGAAACATTAAGCCCCATTCCAACTCAAGATCAAATCACTTTTATGCAACCCATCCATAACATGTATCTTTTCCATGATCAAGATGATAGCCATAATGATGAATCTATCCATGAGCCACTTGATCCTATCCATCTCCCAACAACCATTCACAGGCAGGCTACCCAAATTCAACCTATCCATAACATCTAACTTCTTTATGATCAAGATGATACCTATGAAGAAGCTATCCATGAGCACCTTGATCCTATCTATAATCGTATATCTATCCATAAGCAAGATATCCACATTGCTCTTATCCATCCTCCATCTAGCCCTATCCATAATGAACAAACATCCACTTATCATGATGAGACACTTGTCCCCCAAGTAAGCATAAAAGATCAAACAAATAGCTTTGATCTTAGTGAACACAATGCTAATCAAGATTCTAATGATCCTTCATCCCTATCTACCATTGATTGCATTTCAAGTCCACCATCAGGTCCTAGTGGTCTTACCACCTTTGTCCATGAATGTTCTTCCTTAGGACAAAAACAACCTCTATCCACTTTACCTTCTCCATCCAATAATGAGCTCAAGTCTAATGTTCAAAGCACACCAAGTCCTATAGTCCATCACATCCTCCAAAACATGAGCTACAAAGACAAAGGCCTAGGTCTTTATGAACAAGGTATTTTGGAGCCAAACCATGTCAAAGTTCCTCCATGTTCATATGGCCTTGGATACACACCCCAAGATAAACAAGGCCAAGATGTTGGTAATCCCTTCATGCATCCTAAACCTACCACTTTCCATCGCACCCCCCATCATCTACCCAAAACATATGTTGCCATTCCAACTCCATCATCCTATAAATGTCAAAAGCATGTGACCGTACATCTTTCGCCATCCACTTTGCCTCCACTTTTACCAACTCCAAATATCCCTCCATCCACCATGCCACCATTGCTTCCAACACCTAACATACCTATCATTCATATGTATCCTTACAGCCCTAATCATGACCAACAAATGTACACATCGCCTAAGCATAAAGCTTCCAATCATTCCATCCACTCCACCCACCCCATGGGATTCAAAAGCAAAAATTTTGATGCCTCTACCTATAAAGCTAAAAATCCTACCAAAAATCCTAAAGGTCTTCATACCTTAGGACATAAAGAATCAAACTCAAAGCAAAGTTCATCTAAGCAGCCATCTAAACCCTTATGTCCAAATGCAAAGCCCAAAAGAAAAATGGTTTGGGTTCCTAAGCAAATAGCTAGCAAAGGAAATGAGGCATCCTTATCCACCTCTTAAGAATCCCAATCACCTATCTCCATCCAAGAGCCTACTTCCATCCAAAACTTTCATTCCCTTCTAAAATCCCACAAGAAAAACAAAAACACTAAAAATACTAAATCTATGTGGGTTCCTAAATCACTTCATCAACCATCTCCTAAGCAAACATCTCCATTGCTTCCTACACCACCATCTCATCAAAAGCTTCAATGTTTATCATGGAGTGTGTAGTCGTTGGTCATGATTCCATTCCACTCCGCAACACCTCCACATAACTACATCTCCCCATCTTCCATCCATTATCCTACATATCTCCCCCATGCTATCCCTATGGCCCATGCTTTGGCATAAACTTTTCATCCATCTTCATTCCATAAGCCTATATAAATCCACTATCCCCATCCATCTATCCTTGCATGAGCCTTCCATAATCCACATCCTAATCCACTATCTACCCAATCCATCTCCCATCCATGCAATCCCTTTGCCAACATCTATGAGCACACTTGACATGGTCCATGCGAAGACATCATCAATCTCTAAAGGGACACTATCAACCTTCATAGCACTAGCCACTTGAGTCCCTCCTATCCATTACCATGGTGAAAACCTGGCAAACAGGCGCCATGTGTAATTGTCAACCCATCTAAAAGCAAAAAAAAAGAAAAAAGAAGAAAAAAAAATTAAAAAAAAAAGTAAAGAGAAATCCCTTCATCCAATAGTGAAAACCTGGTAAACAGGCACCTTGGATAAGTACCATGATGAAAACCTGGCAAACAGGTGTCATGTGTAGGTTGATCTTCTACGTCACATACACTTGGGGGCACCTTGTCTCATCCAACCTATCCATTTCCAAACTATCTATCCCATTATATCATTTTCCATCCTATCATGCTACATCCTACCATCCATAGCCATTACATTCATATACCTATCCTATTGAACCCATTTATCCATCCTTCCGCCTTTTGATCTTGATGAAGACATAGGGGAAAAAATGTTGAAACATGTTTGGATATTTCTTGACATACCTCCTTTCCAAACCAAGTCCTATCTATGAACCTTCCATCCCATTTAAACCAATCCATCATGTCATCCCTTGGTCATGAACTTTGTCATGTAAAAATCCTAAGCATTACCACCTAGAATGGGGCAAGTTATTCTTCCTATGCAACATAGCCTTCGGAGATCACATCCTAGCTCCCTTATGATCCATCCACTATGGCATATCCTTATCACAAGCTTTCCATCTTATAGCTTATCCCCATATGTTTATCACGAGCTTTCCACTATAGCCTACCTATTCATTTATCATGAGGCATGCATCCATCCCTTATATGGCCTATCCTCTTATCTATCCATCCAACTCTCATGAACCTTCCATCCCATCTAACTCTCATGAGCCTTCCATCCCATTTACTATGAGCCCATCCTTTTATCCATCCTTTGCACCTAGACTTGGTCTTCCCTTGTCATTGGTATCAAGCATAAAGGCTACCCAAATTGTAAATCCATTGACATCCCAAAACATTCAAAAAACTACAAAAAAATCAAATATTCTCAAAAATACAAAAAACAATCAAAATATCTAAAAAAAATACAAAAAACAATCAAAATATCTAAAAAAACACAAAAAAAAATCAAATATTCTCAAAAATCCAAAAACATCAAATATCCATTGAAAAATCTAAGCAATAAGATCATCAATCCAAAACAGTCCACTCCATCAACATTCAATCAAAATCATCATCATCAATTCTTCCTATCAATAACATTCATTCATCTATTTCAATCAATCACTTCTTCCAATCATATCAATCAAATCAATCTAAGCAATGATCTTAAATCCAAGTCACATTAATCCATATCAAGCAAGCTAATCAATCAAGGAACATAATCTAATCAAATCAACAAGTTTTTGATCCTAATCTTGTCATGAGCCCAATCAATCATCATCAATGGGATATAGCATTCCCATATCCTTGTGTTGATCTAGGGATATAGCTTTCCCTGCAATGACAACACTATCTATCATTATCAATGAAACAATCAATCATTGGTTTATGACTTGACAAGGGCAATACCTTGTTTATTTTACATCCTTTGAGCACACTGAGAACACTTGCTCCTGCTTAGATTGAGTGGACACTCTAATCATCACAGCATCACTATCATCATTCAAAACAATCCACTCATCAAAACAATCAACCCATCAACAACAAACATCACAACCAAAGCACATCAAGCCAACTATCAAAACAAATCCTATCAATCATCAGCATCAACACCAAAGCACATCAAGCTAGCCATCAAAATAAATCCAATCACTTCAGCAAATCAAAAGCAGCTCAATCCACCACAAATCATCCATCCTTCATCAAATCAATCTACTCAGCATTTCATCATCTTCCAACCATTCCAAACAAAGATCCAAATGCAAGCCCATCCTTAATCCATACCAATCAAGTTAATCAATCAAGCCAAGTTATCCAAACGCAATCCATGGTCTTGATCCTAGCCTTGTTGTAAGCCAAATCAATCAATCAACTAGCCAACCAACTCAGCAAACAACCCTGTGTTGATCTATGGATATAGCTTTACCCGCAATGACAACACTCTCAACTATCATCAATCAAACAATTAATCATTGGTTTACAGCTTGACAGGGGCAATACCTTGTTTGTTTTTGAATCATTTGTGCATGCATGCTTGCTTGCTTGTGTGTGTTATCATTTTATCTTGCATTTGTATCAAATTAGTATCATTCCAGCTAATATTCATATCTTGTGTATGTTGGAATAGCTTTTTGCACTATCATTTGCATCTAAGGTCATATTATACCTTTTGTGCATTAGGACTTCAATGCTCTAAGTTTACTTCCTCATATGTTAGACAAGGTTGTATTACACTGGGGCATGAGACACATCGTCACCTTGGTTCCTTATACCTTGGTGCATAAAGTCTAGTGCTATATCAAACATCATGGTTGCTCACCTTCATTGCAGCATAATGCATCATCATTTCTTCTACCTATCCCCTTATCTTTCTTTTTGCAACCAAGCCATTTCTTTTCGAGAGCATACCCGTGTTTGTCCAACCCACCTATCCTCTTGAGGGGGCATCATCATCCCATTTCATCGTCATTCTCATCCTATCCTACATCATTATCATCATCCCTATCCTCTATCCACACCTTAACTTCTTTGAAATGATGTTACTCAACATAAATCTCATCAACTCAAACATCATCTCAAAGAGGGGCAAAATGTAGACATCCAAATTTGTCCCAAATTTGTCCATGTCTTGCAACACCTATTTAAAAACATTATCCTTAGACATCATGTAACATTTTGTCCTAATTTCCCTAATCCATTAGCCAATTAGTTAAATAAATTTTATTTATTTAATTAAAATCCCATTTTAATCCCATCCTTATCCCACTTAGCCAATTAATTAAATAAATTTTATTTATTTAATTAATTTCACATGCATAATCCCATTTATCTTATCCTCATCCCAATTAATTAAATAAATTTTATTTATTTAATTACTTTCCACATCATATCTTATCCCATCCTATTCATTTATCCAATTAATTAAATAAATTTTATTTATTTAATTAATATCCAACTATATCCCAACTAATTCAAATATTTTATTTGAATTAAGTCACATGACCTTTCATCACATTCCAACACTTGTCTAGTCAATCATGTGTTGTAATACAACTTTCATCCAAATATTTCACATGCACAACTATTGGGACCTAATTTTAGTATTTATCTACACAAGCACACCTAAGCCTTATCTTCCCTTGCCACATGTCAATTGACTACATTTTCTTAATGTGTAAGATAACTGAATCAATCCTAGCCATCCATATCAACATGTAGCCTTTCAATCCTAGCCATCCATTGGAACAAGACCTTTCCTATAAAACAAGCCCCTCTTGAGCCATTAGAGGAGAATTGAGGATTCTTCTTCATACAACCTCACTCTGCTGAATTTTCATCTCAAGCCATTATCTATCCTCTTTCAATCCATCTAGCTTGCATCTATCAACCATCGACCATCCATCATCTATCTCCTTATCAATGTTATGCTGCGGAATCGAGCAACCAACACAACAAAGCGATCAATCAATCGATCTCATCTTGCATCTTCAAGGTATTGAATTATTTGGGTTTAGGTTATACATTTCAATTGTTTGATCATTTCCATTTATAAATCCAAATTTTTCATTATACAGAAACATTTTAGTTGTTGGATCTTGGTAATTCTTGAGGTGAGTCCCTTGTGCAACTATTTGCATAAACCCCATGAAGATGACCCTAATTAATAGAAAGATTTTATTTCAAAGAATGTAATAATTCTAGATGTTGACTTGATTAAGGACTCACACACCTTGCTATAGGGTAATGTATGTGGATAGTCACTTGTATGGGCATCTTGGAAATGTTTGGGGTTGTAAGGATGCGTAGGGATGTTGAGTTCATTTTGGAAGAAATAGAAGGTTGGTTGTGATACCTTTGGGTTGTTAGTGGTTAAGTGTTGTGATCAACACATGTGATCGACATAGATGTTTTCGTTGGGTCATTTTTTGGTGTTATTAAGGCTAGGGATTTGAACTTGAGCTTAGTTGTGAATGCCTTGGTTAGAGATCCTCCAACCTAGTTGCATTGAACTTTGTATTAGGATAGCTGCGGTGATTTTAGTCATGACTAGGGTTGGTTCAGCTTAGCCCCACTCTAGTATCTTAGTACCTTGAGTAAGGTTGTTGTTGTACTTATGCATTGCCTAGTGTGATTATCAATCTATGGAAGTGGGTTAGTGATTTTCAGTTGGATTTGGTAGTATCCATGAGGATGTTGGTGTGTGTTCCTTGTTAGGAAACATGAAGGGGCCCCACTTCGAAGGTGACTCATAGGACACATGACTTTTGGAAATCATTCCCAAGCATGTCCTAAGTTGCCTAGAATATGTGGGGAATCGTTAGTTAAGTTGATCATGACCTTAGTTGAGAATGTGACCACTATTCCTCTTCTCTCTTTTTGTGGCTATGTATACATATGATGTTGTGATGTGTAATTGTGGATAATTATTTATTTATTGTTTGAATTTTTTTTAAATTATTTTGCAAACCCAACAATATTGAGTTTCTTTACTTGAGCTATTTAGCCGACTTACTTTCTTATAGTCCTCTTACCTCAAGGACTTGTTTAGTCGTATTTCGATTTAAATTTTGAATGTTACACTTTTGCACCATTTTTGAATTTGGACTTATCTTTTGAATTTTATTTATCTTTGGATCTTAATCCTTTAAATTGTATTTTGTTAAAACTTATTCAAGACTTATCTTTTGCAAGACTTTATTTTGAGGATGTTTGTTAATGTTGGTATTGCTAGTACCTATGTAGTGTTGTGAATTATGTAACCTACATTACCCATAAGGGGTATTTAGTGAGAGGAAAATGGGAATAGTCGGTCTTGGTTTGATGTCATAAGTTGAGGTTGTTTAGGGGACTGAAAGTGGTTGTTCAAGATTTCCTTATTGACCTTGTATCCTATTGAGGATTGTGTTTGTGCTTTCCTATTTTGGGACGCCGAATCTTTGAGTAGAAAAGATGGGTGCTAGAGAGGTTCAAAGGAGTAGATAGGTTGGGAAAAACCTTGAGATCCTCCTCTCGTTGTGTGGACCCACTGTCCTTGTGATATTGGCTCCCTCGTTAAAGAGGCTTTGTGTTTGTTCCAATCTTTTGAAGTTGACCCATGAGTTTTGTAGTGGTATAGGTGGTTAGTTTGTTCCTTGTTCTAGGGACACTTGGGCATATTTGATACCTACCTATTCTAGAAGTTCTATCTAGGTAGTGTAGTGGGGACCTGTTAATAGAAGGGGTAGCCAAGACTTGAGAGTCTCGTGCTTTTTTCTTGGGATCATAGGTGTTTTAGCTTAGCATCGGTGGCAAGTTGAGTAGGATGCGTGTTTGGAGCTCGATCAATGGTCTTGTGGCTAGTTGTTTGGCCAAGATTCCTTTTGGTTGCTTTATGTTAGTTAGGTTTTTGGATGGCTAAAAGAGGCTAGGAATATGATTCAGTTAAGTTAGTGTTTGAAGGGCCACTATTGGTGCTAACCTTCTTGGTGTATCCCCATCTCTCTCAACCTTGATTTACTTAGAGGTCTATCTAAGGGCATCTAACGCCCTTGTGTCTTTTAATGCTCATAAAGTGTTTGGAGTATGTGTAGTTGTTAGATACTTGACCCCTCCTAGTCAGAGGAGGGTATCTTGGGACTACTGCTATGTGATTACTTATTAAGTCCCTAATTGTTTCCTTACTTTTATTTCAAATCCATCTGAGTTCCCTATCGTGTTAGGATGGCTTGTAGGTGGGTTGCTCAATGGTACCTCCGTGTTAACTTCCAAGAGGAAGTTTAGCTCTAGGGGAGGAGGATGTGAATCCCACCCTTGTATGACTAGATTAGTTTCCCTTTTAGACCATGTTGTTTTGCTTCACCCTAACTAAGGGTTTGGTCTATGGAATTGTTTCCCTACCTTGAGTCAATGTAGTGATGTTGTGGATCTTTTGTAGAAGGTAGTGGTGATTGTTTGTGGGTGCATTGGCGATGCACATCCTAGTTGGGTTTGATTGAAAAATCACTTGTTTGTGCTTGAAGCTAGATTATTTAGTGTTGTAGTGTGATGCTAACTTATCTTGTACTTCTTGCTTTATTCATGGGACTATTGTTTCGATTATGTGTGATACGTGGTCGTTTGAGGACTAGTGATCCCTCCTATTTGGACATTTGTTAGTTTTATCTTGTGATAGATGAGTTATTTTATGATGGAGCTATATCTTACATGTGTGATTATATTATGAATTCCATGATGTTGAATGTGTTATTGATGCAATTGAAATGGTTTAGCTAGATGATTGAAGTAATGGAATGTTTAGTGATAATTGAACTGATCAAAACTTATGCAGTGTATGATCCTAATTTATATTTTGTGTAATGTGAATGATTTGAGAATCATGTAAATGTTAGCACGTATTTTATTTGAGAATATTGTTGACTTTGGCATGTTGTTTGGTTGTCATTGATGTCAAAGGTTACAAGACCAAGACAAAGGTTAGGGTTATGTATAATGGTATTGTCTTAGTTAGGATGATGGTGTTTGGTGCAGGAGCACCCGTACAAGACAGGATATAGGTTCATTGTCCGCATGACAGGACATTAGTCTATTTTTAGCATGTTTGACTTCATAATGTAATAAGGTCCATTGGACCAATGCATATGTATTAGATTAGCCTAGGAGAGTGTGCAGGCAGTTAGAGTTCGTGATCAAGTAGTCTGAGCTGTCCTCTCCCAGCCGCTTGGAAGCTCCCAGCCGCTGGGAATCGAGTTGGTAGTACTCGTAGGATATTGCTATAAATAACTCAGATCAGTTAGGGTTTGAGATCATGAGGGAGAGTAGTAGTTATGTTATGTTGTACTGGTGATTGAAGAGAGTAGTAGTTATGTTATGTTGTACTGGTGATTGAGTGAGATCCAGAGATCAGTCCAGACATTGTGAAACATTGTTGTAGAAACAGGACATTTGTGTTTCATCTAAATAAGATCTCATCAATTGCATTATCTGGTTTATCAGTTGTTTATGTTTTGATTTCTGTTCTGATTACAGCTTAATGGATTCTTTCAACCCTTCCACTGGTTGATTCTGTGAATCGGTGGAATGGTCATGCATGTTAGTTTAGGTTGTATTTTAGTTTTCTGTTTATGCATTTCATTGTGTGGGAGATCGATTGGTAGCATGCTATGAATCAACCTAGCATCCTCATGTGCTAGGATTTAGGGAGATAAACTGTTAAGTTTTGATCTGAAGGTGATCCAGCCCGATCATCATGTTTTCTTTGTGAAATTGTGCGGTTCTGTGAGTTTGCATACAGCTGACGGATATACAGGGATCTGCATGTGCTTTTCCAGATGGAGTGAATCGCATCGACATCTGAGTGAAAGTTCACTTTTTTGCCTAAGGACCGGAGAGGTCATCATCAGGATATTGAAAAGATCACCGGATATTCATTATCATGTTGCGGAGGATATAAGTGTCTTATATCCTGTTGACATCATCATCAGGTGCATTGACATCATCATCAGGTGCAAGTGACGTCATCGTCATCAGGATATTGCGAATATCACCCTATGCAAGTTTATCCTACTGTCGCTAAGTGTTTTGGCATCGGCGTAAGTCATCGGTATAAAGTTTGGTTAACATCATCAGGATGTTTCAATATGACCAGATAAGTCATATCCTGATGCTGTTGTTTGAGTAGTCGAATATCAGGGTGACGTAAGCATCGAAGGAAAGGTGCTTGAAGTTGTCGTCATCAGGATATATTGGAGGAATCGGATATTTTATATCCTGTTGATGAAGGTGATGTTGAACATCATGATGCTGAAGATAGAGGTTGGCGGTAAGATGAACAGTGAACATCAGGAGGATGTTTGCGCTTGCCGAATGTGATGATGTTGTCTGTGTTAGCAAGAAATATGATGATGATGATAAGCCGATAGGTATTACATACTGCATGTCCAGGATTTTAACATGCTGGTTGTGTTAATGACTCCTCCTTCCCATTTGTAAGCTTCTGTTGCATTTACTCTGCATCAGTGTTGTCTCAGTCAGACTTGATGATCTTGGGTCTTGATGACAAGGAGTCCAAAAGATTGGAGGATGCCTCAAGAAAGGATGTTTATGTTAGGATGAGTCATGCTCATGTTATGATCTTCTTCATGCTTCAAAGGAATAGCTTCCATGATAAGATATGCATAATGAATGGTGTTTAGGATGTCTTCATGGTGATGTTGAACTAAGATGTCTTCATAGTATTCATAATCTTAGTAAAGATACTCATAGTAAGGTGATGACAATGGTGTTTTAATATTGGTACAGTTTATGTTTGATGAAAAAGGTTGTTGCTTCATTCTTTGCATGGTGTTATGCATTACATGGTATTGTTCATGATACAAAGTTGTTGCAAAGTTTTATCATATTCAATTTGTTGTGTGGTTTTTGTCCTTGATGGAAAAGGTTGATGACAAAGGACAGTGGATGACGAAAGGATAGTGAAGTATGGACAAAGCAAAAGTTACCTTGATATGTATCTTGATGGGTTGTTAAGTTTTTGCAATGCTCTCAATCAGAGGAGTCCAAAATATTGGTGAAACAATGGATCATACAACAGGTCTTGTTTATAATGCTAATGTTAATGCGTTCATTGTTAGGATGAATTCAGGAAGTTCATCATGGTCATTCAGGTGCATGGTCATTCAATGCAAAAAATAGTGAGAGTGCAGAGATCCATGGTCATTCAATGCAGAGAATAAAGACATCATCTAGAAGTTATGATGTCATGTTAAGATCATAATAAGTTATGATGTCATGTTAAGATCATAAGAAGTTATGATGTCATGTTAAGATCTTGCTTCATGGTTTCAATGGTACATTCATTTCAAGGGCTTACAGTGAGTTATTTATGCCATAAGGTTCTAGGGTTTAGTAGTGTCTTCAAGTCTTGAAAACCCTAAAAGTTCTAACACTAATCATAGTTTAAACCCTAAGCAAAATTTTTATAAAAGGTAAACTAAGATGGATGGGTTACTTTTGTTATAACTTTGCATTGACTTATGACAATAGGTTAAAGGTAACTTAAGTTACCACTTGAAAGCCACCAACATTGTAATGCAACTGACCCCTCAACCTAGTAGAACCGGCCATCCCAGTTCAACTTTATGACTCGGGCACCAAAAGGGTTATCAATGGTCCAAATTAAAGCTCTCGGTGGCGTGAAAAGAAAATTAAGTGGTTGCGATTGAGTTGCCTTTTTAATGCCAACAGTCACCTCTGCGTGGTTAAGATTGATGGGAAGTTGGTGCATAAAAAGCCCTAAAGTTGTTTTTGAAAGCTTTTTATGATGCAAAAGTCTAGAAAAAATTGTTTTTAGAGACTGTAATATGTATGTGAATGATTTGGTCGATGATTGGAGTTGAGGAGAGATATATCTTCATGTAGATATGCAATTTTTTAGGTTTGGTGATGATATATAGGGTATATGAACAACTTAAAGATTGATAATCATGTGTATGGTATATAGAGGTTGTCCTTCTTGAAAACAAGGAAATTGCTTGCAGTAAGGGATTGATTATTGGTTATTGTGTGTAGAGGATAAAAGAGATTTTGATTTATTTATATTAACATTGTGTTTAAGTAGTTTTTTGATTGAAAGCAATAGGAGATATAAGGTTTGAATTGTAGAAAATCAGGGCAATCCCCTGAATTGAGTTTTCTTTCTTAAGTTCACATTTTGCCAGTGAGGTTTGCTTGGTTAGTGCAACCTATTTGCAACCAATGAGGCTTACTTGGTCAGTGAGACTTGTTTGTAGCCAATGAGGCTTACTTGGTCAATGAGACCTATTTGTAGCCAGTGAGGCTTGAATGTAACCAGTGATGTTTTGATTTGCCAGTGAGGCATAATAAAGTGGAAGGATTCAAGAGTGGTTTTTCATTCCTATGAGGGTTTTCCACTAATCAAAAACATGTGTTATGGTTCTTGTTGTTTATCTTTATGTGTGTGCCCTAATGTTTTGTCTTTAAGGTCTTGATCATATTGATTATCATCATATTTATGCATATGTGTTTGATTAATCTTTTAAGTCTCTCTCATTGTCTATCTAGTAAATTAAAAGGTGCAAAAAATTTTAAAGTTTATAGACCATTGATTCACCCCCCTCTTAGTGGTCCTATACTCCAACAATTGTTATCAGAGTATAGGTTCCCTATAGAAGTCTAACAGACTTGGGTAGGTCCTGATAGTGGAGTACCATGGGAAAGTGTAAAAGAAATAGAGAAAAGAAAGATGCCAAGCAAAAGGTTGTAAAACAAGCCCTAGTTAAGTCAAGCAATGAGTTGTTGTATGAGTCACCCCTGAATGTTGACACAAAGTGTGATGAAGAGAATGGTCTTGCAGTTGAGAGTTTTGACAAAAAAGAAAACTTCACTGTGAGTGTAAGTAGACAAGGACTTGATGAAAAAGAAGATGATTTTGTTGTTGAGATTGATGATGAAGAAGGAGACCTCTTTATGGGTGAAGATGACTATGAACAAGAGTATGATGAACAGGAGTGTGAGGTTGATTTAGAAGGAGAACTCTTGTGTGCTCTAGATACAATCAAGCATCTCAGAAAAAAGAATCAGAGACTAGAATATTGACTTCAACAAGAAAAAGATTCCAAATACAAGGTATGTTCAGATTTTACAAAAGTTTCTTTAGAACTTGAAGAGGCAAGAAATCTGATTGTAGACTTAAAGAGTCAAATTGATGAATCTGACAAATTGATTATCAGCCTAAAGAGAGAAATAGAAGAAGAAAAAAGGATAGTTAGAAATAGTTTCTTTGAGAAAGGAATTGGAAAAGGCATCTTCTATGTTGGACAAGAATCTGTAGTTTGAAAAGAGTACTGAATGCTTAAATGACTTGTTGAGGAAGAAAAAGCATCATAAGGACACTACAAGCCTAGGATATGAAGAACAACAAACTTCTAAAGTCAGGAATACATAAAGGAAGAAGAGAGATTTGAATAATCATTCTGTTGTTCTTGAGGAAGACAAAAAGAAAGCAAAAGATAAAGTTGCTGATGTTGGAAGAGAAAGAACAAATAGGCCCTCAAGACCTCCACCTATCAGACAATACCATTTAATAAGGTACAACTACTCTTAGTTTCATGGTTATTGCTATTCTTGTCATGTTTTTGGTCATAGATATAGAGATTGTAGAACTCACTCAATAAATGGTCTTGGATGGAATAAGGATAAGAGTTCTTATAGTTTGTTAGATCTGGACTATAACAAAGTTTGTTATAATTGTAATAAGACTGGTCACATAGAAAGGGATTGTTGGATGTTTGCAAGATATGATCATAGAAGTTCTTTTTGGTTGTCAAGAGAATATGATTTTGTTTCTCCTGTTGGTCATAAGATCAGATGTTGTAGGTGTCATAAGCTTGGACATAAAGGACTATTTTGTAAGATTAATTTGGTGAAACCTTTTAGTCATCATGAGAAAACAGGGACTATAACAGTTTGGAGAAGGAAACAAGAAAAAGAGAAGAAAGAATATAGCTTGTGCATACTGAACAAGTGACATCTATAAGTGCATAAAGAGAAGCATGAGTTGAGGGGGAGATGATTAATGTATTATCATTCAACCCCTAAACAACACTTGAGAAGTGTTGAGAACAATATTGTGATATTGGCAGAGTTGTATTCATGACAAGATCTGCACCAAAGGTATGTATTGAATGGCTAAGATCAAGTTCTAGAGAAGGTTAATAAGAAAAGTCATTAAGGTCAAAGTGGCAAAGTCTCTGCAAAGTTTCTCCTAGTGATCAGGGTTAGAGGTATTGGTCTAAAGTGTATGACAATATATATTAATACAAGGTCTACACATTGGAGTTGTTTGGTTATCATTATTTTCTTATCTTACAAAGTATTGAAATAGATTAAGATAGTAGATCATGATGAGTGGAACCTTGATAGAACTAAAAGTTGACAAGTGCCTGTTATGACACAACACAAGGCAGTTTTGACCATGATTAGAATGACAATGATGATCTCAATAAAATCTTGATAGTGGTATTATTTTGATGTTGTTGCAAGTTCAACTTTTATCACTGCAACCTTTGGGAATTCTTGGAATAGGGTATAACATCCATCAATGGTTAAGGTGGTGTCTTAGGATGATCTTAGGAAGTCATATAGGATAGTTGTGATAAAGGCACATAGATTTCTTGACAAAAGTATCCCAAGGAGATGTGGTTGAAGTTCATTACCTTGGTGATGAGATGTTTAGTCAGTTAGATCAAGCAATTTGTTCCTTGCCATGATTCTTCTTTTGTTTATTATGAATGAGGTGTAGTCATTTGGTTCTTTTTGGACTTACAGTGTTTTCCTTCGGTCAGTTGGTGCAGTGGGCTTCTTTGGTGCAATGGTGTTGAAATAATGTATCTCTCTTGTCATTTACTTCTTATCAGTCATACCTATTAGGTGATAGTGAAGTTGTGAACAAAAATAGTGAATTGTGTTAGTAGTGCAATGTTATATTTTTTATGCTTTATATTTTGGATGTATGCTAGATCTTGGTGGTTTCATGGAAGATGTCAAAGCTCTATTATTGATAGATAATTTTTCCTTCAATATGACATTTGGTGTTTTCTGCAGTAACATTGTTGTTTTTGTCTTATCATGATGGTCTTAATGCAGTGTTTACTTCATAATATGCTTAGTGTTATGATGACATTTGATACTTTGAAGAAGAAGACCTCTATAGAAGATTTATTAGATCTCATCAAACATTTTTTTTTCAAAAGTTTTTGTTTGACAGACATTGAGTATGACAACATTTTTCAGTGACAGTGCCATTGTGACTAGAACAATGATTTCGTGTTATGAGGCTGATAGGACAGTGACTTTTTGCATATGATAGTACTCTTGGTGCATGACAATGAATAGTCATTTTTCTAACATATTTCATGTTTTATTGAAGTGTCCTTGTAAACATAGAAGGGTAATGTCATACAACGTAACTATACTTTTTGATGTTATTGCAGACTTTGATTTTATTGCAGACTTTTTGACAATATGATGCATGTAGTAAAACTTCATGACAATATATGCTCTTCTCTTTGAAAATAATGCTTTTAATGCCTATATGGTCTTCTACTGTTGATAGAGTTACATGAAATGATCAGATCTTTTTCTTCTAAATGGTAGTGATAGCTGTGAAGTGCTTTGGTGCAGTTCTTCTCTTTGACTATTAGTGGTCTGAGATGGTTTGCAATATAGTAGCATATAATGCTTGAAAGAGAGTTATAGTGATCTCTGTAGTTGGTTAATGTATATTCCTATTTTCATGATGTTATTGAAGATGTTCTTGATGTTTGTGGAGTTACACTCTTACTACAAGTTTCAAAGGTATGACATTCTTCAAATGCTAAGGACAATGTTTTTAGTTTTTATAGTGTTGGTGCAGCGTGTTTTACTACTGCAATGATGTTGTTCATGTTATTATCAATCACATAGGTAGTTTGAGGTGTGTCTTAAATTCTAAGAGCAGTGATAATGTATGATGGTGTTTCCTTTGCTTTGACAATTGAAGAAGACATTTTCCTTACAACTCTTGTATATCACAAGTGATCAGTTGGTTTGTTATGATTGTGGTGACAACATATGCAGTGAAGAGATCAAAGTTCTATGGAGAGTGTTTTTGATGCTCAAAGTCTCCTTGATAATGGTACCTCAAAGATGCCTTAGAACTAGATAGTATGGTTTGGACAACAAGGATTCTTCATGAGATCATGAATGTTTGTGCTTTGATAGTAAAAATTGTATTTGTGTTTGGTCACAGTGATTCATGACAGTGAGACAAGAGACAAGGCTTTGAACAGTGATATTGCTTGAGCAGTGGTTATCTTTTTTTGGTGTTTTTTTATCTTTTTTGTATAAGCATAAAGAAGGATGCCATGAATATTCTAGTCTTTCATTTTGGTTGTATGGATCATGATTTATAAATGATCGTGATTAAGGATTCCTATTTGTATGATTGATGACAGTTTGCTCTGTTTGCTATCTAATAGTGGTACTATGTTTACTAGTGTAGTGACTTCTTGACAATAGCTAGAACACAGTGTTTTAGAAAGACATTGAAATGAACTCAGTGTGACATCTTATGTATCATAGTATAGTGCATAGATAGTGATCATTCTTCTTTACAGTGGATAGTAGACTTGACAATAGTATCCTTCCACTACTTCTCTAGTATGATATCTCAGTGACTTGTTACTACATGACACTACTATGTTTGTCTCAGGGGGCTTTTCATTTCTTTATCATTGTTGTCAAAAGGGGGAGAAGATGAAAAGTGTTTGATGATGATGTTAGTTTGACATCAATGCCAAAGGGGGAGTTTGTTGACTTTGGCATGCTATTTGGTTGTTATTGATGTCAAAGGTTACAAGACCAAGATAAAGGTTAGGGTTATGTATAATGGTGTTGTCTTAGTTAGGATGATGGTGTTTAGGTTGATGGTCTTGTCTCAGTGTGACTTGATGATCTTGGGTATTGATAACAAGGAGTCCAAAATATTGGAGGATGCCTCAAGGAAGGATGTTTATGTCATGATGAGTCATGCTCATGTTATGATCTTCTTCATGCTTCAAAGGAATAGTTTACATGATAAGATATGCATAATGAATGGTGTTTAGGATGTCTTCATGGTGATGTTGAACAAAGATGTCTTCATAGTATTCATAATCTTAGTAATTATACTCATAATCAGGTGATGATGATGGTGTTTTGATATTGGTACAGTTTATCTTTGATGACAAAGGTTGTTGCTTCATTCTTTGCATGGTGTTATGCATTACATGGTATTGTTCATGATACAAAGTTGTTGCAAAGTTTCATCATATTCAAATTGTTGTGTGGTTGTTGTCCTTGATGGCCAAAGGTTGATGATAAAGGACAGTGGATGAAAAAAGGATAGTGAAGTATGGACAAAGCAAAAGTTACCTTGATATGTATCTTGATGGGTTGTTAAGTTTTTGCAATGCTCTTAGTCAAAGGAGTCCAAAAGATTTTTGAAACAATGGATCATACAACAGGTCTTGTTTGTAATGCTAATGTTAATGTGTTCATGGTTAGGATGAATTTAGGGAGTTCATCATGGTCATATAGGTACATGGTCATTCAATGCAGAGAATAAAGATATCATCTAGAAGTTATGATGCCATGTTCAGATCATAAGAAGTTATGATGTCATGTTAAGATCATAAGAAGTTATGATATCATGTTAAGATATTGCTTCATAGTATCAATGGTGCATTCATTTCAAGTGATTACAGTGAGTTTTTTATGCCATAAGGTTATTTAATATGCAAGCTCATGTCTTCATCAAGGTTCTAGGGTTTAGTAGTGTCTTCAAGTCTTGAAAACCCTAAAAGTTCTAACACTAATCATAGTTTAAACCCTAAGAAAAAGTGTTATAAAAGGTAAACTAAGATGGACGAGTTACTTTTGTTATAACTTTGTATTGACTTATGATAGCAGGTTAAAGGTAACTTAAGTTACCACTTGAAGGGCACCAACATCATAATGCAATCAACCTATCGACCTAGTAGAACTAGCCATCTCGGTTCAACTTTATGACTTGAGTGCTAAAAGGATTATCAATGGTCCAAATTAAAACTCTCAGTGGCATGAAAAGAAAATTAAGTGGTTGTGATTGAGTTTCCTTTTGAATGCCAATGGTCACCTCTGCCTAGTTAAGATTGATGGGCAGTTGGTGCATAAGAATCCCTAAAGTTGTTTTTGAAAGCTTTTTATGATGCAAAAGGCCAAAAAAAAATGTTTTAGAGATTGTAAGGTGTTTGTGAATGATTTGATTGATGATTGGAGTTGAGGAGAGATATATCTTCATGTAGATATGTAATTTGTTAGGCTTGGTGATGATATACAGGGTATCTGAACAACTTGAAGATTGATAATCATTTGCATGATATACAGAGGTTGTCCTTCTTGAAAACAAGAAAATTGCTTGCAGTAAGGGATTGATTATTGGTTAATTTTTGCAAAGGATAAAAGAGATTTTGATTTATTTATATTAACATTGTGTTTGAGTAGTTTGTTGATTGAAAGCAATAGGAGATATAAGGTTTTGTATTGTAGAGAATCAGGGCAGCCCCCTGAATTGAGTTTTCTTTCTTATGTTCACATTTTTCTAGTGAGGCTTGCTTGGTCAGTGAGACCTATTTGTATCCAATGAGGCTTACCTTGTTAGTGAGGCTTACTTGGTCAGTGAGACCTGTTTGTAGCTAGTGAGGCTTGAATGTAACTAGTGAGGTTTTGATTTTCCAGTGAGGCATAATAACATGGAAGGATTCAAGAGTGGTTTTTAATCCCTACGAGGATTTTCCACTCATCAAAAATATGTGTTATGGTTCATGTTGTTTATCTTTATGTGTGTGCCCTAATGTCTTGTCTTTAAGGTCTTGATCATACCGATTACCATCATATTTATGCATATGTGTTTGATAAATATTTAAAGTCTCTCTCATTGTCTATCCAGTAAATGAAAGATGGCAAAAAGTTTTAAAGTTTATAGACCACTAATTCACCCCCCTCTCAGTGGTCTTGTACTCCAACAAATATATGTGCTTATGTGGTGCAGGAGCACCCGCACATGATCAGGATATAGGTCCGCATGATGACATACATGATCAGGATATAGGATAATTATCAGTATGATGACAGGATAGCCTATTTTTAGTATGTTTGACTTTAGCATGTAATAAGGTCCATTGGACCGATGCTATGTATTAGATCAGCATAGGAGTATGTGTAGGCAGTTAGAGATCGGGATAAGGTTAACTGAGCTGTCCTCTCTCCCAGCCGCTTGGAAGCTCCCAGCCGCTGGGAAGTGAGTTGGTAGTACTCGAAGGATTTGTTATATATACCTTCGATCTGTTAGGGTTTAGGGACAGTTCATATTGATATTGAGATTGATGTTGATAGATGTATTGGTGTTGTGTTGAGTTGAGAACAGTTCAGACATTGTGAATCTGTATTCAGGACTTTTGAATTTCAATTGAATAAGATCTCATCTTTTGCAGTATCTGGTTGTATCAGTTATATCTGTGTTGATTTCCTTTCCGTTTGCAAGTTAATGGGTACTTTCAACCCTTCCACCGGTTGATCCTGCAAATCGGTGGAATGGTCCTGTATTATAGCTTAGGTTGCATTTGTGTTTTCTGTTTATGCATTGCATTGTTCAAGAGATCTGTTAGGAGCATGCTGTGAATCAGCCTAGCATCCTCATGTGCTAGGTATAGAAAGATAAGTTGTTAGACTTTGGTTTGAAGGTGATCCGGCCCAGTCGTCACATTGTCTTTATGTAATTGTGCGGTTCTGAGTGTTTACATGCAGTGGACGGATACACAGGAGTCTGCATGTGCATTTCCAGCCGGAGCAAGCCGCATCATCATCTGCGAATGCATCGCCATCCGGATCGGGTCGTGAGACTGTTGAAGTTTGCAAGTTGCAAGTGCATCAGGATGTTTTGAGTTGGATATATACTCAGTGTATATATCACAGTCAGGATCATCTCTCGGAGAAGCTCATCGTCCGCATATCGCTAACAGATGCGGGTGTGAAAGTTCAGTTTTTGTCTAAGTATTGAAGAGTTCATCAGGATGATGTGTGACGTCATCGTCATCAGGATATGACGTCATCGTCATCAGGATATTGAGATATCCCCCTATGCATATTGATCCTATCATCGCTAAGGGTTTAGGCATCTGCGAAGGCTCTCGGCAGAAAGTTGTGAAACATCATCAGGAGGTGTATCGGCGTAGGCAGAAAGTTGTTAAGCATCATCAGGAGGTTCCAAGACAACCGGATAAATTAGATCATGATGCTGTTGCTTGTATCGTCGGGCAGTGGAGCGTCGAAGGCAAGGTGTTGAAGGTGATCGTCATCAGGATATTTGGAGCAACCGGATATTTGGATATCCTGCTGACGAAGGTGGTGTCGAATATCATGATGATGCCGCTTGTGTTTGGAGCCCGATGAACAGTGAAACCGGAGGATGTTTGCGTCCGTTGATTATCATGATGATGATGATAGGCGACAGGCGGAGGAGGTGAACAGTAGTCGACAGGAGGATAATCGCGATCATCCGAAATATGATGATGCTGTTGAAATATGATGATGCTGTTGTTGTTTTTAGGAAATATGATGATGATGCTGAGCCGATAGTGAATTTTATCATGTTGTTTGTATTGTTGGCAGCTCCTTCCTGTTAGTTTAGCCTCCGTTGCGTTTCGCTCTGCATCATAGTGGTATCAGAGCAAAGGTTAGGATCTTCTGGAAAAGATAAGCAGGATGTCAGACGAAGAAGGAACATCTGAGGTTCCAGCAAGGATGACCAACGCTGAGTTGGCAGTTCTGGTGAAGAAACAGATTGCAAAAAGCAAGGCCGTGAAGGCTCAGAATCAGGAGTTGAAAGATGAGTTAGCAAAGTTGAGGAGCAGAGTAGGTTCTGGTAGAGAAGATGATAGGGAAGAAGAAGAGATCCCTAATTGGAGCGAGGAGGTCGTTCCTGCAGACCAGAGGCCACTGTTGAACGCCCTCAAGGCCATGGAGAGGAGAACCATGGATGTGAAGCTGGATTTGCCAGTGTTTACAGGTAAGATGGACCCTGATTCAGTGATGGAATGGATAGATTGTTTGAACAATTTCTTTGTAACAGAGGAGATACCAGAACAACAGAGAGTGAAGATAGCACAGTCAAAGATGAAAGAAGTTGCCTTGACATGGTGGAACTTTGTTCAAGATGATAGAGTGCAGGAAGGAAAACGTAGAGTTGCCACATGGAAGAAGATGATGGAATTGGTAAAGGAAGCTTATATTCCTTTGGATTACAGTATCCAGTTACACAAGAGGAAGCAAAACCTGAAGCAGAAGGAGCTAGATGTCAGCTCATATACAGAAGAGTTCATGAAACTCTGTATGAAGACAAAGGTGAAAGAAAGTGAAGAAGAAAAGGTAGCCAGATACCTTAATGGATTGAGGTTTAATATTCAGGAAGATCTGAGTCTGCATAACCCAGATACAGTGCAGAAAAGCTTTCAGTTGGCATTGAAAGTGGAAGAAAAGTTGAAGAGAAAACAAGAACAGAACAATAGAGGAAGAGGAAGACAACAAAGAGGTGGAAGAGGTCCTTTCAGAGGCAGAGGACATGGACAGGGATATCAAGGGGAATCCAGTCATGACAATAGTAAGGGCACCAATAGTCAGGATCAGAGAGAGAATTACAGTCAGCAAGGAAACTTCAGAGGTAGAAGACCTTACAGAGGAAGATCCCAGGGCAGAGGATCCATCAGGTGTTACAACTGTAACAAAGAAGGCCATATAGCCAGCAGATGTCCAGACAAGGCCACCAGCTCAGCAGGAGAAAGGAGGACAAATCTGGTCAAAGAACCTGATAATCAAAGTAGGACAAGCTCTAATGAATTTCAGAGTGTGAATGGTCCTGAGAATTATGGATATCCAGAAAGTGGAGAGTCCCTGATGATGAGAAGAACAGTAACTACCATGAAGGTACCTGACAAAGAAGCCCCTCAAAGGAAGTCTCTTTTCAGAACCATTTGCAAAGCAGGAGGTAAGGCATGTAAGGTTTTGATTGATTCTGGTTCTACTGAGAACTTTGTATCTGAAGAAATGGTGGTAAAGCTGAAGCTTAGGAGATTGCCTCACCCATCTCCCTATAAAGTCTCATGGCTTACTCAAGGTCAGCAGACAACTGTAGAAGAGCAGGCTTGGGTAGAATTTCAGATTGGTGGATATAAGGATAGGTTGTTGTTTGATATCACCAAGATGGATGCTTGCAACCTTTTGTTTGGTAGACCATGGCAGTATGATCTGAAGGGACAGCATGATGGTGTTAAAAACACCTATAAAATCACTAAAGATGGTAGAGATGTAACACTATTCCCATTAAAGGAGAAAGAGGAGAAGTCTAAAGGAAAAGAGGTGAAGGTCATGCTGATGGAAGGCAAACAGTTCATGAAAGAAGTAGCAGCAGAAGGTGCAGTTGCATATGCCCTAATCCCATGTATGAGTGTGAAAAACAAACAGCAGCAAGAAGGCAAGAAAGAGAAGAAGCCAAGGTTGATAGACCCAGCTGTCCAAGAGTTATTGGATAAGTACAAAGGTGTCATCTCAGAGGGAATGCCAAGATCCCTACCACCTGTCAGAGATATCATTCATTGCATAGACTTGATTCCAGGGTCTACACTTCCAAATAAAGCAGCTTATAAGCTTACCCCAGAACAGAATGCAGAAGTAGCCAGACAGATTGAAGAATTGATGAATTCAGGTCTGATTGGGAAGAGTTTGAGTCCATGTGCAGTACCAGCTGTACTAGCACCAAAGAAGGAAGGCACTTGGAGGCTTTGCACAGATTCCAGAGCCATCAACAAGATCACAATCATGTATAGGTTTCCAATCCCCAGAATTGAGGATTTACTTGATTGTTTGGGAAGTGCCAAGTACTTTACAAAAATAGATTTGAAGAGTGGATACCATCAGATCAGGATTAGACCAGGTGATGAGTGGAAGACAGCATTCAAAACAAATGAAGGGTTATATGAATGGAAGGTTATGCCTTTTGGGTTGTCTAATGCCCCTAGTACTTTCATGAGGCTGATGAATGAGGTTCTGAAGGAATTCATTGGTAAGTTTGTCATAGTCTATTTAGATGACATTCTGATTTTCAGTAACACCAAAGAAGAACATCTCAGACATATAGATCTGGTTCTCAAGAGGTTACATGAAGAGAAGCTGATGATAAACTTGGACAAGTGCTTGTTCATGAAAAAGGAGATCACATATTTAGGTTTTGTCATTTCACAAGGAAAGCTAAAGATGGATAAGGAAAAGGTGAGTGCCATATTGAATTAGCCAACTCCACAGACCATGAATGATGTCAGAAGTTTCCATGGGTTAGCAACCTTCTACAGAAAGTTTATAAGAGGGTTCAGTCATATTTGTGCACCCATGCTGGATACCATCAAAGGAGGACAGAAGTGCAGGTTTGTTTGGACTCAAGGAGCAGATGATTCCTTTGAGGCATTGAAGAGGAAGGTGGCACAGCAGCCAGTCCTTGCACTTCCAGATTTCAACAAGATCTTTCAGGTAGAGTGTGATGCTAGTCACATGGCCATTGGAGCAGTACTCAGTCAAGAGGGTAGACCAATTGCATTTTTCAGTGAAAAGCTCAATGATGCTAAGAAAAGGTATTCATCATATGATCTGGAAATGTATGCTTTAGTTCAGTCCCTTAAGAAATGGAGGCATTACCTGATGCCAAAGGAGTTCATAGTATTCACAGATAACCAGGCTCTGAGTTTCATCAACAGCCAGGAGAAGCTGAACCACAGACATATGAAGTGGGTAGAAACCTTACAGGCTTTCACTTTTACCTTGAAGCATAAGAAAGGGGTCAAAAACAAAGTTGCAGATGCTTTGAGTAGGAGAGTTCTCACAGTAAATCAGATTCAGTTAGAGAGTGTTGGTATTGATTCACTCAAGACCATGTATGAGTCTGATGAAGATTTTGGAGAAATATATTAGGTCTGTACTTCTTTTGGGGAGAAATACCATGCTGAGTTCTCTGAATTCCTGATCCAGGATGGATTGTTGTTCAAGGGTGGACAGTTGTGTATCCCAAGGTGTTCCATGAGATTAAATATAATCAAGGAGAAACATTGTGGAGCCATGGCAGGTCATTTTGGTCTAGATAAGACCCTTGATCTAGTCAGGAGGCATTATTTCTGGCCTAAGTTGCAATCAGATGTCAGGAAATTTGTGGAGACATGTGTCATATGCCATAAAGCTAAAGGTAGGTCAACTAATGCAGGGTTATATCAGCCCTTACCCATTCCTTCCAGACCATGGGAAAGCATCAGTATGGATTTTGTCTTGGGTTTACCAAGGACCAGGAGAGGATTTGACAGTGTTTTTGTTGTAGTGGATAGATTCAGTAAAATGGCACATTTCTTGCCATGCAAGACCACTGCTGATGCCTCATACATTGCAGATTTATTCTTCAGGGAGATTGTCAGAATTCATGGGTTGCCTTTGAGCATAGTTTCAGACAGAGATGTGAAGTTTGGGGGTCACTTCTGGAGAACCCTTTGGAGGAAACTGGGAACCAATTTGTCTTTTTCCTCTGCATATCATCCTCAAACGGATGGTCAGACTGAAGTAGTGAACCGTTCCTTGGGGAATCTGCTTAGATGCTTGACAAAACATCATGGAGAGAAGTGGGACAATATTCTGTCTCAAGCTGAGTTTTCATATAATGATACTGTCAACAGGAGCACAGGGAAATCACCTTTTCAGGTAGTTTATGGAATGCATCCCAGAGGAATTTTGGAGTTGCGAGATCTACCTACAGCAGATCCTGTTAGTGCAGATGGAGAAGCTTTTGCTGAAGCCATCAAGGAGGTCCATGATCAGGTCAAGACCCAACTCCAGCAAACCACATTGAAATATAAGGAATATGCTGATAAGAAAAAGAAGGATGTTCAATTTGATGTTGGAGATTTGGTTTGGGTTCACTTGAAGAAAGACAGGCTTCCTAAGGGAAAGTATACTAAGCTCATGCAAACGAAAGTTGGACCATGTCAGATTTTGCAAAAGCATGGACAAAATGCTTATGAGATCCAACTCCCACCTGATCTTGGTTTGTCTCCTATCTTCAATGTATGTGATTTAACTCCATACAAGGCTAATCCAGATGCAGATCAGGATATCCTACAGGATACAGTTGCTGGAGACATTCCCCAACATGATCCCCCACAGTTACAGCAGGTTTTGGACACTAGAGTGGTCAAACAGACCAGGAACAAAAAGTACTTGGAGTACCTCGTCTCTTGGAAGGGACAGCCGAACTCTGAAGCAGTATGGATGACTGCAGAACAGATACAGAAACATGGTGCCGACCTTGATACTCTCATCTCAAGTGGACTTGAGATTTCTTCTTTTGGGGAGTATGGTGCAGGAGCACCCGCACATGATCAGGATATAGGTCCGCATGATGACATACATGATCAGGATATAGGTTAATTATCAGTATGATGACAGGATAGCCTATTTTTAGTATGTTTGACTTTAGCATGTAATAAGGTCCATTGGACCGATGCTATGTATTAGATCAGCATAGGAGTATGTGTAGGCAGTTAGAGATCGGGATAAGGTTATCTGAGCTGTCCTCTCTCCCAGCCGCTTGGAAGCTCCCAGCCGCTGGGAAGTGAGTTGGTAGTACTCGAAGGATTTGTTATATATACCTTCGATCTGTTAGGGTTTAGGGACAGTTCATATTGATATTGAGATTGATGTTGATAGATGTATTGGTGTTGTGTTGAGTTGAGAACAGTTCAGACATTGTGAATCTGTATTCAGGACTTTTGAATTTCAATTGAATAAGATCTCATCTTTTGCAGTATCTGGTTGTATCAGTTATATCTGTGTTGATTTCCTTTCCATTTGCAAGTTAATGGGTACTTTCAACCCTTCCACCGGTTGATCCTGCAAATCGGTGGAATGGTCCTGTATTATAGCTTAGGTTGCATTTGTGTTTTCTGTTTATGCATTGCATTGTTCAAGAGATCTGTTAGGAGCATGCTGTGAATCAGCCTAGCATCCTCATGTGCTAGGTATAGAAAGATAAGTTGTTAGACTTTGGTTTGAAGGTGATCCGGCCCGGTCGTCACATTGTCTTTATGTAATTGTGCGGTTCTGAGTGTTTACATGCAGTGGACGGATACACAGGAGTCTGCATGTGCATTTCCAGCCGGAGCAAGCCGCATCATCATCTGCGAATGCATCACCATCCGGATCGGGTCGTGAGACTGTTGAAGTTTGCAAGTTGCAAGTGCATCAGGATGTTTTGAGTTGGATATATACTCAGTGTATATATCGCAGTCAGGATCATCTCTCGGAGAAGCTCATCATCCACATATCGCTAACAGATGCGGGTGTGAAAGTTTAGTTTTTGTCTAAGTATTGAAGAGTTCATCAGGATGATGTGTGACGTCATCGTCATCAGGATATGACGTCATCGTCATCAGGATATTGAGATATCCCCCTATGCATATTGATCCTGTCGTCGCTAAGGGTTTAGGCATCTGCGAAGGCTCTCAGTAGAAAGTTGTGAAACATCATCAGGAGGTGTATCGGTGTAGGCAGAAAGTTGTTAAGCATCATCAGGAGGTTCCAAGACAACCGGATAAATTAGATCATGATGCTGTTGCTTGTATCGTCGGGCAGTGGAGCGTCGAAGGCAAGGTGTTGAAGGTGATCGTCATCAGGATATTTGGAGCAACCAGATATTTGGATATCCTGCTGACGAAGGTGGTGTCGAATATCATGATGATGCTGCTTGTGTTTGGAGCCTGATGAACAGTGAAACCGGAGGATGTTTGCGTCCGTTGATTATCATGATGATGATGATAGGCGACAGGCGGAGGAGGTGAACAGTAGTCGACAGGAGGATAATCGCGATCATCCGAAATATGATGATGCTGTTGAAATATGATGATGCTGTTGTTGTTTTTAGGAAATATGATGATGATGCTGAGCCGATAGTGAATTTTATCATGTTGTTTGTATTGTTGGCAGCTCCTTCCTGTTAGTTTAGCCTCCGTTGCGTTTCGCTCTGCATCATTATGCAATCTTGTCTGTGTGTGTAAATCATTTTGCTTCAGCTATATATACCTCGTGCTATTAATGTGTTTGTGTATGTGTGTAGGTAATTTTCCATTGCCCATGGAAAATCAGAGGTCAAATAGATAACCCTATATATTAGTCATGGGGAGCCAACCTAGTCCCTAAGATGGACTATGGTTATTTGTGAATGAGAATGATGTATTTTGTTGTCTTTTAATTTATGACATTTTTGTAAGGTTCACCCTTTTGATTTATCACCTTGATGTGTTTTAGTTGTAATGTTTTGGTTTGCACAATTTTAGTGCTAAATATTTATGAACCCTTTTTATGAGGATTTATGAGTCCCCTTGTGTTAATTATCATCAAATAATGACCCTAGGTCATACCCCTAGGGTCTAGGGCCATTCTTAGCATGTAACTTAAACTAGGTGTAACCCTTGTATTGTCACCTTAACTCTACCCTTGAGTAAAGTGATGAGTTTGGGAGATGTGAGAGGTGGTTGGCATGTTACCATCCCACCTAAACTAACCCCACTCACCTAGGTTAAGGCTACTCTTGTCTTGAGTGCTTTAGAAGCTTATAGATTCTTCTCATGTGTGTGAGACCTCTTCCCTATGCTCTCACACATGTGTGAGAGCATATTTGGGGAAGAGTGTAGCATAGTTGAATGAGAAGGTGACAAGTGTCACCTCCTCATTCATGAGGGGTCTCCGATGTGTGATCCCTTCTCCCTATGCTCTCACACATGTGTGAGAGCATAGGGAGAAGGGATCACACATCATGTGTGAGAGCATAGGGAGAAGGGATCACACATCGGAGACCCCTCATGAATGAGGAGATGACACTTGTCACCTTCTCATTCATGTGAGAGTATTTGTGGGAGAGTGTGTAGCTTTCTTGAATGGTAGGGTGACAAGTGCCACCTCCTCATTCTTGTGGGGTTGTGAGAGGGTTTTGTGGATGAAGGAGAAGGTGACAAGTTACACCTTCACATTCATTAGGGCTTGTGAGAAAAGCTTATTTATCTCTCTTTGAGAAGAGGGAAGGGTTATTTTTCTTTTTTGCATTTTTATTGTTGATTTTGGAAGGAGAGAAAGACTTGGAGATACTTGGAAGGATTTTTAGGGAAAAGACTCTTGGGAACTCTTCACCATCACCTTCTACACTTGGAGCTTGAGAGGTATGCTCTCAAGGCTTCAAGCCTTCTTTTATTTTATTTTTGCTTATATATATGCATGTGTTATGGTTATTATGCTCTTGAGTTTTTAGTTTTATGTTGTGTGGGTTTTATGGGTTGTTTTGGTGAGCTCTCCATGTGAGATAACTCACCTTGTTATGGTTGAGAGAGGTGTGAACCTCCTTGGGGTACCCTCATCTTTTGGAGGAGTTTTGATGGCCATGGGACTTATTATGAAGTTTGGGATTTATGGTTATGGCAAGAGTGCCTTGTGTTATTTGGAGTATGATAAGTTTTAATGGCAAGAGGCCATGAGTTTGAGCATTATTGAGTTATTGTGTTTTGGTTCCCCTTGAGTAGAGAGTTGTCCACTCTCTCACCCCTAAAATCCATTGTTTAATGGGTTTGTTATGTGAGTATCCTTGGGAGGGTGTTTAAGTGTTTTGTGTGTGTTTTGTAACCCTTGTTTTGCTTGAGATCGATTATTTGGATGGCCTCCTATCTTGGGAGTGTCCTACTTGTAGGCCTAAGGTTGAGAGGTGAGCTCTCCATGGGCTTGGAGAACTTATTTTTGTGTTTGTAAGTTTTGGTGGCTCTTGGAGAAGATTTGAGTTTGGAAGAAACTATTAGTTCATTAGTTTTTGTATGAGTTGTAAAAGTTATGGCAAGGAGGTTGCCTTGGCCTAAATGGGCTTTTAATAGTTCATTGTTATCATTAGAGTCAAATCTCTCTTAGGATGTCCTTTATGAGTTTTCAAATACCTTGTAATACTTTGGTTATTCAAACTATATGAATGTTTTGAGTTCTTTTGTTTATATTTGATCCTATGGAAATGTAATCTTTGGTGTAAAAGAAAATATCTCTCTCCTTAGATGTCTTCACTTTGGGTATTCATAAATTAAATGGTTAAAGAGAAAAATAATTATGCCTAATGTGGTAGAAAAATAAATATATTATGCTTATTGTGATTAAAAGAAAATAGTTTACCCTCTTGTATATATAAAAATAAAAAAGAGTATAGACCTAATTGCTAAACAAAAATGAGCAAAGATAGTTCTATAATATTATTCTCTTCTATGAAATTGATTCTTTATATATATATATATATATATATATATATATATATATATATATATATATATATATATATAATGTAATAGAGCTTGCTGGATTTTAATGAAATCATTGTTTTTTAATTTTATTTTACACAGTAACCATTTTAGGACACACACACACACACACACAATATTTAGCCTACTATATGTTACTAGTGTTTTATTTTTTTTAATAGAGAATAGTTTTAAGAAAGGTAAATGTAGTATCGAATTAGTATCAAACCTAGGGTTGTGACTATTTTATTTTTTGTTAAAGCTCATATAAAAGGAAGCATGTCAGCCGCAAGCTTTTATAGAGTTGGGGGGTACAAGACCCCGTTCCCTTTTATCCCGTTATGCTGTCAAAATTTTCCTAGACTTTAGATGGGTATGGTATTTAATTTACTTTGATTATTTATTTTTCTGCATTGGATTGTGTAAATGTTTTATATTCAAAATCATGTTAGCAACATTAATTTAATGCTATTTTAAAGTTGTAATTACTTCTAGGGTTAGATTCTGATTCATATTGGAATCGTTCCACTCATCTAGTAAACCCTAAGGTTAGATTCTAAAGTAGAAACCAACCCTTTTAGCATCACTCCCCATGACACACACCCCCTTAGTGGTTATCATCTTGTACAGATTGCAAAATGAGTTTCACATTATCCTGTTTGTGATTGACTCCCTAACTTCAGGTGACATGCCTAACATTGGTTGCAGGTGCAACTACGTTATGTATGCATGTCATCAAGCACATGTGATGCACATGAGGGGGTTTTAGAGTCAAGTGGGAAATGTTTTTGATAATTCATGTCATGATCTCATGAAAAATGTGGTCATGACATGTGGTTATCGGGTCATAACCACATGGCAAATGTGGGCATGAAAAGAGCATAGGAGGTAGATAGGGGAGGCAAGAAGAGAGTGAGAGAAGATATGAAGTAGAGAGGAGAGGGAAGTAGAGAATCAGAGAGAGGGTAGGAGGTAGAGAGGGGAGGGAAGAAAAGAATGAGAGATAGGGTAGGAGGTAGAGAGGAGAGGGAAGTAGAGAGTGAGAGAGAGGGTAGGAGGTAGAGAGGGGAGGGAAGAAGAGAGTGGGAGAGAGGGGAGGGAAGTAGAGAGTGTGAGAGAGGGTAGTGTTGTGTGGTTACACAACATGCCCCATTTTGACTTGACACAATAGGGACCCAACTTTTTTCACTGCTTTGGCTTGCTGTTTTTCCGTTTTGGGCAGTCTGGTAAAATTAGTCATGTAGGTAGCTCTGTAGGGGGTAGATAGGTCACCATGATGAGGTCATTTGTCAAAGTTAGTATTCATATCATTAACCTCATGGTTGGAAAGTATATGAAATTCCAAGCAGGTTTGCCTTTTGGATCACCCTAAAATTCTCTAAGGGGAGAAAGTTATGTTAAGTCAAAGTTTTGGTCAAACTTGATATTGTGAGGAAGGGGGGTCATGTTTCAAACATCAGTCATATTATATAAGATCACCCTGATATAAGTTTATCACCCAATAATCACTTGGTTTGCAGATTCTGAATGTTAATTTTACGTGATAGCTGTTATCTGCCCGTTAAACAACTTCAGTTTATTTGCGAGAGTCATATTTTTAATATCTGTCATCTTATGAATATCACCCTCGTCACAAAATATCACCCTATGCCAATATGATGATGACATCATCGAAACCCAATAGACAAAGAATATCACCTTGGTGATGAAGTCATCATTCTATTTTACCCCGCGGAAGTATATATCTGATACCCACCATATTCAATAACATGACGGTGACATCATTACAACATAACGCTTAAACAAGGTTGTCAACATCCTGACGTCACCCTGATCTTTTTCAAGGAGGTCATTTTATTTGCGGGAACATATTTTGAACATCCCCTGATCTTAAATTCATGACTCAATTTACATGTGGTCAATGTTGACCACATCACCCGATTCCTTTGCATTAGTTTTGCCGCTCAAAGGTGGGGGGTCATTTTATCCAAAGGGGATCATATTTTGAATATCACCCAATCCTTCGAAGATCACCCCCCTCCCATTTCCTAACATCAAATGCACATAAATGTGGTAGATGGATTCCCACCGATTCTGAATACAATTCAAACACTTGGCATCATCCATGGATTCCCTATAGAAGATCAACGAATTAAGCCATCCCAACACAGTTTTACCCTAATTCACCCTATGGATGCGTTTAAATGTATCTTTCCAAGGTTATTTTCATTTACCTTGCAAAAAAATGAAAAATTATAGAGCAAAGAAGTCAAACCCTCATAACGAGCTACTTGTGAACGGACTAGAGCTTGTAGCGTAACAAAATGGGTGATCATCAGCATTTGCGACCCTTTTCCATAATCACCCACCTAACCCAGGAGGAAAGCATTATCAGGTAAGTAATTGAAAACCCTCCTATTATCATTTTCTATACATTCAGGTAGTATGTTCTTTCTTATGGTTTGAATCTGCAAGTGTGCACATCATGATGTAGTAAAAATGATAAATAGAGTATGCATGATGTTGTAAAGATATATAATGTTGTATGAATGCATATGGATATCGTATGGTAAAATAAGGCATTTTTATTGTAGGAGCCCATGACAGACCTCAGACAGAATAGGTCTGATTTAGAATTTTTTAAACCTATGTTTGTTCAGCCTGAAGGGGTACAATTCAAGTATGGCATCATTGGAGACACTCACCAAGGAAATACAGACCTGGTGGTATGGTCCACCATAATAGATCATGATAAAGACAATACCCTTGTGGATGCAATAGATGTCTTAGGAATGTGGCATGCAGCTAGATTCCCATATGCCATGGACACCCCAGAGCTAGTAGTGAAATGTGCCAGGAACTATAACCCTCAGACCAGGTGGGTGGAGAAGCATGGAAGAGTATATGCGGACTTTTCAATTAAGGGCATCACCTCTATGTTTAACCTGCTAGTTGGAAAGAGGGTGGTTAATGTGGATCTACATAAACTGGAGATAGAGTATAATAATAAGAAGAAGAATGCAAGGAAGAGGATGTACCAATGGAGGTCAAAGAGCAGCACCTACATTGCCTTAGCTAAATTGCCCGTACACTTGTATAAGTTTGATTTTGATGATGAGTACCAGTACATGATTGCCCTACTCAACAGGATGACAGGTATGCCTCATGCTAGAAGTTTTAAGAATTAGATGTTTGGAATCATCCAGATGGTCCTTTATATAGATAACAAGCCATTATGGGCCAAGATCATTAGTGATGCACTGGATGAGGAGATGAGGAACCTGGGAGTTCAGGAATGCTCATTCCATATGACCTCATATGTTGTGTACTCATGTACCTACAAGGGAACCTTTGATGCATTGACTACAGTGGGTAAGGCTGGTGGTGATACCTCCAGTACTATTGCCAGTGTCTATGGGCTGGTATATGTGCTCAGATTCACACAGCATAGAGCATGTAATAGGAGGCCTAAAAATGATGTATCTATAGCCATTTGCATTGGCTAGATCTTATGACCCTTATGGAAGGATGCATAAAATAATAGGAAAAGCTGTTCACCAAAAGCATCTGGAGGATTTTTGGATAGATTGTGAGAATGAATCTGAGGTGAGAAGAAGAAAATACCAAAGGCTCACCTTGAATCAAATAAGGACATATGACTGCATCCTAGTGCCAGCACAACTAAAGAAGGATGATGGAAAAATGATATTAAATGAATATGAAGATAAGAAGGTTCACAATGACACCATCTCAGCCCCTAATCTAACACAGCCAGAGGATATTTCCTTGGATCAGTTTACAAGTGGGGTGTTATAGTTAACCCAAACTTGGGTAGATGAATAGATAGATGGATTGAACAAAAGGGGTGTAGCCCTTACTATAGATGCCAAGATGAAAATGCAAGAACTAACTAATGAGGAGTATGATGACTTCCTCAATGAGAAAAGGAAGTCCAATGGAGAAAGGTTGCTTACCCAAAAACAGAGGAAGGGCCCCCCTAGAGGTAATAAAACTGAAGATGAACCTAAAGGGGAGATAATTGAAAGGGTTGCCATACCAGCTATAGGTGCATCAACATCAGGACAAGCATTTGCATCATCTACACTGCCTCTAATGGATAAACCAAAGACAAAGAGGATCTTGAGGCCACAGCTATAGAAACTACAGAAGTATAAGAAGAAGGCCAAACCTCACAACAGGATGTAGAAGAAGATATCCCTTTTGAGGAAATATAGGTAGAAAAAGAGGCTACAAATGATGACCCAATGATGGTCAGCAGGAAGAGGAGGGTGTCGCCGCTAACATCACCACCCAAGAAGTAGAGAACATCTATGCAAGGTGATATGAGGGATGATCCCATTGTATTAAGAGGAGCTAGTGGTGAAGTATTTAGGAAGGAGCTATAGCATGATGTGCCACTTCCCACCATAATCAAGTTTAAGACTAAGAAAGTAGAAGAACAAGCAAAAGAGGCTTCCAAGGCAGGTCAGGGTGGTCCTTTCTCCTTGGAGGACACCGTGGACCTATTGGATGATGAAGTAGTATAGAATGTAGCTTCTCAGAGAATGGAGACTCTCACCTCTAGTACCTGCATGACTCCACATGGGACCCCATTAGAACAGATGGCGGTATTGGAGGAGGCAAAGAAAAATCTCAGAAAGAAAATAAAAGTAGCCCAGAGAGGGTAACCCAACAAATCAGGCTTGACAAGTTGATCAATCAGGTGACTAGCCCTATAGTTATAGATTTGACATATAGGGAGGATGTGAGCCCCAAAGACAAGGCAGGTGCACCTAATGTAATAGAGAAAGTTGAAGCAGCCAAGTAGGTAGGAGAAGAGAGCAATGCTCCAGATATGGGCTAGCAACAACATGAGATACCCGTTGAGCCAAAGATAGTAGAAGTCCAATAGAAAGGCAGGGGTGATAAAAGTACATCAGGTGATGATGCCGCCCAGACTCAAGGAGATACAAGAGAAAAAGATAAATCAGGTCATGAGGACCTTAAGACACGGGACATCGGTGCATTGGGTACAAAACAAAATGTGACCCAAGATCAAGGTGATGCACCAAGGCCAAACACATAGACAACCACGGATGTTGATATGCCTCAAGATGAGGAAAATACTAAAGTAGATGAAACTCAGAAAGAGGGAGTGCAGGATCAAGCACAGGATCATCATGTGGACATTCCACAAGATCCTCCCCCATAAAAGGAAGCCTCTTGGCAAGAGGAGATGCAACAAGATCCCCCTCATGAGGAACTCCATGAGGAAGAAATTAGGAAGTCACCTTCTCCACCCAGAATAGAAGCAGATGCTAGGGATCATGGTAGATAGGATGATGACAAATGACATCAAGGATCCAGAGATGAAGTGCCTTAGTGGCTGGAGAAAGAAATAGGTATGGAACAAGGTCTTAAAATTCAAGAGTTTGATTTTTCTACCTTGTTTGTAGAGACAATAATGAAGCCCAAGAGGAAAGCCAGATTGACATCGGCTAATAGAAGAGATCCTACTACAGGTAGAAGGACTGCCCAAGTAGTACTTCCCACTGTAGAGAAAGAGAAGGGCAAGATCACCCTTGAAGAGTTCCAAATCACAACTGTTGATTTGCATTTTGCCAATGAAGACCAAGAGGGTCAAGAAGGGAAGGACATCATTGATTCTTTAACCCAAAGGGTAAAGAAAGAGAGACAAAAATAAACAGCATAAAGAGCACATTGCTTAGCTACATTCATATATAAAGGGGTTGATTAACCCTAGTAATACACCAGTTGATTCGGTAGTCCCATTGACTGTCATATCTTAGGAGGAGGTCAAAAAGTTGGACCTCATGAAGCACAAAGCCATGATCATGGAAAAGTGGATGCTATTAGCCCTCACAGGAGCTGAGGAAGTTTTGAGAACCTCCTTACAGAGGTGGAATTATTTAAGTAGTTTGAAGAGAAAAGTAGATAAAATGCAAAATGAAACAGGGAGATGGTCATTCCAATTGAGAAGGACCTAACTGCTTTGAGTGAGATGAAGAGGATTGATCCTCAAATCCTAATAAACAATCAAGTGCTAAATAATAACACTGCCCTGCTAATAAACATGGTATGAAGATATTAGGTTCGAATGTGATATCCTAAAGAAATGTAGTGGCAAGCTTAGGGATATCAGTATAAAGATGCACAATATGATGGCATATGAAGTAGAGATCCTAGAAGCTTTGGAAGGAAAAGTAGAGGGGAAGATTGAAAACCAACACGCAGACTTTTCCATCAAGGCACTGCATGATAATTTTCAGTTGGTGGCAGATGACCCTCTCACCCACCTAACAGAAGAGGTGATGAACAAGATCATGAGGATAAAGGTCAGGGTGGAGACTTACAATGAGACTTTGAATAGTAGAAAGGGTAAGCTGGATGTGATCAAAGCCAAATTCCAGTCTCATAAGCATGCCATAATGAAAGCCAAAACCCAAGATGGCAGGGAGGTAGATAAAATAGTACAAGCCTATGAGAATATTAGGATGACAATGAAGGTCCATATGCAGGATGATGTTCATCAGGGAGACATCGATATAGAAAGTAATGAAGATGGTGATCATGATGAAGAAGAAGAAGAACCCGAAGAATGATTGAAGATGCATCACAAAGAAGACATATGCATAAGGCACTCATAAGATAATGAGCCATCCAGATGGTTGCCAGCTGATAACCTATGCCATGAGGAAAGGTTGACTAAGTCAAAGAGTGATTATATACCATTGATCTTAATAAATTGAAGCAGTCAAGAGCCAGAAGGCTCATCTCAGTCATCAAGAGAACTTTCATACTGTTGTTCAGTTGTTAGAAAAGTTAGAAAGGAGATTAACTGAAGAATGGATTGAGACTGTTAGAAAAGAAATATCCGAGCTTAGAACTCAATATGAGAGTTTTAGACAGCAAATGGATGTCTGGAGGCAAGAGCAATTTGCTGCTACTACTCAAGCTCGTAATGCCATTAAGCTAGAAACTGATGTGTTAGGTACCCAGTTGAATACTGTGGATTTGCATGTAAAGCATAATGGTCAAAGGATAACAGAGTTTCAGGATGAGTTTAATTTGATTAGAACTCAGAATACTGAATTATCAGATTTGATCAAAACAGAGTCTGGACAAATTCAGTCTACTGTTAGAAATGAGACAGTGGTTTTACAATCCACTGCAAAGGCCAAAGTTAAGAATTTTCCTGACAATGCTAAAGGATATCTCAAAGCACAATATGAAGGTCCTAGTCTTAAGATTAAGGAAAGGATATATAATCCCAATACTGGTCAGTTTGAAGAGCCACCCTCTGAAGGAAAAGTTCAGATGGCTAGAGGTGCAAATGGCTCCTCTCCAAAAGAGGATCCCTTCAAGAATATATAGTCATATAAAGCTGACACTCCTCCCCTAGTTAATTTTGATAAACTAGAAATCTTGGAGAATACAAGAGCTATAGATGCAATGCGTTCATGGATTACAAATTATATAGCTACTAATCCTGATGTAGATGAGAAGGAGGTCATTAAGCAGGCTTTGAATGCTATGACTGGTACAGCTAAGCATGTATGGGAAAGATTAGCTGATGATTATAAAGAAAACCTGTTAGATAAAGGGACTGATCAGGTATGTGCTCAACTTCTCTGATTATTTGTGGGAAAAAGAGATGTAATGGAGAAGCTGGGATATCAAAAGTTCATAAAAGGCAAATGTAAAGATTTGCGTGATTTCAAGACTTACTGCAAAAAGCAGTATGAGCATTTTTATTTGTCAGGTCACGAACAGCAACATGATTTAATGTACACCACTTTCCTGAAAAGTTTTGGTAATCCCATAGGTGAATTCTATCATAAAAAGGTGTTAGAAATTATGGTTGCTGAAGGAATTGAAATGAAGGAAGTAACCTTTCCGCAGTTAGTTCAATTTTTAGAACAGATTAATTCTAACATCTGTGATGAAGCTAAAACCAAAAAGGAGATAAAGAAGGTCCAACCAATTTTGTCGACTACCATCTGCCACCGCATAGAAGATGATAAAGGTGATGCATGTGCAGGATGTTTTACAGCTAAGTCTGACAAAAGGTTTCGTAAAAGATTCAAAAGCTTTGATGTCAGAGATAAAAAGATTAAAAAGAAAAGGCGGAAAGAAAAGAAAGGATTCTTCCGGAAAAGAGATAAACAAAAGAAAGGTGGGAAGTGGAAGCCAACTTGCTACATCTGTAAAGGAGATCACTTCGCCAATAAGTGTCCGGAAAGAAAGAAAAAGAAAGGACGTGGAAAGATGCGTGCAATGCAAGAAAGTGGCATCACAGAACCTGACTACATCTATATAGATGACTATCCGCCAGACTCTGAAGACATAGTTTTGAGTTTAGAATCAGAGTCCGAGTCTGAAGAAGATTATCAGTCAGCTTCTGAAGAATTGAATGCTAAGTTGAATCAGCTTTCAATTAAAGATCCCGTTCTCAAGCAAGATTTGGAAATGGCTGAAGAATCAAGTTCCTCAGGCAGTGAAGTTTCCTTCTACTGCAGAATGATAAGGAGTGGTCCTGTTCAGAATGAACTGAGCAAGATCATAGATAAGATAATGGAGATTGAAGGATGCCTTGCAGAAATGAACATGGGTCCAGAAACTTGGGAAAAGTTGAAGTCCCAGTTGGAGCAGCTCAAAGCAAGAAAGCTATATCTGCTGCAACCCAAGGAGCTGAGAAAACTGTTCTCAGGTCAGAGTTTGCATGAATCGCATGGGTATCACCCAGCGCCTTGGCAGCGTCGATCCTCTCCACCTCAAACTCCTATTTTCCAACCATTGTCATCATCACAGCAAAGTTTTGCATCAACTTTGCCTTTGCCTCAATGTGGTTTGCTGGAAGCACCAGCACCTGGAAGTATGGCACGACGTCTGTGGCGTCGTCAAAGAAAGGATTTTCTTCTCAAGGTAATATCTCAAGCCCAAGCAGAACTTCTTGAACTTGATGAAGAAGAAAATTTTAATTTAGCTGAAGAATTGGAAAAATCTCCTGATTTGGATAAGTATATCAATAGGATCAATGCCTCTACTCCTATACAGTTACCTGCTAGTCCTCAAGCATTACAGTTCTACTGTGACGAAAGGCCTTACAGCCCAATTGTTAGTCGGTCTATCTTTGAAAGTCATTCACCCATAATCCAGCAAGCACCTAAGCCGCCTTTGTCCTTAAGGCCTCACCAAGCCCCAGCTCCAAAGGCATCGCAAAACCCTGTAAAAGACGAGTTTCTTGCTGATGTAGACCCCACTAGATATCTAGCAGATGAAGCATTTGAAGGAGAGTCACCCAGAGAGACTAGTCCTGGAACTAGTCATGTGAACACTATCAGATATTATCCATATCATAAGTATGTGCGCAGTGCAAAGATTGCATCTATCTGTCCTGCTGCTATTGTAACAATTCACTTTAGAGGAATTCAAGCCTATCCTCTATCTTTTCTGATTGATACTGGAGCAGATATTAATCTTGCTCGTAGAAATGCATTCCCTGAAGATGCTTGGAGAGTAGGGAATACCAATATAACTTTTGCTAATCAGAATCAAGAAGACAGTAAGTCCTATTGTGTTGCACCTGTTCGTCTTGGAACAGAAGACAAGACAACTAATATTTTGTTTGTGCAGTATGAGGTTGAAGACTATGATGGAATACTTGGAAGCAATGCTATCCGTGAATGGGAACCATTTACTATTGATAAAGAATTCATTACTTTCAGTAATGCTTTCCAGCTTCCAAGAGTATATCAGCCTTTGTCTTTCACTCATATGCTCCGTCCAAAGGAGAAGACTCAGAAGAAAAGATTAAGTCATGCATATCTCATTAAGCAGTTTGAAGAACAGCAAGATGAGATTAAAGCTCTTAAAGCAGAGTACGAGGAATCAGTCATGACTAAAGATTTGTCAAAGCATGCTCATAGGATCACTTGTGATCTTACTCTAAAAAAAGATTCTGCTGGTGAAGAAATGCTCCTGAAAGGAAAAGCGAATTATTTCTTAATGAGCGTAACTGAGTCTAAAATGTGTGCAACAAAAATTGCTTCTCTTCTGGAACAACATCTCATTCAGGTATCTGAATCACCTTTTTCTTGCCATGCTATGTATGTGCCAAAAGTTGATGAAAATGGTCAAGAATTGCCTGAGAAAAGATTAGTTGTTAATTATAAACCTCTTAATGAGTGTCTTGTGGATCATCGTCATCCCTTGCCTAGCAAAGACCATATTTGGCAGTCTATCTAGGGTAGCCATGTTTATTCTAAGTTTGACCTTACCAAAGGTTATTGGCAAATTAAGCTCAAACCCCAGGATTATTACAAAACTGCATTTTCTGTACCGCAGGGTCTGTATGAATGGAAAGTCCTTCCATTCGGCATTAAAACAGCTCCCTCCATCTTTCAACAAAGGATGGATGCACTTTTCCGACCCTATGCTAAATTCATTCAGCCATACATAGATGATATTTTAGTCTTTAGTCCTGAAATGAATTCGCATCTGCAACATTTGCGTCAGTTTTTGTCTGTCTGCCAACACCATGGATTAGCCGTTAATCCTTCTAAGTCTGTCTTTGCTCAACCATCTATTGTGTTTATTGGCATCAAACTTCTCTCGGGGGGAATGATGGAAGCACAATCACATATTTTGAACAAAATTGCCTATCTCCCTGTGACAAATGTAAAAGAGCTTCAACGCTTCTTAGGTTTGGTCAATTATATTGCTGGTTTCTACTACAAGCTGGCAGAAGATCGTCTTGATCTAAATAAGCTTCTCAGTAGTAAGCCACCTCCATGGACTTCATATCATGATAAGTTGATTCAAAATATTAAGGATAAATGTGCCAAGTTGCCACCATTGAAGTTGCCTGGTCCAGGATATAAAATAGTTGAGACTGATGCTAGTGAATATGCTTGGTCAGGAATCCTTAGAGAACAAAAGACACCTGTGTATGACCCAAAAGATAAGGGTGAAATTGTTAGAACAGTCTCGGGTGCATTCTCTAAGACTGAATCTGGTTATCACAGTACTCACAAAGAGATACTGGCTGTTGTTAATACTTTTCAGGCTTTTCAAATGTTTATTGGAGATAAAAGGTTTTTGTTGAAAAGTGACTTGCAACATTTAAGAGGGTTCTTCAAGAAAGAATCTAAGAACAAGGTAACCAGAGGTCGCCTCTTAAGGTGGGCACAACTTCTCAATACTTATGAATTTGATTTTATTCATTTACCAGGTGTTGAGAATATATTTGCAGATTTTGAATCCAGAGAAGGTTTCCAGATAAAGTCCAAGCTTGAAGCCAATAAACAGAAAGAAGTTAGACAGTCGAAGTCTGTTAAAAGATTGTCTGGCACTGTCTGAATAATTAGAATCAGAGAACAACATTGGAGTGAGCCTAGTTGTGAACAATGGAGTTGCAACCCTTTTCCTCATAGGGATTTGCATAATCACCAAATGGCTGCTGATTTCCTGTATGATCATTTTCAGATGCTTGTGTCTAAGCAGCAGCTGACTACTCCAGGTTTGTGGACTGATCTACCGTTCTTTGAGTTCTCTGCAGAAGCTGAGCCTATTGATCCAGATGTGGGTCATGCCCTTTAGAACTGGTGTGGAGACTTCGTTCTCCCCGTAAGATTCATAAACCCAGAAATTGGAAATCCATTCCAATGGTTACACAATGAGTTTGGTGTCACCTCCATTAGAAAGATGTTTTCTAGTCCTTATCCTCAAGCGGATCAGTTACAGTTCAATGGCACCACAGCTTACACTGGGTGTATTTTCAAACTCCAGTTTGCCTCAGCTGCTGAAAATGCTATAAGTCGGCATATGGTTCAGATGTATGGACCAAGTGGACCAACGTCAAGATACAGCAATTGGACCATTGGGAATCGCTTGAACCATTTTACCCAGCATCAAGTTCCCATCTGGTTACATACCAAAACATACAGAATTGGTCGTGGTATTCCATACACCAGCAATGCTGTCCTTGCACACCCGCATAAAATTAAAGTTATGAGCATCATGTGGCGTGAAGACGATAATCTTCCAGGCTGTATTCCACATACATCAACCCAAGTGTGCGCCAACTGTCATGACTTCTCAGAGGATGATCCAAGGGTCCCGCAATATGATTCCAGAGGTTTCTACCGAGCTCCAGATTGTACACATCTAGAAGGTGAATTGTGTGAAGGTTGTATCGGGTGGGCTCCATATGAGTCAAGTACTTCCACCCATAGCACGGGCTCGAGATAAGGCTAATGAGTGGGCATGTCACTCATCGAGGAATATCTTTCACCTCGTTATGAAATGAAAGGCATGGACCCTACCATGTTCTTAAAGGGGTGAACACGTCGCCTTAGTGCGTGTACGAGTTAATCCTCTCGTTTGTAAAAGGATGTCGGTCACCGACCTTATCTTGTTCACGAGCAATTGGGTCCCACCTTCTTGGGATGCTCTTCGGATAAGGTGTCTTCGTGTCGCTCTGTTGTGGTCAGATTTCAAAGGGATTATATGATCGGGGTAAAAAGATCTGCCTGCCCTTCCCTATATAAGGGTGGCCGGGCCGCCTGCATTTCATAAGCAATTCCGAGTGGAATCTGAGTGTAGCCTAAGTAGTAGAGTCTGAATAACCTGAGTAGCCTCAGTAGTGTGGTAGAAGCCGAATCGGCTTTAAAGTGTTGTAAAAGCTTGCAGTCCCAAGCTTCGTCCATCTTTCAGCTTGCTGTCTCAAGCATATGTAATAGTCAGTGAATCAGTTTAAGCCTTATGCTAGCTGATATAACGAGCCTTGTAATAGATGAACTATCATGTAAGCTTCCTGCTTGTTGATAATAATAGATTGCATCTGCGTGTGCGTAATCTTGTTATTCCGGAATATGGTAATGCGTATGTTTGTCTATGGCAGTTTCAATTTGGTATCAGAGCTCTAGGAGACGATATTATAGTTGTATGTCATTGTTGTTGCCAAACGATAACTTCACTCTAATCTTTTAACATCTTTAGTGCTCTCTGTATCTGCTCCCTGTATTGTCTCAGGCTGTCACACTGTGTCGTAAGTCCCAGGAGTAAGTCCCGTGTGAAGCCGTGGTAAGGCGTTGAAGGGCAGTTTGGGCGGTTATCAGGTCTTTACGAGCGCAGGTTCCGAGCGCAGATTTGAGCGCAGATGGCATCTCAATCTTCTTCACATTCTCAGTCGGCTGGCAACATCGATCTTACAGCAGATCATAATCAAGAGGTCAGATTCACAGATTTCTTTGCCAATAATGAGTCTATGTTTACTGATGGTGAATTTCATAGTAATGTTTTAGATGAGTTAAATACAGTCGGGTCAGAACCAGAAAAACCCTTTAAGGTTCCTAGGATCCCTGCTCATGAGATCTATAAGGATGTTCCTAAAGGTATCATAGATATGATAAATAATAAGGATGTTGGTTTGCGTGATTGGTTTGGTTATAAGTCATCTCAAGAATTGTCACGTTGCAGAATTGCAGCATGTAGTTAAAGGAGGAAACCAAGGAAGGTTAAATATATTCTCAGATGAATTAATCAAGAAATTTAGGAAAAAGGCCTATGAGAATAAAAATAACCCTCAGTTTATGCATCTCTCATATGTTAGGATTGGTGTCTGTGGTCATTATAGAAAAGGTTTGCCAATCATAGTTTTGATGATGTTAAAGGATGCAAGGTTTCTGAAATTGTCACATTCACTACTTGGTGCCAGATGTGATTCCATGGCCAGAGGTCCCATATTTGTAGACTGTCTGTTAGATTTTCCCGTCAGCTTAAAAGATGAAAATCTTAGGGATGTTTTGGAATATAAGTTCAGAACTATGAATCTCTTCATGAAAAAGGATTCAGTTGATCACTCTCTTGCCTTTCTAGTCCATTACCATTTGTATAATAAGGTTATGCCTTTGATGATAAATTCTAGAAAGAATAGAGGTTTAGAAGGTTTGTCTACCATATGGACTTCCAGTAGTGACAGTACCCAGTTAACAGCCCCAAAAATAGTTAGACATAAAGATATTAAAATGCCAGAAGAATGGGCTATGGAACTTTGGGATTCAGAAACACCTCAAGAGTTGGAATTTGGATCTACATCTAGGTTAAGAGGAATCTCCATAGAGGAATTAGAAGATCAGGATCAGGCCGTTATAAAGTTTGGTCGATCTCAAGGATCTCAGGGAAGTCAGTCCTCAGGAAGTAGTTGAAGCAGTAGTCAGAGTTATTCTCCTGCTCTTAGTAGAGAAAATTCCTTTAATGAACCAATACCCTCTGTATTGCCTAGATCCCAGTCAGTAAGATTACAACCAAGTAAAGGTTTTGAAAGTTTGTTTAGATTGCCTAAACCCCCTGTTCAGCAGTCTAAGCCTTTTGTTCCACAAACAAAACCATTTGGATCTACTGTGCCTCAACATAATGTTGTTACTTGTCATCACCAGAAGTATTCTGAATTGGATAATGGATTGTTTAAATGTGATGATTGTTCATGTGTATTTCCCCCTCCGTCAGGAAATGTCAGAGTTCTGTCTGGTCGAGTCCGCATGATGATGTCTCAAACAATGTTTGATTTTCCAGAACAGAATATAGAGTCCAAAGAAGCTAGAATTGTCGATACCCCTGGTGGTTCTAGTATAGTTCCAGGTCGTCTGCCCCCATTCAAAGATTTCATGGTCATTGATACTAAAGGACATTATAAAGTTCAATGTTGGCCAGTTCATGTTTTCCCTATAGGAGCTAGCCCGTCCAGCCAAAGTAATCTTTTAAACTGGACTAATTTGTGTATCCGAAAATCTATGCTTCTTCTGGAGGACCGGAGGAAATAGGCAGAAATTGAAGCAGTCAAGAGCCAGAAGGCTCATCTCAGTCATCAAGAGAACTTTCATACTGTTGTTCAGTTGTTAGAAAAGTTAGAAAGGAGATTAACTGAAGAATGGACTGAGACTGTTAGAAAAGAAATATCCGAGCTTAGAACTCAATATGAGACTTTTAGACAGCAAATGGATGTCTGGAGGCAAGAGCAATTTGCTGCTACTACTCAAGCTCATAATGCCATTAAGCTAAAAACTGATGTGTTAGGTACCCAGTTGAATACTGTGGATTTGCATGTAAAGCATAATGGTCAAAGGATAACAGAGTTTCAGGATGAGTTTAATTTGATTAGAACTCAGAATACTGAATTATTGGCCGTTAATCCTTCTAAGTCTATCTTTGCTCAACCATCTATTGTGTTTATTGGCATCAAACTTCTCCCGGGGGGAATGATGGAAGCGCAATCACATATTTTGAACAAAATTGCCTATCTCCCTGTGACAAATGTAAAAGAGCTTCAACACCTCTTAAGGTGGGCACAACTTCTCAATACTTATGAATTTAATTTTATTCATTTACCAGGTGTTGAGAATATATTTGCAGATTTTGAATCTAGAGAAGGTTTCCAGATAAAGTCCAAGCTTGAAGCCAATAAACAGAAAGAAGTTAGACAGTCGAAGTCTGTTAAAAGATTGTCTGGCACTGTCTGAATAATTAGAATCAGAGAACAATGTTGGAGTGAGCCTAGTTGTGAACAATGGAGTTGTAACCCTTTTCCTCATAGGGATTTGCATAATCACCAAATGGCTGCTGATTTCCTGTATGATCGTTTTCAGATGCTTGTGTCTAAGCAGCAGCTGACTACTCCAGGTTTGTGGACTGATCTACCGTTTTTTGAGTTCTCTACAGAAGCTGAGCCTATTGATCCAGATGTGGGTCATGCCCTTCAGAACTGGTGTGGAGACTTCGTTCTCCCAGTCAGATTTATAAATCCAGAAATTGGAAATCCATCCCAATGGTTACATAATGAGTTTGGTGTCACCTCCATTAGAAAGATGTTTTCTGGTCCTTATCCTCAAGCGGATCAGTTACAGTTCAATGGCACCACAGCTTACACTGGGTGTATTTTCAAACTCCAGTTTGCCTCAGCTGCTGAAAATGCTATAAGTCGGCATATGGTTCAGATGTATGGACCAAGTGGACCAACGTCAAGATACAGCAATTGGACCATTGGGAATCGCTTGAACCATTTTACCTAGCATCAAGTTCCCATCTGGTTACATACCAAAACATACAGAATTGGTCGTGGTATTCCATACGCCAGCAATGCTGTCCTTGCACACCCGCATAAAATTAAAGTTATGAGCATCATGTGGTGTGAAGACGATAATCTTCCAGGCTGTATTCCACATACATCAACCCAAGTGTGCGCCAACTGTCATGACTTCTCAGAGGATGATCCAAGGGTCCCGCAATATGATTCCAGAGGTTTCTACGAAGCTCCAAATTGTACACATCCAGAAGGTGAATTGTGTGAAGGTTGTATCGGGTGGGCTCCATATGAGTCAAGTACTTCCACCCATAGCACGGGCTCGAGATAAGGCTAATGAGTGGGCATGTCACTCATCGAGGAATATCTTTCGCCTCGTTATGAAATGAAAGGCATGGACCCTACCATGTTCTTAAAGGGGTGAACACGTCGCCTTAGTGCGTGTACGAGTTAATCCTCTCGTTTGTAAAAGGATGTCGGTCGCCGACCTTATCTTGTTCACGAGCAATTGGGTCCCACCTTCTTGGGATGCTCTTCGGATAAGGTGTCTTCGTGTCACTCTGTTATGGTCGGATTTCAAAGGGATTATATGATCGGGGTAAAAAGATCTGCCTGCCCTTCCCTATATAAGGGTGGCCGGGCCGCCTGCATTTCATAAGCAATTTCGAGTGGAATCTGAGTGTAGTCTAAGTAGTAGAGTCTGAATAACTTGAGTAGCCTCAGTAGTGTGGTAGAAGCCGAATCGGCTTTAAAGTGTTGTAAAAGCTTGCAGTCCCAAGCTTCGTCCGTCTTTCATCTTGCTGTCTCAAGCATATGTAATAGTCAGTGAATCAGTTTAAGCCTTATGCTAGCTGATATAACGAGCCTTGTAATAGATGAACTATCATGTAAGCTTCCTGCTTGTTGATAATAATAGATTGCATCTGCGTGTGCGTAATCTTGTTATTCCGGAATATGGTAATGCGTATGTTTGTCTATGGCAGTTTCAATTTGGTATCAGAGCTCTAGGAGACGATATTATAGTTGTATGTCATCGTTGCCGCCAAACGATAACTTCACTCTAATCTCTTAACATCTGTAGTGCTCTCTGTAACTGCTCCCTGTATTGTCTCAGGCCGTCACACTGTGTCGTAAGTCCCAGGAGTAAGTCCCGTGTGAAGCCGTGGTAAGGCGTTGAAGGGAAGTTTGGGCGGTTATCAGGTCTTTCCGAGCGCAGGTTCCGAGCGTAGATTCGAGCGCAGATGGCATCTCAATCTTCTTCACATTCTCAGTCGGCTGGCAACATCGATCTTACAGCAGATCGTAATCAAGAGGTCAGATTCACAGATTTCTTTGCCAATAATGAGTCTATGTTTACTGATGGTGAATGTCATAGTAATGTTTTAGATGAGTTAAATACAGTCGGGTCAGAACCAGAAAAACCCTTTAAGGTTCCTAGGATCCCTGCTCATGAGATCTATAAGGATGTTCCTAAAGGTATCATAGATATGATAAATAATAAGGATGTTGGTTTGCGTGATTGGTTTGGTTATAAGTCATCTCAGAATTGTCACGTTGCGGAATTGCAGCATGTAGTTAAAGGAGGAAACCAAGGAAGGTTAAATATATTCTCAGATGAATTAATCAAGAAATTTAGGAAAAAGGCCTATGAGAATAAAAATAACCCTCAGTTTATGCATCTCTCATATGTTAGGATTGGTGTCTGTGGTCATTATAGAAAAGGTTTGCCAATCATAGTTTTGATGATGTTAAAGGATGCAAGGTTTCTAAAATTGTCACATTCACTACTTGGTGCCGGATGTGATTCCATGGCCAGAGGTCCCATATTTGTAGACTGTCTGTTAGATTTTCCCGTAAGCTTAAAAGATGAAAATCTTAGGGATGTTTTGGAATATAAGTTCAGAACTATGAATCTCTTCATGAAAAAGGATTCAGTTGATCACTCTCTTGCCTTTCTGGTCCATTACCATTTGTATAATAAGGTTATGCCTTTGATGATAAATTCCAGAAAGAATAGAGGTTTAGAAGGTTTGTCTACCATATGGACTTCCAGTAGTGACAGTACCCAGTTAACAGCCCCGAAAATAGTTAGACATAAAGATATTAAAATGCTAGAAGAATGGGCTATGGAACTTTGGGATTCAGAAACACCTCAAGAGTCAGAATTTGGATCTACATCTAGGTTAAGAGGAATCTCCATAGAGGAATTAGAAGATCAGGATCAGGCCGTTATAAAGTTTGGTTGATCTCAAGGATCTCAGGGAAGTCAGTCCTCAGGAAGTAGTCGAAGCAGTAGTCAGAGTTATTCTCCTGCTCTTAGTAGAGAAACTTCCTTTAATGAACCAATACCCTCTGTATTGCCTAGATCCCAGTCAGTAAGATTACAACCAAGTAAAGGTTTTGAAAGTTTGTTCAGATTGCCTAAACCTGCTGTTCAGCAGTCTAAACCTTTTGTTCCACAAAATGAACCATTTGGATCTATTGTGCCTCAACATAATGTTGTTACTTGTCATCACCAGAAGTATTCTGAATTGGATAATGGATTGTTTAAATGTGATGATTGTTCATGTGTATTTCCCCCTCCGTCGGGAAATGTCAGAGTTCTGTCTGGTCAAGTCCGCATGATGATGTCTCAAACAGTGTTTGATTTTCCAGAACAGAATATAGAGTCTGAAGAAGCCAGAATTGTCGATACCCCTGGTGGTTCTAGTACAGTTCCAGGTTGTCTGCCCCCATTCAAAGATTTCATGGTCATTGATACTAAAGGACATTATAAAGTCCAATGTTGGCCAGTTCATGTTTTCCATATAGGAGCTAGCCCGTCCAGCCAAAGTAATCTTTTGAACTGGACTAATTTGTGTATCCGAAAATCTATGCTTCTTCTGGAGGACCGGAGGAAATGGGTAGAAATTGAAGCAGTCAAGAGCCAGAAGGCTCATCTCAGTCATCAAGAGAACTTTCATACTGTTGTTCAGTTGTTAGAAAAGTTAGAAAGAAGATTAACTGAAGAATGGACTCAGACTGTTAGAAAAGAAATATCCGAGCTTAGAACTCAATATGAGACTTTTAGACAACAAATGGATGTCTGGAGGCAAGAGCAATTTGCTGCTACTACTCAAGCTCGTAATGCCATTAAGCTAGAAACTGATGTGTTAGGTACCCAGTTGAATACTGTGGATTTGCATGTAAAGCATAATGGTCAAAGGATAACAGAGTTTCAGGATGAGTTTAATTTGATTAGAACTCAGAATACTGAATTATCAGATTTGATCAAAACAGAGTCTGGACAAATCCAGTCTACTGTTAGAAATGAAACAGTGGTTTTACAATCCACTGCAAAGGCCAAAGTTAAGAATTTTCCTGACAATGCTAAAGGATATCTCAAAGCACAATATGAAGGTCCTAGTCTTAAGATTAAGGAAAGGATATATAATCCCAATACTGGTCAGTTTGAAGAGCCACCCTCTGAAGGAAAAGTTCAGATGGCTAGAGGTGGAAATGGCTCCTCTCCAAAAGAGGATCCCTTCAAGAATATACAGTCATATAAAGCTGACACTCCTCCCCTAGTTAATTTTGATAAACTAGAAATCTTGGAGAATACAAGAGCTATAGATGCAATGCGTTCATGGATTACAAATTATATAGCTACTAATCCTGATGCAGATGAGAAGGAGGTCATTAAGCAGGCTTTGAATGCTATGACTGGTACAGCTAAGCATGTATGGGAAAGATTAACTGATGATTATAAGGAAAACCTGTTAGACAAAGGGACTGATTAGGTATGTGCTCAACTTCTCCGATTATTTGTGGGAAAAATAGATGTAATGGAGAAGCTGGAATATCAAAAGTTCATAAAAGGCAAATGTAAAGATTTGCGTGATTTCAAAGCTTATTGCAAAAAGCAGTATGAGCATTTTTATTTGTCAGGTCACGAATAGCAACATGATTTAATGTACACCACTTTCCTGAAAAGTTTTGGTAATCCCATAGGTGAATTCTATCATAAAAAAGTGTTAGAAAATATGGTTGCTGAAGGAATTAAAATGAAGGAAGTAACCTTTCCGCAGTTAGTTCAATTTTTAGAACAGATTAATTCTGACATCTGTGATGAAGCTAAAACCAAAAAGGAGATAAAGAAGGTCCAACCAATTTTGTCGACTACCATCTGCCACCGCATAGAAGATGATAAAGGTGATGCATGTGCAGGATGCTTTACAGCTAAGTCTGACAAAAGGTTTCGCAAAAGATTCAAAAGCTTTGATGTCAGAGATAAAAAGATTAAAAAGAAAAGGTGGAAAGAAAAGAAAGGATTCTTCCGGAAAAGAGATAAACAAAAGAAAGGTGGGAAGTGGAAGCCAACTTGTTACATCTGTAAAGGAGATCACTTCGCCAATAAGTGTCCGGAAAGAAAGAAAAAGAAAGGACGTGGAAAGATGCGTGCAATGCAAGAAAGTGGCATCACAGAACCTGACTACATCTATATAGATGACTATCCGTCAGACTCCGAAGACATAGTTTTGAGTTCAGAATCAGAGTCCGAGTCTGAAGAAGATTATCAGTCAGCTTCTGAAGAATTGAATGCTAAGTTGAATAGGCTTTCAATTAAAGATCCCGTTCTCAAGCAAGATTTAGAAATGGCTGAAGAATCAAGTTCCTCAGGCAGTGAAGTTTCCTTCTACTGCAGAATGATAAGGAGTGGTCCTGTTCAGAATGAACTGAGCAAGATCATAGATAAGATAATGGAGATTGAAGGACGCCTTGCAGAAATGAACATGGGTCCAGAAACTTGGGAAAGGTGAAGTCCCAGTTGGAGCAGCTCAAAGCAAGAAAGCTATATCTGCTGCAACCCAAAGAGCTGAGAAAACCGTTCTCAGGTCAGAGTTTGCATGAATCGCATGGGTATCACCCAGCGCCTTGGCAGCGTCGATCCTCTCCACCTCAAACTCCTATTTTCCAGCCATCGTCATCATCACAGTAAAGTTTTGCATCAACTTTGCCTTTGCCTCAACGTGGTTTGCTGGAAGCACCAGCACCTGGAAGTATGGCACGGCGTCTGTGGCGTCGTCAAAGAAAGGATTTTCTTCTCAAGGTAATATCTCAAGCCCAAGCAGAACTTCATGAACTTGATGAAGAAGAAAATTTTAATTTAGCTGAAGAATTGGAAAAATCTCCTGATTTGGATAAGTATATCAATAGGATCAATGCCTCTACTCCTATACAGTTACCTGCTAGTCCTCAAGCATCACAGTTCTATTGTGATGAAAGGCCTTACAGCCCAATTGTTAGTCGGTCTATCTTTGAAAGTCATTCACCCATAATTCAGCAAGCACCTAAGCCGCCTTTGTCCTTAAGGCCTCACCAAGCCCCAGCTCCAAAGGCATCACAAAACCCTGTAAAAGACGAGTTTCTTGCTGATGTAGACCCTACTAGATATCTAGCAGATGAAGCATTTGAAGGAGAGTCACCAAGAATTGAAACTGCCATAGACAAACATACGCATTACCATATTCTGGAATAACAAGATTACGCACACGCAGATGCAATCTATTATGATCAACAAGCAGGAAGCTTACATGATAGTTCATCTATTACAAGGCTCGTTATATCAGCTAGCATAAAGCTTAAACTGATTTACTGACTATAACATATGCTTGAGACAGCAAGCTGAAAGACGAACGAAGCTTGGGACTGCAAGCTTTTTCAACACTTTAAAGCTGATTCAGCTTCTATCACACTACTGAGGCTACTCAGACTATTCAGACTCTACTACTTAGACTCTACTCAGATTCCACTCTGAATTGCTTATGAAATGCAGGCGGCCCGGCCACCCTTATATAGGGAAGGGCAGGCAGATCTTTTTACCCCGATCATATAATCCCTTTGAAATCTGACCACAACAGAGTGACACGAAGACACCTTATCCGAAGAGCATCCCAAGAAGGTGGGACCCAATTGCTCGTGAACAAGATAAGGTCGGCGACCGACATCCTTTTACAAACGAGAGGATAAACTCGTACACGCACTAAGGCGACGTGTTCACCCCTTTAAGAACATGGTAGGGTCCATGCCTTTCATTTCATAACGAGGCGAAAGATATTCCTCGATGAGTGACATGCCCACTCATTAGCCTTATCTCGAGCCCGTGCTATGGGTGGAAGTACTTGACTCATATGGAGCCCACCCGATACAACCTACACACAATTCACCTTCTAGATGTGTACAATCTGGAGCTCGGTAGAAACCTCTGGAATCATATTGTGGGACCCTTGGATCATCCTCTGAGAAGTCATGACAGTTGGCGCACACTTGGGTTGATGCATGTGGAATACAGCCTGGAAGATTATCATCTTCACGCCACATGATGCTCATAACTTTAATTTTATGCGGGTGTGCAAGGATAGCATTGCTGGCGTATGGAATACCATGACCAATTCTGTATGTTTTGGTATGTAACTAGATGGGAACTTGATGCTGGGTAAAATGGTTCAAGCGATTCCCAATGGTCCAATTGCTGTATCTTGACGTTGGTCCACTTGGTCCATACATCTGATCCATATGCCGACTTATAGCATTTTCAGCAGCTGAGGCAAACTGGAGTTTGAAAATACACCCAGTGTAAGCTGTGGTGCCATTGAACTGTAACTGATCCGCTTGAGGATAAGGACCAGAAAACATCTTTCTAATGGAGGTGACACCAAACTCATTGTGTAACCATTGGAATGGATTTCCAATTTCTGGGTTTATGAATCTTACGGGGAGAACAAAGTCTCCACACCAGTTCTGAAGGGCATGACCCACATCTGGATCAATAGGCTCAGCTTCTGCAGAGAACTCAAAGAATGGTAGATTAGTCCATAAACCTGGAGTAGTCAGTTGCTGCTTAGACACAAGCATCTGAAAATGATCATACAGGAAATCAGCAGCCATTTGGTGATTATGCAAATCCCTATGAGGAAAAGGGTTGCAACTCCATTGTTCACAACTAGGCTCACTCCAACGTTGTTCTCTGATTCTAATTATTCGGACAGTGCCAGACAATCTTTTAAGAGACTTTGACTATCTAACTTCTTTCTGTTTATTGGCTTCAAGCTTGGACTTTATCTGGAAACCTTCTCTGGATTCAAAATCTGCAAATATATTCTCAACACCTGGTAAATGAATAAAATCAAATTCATAAGTATTGAGAAGTTGTGCCCACCTTAAGAGGCGACCTCTGGTTACCTTGTTCTTAGATTCTTTCTTGAAGAACCCTCTTAAATGCTGCAAGTCACTTTTCAACAAAAACCTTTTATCTCCAATAAACATTTGAAAAGCCTGAAAAGTATTAACAACAGCCAGTATCTCTTTGTGAGTACTGTGATAACCAGATTCAGTCTTAGAGAATGCACCCGAGACTGTTCTAACAATTTCACCCTTATCTTTTTGGTCATACACAGGTGTCTTTTGTTCTTTAAGGATTCCTGACCAAGCATATTCACTAGCATCAGTCTCAACTATTTTATATCCTGGACCAGGCAACTTCAATGGTGGCAACTTGGCACATTTATCCTTAATATTTTGAATCAACTTATCATGATATGAAGTCCATGGAGGTGGCTTACTACTGAGAAGCTTATTTAGATCAAGACGATCTTCTGCCAGCTTGTAGTAGAAACCAGCAATATAATTGACCAAGCCTAAGAAGCGTTGAAGCTCTTTTACATTTGTCACAGGGAGATAGGCAATTTTGTTCAAAATATGTGATTGCGCTTCCATCATTCCCCCCTGGGAGAAGTTTGATGCCAATAAACACAATAGATGGTTGAGCAAAGACAGACTTAGAAGGATTAACGGCTAATCCATGGTGTTGGCAGACAGACAAAAACTGACGCAAATGTTGCAGATGCGAATTCATTTCAGGACTAAAGACTAAAATATCATCTATGTATGGCTGAATGAATTTAGCATAGGGTCAGAAAAGTGCATCCATCCTTTGTTGAAAGATGGAGGGAGCTGTTTTAATGCCGAATGGAAGGACTTTCCATTCATACAGACCCTGCGGTACAGAAAATGCAGTTTTGTAATAATCCTGGGGTTTGAGCTTAATTTGCCAATAACCTTTGGTAAGGTCAAACTTAGACTAAACATGGCTACCCTGGATAGACTGCCAAATATGGTCTTTGCTAGGCAAGGGATGACGATGATCCACAAGACACTCATTAAGAGGTTTATAATTAACAACTAATCTTTTCTCAGGCAATTCTTGACCATTTTCATCAACTTTTGGCACATACATAGCATGGCAAGAAAAAGGTGATTCAGATACCTGAATGAGATGTTGTTCCAGAAGAGAAGCAATTTCTGTTGCACACATTTCAGACTTAGTTGCGCTCATTAAGAAATAATTCGCTTTTCCTTTCGGGAGCATTTCTTCACCAGCAGAATCTTTTTTTAGAGTAAGATCACAAGTGATCCTACGAGCATGCTTTGACAAATCTTTAGTCATGACTGATTCCTCGTACTCTGCTTTAAGAGCTTTAATCTCATCTTGTTTTTCTTCAAACTGCTTAATGAGATATGCATGACTTAATCTTTTCTTCTGAGTCTTCTCCTTTGGACGGAGCATATGAGTGAAAGACAAAGGCTGATATACTCTTGGAAGTTGGAAAGCATTACTGAAAGTAATGAATTCTTTATCAATGGTAAATGGTTCCCATTCACGGATAGCATTGCTTCCAAGTATTCCATCATAGTCTTCAACCTCATACTGCACAAACAAAATATTAGTTGTCTTGTCTTCTGTTCCAAGACGAACAGGTGCAACACAATAGGACTTACTGTCTTCTTGATTCTGATTGGCAAAAGTTATATTGGTATTCCCTACTCTCCAAGCATCTTCAGGGAATGCATTTCTACGAGCAAGATTAATATATGCTCCAGTATCAATCAGAAAAGATAGAGGATAGGCTTAAATTCCTCTAAAGTGAATTGTTACAATAGCAGCAGGACAGATAGATGCAATCTTTGCACTGCGCACATACTTATGATATTGATAATATCTGATAGTGTTCACATGACTAGTTCCAGGACTAGTCTCTCTGGGTGACTCTCCTTCAAATGCTTCATCTGCTAGATATCTAGTAGGGTCTACATCAGCAAGAAACTCGTCTTTTACAGGGTTTTGCAATGCCTTTGGAGCTGGGGCTTGGTGAGGCCTTAAGGACAAAGGCGGCTTAGGTGCTTGCTGGATTATGGGTGAATGACTTTCAAAGATAGACCGACTAACAATTGGGCTGTAAGGCCTTTCATCACAGTAGAACTGTGATGCTTGAGGACTAGCAGGTAACTGTATAGGAGTAGAGGCATTGATCCTATTGATATACTTATCCAAATCAGGAGATTTTTCCAATTCTTCAGCTAAATTAAAATTTTCTTCTTCATCAAGTTCACGAAGTTCTGCTTGGGCTTGAGATATTACCTTGAGAAGAAAATCCTTTCTTTGACGATGCCACAGACGCCGTGCCATACTTCCAGGTGCTGGTGCTTCCAGCAAACCACGTTGAGGCAAAGGCAAAGTTGATGCAAAACTTTGCTGTGATGATGACGATGGCTGGAAAACAGGAGTTTGAGGTGGAGAGGATCGACGCTGCCAAGGCGCTGGGTGATACCCATGCGATTCATGCAAACTCTGACCTGAGAATGGTTTTCTCGGCTCTTTGGGTTGCAGCAGATATAGCTTTCTTGCTTTGAGCTGCTCCAACTGGGACTTCAACTTTTCCCAAGTTTCTGGACCCATGTTCATTTCTGCAAGGCGTCCTTCAATCTCCATTATCTTATCTATGATCTTGCTCAGTTCATTCTGAACAGGACCACTCCTTATCATTCTGCAGTAGAAGGAAACTTCACTGCCTGAGGAACTTGATTCTTCAGCCATTTCTAAATCTTGCTTGAGAACGGGATCTTTAATTGAAAGCCTATTCAACTTAGCATTCAATTCTTCAGAAGCTGACTGATAATCTTCTTCAGACTCAGACTCTGATTCTAAACTAAAAACTATGTCTTCGGAGTCTGACGAATAGTCATCTATATAGATGTAGTCAGGTTCTGTGATGCCACTTTCTTGCATTGCACGCATCTTTCCACGTCCTTTCTTTTTCTTTCTTTCTGGACACTTATTGGCGAAGTGATCTCCTTTACAGATGTAGCAAGTTGGCTTCCACTTCCCACCTTTCTTTTGTTTATCTCTTTTCCAGAAGAATCCTTTCTTTTCTTTCCGCCTTTTCTTTTTAATCTTTTTATCTCTGACATCAAAGCTTTTGAATCTTTTACGAAACCTTTTGTCAGACTTAGCTGTAAAACATCCTGCACATGCATCACCTTTATCATCTTCTATGCGGTGGCAGATGGTAGTCGACAAAATTGGTTGGACCTTCTTTATCTCCTTTTTGGTTTTAGCTTCATCACAGATGTCAGAATTAATCTGTTCTAAAAATTGAACTAACTGCGGAAAGGTTACTTCCTTCATTTCAATTCCTTCAGCAACCATATTTTCTAACACTTTTTTATGATAGAATTCACCTATGGGATTACCAAAACTTTTCAAGAAAGTGGTGTACATTAAATCATGTTGCTGTTCGTGACCTGACAAATAAAAATGCTCATACTGCTTTTTGCAGTAAGCTTTGAAATCACGCAAATCTTTACATTTGCCTTTTATGAACTTTTGATATTCCAGCTTCTCCATTACATCTCTTTTTCCCACAAATAATCAGAGAAGTTGAGCACATACCTGATCAGTCCCTTTGTCTAACAGGTTTTCCTTATAATCATCAGCTAATCTTTCCCATACATGCTTAGCTGTACCAGTCATAGCATTCAAAGCCTGCTTAATGACCTCCTTCTCATCTGCATCAGGATTAGTAGCTATATAATTTGTAATCCATGAACGCATTGCATCTATAGCTCTTGTATTCTCCAAGATTTCTAGTTTATCAAAATTAACTAGGGGAGGAGTATCAGCTTTATATGACTGTATATTCTTGAAGGGATCCTCTTTTGGAGAGGAGCCATTTCCACCTCTAGCCATCTGAACTTTTCCTTTAGAGGGTGGCTCTTCAAACTGACCAGTATTGGGATTATATATCCTTTCCTTAATCTTAAGACTAGGACCTTCATATTGTGCTTTGAGATATCCTTTAGCATTGTCAGGAAAATTCTTAACTTTGGCCTTTGCAGTGGATTGTAAAACCACTGTTTCATTTCTAACAGTAGACTGGATTTGTCCAGACTCTGTTTTGATCAAATCTGATAATTCAGTATTCTGAGTTCTAATCAAATTAAACTCATCCTAAAACTCTATTATCCTTTGACCATTATGCTTTACATGCAAATCCACAGTATTCAACTAGGTACCTAACACATCAGTTTCTAGCTTAATGGCATTACGAGCTTGAGTAGTAGCAGCAAATTGCTCTTGCCTCCAGACATCCATTTGCTGTCTAAAAGTCTCATATTGAGTTCTAAGCTCAGATATTTCTTTTCTAACAGTCTCAGTCCATTCTTCAGTTAATCTTCTTTCTAACTTTTCTAACAACTGAACAACAGTATGAAAGTTCTCTTGATGACTGAGATGAGCCTTCTGGCTCTTGACTGCTTCAATTTCTGCCCATTTCCTCCGGTCCTCCAGAAGAAGCATAGATTTTCGGATACACAAATTAGTCCAGTTCAAAAGATTACTTTGGCTGGACGGGCTAGCTCCTATAGGGAAAACATGAACTGGCCAACATTGAACTTTATAATGTCCTTTAGTATCAATGACCATGAAATCTTTGAATGGGGGCAGACGACCTGGAACTGTACTAGAACCACCAGGGGTATCGACAATTCTGGCTTCTTCAGACTCTATATTCTGTTCTGGAAAATCAAACACTGTTTGAGACATCATCATGCGGACTCGACCAGACAGAACTCTAACATTTCCCGACGGAGGGGGAAATACACATGAACAATCATCACATTTAAACAATCCATTATCCAATTCAGAATACTTCTGGTGATGACAAGTAACAACATTATGTTGAGGCACAGTAGATCCAAATGGTTTTGTTTGTGGAACAAAAGGTTTAGACTGCTGAACAGCAGGTTTAGGCAATCTGAACAAACTTTCAAAACCTTTACTTGGTTGTAATCTTACTGACTGGGATCTAGGCAATACAGAGGGTATTGGTTCATTAAAGGAAGTTTCTCTACTAAGAGCAGGAGAATAACTCTGACTACTGCTTCGACTACTTCCTGAGGACTGACTTCCCTGAGATCCTTGAGATCGACCAAACTTTATAACGGCCTGATCCTGATCTTCTAATTCCTCTACGGAGATTCCTCTTAACCTAGATGTAGATCCAAATTCTGACTCTTGAGGTGTTTCTGAATCCCAAAGTTCCATAGCCCATTCTTCTGGCATTTTAATATCTTTATGTCTAACTATTTTTGGGGCTGTTAACTGGGTACTGTCACTACTGGAAGTCCATATGGTAGACAAACCTTCTAAACCTCTATTCTTTCTGGAATTTATCATCAAAGGCATAACCTTATTATACAAACGGTAATGGACCAGAAAGGCAAGAGAGTGATCAACTGAATCCTTTTTCATGAAGAGATTCATAGTTCTGAACTTATATTCCAAAACATCCCTAAGATTTTCATCTTTTAAGCTTACGGGAAAATCTAACAGACAGTCTACAAATATGGGACCTTTGGCCATGGAATCACATCCGGCACCAAGTAGTGAATGTGACAATTTCAGAAACCTTGCATCCTTTAACATCATCAAAACTATGATTGGCAGACCTTTTCTATAATGACCATAGACACCAATCCTAACATATGAGAGATGCATAAACCAAGGAAGGTTAAATATATTCTCAGATGAATTAATCAAGAAATTTAGGAAAAAGGCCTATGAGAATAAAAATAACCATAGGTCATTTGTAACTGTCTCCTCACCTTATTCTATAAAAGGTGTAGGGGTGCCATATTTTGAACATTCAGAAACTTAATTGAAATTTGATTGCTGAAATATCATGACTCATTTCAAAGGTGTAAATGTACATGTTATGCATACTGAATGAAAGAGAAGACATTTTGATTACAAATCATCATAAATCTTGAGTAATCTATGTTTGAAATCTTGGTACATGCATTGATCAGCTGCGTCCCTTGGAGTGCTTGTCAGTCTACATGTGTTTTTTTTCATTCCTTATCCTTTGAAGTTAGCATCATCCATTTCTAGCTGTGGAACATCCTGGTGACAATATGGTTTGATTTCTTCTCATCATGAATGTATCTTGTATGTATGTGGTTCAATGGCTACAGATTCACTAAACTTAGAAGTATTCTTTTAAATATCTTTCAATTTCATAACAATTCATCATCATAATTGCAAATAATAGAGAACTAAAAGCAAATAATATGAAATATGTTGATATCCCATAGATAATTGGAAATACATAGCATATTTAGAGTAAAAGCATGTTAAATTGACAAATATCATGCAAATTCATACAAAAATCCATGAAATTCATGCAAATATCCACTTAAAGACACATCATTTGAATAAATATACTATGTAGAAGAAAGAACAAGTTCATGATGATCAATAATCAAAAGAATTGATCAAACTTGCAAATACATCATTATCTTTGGAAATAGGGTAGAAATAACCTCTCTGTGGAGTAAATTTACAGGAAACAAAACAATACTAATCATCAAGACAAATGTAAGACTCCTTGAAATGGAAAACAACATGTCACATCAACCTCTGAGTAACGTTAGATGATCATGACCTGATTAATGAAGACTTGGAGTCATCAACTTATCTTAAGCTAATCGTACTTTACACGATAATAAAGGTTTATTGTGCAAATTTTTATGCATGTTGTTATGACTCATCATCATCATCAATAGGTAGGAGGTATAGAGGGGAGAGAAGAAGATAGTGAGAGAGAGGGTAGGAGGTAGAGAGGGTAGGGAAGTAGAGAGTGAGAGAGGGTAGGAGGTACAGAGTGGGGGGAAGAAGAGAGTGAGAGAGAAGGTAGGAAATAGAGAGGGGAGGGAAGCAAAGACTTAGAAGAGGGTAGGAGGTAGAGAGAGGAGGGAAGTAGAGAGTGAGAGAGAGAGTAGGAGGTAGAGAGGGGAGGGAAGAAGAGAGTGAGAGAGAAGGTAGGAGGTAGAGAGGGGAGGGAAGTAGAGACTTAGAGAGAGGGTAGGAGGTAGAGAAGGGAGGGAAGTAGAGAGTGAGAGAGACAGTAGGAGGTAGAGAGGGGAGGGAAGTAGAGAGTGAGAGAGAGGGTAGGATGTAGGGAGGGGAGGGAAGTAGAGAGTAAGAGAGAGAGAGGAGGGAATTAGAGGTGAGAAAGAGAGGGGAAGGGAGGGAGAGAGTAGGGGAGGGAGTGATTTAGTTCAACATAACGTGAGTGCACTATAATGCACTTGCGTTATGTGAAAGCACATTATAACACACTCACGTTATGCTTAGGATTCGTAATTACTTGCCTAAGGCTTGGATTTGCCTTGGGCTTCCAACCCAAAGGCTTGGACTATGTTTAGGTCATCCAAGGATGTGTTTTTCTAGATTCTAACAAAATTTAGATAATTTGGAGCATGCTCCCCATAAAGATTGCATTTTTTTCAATGAAAAGTCAAAAAAATGTGACCATAAACTTAAGCTCTATGTTAGCTATCTAACCATATAATTTTTTTCACATTTTGAGTGCATTAAGGGTTTCATCTTTAATTTCTTTTGTTAGTGTATCTATTTTTGTCAAAAACCAGTGTCTAGTATTTTTGACTTTTTTTTAACCATTCATCGAAATTTCAAATAAGTTACATTTTTAGATACTAGACTCCATTCTACACGTATTCAAAGAAAAATTGATTTTTGATTAGTTTTCAAAAAATTTAGGGGGGAGCACGCTCAATTTTCTATTTTTCAGGATGTGTCCACTTCAAAAATTAGTAAAAAATCAATTATTCATGAAAAAATTATTAGAAAAATCAGGGATAAACTACATGGTGTTAGCTAATTTCTCACTAAAGCAATTTTTGAAATACCAAAAAAAAGTTAACATTTTAGGGGGAGCACACCAGACTCTATGTTATGTTTTTTTGAGAAAAACAAGACCAATTTGTGTGCTCCCCCTTTTTGAACCCTTTAATAAACCATTTTTGTAAACAAAATAGAAATTTAAAAACTAGATTCAAATTTTGAATGTAACTATTTTCAATTTTTCATCCAACATCATTTCCTGATTTTAGAAAAAAAGTGGCATCTTAAGACCCCCTTTTGGTCCCTCATCTTTGTGCACTTACCCTAGTGTTATTGTATTTCATTTTCACAAAGTTTATGCTATTTCATTTTACATTTAAGTCTTGAGTTAATTAGAACATGCTATAATGTCAGATTACTTTTTACAAAAGTTTCATGTGGATGATGACTTGTTTAGTTGTGATGATTTCACTATGTTAGATGAAGCCCTCGAAGAATTTATCTTGGTTGAACATTCCACTACGACTTCTAAACCATCATTGTTTCAAAGATTAGTAAATGCAATAAATATTCCTAAAAATCAAGAAGAACTTGTGAAGTAGAAGATAGTGGTCAACCTGTGTACGAATGTGGCTCAACCACACTCTAAACCAATTCTCATTGTTAGATGTCTTCCGCCTTCTTCTCAACCTCCTGATTACATTTATAAATATGCTAAACAAATAACAAATCGAAGTTCACAAGCAAGATTACAACAACCTAGTCATACTATGGTTTCTCATACATATAGCACATGGAATAACAAGAAAAATAAACAACATCGACTATTCCAATATCTTTGCCAACTTCTCAACCTATGCTTCCTCAAGCACCTCATTTAACAAATAAAGTTGGTCAAGATTTTGATCTCGTTGAGTAGCTCTGAGTTGCTCCTGCTAAGATTCCTCTTTGGGAACTTATACAAACCTCACCTACATACCATGGAATGTGTTAGATCTCAAAAATGTAGGTTGCTAATCCTAAGAGGATGCCAAGATCTATGCTTAGATTCGCAACATTTTTTGAACTAACTTAGCGAAATCAACCTTTAGGGTTTGATGATTTCCTACACTTTAGGTCCTATTACACCTAGGTGGGTGAACCTTGGAATTTAAAGCAGATTGAATGCAACTATTTTGACTAAGAAAATGGATCTACCTACAGTGGCAAATGGTGTAGGATAGATGAAAGCTTGCTAGCTAATTCTATATCTAATATCTAATGAATGGTTGGTAGAAAATTGTATAAGCAATATCAAGGTGAATAAAAGGATTTAAATGATGAATTGAGATAAGACTAGTGCCTTGTTGGGTAAACAGAGTCAAATGAAGGACTAAGATTAGTGGCTTATAGTGGATAGTAATTCGAACTGTTTGGCACAATTTTAGTTTATAACTTGTATAAACGTGCAAGGAGATGATTGACAAACTCTTCTTAATGATCAAACCAATATAATCAGATATCTTGTAATTCACCAGAAGGCAATTTAATCCTTTAATGAAGGAACCAATTGAATGAAATATTAAAGAGATAACAGATGATATTAATTTGGAGACAGAATGACAATCCTAATTATATGGTTCTTCTTAGTAATCCAAACTAACACTTCTAGGTTACTGTGACTGGTCAAAAAGATTTTAATTCTTCTAATAGAAACCAATTCACTCAATCACACAGATACAAAAAATGTACATTGACAAATTAACTATATACTTGATATATTAATTTGAATAACAAGGAAATACAGAACTGGAGACAACCACACAATTGAATAATCTTAACAAACAATTGATGCCAGAATAGAACCACTAAATCAGAGAACTTCAATCTACTTCTTTAATAATAAACTTGCAACATGGTCTTTTGAAAACATTGTAAATTGTATGTTTTTATATTCTACTACTGATGATATTTCAACATCAAATGTTTGAACTTATATAGAAATTCTTATGAAGAGACATAACCCTTCAAGAATTCTTTTGGGAATTAGCAAGGTTAAAAACCATAAAATAATCAAGATTATGCTCTATTCAACCACAAGTAAAGTTTAGCAAGGTGATCTAAGTACTCTTAGCTATGATGGGAATCAGTGAATTCAATGGCATTCCTTGTAATCACATCCATCGTAACCATCTTCTCCAAATGTTTGTAGGATTCCTTGGATGCAGAGTCTTTGTCCTTAAGAGCTCCCAAAGCTTCATCTAATACTGCTTGACAGTCTCTGCTCCATTCTTCTTTGATCTTTAATTCTTTAGCACTTTTGAATAATGTGGGCACTCCTACTTTTGAAGCTTCAATACATTCTTTGGCATCAGTTTTAAGTTGATCATAGTACTTTTGATGTTGCTCGATCAACTTTTTTGCATTGGAGGCACCTACAATGTCGGAGGTATCTTTACCTTGTGTCTCATCTAATTTCTCCTACAATCTTTTTTCAAGTCTTTCATGTTCTTGGACTGCTTTATAATTTTGAGAATAATTATCCCAAAATTGGTTTAACCAATGCACCATGTTGGTATGCCTACTTTGAAGTATTGTGACAAGTGTATCCACCTAAATTTGTGCTACTTGATCTATGGATATCGCTTGTCAACTCTGTGAACTTTCACCCTGGGTTAACCTCTTTGTTGATCCCCCAAAGGTGCTCTTAACAACATCTTTTAAATAATCATTCTCTTTTGTTAACCTCTCATAGCTTAGTTTGTACGCATCTTTTTCCTTAATTAACATCTGAGCCTGTGCCTTATTCAGGTTTGCAACATTGATGCCAATGTCTATAGTGATCAAGGGGCCAGTCTCCCCTGCCTTCAGAGTCATGACATTGCCAAAAGTTTTCTCAGTGTCTATAATAGCTATCTTCTTGTGAGGAGGATACAGGGCCCATATCATTAATGAATTTTCATCATTATTATATTTGGTGCCTATATACACTTCATTGACACCTTCTGGACTGAGCTTATAGCTAACATATGTATTATTCAAAAAACTGTCAAAGACTAGAGCATAATTCAAATTAAGGCCATCAAAGATCATTACCCCTACTTCTTTGAGCAACTGTCTTCCCTTTCTAGGGGTCATATCTTGTAGCTCATTGTCCACTGTTTCTTTTAACATATCAAGTAATTGTCTCTCATTGTTAGTAGAGACATCATCAACTGACTCTCTGATTTCTTTCCCTTTGTATTTATATAAAAAAGATCTGAATTCTTTAGAATGAATGAATTCATCATCAGAAATAAAAGAATCATATGCTATTTGTCTTGGGTCTTCATCAACAGACCCCTCCTCATCATGTGTTATGACAGGAGGCTGATATTGTTGCATCTTTCTTTTGGACATTTTTATTGTTTTGTCTTATTGTTCCTCTTGCCCTACCAGTTCTTCATCTCCAGAGGATAATACCTCAATCTTTGCCAGCTATTTCCTTTTCTCATCTACATTGCTGTTATATTGTTCCACCACCAATTCCACCTCAGCCTCTTCTAGGTTTCTGATGACATCATCATGTGGATAGGGGATATGTGTGTACCCGCTGAGGTTTTACTTCCTCTGAGCAAGGTCAATAAAGCCTTTAGGATGAAATCCTTTTCTAACCTCAGCACATTTCATATTGTAGTGCATCAATTTATCCAAAATGAGCTTATAACCTTCCTTGGAAACCACAGTAAATTCTCCAAAGCACAAAGTACTAGGCATAAAAGACTGTTTGTCATGAGAGCTCAGATGCATCACATTTGAACAATGCATTTGCCTAGCTATTTCTAGGTAGGCAATTCTGTTAGGGACAGTCTTAGGTAAGATAAAGGGAGTGTCGTCATAACCATACACTCTAACCATGGTGGCATCTTCAAAACAGTACCAATCTCCCCAATTGTGAATAACAGTAGGAGGACCACCAAAATATTTTGGTCTAAGGAACCTATTTATCTCATTTGATATTGAATACTCACAGGGGTGACTGAAATATCTATATAGCACTTTTACACAATATTCTTCAAATTGTACATAGCTAGAATGGGCATATCTACTATCTCATATCCTGGTCCATATCTGTATTGGTAACTTCTGTCCCTTCTGGTTTGTTGGAACAACCTTAAACTCATTTGGCCATAACCCCACTTCCTGGCCATAATAGAGCACCATGTGCATAAGAAGTGAGTAATGTTTAAAAGAAATTGTTGGGGCATTGTTTCTTATTGAAGCCAGACCAGAGTCAATTCTATTAAAAATATAAGCAGCATAATCAAACTTCCTTGCATTGTGGCATTGAATGTCAGTAGCTATGACCATCAAAGGGATTGTCATAAATTTAGGGACCTCTAATCCTAGGACCTGGCCCACAGAATAATAGGTATGTTGTATGTAGGGTTCAAATATTGATACATGAAAAGGAGGACCATCATCCTCACTGAGAGGCACCAATTCTCCCTCAACTCTGGGCCTATGAATAGGCAAACTCCATCTGTTGTAAGTAGTATCCATTCTCTAGTGTTCCTTTTCTAAATCCTCATAAACAATGGGGATAGTGCATAAATCATCCAAGCTGAATACTTCACATATGGCATTCTTTGACAAGTGTATAACAATTTCCCCTTGTGGGTTGCATATAGACTTAAGACTTGGGTTATACTGTTTAGTAAGAAGTTGGAGAAGTTCAACATTCAGGAACACATCAGGCACAACTAATTTACCCAAATTAAAATGCCATTGGTTTGATACTGGGGAATTCCTAAATCGTCTGTTATGATGGAATTTGAAAAGTTCATACCCTCTTATTGGAGTCCAAATGTTCCCTAGGTATTTACATTTGTCCTCTAGTTTCTCTACTTCTACCCTAAGTTGAGTAGATCTTCAGGCTTTGGGAGTTGATCTTGGTAATTGATCAATCAAATCTTGATTGCATTTTCTATCCTTTGTTTTCTCCTCAAGGGTTTTATCAATTTTTTGTTTCTTAGGTTTACTCGTATCCCCTTGTGATTTTCTACCCTTTCCCTTTCCCGGAGTCTCCATTTTTAATCCTTGACAGAAAAATCAAATTACAGGCTATAGTATAGAGGTTTGTATGTATGTACCTGTTGTCGGTGGCTTCGATAGAATTCCCCTTTTTGCACTTCAAGTCTCCCTCTGTAGATTCTTCTCAAACAATTCTGTCGAGTTTACTTGTAATGATCTTAGAGGATCTCTTTACCATTTGCATTTAATTGGTCAAGTAGTTCAATTTCCTTGATCGTTGTGAAATGTCATATCGTTATAACTCCTTTCATCGGCATAATTTTCATAATGTCTGGGTGATTTTAATATCTCCTTATGGTGTGAACGATCAATCATTGTAACCCTTCAATTGTCTCCTCGATGTTACGTTAAATCATATCAGCAAGAGATGTCCATGCCTTATCTGATGTGAAAGTGGGCATAGTTGCCATCGACATGACTTCTTTCATCACCATGTGATTAATATTCTTCTCTGATATGTTAAGTGTTACCGATATGACTATTAGTAAGACTTTTATCAATTAGTGTTATCCTTATTGTTATCGGAGTGAGATATGTCATCGGGGTAATCTTTTTCAAGTCACCTGATCATGGTTATCTCCTGATAGTCCCTTTATACTCCTTATCGGAGAGAACTTCACGATGTGTCATCAACACTTTTATCATTGTGACCATTGGTTCGATAAGACATATAAATTTAGTTCGGACTTGTTCAACTTCACCGATGGTTCTTATTCATCACACATATCGGTGTGAGCTATGCCAAAATACCTTTTGTTATTCACTGAGACATTGGGGTATCAGAGACTTATAAATCTTTTGCTCTGAAGTTTATTTCTTGTTGATGACCACTATTTCTTTTGATTCCATGAAATGCTTGGTGAGAGTTTTGCCAAAAATACTCTATCGGTATGATCTATACCGTCGGGATGATCTTCGAAGTATTACCTGATAATCTTTAGTCATACCGATTGGTGTGACCGATAGATTTCTCCCCGACAAAAAGTCATCAGTATCATTTCCTCTATCGATGACTTTTGAAATTTTTTCTCTAATCTTCGTTTTCACACCGATAATCACTTCAACTAGTTTCTCAAGGATCGACATAAATAATATAGCCTCTTGCTGATATTAAGAGATTTTAAGCCCTCTACATTGTTTCATCATAGGATTTTTATGGGCTATATATCAATTTCAATTCTGATTTTGGGCAAAATGTTTATGGTTTGGTCGAATATGGATGAGTATGGATATAGGAAAATTTTTAAATTTTATTGTCCCAACAGTGGCTCTATCTGGGATGTATACTCCTTGTGAGTATAACAAGAACTCAGATCTCCTGGATGAGTAGACCATATGTTTTATTTGTTTGGGATGATAATTTTATGAGAATTGTATGGGAATGGGAATGGTAGTGACAATGATGGGGAACGGGAATGATCCTATACTATTGTACATGGAAAGATTTAAAAAAAAAAAAATTGATAGGATTGTCTATGTACTGGCAGATCCTAATCTCTTTTGGTTTCCCTAATCTACTATGCATGGAAAAATTGTTCTGAGAATTTTAAAGGGTTGTCCATGCACTGGCAACACTTTATTCACTTTATGCATGCTATTCTATGAGAAGAAAGGTTTCAGATATTGCCCATGCACAGGCAATTCCTACTCTTCTTTGGACATGTTTTGCAAATGGTAGGAATCATCACTTGCTTTGTCAGTTATAACAAAAGGACCTAACCACAAAGCTTCAAAATTTCCATGCTTTCCTTTGTCCTGACACCTAGCATTCCACATTAGTACTAAATCATTTATTTCAAACTTCCTATCTTTGGCCTTTTTATCAAAGAGGTATTTCATTTGTGATTGCAACTTAATATTCTACTTTTGGGCTAGTCTTCTTGTTTCATCAAGTTCTACTAGATGTTCTGATCTTTCCTCCATTGGTTTAGGAATGTTTAAATCCTCTTAAAGAATAAACTTGTAAACTAGCATGAGGTTTTCTAATGGCATTCTCGCTTGTGTTCCATATACCAGTTCAAAAGGAGATCTCCCAATTGCTCTTTTTACAGTAATCCTATCAGCCCATACAACCATTCTTAGCTTTGAATCCCATGCTTTCTTGTTTCCCTCCAACATCCTTTTTATGATTTTCAAAAGGCTTTTGTTACTGGATTCTGCCTGTCCATTTGCTTGCGGATGATAAGGGGCAGCATAGGACACAGTGATGCCATGTGTACTACAGAAATTTTTGAATTCATCAGAACTGAAATACATTCCATTATCTGTATTAACCTTACTAGAGTGTCGAATCTGAATATAATGTTTTCCATCAAAAAGTTAATCACCACCCTACTTGTTGCTTGTTTGGTTGGTATTGCCTCCACCCATTTTGTGAAGTAAGTAGTCACCACTAGAATCCATTTGTGTCCACCACTTGATTTCTTTGCAATTTCTCCTATGAAATCAATACCCCACTAATAGAATGGAGCCTTGACTTGCATGGGTTTTAAGGGTAATGCTCCTTGATATTTCAACTTCCCTAAAAACTTCTAACATGCTTCACATTTTCTAGTGTAATGATATGAATCATTAAAAACTTTAGGCCAATAGTATCCAGCCCTTAAGATCTTATGGGTTGTAGCCTTTGCTAAAAAATGACCTCCACACATGCCTTCATGTAACTCTTTCATGATATGTTTTGATTGATGCTCATCTAAGCATAATAGTAGAATTCCATCTCTGTTTTTCCAATAAAGATCCCCATCAATAAATACATAATTTGAGGCTTGAAATTTAAGTGTCCTTCTTGTTATCATCATACCCCTCAGGATATTTCATGTGCTTTAGATAATATATGATATCTATATACCATGGGGTATGCTCAATGCTAGAACTTGTATTATCAACATCATTAGCACTACATATCTAGGAAGCTTCGAGATTACTTTCAGCCATCAACCTAGCAAGACCTTGTCCTCTCACTAGTTTAGTGATCTAGATTTCAATATTGAACTCCTAAATTCTATTGATCCATCTGCATCTTCTACCAGTAACTTCAGTTTGGACCAATACATCCTTTACTGTAGCATTAGGTACATATGCTATGATTTTGGCTCCCACCAAGTATGGCCTAAAAGTTTTAACTGCCTTTACCAGTGCATATGCCTATTTTTCAACAATGTCATACTTTAACTCTGCATGTTGAAGAGATTTACTAAAAAATGATATAGGCTGTTCATATCCATCACTATTTTTTTGCAATAGCACTGCTGCAACTGTATGATAAGAGGCAAATAAAAATAGTTGGAATGGTTTACTAAAATTAGGGGATATTAAGATTGGGCCTTCCTTGATTGCCCTCTTAATATTGGCAAATGCTTTTATTGTTTCTATTGTCCATTTCACTTTTGAGTTCTTTTTTAGCATCTTTGATATAGGACAAACAATTTCTACAAAATTTGATATAAACCTCCTGACAAAGTTAATTTGGCCAAAAAATGACTGTATAGCTTTCACATTTTTAGGGATAGTGACTTGGTCAATTGCTTTTACTCTCGGGATCTATTTTTACTCCATATTTTGAGACTATGTGACCAAGAAACTTCCCCTCTGTCACTGCAAAATGGCACTTCTTAGGATTCAATGAAATCCCATATTCTAGAGCTTTAACAAATATTTGTTTTAAATGTGCACAATGATCCTCAGCCCTGTTGGAATATGCTGTCAAGTCATCTTGATATACTATCATTATTTTATTAATCAATTCAACAAATGCCACATCCATTGCTCTTTGGAATGTAGCTCCAGCATTGGTGAGTCTGAATGGCATCCTTAAGTATACATAGGTTCCCCATGGAGTGGTGAATGTAGTCTTAAATTGCTTTGATTCTTTGACTTTTACCTGATAGTAACCTGAGAAGCCATCCATCATTGACAATAATTCACATCCAATAAATTTTTGTAATATTGCTTCCATATTAGGGAGAGATAGTTATCCTTAAGAGAAGATTTGTTTAAATTCTTGAAATCCACACATAGTCTAATATCACCATTCGTTTTCCTGACAGGTACCAAATTTGAAACCCAGGAGGAATGTCTGATGGGTTTAATGATAGCTCCATCCCTTAATTTTGTAAGTTCCTCTAGCATCTTAAGAGCTAATGTAGGATTGATAGGCCTCTATTTTTTCTTGAATGGTTTAGCATATGGTTTTAGTGGTATTTCATGCTAAAACAGATCCTCTCTATATGCTTTTAAATCATCATATGACCAGGCAAATACATGCCTATACTTCCTAAGTAAGTTGATGATTCTACTCCTAATTTTTGGGTTAAGATTTCTTCCAATATACACATTCTTTGGGGCTACTTGTGTCCCCAAATTGATTTCTTCAAGGTCATTCGGTACCACTAGTGTGTCTTTCATTTTAAATCTATCATGTCCATCAAATGCCTTTTCCAATACTATAAGTCCCTTAGGTATTTTATTTGTTTTCAACTAAACTATATCTTGACCAAAAAGGGTTTCCTTCCCATCATGTTCTTCTACAAATGCATTGAAATCAATCTCTTGATTTTCATAATAATCAACACAATGTAAGAAGTTGATTATATCAGCATCGTTATCAAACACTTGCCAATTATGTACATTGTCTAGGATGGTGGGTCTAGTTTTGATTTCAACCTCTGTAATTCCTCCTAATGTGACATCATCCCTTTTCAATGCGATATTTGCTAGAAAATCTGCCATAATGTTTTTAGACCTATCAATCCAGTTGATTGAAAAGGAATCAAATAATTCAATATCATCCCAGATTGCATTTCTATACTATCTCAACCTCTTATTTTTTGATAGTTATTTTTCTCTTACTTGGGAAGTGACCAATTCAGAATCACCATATACAACCAACCTTTTTATTTTATGCTTAGTAGCTATGTTCAAACCAATGAGCAAAGCTTCATACTCTGCTACATTGTTTGTGTATTCAAATGTTAATAGAAAAGAGTATTTGAAAGTTTTACCTCCTAGTGAAATAAACACTACTCCAGCCCCATTTCCTATTTTGTTGCATGCACCATCAAAATACATCTTCCATACATCATTTTCTTCTTTCATAGATTCAATATATATTGGATCAATATTATGCATTTCTGGCATATTTTTTCCAACCTCGAAAGCTACCAAATTTGTATCACAAAAGAAATTTATTTGGTGCTGATCCAAACATTCTATAATATTTTCATACCTTGGCTCCTTGCACAGCTTGATTTCTTTACCTCCTACTAGTATTGTGGCATATGACAAGTCCAATTGGACATTCCCTCCTGCCATTGCAGCCCATTGTCTTGATAGAAGCATTCCATAATATGGTGGGATGTCAACCATAGTAATATCAATGTTATAAGTTGATTTAGGGTGTGAGGAAAGTTTTATCTCCACGTCCCTCATAATACCAATGACTGGGATAGATCTATTATCCATTGCATAACACCTGCCAAATGTAGTATCAACCCATATTCCAAATTCTTTCATAACTACTATTGGCATGATGTTCATGGCAACACCTGAATCAATCATGCAGTTCCTCACTATCCTATTTTTGATCAATAATGTAGTGTAGAAAGGGTCCACCTATGAGGGATTTTTTGTCAATGTATCACCTAGGTATACTTCAGGCATTTGGAATGTTTCTTGATGAACATTGTTTGTTCTATTTTCAGATCCTTTGTGTTTTTGGCCTGGTATATCTAAAATTATTTTAACTACTGTGTTCCTGTATGTGTCTATCTTCATCATTTCTAAAAGAGGAACTAATATTTTTACCTGAGATACTGCATGAGCAACATCAAAATAATGGGCCATAGTCTGATCATTTTTTTTCTGTCTTTATATTTTCTTTTTCTTGATTTTGTAATTTTTCTTTTGCTTTACCCTTACCACCCTTTTCTGGTTCTTTAAATGATGACTTTGTATTATTCTTTTTGTTATTTTGATCTTTTATGAATACACTTCCAGGTGTTCCTTATTTAACATTTACTGTCCTACTCCTTAAGTTATAAGTGTTTTTAGCTTGAGCTATTGTAGCTATTGTAAGAGCTTCTCTTTCATCTTTGGTGGGCTTTCTCCATTAATCATATGGTTGATTGTTATAGTAAGTAGGTTCTTCATAACCATCCTCCTGATCTGAGAACACTTCTTGTTCTCCCATGTTGATATGATGCCTCTGGCTTCCTACATCATAATCATATCCCTCTTCCTCTGTAGAAGAGTAATCTTCAGTCACCACACATGGTGTATCTTGCATCATATTTATAGTGTGGTTGTCTCGATTATAATTGTATAACATCTCTTCTTTTTGTACTGATTTAGCTACCTCACAGTACTTAGGTAAATGTGGTAAATTGCACACCAGACACCAAGGTTTATTTTCTACCATATGAGCCATATTTCTTTTCAGAGGGTCAAGGGTATCCTTGCCATAATGTTGCTTTCTATTGTTATCAATGTGTCTCCCATCTTTCCAATTTGTATTGTACAGCATATCATGCAACTTGGGCCTTTCATGCCTATGCTGACCTTCTTGTTTAGTCTATTGAACATTTGGGTTCTGAGGATTTCTAGGGTTATCTCTCTTGCTAACCATACATGTAGCCTTCCTATTATTCTCAATAGTTAGTGCCACTTTCTGTGCTTCAACCAGGGTTGTAGGACACTAATTTCTAAGCTCATACCCTGTCTTGGGGTCAAATGCTTTCATATAAATGCTTAGTGTTGATGGATTAGACAACTTGGATCCATGTGGTACCTTGTTGTGTAATTTGGAAAATTTTAGATTGAAATCATATACTGATTCATTTTGGTACTTCTAGATACTTATCAATTCATGTAATACAAACTCGGGGGCATATTGATTACCATACTGCTCCTTAAATTGATTATGGAAATTAGTTATTGAACTGATTGAAGCATTAGGTAAGCTATTGAACCAGTCTCTTGCATCTTCAGTGAGGGATATCATGAATAACCTCATTCTAATATCTTCCCAATCCATAACAATATCTTGCACAAAAGCATTGAAGCTTCTGATGTGATCTTCAGTTGATATTGCACTTTTCCCAGTAAACTTGGGAACTATATTTCTCCAATTACTATCCATAGGATATGGATACAACTGATACCTAGTCAAATCAAATTAGCTACATATGTTTGTGAGGTTGTGAGGTGGAAAGTTCATGGGTGGTGGATTAGGATAGTAATTATATCCACCTGGTGGCTGATGATACAGATATTGTTGTTGTGGGTTTATGTGGGGATTTATGTAAGGATTTGGCAGTCTGTAATATTGTTGGCCATGAGGTGGGTAAGGATTAGCCATATGTTGAGATGTATTATGCATGGGAGGTAGTCTAGGGTTTTGGGGAATAGTATTTTGATGACTTCTAGATGCATGTGAATTTGAAACACCACTTGTATTTTGCTTTGAAATGTTTCCTCTATGTGGAGGTACATATTTTGGGGGGGCTATTTTAGCTTTACTTTTCATCTGTTGAATCTCCTATTGCATCAACCTTTTAGTCTCCTGTATCTTGAACATTTTGAGTTCTTTCTAAAGTCTGAGAACCTCCTACTACTCTTCACTCATACTTCCTAGGTTCTCTGGATTCTCATTTATTTCTTGATTTGAGAATCCATGTTTTACCCCTTTTCCCTAATGTAATGACATCTTGAAATCATATTCAGCTTGGTTTTGATCAATGTCCCTCATGACCCATGCTTCACACTCGAGTTGTTCTTGAGGATCAAGTTTGTATCTTGTCAAAATATCATCAGTTACTCCATTGAGATTTTCATTTGAATCATGCAAAGGTGTGAACTTGTTGTGAATTGAAATAGTTTTCTTTGCATTATCCTCTTGAGCATACTAGTTATTATACTGGTGAGAATAATTTGAAGTTCCATTTCTTTTGGAAATGTTTCTAAGTGGTAGAGATGACTATAATTTCTTGCCTTCCATCTTAGATCTCCTACCATCCATTTGGTATTAATTTTTCTGTTATAACAGTCACTAGAGTCGCCACTTATTTTGTAAATAGGAAAAAGTCTGTAATTTATCTTTCTGGGTTCTTATTTCTAGCAGAGTTACCAAATTAAAGTTTCTGAAATGACTCTATGAAAGGAATGATTTATTTCTAAGGTCTTTTATCTAGTTCCCCAACAGAGTCACCAATTTGTTAGGTCTCAAAAATGCAAGTTGCTAATCCTAAGAGGATGCCAAGCTCTATGCTTAGATTCACAACATTTTTTGAACTAACTTAATGAAATCAACCTTTAGGGTTTGATGATTTCCTACACTTTAGGTCCTACTACACCTAGGTGGGTGAACCTTGGAATTTAAAGCAGATTGAATGCAACTATTTTGACTAAGAAAATGGATCTACCTATAGTGGCAAATGGTGTAGGATAGATGAAAGCTTGCTAGCTAATTCTATATCTAATATCTAATGAATGGTTGGTAGAAAATTGTATAAGCAATATCAAGGTGAATAAAAGGATTTAAATGATGAATTGAGATAAGACCAGTGCCTTGTTGGGTAAACAGAATCAAATGAAGGACTAAGATTAGTGGCTTATAGTGGATAGTAATTCAAACTATTTGGCATAATTTTAGTTTATGACTTGTATAAACGTGCAAGGAGATGATTGACAAACTCTTCTTAATGATCCAACCAATATAATCAAATATCTTGTAATTCACCAGAAGGCAATTTAATCCTTTCTTGAAGGAACCAATTGAATGAAATATGCAAGAGAAAAGAGATGATATTAATTTAGAGACAGAATGGCAATCCTAATTATATGGTTCTTTTTAGTAATCCAAACTAACACTTCCAGGTTACTATCACTGATAAGAAGGATTTTAATTCTTCTAATGGAAACCAATTTACTCAATCACACAGATACAACAAATGTGCATTGACAAATTAACTATATACTTGATATATTAATTTGAATAACAAGGAAATACAGAACTGGAGACAACCACACAATTGAATAATCTTAACAAACAATTGATGCCAGAATAGAACCACTAAATCAAAGAACTTCAATCTACTTCTTCAATAATAAACTTGCAACATGGTCTTTTGAAAACATTGTAAATTGTATGTTTTTATATTCTACTGCTGATGATATTTCAGCATCAAATGTTTGAACTTATATAGAAATTCTTATGAAGAGACAAACCCTTCAAGAAGTCTTTTGGGAATTAGCAAGGTTAACAACCGTAAAATAATCATGATTATGCTCTATTCAACCACAAGTAAAGTTTAGCAAGGTGATCTAAGTACTCCTGGTTGCGATGGGAATCAGTGAATTCAATGGCATTCCTTGTAATCACATCCGTCGTAACCATCTTCTCCAAATGTTTGTAGGCTTCCCTGGATGCAAAGTCTTTGTCCTTAAGAGCTCCCAAAGCTTCATCTAATATTGCTTGATAGTCTCTGCTCCATTCTTCTTTGATCTTTAATTCTTTATCACTTTTGAATAATGTGGGCACTCCTACTTTTGAAGCTTCAACACATTCTTTGGCATCAGTTTTAAGTTGATCATAGTAGTTTTGATGTTGCTTGATCAACTCTTTTGCATTGGAGGCACCTACAATGTCGGAGGTATCTTTACCTTGTGTCTCATCTAATTACTCCTACAATCTTTTTTCAAGTCTTTCATGTTCTTGGACTACTTTATAATTTTGAGAATAATTATCCCAAAATTGGTTTAACCAATGCACCATGTTGGTATGCCTACTCTGTAGTACTATGATAAGTGTATCCACCTGAATTTGTGCTGCTTGATCTATGGATATCGCTTGTGCACTCTGTGAACTTTCACCCTGGGTTAACCTCTTTACTAATCCTCCAAAGGTGCTCTTAACAACATCTTTTAAATAATCATTCTCTTTTGTTAACCTCTCACAGCTCAGTTTGTACGCATCTCTTTCCTTAATTAACATCTGAGCATGTGCCTTATTCAGGTTTGCAACATTGATGCCAATGTCTGCAGTGATCAAGGGGTCAGTCTCCTTTGCCTTCAGAGTCATGACATGGCCAAAAGTTTTCTCATTGTCTATAATAGCTATCTTCTTGTGAGGAAGATACAGGGCCCATATCATTAATGAGTTTTCATCATTATTATATTTGGTGCCCATATACACTTCATTGACACCTTCTGGAGTGAGCTTATATCTTTCATCTGTATTATGCAAAAAACTATCAAAGACTAGAGTAGAATTCAAATCGAGGCCAAAAAAGATCATTACCCCTGCTTCTTTGAGCAATTGTCTTCCCTTGCTATGGGTCATATCTTGTAGCTCATTGTCCACTGTTGCTTTTAATGTATCAAGTAATTGTCTCTCATTGTTAGCAAAGACATCATCAACTGACTCTCTAATTTCTTTCCCTTTGCATTTATATAAAAAAGATCTGAATTCTTTAGAATGAATGAATTCATCATTAGAAATAAAAGAATCATATGCTATTTGTCTTGGGTCTTCATCAGCAGACCCCTCCTCATCATGTGTTATGACAGGAGGCTGATATTGTTGCATCTTTCTTTTGGACATTTTTATTGTTTTGTCCTATGGTTCCTCTTGCCCTGTCGGTTCTTCATCTCCAAAGGATAATACCTCAATCTCTGCCAACTATTTCCTTTTCTCATCTAGGTCCCTGTTATATTGTTCCACCACCAATTCCACCTCAGCCTCTTCTAGGTTTCTGATGACATCATCGTGTGTATAGGGGATATGTGTGTACCCATTGAGGTTTTGTTTCCTCTGAGCAAGGTCAATAAAGCCTTTAGGATCAAATCCTTTTCTAACCTCAGCACATTTCATATTGTAGTACATCAATTTATCCAAAATGAGGTTATAATCTTCCTTGGAAACTACAGTAAAATCTCCAAAGCACAAAGTACTAGGCATAAAAGACTATTTGTCATGAGAGCTTAGATGCATCACATTTGAACAATGCATTTGCCTAACTATTTCTAGGTAGGCAATTCTGTCAGGGACAGTCTTTGGTAAGATAAAGGGAGTGTCCTCATAACCATACACTCTAACCATGGTGGCATCTTCAAAATAGTACCAATCTTCCCAATTGTGAATAATAGTAGGAGGACCACCAAAAGCTTTTGGTCTAAGGAACCTATTTATCTCATTTGATATTGAATACTCACAAGGGTGACTGAAATATCTATATAGCACTTTTACACAATATTCTTCAAATTGTACATAGCTAGAATGGGCATATCTGCTATCCCATATCCTGGTCCATATTTGTATTGGTAACTTCTGTCCCTCCTAGTCTGTTGGAACAACCTTCAATTCATTTGGCCATGACCCCACTTCCTGGCCATAATAGAGCACCATGTGCATAAGAAGTGAGTAATGTTCAAAAGAAACTGCTGGGGCATTGTTTCTTATTGAAGCCAGACTAGAGTCAATTCTATTAAAAATATACGCAGCATAATCAAACTGCCTTGCATTGTGGCATTGAATGTCAGTAGCTATGACCATCAAAGGGATTGTCATAAATTTAGGGACCTCTGATCCTAGGACCTGGCCCATAGAATAATAGGTATGTTGTATGTAGGGTTCAAATATTGATACATGAAAAGGGGGACCATCATCCTCACTGAGAGGCACCAATTCTCCCTCAGCTCTGGGCCTATGAATAGGCAACCTCCATCCGTTGTAAGTAGTATCCATTCTCCAGTATTCCTTTTCTAAATCCTCATAAACAATGGGGACAGTGCATAAATCATCCAAGTCGAATACTTCACAAATGGCATTCTTTGACAAGTGTATAACAGGCTCCCCTTGTGGGTTACATATAGCCTCAAGACTTGGGTTATACTGTTTACCAAGAAGTTGGAGAAGTTCAACATTCAAGAACACATCAGGCACAACTAGTTTACCCAAATTCAAATGCCATAGGTTTGATACTAGGGAATTCCTAAGTCTTCTGTTGTGATGGAATTTGAAAAGTTCATACCCTCTGATTGGAGTCCAAATGTTCCCTAGGTATTTACATTTGTCCTCTAATTTCTTTACTTCTTCCCTAAGTTTAGCAGATCTTCAGGCTTTAGGAGGTGATCCTGGTAATTGATCAATCAAATCTTGATTGAGTTTTCTATCCTTTGTTTTCTCCTCAGGGGTTTTATCAATTTTCTGTTTCTTAGGTTTACATATATCCCCTTGTGATTTTCTGCCCTTTCCCTTTCCCAGAGTCTCCATTTTTAATCCTTGACAAAAAAAATCAAATTACAGGCTATAGCACAGAGGTTTGTATGTATGTACCTGTTGTTGGTGGCTTCGATAGAATTCCCCTTTTTGCACTTCAAGTCTCCCTCTGTAGATTCTTCTCAAACAATTCTGTCAAGTTTAATTGTAATGATCTTAGAGGATCTCTTCACCTTTTGTATTTAACTTGATCATTGTGAAATGTCACATCATCATAAATCTTTTCATCGGCATGATTTTTATAATGTCTAGGCAATTTTACTATCTCCTTATGGCGCAAATGATCAATCGTTGTAACCCTTCAATTATCTCCTCAATGTTATGTTAAATCGTATCAACAAGAGATGTCCATGCCTTATCCGATGTGAAAGTGGGCATAGTTGCCATTGACATGACTTCTTTCATCACTGTGTGATTAATATTCTTCCCTGATATGTTAAGTGTTACTGATATGACTATCAGTAAGACTTTTATTGGTTAGTGTAATCCTCATTGTTATCAGAGTGAGATATGTCATCAAGGTAATCTTTTTCAAGTCACCCGATCATGGTTATCTCCTTGATAGTCCCTTTATACTCCTTATCAAAGAGAACTTCACGATGTGTCACCGACACTTTTATCACTATGACCATTGGTTCGGTAAGACATATAAATTTTGTTCCGACTTGTTTAGCTTCACTGATGGTTGTTATTTGTCACATATATCGGTGTGAGCTATGCCAAAATACCTTTTGTTATTCGCTGAGACATTGGGGTATCGAAGACTTATAAATCTTTCACTCTGATGTTCATTTCATGCCGATGACCACTATTTCTTTTGATTCCATGAAATGCTCGGTGAGAGTTTTGCTAAAAATACTCCATCAGTATGATCTATACCGTCGGAATGATCTTCGAAGTATTACCCAATAATCTTTAGTCATACCGATTGGTGTGATTGATAGATTTCTCCCCAACAAAAGGTCATCGGTATCATTTCCTCTATCGGTGGCTTTTGAACTTTTCTCTCTGATCTTTGTTTTCACGTGGATAATCACTTCAATTGGTTTCTCAAGGATCGGCATAAATAATATAGCCTCATGCCAATATTAAGAGATTTTAAGCCCTCTACATTGTTTCATCATAGGATTTTTATGGGCTATATATCAATTTCAATTCTAATTTTGGGCAAAATGTTTATGGTTTGGCTGAATATGGATGAGTATGGATACAGGAAATTTTTTAAATTTTACTATCCCAACAGAATGCTCCAAGAAGCTTTACAAAAGGTGATTGTACCACATGCTATCAAGCTGAATGATGTAGCAACTCTATTAGATTGTACGCATGCCACAAAAATAGATATTTTGTTTCAACAACATGAGGTTCCTTTTATTAAAGTTCAAAACTAGTATGATCCTTTGATTATTTTCATTACAATAAACAAGAAATTGATTAAGTGAGTTATGATTGATAATGGATCAGCTCTTAATGTTTGTAGCATTAATTTATTACATAAGATCAAAGTTGATACATCTTTGATTAAGCTAGATAGAATAAGTATCCATGGATTTGATAATGTTGGAAGACAATCTTTAGGCACAATAACTTTACCTATATAAGTTGGGCTTGTGACTTTAACTACCTTGATTCATGTCATGCCTAGTTCCTTATCATACAACATGATTCTAGGTAGGCCTTGGATTCAAACACTGGGGGCAGTTCCTCCTACCCTTCATTGTTTGATCAAGTTTTTTTATGAAGATAAACTTCATACTATTGATGTTGATCCTAAACCATAAAATTGTTTACAAATTGAATTACAAAAGCAAGTTCATCATTATAAGATTCTAAATAATCTTAAAGTTGACTCATCAACTCCTCCTATCATAGAGAATGTTGCACAAAATTCTAAACAATTGAATGCATTCCTTGGTGTTGATTGGAGTTCATTAGATTTTACTCCTGCTTCTATAGGAAAATACAAATCTAACAACACTAATTCTAAAGAATCAAATATTACATCAATATCATCAAGAGAATCTGGGGATACAACTAAGAAACCTAAAATTTCTTTAACAAAATAACACAGATAATACTCTTATTTATACCACAAATTATGAGACCTATGAGGCTCCACCTTCTTCTAAATAAATGGCCTCTCTTTATGGTTAAAGATTTCAAATCCTCTATAAGAATTGTGACTATGTAGGTAATGGTTGTGGTATCAATCAACAAGGAATTTCAGTACCTATATAATCTACTTCACGACATTACTCAAGTGGCATTGGACATAATCCTTTCAAGGAAACCAAAGCCCATCGACATCCTAATCTTAATGTGAATATGATATTAGTACTTAATTTGATGTATCCTAAGATGATAGACATGAGTTGTTCTTCAAGAGATATTCCTTTGGATATGTTTTCGACAAATGAAGCAATAATGGAATTATTAGGATCTTACGACGATCTTCCTCGTTATCATCATAAACATAGATTATCTTATCAATTAAATAAAGATGCATATTTTGGTAAATCCACTTGTTTGGTAAATACTACTATAGAATTCAAAGAAGAAAATGGAGATTGACAATAATCACCCAACCCTTTAGAACCTAGTACTTTACTTAATGAAAACTAGTTGAATGTTCTATGGACAAAGATAACATTGAAAAGGTTATCTCTATAGGTGATTGTTTAAAAATAGAAGAGAAAGAAGATACGACTAAGTTGTTGTATGAATTCTTTGAATTGTTTGCTTGGAATTATTCAGATATGCTTGGTATTGATCATTGTAACACATAATATTGTTCTAAAACTAGATGCTAAGCTAATTAAACAAAAGATCCATAAGATAAATCCTAAGGTGGCATTACTCATAAAGGTTGACATAGAAAAGCTCTTAGAAGCTAGTTTTATCTGCCTGATTATTTATTCACCTTGGATTTTGAATATCGTGGCTATCGCTAAACCTGATGGACGTATTCGTATGTGTACTAATTTTTGAGACTTAAATATTGCATCTTTGAAAGATGATTTCCCCCTTCCAAACAATGACATGATTGTTGATTTAATAGCTAACCATGAGTTACTCTCCTTCATGGATGGTTTCTCAAAATATAATCAAATTTTTATCAACCCCCCAGATCAATATAAAACAACTTTTATAACACCTTGGGGTACATTTTGTTGAGTGGTCATGTTGTTTGGATTAAAGAATGCTGGAGCAAGTTACCAATGGGCTATGACCCTTATCTTTCATGATTATTGTTGATGATGATTGTTAGTCATAACAACATGCATAAAAATTTGCACAACAAACCTTTATTATCTTGAAAAGTATGATCAATTTGGAAAAAACTAATGACTTCAAGCCTCCATTGATCAGATCATGATCTTCTGACATTACTCAGAGGTTGACATGACATGTTTTTTTACATTTCAAGGGATCTTACACTGTCTGTATTGTGAATTGTTGCATGTATATCTGATCTTTTATCTGTTTCCTGTAAACTAACTTCACAAACAAGGTTATTTCCACTATACTCCATAGATAATTATTATATTTATAAGTTTGATCAATTCTTCTAAGCATTTACTGTCACGAACTTATTTTATACTTTTGCACTATGTATTTAATCATTTAATGTGCCTATAAATTGATATTTACATGTCTATCATTGATATTCATATGTATTTGTATGATATTTATCATTTTGATATGCTTTCATTCAAAATATGCTCTGTGTGTTCAATTATTTATGAGTTATAAGCATTTTTCATGTTTATTTGCTTTAGATTATATGTTATTCGCAATTATGAAGGTGATTTGTAATGAAATTCAAAGAAAAATTAAAGAATACTTCTAAATTTGGTGAACCTTCAGCTATTGAGTCACATACATTCTAGATATAGTCTTGAAGAGAAGAAATCAAGCCATAATTTCACCAAGATGTTCCACAGCTAGGTATGGTTGATACTAACTTCAAAGGAACAAGGAATGAAAACAACACATGCAGATTGATAAGAACTCCAAGGGATGTAGCTAATAGATGCACATATATAGATTTCATCCACTGGTTACTCAAGATTTACAATTATTTGTAATCAAAACAACTTCTCTTTCATTAAGTATTCAAAAGACATGTACATTCACAAAAGCCTTGAAATTAGTTCTGAATGCTTCATCAATCTAACTTCAATTAAGTTTACAATCCTTTAAAAGAGTGCACTCCATCCCCTTTTATAGAATAAGGAGAGGAAGTAGTTACAAGTGACCAATGGTCAAGATTTGTCTATCTAGATCAATGACCAACATTCCTCCTTTGACCAAGTCAACATCTGCATATGTGGCACAAGTTGCCAGCTGGCAACTATCTAGCAAAGCTCGATCATTTGTAAGTTGCTTATGCATATAGTTCTATTATTATACATCTTTATTTATTATTCATCTCCTTCATCTTCTTCGCTTTCATCTTCTTCTTCATTTTCATCATCATCATCATCATCACTATCATTTTCATGTATATCACCCCTTATGTGTACCTTTATCGCTTCCCTGATGGATTCATATAGCTATACTATTCTCAAAACTTCACCTCCATCTTGGAGCTTAGTCTTTATTACCACATGCCTATGAGAATGAAATTTTGCTTGAAGAGCATCCCATTTATTCTTCCTACTGTTCAACATTTCATTGTATGTTTCCACAATGGATTTCATTCTCATGGCCTTGTTTATTACCTCTTCTATTAAATGGCGAAGGGGATCCTCTACTGCTTGCTTAAAATTGTTATGGCAAGTCTAGACAACAAAATCAACATCTTGATTTTCTATTTTTCCTTCTACCTTGTCTTCTAAAGCCTCCAAGGTTTTTATTTCTTTTGCCATGAGTTCATGTAGTTTAATGCTTATTTCCCTAAGCTTACCATTACATCTCCTCAAGATATCACATTCAAATCCACTATCTTCATACCAAATGCTCAGCAATTGGGATGTGTTGTTATCTAGTATTTTGTTATCCATAAGTATATTCATATCAATCCTTTTCATCTCTCCCAAAGCATCTAGGTGCTTTTCTAACTTGAAAGATCTCTTGCTTACTTCATTCTGTAATTTATCCACTTTACTCTTCAAAACACTGAGATAATTCCAATTTGCTAGAGAGGTTTTTCACCACATTTTTTGCTTCAAAGATAAAAGAAATGAACAAATTGTCCATTAATTGTGCCTTATGCTTCATAAGATCTAGTCCTATCATTTCCTCTTGGGATATGATTGTTAATGGGGTAGTTGGATTGATCGATGTGTGTTTGGGGTCAATCAACCTTTTAATGAAAGAATGCAATTGAGCAATGTGCTTTTTATGTTTCCTATTCTTATCCTTTTCTCTTTTCACCCTATGTGTCAAAGAATCAATAATATGTTTTCTCATTTTGAGTATCATGAGACTCTATATTATGCCCTATCCTAGGTGGTGAATTCCCTTTCCTTGGTTCTTCCTCATCTATATTCTCATGAGGGGAATCTAATTGAGGTACCTCCTGTTGAGGGATTTCTTCCTGAGGTGGAGGTTTTTGTAAAGTATGTACATTATGACCATGTACTTCCTCTTGTAAATTTTCCTCAGGGGCTTCTTGAACATTTTGACTTTGTTCATCATGTGGCACTTGGTTTTCTTGAAAAGATTGTGTATTTTGACCTTGGGGATCACCCTAATCGCCCTTGGTCACATTTTCTGTCTCCTTGTCTTGACCTCTATCTTGTGTCAAACTCTGTTCTCCATCCTTAGATGTGCTTATTTCTCCAAGGCCTAATTCTTTCTCATCTAATTTCTCTTCTGGTCCTAGGTTATTGCCTTGATTACTTCCTTCTGCATGCGGTGATGAAACATTTTGATTTTCCACCCTATCAGATATTTCTTTATTAGTTTCCTCATGCACATGATCACTATCTTGATTATCCTTTTTATCATGCATACCTTCATCCTGATTAATGTTCCTATCAGGTATTTCTTGATCACCCCCCTTCCACATAGTGTGCTTCTATATGTCCTTGCTCTGGAGGTGCATTGCCTTGATCAGGTATTCTCTCATCAGCCTCTTTATGCACTCTAATTTTTTCCCTTTTAGACTCTGAAGGTGGATCATTATCTTTGTTTTGGCTTATATCACCCTGGTAGAACAAGTCTATTACTGGAGGACTAGTAACTTGCTCTACCAAATTAGTCAACCCTATTTGTTGGGATACCTCTTCAGGATTATCTTGTTCTATTTCATCTATTTCAACCTTTTCTTGGCTATTCACCTTCTAGGCCATAGGGGTCCCATGAGGAGTCATTTTAGTATTGGCTACTAGAGCCTCCATCTTTTGTGTAGCAACATCAGTAACGACCTCATCATCTGATAAGTATACTATGTCATCTAGTGGAAGGGGTGGCTCTTTTCCAGCCTTATGTCTCTCTTCTCTTGCCTCTTCCACCTTCTCAGTTTTAAATTGAATAATAGTTGGAATTGGGACCTCATCCTATAAGTCCTTCATGAAAGTCAACCCACCTACACCTCTTAACATGATAGGATCAATGTTAACATTTCCCCTCATTGCTGCCTTTTGTGTCTTCTGAGGTAGTTTCTATTGCACTTTTCTTCTTTTCTTCTTTGTTATCAATAAGTCATCATCTCTAGGTTCTTCATCCAAGTGTTCTTCATTAAATGGATCTTCTTGTAATAGCTAATCTTCCATTGGTTCTTCTACAATCATAGGAACAAACTTTATGATCCTTCTACCCTTTTGTTTAGCAGGGGTTTATTGTGATGTGTTTGTAGATGTAGATTTTGATGCCACATTACCCTTTGGTTGAAGCCTTTCAATAATTACCCCTTGCTGTATAGGAATGGCTCTCTTGTTCTTGCCTGGTTGTTTTTGTTCTTCAGTAGGTAACCTTTCTCCATTAGATTTTCTCTTTTTAATGAGGAAGTCATCATATTCCTCTTTAGATAACTCTTGTCTTTTTTTCTTATTATCAACAATAAGGGCTACACCCTTCTTCTTCAACTTAGTGACTTCAGTATTAACCCAGCTGTAGGTTAGTTGGATAACCTTTTGCATTATTTGGTCAAGCAAAGTCTCCTCAGGCTAAGTCAAATCAGAAGCTGAGATGGTATCATTATACACCTTATTATCCTCATATTCTCTAGACATAATCTTTCCATCATCCTTGTACAACTGTACTAGCACTAAAATGCAATCAAAGGTCTAGATCTAATTGAGAGTGAGCCTTTGATAAGTCCTTCCCCTGACCTCTACCTCATCATCACAATTAGTCCAATAATCTTCAAAGTGTCTTTGATGTATTTGTTTCCCCAATAACTTCTGCATTCTTCCATATGGGTCATATGACCTAGCTATAGAAAATGGCTGCAGGTGCATTAGCTTTAATCCTCCTATGGCATCTTTAATACTTTGTCTGTCAGGACATAAATACTAGCCAATGAATACTAGCTTTAATTCTCCAAGTGGGCTTCAACCAAGGTTGATACTTGTCTAACAAACTCCATTAAAATGACCTTATCAGTGGGGTACCTGGGTAACATGAGGGGGTGTCCCTCAAATCCTTCTATTCTCATGTATGAAAAGGTGGGGAACTAGATAAACCAAGCCCTATTTTTGTAGATAACAACTTGAGCTTCCATACTTAACCTTTTCGTTCTATCCTCCTCCATGGTCCTGACTAGATGCATAGAAAAGGAATCATTCACTAACTTGCAATTTTTGAGGTACTCCCTCCTTTTCAACTATGGGTAATGTTCCCATATGTTCACCTCACCAGGATTGTTTCCAACCGTTCCCACTATTTGTAAAGCATTAAATGTACCTCTGAAAGCACAGGCATATACAACATAAGAGGTCATATGGAATATACACATTTTACCACCTAACCTCCTCATTCCTTTGTCTAAACTATCATTGATGATCTAGGCCCAGAGGGGCTTGTTATCTGAATATTATACCATTTGGATAATCCCATACATCTAATTCTGAAATTTCCCAGCATGTTGTCTCCCAATCATCCTACTTAACATGGTCATCATATACTGATACTCTTCAGCATAATCAAATTTGAACAAGTATTTGGGTAGCTTAGAAGAAGCTTTGTAAGTACTACTATTATTCCTCCACTAATACATGATTCTACTAGCTTCTTTTTCATTACCACAGTATTCTTTTTCTAGCCTACTTAGGCTCAATCTGACCACATTGTTCCCTATGGGCAAATTGAATGCAGAAGTGATGCCTTGGATTGAGAAGTCAGCATACACTATGCCATAGTTCTCCACTCTTTTAGTCTTAGGGTTGTAATTCCTTGCACATTCCACCACTAACTCAATAGCTTCCATAGCATAGGTAAATCCTTCGACATGCCACATTCCTGTGGAATATATTCTTTGTAGTATAGGGTTCCTACTTCCATTGTCTAACCTTCTTGTCTAGGCATCCAAATATGTCTTCCCTTGATGCGTGTCATCTATCATCCCATATCTGAATCCTGGGTAAAAGCAAGAAACTCGGTCAACATGTAGGGGAAGTTGCATGGGCAAAAAAAATCCTGACAGGAACAGGTACCCGTTTTCAAAGAAACAGGTACCCGTTATATAATAGATATAATAGAAACGGTAAAACAAATATGAATTTTGAAATCCCGACCACCTTTTCCCTTCCCTTTGCTTGGGTTTTAGGCTCGGGATAGGCATGGTTAGCCGACCTTGAGCCTTGGACTTGCAAGTTTTTTTCTAAGTACAGAACAAGAGGAAAGACTGAGTTTACCTTTATGGCTGACGACCTTTTTTCTGAATTTTTTTATGAAATGAAAACCCATTCTAGATGACAGTGTCTAGTTTTCAAATATGTAATTTTTTTCGTTATTGGACATGTTTTTCTATTTATTAATTAATTTATGAGCAAACTGGTTCAAAAACTTGAAATGACAGGTGTTTGTATTTTTTTAATAACTTTTAATTTTTAAATTTAAAAAAAAAATTATATGTCATCAATCTACACATCATTCTTTACACAATGAAAAAAAAAAAATTATGATTTTTTTTACCCAAATTATGTTGGCCATACATGAGGGGTTTTCAAAAGTAGCAATTAGGCCTAATAAAAAATTAATAAAAAAAATTATTTGAAAAAAAATTATAAAAAAATATCCTCATCAAACTTCATTGTACTACACATCTTTTCCCAAAAGGATTTTGAAAAACAATTTTATTTAGGTCAAATTATGTTGGTCGTACACGTGCATGGTATGATTCAAAAAAAGTGACTTTTAAATAGTGGCTTTTAGAAATGCCTATTGAAAATCAATTTATATCATCTAGGTATTGAAATAAATTACATATTTGGAAACTAGACTCCAATTACTACATTTTATATTTAGTGACTTTTTTAAAGATTCTATTTCTAAGTGCTTCAAATTTTAAGGTCAAATGTGACAAATTTTGAAAATTGGGGAAAACACTTCCACTTTTTGGCCAAAAAGTGGACCTAACTTCTTGCACTGACCTTCCTACCCCCTCAGGTTGTAAGAACATGGTTTTAGGAACTCTGAGTCAGATCTATTCCTTCTGATATCCATGAAATCCTGTGATAAAGACATGCATTTCTTACCCTAATATATTTGTATGGAGGGGGATTCGAGGATGTCATGCATTTCATAGCAGCAATTCAACATTTTTAATTCATTTCATGCATCACCGTACTGACTAATTTAATAAAAACCATTTTACCTTCTGATTTGCAGTAAACGACAAAAGAGAGGGTTTTAACTTTACTTACCTGATAATCACCCTCTTCTCGAACTATATGACTAATAACGGGATAAATATAAATACACTGTATCATCCGTTCCGTTCTGTTGAGTTGAGGGTCCCGTTCTGTTTGCATATGATAGTGATGCGCTGACTTTCAGAGCTCTGTAAATTTCAATTATCATAGGGTGAATGTAAATAATCCCTAAAATTTACTTTTTTAACCCATCAATATGACAAATTAGGGCATGTGTATCATTTTGTTCAAATCCATCAATCATTCACATGATGTTCATGGATGCTGCCAAGTGTCGGGTTTACATTTGAAATTGATAGGGCGCGACCTACCGTTGGACTTATCATTTAATGCTGGAGGGTGATTTCTTAGAAGATCAGGGATATTTGAGAATATGACCCTCTGAGACAATTATTAACTAATGATCAGGGTGATTCAACCATCTATATGGTAAACCTTTGACTAATAAGGAAGATTAGGTCACATTCCCCTTTATCAATAAATTGTGATAATACTGTGTTCATATAACCCTGAGGATTTTGCCACGTGGCATGATTGGATTGGTTATTGAGAAACTAGGTGTATTAGGTCATAAAGTTCAAAATGAGGGATATAGTAATATGCAGACCTTTGATACTTAGAGATATCCTACTCATCTAAAAGTGCAAGGACGATGTCATCGACTTATGGACTTCAAGAGCTATTTGCAAAAGATGACATCATGGTCATATTTACTAAGGTTAGGGATATTTTGAAATGTGACCATTTTGGGTTAGATTATGATGACATCATCATTCTGTCACGTTCTCTTTGTTATCAGGTTATGGTGACATCATCGTCATATTAAGGAATATGATGGATGTTTGGAAATGTGACCCTCCGTGCGTCGAGTGTATTGATTACATCATCATTATGGTGATCTTTTCTATTCGCTGAAATTGGATGATTTCATGGTCATATTTGCGAAGGGTGATATTCGCCAAGGGTGATATTTTGTAAGATGATGGATATTTGGAAATATGACCCTCCAGGTGTACAAGCTCTTAACGGGTAGATATCCGTCCTCATTTAAGTTTGACGTTCGCATATCAGGGGACGAATGGGCATCGGGTGATCTTTCTAAGTTAGGGTCATGTTAACAAATGTGACTGATATTTAGAAATATGACCCAATGGGAAATATCCAGGTTGACCGATCTTTGACTTAGCATAACTTTCTACCCTTAAACAATATCAGGGTGATCCAAAAGGCAAACCTGCTTAGAATTTTGTACTCTTTTCAATTATGAAGTTTGTGCTAGCAAATTCTAACTTTGGTAACTGACCCCTCTTTGTGATGCACATGCATAAGTAAGGGTGACTTGCATGACTGAATTTTACCAAACCACCCAAAGCAAGAAAGCAAAAGACAAGCAGAAGCAAAATTTGGGTCCCTGTTTTGCTAAGGCAAAATGGGGCATGTTGTGTAACCACACAACAACTTTCCACCAAAGAAAACAATTAAATTCAAATGATTCAAGTGATGAGATCACATCAAGAAATGACATCATAACTCTACCTAAGCATAAGTGTCATGACCTTTTTGGATGATGTCAAGTTCATAAGTATAACAAAGCTGATAAGGGATCAAGTGTGTGCATATGATTAATTATCATCATCTTGAAAGTTGAAAACAAAAGTAACCAATGTTAAGCTACATATTTTGGGTTCATCCCTTATAGCCAACCAGATAGAGCCTTGCTTCCAATCGGCATTCATAGCCCCGACAAGGTTATCTTTACAATCTCGCTAAGTAGAGCCCCACTACCAGCATGCGTCTATAGCCCTGGTAGAGTTACTTAGATGGCCTAATTTAATCCCTTTTGGATTTTCAATATATATATATATATATATATATATTGTGAGGACCGCCCTTTTTACTACTGTTGTTATGACTATTTACATGACTGTTATTGTTACTTTTTATAATTGTGGGATAGCAGTTCCCAGAATTGTCAAACTATTAAACTTTATTATGTTTTTGAAAAAACTAATTGGGTGATGTTTGGATAAGTTTACATTTCAGAAAAATGAATTAGGTGATGATGGAAAATTGTAATATGATTTCATTTATGTTAATTAATACTATGTCATGATAATGCATGTTTTTTTTTAAGTTGCTTCGGCTATGATGATTTTATGTGGTTACTGATCTTGTAATTTAGTGTGCAGGAATTACTAATCGAACCACAGAACTCGGAGATCATTCCGCACCTTGTTATTTGTTATTCCCTGTTAAGCCGATCTGGTTCCACGAGGAACCAAGATCTCTTTGTGTTTGATGTAATGATGTAATGTGGTCTTTCGTATGGTCGAGTGGGTTAGGTTACCCTCATGTAACATTATTTTATAATTTGTGTTGTAAAGAGATTGAATTTGAATTTCTTATTTTATTTAAATTATGAGGCCCTTTTCTTGTGCTTTACCTTGACCAGGGGTGTCTTGTATGGGTTAAAGTTGACCCTGGGTTATACCCCATGGGTCCAGGGGCCCATTTGGCATGGGTAACCCTTGAGTAACCTCCATCTAGTCAACTTAACCTTCCCCTAAAGTTAAGTGGCGAAAATTGGAGGTAGGAGGGGACATGATGGGTTGTACCAACACCCAACCCATCCCCTCTACATTTCCCAAGATAAGAGATGCCATCCATTATTGAAGGTCACCCTCTCCTTTAGTGAGATTCCCCCATGTGCTGTGAGGACACCCATGTGAAGAAAGGAAAAAGAGGCATGGGTCACCTGTCTTTTTCCCATTTAACTTTTTTTTTTATTTCTCCCATGAGAAAGTGGAATCACATGAGGAGAGGACTAGGAGTACCCTTGGGAATGGAAAGTGACATAAGCCATCAGGCAGAATAGTGGTTTTGGGGAAGGGTGAGGAGGTGACAAGTGTCACTTCCCCATTTCTCAAAACTAAAAAAAAAAAGAGAGAATTTGGGTTATTTATTTTCAAATTTTGGGATGAGAGGGAGTTAGTTGAATTTTGGGAAAACTTTCATTTTTGCCTTACCAAAAATAGAGAAGTTAGCTTGCAAGATAGAGAAGGGAGAGGGAGTTGGTGGCTAAGGTTGGAAGTGAACTCTGTGGACTCTGCAACAGCTTCATTCCAGGAGGGCTTTGCAAGGTTGGGCTAAATTTTACCTTTGTTTTCGTATAACTGAAATGTGTATGTAAAGTGTGTGAATTTGTGTTAGAGTTGTTTTCTGTGGGGTTATTGTCGGGTTGTTTTGACAGAGCTTCTCCCACTTGGGAGAAATGCTCATCAAGTTTGGGGTAGGGGAGGAGAGATCCTCCTCGGGTGCATACCTGTTTCCATCTTTTGGGATGTTGAAAGCCTTGAGGGCATGTATCTGTGACTGTATTTTTGACTTGAGAGTCATATACAGATTTCTTAACATTTGTGATCACACTTGGTTTGAGACCAAGAGAAATTTATATTGGTTAACTTATCTGTCAGGGTGACACTCTGGAGTCGAGTGTGTCCACTCTCCTGCCCCTTATGAAACTCACTGTAGTTGAGTTTCCGTATTGTGTAAAATACCCACGGGTGTATGTGTGCTTTGGGATTGTTGTTGTTTCTGTTGTGAAGTGGAGTGTTTGAGTACCCAGGTGTGAGTATGGTCTCCCTAGCTCGGGGGTGACCCACTTGCGGGTCTACGGAAGGGAGGAGAGCTAGATGAGTGGTGTTTTCCTGTTTGTTTGTCTTTGATACACAGGTTTTCTCTTGGAGCTTCTGGTTGGATATTTATGAAGAAGAAGTTAATCTTCTTTGTCATGAGAATTAGGCCTGGTTGAAGAGAGAGTACCTCACTTGTTATTGTTGTAAATTATTGTTACTCTGGGAGTGAAGAAAATCACCTCCCTGATCTTGTTATTATTGGACTTTTATTTGGTTGTCATAAGCTATCAGTTGTATACTGTTTGGGAGAAGAAAGTTCATATCTGGGAAGTTAGTTGTTGTATCCATGATTGAGAATCTGTAATATGAATGTGCTTAAATTTTCAAGTTGATGTTTGTAAACCTTGTTCAATAGCAATTTATTTGTGTTTCAAGTATTACTGAAAGGAAAAGTTCATTATTGCAATCTAATCTGAGTTGTTTACATTTGAAAGTTTGGAATTGCTTAACTAGTTGAAATGTTAGTTATGGTTCATTGTTCTAAAGGAATTAATTGTTTAAGTTTATTCTTCATAATTAGTGGATTCTATTAAGTTGGAAGGATTAGAGGAAATCTAGCATGTATATATATTTCTATTTGTAAATTTAAGAATCTTAAATGTTTAAGTTGTTATATCTTTACCATTGTTACCGAAATATATTTATATATATATATAGATATAAAATTGTTATTTAATTATCATTCTATCAGGTTGAATTTGAGAAAATGAATAGGGTAGTGAATTTGAGAAAATTATGATTTATAGATATACATAAAAGAGAATATATATATATATAAATATATATATCTATATATTTATATATATATAGACATATATATATATCACAGTTTTATTAATTATCATTTTTACAGAAGAATATAGAAACTGAATAAATTGTGTTATTATGAGACTGAATTATAAATCTAAGTATATAAAAATGTATATATATACATACATATATATATATATATATAGTATTGTTGACTGTCGAAGTTAAACCGCGGGTTCAAAAAAAGAAACACAGTCACGGTTTGCAGTTTGGGCGGTGGGGAGAAACCCCCACCGCAGGCTTTAACTAATACATGGAGGTGTGGGGTGGGGCTCCGCCCCACTCCACATCCCCCTTCCCCTTATGACTCCCGCGGCCTACACAGGCCCTACCCCCTCCGCCGACCCTGCTCCTCTGCTGGCTGCGGCCACCGCCGACCCTGCTCCTCCGCTGGCTGCGGCCATCGCCGATTTTGTCTCCTCCGCTCTGCGCGGCCACCGCCGCCCATGGCTGCCGTTGGCTGTGGGATCACAAACAAAAAAAAACATGTTAGGGCTTTGGCCCTAACATATGATTGGATTATTTGGAAATAAATACATTTTTATTGCTCTATATATAGGCATATATATATACTATATATGTCTATGTATATAGCACTATATATAATAAAATAATTACTATATATCTATATATATATATATAAATATATTTATATATAAATATATTTATATATACATATAGATATATATATATATATATATAACATGTTAAACCAATTTCGTCCTTTACATAGACATTAAAATATATATATTTATATATATATATATATAGATATCTATATATAGATATATATATATATAAATATACATAGGAGTAAATCTATGAACCATGTTATTGAGCCCTCGTTTATAATCGTAATAAAATGTGTCACATGGATATCCAAAAATAAAATAACAAATTATATTTTCACATTTAGTTATATTAAGTGTTGGACACAACAACCAAAGAAGTTATATTTCCATGAACAGGGTTTTATAAAGTGAAGAGCCTCCTACATGTATTAACAACGGTAAATGATTTACAATAAGAGTATTAATAATACTGATTAGTAATAATAACAACAGTAATTATAGATAAGAGAAAATAAAATTATAATTTAATGGGTGCATAAAGGAATATACTGTAATACTCCGGAAAGAGTTTCTTGGAAGTTTCCACTACCAACATAATGTCAATAACCAGGAAAAAAAAAAAAAAGAAGGAAAATGAAGAGGAAAATTACACGTCACCTTGCTTAAAAGAACACTGAAAATAAACTTAAGGAGACATCACAGGCATTTCATGCGAGACCATTTTAATCCCAACTGTAGTAAACGACCTCATAAGTAAACCTGTAAGAGAGTCTGAAGAAGAAAAAACTAACATTGGAAAACACAGAGGAGAAAATGCGTGACATTTCCCACATGGGATAAGAGAACTAAGTTGACGGATCCTTCTGCTAAATCTGCTTAGGAACAAATTTAATAAGTACATACGAAGAGGAGGAACCTAGATCGGGGAAGATTAGGAGACCGAGTCCAGCGAAGTAGTAAACCAGCCTATGTGACCTAGATCATCCTGAAGTTAGGTTTAATATCAACAATAGCTGCAGTGATAACCCTGATTGACGTAAATCATGAAGAAAGGACTGGATGCACATAAAGAAAGCATAGAAAACGAAAGAGAGAGAGAGACCGAAATATAAACACACTAAATTAACAGAGAAATAGTTAAGGTAAGGGTGATAAAAATACAATCAAAATTAAGAATCAGTGAAAAGGGAAGAGAGAGCAAACAAACCGCCTTGTTGAGAATGCTAAGTCGTAGGAGGAGTATGTTTCAGGAAACAAGAGAGGAGACAGACAACCGTGCCTGGCTGAAAAATGACTAAATAGGGAGATCACTAGTCGGTTTAGTCGGAACAAGGCGTTGTGGGAAGTTGTTAGTCTATCAGCGAACCACGTGCGTAAATGAGTGCAGCGTAATTCCCACTAACGCCGTAAGGCGTTATGCTGCCAGAAATTGCCGAGGTTTAGATTTAGGAACTTTGGTAATCTCACTCTTGCAATGACGTTAGTGGCGTCGTAAAGACCCTCTTGTTGATCTGTATGCGTCTGGTTGCACACAATTGTACTTATATCCCGCCAAAAATTGTAGTGTGTCGCCATGAGAGAACACCGCTGAGCATGCTTACGCATGCGAAGGGGTTTTTTAGGACAGTGTGAGAAAAGTTTTTCATATCTCGTGTCATAACCACATGACAGATGTGGCTATGACATGTGCGATGTGTGTTGTGACCACATGGAAAATGTGGGCATGACATTGTTGAGAATGCTAAGTCGTAGGAGGAGTATGTTTCAGGAAACAAGAGAGGAGACAGACAACCGTGCCTGGCTGAAAAATGACTAAATAGGGAGATCACTAGTCGGTTTAGTCGGAACAAGGCGTCGTGGGAAGTTGTTAGTCTATCAGTGAACCACGTGCGTAAATGAGTGCAACGTAATTCCCACTAACGCCGTAAGGTGTTATGCTGCCAGAAATTGCCGAGGTTTAGATTTAGGAACTTTGGTAATCTCACTCTTGCAATGACGTTAGTGGCGTCGTAAAGACCCTCTTGTTGATCTGTATGCATCTAGTTGCACGCAATTGTACTTATATCCCGTTGAAAATTGTAGTGTGTCGCCATGAGAGAACACCGCTGAGCATGCTTACGCATGCGAAGGGGTTTTTTAGGACAGTGTGAGAAAAGTTTTTCATATCTCGTGTCATAACCACATGACAGATGTGGCTATGACACATGCGATGTGTGTTGTGACCACATGGAAAATGTGGGCATGACATTTGGTATCAGAGCACAGTTTTAAACACTGGGCGTATTTGGGCACGTTATTATTCCGCAACTTTGGCTAATTAGTTTCTACCTTGTTTTGTAGGATGCCTCCTCGACGTGTTCGACGAGCGCGATCACGCCACACAGCGTCAGTCGAGGTGCACAGCGATTCCTCAGCCGAGGGACTGGCACCCGTAGTTACAGCAGCACCACCTGCACCACCTGTACCACAAGCACTACTAGTACCACAGGCGACACTAGTAGTTACAGCAGCACCACCTGCACCACCTGTACCACAAGCACCACTAGTACCACAGGCGACACCAGTATTGGATATAGGTCCACAGATCTTACAGGCACTACAGACTATGCTAGACAGGTTACCACCAGTGATTCCTGAGCCACGTATAGAGCCTCGTGTTGATCCGCGAGAGGAGCCACGTGCCGAGTCACGTATTGAGCCACGTATGGAGCCCCGCGTTGATCCACTAGAGGTGCCACGTGTGGAGCCCTTCGTTGAGATTCCCGACACAACAGTAGAGGAGGTAGGGTCAGCCTCCCGAGCACAGAGCAGGAGTCCTCTGAGACTTTTGAGACAAGAACAGATTCAGCATGGAGTATATGAGGATGGTGTGGAAGAGCCACTTGTGAGACTTAGAGACAGAGGGGACCCCATCAGAGATCTACTGAGGCTCAACCCACCCACTTTCGCAGGTGCTACAGAGGGAGCTGCGGCCGAGGCTTGGCTGATTAGCTTAGATAGGTGTTTCGCATTGCGACCATATGGAAGCAACACGAAAGCACAAGTGGCAGTCCATCTTCTTAGGGATGCAGCAGCTACCTGGTGGCGTACAGAGGAGTGCAAGCGCCAACTCTCCGTGGATACACTCACATGGGACATCTTCATTGAGCGCTTCAATGCGCGATATTTGTCCGAACATTATAGACAGCGCAGGATCGATGAGTTCCATGATTTACAGCAGAGGGGACTCACCGTTACTCAGTATGAGAGCCGATTTATAGAGCTTTCTCGTTACGCGGAATACCTCCATGACGAGAAAATCTTAATACACAAATTCATCAGAGGGCTAAATCACGGGATAGCAGGACCAGTTCGTATGGCAAATCCCCATACCATGAGCGAGGCTGTTGAAAAGGCCCTTATATCAGAGGAAATTTAGGGACGAGGATAGAATCCACGCCCGCAGTACCAGGAACGTAATCCCCAACAACAGCAAAATTTCTAAAGGCCTCAAAACACAACACAGAGAGGAGGATATAATCCTTCATCATTACCTCCTAGGCCTCCACAGCAGTAGCAACATCAGCAAAAATTCAAATTTCAACAGAGGGGATAGGGAGGACAGAACCGTGGATGGCAGCAGCAGGGTCCACGCAGAGATCAGAGACAGCAGGGTTCATCGGCAGGACCCGCGAGGTCCCAGCAGTCTTACAGAGGCTCACAGGGATCCACTGGACGGACTGGGCAACAACAATAGGGCAGAACACAGTCAGGGCAGTTCCAGGTTTGAGGACCATGTTATGTGTGTGGTGGGGCAGGGCATCTGGCTAGAGAGTGCCCGCAGGGATTTACTGCAGGGGGTCAGCCCTGATCAGGAGGGTCGGAGCAGACCGTAGGTGACGTGGGCAGAACCCACCACATGTTTGCAGTGGTTGATAACCGCCAGGCCGATTTCCAGGCTTCTGTCATCGAGGCAGCAGGTACGATTAGAGACTTTCACATCTCGATCCTTTTTGACTCAGGAGCTACTGACTCCTTTTTGTCTACATCATTAGTGGAGCGTTGCAGGCTGGTGGCTTCTAGGCAAGACATTAGGTGGGAAGTTGAGTTGGCCTCAGGGGCCAGGATGTCAGTAGATACCTTGGTTAAAGACTGTGAGATCACATTGGGATCATTCACCACAACATGTGACCTTAGGATTATGCCATTAGGGTCTTACGGAGTAGTTCTGGGTATGGATTGGCTTGCGGCACATAGAGCCAAGCTTGATTGTCGCCAGATGACGATTAGCTGTTTAGACGATCATGGTTCGTCGGTTGAGATAGTGGGCATTCAAAAGCCCACGGCTGTTCGTATGATATCCGCTCAGCAGCTTAAGCGCTGTATGCGGAAGGGATGTCAGATGTTTGCCATCACAGTCAGTGATAGAGCAGAGGATGAACCTGAGGCTACTTTAGATGTTCACCCTATCCTTAGAGAGTTTGCCGATGTATTTCCGCCAGAATTACCAGGTATGCCTCCATGCAGAGAAGTGGACTTCCACATCGACTTGGTGCCGGGTGCAGAACCGATATCCCGTGCACCCTATAGGATGACTACACATGAACTCACTGAACTTAAACTATAGTTAGAGGAATTACTTGAGAAGGGACACATCCGACCTAGCGTTTCACCATGGGGCGCACCGGTTATCTTCGTAAAGAAGAAGGATGGGTCTCTTCGATTATGCATGGACTACAGGCAGTTGAACAAGGTGACGGTGAAGAACCGTTATCCTCTGCCTAGGATTGACGACCTTTTTGATCAGATGCAGGGAGCCAGAGTGTTCTCAAAAATTGATCTAAAATCTGGGTATCACCAATTGCGCATCACGGAGTCAGATATTCATAAAACTGCTTTTCGAACCAGATATGGCCATTATGAATTCACAATGGTACCTTTCAGGTTGACGAATGCTCCTGCAGTATTCATGAGTCTCATGAACGGGGTGTTCCGTACATACCTAGATCGGTTCGTGATCATATTTCTAGATGACATTCTGATTTATTCACGGACTGAGGAGGAGCATGTAGAGCACTTGCGTCAAGTTTTGCAGCAATTATGAGGGCAGCAGCTTTATGGCAACTTGGCGAAGTGTGCCTTCTTTAGGACAGAGGTGCAGTATTTGGGACACATTTTATCAGGCGATGGCATCTCCGTAGATCCATCTAAAATTAGAGCAATTCAGGAGTGGCCGGCACCCACTAACGTGACAGAGGTCAGAAGCTTTATGTGGTTAGCCAGGTATTATCGTCGGTTTGTCGAAGGTTTCTCTAGGATAGCACATCCCATTACTTCCCTTCAGCGAAAAGGGAAGGGTTTCACTTGGACCGAGCAGTGTGAAAAGGCTTTTGGAGTCCTCAAGGAGCGTCTTACTAGTGCTCCTATTTTAGCAGTCCCAGATCCTACAGAGGAGTTTGTAGTTTGCACAGATGCATCATTAGAAGGTTTGGGAGCCGTGCTTATGCAGGATGGTCGAGCGATCGCATACGAATCGCGGAAACTAAAGACACATGAGTTAAACTATCCTACGCACGACTTAGAGCTCGCAGCTGTTGTTCATGCCTTGGTTCGCTGGAGACACTTTCTCTTAGGTCGACACTTTGAACTCCATTCGGATCATCATAGTTTGCAGTATATTTTTACACAGCCTAATTTGAACGCCCGCCAACGGCGTTGGATGGAATTCCTATGCGAATATGACTTCAATGTCCACTATATCAAAGGGAAGGAGAACGTGGTCGCTGATGCTTTGAGTCGAAGATGCCACGAGATCCAGACCCTGACCTTGAAGATGGACTTGAAGGATCGCATCTTACAGCATCTGCCGGAGGACGAATGGTTTCTTGAAGTGCAGCAGGCATTACTAAATCAGAAGGCCCTTGAGGGCAAATTTACAGGATATACCCTTGAGTCTGATGGTATGCTTCGACATCGGCAGCGCATCTATGTACCCCATGTGGGTAATCTTTGTACAGTAATCCTATCAGAGGCTCATAGAGCACCCTACGCAGCACACCCAGGAGTGAAGAAGATGCATGCTGACTTACGACAGCTTTATCATTGGGCTGGGATGAGGCGTGACATTGCTGAATTTGTTGCTCGTTGCCTGGAATGTCAGAGGGTCAAGGTCGAACATCAGCATCCAGCGGGACTGTTGTACCCTCACAAGATACCTGAATGGAAATGGGACACCATTTCTATAGATTTTATCGTTGGTCTACCTATGTCATCATGTCGCCATGATGCTATTATGGTGACAGTTGACAAGCTGACCAAAGTGGCACATTTTTCACCAATATGCACAACATACAATGCACCATCAGTGGCAAAGGTGTTTCTTGATCAGGTTGTTCGACTTCATGGGGTACCTCACCGCATTATATCTGACAGAGACTCCGTATTCACTTCAGCGTTCTGGAAAGCCTTACATCAGGCGTTGGGGCACATAGCTCAACTTCAGTTCAGCATATCATCCGGATACCGACGGACAAACAGAGAGAGTTAACCAGGTGTTAGAAGACATGCTTCGCATGTATGTGATGGACCACCAGTCTAGATGGGAGGAGTACCTGTATCTAGTTGAGTTCACCTACAATAATGGGCATCATAGCTCGTTGGGTATGCCTCCTTTCCAGGCGTTATATGGCAGACCATGCAGAACACCTTTGAGTTGGGATCGGATAGAGGACAGAACAGTCATCGGCCCAGAGATAGTTCAGAATATGGAACTGCAAGTCAAACAGATAAGACAGAGGCTTCAGGAAGCACAGGACAGGCAGAAAAAGTATGCCGATGCTAAGAGGACAGACCGAAGCTTCTCTGTGGGGGAAAGAGTATTTTTGAGAGTGCGGCCGCACAAGAGTCCAATCCGTTACGGAAAAGGCTCTAAGCTCGCACCTCGATTTGTAGGACCTTTCAAAATCTTGGAGCGGATAGGACCAGTAGCCTATCGTCTAGCCTTGCCACCTAGCCTGTCACGTATCCACGATGTATTTCATATATCAGTTTTACGTCTATATATTTCTGACTTATCTCACGTGTTGGATTGGAGTGCTCTTCAGGTAGAGGCAGATGGAAAACTGGCGTTGGAGCCAATTCGCATATTGGCTCGTCGGACGCTGGCCCTTCGAGGTCGAGAGCTGGACCAGGTTAGAGTCCAGTGGGACCTATACGACGAAGTCACTGCAACATGGGAAGATGCAGAGAGACTGAAGACCCTTTATCCTCACCTTTTTGACGACTTCCAGGAGGAAGTACCGTATTAGGGGGAGAGGATGTGAGGACCGCCCTTTTTACTACTGTTGTTATGACTATTTACATGACTGTTATTGTTACTTTTTATAATTGTGGGATAGCAGTTCCCGAATTGTCAAACTATTAAACTTTATTATGTTTTGGGAAAAACTAATTGGGTGATGTTTGGATAAGTTTACATTTCAGAAAAATGAATTAGGTGATGATGGAAAATTGTAATATGATTTCATTTATGTTAATTAATACTATGTCATGATAATGCATGTTTTTTTTAAGTTGCTTCGGCTATGATGATTTTATGTGGTTATTGATCTTGTAATTTAGTGTGCAGGAATTACTAATCGAACCACAGAACTCGGAGATCATTCCGCACCTTGTTATTTGTTATTCCCTGTTAAGCCGATCTGGTTCCACGAGGAACCAAGATCTCTTTGTGTTTGATGTAATGATGTAATGTGGTCTTTCGTATGGTCGAGTGGATTAGGTTACCCTCATGTAACATTATTTTATAATTTGTGTTGTAAAGAGATTGAATTTGAATTTCTTATTTTATTTAAATTATGAGGCCCTTTTCTTGTGCTTTACCTTGACCAGGGGTGTCTTGTATGGGTTAAAGTTGACCCTGGGTTATACCCCATGGGTCCAGGGGCCCATTTGGCATGGGTAACCCTTGAGTAACCTCCATCTAGTCAACTTAACCTTCCCCTGAAGTTAAGTGGCGAAAATTGGAGGTAGGAGGGGACATGATGGGTTGTACCAACACCCAACCCATCCCCTCTACATTTCCCAAGATAAGAGATGCCATCCATTATTAAAGGTCACCCTCTCCTTTAGTGAGATTCCCCCATGTGCTGTGAGGACACCCATGTGAAGAAAGGAAAAAGAGGCATGGGTCACCTGTCTTTTTCCCATTTAACTCTTTTTTTATTTCTCCCATGAGAAAGTGGAATCACATGAGGAGAGGACTAGGAGTACCCTTGGGAATGGAGAGTGACATAAGCCATCAGGCAGAATAGTGGTTTTGGGGAAGGGTGAGGAGGTGACAAGTGTCACTTCCCCATTTCTCAAAACTAAAAAAAAAAAAAGAGAATTTGGGTTATTTATTTTCAAATTTTGGGATGAGAGGGAGTTAGTTGAATTTTGGGAAAACTTTCATTTTTGCCTTACCAAAAATAGAGAAGTTAGCTTGCAAGATAGAGAAGGGAGAGGGAGTTGGTGGCTAAGGTTGGAAGTGAACTCTGTGGACTCTGCAACAGCTTCATTCCAGGAGGGCTTTGCAAGGTTGGGCTAAATTTTACCTTTGTTTTCGTATAACTGAAATGTGTATGTAAAGTGTGTGAATTTGTGTTAGAGTTGTTTTCTGTGGGGTTATTGTCGGGCTGTTTTGACAGAGCTTCTCCCACTTGGGAGAAATGCTCATCAAGTTTGGGGTAGGGGAGGAGAGATCCTCCTCGGGTGCATACCTGTTTCCATCTTTTGGGATGTTGAAAGCCTTGAGGGCATGTATCTGTGACTGTATTTTTGACTTGAGAGTCATATACAGATTTCTTAACATTTGTGATCACACTTGGTTTGAGACCAAGAAAAATTTATATTGGTTAACTTATCTGTCAGGGTGACACTCTGGAGTCGAGTGTGTCCACTCTCCTGCCCCTTATGAAACTCACTGTAGTTGAGTTTCCGTATTGTGTAAAATACCCACGGGTGTATGTGTGCTTTGGGATTGTTGTTGTTTCTGTTGTGAAGTGGAGTGTTTGAGTACCCAGGTGTGAGTATGGTCTCCCTAGCTCGGGGGTGACCCACTTGCGGGTCTACGGAAGGGAGGAGAGCTAGATGAGTGGTGTTTTCCTATTTGTTTGTCTTTGATACGCAGGTTTTCTCTTGGAGCTTCTGGTTGGATATTTATGAAGAAGAAGTTAATCTTCTTTGTCATGAGAATTAGGCCTGGTTGAAGAGAGAGTACCTCACTTGTTATTGTTGTAAATTATTGTTACTCTGGGAGTGAAGAAAATCACCTCCCTGATCTTGTTATTATTGGACTTTTATTTGGTTGTCATAAGCTATCAGTTGTATACTGTTTGGGAGAAGAAAGTTCATATCTGGGAAGTTAGTTGTTGTATCCATGATTGAGAATCTGTAATATGAATGTGCTTAAATTTTCAAGTTGATGTTTGTAAACCTTGTTCAATAGCAATTTATTTGTGTTTCAAGTATTACTGAAAGGAAAAGTTCATTATTGCAATCTAATCTGAGTTGTTTACATTTGAAATTTTGGAATTGCTTAACTAGTTGAAATGTTAGTTATGGTTCATTGTTCTAAAGGAATTAATTGTTTAAGTTTATTCTTCATAATTAGTGGATTCTGTTAAGTTGGAAGGATTAGAGGAAATCTAGCATGTATATATATTTCTGTTTGTAAATTTAAGAATATTAAATGTTTAAGTTGTTATATCTTTACCATTGTTACCGAAATATATTTATATATATATATAGATATAAAATTGTTATTTAATTATCATTCTATCAGGTTGAATTTGAGAAAATGAATAGGGTAGTGAATTTGAGAAAATTATGATTTATAGATATACATAAAAGAGAATATATATATATATATATATAAATATATATATCTATATATTTATATATATATAGACATATATATATATCACAGTTTTATTAATTATCATTTTTACAGAAGAATATAGAAACTGAATAAATTGTGTTATTATGAGACTGAATTATAAATCTAAGTATATAAAAATGTATATATATACATATATATATATATATATGAATATATATATATATATAAATAAATATAGTATTGTTGACTGTCGAAGTTAAACCGCGGGTTCAAAAAAAAAAACACAGTCGCGGTTTGCAGTTTGGGCGGTGGGGAGAAACCCCCACCGTAGGCTTTAACTAATACATGGAGGTGTGGGGTGGGGCGGAGCCCCACCCACACCCCACATCGTGGGATGTGGGTGTGGCTCCGCCCCACTCCACATCCCCCTTCCCCTTATGACTCTCGTGGCCTACACAGGCCCTACCCCCTCCGCCGACCCTGCTCCTCCGCTGGCTGTAGCCACCGCCGACCCTGCTCCTCCGCTGGCTGCGGCCATCGCCGACTCTGTCTCCTCCGCTCTGCGCGGCCACCGCCGCCCATGGCCGCCGTCGGCTATGGGATCACAAACAAAAAAAAACATGTTAGGGCTTTGGCCCTAACATATGATTGGATTATTTGGAAATAAATACATTTTTATTGCTCTATATATAGGCATATATATATACTATATATGTCTATGTATATAGCACTATATATAATAAAATAATTACTATATATCTATATATATATATATAAATATATTTATATATACATATAGATATATATATATATATATATATATATATATATATATATATATATATAACATGTTAAACCAATTTCGTCCTTTACATAGACATTAAAATATATATATTTATATATATATAGATATCTATATATAGATATATATATATATATATATATATAAATATACATAGGAGTAAATCTATGAACCATGTTATTGAGCCCTCGTTTATAATCGTAATAAAATGTGTCACATGGATATCCAAAAATAAAATAACAAATTATATTTTCACATTTAGTTATATTAAGTGTTGGACACAACAACCAAGGAAGTTATATTTCCATGAATAGGGTTTTATAAAGTGAAGAGCCTCCTACATGTATTAACAATGGTAAATGATTTACAATAAGAGTATTAATAATACTGATTAGTAATAATAACAACAGTAATTATAGATAAGAGAAAATAAAATTATAATTTAATGGGTGCATAAAGGAATATACTGTAATACTTCGGAAAGAGTTTCTCGGAAATTTCCACTACCAACATAATGTCAATAACCAGGAAAAAAAAAAAAAGAAGGAAAATGAAGAGGAAAATTACATGTCACCTTGCTTAAAAGAACACTGGAAATAAACTTAAGGAGACATCACAGGCATTTCATGCGAGACCATTTTAATCCCAACTGTAGTAAACGACCTCATAAGTAAACCTATAAGAGAGTCCGAAGAAGAAAAAAACTAACATTGGAAAACACAGAGGAGAAAATGCGCGACATTTCCCACATGGGATAAGAGAACTAAGTTGACGGACCCTTCTGCTAAATCTGCTTAGGAACAAGTTTAATAAGTACATACGAAGAGGAGGAACCTAGATCGGGGAAGATTAGGAGATCGAGTCCAGCGAAGTAGTAAACCAGCCTATGTGACCTAGATCATCCTGAAGTTAGGTTTAATATCAACAATAGCTGCAGTGATAACCCTGATTGACGTAAATCATGAAGAAAGGACCGGATGCACATAAAGAAAGCATAGAAAACGAAAGAGAGAGAGAGACCGAAATATAAACATACTAAATTAACAGAGAAATAGTTAAGGTAAGGGCGATAAAAATACAATCAAAATTAAGAACCAGTGAAAAGGGAAGAGAGAGCAAACAAACTGCCTTGTTGAGAATGCTAAGTCGTAGGAGGAGTATGTTTCAGGAAACAAGAGAGGAGACAGACAACCGTGCCTGGCTGAAAAATGACTAAATAGGGAGATCACTAGTCGGTTTAGTCAGAACAAGGCGTCGTGGGAAGTTGTTAGTCTATCAGCGAACCACGTGCGTAAATGAGTGCAGCGTAATTCCCACTAACGCCGTAAGGCGTTATGCTGCCAGAAATTGCCGAGGTTTAGATTTAGGAACTTTGGTAATCTCACTCTTGCAATGACGTTAGCGACGTCGTAAAGACCCTCTTGTTGATCTGTATGCGTCTAGTTGCACACAATTGTACTTATATCCCGTCGAAAATTGTAGTGTGTCGCCATGAGAGAACACCGCTGAGCATGCTTACGCATGCGAAGGGGTTTTTTAGGACAGTGTGAGAAAAGTTTTTCATATCTTGTGTCATAACCACATGACAGATGTGGCTATGACATTTGCGATGTGTGTTGTGACCACATGGAAAATGTGGGCATGACATATATATATATATATATATATATATATATATATATCATGTAAGCTCAATATGCAAGGTGTGGTCACTTGTTGCTCTAGGTTGGGGATTGTAATGGTAGCAAGGGTGACCCTTTAGATTTTCACTTAACACCTATACTAATGTGTTAAAAAAACCCAAGGCTGTTAGGTGAGTCATTGTGAAAATCTCCTTGATCAAGAAAAGACATTACTGATGAAAAGGACATCACAGACCTGATCAGGGACACTTCTCAGGATGAATCACAACCTATGTAAAAATTTGTTCTCATCACTTGAATCCCAACAATTTGGTTGGTTTCTTAGGGTGATAAGGTGTATCATCTTGACTAACCAAAACAAAAACTCAACCAAAACAAACAAAAAAACAAGAAAGCACACAAAATAGAACTATGCAAACAACTATACAACATGTACATTATGGTACAAATGACTTACGTGACCCTGTTTAAGCTTGAAAATAATGTTTGAGGAACTGTCCATTAATAGGTAATGGGACATCCTCACCAGCTAGAGTCGTAAGTCTGTAGGTACCGTCTCCTAAGATCTCTAAATTTTGAAAAGGACCTATCCAAAGTTTGTCAAATTTACCATGGTCACCTTTTCTTTCATGTGATTTATCCTAGTCAAGGACTAGATCTGAAATCCTAAAAGCCTTGATTATGGCTCTTTTATCAAACTAGCATTTGACAATAGCCTGATGTTTAGCAAACTGATCAATTGATCTATTTCTTTTTTCTTCTAAATGCATGAGCTGAAGTAACTTGACTTCTTGTTTGTTATCTATGCCTAGATATTCTTGTGTGAATTGCAATGTGGGGATCTTAAGGTTAACAGGGAGGATAGGATCCACCCCATACACTAACTGATAAGGAGAATTTCATAGTGCAGTCTTCATCCTGGTTCTATCTACCAACAAGGCATACTTTAATAAGGTATTCCACTCACTAGGGTTCTTCTCTATCAATTTCTATATGATATTCTATAAGTTCTTATTTGTTGACTCTACTAAGCCATTCCCTTGAGGATAATAATTTGAAGAAAACTTTAAAATAATTCCATGATCAAAAGACCAACTAGATAGTTTTAATGATGCAAAGGCAGGTCCATTATCATATACCAGAGCATATGGCACTCCATATTTGGTTACTATGTTTCTTTCTAAGAATTTGATCACATCATCAGCATTGCATGTCTTATTGCTAAATACTTCAGTCCACCTAGTACAATAATTAGTGATGGTCAAGACATACCTATGGCCTGAAGATGATGGAGGATTGATGGGTCCTATGAAATCCATGCCCCATTGAGCAAATGGGCACATCTTCATCACTAGTTGCAGGGGTTGAGCATCATATATTTCTTTGTTAGCCACGACCTGACATGTATGACAACATTTAAGATGTTCAGTAGTATCTTTAAGGATAGTGGGACAATAGTATCCTGCTCTTAGGATAGCATGGACAATAGCTAGATGTGATCCATATGTGGTCCTAAACTTATCATGTAATTCTGCTAACACCTTATCTACTTCTTCCCTCTCTAGGCATCTGAGATATATTCCTTCATAGTTCCTTTTAAAAAGGACTCCTCCTTTTATCATATACTTTAGTGATCTTATTTTCAAGGCTCACCTCTGTGAGGCTTACAATTTTGATGGACATCTTCCAGTAATCAGGACATGCCTGATGTCTAAATACCATTATTTAGTTTCTCTAGTGTTTACCACATATTGTTGGTTCATGATATTAGGATCAATTTTTGATATCACTTGGCTCAAAGCTTGTCCCCTTACTAACTTCATGGGTGTTATATCCATATCATATTCTTGGAGGATTGTTATCCACTTAGCCCTTTTCTCACCAGGCTCACTCTGCATTAGGAGCATTTTCACTGCTGCATCTGGTACTACAACAATTATTTTACTTCTCAAAATGTAATGTTTAAATTTATTGACTGCTTGGACTAGAGCAAGAGCTTGTCTCTCAGCATCCATGTATCTAAGCTCTGCATCCTTAAATGGGTAGCTCATAAAAGCTATAGGCTTTTCTTCTTTAGTCTCATTTCTTTGTGTCAATACTGCTGTAGATGTATGCTCTGAAGCAAATGAATAAATGTAGAAATTTCTTGTATAATCTGGACTGATCAGAACAGGAGCATCAGATATGGCTTTCTTAATATCCTCAAATGTTGCTCTTTCTTGAGGAGTCCACTCAATTTTGGCATCTTTCTTGAGCATTGCAATAAGTGGCCTGACAATCTCTGCAAAGCTAGTAATGAATCTTCTAACAAAATTTATCTTACCAAAGTAAGACTTGAGCTCTTTCTTGCTTCCAGGTAATTGCAACTTCATGATTGATTCTACTCTTGCAGGGTCAATGGTGATCCCATTCTCTATTATCAAGTGGCCTAGTAATTTACCAGTTGTCACCCCAAATATACACTTCTTAGAATTCATGGATATACCATATTGGTCACACTTCTTAAGCACTTTCCTGAGGTATTCTATGTGATCACCTCTTTTCTTAGAAAAGACCGTCAGGTCATCCATGTAAATGACTATACACTTACCAATCAAGCCTTCGAAATCTATATCCATTGCTCGTTGAAAGGTGGTACCAACATTTATCAATCCAAAAGGCATGCGCCTATAGGAATATATTCCCCACTTTGTGGCGAATTCTATTTTATCTACCATCACCTGGTTATAACCCGAGAAACCATCTAAAAATGACTTCATCTGTGCACCATTGACTATTTGTAAGACTTCCTCCAATGAAGGTAAATGATAGTTATCCTTTTCAGAAACTCTGTTCAGATTTTTGAAGTCTACACATAACCTAATATCACCATTTTTCTTTCTTACAAGGACCAAGTTGGCCACCCATGTTGAATGTCTCACTGGAAATATAATTCTAGCATTGAGCAATTTCTTCACTTCTTCTAAGATGATGGGTTCCAACAAGGCATTAACAGGCCTTTGCTTTTGTCTAAAAGGCTTAGCATCTGGCTTCAATGGTATAGTATGGGTGATGATTGAGGTATCATAAGTTTTCAACTCATCATAGGTCCAGGCGATAACATGAATGTAATCCTTAAGTGCTTGGGTTATCCCTACCATTTCTTCTTCTGTACAAACTATACCAATTAGGACATTCCTTACTTCTTCATTTTATCCTATATTGATTGGTGAATATTCCCCTCCATCAGTCTTTGGGAGGTCTTTCTATTTCAGCATATTATGCAAATTGAATTGTCTTTCTAATTCAATCATCCCTTTGGGAATTTTATTACTAGGCAGATCCATGATCTCCTCTTCTTCCCAAATATGATCTTCTACATTTCTTTCATCTATGATTTGGGCATCAAACACATCTCTTTTTGATATAAAATCCAAAATGTGTTGGTCATCATCAAACACTTAGAGATTGGTGACATTATCTGGTACAGAGGGTACTAATATTAATTCAACTGAAAACCTCTTCAAACTAGTAATAGATAATGGTTCCAAAGTGTTTGCAGCTTGGGCCAAGGCATTCACTCTGTGATTCTATTCTCTGGGTACATGTGTGATATTGAATGCATCAAAGTCTTCTATTAAATCCTATACCCTGTGTCTGTAATTAGACAACTTCTTGTAATTGCAAGAGTATTTGCCCCTTGTCTTATCACCAATTCTAAATCTCCATAAACATGTAGAACCTTCACTTTTTGTTGAGTGCAAACAATAGCCCATGAATGAAAGCTTCATACTCTATCACATTGTCTGTGCATGGGAATTGTAATCTATATGCTACTAAATAGGATTTTCTAGCTGGATCAATAAGATCTATCCCTACTCTAGCTCCTTGTTTTGACTTAGATCCATCAAACCTAAGGATCCATGGCTTATCTTCAATTAAAGGTTTGTCAGGACTTTCTCTCTTATTTTTAGCTTTGGTAGCTACACCACCAGATATCCATTTCAGTTTTGGCGACTCACTCTTTTCTACTTTTATTTTCTCCAACTGATATGAAATTGATCCTTGCTTACTTTCTTTACTGTCAGGAAAATGGTCCTATGAATAAAGCATCTTCTACTTCTTCAAAATGTGCAAGCATAATGAGAAAGTAATCTCTGAGTGTGGTGCTTCGTGTAATCTATTGGTTTTTGAATTGGCAGAGGGTTTTCTAGCTCCAATGCACAGGCAGATTTGGCCAACAGATACGGGAGGTTGCGTGAGTTGCCTCCCCTTCACTTTTGGTTCTTCCATAGCAAGGGGGGTATCCCTATAGCTAAAGATGTAACATTGACTAGCCCAATGATAGAAAGATTTAGCTTAACAACAACAGGTAGAATACTCTCATGTGTGGACCAAGATGTGCATGATACATCACAAGGTTGGCAACATTCTTGGATATATTTATCTAGTTGTGGATGAGAGTATGCAAGGGTCCTAATCCTACTCCTACAAACTAACAGGATGGAAGTATGAAAAGATGGATTTTATGCTTTAGATGCAAGACAGGGGGTTTGGTTCATAACTACTAGCCTAGGAGCAGATTGGTACCTATCTCAGGGCAAGGAGTCAACTAGACATATATAAGAGAATGGATTGCAATTGGCATTCAAGTTTCAAGGGGTTGGAACTGGTATTTGCCTTACAAATACCACCCAGGAATGGGTATTTAGCTACCTCTACTTACATATATCCCAACTAACATACAACCTTCTCCATACTTCACCTAAAATAATTTAATCCACTCCTTGAATGGAAGTTAGAGATGAAGCATGTGATACAGAAATCCATACCCTAGAACCTGAGAAACCCTTAGAAGCCAAATTCAAAAGAAGGAAAAGTATGCAACACATGGAGACAAGCAGCTAAACACATGCATAAGAGCATTTTTCATATAGAACAACAATGAAATTGAAAATAACTGCAATGTACATTCATAATGCAACTCATAAACTCCAAAATGAGATAGAACAACAAGGAAATGCCATTTTTTTTCTATTCACACAAAAATGCCCAGGTCTTCAATAAACTTCAAAATGAGTCACATAGCTTGCTCTATATAGCAAGGAAGGTGTACTCAGCATTAATTACATGGCAATTCAAAATTTGCCAGATACAGTGTATCATGAGAAAATGGAACTCAACATTAAATGCAACAGGTAGAGGAGGAGACAGGGTGGTCTCGAGCCTTGCGCTGCCACCTAGGGATTCACATCTTCAATTAGGTGGTTAATCCATCCACGCCTTTGCCCATACCCTGTAACATCCGCCATTAAAGGTATACCAACCCATGACCTTGGGAAATGAAGTAGACTATGCACTTTGAAATTTTCCCACCAAAAATCATGACCTGACTTATCAAATTATGTGGGAACTAATTATCCCACATTCACCCCGCAGTGACCTCCTCAACACTTTATAAACTAGGTCATGAGCACATATGGTCACGCAATTTTACCTTGCGCAACCAATGAACCATTCGCCAAGACCCCATCATCATGAACCGTGCCATTGGCGAACCTCCTGCATGATCACCTGACATGCAATATCACCCTGATATGAAATATCACCTTGTGGGAAACATCACCCTCATGACCAACCTCATCGGTGCAACCTAATGCATCAGAGAAGAATCCTCATCATGATATTCATACCAAATACCTCACATTTAAACCGTCCTGTACATATTCATGTCATCATCACATTCGTATCCTCATCGACAATCGGGGGGATCCTCAATAAAGATGCCGATAATAATTGTCATCCCAAAGACCTCATAATGCACCCCACTGATCCTGATGACGTCACCATCATGTTGCAATATCGGGGTGATATTCATAAGATCACCTAATATTTGAAATATCACCCCCCCCCCCCCCCCCGCAAAAATATCAGGGTGATGGACAAGTAGATATCACCCCCATATAAAACTGACGTTCGCAACATCGGGGTGATAAAATAACGTCGAGGTGATCTTGACTAAGATGAACCGATATTTGAAACATGACCTCCCTCGGTGGAATATCGGGTCATATTGAAACTTTGCAGCAGCATCGGGGTGATCATAACTAAGATGACTGATGTTACAAACATGATGACCTCGCGGAAATAACAGGCCAATATCTGGAAATACGATGACCCCCCCCAAGAATATCAGGTCAGGCTGAAACATGCTGAGGGGGCCCAAAGACTTAGAATTTTTTGGATTTTTTTTTTGGAGGGTGCCTGCAGATTTAGATGCTTGAAACCTGACTATTCATGCAGGCACCAACATAATCTACACAAACCCTCAATTAGATCATTATGTGAAGTATTCTCTAACAACATCTTCTGAATCTGTTTTGACAAAAAATCTTCAAACTTGGTCAAATTACTCCCTTTATCTTCATCAGATACTTCATAATCTAACTCAATTAAACAATCAGTCCCTAGGGTGATATCACTTTCATCCCTAGAAATGTTCTCAATATTCATTAGGATCTCCTCTGAATTATGAACGTAGCTTTCATCCTGATATGTAGTTTCCTTTGTACTTGCAGATGATAAACAAGAATTAGTATCACTATGACTATCTATATGGCTTACCTCAAGTGATGACAATCCTTCCTCACTACATTTTTGTTCTAGCTCCATCCTATCTAGACAAGCATCACAAGTTTTTTTAGAATGTGCCTCATTATGCAACCTGTACCATCCTTCATTCAAGACATCTTCATTAGATATATTCAACATTCAACAACATTGCATTTCTTTGGATAGATACAATTCAAAGTTCCTAAAGTGATCTAGGTCATCACTATTATCTGAACTATGGTCGGACTCTATAATCACTCTATCATCTTGATGATCATCCCTATGAACATGAATATCATACATAAGGACCTCTTCTATTTTGACCAATTTTGGTCTAATGGTGTGAACTCCAGGTTCAACATCCACATACATTATCTCATTAGTGTTATTGTACTCAGTGATCATATGCTTCATTCGAGGTTCAACATCTATCCTAATTTGATTGGGGATTCCTTTCCAAGGTAGCCACATGTTACTAAATTTGTAGACATGTATCCATTAAGTGTCTTTGACCAATCCCTGCTAAGCAGCATTCCATATGTATCAAGGATATCTACCACGTGGATATCACTGTAATATTGAATCCTTGGATCTGATGCTAGTTGCATATGAATGTGAGTTAACTCTCCTACAACACTCACCTCAGCTTTGTCTAACTATGTCACTTTCTTTAGTGACTTAGCAGGATGTAACCCTAAGTCATTACATATGGTCAATGGCATTACATTGGTAGAGGCACCTGAATATACTAAATAGTTATGTAGGTTCTTACCAAACATCCTTATGGAAAGGAGAAATAGAGGTGACTCAGCCTTATCCCTATAAAGGGTCATGTGTGAAGTTTCAGCAGCCTAAATAGTAGCTAGGACTTTATGCTTAACTTTATTGTCTTTAGCTACATGATCTTTACTCAAAATTTGGTTTGAATTGGGGGGATGACTGTCTTCTTTTGGTATGGGATCATCTAGGGATTTCATGAATGCCTTCTTAATAGCTGGGGTTTTAAGCAATTCTGACAATGACAAGCTAATTGTGACCTTTTTCATTTCATCTGCTAAGTATGTAACCAAGTTATCAGATTCAGGAGGTTGGTTGCTAGCTTTTACCACTGCATTTTGTGGTGCTAAGTATTGAGAATTAACCTTAGGAAAACTAGGGTTATTGCTTGCCTTTGGATTAGGAGGAGTGTTAAAATTATTAGGAGGCAAAGATGTGGTCAAGGGACCAGAAGCTCTATTTGGATTATTTTTGAGGTTATAATTGTGTCTACCCTGATACCAATGCTGATAAGCACGTACTTCATTAGGTTCTACTGATGGCTCATTCTCATCCTCAAAAGGAAAAACATAACTTGTATCAAAATCCATGGCTGACTCTTCACATGCTAAGGTGTAATTCTCATGAGCTGAGGTTGCTTGATGGTGAGGATGATTGACAAAACTTTCCAACACAAGGGTAGAGTCATATCCATAAGGGATGATTTCATTTCCTTCAACAAAAGGAGGGGTACCCATAGTACTTGATACTTCAACCTGAAAGATACTAGATACTATCCTAAACTAAGGGCAATCCAGCTCAGCATGAGCATTGGTGTTATGTATCCTACACCAGTTTGTAAGAGCTACTTCTACCAAGTTCACCCTAGTGGTCTACTTGGGTTCACTAGGAGGTTGGTTATCTAGGGGTGATGGCAGGGAACCATTATTTGGCCTAGTGTTCCACACTCTAGGCTATCTAAGTACATTATTGTTACCACTATTGTTGTTATTGTTATAGTTCCTATCATTGTTGTATCCCCTATCAAGATATCCAGATCTGTCATTATTATATCCTCTATTTTGATTTGGTTGGGAATAGAAATTCTAACCCCTCAAATGAGTGATTTTAGTTGTCAATTTTCTTAATTGTGCTGATATCTCTTTAATTTCTTCCTTCTCTTCCTAAACTTTAGCTACTACATTCTCTATTTGAGGTTTGAAAAAGGAAGAACCATTATTGTTATTTTGTCCTACATCCTGAGGTACTTGTGCATGTCCTAGATATTGCATTATCTAGCCATTTCCATTTGGAGGTGGCATGATGCTAAGTGGAGGTACCTATAGTGGAACTGGCATTGCAGCTAGAGGTATCATGACTCCATTGGTCTGTTGTTGAGCAGGATATGTAGGGTATGTAGGAAATGCTATGTTTGGTGTTGGAGCAAGGATCAGTTGCTGATTAACTTTTATCACTTCCTCAAAAGCTCTTGTCAGAGTCGTGACATTAGGATGTGTCCTCCTTATAAACATAGAAGTCAGGGGATCTAGGGCTAAATAATATATACTCCTAATAGCTTCATCTACTATAGTATATGGATCTACCATCTTTGAAAGCATCTTTTGGAATCTAGCATTAAAGTTGGCAATAGGTTCTCCTTCAAATCTCTTGATTGTGGTAAAGAGATAGTAATTCATTGAAGGATCTATAGGTATCTTAAATCTATCCTTGAAAGCTTTCTCTAAGGCAGCCCATGAACCAATTGAGACTTGACCAAGACTAATATACCAATTGTATGCTTCTTCTCTTAAGGAGTATGAAAATAATATGCACACTACATCTCGATGCTCAATCCTTGCTCTACAGCAAGCCTCTTTGAATGTTCTGATGTGGTCATTAGCATCCTAATATGGATGATATTTAGGGCAAATCTTATCAAGATTCTTAGGTAAAGGATGATAAGCAGTGAAAGTTAAGGGTGAGTCAGCAGCAAATAATGACATTGTGACTAGTGGTTGTTGAACTTGAGGTGTAACAGGCGGTCTTGGAGGTGTTTACAGTATAGCAGGGGATATTGAAGGTGTTAAAGTATTTCCTAGTGAAGATACTGATGCACTGGAACCAGGAGTGTGATGAATGTCTGTAGTTCTAGGTCTAAGTCCATGGATAGGTAGTTCCTCAAAAAGTCCACTAGATCTAGACCTCGTATTTGGCCTGTGAGGTAGGGTTCTGACAATTTATGAAAATTTGACTTGATTTTCTATAAAGATCCATAGAACTAACCAAGTAAAGGAGATATTTATGACCAGGACCTAAAACTGACAGGATATTTATACAATATTTACATGAACTTGCAAATGTGAGGAAATATTGGACTTTTGGACACAGCTATCAGGATATCTAGCAATGCAAGTGAGTTACAACCAAGATTTAGTAGGAAAACTTGAATGAGTTAATCTTCAAGGATTTCAAGACTTCACTACAAATTTTAGACAATTTACACTCAATTCTGAAATATTTATGATGAATAGATATGAAACAATACAAAACAAGAAAACCTTTTCACAAACACTCAAAGTATGAGTAATTATGATATACATTGAGAAGATTGCCTTGTCTCAAACATAGGGATATGCATATGCAACATATTTACCTTCCACCTAAGAAAAAAGGCCCTCCTTCTAGTGCCAATTTATGTTGATGATGATTGTTAGTCATAACAACATGCATAAAAATTTGCACAACAAACCTTTATTATCTTAAAAAGTAGGGTCAATTTGGAACAAACTGATGGCTCCAAGTCTCCATTGATCAGATCAAGATCTTATGACATTACTCAAAGGTTGATGTGACATGTTGTTTTCCATTTCAAGGGATCTTACACTATTTGTAATGTGAATTGTTGCCTATATATCTGATCCTGTATCTATTTCCTATAAACTAACTTCACAAACAAGGTTATTTCCACTATACTCCACAGGTAATGATTATATTTATAAGTTTGATCAATTCTTCTGAGCATTTAATGTCATGAACTTATTTTATACTTTTGCACTATGTATTTAATCAAATAATGTAAGTAGATATTTACATGTGTATCATTGATATTCATATGTATTTGTATGATATTTGTCATTTTGACATGCTTTCATTCAAAATATGCTTTGTGTGTTCAATTATTTACAATTTATAGGCATATTTCATATTTATTTACTTTAGATTATATGTTATTCACAATTATGAAGGTGATTTGTAATGAAATTCACAGAAAATTTAAAGAATGCTTCTAAATTTGGTGAACCTTTAGCTATTGAGTCACATACATTCCAAATACAGTCATGAAGAGAAGAAATCAAACCATAATTTCACCAGGATGTTCTACAGCTAGGTATGGTTGATGCTAACTTCAAAGGAACAAGGAATGAAAACAACACATATAGACTGACAAGCACTCCAACGGACACAACTAATCAATGCATATATCTAGATTTCATCCACTGATTACTCAAGATTTACAATTATTTGTAATCAAAACAACTTCACTTTCATTAAGTATTCAAAAGACATGTACATTCACAAAAGTATTGAAATTAGTCCTGAATGCTTCATCAATCTAACTTCAATTAAGTTTCCAATACTTTAAAAGAGTGCACTCCATCCCCTTTTATAGAATAAGGAGAGGAGGCGGTTACAAGTGACCAACAGTCAAGATTTGTCTATGTAGATCAATGACCAACATTCCTCCTTTGACCAAGTCAACATCTACATATGTGGTACAAGTTGCTAGTTGGAAACTATCTAGCAAAGCTTGATCATTTGTAAGTTGCTTATGCATATAATTCTATTATTATGCATCTTTATTTATTCTTCATCTCCTTCCTCTTCTTCGCTTTCATCTTCTTCTTCATTTTCATCATCATCATCATCACTGTCATTTTCATGTAGATCACCCCTTATGTGTACCTTTATCACTGCCCTGATGGATTCATATAGCTACACTATTCTCTCAACTTCACCTCCATCCTAGAGCTTAACCTTTATTAACGCATGCCTATGGGAATGAAATTTTGCTTGAAGAGCATCCCATTTATTCCTCTTGCTATTCAACGTTTCATTGTATGTTTGCACCTTGGATTTCATTCTCATGGCCTTGTTTATTACCTCTTCTATTAAATGGCGAAGGGGATCCTCTGCTGCTTGCTTAAAATTGTTATGGAAAGCCTGGACAACAAAATCAACATCTTGATTTTCTATATTTCCTTCTACCTTGTCTTTTAAAGCCTCTAGGGTTTCTATTTATTTTGCCATGAGATCATGTAGTTAACACTTATGTCCGTAAGGTTACCACTGCATCTCCTCAAGATATCACATTCAAATCTAGTATCTTCATACCAAATGCTCAGCAACTAGGATGTGTTGTTATCCAGTATTTTGTTATCCATAAGTATTTTCATATCAATCCTTTTCATCTCTCCCAAAGCATCTAGGTGCTTTTCTAACTTGAAATATCTCCTGCCTATTGGCAAGAGACACTGTGTGGCTTCATAAGTGTTGTCATTGATGGCATCAAGTCTATCCCACACATGTGTAGTACATAATATGCCTATAGCGGAAGTTAGATTGAAGATTGTTTTGGTCCAGTGAACAAGAATAGAGTATGTAACAAGGTTCGACAATCAGGTCCAGATCTCTCAGATGGTGTAACTCAGTAAGTTATGAACTTGGACAAGTCAATAGGGGTATCATGACTACTATACTCTAGAGATCTAGCCTCCGGTGATAAAGAAAGAAAAAGATATGAGCATCTGAGTGTTGGGTTTGAGTTAGGCAGAGTAGACAGAGGAAGAACTGACCGACAAAGTATCAGACTTCAATTTGGATGTATAAAAGGTGTTGATCAAGCAATTTGTGATATTATACATTGTTGGTCAACATGATTTATGACTTCTATGCCTATGTTTTTGATGTGCATCACTAATCAAGCATGGATTTATCTGATAGATCAATAACTTGCAAATATCTCAGGTGTTCTTGTTGCTGACTAAGAAGTTGTTGGAAATCCTTGATATATATATATATATATATATATATATATGGAAGAGTGTGGAAGTGATATTATGTATGGTTAAGTGTGAAGAAAAGCAAAGACAAGAGCAAAGGCAATAATTCAAGCCCAAAATGTGACAAGAAAGTAATATTGAGTAGAGGAAGAATGAAATGTGCTAGATCAATTTACTGTACCTAACTGGAACTGAAATCCTACATGCATAGATGCTATTCATGGTGCAGGGGCACCTAACAACTCATATTATTTTGTTGTTTGTTTGTCATAAGGTCAAACTGACCAATTGTTGTTTTTTAGTTTTTTTTTTGTGTTCAGTTGTAGTAAGGGCAATTCGGGGATATGAAGCGGTTGGCCTTCCCCCAATTGTCATGAATGATTGATCTCCCACTGTATTGGGATAAACTGGCAGTAGACCGAACATGTGGGTTTGGTTCTGAGTTCAATTGTGTATGTTCAATTCTGTGCAAAAAGAATAACAAAACTCTATTTTGTTCGTGGTGTGAAAATCTTATAACTGTTGGTAGATTTCCCTTTCCTGTAACGTAATCATTTTTGTTCTGTAAGTTGTCAAAGTATGAATCGATGAAGCATTCCACTGGTTGGATTTTTGTTGAAATTAATGGAATGGCTTCATTATGTACATATGTGTTTTTATTTTATGTTCTTGTTCCTGTGTGTTGTGTTCTATTTAATAGTGCAGAGAACCAGGTCGAAGGTATTGCATAGTAGGCACCCTAGCATTTCAATGTGCTAGGGTTTAGTCAAAAGTTAGGTGAAGTGAAGTTTTGCCTAAGTGTTAGAGTATCATCAGTGAGACTAGGGGTTATCGGCAGAGTATTTAGTATTCTAGGTGAAAGTAGTAGTCTGCCCAAAGAGTAGTCGGGGTGACCAAGTGCATCGGCAAAGTTTGGTGATGGTTCGCTGAAATGAGAAGTCATACTGAAGTCAGTGTATCAGCACAAATTTGATCTAGTCTCGACGAAGCCAAGTTCAACCATTGGTGTATTGGTAGAGCCTTGCAGAAGTTCACCTATGAAGGTAGTCACACTGACAATAGAAAGCCATCAGGTATCGGTTAGTGAATTAAAGGCCTTGCCAATGTTTGTAGTCTTGCTAACATCAAGTTGTATTGGCCTATGGATTATTGAGTCCCGCTGATAGTTGAACTATTCATGTGGTTCAATAGTTCAACAGCTGAAGGTTCAAAAGGGGTTCAACCAGTTCCATTGGTTCAAAGAGTTTGGTGGTTCGATCGGTTTGATAAGTTCAATGGTTCAAGGCTGTTCGAAGATTCAAAAAGTGTAGCCATTAAGGAGTTTCAATGGTTCAACCGGTTCAAGGATCAAAGGTTCAGTGGGTTTAGCAAATTCAAGAGTTCAAATTTTGAATAGTGTTGTCTGCTTCACTGTGTGCTCTACATCAATTCATTAGTTCAAACACCTTGGTATCATCTGTAAGCATTTGTAGACTATAATTCTCTTGTAGGCAGTGGGCCTTTTGTGAGCAATGTGCTTGGGCAGTGAGCCCTAATTGGCAAGTGCCATTTTTGTTCTTCTTATTCTTTTAATAGAGAATACAATCTTGGGTTAGTCACCCCGTGGTTTTTCCCTTAACAAGGTTTCCATGTAAAAATCCTTGTGTTATGTGTTAATTTCTTTTTTAGCTCTTATGATTTCCTTGCTTTGATATAACATTAAATGATAAGTTAAGAAAAGAAAAGAAAATAGAAAAGTCATAAGATAACAGATTCATGCCCCCCTCTCAATTATCTACATTGTTTCCAACAATTGGTATCAGAGCTAAGTTCCTCTGAACAAAGCCTAAGAACTTGAGGAAGATCTAGGAATCTCAATGGATGCATATGGTATGAAGGAACAACTTCAGTCTACCCTAGATGATCTTGAACAATCCCACTCTGAAGTCAATAATTTGAGAGAAAGACTCAAACAAGCTAATGATTTCATAAATGAGCTAAAAGAAAAACTTAGTATTTCTGTGAAAAAGAGAAAGGAACTACTCCAAAAATTAGCCAATCAGAGTGAAGTCAATAATACTAATGAAGATCTGAATGAGAAAAATAAGCCTTGTGAGAAGCTGTCAAAAGAAGTCATTATGGTAAGGCATGAAATGGAATCAACGGTTATGAGATTCACCCAAGAAATAAAAAAAATGAAGAATCATCAAAGGCATTAGATTCCTCCATTCTGGAAGAGGAAGGGCAGAAAGAAGAAATATTTTCTGACAAGGATGTCGAAGGATTATAGAAAAATGATGAAGAGTCATCTAAGGCATTAGACACCTCTGTTCTGGAAAAGGAAGGATTGGTAGAAGAAACAAAGATCAATAAGTAAGTCAGTCTGGATGTCCCCAAAAGGAAGGAAGTAGAGTCTGCAAGAGACACTGCAGAGATAGTACAAAATTTCCTAGACAAAGAAATAATAAAGTTGGATGAGCCTGAACTAATTCAAGGGCCACTAAACTTTGATTCTCTATCTCCCATTCAGATAATGAAGGTAGCATCTTTTGCTCATGCCAAAGCAAACAAGAAACTTCTAAAATCTCACATGGAGGATTGTGAGCTATTGGAGGTTGCTTATGGGATGCTGGAGAAGATTATGCCAACCTATCAAAAGGATTCTTCTGCCTCTCCATCTGGTAATCTAAAAAACTTAGTCAATTCTATTAACACTCATTTTGAATCCTTAGAGAAATCGATAGAAACTAAGGTCTGGAAGGAGTTCTTGGGAAAGAGGTTCAGAGAAGTATAAGGGCTAATTACTAATGATAGAAGAACCTTAGGCATTGGCATAAAGAGCCTTGAAAACACTCTTAAAGATGGTGGGGACATATACGAATTTTATTTAACTTGGCCCAAAGTGACAGAGGACATTGAAAAGAAAGTGAAAGAACAAGAAGGAAAACTATCAAGTTTATCTCAGAATTTTGATCCCCTTACTACCTCTCTGGTGAATCATGAATGTTAAGCTATTGCTATAAGAAATGAAATTAAAGAACTGGTTAAGTAGAAAAAGAACATAATGGATAGAATGCGTGAGCTCAGAGGGATAATCATCCCTAAGTTAGAGGCAATGCATGATGCCTTGACAAAGGCACAAAATACAATCCGGACCAGTGATCCAACAAACTTAAAGAGGGCAGAAGCATATGCATTTTTGTTAAGTGGACACATCTCCATTTTGGACCAAATGAAGAGGAGTTGGGCCACAGAAATCATCCAGTTGAATACAATCTTTGCGGATATACTTAAGTATATGTAAGTATAACAAATGATTTGTATATACTTATGTGGCCATGTATAGAATAATTTTTGCAAAATTTTCGTATGCAGATTCCACCCTTTGCCATTGATGTCAAAGGGGGAGTGAAGAGTAGTGAAAAATGTGGAATCCAGTAAAGGAGGAGCTCCGGTAAAATAGTGCAAGAGACAGAGCACCAACTAAGGGGGAGTTACTACAACACTTAGCCATTTTTCACTAAGTGTTGCCATCAATGCCAAAGGGGGAGATTGTTGGCAAGAGACACTATGTGGCTTCATAAGTGTCTTCATTGATGGAAACAAAGTCTATCCCACACATCTGTAGTACATAATATGCCTATACCGGAATTTAGATTGAAGATTGTTTTGGTCCAGTGAACAAGAACAGAGTATGTAACAAGGTCTAACAATCAGGTTCAGATCTCTCAGATGGTGTAACTTAGTAAGTTGCGAACTTGGACAAGTCAAGGATCTAGCCTCCGATGACAAAGAAAGAAAAAGATATGAGCATCTAAGTGTTAGGTTCCAATCAGGCAGAGCAGACAGAGGAAGAACTAACTGACAGAGTATTAGACTTCAATCTAGATGTGTAAAAGGTGTTGATCAAGCAATCTGTGATATTATACATTGTTGGCCGACATGATTTATGACTTCTAAGCCTATGTTTTTTATGCACATCACTAATCAAGCATGGATTCAACTGATAGATCAATAACTTGCAAATATCTCAGGTGTTCTTGTTGTCGACTAAGAAGTTGTTGGAAATCCTTGATGCATATATATATACAGGATGGATTCAAGCTTGGAAGATTGTAGAAGTGATATTATGTATGGTTAAGTACGAAGAAAAGTAGGGACAAGAGCAAAGGCAGTAATTCAAGCCCAGAATGTGACAAGAAAGTAATATTGAGTAGAGGAAGAATTAAATGTGCCAGATCAGTATACTATACATAACTGAAACTGAAATCCTATGTGCATAGATGTTGTTCATTAGTTCAAACACCTTGGTATCATCTGTAAGAGTTTGTAGACTATAAGTCTCTTATAGGAAGTGGGCCTTTTCTGAGCAGTGTGCTCAGGTAGTAAGCCCTAATTGGCAAGTGCCATTTTTGTTCTTCTTATTCTTTGAACAGAGAATACAATCTTGGGTTAGTCACCCCATGGTTTTTCCCTCAACAGGGTTTCCACGTAAAAATCCTTGTGTTATGTGTTAATTTCTTTTTCAGCTCTTATGATTGCCTTGCTTTGATATTGTAATGGGTAAAATGGGATAATAAAATGAATTACAAAAACCCAAAAACATCAATGGAATGTGCAAGTAAAGAAGATTTAAAATAAGGAAGTGATACAACCTTTCTTACCTCATGATTTCCATTGTTTACCTATTCTCATTTGATCTTCAGTGATGAATGTAGCCCTCAGGAAGCTTGCTTCCTTTCTTTAATTCCTCAAGATGGCAAAGGAGAAATGGCTTGGATACTTCTAGTGTTGAAGGTGAGCTTCAACACAACCTGAAATGGCTAATGAAAGATGTGATAGTGGGGGTGCCAATGGCACCCTATGGATTTTGCAGCATAAGTTTATTTGAAAGCTTGATGATTTGAAATGGAAGGATATAGGGGTATTTATAGGATTGTGTGAGAGAAGATCAATGGTGTAGAAGAAATAAGAAGATCAATGGTAGAGGATGTTCGAGAGAACATGCATGAATAGAAGAAGGACATGTGTCATTCAAAAAGATGCTTTGTTGAGTTAATTGCTTTCTTGATGAGGATGAGTTTTTATTTCTTAAATTAGAATATATATTTCTAATTTAAGAGTTTGTTGATAGCTTTAAATTAGTTAACTCAGCTTTTGCTTTTGCATGAAAAGAAGAATTTATTTTTAGAAGATTTTGAAGATTTTTTAGAAGATAAGAAAGCATAATTAAATAAATAAATTTATTTAATTACTTGCAGATGATTTACAAGAATAAATGAAATATTTAATTATATTTTATTTTTTGGAGATTAAGATTTAATTTAAATAAATTAGCAATTTATTTAAATTTAGAAGAATGAATGATTTAATGAAATAATTAAAATTATTTAATTCTTTAGAAGCATAAAGTTGATTTGATGGAATTAATTAAATAAATGTAATTTATTCAACTAATGGGAGAAAATGAATTAAATAAATAAATTGATTTATTTATTTATTGATAGAGGAATATTAAGATGAAATAAATATTTAAAATATTTATTTAGGTAGAGTCATGTCATTTTTAGGTGTATACATTTTGCCCCTCTTTGATGCAATGTGTTCTATCATGTTGTTTCAAAGAATATGAATTTTTGACAATGATACATGCCCCAGTTTGCCCCTGGTATAAGTTTAATGACAGGATGCCCCCTCGGGAGATTAGATGAGAAGACGACAGAAAGCGTGAGATGGACAATCTCATGAAGAAGAAGGTGAAACACAGGTTAGGATAGAGAAAGATAGGACATGGTTTGGAGGAATAGATATGGGACGTAGTCACAGTTGTCACATAGTCAGCTATGGTTTACTTGCTATATATAGGAGCTGGGTCCACAAGTCTTATTCATTTGCACACTTGTCCTTAGTTGATTGGTCTTTGAGAGCTTAGAAGAGTAGAGGAGCTAGAGCAGTCGTCAGAGATATGTGGTGTAGGAGCACCCCATAGACAATATAAATATGCATAAGACATTAATATGTTTTTAGACATTTCATGCTATCTCATAGCATTTTCAAATGTAACATTTTGTATGGGCATTTCATGTTTGTAAACTCCAAACTTGACATTCTAGACAAGTTGGATTAAGGGAAGGGTAAACAAATGTGTCTTAACCTTAAGAGTTTTGTTGTCCCATACAAAACAACTGTCATAAAATTAATTAGGAATTTCCACCTATAATCTTGGTAAGCTTAAATCCTAGAAACAGAGGAGAATGTCAGTCCCTCACATTGGGAAAGATAAATATGGAATGGAGCAGAGCAGTGATGGTGGGGTGTGGTGTGTATTTTCTCTTTTGAAATGTAATTCTGAAACATGAAGGAGGAGGAATAGAAATTCTAAACATTGATTTCCTTTTTGATTCTGAATGCTGTGTAGATATTCTGTATAGATCATTCTGGGTAGAAATTGTGTATAATTCAGTCTTGTGCCTCTGGAGTCGAATCCATTCCACTGGCAGATTTTTGGGAAATCAGTGGAATGGATCTGTAGATTTATTTCCCATTTTTTTGGTTATTCGCCTTAGGTATGGAAGGTTAGGGATTTCAGGAACCCCTCCAGGGAGAATTTGTCATTTAGTTTGTGTATATCCGTCCTTAGGATCTGTGTATGTATCGCTGGCCAAGACGGGGTCCAATTCAGGACTGAATTATGTCTTTTGGAGACATCGGCGTGAGTTCCCACCTGTGTCGCCGATGAAGGAAGCATCGGCGTAAGGATTACCATCGGTGAAGCGGAGATGTACTGGCCCGTGGCAGAAGGTCTCGCCGATGATCAAGTTGGTCAAAGATATTGGCATGAGAAAGCATATTGGCCAGAGAGTTTGAATGGTAGCCGACGGTTCAAGTTCTCGCCGATCGGAGAAACCATCATGGAGTGTCGCCGATGAAAGATGTCGGCGTGAACCAGGGCATCGGCAGAAGAAATGACATCTTCACCGAAAGGCTAAGTTTGGGCGATGGAGATGTGTCATCGGTGAGAGTGGAGAGGGGTCTGGCCGAAATAGTTGTATCGGCGAGAGAAGGGTGCGTCGGGAGAAGGATCTCAGGTTAGGCCGATAACATAGGTCTGGCCGACGAGGGAATTGGCGTCCAAAACATCAGGTTGAACCACCGGGTTGAATCGGTACAACAGTTCAATGAAGAGGTTCAAAGCAATGGTTCAAGGAAATGGTTCAAACGCATGGTTCAACAGTCTAGCCGAAGGAGGGAAGAGTGAAGGTCCGTCGGCATGAGCTGTAGGGAAGTCTCCCCGAAGGAGAAGGTTGAACCTCAGTGTTGAACCTTTAGATTGAACCTATTCATCGGTGAGAGGTGAAGGTGTCGGCAGGAGGTTCGAGGAATTTGCCGATAGGCAATGTCATGCCGATAGGCAAATCCAACAGTTCACGTGAAGGGTTCAATACAACAGTTCAATGAAGAGGTCTAGCCCGACAGATAGGTACTCATCGCTGTGACCTGAGCATCGGAGTGAGATGCAGAAACAGTACCGATAACCTATGGTCTTGCCGATTGGCAAATAGAAGAAGCCACTCATCAGAGTGACTAAACTATCAGCGAAGTAGTTTTAGGGTTGGCCGACGGTGGACTGTCTTGCCGATAGGCAAGAGGGGGATTGTTTTGGTGAGACATTGGGAGAAGTCTTGCCGATATCTACTACAAAAGTCTTGTAGGTGCCAAAAGGGTGATTGAACTAGATTTTTATGCTTTATTCCGGGAGGGCTCTGCATCAAGTGCTCAGCGAAAGAACTGGGCTATTTGTGTATTGATTCTGTCATTAAGAAGACAGAGCTAGAGAAAGGTCGACATAGGTCTTGACAGAGTCTGAGAGTGTTTATGTCAGACACAGAAGGTAAAGAAGGGGCTAGTAATATGCCTCCAAAGGTAATGACCACCGAAGTGGCCAAGAGGTTCAGGGAGATGGAGGAACTGATCAAGATTGGAGTCAAGGAAGCACTCCAAGCTGAATTGAAAGCCTTAGGAAAAGGCCAGAAACCAGACGAGCAGTCTGATGGAGAAGAAGAAGAAGGAGAAGAGGAAATGACCTCGACACAGCCAAAAATATCTGTAGATCAGAAACAATTTCTGGAGGTTATCAAATCGCTCGGTAAGGAGTCATCCGAATCAAGAATGGAGATTCTGATGTTCAGTGGAAAGATGGATGCAGAAGAAGTCATTGAATGGATCGAGGTTTTGAATAATTACTTCGAGTACAAGGAGGTACCGGAGAATAGGAGAGTCAAGTTTGCTAAAACGAAACTGAAAGGTGCTGCACTCACATGGTGGAACTACACTCAGGGGGAAAGGGTGAAGAGTGGCAAGAACATGATCTCATCCTGGAGTAGGATGGTAGACAGGATCAAGGCTCAGTTCCTATCAGCGGACTATGAAGTGCAGATATACAGGAAAATCCAGAATCTCAGACAGAAGGATATGGATGTATCCACCTGTACAGAGGAATTTCATAAATTGTCCCTTAGATGTGGACTTGCTGAAGATGAGAAAGGAAGAGTTGCCAGGTATATTAATGGCCTAAAGTATAGCATACAAGATGAGATCACCATCTTAACACCAGAAACTGTGGACAAGTGTTTCAAAGAAGCACTGAGAGTAGAAGAGAAATTGAAGAGAAGGCAAGAGCAGAGTAACAAAGGAAGAGGCAACAACATGAGGGGAAGAGGATCAAACCCTACAATAAGGAAAACCAATGAGGGTCAAGAAAACGTTGGTAAAGGACAGGAATAGTCTGATTACAGAGGTGGATGGAAAGGTACAAGAGGCAGATTTGGAGGAGGAAGAGGTTCTAATACCTTTTCAAGAAAATGTTACACCTGTGGTGAGTTTGGTCATCTATTTTTCAAATGTCCAGAAAGACAAGGTTCATCATCCAGAGATGATAGAACAAATGAGAAGAGAGTACAGCTTGTGCAGGAAGAGAAACTAGAGGAAAGTGTGCAGAGTTCAAACACTTATAAAGGAGATAGAGCTCCTAATAATTGTGGATACCCTGAGGAGGGCGAAGCATTGATGCTAAGGAGAATCAGCTTGAAGACATCCAAGGAGATGATACAGAGGAGAGCACTTTTTCGAACTACTTGCAGAAGCAAAGGCAAAATATGCAAAGTAGTAGTAGACTCTGGCTCAACAGATAATATGGTATCTCAAGAAATGGTGGATAAACTGAATTTGGAAAGAATTCCACATCAAAATCCTTACAAAACCTCTTGGGTAAGTAATAGTCAATCACTTTAGTGTATGAGCAAGCATATGTTGATTTTCAGATTGGGAATTATGAAGATAGAGTTTTGTGTGACATATTGCCCATGGAATGTTGTCACCTACTTTTGGGTAGGCCATGGCAATTTGATAAGAGAGCATTTTATGATGGATATGCTAACACATACACCATCAAGAAGGATGGGAGAACTACTGTGTTGATTCCATTGCAGGAAGATGCTAAAGAAGAAAAGACAGGTAAGATTATCTTGGTAGGTAAGAAAGAGTTTGTGAAGATATCTACTACAGAGTCACAAGAAGTTTAGGATATCCCAAGGAGAGGAGATCACAGTTTGAAGAAGACTTTAGTTCTGGCTGACAAAGATCAGATGGATCAACAAAAGATCTAGAAGCAGGTTTGTCCACAACCACAGGCTGGTTGGGAGTGCAAGGATGCAATCTTAATAGGGACTATTGTTTGTCCTCTAACAGTTGAAAGACCAACACATTCTGTCATAACAGTAAAGGAGGTTCCCACTGTCCATGATCAGACAGAGATGATGGTAGGAAGCAATGATCAGCAAGGTGTGAGGAGAGCCTGTATTACTCAGCATGAATATTGGCCTCCCTGGCAGCAAGTTACAGCTTAGAGATTTGCAACACTGAGATCAAGAGACAGATATGAGACAGCAGCTACCGATGGATTTAGTCATAGCCTTAACTCATGGGACATGAGTTCTTTTCCAATGGGGGAGTATGGTGCAGGAGCACCCCATAGACAATATAAATATGCATAAGACATTAATATGTTTTTAGACATTTCATGCTATCGCATAGCATTTTCAAATGTAACATTTTGTATGGGCATTTCATGTTTGTAAACTCCAAACTTGACATTCTAGACAAGTTGGATTAAGGGAAGGGTAAACAAATGTGTCTTAACCTTAAGAGTTTTGCTGTCCCATACAAAACAGCTATCATAAAATTAATTAGGAATTTCCACCTATAATCTTGGTAAGCTCAAATCCCAGAAATAGAGGAGAATGTTAGTCCCTCACATTGGGAAAGATAAATATGGAATGGAGCAGAGCAATGACGGTGGGGTGTGGTGTGTATTTTGTCTTTTGAAATGTAATTCTGAAACATGAAGGAGGAGGAATAGAAATTCTGTACATTGATTTCTTTTTTGATTCTGAATGCTGTGTAGATATTCTGTATAGATCATTCTGGGTAGAAATTGTGTAGAATTCAGTCTTGTGCCTCTGGAGTCGAATCCATTCCACTGGCAGATTTTTGGGAAATCAGTGGAATGGATCTGTAGATTTATTTCCCATTTTTTTGGTTATTCACCTTAGGTATGGAAGGTTAGGGATTTTAGGAACCCCTCCAGGGAGAATTTGTCATTTAGTTTGTGTATATCCGTCCTTAGGATCTGTGTATGTATCGCTGGCCAAGACGGGGTCCAATTCAAGACTGAATTATGTCTTTTAGAGACATCAGCGTGAGTTCCCACCTGTGTCGCCGATGAAGGAAGCATCGGTGTAAGGATTACCGTCGGTGAAGCTGAGTTGTGCTGGCCCATGGCGGAAGGTCTCGCTGATGATCAAGTTGGCCGAAGATATCGGCGTGAGAAAGCATATCAGCCAGAGAGTTTGAATGGTAGCCGACGTTTCAAGTTCTCGCCGATCAGAGAAACCATCATGGAGTGTCGCCGATGAAAGATGTCGGTGTGAACCAGGGCATCGGTGGAAGAAATGACATTTTTGGTGAAAGGCTAAGTCTGGGTGATGGAGATGTGTCATCGGTGAGAATGGAGAGGGGTCTGGCCGAAATAGTTATATCGGCGAGAGAAGGGTGCATCGGGAGAAGGATCTCAGGTTAGGCCGATAACATAGGTCTGTCCGACGAGGGAATTGGCATCCAAAACATCAGGTTGAACCACCAGGTTGAATCGGTACAATGGTTCAATGAAGAGGTTCAGAGAAACGGTTCAAGGAAATGGTTCAAATGCATGGCTCAATAGTCTAGCCAAAGGAGGGAAGAGTGAAGGTCCGTTGGCGTGAGTTGTAGGGAAGTCTCCCTGAAGGAGAAGGTTGAACCACCAGGTTGAACCTCAGTGTTGAACCTTCAGATTGAACCTGTTCATTAGTGAGAGGTGAAGGCGTTGGCAGGAGGTTCGAGGAATTCGCCGATAGGCGATGTCATGCCGATAGGCAAATCCAATGGTTCATGCAAAGGGTTCAATACAATGGTTCAATGAAGAGGTCCAGCCTGACAGATAGGTACTCATCGCTGTGACCTGAGCATCGGAGTGAGATGCAGAAACAGTGCCGATAACCTATGGTCTTGCTGATTGGCAAAGAGAAGAAGCCACTCATCAGAGTGACTAAACTATCGATGAAGGAGTTTTAGGGTTGGCCGACGGTGGACTGTCTTGCAGATAGGCAAGAGGGGGATTGTTTTGGTGAGACATTGGGAGAAGTCTTGCCGATATCTACTACAAAGGTCTTGTAGGTGCTGAAAGGGTGATTGAACTGGATTTTTATGCTTTATTCCGGGAGGGCTCTGCATCAATATGGATATTCCATGTGAGGAGCACCAGTTTGAGCAAGTTCGACGTTTGCAATTGGCTACCTGAGGCAGGACCACCAGTATGTAGTTCATCAAATCTCGCTAAAAGTCATTTATTAGGTCAATAAATGCCTAGGAAAAATAGCTAGGATAGATGCACCGAGTTGTAGTTCGGCACATATACGTCCTGAAATGGCTCATATGTCATGAAATTGTGCATTTGAATGATCTTTCAGTGCATATGATATATGTGCACATATAGGCCAGGAATTGGCGCATCCACTGTGGAACTGCGCACGTGACACAAAAAGAGGTGCATGTGCTAGAACGATGCATATACATCAAGGATTAGCGCATTCATGGTGAAGTAGCACATCTGATATGAATTGGTGCATTTGCCACCTAGTTCAATGCATTTGCACTAGGATAGTCAGTTGACTTAATGAAATTAACCCAATTCGCACCTTGATCGATGCATCAATTGATAAGTGATCTCCGAGATTGCCAAGAATCTAGTCAAGAGATGATATGTTGTTTTGATTAATTTGATATGTTAAGTCAATGATAGGATAGTTTGATTCCTTTGAGTTGGTTTGCTTGGATATGGATTTCTTTGACGCTATGCTTGGCTTGGTTGCAGGAGGATATCTGGGATACCCTGATGTCACAAGAGCAGTTACCTTTGCTATTGTTGCAGCAGTATATGTTGACAGAGATCGACTGTGAGGCTCTTGGTGCTATGGGTCTACATTACATTTGTTTCATGCCCAAGGTTCATGCGAACCATGGTTTGTTGACTGCAGTGGTGGAGCAATTCCATAGCGAGGATGGGACATTCCATCTACCGACTGGGGAGATGATGATCACTCTAGAGGATGTGTACAGAATTCTACACCTTCCTATTCAGGGAGAGTTGGTAGAGTATGATCCACAACATGATGTGGGATTGGCTGAGTGTAGATGTGTTTTTGATGACCTAGAGTTTGTTGAGTAGGTGATTTTGTGGCAAGACATTCATGACTGCTATGACTACTTCTCGGGGATAGTGGCAGGATTGGTCGGTGGTGTAGTATGCCCTAATAGGAGGTCACACGGGTTCTCGATTGGTTGGGGAAGGGTGTTGGTGAGTATGATTACCGATGGGACTCAATATGAATGGGGTGTGTGCGTGCTAGCATGCTTGTATAGGGATATGCACTAGGTTGTGTATCATAGAGGGGCTAGCTTGTCAGCAGGTGTGTCTCTTTTGCAATTTTGGTTATGGAAGCACATAGCTATCACATGGCTAATATGTCTTTTTCATAGATAGAGAGGTGAGCCCTACAGCAATAGATATGCAGGCATGATTTTCGAGCACAAGCTAGGGAAGATCGAGTATTGGAGACATGCACTAGATAATGTGGATTTAGTTATCTGGCACTCGTATCTAGACTATGAGGTATGGGAGGATGAGGCTGACGAGTTGCCATACTATTTCCAGACTCGGTGGCTTATTGGTAGGATGAGGTACATATTAGAGCGTCAGATTGTCAATATAGTACAGAGGTAGTTTGGTAGAGTGCAGGGCGGGCCACAGGGGTAGGCATGATTCACTAAGACCCATGCAAAGAGACTGAGGTGGGGTCTCGTGGCATCGTATGAGGAGGCTTTGGCAGACTTTTGTTAGATCCCCTATGCAGCTTAGCCTATGAGGAGGGAGATAGTGGATGTGAGCATGACACAAGATTATAAGGAGTGGTTCATTGCTCATCTATTTCCCAGATATTCAGGACCTAGAGAGTTGGCTCCTCGTATAGACGACAAGGATTCAGATTATGAGGGTGTAGCCGACAGGAGGAGGGGGAGAGGAGGTTAGGGAGATGATGGTGGAGATAGAGGAGGAGGAGGAGATGGAGGAGGAGGAGGTAGACCAAGATAGAGGAGGAGGTTTGGAGAGGGACCTTCGGGTCAACAAGAGGTTGCGCAGCTGCAGGCTATAAGGAAGGTGTAGGTGCCAGTATAGTAGGTGGTACAACAAAGATAGATGTCACCACCATAGCAGGTGGCACAAAAGTAGGTGCAGGGATAGGGACAAGGATAGGGATAGGGAGGGCAGGCTCTGTAGCTTGACTTACAACAACAGGCCATTGTTATGCTACAGGGCTAGGTCAGGCAGTTGAGGGCCCACCTGAGAGTAGCAGAGTCTCAAAGAGAGGCAGACACAAGATAGATATCACAGATCTCCAGAGAGCAAGATGCAACCCTAGCGAATGTGCGGGTGATCAGAGTGGAGAGAGATGTAGTAGTGGCAGCCCTAGGTATAGATAGTACTTTGAGATTTTTGGTTGCATAGGTGCAGGAGGCACAGACACAGTTGGCCCAAGTACAGGGTGAGCTTGCTAGAGTGTAGGCTTAGACTCAGTACTACAGAGGATTATATCACGGGGCAGTGTCGGCAGACCAGTGTGTGCCTAGTTACAGGACTCAGTCTGTGGCATCACAGAGGGTAGGTGGATCCTGATCTGTAGCATCAATGAGAGGCCCTCAATAGTTAGGGGGTCACAGAGGAGAGGACAGTGTAGGGAGCAGTGCTCCACGGTAGTAGGGTTAGCTAGGTTTTGACACTTGTACCAAATTTTGGCTTGATGTACACATTTTTTATGGCTGAGATAGCCTGCTATGTATTATTTTTCCCTGAGACATGTATCATTATCTTTTTGTACTTGGTATATATTTCATGACATGACTCTGAGAGATAGATAGATATTTTGATATATTGCACATTTGGACATGTTTTTATGGTTATATCAATCTATCATATGATGCTTTGTATATGTGATGCATACTAGATGGATTAGGATGATGTTATATGCTAATGTAGATGTGAAATGTTATTGATATGATTATTTAGCTCTATATGTATTTGTCTATGTTTTTTATTTTTGATATGATATACGGATACAAATGTATGTGGATGACCTAATGCAGTTATTATGTATGCAAATGATTTATTCATGTGAATGACTATCTCATGTGATATGATATGTTACCTATGCTATGTGTCTGATATGTCAAAATGTACTCAATCAACACCGAGATGATATAGATAGGCGGAAGAAGAGGAATGAAAGAAATATGGGCTTTCATTTGATACTCTACAGGATTTTCTTATTGCATGGTTGATATGGATTTCTAGATATGGGATGGATGTGGATACTTTGCCATCATTAGAGTACAAGTGTTTTGCTTTCATCATTGGGCACTTTTTTTTTGTTTCTTTTCTCTTTTTGAAATGTTGTAAGAAAATACAAGCATCTAGGTATAATTAAACTTAGATGAACTGAGTATTCTTTACATGGATTTTGATATAGCAAGTTGATACAAGCATCTAGAAAAACTTGAATCTAGATGACCTGAGCATTTCTTGCATTTCAACAGACAAGGATTGCCCTTTTTCATATTCAGACCTCCGAAGTCCTCGATGATCTTTTGCTAATCATGTCTTTAGACAAAATTCATCACATTACTAAAGCTTGATCCACAACAGTGGACAAAGAAAAAGATTATTCCCCCATCATAGCATCTCTAGCTTTTGGCATCCTTGAGTAGCATAGGAAGACATAATGAAAAAAATCCAAGACCTTGTAAGTTAACCTGTTCACAAAACATTCTTGCATTAGATGTGTCTTTTTGTCATAATTAATATAGAGTTAATCTGAGTGTTTTGGTATATGTTTGCATTGGAGAAGTTGATGTTTTGTGCTAAGATTTTTGTTTTTTAGGAAGCTTGCTTTGCTACGTGTGCTTTTCTAGTGAAAGGTACCACAATCCTTTATTGGTATCCTCTTAGAACATGTGGCATTCAAGAATCCAAATATGCAACCAGGTCAAGGAGTTGCCCCCAGTTTAAACAAAGGATTGACTTATTATAGGTGATATGACAAATAGACATGAAGAGACGGATCCTAAGGGACTGACCTAGTGCCTCGAGGGCTCATTACTAAATGGCCTTGCCTACGTGACGACGTAGAGGCAATGTAGTTCAGGGTGAACTTGATGGACCTAAGACCTAGGTGATGGCATAGATGTGGAAATGGCATGGATAGTAGGATAGATGACACTCAAAGGAATGGAGAGGAAAGAATCAGAGTGGAGCGGAGCCTCAGGGGTGCATTGATAATGGCCTTACCTACGTGATAGCTTAAAGGCGACGTAGTTTGAAAACAGTTCAAAGGACTGGTTCAGGATGAATGATATGATGGACACAAGAGACATAAGGTCACAACATATGGAAGAAGCAGTTTGTCATAGATAGCACCTATTTACCAGGTTTTCACCACTTGCTTTTATTTGCATGAAAGCTAAAAGTACACATGACACCTGTTTGCCAGGTTTTCACCAGAGGATGATTTTTTTGTTATTTTTCCATTTTTTTAATTTTTTTTGTTTGTTTCTGATCACCTTTTCAAATTTTTTGAATTTTTAAGGACTCCCTTGCATTGGGGTTTTTAGGTATAGAACTTGCAAAGATGCATACTGTTGATAGGATCATCAAATAGTTCACCTTCAGATGTAACTAATTGATATGCCCTTGACCCATAAGCTACAATGATGATATAGGGACCCATCCAGTTGGGTTCGAATTTGCCTTTTTTCTCTCGATCTTGCTGATTTCTAGGATTTTCTCTGAGGACTAAATCACCAACTTGGAATACTGAGGGTTTTACCCTATGGTTGTAGCTTCTGGACATCCATTATTGATAAGCTTTTAGGTGGTTAAAGGTCTGTTTCCTTCATTCTTCAAGCAACTCTAACTCTTGAAGTCTGGACACTTTGTACTCTTCATCAGATATGAGGCCTTTTAATGAAACTCACAAGGATAGGATCTCGACTTCAATGGGCAAGATGGCTTTAGATCCATAGACCAGAGAGTATGGTGTTGCACCTGTGGGTGTGCCAATGCTTGTACAATAGGCCCACAACACTGGATTTAACTAGATATGTCAATCACAGCCGACATCATTGACAGTCTTCTTTAGGATTTTCAAGATAGTTTTATTTGATGCCTCCACTTGGCCATTGCCTTGGGGGTAGTAGGGGGTAGAAAAGCGGTGTTGGATATGGAATTTGTCACATAGTTTCCTGACATCTTGATTTTTGAAAGGTCATCCATTATTCGTGATAATGGATGAAGGGATACCATAGAGACAAATGATATAGTTCAAGATAAAGGAGGCAATCTGCTTGCCTGTGATACTAGCTAATGGCACGGATTCAATCCACTTGTAAAGTACTTAGTGGCAGTGATTGTGAATTTATGTCCGCTGGAGGAAGGAGGGTGAATCTTGCCCACTAAGTCAAGTCCCCATTGATAGAAAGGCCAAGGAGTTGTTAATGGCTATAGCTCCTATGTTGGTGCATGTATCAGGTTCCCATGGATTTGGCACTTCTTGCACTTTTTACAAAATGATAGGAATCTTGTTCCATGGTTGGCCAGTAGTATCCCATGCATATGAGTTTCTTGGCTAGGGTAGGGCCACTAGAGTGGGTCCTGCATATACTATCATGCACTTCGTTCAGGGTAGTTTGATATTCCTCACTATTGAGACAACTAAGGAGAGTACCATTGAGACCTCTGCGATATAGGGTTTTGGCGACAATGGCATATCGGGATGCCTAACGGATGAAGGTTCTTTTTTGGTTACTGGAGAGATCAAGGGGGAGGATATTCTCTTTAAGATAGGAAAATATTTTCCCATAGAGGGGGGAATCAGCTCCAACAATGTGGCAAATGATATGGGATTCAAGGGTGTCGTATGCAGGATGGGACACTGGCTCTACCAAGAACTCATAACTTGATTGATTATTTGGAATATTGAGGGATGCAATCATTGCCATGGAGTCTGTAGCTTTATTCTCAATCCTTGGTATCTATTCAAAAGAGATCTTGACAAAGTATTCTTTGAAGTCATCCACCATTCATTTGTAAGGGAGTAATTTCTCATCTTTTGTCTGGTAGTCATCATTTACTTGATTTATGACTAGCTGTGAGTCATCATACACCTAGAGTTCTTGGATATTCCATTCAATTGCTAGCTTGATGCCAATGACTAGGGCTTCATACTCTACCACGTTGTTAGTGTAGGGAAACAATAATCTATATGATTTAGGAATGGTGTCACCACTAAGGGTGATCAACAAGATACCTGCTCCCGATCCATGCTGAGTATATGAGCCATCGAAATACATTTTCTAGGTTGTTGTGGTTATGTGAAAGATAGGCTCATCTGGAAATTCAAAGCTCAAAGGGCTATCATCTATTAGAGGTGCATCTGCCAATTGATCTATAAGTACTTGGCATTTTATTGCTTTCCTGTCTACATATTCAATGTTGAATTCACCGAGAAGCATGACCCATTTGGACAATCTACTTTCTAGGGCTACTTTGTTAAGTAAGTACTTGAGTGGATCAATTCTTGCTACTAGTTTGACAGAATGTGACAACATGTAATGTCTCCACTTTTGTGAGGTGAAGACCACAGCAAGACATGCTCTTTCAATTAGTGTGTATTGTAGTTCATACCCAATAAGTATTCGACTGATATAGTAGATTGCTTGTTCTTTCTCTTCATAATTTTGTTATGCAAGGAGAGCTCCCAGAGCTATTAGTGTGGCTGAGATATACAGTAGCAGAGGTTTACCCTGAATTGGTGGCATCAATACATGTGGTTTCATGAGATACTCTTTTAACTACTGGAATGCCTGTTCACATGAATCATTCCATTTGAAAGGGACATTCTTGTGTAGGAGGTGGGAAAATGGGTGGCACTTGTCTGCCAATTAAGAAATGAACCTTTTGATAGATTGTAGTTTTCCCTGTAGGGACCTTAGCTGAGTGAGATTCTTAGGAGGTAGTATTTCCATGATGGCTTTCACTTTAGCTAGGTCGACTTCGATTCCATTGGTAGACACTATGTATCCAAGTAGTTTTCTTGAGGTAACTCCAAACACGCACTTCTTCGGATTGAGGCACACATTAAACTGTTCCAGTCTTTTGAAGATTTTTTCTAGTACTGCCAGGTGTCCTCTTGTGAGTGATTTTTCCATAATGTCATCAACATAATCTTCCATTATAGTGTGTATCATGTCATGGAAGATTGTTGTCATAGCTTTCTGATATGTTGCGCTGGCATTTTTCAAACCGAATGGCATGACACAACAACAATAGGTGCCCTAAGAACATGTGAATGCAGTCTTGTGTTGGTCTTCAAGTGCAATTTTTATCTGGTTGTATCCAGAAAAACCATCCATTAGTGATAGCATGGTGTGCCCTACTATGAGATCTACAATAATGTCAATGTTTGGTAGGGGGAAATCATCTTTCAAACAAGCTTTGTTCAGGTCCCTGAAGTCATTACATATTTAGACTCTGCCATCTAGTTTGGCAACTGGTACTATGTTTGAAATCCACTCATGATAGTCTATTGGTCTGATGAATCTGACATCTAACAGTTTCTTCAGCTCTTCTTTCACCATGAGGGCCACATGTGGGTGCATCTTTCTAAGTTTTTGCTTTACTGGCTTAGCTCCTGGAGTTAAAGATAAGTGATGCATTATGAGATTTAGATCTAGCCCTGGCATGTATGCATATGTCTAGGCAAAACTAATTTGTTTTCTTTTGAAGAATTCAGTAAATGCTGGCTTTTCTTGTGCGGTTAAAGACTATGTCATGTGGATCATTTTGGGGCTGTCACCTATGTTGACATTGATCGGCTCTACTGGTTCTATCAAGATTGAAGATCTCTCCTGATGTGTGAGATTAGGTAGAGGGTCAAGCCTTCCATCCTTTGGTGCCTTAGAGAGGTTTTCACCTTTGGATACATCTATATTTTTACTTTTTTCATGATCTAACACTACCGTAGAGTGGTTTTCACCATTAGATCTTTTGTTCATTTTGACATTTTTGAGACTGAAAGGCTTGGCACTCTCTCCAAAATAGGCCTTATCATTGAGTTCTATGGCATAGCTAGCTCTATGGTCCCCTGTGGGTATGTGATCTCTAAGCTCAAGATAGTCTATGATGGCTTCATCGTTTTGAAAGGTATCGAGCTCAGGTGTAGTATCTTGTAAGTCCCAATCTATGACTTCGAGGTGCAACAATGGTAAGGGGTCATTGGGTTGGTTTGGTTCGATGGTATTGATGGTTAAGATAGAAGTGTTGTGGAGGTCATTATAAGCACGGACAAAGTCTACAATGGTACTTTCAATTAGCGGATCTGTCAAAGGGGGTATCATTCATTCCTCATGACTTTCACTATCATTATTACGTGGGTCAGACTCTAGTGGTCTAGTCCTTGGACCTTTTCTCTCATTTGCATGGGTTGGGTCATACTCATGGACAACATCAATGCCTTTTTCATCACAAGATAGCTCTGAGAGACTATCCCACTCATATTCATTGGAATCAATGTCACTCCCCATTTGCAGTTGCTGAATTTGATCAACCAGATTACTAGTAGATGTTTCTAGTTATTTGCCTTTATTCTTAATTGTTCTATTGGTTTTTGATGTGCCAATGTAACCTAGCCCTATAGTGTCTCAGGCTATCAAGGTATGAGGTTGGATGGGTCCAGTGATACCATCTTTTCTGGAACTAAGAGGACCATGTCCTTCATACCCCATTTTTTGTAGCATTTGGAATCCTTGACCATATTGTTTAGTTGGTATAGTGGTGTGATGGTCTTGTTGCATTGATGAATTGCCTTCATCCTTATATAACCATTGGAGGATATCTTTTTCATTGCTCTCATCTTCAAGGCTTCCTCATTTGATAAATGGACCTTTGGTAGTTTTGTTTGCTTTGGATTTGCTCATGGAAGGTCTTCCATATGATCTGGGAGATAGGGGGAGTTGTGCCAAGTAGAGGGATTGGGAGATTGTGTACTCACCCAGGCCTTTATCCTTAAGTCTGAGGTTAGGTTGAGAAGCTTTTGAAGTGGAAGCAAGTGAAGCTGGGTCAACATGAGATGAGGATGAAGTAGAAGCACGGTTGTTAGGAATCACAACTTCAGGTTTAGATTGAATGGAGTTACAATACTGAAATAGATTGGGGTCACCTTGTATGGTGATCTCTTGATCTTCATAGGGGAATTTGATACATTGGTGGTATGTTGACAACACTGCTTTCATAGCATGTATCCATGGTCTCCCAAGAAGAATGTTATATGCTAGCTCCATATCGAGGACTTGACAAGCCACATCTTTTACTATAGGTCCCACTCTGATTGGTAAAGTAATAGTTCCCTTGGAAGTTCTCTCCTCCTCATCATAGGCTTTGATATTGATTTTCTTTTTTGGATCTATAGCTTTCTCCGCAAACCCCAATGCAAGGATTAGCTTCAAGGTGCAAATATTCAAACCAGCTCCTCCATCGATTAGAACCCTTTTTATCTTGTGTTTGTGGATGAAGGCTTTAATATGAAGAGAGGCGTTATGAGGTTGGGTGATTGACATATCATCCTTTTCAGTGAATGATAGGGAGTGAGGTGAGGTAACGTGACCTCCCATGGTTTGAAACTGTTCTTCAGTGAGGTTCATTAGAACAAAGGCTTCAGAAAGAGATTTGTCAAGTATGGCCCTATGGGACAGGGACATGCATAGAAGTTCTAGGATGGAGATATGTGCTAGTGTCTTATGAAGTTGATCTAGGATACTGTACTGATTAGCCGGAGAGGCGAGGGTTCCTCTAAGAGTGACTCTATTACTATGGGTGGTAACATTACAATCCACATCTTTGTTTATAGTGATCACATTGATGCGTGAATCACTTTCTGAGATGTGGTTAACAACATAGTCAAAGGAGATGTTTGTGTAGTTCATGTTGTTAGTTCCACTATTGTTTTGGTTGGAAGACCCTCCTTGCTCGTAGTTGGGAAGAGGATCCTTGAATGCTCCGTGATCATTATTAGAGGTATGTCCGTCGAGTGACACTGTGTTTTTCTCGATCAAATCTTGGATGTGTTGGTAAACAGATTTGTCACCGTGAAATAATCTTTGAAATTGACTCGTTGCCCTTGGAGCGATGACTAAATAGTCCCAATAGTTGGAGAGATCGCGATAGAACAATGATCTTCCTCTGCATTTGAGAGGGGCATCTCCCTCGTATGATAGGGTTATTTGTGGTATTTGTGTACTTTTATCCTAAAAGTACAAAAAGGAAGAAAAGCAAAATAACAAGAGAAATGGGCATGTAGAAACCCTCATGGCAGACGTATGAAAACCAACAGGAATTTCACAATCTTATTAAAAAGTACGAGGGGATTTCACCACAAAGATAGAAACCACTTTCCTAAACTCCATGATGAATTTCATGACATATATGCAACAACGATGAAGAAGGATGGCAAATCTCAACATATGAAGAGATAATTTATCTTAACACTTTCAAATCAGGATACCGAGACATGATTGTGTTTCATCACCCGAATTGCATGCTTCAATGGATAACTTTGATTTACACAAATACATAGAAAGATCACCAATTTGACATATGAGAAACTAGTAATCATAACTCAGAAATACATCAAGAACATACGAACTGAAATGCAATTCTTCATTATCTTTTCGAAATTATACAATTTCAAAGGTAAACTATACAATGTGTAAGACCAAAAATGTTCCAAGAAGTTTCATAATTTCCCCCTGCAAAAGTTCTCTCTCCAGAGAACCCCCCCCCCCCCCCTTTACAATGTGAAATAGCCTCATATTTATAGACTTTTTCCCATAACCACTTAGTAACTACTTTGTAACTACCTAATCGATTCAAGTAACTACCTTTTTGAAATACAAAAATATAATGAACCTTATTTTGGTTATATTTTACATCACTTTTCTAGAAATAAAGTTCATTTTTTAACTTTTAAATTACAAAAAGTGACAAAAGTCACTTTTATAAAAAGGTAACTAGAATTTGCGACTTTCAAGTTGTGGATTCTGCTAAGTTCTCTTCATCTCCACCTACTTCATTTTGGCTATCAAAACTTGACTAAATGTTGATGACTCCTCTACATGCTTGAATAATAGACTCTTGTGTTTGCACATACTTGAAATCATCTTTGAGAAACATTCAACTATAGTGATGCTTGTGGACTATTAACAATAATTCATAGATGCCCATTCTTAGATATTGAATGTCCATATCCATTTACCAATTGTTATCGATGACCTAAACATTCTGCTTATAAAGCCTGATAATGAAATGATGATCAGGGAATCTCTTCATCATTGCTCTCTATTTTCTTGTAAATATAGCAACTAAAAAAGCAAGATAGATGCATAGAAATATTGCACTCAATGCAGCTAGAAGCCAGTAGAAGTAGTCCAAATATGCTTTCTTTAGGTTGTTTGCAAACTAGTTTTGTTTATTCCCTATGCTACTTACTTTCTCAATAAGAGAAATAAGAATATTGCTCAAGAAACTACCAACTCCCAATACACTCAAATAAAGAGCAATTCCTAAGCTTCTCATTGAGTCAGGCATCTGATTATAAAAGTACTCTTGCAAGCCTACCACTATCAATCTATATTCCTTTGCCGCTTGGAGCCTTTTCATATCTATCAATGTTGCAATGATCATGGACATAATAGAAAAGAATAAACCAACACCTATTCTCTAAAGCAATGTTATATCATGCTCATTTCCAGTTATACTTCTGGCAAGTGGAACAAAGATTCAATCATAAATGGGCACCAACACAAGAATAGTCAAGGTAAAAAGGATTTGCAATGTTGCTGCAGGAATTTCAATATTTCCACTGATCTGCCTATTCATTGTAGCACCCTATTTTGTGAAAAATGTTGAAGATTGTCAGAAAACTATCCCATACATCAAACAAGCCACCCAAATGGGTAGCAATCTTAAAACAAATTTCATCTCTTCAACCTGTGTGATAGTGCATAGCCTTTGATCAATATTTGTTTTATGTTCATAGTCTAAACCAATTGAGATTGTTGCTTTGTCAAGAAGCCTAATTTGGTTTGTGGGCATAATCTTTCTTGTTTCACCTTTACAAAGTTCTTGAGTAACATATAATTTTTTTTCTCCATGAGAAGGAATAGTCATAGAGACATTCCACTTGTGAATTGTTGCAACAAAAAATTGAGCAATTCGAGTTACCAGACTGGTAGAAGGCAGTTTATGCTGATACAATCTTGTCCCACCCATGAAAATGGAGAATGCTATTCCCATGGCTATAGTTGGAATGCCAAAACCTAGACCTCAGCCAACATTTTCTTGAATGTACACAAGCACAAAAAAAGCTGAAAGTGAGCCAGTGCATATACCAAAAGTCCACCAATTGAGGAATGAACTCTTATACTTCCTTTCTATTGGGTTTTGCTCATCAAATTTATCTGCACCAAATGCTTGTAAACAAGATTTGTGACCTCCTTCACTAAAAGCAACCATGTATAGGGAAACAAAGAAAAACCTCATCTGAAAAGCTGAAGGGTTGGGGTAAGAATTTGATGTTTTGTTGCATGAGGATGGGCTAAGAAATGTCAAAGAAGCTAAAAGAGTTTAAATAGAACAACCCCTTTGTTCCAAAGATTCCATCGCATAGTCAAAAACAAATGCTTTAAACTTGCAAATGATCTCTCTTTGAGGTATTTCGTCAATCAGTTAACGTGCTTGTGGGCTTCCACGTTTTGTATGCATTATCACCATGGCAGCTGAAACTCTTAATATCTGACAAAAGTCCACTTTCAACTATGTTTTTATGAATGTCCATACCATTCTCGTAAGCTCCCATTTTGGCACAGATTGGGAAGAATGCTGGCAAAGGTCGATTAATCTAGTTTACACCTATAGCTTGTATTTGGGTGAAAGTTTCTAAAGTCTTTTCAGCAAACCTATTTTCTGAGTATCCCACAACCATTGTGATCCAAGAAACCATATTGTGTCCAACATTTCCTTGATAAGCTTTAAATCCTAATCAACAATACCATTCTTTTCTTAAGCACCCGTTTTGGCACATGTTGGAAGTATTCCCATAAAGGTGAACTGATCACGTTAAACACCCGTTACTTTCATTTGATTAAATAGTTGCAGTGATCCTATTATAAAACCATGTATTTTGTAAGCCACATTAATCTTTTTCCATGAGATGACATCTCTGTGAGGTAATCTTCTCACAAATCTGTGTGCTATGTCTACCAAGTGCCTTTTCTTGAAGATTCTGTGTTGATTCCATGAGATTGCATCGCTTAAAGGAATACTAATGAAGTTTGTTGAAGGTTCTAATGTCAGGTGGTAGTCTATAAAACCATTCCGTGGCTTGTCCTCCTAAGCTTCTTGGAAACAGTCGCATAAGATAAGTATCATTGTGGGTGGCTTCAAGACATGCATCATTAAATTCCCTAATGTGGTCCCTTGGATCACCCTTTCCTCAATATTTATCAAATTTTGGCACCTCAAATTTAGAGGGGAAAGGTATCATGATCAAGGTTCTATCAAAAGGATATGGTGAAATATGTTACATCCCTAATTTTTGACTTGCTATACTTTTACTTTTTACTTGGATGTAAGTAAATTTATTGTGATGTTATAGATTTATGACAAAATATGACATGGAATTATATTGAATATCATTTATAAAATCATGGAAATGATTATGTTATTATCGATTTAATATTTGTATTATGACATTTGATTTATTAGTTGAATTAATTAAATAATGATGCACTAATCACATATTGTTTGATGACAAGTGAAATAGGATTACAAGTTATCAGATGACTCTCAGAGAAGAGAGAGAGAGAGTATCTTTCAAGAAGAGAAATATAGACCTTGGATTACAAGTGGTCTCTTTGCCAAACGAGTATAGTGTTAAATAATAATGTGAATCAATGAGTCGTAAGAGGTAAGTCTTGTCTTGTTAGTTTACTTTTGAATCTAATCGACAGGTAGTCGATATCTTGATTCTCATCTAGCCAAGTCGATGGTGAGTCGACATAGTTGTTTGTGAAGTAAACAATGTCATTGATGTAAAACGGTTGTGTTATTCTTCTTGATTCACTTAAGGTTTTATTGTCGCTTCTTAACATCAAGATGTTTTCATCAAGTAAGATGACGTGAATATTGTTGACGGATTGTGATGGGGAGGTAAACTTGACCCATTCACATCATCCATAATCCTTAGTGGTCAAATTGAGTTGATTGTCAAATTACTACTAATTGCTTTCTCTATTATCATGTCTATCTATTCTTTACTTGTGATGTATTGAAGAGGGAATCTTTTATACATTTATGAGGAAATTACTACCTCATTGTCATTTTAACCATTCATGCCTATCCTTTAGGAGAAGTCCATGATGAGGACGTAGGCTTTTAAACTTTCTAGATAGTGATCAAAGTGGGACAAATAGAGGAGTTTTTAACAACTTCAGGTAGAGTTTTTTCATAGCTATGTGATAACTAAACAAAATCTTGAGTCTTGATCCATAAGGTGATGACTTTAATGAGAAAGATAGTGGTGTTTAATACCATGTAATCTCTCATGTTTGTTGGCTAAAACATCTTAAGACTTCCAAGGAATGATGTTTGCCGTTAAAAAAAAAAAAACTATCTCCAACTTTGTTGTGAGTCATTTTGACAGTTATGAAAAGTTTAAACTAACTTTGAGTGGCAACTTAATAACCCGAAGACATGGAGTTATCTTAGCATGTTGATCCTTATGATTGTAGTTAGTCATGGATTGATGAGGGAGTGGCACTTAAATACCCACGTCCCCACTTTCTATAGGGGATAAAAAGAGCATTCGAAGGCTAAATTTGAGGAAGATCTACAGCCTTGAGGAGGTCGATTTCTATTTTAAGGAGAAGAAATGGTTATTTCTGATAATTACGATAAGTGAAAGAGAGTTCTTAGTTTGAATCATCTTTTGGGGAGAACAAGGCTTATCAAGGGGAGGAATATAAGTTTTTGTGAAGATTTACGCAATGCAAGAGCCAGGGAAATGAATAGAAGTTGTTGATAAGATTTTTCAGAGGGATCTCGGTGCCTAAGGTAAAGAGTTGATAGGCTCTTATACGTGAGCATTAAATTTCTTTGGATTGGTACCATGAAGAAAATGTTTTCCATCACAACAGTTTTTCTTATCAGCGTATTCCTTGAACCTCTTATGGGTGCGAGTCCGCGAGACTTAGGGATCAGTTGGGGTGGGAACAATGACTGAGTAAATCAAAAGCTGTGGAAGAAGAACACAATCAATTTGAGAAGTCTCTGATACTTATTGAAACCAAGTTCTTAACATTTTGTAAAGTTCGGTTAAGACTTTACTATATTGGTTTGATTGTTTCATGAACTCTCAACTTTTAAACACTATTATTTTACTATTTAGCCAACATTATTAGAATGACAAAAGGTTGAATGTTGTTAAGTCTATGCAGAATAGATAGCTTTGGATAAGGTTTATCACTGAGTTTAGAGTCATTGTTTTAGTTATTTTGACAAATGGTATAATCGTTAGCATGTTTGAATTGTAGAACATTCATAGGATTATACTTTGAAAAGATGGTGGATGTCATATTGAAGTCAAAGTGTATATTTCTTAATCTTTATAAATTCATTCCTAAATCTATCTGTGATATGTTTGAAGAATCTATTTTCTTTAAACTATAAACGACACCATTTTATTTATTTAAGAGACAACCTTCCTAGGGTCATAAGAATTATTTCGTATTAACGTGTTTAGAAGGTTAATGATTAAGTGAAATCATAATCTATTAAGCACAGGTATAGTATACTCATACCATGGCTAGTTATCATGTCAAGAGAAATCATGCTATGAATACCAAGATTACCTAATGGAAATATAGTTTGTTTTGTGCAAATGGGCACCCATTATTAAACAAATGAGTTCTAGATACTTTAGGTATAATGTAAGTATGTGAAAAATGACTCAGATATTGAAGCTAGGATGACATTAATTTGAAATATACAATATATCATTATAGCTAATCAATCTTAGACATTAATTAGACTTCTTTAGAAACTAAGGTTTTCTTCTTATTTTAAGATTTCTTTGTAAAGGAGAAGAACAAAAACCCTAAGATAACCTAGTAGGGTGATATCTTTTCTAAATACCTTGTTATTTCCATATTTTTATAGCTATATCAAAAAGAACAATAATGAGGAAGTGCGAACCCTAGTTATGAAGATATTTTGACTCTTGTCATAAGGGGATGTGTACCTCAAGCAATAACATTTAGAATTGGGTTGAAAACCTATTCAGGATTTGATAGAACAACTTTAGGTTGTAAGTAATGATGTGTTAATGATCCAGTCATAGATGGAAAGGTATATTTGATCCTTTGGTCGAAATAAGACTAATAGATAATTGTTCTTACGATATTCTTACTTCCTAGAAAAAGTTTGTTCGTTATTCACTTGGGTTGGGATAAGTTAAATAAAACCCTACTTTAACCTAGAAGGGTTAAAGATTATTGACGACACACTTATGGTTATAACCTATTTTAGTTAATACATGTGAGTGGACATTAAAGGGTCGCGAACCCTAATTTAGTAAATGTTCATATCTATCTTATTGAAAAGAGATTTGTTATTAGTCGACAATGTTTAACCTTAGGTAGGGAAAACTATTTATTGGGCTACAATTTGACTTGAAACATAAGTCATAAGCTTTGGGTTTTGCAAGCATGTAAGAGGTACTATTAAATGGATAATCAAACATAACGTTTATTATACCTTTTGGTCACAATTTCTCTTAGTTATTACTTATTGAAAGTAAGGAATCTCAAATGATTGCAAAGATGCAAGGGATACCTAAGAATGGATAATCATTTCATAAGGATTATGGAGTGACGACAGTGTCATGTGAATCCACCTAAGTCATAAAGACTAGGTTTGAGTTAGACAAAACTCTTTAGTTAAACCTTAACTTAACCTAGATACGGTAATTATTTATATTAAGGCATTGAGATCATTATTTAGATTATGATTGAAGGGTCAAGTGCCCTGACTATGTGTAATTATTCTTACTTGCAAGAAGGGAATTAGATTCCTAGACTATAATGTATAACCTGGGTAAGGTTATCATCTTAGTTGTTACTAATCAATCTATAATTCTTATGAGACAAGAAGTCATGGACCTCAGGTATTGCAATGATGCAATGAGAGTCCTCATAAAGAAAGAAAGTTGAATAGGTCTATGGATTATAAACAGTGAAAGAAAACATGTATGGGTCAGGAAGACTAAATTGTTGAAATCATCATGACTTCATAAGTTAAACATAGTTGACCAAGTCAAACTGTAGGAATATGATAGTATCCAAGTCGAGTTGGGGTGGGTGAACATTATGACAACGTTCATTGTGAACATCAATTTATATTGAAACTATGGCCATAGTAATGCATATATCTCTGCATGCATTGTTGGTGCATTGTATCTGGATTACACATCCTATCAAAAATTATACTTAGCTAGAGGGTATCTAGGGTTGTATGATTGATAGAGTTGTGTAGGATACAACACTATGTAATCGGAAAGGCAAATTACCACTAGTCACCTTTGGTCTATATTCCTCGAGAAGGGTAGGGCCACTTCCTATGTGGAAGATGTGTGGGAGACCACTGGTCTGTGGATGGAGGTAAATCACTGGAAAGATACTCTTTCTCTCTCTCTAGCAGAAGACATGCCGAGGCTTGTGATAAAGATGTCAGATTTTTGGATGCAGTACATCTTTGAGACTTGTGTTTATTGAGACTATGTAAAACATTATCTAATGCAGATATTTGTAATTGATTTACTTTTGTAAACATTATACTTGAGAAGGACAATATGGTTTACTATTTTAGTAGTGAGAAATCTTGTAATTGTAGTTTCTTGATTATATTGAATAAAAAAAAATTTCTCTCTCATTTTACCTTGTTTAAATTACTAAATGGTAAATTTTTGGTTTTTACTATGTATATAGAATGTGGATGTTAAAAAATATCCTCTAGGGAATAATGTTTAGTTGATGCTCCTGTCTACATGTCTGTGAATTGTTATTGTAAAGCTTGGATCTGTTGAGTCATTAAGCTTAAGACATTTGTAGAATCAATTTCCTTTTGTGTGCTTCCCTCAGGGTTTCTTTCTTCCTCAGTTTCTTTTAGAGCTTCTACATCGAAATCTTTAGGGAGCTTGACTCCTTGTTGTGCTAAGTGGAGAAAGAATTTGGTAGGGTCTTGGGCAAGTAACTTATCCATTATGCATTGAAACCTTCAGTCCTTCCACGGTTGGAGAACCTCTTCCATAGAAATTTCCTCATCACTGTCGTGAGAGGTTGGAATAGTTTTCTCAGCCATTTTAATCTATTTTTTTGGGACCTCGTTAAGACCATGCAAGGTGATGAGAGATGAGATGGAGCGAGTTTGAAAGACTTGAACAAGGGGTGCTAGAATGTGTCAAGATTTGAGCAAGGTTCTCCTTAGATCTAATTTTTGTCAAACAAGCTAGCTGTACAAACGATAGTCGAAGTAAGGATGATAGAAATCCATTTACTTGATGTAGACTAGTTTTGCACAAGCCACTAGTGGAGTTCTAAGAGAAAAGGATGATTGATCCTTGATAGTGGAGACTCACTAGGTTTGTTTGAGGTTTGATGCGATCAAGAATAGCTTGGTTCTAACCTTGTTGGATTTTGGAAGAATTTCTATGAAGTTTTAGATGATGTAGTGTGGGAAAAGAAGCTATGGTGTGGAAAAAGAGTGAAATGGTTGACTTGTATGATTCTAATCAGATCTTGGGAAAACTGAGACAAGTTTGAAATAGGTTTTTGAAAAGTTGACAGTTTTTCTCCTAGGAAGTATGGAATAGTTCTCTGGATTGGATGCACAGCAGTAAATGCACCGAAACAGGAGGTAAAAGTAGGGTAGGTCAAAGAAAATGTGCAGATCTGGTAAATTTTGTATGCACAACAATAGTGATCAAATGTGCAACAAGTCTAAGTGTATGCACCGCAAGTCGTAGCAGATGCACCATTCTAGTTTTTAGTTTTGATTTTGTAGAGTTTTTGGCACGTTTTTTTTTTAAATTGTTTTTGGTTGAAAACTTGGTCTTTTTGAATTCTAATTTTCAATTATGGCAAATAAAGATGCAACAAGCGCATAGAAGTTTCCATGATTTTTATCTTTTATTATTTTTTTGTATTTTGTGGACTTTTTGCCACAAGAACAATTACAACTTAGGCTAGGACAGTATTTGTTGAATCCCCTAGCTGTGCATATTCAAAGCATGTTGCTCTAGGATTTGGTAGCACTGGCTCCCCTCCACAGCACTCACTTCTCACGCATACCAGATCTAGGTTTACTTAGGCTCGTACCCCCACCAAACCATAGGATTGTCCCTGCTACCTCTACTAAGAATCACATGAATCAGGGCCGCTTCAAAGGTTCCACTTTTTGCGCCAACAAATAGGGGATTTTAGTATATTAAACAATGGCTAAGTAGTCAAGGCAACTGTTTGAGTGGTTACATGTGTGGCAGCACTACTCTCCATTATGGAGTCTCCCAGCCTCCAAGGGTTACACCTTGGAGGGTTTTGGGGGAGGTTGGCTGTTGGTGTAACACAGCGGCACTCGTTGCAGGAAGCTTTCACCTCAAGCACAATTTATTTAAAGTGGATCGGTAGGGCTTGGCTTTATCCTGTTACCACTTAGGGTTGTTCCCACTTGGACAGGTGGGCATCTAAGGGCAGGCCCCTTTAAAGGTTATACACAAAGAATAACAAGTCTAGTGTTCTAGTCACCTAGTAAAGGGGAGAGCATAAGCCTATTGTCATTCAATAGACACAGAAAATAATGGTTCTTTCACTCCTATTTAAAAGGAAAAAAACTATATGTGTTACACTACTTGGGCACTCACACATTTGTTAACTTTGAAGTAGTTAAAGATAGCAATGGTTCATTTCCCCTTTGTAAGGAAACAAATGTTCTAAACTAAGAAAGATAGCAATAATGCAAAGATAGCAGTGATGTTTGTTACTATCCTCCTAGTTAAGGACTACGTGAGATTTGCATGCGTGCATTTTTTTTTACTTTTTCCCCTAATTAATCTATGATGAGTTAATTAGTGTAGCTAAATGACTATCTAGCTCCTAATCCTGCAAGACAAACGTTAGCGTTAACCCAAAAAATCACGAGAAATCCTAAAATCACAATGAAGAACAGATGCACCGCTTTATAGTCTGTATGTGCTGAAACAGAGACTATAAGCGCCACTTGCAAATGCACTAAGACAGGTATCAAAAGCATAGGAATAAGAGACAAATGCATCATTTCTACATGTGTTGTTAAAAAGGACATAAGCATCGTGTCTGAAGGTGTATGCACCATAATACTACAGACGCCAGAATAGATTGTAGATGTGTTGGCTCAGAGGATGTATGTGCCAGAACTTTGCATGCATTGTAGCAGGTTGTATATGTGCCAACTCAAAGGATGTATGCGTCGAAAGTTTGTATGTGTTGGAACAATGCTCAGATGTGCCTCGGGATCGATCAGATGCACCAATTGAACCTGTTTGAAGCCTGTATGGAATCTATACGGAACCTGTCACTCAAAAACTTAGTTCTTTTTGTTAGATTTGGGGCAAAGGCCCCACGGTGGGTGCCAGAAATGTAATGGGTAAAATGGGATAATAAAATGAATTACAAAAAATAAAAAACATCAATGGAATGTGCAAGTAAAGAAGATTTAAAATAAGGAAGCGATAGAACCTTTCTTACCTCATGATTTCCATTGTTCACCTATTCCCGTTTGATCTTTAGTGATGAATGCAGCCCTTGGGAAGCTTGCTTCCTTGCTTTAATTCCTCAAGATGGCAAAGGAGAAATGGCTTGGATACTTGTAGTGTTGAAGGTGAGTTTCAACACAACATGAAATGGCTAATGAAAAATGTGATAGTGGGGGTGCCAATGGCGCGCTATGGATTGTACAACATAAGTTTACTTGAAAGCTTGATGATTTGAAATGGAAGGATATAGGGGTATTTATAGGATTGTGTGAGAGAAGATCAATGGTAGAGGATGTTTGAGAGAACGTGCACAAATAGAAGGACATGTGTCATTCAAAAGGATGCTTTGTTGAGTTAACTACTTTCTTGATGAGGATGAGTTTTTATTTCTTAAATTAGAATATATTTTTCTAATTTAAGAGTTTGTTGATAGCTTTAAATCAGTTAACTCAGCTTTTGCTTTTGCATGACAAGAAGAATTTATTTTTAGAAGATTTTGAAGATATTTTAGAAGATAAGAAAGTGTAATTAACAAAAATAAATAAAATATTTAATTATATTTTATTTTTTGGAGATTAAGATTTAATTTAAATAAATTTGCAATTTATTTAAATTTGAAAGAATGAATGATTTAATTAAATAATTATAATCATTTAATTCTTTAGAAGCATAAAGTTGATTTGATGGAATTAATTAAATAAATGTAATTTATTCAACTAATGGGAGAAAATGAATCAAATAAATAAATTGATTTATTTATTTATTGATAGAGGAATATTAAGATGAAATAAATATTTAAAATATTTATTTAGGTAGAGTCATGTCATTTTTAGGTGTATATAGATATAAAATTAAATGATAAGTTAAGAAAAGAAAAGAAAATAGAAAAGTCATAAGATAACTGATTCACCCCCCCTCTTAGTTATTTGCATTGTTTCCAACACTGCCTACTTCATTTTGTAATTTATCCACTTTACTCTTCAAAACACCGAGATAATTCCAATTTGCTAGAGAAGTTTTCACCACATTTTCTGCTTCAAATATAAAAGAAATGAACCAATTGTCAATTAATTGTGCCTTGTGCTTAATAAGATCTAGTCCTGTCATTTCCTCTTGGGATATGATTGTTAATGGGGTAGCTAGACTGATTGGTGTGTGTTTGGGGTCAATCAACCCTTTAATGAAAGAATGCAGTTGAACAATGTGCTCTTTATGTTTCCTGTTCTTATCCTTTTCTCTTTTCACCCTCTATGTCAAAGAATCAATAATATCTTTACCTTCTTGACCTTCCTGGTCTTCATTTGCAAAACCTAAATCAATGTTCATTATCTGAAACTCATCAAGGCCTATTTTTCCTTTCTCCTTTTCAACCATTGGTAAAGCTATTTGGGTTGTCCTCCTACCTGTAGTAGGGTCTCTTTTTATGGAAGATGTAGGCCTTGCCTTTCTTTTAGGTTTTAGCATACTTGCAGTAAACAATGTGGAAACATCAAAATCAAGGACCTCATCTACTTGTTGCAAATTTATTTCTTGTTGCAACTAATATAGAACATCACCCCTAGGGTCTTGCTGGTCACTTTGCTCATTTTGAGTATCATGAGACTATGTATTATGCCCTATCCTAGGTGGTGAATTCCCTTTCTTTGGTTCTTCCTCATCTATATTCTCATGAGGGGAATCTGATTGAGGTACCTCTTGTTGAGGAATTTCTTTCTGAGGTGGAGGTTTTTGTAAAGTATGTACATTCTAACCATGTACCTCCTCTTGCAAATTTTCCTCAGGGGCTCCTTGAACATTTTGACTTTGTTCATCATGTGGCACTTGGTTTTCTTGAGAAGATTGTGTATTTTGATCTTGGGGATCACCCTGATCGCCCTTGGTTACATTTTCTATCTCCTTCTGTTGACCTCTATCTTGTACCAAACTCTGTTCTCCATCCTTAGATGTGCTTATTTCTCCAAGGTCTAATTCTTTCTCATCTAATTTCTCTTCTAGTCCTGGGTTATTGCCTTGATTACATCCTTCTGCATGTGGTGATGAAACATTTTGATTTTCAACCCTATCGGGGATTTCTTTATCAGTTTCCTCATGTGCATGATCATTATCTTGATTATCCTTTTTATCATGCATACCTTCATCCTGATTAATGTTCCTGTCATGTATTTCTTGATCACCCCCCTTCCGCATCTGTGCTTCTATATGTCCTTTCTCTAGAGGTGCATTGCCTTGATCAGGTATCCTCTCATCAGCCTCTTTATGCACTCTAATTTTTTCCCTTTCAAACTCTGAAGGTGGATCATTATCTTTGTTTTGGCTTATATCACCCTGGTAGGCCAAGTCTATTACTGCAGGACTAGTAACCTGCTCTACCAAATTAGTCAACCCTATCTGTTGGGCTACCTCTTCAGGATTATCCTGTTCTATTTCATCTATTTCAACCTCTTCTTGGATTTTCACCTTTTGGGCCATAGGGGTCCCACGAGGAGTCATTTTAGTATTGGCTACTAGAGCCTCCATCCTTTGTGCAGCAACATCAGTAACTACCTCATCATCTGATAAGTATACTATGTCATCTAATGAAAGGGGTGGCTCTTTTCTAGCCTTATGTCTTTCTTCTCTTGCCTCTTCCGCCTTCTCAGTTTTAAATTGAATAATATTTGGAATTGGGACCTCATGCTGTAAGTCCTTCATGAAAGCCAACCCACCTGCACCTCTTAACATGATAGGATCTGTTGGTGCCTGCATAAACATTCAAGTTTCAAGCATTTAAATCTGTAGGGCCCTTCACATAAAATCCAAAAAATCTAAATCTTTTGGCCTTTACAGTTGAAAAGTGCAAAAAATAGTTTTAAATGCTTGTATCTTTATACATACAAAGGGGTTTGTATGTACAAATGCAAATGTACATTGGCGGGCTTGCGAAATGCTCAATCGGCCTTCAAAAAATGGAAAAAATTAGTTATATGCCTCCTTGTATGCATATCAGGTTTGGAATTGGTGCATATACATTGAGGAATCTTTTGCAGATTCCTAGAATATTCTACAGTTGTATGTTGAGCTTGCTTGTATATCGGGTTTGTATGTTTAGACATACAACAGCTATAGACAAATGAAAACATACAAGGGGTCTTGTACATTCGGCAACATACAAAGCAGCAGGAGATACATTTGGTGGGGTCCGCCTCACATGCAAAGTGGAATGTATATGCAATATACATTCATTATATATAAGGAGAAATGTGCAAAGTTAACATGCAAAGGAAAGTGATTCAAAGCTGGGGCCCACCGCTTGTATATTTGCGATTGTATGTTTGCACATACAATCAAATATACTTTCCTAATATACAAGTCGGATCTGAAATAAGCATGCATTCTAGTTTATAAGGTTGAAGTCTGCTGTTTGTATGTATAATTTGCTTGTATGTTCACATTTTATATGCGACATAGATTGGTCATATACAAAGGAAGAACATGCAACCCAGATGTGAAAAGGAAGATGTACTGTGGTGGATAATGGTTTAGGGTCCACTATATGTATATTAGGTGCTTGTATATGCCGATATACATTGCAAAGATACAAAGAATCAAGATACAAGCCAGACCTAATGGTGATTTCAAGCTGCTTCATAAACATTTGAAATCCGCGGCTTGCATGTATATTATGCATTGTATATGCCGATATACAATTTTGAAGTGCAATGAGTTAGATACAAGCTAGACCTGAGTAGAATTTTCTTTTGTTCTATACAGACTTGGGGTCTGCCTTGTATGTTAAACAGTTGTATGTATATGCATTGGCATATATAAAGGATTTGAAAGGCAGGAAAGTGGGTGGTTGTATATGCATTTGAATATGCATATACAAGGTGAAAGGGGCAAAAGTGGTGGACAAGATAAAATAGATGGCAGAAAAGTCAACAATAGAAGCATAGGGTGCCTACATGGCATGTTTTGATTGGTTGGTGACTTTTCAGCGTGTTTTGGCGCCATTGATTTTGGTGATAGGAGGAAGATCAACGGCCAGTTTTAAACTTTCAAGCAGCAAAGGATTTCTTTGTATTTACAGCCATTTTTAGGGGGGGAAACTTTAGAAGTAGGTAGTTAGCTGCATTTCCAGAGGTTGCGGGTTGGTATGCCATTAATGGCTATTTGTAGAAAGGTATGGGTATGATTGATTGGCCAACCACCAGATTTGATGAAGAAAATCTTCAGGCGGCGGTGATGTTCCTGATCTCACCTGCTCCTCTCTTTCTCTTTGCTTGGAACTTTTAATGATTTGAGTGCCATTCTATGGTGCATTGTATTTGGTAGGAATTTTGAATTTACCATGTAATTATTGCTAAGTACACAGTCTTTCTATAAAGTACAGACTGTGTTACTCATTTGGGTTGTTGAAGACTTGGGCATTTTTGGGGAAAAATAACAAAAGACAAAGCATTTTCTTGGCTTTTTAATCCCTTTTAGAGTTTATGAGTTGCATCTGAATGCACCTTGCACATATGTTCAGTTTCATGTAATATTTATATGAAAAATACATTATTGCATGTGTTTATCTATCTGTCTCCATGTGTTGTATGCATTCTCTTCTTTTGAATCTAGTTGCTAAGGGTTTCTTAGATTCTAGGGTATGGATTTCTGTATCACATTCTTAATCTTTAACTTCCATTCAAGGAGTGGATTAAATTGTTTTAGATTGAGTATGGAGAAGATTATATGTCAGCTGGGATGTATGTAAGTAGAGACAGTTAAATACTTATCCTTGGGTGGTGTTTGTAAGGAAAATACTAGTCCTAACCCCTTGAAACTTGAATGCCAGTTGCAAGCCACTCTCTTGTATACATCTACTTGACTCCTTGCCCTGAGATAGGCACCGGTCTGCTTCTAGATTAGTAGTTATGATCCAAAACCCCCTATCTTGCATCCAAAACATTAATACAAATCCTTTCAAATTTCCACCCTGTTAGTTTGTAGGAAGTAGAAATAGGACCCCTGCATACTCTCATACCTCAACTACTTAGATATGTCCAAGAACATTGCCAGCCTTGTGATCTATCATGCAAATCTTGGTCCAAACATGAGAGTATTCTGCCTGTTGTTGTAAAGCTAAATCTTTCTATCATTAGGTGAGTCAAAGATAAATCTTTAGCTATAGGGATACCCCCCTTAGTGTGGCAGAACTAGAAGTGAAGGGGAGGCAGCTCACGCAACCTCCCATATCTGCTGGCTGAATCTGTCTATGCATTGGAGCTGGCAAACCCTCTGCCGATTCAGGAACTAACAGGATCAATGTTAACATTTCCCTCATTGTTGTCTTCTACTTCTTTTGAGGTGGTGTTTGTTGCACTTTCCTTTTCTTCTTCTTTATTATCAATAAGTCATCATCTCTAGGTTCTTCATCCAAATGTTCTTCATCTAATGGATCTTCTTATAACAACTCATCTTCCATTGGTTCTTCTACAATAACAGGAACAGGATTTATGATCCTTCTACCCTTTTGTTTAGCAGAGGTTTGTTGTGATGTATCTACAGATGTAGATGTTGATGCCACATCACCCTTTGGTTGAAGCCTTTTAATAATTACCCCTTGTTGTATGGGAATAGCCCTCTTGTTCTTGTCTGGTTGTTTTTGTTCTTCAGCAAGTAACCTTTCTCCATTAGATTTTCTCTTTTCAATGAGGAAGTCATCATATTCCTTTTTAGATAACTCTTGTCTTTTCTTCTTATTATCAATAGTAAGGGCTACACCCTTCTTCTTCAACTTAGTGGCTTCAGTATTAACCCAGCTCTAGGTTAGTTGGATAACCTTTTGCATTATTTGGTCAAGCAAAGTTTTCTTAGGCTGAGTCAAATGAGGAGCTGAGATGGTATCATTATACACCTTATTATCCTCATATTCGCTAGACATAATCTTTCCATCATCCTTGTGCAACTGTGCTAGCACTAAAATGCAATCAAAGGTCCAGATCTAATTGAGAGTGAGCCTTTGATAAGTCCTTCTCCTGACCTCTACCTCATCATCCAAATCAGTCCAATAATCTTCAAGGTGTCTTTGATGTATTTTTTTCCCCAATAGCTTCTGCATTCTGCCATATGGGTCATATGATCTAGCTATAGAAAATGACTGTAAGCACATTAGCTTTAATCCTCCTATGCCATCTTTAATACTTTGTTTGTCAAGACATAAATACTAGCCAATGAATACTGGAAACAAAATAGGCAAGATCTTCCCTTTCTCCAAGTGGGCTTCAACTGAGGTTGATACTTGTCTAACAAACTCCATTAAAATGACCTTATCAGTGGGGTACCTGGGTAACATGAGGGGGTGTCCCTCAAATCTTTCTATTCTCATGTATGAAAAGGTTGGGAACTAGATAAACCAAGCCCCATTTTTTTAGATAACAACTTGAGCTTCCATACTTAACCTTTTCATTCTATCCTCCATGGTCCTGACCAGATGCATAGAAAAGAAATCATTCACTAACTTGTAATTTTTGAGGTACTCCCTCTTTTTCAGCTATGGGTAATGTTCCCATATGTTCACCTCACCAGGATTGTTTCCAACCCTGCCCACCTTTTGTAAACCATTAAATGTGCCTCTAAAAGCACATGCATATACAACATAAGAGGTCATATGGAATATACACATTTTACAACCCTGCCTCCTCATTCCTTCATCTAAACTGTCAGTGTTGATCTTGGCCCAGAGAGGCTTGTTATTTGAATAATGTACCATCTAGATAATCCCATACATCCAATTCTCAAAGTTCTCAGCATGTTGTAACCAGTCACCCTGCTTAACATGGTCATAATATACTGATACTCTTCAGCAAAATCAAATTTGAACAAGTATTTGGGCAGCTTAGTAGAAGCTTTGTAAGTACTACTCTTATTCCTCCACTAATACATGATTCTCTTGGCTTCTTTTTTATTACCATGATATTCTTTTTTCCATCCTACTTAGGGTCAATCTGACCACATTGTTCCCTACGGGAAAATTGAATGCAGAAGTGATGCCCTTGATTGAGAAGTTGACATACACTCTGCCATGCTTCTCCACTCTTTTAGTCTTAGGGTTGTAATTCCTTGCACATTCTACCACTAACTCAGTAGCTTCCATAGCAGAGGGAAATCCCTCGACATGCCACATTCCTGTGGAATATATTCGTTGTAGTATAGGGTTCCTGCTTCCATTGTCTAACCTTCTTGTCTAGGCATCCAAATATGTCTTCCCTTGATGCGTGTCATCTATCATCCCATATCTAAATCTGACCCCCTCAGGGTGTAAGAACATGGGTTTTAGGAACTCTGAGTTAGATCTATTCCTTCTGATATCCATTAAATCCTATGATAAAGGCATGCATTTCTTACCCTAACATATTTGTATGGAGGGGGATTCGAGGATGTCATGCATTTCATAGCAGCAATTCGACATTTTTAATTCATTTCATGCATCACCATACTGACTAATTTAATAAAAACCATCTTACCTTATGATTTGTAGTAAACGACAAAAGAGAGGGTTTTAACTTTACTTACCTGATAATCACCCTCTTCTCTAACTATATGACTGATAGCGTGATAAATATGAATACGTTGTAATCATCTGTTCCATTCCATTCCATTGAGGGTCATGTTCTGTTTGCAGATGACAGTGATGCACTAACTTTTAGAGCTCAGTAAATTTCAATTATTGTAGGGTAAATGTAAATAATCCCTAAAATTCACTTTTTTAACCCATTAATATGACAAATTAGGGCATGTGTATCATTTTGTTCAAATTCATTGATCATTTGCATGACGTTCGTGGATGCTACCAAGTGTCAGGTTTACATTTGAAATCAATAGGGCACGACCTACCATTGGACTTAGCATTTAATGTTGGAGGGTGATTTCTTAGAAGATTAGGGATATTTTAGAATATGACCCTCTGAGACAATTGTTAACTAACGATCATGGTGATTCAACCATCCATATGGTCAACCTTTGACTAATAAGCAAGATCAGGTCACATTACCCTTTGTCAATAAATCATGATAATACTATGTTCATATGACCCCGAGGATTTCCCACGTGGCATGATTGGATTGGTTATTGAGAAGCCAAGCATATTGGGTCATAAATTTCAAAATGAGAGATATGGTAATATCCAGACCTTTAATACTTAGAGATATCCTACTCATCCAAAAGTGCAAGGATGACGTCATCGACTTATGGACTGCGAGAGCTATTTGCGAAAGATGATGTCATGGTCATATTTACTAAGGTCAGGGATATTTTGAAATGTGACCTCTTCAGGTTAGATCATGATGCATCATCATTTCCTCACATTCTCTTTGTTATCAGGTTATGGTGATGTCATCGTCATATTAAGAAATATGACAGATGCTTGGAAATGTGACCCTCTGTGGGTCGGGTGTATTGATTACATCATCGTCATGGTGATCTTTCTATTCATTGAAACTGGATGATGTCATGGTCATATTTGTGAAGGGTGATATTCACCAAGGGTGATATCTTGTAAGATGACAAATATTTGGAAATATGACCCTCTGAGTGTACAAGCTCTTGACGGGTAGATATCCTTCCTCATTTAAGTTTGATGTTCGCATATTAGGGGGTGAGTGGGCATCAGGTCATCTTTCTAAGTTAGGGTCATGTTAATGAATGTGACTGATATTTATAAATATGACCCAATGGGAAATATTCAGGTTGACCAATCTTTGACTTAGCATAACTTTCTACCCTTAAACAATATCAGGGTGATCGAAAAGGCAAACCTGCTTAGAATTTTGTACTCTTTTCAATTATGAGGTTTGTGCTAGCAAATTCTAACTTTGGCAACTGACCCCTCTTTGTGATGCACATGCATAAGTAAGGGTGACTTGCATGATTGAATTTTACCAAACCACCCAAAGCAAGAAAGCAAAAGACAAGCAGAAGCAAAAGTTGGGTCCCTGTTTTGCTAAGGCAAATTGGGGTGCATTGTCTAACCACACAACAATCATATGCATAACATCCTAGAGGATTATGTCAATGATATCTTGGTGAAGTCTATATGTCACCAGGATCATGTTAGAATCCTCCATAAAATCTTTAAGTGAGTAAAGAAATACAACATGCACTTAAATCCTCGTAAGTGCATCTTTGGTATAGACAGTTGAAAATTATTGGGATTTATAGTCTCGCATCATGGTATTGAAGTAGACACAAAATAAATTAATGCTATTGTTAATATGCTAGCACCTAGGAACATATCTCAACTTTGTAGTTTACAAGGGAAGATACAAGCCATTCGTCAATTTATTTCACAACTCACAGATAGGACACCCTTTTACACAACTACTAAAGAAGGATTCAAAATTTCAATGGAATTCTCAGTGTCAAAATGCTTTTGAGGACTTAAAAATTTATCTAGATAACCCTCCTATTTTACAACCTGCTACTGCTGATAAACCTTTCATTCTCTACATCTCAACATCTAATAATGCTCTCATAGCTTTATTAGCACAACATGATACTGAAGGCAAGTAATGCATTGTAAATTACATCAGTTGAACCTTGCTTGATTATGAAGTGCGATACATTATTATCGAGAAGCATTTCTTAGCTTTAGTTTTTAAGACACAAAAACTTAGACATTATCTATTAAATGCTGAAATACATGTCGGTGAAATTTGACCTATTGAAACATCTTTTTGCTAAAACTGACCTATCGGGTCATCTTGCTAAATGGGTTATGTTGTTAACTAAATTTGATCTTAAATTTATTTCTCAAAAAGTGATTAAAGGAGAAGCGTTAACCGACCACTTAGCCAAAGCACCTTCACCATTTGCTATACAAAACCATGAGACATTTCTTGATGACCAATTTTTAATTATGGATAATGACGATAAATGGGAATTGTATTTCGATAGATCAAGATGTTGGACTGGCTTTGGTGCTTGTATTATACTAGTACCTCCCTCTGGTAAGTTGATTCCTATGTCCTACCATCTAAACTTCTCATGCACAAACAACATTGCTGAGTACGAATCTCTCATTGCAGGACTTCATGCCGCTTTGGCTCTTAACATCAAAAACATCACTATATATGGTGATTCACAATTAATTGTATGACAAATAACTAGATGATATCAAGCTAAACAAGACAAGTTATCTCAATATCGTGACTTAGCTTTATCCCTATTAAAGTAATTCACATCATTCTAAATTGATACTATTCCTAGAAAGACAATCGACACGTAGATGCAATGGCAAGCGCAACTTCCCTTATATCCCCTACCGATTCACCTTATGAATATACCTTCATCATCCATAATCTTAAAACACTAGCATTAGAAGAGGTTGTACCTTCAAGCACTGACCACTATTGTAATACAAAATCTAATGAATGGTTCTCCAACATATTCAATTATTTGCATGATAAAACATCCCTAATTCAAAATCTAAAAATTCCCAAGTTCATCTAAGCAAACTTGCAATGCATTATATCATCCTATCTAATGTCTTATATAGATGAAATTATAGTGGTGTTCTTCTCTGATGTCTGAGTAATTCGGAGATCCTGATAGCTTTAGAAGAAGCTCACTTTGGTGCCCATTGAGGGCATTTTGGAGGAAAAACATTGGTACAAAAGTTAATACAAATGGGATATTATTGTTTCAAAGTATTTAATGACAACTTAAAAGAAAGACAAATCCAGATGACACAACATTTCATATGGTCAGACAATTGTACAGGACAATTTAAAAATTCTTGATTGTTTTTGTGGTTAAGTATGGTCCATAAAGAAAACAATATCCAACATATTTGGAGTTTCTTTGAAGCTGGACATGGTAAAGGATAACATGATGGAGATAGAACATGTGTGAAAAGGGCTCTTGCAAGGGAGCAACTAAAATTTTATGATGCAGCAAAGTTTCAATATGTATGTGCAATTGTGGATTGGTGTAATGCAAAATTGACTATAGGATCAAGTGAGAACTCTAAAGTTCAACAATTTTTTTGGTTGGTTGAAGAAGAAAACATTCCTCCCTGATTTGATTGTGATACAATTAGTGGATCAGAAAATGGCATTCATTTAAGAGTTCAAATGCAAGCACATGGACTCTATGGACTAGGAAGCTCACATGTTTTTGTCAGTTTTGTATCGCAAGTGAGTGAGAAGGATGTGAAAATACAGATTGGGTTGAAGAATGACAACAAAAGTCCTTAACACCTCTACAAACACATGATCAAAATGAGATAACATTTGAGGAGGATAATCATTTGCAAGCATCGAATGACTATGAGCGTATTTCAGACATCGTACAAGAAGGTACATTCATTCAATATTTCTTTTTGATACATTTTTTGGAAATATATATTTAATTGTACATATATATGTATGTATATTTTTGTGACTTATTGAATTTGATTTTTTTTGCAGGACATGTGTATGTTGTTGTTGTACCAAAGGGTAATGAAGAGGAAACCGAGTATTGGTTGGCTCGGTGTGTTGAGGAAAAATAGAAGTTGTTACAACCTAGAGTAGATGATGATAACTTTGAGTATCTAACAAGTTCTGTGGTTGTTATTGACACTAGGCTATATAAATATTTGATAAGGAGGAATGGTATACCTGCATTTGAAGATTATTAAAGACATAAGAAAATTTTGCACTACTCACATTTGATTGTGGCAACAAATATATAATTAGTGAGATATAAAGGGAGACCTATCACAAAAGAATCATGGACACTTTCTATGGAAGAGCATGAGGCAGTCATAGATGCAATAGAAAAAAGAGAGGATGCAGATGATACAATGGAGTAAATGTTTTAAATAATTAACAGGTATGTATAAATTTTTAAACTTTTAATCTTTGTCTAGGATGTGAGTTTAGGATTAATATGATTGATAACTTAACTAACTGATTGCATCTCCCCAAGGTATGCATCCTCTTAAGTCCCTTGAAGCTATCCCTTAGCTATGTTCCATAAGTTAGGTAAGTCATCTCCCCTAATTGATTGCATCTCCCATTAAGCCATTCTATTAACTCCCCTTAAGCCATCCCTTAACTATGTTCAATAAGTTAGGTAAATTTAATATTTAGTTTAATAACTTCAATATAGTTAATTGATATAGCTTAGCACACCCTTACCAAAATACTAGAGTTGATTCCATCTCCCCTTAAGACATTCTCTTAACTCCCCTTAACCCATCCCCTAGCTAAATGATATAATTTAGTGCATGTACCCTTACCAAAAATACTATAGTTCATTGGACCATCTCCCCTTAGGACATCCTCTTAACTCCCCTTAAGTTTTCCCCTAGCTAAATGATATAAGTTAGTGTGTGTACCCTTGCCAAAAATACTATAGTTGATTGGACCATCTCCCCTTAAGACATCCTCTTAACTCCCCTTAAGTCATCCCCTAGCTAAATGATATAAGTTAGTGCATGTACCCTTACCATTTAAATACTACAGTTGATTCCATCTCCCTTTAATTCATCCTCTTAACTCCCCTTTTAAACCATCCTCTTAAGTCCCCTTAAGCCATCCCCTAGCTAAATGATATAAGTTAGTGCATGTACCCTTACCATTTAAATACTACAGTTGATTCCATCTCCCTTTAATCCATCCTCTTAACTCCCCTTAAGCCATCCCCTAGCTATGTTCCATAAGTTAGGTAAATTGTCATCTCCCCTAATTGATTGTATCGCACCTTAAGCTATCCTCTTAACTCCCCTTAAGCCTTCCTCTTAACTCCCCTTAAGCTTTCATATTAATATTCGTAATTCTCTTAAAGATCATGACACATTCTATCTTTTTTACATTTCATTACATGGTGCAGGAGATTTTTTTGTAGTCATAATAGAGGCTAGAAACATAGAAGGTGTTAAATTTCACTTACACTTTATTTTAGGTATTCACTAGACCTATACTATTAGTTATTTTCATGTATTCTTCAATAGTTCTTTCCTTTCATTATAATTTCAATGGAACTTCTTACCAAATTCTATCTTTAAAAAAAATGATCTCTAAAGACCTTCTAAATTTTTATATACATTTCATCGTGGCCTAACCTCTAGATTTGTTTTTGCAATTTCACATGTAGTGTTGAAAAGATTCAAATCTATTGTTTCTTGTTCCATAGGTATGATCTCTAGACATGTTTTAACTATATAATAGGTGTCTCTACCTACCTATGTCAACTAGGTAGATAGAGACTAGAAAAAAGACATTTAATCTAATTAATCTAGGTGTCTTAGATAGATACTATATATCAACTACATGTCTAGAGATATAATATGGAATTAAGGCACGTCTTGTTGCAAATATGTGCCTATGATGTGTTGTCATTGATGTCAAACATATCTCTATCAGAAACAAGGGAAACAGTGCATATCAGTGAAGTAGATTGCTCCGCATTTCTAGAGGAATGAAGATAAAAGTACGTAGACCATATGGCTATGTAGAGGATTGTCTGAAGTAGCTCCAGTTAATATTTGAGAGGTCTACATGAATATTTGAAGAAGCTATGGCCATCTGAGTAGAACTGAGTTTTGTAGAGTTTAGAAGAGACAGAGTAACAGGAAATTGGTTTGGAATGCTCCGCAATGAAAACTTGTGATCTGCAGACCTAGAGGCATGTTTGGGAAGTCAGTATGTATCCTCAACTCAAGTGGTTCATGGTTTGGAGGCCTACAGGCAACATTTCTAGTGTGACAGTCATAGCAGACAGTGTTCTTGAGGTACTAGATGAAGATGCAAGTGATTCTAATGATTTGGAGTAGTGTGGATGTTATTTTTGAATTCATTGTGCTTATGGAGGTCTCTGGATCATGTGCTTGCTATGTTAGAGGTCTGTATTGAAGATTAAGCTTGTTGTTGAAGATATCCTCCTTGGTTTTGATGTTCTTCCTAGTCTTGGCCAACCAAAATTTTCAAGTGTGCTACAGATGATCTAAGAGCAATTCTCTAGAGCGTAGCATGTTGATTAAAGAAGATTCAAGTCCCAAATATGTTTGGTTGATAGTATAAATGATTCACATTAAGTCAAGCCAACCTTGATATTCATTCCAAGGTTGATGAAGCGTATAAATACTTGTGGATGAGTTGTGGAAAGTGTCCTTGTGTGAAAATGATAAAATCATAAGAAAGGTATAGAGGCAGAGTAGAGAAAAAGAGAAGTAGAAGAACAAGAGTAGTAGAGGATGAAGAGTTAGTGAAGAAGTGTATGGGGTAGAGCATAAGTTTTGTGATCTTTCAATGGGACTGAACCAGGCATAAAGAAGATGCTATTTCTTAGTTCATTAAACATAAAATCTTGTAGGCAGTGACCCTCTTTGAGTAGTGAGCTCTGGGTAGTGTGCTCGAAGGCAAGTGCCTTCCCATTTCTTTTAAATACTTTTAATAGGGTATGAATATTATGGGTTAACCCCCACCATGGTTTTCCCTTAATTGGGTTTCCACATTAAAAATCTTTGTGTCAAGTGTGTTAATTGTGTTTCTGCACGTGTTGTTGATTGATGATTTAATGTTTACATCATTGATCTATTTGTAAGTTGTGAAAGAAGATTAATAGCAGAAAAGGTTAAATTGTGGGACAACTAATTCACCCCCCCTCTCAGTTGTCTGGACTAATTCCAATAATTAGTATCAGAACCGGTTCCTCTAGAAGAAGCTTGACCACTTGAGGAGATCCAAGATGTCAACTTACAAGAAGGAAAGTATGAGATTTGATGGAACAAATTAATCTCTTTGGAAGGTGCTCATGTAGTGTCATTTGCAATGTATGGGTGATACCTTTTGGTTGATAACTAAGAATGAGTATAAGATTTTAGAGAGAGGCCCTTCAACTATAGATGAACTCAAGGAAGCTGAATACAATATTTGAGCTAAAGAAGCATTGTTAAGCGCCTTGAATGATACTAAAATGACAAATGTCCTGGAATTAAAAACTGTTCATGAAATCTGGGAAAAGTTGGAAACTCTGTATGAAGGTGATGAATATGTCAAATGCACCAAACTATAGAGCTTGAAGGGTAGATATGAAAGATTGATGATGAGTGAAGATGAAAATATTACTTCCTAAATGCAGAAAGTGAATGAACTTGTGACCAGTATCATGAGTGCCAGTGGAACGCTGGAAGAATCAGAGATTGTTACCAAAGTGCTCAGATCCTTACCGATGGCATACACGCATAAAGTTATTGCCATTGAAGAGATCAAGATTGTGACAACTGTTACAAGGGATCAGTTGGTTGGTAAGATTTTAGCTTTTGAAATGAGTGAGTTTGGTGATTCTCTTCCTAAGTCTGAATCTACATTTAAGGCCAGTGTTTATGGAAAACAAAGATATGATCCAAGTGAAAGTTCTTTAGGAAGATCAAACAGATTTGCAAAGGCAAGGAAGGACCTTGAAGATGATGAAATTGAGGCTATGGAACTTGAAGATGTTATTGCCAAAAGATTGCCAAGAGGATCCAGTAAGTATGAAGGAAAGTTGCCTTTAAAATGTTTTGCTTGTAATAAGACTGGTCATTTTGCCTCAAGGTGTCTGTGGAGGGTTTCGAAGCCAAACCCTAACAGATCAAGGGCTAAGAAGAAATGTTACTATGTCCAAGAAGCTAATGAAGAAGGAGTCACAAATGATGAAACTGATATGGGAAGTAACTCAGGAAATGAATGGGTGTTCATTGCCATCAAAGAAGAAGATCTGGTGTCTACTGAATCTACTAGCTATGTGAATGTGGAAAGTGCCTTGGCTGCTCAGATTGAATAAAAGGATGACTGGATGATTGACAGTGGATGTTCTCATCATATGACTGGTGATAAAAGTAAGTTCATAAGTTTGGAAAGATACAAAGGTGGAATTGTGAAGTTTGGAGACAATTTAGCTGGTAAAATTCATGGCAGAGGATCCATCTCTTTTGATGGTAAGAATAACACTAATGATGTTCTATATGTAGAAGGATTGAAGCATAATATTCTCAGTGTTGGACAGTTGGTTGACAAAGGGTATGATCTCCGATTCAAGGATAGAAAATGCAAAATCTTAGCAAGCTCTGGAACTGTGATTACATCAGGTACACAAACTAAAGGTAACATCTTTCATTTAAGTGGTACTATAAAAATTTCTTTGATTTCTCAAATTGATTAGAGTTGGTTATGGCAAAGGAGAATGTGTCATGTCAATTTTGATAATATTATCAAAATAAGTTCTACTCAGGTTGTGAGAGATCTTCAAAAACTTGTGAAACCTACTGATAGAATGTGTAGAGAATGTCAATTGGGTAAACAAAACAAAACCTCATTCAAGAGTAAAGAACACTTTTCAAGTGGACTGTTGGAACTTGTGCATACTAATCTATGTGGTCCTACTAGAATTAGAAGTGTGTAAGGAGACAAATATTTTGTGTTGCTGATTGATGATTACTCTTGAATGATGTGGGTAACCTTCTTAAAATAGAAATCAGAAGCTCTTGAAAAATTCAAGGTGTTCAAGGTTATGGTTGAGAATGAGATTTGTGAGAAGATAAAGTGTCTGAGATCTGATAGAGGTGGAGAGTTTACCTCCAGTGAGTTTGGTACATTCTGTGAAAAGCATGGAATAAAAAGACAGTTCTCTACTCCTAGGACTCCTCAGCAGAATGGAGTTGTGGAAAGGAAGAACTGAACCATTCAAGAAGCTGCTAGGACCATGATGATGGAAGTAAATGTTCCATAAGTCTATTGGAGAGAAGCTGTGAATACTACTATCTACACTCTTAACTAGGTGTAGATCAAAGACAATTCTAGTAAGACACCTTATGAACTATGATTTGGTCATCCTCCTACTGTGAAATATTTCAAAGTTTTTGGTAGTAAATTCTATATCAAAAGAGATGAGGATCTAGGTAAGTTTGATGCAAGAAGTGATGAAGGAATATTGCTGGGTTACTCTACTCAAAGCAAGGCATACTGATGATTCAACAAGAGATTGAAAAAGATTGTTGAAAGTGCTAATGTCAAGGTTAATGAGAGTAAAGAAAGACCTTCCAGGCCTTGTAGATATGATTCAGATGATCAAGATGATAGTTAAAGTCAAGGAAAGCAAATTCAAACTCAAAATCAAATCTAGGTTGATTTGGAAAATCCAGTGACTCAAGAAGTTAGTGCAGATGTTGAGGAACGAGCTCAAGAATCAGAAGTTCAAGAAACTCCCAAAACCCCCAAGTATGTAAGGTTGAATCATTCTAAAGATCAAATCATAGGAGACAAGAATAAAGGTGTTCAAACTAGAAGAAGAATTGCTGAAGATCAAGTAGAGTATTGTTTGATTTCAAAGATTGAACCAAAAATAGTGAATGAAGCTTGTAATGATGAAAATTGGGTAAAAGCAATGGAAGAAGAATTAATGCAAATTTAAAAGTATCATACTTAGGATCTTGTTCCTAGACTTGAAAATAAAAATGTAGTTGGAACCAAATGGGTCTTCTGGAATAAATTGAATGAAGATGGTGAAGTTGTGAGAAACAAAGCAAGATTGCTATGCAAAGGTATTCTCAAGTAGAGGGAGTTGATTTTGAAGAAACATTTGCTTTGCTGGCAAGAATTGAAGTAGTAAGATTATTTCTTGCATTTGTTGCTTTCAAAGATTTCAAAGTTTACCAGATGGATGTCAAGTCAACATTCTTGAATGGAGAGTTAGAGGAAGAAGTATATATTGAGAAACTGGAAGGATTCCAGCTGTCTAATCAAGGAGATATGGTTTGCAGATTGAGGAAAACTTTGTATGGACTCAAACAAGCCCCAAGAGCCTAGTATGCAAGATTATATAAGTATTTACTAAAGCTTGGATTTAGCAAAGGCACAGCGGGCAGCAATCTTTATTTCAAGATTGATCATGAGGACATCCTAATTGTTGAGGTATTTGTTGATGATATCATTTTTGGTTGAAATGGAAGCATGTGTAAGAAATTTGCTAATTAGATGAAAAGTGAATTTGAGATGTCCATGTTTGGTGAAATGAATTTCTTCTTAGATCTGCAAATCACTTAGTCAGATAAAGGTATCTTCATATCTCAATCTAAGTATGTGAGAGAATTGTTGAAAAAGTTTTGAATGGAGGACTCAAAACCAGTAAGTACTCCTATGGTAATCAAATGCAAGTTGAGTAAAGATGATGATTCACCTAAGGCAGATCATAAAAGGTATAGATTAATGATTGGAGGACTGCTTTATTTGACTCAAACCAAACCTGACATTATGAATGTAGTTGGACTTGTTGCTAGATTTCAAGCTGATCCTAAGGAATCCCATGTTGTAGTAGTCAAAAGAATTTTTAGATATCTAAAGGGAACATCTAATTATGGCTTATGGTATCCAAAGGATAATGACTTCACTTTGCATGCATATACAAATGTTGATTGGGTAGGAAATGTGGATGACAGGAAAAGTACTAGTAGTGGTGCATTCTTCTTGGGAAGGAGATTGGTTTCTTGGTTGAGCAAAAAGTAGGAGGCAATATCTCTGTCTACTATAGAGGTAGAATATATAGCAGCAACAAGCAATTGTACTCAAGTCTTGTGGATGAAGCAAATGTTGAAGGATATTAGAATTGTGTTTGAAGAGCTTGTTACAATCTTTTGTGATAATTCAAGTGCAATAAACATCTCAAAGAATCTAGTGTTACATTCAAAGACAAAGCACATATCCATCAAGTTTCACTTCTTGAGAGAGAAGGTAAATGAGAATGAAGTCAAATTGGAGTTTATTTCTTCAAAGGATAAGATTGTAGATGTATTCATCAAGCCTTTGCCTAAGGATACTTTTGAGTATCTTAGAGAGAAGTTAGGGTTATTACCCCTCTTGATCAGAACTAAGATGTACTAGGATGCATCAGTCTAGTGGAATTCATAGCCATATCTTGTGATTCAGATTGATGTTAAGGAGATACTACTCAAGGGGAGTAGTAAGTATGCAATTTTTGGAGATCAATCTGAAGCAAAAAGGGGGAAAAAAGATTGCAAAAATGTGCCCTTTGCCATTGATGTCAAAGGGGGAGCAGTGAAGAAAGTGGTTGTAGAAGTGATAAAAGAAAGGGGGAGAAATCCTTGTCTTGATGATTGAATCAATTTTTCACATCATATGTTGCCATCAATGACAAAGGGGGAGATTGTTGCAAATATGTGCCTATGATGTGTTGTCATTGATGTCAACATATCTCTTTGTCAGAAATAGGGAAAATAATGTAGATTAGTGAAGTAGATTGCTCCGCATCCCTAGAGGAATGAAGATAAAAGTATGTGGACCATATGCCTCTATAGAGGACTATCTGAAGTAGCTCTAGTTAATATTTTAGAGGTCTACATGAAGATTTGAAGAAGCTATGGCCATCTGAGTAGAACCAAGTTTTGCAGTGTTCAGAAGAGACAGAGTAATAGGAAATTAGTCTGGAATGTTCTGCAATGAAAACTTATGGTCTGCGGACCTAGAGGCATGTTTGGGAAGTTAGTGTGTATCCTCAACTCAAGTGGTTCATGGTTTGGAGGTCCGCAAGCAATCTTTCTAGTGTGATAGTCACAGCAGACAGTGTTCTTGAGGTACCAGATGAAGATGCGAGTGATTTTGATGATTTGGAGTAGTGTGGATGTTATTGTTGAATTTAATGTGCTTGTGGAGGTCTCTGGATCATGTGCTTACTATGTTGGAGGTCCACATTGAAGATTAAGCTCATTGTTGAAGATTTCCTCCTTGGTGTTGTTGTTCTTCCCAGTCTTGGCTGACCAGATGTTCCAAGTGTGCTACAGATGATCTACGAGTAGTTCTCTGGAGCGTAGCGTGTTGATTAAAGAAGATTCAAGTCCCAGCTATGTTTGGCCGATAGTATAAATGATTCGCATTAAGTCAAGCTAACCTTGATATTCATTCCAAGGTTGATGAAGCATATAAATACTTGTGGATGAGTTGTGGAAAGTGTCCTTGTATGAAAATGATAAAATCATAAGAAAGGTACAGAGGCAGAGCAAAGAAAAGGAGAACCAGAAGAACAAGAGTAGTAGAGGATGAAGAGTTAGCGAAGAAGTGTTTGGGGCAAAGCAGAAGTTTTGTGATCTTTCAATGGGACTAAACCAGGAATAAAGAAGATGTTATTTCTTAGTTCATTCTTTCTATATTAAACATAAAATCTTGTAGGCAGTGAGCCTCCTATAGGTAGTGAGCCTCTTTGAGTAGTGAGCTCTGGGTAGTGCGTTCAAAGGAAAGTGTCTTCCCATTTCTTTTAAGTACTTTTAACATGGTATGAATCTTGTGGGTTAACCCCCACCATGGTTTTCCCTTAACTGGGTTTCCACATTAAAAATCTTGGTGTCAAGTGTGTTAATTGTGTTTCTTCTCATGTGTTGTTGATTCATGCTTTAATGTTCACATCATTAATTTGTTTGTAAATTGTGAAAGAATATTAATAACAGAAAAGGTTAAATTGTGGGACAATCAATTCACCCCCCCTCTTAGTTGTCTGGACTAATTCCAACACGTCTTAGGTAGATACTATATATCAACTACTTGTCTAGAGACTAGAATAAGGTATAATTTAATCTAGGTGGCTTACGTAGATACTAGATATGTCAACTAGGTCTACCATGTAATAGGTGTCTAGAGCTTGTGTCTTAGGTAGAACTATAATCTAGGTGTCTAGGTGTCTCTACCCATGTCTTAGGTACACAATATGTCAACTAGGTAGAACTATATAATCTAGGTGACTTAGGTCTAGACTACGATAAGGTATAAAGACTATCTATATATAATTTATCTAGATATATACTATACTTGATATGTGTCTTAGGTGTCCTACATAGAACTAGAATACATGTGTCTTAGGTCTTAGGTGAGGCCACATGAGCTTCCACCTTCATGTGGTTGGCCTTGTCAGTATAGAATATTTATATTTCTTGAAGCTAAGGGAAGCTCTTTTTCTTGTACATAGAAGTTATGAAAAACCAACTAATGCATTGATTAAGTTATATTATTTAGTGCTCTTGATGAAATTACATATAAAATGCTAATTTTATTATTTTTTTAGAAATTATAATTTTTAGTTTTTTACAAAATTCTAGAAGCAAATCTCAAAAGTTTTAGTAGATAGAACCAAGTATTGTTTATCAAATATATATATATATATATGATATTTAGGTTACATGTAAATTTCTCTAATTTTATTTAAATTCTTTTCGTAAATTTATAGGGAAGGTATTGATCTATGAAATGTTTAATCTAGATTTAAAAATAAATTGATTAAACATGGTTACTAGATTGACAAATCTAATCAATAAAATTTTCTGAAATATTTAACTCAATTAAAATTTAACACAAGTGTCCCAACATTTGACTCATGTAAATCCAAACATATTCATTCTAGTTCAAGAATGTTAATTTTCATTTTATTTTTTAAATTTATTTAGGGCAGGTACAATTAGTCTATATAACTATCCAATATAGAGTCTATATCTAATAAATGTTTAATAAATTAAATCAATTGAAATTTTTCTCTTATCTAATTAGAATTAGTGTTTTACAATTTTATGTAATTAAAGTTTGAATATAGATGCATATAGTGGAAATTCAATAAATAGCAAAATATAGTCTAGATGAAATAGTATATGAGATATAAATAATGACATAATAATAGTCCATGTAAAAATAGTGAAATAGTCACAAAACATATATGTCTAGTCAATACTGAAATAGTCATAAAATCCTCATGAAATAAACAATCTAATACATCATCATCATGGCCATCCATCATCCATCCATCAATCTAAAACATGTGTGCACACTAAGTTTGATTATCATCCATTTCAGGCCACCTTTTGGTCCCATGTGACTGAGAGTGCAACTCATGCTGTGTATAAGAAAAAGAAGCTTCAAATTAATTTTAATGTCAAAACTGCATCCTATTTAAATGTAAATCAAATATTTAATACCAAACCATCAAATTAAATTTTTAAATCTTAACTTCAAAATTTCTAAGCATACCACAACATGCTCATCATCTCTCTTTCCATGCTCCTGTGCAACAAATGGTGCCAATTTAGATGATAGATTAAATGTTTGTGTTGCCAATTCCTGTATTTCAATAAAACACATGAATTCTATGCTCTAGAGTATAGATACAAAATGCAAGGTTGAATAATACAAAAGACTTTGAAATCACATAGGATTTAACTATAGGACCTAAAATATGAGAGATGACTTGTGCATCTATGCAGGCTCATCAATGATAGGATTAATTGAGCCTGCACCTAAGCTAATCTCATCTTGCATATACATATGTGTACATGTATATATAAATTTAACTTTAAAGACATGAATTTAAAATCATGAAATTATACTGGAAATTCAAATTTAAACTAAAAATGTACAATTTTAAGTTACAAACCATGACATATGAAGTAGGCTCCTCTATAGATGATGTTGCCACTGGTCCTGGATGACTAGGTTGGTTTGACACAAAAGTTTCAGGACCTCCCATCTATTTTAAATTAAAATGTCACATTTTTGTATTAAATTATATATTATTAAATTAGATGTATCCAATTAAATAATCTTTAGAGGTCCTAGGAATTTTTATACCTCGACTGTATAAGGTCTACCCAACTCTACTGTTGTTGACACTAAATGGTCCAGCTGTGATGAAGTGGCAGCAGCTGATGGAGTCATTTGTACCAATCAACATGAACATATATTTATTAATATATATTTAATTTTTTTAAAAGATTGATAATTTATAATCTTCCAAATCTATATTAATTTGTATTAATTTTAATTTCATTAAATGTGGCATACATACCGAGTCCATAGGAGCGAATAATGTAGCCAAAAAGGAATCCTCCTCTGAAGCAGATGTAGGACCAAAACATGGATGATGACAATACTGACAATAATGTAGTGTGGACTGCAATGGCGTCAATCTAGGTGATGCATTAGGACCATCATCAGATGCTCCTCTAGGTTGTGTAGGCTCTCCAGGATTGACTTCATTTGCCAAGCGAGTAGCTTGGTCAGTTAAGTTTCCTAAGAGCGATGATAACACTTCGAGTGCTGAGATGATCGTCCACTAGTTAAAGGGCATAGGAACAAAGGGTGGAGAAGGGACAATAGGTACAGGGGCAAACGTTGATTTGGATTGACACATGCCCCTAGTCTATGTTGTGGTATTCCACCACCCATGCCCTGAAATGATCTCATATCAAAATAATTGGGTTTTTTTTCCCATCTCAAACTCTACCCATAATTTTTTTAGAAAATAAAAGGGAACCTCAAAATTAGCATGAGCTGGATGGTCAAAGACCATCCACCATCGTTCCCAAAAATTATCAGCTATCTGCTAATGTGTGTAACATTTGATTGAAATTCTCTTTTTATTTGGTGGTATTTGTTCACCTGTGGACAGATCAATGAAATATGGGGCAATTGTATTTTTGGTAATATGTAAATTATTGATCTCTTTATATGAGAGACCATCTGCATAATATTGCCTCCCCTCTTCCTGCCATGAGTGGAATGTGTCTAGATCCGTGTGGATAGCTCTCACTGAATCAACAATAGTTTGCATTATAGATGCAAACTGTGAAATGTGTGGAGGGGTTTGGATTTGGCTTTCCAAGAAATTGATTTTTTCTTGCAATGTTTGTATATTTTCATCAATTGTTTCTCGCAAATGAGCCTCATCATGCAGTGGTGGTGGTGGTAGTGGGGGGTGGGTTGGGTGGGGGGTCCTGGGGGGTCATGGGATAGATTGGCCATGTGTACAAATAAGGTCTACAAGTAGAGCTACAATTACAAAAAATAATTAAAATCAAATTAGGAATTGAAAATATATATTAAATTACATGCATAACATATGTTTAAATATACATATACATATAAAGAAAACTTGGAAATATATAAATTTGCATGGTTTAAACAATACATTAAAACATTTAATTTTACATTTAATTTAACATGTACATGCACTCAAAATTTAAACTTGTTAGAAAATGTTTTAAATCAAAATTTATACATTTAAGAATCATGACATGAATAAAAATTTATGTCCTAGTATCTAGTCAACATTATTTTGTCTTTCAAGTCCTATAATCTTATTTTACTATACATGTATGTATGTATGTCTAGACAATTGCAAATGATCTTAGTTAATATATCATTTCTAAAAGTTTAATGTATAGTGTAAATGTCAATCCATCTAGGGCCATGTTACCATTTCCTAGATTTTGGTAAAATTTAAGTTGATTTTGTTTCCTATAAATTGGTCTAATGTTCGTAGAAATAAAAATCCTAAAAATAATAGGCTATTGTTACTTAATATATTGCATCTCCACAAACCCTAAATATCAATAGAAGTCACAATCCTCCATTCAAACTCTAGGTTGTTTACAACCACACTCATGTATTACATTCAAACTCTAGGTTGTTTACAACCACACTCATGTATTACATTCAAACTCCTAAACATGTCATTAAGTTCATGTCGACCTATTGGCTACAACTACACCTACAAGACCCTAAATGTCATGTGTTTATTGTATATAGCCTAAATGTCATTCCATCTAGCCATGTTACCATAAATCCTATTTTGTTCCTAATCCATGTTTATCCTTCCTAAGTGTCTCATTTTATTCAATCTTTGAACCTATCCTATGCACACTCAACATTATTTTAAATGTTTTCCATTGTTGTTGTGCCTTCACCCCTATGTTAAGCGTCAAGTTGTCATAGATATATGGATATATGTTTAAATTAAAGATTTAAACATAATAAAATGACTTCTAAGTTTTAGGTTTAGGTTTAATAAGTCATTTAGGTTAGGTCTACAAAAATATATTAGAGTCCTATCCTATCTAATTTGTAGGTTTTTAGCTTCATGAAAAGAGTTTTACAAATGGTTAAATTAGGACTATGAGACTCATCAGGAACATTAAAAGCCATGAAGACTAAAGAATAAGCCTATAGCATGTATAACTAGTTCAAGGTCTAGATATAGGGGAAAAGACCTAATAGGTGAGATAATATATGTGCATTTAATGCCTAATATTTTTAAAAGTTTAGTAGAGTAGTTCTGACTTTAAGCTTGTTAGTTTTGTACTATACCTACTAAAAATTTAATGACTAAATAACCAATCATACATGATGTTGTATCAGCCCACCAACATAACATGACTTAATGCACACCTATTGGTCCACCCTTTTTGGGGGGGGAACTATTTGACACCTCAACAAAAAGCACTTAGTTTTATCTTTACCCACTATAAGCTATAAAGTCTTAAAGGTCTTAATAGATGATTAAATTCAGAGTTCCTTTCATTCCACAACATCAAAAAGACATGAGGTATTATTCATATTGAAAGACTAGATAATGCTCTTGAGGATAATAGTCTTGATATTTTAAGGAGGAGACCTCTAAAGGGAAGAAATTTATTCCTAGTCAAAAGGCCAAGAAAACATATAAGACCTGAAAACTATAGGAGCATAAGGAGATGTGGAGGAAGAAGAAATTCCTTTGAGGAAGAATATGAGAGGGACAACCAAGCCACCTCCTTAGAAACCTTCCACTATTGAACTCCCATCCTCTCTTCCTATGAAAAAGGATCCAACCATGTATCCCATTCTTCCTCTAATTATTCCTATCTCCATTAAGGTTAGGATGTCAGTCTAGAAAGACTTTATTCCCAAAGCTTCCACATCTACTATTCCAATCCAATCTCATTCTTTTAGAACCATTATTACACCTCCAATTGATTCAACCATGCCTATTCATTACAATTTCCATGCCTTCACCTAATAAGGAAGGAACTATAGAACTAGCTTCTCTAACCCCCTCTATTCCAAGGTTGATTCCCTCTTCCCCTCCTAACTCTCCACCCTCCCTCTCCAACATTACCCTCCCTCTCCATCATTGAAGAAGTTGTTAAGGATTTAATAGAAGAATAGTTTGAGAAGAAAGATAAGGAGCAAAGTGAAGAAACTAGCTTTCTTAAGGAGTAAGAGCAACATGAAGGAACAATTCATCCAAGAGATAACCAAGAAGAGGCCCGAGTTGAAAAGGAAAAAGTCAAAGGATCTCCCCATGAAAAGGATAAAGAGGAGAAAGCCAATGTTATCAATCCTCTCACCATAGAAGAAATAAAATTAAAGGGGAGAAGTTATTGGAGGAAATGGAGAAATTGCCTAATAGGTTGGATCTAGTAGAGCAACAAGAAGAACATGCCTTCCCACCACCTCATGAAAAAAAATTATAGATCCATCTAATTCCTTGGTTCCAACCTAGCTTTATGTGAACATTCAAAGAAGAAAGTAGACCATCATACAATTTTCAAAGGATATGTCTTCCATATTGGTGATGATTAAAGCTCCTTGGCCTGAGAAGACTAGAACTCAAGTTTGTCTATTAGATTGTATGCTTCTAGGTCTAGGATTACAAAGGTGGCAAGTCTAATGGTCAATAAAGATGACAAAGACATGCTATCCTCAGACTATCAAATCATTGCTTATAATTTGGGGAAGTAGACTAGGGAGGAAGAGATACATGGAATGCAAACAATACTATCTACTATAGTCTCTTAAATGGATGAGGACTAAAGGATTAAAAGGGATTACATGTGTTGATGTGGCATCATATTTGATGATGTGGCCTTGAAACCCTATAAGTAAGGGCCTTTCCAAGTAAGCTAATATAAATTTTTTGGAGTGATTCGAAATTGCCACATATGATTTTGAGAGGTGTGAAGTTAGGGTGCTCAACTACTCAACTACTGGGCAGTCTCCCCTAAACTATTTCAAATGATTTTGAAATATCATTCCTAAAGGTTTATTGTTAAGCCTATATGACAAAAACCCTATCTAATTTCTATCAAACCAGGTAGTTCATGGAGGGATTATCATGTGACCATAATTGTTTGTACAAATATTATATATATGTCCATATGTTTAAATTAAAGATTTAAACATAATAAAGTGAAGTTTCTAGGTTTTAGGTTTAGGTTTAATAAGTCATTTAGGTTTTAAAGAATAGGTCAGTTTAGTTTATGAAACCCTAGTTTATGAATTAGGGTTTAGTGTTTATGAATTACGGTTTTACATTTTACTATTTATGAAATCCTAGTTTATGAATTAGGGTTTAGTGTCTATGGATTAGGGTTTTAGGTTAATGAATTAGGGTTTTATAGTTTAGTCTTTGTGAAATAGGGTTTATTATTTTTGAATTAAAGTTTTATAGTTTATGCATTAGGGTTTACTTGTTTTTGATTTGAGGTTGAATATATAGAGTTTAAAATTGCAAAAACAACAAACAAACAACAAAATACAAAGCAAAAATAATGAAAATTTGTAGAAATGGATGGGCAACCAACCTGGGGCACTGGTTAATCAATCTGAGGAGGTAGGGAAGCTTTGGAGGTGGAAAATGGGGTCATCCAACGCAGGCACCCATTCTTGGCATCGTTCTCCCTTGTCTTCTATGGCCTATAGCTGTTAAAATGAAGTTGCAGGCCTATTTTCTAAAAAAAATTATACTTTTCAAAAATAGGTACCCATTCCATAATAGGTGCCCATTTTAGTTTCAAGTGCCCGATCGTAAACAGGAACCCGTTTCGTAACGGGCACCCGTTTTGGCTCAGGCTCCCATTCCTAAATGAGTACCCATTTTTTTAAAGATGGGTACCCATTCCAAGTGGCATTTTTTATCTGTGGAAAACTTCCACAAAATGTATAGTCAACTTCTTTCTTTAACCCTATAATCCTACAAGACCACAAAGTTAGGAACCATATACTGTAAAGGAACACTTGTCAGATAATCAATATCAAATCAACCTACAACTAACACACAAATAGGTCAGTCAAACATGCAAAGGGGTTGAGTGATGAGATGTGATGAGGGAGGAAATTGAGGGAGATATATGCCCCCCTTATTTCTATTTACTTAGTATGAAAAGGGGAAACAAGGAGAATATCTACATGCTTTGATTTTAGGGAAACTTGATGACAAGTGCATTGCGAGGGTAATTTTTACAAACAACACCCAAGCACATCATATTGGGTAGGATGGAAGGTAGAACTAGGATTCCAATGGAACAAACGATGCAAAAATCTAAGTTTGGTAGCCCAAGATAGAGGATTTTGATGAAAAATGTTTACTTTTGCAGCTAGATAGTGATATGAATTCTCATCAATTTACTATATGTAAAGGTAGTTTTCACTTTTCACAATTCATTCTTACTTGTCATTGTCTAGAGGAGAGAAGGAGAAATAGATAGAGACCAGCCATGTCGAGTTGACGTCCATACCAACTTCTGAGACTGGAGATGCTCCAAGCGCAAGTGGCAAAGAGATGATTCAAGCCCGAGGTAGGGTCTTAATCCTTGCTTCTATCATCATGCTTTCCTATTTCCTTTTGATTTTCTCATTTTTTGTGCCACATAGGCCTTTCCAGGCAAGGGTTCCCAATAAGGGCACCCAAGTCCACTAAGGGCACCAGTGTCTTATCCAGGTGCCCTAGTCTTCTTGGGGTGCCCAGGTCCTTCCACGGCCCCAAGTCCTCTTGGAGTGCCCAAGTCCAGAAAAGACAAGGGCCCCAGGGGTAGGGCATAGATTGATGTTGTGGATTCTTAATGATGATTTGATGATGTGAACTAATTCAACTTCTCAATGTTTGTCTTGTAAGTCATTCTCGAGATGCGAGAGCATATAGGCAGTCGCCTAATGATGCTACTCTGAGACCACATCAGTACTATGACTGATGAGGAGAGAGGTCACCTACAGGAAGGACTTTGGTGGGTGTTGTTTATGCCCATGATTAGATTACACTGTAGTATTCTCATGGCCTTAATGGAGAGGTGGGATGTAGACACATCTATATTCCATCTACCCACAGGTGAGATTATGATTACACTAGAGGATGTCTATCAAATTTTGCAATGCATGTACATGGAGAGATAGTGAGGATCATAGAGTGTCACTTGGAAGATTATACTCGAGAGAGCCAAATGTCATGCTTAGGTAACACTATCACTTAGGTGGAGCAAGGACATATTCAGCTCTGATTGTAGAGCAGCAATGCACTGGCATTCCCTTGGTTTGGATGATCTTGATGGTTACTATCACATTAGTAGTTGCATAGGATGGATGAGACACTCATCTTCATGAGGATCTTGTTCATACTATTAGGGTGATGGAGGAGTAGAGGACAATATACATGTGGGGGTATAGTATTCTTGCACACCTCTACTATGATTTGGGATGATATGTCCATTATGAGTCACAGAGCCTGATGGTTTGCACTTTACTATAGGTCTAGGCATTTGAGCATATTAGATGTACATGGCCTATAGGTTTTCTTATAGAGCTAGCATTTACTTATCCATATTTTCATGCTTATCCACTTGTCAAATGCTAGAGATATGGTGATCTTCTGTATTGGAGAGTTATATTTGATAGACTGCACTAGCCCAACGACATCGTTTCAAGACCATATTGTGGCTACATACCATGGTTGGGTTAGCATAGATAGTTGGCTAGGATGTAGATGGATCAGTTGATGGTCAGTCACCTTGATCACATAGTTGTCTAGTTTTATTTTGATAGAGTGTCATAGCAGTTCGGATGTAGATAGGATGTCCCTATGATGTGTCCAATCTATGCTAGCTCACTACATAGCATTGTTAGGGTGAATAGCACCTGGCAGCCAACACTAGAAGATATAGCAGTTAGTGATGATCATGGTACAAAGGATGCAGAGCTAGTATCTAATGTAGACAATGTTAGTGTTACTCGAGCATATTTGACCTGGTGGTAGATAGCACAACCTACTCCTATCAATCCTCTTGGTCACCCCATAGGTGATCCTCGACCTTGGGCCAATCACGTGAGTGACACAGGGGTAGAGGATGACATTAGTGATTTTTCTAGATATTATGATCTAGAAGAGGATGAGGATGATGATGATGATGAGGAGGAGGAGGAGGAGACCCTAACATAGTATATCTTTAGAGCGAGACCATGACGGGATCAGCAGGAGGTAGACAGTAATGAGGAGACCGAGTTGAGGCCACAGTCAAGAGCTCATGGTTCAGCTCCTACAGGTGTTAGGAGATCAAGCTAGCATGAGTGAGGGGAGACTAGTAGTCAAGTGCCCCTAGCTATAGAGTCAGTTGTGGAGCTTGTTACACCATTAGTGATTCAGGTCCATCTTGGCAAGATGGAGATCCAGGTGAGACATTATTATATTGATGTACTTATTTTGATGATTATGTATGATGCCTACATGAGATATTGATATCTTTTTTGTTTTCTTTTTACACTTGGGATAGACGTATGGTACAATTTTGTGAGATAACCTAGTGTAGAGATTAAAATCTTTCTCAGTCGAGATAGAAGGGTGGGTGAATATGAGATGAAGAAAACTTTGGCCAAAGTGGTGTAAATAGCCAACGTTTACATTACTAAGTAGGAATGTCATATTTTGATGGTTGTAGCCATAATATGATAGTACTAGTTAATGTAGGACACAACACCTTCTCAAATTAGACTTAACTTTGAGGTTGCTATACTAATCCCTTCATTGAAGGGTAGAGCCATTTACCTATTTGGTAAATGTATGGGGGACTGCAGTTAGTCCGTGGTTGGAGGTAAATCACTTGAGTGATGCTTCCCCTCAAGCATTTGGTGGCTGGGAGTATTGAAGATAGACAAGTATACAAACATGTGTTTCTATTTTTTAGTTAATCTCTTGAAGCTTTTATGTAATTTATGAAAAAGTTGTAAAAGTTGAATATTCAATTCTTTTATTGAGAAAAATGTAATTTGGTTATGCAATAGAAGTTTGAAACATGTTTCAAATGTGCATTATATCAAATATTTGAAGGAATTTTTTTTTTATTCCTGTTATGTTTTCACGATTTATTTACTTTCAAGTTAAAACTTAGTAAAATCTTAGTTGGTAGAACAAGTGGCATGTTACAGTAATTCTCTATACCTAGTTGCACTAGGTCATCTGTCTTGAAGCATCGTTAGATAGCTACCAACCCCCACTCTGGATCATAAATCACTCACTCCCCACAAATAGGAAGCCTCAATATTCTCTAGACATCCTCTAGAGTAATAGTAGCCTCTCCAGTCGGTAGATGAAATGAGCTCATCTCTGAATGCCATCTCTTTGTAAGCGCTGTCAACAATCCTTTATTAGCTCAAACTATGGGCATGAAAGTCACATGGTACAGTCCTAGAACATGCAATGTATCCCTCTCCTCTATGCTCAAATGATCTCATAACCTAAAGCAGGATGGTCGGTTCTCTCAGGTATTGATCGGTGGTAATATAACTTGTGCTCACAAAACACACATCATGTTAGTCAAAAAACCTAAACCAACCTATTGGGCCCTTTTCCTATCAGAAATTTTGCCACAATCTAAGCCAATTTGGCCATCAATCAGATGTGTCACACAATCTATCATATGCATCATTACTTTACATATGTATCACACTGTCTCACAATTGTGGTGCAAAAACACAAATGCATCATTAAACTTGACAATTGTGTTACAGAATTGTACATGTGGTGCACTTAAAACTTCCGTACAGCCTTAACACTTGCGACTCTAATTTATAGATGCATCACATAATTACATATGTGGTGCACACACTCACATATGTGGCAAACACAATGACATATGCGGTGCAAAAAACTACACCTCATCTATTTGCTCTTATTTGAGCCCTAAATCTAGCAAAAACTTGAAAAAAATACAAAGCAAAGCTAGAGTACATACTGCCACACCTAAGCCTACTAGATGTCCATGTGTCCTAACTCAGTATCCTCTACACACAGCAACATGAATGGGCAACATCTCTGCAACTCCTCTGCAACAGAATCTCAACTTAAACCTCTAGAATTCTAAAGTCAAAATGCACAAATGACCTATTTCCACTCCCCTAGGGCCTATTTATAACCTTTTTGACCTAAGAGGAACCCCTATCTTCGTAATTGGCCACATCTACTTTCACCTTCAAATGTAAATACCAACCCTTAGATTGACCTATAAGCCTAGTTTTTCATTGCCAATACATTTGAGCCTATCTAATGAACCTATTGGTAAATTTACCAATTTTTTTGGAATTTTTTCAAAAATTTGTCAAATTTCTTGAGGGGACATCATGCTATCTTGCTTTATCTAAGACACGGTGGGGCACATCCTGAGCTAAATTTTTCTAATTATTCTTTGACACAATGTTCAGATTCACATTGTATCAAAGAGGGGCAAAACATAGACACTCAAAAATGTCCTGATCCTACAAGTAACATTTTCACACTAATTTCCATCTCCCATCGCATGCAGGTGCAAAATGTTGGGGGGCCAAAAAGTGGCCAAATTTTTAAAAAAACTTCTAAGACATAATGCAAGAACATTATAACATGCTCGCATTATAACGCGAGCATGTTTTGTTTAAGAATTAAAAAAAACTATTTATGATCATTGTTTCATTTCATTTTCTAGCAAACTTGCGGCCTGCAAACCCTTGAGAGAGCGCTCACATTATTGGAGGTTAGATTCCTCACCAAATTGTCACTAATTCATCATCAAAATACTGCCACGACGTCAGGGAGGCTGAAGGAATAAGTTGTATTTTTTTTGTGTGAATTTGTTGTTAAACAGGTAGGTTTAAGTAGATTTTTAATGTAAATTTCTTTAATTTATAGGAAATGATAATGTACCTCCTAAAAATACACAAAATCCTCCATCACCTGAATAACAAATACCTACTGAAGAACAACCCCAACAACAAACACGTCCATTCATTCCTCAATATGCCCCTGGAACACAAGAAAATTTAATAGGGCAAATTGAAAAAAAAAAAAAATTTAAGGACATAATTGCAAGATTGAAAGATCCTGCAAGTTCAACCTCACATAGATCCACACTTTCTCAATCTCTTGAATCTATGTTATCAAATGTAGATTCAATTAGCAAGCAAATATCTAGTTGGTCAGAAAAGAGGAGAGAATTTAGAGAGTACTATGCAGACAAGTTGTCCTATGAACAAGTAAAAAATGAACAAATTACAAAATTGGACTTGTGTTCCATTTTCATAGACCCACGAACAAATCAACCTCTACCCCTTACATGCAAGAGGTTCCTATCTATTGGTACAACAACCAAGCAATAAGGGACAATTTTGGGCAGAGGTGGTGGATGGTTTTTGACCATCTTCCATGCAACAATAATGAGTTCCTGTAATACTTTTTGAGGAAACTCTATTGTGAGTTTGTCAAAAATAAAGTGCCAAACTATTTTGATATGTGAGACTTCCAAGGTAGAGGTGGGGGGTCAGCATAGGATACACTAGGGGCACATGTTGACCCACAATGACCAACGAGATGAGCACTCGCTAGACCATCCCATGAGCACGTGTCTATCCCTTCCATTGTGAAGGAGAGTGCTGAGGTCGAGACACATCAGTCCATTAGTGCCTTGAACCAGAGCATCATAGAGCATGCTAGTCTTGTAGCACAACATGGGCTGGGGGAGAGTTCGAGGAGTAGGGTTCCATCCCATACTTGTCAGACTTGCAAGTTAGCCTGTGGTTATGACCTCGCGGATAGTCAGGACATAGGTGCATAGGCTACATCTACAGGTGAGCAGATGGTGATGACAGATGCCCTCTTGAGTGAGACTTTCAGCCTTGATACTCAGGTAATGTTAGCAAGTTCATTGAATTTAATTTATTAAATTTCATTTTTGAAATACAAGATTAACTAATTTAGTTTTATGATTTTAATGAAATTTCAGGGTCATGTGTTCATGCAGTTTTCAATGGTTCTCCACCTCCATATTACACTACGACATCTACTGCTGAGGTATGTAACTAGTAAACAATTATAAATATTACATGTGAATAGCATTGTTATATAAATGGTATTCTAATATCTAATTTTGGATGTTGAATAGGTTAATCTTAGAGATTTCATGGCAACACCTCCCAGTGGTGGTGGAGTTCAAAGCTTCACTCGGGTAATAAAATAAACAATTTAACTAATGAATTGTACTTACTAGATTTTTGTATTTTATATTCATATCATTGATTACATTGCATTGTACATATTTCAAACTCAAAGCATTACTCGACATTGCATAACTAATAACTAGATGTTGATAGATGAAAAAATTTCAATTACAATATAGTTATTTGAAAAAATTCCTCAAAGTAATGTGGTTTCATGGAAATCCATGACAAGTAAATGCATAGAGAAGGACATCACCATGAGACCACATTTCTTTGAGGCATCTTTTAAAATAGCTCACTGCCTTGTCTATGCTACCACATTTTTCATACATGTCTACCAAATCTTCTGGATCCCCTCCACACTATTCTTTGACAAATTGTCTAATAAACTCATCAAGTTACCACCAATTAGACCCTAGGACATGACACCAAAGAGGGACACGAGCCTATGACATCTTATATAGAATTTGATATACTCCAACATCATCTAGGTTTTAGGTATTAACTATGGGGGCAACAAGTCACCCCTAACAAAAATATTCAAATCTACACTAACCCATTCCCTTACAAGCTATGTCAATCCTATTGGCTCAATTTCTTCCATCCCTACTTTTGATCCTACATCTAACCCACCTAATTCTAATGAGGACCCTTCCTTTAATACTACTATATTCTTTGAGATGATAGGCACATTAGACATTGAACCTTATAATTTCATTGTTCAACCCACACCTACACTTTCCATCACCTTCTTTCTTGACAATCTGCCTACTAATGATTATAATGATCCTCTGTAGATTGAGGCACAAGTACACAATAAAATGATAGTTGAATCAAGGTGGAACACTTATACATCAAGGTGGAATTAATGTAGTTACAGAGGAACACTTATACATCCCTAGGTTGCAAAGAGATTCTTATACCCCTTAGATATCTCCTAGTGTACACATAATGACACTTTTATACCTACTTTTGGCTCCTTCACCCTACTAATCTAGGTAGGACATAAATGCCTAGATGTCTCATGTCATATCATCCCCACCTCATACCACTATCTATTGTCTTAGGTTATCCTTGCCTCATTGCAATGTGGGTTGTCCTTGAACTATCATCCACTAGTGCCTTAAATTTTCCATGATGGTAATGTCTTCACCATTTAGATTATAGCCCATACCAACTAGTTGTTACCTTAAGAAACTTCTCCTTAGATTATTTTTTATCAACCCCTTCTGGTCCACCTCAACCTCATACCAATTCCCTCTTTCACCTTTACCTATCTTATGCCTCTAAATGCATTGTTGACCCAACCCCACAACCTCTTTCTATTACTTCACCTACTCCACTATCTATGCCCCTATCTTGCTCACCATATATCCACCTATTACTACTTCACCTTCCTCATTGTCTTCTATCTCCCCTCTAACACCCCTCCAAGATAAAGTAGAAGAAAAAGTGTAGGACCTTTCCCCATCCACTTCAAAAAGTAGGCCTAAGAAACTTGCCCAACACTACACCCAACCTACTAACCAACCCATATCTACCCTACCTATTTCCTAATCTACCCCTACCAGATGTCCCAGACCTAGTTTTCTTCTAACCCACCCCCTAACAAACATCAAGACAAAGAAAATGATAAGAAATTTTTAAAATAAGGTTTTGCTTGTCCTATATAGTAAACCCTAATCCCTCAATAGTAAACCCTAATCCCTCAACCCTAAACCCTAATCCCTTATTCCTAAACCCTAAAACCTATCCCTAAACCCTCAACCCTTAAACCTTAAATCTTAAACCATATCCCAAAACCCTAAACCATCGACACTATACCTTAAAACCTAATCCCTTATCCCTAAACCATATCCCTAAACCCTCAACCCTCAACACTTAAGTTCCTTAAATCCTAAACACTATCCCTAAACCCTCAACCCTCAACACTATACCTTAAACCCTAATCCCTCAACCCTTAAACTTTGAATCCTAAACCCCACCCCTAAACCCTCAACCTTCAACACTATACCTTAAACCCTAATCCCTCAACCCTAAACCCTAATTCCTCAACCCTAAACCCTAATCTCTCAATCCTAAACCCTATCCCTAAACCCTAAACCCTCAACACTATACCTTAAACCCTAATCCCTAAACCCTAAACCCTAATGCCTTAGTTCCCTAAACCCTAATCCCTCAACCCTAAACCCTAATCCCTTATCCCTAAACCCTATCCTAAACCCTATCCCTAAACCCTCAACCCTCAACACTATACTTTAAACCCTAATCCCTTAACCCTTAACCCTAAACCCTATCCCTAAAGTCTCAACGCTCAACCCTTAAACCTTAAAACCTAAACCCTATCCCTAAACCCTCTACCCTCGACACTATACCTTAAACCCTAATCCCTTAACCCTCAACCCTAAAGCTTCAACCCTCAATCCTTAAACCTTCAACTCTAAACCCTATCCCTAATCCCTCTACCCTCCTAATCCCTCAACCCTTAAACCCTTAATCCCTCAAACCTTAAACCCTTAAACCCTAAACTTTCAACCCCTAGATACCCTTAAACCCTATACCCTATAAACTCAACCTTGAATATTATCCCTCTACCTTCAAACCTCTACTCTATATGGTGTAGGAGCACCCAATCCATAGTGGCCTCCATAAGGCATTAACTATTTACAGTTCATTTTGATGTTTTCAATAAGGTCCTAAGCTGACCATTCATGTAATAAGGTCTGTTTGACCAATGCATGTCATTATAGTTTGCATCTAGGTTTATGTTGTAAGTCCCAAGGACACTTGTCGATCTGTAATTACAAGGGTTGTTAGACAGTTTGAGGTTGTTAGGTGGTTGTGATCTCCAAGCCGCTTGGACCCAATTCAGTACTAATGAGGGTAAGTAGATAAATACCCCAAGATCAGATCGATTGTGATCATGATAGATAGTTGTGATCAGTTGTAGTTGAGTTCAGATCTAATTAGATTATTTGCAGTTATAAGCAGACCATCTGTGCATGTACATGTTCTAAATGGCATAATAAAATTCTGTGTTGTACATCTTTCTGGTATTCAAATTCATTGTGCAATCAATTTTCTGTTCTAAGGCTGAGATGGGTTCTTAAACCATTCCACCAATTAGATTTCTTCGAAATCGGTGGAATGGTTGTACATATCAATTTGTGTTTTTGTTTTGTTTCTCTGTTTGTTCGATTTTATGCTTGCAAGATCGTGTACGGGATGCATTGACAGATCCTAGCATTGTCATGTGCAAGGTTGGCAGGGTGCAAAGATCTGTATGATTGTGGGAGAAATAGATCTATGTAATCGTAGGGTTTACAGTGTATCAAATCTGCATTGTTCCATCAAATATACAATCTATGTGTATATTGCAATTATATGTCAAATATACATTTTGTGTATATATCATAGTCGTATGTTTGTGTGTATCTCACAAATGTTTGTAGCAGTTGTATGTGGTAGATGTACATTGTAAATGTACAAGTGTATCGACATACAAAGGAGAGAGAAAAGTTTCCAATCAGCATACAAAGAAGTCAATGGTCAAATGTACATTCTGTAGATGTATCTTCCAGTTGTATGTTGAAACATACATTGTGTTAGGTGCAAGTGCTAACCGGCAGAGACGATGAAGGAGATCGGTGGTCGTAGGTCAATGGAAGCATGTACAAGTGTTTGGTATAGCGGCAAGGGTGGCAGATACATTCAGGTCACGGGCAGTAGCAAGTCAAGGTTTGCATGTACAAAGGTCAGTTCATCGACACATTGGTGCGAGGAGATGAATGTTCGCCGATGGTGAGTATTACGCTGATGGACGCAAGGAATTGTTGGAGTCAAGGACAACACTAAGAGGGGGGGTGAATCAGTGTTGTGTGAATTTTCAAATTTTTTCAAACTTTAACTTGCAGAGCACAAAGGAGAGAAAGCTATCATTGATGCACAAAACTAAAATTGAAGAATGAGAACAAAACCTTATTAGCAACGTATTAACATACACACATACAGATGAAAACAATATAACACATAACACAAATTTGCACGAGTGGAAAACCCTCCTGGGGTATAAAAACCACTCCAAAACTGCCTCACTGGCTTATCCTTGAAAATATCTTTAGAAGCCTCACTGGCTGATGTAAGTGTCTCACTGACAAATGGTCTTACCGACCTACAAGCCTCACTGGCATACTGTTGTGCCTCACTGGCATTTCTCAATCAATCAGAACTCATGTGCAAGAAGTGATTGCTGCTCAATCTGATTTGCACCATTCAAATCAACTCATCTGCATCATATATTCCATCATTCAAGTTTTCTGACATTTTATCTTTGAAATCACTTAATTCACCTAATCAGGGAAATATATCTTTTTCACTACAAATTAATGTGCACATTTTTCTGGATCATTGTCTTCACCATTGCATGTTTATCTACATAACACCACACACACTATTTGTATTCAATCTCTCATCATCTGTATATTTCATTTCTGTCTTGCAGAACCTACAATCAATACACCTGAAAAATAATTTTGTACAGATTGAATGTCCTTCCACCTGCAAAGAAAAAATCTTTTCATATTCCTTTCCTCTGCAAAAATTCATTGACCTTTCATATTCATTTCAATCTGAATATTTTGTCTTTAACAAAAAATCAGTGCCCTGTAAGAGAAAATAAAATCTCTTTTACTTGAATCCTCTTCATATTTTCTTCAATGTCTTTTCATTTTCTTTTTCTCTGCAAACATCTCACAAAAATAATATCTGCATAAATCCATTTGCAAGAAGAAAATCTAATTTACAATGTCTTATATTTCTCTTTCAAAAATTGATCCTCTACTAAAGAAAAACATTCTGTATCTCTTTATATTCTCTGTAAAGAAACACATTTCCAAAAATTTGATCTGATCTTTCAATGCCCTGTAAATAAAATATCTGACCAACTCTATCTTCCATCTGTAAAACCATTCATATTCCCTACAAGAAACAATAAAAAATTTCTTTTTCATCTTCTGTGCAAAAATGATCCTTCAAACTTCTCCTTCACATTCTTCATCTTCAAAAATCATTTTGCCTTGTATTCTCTGTCAAAACTTTATATTCATCTGCAAGGAAAAACTCTTTGTCTTCTCTAAAAAATCATCTTCAATAATGTCAATCTTCCCTGAAAAAAAACTTCTAATAATAGCCTTTTTGTTATAAAAATCTCCACAAGAAAATTGCCTTTTTTTAAAAGCACTATAATATCAAGATCCTTCCAAAAAATAGGAAATACAAAGTTTCTAATTTCATTATCATCCACTTAATATCTTATTCCCTATAAGGACCTAACTCCTCCATACTAAAAATATATTTTTAATGTTTTTTTCTTAAACTTAAAAAAAAAAAACCGATGCCCTTTCTAAAACATAAATTACCTTTAGAGATATCGGGCTCTAAAAATTAGTAATTTTCTTTTTAATAAAAACTATCCAATACAAACTTTCTTTAATTTTCTTTTCTCATATTAATCGGGCTCCAACTATCTTATCCGTTTCTTTTGGTGCTCATGCAATTTCAAACAACACCGATGATATTAAAGTTTTAACTTAAAACAAGAAACTCCCCTTTGAATGATCATTAGGATGTATACTATGCATATTCGATGCCCCTTCATACGATGCCTTAACTCCTCCAACAAAATTTGTGCTTTCACAAAACATATTACATCCTCCACTAGGTAGTATTTGGAATGTGCTCCATAGATTTGCAAAATGGATGAGGACCGATGATCTCCACATATGTTCAAATTTAAACTTGAACATAGATTTAAGGTTGGTGCTCAACATAAGATGCAAGTGACCGATCCCATCAGTCTTCCTTGAGATAGGGGGCCAGTTCCTCATGGTAATGAATCCCTTAAAGTTGCCACTTAAGTGGCTTTTGACCTATTCAAAAGGTCAATTTAAAATTAAAACAAACAAGGAGCACTTCAAATGTGAATAGAGATCAACATTCTAAAACTTTAGAATTTCTTTGAACATATCCATATTGAGGTATTCTTAAAAGATTTTTTTAAACATAAAGATTGATGCAAAGTGATTTATAATGATATGCCATCTTGTCTTGGCTTGAAGTTATCATTAGATGGAATAACAACTCTTCCTTTGAACACTTTGCTTCCTCTATCCTTAAGACATCCTGAAACAAACTTTGCAACCTGATTGTGAATAGTATGATAACAATCTTGGCATCAAACAAACAAAGTTTGAAGCATAACCATATATGCACTGCATGTTATCATTACTGTACCAATATCTTGATTCAACCATTGTGAGCTCCTTAAGTAAAATTAGGGCTTTCAACTTCTTCATCTTGAGAATATAAAATTAGTGCAACAACAAGTTACCATGAAGGGCATCATGAATCACTCTCATCCTTTGCATGTAACATTTTTAACTCCTAATGATGTTCTTAAACAAATATCACAAAATTAGACATCATACTCAACCTGTCACTTCAACTTTGTCATGCTTGGAGATATTCTAATTGAAGACCACATCTATGAAGATCAAGAATATAATTCCACAATATCATTCTGCAAGCACATGCACATTCTTGATGAACCTCTTGAAGAACCTTTTGACATCAATGACAATCTGACATCATCAATAAAGTGTGCATCACAGAGACCCATGGGGATTGGTTAGACTAAATACAAGGTTGTCGATCGAAGGAGTTTGACCGATAAGTGAAGACAATAGCTGATGAGTCAGGGTTAGGAGGAACATCAGGGAGAGTAGTAAGATCAGGGTGACAGTTGATGATGTGGCTGACAGAGGTAACTCACAGCAAAGAGAAGGTTGTCGAAGTGAGGAATGTGATCAGAGTAAAGGTGTTTTGGTTGGCCGATAGTGCATCATCTTGCTGATAGGAAAGTAAAATGTGGATATACAAAGGGGAATGCAAGTTAGGGTGTTTGGCTCTGCATCATAGTGGTATCAGAGCTTAGCAAAAGGTCTGGGCTGTTGTGTGTTGATTCTGTACTGAGAAGGCAAATGTAGAAGGATTGAGAGGTTGACAAGATGCCTCCAAAAGGTAATGGTATTGCCAGAGAGTTGCAGGAGATGAAGGAAAAACATGCCAAAGAGATGAGGAAGATGAAAGAGCTTGCAGAAGCACTTCAAGCCAGGCTTGTAGCCTTGGAGATGAATAAAAAGAGAGAAGTGGAAGATAGTGAATCAGAAAAAAGAAGATGATGGTGAAGAATTTGAAGATGTAGATGAGGATCTGAATCCTGAAGATTAGAGATTTGCAAAATTGTTAAGGGCGGTTCAGAATGACAAACCTAAGGTAAAGATTGATGTTCCAAGGGACACTGGAAGTTTAAATGAAGAAGAGTTACTTGATTGGATTGCTGCATTAGATAATCATTTTGAATGTGAGTAGGTTCCTGAGGAGTAGAAAGTAGAGATTGAAAAGACCAAATTGGGGGGTCATGCCTTGCTATGGTGGGATTACATACAATCAGAGAGGAGAAAGCAGGGTAAGTCAAAGATTTCTTCATGGGACAAGATGGTAGCAAGAATCAAAGGTAAATTTTTACCCAAGGATTATGAAGTTTAAATGTTTAAAAAGCTTCAATTTTTATGACAAACAAAAATGGATGTGAAGGCATATACTGAGGAATTTTATAAATTGAGTATGAGGTCTGGTCATCATGAGAATGAGGTTGAAAAGGTTGCTAGATACTTGGCTGGTTTGAGATTGAACATACAGGATGAATTAGTTCTGGCTAATCCTAGGAGTGTAGAAGACTGTTATCAAATGGTAATCAGGATTGAGGAGAAAATGAAAAGGAGACAAGATAAGTCCATGAGGGGAAGAGGCAGTAGAATAAGGGGAATAGGATCAGCCCCTACAACAAGGTAAACTAATGATGACCAAGAAGAGACTGGTAAAGGACAGGAGCAGTCTGATTTCAAAGGTGGATGGAAAGGCACAAGAGGTAGATTTGGAGGTAGTAAAAGTTCTAATGTTATCACTATAAGATATTATCATTGCAATGAAATTGGTCATACAACATTCAAATGTCCAGAAAGGCAAGGTTCATCATCAAGAGATGATAGGAAGAATGACAAGAGGGTTCAATATGTGCAAGAAGAGGAGGTAGGTGAAGTGTTAACCTTCCAATGGGGAGTGCAGCCCTAGCTCAAGATGGAGAATCATTGATGTTAAGGAGAACAATCTTGAAGACATCCAAGGACATGCTACAAAGGAGAGCACTTTTCAGGACCAAATGCAAAACAAAGGGTAAATTATGCAAGGTAATAATAGATTCTGGTTCAATAGACAATGTGGTATCTCAAGAAATGGTGGATAAGTTGAAATTGGAAAGGATTCCTCATCAAAATCCTTACAAAGCATCTTGGGTTAGTGATAGTCAATCACTTTTGGTATATGAACAAGCATATGTTGATTTTTAGATTGGAGAATATCAGGATAGGGTTTTGTGTGACATATTGCCCATGGAATGTTGTCACCTACTTTTGGATAGGCCATGGCAATTTAATAGGAGAGTATTGTATGATGGATATGATAACACCTATACCATCAAGAAGGATGGGAGAACTTTTGTGATGACACCATTGCAGGAGGATGTCGAAGCAAAGAAGGCAACCAAGCTTATTTTGGTGGGAAAGAAAGAGTTTGTGCAAATCCTTGTAGAAGGGACAAGGATAGTTGGGGATACCTCAGGGAATGGGATTGCTGAGGATCAAAGTTTGAAGGTGATTTCAGTTCTGATTGATGGACATCAGATGGATCAGCAGAAGGTCAAGGAGCAGGTTTACAAGTAGCCACTAGTTGATTGGAAAGACAAGGATGTTATCATAGTAGGAACAATTGTTTGTCCTCTTGACCCACAAAGAGTTGAAAGGAAAACATGTTCTACCATAGCAACAGTACAAGAAGCATTACCCAAGGTTTATAATGCAGGTGTTCAAGCAGAGCTGATAGTAAGAAAGAATGGTGTGAGTAGAGCCTACAATGCTAAGCATGAGTTTTTGATTCCTTGGAAGTAGGTTGTAGTCCAGAGATCATGGGGAAGACATGAGACAGAAGAAGATAAAGGTGGAGAAAGACAAAGACCTAACTCATGTGACATGAGTTCTTTTCATGGTGGGGTGTATGGTGCAGGAGCACCCAATCTACAGTGGCCTCCATAAGGCATTAACTATTTACAGTTCATTTTGATGTTTCTAATAAGGTCCTAAGCTGACCATTCATGTAATAAGGTCTGTTTGACCAATGCATGTCATTGTAGTTTGTATCTAGGTTTATGTTGTAAGTCCCAAGGACACTTGTCGATCTATAATTACAAGGCTTGTTAGATAGTTAGAGGTTGTTAGGCAGTTGTGATCTCCCAGCTACTTGGATTAATCTCCCAACTGCTTGGAGCCAATTCAGTACTACTGAGGGTAAGTAGATAAATGCCCCAAGATTAGATCGATTGTGATCATGATAGATAGTTGTAATCAGTTGTAGTTGAGTTTAGATCTAATCAGAGTGTTTGCAGTTGTAAGCAGAGCATCTGTGCATGTACATGTTCTAAATGGCATAATAAAATTTTGTGTTGTACATCTTTCTAGCATTCAAATTCATTGTGCAATTGATTTTCTATTCTGAGGCCGAGATGGGTTCTTAACCCATTCCACTGGTTAGATTTCTTTGAAATCGGTGGAATGGCTGTACATATCGATTTGTGTTTTCATTTTTTTCTCTGTTTCTTTGATTTCATGCTTGCAGGATCATGTACAGATGCATTGACAGATCCTAGCATTGTCATGTGCTAGGTTGGCAGGGTGCAAAGATCTGTATGATTGTGTGAGAAATAGATCTGTGTAATCACAGGGTTTACAGCAGATCAAATCAGTAAAATTTTGCATTGTTCCATCAAATATACAATCTGTGTATATCGCAAGTGTATGCCAGATATACATTCTATGTATATATCGCAGTCATATGTTCGTGTATATCTCGTAAATGTTCATTGCGGTTGTATGTGGTGGATGTACATTGTAAACATACAAGTGTATCGGCATACAAAGGAGAGAGAAAAGCTTCTGATTGGCATACAAAGAATTCAATGGTCAAATGTACATTCTATAGATGTATCTTTCGGTTGTATGTTGAAACATATATTGTGTTAGGTGCAAGTGCTGAATGGTAGAGATGGTGAAGGAGATTGGTGGTCACAAGTCAATGGAAGTATGTACAAGTGTTTGGTATAGTGGCAAGGGTGGCAGATACATTCAGGTCACTGGCAATAGCAAGTCAAGGTTTGCATGTACAAAGGTCAGTTCATTAGCACATTGGTGTGAGGAGATGAATGTTCACCAATGGTGAGTATTATGCCGATGGATGCAAGGAATAAAGTGTACATTGTGGAGACCCATGGGGTCGGTTAGACTAAATACAAGGCTGCCGATTGAAGGAGTCTGGCTGATAAGTGAAGACAATGGATGACGAGTCAAGGTTAGGAGGAACATTGAGGAGAGTAGTAAGGTCGGGGTGATAGTTGGTGATGTGGCTGACAGAGGTAACTCACAGCGAAGAGAGGGTTCTCTGAGTGAGGAATACGATCGGAGTAAAGGTGTTTTGGTTGGCCGATAGTGCATCATATTTCTGATAGGCAAGTAAAACGTGGATATACAAAGGGGAATGCAAGTCAAGGTGTTTGGCTTTGCATCACTATACTCTATACCCTTAACCCTATACTTATGCCCTAAACCCTTAACCCTTATCCTTATGCCTTATGTACCCTCAAACTTAAACCCTAAACCCTATATCTTAGACACTCAACCTTGAACATTATCCCTCAACTATAAACTCTCAACCCTCTACCCTATACCCTCAACCTTATACTTAAGCCCTAATCCCTCAATCCTCAACCCTATACCTTAAACCCTGAAGCCTACACCCACAAACCCTCATCCCTATACCTTATAACCTCACCCTTATACCCTAAACCTTAAATATTCTACCTCAACTCTATACTTAAAACCTAAACCATACACTCTCAACCCAAGTCACCATATGCCTTATATACCCTCAATCCATATCAGAAAACCTAAACCCAATATCCTAAACCCTAATCCCCATGCCTTACACAATTAATCTTGTACACTCAACAAGTTGAATATTATCCCTCAACTGTAACCCTCAACCCTCTACCCTCTACCCTCTACCTATTACTTAAGCCCTAATCCCTCAACCCTCAACCCTATACCTTAAACCCTAAACCCAAAAACCTCAACCCTCAACCCTAAAAACTATACGGGCTCAGGTCCTTATATACCCTAAACCCAAAACCCTTACATACATACATACATACAAGCATGTACATACATACATACAACCATACACACATACATATAAACATACATATATACATATATACATACATACATATAAGAATACATATGTATACATATAGGCATATGCATACATACATACAGATAGTTCATACATACATATATAAATACAAATATATATATATATACAAACATACATACATCAAACATACTTAAAAAACTTGAACATAAATCATTCCAAGCGAGACATAATGTGAGTGCATTATAATGTGCTCGCATTATGTCGAATTGGGCAAACATCGGGCAAACTTGCAAAAAAGAAAAAAAAATGCAAAACTGTTATATTTTGCTTGGGGAATCCTAAGACTTAGGCTTGGTATTTGCTTTGAATTTCCAACACAAAGGCTTGGAGTTCCTTCCCAACATCCAAAGACATGTTTTTGCATATTCTACATGATTTCACATAATTTTGTTTGTGCTAACCCTCAAATTTGCACATGTTTCAAGGTCGAACAAATCAAACACCTAGGTAATGTTAAGCCTTTCATCTTTAATTTCTTTTGTTTGTGTCTGTTTTTTGGCAAAACCAGTGTTTGGTCTTTTTTTCATTATAAATTGATCGTTCATTGAAATTTCAAATAAATTACATTTTTATAAACTAGACTCCATTCTATACATATTAAAAAGAATTAATTTTCAATTAGTTTTCAAAATTTACAAGGGTAGCACAACCAAAATTCAATTTTTCAGGATGTGTCCACTTTGAAAATTAGTAAAAAATCAAATATTCATTAAAAAATTATCAAAAAAATTAGACATAAACTACATGTTGTTAGCTAATTTCTCACCAAAGCGATTTTAAAAATACCAAAAAATAAAGTTAACCTTTTGAGGGAGCCACAAAACACGCTATGTTATGTTTTTTTGACAGAAACAACACCAATTTCTGTGGCTCCCTTTTTTGAACCCCTTAATCTATAGCATTTAAAAAAAAATAGTAGTTTAGAAAGTATACTCGGAGCACTACGAACATTGTTTTTGTTGCATCATAAAATTTTGAGTGTAACTATGCTCAATTTCTCATCCAAGGTCTATATTTCCTAATTTTAGAGAAAAGTGGCCACTTAAGACCCCTTTTTGGCCCCCCATCTTCTTGCACTTACCCTCTAAACATAGTTAAATAATTTTTAATTATTTAATTATTTCCTAATGTAATATTCTTCTATTAATTAAATAATTTTGAATTATTTAATTAATTCACTTTTTCTTTATTCCTCTTAAATAATTAAATAAATTTTATTTGATTATGTTACTAATTATCCCTTTTTAATCTATAATTAAATAAATTCTTATTTATTTAATTATTCATATCCATTTTCCCTCTTCCCTTCTATACTTAAATAATTATTTTTAATTATTTAATTAGTCATTATCTATTTTCTAAACATTATTAAATAATAGTTTTCAATTATTTAATAATTTTCCATTTCCTCCATCATCCAATTTAAATAAATAAAGTATTTATTTCAATTACCCCTCACCTTTATTCTTATCACAACACATCCCTCTCTCATAATTTAAATAATTTTTTATTTGAATTATGTGTCACACTACCACCTTCATTAAATAAATTGTAACACCACTACCTTTTATTAAATGAAGGGGCCTTGAATTAAATCACCTCTTAATCTTAGCCATCCATATTACACAATTGACCTTTCAATCCTCACCGTTCATTCAAATCCAAATCCTCTATAAAAGCAATCCTTCATCTTCATTTGAAGGTTACCCACAATCTTCAATATTTTGCTATCACTCATATCATTCATCTTGTGATCTTGCTATCATACATCCATATTGAGCTTATCATATATCTTGCATACTACAAATATGAGAGAAAACAAAGAAAATTTGAGAAGAGCAATGGAGGAGAATAAACTTTGGCATAGGAATTGACATATTATGGCTTTATCATTTGATTTCTATTGTCATCTTATGTATTAATGTTAGATTAGGGTCTTTATGTCTTGAATTTAGATAGTTTTGTGGTTGCTATTGATGATTCATTGCTTTGCCCTAATTTTTCCTAATCTACAACAACAAATGTGTATAGATGAATTCCAAAATCCTTGATTCCTTCATTCACAAAAGAAATGCATACATTCAAGGAGATAATTACAAGAAAATACACATACAGTTTTATTCATATATTTCAATCTAAATTGAGAATATCATACAGAAAATTATTCATCTACAGGCAACATTATGCTTTGTATTCCTGACAAAATGAACCTACTCTGTAACCGAAATTAATCCCCAAAAGTATGGATATCTTGTATCCAAAGCCTAGGATCCCTTGTTTCTTCCCTCTCTTTTTTTTTGTCTTTTTTACTGACTTTTTCAATCCCTATATAAAGAAAATTATGTTAGCTAGGATTCCCTGCACACTTTAATTACATCCTTTGATTTTCATTTAATATTTGTGAATTGGGAATTTACATCTTTTCTTGGATTGGCTAACTATGAACCATTTCTCTTTAACCAATCCTACCGTGACATGAACTAGGATTAATACTGCTAGTCAAAAGAAATACAACATTCTAGTTTACATGAACATTCTAGTAAGTCTAATAATTCCTAGGCAACTCAAGACAAATGCCCCTCTTTTGCTTCAAATTTAGACTCAGAACATGGGCCAATAGGTCATCAACATGACTCCCCATATTTCAATCTCCAACTGATGAATGTTTGGGATCTTGGAATCATTGAAGTAGCTCCCAATAGTTGAACCAAAAGACAATCAAATGTCATCCTTACTTAGGAAAGGACTTATTTTACTCTATCAATAAAGTCCAACTTCTCTATTATTAATTGGACCATCCAAACATAATACCCTTCCTCTGCTACTATTTTTTATGACTTCCATCAAATAGAGGGAAGGTGAGAGAGCAAAATGATGCCTCTCTGTCTGATCATATGGATCCCAGTTCTAGCTAAGCTTTCTATCATGTCGCTGATGTAGTCAAGGTAGGAGGGTCTGGTGAAGGACTATCCAACCTTGTAGCCTAACTATCTAACACCATTGATGTAGAGCATGGGTTCAAACTTGATCTAATGGAGGTATATTTGACAACAACAGGTTTCACTCTTCTCAGTTTTCAAGGCAATCATCTTTCAAGGCAACTTTCATTCACAAGGAAACTTTTGGTTTACAAACTCACAGATCCAAACAAGGTCAATTACCATCTTCAAGCTCCTCAGAAACTCTACCTTACTCAAAACAACTCAGCATCAAGACCTTCATGCATTAATCAATGACTATTTCTTCCCAAACTGTCTTCAATGCTAGTAGCCCTCCAAACAGGGACTTTTCAACATATCTTGCAAGAACAACTTCAACCCATAAAAGAACTATCATTTTAGATACCAATTTTGGCTTACTTTAACATATCAAACTTGTGCATACCTTTGTTTTGGAACATCATCACTCAAAACTGACCGGTATGCTGAACAGGGCTCCAATTAGCCCTCTTTTACAAAGCATCATCAACCCAAACTTGTTTCCAACCCTAAATCTCAATTGACATACCCTTTTTAGGCTACAAAACCTTAGAATCTTCAATTTTTTATTAGTGAAAACAACCATAAACTCACAAAACATCAAACCCTTGATTTGACCATTTCAAGCTTGAAATTAGTAGGGTTTAATGGAACTCAATACTCCAGACCTTTTCTAACTTCACTAATGCTTCCAACACATCATTCCAAGCCTACACATGCTTTACAAACCTTCACACAACCCTAACTCATGCATTTTATGCAAACTTCAACTTGGAGCCATCATTTTCAAGTCAAAACTCATAAATAACACATGGGACAACATCATAAACTCTATCCAACTTTGCTCCTTGTTCTTAATTCTTTCTTTAACATTGAAACCTATCTAAGAGCCCCCATTTTGCTAATATTTAAATAGACCCACTAAAGGAAATGATAATAAATGCATTTTCTTGTGCCTCATACCCCAAAATAGGGTTATAGACCCGTTATCAGCAAAATCTCAATAAAAATCTCAAATCTTTATAAAATTCAATCAAACCAAGTGCAAATTGATGATACCTCATACCTTCATTGATTCCAATAGCTTTTAGATCATAAACCACTTGTACGGGGCCATACAGAGGTCTATAATAGAGAATTACTAGTAAAGCATAGAATTTACTATAAAAACAAGGGTCTCTTATTGATTTTCTTCATATACAATCCCTCCAACCTCCCCCTTGAGGTTCTACAAGCATATTTAAACATGTTTCAACCCAAACCAATGGCTACAACTAACTTTTTAATGCCTTGATTGTTGAACTTCCCACATTTTGCATTTTTTTTACATTTTACACATGACAACACTTTGACAACATTACAAAATATGACAATATGAACTCCAGTGACTCCAATTTACTCACACATGGTCTAGTATGACCTTATTACATGACATTTAGACTCAACACATGTTAAACCAAACTTAAGACCATATTTACATGACTTGACATGGTGCCCCTGCACCAACCATGATCATAATGGATATGCAACGGAAGCTAATAGTTAATCAATAGAAAGGTAAAAGATATTCATGAACACATAACACAAGATGTATCCTAGGAAAACCCTAATAGGGAAAAACCTAGCCTTCAAAGTTCATTCCTTATATATTATAACTTCAAATTGAATTACATATGCCTCAAGGGCTTTACAGATGCTAGGCCGTAGCCCAGGGATTCCAAAAAATTCATATAACAACACTCTTTCATGATCTCCTTCATTTGCTTCCCAGATCTCGGCTCTACAACTTACTCTGCTCTCTATTCTACTCTCTACTTTAATTTTTCTTCTATTCCAGATCAAAACAACTCATCTTCATGCTTCTTTCTACATACACTTGATCACTACTTAGAAACAATCCTTTAGCTCTTATTTATATATTCCACATGCCTTCAAATCATTATCACATTGGCCTAATTGCAACGGCTAGTTAGGTAACATGTACATAAAATAGGTCAGGCCTAAACATAAGGTACTGCTCCACAAATGCATAAAACTTCGTGTGGATCTCACTAAAGGTCGGCCAGGTCCTAAACTTCATTAAATAATGCTCCTTTTTGCTCGACAAGTCATGGATTTTCTCTGCAAGCTGATTTAGACCCCACTGAACATAGTCAGCTCTATTCTACAAAACAGTCAATCTTCTGATAGCAATATCTCTCTGAAATCAAAGCCAAATGATCTAAATTCTTGATATGCTGCAACTAACTATGTCGAGATGCTAAGTCTAGCTCCGTAGCCTGTCATATTCAAAGGTGGTAAAATGTGGTATCTTCCAGTTCACTATCTCAATACGTTGCTTTCACTATCAACTATCTTAGCTATCTTGAATTCTTTCAGATGCTCCTGCATCAGACTCTCAGGGTTATTCGAAAAGTGAGCCTCATCACTTGGATTTGTATTATGTCAAAATCAAATAGGTTTGGTGATCTATTTTTAGGTACTTGCAACTGCCTCTAAGTCGGCAGTCTGTTCAAGTCCACCCTTCAAAATTGCCTCAAGATCTTCTAAGTTCAGTACTGCCTCAATAAGCCTTCCACTACCTCAATAATCGGTGGTCTAAGAAAGTTTTCTCTGCAAGTTGCCTCCAATTCTTCATTGTCTATGATGATCTAGGTTTGACAGACTACTTGCAAGCCTTGTACTGCCTCAATGATTGGTGATCTGAGCAAGTCTTCTCCACAAGTTGCCTCAAGTCAATACCAATTTTAATCAATTAAGAGTCAATCAATACATACTTGCATCCTCTGGGACAATCATGTTACTTCCTTTGATACAATCAATGCACTTTCTAAACTTAATTTCTTTGCAACACTTTCTAATCTCTGGTTCTAGATACAATTTCCTCTGCACTCATTAGGATCTCATAGTTTCTTCTCTGCATATACTACTCCTATACTATTTTCTATTTCCTTATCCACATTTACTTCACTTCAGTACACAAAATTTCTCCTCCAGTAGAATATCTTGTCATTCCCTTTTTCTCTACCACATGAACTTCTCTTTTGTATTATGTCTCACACTTGGCCGCACAAACTTTCTTTTGCACTATTTCAGATGATCATTCTATAACAAAATTCTTCTCAAGATTAATGCTTCTCCCTCTTCTAGTTTTTCTATCAATGTTGATGTCTCAAAAGGTTCCCCTTCCTATGCATAAACTATCTTTGTATCAATAGGCTCTTTTTCTTCTCCACAAACTATCTCTATATTAACAGGTTCTGCACAAACTATCTCTGAATTAGTTACGGCTTCTTCTGTTGGCAAGAGACACTATATGGATTCATGATTGTTGTCATTGATGGCATCAAAGTTCATCCCACACATCCGCAGGACATGGTATGTCTCTACTGGAAGTCAGAGTGAAGAATGTTGTGGTCCGGTAAACAAGAATAGAGCATGTGGTGAGGTCTGATAGACAGGTCCAGATCTCTCAGAAGAAATATCCTGGTGAAGTGTGGATTTGGGGAAGTCAAGAGGAGTACCTTAAGTGATAGATTCCAAGGATTTAGCCTCCGATGATAGATGAGGAAAAAGATATGAATACTTGAGTATTGGGTTCCTGAGTGACAGTATGAATAGAGGAAGAACTGATTGACAGAACATCAGACATTATTCTGGATGAGTTACTAATGATGGAAAAGATTCTTAAGGCATAAGTTATGTTTGGCCAACATGATTGATGACTTCTACAAGTATATACTTGATCCGCATGACTTGATGTGCAAGGATTCAGCTGACAGATCAGAGTTTGTGAAAAGATTGACTATTCCAGATGCCAACTAGAAAGGTGATGAAATCACTTTTGCGGATATATATACAAGATGGATTTAGTTGTGAGAAGTGTTGTTGTTGTTGGTGATGTGCGAATAAAAGTAGAAGAGTAGAGTGAAAGCAGTAAGGAAGGTCCAGTATGTGAAAGGAAAGCAGTATAAAAGAAGAAGAAAGATGAAGTGCATCAGATCAGTGTATTGAGCCTAACCGGAACTGAACTCCAGCATATGTAGATGCTCCCAATTAGTTCAAATATTGTATAACACTCTTTTTCTAGATAGTGAGTCTCTTGTAGGCAGTGTGCCTCTTGTGAGTAGTGTGCTCAGGCAATAAGCCCTAATTGGCAAGTGTCATTTTGTATTTCCATTCTTCTAATAGAGAATACAATCTTGGGTTAATCACCCCATGGTTTTCTCCCTTAACAGGGTTTCCACGTCAAAAATATTGTGTCATGTGTATTTCCATTTCATGGTTATGTTTGCTTATTTGAATTAATGTTGCATTGATTAATAAGAATGTTCAGAAAGTAGAAATAATTAGGATAACTGATTCACCCCCCCTCTCAGTTATCAACAATTGGTATCAGAGCCAAGTTCCTCCTAACAGAGTCTAATAGCTTGAGGAAGATCTGGGAATTCAAATGGATGCATATGGCTTAAGGGAGCAACTCAAGACTACCCTTGATGATCTTGAACAGTCAAACTCTAAAGTCAATGAATTAAAGGAAAGACTCAAACAAGTTGATGATTTCATGAGAGAACTAAAAGACAATTTAAGTCTCCCTATGAAAAAGAGAAAGGAGCTGCTTCAGCAATTGGCAAGTCAAGGTGAAGCAAATGATGCAAATGAAGAGCTGAAGGAGAAAACCATGTTATGTGAAAAGTTATCAAAAGAAATCATTATGGTAAGACATGAAATGGAATCACGAGTTATGAAGTTTACCCAAGAAGTTGAAGAGAAAAGAAAAACTGAAGATAATCTAAGACAATCTCTCAAAGAGAAATCAGAAGATTGCCACAAGATGGATAGAATTATCAGACATCTTGAATCTGATCTTGAAGATGCTAAAGATAATGAAGAAAAACTTGAGGATCAAATTGTCTCTCTCAAAAGGGATCTTCAAACAGTAAATGAATATAAAGAGAAATTCAAGATAAGTTCTGCTCAACTTGAAGTTCTTCTTGGAACTCAAAAAAGGGTAGATGACAAGTGTGGTTTGGGATATGAGAAAGGAGAAAGCTCCGGATCCAGTCAGAAGAATTTTGGATCAGAAAATCCAAGGAACAGGCCTAGAAGACCTCCGGTAAGGTAGCCTAATGCTCAAAGATATCCATCCTTCAATGGATACTACCACAACTGCAATAACTTTGGTCATAAAGCTAATCAATGTAGAAAGAGAATGAATCAAACTAATTCAACCTTCTCTGGATAGTGTTTCAACTGCAAAAGGTATGGTCACAAATCTCATGAATGCAAAAATATGCAAATGAACAAATCATTCAATGGTAGATGCTTTGCATGCAATAGAATAGGTCATATAGCTAATCAATGCAAATCAAGAGGATATAAATCAAATATGCAAAGAAATGTTGTTTGCCAAATTTGCAATAGATCCAGTCATATTGCAAAATTTTGTAGAAGCAAGAATCAGGACAAAAGAGGTCTAGTATATCATAATCAGAATCAAGATAAGGGAAAACAAAAAGTGAATGCAGATGAAGTTCAAAGTGAGATGAACAAGATTTGGGTGAGGAAAAGTACAGAGAATGTAGAGGATGGGTCCGCACCAGACTCTGGTGTTGATATTCCTTCCAGAAATTAAAAAGTGAGCTCTGGCTTAGGGGGAGACACAAAGAAACCTTGTTCCCCCAGCCAGTCAATTGGTGCCAAAACTGGCACAAGGAGAGCTACGAATTAAAAGGGGTATGGTAAAGATTTGAGAGATCCGAAAGAAGATTTGTAGAGTCTAATCCTACGAGAATTGATCTGGTAAAATAGTCTTCTGGTAAAAATAGATTCCTTACAAGCTTGGTCTGGTGTGATTCAAACTATGGTGTCTTGATCTACAAATAGATCAAATGACTAATGAAAGGAAGATAGATTATCACTACTCTCCTAGAATAATTTCAAAATCTGTCTCAGTGATCTGGAAAGGTTTTGTCTCTGAATAAGACAAACAAGGCAAACCAGAATGAATTAGGTTGCGCATTTATTGCAGAATGAAAATTAGGGCTTCTCAAAAATAAAAGAGTTCATATGCTCATCATTTGTACACTCACATTCGAAGAAAAAAGAAAAGGAGCTCTGCAACTACTTCTCCCAAAGATCAAGATGATTCTTCATACATCTCAATCTGGATTTCATCGTGTGTGCCCTAAACAACGTAAAAGGTATTCTTCGTTCTTGATATCTCTCAGTAAGATTCCTTGATGATGGCTACTCCGAATATAGTAAAGATTTCTGATAGACCTTGCCCTGTATTTAAGAAGCATCCATACAAATCCTTGGAGGTAGATCCCCTAGGAGCCTTCTCTAGTGTTCTGCATGGTATTTTGCACACTGAAGATATTAGGGTTTACATACACGCAAATGTTGAATAGTTTGGGGAATTCAAACTAAGAGATATCTATCACAAACAACTGTTAGATGATTCATTTGAGCTCAAACCCCAATACAAGGGCCTCTGGAATAAGCACTTTGCACAATACATACATTTCCCCTATTTTACTGAGGATGAATGGGTCAGGTACATTTTGAGTAGAATACATGACAATTTCATATGGTTAAATGGACCATTCAAAATCACAAAAGATGCCATTAGGGCAGTTACCGGATTTCACTCATCTAGTGGGATTCCTGTTCTTAAATCTATGAAGAATCAAACTGTGAGTGAGGCTACCAGATCCAAGTTTGATAAAAGAGCAATGACAGTAGATGACATCTCTGATCTGGATGTCAAGTTTGCCTCCATGATCATTAGATATAAAATATATCATTCTAGCAGGGAAAATTCAGTACCTGGAACTACCATTTACACCGCTTATGAAATACTAAGAAAGGATGTAGACTACGATATCTATCAGCTTCTCTTGAACCAACTCTTGGAGAATCTGCAAAAAATAAAGAAAGATAAAAAGAATTCATTCAAGTATGGTGGATTAATATTGTGCTTATTCTTCTACTTTATGAATGAGCTTCCCGGATCTAGTGGCTGGGTGTGGGAGAATGATAGACCAGTAGCTATCCAAATCAGAGATTATTTGCATGGACTTGGTGATAACAAAGCACAAAATATAGCTCTGTGGGGATATTTCAAGAATTTTTAGAACATGATGCAAGCAAGAGAAAGGATTCCCCAGTCTCTTGTTGAGAAATACAAAGACACAGTTTGTTTTATGGTAGAGACTGATCATTGCCTAATGGAGGCAGTAGAACCAAGAACTGTATGGATCATGCCCATGGGGTATGAAGTTGATGAACAAATTGTGGAGCTACATGTTCAACACATGCTAAGTCAGCCAAAGGATCCAAAGGCAGAAGGGTTTGGAACCTTTGAGGAGCTGAGTGTAAAGATTCATGTGGAACTCAAAGAACCAGAGATCAAGAGGAAGGTGAGAAAAGAAGTAGAAAATGTTGCCAAAGGCCTTGGCATCTCAAAGGATGCACTTGATGCCCACAGGAAAAAGATGGAAAGGGCTGAGGAAGAAAAGAAGACGGCAGAAAAGAAAAATGAGGAAAGTGCTTCGGCAAAACCTTCCACCCGGACTAGATCATCAAAGAGATCTGCACCTACCACTACCAAAGGCTCAAGGACATCAGAACTGGAAGCACAATCATCTGGCAAAGGAGAGAAAAGAACAAAGACAAAAGCCACAAGAGCTTATGCCAGTCAAAGGGATGAAGAGGAGACTGAATCTGATGAAGAAATCAGGAAAATGAAGAAAAAGAAGAAAACATCCGGTTAACCCTCTACTGGCCAGAAGGAAGAAGAAAAGATAGAGGAATATGTTGAAAAACCCACTCTTCACATTGATGACATAATCAAATCAGTCACAGTGGATGGAAATCTTTAGCCAATGGTTGAGTTCTATGATGATTACAGTGAAGCAGATCAGAAGATATTGCAAGATGCCACAGTCAAGTACCTAAATATCTACAACAAAGCATTCATTGAAATTATATCTCTGATCCCCAAAGCTTGGAGAAGGAACTAGAAATAAGAAAGAACAATGCCCAAGCCAAAGATCTAGAAATCTGAGAACAGATAGCAATTCAGCTATATCCTTCAATTGACCCCAAGACAATGAATATGGTATTCAAAGATTGTAAGGATGAGTTCAGAAGCAAAGCAAGGATGAATCAACTTATGCTTGGTGAGACTAACAAGGTAGCCAAGGACACAGAAGAGATCCTCCGGAAGGCCTTCAAAAGATTTAATCTTCCTATTATAGAGGACTTGGACACTGACCCCTCGACCATAAGTGTTGCAGAAGAGTCTACTGAGAAAATAATAGAAGAGGTAATGAATACCGATGCAGAAACAGCTAAGGACTTGGAATCCTCTGCTCCAGAAGAGATGGCCCATGAACAGACCAACATCACTCCTCCAGTTTCTCCTGTTGACTCCAGATCTGTTGGTCATGATGTTAGTCATTCACAAACATAGAATAAAAGTTACACAACAACCCTTACTCATCTTGAAAGATATGATGAATTTAGAGAATTCATGATCCCAAGTCTCCGTTGATTAGGTCTTAATCTACTGACGTTACTCAGTGGTTGATGTGTGTTGCTGTTTTCCATTCAGGGGCCTTATGTTCTTCAGTAATTTCTGCAAAGTTCATCATTATTTCTCCAAATATCCTGCTCTATATGTCTGCTCTGCATAAATCTCCAATAATTCTACCTCTGCACTGTGAATTTAGTCAAATAATGTGCTTATAGGTTAATATTTGCATGATTTCTACCATTATTTATGATTCTTTGCATGATATTTTCAATACTACATGCATTTAACTCAAATATGCTAATGATTTTCAGTTACCTACGGGATGTCAGCATACCTCTCTATTTCTGCTTATTATTTGTCATGACTTGCAGTTACGGTTATGAATTTATGAAATTAAAAAAAAAGGAAAAGGGTTAAAGAATGAGATTCCCAAAACTACTTGACTGAGATCACTGATCCACATACAAGCTCCCATACATGCAATGAAAAGAAGGAAACTAGAATCATACTTCACCAGGACATTCCACAAATCCGCATGATCCAGTGCAAATCTTCAAAGGAAAAGTTGACAACAACATGTAATGAAATGAAAGCGATTCCAGTTGAACACAGCATTCACCAGTACATATCCAGAAATCAACATGAAGATTACGTAAAATTTACAATCGGGATGTAATCTGAAACTTCACATCCATTCAGTATGCTCAAGAACAGGTATATTTATAGTGATCTGAAGAAAGAACCTTGACACTTCAACAATTCAATCCTCATTGGTCTCAGTAATACGATCTCCTATTTGATTCTACAGTAATTGGCCTTATTTTGCCAGATATTCCCATCCTTCTCAATTTGGACAAGTTCTGCCCTTTTATAGAACAAAGGCCAGAAAACAGTTACAATGATCCAAGGATCAGGATCCTCCCAGAACAATCAATGGTCCAGATGAATAGCACGTGCTTTTCCAGTTGGCAAATGTATAGCTGGCACAGAATATTCCAGCATCTTTGATTTGATTCGGTCTCCAGCTGGCAAATGTATGTCTTCCCCATTGCTCAGGGTCATGTTGCCTGCTAGTTGGCAATTTTCAGCCACTTCATATAGCTCCAACATCCTGCAACAAACAGACAAGAATTAAGCATCATCATTTAATAACTAGCAGGAAAATAAACATCTACATTTTATCAGGCTGTGAATGTGCAAACCTATATATATCAAGTTATGAATATTGAGCATATGAGAAAATTCGCGCAACTAAATGCCCATAGGTGGTCAAGAGGGTCCGGGTGACTATCGTTGACTGGAAAACATGCTGTCATGCCCTAAAATAGTTTCAATATCTAATCAGGTCCAGCCAGGGTCATTTGAGCGATTTTTGATAAAAATATCGAAAATGTAATTTTTTTCGTATTTTCTACATCTTAGTAAATTGCATTTTCGGAGGCCTTCGGAGTGAAATTAGGGCTCAACACGTTGTCGGTAACCTGGCGTTAAGCCTAAGTGACCGGGAAACTCAAACTAGATAACTAGTTTATCTTTCCAATGAGTCCAAAAAGTTTGAATTCTGATAACATGGCTAGGAGTTATGACCCTGCCAAGGGGAAGGTCAAAAATTTCCTAATTTTTGAGTTTCTCTGAATTTTGCAAATAGTTTCACCTTCCGGCAGCCTTTTTTGTATTCCAAGGGTGATGGGGACCTTTCATATGATATGCAAGCCTTACATTTTCAGTTATCGCATGCATAAGATCATGCATATGCACTACATGCGCTTCTGTTCACTAAATTCCACTGAATAACACTATCGGGTCCGGGTATGCACATTAGCTAATATGAGGGATATTAACTAATATGACTCTCTTCATAGATTAGGATATGATGATGATGTCATCATCATGGACAGGCTTCGTTAAAATGTGAAAGGCTGACGTCATGGTCATACTGAAGGAAACCGGGATGTTAAGAAATATGACCCCCGCAATAGAATTGACCCAGTGTCGAAATATCATGATGACGTCATCAGGATATCGACTTGGTTCAGTGTTATGGCACTTATGACGTCATCATCATATTATGTGAGCAGGATCATGATCATCCTCCTCGAGACGAAAAACCATCCTGACAATATCGGGTGATAAACGCACCCTTAAGTCGTGCTTTATACGTCAGGAGGATATTAGAAAATATCAGGTTGCGTTGAGATGGTGATGATGACCGAAGTCATTCCTTTTCTTATTCTAAGGATATCGGGGTGACGTCATCCGGATATTCGTTCACTATATCGTTGAGGTATGATGACATCATCATCATGTTATGCGAACAGGATCATGTTTATGAAATATCCTGCCGAGAGGTAAATGTGATGATGATGTCATCGTCATATCATTTCTTCGTTTATTGGACTTGAATGACATCATCAAGATATTGGCTTAGGGGGATATTTCGCGGCAAGAGGATATTCAAATATTGGGTTCCATTGAGAAATATGATCCTCGCGAAATGCATAAGGCCATCGACGGGTAAAGGACACTATCACTTAAAATTGACGTCCGGATATTCAGACCGCATGATTTATCCGGTGATAAATTAGATCAGGATGACCTTCGGTAACATGACTGATGTTACAAAAATATGATCCTGCTCTTGCGAATATCAGGTTTGACCAAACTTTGACCATTCATAATTTTCACACCCTAGCGAATATCAGGGTGATGCAAAAGGCAAACCTGCATGAAATTTGATGCTCTTTCTAAATATGAGGTTACTAGAATGAAATATGAACTTTGACAAACTGACCTCATGATGATGACTTACCCAGCGTCCCATGCATGATGATCTGCATGACTTAGTTTTACCAGACTGCCAGCAAGCAGCAAACACAAGCCAAGCCAAACAAAAGGTTGGGTCCTTGTTTTGTCAAGTCAAAATGGGGCGTGTTGTGTAACCACACAACAAGATCCAAAGGAGAAGAAAGAATAAAGGAGAAAGAAGTAGAGGTGAAGGGAAAAGAAGATATCAGTACAAAGGTTGTGGAAGGGGAGAAAGCTCCAAAAGATAGTTCTGTGACTGCAGAAGAAAATAAAAATCTGTCTCTGGCAAGAGACATTGCAAAAACTGTCCAAGAATTCCTAAACAAAGAAACAATGGAGATTGATGAACTGGAGCTTCTACAAGGACCATTCAACTTTGATTCTCTTTCTCTGGTATAGACAATGAAGATAGCTTCATTTGCTAATGCAAAGGCTAAAGAAAAACTCCTAAAGTCTCACATGGAAGACTGTGAGCTTATAGAGACAGCATCCGGAGTGTTGGAAAAGATCATGCCATCTTTTCAAAAGGATCCCACAGCCTCTTCTTCTGGTAATCTTAAAACTCTAGTCAACAGTGTTAGTACACATTTTGATTCTCTAGAGAAGTCAGCTAAAGAAAAGGTCCGGAAGGAGTTTTTGGATAAGAGATTCTCTGAAGTACAGGGTCTGATAACAAATGATAGGAGAGTTATGGATATTGGGATAAAGAGCTTGGAAAATGCTCTTAAAGATGCTAGAAATATGTACAAATTTTGCTTATCTTGGCCCACAGTGACCAAAGACATTGAGAGGAAAGTAAAAGAACAAGAGGATAAACTCCTAAGTCTATCTCAAAGTTTTGATCCTCTCTCATCCTCCATAGTAAATCAAGAGTGTCAGTCTATTGCAATCACAAATGCAATAAAAAATTTTGAGAAGGAAAGGAAGAACATAATTAGCCGGATGGGTGAACTTAGAAGGATTATTACCCCTGAGTTAGAGGCCATGCATGAGGCCATAAGTGAGGCTCAGACTACCGCCCAAACCAATGATCCGATAGATCTTAAGAGGGCAGAAGCTTTTGCGTTTCTATTGAGTGGTCACATATCAATTTTGGATAGAATGAAGCAAAGTTGGGCTGCAGAATTCGTCCAATTGAAGACATCGTTTGTAGACATTCTTCAGTTTATGTGAGTAAGTTATATGCAGATAAGTATAGTTAAATTTTTGAAAATTTTGATGTACGGACCCTACCCTTTGCCATTGATGTCAAAGGGGGAGTGAGGAGCAGTGAAAAATGAGGAATCCAACTAAGGGGGAGCTCCGAAAAATGTATATAAAAATAGAGCATCAGCCAAGGGGGAGCATAGTGTAAACACTTAGTCATTTTTCACTAAGTGTTGCCATCAATGCCAAAGGGGGAGATTGTTGGCAAGAGACACTATATGGATTCATGATTGTTGTCATTGATGGCAACAAAGTTCATTCCACACATCCGCAGGACATGGTATGTCTCTACTGGAAGTCAGAGTGAAGAATGTTGTGGTCCAGTAAACAAGAACAGAGCATATGATGAGGTCCGATAGACAGGTTCAGATCTCTTAGAGGAAGTATCCTAGTGAAGTACGGATTTGGCAAAGTCAAGAGGACTACCTTAAGTGATAGATTCCAAGGATTTAGCCTCTGGTGATAGATGAGGAAAAAGATATGAATACTTGAGTATCAGGTTCCTGAGTGACAGTATGAACAAAGGAAGAACTGACTGACAGAACATCAGACATTATTCCGGATGAGTTATTGATGATGGAAAAGATTCTTAAGGCATAAGTTATGTTTGGTCAACATGATTGATGACTTCTACAAGTATATGCTTGATCTGCATTACTTGATGTGCAAGGATTCAGCCGACAGATCAGAGTTTGTGAAAAGATTGACTTCTGGATGCCGACTAGAAAGGTGATGAAATCACTTTTGCGGATATATATACAAGATGAATTTAGTTGTGAGAAGTGTTGTTGTTGTTGGTGATGTGCAAATAAAAGCAGAAGAGTAGAGTGAAAGCAGTAAGGAAGGTCTGGTATGTGAAAGGAAAGCAGTATAAAAGAAGAGGAAAGATGAAGTGCAATAGATCAGTGTACTGAGCCTAACCAGAACTAAACTGCAACATATGTAGATGCTCCCAATCAGTTCAAGTATTGTATAACACTCTTTTTGTAGACAGTGAGTCTCTTGTAGGCAGTGTGCCTCTTGTGAGCAGTGTGCTCAGGCAGTAAGCCCTAATTGGCAAGTGCCATTTTATATTTCCATTCTTCTAATAGAGAATACAATCTTGGGTTAATCACCTTGTGGTTTTCTCCCTTAACAAGGTTTCCACGTCAAAAATATTGTGTCATGTGTATTTCCATTTCATGGTTATGTTTGCTTATTTGAATTAATGTTGCATTGATTAATAAGAAAGTTCAGAAAGCAGAAATAATTAGGATAACTGATTCACCCCCCCTCTTAGTTATCAACATCTCCTTCATTAGCTTCTCTAGTAATAGATGATTCACTACTTGATTCTTTTCTTCTCCAATATTGAAAATAGGTTCCTCTTTTGAATTGTCTTCTATCAAATCCTCTATAATTTTCATTGTGATAAGAATTGTGACTTATGTCATCTCTCCCTCTGTAGTTTGAATTTCAGTTCTTGTTCTACTCTGCATAAGGTCTTCTTTCCTTGCATCCTTCTCCAACATATGAATATTTCCATCTATACAACCTTCTGAACATATAAGTGACATGTTTCCATTTTGCTCCATCAATCCATCTACATACAATCTTTCGTAGGCTTTTTTCTTCTCATTTTATTCGAACACATCTTTTCATAATAATTCCTCAATCCACAAAACTTACAAGCATAAAGATCCCAACACAACTCCTTCTCATGTCCATGTCTATTACAATGTGAACAATACATACCTCTTCTTCCCTAATTTGATTTGTTTGAATTTGCCATAACATCCTTATCTCTGTCATATCCAAGGCCTTCACTTCTTGATCTGATTATTGGTTCAATAGGTTCTGTAATTCCTTACTGATGTTTTCCCAATCCTTGTCCTTCATATCCCATTCTTTGCATGATTTTGAAACCAATACCATCACCAAGAATTGCAGGTTCAATTACCTTATCATCTTCAATTTCACTATCTAAAGAAACTTCTGCATCATCACACAAATCATTAGTATCACAAGAAACATCACAAAATTTAGGCTTAGCTCTCAGACTTTCATTCTATTTTCTGCATACGACAAGTGACTGCTCTAACTGATCCATTTGTTCCTTCAATTCAGATATCTCCTTCTTGTCTAGATTGCTCTCCTTTTTCAATTCTTTCAAATCTTCTTCAAGATCTCTGTTCCTCTTTTCAACCCTATCAAATAGTTTGAAACCTATTTCCAATTTTGTAAATCTCTTTTCAACATCTTCAAACAACTTTAGCTCTGCTTCTAATTCTTTATTCCTCTTGTTGACATTTTCCAATTCTTCTTCAAGGGCATCATAGTTGTCTTCTCCTAGTTCTTTCATCCTCTCCAACAATTCTGAATTACACTTCTTGATTTCACACAATTCTTCTTTTAAAATATTCTTTTCACACATTAGGGTTTGATTTTCTTTCTTCATCCTTTTTCCCATCTTCCCCAGCTAAAACAAATCAAAATAAACAACTCAATGTGAAAAGCTCATAGAATCTTCCTTGTCTTGATCTTCTTCAGCAGTGATAATTGTTACTTCTAGGGTTTCAAACAACACTTTATCAGATTCACCACCTTCTAACAAATTTGCAACCAACCTAGTAGATTTGAAACCCACTCTGATACCACTTGATGCAGTCAAAGTATGAGGGTCTGGTGAGGGACTGTCTATCCTTGCAGCCTAATTATCTAACACCATGATCATAATGGATATGCAACTAATAGTTAATCAACAGAAAGGTAAAAGATATTCATGAACACATAATTCAAGATGTATCCTAGGAAAACCCTAACAGGGAAAAACCTAGCCTTCAAAGCTCATTCCTCATATATTATAACTTCAAATCAAATTACACATGCCTAGAGGGCTTTACAAATCCTAAGCCGCAGCCCAGGGATTACAAAACATTCATATAACAACACTCTTTCATGATCTCCTTCGTCTGCTTCCCAGATCTTGGCTCTGCAACTTACTCTGCTCTCTATTATGCTCTCTACTTCAATTTTGCTTCTCTTCCAGATCAAAACAACTCATCTTCATTCTTTTTTCTACATACACTCGATCACTACTTAGAAACAATCCTTTAGCTCTTATTTATATCTTCCGCAAGCCTTTAAATCATTATCAAGTTGGCCTAATTACAATGGCTAGTTAGGTAATGTGTACATAACATAGGTTAGGCCTAAACATAAGGCACTGCTCCACAAATGCATAGAACTTCATGCAGATCTCACTGAAGTTTAGCTAGGTCCTAAACTTCATCAAACAATGCTCCTTTTTACTCCGTAAGTCATGGATTTGCTCCGCAGGTCATGGATTTGCTCTGCAAGCCGATTTAGACTCCACTGAACATAGTCTACTCTGTTTTGCAAAACAATCAATCTTGTGATAGTGATATCTCTTTGGAATCAAAGCCAAATGATCTGAATTCTTGATATACTGCAACTGACTATGTCTAGATGCTAAGTCCGACTTTGTAGCCTCTCATATTCAAATGCGGTAAAATGTAGTATCTCCCAGTTCACTGTCTCAATACTCTACTTTCACTATCAATTGTCTCAACTATCTTGAATTCTTCTAGATGCTCTTGCATCACTCATCTAGTTGGTCCACCCCCACCAAGTTGCTACATGTAGTTGAAGGATTTGGATGATCTTACCTCTTCCTCACTAGAATGACACTAGTCAACTATGGTTTTGGGAAAGTAGCAAGGCTACTAAAGCCAAAGTCTCCAATTCTTTCCAATTCCCCCCATCCTCTTAGTCAATGTTCACTCCTTCCTTAATTTGGAATGAGCAAACTTGTAACCAAGAGTATAGAGGCATACTTCTTTATGAAATAGAGGATAAAAGTGGTAGGGAAATATTCTGCATAGTGCCCATAGTGAAAGCTAATGTAACAGTCCCTGAAAACACCTTAATTTTTAACATAAATGAATAAAGCCCTTTGCCCAAGCATTTTCCCTTTTCCAACAACCTCCATAATTCTATTTCAGGTGTATGTAGGTTTCACACACTTGAATCCATATCAGGAAATATTTGGGGATTGCATTGTGACTTCCAAAGCAAGAAATGGAGGTGCACGATAATCATATCTTACCAAATCTTGGCTATGGGTGCACCATAAAGATCAACATCAACTAAGGAAATGTGCTAATTGTCAAATCATAACCTAGAACATAGTTAATAATCTTGAAAACCCAACAACATTCAGCATGTAATAATACTCAACCAAGTTGCTTGCAAATGAATTTTAAAATTTGAATCTAGACCATCGATGTAAGACACATCAGAATAAGATCGGTGACCAAAAATGAAAGGGAGTCTAACAGGAATGTTGAAAGTCATCAACCAATCAGGAAATTCCAACAGAGAATGTCTTCTTAGTAAAAAAGCCTTGGACATGCCATGTGTCACCCTATTGGAGTAACACAAGCCTAGAATGGACCCTCACTACTTCCCTTGCACTTGCACACTAAGTTCTAGCTTTAGTTTACTTGGATTAGGTGGGACCCATTTGACACCTGTCAGTCTGTTGCAACAACAAAAGGAATAATCCATAGTATCTTTCTGCTATGCACTCATGGGATCCAATGAGGAGCAAGCATGGATTAGGTATCTGACTAATAAGACTTTGGGTCCACCCACTTGGAGATCGATGACCAATGCATCAGTGCAGCTCTGATAGATCTGACATATCTAGAACTTACGATGCTACAACAACCATCGATTTAATCTTTAGAGACTTAAAACTCAGACCTAGGAAATATTTACATGCACGAGGACAATTGGTAACTAGGCTCAAGGGCCAGTTTCGAATAGGGACCAAGACATAAGGTTATAACTTAAATCTGGGATGACCGCCTATCACAAGTCAACTCAAAATTATAATGTAGGCTTACAACAAAGCTTAAGGGTTTATGATTTACACTTTTACACTTAGACTTGGCCAATTGTAGGGGTTTTAGACCAGAGAGAAATGAAATTATGGGGGTGCCACTAGTGGCTCTGGTTGGGCACACATGGTTGACTTAGTCATGATGAGGACCATAAAAATGCAGGGATGTAGACCATGTGTCAGTCCATTAGGCTTCTAATGAATTTCTTACTTTAAGAGATGATGACTGATTAAAAGCTAACTCAAATATCAACTATCTTCATCATGTCTTCAACTTGCAACTGGTGGCCCTGGGCCACCAAAAACAAAAAATTGGTATTTACCTCTATAAAATACCTTGCTTTTAGTAGATAGTCCCATGCTCAATTTGGGAGTTTTGTACCCACTACTACTATCAAGGGACCATATCATCACATTTCTAATTGTGCTACTATCCATTCTATTAATCAAGTGACAAGTGTCATAGAATTTTACTTCAAATCTTACTTCCATATCAAATCTGAAGCATTGATAAGACATTCCTAATAACCCCTGCTGCAGGTTATCCTTACCATACACAATCTTCCTCAAGTATCCAACCAATTTTCCAATCATGTGTAATATTTCATCATGCTTTTGCTGATCCATGTTGACAAAAATGGAAAAGTCCACATAAATATTATTCCTTTGCATACATGAATCATAGCTATGCATTTGTGAGAGCACGCTATCCCCAAAAAAACCATTGGAATTATTAGAAAGAAAACCACTATTTAAGGATATGTAATCAACATTACATCATGTCTTCTTCCTTCATATATGGATGTAACACTAGTGGCTAATCTCCTATGTGCACGTTCAACCATTCCATCCTCACCTATGACTTGAGTCTCAAAAGGCTTCTCTTTTGCCTGCTTAGCCTCCATGCACTCACTAAACAGAGACCTAAGGTGTGATTCCTTTTGTTGCTTCACATGATCTAGTTGGTTGCAGTATTCCTTGACCTTCTATAAGTGTTGTCTTGCTTAGGTGGCCAACAATTTTGCCTTCCTAGCTGCTTATAACCATCCATCACACATGTCTTGTGTCTTCTCAACATCCACCATGATAAGATCAAAGTTATTATGGCTTGAATAAACTAATGACTAGTCATACTCATAGTTACCATGATCAAGAAACTAACAGAGCTCACTTTCAAAAACATACTCATGTCCCTCATTTCAGTGCCCAAAAATTTCATCATTATGGGCATCTGAAGGTTGTCTACTCACAACAGAGTAGGCACCTTCATTAATGCATCCATCATTGAATGTGGATATCTCCTATCTATATTGCAAAAATAATCATTATTTCAAGGAAACATTCATATTCAACATCCATACATATTTCATCACTTGAGGGGTTCATACATAGGTTTGACTTTTGAAGGATATCATGAAAGTTAATATCTTCTTCATCAAAAATGAAACTTGCCAAGTCTAATTCATACAATTGATCATCCATTGAGATATCAAACTTAGCACCCATGTGTTTTGGTTTGAAAATATTGTTACAAGAAAAAATTTCATGTATGTCTTTGTAATCATTATCTACACAACAAACCACTTTGTTTTGTTGAATTATGAGTTCTTCATCTTTACACCTCATACTAAGTCTTTCCTTACTCTTTCTAGTAAAATAAAAATGATTATTGTGAGGTAAAATATCAACAACAATTTGAAGAACAAAGAAAATACCCCCTGATTTGCTTTGCATACATGTATGAGAACTTTTGTAGTACCCTTCATTTGTAGTCACCTGTCCTTTTATCATCCCATACTTCTGATTATTTTCTATGTCCATTGCACTTGCATAGGCTTGGTAAAGTGTAGAAAGCTCTTTATTTTTTAACATATAACTCATTTCTTCTTCCAAGGCACCTAGGTAAATAACTAAACAAAATGCATCATTTGGCCTTATATACTTTGGGATACTTTTGATTGATTTTGAAAATCTTAAATTAAAGGCTAGAATTGATTCATCCTCTGTCTTTTGAATGCTCATAAAATTTGTAACCAATGAACCCATATCAAACTTTTCACCAAACTTTTCTATAAATGTAACTTTAAACTCAGTCCATGAAGAAATAGAACACTCAAGTAAGTATGAAATACATTCTCTAGCATCATTTTGCAAATTTTGAACAAAAAGCCTCATAAAAAAATCTTCACTTTCAATGTCAAAATTAGCCATTTTATCACAAAAATCTTGTAAATGCTTGTTTGTTGATTCTGACCCTTTTCCATCATATTTTGGCAAACACTTTCTAACTTCACCAAGAATACCATTTGGGTATCCATGAATACCACTAAAATTCAAGGCTTTGTATCTTTCAACAACTACACACTTCATTTTGATATCTGATTTGAAAATGCAAGAAAATAAAGTATCTAGGAATGTATTGTAGGCTTAAACAAGTTCAAAATCACCACCTCTCAAAGAGGACAAAATGTCAATCAACTTTCTAGGTTGATCCCTCCAGCAAAGCCCCTTTCAAATTTCTAGGCAAGCTGCAACACTTTCCAAATTAAAATGAAAACCCTCAATATTTGACCCTAATGACTAGATCAAAAAATTTCTTGACTCTTTCCAAATGGATCACTGAGATTTATCCCTAGTAGATTCACCAATTCTGTTGGTTCCCAAATTTGCATGCATCAAACTCTAAAGATTTTCCAATTTTTATGATCAAATTCAATGAAAGACTTGGCCAACAGAGTGGGAATCAGTTTTCACTTATCTCCCAGGCACTTTAGGCTCTGCCAAACCAAGGGGGTATCCATTATTATAACATCAATAGATTTGTCTTTCCCTATATCAAGAATGAATGTTCTCATAAATATGTACCAAGACATATAAAATTGTCAAAACTGGCAAGGTTCTTGGAGATCTTCACATTGCTATCTTTGAGAACATATATCATAACCTACCCAAACTACAACAAAACAAATTAAGTGATTCAATTAATTTATCTTTAATTTTTTTGGTCTCCTTGACCTTTGGGAAAATAAATCCTCAGATTGGTGCTTTATTAGGGCAACATAGTCAAATGCTATAATGCAGATGTTTCTCTCTGACATCAAAACTTCAAATTCAGAGGACTAATGAAATGATATTACTACATTACAACAATATGTCCAAGAAAAAGTATTTCCTACAACTCTTCTTCAATAATCCCTAATGTAATACATCACTTCCTATATCTTACTTAAAGCATGTTTAATCCATTCCTTGAATAGAAGTAGTAAATAAGATATTCAATACAACAAATGTGCATAAATGAATTCTAAATCCTTGATTCCTTCATTCACAAAAGAAATGCATATATTCAAGGAGACAATTGCAAGAAAATACACACATATAATGTTATTCATATATTTCAATTTGAACTGAGAATGTCATATAGAAAATTGTTCATCTACAGGCAACATTATGCTCAATATTCCTGACAAGATGAACCGACTCTGTAACTAAACTTAATCCCCAAAAGTGTGGATATCTTGTATCCAAAGCCCAAGATCCCTTCTTTATTCCCTCGCTTTTTCTATCTTTTTTTACTATGACTTTTTCAAGCCCTATATAAATAAAATTATGTCCGCCAGGATTCCCTCCACACTTTAATTGCATCGTTTGATTTTCATTTAATATTTTTGACTTGGGAATTTACATCTTTTCTTTGATTGGCTAACTATGAGCTGCTTCTCTTTGACCAATCCTATTGTGACATGAACTAGGATTGATACTGTTGGTCAAAAGAATTACAACAACATTAAGGTTTAAAAGAATATTCTAGTAAGTCTAAGAATTCCCAAGCAACTCAAGACAAATGTGCCCATTTTGCTTCAAATTCAGACTTAGAACATGGGCTAGCAGGTCATCAACATGACTCCCCATCTTTCAATCTCCAACTGATGAATGTCTAGGCTCCTAGAATCATTGAAGTAGCTCCCAATAATTGAGCCAAAAAGTCAATCAAATGTCATCCTTACTCATTCAAGGACTTCTTTAACTATGTCAATAAAGTCCAATGTCTTTATTATCAACTAGACCATCCAAACATAATACTCTTCCTCTATTGCTATTTTTTGATGAGTGTCATCAAACATAGGGAAGGTGAGAGAGAAAAATGATGCCTCTCTATCTAAGCATATGGATCCCAATTCTGGTCTAGGTTGCTATAATCTCACCCAATTGGTCTACCCCCACCAAGTTGTTGCACGCAATTGAAGGCTTTGGATGATCTAACCTCTTTGTCATAAGAATGACACTAGTCAGCTATGTTTCCAGGAAAGTAGTAAGGCTACTGAAGCCAATGTCTCCAATTCTTTCCAATTCCCTCCATCCTCTTATTCAATGTTTACTCCTTCCTTAATTCAAAATGAGAAGACCTGATGTAGGAGCATCTAGAGGTGTAAGGGTAATCTTGCAACACCCAATAATAATTATGATTCAAAATTGATGACTTTGTTTTCATTTCTTTTCAAAATTTGTGTTTTTAGATACCCATTTTCTTGAATAATGATTCAGAACCTTTACTATTTCCAACAGGGCTAGGAACACCAGAATTTTCTATTTTTATTAAGTCTATATCATAGAAGTGGTTGAGCCTAAAATTTTCCCTAAAGCTTCAAAATAGTCAAATAAGCATTCTCATAAATTTTAGCTCAAGATCATGTCTAGATTTCAAGATATTAAAGTTTCAATTTTGTGAGGTCCCCAGAGAATTTTTGAAATTAGATATGAGGTACTTAAACATCCCATAACACCTCAAATAGTTTACTAAAATATGCTTACACATTTTTGGCATCATATCCACTTCGCGATCTTTCCTGTGCCTCAAATGGTTTGTCAATTGGACACTCGGATCAAAACTTATGCTTCCCAAAAGTTGACCTATTTTTGGAGGGAGTTGCAAATTTCAAAATTTTAGCTGGAGGCCACCAAAATGGCTATTTATGACTAGTTTTGGGAGCCCTTGGAGTAGTAGAGATAAGGAGGAAAGTGTAGAGTCAAGAAAAGGTAGGAAAATAGAAACCCTAGTAGATTTGGGGCTACAGAAGGCAAAATGTTCTAGAGTCTGGAGAAAGGAAGCTGTAATGTGTTGCAGCCTATGGATGATTCATCCTCTAATTGTATTTGAGCTTTTGTAATGTAATGTGTTGTCCAAATTAATAAAATAACATTCTTATTTTTCTTGTGTACAATTTTTTTTGTTGTATGTTTTATGATTTACCCCCTTCATCAAGTGGTATCAGAGCAAGGGGTCTTAAGTGTGTAGACAGATTACAGACTGTGAGGCAATTTGCACCAAGACCTAAGGTTGTGGGTTTGTTGCAGAGATCAAAATACCTCCATGAAGAAACTGTGGTGGGAGAAATACTTTGATGGAAGAGTGGTTTAGATCCCTATAAAGGCAAATCGATGCATTGCAAGAGGAGCTATGAAGAGGGTTTGAACCGAGAGAAAAAGAAGAAAGTGAAGATGAAGCTGAAGAAGACCTATCTGAGGAAGAACAAGAAGTTGTAGGAGATCCTACAGAAATTAGGTTGTTGAGGGCCATTTAAAAGATTGGAAAGAGACCAAGGATTGAAGTCTCAACCTATTCTGGGAATCTGAACCTAGAAGAACTTATTGATTGGATCTAGAATGGGTCAAGTTTGCAAAAACAAAGTTGAAGGGCCATGCCAGTATTTGGTGGAAGGAGGTCTAGTTGGAGACAAATAGAAGAGGAAAAGTAAAGATTACTAGGTGGGATTAGATGGTGGACAAATTAAAGAAACAGTTCATTCCTGTGGACTATGAGTTGGAGTTATTGAAGAAACTACAAGGATTGAAGCAAGGTAACAAGTCTGTCAAGGAGTATACAAAAGATTTTTACAAGATTACTATTAAGATAGGCCATGCATAGGCCAACAAGGAGAAGGTAGCCTGTTACAATAATGGGTTGAGGCCAAGTAATCAAGAGGAGTTGAGTTTGGTTAGAATGACCACCATAGAAGATGTGTACCAGTTTTTCTTGAAGGTGGAAGAGAAGCTAAATAAAAGATTCGAAAACAAGCAAAGGGGGAGAGGTCAAGGCGGAAGGACTGGTGGAAGATCCTATGGAAGCTAAAATGAAGATCAAAAGAAAAGTGAAGAAGTTGCCAAAGTCAAAATCAGAGAGGAGATAATGCCTACCACCCTCGTGACCAAAATAATAGTGAGAAAAGAGGAAGAGGAAGAGGCCGAACTGGGCAAAGACCTGGAAGAAGAGGTTTCAGAGGAACCTATTTCCAATGTGGAGAAGAAAGACATCAAGCATATGAGTGTCCCCAACATCAAGGAAGGACAAATAGAATACCTGAAGGTAATGCACTAGTTGCACATGTTGATGAAGATACATAGTCTGAGCATTTTGAAGATGCTGAAAGGGGAAAAACCCTAGTTGTTAGAAGAACCTTGTTGAATGAGAAGAAAGAACCAAATTAGAGGAAGAGTTTATTCCACACAAGGTGCAAGTGTGAAGGTAAGTGTTGTGATGTTATTATTGACAGTGGAAGCACTGACAATCTTGTTTCAGAGGATATGGTTAAAAAGTTGAAGTTGACAAGAAGAAAGCATCCACATCCATATTGGATTACATAGTTGCAGAAGGACTGTGATGCTGATTATTTTTCCTTCCTTATTTTGATTGTTATGCATTTCAGTTGATGACATTATCAAACTTTTAGATACTATGGTTTCATTATGCAGATTTGATTATATCTCCTGATTTTGATATGACATTGATTAGACATATGGTGATTCGATTTAATCATTATTTGATGCTATTTTGTGATCCAACATACGAGATATATTAGATGATCTTTTGTGATGTGATTTCTAGTTATTTATGTGATGAGGATTATTTGACATGTGATAGGAAAATGTAGTTTAATTTAGAATTATGTTATTGATAATTATTGTTGTATTATATGGCATGAATTTAATTCCAGTTGCTTTGGCTATGATTATCATGATATGATTGACACTTGATCGAGATGTGCAGGTTTTACATTCCCAAGCCACAAGAAATTAGAGGTAGAATTTACACCAATGTCATTCCTTGTGAAACTGATCCATTCCCAAGAGGGATAAGGATCACGTTTGAAATTGAATGTTGATTTAAGTTCTTGATTTAATTTTATCATTTTGGCCTAGTATCCCTTTGTGTAATTAATTAATATTACATGTTGTATAATTTTTATTGACTTATACCACTTGGTAATTGTTTTTATTTTTGATGCCATTTAAAGTGGATTTATGACCCCCTAGGTGAACCTTAGTGTCCCAAAATCTACCCTAGGTGGTTACCCATGGGTCTAGGGTCAATTTTGACTAACTAACCCTTGGTTTAACTCACTTTTGGTCACTCTAAACTAAGGTTTAGTCAAAGTGACGAAATTTAAATTTAGATAAGGTGGGATATGAGTCATGCTTTGGGAAAGACTCATCTCCCTTCCCAATGTTTGGGAATCCCTTCCCTAGGAGGACTTGGGAGGTCTCCAAGACTCCCAAGTGTGTTGGATCTTCCTCCAAGACTCTCACACATGTGTGAGAGCATCTTGGAGGGAGATGGCTCTTTGAGAGAATAAGAGGATGCCATATGGCATCCCTTATCCTCTTGGAGGTTTGAATGAGAATGCCACCTCACCACTTGTTCTCTCACACATGTGTGAGAGCACAAGTGCATAAGGTGAGGATTCAGATGGAATTGGAGGATGACACTTGTCACCCTCACACTTTCTCTCTCTTGCAAGTGGCATTGGAGGAGGAAGGAGAAGGTGACAAGTGTCACCTTCTCATTCCTCAAGGCTAAAATTGATGGCCTATATTACCTCCTCTTGTTGAGGAGTGTGGGGTTCTTGCATTTTGGAGTTTCTTTCTATTTTTAGAGTAATTTTGGGGAAGTTAAATTCTTGGAGATTGGAAGGTTTGGGAAAGCTTGGAGCTCATCACCAAACGTGATTCCATTATTAGGGCTTTAGAAGGTAAGCTCTATGTCTTATTCTTTACCCTTGCATATCTTTATTATAATGTGTTTGTAGTTTTTAGTTGTTTGTTGTTTCATTTTTGTGTGGGATGGGAGTATGGTGAGAGCACGTCCATTTGGAGGTAAGGCTCAACTTGTTTGGGGTAGGGGAAAGGAACCTCCTTGAGGTCACTCCCATATTGTGTTATTTATGCCTTGAGGGCTTTTTACTTGTGGAGAATATTTGAAAGGCAAGAGTGTCATGGAGTATATTTTGAGATATTTGAGGAGTTGTGTCTATGGAAGTTTTGGCTTGAGGCCATGAGATTGCTATTTTGGTTCTTTTGGGTGGCCTTTGAAGTAGAGGGGTCCATTCCCTACCCCCGTCAAACTCATTTTCATGAGTTGTGTTATGTGCTATCCTTGGGATTGTGTTTTTGTGTTGCTTGTTGCTTTACTTTTTGTGGTTTGTTTCTACCATGTGAATCCCTACCTCCCTAGCTCAGGGGTGACCCTCTTGCGGGTCTACGGTAGGGAGGAGGGCATTTCGATGTGGCTGGGCTTTCTCTCCTTGTTATGATATTATTTGCAGGTGTTAAATGAAGAAATAGAGTTGAGAGAAGACTAGTTTTGTGTTCTATAGTTCTATGTTGTTGGTTGTTTGAACCATGGCCCTTGTGGCCCTTTTGTAAATTCTGTCAAGTCATGCCACTATGGAGTTGGCTAAAATATCTGTTGTAATGTAAACAATCTTTTTATTTATTTGAAAACTGTTTATTCTTATATTGTGGAGTTTGTGAGTTTTAGAGAAATACAAGAGTTGTATTATTGTTGTCATTGTTTCTTTCAAAAAAAAAATATAGGCATGAGTTGTATTATTGATGTTGTTGTTTCTTTCAAAAAAATAAGCATGAGTTGTATTATTGCTGTCATTGTTTCTTTAAAAAAAAATAGGCATCAATTGCTATTTATAGTTTATTGCTTACCAGAAAAGAAGATAGAAATTTTAAGAGATTTAATTTTTGTAAGTTGCTTGATATTTTCTATTTATATGTGTTGTTATGAAATGAACTATTAGAGGTTTAAATGAAATTGTAGATTTCTACCTTACTGCTGCTTAAAAAAAAATAGAATGTATTTTGTGTAATTTAAATGTTTCAAAAAAATATATACATATATCTATGTTATTGTATGTTTCAAAAAAGAAGTTAATACTAAGTTATCTATTTATTATTCAGAAATGAAATATTAGTATTCATAAAAAAAAAATAGAGTTAAATGGAAAAGTTAGAAATTTGCTATTTAAACCAATTTTTTGGGAAAATAGATGCAATGGACACATATATATATTAATATATAAATATGTTGGGTTGTTGTATTCTTTAAAAATCTAATTATGTTCATTTTATTTTCTTTAACACTGTGTAAATATACAGAAAAGTAGAAGAAACCACATAAATTGTAAATATTGTTGGTTACATATGTTTATACTAAAAAGAAGAAAAGATCTAGACCACATTTAAGTTCTATATATATATATAGAGAGAGAGAGAGTAGTATATTTACTGTGTATTAAAAAGGGGCAGCATGTATATATGCCTGTATATACATTTGTGTATATATATACATATAAATATATATACATATACTTATGTAAATATATATTATATATAGGTTAAATTAAAATTTATAATAAAAAAATATACTGTGAATAGACTGTTGGGCCAAAGCCCCATCACTGCAAGTGATAGTGTTGTTTTTTTTAAAGAAAAGGGAAGCAGGGGGGATGACGTCCCAGCCGCCACCCCCTGCCTCTGTGTATCTAATGGTGTGTGGAGGGGGCCGTGCCTCCCCCCACACCCCCTGCCTCTATGTATCTAATGGTGTGGGGAGGGGGGAGGCAAGACCCCCTCCCCACACCTTCCCCTCTTAAAAAAACTTCGCCTTAAGCCTTCGCGCTGCCATGCCAACTCCACTCCCCTTTCGGCCTTCCAATCCACCTTACCACAGTCCACCTCTGGCAACGGAACAATATTCTTCTCTGTTAACCCTGCCACAAGGCATGCATTATAACAATTGGAATGTGTGTGTATATATATCACTCTATTCTAAAATATATATATATTTTATACATTTATAACAACAATCTAGCTGAGTATACCTCTGTGAGAGGTAGCAGAGGGCTTCACCCATGACCTCCATTGTTGTGGTTCAAACCCTAATATGCAAACAAGAGGTAAAACAAAAACAAACAAAAGAAAAGAAAGAATAAGATTAGAGGATTACTGCACAATGAGAAAACCACAACATATTAGGGCTTTTCTATTTTAGCAAACCAATTTTAAAAAGGAGTTAGGGCAAGAGGTTTTGTGAGAGAGTTATTTTATTTCTTATTTTTAAATCCTCCATTTTTACCTTGCTTTTATTTCATTTTTGTATTACTTTTAATTTTGCTTAATTTAAATGGGATTTTGGCAATGTTACTTATTGCCTTGTAAATTAATTTTATTTTTTGGGGATTAATTTTATTCAAATTGGGAGGAATATTCCCCTATTCAAATTGGGAAGAATATTCCCCTTGTTTTAAATTCATCATAGTTGAGATATTTATTTTATTTTTTCCCTAGCAGGATTTTATCGTTTTAATTATTTATCTAGTTTATTATTATTTTACGGGAATGAGTATTTTAAGCTAATAAATATAATGTGAAAATTATATTTATTAATGGACTCGAACTTATTATCCATTTTGGCGTCATGTTATTATATCCTTATTATTATTTTATTTCAAATTTTTAATCCTTTATGCTAGGTCGATTTAGTAAACCTTGGTAAGGTATTTAGTTTTTGATATTTTAAATTGTATTAGATTGTTCTTAATTTTTATTTTAAATTTGTTCTTAAGTTTGAATATTTATTCTTAAATTTTATTTAATTTCTTATTTGAGTTTTATTTTAAAAAATTTAATGCGATTTTTGAAAACGTGTTACGCTGTCAAATTTTTCCTAGATTTCCAGGGTTTTTATTTTACGATATTTTAATAATTTTCATTCCATCATTCCACTTTAATCATGCATCCATCATACCACTATTTTTTTAACCTTTGTTTCAATTTCATTTGGACCTAAATTAGAGTTAGGTTTCGATGCTAGCGGAATCATCTTCACACATAGGAAACTTAGGGTTCAGATTAAAATCAGTCTAACCCTAAAAGTGACACACTTCATGTCGCATACCCCCTAGACGGCTATCATCATGTAGGGGACTGCGTGGGACAACGTACCTCTCCAAATTATGTTGACATGTTTACACCTTACGCGTATTGCCACCGAGCACGCAGACGCGTACGAGGGGGGTCCTAGGGATAGGTAGAAAAGTTTTTCATAATTTGTGTCATGACCAGATGGAAAATGTGGACATGAGATGTGTGTTGTGTGTCATGACTGCATGGGAAATGCGGGCATGACAAGGACCATAGAGCTTTGGTCAATGAGTAGTGTTTAGTCAAGTTCAAGATTAGAGACTACCATGATGAGGTGATGTGTGATATCATACCAATGGATGCATGTCGTGTGCTATTGGGAAGGTCGTGGCAATATGATAGGTGTGATGTCCATGATGGCCATATAAATACCTATTCTCTGACAAAGGATGGAGTTCATCATAAGTTGAAGCCCTTGAAGGAGGTGGAAGAAAAGGTATGTAGTACTACCAAAATTTGTTTGGTAGATGGTAGGAATTTTTGGAGGGTATGAACATGATTGTCATTGCTTTATGTTGATTCCTAAGATTAGCTAGGAGAAATGTGAAGATGTACCAACAAAAGTCTCAAATCTGTTGGAGGAATTTCAAGATATTGTCTCTGGTAATATGCATGAAGGTTTACCACTGGTGAGGAAGATAAGTCACCAAATGGATTTGATACCAGGAGCTAGTTTTCTGAGTAAGGTAACCCATAGAATGACTCTAGTAGAGAATGAAGAGTTGAACAGACAAGTTCACAAGGTTGTTAAGGAAGGGATTGATAAGGGAGAGCCTAAGTCCATGTGCGATACCTAAAGTACTAGCACTAAAGAAAGATGGAGAGTGGAGAATGTGTATAGATTCTTGAGCCATCAATAAGATCACAATAAGGTACACATTTTTATTGCCTAGAATGGATGACATAATGGATTGTTTGAGTGGAGCCAAGTACTTTACGAAGATTGATCTAAAGAGTGGATATCACCAAATCCAAATCAGAGAAGGAGATGAATGGAAGACAGCCTTCAAGACAAAGGAAGGTTTGTATGAGTGGTTAGTCATACCATTTGGGCTAACCAATGCACTGGACACATTCATGCGGCTCATGAATGAGGTACTAAAATTTTTTTTGAAAAATTTTCTTATTGTTTATTTAGATGACATTTTGATTTTCAGTAAGACTTGGGATGAGCATCTAATGTATACCAAAAGAATTTTAGAGAAGATGAGGTAGGAGAAGTTGTTGATTAATGTGAAGAAATGTAGTTTTGTAAAGAAGGAGTTGGTATACCTAGGATTTGTTATCTCAGAGGAAGGTATTAAGATGGACCTAAAAAAAGTAAGGGCTATCATCGAATGGCCCTTGCCAAGGAGTGCTACAGAGTTATGATCTTTTCATAGAACTTATAGATTTTTACAGAAAAATTATCAGGAATTTTAGTAGCATTTGTTTACCCCTAACTGAGATAATGAGAGGGGATAGAAAAGAGTTTAAATGGATTATAGGAGTAGCCAAGAGTTTTGATACATTGAAGCATAAAGTCATAGAGCAACCTGTTTTGGCACTTCTAGATTTCAATAAGGTATTTCAAGTAGATTGTGATACTAGTGGTAGTGTCATAGGAGTTGTTTTGAGTCAAGAAGGTAAGCCCATTGCTTATTTCAGAGAGAACATTAATGATGCCAAGAAAAATATTTTTTTTATGATCAAGAGTTTTATGCTATAGTTCAGTCTTTGAAGAAATGGAGACATTATTTGTTGCTGAAAGAGTTTGTCCTATATTCTGATCATCAGGCTTTGCAATATCTTAATAGTCAAGGAAAGTTATATCAAAGGCACTTAAAATGGGTTGAGTTTTTGCAGAGTTATACTTTTGTTTTGAAGCACAAGAGTGGGAAGTCCAACAAAGTTGAAGATGCCTTAAGCAGAAGGCATAATTTGTTGACAAAAATGAAGATAGAGGTTGTTGGGTTTGATGAGCTCAAAAGTTTGTATCCTGAAGATCTAGATTTTGTAGAGGCTTGGAAAGCATGTTTAGAACCTGTTACTTTGGACAGGACAAAATGGTTAGATTTCATAATCCACGATGGTATGTTGTTTAGGGGAAGCCAATTGTGCATTCCAAGGAGTTCCATGAGAGAGAACTTGATTAAGGAGAAGCATAGTGGATGATTAGCTGGACAATTTGGTTGAGACAAGACCATTACTATTGTTAATGAGAATTATTATTGGCCACAGTTGCAGCAAGATGGGAGGAAATTTGTACAGAGTTGTAGAGTGTGTTAGATGGAAAAAGGAACAAGTCAAAATACAAGGCTATATCAGCCATTACCTGTACCAAAGAAGCCATGGGATGATATTAGTATGGATTTTGTTCTTGATTTCCAAGGATAGAGATAGGACATGATTCAATTTTTGTGGTGGTGGATAGATTATCAAAGATGACACATTTTATTCCTTGTAAGAAGACTAATGACGCTGTTCATATTGCAGAGTTATTTTTCAGAGAGTTGGTAAGACTACACAGTCTACCTAAGAGCATAGTTTCAGATCGAGATACCAAGTTTGTTCTGGAGGACATTGTGGAAGAAGTTGAAGACAAATTTGAAGTTCAATTTTGCACACTATCCACAAACTAATGAATAGACAGAAGTGGTGAATAGGAGTTTGGGTAGCCTACTATGATTCTTAGTAGGAGATAAGCTCAAAGGATGGGATTTGATTTTACTGCAGGCAGAATTTGCTTACAATAATTCTATTAATAGGAGTATAGGTAAATCACCATTCCATATTATATATCGGAGTAGTCCAAGAAATGCTTCAGAATTACGGAAGATGGACAAGGGAGAAAATACAAGTGCCAAAGCTGAAGACTTTGTAGAATACCTAAAGAATTTGCATGAAGAGGTGAGAAAGCACATTAATAAGATGAATATTTAGTACAAGGCTAAGGAAGATCAGAAGAGGAGATATAAGGAATTTCAAGTAGGAGATGAATTCATGGTTCACTTGAGAAAAGAGAGGTTTTCAGTTGGAACATATAATAAGTTGAAAATGAAGAAATTTGGACCATGCAGAATCCTAAAGAAGCATGATTTAGGAAATGCATATGAGGTAGAGTTGCCAAGTGGGATCAATGTTTCCCTTGTGTTCAACATTGCCAATTTAATAGAATTTCATGAAGTTGGAATAGAGGATAGACCAACAGAAGAATAGTGGGATATTCCAGCATCTACTTCAAAGGAGGAGATATAAGAGATCTTGGATAGTTGTGTGGGAAGGAGTACTCAGAACATGCAATATTAAGAATATCTAGTGAAGTGGAAAGGAAGGCATGTCAAATATTCTTCCTGGTTGTCTAAGACAAAGGTTGACCATTTGGGTTTTCCTCGAACACTTGAGATGTGACAAGGTCACTTCTCAAAATTACCTTGGGTTTTTGATGCATGAGCATCCAGAGGTGTAAGGGCAATCTTGCATCACCCAAAAATAATGATGATTCAAAATTGATGACTTTGTTTTCATTTATTTTCAAAATGTGTGTTTTTAGTTACCCATTTGCTTGAATAATGATTCAGAAGCTTCAAAGTTTCCAATAGGTCTAAGAACACCTGAATTTACTATTTTTAGTAATTCTATATCAAAGAAGTAGTTGAGCCCAAAATTTTTCCCAAAGATTCAAAATAGTCAAATAAGTATTTGGTAAATTTCAGCTTAAGATCATATCTAGATTTCAAGATATTAAAGTTTCAATTTTGTGAGGTCCCCAAAAAAGTTCTGAAATCATATATGAGGTAATTAAACGTCCCATAACACCTTGAAAATTTATGGAAATCTATTTATGCATTTTAAGCATCGTAGTTCACTTTTTAATCTTTCCAGTGCTTCAAACAGTTCATCAATCAGACACCAGGATCAAAAGTTATGCTTCCCAGAAGTTGACCTAGTTTTTGAGGGAGTTGCAAATTTTAAAATTTTGGTTGGACACTACCAAAATGGCTATTTATGACCATTTTTGGAAACCCTTGGAGTAGTAGAGATAAAGGGGAAAGTGTAGAGCCAAGAAAAGGTGGGAAAATAGAAACCCTAGTAGATTTGGGGATACAAAAGGTAGAAGGTTCCAGAGTCTAGAGATAAGAAGCTGTAATGTGTTGTAGCCTGTGGAGGATTCATCCTCTGATTGTATTTGAGCTTCTGTAATGTAATGTGTTGTCCAAATCAATAAAATAACATTCCTATTTTTCTTATGTGCAATTTTTATTATTGTGTGTTTTATGATTTACCCCATTCATTAGAGACTAGTGGCCTAGGGGTGGAGAGGGGGAGAGGTATATCTAGGCACATATGATGATTATGTGGCATGGTGGGTGGTGGTGTAGCTAGTACGTCTATTAGTACCATTATGGAAGATGGTCATGGAAATGTAGGCAGAGGAGGAGGAGGGAGATGGGGGAGATGGGGGAAGTCAATGGGTAAGATGACAATTGGTGATGGCTAGAGGAGTGGGGGCTAGTGGTGAGGAGGAGAAGAGCATTCTGAATTGGCATGTGTATTGGTGCTTTGTACTTAGTTGGGTACTTTAACTACTGAGGTTTGTCATCTATGGGGGAGTTGGAGGAGATGAGGAAAGAGTGGGATAGCCTCCTAGAGGAGCCAACAGATGAGAGGGTGATAGTGGGGACCTGAGATGTAGAGAGGGATGCTACAAATTATGTGGCAGAGGGATTGTAGGTAGAGTTGCATGCAGCCTGAGGCTAGATAGCAAAGCTTAAAATAGCTTTAGAGTTGGTAGGTGGTGGTGACAGAGATAAAGATACACTATCATAGGCTCTATAGGAGCATGATGTTTATCAAATATAGCGAGAAACAACTGAAGTACTACAAAAAAGGGCAGAGGCGAAGGATGAATAGCTACACCATGAGCTAGAGGCATTTGCTAGCAATAATGGGCATGGAAAACATGTGGTCAAACATGTTGCATGTGCAGGGGGAGTTAGAAAACATGCGATAGAGGGTAGAGTACTACTGTACTCTATATCAGACAATATTGCCTACAGCTCATAAGGAGTTGAGCTACAACATGAGGAGTTGATTGGGAGCAGCCCGATTGAGGAGGATGGGGACACTTTCTATTATGGGGCCCCCACCACCACAGGATCTAGGTGGAGTAGGGCCATCTAGATGGACAAACGCATCAGGGCCACCCAGGGAGACAACAAGACCATTAGTACCACCAATATAGGAGGCACTAGGATCACTCTCCCCTTCAGTGTAGGGGATTTCATGTTAGTTTTGATGTTATTATGACACTTTTTATGCCTATGGGCTCACTTGTATGATTTTATTGTACTGAGCCTATGGGCATAGTTTGTATTATGACCTTATTTTTTATTGATAAATGATGAGGCATTTTGTGGGTGGCCTATATGATGAGGTGACATGATTATGTATGATGTATTTATGATGTCTATGTTATATGCATGTGGATTTTTTTATTATGGTTTATGTCATGGATGCATACTTATATGATGGGCATATTTTATGTTATGGTTTATAAAAATGTATGCAATGTATGGATATTTATAGATGCATTTGATGGACATGTGATGGATTACTTATGATATGTTATTTATGTTATGGATGTATGGATCATGTTATGTTTTTTAGATTATGATAATTTTATGTTTATATGACTATGTATCGTAGGTAAATAATGAAATAGTTAACCAGCTCACTTGCTACCTTTCGATGACCCTTATGATGTATGATTTATGGATGTACTGACATATGGTCAATGGGTAATGTTTGATTTATGTATGGATAATTATGTGTTGAAATAAGGGTAGACAACTAAGAGGGGGGGTGACTCAATTGTTACAAAAACTTTTAACCTTTATAGCAATTAAACTTCTTTACCACTTATTAATAGCTAAATGATATAACCATGAAAGCATGAATCAATAACACATGAGTAGAAACAAAATCAACACACATAACACAAGGATTTTTTATGTGGAAGCCCAGTTAAGGGAAAAACCATGGTGGGGGTTAACCCACAAAATTTATTCTTTGATAGAAGACTAGAAAGTGGGAAGGCACTTGCCTTCAGGTGCACTGCCTAGAGCTCACTACTCAAAAGAGGCTCACTATCTACAGAAATATTTATAAGTTAATCAAAGAAAGATTGAACTAGAAAACAACATCTTCTTCATGCCAAGGTCAATTCCATTAAAGTGCACAACACTTATGCTCTGCCCCCAAACACTTCCTCACTATCTCTTCATCATTTACTGCTCTTCCTCTTCTACTCTTTTTCTTCTCTACTCTACCTTTCTTCCTTTCTTAAGATCTTATCATTTTTGCACAAGGATGCATTTCCACAACTCAACCGCACATAGTTATATGCTTCATCAACCTTGGAATTGTTGGGATATGGTGTTGTACACCATTGCATATTTTTGATATATTTTATAATGTTATAATTAAATAATTATTTAGTTGTGATGTACCTAGGTGGTGTGGTTAATCACACTATGTAATTATTTGGGTCCACTTTATGTTGTATTGTAATATTGGGATATTATTTGTATTATTTGATTTATTGGGAAAAGTTAGTACCAATAGTCAAATGTGGGGTCAAGTGGTTTTGTGTTACCCATGGTTTTGGGGCACATGGTTTTCTCAATGTAATGTATGATCTTACATTATAAAAGCAAGCACAAGGTTATTATTTGAGGTTGGCTGGATTATTCATTATAGGTGAATGAAGGTTTTGTGAGAGGCTGTCATTGTATTGACCTCTCTCTTGTAAGTGTAGATTGTGAAGTATGGCAGGTGATCTGTGGATTCATGCTTGTACACATGGAGGTTGCATTGGAAGTGCTTGATGGTTCAGGGGTGTTCATGGAGGCTTATGGAATGTATTGTAATGTTTCATTGCTGAATAATACATGTGAGCATGGATGCTTTTGGAGGATGGGTTTTTTCTTGCAAAGGTTTTTCCCAGGGTATATCTTTTGTTTCCTTATTGCTTGTTCATTGATCTTTTGCATTATGGTTGTTTTTGCATCTTGTTTCTCCTATTGGGTTATATAGAATTGGTTTAATAAGACCTGTAAATTCTTAACAGTTGGTATCAAAGCCATGTTTATGGTTGAGGGAGGTGTGAGCTCCCTGGATGTGTATAACCCTTGTGTGTGTAGATCAAGTGCAAAATGGAATCTATGGCAATGCATGGAAGGATTGAAGGCATTGTAAGGTTTTGTGTAAGTTGTATTGTAGATTAGGGGTTCTAGGTATTGGAGATTTGTTTTACATGTTGCAAATTTGGTGATTGAAAAATCATGGTTGAAGAGGGTTTTTCAGGTTTGGCTTCATGAGGGTTTTGAGGAGGAAATTTCATAGATGACCTACTGGGACAAAACAAACCTTGCCATTGAGTCCAGGAGGCCTGAGAGACAAAGATTCATATAAAATTTGACCCATTTCGGCCACAAGAGCAAAATGCAAAAAAATTTAGGCCCCCCCTGGTTCGGCGGTATGGTCGTATGACCATCATAGTCTACAAGGTATGTACAGTTGAAAAAATTTTGACCCTGCGCATGAAAATTTTGATCTTCTATAGTTTTGGTTAAAAAAAAAAATCGTTTAAAACTATAGATGAAATCTTTTAAAGATTTGAGAAGAAAAAAATTTGGGGGGGGGGGGGGGGGGGGAGAAGGGAGCAGGTGATACGTTGACCGGCATAACCCCTTTGTCCCCTATCTGTCACTACAGAGAGGTACCTTGCCAGTCCCCTCATCCTTCCCATCGGCCTTTGGGCCGGTGACCAAGGCAACCCGTGAGGGCTTTAAAATATAAACAAAAATTTTATATTAAATCCTTTAAAAAGGTGTGGGTGGGGATATTAGCCCGTATGGGCATGTTTAAAACTTTTAAAAATTTTATATTAAACTTTTTAAAAGTGGATGGTAGAAATATTTTTTATGATAGTGAAAGTTCTTTTTAAATAAAACCTTTAATTTGGACTTAATAAATATTAAACCCTTGTTAAATGGTGGTGGGGTCCGATGGAGAGTATGAAAACAAAATTTTCACCTATGTTGTCAAAGACAAACAGTACAGTCAACCCAGTCAAATGCCACATCAGCATCACATGTGTTTTTTGCCCAATCAATATGTTGACATCAACAATGACGTCATGTCACATCATCATGGTACCAGGGGCCTACCAGGGGTCCACTTTTAGTCATAGGAGTGCCTTTTCTTCTGAGGGGCATAACTTTCACATACTGTATTAGTTTTTTGACTTCTTATAGGTGTCAGAAAGCTCTCTCCAAGAACTACACAGTGGTACAAGTTTCATGATCTGATTTTTCTATTTGTGTTAGAATTTGATGCCCAAAGCCTGCATTGCTCTAGTATAGTTTTATGCTCATAAATTTTGATATGGAGTCAAATTTTCAATTTTGGATAGGCGTTGGAGAGCTCTTACAGTGTACTACAGTTTGGATCATGTAGATTTTTTAGTTTGGTACACAAAGAGAGTGTTGTACTTGTTTGATCACTTGTAGGTTCCTGAGATTCAGATTGCATTTACGAGTTCTTTCAGATAGATTTTTTGGCACAAACTTGTGGGAGTACATGTTATGAGACCATCAATAGGGTATAGCAAGTTTTCAAATTTGGTGCTTTTTGATACAGGTTTATAGGTGTTTTCTGAGTTTGGAATTTGATGGAGACAGGTACAGGTTGTCTTTTGGTTTAAGGACATGGTTGATATTCGTGTGAGACTTGGAGTCTTGTTTTAGTCGGAGTTGAGATAGGTACAAGGATGATGATGATTATGGTGTCATGGATATGTAGACACACTTTTTGCATTGGCATGATATGATCATGTATACGATTGAGAGGTATGGGCTATGATGTTCAATTCATGATTATAGGTGGTGTTGTCATGTTGTTTTAGGGGATTGTTCTTATCTCCTGGATGCTTGATTAGTTCCTTGACTATGGTTACTCATTTGTGGACTTGTTGGAAAATCGAATCTAGAGTTGATTTGGTGTTTGAGTCTTGGAGTCTACAGGCTATCTTCTTTGATATCTTAGTTTGCAGTTTACTAGTGTGATGATGAGTTTGCAGGTGATATTTGTTTGGGTCTACGAGTTATGTAGTTTTGTAGGCTAATCACCTATTTAGCTACAATGGGATAACTTGGATGTGGACTATCTATATCCACCAGATTGATTCAGTGTTTATGTAGACTTTGTTAGTTGGCCTTGTCTGTGGTCATTTATAGATTGGTATGTTGCTTTGGGATAAGAGGATGGATGATTAGAGTGCCTAGATAGTTGGTTGTTTGGACTTGCAACATGTTTATCACGATGTCATGGAGAGCTTGGATACATGATTCTATGTTACCTTTTGATAGTGATGGTTTTATCTTCTTGTTTGGAGATTTTGGTTCACTAGACCTTTTGGGAGCTGTTGATGTTACAATGGGATTCCTTGATTGGTTTGGAGCCATGGATAATCTTCATTTAGGAGATGGTTACTTTGTTGTCATGGATAGCTTAGTATCATAGTTTAGAGGGAGATTTGGCAGCATGTTGGATTCATCATACATGGTGGATGATCTTCTACAGTGGATGTTGGTGTCATGGAGAAGCTCTAGGTTTTGAGAGTTCTTTGACATTTTTATTTCATTTGTCAGTAGATGGTTATCTTCATATGATTGGAGATGTTGACATCTTGGTTTACCATGGAGGACTCCTTTGAGTCTTTGGTTGAGGTGTCAGGTTTATGATTTGTTAGTTTGACATGTTTATCCTTGATTTAGAGATGTTGATATTGTGTCTTGATTCTTGATGCCAAATTAGAGCTTTGGCATGATACAAGTTCTCTTGAGATAGGATGTTGCATCATTGTACACTTTGTTGCATGTGATCTTCTTACAAGGAGATGGTTAGATCATGATGTCATGATAGGCTTCCTGATTATGTAGATTTGCAGGAGGAGCATTGACAATGGTCCTGTTGGTTCTGTTAGTATTGATTACTTTGATCATTTACTTGTGTAGACACCGAAAATTGACCTAATTATCATTAGTATCAAATATCGCATTATCTATCATCTGCATTTGTCTAACACACTTGAGCATTTTCTCTATTTTCTCTAAGTTACCTATTTCTTCTATTAATTAAATAAATTCATATTTATTTAATTAATTCATTATCTATTTACTTCTATTTTCTCTAATCTATAATTAAATAATCTTTAATTATTTAATTATCTCTATTCTATCTATTTTAATTAAATAAATATTATTTATTTAATTAAAATCCCTTCATAAACTTGCTTTCCAATTAATTAAATAAATTTTATTTATTTATTTAATTTCTCTTATCATTTATTTTCATCTTTCATCATGCACCGACATGTGTGCATCTCTTATTTGAAACATGTGTGGTACTACATCTTTCATTTAATATCTTTCACATGTAGTACTTTTTATATACACATGTACACATGAGCTTTATTTTCTTCCCTCCACTTGTCATCTACACATTCACCTATGATTATCAATTCATCTCAACTATCCACATAGCCACCAAATCTCTACTATTGATTGATTTTGGTTGAAGTCTATATAAACACCCTCTCATTCCATACTACATCTATCCATCATTTTCATATAGCATCTACATTATTATCCTGAGCATATTGAGCATTTTATCATCCATCTAGCATATTATCATTATCATCCATCTATTATGGAAGCTTTGATCTTCACAATTGTTCATTGTTGAGAAGCAATCCACATCACAAACAAGGAATCATACAATCTATGTGATCTTGTTCTTGAATTGCATGCTTTTGATTTCACTTGGATTCAATTCTTTGATGGTGGTAGGATTAGGTTTTCATTTACATGCTTGATCTTATTAACCTGATTTTTATCTATCACATTTTGGCATGCTCGGTGGGACTCGCGTCCTTGATTAACTTTACTATTTGAAGTTATTTTTGTGAAGTTTAGATTTTTCGAAGTGCTTATGACAATTTACAGTCACTTTTGATCAAAAACCAGTCGCCTCCAACATCTCTGCATCGCTTTTGAGCAAAAACTAGTCGCTTTCAACTTTCCTATGTCGCTTTTGACCCAACAGTGGTTGTATCTGGTAGGATTTGACTCACTTTTAAGCTGAAACCAATCGCTTTTGCTTTTGATTGCCTTGGTTTCTTTTTGCAAATTGGGGTTTTCTGCTAACATCTGGTTTTTGCAGGGTGTTTTTGTTGAATTTTCATTGATCAATTAAGGGTTTTATCTTTGTTTTGCAGGATCTTGATCATCATTTCATCATTTACCAATCAATTTGATTAGGGTTTTCATTTTAATTGGTCTAACATCCTTGATTTTGCAAGATCTCATCAAGTTATATTCTAGGGTTTCCAATTGATCAATCTGTGGTTGTAGGGTGTTTATCTGATCATATTTCATCCACTAGATTTGTCATTTTAGGGTTTGCAATCTTTAATAGCCATTTTTTCATAACCCTAACCCTAGTTTTACGGAAATAGGGATTTTTTACACATCTGGTAGATTTAGGCCGCTTATGAGTAGTAATAGTTTGCCTCTGGGTTTTTTGCATCACTTCTGAGAAAGAATAGTTCGCTTACAGCAGTATTCAAATTGCTTTTGAGTGACAATTGATTGCCTCTGGTAACTATGTGTCACTTTTAGTTTCTATCATTCACGGTTGAGTTTTCTTGGCTACTAATAATCTATTTGTGTAGCATCTTATTGATTGTCCAAGAAAAGGAGGTTGTGAAACTACTAACATATATGTTGCAACTTCGAACGGTCCAAGACATTTTATTTTTATCACTAATTTAGGAACATTTAGGCTTGGTGCTTAAAAAGAATCATTGTTTTCTCTATGCTTGTTTTATCTTTTTTGATTGCTTGTTGTGCATGTGTGTAACCCAAATTTAATAGCGAAAGTATCCTCTCCCCTTGCCTATCAAATGAATCTTGGGTGCATGAGAACTTGTTATTATCTTTAGAGGGCCTACCTTCTTGGTGTGAGAAGGGGTATGACCCAAGTGGTAATGGGCTAAAGCCAAGCTTTTCCAAGCTGCTATATAATAAAAGTGTTTGTGTTGAAAGCCACAAACAACGGGTGTTGTTGTGTTACACCAATGAATGTTTCCCCCAAAACCCTGTAGAGCGTAACCTCTTTGGGCTAGGAAGCCTCCATTAATGGAGTGAATTGCCACACTTGTAGCCATCCAAATGGATGCCCTTACTAGAAACCTTGTGTAGGAGCCAAAATCCCTCTATTTGTTGACACAAAAGGCAGAGCCTTTGAAGCTGCCCCAATTCTCATGGTTCTTAGTAGAGATAGCAGGGACAATCCTAAGGTTTGTGAGCCTTAGGAAACCTAGAACTTGGTATGCATGAGAAGTGAGTGCCATGGAGGGGAGCCGGTGCTACCAAGATCCTAAAGTTATCCACTTTGAATAGGCATGGCAAGGAGACTCAACAAATACAGTCCTTTCCTAGCCTAGGTTGTACAAGCTTGTGATTGTTGTGAGTGTGAGTGACTAAAATCACTACTTTCTTGTCAAAAAATCATCAAAACACACCATCTATTAGACAACGATCACCTCTGAACTGTAACTTCTCACTTTTAGAAAAACTAGATTGCTTTTAAATAATAGCTTCTCACTTATGGAAAGAATCGCATCACTTTTAAATAGAAGTAGCTCACTTTTGTACCAAAATTGATCGCCTCTGGCAAACCTAGTCACTTCTGATCAACACGATAGTCTGTCACCTGCAACAATCTAGATCACTTCTGAGCTATTACCCATCACTTTTGGCATTTTCTGGGTCACTTTTGAGCTATTACCTGTCACTTCTGGGCAACCATTAGCAATCCATATCAACTTGGCCCAATCAGTTGCACTTTCAGACTTCTTAGCTCTATCACTAGCTTTCAGACAGTCCTCTAATCATCTACATGTTAGAAACAAGGAAGATAATTGAGAGGGGGTGAATTAGTTATCTCAAAACTTTCTTACTTTTACTTCCTTTTCTTATCTTAACATTTAGTGATATATCAAAGCATGAAAGAATAAGCAACCATAAGAACTCAAATGAAATCAACACACATAACACAAGGATTTTTACGTGGAGACCCTGTTAAGGGAAAAATCACGGGGTGATGTTGTATGGTTACACAACACGCCCCATTTTGACTTGACAAAACAGGGACCCAACTTTTTGCTTGGCTTGGCTTGTGTTTTCTGCTTGCTGGCGATCTAGTAAAAGTAAGTCATGTAGATGATCCTGCATAATGGGACTGGGTAAGTCATCATGATGAGGTCAATTTTTCAAATTTCATATTTCATGTCAATAGCCTCATGGTTGGATAGAGTACAAAATTTCATGTAGGTTTGCCTTTTGGATCACCCTGATATTCCTTAGGGAACGAGAGTTATGGTGAGTCAAAGTCCTGGTCAAACCTGATATTCTGAGGGGGGGTCATATTTCTTAACATCAGTCATCTTATGAAAGATCACCCTGATCTAATTTTATCACTCGATAAATCATTTATCTAGAGATCTGGACGTCAATTTTACGTGATAGAAGCATTTACCCATCAAACAGCTTCATATATTTTGTGGGGGTCATATTTCAAATATCACCCTATCTTCCAAATATCACCCCATCACAAAATATCACCCTAAAGACAATATCATGATGACGTCATATAATCCTGATAGATAAGAAAATTGACAAAGATACAAGTTACAGAGTTACATGCAGAGGTAACATGAACCAGAGCCGAGGAGGATATTGTCAAATGTACTGTTTGCTTGTTGGAGGATGGACTAGGTCAAAGATGCTGGAATATTTTATGCCAGCTGTGTAGTTGCCAACTGGTAGACATGTGCTATTCATCTGGACTGTTGATCTTAATAGATAAATCCCAACCGTAGGTCATTTGTAACCGTTCCTTCACCTTATTCTATAAAAGGTGCAGGGATGTGATAATTTGAGTATGGGAAACTTAATTGAAATTTGTTTGTTGAAATATTCAGGGCTCATTTCAAAGTTATTGTACACATATATGTTCTTGCATACTTAATGAATGAGAAGACTGTTTTGATTACAATCCATCATAAATCTTGAGTAATCAATGTGTGAATTCTAGATATATGCTTTGATTTGCTGTGTCCCTTGGAGTGCATATCAGTTTGCATATGTTGTCTTCATACCTTTCCTTTGAAGTTAGCATCAACTGTATCTAGCTGTGGAATGTCCTGGTGAACATATGGTTTGATTTTTTCTCTTCATGACTGTATCTGATGTATATGTGGCTCAATAGCTGAAGGTTCAACATTAATTTGAAGTATTTCTTTCAATTTTAGAGCATTTCATCATCATAATTGCAAATAATTGACAATCTTAAGAAAATAATACAAATATGCAGACATCTAGTAGATAACTGAATATCATTAGCATATTTGAGCTAAATGTATGTAGTGTTGAAAATATCATGTAAAGAAATGTAAATAATGGCAAAATTCATGCAAATATCAACCTGTAGGCACATTATTTGAGTGAATTCATAGTGCAGAGGTAAAATAATTTGGAGATTTATGTAGGGCAGATATAAAGAACAGGATATTTGGAGAAATATTGATGAACTTTACAGAAATTACTAAAGAACGTAAGGCCCCTGAATGATTAGCAACAAAACACATCAACCACTAAGTAACGTCAGTAGATTATGAACTAATCAACGGAGACTTGGGATCATGAATTCTCTGAATTCATCGTATCTTTCAAGATGAGTAAAGGTTGTTGTGTAACTTTTATTCTATGTTTGCTTATGACTAACATCATCATCAACATAAATTGGCGCTAGGAGGGCCTGAACAAAGAATCTATGGATTTTCTACAAATATTTCATCATTTGAGGTTAATGTCTGCAAATATCTCTTATCTGAGAGGTTTTGACTGTATCTTTACAAAGATCTAGCTCAAAGCTTTAAAGATTCATTGAATTTTCAGAGCTTTCAAAGTTTTATTCTGAGATATGATAGATCTCATTAAAATTTCAAAATCCTAAAAAAAAAATTGAAAATAGAGTCTCATTTCTATGGATGCATATGAGGACAATTGTCAGATTAACATTCCTTTATTTCAGGAAACTTTGAATAGGCAGCTTTATCCTCAAAGTTTATCTAACTTTGGTTTATCTAGTTGTTGTAGGATACACCAGGCTGTAGAACACAATGAAATTAATTGTCTAACTTTTCTTATAAGGTTGGATCTATATTTGAATGGAATAATATTCTTTATAGATGTGTTCAGGGCTGAAGCCTAGCAGGAAAATGAAGAAATTCTAGAGCAACAAGCAGATGCAGCACCAGAAGTTATTAGTTGTCCAGACACTGAAGTGGACCGCTTTAAAGATTTTGAATTGTACTTGTCTAGAAATATACAGTGTAGTCAAATATTAGGTTTATCCACTGATGATGTCCTCATTGAAAGTTGGTGCAGATTACATGACGAAGAGCATTCAGAAAGGGATTGTGATGCTTGTTTGGTCATGTTGGAGAAGACTCGAATTCTAGAATAGCAAAGAGAAGCAACACCCCTAATGATGAGTTGTTTAGAAAACACAGTAGCTGAATCAGTTATAGAAGGTAAAGAAGAGGAAACACCTTTCCTTGAGTCATTCTATGGTGAGATTGATAGGAGTTCTCTACTTTATGATAAGGGTGAGGTAGAGTGCAGGTATGAATCTTTTGAAAATTATAGAGAGAAAACCACTTGTCAGGATAAAGTCTTTGATTTTGATCCTATTACTTTTGATAAGGATAGTGAAACATCTTTCCTTGAGTCATTTTATGGTAAAAAGGAATGGAGACAGGTGGAAGAATTTAAATGCACTACTGGTGATGAAGTTCCTATGATAGTAACCCAGGGAGTTGTAGAAAAGAGAATAAATGCTGATTTACTATCTAACTTGTCCAAATGAATGATCAAATGCAAGAATGTTGCAGGTCAATGGAACCAGATACATTACTGGATGGACAATGTGAGTTATTTGATGAACAATTCATGAAAGTTGAAGATGCAGAAAGCTTTGGAATTGTTGTGCATAATCAGATGCCAATCTAATGCCATTTTGAAAATGAAATAGGGGAGTATTCCTATCAATTGGGAGTTGTTTCACCTTTACAGTTAAATGATTTAGAAGGGATAAATTTTTGTATATCAGGTTATGAAAATAAAAATACTCATTTAGATGCTGTTGTGCAGGGATTTAATGAAAATAGTGAGGTGCTGCCTAAAGTCAAGAATCAGACATACATCCAGAATGAGGAGACAAAGCTGGATAAAGACAAAGGATTAATACTTCAAGAGTCATACATCCTTCAATTTGAAGTGAGACTAAATACCGAGCTAATCAATGAAAGTGCCAAGTCAAATGGAGGACCAGTTGTCAATGAAGAAGCATATTCAACAGGATTAGAAATACATCAGGTTGTATTTCTCCTTTCCACAGTGAATAGTGTTGAATACTATTTTGATTATGGAAATTCAGGAGATAAGACATGCATATGGATTAATCATGAACATGATGAGCTTCCTCAGTTGCTGATAATCAGTGGTTATTTTGTTAAACATAATGAATTTAGAATACAAGAATATTTTTCAGAATACAAGGATGAATTTGCTAGGATTAGAACCATAACTAGTGCCCTGATGCTCCTGCACAATATAAGGAAGTATGCAAATACATGTGACTTTGGGTCTTCTCCTGGGTTTTATCTACCTTGTGGGGTTTGTATATAGTTCGGTAGAGTAGCTGTCTTGTTTCTTTTCTTTTCTTTCTTATTTTGTTTTCTGTTGTTTCCTTTTGTAGTTAGTTGTTTGTACAGTTTGCTTAGTGTGTTTGCTTTTGTTTGTTTGCTTGTTGAGTTTTGTTTTGGTTAGTCAAAATGATGCACCTCATCATCCTAAGAAAATAAATGAATTGTTAAGATTCAAGTGATGAGAACAAATTCATATATAGGCTATGATTCATTCTGAGAAGTACTTGTGATCAGGTCTGTGATATTTTTTCATCAAGGTGCCCTTTCTTGACCAAAGTGACTTTCACAATGACTCACCTAACAGCCTTGGGTTTGTTGAACACACAAGTATAGGTGTTAAGTGAAAAATTTAAAGGGACTTCCTTGCTACCAATACAATCTCCAACCTAAATCAGCAAGTGACCATACCTTGCACACTAAGCTTACATGATGACATCAGATTTATAGACTATAAAATATTGAAAAATCAGAAAAGAAATAAAATTAGGCCATCTAAGTAACTCTACTGGGGCTATAGATGCCTGCTGGCAGTGGGGCTCTGCTTAGGGGGATTGTATAGATAACCTTGCTGGGGCTATGGATGCCTGCTAGCAGGAAGGCTCTATCTAGGTTGGCTATGAGGGATGCTCCCAAACTATGTAGCTTAACATCAGTTACTCATGCTTTCAACTTGCTTTCAAGATGAGGATAATTAATCATTTGCACACACCTAATCCTTTGTTAGCATTGTTACCATGATGAAAACTTTGTCATTCAAAAAGATTATGATGCTTATACTTAGAAAGAGTTAGAATACTATGTTAGAGTATGTTCACATCACTTGAATCATTGGAATTTTGGTGTTTTCTTTGGTGGCAAGTTGTTGTGTGGTTACACAACACGCCCCATTTTGACTTGACAAAACAGGGACCCAACTTTTTGCTTGGCTTGGCTTGTGTTTTCTGCTTGCTGGCAGTCTAGTAAAAGTAAGTCATGTAGATGATCCTGCATAAGGGGACTAGGTAAGTCATCATGATGAGGTCAATTTTTTAAAGTTCATATTTCATGTCAATAGCCTCATGGTTGGATAGAGTACAAAATTTCATGCAGGTTTGCCTTTTGGATCACCCTGATATTCCTTAGGGAACGAGAGTTATGGTGAGTCAAAGTCCTGGTCAAACTTGATATTCCAAGGGGGGGTCATATTTCTTAACATCAGTCATCTTATGAAAGATCACCCTGATCCAATTTTATCACCTGATAAATCATTTATCCAAAGATCTGGACATCAATTTTAGATGATAGAAGCATTTACCCATCAAACAGCTTCATATATTTTGCGGGGGTCATATTTCAAATATCACCCTATCTTCTGAATATCACCCCGTTGCAAAATATCACCCTAAAGACAATATCATGATGGTGTCATATAATCCCAATAGATAAGAAAATTGACATGACGATGACGTCATCATCCTTTTTACCTCGTGGAGGTATATTTCCAATAGCGACCCTTTCTACATAACATGACGATGACATCATAGTGCAACAATGATAAACTAAGTCATTATCCTAATGACATCATCCTAATATTTTCAAATATCACCCAATATTTTAAATATCACCCGATCTTGCGAATATCACTCGATATTTCAAATACCACCCTACTGCAGAATATCACCCGAGGGCCAATATGATGATGATGTCATCCAACCCCGATGAACAGAGAAAATCACCCCGATGGTGACGTCATCATCCTATTTATCTCATGGAGGTATTTTTCGAACGATCGCCCTTTTTAATAACATGATGATGACGTCAGCTTATCCCATTCCACAAAGGACCCAATATGATGGTAACATCATCAATCAGCTTGACATCCAAAGGTCATCTAATTTCTAACATCCTTCATCTTTTCTAATATGACTAATCTTTCCTAACATGACGGTGACATCATTCTGACCCGATATATAAAAAGCTTGACATGACCGTGACGTCATCCTATTCAGAGGGTGATATTCCTCAATATCAAGGTCATATTTCTTAACATCACCTAATTTCCTTCAGTATGACCATGATGTCAGCCTTTCACATTTTAATGAAACCCATCCATGATGATGACATCATCATCATATCCCGATCTATGAAGAGAGTCATATTAGTTAATATCCTGCATATTAACTAATGTGCATACCCAGAACCGATAGTGTCATTCAATGGAATTTAGTGAGCAAAAGCGCATGTATTGCATATGCATGATCTTATGCATGCGATAACTGAAAATGTAAGGCTTGCATATCATATGAAGGGTCACATCACCCTTGGAATACAAAAAGAGCTACTGCAAGGTGAAACCATTTACAAAAAATTCAAAGAAATTCAAAAATTAGGAAATTTTTTTACCTTCCCCTTGGCAGGGTCATAACTCCTAGCTACTGTGTCAGAATTTAAACTTTTTGGACTCATTGGAAAGATAAACTAGTTATCTAGTTTGAGTTTCTCAGTCGCTTAGGCTTAATGCCAAGCACCACCGAAGTCTTGAGCCCTAATTCCGCTCCTAAGGCCTCTGAAAATGCAATTTACCAAGATGTAGAAAATACCAAAAATCATATTTTCGATATTTTATCAAAAATCACTCAAATGACCCTGGACCTGATCAGATATTGAAGCCATTTTAGGGCCTGATAGCATGATTTTGGTCAACGATCGTTGACTCGACTAATTTTAGCGTCATATATGCATTTTGTATGCAATTGTTCACGGATTCATCATCTGATTATCTGCGTTTGCATATTCTAAGCCTAATTTAAATGTTTATTTTCCTGCTAAAGTTTTTAATGATGATGATGCTTAATCCTTGTGTCTGTTATTAGGTGTGCAGATATCTAGAAAATGACAAAGTGGTGAGGGCATATTAGAAGGTGAAGTTTGCACAGGAAATGGCAAAATTTACAAAGATACAAGTTACAGAGTTGCATGCAGAGGTAACATGAACCAGAGCTGAGGAGGATATTGTCAAATGTACTGTTTGCTAGCTAGAGGATGGACTAGGTCCAAGATGCTGGAATATTCTGTGCCAGCTGTGTAGTTGCCAACTGGCAAACACGTGCTATTCATCTGGACTGTTGATCTTAATAGATAAATCCCGACCGTAGGTCATTTGTAACCATTCCTTCACCTTATTCTATAAAAGGTGCAGGGATGTGATAATTTGAGTATGGGAAACTTAATTGAAATCTGTTTGCTGAAATATTCAGGGCTCATTTCAAAGTTATTGTATACATATATGTTCTTGCATACTTAATGAATTGGAAGACTGTTTTGATTACAATCCATCATAAATCTTGAGTAAATAGTGTGTGAATTCTAGATATATGCCTTGATTTGTTGCGTCCCTTGGAGTGCATATCAGTTTGCATATGTTGTCTTCATACCTTTCCTTTGAAGTTAGCATCAACTGTATCTAGCTGTGGAATGTCCCAGTGAACATATGGTTTATTTTCTTCTCTTCATGACTGTATCTGATGTATATGTGGCTCAATAGCTAAAGGTTCAATATTAATTTGAAGTATTTCTTTCAATTTTAGAGCATTTCATCATCATAATTGCAAATAATTGACAATCTTAAGCAAATAATACAAATATGTAGACATCTCATAGATATCTAAATATCATTAGCATATTTGAGCTAAATGCATGTAGTGTTGAAAATATCATGCAAAGAAATGCAAATAATGGTAAAATTCATGCAAATATCAACTTGTAGGCACATTATTTGAGTGAATTCATAGTGCAGAGGTAAAATAATTTGGAGATTTATGTAGGGCAGATATAAAGAACAGGATATTTGGAGAAATAATGATGAACTTTACAGAAATTACTGAATAACGTAAGGCCCCTAAATGATTAACAGAAACACACATCAACCACTGAGTAATGTCAGTAGATTATGAACTAATCAACAGAGACTTGGGATCATGAATTCTCTGAATTCATCGTATCTTTCAAGATGAGTAAAGGTTGTTGTGTAACTTTTATTCTATGTTTGTTTATGACTAACATCATCATCAACAGGTGATTAACCCAAGATTGCATTCTCTGTTAAAAGAATAAAGAAGTACAAAATGGCACTTACCAGTTAGGGCTCACTGCTTGAGTACACTGCTCACAAGAGGCTCACTGCCTACTAGAGACTTATAGATGATAACAATGTGTTTGAACTAATGAACAACATCCACATATGCAAGAATTCAGTTCCAGTTAGGTTCAGTATACTGATCTAGCACATTTCATTCTTCCTCTACTCAATATCACTCTTCTGTCACATTTTAAGCTTGGATTACTACCTTCGCACTTCTCTCTGCTTTTCTTTGTACTTAATCCATACTACTATCACTTTCACACCTTCACAAGCTTGAATCCATCGGGTATATATATCCACATCAAGGATTTCAAACCACTTTCTAGTTAGCAACAAGAACACTTAGGATATTTGTAAAATACTGTTCTGTCGGCTGAATTCATACTTGATAGATGAAGTGCACAAAAAACTTAGGCATAGAAATCATTACCTAAGTCGGCCAAAATTAGATAACACCTCAAGTTACTTGATCAACACCTTCTACACATCCGGATTGAGGTCTGATACCTTGTTGGCTAGTTCTTCCTCTATCTGCACTGTCTAACTAAAGTCCGATACTCAGATGGTCATATCTTTCACATGCTTTGTCACCAAAAGCTAAATCTCTAGAATACAATAGTTCAGATACTCCTTATTACTCACCCAAATCTGTAACATTCTGGGTTTCACCATCAGAGAGTTTCAGACCCAATCTGTCGAACCCTATCATATGCTCTGTTCTTGACAACTGGATCAACCTATCTTCAATCTGACTTCCAGTATGAGTAATTTATGCACTATGGATGTGTGGGATATACTTTGTTGCCATCAATGACAACACTTATGAATCCTAGCAGTGTGTCTTGCCAACAATCTCCCCCTTTCACATTGATGGCAACACTTAGTGAAAAATGACTAAGTGTCATTGTAACTCCCCCTTTGCTTGTGCTCTATTTCTCCACACTGCTTACTAGTGCTCCATTAATGCTAGATTCCTCTTTTTTCACTGCTCTTTACTCCCCCTTTGACATCAATGGTAAAGGGTGGGATCCGCAAACCAAAAATGTACAAAAATTATTATATAAGGCTGCATATGTATATACAATCCATAAGATAAACTTACATATACTTAAGTATATCTACAAATGTAGTCTTCAACTGTACAAGCTCTGTGGCCCAACTTCTATTCATCCTATCCAAAATGGAGATGTGTCCACTCAACAAAAATGCATATGCTTCTACCCTCTTCAAATCTATTGGATCACTGGTCGAAGCTATACTTAGCGCATCTGCTAAGGCATCATGCATTTCCTCTAACTTAGGGATGGTTATTCCTCTGAGTTCACCCATTCTATCCACTATATTCTTCTTCTCCTTAAATAGTTTCTTTATTTAATTTATTATAACAACTACTTGGCATTCTTGACTTACTAGAGAGATAGTGAGAGGATCAAAATTCTAAGATAGATTTGTCAATTTTCCTTCTTATTTTTTCATTTTCTTCTCAATGTTCTCTGCAACTTTGGGCCAGGATAAACAAAATTTATATATGTCTCCACCATCCTTAAGAGCATTTTCAATGCTCTTTATGCCAATGGCTAGGGTTTTTCTATCATTAACAATTAGCCCTTAAACCTCACTAAATCTTTTTCCCAAGAACGCATTCTGGACCTTAGTTTTTGCTGATTTTTCTAAAGACTCAAAATGTGCATTGACAGAATTATCTAAGTTCTTCAAGTTACTGGATGGAGAGGCAGATGGATCCTTCTGATATGAGGGCATAATCTTCTCCAGCAGTTTGGATGCAATACTGAGCAGCTCACAGTCCTCCATATGAGATTTCAGGAGTTTTTCTTTGGCTTTGGCCTGAGCAAAAGATTCTATCTTCATTATCTGAATCAGAGAGAGAGAGTCCAGATGCAGTGGTCCTTGTATCAACTCTGGTTCATCTAATTCCACAACTTCCTTGTCCAAGAAACTTTGCACTGCTTCTACAGTGTCTATTGTATTCTCATCTTCCTTTCCTTTGGGGGACATCTGGACTGATTTGCTTATTGCCACCAATAGTATTTGTTTCTTCTTTCTACACTTCCTCTTCTGGAACAGAGGAGTCTAAGGCCTCAGATTGTTCTTCATTAGTTTTCTTTAATCCTTCGACATCCATGTCAGAAGGCTCTTCATCAATTTTCTTTAATCCTTCAATGTCAGAAGGCTCCTCATTTGCTCCTTCTACAATGGGAAGATTGAACCTTTTCAAGGCACTCCAAAGAATTTCTTTTGTCTCATCATCTATTTGGTCAGTTTCTCCAAGCATCAGCTTATTCATTCTAGACTTGCTCCAGAATTCTTCTTTGGCATCCTTGAAAACCATGTCCATTTGTTTTTGAGTGATGGCTGGACATAATTGTATCACTATTTGTTCCCAGATCTTGAAGTCTTTTTCTTTTGCACTTACTTTTCTTAACTCCAAAACTTCTTCTAAGCTTTTAGGAATCAAGGAAATTATTTCAATGAAAGCTTTTTTATAGATGTTCAGGTACCTTACTATTGTATCCTCAAGAATTTTCTTGTCTACATCATTGTACTCATCATAGAATTCTATTACCGGCTATAGGTTTCCATCCACAGTGACTACTTTAATGATGTCTTCAATGTAGAGAGTGGGTCTCTCAACAAACTCTTTTGTCTCCTACTCCTCATCATTCCCTTCATTCTTAGAAGGATTGTTCTTATCTTTCTTCAAATCTCTGATCTCCACATTTGATTATGTCTCTTCATCATCCTTAAGGCTCACATATGTTTTTGTGGCCTTAGATTTATTTCTCTTTTCTCCTGTAACAGATGGTTTGGTTACCGGTTTAGCAATCTTTGAGCTTTTAGGAGAGACAGGTGTAGAACTCCTGGTAGATCTTGTCTGGGTAGAGGCTTCCACTAGGATGATTTCTTTCTTTACTTCTTCCCTTTCCCTTTCATTTTTCTCTATTTTTTCTCTATTTACATCTATTACCTCCTTTGTTATGCCAAACTTCTTAGCATGTTCTTCAACTTCCCTTCTCACTTTTCTTTTTGACTCAGGCTTCCTTAATTCAACATGTATTTTTATGTTCAGCTCATCAAAAGTGTCAAACCTCTCTGCTCGAGTGTCCTTGGGTTGGCTTAGCAAGTGTTGAACATGTACCTCCAATATGTTTTCATCAACTTCATAGCCCATAGGCATTATCCATATAGTTCTTGGCTCAATTGCCTCCATTAGTCATTGATCTATGTCAACCATGAAGCAAACTGTGTCTTTGTATTTCTCAACTATTGATTTTGGTATTCTTTCTCTTTCATGCATCATGTTTTGGAAATTCTTGAAGTAACCCCAGAGAGCTATCTTTTGGGCTTGTGCATCACCAAGTCCATACGAATAATCTTTGATTTGAATTGCAACAGGTTTATCATTTGTCTAGATCAAACCTTTTGATCCTGGTAACTCATTCATGTAATAGAAGAAAAGACACAACACCAGATTGCCATACTTGAAGGAATTTTTCTTATCTTTCTTAATCTTCTATAGATTCTCCATCAGTTGATTCAATAGAAGCTCACACAAATCATAATCTACATTTTCTTTCACCATTTGATATGTAGTATAGATTGTTGTACTGGATATAGAATTTTCCCTACTTGAGTGGTAAATTTTGTAACCAATTACAATTGATGTAAACTTGACATCTGGATCAGTAATATCATCTATAGTCATTGCCCTCTTGTCATATTTTGATCCGATGGCTTCTGTTATAGTTTGATTTTTCATAGATTTGAGTGCAGGCAACCCACCATTTGAGTGCAATCTAGTTACAGCCCTGATGGCATCCTTGGTTATCTTAAATGGACTCATTAACCACATAAAGTTATCATGCATCCTACTTAACACATATTGGACCCATTCATCCTTTGCAAAAGATAGGAAATGTATGCAATGTGCTAAGTGCTTGTCTTTTAGGGCCTTGAATTCTGGTTTGAGATCAAATTTCTCACTTCTTAACTGTTTACAGTATATTTCCATCATTTTTAAGTCTCCAAGTTATTCAATGTTTGCATGAATGTAAATCCCAATATCTTCTACATGCAGAACACCATACGAGATATGGGAAAACACACCCATGGGATCAACTTCTATAGATTTGTGAGGGTGTTTCTTGAATTTTGGTCTCGGCCTCTCAATGACATTCACAACCATAGGAGTAGCCATTCTAGAAATGAAATTCAAAGAAATTTTGGAGAGAAGAAATACCTTTTTCACCTTAGGGTTTGTTATAACTACCAGAGCAAATTTCTGCTTGATTTTGATCTTCAACTTTAACTTGAGTAATCTATAGGATCTCTTCTCAGAGCTCTTCTTTCTTCTTCGTGAGTGCAAAGTGTTGTAAATGATGAATGGAAATCCTTTTATCCTTGCACAAAAACTTAATTCCCCATTACAATAAATGCACACTTTAAGTCATCTGGTTACCCTGTTTTGAGTGAATTTCTCATGAATCATTGTACAAATCTTCAAATTATCATCTAAGTGAGTTGACAACATAACTTTAGCCTTTCAAAACATGCCTCTAAATCTGCAAACCATAAAATTGCATTTTTAGATCATACCGAATCTGCTTGTGTAATTCTATTTTTACCAGATAGCTGTTGGAACCTGATCTACTCATAACTTCTTCAAATCAATATGCAGATTTCTCAATCTTTAATTGAATAATTTTTAGATGAACCTTCAAAAGCTCTTTAATCCACAAACTCTGATTCTTAATCAATGTGTTGAATTCAAGCACTTACTAACTGGCTGGGGGAATTTGATCTTGTTTGCAGCTCCCCTTGAGCTAGAGCTCACCCTTTTTAATTTCTGGAAGGATTATCAGCACTGGATTCCAGTGTGGACCCATCGCCAATATTCATCACACTCTTCTTTACCCAAATCTTTCTCATCTCCTTATGAATCTCATGTGCATTCACTTTACCTTTTCCTTTGTCTTGTTTCTAATCATGTTTTACTAGACCTTTTCCATCATGATTTCTGCTCCTGCAGAATCTAGCTATATGACCAGACTTATTGCAATTGTAACACACAACATTTCCTTTCTTATTTGATTGATATCCTCTTGATCTACACTGATTAGCCATATGCCCCATTCTATTGCATGTAAAGCATCTACCATTGAAATAATTGTTTATTTGTATATTTTTGCATTCATGAGATTTGTAACCATACCTTTTACAATTAAAACATTAACCAGAGAAGGATGGATTATTTTGATTCATTCTTCTCCTGCACTGAGTTGGTTTATAACCAAATTTGTTGCAGTTGAAGCATCTTCCATTAAAGGATGGATATCTTTGAGCATTAGGTTATCTTACCAGAGGTCTTCTAGGCCTATTTCTTTGTCTTTCTAACCCAAAATTCTTTTGACTAGATCCAGAGCTTCCACCTTTCTCATATCCCAAGCCATGCTTATCATCTACCCTCTTTTCACTTTCAAGTAGTACTTCAAGTTTGGCTAAGCTTATCTTGAATTTCTCTTTGTATTCATTTGTAGTTTCAAGATCTTGTTTAAGAGTGTCAATTTGTCTCTCAAGTTGTTCTTCATTGTATCTAGCTTCTCCAAGATCAGACTCAAGATATCTAATTATTTTTGTCCATTTTGTAGCAATCTTCTCTTTTCTTCAATTTCTTGAGTAAATTTCATAACCCTTGATTCCATTTCATGTCTTAGCATGACAACTTCTTTTGACAACTTTTCACATAGCTTTGTTTTCTCATTCAGGTTCTCATTTGTATTATTGGCTTCATTCTGATCTACTAACTTCTAAAGTAGTTCCTTTCTCTTTTTCATGGAATTACTAAATTTTTCTTTCATCTCAATGATGAAATCATCAACCTCCTTAAGTCGCTCTTTCAAATTATTGACTTTAGACTAGGATTGATCAAGATCTTCTAAGGTAGACTGTAGTTGTTCTTTCATGCCATATGCATCCATTGAGATTCCCAGATCCTCCTCAAGCTCTTAGGCTTATTCTAAGGAACTTAGCTCTGATACCAATTGTTAGAAATAAGGCAGATAACTGAGAGGGGGGGTGAATCAGTTATCTCAAAACTTTTTTACTTTTACTTCCTTTTCTTATCTTAACATTCAGTGATATATCAAAGCATGAAAGAATAAGCAACCATAAGAACTGAAATGAAATCAACACACATAACACAAGGATTTTTACGTGCAAACCCTATTAAGGGAAAAACCTATTGATAACTGAGAGGGGGGGTGAATCAGTTATCCTAATTATTTCTACTTTCTAAACTTTCTTGTTAATCAATGCAACATTAATTCAAATAAGAAAACATAACCATGAAATGAAGATACACATGACATAATATTTTGATGTGGAAACCATGTTAAGGGAGAAAACCATGGGGTGATTAACCCAAGATTGTATTCTCTGTTAGAAGAATGGAAATACAAAATGGCACTTGCCATTTAGGGTTCACTGCCCGAGCACACTGCTCACAAGAGGCATACTGCCTACAAGAGACTCACTGTCTACAAAAAGAGTGTTATACAATACTTGAACTGATTGGAAGCATCTACATATGCTGGAGTTTAGTTCTAGTTTAGGCTCAGTACACTAATCTGCTACACTTCATTTTTCCACTTTTCTTATGCTGCTTTTCTTTCACATACCAGACCTTCCTTACTACTTTTACTCTGCTCTTCTACTTTTATTCACCCATAATCAACAACAACCACACTTCTCACAACTAAATCCATCTTGTATATATATCCGCACAAGTGATTTCATTACCCTTCAAGTTGGCATCCGAAATAGTCTATCTTTTCACAAACTCTGATCTGTTAGTTGAATCTTTGCTTACCAAGTATTGCAGATCAAGGATATGCTTGTGGAAATCATTAATCATGTCGGCCAGACATAATTCATGCCTTCATAACCTTTACCAACATCAGTAACACATCTGGACTAATGTCTGATGTTCTGCCAATCAGTTCTTCCTTTGTTCATACTGTCAATCAAGAACTTGATACTCAAGTATTCATATCTTTTTCCTCATCTATCACCAGAGGCTAAATCATTGGAATCTATCACTTAAGGTAGTCCTCTTGACTTTGCCAAATCTGCACTTCACTAGGATACTTCCTCTGAGAGATCTGGACCTGTCTGTCGGACCTCATCATATGCTCTGTTCTTGTTTACTAGACCACAACATTCTTCACTCTGACTTCCAGTAGAGACATACCATGTCTTGCGGATGTGTGGAATGAACTTTGTTGCCATCAATGACAACAATCATGAATCCATATAGTGTCTCTTGCCAACAATCTCCCCCTTTGGCATTGATGGCAACACTTAGTGAAAAATGACTAAGTGTCTACACTATGCTCCCCCTTAGCTGATGCTCTATTTTTATATACATATTCCGGAGCTCCCCCTTAGTTGGATTCCTCATTTTTCACTACTCCTCACTCCCCCTTTGACATCAATGGCAAAGGGTAGGGTCCATACATCAAAATGTTCAAAAATTTAACTATACTTAGCTGCATATTACATACTCACATAAACTAAAGAATGTCTGCAAAAGTTGTTTTCAACTGAATGAATTCTGTAGCCCAACTTTGCTTCATTCTGTCCAAAATTGATATATGACCGCTCAATAGAAATGCAAATGCATCTGCCCTTTTTAGATCTGTTGGGTCATTAGTCTGGGCTATGATTTGAGCTTCTTTTATGGCCTCATGCTTTCACAACCTTTACCAACATCAGCAACACATCTGGAATAATGTCTGATGTTCTACTAGTCAGTTCTTCCTCTGTTCATACTATCAATCAAGAACCCAATACTCAAGTATTCATATCTTTTTCCTCATCTATCACTAGAGGCTAAATCATTGGAATCTATCACTTAAGGTAGTCCTCTTGACTTTGCCAAATCTGCACTTCACCAGGATACTTCCTTTGAGAGATCTAAACCTGTCTGTCGGACCTCATCATATGCTCTGTTCTTGTTTATTGGACCACAACATTCTTCACTCTGACTTCCGGTAGAGACATACCATGTCCTACGGATGTGTGGAATGAACTTTGTTGCCATCAATGACAACAATGATGAATCCATATAGTGTCTCTTGCCAACAATCTCCCCCTTTGGCATTGATGGCAACACTTAGTGAAAAATGACTAAGTGTCTACACTATGCTCCCCTTGGCTGATGCTCTATTTTTATATACATATTCCGGAGCTCCCCCTTAGTTGGATTCCTCATTTTTCACTGCTCCTCACTCCCCCTTTGACATCAATGGCAAAGGGTAGGGTCTGTACATCAAAATTTTCAAAAATTTAACTATACTTAGCCGCATATTACATACTCACATAAACTAAAGAATGTCTGCAAAAGTTGTTTTCAACTAAATGAATTCTGTAGCCCAACTTTGCTTCATTCTATCCAAAATTGATATATGACCGCTCAATAGAAATGCAAATGCATCTACCCTTTTTAGATCTATTGGGTCATTAGTCTGGGTTGTGATTTGAGCTTCTTTTATGGCCTCATGTATGGCCTCTAACTTAGGGATAATTATCCCTCTGAGCTCACTCAACCTGCTTATTCTATTTTTCTTTTCTTTCTCCAGCTTCTTGATTTCATTCAAGACTGCAATAGTCTGGCATTCTTGATTTATTATGGAGGATGAGAGAGGATCAAAATTCTTTGATAGATTTGTCAGTTTGTCCTCCTATTCTTTTACTTTCTTCTTAATGTCCAATGTTTCTTTGGACCAAGATAAACAAAATTTGTATATTTCCCCGCCATCTTTAAGAGCATTTTCTAAGCTCTTTATCCCAATATTCACATTTCTCCTATCATTACTTATCAACCCTTGTACCTCTGATAATCTTTTTGCAAGAAATTCCTTCCAGACCTTATCTTCTGCTGACTTCTCTAGTGAATCAAAATGTGTGCTAACACTATTGACTAGAGTCTTGAGATTACCAGATGAGGAGGCTGTGGAATCTTTTTTGAAATGATGGCATAATCTTTTCCAGCACTCCAGAAGCACCCTCTATAAGCTCATAGTCTTCCATGTGAGACTTTAGGAGTTTTTCTTTAGCTTTTGCATTAGCAAATGAAGCTATCTTCATTGTCTGTACTGGAGAAAGAGAATCAAAATTAAATGGTCCTTGTAGAAGCTCCGGTTCATCAATCTCCATTGTTTCTTTGCTCAGGAATTCTTGAACAGTTTTTGCAGTGTCTCTTGCCAGAGACAGATGTTTCTTCTCCTATGCATTCTTAGATCTATCTCTTGGAGCTTTCTCTTCTTCTACATTCTTACCACTGTTATCTTCTTTTCCCTTCTCCTCTACTTCTTTCTCCTGTATTCTTTCTTCTCCTTTAGATCTGGAGACTGTAGGTGAAACCAGAGAAGAAATGTTAATTTGTTCAGGGCCTACCTCTTTTGTCATTTTCTTAGTAGATTCTTCTATAATATTTGTTGCTGAGAAGTCAGCACCCAAGTCCTCTATGACAAGAAGATTGAATCTTTTGAAGGCTTTCTAGAGAATCTCTTTTATGTCCTTGGCTACCTTGTCGGTTTCACCAAGCATAAGTTGATTCATCCTTGCTTTGCTCCTGAACTCATCCTTGTAATATTTGAATATCATATTCATTATTTTGGGATCGATTGAAGGATATAGATGAATAGCTATCTGTTCCCAGATCTCAAGGTCTTTTGCCATGGCATTATTCTTTCTCATTTCTAACTCCTTTTCTAGGCTCTTAGGAATAAGAGATATAATTTCAATGAAATCCTTATTATATATATTCAGATACCTAACTGCAGCTTCCTACAAGATCTTTTGGTCAGCCTCATTATAATCATCATAGAATTCAGCCATTGGTTGAAGGTTTCCATCCACAGTGACTGATTTGATTACACTTTCTAACAATAGGGTGGGCTTTTCAACAAATTCCTCTGCCATCTCTTCCTTGTCTTGACCTGTGGAGGGTTCACCGGATCCTTTCTTCTTCTGCTTCTTTATTTCCTTTATCCCTTCATTAGATTTAGTCTCTTCTTCATCTTTTTGACTCGCATAAGACCTTGTGGCCTTAGCCTTGGTTCTTTTCTCTATTTTACCAGATGATCTTGCTTCCAGTTTAGATACCCTTGAGCTTTTGGTAGTGACAGGTGTAGATTTCTTCAATGATCGTGACCAGGTGGAGGTTTCTATTAGAGCACTTTTCTTGCTTTCCTTTTCTTTCTTCTCTACCTCATCCCTTTCCATCTTTTTCCTATGGATATCAATTGCCTCCTTTGAGATTCCAAGGCCTTTGGCAACATGTTCTACTTCTTTTCTCACCTTCCTCTTGATTTCTAGTTCTCTGAGTTCTACATGAATCTTTACACTCAGCTCTTCAAAGGTTCCAAATCTTTCTGCCTTTGGATCCTTTGGCTGACTTAGCATGTGTTGAACATGCAACTCCACAATTTGCTCATCAACTTCATACCCCATGGGCATGATCCACACAGTTCTTGGTTCTACTACCTCTATTAGGCATTGATCAGTCTCTACCATAAAACAAACTGTGTCTTTGTATTTCTCAACAAGAGACTGGGGAATCCTTTCTCTTTCATGCATCATGTTCTGAAAATTCTTGAAATATCCCGATAGGGCTGTATTTCTTACTTTGTGATGCAGAGTACCAGTAGGAACGAACAAACTTTGTCTATATCTTCCCTATCGACAAGAGGTCCTCTAAGGTTTCACCGAAGCCAAACTTATCTTCTCTATCGGCCAGACGTGGACTATCGGCCTTTCCTCATTCTTTCTCCCCGATGACCAATTTCTTACTGATATTGTCAAGCACATCGGTCAGACATATGTTATCAGTTTGTTCCTAGATTCTCACATCGATCGTTATTCTTTTCCCGATAACTGCGGCTCCCAAATACTTAACCACTATAGTTAATTGCCTTCGTCGGGGAGACTTCCCTCTTCGCTAAGACTCTGATCGTGTTTTCCGACAATGCACCTCACCCTGATGACCTTGGCCCAATTCCATCGGCCAGACTCTCTATTTTGGTAAGACTCCAGTTTAAGGTCCCGATGGTTCATCTCATTCCGATGAGTCTTTGGTCGCTAAGACTTTTGAACCTCCTTCCGAAGAGCTTTCTGTCAACGAGACTCTACCGGTCGCTGAAACTTCTCCATCTTCTCCTGACAAGGTTCCTCACACCAATACTCTTTATTGGCGATACTTCAAGGTTGTCCCACTGATTGGTGAAACTATCTACCATCGGCCAAGTATATTTTCCTCAGCCCGATGTCCTTACTCACACTGATGTGAACGAATGATAGTATGTGTCTCTGACACTATACCAATCTTCGGTAAGATGGAAACTATTTCACGCTAATGCCTAATTCATTGGTTAGAAATGGTCTATCAGGAGGTCTTCAAAAAGTCACTTTGATGCTCTGTGTTACACCGATGGATGCCAGACTACTCAGCAACACTAATACAGAGCTCCTTCGACAAAACAAGAATTAGGTCGATTCCTATGTCAAACCCTCAACCGTTCATATCAATCTGATCCCAAATCAATACTATCCAATTCACCTCGATTTCTTGACTAGCCACATGAAGATGTCTAGTCGAACCTAACTAAGTTCTCTAGCTTCTTGGGCAAGAATGTGGAAACAACAAACTTGAAAAGTATTTCCCCCATCACACTGATACTACACAGGGCTTCAGTGGATAGAGGAAAGGGTCTCCATTTATGAATCAAACCCTAACTCCTAGGTTACAAACCAACCTCTATGAAACTATTGGTTTTACTCCGTCTGCACACTACAGGGACACTATGGATTAACAGATAGCATCCAATTAGGGCTTCAATATACAAGATCAGAACAGAGATATCAAAACACCAAGAACACACAGACTAGAAAATGTATAACACCTAGAAAACTCTTCTTACTCATTCATCAAAATCTCAACTGCAACACACACTTCCCTCCTATGTTACATACAACTTGCCTCTAAAGAAGATGTAGAGACAACAGTTATTTCCCTCCAATTGTGCAAACTGAATTTCAAATTAGTTAGCCATTGGGTTGCCCTTCATACAAGCAAAACCACATGTTTGCCTTGCACAATTACATCCATGGGACCAAATTGATCCTTATTACAACATGAAATGGCTTAAGAGCCTTATGAAACAACAAAAGAAAAGATGACCCTGCGCTACAGAGAAGGTGCTCCTACACCATACTCCACCTGCAGGAAAAAAAAACTCAAGTCCCTTGCGTTGCTAACTGCTGAAGTGTCTTCCCATGCTTCAGAATATCTGCTTCACTCATCCAGGTTGCCTCAGAGTTAGGAAGATCCTGCCACTTGACCAAGTAGTCTTTGTACACACCCTTTCTTGTCTTCTTGACAATTTTGGAATCCAAAATGCACTCCAAATGTAAAGGCTTACTTAGAGGTAAATCTCTAATCCAGTCTTCATCTTCAAGCACAGTATCTGATCCATCTTTAGCATGCAATGGAGGTCTGAAAGGAAACAGGTTTGCAACATTGAAAATGGGAGACTATCTCATATACATTTGGACCAAATTTATGCACTACCTTGCACGGTCATCTTCTTCATCAACAATTTGGTTGGTTGTCCCTTAGGCAACCTTTCCTTTCTGAGATAGGCCATCACCAAATCTTCTACCTTGAACTGTACCTCCCTTCTCTTCAGATCTGCCCTATCCTTGTATTTGGAGATGGTTTTCTCCAACTGAAGCTTGACCTGATCATGTACTGTTTTCATGGTAGCAACAAAATCTTCCCCTAGAGCACTCCTTTTATCCCATCCTTGGAGGTCTTTGAGTTCAAGTGGTCCTCTTGGGTGGAAACCATAAACTATTTCAAAGGGGCTTTTCCTAGTACTTCAGTTTCTTGAATCATTATAAGCATATTCAGCTTGACTAATCACTAAATCCCATGCCAACCCATGCTATTTGGTAAGGCATCTTAAAAGGTTTCCCAAGGACCTATTAACAACCTCAGTCTGACCATCAGTTTGGGGATGGTAGGCTGATGAAAAAGACAACTGTGTACCCAATTTTCTCCATAGGGTCCTCCAAAAATGACCAACAAATTTGGAGTCTCTATCATTAACAATTGAAAGGGGCAAACCATGAATTTAGACCACCTCTCTGAAAAAGAGACCAGCAATATGAGATGCATCATTTGTGCATTTGCATGGCACAAAATGAGGCATCTTACTGAATCTATCCACAATGACAAAAATAATGTCTACACCCCTTGCTATCTTAGGAAGACCAAGCACAAAGTCCATACTAATGCTTTCCCAAGGTATGTTGGGAATGGGTAGTGGTTGGTATAAACTGGCATTAGAAGACAAACCTTTGGCCCTCTGACATATGGTACAGCTTGCAACATATCTCCTCACATCTATCTGTACCTTTGGCCAATAGTAGAACCTGGTGACTTGATCCAAAGTCTTGTCCAACCCAAAATGTCCTCCTAAGGTTCCATTGTGCTTCTCCTTGATGATATTGTCCCTCATTGAACATTTAGGAACACATAACAAACTACCTTTGAATAGGAGTCCTTCTTGCAACACAAAATCAGAATACTCACCATGAAAAGTGTTAGCCAAACTTGCACACATTTCATAGGTAGCCTTGAAATCTGCATCCTCCTTGTACAACTCCTTTAGACATTCTATACCCATACTTTCCATTTGTACTTCCTGTATGACTAGTATCCTTCTACTTAAAGCATCTGCCACTTTGTTGGCAACACCTTTCTTATGCTTAATAGTGAAGGTATAGGCCTGCAATTGTTCCATCCACTTGACGTGCCTATGATTCAACTTTTCTTGACTATTTAGGAAGCTAAGAGCATGGTTGTCAGTAAAAACAATGAACTCTTTTGGCAGTAAATAGTGTCTCCATTTTTTCAGAGCTTGCACCATTGCATACAGCTTTAGGTCATAGGTAGAATACCTCTATTTGGCCTCATTTAGCTTCTCTGAAAAGAATGCTACTGGATGTCCTTCCTGACTGAGAATAGCACTCATAGCCTGTTGGCTTGCATCACATTCCACAACAAAAACTTTGTCAAAATCAGGGAGTACCAATGTAGGTAACTCAGCCACTTTCTGTTTCAACAGTTCAAAACTATCATCAGCTTATTTTTCCATTGGAATTTTCACTTCACTCCACCCTTGATGGTATTGAGAATAGGAACACTTATGTGACTAAACCCTTTAATGAACTTCCTGTAAAAAGTTGCCAAACCATGGAAACTTCTAACATCTCCCACTGTCTTAGGAGTAGGCCAATTGAGGATAGCCTCAACCTTTGTAGGATCCATTTTCAAACAGCCTTGGAAATCACAAAGCCAAGATACACTAGTTCAGTTTTCATAAAATCACATTTATCCAAGTTGATCATCAACTTACTCTCATGCAACTTCTTCAACACCTATCCAAGATGCTTCACATGCTCTTCTTTAGTCCTGCTGAAGATTAGGATATCATCAAGATAAACAATAACAAATTTTCTAATAAATTCTACAAGTACCTCATTCATCAACTACATGAATGTGCTTGGAGCATTACTGAGTCCAAATGGCATGACAAACCACTCATAGAGACCTTCATTTGTTTTGAAGGTAGTCTTCCATTCATCTCCCTACCTTATTCTGATCTGGTGATAACCAGATTTCAAATCAATCTTGGAATAGTAACATGAACCACCTAGATAGTCCAATAGATCCTCAATTCTTGGCATAGAAAATCTATACCTTATGGTGATCTTATTGATAGCCCTTGAATCTGTACATAATCTCCATTTTCCATCCTTCTTAGGAGCAAGTACACTAGGGATTGCACATGGACTGAGACTTTTCCTAATCAAACCTTTCTCCAAGAGTTCTTGAATCTATCTACCTACCTCTTCATTATGCTGTGGTGTCAACTTGTAGGCAGCTTTATTGGGTAATGTGGCTTCAGGAATCAAGTCAATCTAATGACTTATGTCCCTCATAGGTGGTAAGGAGTTAGGAGTATCCTCTACCACAAGATCCTGATACTTATCCAGTAATTGTTGCACTTCGAATGGGATCTCCTTCTACTTCTTGCTTTCCTGAGTTTCTACAGGCTTCATCATCAGTGCATACCCTTGGGTATCCTCCTCCTTCATGAGTTGTAGGAATTCTTTGCCACTCACTAACATGACGCTATTGTCACTATTCTTCTCTCCAACCTGCTCTAGTAAGGGATCCATCTGAAACTTCTTACCATTCTTGGTGATCACATATGTGTTCTTTTCACCATCGTGCTGTGCCTTCACATCATACTACCAAGGTTGTCCAAGAAGAAGGTGACAAACATCCATAGGAATAATTTCACATAGCACCTTATCCCTATAATCACCTAGTTCAAACTCTACCCAAGTTTGTTCTTCCACCAAATAGTTCTGACTCTTATTTAACCAAGATATTTTGTGAGGATTAATATGAGGTAATCTTTTTAGTTTGCATTTTTCTACCATTTCAGTAGACACTACATTTTCAGTAGAACCTGAATCAAGAATGATTTTATAGAGCTTACCATATGCTATCCCTTGGGTTCTGAAGAGATTCTTCCTTTGTGGAGGCTCCCGCTTCAATGGCATCTTCACTAGGGTTCTCTTGATCATCATGCTCTCTCCTTCGAGTACTGGTGCAACACTACCAATTATTGATTTTACACTCTAATAATCATCATCCTACAATAATTGGTTCCTTCTCCCACCATCATGAGAGCTTGGTGCCTTCCTAGGGCACTTACTTGCAGTATTGCCTACTTGATTGCAGTTTTAGCATCTTCCAATGAAGACTCCATGTCCTCTGCCTGCACCACCACCTCTACCTTTGCCATTAGGTCTTCTCCAACCTTCAAACCCACGTTTCTGTTCTGTATCAGAACATGATTCTTGTTGACTTGAAATTTCACTTTTGTTTGGCTGTCCTCTACCAAAATTACCTCTTCCTCTGTTATGTTGATCACCTCTCCTTTTCAGCTTATCCTCTGCCCTAGAGGCTAACTGAAAACATTCATCCACAATCTTGGGAACCACCATACTAAACTCATCTTGTATATTGTATCTTAGACCATCTAGATTTCTGGCCACCATCTCTTTCTCTTCTTCTCTGTGATTGGCTCTCATGCTCAATCTGTGGAATTCTTCAGTGTATGTAGCCACGTCCATATCTTTCTGCCTAAGATGATTAAACTTTCTGATGGTCTACAGATCATAATCACATGGTAAAAACTTGGTTCTTAGCATGGCCACCATTCTGCTCCATTTGGTGATTGGACTCTTTCCAACCTTCTCCCTTTCACATTGAGTGTAGTTCCACCAAACCAATGCAGAACCTCTCAGTCTAGTTTTTGCAAACTTCACTTTCTTACTATCACTGTACTCCTTGAAGTCAAAGTAATTACTTATGGCCTTAATCCAGTCTACAAGAGTATCTCCATCCAGTTTCCCATTGAACGTGGGAACATCCATTTTTGGATCACCATTATCCCCATGACCCTTGAGTGCATTCAGGAATGCCTTTTGATTAGCAGACATACCTTCTCCTTGAGGATTCTCCCATGTTGCTCCTTCTTCATCCTCCTCTGACTCAGAGGTGCTTCCATCCTTCTCTTTGGATCTTTCTTCCTTCAATCTCTCTTTGAGCATCTCTTCTACCATCTTCTGGATGGCTGCTTTGCTCATCGACTTGGGAGGCATTGTGCTAGCCTCTGTCTCTATCTCCAACTCTTTGCCTGACATACACGGCTGTGATTCAGAATATTGGCTCTGATACCAATTTGATGTAGAGTACCAGCAGAAATAAACAAACTTTGTCTATATCTTCCCTATCGGCAAGAGGTCCTCCAAGGTTTCGCCAAAGCCAAACTTATCTTCTCTATCGGCCAGACGTGGACTATCGGCCTTTCCTCATTCTTTCTCCCCAATGACCAATTTCTCACCGATACCATCAGGCACATTGGTCAGACATATGTTATCAGTTTGTTCCTGGATTTTCACATTGATCATTGTTCTCTTCCCAATAACCGTGGCTCCCAAATACTTAACCACTACAGTTAATTGCCTTCGTCAGGGAGACTTCCCTCTTTGCTAAGACTCCGATTGTGTTTTTCGACAATGCACCTCACCTCGATGACCGTGGCCCAATTCCATTAGCCAGACTCTCCATTTCGGTAAGACTCTGGTTCGAGGTCCCGATGGTTCATCTCATTCCAACGAGTCTTCAGTCGCTGAGACTTCCGAACCTCCTTTCAATGAGCTTTCTATCAGCAAGACTCTACCAGTCGCTGAGACTTCTCCGTCTTCCCTCGATAAGGTTCCTCACACCGATACTCTTTATCGGCAATACTTCGAGGTTGTCCCACTGATCGGTGAAACTATCTACCATTGGCCAAGTATATTTTCCTCAGCTCGATGTCCTTACTCACACTGATGCGAACGAATGATAGTATGTGTCTCTGACACTATACCAATCTTCAGCAAGATGGAAACTATTTCATGCCAACACTCAATTCATCGGTTAGAAATGGTCTATCGGGAGGTCTTCAAAAAGTCACTCTGATGCTCTGTGTTACGCTGATGGATGCTAGACTACTCAGTGATGCCGATACAGAGCTCCTTTGACAAAACAAGAATTAGGTCGATTCATGTGTCAAACCCTCAACCATTCATATCAATCTGATCCCAAATCAATACTATCCAATTCACCTCGATTTCCCAACTAGCCACATGAAGATGTCTAGTTGAACTCGACTGAGTTATCTAGCTTCCTGGGCAAGAATGTGGAAACAACAAACTTGAAAAGTCTTTCCCCCATCACACTGATACTACACAAGGCTTCAATGGACAGAGGAAAGGGTCTCCATTTATGAATCAAACCCTAACTCCTAGGTTACAAACCAGCCTCTGCGAAACTGTTGGTTTTACTCCGTCTGCACACTACAAGGACACTATGGATTAATAGATAGCATCCAATTAGGGCTTCAATATACAAGATGAGAATAGAGATATCAAAACACCAAGAACACACAGACTAGAAAATGTATAACACCCAGAAAACTCTTCTTACTCATTCATCAAAATCTCAACTGCAACACACACTTCCCTCCTGTGTTACATACAACTTGGCTCTAAAGAAGATGTAGAAATAGTAGTTATTTCCCTCCAACCATGCAAACTAAATTTCAAATTAGTTAGCCATTGGGTTACCCTTCATACAAGCAAAACCACATGTTTGCCTTGCACAATTACATCCATGGGACCAAACTGACCCTTATTACAACATGAAATGGCTTAAGAGCCTTATGAAACAACAAAAGAAAAGATGACCCTGCGCTACAGAGAAGGTGCTCCTACACCATTTTGGCATCCCCAATCCCATGCAAATAGTCTCTGATTTGAATGGCAACCGGTCTGTCATTCTGCCATACCCATCCATTGGATCCGGGTAGCTCATTCATGAAGTAGAAAAATAGACATAATATTAGTCCACCATATTTAAAGGAGTTCTTCTTGTCCCTTTTTATCTTCTGTATGTTTTCCATTAATTGGCTCAAAAGAAGTTCATAGAGATCATATTTTGCATTCTTCCTCAGCATCTCATAGGTAGTATATACTACAGTTCCAGATACTAAATTCTCCCTACTGGAGTGATATATCTTGTATCCTATTATCATAGATACAAACTTGACATCCGGGTCAGTAATAGCTTCAATGGTCATTGCCCTCTTATCAAATTTTGATCTGGTGACCTCAGTTACAATGTCATTTTTGACAGATTTAAGGACAGGTATCCCTCCGGAGGAGTATAAGCCAGTTACTACCCTAATTACCTCCTTAGTGATCTTGCAAGGTCTATTCAGCCAGAGGAAGTTATCATGTACCCTACTCAATACATACCGGACCATTCATCTTCTTCAAAGTAGGGGAAATGAATGAACTGATCAAAATGCTTCTCCTAGATGCTTTTATATTCTGGTTTAAGTTCAAAAGCATCATCTATCAATTGTTTGTGATAGATGTCTCTCAGTCTGAATTCCCTAAACTCTTCAATATTTGCATGTATGTAAACCCTAATGTCTTCAGTGTGCAAAACACCATGCAGAACACTAGACAAAGCTCCTAGGGGATCTACCTCCAAGGATTTGTATGGATGCTTCTTAAATATGGGGCAAAGTCTATCAGAAATCTTTACTATATTCAGAGTAGCCATCCTCAAGGAATTTTACTGAAAGATATCAAGAATGAAGAATACCTTTTACGATGTTTAGGGCACACACGATGAAATCTGGATTGAGCTATATGAAGAATCATCTTGATCTTTGGGGGAAGTGGTTGCAGAGCTCCTTTTCGTTTCTTCTTGAATGCAGAATGAACAAGTGATTAATGAGAGAACCCTTATATTTCTCTGCAAACTCTAATGTCTAGTTGCAAAAAATGCTCGACCTAATTTGTTCCAGTTTGCCTTATTTAGATGACTTTGAAGAACCGGATCAGTCCTGATCTTTAAAAATCATGCGGATCTTCCAAATCTTAACCATAGTTTGTTTGGATGTTTCCCTTATGAACCCTTCAATCTACAACTCTTCTTGTGCCAGTTCTGGCACCAATTGACTGGCTAGGGGAACAAGGTTTTCTTTGTGTCTCCCCCTGAGCCAGAGCTCACTTTTTAATTTCTGGAAGGAATATCAGCACTAGAGTCTGGTACAGATCCAACCTCTATATTCTCTGTACTTTTCTTTACCCAAATCTTGTTCATCTCACTTTTAACTTCATCTGCATTCACCTTTTGTTTCCCCTTATCTTGATTCTGATTATGATATGCTAGACCTCTGTTGTCCTGATTCTTGCTTCTACAAAATTTTACAATATGACCAGATCTATTGCAAATTTGGCAAACAACATTCCTTTACATATTTGATTGATATCCTTTTGATCTGCATTGATTAGCCATATGATCTATTCTATTGCATGCAAAGCATCTACCATTGAATGATTTGTTCATTTGCATATTTCTGCATTCATGAGATTTGTGACCATACCTTTTGCAGTTAAATCACTGTCTAGAGAAGGATGAATTAGTCTGATTCATTCTCTTTCTACACTGATTAGCTTTATGACCAAAGTTATTGCAGTTGTGGTAGTATCCATTGAAGGATGGATATCTTTGAGCATTAGGCTGTCTTACCGGAGGTCTTCCAGGCCTGTTCCTTGGATATTCTGATCCAAAATTTTTCTGACTAGATCTGGAGCTTTCTCCATTCTCATATCCCAAACCACACTTGTCATCTACCCTCTTTTGACTTCCAAGAAGAACTTCAAGTTGAGCAGAATTTATCTTGAATTTTTCTTTATATTCATTTGTTGTTTGAAGATCCCTTTTGAGAGAGACAATTTGATCCTCAAGTTTTTCTTCATTATCTTTAGCATCTTCAAGATCAGATTCAAGATGTCTGATAATTCTATCCATCTTGTGGCAATCTTTTGATTTCTCTTTGAGGGATTGTCTTAGATCATCTTTAGTTTTTCTTTTCTCTTCAACTTCTTGGGTAAACTTCATAACTCCTGATTCCATTTCATGTCTTACCATGATGATTTCTTTTGATAACTTTTCACATAACTTGGTTTTCTCCTTCAGCTCTTCATTTGCATCATTTGCTTCACCTTGACTTGCTAATTGCTGAAGCAGCTCCTTCCTCTTTTTCATAGAGAGACTTAATTTGTCTTTCAGTTCTCTCATGAAATCATCAGCATGTTTGAGTCTTTCCTTTAATTCATTGACTTCAGAGTTTGACTGTTCAAGATCATCAAGGGTTGTCTTGAGTTGCTTCCTTAAACCATATGCATCCATTTGGATTCCCAAATCTCCCTCAAGCTGTTAGACTTTGTTAGGAGGAACTTGGATCTAATACCAATTGTTGATAACTAAGAGGGGGGGTGAATCAGTTATCCTAATTATTTCTACTTTCTAAACTTTCTTGTTAATCAATGCAACATTAATTCAAATAAGAAAACATAACCATGAAATGAAGATACACATGACACAATATTTTGACATGGAAACCCTGTTAAGGGAGAAAACTATGAGGTGATTAACCCAAGATTGTATTCTCTGTTAGAAGAATGGAAATACAAAATGGCACTTGCCAATTAGGGCTCACTATCTGAGCACACTGCTCACAAGAGGCACACTGCCTACAAGAGACTCACTGTCTACAAAAAGAGTGGTATACAATACTTGAACTGATTGGAAGCATCTACATATGCTGGAGTTCAGTTTTGGTTTAGGCTCAGTACACTGATCTGCTGCACTTCATCTTTCCACTTTTCTTATGCTGCTTTTCTTTCACATACCGGACCTTCCTTACTTCTTTTACTTTGTTCTTCTACTTTTATTCACCCATAATCAACACCAACCACACTTCTCACAACTAAATCCATCTTGTATATATATCTGCACAAGTCATTTCATCACCCTTCAAGTCGGCATCTGGAATAGTCTATCTTTTCACAAACTCTGATCTGTCGACTGAATCCTTGCTTACCAAGTATTGCAGATCAAGGATATGCTTGTGGAAATCATTAATCATGTCAGCCAAACATAATTCATGCCTTCATAACCTTTACCAACATCAGTAACACATTCAGAATAATGTCTTATGTTCTGCCAGTCAGTTCTTCCTTTGTTCATACTGTCAATCAGGAACCTGATACTCAAGTAGTCATATCTTTTTCCTCATCTATCACCGAAGGATAAATCATTGGAATCTATCACTTAAGGTAGTCCTCTTAACTTTACTAAATCTGCACTTCACCAGGATACTTCCTTTGAGAGATCCGGACCTGTATGTCGGACCTCATCATATGCTCTATTCTTGTTTACCGGACCACAACATTTTTCACTCTGACTTCCAGTAGAGACATACCATGTCCTGCGGATGTGTGGAATGAACGTTTTTTCCATCAATGGCAACAATCATGAATCCATATAGTGTCTCTTGCCAACAAAACCATGGGGTGATTAACCCAAGATTGTATTCTCTGTTAAAAGAATAAAGAAGTACAAAAGGTACTTGCCAGTTAGGGCTCACTGCTTGAGCACACTACTCACAAGAGGCTCACTACCTACTAGAGACTTACAGATGATAACAATGTGTTTGAAATGATGAACAAAATCCACATATACAAGAATTCAGTTCCGGTTAGGCTCAGTATACCAATCTAGCACATTTCATTCTTCCTTTGCTCAATATCACTCTTCTGTCACATTTCAAGCTTGGATTACTACCTTCTCACTTCTCTCTACTTTTCTTCACACTTAATCCATACTACTATCACTTTCACACCTTCACAAGCTTGAATCCATCAGGTATGTATATACGCATCAAGGATTTCAAACAACTTTCTAGTCAGAAACAAGAACACTTAGGGTATTTGCAAAATATTATTCTGTCGGCTGAATTCATACTTGATAGATGATGCACACCAAAAACCTAGGCATAGAAATCATTACCTAAGTTAGCCAAAATCATATAACACCTCAAGTTACTTGATCAATACCTTCTCCACATCCGGATTGAGGTCTGATACCCTATTGGCTAGTTCTTCCTCTAGCTACATTGTCTAACTAAAGTCTGATACTCAAATGCTCATATCTTTCACATGCTTTTTCAGTAGAGGATAAATCTTTGGAACACAATAGTTTAGATACTCCTTACTACTATTGTCACATAGAATTGCACCCTACTTGGAGAGAGTCCAAGCATTCTAAAGACACAATGGGAATGATCTTGAAGTGTGGGACCTTGCGAACTAAGATCAGACCTCCAAAGAAGGCTAGTTCCCCATTCTAAGCCTAATGCTTAGAGGAATATATCTAAACCTAGTGCTAATTCTATAGGGGAAAAGGGGTAGAAGTAAACATAAATAGAAATTAGGTGATACACCAAGTTGAATAAAAGAATGGTCACATAACTAAGAAAATGCACAAAAGGACTAGATACAACCAATAAACATACACAGATCAAGCTGATTTTAACAGAGGCAAGGAGCAAGAGATGATTAGAAGGAATTAAACATTCACAAACACATCATTCTTAGATCACCCAGAGTCAAAATAGCATGAAGAGGTAAAATAACCAACATGTATTTAATCAGATGGCAAGGTTACAGTAGAGGAATGCTCTGTTTGGAATCAAAAGCATAGATTACTAAATCTTCCAACCGCTTGGCACATCTCATGTTTATGCATATATAGCATTTTACATTTGACCTAAGTTGGTTACAATCAATTCTCCCCATGGGCTCTATCAGAAAATATCATCGCCAGAAGGAACATTCACCTACAAGAAGTTATGGAATAAAATATCTGGAATAGGGTAGGTGGAAGATATTTTGGGCCCTGAATGTGAGCAACTCAAACATCTATCTTCAACAATGAATACATAAAATATCTGAAGCATGACAATTGAGAGATCAGATTTGTATTGATGGCAGATGGGACATATCGCCCCTTGACAAAGCTTTTACAACACTTTAAATCTCTAACCCTTTGAATTTTTGCATCCTCACTTGCTGAGATCATCTACACAATCAGGCTCTATATCTGTATAATCAGCCTTTGAATTTTCCCTGTTTGACTGAACTTGCATTTTTGGCTTCTGAGTTGGCAACTGTCAATTTTATCCTTGTTGCCAAGAGAACCATTGTTTGTATGCATATAGACATACAAAAATGAATACACTATAAAAAACCATGATGACGTCAGCATGCTATCGGGTCCTTCAAATCCTTTGATTTTGCACTTATGCGATTTCTTCACTTTTTGTATTTTGCATATCAAATTGCTTTGCATGTCTTTGAATCTCCCTTTGTATATGCTTTTGTATGTGCAATTGTATATACAATACAATGGCCAACATACAAAAGTGGACCTTAACTTTTGCATCACCTTTTCCACCTACCTTTGAATCGGCCTTTGGATCAGCCTTGACACGTATCATCATCTGATTGGCCATTGAGCTAAACCTAGGACCCATCACTGAACATTTGCATCCTTATTGGCCATTGGAAAGACCTCAAACTGAGCCACCGATAAGGCGTGTCTCACCAAAAATCCTTTGTATGTGATTGTATATGAGATACAATCACATGTACATACAATTACGGAACTCAAAGGATTATCAACCATATTGGATCATTGAAACATGTCTGATCTTATATCTTTGCTTTTGCATGACTTTGTATATGTGATACAATCACATGTACATACAAAGGCAGACCCCAACATTTTTATGAAGCAAATTAAAATTAACATCGGGTCCGGCTTTGTATCTTACCTTCTTGTATGTTGCACTTTTTTGACCTTGTACATGCGATATACAATTGCGGACCCTAATTGATTATCTGCTACATTCAATTCCTCAATCACGTCTAGATTGTATGTGTTCCCTTTTGCATCACCTTTTGTATATCGCATATACAATGCGAAAATACAAACAAAACTGCATACAATTGCTTGTACATACAAACATTGCATCTGACCTTTGCTTGTACATACAAAGATGCATACAGCCACATCTACCTTTCTAAACCAAATTACATATTCTTTTAGGTCCGGGATTGTATCTCAGGATTATTTATGCCATTGTATATAGGATTGTATGTGGGATGATACAATCGTATATACATACAAAAAATAGACATACCTTTTGTATCACCCTTTGCATCCCATCAATGTATCTTTGTATATTCTTTTGTATATTGCCTTGCATCTAACTTTGCATCTTCCTTTGCATATACAATTATATGTGTGATTGTATATATGATACAATAGATATACATACAATGATACATACAAAGATACATACAAAAATGACTGAGTATAAAACTGAGAATTATCTACAATGGAAGGCACTTGAAGACAAAGGGTTTCTAGGTTTTTCTAGGTTTTCTGCAAGGATTCTCAAGGTGAGATTTGGGGAAATTTTGCAAGGCACAGTATGGGGAAATGTAGGATTTAAGACTTTCCTCTTTCTATTTAGGCTTTCTCTAATCAGATTTCTTTGATAGAAAGAGGGGGACATGAATGTTTTGGGGCTAGGCAAAATATGACAACATTTTGGTAACCTCTCAGGGATGTTTTCCTGCTAAACAAATTGAGCCATGGCCTTATACATCCATTGGGCATGGAGTCAAAAGAGACTACAACAAGAATAGAGGAGCTGGAACACTGAGCAAGCTACCAAGCCAAAACAAAAAACAACAAGCAAGCATGTATCTCCAAATGAGAATACAACAAAGTGCAAGGGCACTTATTGAAAGGAAACCTAAAACTAAAATAAAACCTACTCTAATCCTAAACTAACCAGTCAGAGGTGACTTACACAAAGTCATTAATTGGTTCTTGAAAGTAACTACCCTTCCTTAACAATTTACAATGTTTCTCATGCATGTGGGTAGTTAAAAAATGGTGAGGGAGGGATGGGTATATGACAAATTGATAAAACATCCCCCACAAAATAGAGATAAACTCACCTATCCACCTAGACTGATTGTTGATGCTGCTAACTTGTGGTGAATAAATAGGCTGATCCCACCCATTTTGATGCTCAAATTCATGCTTAGATATAAGCATGACAAGTGGTGACTCCTCTTGATGTGTCTCCAGCTGGGCTAGATGCCTGATTGGGCATCCCCTTGAAGTGACATGCAAATCATCATGGTTGATCTTATGTCTCTATTCTGATTCTTTCTCTTCTTGCTGGTCTGAATACTCTAGCTCTTGTATCTCAATTAGAGATAGGGTTGTCTCCACCTCATGAACAAGATGCTCATGATTTTCTAACTTAGGCTCAGAAAATGAGCCATGCACATGCTCAAAAGAGAAGACCTCCCCACCAAGAAGCTGATATCCCTACTGGATAATAAAGAACAAATCTTCAATTTGCTCTTGCCCATGTTCAGTCTCTTCATTATTTTCAATAAAGCATGGAAGCTCCTCAAGCATATCAGCATCATCAGTCTATATGTCATCTAGCATAGGGAAACATGCTTGCCCTTCTTTATGGTTTGGAACCTCACTCTCATGTTTAGCCTCAACCTACAACAATCCACCATCATTTTCACAGTCCCCATGTTGTTGTATATCCACGACCATCTACCCATCCTCTTCATCTTCAACATAATCAGGTAGCTCATGAAGTAGGGCAGCATCATCGACTTCTAAAGTGACCTTAACAACTATTTCCCCTACGCCTCCATCCTTTGACTATAGCTCCACTAGATTGTGTTTAAGTTGCCTCTGCAGCTGAAGGTTTTCCCCATGCACTCTTTGCATTTCAACCTTGTTTGCTTGATCGAATGCATGAGAAAATGCTTCAAAAGAACTAAAGTCTAGAGGACTCAATCCCTTATTTGGGTTAACAGTACTCATAGGTGCAATAAGTTCAAACAATTCTATCTCTGTGAGTGTAGGAACAAACTACTCCTCATTAGTTTTATCTTCTTCCACCTCTTCTTTTGGCTCATCTTTCCAATTATCTTGGTAGACAACAGGTCCACCCTTGAGGATTGAAATAGCATCAGGGAAAGAGGCTTGAATATATTCTTGAATTTCTTGGAGGGGAGAGGGTTTTGGGCAAATTTGTTTTTGGGGAGTGATAATTTGAGTTTGCACAGGAACAGGGGCTTATGGAGGGATATAGGCTTTGAAGCCTGGAAACTTGTGGAGTCTAGGTTACTCTTCTATAGGCCGAACATGTGTAGAAGAAAGGGACTGCTTGAATTTTTGGATTGTAAACACATGCTCTTTCAACTTAGCAATTTCATCATAACTGCCCATGCTAGGTCCATCCGATAAGGAGATTTGAAGGGGTTGCAAATAGGAGATAGGGGGTTGAATTTGTGCTGGAACATGCTCCTGTGAAGGCTGAGGGCCTCTAAAACTTGGGATTTTAAAACTAGGAAGCAGTTTTGGAGGCACAGATGGATTATCCTACCTGAAGCTTGGAATCTTAAATTTTGGGGCTACTTCCGTAGTAGGCTAAACAGGTATGAAAGGGAGAGGATGTTTGAAATTGGGAAAGGAGGGGATTGCTTGGACCACCGATCTTATGTGTTACTCTTGAGGTGTCATCCTTATAGCAAGGTTTTCCTGAAAAACCCTATACCTCTCACTGTCGGTCACGTTTTAACATTTCTATCAATTCATCAGCCTCCCTATTTAGATCTAGGGACAACTTCTTGAGACCATACATGCTTATGATGCTGAGGTCATAAAACTGATGAGGCCAACTGTACCCTATTTCTCCTTTTTCATTGTCCAAAAGTCTGTCAAGCTTCAGGAAACTGCACATGAGCTTATTGAATGCATCAACATTCACAAGGGCAACATCTTGCGTCAGATTAGGAGGGTAGTTGAACTAGCTAGGATCAAAGTAGTCTTTTTGGGGTTGATAATAAGCATTATTTGGCTACCAAGAAGACTGAGTAGGGGTGGGAGGGAGGTAAGCATCATGAGGATGCTGATATTCTGCAGTGGTAGGGTTGTATGACATAAAATTAGAGGCATTTAGTGCCTGGTATTGCTGAATGGGGGCCAATAGCCTATATTTGGATTAGGGGTAGGGGAATAGCCATGATTCTAATAAAATTTTGACATTTTATAGCATCTAAATGCTGGACAATCATAAAAATGTCAGAATTAGAGAAAAATAGGTCTACAACCAAAGAGAAACTGGATACATACCAGAGAGGGAGTTGCCAGGTGATTGAGATGCTTCTGGAAGCTGAAATAGACTAGAAAAACCACCAAAATCCTGATATTTGATGAAATTTTAGGTACTTGGGTTGCTTTCACCAGTAGGTTTGTTCAGTAGAGTCACCATGGTGTTGAAGAGATTTCCCTAAATGGCAAGATACACTAAAGAGCACACCAAAACTCTTCAATGGATGATAAGGATCATTGAATTGTCCCACCGGGTGTGCCAAAAACTGTTGTCACATAGAATTGCACCCTGCTTGGAGAGAGTCCAAGCATTCTAATGACACAATGGGAATGATCTCAAAGTGTGGGACCTTATGAACTAAGATTAGACCTCCAGAGAAGGCTAGTTCCTCATTCTAAGCCTAATGCTTAGAGGAATATATCTAAACCTAGTGCTAATGCTGCAGGGGAAAAGGGGTAGAAGGAAACATAAATAGAAATTAGGTGATACACCAGGTTGAATAAAAGAACCCTCACATAACTGAGAAAATGCACAAAATGACTAGATACAACCAATAAACATACACAGATCAAGTTAATGTTAACAGAGGCAAGGAGCAAGAGATGATTAGAAGGAATTAAACATTCACAAACACATCATTCTTAGATCACACATAGTCAAAATAGCATGAAGAGGTAAAATAACTAGCATGCATTTAATCAGAAGGCAAGGTTACAGTAGAGGAATGCTCTGTTTGGAATCAGAAGAATAGATTACTAAATCTTCCAACCCCTTGGTACATCTCATGTTTATGTATATATAGCATTTTGTATTTGACCTAAGTTGGCTACAATCAATTCTCCCCTTGGGCTCTGTTAGAAAATATCATCGCCAGAAGGGACGTCCACCTGCAAGAAGTTATGGAATAAAATATCTACAATAGGGCAGGTGGAAGATATTTTGGGACTTGAATGTGAGTAGCTCAAACATCTATCTTCAACAATGAATACATAAAATATCTGAAGCATGGTAGTTGAGAGATCAGATTTGTATTGATGGCGGATGGGACATATCGCCCCTTGATAAAGCTTTTAGAACACTTTAAATCTCTAACCCTTTGAATTTTTGCATCCTCACTTACTAAGATTGTCTACACAATCAGGCTCTGTATCCATATAATCAGCCTTTGAATTTTCCCTATTTGACCGAGCTTGCATTTTTGGCTTCTGAGTCGGCGATCGTCAATTTTATCCTTGCTGCCAAGAGAACCGTTGTTTGTATGCATACAGACATACAAAAATGAATACACTGTAAAAAACCATGATGATGTCAGCATGCTATCGAGTCCTTCAAATCCTTCAATTTTGCACTTATGTGATTTCTTCACTTTTTGTATTTTGCATATCAAATTGCTTTGCATGTCTTTGAATCTCCTTTTGTATATGCTTTTGTATGTGCAATTATATATACAATACAATGGCCAACATACAAAAGTGGACCTTAACTTTTGCATCACCTTTTACACCTGCCTTTGAATCAGCCTTTGAATTGGCCTTGACACGTGTCATCATCTGATTGACCGCTGAACTAAACCTGGTACCCATTGTTGAACATTTACATCCTTATTGGCCATTAGAAAGACCTCAAACTGAGCCTCTAATAAGGCTTGTCTCACCAAATGTCTTTTGTATGTGACTTTGTATATGTAATTGTATATGATATACAATCGCATGTACATACAATTGCGGAACTCAAAGGATTATCAACCATATTGGATCATTGAAACAGGTCTGATCTTGTATCTTTTCTTTTGTATATGACTTTGTATATGCAATATAATCACATGTACATACAAAGGTGGACCCCAACATTTTTATGAAGAAAATTGAAATTAATATTAGGTCCGGCTTTGTATCTTACCTTATTGTATGTTGCCCTTTTTTGACCTTGTACATGCGATATACAACTGTAGACCCCAATTGATTATCCACCACACTCAATTTCCCAATCACATCTGGATTGTATGTATTCCCTTTTGCATCACCTTTTGTATATTGCATATATAATGCGAAAATACAAACAAAACCGCATACAATCACTTGTACATACAAACATTGCATCTGACCTTTGATTGTACATACAAAGATGCATACAACCACATCTGCCTTTCTAAACCAAATTACATATTGTTTTAGGTCCAAGATTGTATCTCAAGATTGTATATGCCATTGTATGTATGATTGTATGTAGGATAATATAATCATATATACATACAAAAAATGGACGTACCTTTTGTATTACCCTTTGCATCCTGCCGATGTATCTTTGTATATTCTTTTGTATATTGCCTTGCATCTGACTTTGCATCTTCCTTTGCATATACAATTGTATGTGCGATTGTATATGTGATACAACAAATATACATACAACGATACATACAAAGATGCATACAAAAATGACTAAGTATAAAACTGAGAATTATTTGCAATGGAAGGCACTTGAAGACAAAGGGTTTTGGGGTTTTTCTAGGTTTTCTGCAAGGATTCTCAAGGTGAGATTTTAGGAAATTTTGCAAGGCACAGCATGGGGAAATGTAGGATTTAAGACTTTCCTCTTTCATTTAGGCTTTCTCTAATCAGATTTCTTTGATAGAAAGAGGGGGACAGGATTGTTTTGGGGCTAGGAAAAATATGACAACAACTACTCACCCAAATTTGCAACATTCTAGGTTTCACCATCAAAGAGTTCTAGACCCAATCTATCAGACCCTATCATATGCTCTATTCTTGACAACTAGATCAACCTATCTTCAATCTGACTTTCGATATGAGTAATTTATGCACTGCGGATGTGTGGGATATATTTTGTTGCCATCAATGACAACACTTATGAATCCTAGCAGTGTCTCTTGCCAGCAATCTCCCCCTTTCACATTGATGGCAAAACTTAGTGAAAAATGACTAAGTGTCACTGTAACTCCCTCTTTGCTTGTGCTCCATTTCTCCACACTGCTTATCGGTGCTCCCTTAATGCTAGATTCCTCATTTTTCACTACTCTTTACTCCCCCTTTGACATGAATGGCAAAGGGTGGGATCTGCAAACCAAAAATGTGCAAAAATTATTATATAAGGCTACATATGTATATACAATCCATAAGATAAACTTACATATACTTAAGTATATCTACAAATGTAGTCTTCAACTATACAAGCTCTGTTTCCCAACTTATCTTCATCCTATCCAAAATGGAGATGTGTCCACTCAACAAAAATGCATATGCTTCTACCCTCTTCAAATCTGTTGGATCACTAGTCCGGGCTTTACTTAGAGCATCTGCTAGGGCATCATGCATTGCCTCTAACTTAGGGATGATTATCCCTCTGAGTTCATCCATTCTATCCATTATATTCTTCTTCTCCTTAACTAGTTTCTTTATTTCATTTATTATAACAACTGCTTGGCATTCTTATATATGGAAAACAAAGATATGATCCAGGTGAAAGCTCTTCTGCAAGATCAAATAGATTCTTGAAGACAAGGAAGGATCTTGAAGATGTTGAAATTGAAACTATAGATCTTGAAGCTTTTCTTGCCAAAAGATTGCCAAGAGGATCCAGTAAGTATGAAAGAAAATTTCTACTCAAATGTTTTGCTTGTAATAAGATTGGTCATTTTCCCTCAAGATGTTCGGAGAGGTTTTTACTATGTCTAAGGAACTGGAGAAGGAGTCATAGATGATGAATCTGATCATGGAGGTTCCCCTGAAAATGATTTGCCATCAAAGAAGAAGATCCGGTGTCTACTAAATCTGCTAGCTATGAAAATGTGGAAAGTGCCTTGGCTGCTTAGGTTATTGAGAAAGATGAATGGGTGATTGATATTGGATGTTCTCATCATATGAATGGAGATAAGAGTAAGTTTGTGAATTTTGAAAATTATGAAGGTGGGCTTGTGAAATTTGGAGATAACTCAGCTGGTAGAATCTGTGGCAGAGGATCCATCTATTTTGATGGTAAGAATAGTACCAATGATGTTCTATATGTGGAAGGACTGAAACATAATCTTCTCAGTGTTGGACAGTTGGTTGATAAAGGTTATGATCTTCGATTCAAGGATAGAAAGTGCAGAATCTTGGAAAGTTCCAGAACTAAAATTGCATCTAGTACTCAAACTAGGGGTAACATTTTTCATTTAAGTAGCTCTAGAAAAAGTTGTTTGATTGCTCAGATAGATCAAAGTTGGTTATGGCATAGAAGGATGTGTCATGTGAATTTTGATAACATTGTCAAAATATGTACCACTCAGGCTATAAGAGATCTTCCAAAACTTGTGAAACCTAATAGCATGTGTAGAGAATGTCAATTGGGGAAACAGAGAAAAATTTCATTCAAAAGTAAGGAACAAGTTTCAAATGGATGATTGGAACTGGTACATACTGATCTCTGTGGTCCTGCTAGAATTCAGAGTGTGCAAGGAGATAGATATTTCACATTGTTGATTGATGAGTACTCTAGGATGATGTGGGTAACCTTCCTAAAAGAAAAATTAGAAGCTCTTGATAAATTTAAGGTGTTCAAAGTGATGGTGGAAAATGAAATTGGTGAAAAATTGAAATGTCTGAGATTTGACAAAGGTGGAGAATTTACTTCTCATGAGTTTGATGCTTTCTATGAAAAGCATGGCATAAAAAGATAGTTATCTACTCCTAGGACTCCCCAACAAAATAGAGTTGTGGAAAGAAAGAACTAGACCATTCAAGAACTTGCTAGGACCATGATGATAGAAATAAATGTTCCTCAAGTTTATTGGAGAGAAGCTGTAAGTACTGCTATCTACACTCTTAACCAGGTGTAGATCAAAGGCAATTCTGGTAAGAACCCTTATGAACTATGGTTTGGTCATCCTCCTACTATGAGATATTTTAGAGTTTTTGGTAGTAAATGCTATATCAAAAAAGATGAGGATTTAGGCAATTTTGATACAAGAAATGATGAGGGAATATTTTTGGGATACTCTACTCAAAGTAAGGCTTATTGGTGCTTTAACAAGAGGTTGGAAAAGATTGTTGAAAGTGTTAATGTTAGAGTTGATGAGAGTAAGGAAGGACACTCTAGGTTTTGTAGATATGATTCAAATGATCAAAATGAAAGTCCAAGTCAAGGAAGGTTTGTTTAAACTTTGACTCAAATGTAGATTGATATGGAAACTCCAAAGACTCAAGGAATTAGTACAGATGTTGAGGAACAAGCTCAAGAAATAGAAGCCCAAGCAATTCCCAAAACTCCCAAGTATGTAAGAATGAATCATCTTGAAGATTAAATCATAGGAGACAAAAATAGAGGTGTTCAAACTAGAAGAAGAGTTGCTAAAGATCAAGAAGAGATTCGTTTGATTTCAAAGATTGAACCTAAATCAGTAAGTGAAGCTTGCAATGATGAAAATTAGGCTAAGGAAATGGAAGAAGAATTGATGCAAATTGAAAAGAATCACACTTGGGATCTTGTTCCTAGACCTGAGGACAAAAATGTGATTGGAACCAAATGGGTCTTCCAGAATAAACTGAATGAAGAAGGTTGTAAGAAACAAGGCAAGGTTGGTGTGTAAAGGTTATTCTCAAGTGGAAGGAATTGATTTTGAAGAAACTTTTGCTCCAGTGGCAAGGATTATGGCAGTCAGATTATTTCTTGCTTTTGCTACTTTGAAAGATTTTAAAGTTTATCAGATGGATGACAAATTAGCATTTCTAAATGGAGATTTGGAGGAAGAGGCAGACATTGAACAACTGGAAGTATTTCAGTTGTTTGATCAAGGAGATATGGTTTGTAGACTAAGAAAAGATTTGTATAGACTCAAGCAAGATCCAAGAGCCTAGTATGCTAGATTGGGTAAGCATTTGCTTAAGGTAGGATTTAGCAAAGGTACTGCTAATAGTAATTTGTACTTCAAGACAAATCATGAGGACATTCTAATTGTTGAGGTCTTTGTTGACGATATCATTTTTGGTGGAAATGAATGCATGTGTAAAGCATTTACTGATCATATGAAAAGTGAGTTTGAGATGTCAATGTTTGGTGAGATGAATTTCTTCCTAGGTTTGCAAATTGTTCAGACAGATAAAGGTATCTTCATATTTTAGTCCAAGTATGTGAAAGAATTGTTGAAGAAGTTTGGAATGGAAGATTCAAAGCCAGTAGGAACTCCTATGGTAACCGGATGCAAGCTAAGAAAAGATGATGACCCCCCAAAGGCAAATTATAAAAGGTATAGATCAATGATTAGAGGATTGCTCTATCTGACTCAGACCAGACCTGACATCATGAATGTAGTTGGAGTTGTTGCCAAATTTCAGGCTGATCCAAAAGAATCCCATGTTGTGGCAGTCAAAAGAATTTTTAGATATCTCAAAGGGACAATTGATTATGGACTATGGTATCCAAAGGACAATGATTTCACTCTTTATGCATATATAGATGTTGATTGGGCATGAGATGTGGATGACAGAAAACATACTAGTGGTGGTGCATTCTTCTTGGGAAGAAGATTGGTCTCTTGGATGAGAAAAAAGTTAGAAGTAATTTCTCTCTCTACTGCAGAAGCAAAGTATATAGAAGTAGTGAATAATTGTTCTCAAGTTCTGTGGATGAAGCAAATGTTGAAGGACATTAGTGTTGTGTTTGAGGAGCCAGTTACAATCTTCTGTGATAATCCAAGTGTTATAAGCATTTGTAAGAATCTAGTATTGCATTCAAAGACAAATCATATATCTATCAATTTTCACTTCTTAAGAGAGAAAGTTAATGAGAATGAAGTCAAATTGGAGTTTATGTCTTCCAAAGATCAGATTGCAGACATCTTCACTAAGCCTCTTCCCAAAGATACTTTTGAGTATCTCAGAGAAAAGTTAAGGGTAATTACCCCTCCTGATTAGAACTAAGATGCACTGAGGTGCATCAGTCTGGTGGAACTTACAGTCATATTTTGTGATCCAAATTGATGTTAAAAAGGTACTAGTCAAAGGGGGAGTAGTCAATATGCAAATTTTGGGATCTGTTTGAAGCAAAAAAGGAGAAAAGATAGCAAATATGTGCCCTTTTCCATTGATGTCAAAGGGGGAGAAAAGTCATGTGAAAAACTAGTTGCTGATGTAAGGGGGTGTAGTAAAGGAAGTAGTTACAGAAGCAAGAAGAGAAAGGGGGAGAATTTCTTGTCTTGACGGTTGAATTCAATTTTTCACATCATATGTTGCCATCAATGACAAAGGGGGAGATTGTTACAAATATGTGCCTAAGTGCTGTTGTCATTGATGTCAACATAGTCTTGTTGCCATTGGTGTCAACTGTATCCTATTTTGCTATCTGTATAGAAGATTGAATTGTTGAGGATATTGAAAAAATTAATGATAATCAATGCATGTAGACCATATGGCTACATAGAGGATTGCTAGAGGTTGCTCCACTTAAGAATTGAGAAATCCACATGAAGATTTGAAGAAGTTATGGCCATCTAAGTAGAATCAGTTCTTGTAGTATTCAAAAGAGATAGTGTGATAGTAAGTTGGTCTAGATTGCTCCACAGTGAAATATCTTGGTCTGTAGATCTGAAGGCATGTTTGGGAAGTTAGTGTGTATAATCAACTCCAGTGGTTTGTGGTTTGGAGATCCACAAGCTATCCTTCTAGTTTGACAGTCATGGTAGAGAGTGTTCTTGAGGTTTCAGAGGAAGATTCAAATGTTTTTGGTAATGTGGCTTAGAGTGAATGTTACTAATGATTTCAATGTACTTGTGGAGGTCTCTGGATCATGTGGCTACTTTGTTGGAGGTCTGCATTGAGGTTTAAGCTTGATGATTGAAGATTTCTTCTTTGGGATGATGTTCTTCCCAGTCTTGGCTGACCGGATGTTCCTAGCATATTGCAGATGCTTTAAGAGCTTTTCTATGAAGTGTGGAGTGGTTGTAGAAGTAGATTCAAGTCTCAGTTGTGTTTGGCCGATAATGTGATGATCTGCGTCAAGTTTAGCCGACCTTGTTGATCATTCCAAGGTTGATGAAGCATATACATACTTGTTGAAGAGTCATTGAAAAGCATCCTTACGCAAATCAAATAAAATTTGAATAATGATTAGGAGCAGAGCAAAGAAGAAAAGGAGTGAAAGCAGTATAGAGTGTGAAGAAGAATTTGGGGTAAAGCAAAAGTTCTTAAGCATTCATTGAAACTAAATAAGGCATGAATTAGATGTTATTTCTTAGTTAATTCTTTCTATTCTAAATAAATTCTATAGGCAATGACACTCTCTTTTGAGCAGTGAGCTCTGGGCAGTGCGCTGGAAGGTATGTGCCTTCTATTTTTCTAAAGTACTTTTAACAGGGTACAAATCTTGTGGGTTAACCCCCATCGTGTTTTTTCCCTTAACCCAATTTCCACATCAAAATCTTGGTGTCAAGTGTGTTGATTATGTTTCTACTCTTATGTTGTTGATCTATGATTTAATGTTTACATCATTAATCTGACAGAAAGATAATAAAGAAGGTTAAAAGCAGAAAAAGTTTGTATTGTGGGACAATTGATTCACCCCCCCTCTTAGTTGTCTGGTCTAATTCCAACAATGATATCATTTATCACCTTAGCATATTATCCACATAAACACATCCATCACAACCTCTCCATAATAAACCCCATCCCACACTGGGGACACTTGTCAAGCCTTATTTGGAAGGGATAACTACAACTCTAGCTCATATCATTTTGACAACCAAAAAAACATAGCAAACATCCAAACCAAAACCAAGACACAACCAAAACATAGCAAACATCAAAACCAAAACACAACCAAATATCCCAAAAATAAAAAAAAATCAAAACATCACAAAAATCCAAGCAATAAAGTTGATCCTTTGGCATCAACCATCAACATAATAAATAAGAACTACATCTCATCTCTATCATTCAAAGCCTTGGTCCCGTGGATACAGGGCATGTAGGCAATCTAAGATGTGAAGGAAGCACTCTAATTCAGGCATAGATGATAGCCCCTTTCTCATCATCCATCTTTCATCTTTCTTCTAATCATCCTCCAATCTTCCATCTCACTTTCTTCTATCGTTCATCACTTACATCATCAATAAGCCCATAACTACATATCATTGTAATGTACTTTGATCCCATGGATACACGGTATGTAGGCAGTCTGGAATACGAAGGAAGTATCTAGTACTCAAGCACAGATGATCCACCCCACCTTCACCTTCTTTCATCTTCCATCTTCTTCCCTTTGACTAGCTCAAGAAAGAAGTAGACTATGCACATCAGAGAAAGCTCAAGCACTTTAACAAATTAGGGATAAGCCGAAAACTATTTTTCCACATGCTTTAAGCCAGCATTTTCTATAGCACTTTATCAACATCTTTAGCCTTTAACAGAATACAACTTTCCTCTCAACAAGGCGCCAGCTTAAATCCATCCAAGAGCACTTAAATTTGGCAAGAGAACATGATGATAGTATCTTTTGTTTTATCTTTTAATTTATCTTTTGTCCTTTTCCTATGCCTAATCAAGAATGCCTTGATCTATCATATCTTGGTATGTTGTGATGAAGTACGAAATGGGGCATGGTCATATTGCTTTCATATGTCGTGTCTGTGGGATGATATTATTTTCCTCCTATGTGTATTGGTATCTTGTACGTGTTGGGATTAGCATCTTGCATATCAATATCTTTTGCATCTAAGAAGCTAAATAGTCTCTTACGCATTGAGACTATTCTATGCTAAGACTAGTTCCATACATATAACCAATAAGGTGTCATTATGTGTAGTGGAGATAAGCTCAAACCTTTGCATGTAGCGTCAAAGTCCATCTCAGAACACTAGCTACTATTCATATCTTGTGTATGTTGGTTCAACATCTTGCCCTCATATGTCTCGACAAGATTGTGATGAGCTCCTCCTACACTCTAAGATTTGTATTGTGTGTCAGTTACCCCTTATGCAGTCTTAAGACTGGTGGTGATGAGATCCTCCTACAATTTGGGTTGTGTGTTTACTGTCCATGTACTTGCATTTGCATTCATATATATAAGAAAATGAAAAAGAAGTAATCACTGCATCCACTATATTCTTTGTGTTTTACATGTCTTTAATACTGTCTTCTTCATGTTTTGCATGACTGTAACTATCTTCTCCATGTTTTTTGTTCATGTTATTGTCTTCAATATGTTTAGCATGTCTGCACCATGCTTGGCATGTTTGTTGTGTTTGTTGACCGTACTTTAATACATGTATGGGCCTTGCATTCACACATACATTAAAGTGGGAGCTAAATGTTATGTTAGAAAATGTCCCCTTGGGGGCTTTTCCCTCTTAAGGTTTAGCTTATGGGTCCTTATAATGCATTTAGATCATATTGCATGCTAATTTTGAATCCTAACGAGAAAACCCCTAAGTGTTATGGCAAATAGGACCTAGGGGGTGCTATAATGTTAAGCCCTACCTAGAATAGGGAGGGAGGACTTGGGCACTTGTGCCCTAGTCCTGCCTATTTTGGGTCAGGGCCTAAATCTAAGTGTTGGTTATATGACCATTGTTAGTCCCTATGCCAACACCTTAAGTTTAAATTATGAAATTCTTAGCAGGAAAGTGTGTAGTTGCATTTATAAGCATGTTTAGGACTTCATATGCAAACTAGATGGACATTGTGAACTTGTGATTTTATGTTAAAGTGATTCAAAGCTTTCATTATGTTGTAGAGTAGTATTGTGTTGTTATTGTGTTTGTTTGTTGTAGATTTGACTCCATCTCCTCATGGCATGAAAGAGATTCTTCCTTCCATGAGATCTACACCTCTGAGGTGACATTTGTTTATGTTTTCAATCATTTATCATTTGGATTTTGCCTCTATCCCATAGGGATACGCACTCTTATCTAATAATAGTGTTCAAAAGACTTGAATGTCTCTCTGGGGCTTAACTGAGGCAAGCCTTTAAACACCACAACCTCCAACCACACTCCTTTGTGATTGTAGGTTATATGTACCAAGTTTCACGAAGTGGAGTTGCAGAGGAAGGTTGTAGATGATAAAGATTCAAGATCTGAAAGAAAGAAGATAGAATTGAACATTTTGGGACATGGGAACCTAGGGCAATGTCCTCTGGAGTTTCAGACATTGGAATCTTTGTGATAGTGATATTCTACATCTAAAGAATCCTTGATATCCCAAAAATTATCCTACCTTGGACATAGGGACTAGTCACAGTGTCCTCCACATAACATGTGACAGAAATAGATGGAATAGTGATCATCAATGTCAGAAGAAGTTCTGCATTCTACGAAGAAAACAATACCTTGGACTTAGGCACTTAGGGCATTGTCCTTAAATATTCTTAATTCCAAACTTTGAAAAATGGTTAGTTATTAATCCTGTCCTCTTTCTTAATCTATAAGCATTTGTCTAAATTTACCAGTTTATTCACTATTTTGCATAATTAGGGTTTCTTGCATATTTAAGGATTAAAGTGAGATATTAATTAGCAATTTCTAAGTTTCCACATCATTCCAAGTGACAGCCCAACCTGTTAGGTGATTACTCTCACTTAGTAGAGATTCAACTTGATTGATATGTCCTTAAATGTTTTTTGTGAAAGGAGGATTTAAACCCATCAACACCAAAACATCAATTCAATCAACCCCCTCTTTTCATATTAAACAACTTGTTTAGTTTTCTTCTCTTGCCTTTTCAGAGTCTTTGCATCTTGAGCCTTAGCTCTAGCTTGGTCTATTTGCTCCTTTTTGAATCTTTGCTTTGAGCATATTCTTCCACCCATTTTCTTACCTTTCTTTGTGTTTGTGGTGTGTTTGTTCCAAATGAACTTTGAGAGACTTTTCTTCAAAAGTCCCAAACCTTTCCTCTTTAGGGTCTATGGGTTTTCTCAACATTAGATTTACCAAACTAGTCAAATTGTCCTCTATAACCTCATATGCCATTGCTAGGATGCACACCATTCTTGGATCCACTTCCTCCATGAGGCATAGATCTTTAGTTACCATAAAAACAACATCATCTTTATAATTTTCTACTACACTTCTAGGGATTCTAACCCTAGCTTGTGTTTTGTTCTGGAATACTTTGAAGTATCCCCACAAAGCTACACTTTGAGTACTATCATCTCCAATACTCTGCAAATGGTTTCTGATTTGCATTACTACAGGTGTATGATTCAGCCAAACAATATTGCTCATACCTGGCATCTCCCTCAAGAAGTAGAATAGCAAATAGATGACAAAAGTACCATATTTGAATGAGTACTTGGTGTCTTTGGTTCTCTTCAAGTTTTCTATCAACTGTTTCCAGAGTAATTCACACAAATCATAATCGATATTCTTCTTCACCATCTCATATGCAGTATAGATGGTTGTGGCTAAAACAGAGTTCTCCCTGTTGGAGAAATACACCTTGTAACCAATGACCATAGAGGCAAACTTGACTATTGAATCCTCTATATCATTAACAGTTAGAGCTCTTTTATCAAACATAGCACCAGTTAGCTTCATCACAGTATCATTTTTCATTGATTTGAGCAGTGGAACTATTCTTGAGGAGCACATGCCTGTAAATGCCTTAATGGCATCTTTGGTTATTATGTAAGGCATATGCAACCAAATGAATTCATTATGGATTCTACTTAAGACATACCTAACCCAAGCATCTTCAAAGAAAATAGGAAAATCTATCCATGTGTCCAATTTCTTTTCATGTAGAGCACTGAATTCTTCTTTTAATTCAAATTTATCAATTGATAACTCATCCAAATAGACTTTCCCTAACTTTACATGATCATATTCTTCTATATTTGCATGAATGTAAGCCCTAATATCTTCATTATGCATAACTCCATAGGGTACATAGGAAAACGTACCATCAAGGTCTGTTTCTAGGGACTTAAAATGGATGCTTCTTGAATTTAGGTTGGGGCCTATCAGCTATCTCAACAACTTGTGGAGTAGACATTTCCATAGCTCAATAAAATTTTTCAAGAGTGATGACTATAAATTAGGGTTTGATCACGCCAATCGCTTTGATTTCACCTTTGCTTTGCTGCTTAGATCTTCTTGGTCACTTGAAAGTTGAATGCAATATGAATTTCCTTTGGATGAATTTTCTTATAACCCCTTTTCATCAAAACCTAGATTGCCATAAATGCTATGTTTCAAAAAGTTGTTAACACTTTTCCTGCAACTCACGGTCGATAGAAATTACTCCGCAATCTTTTGCACTAGACTCTTTTCTACCAAAATTTTCTTCAAAATATCAGAAGCACTTTTCAACAATTCATATCTTCGTGCTGGATGTCAGCACCACTTTTTTGGCTAGGGGAGAAGGATTTTTCATTGAAGCTCCCCCTAAGCTAGAGCTCCCAATTTACTTCCAGGAGAAAGTTTTTGTACCAAAGGCTATCATAGACTCATTCTTGACTTTAGTAACATCTTTCTTGATCCATATCTTGTTCATCTCCTTCTTGGTTTCTTCCAGATCAACCTTTTGTATTGGTTTCTTCCTATCTACTGGATTATCCTTCTTTAGGTTCTTTCTTCTACAGAACCTTGCAATATGTCTAGGCCTATTGCAATTATAGCACACAACATTCCTTTGAGTGTTGTTCCTTCCATTCATTTTGGATCTGCATTGGTTAGCCAAGTATGTCCAAATGTATCGCATGTAAAGCAGTTACCATTGAAAGATTGAGTATTCCTTCCATTGTTATATCCATTCCTTATCTGACTTCTATAATCACTAGCTCTATGACAAACTCTCTTTCATGTAAAGTAGTTACCATTGAAAGATTGAGCATTCCTTCCATTGTTATAGTTATTCCTTATCTGACTTCTACATTCATTGGCTCTATGACCAACTCTCTTGCATGTAAAGCACTGACCGAAGAAAGATGGAACATTTTGATTCATTTTGCTCCTACATTGAGTACCCTTTGACCAAACTTATTGCAGGAATAACAATAACCATTGAAAGATGAGTACCTTTGAGCATTTGGTTGCCTGATTGGTAGTTTTCTAGGTCCATTCCTTTGATTCTGAATTTGCTTGCCTTTGTCCTTCTTGTTCTCATCATTCACTACTTGACCTGATTTGGAACTTTCACCTTTCTCAAATCCCAAGCCTTCTTTGTCATCAAGGATTTTATGACTAGCAATCATCTCATCAAGTTTTGTAGAACTTATCTTGAGCTTTTTTTCATAGCTCTTTGCCTTCTCCAAATCTAACTTCAGGTTCACAACTTATTTTTCAACCTTTGCACATTCTTTTGATTTGCCTTTCACCAATTGATTTAGGTCTTCTTCAGCTTTTTCCTTATCTTCAACTTGCACTTTCAAATCATTCAAGGTTTCATTTGCTGATCTCAATTGTTCACTAATCTCCTTATGCTTTTCTTTAAACTTCTTGACTTGCTCTCTCAACTTTCTGATGCAATCATCTGCTTCCTTGATATTTTCCTTTAGATCTAGATTTTCCTCTTCAGTCCTTTCAAGGTCTTCAAGAGAAACTTTAAGTTCTTCATTATTGACAAACATACACTCTTCTTCTGTAATTCCAATTGGATGAATTTCTTCTAGAGGAGTAGGATACCTTCTAGCTACCATGTGTTAAATCTCCAAGATCTTCCTCAAGATGTTAGATTTCTTCCAAGGAACCAAGCTCTAATACCAATTGTTGAGCACCCAGAATATTAAGAGGGGGGGTGAATCAATATTCTATTAAACCATTCACTTATTAAAACATGAATCCATTTTCCACATTCAATAATAGTGTTATCACCCAGATTTGCACCCTTCGCATGCAGCTGTGACACCTCATGCAACCTGGAGTAACATTGGAATGATCTCGAAGTGTGGGACCTTGCATTATGAGATCAGACCTCCAAAGAAGGCTGATTCCTTGCTCCAATCCTACTACTTAGAGCGATGATACTAAATCTAGTGCTAAAAACTTGCAGGGGAAAGAGTTAGAAGGGGAACTGAAGGGAAAAAAGAGGTGATACACTAGATTTAGTGAGAGATGGTGGTCATAGTGTGAACACAACAATGATTCTTTCGATACTGAAGAAAGATTTGCACAGATTTAAGGCTAGTTTGAGGCTTCGGTATGAAAGCTAAACCTATAGAGGGGCCATTTTACCCACAGAACAGACTAAAACTTCAAATTAAACATAGAAATTTAGAGATAAAAGAGGCAAAAATCAGCATCTATTAATCATGAAGGCCCAGAAAACTATTACAATGCAGAACATTTCATAGTAGAATTACACCCATTTAGCTAATTGCACTCATTGGTGGGTAAAGGAAGACAGCAGAGGCCAGATTCAGGCACAATGAGTCACATTCCCTTATCCTTGTAGTTACACTAAAATGGACTGACTACAAAAGGAATTTAGCAGCATGACAGCCCCAAAAATACCATCACCCCTTTAAAAGAGATTTTACACTACTTAAATAGGTCAGATTCATGCCAGAAAACAAGGAGTCGCTCATTCACAGAACCTAGGCCATAAATGCTAGTAGCAGGAGAGTATAGGCAAAGGCATGGCAAAGGGACAGGGGCCATGTTATCACTAGGAGAAAACATAGGAAACGGCAGCCAGGACATGAGATAGGATAGGGGATGGAGAAGCAACCCCTAAAGTCACCGTCCAATGCATAGAAATTGGTCCTGCAAGACAAAGAGCCCATAAGCCATGAATGCACCTGCAAAAATTCACCAACTCGAGCCACTGTGAGGAGAAAAACCCCTCAAAACATCAAGACGGCTGCTGAAATGTCCAATCGAGAAAAATATGCAAAGCCAGATCGGGAAAATGAAAACTAGAAAATCCCCCCAAAAAATCTACTCAAATGAAAGAGGAGGCAAAAACAAGCATTTTTGCCTCTTACAGCATGTCAAAATATCTGGTCAATTGCCTGTATCTATCATTTTTGCACCTGTGTACATATCGGCCTTTGAAAATACCTCAGATCCTGACTTTGCATACTTTGGAAACTTTGTATGTATCTCCACATTTTGGTGCCAAAAGGCTTCTGCAATCACTCTCAAAAAGCATTTGAAACTGCCTTGCATATGCAAGAGCCTTTGTATATGCATCTGCCGTTGCCATGTGGGACCTCCTGATTTGCCGTTGAGTTGGTCTGTTTTTGGTGGCACTGGGAAACTACATTTTTCCTTTGTGTATCGCATGCACATACAAACATACAATCACATATACAATGCACTGTGGACTTGAAACTGCATCAGCTACATTTGATCTTTTCATGAAATCTGGTTTGCATATTGAAGTGCATTTGGGGTTGTATATGCGAACATACAACCGCCAATATACAAGCAATGGGCCCTGCCCTTGTCTTCCCTTTTGTATCTTCTACTTGCATATCGACATATACAACACCGATATATAAGCTGCGGACCTGAAACTCTTTATGAAACCATTGAAAAATGCAATTGGGTCTAGGTTTGTATGTTAACTTTTATATATGCAAATATACAACTGCATATACAAACCACTGTAGCATCTTTTGAATGTACATGACACTACCTTTTTGCCTTTACACATCTTGACTTGCATGTTTACTTTGTATATCCTTTCTACAGCAACCCTTGTATATTTCCCTGCGGCATTGTAGCAAATGTACATTGGGGCTTTGTATGTCAAATATACAATGCAATATATAAACCTGCCAACATATAAAGAGGGAATCTTGAGGAATATGCCCGCAACGTATGCTTCCCTTGTATATTTCTCTTGTATATTGCGAACATACAAAGCAATATACAAGCCTTTGACATGCAACCGTGGAATCTTGGAAAGAATATCCCCAGAATGCATCTTATACATTGTATGTTTCACTTGCATCTTTACTTGTATATCGCTGATATACAAACCCAGAATATTCTCGGGAATCTGTGAAAGATTCCTAAAATTTATATGTCTTTCCCTGGCCCAATATACATTCAAAAAATGCATAAAACTTAAATTTTTCAACATTTCCTAAGGCCAATAGAGATTTTGAAGCCCACTAAATGCATATTTGAATTGTATGTTTGACCAAACTTTGACCATCAATAACTTCTTTATTTGGCCGAATTTCAGTGTGATGTAAAAAGCAAACCTGCCTATTTTTTCAAGCTCTTTCCAATGGTAAGGTTTTTTTTAGGCAAGGTTTCTTAGGAAATTTGGCACTTGCTTTATAGGGACCTCCTCAAGGGATTTTCAGGGAAAATGCCAGGTGGACCATTTGGCTCTGAACAAAGGAAAAAATGGGTCAACAATTTGGTGACTTCTATGGGGTGTTTGCCTGCTAAATAAAGATTAGTGGTCCTATACATCCATTGGGCATGGAGTTAAGTGTAAAAGATGCTAGAAAATTGGGAACTGCCTCCAAAACACAAAAGGGGGAAGAGGCCTGCATTCTCCTAATGACAATGCATCCTATGCAGAAGCACTTAGGGAAAGGGAAAACTAAGGAAGAAATGAAACCTACTCTAATCCTAAACTAACCCGTCAGACATTACTTTAAACAAAGCCATTAATTGATTCTTGAAAGTAACTACCCTTCCTTAATAATTTACAATGTTTCCCACTCATGTGGGCAGATAAAAAGAGATAAAGGGGAAATGTACATATGACAAATTGAGAAAATACCCCCCACAAAATAGAGATAAACTCACCTATCCACCTGGATTGATCACTGATGTTGCTAACTTGTGTTGAATAAATGGGCTGATCCCACTCATTTTGATGCTCAATTCATAATTAGAGATAAGCATGACAAGTGGTGACTTCTCTTGATGTGTCTCCAGCTAGGCTAGATGCCTGATTGGGCATTCCATTGAAATGACATGCAAATCATGATGACTGATTTCATGTCTCTGCTCAAGGCTTTCTCCTTCTTCCTTCAAAGAAACCAAGAATATTGCTATAATGTCATCATGGATGCATTCTCCAAACCTTTTTTCTTTCTGTTTATGGTTGTCCTTGTTCATGACTAAGGTATGACAAGAGAGGAGACAATTTGAAAGCTCGGAAATGATAGCATTATCTTCACCTCGCATGATAGTTTGCCATGTTGATTCCTCCTCCATGGTCAATGGAACATCCTCTTTTGTTAGAACAACTAGTAGCTCATCAAAGCTATCAGCTCTTAGAAGACCTTTACAAATAGCTGACTCAAGCTCAAAATTCCCATTATTACTCAAAGAAGTGTCCTCCAAATCAAGCATTTCTTCTTCAATAAAGGAAAGCAAAAGTTTAAACAATGAGGTAGCCTCTTCCTGTAGACTTTCATTTGCTATGTCAGCCTCAAACTCTTCTATACAACAGAAAGGAAGCTCCTCCAACCAACTGAGATCTTGCAAATCAATGTCATCAGCCTCGACCTGTAACAAATTGTCATTATTTTCAGTGTTCTCTTGTTGCTGCATATCCACAACCAACTGCTCATACTCTTCATCTTCAACATAATCAGGTAGCTCATGAAGTAGGGCAGCATCATCTATTTCTAAAGTGGCCCTAGCAACCTCCTCCTCAATGCCTCCATCCTTTGACTGCAGGATGTTAGAGCATGTTTCTATTTGTATATTTGGTGGAGGGTCTTCACAGGGTGAAAAAGATGGCCCTTTCCAACTTGGAACCCTAAAGGTAGAAGGCTGCCTGAAACTTGGAATTATGACAGGCTTGGATTCTATAGCCTCTTCCTTCACAAGATTTGGCATTTTATAACTAGGATGATTGGCCCAAGAAGGCTGCCATGACAGAGGAGTCTGAGCCACAAACACAGTTTCACCTTGGTTTGGAGAATGGACCTGCCTAAAGCTGGGAATAGGAGAGAAACTATTTACTTTGAGCTCTTGTTCTGGAGCAAGCAACTGTTTCATTTGTTTCTCCCTATCTATAACTTGCATGTTCAAGCATTCCCCCTCATACACTTTTCTATTTTCTACCTCCTGCTCTGTCAAAAAAGCTTGATATGCAAGCTCCTCTTGCTGCGTGTTATACTGTGCTTCTCTACCTATTTCTTTAGAAATCCAGCAACAAACTCTTAATGCTACCCAAATCAGTATCATTTTGGGACTGACTAGGGAGGTTGTGTGTTTGATTTAGAGTAGAATGGCTTTCACAAGGCTAACTATAGGTATGAATGGGCTGCAAACAAGGATAAGTAGGATTGGCTTGAAAATGCCCCTGCTGCTAAGGCTGATCATAATGAGGCAAATAGCTATTTGGCATAAATATAGAGGCATTTGGGGCTTGGTATTGTTGATATGGGGACCAACAACCTATGTTTGAGTTAGGGGTAGGGAAATAGCCATATTTCCCATAAAATTCTGACACTTATAGCATCTAAATGCTGGATATTCATAAATATGTTAGAATAAGAGCAAAATAGGTCTGCAACCAAAGAAAAACCAGATACATACCAGAAAGGGAGTCGCCAGGTGATTGAAATGCTTCTAGAAGCTGAATAGACCAAGGAAAAAATCACCAAAATCCTGGCCTTTGATGAAATTTTAGGTAATTGGGCTGCTGAAACCAGCTGATTCTTTCAGTAGAGTCACCATAGTGTTGTTGTACTACCTCCAAAGGCTAGTAATACTAGGAGAAACACCAAATCTCTTAATATCTTGATGAGAAATTCATCGAACTTGTCCCACCGGGCATGCCAGAAACTGTTATCACCCAGATTTACACCCTTTGCATGCAGTTGTCACACCTCATGCAACCTGGAGTAACATTGGAATGATCTCAAAGTGTGGGACCTTGCGTTATGAGATCAGACCTCCAGAGAAGGCTGGTTCCTTGCTCCAAGCCTATTACTTAGAGTGATGATACTAAATCTAGTGCTAAAAGCTTGCAGGTGAAAGAGTTAGAAGGGGAACTAAAGGGAAAAAAGAGGTGATACACCAGATTTAGTGAGAGATGGTGGTCATAGTGTGAACACAACAATGATTCTTTCGCTACTGAAGAAAGATTTGCACAGATTTAAGGCTAGTTTGAGGCTTCGATATGAAAGCTAAACCTGTAGAGGGGCCATTTTACCCACAGAACAGACTAAAACTTCAAATGAAACACAGAAATTTAGAGATAAAAGAGGCAAAAATCAGCATCTATTAATCATGAAGGCCCAGAAAACTGTTACAATGCAGAACATTTCATAGTAGAATTACACCCATTTAGCTAATTACACTCATTGGTGGGTAAAGGAAGACAACAGAGGCTAGATTCAGGCACAATGAGTCACATTCCCTTATCCTTGTAGTTACACTAAAATGGACTGACTACAAAAGGAATTTAGCAGCATGACAGCCCCAAAAATACCATCACCCCTTTAAAAGAGATTTTACACTACTTAAATAGGTCAGATTCATGCCAGAAAACAAGGAGTCGCTCATTCACAGAACCTAGGCCATAAATGCTAGCAGCAGGAGAGTATAGGCAAAGGCATGGTGAAGGGATAGGGGCCATGCTATCGCCAGAAGAAAACATGGAAAACGGCAGCCAGGACACGAGATAGGACAGGGGATGGAGAAGCAACCCCCAAAGTCGCCGTCCAACGCACAGAAATTGGTCCTGCGAGACAAAGAGCCCATACGCCATGAATACACCTGTAGAAATTCACCAACTCGAGCCATTGTGAGGAGAAAAACCCCTCAAAACATCAAGACAACCACTGAAACGTCCAATCGAGCAAAATATGTAAAGCCAGATTGGGAAAATGAAAACTAGAAAATCCCCCCAAAAAAATCTTCTCAAATGAAAGAGGAGGCAAAAACAAGCATTTTTGCCTCTTACAGTGTGTCAAAATTCATTGACATGGGGAAGATATCGGCGGTCAAAGATCTGGTCAATTACCTATATATATCGCTTCTACACTTGTGTATATATCGGCCTTTGAAAATACCTCAGATCCTGACTTTGCATGTGGAAACTTTGTATGTATCTCCGCATTTTGGTGCCAAAAGGGTTCTGCAATCGCTCTCAAAAAGCATTTGAAACTACCTTGCATATACAAGAGCCTTTGTATATGCATCTGCCGCTACCACATGGCACCTCCTGATTTGCCATTGAGTTGGTCTATTTTTGCTGGCACTCAGAAACTGTATTTTTCCTTTGTGTATCGCATGCACATACAAACATACAATCGCATATACAATGCACTGTGGACTTGAAACTGCATTAGCTGCATTTGATCTTTTCATGAAATCCGGCTTACATATTGAAGTTTATTTGGGGTTGTATATGTGAACATACAACCGCCAATATACAAGCGATGGGCCCCGCCCTTGTCTTCCCTTTTGTATCTTCTACTTGCATATCAACATATACAACACCGATATACAAGCCACGGACCCGAAACTCTTTAGGAAACCATTGACAAATGCAATCAGGTCCGGGTTTGTATGTTAACTTTTATATATGCAAATATACAACTGCATATACAAACCACTGTAGCATCTTTTGAATGTACATGACACTGCCTTTTTGCCTTTGCACATCTTGACTTGCATGTTTACTTTGTATATCCTTTCTACAGCAACCCTTGTATATTTCCCCGCGGCACTGTAGCAAATGTACATTGGGGCTTTGTATGTCGAATATACAACGCAATATATAAACCCGCTGACATACAAAGAGGGAATCTTGAGGAATATGCCTACAATGTATGCTTCCCTTGTATATTTTCTCTTGTATATTGTGAACATACAAAGCAATATACAAGCCTTTGACATGCAACTGCAGAATCTTGAAAAGAATATCCCTAGAATGCATCTTATACATTGTATGTTTCACTTGCATCTTTACTTGTATATCGTTGATATACAAACCCAAAATATTCCTGGGAATCTGCGAAAGATTCCTGAAATGCATATGTCTTTCCTTGGACCGATATACATTCAAAAAATGCATAAAACTTAAATTTTTCAACATTTCCTAAGGCCGATAGAGATTTTCAAGCCCGCCAAATGCATATTTGAACTGTATGTTTGACCAAACTTTGACCATCAATAACTTCTTTATTTGGCCGAATTTTAGGGTGATGTAAAAAGTAAACCTGCCTATTTTTTCAAGCTCTTTCCAATGGTAAGGTTTTTTAGGCAAGGTTTCTTAGGAAATTTGGCACTTGCTTTATAGGGACCTCCTCAAGGGATTTTCAGGGAAAATGCCAGGTGGACCATTTGGCTCTGAACAAAGGAAAAAATGGGTCAACAAATAGTAAAGTAAATCAAGCATAGAAGGCACAACCATAAACCATAACACATGACCACCAAGATTTTTATGTGGAAAACCGAAAAAGGGAAAAAACATGGTGAGTGTTAGCTAACAATATATTATGTACTATCAATACAAAATTACAAAGAGGCTCACTACCTGAGGGCTCACTGCCCTAAGGACTCACTGTCCAGAAAGATGTTCACTGCATACAAGCTTACTGCCAAAAGAAAAGAAAGAGAGAATGGGTGTCTCACTGCCAAAATGAACTATTGCAGTTGCATCTACAAATGCATGGGGTATAGCTCTAATGAACCTCAAAATATTGTCTCAAAACTCTTCATCCTGATGTGCTTTGTCACACTGCTCTACTCTTCATAAAACTTCTTCTCAAACACTTGTCACACTGATCAGATAAAAAAACTTCATACATGTCACACATATGCATTCATATTCACATTACACCCTTCAAACACCAAAGTGAATCTCATATATATATCTGCAACACTTACCAACTTCAAATTAGGTCAGCCTGCTAGGATGAAACATGTAGGTATACAATATGTAGCTTGTCGGCCTAATTCATTCACCAAAATACTTTTCAAACCAAAAAAATACTTGAAACACATTCTCATATGTCATCTCCAACTATAGAATCACTTAGAACATGATTCTAATCAATAGATTCTTCTGCACAAAGATTATACTATCAAGTCGGCCTCATACATAGACTAGCACAGGTTCAGTCCAACTGTTAGATCATAACTTTCAATGTGGACTACAAAACTCCTTCAAATTCACAACTAAGACTCCTTAGACATCCCAAAACATAACTTCCAAACCATAGAACAAAATATTTACATGCAGAAAAATGCAGAGTATCAGAAGCTAGACTTTGTTTCTATCAAACACTGTAAATGCATGTAGCCATACATAAGTCCTCACAATTGACTTACTGGTCGACTTCAACCTTTCAAACTTTGGATTTAGAGACTTCAAACATGTGTTTACAACATTTCAAAACTGTAGGAGAAAATATCCGATACTAGAGAAATGCAGACCAAACCAAATAGGTGTTCTGCCTTGTTTAACATTGTACTTTGTTATGTCGAACTTATGCTATTTACAACTATACTTATGAAATTCATCAAAAGATAAAACTATGGAATTGAAGACATCTAAGGGATACTAACATCTTACTAGAACCATAGAACTTGATCTTCAAATGCGAACCAATGCTGACCATAATACTGTAGCTCTATAGTCTTCTCTGTGATCTGCCAACAGTTAGTTAAAATACTTAAGTCTTCTTTCCAGACTAGAATTCTCTGTACACATGACTTCATGTGGATTACTATAACCTCACAACCCTTTTGAGTCCTTGTTATTTTTTGCCATCAATGACAACACCATTCATACATCATACTTAGTCAATCTAAGTCATACCAGTAGTGTCTTTATCAATGATGTTTGCCAGGTTGCCAACACTACTGATGTAGTATATTTCTCATTCCTTTCGGGTCTTGTCATGTTGTGCTAAAAGAGCTCCTAGTGTTGTTAATGTTACTAAAATGTATAATAGTAGGGGTTGATCTAAATTAGGAGGCATGCGCACTGGAGGAGAAGCAATGTATTCCTTCAATTGATCAAATACTTGTTGACATTTTTCATCCCAATGGAATGCTACATTTTTTTGTAGGAGATGTGAGAAGGGATGACACTTATTGGCTAGCTATGTAGTAAACCATCTTATTACTTGCAGTTTTCCTTGAAGGCTACATAGTTGTTTTAAATTCTTTGGTGGAGGCATATCTACTATGGCTTTGACTTTTGTAGGATCCACTTCAATGCCTCTTCGAGAAACAATGTAGCCTACTATTTTTCCATATGTACCCCAAAAACACACTTTTTTGAATTAAGACACAAGCTGTACTATTCCAAATGGTCAAAGATGTTTCCCAAAACTTGCAAACATGTTTCTCTTGTCTTTGACTTCCCCAAGTGAACATTGACATAATCTTCTATTGTTTTGTGTAGCATGTCATGGAATATCATAGTCATTACCTACTAATAGGTTTCTCCAGCATTCTTAATCCCAAATGACATAACCTTCCAATAATATGCACCCCATGGACATGTGAAAGCTATTTTATCTTGGTCTTCTAATGCTATACGAATCTGGTTATACCCTGAAAATCCATCCATGAGTGATAACATTTCCTATCCCATTGTCAAGTACACAATGATGTTAAAATGTTTGGTAAAGGGAAATCATCCTTATGACATGCCTTGTTATGATCTCTAAATTTAGAGAAAATATGAATGCCCCCTATTATTTTAGCTATTGGGACAAGATTGGATACCCACTTAGGATAATCAATGGGGTGGATGAAGTTATCTTGCAGCAACTTTTGTAATTCAACTTTCACCAAGAGTGTGATCTGTGGATACATTTTTTGAGTTTTTTTTAATAGGCTTAGCATATGGATGGATAGCAAGATAGTGCAAGACAAGTGCAGGATCTAATCCTAGCATATCTATGTATGTCCATGAAAAGTTATGAGATCTTTCTTTGAAGAATGTAGAAAACTCTGATTACTCCAATGGGGTTAAAGATGCAACTCTAAAAGTGATCTTTGGTGTATCTATGGTTCCTAGATTCATTTCTTTTTCCTCTTCTACCAAAATTATGGACTTATCTCAATAGAACCTTGGTACTTTAGGGAGATCAAGTTCCTCATCCTCTAGCCCCTTAGAGAGGTTTTCACTAGAGGATAAGTCCTTTATTTTTTACCTTTTTGTCATCCAAAAGTGCCATATTATGGTTTTCACTAGGGGATGTTATTTTTATATTCTTATTTTTGCGACTAAGGATCTTTACGGTCTCCCCAAAGTAGGCATGTGTGTTGAGCTCAATGGCATATCCTACTTTGTGATCCCCCAAGGGAAGATCTTATCTGACTCCCATAAGTTCTACTATGGCCTCATCATTCTAGAAGGTGTCAAGGACAGGAGGCTGTTGTTGGTCCAAATCTATTAGTTGGGGATAGACAAGGAGAAGTTCATTGGATAGGGGTGAGATGGATGAAAAGGTATATAGTGCAAATGGCCATGTCTTGGAAGAGGTCAACAATATGTTTGAAGGAGTCATTGTGGGAAGCCTTGTTGGTTCTCTCAACGTTAAGAAAGTCCTTAGCTACCTCACTAAGTATACATTCAAGTTCCAAGGGTTGAGGCTCAGGTGTCCCATACCCTATGCCTTGATGGAAATAACCTTGTGTAGCTTTGATGGGCACAGTGGTACCTTGTTCATGCAAACCTAGACCTCTGTGTCCTTTTTAACCCATGTTCTTAATGATACAAAGACCTTTTCAGTACTTTTATAGAGGTAGGGAGATGGGCTTGTCTTCCTTGTATTTGTAGAGCCACTTTGATATGTCTTCAAGGTCATCTTGGTCCATGAGATTCTTGCATTCAAACATGCCTTTTATGACTACTTTTGACATTGAGTTGGAAGATTTTGGCCACCCATATGATTTTGAGGAGGGTGGGAGTTTTTCTATGCAGAAAGCTCCATACATGTTATATTCTCGATACCCTTGGTCAGTTATCTTGACCTTGACCTTAGGAATAGTGGATGGTGAAGTGGAGCATGATGCAAGATTAGATGGATCAACATATGATGTGGATGATTTGACAACATCATTAATGGGACATTGATTAAAGTTCTTATACCTTCTTTACAACATTCTGTAATATTGGAAAGGACAGGGATAGACATAGATGGTTACTTTAGTCCCATTATAGGGGAACTTAAGACAATGATTGAAGGTGGATGGAATGGCTTGCATGGCATGAATCCATGGGTATATGAGGAGATTATTATATGGGAGGTCAAGGTCAAGTACTTGATATGTGGTATCCAAAATCATAAGTCCCACCTAGATGGGTAACTTAATTGTTCCTTTGGATTATCGTTCATTATAATCATATCCTTTTATGGCGATGCTTCTACTAGAGTCTACCACCTCATCAAAATATCCCAAATATTTGATTAGTTTGAGAGTGCAAAGATTTAGGCCAGACCCACCATCAACCAAGATTCATTTGATGATATGCTTGTGGATACAAACTTCAATATGTAGAGCGTCATTGTTAGATGGGTCTGATGATGGGAGGTCTTTATCAAGGAATGTGAGATTAATTAGGGATACATGTTTCTTGCAAGGCCTTGTCAAGTATGTCTTTGTGAATAGGCGATGTACAAAGCAACTCCAGGATGGAAATATGAGTTGGAGTTTTACCAAGATGGTAAAGGATACTATACTTTCTAGAGGATGTGGATGTAGATAGGGATAGTTGAATAGTTACACACCCTCGGTGGGTGGTAACAACACAATTAGGGCTCTTGGAGTTGATAGTTATGGTGGCTATTCGAGGGGTGTATTCTTCTATACAACCTATGATGGAGTCATATGAAGAAAAGGAAGAATTAAAATTTTTGGATGGATTAGAGGATTTCCCCTTACCATGTTTAGGAAGGGGATCTTTGTACGCACCAAGATTCTCATTAGGTGATTTATTTGGGGGATCATCAATTGAAAATTCACCCTTATCAATTAGGTCTTGTATAGAGTTCTTCAATCTCATGCAATTAGGTGTCTTATGGCCCTTAACCCTATGGTACTCACAATAAGCATTCTCATTAAACCATGAGGTCTTGATTTGGTTGTCATCATAGGGCCTAACCATGGGGAGTTTGATCAAATCAGCTTAGACCAACTTGCACAAAATGGATTCAATGGATTCCCCTAATGGGGTGAATTTTCGTTTTGGTGTATTGTTTTGCTTAGGTTCACCCTTAGGTATGTTAATGTTGTTGTTGGATGTTTCAGGGGTGGATGGTGAGGGTGTATGTATGTTTTGGATGTTCTTAATATCTGTGACACCATTGTTAACAACATTCTTTTTTATCTCAAAATTACAGCTTGTCTTTTTATTGGGAGTTGTTATTTCTATGGTCTTTGTCCTTGTAATGTTTGACAACCCCTTTGGTGATGAGGGCTTTTTCAATCGTAGTGACTTTATCTATGATTTATTTGAAGGTTGAGGCACATTGTATTTTTAAATGAAATCCTATCTCTTGGTTTAATCTTTGAAAAAACATTTTGACAAATTGTTTCTATGGGATAGGCCATGGGAGCTTGCTTACCAACCTTCTCCATCTTTATAAAAAGGATGTGAAGGCTTCCCCATTCCTTTTCTTAGTATTACAAAATTATGTCATAGATACCTCATGTTTTATGTTATAAGAGAAATGATTGATGAATCTCTCTATGAGTTCTAAGAATGTTTTGATACCATGAGGTAGATGGGAAAACCATTCTATGGATTTTTCTCCTAAGCTTCTAGGAAGAAGTCGCATAAGGTAGGTATCATCATGAGAAAATTCAAGGCAAGCGATGTAAAATTCATGAAGATACTCTCTAGGGTCCCCCTTCCCTTTATATTTGTCAACTTTGGGTGTTTCAAAATTATGAGGGAAAGGGGTCATGACAATTGAGCTATCAAATGGATATGGGAAAACACCCTCAAAAGAGCATTTCTTTTTCATATAGCCTTGTTGTATATCATCTAATGTTTTGGTTAACTCTTGGAGGGTTTGTGTGATATAAGATGTAGGTGGTTGTGGTTGAGGTGTATTGGTATGATGTTGTGCCAAGATTTGTTGGAATTGTGATATGTTCATGGGATTTTGTTGGAATGTGTTGTGGGTGTTTTGGTTTATAAGTTGTTATTAAGGGATGAATTTGTGTCGGAAAGGGGTTGGGAGGTTAATGATATGTTTTGAGTGCTTATGTTATATGGAATCCCATATGGTTAGGAGGTGGTAGGGATGGTATTAGAAGTTGATGGAATGTTTTATGCCCCTATGATGTTGCTCATGTCAAAGGTTGTGGTTGGGTTTTATTGTGAGGTGTTTGTGGGATTTGTCTTGTAGGTGGATGGGTTTTGTGGGATGTTTGCATTGCTAGGTAAGGTAGCACCATGTTGTAGTAAGACCACAAGATAATGATTTGGGTCTGATCTTAGAACTCGGTCCAACATATCCATGCACTCAATATTTTGTGTTAACTCTAGAATTTCTTGGTCTTGGTTAGGTCATTGTGGTGTTTGGAGAAGAGAGGAAAATACTCCCTCCTCTTGGTCATTAGTGTTCCAAATTTCATTTGATTGGTGAGATGCCATTTTGTTTGCTTGTACTCTTGTGATAATGGGCATACAAAGGAAAATGACCTAGGTTATAGATATTGGGATGTGTGTTTGCGATTTTTAAGACTTCAGGACAAGGTTTAAAATTTTCTCAAGATTTTTAGACCAAGATGGATGAGGATGATAGGATAATGATTTGGGGTGATGATCTTAGAGAGATTTGGATACTTTGGATGAAAATCCAAAAGATTTTAAGGTAAATCTAGATCCTTTTTATGGATTGAAGGGTTGTTATCCCTTCCATACTTAAATTAGACAAGATCCTAAATAAAGAAGAGGATAAGGGATACTCTCACTTGGGGTAGACAAAACACCTAAGTAGAATGGGATTCTTAGAGTTAACCAACTTAGGAGTAATCTAGGATCCTAAGTTGATTTATCTAAGGTAGATAGGAATAATTTACACAATACTTAAGGTAGACAAGATCTTAAGCACTATGAAAATTAGTGGAAGATAAAAAAGATCTAGATTTAGACTCTCACAAATTTGGTTTTGTTAATGGATTGGTTGAGATATTTTATTAATGAATTTGGTCCAAGATAGTTTTAAGGTTTGACACAAAAGATCCCAAAAGTTTTGATTTTGGATGAGATGACAAATGGATAGAATGGATGTAATGTTTTTGGAAGGTGGAAATATAAAATGGAGCGACTGATGATCAGAGACAAGGTCAAGTCTGGTGTATGTCCAGATTATAGATAGAAACATTTGATTTGGGCTCTTAGAGTGACAGGTTCGGATGCTAGAGAGTACAAGAAAAAGCACTGATAGATCACTCTCAAGAACTGATAGAGAAGGGAGAGGCACTGATAGGGTAGGTAGAGGTGCTAACAGAGTAGTCAAAGGCACTGACAAATTGGTCACAAATGCTAAAAGGATGATTAAAGGAACTAATATAGTTTGCAAATATTTTTTGAATGAGATCAAAGGTGCTAAAGGTTGACTCAAAGGCACTGACAGTCTATTTAAAGGTGTTGGAAGGGAGATCAAAAGTGATGAAAGAGTCTTCAAGTTTGATAGAGTTTGCACAATGATGACTATTTAGAAGTGCTAAAGGACTAGTCATAGACTCTAATAGGGTAATCATATGTGCTAATAGAGTAGTCAAAAGTGTTAAAAGGTATGTCAGGGACACTAAGATGGTTGTTAGAGGTGCTAATATTTGGATCAAATGTGCTAATATGATAGTTTAAAATGTTTAGGTCTGATGGTTGTGAGTGACAGTCAAAGGTGCTAATGGAATGGTCAAATGCACTAACAACGTGGTTGTGAGTGCTAACAGATTGATTAGGGGCACTATTTTGAAAGGTGTTGACTACTTGGTGGATTTCTTGGCAAGAGACTTGCAAACAAAATGCACAATGGCTAAGATTGGTGTGAATTTCTTCATGGATGATAAGGCTTATATAGGTCTAACACATAGAAGACACTCTAAGTACATGAAAAAACCTAAAATCATTCAAGAAGGTGTGACACATCTTGTAGATCTCATGAAATGGACGTGGGCCAATCCCAAATCAAAATAGATAAGAGATTGCTCCCATTAATACCATAATGCCATAGATTATATAGATAGGGAATATAAGGTCCTTGACCACCTTATACCCCTTACCTTGGAGAGTTTCATCCTTCCCAAAGTAGACCCTATCTCAATTATGATGGTACATGTGAGCATCTTCCCCTCCTACTGCAGTGGTGCACCACAAGATGTGATGACTGAAAGGTCTTAGCTAGGTTTGACAAGGTTGCTAGGGGAGTCCTCTAGATACATGAGGTACAATGAGTCCCAAATCTATGAATGGAGATCATATCTTTAAAGGTGAGGCTAGGACGGTCTCTCCTATCCTCTTCACCACCAAGACTCGGTAGACCAAGGGTCTCAGGGCTTCCTGAAGCATGACAATGGCCACTCGTTGAGGAAAAGATTTAGCTCTACCCCTTTATATACCCCACCAGGACACATGGTTGAGGTCATCCCTTTAGGGGAGGAAATCCCCAAGCAAGCCTCCTAAAGTTGAAGATTACACTTGGTGTTTTTAATCCCTAGGCTTGTACGAGGTGCAAGGGGAGAGCATACACACTCAAGTGAACCTTGGGATAACAAATAAGAAAAGAATGATAATGAAAGGACTTTTGATCCCCAAGATAACCCAAGGTTGTAAGGGGAGAGCATACATCCTTTCAATACCCACAAGCATGGAAAACAATTATTTTAACCCCACTAATGTAATGTGTAATTAAAACTAGTGGAAAAATAAAATACTTTGACTACAGTGCTGTAGAAAATAGTTAGTAGTCTCTATTTTGGTCTTGGACATATGAAATAGAACCGCAAAGATAGGTTAGCTCAAGATAAACAAGTAGGATTAGTTTCTGAGAAGGCATAATAGACAAAGCTTATGTGGTAATAGATAGTTCAAATACGTTGATAGACAAAGTATAAGTGTTGACAGTTAGAGTATAGATGCTTCCAAATAGAGTACATACATTGATAGACAAAACAAAAGTGCTAAATAGTGATAAAAAGCACTAGGAGATAATATAAAAATCTCTAAAGTATGGCTTGAAGGTGCTAAAAGGTATGGGAAAAGTGCTATAAGATATATCATGGGTGCTAAAAATGTCGAGTCATTATACATGTATTGTAATTGAACCTGTGAGCAAAGGCACTGAAGGAGATGGCGTAGATGTTGAGGCTGAACAGAGACCAAGGTCCTACTGAAAAGATTAGGTTTCTTGAAAAATAGAAGCTAAGCAATGACCCATATTACAGATAATTGTTGGGGTTAGGTTAAAATACTATAAAAATAGACAATATGAACAAAACCTAGCAATGTAAAACCCTAGGTCAATGAAAAGGACAAACAACAAAACCTTTTTTCAACAACCTACAAAGAAAGTGTTAGATTCCTATACATAATGTCCTGAACAGGTCAAAAACACATGTTAGCCTAATAAAAAGTGTCTAACTGATAAAAACCTAAGACCAACAACATCAAACAACAAGGTTAGCCAATAGACACAAAAGTGCTAAAGAGAGTAGTAGAAGCGCTAATAAAGGATCAAGAGTGTTGAACTAAACTTGCAAAAAAAATGATTAGTGTAAGCAAAAGCACTGACAGAGTTCTCATAAGTGCTAATCACCAAACCTTATGCAGAAATATCATTATAAACAAAATCACTAATAGAGACCACGTAAGTGCTAAACCTAGAAGCAAATGTGCTAGTAGAATAGTCAAAAGTGCCAACCTGGCACTTGCAAATAGAAACATAGAAACACTTCCAAAAATCATTAGTTCTTAGGACCTGGGGTCCCATTGAGCATGCGAAATGAAGAAAATGGAAACAACAATTGTGAATAAACACAAAGTTAAAGCAAATTAGGGCATAATACCTTCAAATACCTTATTATTCTACCCTCCTAGATAGAGTGAAAGACTGTTGCACCCAAAACCAGTCTTAGCTTTACTCAAAGGATGATGGTGCAACTAAGTTGCTTATGTAGATTTCTCAAAATTCCACTAGCATAACAATGCAAAAATGGAGGCAAAGGAGAGACAACATAAGGCTAAGGAAACTAAAAATGGTGTAGATAATTCCTAGAGACGGACTCAAATTTATAGAGGAGAGTTGACTTGTGATGGATGGATGGGATTTTGCTTCACAATGGAGGGCTAGGATCATGTGGTACTGAGGAAAAATAGGAGCAAGAGGTGAACTAACCCAATGAGAGATGGAGGTGACATCAATGGAATGATTACATGCTAGGGAATCTTTCAAATGGATGGTGGAGATTGAATGAAGAGTTAACTTAGATTTTTGTTCTCTAGTGAGAGGAATTTTAAATTCAAGTTTATTGTGAGGGGAGATGATTAGTTCGAATAAGATAATTAATCTTAATTAAATAGGTATCTATTTAATTAATCATGGGGAGGAAAATTAGAGAAGGATAGGGAATTAAATAAAAGGAATTTTATTTAATAAACCTAGGATATGGAAGGGCTAATGTTAGAATTAATTAAATAAAGAGGCCTTATTTAATTAATTAGGGGTAAATGGGGAATGGAACATGAAGTTAATTAAATAAAATGTTCATTTAATTAATTAGGGTAAGTGGATGAAAAGGGGATTTTAATTAAATAAATTGAAATTTCTTTAATTAAATTGGATAAATGGATAGAAGGGAGCTGATTTAGTGTGGAGATGGTGTTGATGTGGTGTTAGTGAGATGGTAGAAAAAGTGGTGTCAACCCGACCATTTCTAGATGTTTACAATTTCTATATCTGCATTATTTTATAGGTTTTCATCTATTTTATAGATTCTAACATGGTATCAAAGCTTTGGTTCTAGGATATATCTTTAATTTCTATATTTGAGAGCTTTAGGAGGGGGCTAATCACTTTGCATTTAGATTTCTTGAAAATCTAGTATGCTCTTCTCTTGCATCTTCAAATGATTTGACCAATCAATAAAGATTGACATAATTTTTTAACCTTTGGGGTTTGCACTTGCATTTTTTGAAATTTGGGTGGTTGGAGCTTTATAGTAAACTTAACAACATTTTTATCTCTTCTATAGCATCTAGAAGGCTCGAGAAAGTCAAGTTTGGCTTTTGCTTCATTAAAATTAGAGATTAGGAAACTAGTTTACAAATGAAGGTTTTGTTCATGTATCGGTAGAAAAAATTTCATTAGGAAAATTTTTAGGCCAAATAGACCCTACCATTACATTAGAAGGCCTAAAAATGCCTATTTTGATACAAAATTTATCAAAATTAGGCTCAAGAGTTTTTGAGGCAATTATTTTTTTCTTGGAGGAGGTCATATGATCCCCTACATAGGTGTATGGTGTAGATTTAAAAAAAAATAAAAATATTATGTAGGTCTTGTGTTCCCTCGTGGGATTGCATAGTCCCATTGTGGTCCTACTGACTAGTTTTTTGGGCCAACGCTAGCCTAGTTGGCCCATTTTTTGGCGTATTATAGCTATTGACAACCCATTTAGATCTACCTCTAGGACACCTATAGCCCTACTATCTATCACCAACTTTTCCACTAAGCAACCACCCATCTAGGCTCCATTGCCACAACACCACCTAGTTGTTGCCTTTGTGTGGCTAGCGCAACACTAAGCACTCCACCTCTCTAGCTCTTCCATCTAGCCACTAGGTAACCACCCCATTTCCATAACCACTAGTGACTCTAGCCTCCATCCAGAAGAGTACCACCCTCGAGTCACCAAGGCCCTTTGTCCCTCTTCAATGAGTTTTTAAGTTTTATAGACCAACTTTTGGAGGTCTGTTCTTAACCATACATAGGTCTTTTTTAATATTTTAAAAAATTTGGGGTATATTTTCATGCTTTTTATAGTGGTGTGTTTGGTTGTCTAATTTGACACTCCAATTTTCCAAAAATTGAAGTTTCTTATAGATTTTGCTACATAGTTCTTGTTTTGAGACTTTTTGAAGGCCATAACTTATGTATATAGACTCCTTTTTGGGTCCTATTTTTTAGAGTGAGTATTTTTCTACATAATCCATGCTAATGCTCTCTATTTATTCTAATATTCTACTTGAGCTATATTTTAGTATTTTTGGCCACTTTGAGGCCGTATAAGACTACAAATCTAGTATTCACATTGTAAAATGATCTAACCATAAAGTGCCAAATGTTGTACTTTTTGGGGGTCATTTCAACAACTAGTAATAGGGGGTGTACTTGTGTTGTCTTCTTTTCAATACACTTCTTTTCTACATTCTTGTTTTTTACATCATGGATTAAAGTTTAGTTCCTTTGCTCACACCATACAACTATTTTGAGTAGAAATCTAACATGGTAATCTACTTAAGAAATGATAGTTTACATAGAATAACAATTGAATCTACTTTTCTTATAGAAAAACCTAAGAGGTTTAACAAATGTGATGAGGCTTATGGAACACTATGTCTATATCTCTTGATCTTCTCTTTCATATTGAATCCTTAAATTCACCAAATGAAATCTAGACCAAATTGAAATGTTTGTTTGGGACATAAAATTGTATGAGAGGCCATCAATTAGAGAGTGAGCTCATTAGCTCAAGCCCAAGCACTTTCAACACCATTTAGGACTTCTTCAAAAAGTTGAAATCATTAAGATTGTAGTTGAAACAATGTGGAATTGAAAAGAAATATGACCAAATGGTCCTCAATATTCTCTCTAAGCTTAGTTTTTACTATTCAATTTTTATTTCTACCTTTCATTCCACCAAGAGTGCTTTTGGAACTCAATTCACCATGCCATCTTTGGATGAATTTGCCATATTTATCACTAGGGAATAGGATAAGCTCATCTAGATAGGCACTTTCAAATCCTCTAAGTCACATTCCTTGGTTTCAAACTAAGAAATAAAAGAATAAAAATAACTTGGTAATAAGGATAAGAAACATAAATATAACCATAAAAAGGAGAAAAAGGATCAGAAACCTACTACCTCAAATGTAGCTAATGAGACAATTTCTTCAAAAAACAAGCTTGAGAAGGAGAAGGTAAAATTGTAAAAGGCATAGACATGATGAAAATAAATGTTTGAATAAGTAGATAGATCACCTAACAAACATTCTAGAGAAGAATAATATTAGTGTTCTTGAGTTAGTAAAGTAGAATTCACATGAGGGGTCTAACAAGGAAAAATATAATAGAAAGGGGAAAGGAAAGGGAAAAGCCCTTATAATAGTTTCTTCTCAACCATTCACTTTGGGTTCTTGATTTGGGTGCTTTATACCACATGTATTCATCTAAGGACGTGTTCACATCTTTAGAGCCTTGTTCTATACCTATTATTTTGATGGGTGATGACAGTCTTGTTGAGGTGTGTGTGAGAGGGTTTGTTGATGTGGGGGATGACACATTTTAGGATGTCCTTTGTGTCCCCCATTATAAAATAATCTCCTATCAGTTTATTAGACCACTCACATAGGTTTAGGAAAGCACATTGAATTCACTTCCGATTTAGTGGTGATCAATGAGATGCACAATGGGTCTACAATTGTAGTGGGGAGAGTAGATCAGTAGTCTTGGCTCTATCTATTTTCTTACTTTGTTCTTGATCCTTCGTATCTATTTTTCTCACTCATTTTGATAAGGTGACTAAGTTATGGCATGAGTAGTTTGTCCATCTTAACATCCACTACTAGCAACAAATCAACCAACAAAGCATGGTAATGGGGTTTCCCTCAAGTTTCTTTTTTGATGGTGTTTACCAGGGCTACATCCTTGGTAATCATCCTGAAGAGAAGTTTGACAAAGGGAAGGCATGTAAAGCTTTGTAGATACTAGAGTTAGTTCATAGTGATTTGGCTAGTCCATTTCCACATCCTTCATTGAACAAGGCTAGATATGTTGACATTTATTGATAAATTTTCTAGGTATGCTTGGGTGTACTTTCTCAAATGAAACTCTAAGGTCTTTGATAACTTTAAGGACTTCACAAATTTTATAGATAAATAATAAGGGAAATCCATCATGGTTTTATGCATAGAAAATGGTGGTGAGCATATATACCATCATTTTGGGCATTTTTATACTTCACATCAGATTAATTTGTAGTATTTAGTTCCATATAGTACTCAACAGAATAGTGCTGTAGAATGTAAGAATAGGTCTTTGAAAGAAATGGTAAATTGTAGGATACATTATAGATCTCTTACACCATAGTAGGGTGGAGGCCATTAATTATGCTTGTTTTTAACTATAATTGCATTTCTTATTGAGCCTTGAAGAGAGCCAATCCCTTTGAAGCTTGGAATGGTCAGAAACCATCATTTAAGCACTTTAGATTTTTTGGTTCTATTACATGGGCCCAAATTCCTGTAGAGAAATGTAAGGCCATGGATCTATAGAGTAGGCATTAGATATTTGTAGGTTATCCAAATTGTGTGAATGGTTATCAGTTGCTCCACCTAATGACACATGAGATTTTCATTGAGAGGGGTACTTTTTGAGGGATCTTCAAGTTCCACTCATGTCACTTCTCCACATCCTTCTATATTGACATTAGAGTCACTTGGTCTAGATGACAGATCTTCTAAGGATTCAAATCCACCTAGGTAGATTCCCAATGATGAGTATTATTGCTCCACTTTTTATGTTGAGAGTGATGATGACTCACCTCCTTCCTCTCATATTCATCACTTAGAGGTTAATGATTCTCCTAATTCTCTAATATAGGTCCACTTTAGGCTCAATAGACACTACAAAATACAAGTGATTGGATTAGGGATCCATAAAATACTAGGAAGACATGTTCATAGTTTTAAGATTCTTCACATGACTTCATTGCTATTGCCTTTAATCCATAGTATTTTTGAGAGCATTTTGGTATTCTTGAGTGGGATACAACTATGTAGGAGGACTATAGTTCCTTGAATAGGAATCACACTTGGGTTCTTGTCCTCCTTCCAAGGGAAGGAAATTTTTCCTATGCAAGTGGATCTATCAGACAAATTTTATAGTAGATGGGTTAGTGCATAAGAATAAGGCATGTTTAGTTCCAATGTGTTTTTCCTAGTTTCTTGGCGTTGATTTCTCTAAGAACTTTGCACCTATTGCAAAGATAGAGTTCCATTAGACTTACACTTGCTATCGCTACAACACATCAATGGGAGGTTCACTAGATGGATGTGAATAATAATTTTCCCCATAGAGAGCTTTAAGAGATTATGTACATGGAGTAGCCATAAGGTTTTGTTTAGGACTCTTCATTGTCTTAAAAACTCTAGAAATCTATCTAACCTAAAACAAGCCCCTCGAGATTGGTGTGCCGAGATAAATTCCTTCTCACACTTGGGTTCTCTCATTGTGATTTAGACTTGGATGTCTATATTTTATTGTAAGATGATTCACTCCACTTTCTAATTCTCTATGTTAATCACCTACTAATCACAAGTAGTTCCTCATCCACCATTATGGTTGTGAAAATTCCCTTACATGATAGGTTTTTGATGATCAACTTGGGCTTGTTGCACTATTTCCTCAAGATTGAAATATCTCAATCTAATTTTGGGATCCCTATCACATAGTCCAAGTATGATATAGATCTTCTCTCAAGGTTTCACATGGCTAACTACAAGCTTATTTCAACTCCCTTTCTTTCTAGAGTCAAACTTGATGCTTAGTATTCTTCACTCTTCATTGATGACACTTTATATTGACAAGTTGTTGGGAGTCTAATTTATCTAACTCTCATGAGGCCTAATATTTAATATGATATGGGTATGGTCTCTCAATTTATGTAGGATCCCCATGAGTTGCATTGGAAGGAAACAAATTTAATTCTCCATTACTTTCAGGGTACTCAAAGTTTTGGAACTCACTACTCAATGTGTGATACAGGAGCATCCAGTGGTGTAAGGGCATTCTTGCATCACCCAAAAAAAGATGTGTTTCAAAATTTTTGATGTTCTTTTCATTTCTTTTCAAAACTTGTGGTTCTGTTTTCATAATCGCTTGAATAATGATGTAGAACTTTCAATTTTTCCAAATTGCTAAAAATAACAACCTGCTATTTTTAGAAAGCTTGCATTTGGGCACATAATGAAGTGAAATTTTATAGGAAGCTTCATAACTAAAAAATAAGACCTTTGGCGAAGGAATCACGAAAAGATCATTTGCGAGCTGAAAGATATTAAAGTTTCTGTTTCCTAAAAAATGCCTGAAAATTATTCAAACTCAGGTTTGAGGCACTAAACAGCCTTGTACGGGCCTGAAAATGGCTAGAACTAGCAAAGTAGGTTCTTAGCATGTAGAGCACTCCACAAGTTTTCTGATGCATAAAATAGTTTGTCAATCAGACACTCAGATCAAAAGTTATGGCTCCCAGAAGTTGACCTATTTTTGGAGGGAGATGCAAATTTTGAAATTAGGTTGTTGGCCACCAAAAAGGCTATTAATAACCATTTTTGGGAACCTTCAGTAGTAGTAGAGTTAAGGGGGAAAGTTTAGAGTCAAGAATAGGTAGGAAAATAGAAACCCTAGCTGATTTGGGGTTACAGAAGGCAGATGGTTCTAGGGTCTTGTGATAGGAAGCTGTAATGTGTTATAGCTTGTGGAGGGTTGATTCCTCTAATTGTGTTTGAGCTTCTATAATGTAATAAGTTGTCCAAATCAATAAAGAAAGTTCTATTTTCTATGTGCAATTTCTGTTGTTGTGTGTTTTATGATTTACCACCTTCATCAAGTGGTATTAGAGCAAGGGTTCCTGAGTGTATAGATAGATCACCGACCATGAGGCAGTTTGCACCAAGATCTAAGGTTGTGGGTTTGTTGTAGAGATCAAGATGCCTCCATAAAAAAATTGTATTGAGAGGAATACTTTGACAGAAGAGGGTTTTAGATCCCTACAAAGCAAAATCAATGCATTGCAAGAGGAGCTGCAAAGAGGGTTTGAGCCAAGAACAAGAGAAGAAAGTGAAAATGAAGATGAAGAAGAGCTATCTGAGGAAGAACAAGAAGTTGCAGGTGATCCTGCAGAAGTTAGCTTGTTAAGGGCCATTTCTAAGATTGAAAAGAGGCCCAGGATCAAAGTTTTTACATATTTTGGAGATTTGAATCTAGAACAAATTATTGATTGGATCAATGACAGGAATATTTTGAGTATGAAGATGTGGAAGACCCATATCGGGTCAAGTTTGCAAAAACAAAATTGAAGGGCCATGCTAGTATTTGGTGGAAGGAGGTCCAATTACAGAGGAATAGAAGAGGAAAAGGAAAGATCACTAGATGGGATTGGATGGTGGAGAAACTGAAGAAGTAGTTCATTCCTGTGGACTATGAGATGGAGTTATTGAAGAAGCTACAAGGATTGAAGCAAGGCAACAATTCTATTAAGGAGTATATAGAAGAGTTTTATAAGATTACTATCAAAACTGGTCATGTAGAGGCCAATAAAGAGAAGGTAGCCCATTACATTAATGGGTTGAGACCAAGTATTCAAGAGGAGCTGAGCCTAGTCAAAATGACCACCTTAGAAGAAGCACACTAGTTTTCCCTGAAGGTGGAAGAGAATCTAAATAAAAGATTTGACAGCAAGCAAAGGGGAAGAGGTCAAGGTGGAAGGACTGGTGGAAGACCCTATGGGGACTGAAATGAAGATTCAAAGAAAAGTGAAGACACTGGTATCAGTCAAAATCAGAGAGGAGATAATACCTACCACCCTCGTGACCAGAACAATGGTGAACAAAGAGGAAGAGGATGTTTCAGAGGAACTTGTTTCCAATGTGGAGAAGAAAGACATTAAGCATACGAGTGTCCACAACATCAAGGAAGGACAAATAGAAGACCTGAAGGTAATGCACAAGTTGCACATGTCGATGAAGATGCGCAATCTAAGTGCTCTGAAGATGCTAAAAGGGGAGAAACCCTAGTTGTTAGAAGAAATTTATTGAATGAAGAGAAAGAACCCAATCAGAGGAAGAGTTTATTCTGCATAAGGTGCAAATGTGAAGGTAAGTGTGATATTATTATTGATAGTGGAAGTACTGATAATCTTGTTTCAGAGGAGATGGTTGACAAGTTGAAGTTGACAAGAAGAAATCATCCGCATCCATATCATATTGCATGGTTGCAGAAGGACCATAGAGCTTTGGTCAATGAGCAGTGTTTAGTGAAGTTCAAGATTCGTGACTACCATGATGAGGTGCTGTGTGATATCATACCAAAGGATGCATGTCATATGCTGTTGGGGAGGCCATGGCAGTATGATAGGAGCATTGTCCATGATGGCCATGCAAACACATATTCCCTAACAAAGGATGGAGTTTATTATAAGTTGAAGCCCTTGAAGGAGGTGGAAGAAAAGGTATGTAGTACTACTAGAATTTGCTTGGTAGATGGTAGAAATTTTTTGGATGGTATGAAGCATGAGTGTCATTGCTTTGCATTGATTCCTAAGATTAGTCAAGAGAAATGTGAAGATGTACCAGTAGAAGTTTCAGATATGCTAGAATAATTTTAGGATATTATCTCTGATAATGTACCAGAAGGTTTACCACTGGTGAGGAAGATAAGTCACCAAATAGATTTGATACCAGGAGTTAGTTTGTCGAATAAGGTAGCCCACAAAATGACTCCTACAGAGAGTGAAGAGCTAAACAGACAAGTTCAAGAGTTGTTAAGGAAGGGACTAATAAGGGAGAGCCTGAGTCCATGTGTGATACCTGCAGTACTAGCACCAACGAAAGATGGAGAGTGGAGAATGTGTATAGATTCTCAAGCCATAAATAAGATCATGATCAAGTACATGTTTCCATTACCAAGAATGGATGACGTAATGGACCATTTGAGTGGAGCCAAGTACTTCACAAAGATTGATTTGAAGAGTGGGTATCACCATATCTAAATAAGAGAAGGAGATGAATGGAAGACAGCCTTCAAGACAAAGGAGGGTTTGTATGAGTGGTTAGTCATGCCATTTGGGCTAACCAATGCACCAAGCACATTCATGTGGCTCATGAATGAGGTATTGAAAGAATTTTTGGGAAGTTTTGTTATTTTTTATTTAGATGATATTTTGATTTCAGTAAGACTTGGGATGAGCATGTGATGCATATCAGAAGAGTTTTTGAGAAGCTGAGGGAGAAGTTGTTGATCAATTTGAAGAAATCTAGTTTTGCAAAGGAGTTAGTATACCTAGGATTTTTTGTCTCAGAGGAAAGTCTTAAGATGGACCTAGAAAAAGTAAGGGCTATCATTGAATGGCCTACACCAAGGAGTGCAACAGAGGTAAGATCTTTTCATGGTTTGGCAAGTTTTTACAGGAGGTTTATTAGGAATTTTAGTAGCATTTGTGCACCCCTAACTGAGACAATGAGAGGGGATAAAAAAGAGTTTAGATGGACTAAAGGAGCAGATAAAAGCTTTGATACATTGAAGTAAAAAGTCACAGAGAAACCTGTTTTGGCACTTCTAGATTTCAATAAGGTATTTCATGTAGATTGTGATGCTAGTGGCAGTGCTATAAGATCTTTTTTGAGCCAAGAAGGTAAGCCCATTGCCTATTTTAGTGAGAAGCTTAATGATTCCAAGAAAAAGTATTATGTTTATGATCAGGAGTTTTATGCAATTATTCAGGCTTTGAAGAAATAGAGACATTATTTGTTGCCAAAGGAGTTTGTTTTATATACTAATCATCAGGCTTTGTAGTATCTTAATAGTCAAGGAAAGTTGAATCAAAGGCACTTAAAATGGGTTGAGTTTTTGCAGAGCTATACTTTTGTTTTGAAGCACAAGAGTGGGAAGTCGAATAGAGTTGCAGATGCCTTAAGCAGAAGGCAAAATTTGTTGACAGAAATGAATATAGAGGTTGTTGGGTTTGATGAGCTCAAAAGTTTGTATCCTGAAGATCCAAATTTTGTAGAGGCCTAGAAAACTTGTTTGGAACCTGTTACTTTGGATAGGACAAAATGGTTGGATTTCATAATCCAAGATGGCATGTTGCTTAAAGGAAGCCAATTGTGCATTCCGAGGAGTTCCATGAGAGAGAACTTGATTAAGGAGAAGCATAATGGAGGATTGGCTAGACACTTTGGTCGAGATAAGACTGTTTCTATTGTTGATGAAAATTATTATTGGCCATAGTTGTAGCAGGATGTGAGGAAATTTGTGTAGAGTTGCAGAGTGTGTCAAATGGCAAAAGGAACAAGTTAGAATACAGGGCTATATTAGCCATTACCTGTACCAGAGAAGCCATGGGATGATATTAGTATGGATTTTGTTCTTGGTTTACCAAGGACACAAAGAGGACATGATTCTATTTTTGTGGTGGTGGATAGATTCTCAAAGATGGCACATTTCATTCCTTGTAAGAAGACTAATGATGCTGTTCATATTGCTAAATTATTTTTTAGGGAGGTGGTAAGATTACATGGTCTACCAAAGAGCATAGTTTCAGATCGAGATACCAAGTTTGTTGGTTATTTCTAGAGGACATTGTGGAAAATTTGAAGACAGATTTGAAGTTTAGTTCTGCACACCATCCACAGACTAATGGACAGACTAAAGTGGTGAATAGGAGTTTGGTAACCTGCTACAATGCTTAGTAGGAGATAAGCCTAAGGGATGGGATTTGATTTTACCACAGGTAGAATTTTCTTACAACAATTTTGTCAATAGGAGTACTGGTAAATCACCATTCCAGATTATATATGGGAATAGTCCAATAAATGGTTCAGAGTTAAGGAATCTAGACAAAGGAGAAAAGATAAGTGTCAAGCCTAAAGACTTTGCAGAACACATGAAGAATTTGCATAAAAAGGTGAAAAAGCACATTAATAAGATGAATATTCAGTACAAGGCTAAGGCAGATCAGAAGAGGAGATATAAGGAATTCTAGGTAGGAGATGAAGTCATGATTCACTTGAGAAAAGAAAGGTTCCCAATTGGAACATACAATAAGCTGAAAATAAAGAAATTTGGACCATGCATAATTTTGAAGAAACATGATTTAGGAAATGCATATGAGGTAGAGCTGCCGAGTGGGATCAACATTTCCCCTATTTTCAACATTAATGATTTATTAGAATATCATGAAGGTGGAATAGAGGATGGACCAATAGAAGAACAATGGAGTATTCTGGCATCTACTTCAATAGAGGAGATAGAAGAGATCTTGGATAGTCATGTGGGAAGAAGTACTTAGAACAAGCAACATGAAGAATATCTGGTGAAATGGAGAGGAAGGCTTGTTGAAGATTCTTCTTGGTTATCTAAGGCAGAGGTTGACCATTTGGGTTTTCCTCACACAAACACCTTAGACGTGACAGGGTCACTTCTCAAATTACCCTGGGTGTCTGATGCAAGAGCATCCAGTGGTGTAAGGGCAATCTTGCATCACCCAAAAAAAGACGTGTTTCAAAATTGTTGATGTTCTTTCAATTTATTTTCAAAATTTGTGGTTCTAGTTCCATAATCACTTGAATAATGATGTAGAACTTTTAGTTTTTCCAAACTGCTAAAAATAGCAACCTGTTATTTTTAGAAAGTTTGCATTTGGGCACAAAATGAAGTGAAAATTTACAGGAAGGTTCATAAATAAAAAATAAGACCTTTGGCAAAGGAATCATGAAAAGATCATTTGCGAGCTGAAAGATATTAAAGTTTTTGTTTCCTGAAAAACACCTGAAGATTATTCAAACTCAGGTTTGAGGCACTAAACTGCCCCGTACGGGCCCGAAAATGGCCAGAACCGGTATAGTAGGTTCTTAGCGCATAGAGCACTCCACGAGATTTTTGACGTATAAACCAGTTTGTCAATTAGACACCCTGATCAAAAGTTATGGCCCAGAAGTCAACCTATTTTTGGAGGGAGATGTAAATTTCAAAATTAGGTTGTTGGCTGCCAAAAAGATAGAGTCAAGAATAGGAAGGAAAATAGAAACCCTAGCTGATTTGGGGTTACAAAAGGTAGATGATTCCAAGGTCTTATGATAGGAAGTTGTAATGTGTTGCAACCTGTGGAGGGTTGCTTCTTCTGATTGTATTTGAGCTTCTATAATGTAATAAGTTGTCCAAATCAATAAAGAAAGTTCTATTTTCTATGTGCAATTTTTGATGTTGTGTGTTTTATGATTTACCCCTTCATCAATGTGCATTAATATCAACTTGGTGGATTACATAGATTTTGATTGGATAGGTGATTCTTAGTATCACAAGTCGACTTTAAGTTACAAATTATATCATGTTTTAGGTCCTATTTGTTGGTAAAGAAAGAGGTAGTTTTCTATTTCTCTATCTTCTAATGAGGATTAGTATCAAGGGGTTGTGAATGTTGCCATTAAGTCTATTTGGATTCATAATCTTATCATTGATTTTGGTATCCATTTTAGATGTTCATCGGTTATAATTTGTGACAACCAAAGTGCTATTCATATCTCATAGAACTTGGTCCATCATCAAGGAACCAAGCACATTGAGGTCCATATATACTACATTTGGGAGCTCATTCATGGAAAAGTCATCAATCTTCACTATTTCCTGAATTTTGAGTAGGTTGCTGACATCTTCAGCAAGTCCTTCATAGAAAACAAGTATATTCATCTACAAGGTTTACCCAAAGTGTAGGAGGCTTCATCTGTGGAGGCTACCTAGTCCTTCCTTACTCTTTGGGTCTTCTCTCTCTCCATTTATGGGGCATATTCTATCTTTTCTTGGGATGGGACTTCTTCTCTTTGGGGGGGATTTTATGTACATGTCTACTTCATCAGGATTCATTTTCTAGGACCCATGTTTTCCACCACCTAATCTATGTTTAAGGTGGGGTGTTAGTGTAGGTTTTTATTTTCCTAGTGGGTATTTATTTTCCTATTATCTAGGTTTCTCCTACATCTTCAGTTAATGCTTGATTAGGTTGATAAAGTGGGTATTAATGTGAGTATATGTGAGGTGTCAACATATTCCATGGGAGTTACACTTTCCTATTTTTGGGTATTTTGGTGTACTCTATGTATCGGTTGTATTTGTCACCTCCTCCCTCTCACAATTTATGAATGCTCACCTCCTAGCTTGCATTTTCATTCATGCAACTATTTTCCTTTGTGGTCTCCTAATACTATTTTTCTTATTGAAAATTTACATTAGTCTTGTTGGAGACTAACTCTATTATGTCTTATGGAGTAAAAAGTGGCTACATTCCTTTTTACCTCCTAGTTTAGCTCCTAGGTCCTAATTGCTTCTTTATACATTATAATTAATCATCTCAAAGCAAATGACCTGACGCCCATGACATTTTTGACCCTTGAGGCCTCCTTTAGCTTAAGCCTAACCTAATTTAGGCCCTTGGACTTGGGTGCACCTGCCCAAGTCTCCCTTAATTGGTCGGGGCTAACTTTTGGTATGTTGGCTTGGGCCCTTCCAAAATGTTTCTCCTTGTCAACTTTTCTGATTTAAATTCATAAATTCTAGTGGGAAATCATATATAAGTGATTTTATGATTTCATTTTAAACCTAGATGGATAACTCAAACTTATGATATTGGAGAAAAGGGCATTCAAGGCATTCATTGTGTTATTATTGTAGATTTGTGATTGTATTTGTGTGTTTGTTGTAGATATGGCTTCATCATGCATTTCCTTATGAGTTGAAGAGCTTTCATCCTCCTAAGGACTTCACCTCTAAGGTGGCATCATTACTATTTGAATCATTTCATCATTTTGATTATCTTTAGCCTTTTCCCTGTAAGGGTACGCTCTCTCATTAACAATGGTGTTAGGAAAGCTTGAATGCTAACCTAGGATTTGACTAAGGCAAATCCCTAAACACCACAACCCTAAAAACCCCTCTCTTGTCATCTTGTGTGTAGGTTACAGGCATAGGTTTCAAGAAAAGTGGAACTAAAGGGAGGTAGTGTAGGAAACAAAGTTTTAGGGTCTAAAAATAATTTTGAATTATCTCCCCAAATAGACTTGGGTGGTTGCCACCCTTGTCTACAGGGCCTTAAGCTTCTAGATCTAAGTTTTGAGCATCATTAGTAGCATTTCATCAGTTCTGACCTTCAGAAGAATCCAACATCTGGACTTGGGTAGTTGTTGAATTTGTCTTCCAACACCTTTGCTTTCAAAAGACAAGTTCTAACATCTTACCGATCCTCTCTGTACTTTTGGTTTCCATATTTATGTTGTCATTCATCTGTTTCAAGTTGATTATGTTAGAACTAGTGTTTCCTTCATACTTGGCCTAGGTTTTGATGAAAATCTTTGTTTAATCTTATCTTTCCTTGATAAATAAGAGCATAAAGATTAGTAGCTGAGCCCTCTTCCATCTTGTAGTGGCTTGGCTCAGTCTTTGTCCTTAAATGTTAGAGTGAAAGGAGGGTTTGATCTAGTGTACTTACACATTCCATCTTCTCCTCTTTTTACCTTTTAACATTTTGGTGAACCCATGTTTTGACTAAACTTGTTGCAAGGTGTGAACCCTTGGTCTCCTTGTGCTATGTAGTGCAGCACTTGGGTTTGTGACAAGGCTTAACCACCTCCCATGGATTCATTAACTCTGGTGATTATATGAGGCATTAATAGGTCGATCTTTTGGTCCAACGACAACTGTCTTTGTAACAATTGTTATCAGAGCTTGGGTCATGGGTTCAAACCCCTTGCTTGTGCTGGGGGGATTGTTGCAAGGTGTGCACCCTTGGTCTCCTTGTGATATGCAGCATAGTGCTTGGGTTCGTGACAAGGCTTAACCACCTCTCATGGATTCATTAACTTTGGTGGTTGTATCAAGCATTAATGAATCCATGAGAGGTGGTTAAGCCTAACTCTGGTGGTTGTATCGAGCATTAACAGGTTGATCTTTTGGTACAATGACAACCATATTTGTAATAGAACTTGCATCTTACTGAGTGTTGTAATAAGATCTTGCATTAATTCATATCATATTTTCCATCCTACATTGAAAAATCTTGCATACATTTGAAAAAAATTGAAAAAATAAGCATTCAAGGCTTGCATAAAGGCATAGTTTTGAATTGTTTCCTTGCATATCATTGGAAACATTTAAATTTATGATTTTTACATCAGATCTGAGATAAATTACAGCATTTAATCATTTCATGATCTCATACCTTGCATTTGCATATCTCATTTGTTAGGGTTTTTCTTGAAATTTTGCATTTTTCATATAACCTAGTTTTCACAAGAAGCTAGGGTTAGTGGTCAAAGCATTATTTTAAATTTTTCTTCTCCTTTAAACACTCATTCAAATCTAATTTTGAGCTATAGTGTTGCTTCATTGTGTGTTCTTGCATTTAGATTTCAAATTTGGCAATTACACATTGTGTATTTCAACAAGAATAACTACCTTCATTCTCTTGGTTGTTTTATTAGTTTGTGCATTGAGTGTTGTAGGACTTTGCATGAATTTTATAACCTTTTGCCCTAATAGGAACATGTTTGTAAGGAGAATTTGTAGATTAATGGGTTCTAGTGCTTTCAAAAGTGACGATATGTAAACATCGAAAAACCCATTATACAATCATTTTAAAAAGAGTGAATCAACATCTATGAAATATATCATAAACACTAATGCAATGGAGGAATAGACATTTCATGATTTTGAGGATGTCACTAATGTAGTTTCACATGTGCCTGATGAAAATATTAAGAATTTGGATGCACAACTAGTTAAATTCCAACAAGTCAGAAAAAGTACATCTCGCACAAGAAATGATACCTATTGTTGAAGGAATAAGAGGAATATTACAAGAAGGTCAAGAAGGTGTTGATATGCTTTATGTATTAGCTCATATAGTGGTACATAACATTATACAAGTAGCTAGCCATGCGAATGTCATTGAAAATGTATCAACACCGGCATTTATAGCTTCACCAATTTTAGCACCCATACTAACTATTGGAATATCCACTTTTACATCATCAATTCTCACCACCAATCCACATGCTTGTAGTAATTCTACCACCGCTATGGGAACCTCTACTAGAAATAATTACAAGGTTGTTGCATTTAACTATCAAATCTTTGCACCTCATGTCTCTATACCAATGCATACCTATTCTCAACCATCTATCACCTCCACTCATCATCAACCAGCCTATAATTTCACAACCACAAAATCACATCCATCTCTCTCAAATCCACAAGACATTCCTTCATCCAATGATACTCTCCTAAACCAACTCTTGTAGAGTATGTCTTCCTTACAACAAAAAGTTACAAACTTGACTAATTCTTTTTCTCAACCTACTTTACCAACATATCATGCTCACAACCATTTATCTTATGCAATTTTAAGAACTCCAATGCCTGACAAGTTCAAGACCCCTTGCTTTGAAAAGTATGGTGGTAAAGGTGATCCTAATACTCATGTGGCAGCATTCACAACAATCTGTAGTGATTTCTTCTTTAATAGGGAATTGTTAGCAAATCTCTTTCCCCAATCTTTCAAAGATACTACTTTGGAATGGTTTTTCTCTTTACCTCCTAATTCAATTAATTCTTTCTCAAAGTTAGTTGATCAATTCTTGCAACATTTCCAAGAAAACATTCGACCCACTATCTCCTTGATTGATTTAGTTCATTGTAAACAAGGCTCAAAAGAGAAGTTGATAGAGTTCATTAATCAATATCAAGCTCTCATCTCGCAAATACAATATCTGATTAGATATAAGGATCTTCAAAAGGTATTAATTACAAATTTATAACCAAACATATGCAATAAGATATTGTTGAGGAAGTATAATTATTTCCAACATTTATGCACAACTCTTTGAGATTACCAGCTTTTGGTTAGTTAGTTTGAGAATCACACCTCATCGGCTCATGTTGGTCAATTTGTAGCTAGAAAATCTCAAAATTCATTCAAGAAGAACAATAGGAATTTCATTAAGATCAATGGGCAACATTTGAATAATTTTCATTCACAAGTGTCTGCTATTTCAAATCCTCCTTGGGCACCATTTCAATTCAAACAGGAACAAAGACAATTTAATCCATTATCATATTCTCTCCATTTGGTAATGACTCAAGTAGTGAAAAACAATCTTTTGAAGCTTCCTCCTACTCATCCTTTCAACAGTTCAAGGCTACAAGGACCTTCATTCAATACTAATGCTTTTTGTCACTATCACTGCTCTTTGGGACATGATACCAAAAGATGTATGCATCTTAAACATAAAATTTAAGACCTCATCGACTCTAATATGATACAAGTTACTGGTGTGAATGACAATGGAAATAAGTCAATAGCACCTCTGAATCAAAATATACAAATCTTCACTAATCCTTTCCCTAAGCATAGTGACAATAATATGGTGGAACAAAATACAATAGAGCTTGAAGATGACTATCTTGATTATGATGGCATAGTGGGTAGGTTAGAAGTAGATAAGGAAACAAATGAATATTTACCTCAACCACGTGGAAAAGGTATCTATATTGAGGTTCCTCCTCTATTATCCCTTTATGGATCAGGAGATAACCAATATGCACAGGATATGCAATCGACACAACCTATATGTAATCACTTGAAGCACAAGAAAGTGGTGTCAATGAGAAGCATTCCATTTCATCATGAAAGGCTCATTAATCAGACTAAGAATGCAAAAGAAAGGAAAAGAACAAGGTGACCATCTTCAATGGGAAATGGCACTGATTTCCCTCCTCGTAAGCAATAGAAAACTTTAAACATATAGGGTCTTGATAAGTAAGAACCGTATAGCCATTTTAGAAATAAGCATCAATTAGGTATGAACTTCTCGCACAATTTTTCACTCTTGATGGAGCACCTCTCTAGATGCCCGCAAGTTTAGCTTCCTCTTAGATAAATAAATTTACATATATGTCATGTTATGTTCCCCTATATTGTGTTATATGTTGTTTAGGTCTCTTTGGATGACCCTTGATACTCTTGTAAGGTCAAGGATACAAGGAGACCACCTCTATTGTGACCATTCTTCTATGTGTTTCTCTATTCTTCTACCTTTACTCTCCTCTATTTTATTTTTGTGTGTTGTGCCTTAGGGGCATAGCATTGTAGAGGGTGTTTTGGGGGCATCCTCCTACATGGTGTTCCTAAGGCACTTTGTCTCCTCCCTCATTTTTATTGTTTACATTCTTTAGTGACTCTACCTAGTCAGCGGATGACGAAAACAAATAAATACTAATAAGGACCATGTGTCCCTTTAGCATAGAAAGAAAAAATGGACCTAGTCCATAAATGAATATGGGGTTGATTTATATATTTGACCTTGAATAGTAGAATCACTCTGTGTTGTGATTCAAATTGTGATATTTCTTGTAAAAAATATTTGTAATACTCTAAATCTGCTTCAATACACATTGGATTATTTTGTATCTCACCTTTTTGTTACACTCAGTTATGAGATATCTGCAGTATAGCCCAATGGCTATACTCGGTTCAGAACCCACCATTGTAGCCTTGTTCTTTGATGTGATCTAATATATGATTTATGCATAGCTTCTATGAATTAATTTGGTTGTTATCTTAGAGAAAGATTTTCTAACAAAATCTTATATTGTGTTCATTATCTTATCAACAAATCTTGATGTGTTTGTGGGACCATTCAGTGATCATGGCACATGTCACCTTTGGGGGCACAAGATTTGCAAAATCTCTTTTTCCCTTGCATGTTTTCACTCTACCTTAATGTGCTTGATACCGGCAAGTGGGATCAACCACCTTAAGGTAGGAGCATATATAATGGTATATGTTTGATTATCTTTTGACACTAATAAAGAAAATTTGAAATCCCTCACCATGAGGTGGGATGGTGTATCTCTTAAGCTAGTGGACATCCTTTTAAAGAAAAAATCCCTCATTGTGAGGCAGGATGGTGTATCTCTTAAGCTAGTGTGCATCCTTTTATACAAAGCCCTCATTGTGAGGTGGAATGGTGTATCTCTTGAGCTAGTGCACATCCTTTTATACAAAGTCCTCATTGTGAAGCAGGGTTGAATCTTGAGTCATTCACCTTTAAGCATGTTATGCATATGGTTCTTAAGGTTTTCATTGATGTTAACACTGTCACAAGGTTGTCATTGATATCAACACTATCTTGGATGTGTGATGGTGTTCATGGTTGGATGTCATGTCCTATCTAGTAGAGAAGATATAGTTCATGGTTGGATTTCATGTCTTGATCAGTGCAGAGTTACTTTACTATGGGAATTAGAAGCACTAAGATGATCTGTCACACTTGCATCTCCTACGCGGATGCGATGCACAAACACCCGTGTCACGACCACATTCGACATGTGGTCACAACACGGGCCGTGAAATTTTTTTCTTTCCAACCCTAAAATTTCCCTTGCACGCGTCTGCGTGCTCAGTGGCAATACGTAACGGCGTAGACAGGTTGACATAACCATGTTGGTGTCGGCCGTCTAGGGGTGAACAACATGAAGTGTGTCGCTTCTAGGGTTAGGTCAATTCCATTTGTACCCCTAAGTTTCCTAGGTAAGGTGATTTCAAATTCAACTCCAACTTAACGCTTATCGAAAAGTGATAAGCAGAACAATAGCTAGATGGTGCGCGATTGAAGTGGATAGGTGGATCGAAAAGTATCAAAGACTAAATAAATATCACATATACTAAACCCTAGGAATCTAGAATAATTTCAGTAGCATAACGCATTAACGACAATGGTGTAAATTCATTACACTATCGCTTTACTTGGTTACGTAGTTATCCTATTTTGGTTAATCTCTCTATTTACTTGGTAAACCAGGTCACTTACGCATGATTAACTAGCGTTGTTTGGTGACTTTTATGGGGTTTACGCTTGGGTTAATCTCAACGTTAAATTAATTTGTCTCTCTTTTCTCGGTTGGACGTTTTCTCATCCTATAGGTTTAGCTTGGTTAGCCGCTTATAACATGCATAAGATGACTTAATTTAGTTAACATAAGGGTAAATAATTGCGTTATGATTAATACTCTTGCTTGGTAATATAATTTGTGGTAAATGGTTCAACTCTGATTCACAATTTTATTCTACGTTTTCAAATATGAAAAAAAAATTATCCACCCCTATTAGTTTAATTGTTGTTATATAATATTGGCAAGGATTTATAACCCCTGCTTAATTGTTCTAAAAGGCTTCTATTTTTTTCGTATCTAGTGATCGATAACACATACAGAGATATATATTTATATTATACAAATAATTATACCAATCAAGTATATTTATCATTTAAATGAACTTACCTATTTGTTAACAACAATATATATATATATATACATATGTATAAATAATTTATATATCCTCATTTGTTCTAATAATATAAAAATATAAATAAAATATGATTCACTTATTTTAATATTATATATATATAATATAAATCATTTGTTTTAATATAAAATATTAAGTCTCTCCTTATATTTTCCAAGAGAATTAATGAATCCCATACTTCAAACTCAACCTCACACAAAAACCCTAACCCATTTTGTGTTTGCTGTGTTGCAGGGTGAAGAGGGCAACGGCGGCCGCGATGGAGGGCGGTTGGAGTATCAAAGGCCGCAGAGGGTGGCGGCAAGTGTTGGAAGTGGCGGCTGGTTTAGGCCATGGCAGAAGGCATGTGGTGGCTCACAGGGGTGTGAAGCCTGTGTGCAAGCCGTAGGGAAACAAAGCACGACGAGGGCGAGGGGAGCCACAGTCTTCATAGTGGCCGCGGGTTTAACCATCACTGGGGGTATGGGGAAGTGTGGCTGCATAGGAGGGCAACGCTCAGCGGAGGGCAGCGGAGAGTTCTGGTGCTGCAGCAGCCGATGGCAGCAACGGTAAGGGTAGCCCGTAGGGGCTTTGGCATATACGGGGTGTGAAAACTTTGGTGGGGGTTTAAACCCCCACCAATAATGTATAAAATTTTTGACTATTTTTTTTTTAGCAAAACACAACAACACTTCAAAATATGAAAATTTCATTTCTTGATGAAAGCATTTAATATATATATATATATATATATATATATATATATATATATATATATATATATATATATATATATATATATATATATATATATATATATATATATATATATATATATATATATATATATATATATATATATATATATATATATATATATATATTTCACAAGCATATTAATCAGAATTACAATGAGTATGTCACAATCTTATTATTTAGGATAAAATGAACATTTAACTCAGAATGTTAATATATATATATTTGCCAAATAATTGCTGTAGGGCAACATAATAAAATATTATTTAAATTACAATTCCTTAGAAATTTAATTTCAAAAAAACTATTCAAATTATAAAGATAGAGAAATTACAAGACCCATCTATTCTAATTTTTTTTTTTTTGAGAAACTACTTTCCAGTTCTGAAATGCAAATAGATAACCAGCATTAATATATTTATATTTTCTTCACAATGTTTCAAACTAAAACTAACTTACAATCTAATACACATTTATAGCAATAACACTTTTCTGTACTTTTTTTTGAAAAATAAATATGCAAAAACAAACAATGCAATTCTTTTCTTCCATCTACAATATAATCCAGATCACAACATTATAACACATACATATTTTTTATTTGGGAGATCAATGACAGAAATTCATTTATTGCCTGGTTTTACTTTCTTCTCAACAACAACTAGTACTTATGAATTTCACTACAATATAATAGCAAGGAGTTACATTATATACATATATTTCTACAAGGGATAATGACAGAATTACATATACCACGTTACATGCATTTCACAACTCTTGATAGTGTTTACATTCCCCTACTTATCTCAGCCAACTATATGGCAGATAACTTAGTATTCTTACACTAGGTAAATAAAATACATAAGGGCCATAATGGCTTTGGCTCCAACAGCCATTAACACACTTCAAGGCCACCTAAAGAAGACTCCATAACAACCTCACTCCTTTTCTCACAACTTGCAATAGAACACAACAAAAGAACAACATTCCAGCCACTACAAAAAGCTCTCCTCCCTACCGTAGACCCGCAAGAGGGTCACCCCCGAGCTAGGGAGGTAGGGGTTTCATACAGGGTTTCATTCCACAATGAAAGCAATCACAATAACACAAAAATAGAACATCCCCATAGGTTTTACACATAACTTAACTCATGTAAATGAGTTTGGTGAGGGTAGGGAATGGACCCCTCAACTTAAAAGGGCTCCCAAATAATAAAAATCTCAACTCATGGCCTTAAGCCAAAATCATCAAAACACCACCATCCTCCAAATCACAAGTACTCCATGGCACTCTTGCCATCCAATAAATCACCACCCATGGCCTCAAGCCAAAAATCTCCATAACACCACCCTCCACAAATATCACATAAAATCTCCATGGCACTCTTGCCATTCAACATTCTCCTCCACAAATAAAAGCCCTCAAGGCTTAAATACAACTGTGGGAGAGCCCCCAAGGATGTGCCTTTCCCCTACCCATACAATTTGAGCATTACCTCCATTGGAGGTGCTCTCACCATAACACCCATCCCAACATCACAATGCAAAACAACAAAACAACCACAAACTAAAACACAACACATTATACAAGCAAAGTTGGGATAACAAGCCCTTATAATGGAAGTAGTTTGGTGAAGAGCTCCAAGCCTTCCCAAGCCTTCCAACTTCAAGAATTTCTCCCAACTCCTCCAAACTAGAAAAGAGAAGAACCCAAAAGAAGAAGAAGAACCCCCACTCCTCAACAAGAGGAGCTATTATAGGCCATCAACTTGGCCTTGAGGGAATGAGAAGGTGACATTTGTCACCATCTCCTCCCTCCTCCAAAGCCACTTGTAAGAGTGAGAAGGTAAGAGGATGACAAATGTCCTCTCACTCCACCTCCATCTCCACCTCATCCACTTGTGCTTCCACACAAGTGGGAGGGGGACAAATGGTGAGTTGGATTCCCACTCACACCTCAAGAAGACAAGGGTCTTGAGTGGTGCTCCCACTCACTTGGGAGTTTGGGAGGACTCTTGGAGACCTCCCAAGTCTTCCTTGGGAATGATTCCCAAAACTTTGGGATGTGAGATGAGTCCTTCCCAAGGAAAGGACCATCCCCCATCTTCCCTCTTTTCTAGATTCGTCACTTTTAAGGGTGACCTAAGGTGAGTCAAAACTAGGGTTAGATAGTCCAAGTTGACCCTAGACTCATGGTTGACCACCTAGGGTAACTTTTGGGACCCTAGGGTTCATGAAGGGGTTAAAAATCCACATTTAAATGGCCTAAAAAAAAATAATATAAATACCAAGTGGCATAAATCAAATAAAATTATACAACACTTAATATTAATCAATTTTAAATAAAAAGGGGTACTAAGGCCAAAATAAATAAAATTAAACCAAGCACGCTAAATCCACACTCAAATTCAAATGTGATCCTTATTCCTCTTGGGAATGGATCAGCTTTACAGGGAATAACATAGTGTGAATCTTACCTCCGATTTCCCATGGCTAGGGAATGTAAAACCTGCACATCTCGATCAAGTGTCAGTTCTGTCATGAAAAATCATAGCCGAAGCAATTGGAAATTAAATTCACACAAACGAATGCAACAACAAACCTCAATACATAAATCCAAATTACACTACATTATCCAATTACATGTCAATTAATCCATATCACATAAACAACTAGAATCTCGTCACAAAACATCATCAAATATAAATTCATAATTCAATTTCCACAAATAGCATCACTATGATCAAAATGAATCGCATATGTCAAATCAATGTCCTAACATAATCAGTGGATCAAATCAAGTCTACAAAATGAAGCATAGTCACTAAGGTCTGATAGTGTCATCTACTGAATAGCATAATGATCAAAATATGGAAGGTAAAATAATCGGCCTCACATGATCAGATGTGTTGCAGATGTCACTGATGGCTTGAAGCATATTGTATGACCTTTCCTACTTCTCCTAAGAATGCATGTGTTGATACAAAGAAGGTTTGGCCTCCAGAAGTTGGTAACAGTCTCTTCTACAGGATGACTACCTTTGAAGACTTTCTAGGAGATTGCTCCACATTCCTCCGCATTAGCAGTTATGGCCATGCAGTTCTAGAAATATGTTCAGGGTTTAGTGAAGGTGATAATCCCAAAGTTTTAGATCATTTGTCCTTTCGCTATGAAAGTTATGCATGATAGAGTACCGACATGTGTTCTAGAAGAGTGAGGTAGTGTTGAAGGCCTATTGGAATGCTTTGCATTCCTCCGAATATGAATGTTTTCCTTTGCAATCCTATGGATATGTTTATGGATGTGTTGTACATGTTCTCTTGTAGTTTCAAGTTTCATGGTGGTCCAAAAGCTCAGTTTCTCAATGACAGTATGGTGCAGAGTGTTCTGGATGACTTGTTATTCCCAAAATTCATGGTTGAAGATGTGTGGCACAAATATTTTATGTGCCAAGGTAAAGGTATGTTTGGAGATGTTTCTTGAGTCCTATAGACTCATCTAGAAGAGCTTCATGAATATCTTTCTTGGTTGCAATACCACGTAAGGTTTTCAAGTTGCTATGGTCATTATGCTTCAAGTTTCATATGTTTGTGCTTAAGCCTATCCTATTTTCAAATGAGCAAAGTATGCAGATGTAATTCATTGGTGTTTGAAGTTTTAAATGATGTTTTGGGCCTAGTTAAGCAAGTGTTGATGTTCACAAGGCATGGATCTTTTGCTGGTGTAGTGTGTAGTCTTGTTTAGGACTTTTCCTCTACATGTTTCATCTTGTATGTTGTCTTGCTGACTTGTAAATGTATTTTTAATATTTTCTCTAGAAAAAAAAGCAATGTAATATAATGTATAAATTGTAAATCAAATTGAGTTAGGTGAGGTGTGATTGTAAAGTGATTGATAGGGCTTGCATACAAGATAAGGAGTAGAATGAATGCATTATGATGTGTGACTAAAGGAGAAAGAGCAAAAGTTGTAGATGTCTAGATTCATCTTGAAGACATTTCTGTGACAGTGATCAAGAATAGAGTGTGCATGACTAATTTAATCATCAGAAGGAAGTGTGAAGAGGTAGAATTGCAATCATCAAACGTGTGATTTTCAATGTTATTTTTCAAATAGTAGACGGACTATCATACTGTAATCTTTTGTAAGTGTGTTATCAATTCAGGGAGTAATAGCTTCCTTGGGAGTGACCCTAAAACAAATTCTTCAAGGAGTAATAGCTTCCTTAGGAGTGACCCTAAATCAAAGTTTTCAGGGAGTAGTAGCTTCCTTGAGTTGTAGCCCTAAAACAAAGTTGTTATTTTGAGCTTCATATATTGTGAATTAAACATCACCATGGTTTTTTCCTTCTTGGGTTTCCACGTATATCTAGTGTTATGTGTTGATATGCATTGTGTTAATCTTTCATGTTTTTGTTGATGTAATGCTTAGTTTTTAGTCTGCTCCAGAGAAGTTGAAGTTTGTTTAGATACTAATTCACCCCCCCTCTTAGTATCCTGGTGTGTTCAACAATTGGTATCAGGGCCAAGTTCCTCTAAAGGAAGCCTAACCACTTGAGGAAGGTCTAGGATGGAACTTAATGGATCCAGTAAGAAACCTAGGTTTGATGGAACAAATTATGCTTTTTGGAAGCTATGGATGGAATCCTATATCAATTCTCTAGGGTGTGGTGTTTGGTACTTTGTCAAGACTAGTTACAAAGTTCCTACTACTATTCCTACAAATGCATATGAAGTTAAGAAGTATGACAACAATGCCAAGGCAAAGTTTGTTATCATGAGTGGGTTAGCTAATTCAAAAATTTCAAAGGTAATGAGTTGTAGTTCTACTAAAGAAGTAGGGGTTAAACTTGAAACCATTTATGAAGGAGATAAGAAAGTAAAGATGCAAATCTTCAAGAGTAGATTTGAGACCATCAAAATGTTAGAGGATAGAGACATTGTTGGATATATGCTCTAGGTGAATGAAGTGGTCAATGGCATCACAGGTCTTGGTGGAGAAGTGAAAGAAGATGAGATTCTGAAGAAGGTTTTGAGATCTCTTCCCAAATCTTATCTGCTATTGAGTAGAATGTAGACTTGGATACATACACTATAGACAAATTGTTTGGTTCCCTTATTGCCTTTGAAATGAGAGAGTTTGGCAGTGATGCTTCAAAGAAAGAAGCTACTTTCAAAGTCAGTATGAAGACAAAGGATGAAGTTGCTGATGAAAATGAGAGAATTGATGAAGTTGAAGCAAATTTTGTGAGAAGATTAATGAAAGGCACTAGAAAATACAAAGGTAAGTTACCTTTTAAATGTTTCAATTGTGGAAAGGTTGGTCCCTTTACTTCTAAATGTCCTTTTAAAGAATCAAGGGGTAGTAACAAAAGAGATAAGTTCAAAAGAAGTCTATATTCTATAGAGAGCCATTGTTATTTAGAAGATGAGGATCATGATGATTCAAATGATAAAACACTGTTCATGGCCTTGAGTGTTGGTGACAAAAATGATGATGTTGAAAAATGTAAGAAGTTTGATGCCTTGCAAACAGACCAAAACAATGAAATATCAATGGTTGTATGGACTGCCTTTCATGCAAGAGAAGAAGCCAAGGCTTAGGTAATTGATAGTGGATACTCAAATCATATGACTAGTGACAAGGAGAAGTTTATCATCCTTGAGAAGTGGGATGGTGGTGTTGTCAAGTTTTATGGTGATGAGCCAGCACAAATCTATAGAAAAGGTGCTATAACTATTGATGAGAAGAATAGGACTAAGGATGTCATCTATGTCAAAGGGCTAAATCACAATCTTCTCAATGTTAGTCAAATGTGCAACAAAGGTTATAATCTCACATTTCATGCCAAAGGTTGTGAAATTAGGAAGCCAGGATCTAGAAAACTAGTTGTAGAACGTATCAAGACATATGGTGATATCTATCATTTGAAGGAGGTAAATGGAAGAACATGTTTGTTTGCTCAATCTAGTGAGTGTTGGGTGTGGCACAAGGGAATGCGACACAACAATTTTGATAATATGGCAAGGATCAGTTCTACTCATGCAGTGAGAGACCTACCCAAGATAATAAAGCCTACAAACACAATACGCAGGGAATGTCAGATGGGAAAGTAAAGAAAGACAAATTTCAAAAGCAAGGAGTATTCCTCTTCAAATCCATTAGATTTGATTCACACTAATCTATTTTTCCCTACAAGAGTAAAGAGTCAACAAGGTGAGAGGTATTTTATGTTACTCATTGATGATTATTCTAGAATGACTTGGGTTACTTTCTTAAGAGAAAAATCAAATGCCCATGATAAATTTAAGGTGTTCAAAGATATGGTTGAGAATGAAGTAGAGGCTAAGATCAAATGTTTAAGGTCTAATAGAGGAGGTGAGTTTACTTCAAATGAATTTAAAATTTTTTTGAAGATCATGGTATTAGGAGACATCTATCTGTTAACTCCTAGGATCCCTCAACAAAATGGGATAGTTGAAAGGAAGAATAGGACTATGCAAGAGATGTCTAGGGCAATGTTAAAAGATGTAGGTCTACCTGATATGTACTAGAAGGAGGTAGTTCACATTGCTGTCTATCTAATTAACAGAGTACAACTAAGGGTCAACAACACTAAGACCCCTTATGATCTTTGGTATGGAAGACCTCCCACTATTAGATACTTTAGGATCTTTGGCAGCAAATGTTATATCAGAAGAGATGAAGAAGACCTAGGAAAGTTTGATTCAAGAAGTGATGAAGGAATATTTCTTGGCTACTCAACTAGAAGCAAGGCTTATAAAGAACCTTGCAATTGGTATGCTAGGTTAGACATGTACTTACTTCAGCAGGGCTTAAAGAAAGGTACTACAGATAGTAATCTTTACATCAAGGAAGAATGAGATATGCTATTGATAGTTACAGTTTATGTTGATGACATCATCTTTGGTGGAGATGATGATATGTGTAAGAGGTTTGTAGAGGAGATGCAAAAAGAGTTTGAGATGTCTATGATTGGTGAGATGTCTTTCTTTCTTGGACTTAAAATTTCTCAGCTAGAAGGTGATATCTTTATTTCTCAAGCTAATTATGTCAAAGAGTTGTTGAAGAAGTTTGGTATGGAGGATTCAAAACCAGTGAGTACTACCATGGTCACTGGATGTCACTTGAGAAAAGATGATGAGTCTCCAGAGGTAGATCAGACTACCTATAGATCTATGATTAAAGTATCGTCATACCTAACTACTTCTAGAACTGATATTATGCATTCAATATGTGTGGTTTCCAGATATCAAGATAATCCCAAGAAAACACATGAGAAGGCAGTGAAAAGGATATTTAGATACTTGAAAGGAACTTTGGATTATGGCTTATGGTATCTAAGAGGTAATGACTTTGATTTAAATGCCTACACCAATGTTGATTGGGCTAGTTGTGTTAATGATAGAAGTTCAAGTGGTGGTGCTTTCTTCTTAGGAAGTAGATTGGTTTCATAGCAGAGAAATAATCAAGATTTAGTGTCCTTATCTACTATAGAGGTAGAGTACATTACAACAACATCCTATGGTACACAAGTGTTGTGGATGAAGCAAACCCTAAAGGAAATGAAGGTATTGTATGATGAGCCTATTCCTATTTTGTGTGACAATACAAGTGTTATCAATATTTCCAAGAATCCAACAATGCATTCTAGAACCAAGCATATAGCAATCAGGTATCACATTTTGAGATAGAAAGTGGTAGAAAAGGAAGTAAGGTTGAAATATGTTCCAACAAAGCTTCATCAAACTTGGGTGCCTACTTCCTCCATGCAAGATGATTTTTGACACTTGTCTTCCCCTGTCATAGGATCTTCTATTTCTGGCTCTTATATGTCATAGATTCTATCATAGGAATCTATCATAACTCTTATGCATCATAAACCTCTTACAACACTCAAAAGATGCCAACACATGGCAAAAGTCTTCTACCAAAAAGTGGAATGCCTATCTCCTTATTTGAGGACAAAAATACACTTAGTCACCTTCCATGTAGGATGACACATCACCGTGCCAACTCCCACAAAGTGACAAAATTAGATTTGCATACAAAATACAATAATAGGCAAAAAATAAATACAATTAAATAATAAATGTTAGGACCTGCAAAGGTTGAGACACCTTAATTGTCAACATTCTCCCACTTGTCAGACACCTTTCAAGAGCCAATAGAATGACAGGATTTAACTGCTAGGGGCCAAGAGACCCATAGACTCTGAACACCATCTGAACTTCTCTGTGCTCATGAGATTCATCAAGGAATCTGCAACATTCACCAAAGTATCAATCTTCTCCAAATTCACCTTCCCATCCTCTACCATATCATGTACAAAGTGGTACTACACATCAATGTGCTTGGTCCTCGCATGGAAAGTAGGATTCTTCACCAAACATATGGCACTCTAGCTGTCACAAGAAATGGTAATCTTCCTTGCATCAAACCCAATGTTAGAATACAATCTATTAATCCAAATGGCTTCCTTACAAGCATGAGTAGCTTCCATGTACTCTACTTTAGTCATGGACAAAGTGACCATAGGTTGCTGCCTACTCATCCAACTAATAGCACCACCAAACATAGTGAACACATAAGCACTGGTGGATCTCCTACTGTCAATTTCACCTACCCAATCTAAATCCACAAATCCATGAATACTCATAGAATGTTGAGAACCAGTAGGATAACCATGATAGCACAAGGCATTCTTGGAAGTACCCTATAGATATCTAAAAACTCTCTTTACCGTATCCCAATGTATCCATCTAGGATTAGCCATGAATCAGCTAAGGACTCCCATTGCTTGGGTAATGTTTGGTCTTGTACAGACTATCACATACATCTAACTACCAACCACACTAGCATAAGGTACTCTGCTCATATCCTCCATCTCAGAAGGAGACTTCAGACAATCCTCAATAGATAACTTTGTCCCCTTCAAAACAAGAACACTCAAAGGTCTGTAATCTGCCATGCTGAATCTCTCCAACACAGTCTTCACATACTTACTCTGGCTTAACCAAAGTTTTTTGTTTTCTCTATCTCTTTTGATATCCATTCCCAAAATGTACCTGGCCACCCCTAATTTTTTCATTTCAAACCATGCTAACAACTGAGACTTCAAATTAGAAATCAAACCTTTACCATTCCTAATTAGCAACATATCATTGACATATAATGCTATAATGAGAATATGATCATTATCAAACTTGAAGTAAACACAATGATCTGATTTCAATCTTATAAATCCAATACTCAACACAAAGGCATCAAACTTTTGGTACCACATCCTAGGAGACTTCTTAAGACCATACAAAGACTTTTTTAACTTGCAAACCAGATTTTCTTTACCTTTCACAATGTAGTGCTCTGGCTGTGACATATAAATCTCCTCCTCCAAATCACCATAGAGGAATGTTGTCTTCACATCCATCTGCTCCACCTCTAAGTCATATGTAGTTGTAAGAGATAACAGGAACCGAATAGATGTCAGCTTTGTAACTGGAGAGAAAATCTTACCATAGTCAATTCCCTCCACCTGTGAATACTCCTCGTGACCAACCTTGCCTTATATTTCTCAATGATGCCATCTGAACCAAACTTTTTATTAAACACCCATTTGCATCCAATAAGCTTTCTTCCTTCAGGTAAAGGCACCAAGTCCCAAGTATTATTCTTTTCCAAAGAAGCCATCTCTTCTTCCATGGCCTCCTCCAAGGAACCTACATCTTTCATACCCATAGCCTCCCTTATGTTCCCAGGCTCATCAACATTAGAAATTAAAGCAAAAATACAACTAGAATTATGCAATGAATAACCAAACCTTGTAGGTTGTTTCCTTATTCTTGTGGATCTCCTCACAAGTTGAGGTTGAGGTTGAGGTTCTTCATCTTCTTCTTCTAAACTTTTAGAGCTGCTAGAGCTCTCCTCATCATCAGATCCAACTAGTGTCTTCGGTTCAACTTTCTCAGGGGTGGGAGGAAGCTAAACCATATCCTCTTTCTTTTCTTCTTTATCTAGCTATAGAACAATAGAAGAAGGATTGAGCTCTTTGAAAATCACACTTCTATTGTACAAAACTCCTTCAGCCACTGGATCCCATAGCTTGTACCCTTTCACACTGTTACCATAACCAATGAAGATACATTTAACTAACTTGTTCTCCAACTTGGACCTCTTCTCCTTAGGCACATGTGCATATGACTCACAACCAAATACTCAAATGTGTCTTAACGAAGGCTTCTTACCAGACCATGCCTCCATAAGGGTCTTGTTAATGAGAGCCAATGTGGGAGACCTATTAATCAGGTAACAAGTGATAGCAATAGCTTCAGCCCAAAACTTTTGTTCTAGGCCAGCTCCACTTAACATGCTCTTAGCCCTTTCCATCAAAGTTCTATTCATTCTTTATGCAACTCTATTTTGCTGAGGAGTATATGGAGTTGTCTTATGCCTCTCAATACCTTGTTCTTTACAAAACTTGTCAAAATCTACTAAGCAAAACTCACCACCATTATCATTTCTCAAACATTTAATCTTTCTATCTTTTTGATTCTCAACAAGAGCCTTAAACTCTTTGAATCTTGCAAAAACTTCAGATTTACTCCTAAGGAAATATACCCATGTCCTTCTACTGTAGTCATCAATAAATGAAACAAAATACACAAAATTTGAAATTGAAGGTGTTGGCAAGAGATACTGCAAGACATGTCATGTGTTGTTATTGATGGCAACTAAGTCCATTCTACACATCTGCAATGCAGTATCAGATCATACCGGAAGTCGGTTCCAAGATTTGTCCAGTTCGGATAGACATGAATAGGGTATATGGCAGAGTTTAGTATTTTGATTAGTGGATCTCTCCAGTTAATTAATGCATGGTGCAAATCTGAGGGAGTGTAGAGGAATGTTAGAACTATCCAAATCCAAGATTTTAGCCTCCAGTGACAAAGGGATTAAAAGTTACGAGCATCTGAATACTGGGTCCTAATATGATAGAACAGTTCAGTGAAGAACATGATGACTTGTGTTAGATCCTTGTGCGAATCTAGTAGAAGTATTTTGGTGATTTGTGTATGGTATATAATGTTAGTGGCTAACATGAATGGTGACTTGCAAGTGTTATTTCTGGTATGCATCAATAATAATGTATGGATTCAGCTGACAAAACATAGAACTTGTATTGTTTGTTAAGTTCTTCATAAGGCCAACAGATAGGTGATTGATTTTGTTGATGTAGATATATATATATATATATATATATATATATATATATATATATATATATATATATATATATATATATAACCAAGGGATTCAAGTGTTGTGATAGTGATGTGATAATGGAGTAAGTGCAAAAAAAGTAGATAGAAGTGTGAAACAGAAAAGATCTGAGGTTTGGATTATGGCAGAGCAGTAAACAGGGTAGAATAAAGATGAAGTGTGTAAAATCAGTATTTTGTACTTAACCAAAACTAAATTTTTACATTGGCATATGCTACTTATCAGTTCAAAAAATCTATAATCCTTTTGTAATCATTCTTGTAGGTAGTGAGCCTCTCTTGAGAAGTGAGCTCTGGGTAGTGAGCCCGAAGGCATGTGCCTTCCCCTTTGTAATACTTTTAACAGAGTATAATATTTGTGGGTTAACCCCCACCATGGTTTTTCCCTTAACCGGGTTTGTACATCAAAATCTCAGTGTCAAGTGTGTTATTTATGTTTTTGCTCATGTATTATTAATTCTTGCTTTTCATTATTATGTCATTAATCTATTAAGAAGTGGAAAAGAAGAATTAACTGTAGCAAGATTTAAAAGTTTTAAGACAACTGATTGACCCTCCCCTCTTAGTTGTCAGCCCTAATTCCAACAATTGGTATCAGAGCAAGGTTCCTTGAAAGAAGCCTAACAGCTTGAGGAGGATCTGGGAAAGAGTTTCAATGGTTTCACTTAGAGAACAACTTCAATTGGATTTAGAAGACCTTGATTGGTCCAAAGTAGAAATAGATGATCTGAAAGTGAACCTTCAGGATGCTGATGATTGCATTGACTTGCTAAAAGATAAACTAAATAAATCAATGGAAAAAGAAGGAAAAAACTACTTCATCAGCTAGCTAATCTTACTGAAGAAAGTGGCATGAATGAGGCTTTAGAAGAAAAGACAAAGGAATGTGAGAAGCTGACAAAAGAAGTTTCTTTTCTAAAATATTAGATGGAATCTAGGTTAATGAAGCTAACCAAAGAAATTGAGCAAAAGAAGAAGACTGAAGAAGACCTAAATCAAACTCTAAAAGAAAGAACTAAAGAATGCTACATATTGGATAAAATGGCTAGCCATCTAGAGTCTGGTCTACAAGAAAGTAGAGACAATGAGAGAGAACTTGAGAGGTACATTGTCATTCTCAGACATGACCTAGAAGTTGCAAATGAATACAAGGAGAAGTTCAAGATAAGCTCAGCTAAACTTGAAGCACTGCTTGAAAGTTAGAAAAAAGCTGATGACAAGCATGGTCTTGGATATGAGAAAGGTGAAAGCTCTAGATCGAGACAAAGAAATTTTCAATGAAGGAATAGGAGAAATAGACCTAGAAGACCTCTGATAAGATAGCCTAATGCTCAAAGATATCCATCATTCAATGGAAATTATTTTAATTGCAATAAATTTGGTCATAGAGCTACTCAGTACAGAAGTAGAGTAAATCAAAATGGTCCATTCTTCTCCGGTCAATGCTTCAAATGTAAGAGGTATTGTCATAGATCAAATGAATGCAGAAGTATGATAATGAATAACTATAAGAATAGAGGAAATGGCAACTCTTTCAATGATTACTGCTTTACTTGCAATGGATTTGGACACATGGCTAGTCAGTACAAATCAAGAGGAAATCAAGTATATAAGAAAAGAAATGTTGTGTGCTTTAATTGCAATAGATCTGGTCATATTGCAAGATTCTGTAGAAGTAGGAATAATGAAAGAAGAGGTTCGGCAAACAGAAAACCGGATGAGCAGAGACAAGACAAAGGCAAGGGAAAAATTGATGTGAATAAGATCTAGAATGAAATGAGAAAGACATGGGTCAAGAAAACTGTTGTGAATAATAGTAATGGGTCCGCACTGGAATCTAGTGCTGATAATTCCTCTAAGAATTGAATTAGGAGCTCTGGCTCAAGGGGAGCTACAATAAAATCTAAAATCCCCCAGCTAGTAAATGGGTACCTGAATTTGGCACAATGAGAGAAAATAATTTGGATTATTATACATCATTTGAAAGGATTTCCAGAAGATAAAAGGTGGCTATGACAATTTGCAGAGCAATTGAAGATCGACTGTATGCAGAAACAGTGTAATCAAATATGTTAGGGCAGAGCATTTATTACAAAGGCAAGTTAGGTTTTTGCAGAGCATAAAAAGGTTGTTCATTCTTCATTTGAATCACTTTGCATTTGAAGATAGCAAGAAAAAGAGCATCTAAGCTAAGATTTCAATGGATTTGAAGTGTGACTGGCAAATTTGTCTACTAACCCTAACTCCATGGAAGAAAAAGGTATTTATCTGCAAAGCCTTGAATTTGAAATCTTTTGAAATGACCACTCCTCTTGTTGTTGATATTACTAAAAGGCTCCAGCCAAAATTTAAGAAGCATCCATACAAGTCAGTCGAAATCAAACCTTTAGGAGCATTTTCTAGTGTCCCATAAGGAGTTCTGCATGTTGAGGATATTAGGGCTTACATCCACTATAGCATAGTTGGCAACCTAAAACTCTTGGATTTGTTTGTCAATGTGAGGCCGATTATTTTACCTTCCTTATTTTGATCGTTATGCATTTCAGTTGATGACATTATTAGACTTTTAGTGAGTATGGTTTCATTATGCAGACTTGATTATATCTCCTGATTTTGATAGGACATTGATTAGACATATGTGATTCAATTTGATCTTATTTGATGCTATTTTGTGATTCAACATACGAGATATATTTGATGATGTTTTGTATTGTGATTTCTAATTATTTATGTGATGATGATTATCTGACATGTGATAGAAAAATGTAGTTTAATTCATAATTATGTTATAGATGATTATTGTTGTATTCGATTACGCGAATTTAATTCCAGTTGCTTCAACTATGATTATTCATGATATGATTGACACTTGATTGAGATGTGCAAGTTTTACATTCCCTAGCCATGAGAAATTGGAGGTAGAATTCACACTATGTTATTCCCTATAAAACTGATCCATTCCCAAGAGGGATGAGGATCACATTTGAAATTGAATGTGATTTAAGTGCTTGATTTAATTTTTAATCATTTTCACCTAGTATCCCTTTGTTTAATTTATTAATATTAAGTGTTGTATAATTTTTATTTGACTTACACCACTTGGTATTTGTTTTTATTTTTGAGGCCATTTAAAGTGGATTTATGACCCCCTTGGTGAACCTTAGTGTCCTAAAAGTTACCCTAGGTGGTTACCCATGGGTCTAGGGTCAATTTTGACTAACTGACCTTGGATTCACTCAATTTTGGTCACTCTAAACTATGGTTTAGTCAAAGTGATGAAATTAGGGAAGGTGGGAGATGAGTCATGCTTTGGGACAGACTCATCTCCCTTCCCAAAGTTTGGGAATCCTTTCCCAAGGAGGACTTGGGAGGTCTCCAAGACTCCCAAGTGTGTGGGATCTTCCTCCAAGACTCTCACACATGTGTGAGAGCATCTTGGAGGGAGATGGCTCTTTGAAAGAATAAGAGGATGCCATATGGCATCCCTTATCCTCTTGGAGCTTTGAGTGGGAATGCCACCTCACCACTTGTCCTCTCACACATGTGTGAGAGCACAAGTGGATAAGGTGAGGATTGAGATGGAATTGGAGGGTGATACTTGTCACCCTCACACTTCCTCTCGCTTACAAGTGGCATTGGAGGAGGAAGGAGAAGGTGACAAGTGTCACCTTCTCATTCCTCAAGGCCAAATTGATGGCCTATAATATCTCCTCTTGTTGAGGAGTGTGGGGTTCTTGCATTTTTGAGTTTCTTTCTATTTTGGAGGAATTTGGGGAAATTTAGAAGAATTATTGAAGATTGGAAGGTTTGGGAAAGCTTGGAGCTCTTCACCAAACGTGCTTCCATTATAGGGTTTTGAAGGTAAGCCTCTTAAACTATGTTTCTTCACCCTTGCTTATTTAATGTGATGTGTTGTAGTTTTTGGTTGTTTGTTGTTTTCATTATTTTTGTGTGGGATGGGAGTATGGTGAGAGCACCTCCATTTGGAGGTAAGGCTCAACTTGTTTGGGTAGAGGAAAGGAACCTCCTTGAGGTCACTTCTACGTTGTATTATTTATGCCTTGAGGGCTTTTACTTGTTGAGGAGATTATTTGAATGGAAAGAGTGCCATGGCGATTATTTTATGATTTTGTGGAGAGTGGTGGTTTTGGAGATTTTTGGCTTGAGGCCATGAGATTGTTATTTTATCATTTGGGTGGCCTTTGAAGTAGAGGGGTCCATTCCCTACCCTCATCAAACTCATTTTTATGAGTTGAGTTATGTGTTTATCCTTGGGGTTGTTTTTGTGTTGATGTGTTTGATTTTTGTTGTTGAGTGGTTGCACCTATGTGAATCCCTACCTCCCTAGCTTGGGGGTGACCCTCTTACAGGTCTATGGTAGGGTGGAGGGCATTTTGAAGTGGCTGGGTTGTTCTTTTTATGGTGTTTTATTTGCAGGTGTATTAATGAGGAAATGGAGATTTTGTGGAGCCCATTTTTGTGTTACTATATTCTTTTGTTGATGGCTATTGAGGCATGGCCATTATGGCCTTATTGTATTTTGTTTATCAAGTTACCTTACCATGGAGTTGGCTGTCAAAAGTTTTGTAATGTAAACAATCTCTTCATTTTATTTAAATGCAGTTTATTTCTTATTTGTGGAGTTGGGAAGTTTGTGTGATGCATGTGAAATTTTTCTATAATTTTCTGTCATTATACTTGTAAAAACATATATATATATATATATATGAGTGTTGTTAAATGGAATGTAATGTAAACAAGAAAGAAGAAATTTGAGGATAGTTATCTGTCCATTACTTTGCAGGTTATAATTATTAGCTACTGATATAGAAAAGAAAAGATTTGTTATAAATTCATAGGAAATTGTAGTTTTTGTTTATTTGTTGCATAAAAAAAAAAAATAACATAATATATTCTGTATATATATTTATGCTTTAGAAAAAAAAGAGGAGAAGTGCTTTTGGTTTATACATGTTATAGATTGCAAGTTAGTTTTCTATTTTGAAACATTGTTGAGAAAATTAATGCAATGGAAATGTGCACATTTACGCTTATGTATAAACATACAATTTTACTTGGTTGCTTCACTCTTTTAGAAATCTATTGTTGTCATTTTATTGTTTTGTTTTTTTTACCACTGTGTGCACTCAGAAATATATATATATATGAGAAAACATTTATAATACATTTTTCTGTGTATATTATAAGATGTATAAACACTATTATATATATATAATAAGTGTATATTTGTATATATTATATAAAAAAGGGGGGTAAATATACTGTGAAATTTAGATTAGACTGCATCATTCTGAGTATATATATATCGAAAGTTATTTTTTGATACAAAAAAAATAGGGATAGAAATACCAGAGGGGCAGACTGTTCGTTTTATAGTTTTTAGACTGTAAGCAAAATATATATATATATATATATATATATATATATATATATATATATATATATATATATATATATATATATATATATATATATATATATATATATATATATATATAACTTTGGTGGACAGCGGCCATGGTCACCGCCCACCAAAGGATCTGCATAGCGGGTGTGGTGGGGGTTCGGCCCCCTCCCCACACCAGTCCCCCTTCCATTGAACCCTTATGCTACATACTCCCCATAGTGACCTCCATGTTTCTCTACCCCCGTAACCCCTCCATCGGTTCACCCCTCACCACCATTAACCCTCAGCAGAGAACATCGTCACTACTCCCCTTTGTTGTGGCATTCCACCACTCTTTCCCCTTCACTTGACCCTGCCATGGCCACTGGTGGTTTTTCCTTCATCTACAACTCTGCTTAGAGTGATTTAGCATATTTAGTTTAAATATTGAAATATATATATACATACATATATACATACATACATACATACATACATACATATATATCAGTTGCTTCTGTCACACAGAAAAAAAAAGGGGGAGACAAATTTTTAAACAACTCCATTGTGCATACCTCTGTGAGAGGTAGTGGAAGAATCATGGCATCCATTCTAGTCCAAACCCTAACCTACAACTTTAGACAAAAATAAAACAAAAGGAAATAAGGAGATTAGGGTTCTTTCATGAGATAACATTCTAAAATAAAATTAGGGCATCTTGGAAATAGAAAACAATAGATTACTATTAGGGTTTTTTTTGTTTGAAGTTATATATTATTGTGAGGAGATGATTTTATTTCTTGTTTTTCAAAATTGCCTTTTGCCCTTGATCTTTTAACCATTGGAGCTTTATTTATTTCTTTGTGTTTGTTTAAAATTTCAATGTGGTTTTGCATTTTGAATTAAATACCTTGTGAAATAATTTTATTTTGGGGAATTGATTTTATTTTATTTGGGAAGAATATTTTTCCCTGGTTGTGAAATTTATTTTAGTTGAGTTAATTAAATTATTTTATTTCCTCCTTAGTGTGTTTAATTTCACTTTAATTATTTATTGATTTTATTATTATTTTACGGGAAGGAGTATTTTAATCTCCTTCCTCCTCCTTAATTCGAGTTTGTTAATAAATGTAATATTGCAATTATATTTATTAACAGATTTAATTTTTGAGATCCTATTTGGTGGTTATTATTATTTTATTTTATTATTCATGTTTTTAACCTTCTTATGCAAGGTCAATTTATTCAACCTTGGAGGATATTTATATTAATTTTGTAAATCATTTTCAATTTGTCCATAAGTTTTATTTTAAATTTTATTCTTAAATTTTATTTGAATTCGTTTTGGAGATTTATTTTAAAATTTTATTTTGTGTTTATTGAAAACACGTTATGCTGTCGAATTTTTCCTAGATTCTAGGGTTTTAATTTTGTGATATTTTATTAAGTTCATTCCATCTTCCACTTCAATCACACGTCCATCAATTTCATCACTCTCTTAATCATTTTTTTTACTTCATTTTGGACCTGAATTAGAGTTAGTTATCGATGTAAGCGGAATCATCATCACACCTAGGAAACTAGGGTTTAGACTTAAATTAGTCTAATCCTAAAAGTGACACACTTCGTGTCGCATACCCCCCAGACAGCTATCATCACACAGGGGACTGCATGGAACAACATACCTCCCTAATTTATGTTGACGTGTTTACACCTTAAGCGTATTGCCACCGAGCATGCAGATGCATGTGAGGGGGTTCCTAGGGATAGGTAGAAAGTTTTTTTGTAATTCGTGTCATGACCACATGGCAAATGTGGACATGACACGTGTGTTGTGTGTCGTGACCGCATGGGAAATGCGGGCATGACATTTGGTATCAGAGCCTAATTTTAAACACTTGGCTTATTTAGGGCACATTATTATTTTTACAACTTTGATTAATTTGTGGTTACCTCATTTTTGTAGGATGCCTCCCCGACGAGTTCGGCGAGCGCAGTCTTGCTGCACTCCATCCCTCGAGGTTCACAGTGACTCTTCAGCTGAGGTACAGGCATAGCCAATCCTACAAGCACCGCATGCACCATCGGCCCTACCAAATATTGGGCCATAGATATTACAGTCTTTATAGGCAGTTTTAGATAGGCTTCCACCAGCTGTAGTTGAGCCACACATAGAGCCACATGTTGAGCCCCGCGAGGATCCGCAAGAGGAACCACACATGGAGCCATGAGCTAAGTCCCGTGTCGAGCCACGTGTGGAGCCCCGCATTGATCCGCGAGGGGTACCACATGTGGAGCCTTATGTTGAGGTGCCAGAGAGGACGACAGAGGAGGTTGGTTCAGCTGACAGGGCCCGTAGCAGGAGTCCTTCACACCATGCTAGGCATGATGAGGCAGTACAAGTAGAGCACATTGTTCATAGGCAGTATGACTATTACATAGATGAGCCTATCAGGAGGCATAGAGACAGAGGAGATCCCATTAGGGATTTATTGAGGCTAAACCCTCCTACATTCATTGGGACTATAGAGGGAGCTAAGGTAGAGGCCTAGCTCATCAACTAAGACAGATGCTTCGCGTTGTGTCCTTACGAGGGCAACACAAAGGTCCATGTGGTAGTACACTTGTTGTGAGATGTAGCAGCTACCTGGTGGCGCACTGAGGAGTGCAAGCGTCACATTTCATTAGACACTCTCACATGGGAGACCTTCATTGAGCGCTTCAATGTGTAGTACTTATCTGATCATTACAGGCAATGTCGTATAGATGAGTTTCATGACCTCCAGCAGAGAGGACTTATAGTGGTGTAGTATGAGTGTAGGTTTACCAAGTTATCCTAATATGCAGAGTATCTCCATGATGAGAAACTCCTGGTTCATAAGTTTATTAGAGGACTCAACCATGGCATAGTAGGGCCTGTTCGCATGGCAGACCCCCAGACTTTGAGTGATGCTTCCGAGAAGGCATATGTTGCTGAGGAGATTCAGGGATGAGGGCAGAGTTCACACCCTCAGTTTTAGGATCGTGGGCAGTAGCATCAGCAGAGTTTCTGCAGACCATCACAGCCACCTCATAGAGGAGGATTTAGCTCCGCACCCTTACCTCCTAGGCCCCCATAGTAGTAGCAAAGAGTTAGGACACAACAGAGGGCACATGGAGGACATAATAGAGGTTGGCAGTAGTAGGGCATGTGTAGAGATTAAAGGCAGCAAGGACCACCTGTGGGACTGCGAGGTCGCAACAGTCTTATAGGGGCTCACAGGGGTCTACTGGTAGATCAGGAAAATAGTAGTCGAGTAGGACTCAGACTAGACAAGTATAGGCTAGGGGCCCTTGTTATGTTTGTGGTGGAGCTGGACACCTAGCTAGAGAGTGTCCACAGGGTTTTACAGCAAGGGGATAGCCTCGTGTAGGAGGATCCGAGCAGACTGTCAGTGAAGTGGGTAGATCCCACCGTATGTTCACAGTGGTTGATAACTGCCAGGCTAATTTTTAGGCGTCAGTGATTGAGATGTCAGGTATGATTGGGGGTAATGCCATTTCTATTCTCTTTGATTCTGGTGCTACTGACTCTTTCATATCTCCATCGTTAGTGGAGCATTGCAGGTTGGTGGCCTTTAGGTAGGGTGATAGGTGGGTGGTTGAGTTGGCCTCAGGAGCCAAGATGATAGTAGATGCCTTAGTCCATGACTATGAGATTTCTTTGGGACCCTTCGCCATAGTATGTGACCTTAGAGTCATGACATTAGGATCCTATGATGTGGTGTTGGGTATGGACTGGCTTGTCGCTCATCGAGCCAAGCTAGATTGTTGTTGAAAGGAGATCAGCTACTTAGACGATCATGGTACATTAGTTGAGATAGTGGGCATTCAGAAGCCCACATCAGTGCATATGATATCTGCTCAGTAGCTTAAGCGTTGCATGCAGAAGGATTCCAGATGTTCGCCATCATAGTGAGTGATAGATTAGATGACGAGCCTAAGGCATCTTTGGATGATCATCCCATCCTTAGAGAGTTTGCCAATGTGTTTCCAGCAGAGTTACTGGGGATGCCACCCCATCGAGAGGTAGACTTTCACATAGACTTAGTGCCAGGTGTCAAGCCAGTGTCTCGTGCACCCTACAGGATGACCACACATGATCTCACTGAGCTCAAGTTATAGTTGGAGGACTTTCTCAAGAAGGGGCACATCCGACTGAGCGTTTCACCTTGGGGCGCTCCTGTCATCTTCGTGAAGAAGAAGGATGGGTCTCTTCGATTGTGCATGGACTACAGACAGTTGAATAAGGTGACAGTGAAGAACCATTATCCTCTGCCCATGATTGAAGATCTTTTTGATCAGATGCAAGGAGCCAGAGTGTTCTCTAAGATTGACCTGAAGTTTGGTTATCATTAGCTACATATCACAGAGGTAGACATCCATAAGACTGCCTTTCAGACTCGATATGGCCACTATGAGTTCACTGTGGTCCCCTTCAGCTTGATAAATGCCCTGCAGTGTTCATGAGTCTCATGAACGGGGTGTTCCATACCTATTTGGATCGATTCGTGATCATTTTCCTCAATGACATCTTCATCTATTCACGGACTGAGGAGGAGCATGAGGAGCACCTTCATAAGGTTCTACAGTGTTTAAGGGAGTAGAATCTTTATGGAAACTTGACTAAGTGTGCATTTTTTAGGACAGAGGTTCAGTATCTGGGACATATTCTATCTAGCTATAGAATCTTAGTAGATCCATCGAAGATCAGGGCTATCAGGGATTGGCCAACACCCACTAGTGTGATAGAGGTCAGGAGTTTTATGGGGTTAGCTGGTTATTACCGTCTCTTTATTGAGGGTTTTTCTCAAATAGCCCACCCCATCACTTCCCTTTAGTGGAAACGAAAGAGTTTTCTATGGACTGAGCAGTGTGAGAGGGCCTTTGAGGTCCTCAAGGAGCATCTTACCAGTGCTCCCATTTTAGCAGTTCCTAATCCTATAGCAAATTTTATGGTTTGCACGGATGCATCACTTGAGGGATTGGGAGCCGTACTTATGCAGGGTGGTAGAGCGATCGCGTATGAGTTGCGAAAGATCAAGACCCATGAGATGAACTACCCCACGCATGACTTAGAGTTAGCAGTAGTGGTTCATGCTCTAGTTCATTGGAGACATTTCTTATTGGGTTATTGCTTTGAGCTCCATTTAGAGAACCACAGCCTTCAGTATATCTGTACACAGCCAAATCTGAATGCCCATCAGTGGCATTGGATGGAGTTCCTTTGTGAGTATGACTTTGATATCCACTACATCAAAGGGAAGGAGAACATGGTTGTTGATGCATTGAGTCGGAGGCACCACAAGCTCTTGACTTTGACTCTGAGTGTGGACTTGAGAGGACGCATTATTCAACATCTACCAGAGGATGAGTGGTTTCTTGAGGTGTAGTAGGAGACCAGTTCATAGAGGGCCCTTGTGGGCAAGTATGAAGGATATTCACTTGAGGCAGATGAGTTACTTCATCATCAATAGCACATCTATGTACCCCACATAGGTGACCTACATACTGTAGTGTTATCAGAGGCTCATAGAGCACCATATGCAACACATCTGGGGGTGAAGAAGATGCATACCAACCTAAAACAGCTGTACCATTGGGCAGGTATGAGATGAGATATAGCAGAGTTTGTTGCTCGATACCTTGAGTGACAGAGGGTCAAGGTCAAGCATCAACATCTAGCAGGTTTCCTATACCCACATGACATACCTGAGTGGAAATGGGACACCATTTCCATGGATTTTATTGTTGGTCTTCCTATGTCTTCGCGTCACCATGATGCCATCATGGTGACAGTCAACAAGTTGACCAAGGTGGCACATTTCTCACCTGTACGCATGACGTACAAGCACCAGCAGTGGTGAGAGTATTCTTAGATGACATTGTGAGATTGCATGGAATACCTCGCTACATTATTTCAGACAGAGATTATGTATTCACTTCAGCATTCTGGAGAGCCTTGCAGTAGGCATTGGGCACATAGCTCAACTTTATCTCCGCTTATCATCCTGAGACAGATGTACAGACAGAGCGGGTGAATCAGGTGTTGGAGGACATGCTTTAGATGTATGTTATGGACCATCAGTCTAGATGGGAGAAGTAACTGTATCTAGTTGAGTTTGCCTACAATAATGGGCATCATAGCTCGTTGGGTATGCCTCCCTTTTAGGCTTTATACAATAGACCATGTAGGACACCATTGATTTGGGATCAGATAGAGGACAGAGTTGCCATTGGTCCAGACCTAGTTCAGGATATGGAGCAGTAGGTCACACTGATTAGGTAGAGATTACATGAGGCACAAGATAGATAGAAGAAGTATGTTGATGCTAAGAGGACTGATCAGAGCTTCATAGTGGGTGACAGCATATTCCTTAGAGTGCGGCCACACAAGAGTCCTATCCGTTATGGAAAGGGCTCTAAGCTCACACCACGATTTGTAGGACCCTTTGAGATTTTGGAGTAGATAGGACCAGTTGCCTATCGTCTAGCTTTGCCACCTAGCATGTTGTGAGGACCACCCTTTTTACTACTGTTGTTATGACTATTTACATGACTGTTATTATTACTTTTTATAATTGTGGGATAGCAGTTCCCGGAATTGTCAAACTATTAAACTTTATTATGTTTTCAGAAAAACTAATTGGGTGATGTTTGGATAAGTTTACATTTCAGAAAAATGAAGTAGGTGATGATGGAAAATTGGAATATGATTTCATTTATGTTAATTAATACTATGTCATGATAATGCATGTTTTTTTTTAAGTTGCTTCGGCTATGATGATTTTATGTGGTTACTGATCTTGTAATTTAGTGTGCAGGAATTACTAATCGAACCACAGAACTCGGAGATCATTCCACACCTTGTTCTTTGTTATTCCCTGTTAAGCCGATCTGGTTCCATGAGGAACCAAGATCTCTTTGTGTTTGATGTAATGATGTAATGTGGTCTTTCGTATGGTCGAGTGGGTTAGGTTACCCTCATGTAACATTATTTTATAATTTGTGTTGTAAAGAGATTGAATTTGAATTTCTTATTTTATTTAAATTATGAGGCCCTTTTCTTGTGTTTTACCTTGACCAGGGGTGTCTTGTATGGGTTAAAGTTGACCCTGGGTTATACCCCATGGGTCCAGGGGCCCATTTGGCATGGGTAACCCTTGAGTAACCTCCATCTAGTCAACTTAAACTTCCCCTGAAGTTAAGTGGCGAAAATTGGAGGTAGGAGGGGACATGATGGGTTGTACCAACACCCAACCCATCCCCTCTACTTTCCCCAAGATAAGAGATGCCATCCATTATTGAAGATCACCCTCTCCTTTAGTGAGATTCCCCCATGTGCTGTGAGGACACCCATGTGAAGAAAGGAAAAAGAGGCATGGGTCACCTGTCTTTTTCCCATTTAACTCTTTTTTTTATTTCTCCCATGAGAAAGTGGAGTCACATGAGGAGAGGACTAGGAGTACCCTTGGGAATGGAGAGTGACATAAGCCATCAGGCAGAATAGTGGTTTTGGGGAAGGGTGAGGAGGTGACAAGTGTCACTTCCCCATTTCTCAAAAACTAAAAAAAAAAAAAAGGAGAATTTGGGTTATTTATTTTCAAATTTTGGGATGAGAGGGAGTTAGTTGAATTTTGGGAAAATTTTCATTTTTGCCTTACCAAAAATAGAGAAGTTAGTTTGCAAGATAGAGAAGGGAGAGGGAGTTGGTGGCTAAGGTTGGAAGTGAACTCTGTGGACTCTGCAACAGCTTCATTCCAGGAGGGCTTTGCAAGGTTGGTCTAAATTTTACCTTTGTTTTCGTATAACTGAAATGTGTATGTAAAGTGTGTGAATTTGTGTTCGAGTTGTTTTCTGTGGGGTTATTGTCGGGTTGTTTTGACAGAGCTTCTCCCACTTGGGAGAAATGCTCATCAGGTTTGGGGTAGGGGAGGAGAGATCCTCCTCGGGTGCATACCTGTTTCCATCTTTTGGGATGTTGAAAGCCTTGAGGGCATGTATTTGTGACTGTATTTTTGACTTGAGAGTCATATACAGATTTCTTAAAAAAATTTGTGATCACACTTGGTTTGAGACCAAGAGAAATTTATATTGGTTAACTTATCTGTCAGGGTGACACTCTGGAGTCGAGTGTGTCCACTCTCCTGCCCCTTATGAAACTCACTGTAGTTGAGTTTCCGTATTGTGTAAAATACCCACGGGTGTATGTGTGCTTTGGGATTGTTGTTGTTTCTGTTGTGAAGTGGAGTGTTTGAGTACCCAGGTGTGAGTATGGTCTCCCTAGCTCGGGGGTGACCCACTTGCGGGTCTACGGAAGGGAGGAGAGCTAGATGAGTGGTGTTTTCTTCTTTGTTTGTCTTTGATACGCAGGTTCTCTCTTGGAGCTTCTGGTTGGATATTTACGAAGAAGCAGTTAATCTTCTTTGTCATGAGAATTAAGCCTGGTTCATTTCATAGAGTTGAAGAGAGAACACCTCTCTTGTTATTGTTGAAATTTATTGTTATTCTGGGAGTGAAGAAAATCACCTCCCTGATCTTGTTATTATTGGACTTTTATTTGGATGTTAGAAGCTATCAGTTGTATACTGTTTGGGAGAAGAAAGTTCATATCTGTGAAGTTAGTTGTTGTATCCATGATTGAGAATCTGTAATATGAATGTGCTTAAATTTTCAAGTTGATGTTTGTAAACCTTGTTCAATAGCAATTTTTGTGTTTCAAGTATTACTGAAAGGAAAAGTTCATTATTGCAATCTAATCTGAGTTGTTTACATTTGAAAGTTTGGAATTGCTTAACTAGTTGAAATGTTAGTTATGGTTCATTGTTCAAAAGGAATTAATTGTTTAAGTATATTCTTCATAATTAATGGATTCTGTTAATTTGGAAGGATTAGAGGAAATCTAGCATGTAAATATATTTCTGTGTGTAAATTTAAGAATTTTAAATGTATAAGAAAATGGAAATATATAAATATAATAAGAGGATATATATTTATCATTACTACCGAAGAAGTGAAACTGGGATAAATATATATATATATGTATATATACATATATATATATATATACATATATATATATATCTATATATATATATATATATACATATATATATATATATATATCTAACTGGTATTTAATTATCATTCTATTAGGTTGAATTTGAGAAAATGAATAGGGTAGTGAATTTGAGAAAATTATGATTTATAGATATACATAAAAGAGAATATATATATATATATATATATATAAATATATATATCTATATATATATATATCACAGTTTTATTAATTATCATTTTTATCGAATAATATAGAAACTGAATAAAATGTGTTCTTATGGGACTGAATTATATATATATATATATGAATATATATATATAAATATATATTATATATTATTGTTGATAGTTATCAATGCAAAGCACCATAAATAAATGACTGTCGAAGTTTAAGCCTGCGAATAAAAAAAAACACAGTCGCGGTTTATATTGGGTGGTGGGGAGAAATCCCCACCGCAGGCCCTAACTTATACATGGAGGTGTGGGGTGGGGCGGAGCCCCACCCACACCCCACATCGTGGGATGTGGGTGGGGCTCTACCCCACTCCACATCCCCCTTCCCCTTATGACTCCCGCGGCCTACACAGGCCCTACCCCCTGTCTTCGCCGCTCTGCGTGGCCACCGCCGCCCCTGTCTTCGCAGCTCTACGCGGCCACTGCCGCCCCTGTCTCCTCCGCTCTGCGCGGCTACCGCCGCCCATCGCCTCCGTGGCTGTGGGAAATAAAACAAAAAAAAAAAGAGTTAGGGTTTGGGCCCTAACACATAAGTTGGCTTTTATTGCAATAAAAAAAATATTAAGTTGCCATATGTATAGGCATATATAAATACTATATATGCCTATGCATATAGCAATAGAATATGAAATAATTCATATATATATATATATAAAGATATATATATATATATATTTGAATATAAAAGGGATTACGTGGAGTTTGTTAAATAATTAAAAGAACAATTTCGTCAACGGCATAGACATTAAAATATAAATATAAAACTATATATATAGATGTATATAGATATTTTATGGAAATAGTTTTAAGAGCCATTTTATTGGGCCTTTGTTTAAAATCTTAACAAAATGTGACAGGTGGATATACCAAAGTAAAATAGCAAATTATGTTTTCACAGTTAGTTTTTATTAAGTGTTGAACACAACAACCAAAGAAGTTATATTCCCATGATCAGGGTTTTATAAAGTGGAGAGCCTCCTACATCTATTTACAATGTATACGAGTCACAATCAGAGTATTAATAGTCATTATTAGTAATAGTAACAACAGTAATTATAAACAAGAGAGAATAAAATTATAATGTAAAAAGAGTGTAAAGGAATATTCAGTGATACTCTGGAAAGAGTTTCTCGGAAGTTTCAACTATCAACGTAATTTCAATCACCCGAAAAATGAAGCAGAAAATTACACATCACCTTGCTTAGAAGAACACTGGAAATAAACTTAAGAAGCCACCACAGACATTCCATGTGGCCATTTTAATCCCAACTGTAGTAAACGACCTCATAAGTAAACCTGTAAGAGAGTCCGAAGAAGAAAAACTAACATTGGAAAACACAGAGGAGAAAATGCGCGACATTTCCCACATGGGATAAGAGAACTAAGTTGACGGACCCTTCTGCTAAATCTGCTTAGGAACAAGTTTAATAAGTACATACGAAAAGGAGGAACCTAGATCGGGGAAGATTAGGAGACCGAGTCCAGCGAAGTAGTAAACCAGCCGATGTGACCTAGATCATCCTGAAGTTAGGTTTAATATCAACAATAGCTGCAGTGATAACCCTGATTGACGTAAATCATGAAGAAAGGACAGGATGCACATAAAGAAAGCATAGAAAACGAAAGAGAGAGAGAGACCGAAATATAAACACACTATATTAACAGAGGAATAGTTAAGGTAAGGGCGATAAAAATACAATCAAAGTTAAGAACCAGTGAAAAGGGAAGAGAGAGCAATCAAACCGCCTTGTTGAAAATGCTAAGTCGTAGGAGGAGTATGTTTCAGGAAACAAGAGAGGAGACAGACAACCGTGCCTGGCTGAAAAATGACTAAATAGGGAGATCACTAGTCAGTTTAGTCAGAACAAGGCGTCGTGGGAAGTTGTTAATCTATCAGCGAACCACGTGCGTAAATGAGTGCAGCGTAATTCCCACTAACGTCGTAAGGCATTATGCTACCGAAAATTGCCGAGGTTTAGATTTAGGAACTTTGGTAATCTCACTCTTGCAATGATGTTAGCGGCGCCATACAGACCCTCTTGTTGATCTGAATGCGTCTGGTTGCACGCAATTGTACTTATATCCTACCGAAAATTGTAATGATTCGCCATGAGAGAACACCGTCGAGCATGCGTACGCATGCGAAGGGGATTTTTAGGACAGTGTGAGAAAATTTTTTCATATCTCGTGTCATAACCACATGACAGATGTGGCTATGACACGTGCGATGTGTGTTGTGACCACATGGAAAATGTGGGCATGACACATGTTGCGTATCCACGATGTCTTTCATATTTATGTTTTGAGGTGATATATATTTGATTTATCTCACATACTGGACTGGAGTGCTCTACAAGTAGAGGCAGACGGGTAATTGGCTTTGGAGCTAATTCACATATTGGCTCATTGGACACTGGGCCTTCAAGGTCAAGAGCTAGACCAGGTTAGGGTCTAGTGGGATCGTTATGATGAGGTCACAATGACTTGGGAGGATGCAGCTAGTTTGAGGGCACTCTATCCTCACCTTTTTGACGACTTCTAGGAGGAAGTTTAGTCTTAGGGGGGAGGATGTGAGGCTGATTATTTTACCTTCCTTATTTTGATCGTTATGCATTTTAGTTGATGACATTATCAGACTTTTAGTGACTATGGTTTCATTATGCAGACTTGATTATATCTCCTGATTTTGATAAGACATTGATTAGACATATGTGATTCGATTTGATCCTATTTGATGCTATTTTGTGATTCGACATACGAGATATATTTGATGATGTTTTGTATTGTGATTTCTAATTATTTATGCGATGATGATTATCTGACATGTGATAGAAAAATGTAGTTTAATTCAAAATTATGTTATAGATGATTATTATTGTATTCGATTGTGTGAATTTAATTCCAGTTGCTTTGGCTATGATTATTCATGACATGATTGACACTTGATTGAGATGTGTAGGTTTTACATTCCCTAGCCATGGGAAATTGGAGGTAGAATTCACACTATGTTATTCCCTATAAAATGAATCCATTCCCAAGAGGGATGAGGATCACGTTTGAAATTAAATGTGATTTAAGTGCTTGATTTAATTTTTAATCATTTTGGCCTAGTACCCCTTTGTTTAATTTATTAATAATATTAAGTGTTGTATAATTTTTATTTGACTTACACCACTTGATATTTGTTTTTATTTTTTAGGCCATTTAAAGTGGATTTATGACCCCCTTGGTGAACCTTAGTGTCCCAAAAGTTATCCTAGGTGGTTACCCATGGGTCTAGGGTCAATTTTGACTAACTGACCCTTGGATTAACTCACTTTTGGTCACTCTAAACTATGGTTTAGTCAAAGTGACGAAATTTGAAATTAGGGAAGGTGGGAGATGAGTCATGCTTTGGGAAAGACACATCTCCCTTCCCAAAGTTTGGGAATCCTTTTCCAAGGAAGACTTGGGAGGTCTCCAAGACTCCCAAGTGTGTGGGATCTTTCTCCAAGACTCTCACACACCTGTGAGAGCATTTTGGAGGGAGATGGCTCTTTGAGAGAATAAGAGGATGCCATATGGCATCCCTTATCCTCTTGGAGGTTTGAGTAGGAATGCCACCTCACCACTTGTCCTCTCACACATGTGTGAGAGCACAAGTGGATAAGGTGAGGATTGAGATGGAATTAGAGGGTGACACTTGTCACCCTCACACTTCCTCTCCCTTGCAAGTGGCATTGGAGGAGGAAGGAGAAGGTGACAAGTGTCACCTTCTCATTCCTTAAGGTCAAATTGATGGCCTATAATATCTCCTCTTATTGAGGAGTGTGGGGTTCTTACATTTTTAAGTTTCTTTCTATTTTGAAGGAATTTGGGGAAGTTAGAGGAATTCTTAAAGATTGGAAGGTTTGGGAAAGCTTGGAGCTCTTCACCAAATGTGCTTCCATTATAGGGCTTTGAAGGTAAGCCTCTTAAACTATGTTTCTTCACCCTTGCTTATTTAATGTGATGTGTTGTAGTTTTTGGTTGTTTGTTGTTTTCATTATTTTTGTGTGGGATGGGAGTATGGTGAGAGCACCTCCATTTGGAGGTAAGGCTCAACTTGTTTGGGTAGGGGAAATGAACCTCCTTGAGGTCACTTCCACATTGTATTATTTATGCCTTGAGGGCTTTTACTTGTTGAGGAGATTATTTGAATGGCAAGAGTGCCATGGAGATTATTTTGTGATTTTGTGGAGAGTGGTGGTTTTAGAGATTTTTAGCTTGAGGCCATGAGATTGGTATTTTATCATTTGGGTGGCCTTTGAAGTAGAGGGGTCTATTCCCTACCCTCATCAAACTCATTTTTATGAGTTGAGTTATGTGTTTATCCTTGTGGTTGTTTTTGTGTTGATGTGTTTAATTTTTGTTGTTGAGTGGTTGCACTTGTGTGAATCCCTACCTCCCTATCTCGGGGGTGACCCTCTTGTGGGTCTATGGTAGGGAGGAGGTCATTTCGAAGTGGCTGGGTTGTTCTTTTTGTGGTGTTTTATTTGTAGGTGTATTAATGAGGAAATGGAGCTTTTGTGGAGTCCATTTTTGTGTTACTATATTCTTTTGTTGATGGCTGTTGAGGCATGGCCATTATGGCCTTATTGTATTTTGTTTATCAAGTTACCTTACCATGGAGTTGGCTGTCAAAAGTTTTGTAATGTAAACAATCTCTTCATTTTATTTAAATTCGGTTTATTTCTTATTTGTGGAGTTGGGAAGTTTGTGTGATGCATGTGAAATTTTTCTATAATTTTTTGTCATTATACTTGCAAAAAAAAAAATATATGAGTGCTGTTAAATGGAATGTAATGTAAACAAGAAAGAGGAAATTTGAGGATAGTTATATGTCCATTACTTTGCAGGTTATAATTATTAGCTGTTGATATAGAAAAGAAAAGAGCTATTATAAATTCATAGGAAATTGTAGTTTCTATTTATTTGTTGCATAAAAAAATAAATAACATAATATATTCTGTATATATATTTATGCTTTAAAAAAAAAGAGAAGTGCTTTTGGTTTATACATGTTATATATTGCAAGTTAGTTTTCTGTTTTGAAACATTGTTGAGAAAATAAATACTATGGAAATGTGCATATTTACGCTTATGTATAAACATACAATTTTACTTGGTTGCTTCATTCTTTTAGAAACCTATTGTTGTCATTTTATTGTTTTTTTTTTACCACTGTGTGCACTCAAAATATATATATATATATATATATATATATATATATATATATATATATATATATATATATGAGAAAACATTTATAATACATTTTATTGTGTATATTATAAGATGTATATACACTATTATATATAAATATATATATATATCTGATAAGTGTATATTTGTATATATTACATAAAAAAAGGGGGTAACTATACTGTGAAATTTAGATTAGACTGCATCATTCTGAGTATATATATATATATAAATTGAAAGTTATTTTTTGATACAAAAAAAATAGAGATAGAAATACCAGAGGGGTGGACTGTTCATTTTATAGTTTTTAGACTGTAAGAAAAAAAAAATATATATAACTTTGGTGGATGGTGGCCATGGCCACTGCCCACCAAAGGATCTAGATAGCGGGTGTGGGGAGGGGGCCGAGCCCCCACCCACACCCAAGGGTGTGGGTGGGGGTTCGGCCCCCTCCCCACACCAGTCCCCCTTCCATTGAACCCTTACGCTGCATACTCCCCGCAGTGACCTCCATGTTTCTCTACCCCCGCAACCCCTCTGCCGGTTCGCCCCTCACCACTGTTAATCCTCAGCAGAGAATTCCGCCACTACTTCCCTTTTCTATGGCATTCTTCCACTCTTGCCCCTTCACCCGACCCTGCCATAGCCTTCGGTGGTTTTTCCTTCATCTGCAATTCTGCTTAGAGTGATTTAGCATATTTAGTTTAAATATTGAATATATATATATATATATATATATATATATATATATATTCAATATTTAAACTAAATATGCTAAATCATATATATATATATATATATATATATATCAGTTGCTTCTGTCACATAGAAAAAAAAAGGGGGAGACATATATTTTTAAACAACTCCATTGTGCATACCTCTGTGAGAGGTAGTGAAAGAATCATGGCATCCATTTCTGGTCCAAGCCCTAACCTGCAACTTGAGACAAAAACAAAACAAAAGGAAATAAGGAGATTAGGGTTCTTTCATGAGATAACATTCTAAAATAAAATTAGGGCATCTTGGAAATAGAAAACAATAGATTACTATTAGGGTTTTTTTTTTTTTGAAAGTTATATATTATTGTGAGGAGATGATTTTATTTCTTTTTTTTCAAAATTGCCTTTTGCCCTTGATCTTTTAACCATTGGAGCTTTATTTATTTCTTTGTATTTGTTTAAAATTTCAATGGGGTTTTGTATTTTGAATTAATTACCTTGTGAAATAATTTTATTTTGGGGAATTGATTTTATTTTATTTGGAAAGAATATTTTTCCGTGGTTGTGAAATTTATTTTAGTTGAGTTAATTGAATTATTTCATTTCCTCCTTAGCATGTTTAATTTCACTTTAATTATTTATTGATTTTATTATTATTTTATGGGAAGGAGTATTTTAATCTCCTTCCTCCTTAATTTGAGTTTGTTAATAAATATAATATTGCAATTATATTTATTAACGGATTCAATTTTTGAGATCCTATTTGGCAGTTATTATTATTTTATTTTATTATTCAAGTTTTTAACCTTCTTATGCAAGGTCAATTTATTCAACCTTGGAGGATATTTATTTTAATTTTGTAAGTCATTTTCAATTTCTCCTTAAGTTTTATTTTAAATTTTATTCTTAAATTTTATTTGAATTCTTTTTGGAGATTTATTTTAAAATTTTATTTTGTGTTTATTGAAAATGCATTATGCTGTCAAATTTTTCCTAGATTCTAGGGTTTTAATTTTGTGATATTTTATTAAGTTCATTCCATCTTCCACTTCAATCATGTGTCCATCAATTTCATCACTCTCTTAATCATTTTTTTTACTTCATTTTGGACCTGAATTAGAGTTAGTTATTGATGTAAGCAGAATCATCGTCACACCTAGGAAACTAGGGTTCGAACTTAAATCAGTCTAACCCTAAAAGAGACACACTTCATATCGCATAACCCCTATATCATCACACAGGGGACTGTGTGGAACAACGTACCTCCCCAATTTATGTTGATGTGTTTACGCCTTAAGCGTATTTCCACCGAGCACGTAGATACGTGTGAGGGGGTTCCTAGGGATAGGTAGAAAAGTTTTTTGTAATTTGTGTCATGACCACATGAAAAATATGGACATGATACATGTGTTGTGTGTCGTGACTACATGGGAAATGTGGGCATGATAGTCAACTACCTAAGGGATGACAACTATGAATTAAAACTGGAATACAGAGCCCTATAAAGCAAACATTTTCTGTAAGTCATTAAATTTTTGACATTTGATGAAAATGAGTGGGTTCAATATATCTTGAGCCAAATGCATGATGAGTTCATATGGCTCTTGAAACCATTCAAGATTACAAAGGATGTTATTAAGATTGTAATTGGGTTAAATTCAACTAGTGGATTACCCATGCTGAAAGTCATGAAGAACCAGACAGTGACCGATGCTACCGGTGCAAAGTTTGACAAAAGGGCAATGACCATCAATGACATTATTGAACCGGATGTTAAGTTTGCATCTATGGTGATTGGTTACAAGGTTTACCACTCCAACAGGGAGAATTCTATCCCCAGAATTGCTATATATACAGCATATCAAATGTTGAAGGAGAATGCAGATTATGACCTATGTGAGCTGTTATAAAACCAACTGATTGAAAATTTAAGAAAAATAAAAAAGGATAAGAAAAATACCTTTAAATATGGTTCCCTAGTTATATGTTTGTTCTTCTATTTTATGAATGAAGTGCCTGGAGTACAAGGTGTCCACTGGCTAAATGACAGGCCAGTTGCTTGACAAATAAGAGATCATCTACTCAACATTGGAGACTCAAGTGCATAGAAGACTACAATCTAGGGTTACTTTAAAAAAAATTAGAATATGATGCATTCTAGAGAAAGAATCCCTAATTCAATAGTTGAGAAATACAAAGATGAAATTTGCTTTATGGTAGACACTTATCAGTGCCTAATGGAAGCTGTGGAACCTAGAACTATATGGATTATGCCTATGGGCTATGAGGTTGATGAGAAGATCTTAGACATGTATGCTCAACATCTCCTGAGAAAATCAAAAGACACCTCTATTGAAAGGTTTAGAACATATAAGGAGCTAAGTCTAAAATTGCATGTTGAGCTTAGGAAACCAGAGACCAAGAGAAAAGTTCAGAGGCAAGTTGAAATGTATGCTGAAAGCATTGGTCTAACCAAGGAAGCTGTAAGAAAGAATAGGGAAAGAATTTAAAAGATGAAGAGAAGAAATGAGTAAGCTTCAAAAGAGAGGGTAGAAAGTTAACCAACAGCAACTCCAAAAGTCACATCTAGTTCATCAAGAAAAACAAGAAGTTTTACAACTATCTCTGAGCAATCCAAATCCATTCCCACTAAGACACTGGAAGCCACACCATCCAGTGGAGGAGGAAAGAGAAAGAAAACAAATGCCACAAGAACCTATGAAAGCACAAAAGTTGATGAAGAAGAAACTGATTCAGATGCTAAGGTAAAAGTGTTGAAAGCCTCTGGAACAAAAGCTACCAAGATGACTAAGGAGAAGCCCTCTGGAAGCAAAAAGGCAAACAAAAGGAAGAAGATAGATACATATTTTGAGAAGCCCACACTTTCTGTGGAAGATGTAATAAAATTAGTCACTGTGGATGGAAATTTGAAACCCATGACTAAATGTTATGATGAATATAGTGATATAGATAAAAGGGTATTAGAGGAAGCAACTATTAGATATCTGAATATCTATAATAAGTCCCTGATTGAAATAATTTCTGAGATCCCTCAAAGAAATGTAGACATTTGGGAGCTGAGGAAAGAAAATGCAAAAAGTAATGATTTAGAGCTTAGAGAACATGTATTGATAAAACTATGCCCTCAGATCACTCAAGTTCAAATGAATATGATATTCAAAGAAGTGAAGGATGAATTCAAGAGCAAGAAGAGAATGAAAAAACTAATGCTTGGAGAATTAGACAAAATAGTTAAAGAGACACAAGAAATACTTCTAAGTGCATTGAAGAAACACAATCTACCTGTAGACACCCAAAATTGACCTAAGCATTCAAATATCACATTGGCTATCATCTGCATTTGTCTAACACACTTGAGCAATGTCCCTATCACTTATGTCTTCTATTAATTAAATAAATTTATATTTGTTTAATTAATTCATTAGCTATTTCTTCTATTTTCTCTAATCTATAACTAAACAATCTCTAATTATTTAATTATCTATTTCTATCTATTTTAATTAAATTTAATTAAAATTCCCTTCATGAGCCCACTTTCCAATTAATTAAATAGATTTTATTTATTTAATTAATTTTCTCTTATCATTTATTTTCATGAGCCAACATGTGTGCTTCTTTCATTTAAAAAAGATAAGTAGTACTACATCTTTTATTTAATATCTTTCACATGTAGTATTTTTTATGTACACGGTCACACATAAGCCCTATCTTCCTTCCACTTGTTATCTACACATTCATCCATAACTATCCTTTAATCTTAGCCATTCACATAGCCACCAAATCTCCACCATTGATTGATTTTGGTTGAGTTCTATATAAACACCCTCTCATTCCATACTAGATCTATCTAACATTCATATAGCATCTACATTATCATCTTGAGCATATTGAGTATTTTAGTATCCATTGAGCATATTATCATTATCATCCATCCATCATGGCAGCTTTAATCTTCATAATTGTTCATTGTTGATGAAGCAATCCACATCATAAATGATGAATCATACAATCTAGGTGATATTGTTCTTGAATTGCATGTTTTTTATTTCATTTGGATTAGATTCTTTGATGATGGTAGGGTTAGGTTTTCATGGTTATGCTTGATCTTATTAACTTGATTTTTACCTATCACATTTTGGCATGCTCGGTTATTTGAAGTTGTTTTTGTGAAGATCATATTTTGATGAGTGCTTATGGCAAGTTTCAGTCGCTTATGAATGGAAAGTAGTCGTTTGATTATATGCATTACTTTTTAGCCGAAACCCACCACTTACAACATTTTCTGGATCACTTTTGAGTGAAGAGTAGTCACTTATTATCTTTTTTGCATCACTTACAAGCTAACATTGATCACTTATGGTCTTTTTAGCATCACTTTTAATCTAACAGTGATCGCTTTTAGCTATCTAGATCACTTTCTACAAAACTAGGGTTTTCTATTATATTCTATTTTTTTCGCAGATCTGGGTCACTTATGATCTGTAACCAGTCACCTATTGCCTTTTTGCATCACTTATGAGCTTTATCAATTTGCATCTAGCTTTACTAGCATCACCTCTCATCTGTAACATTTTGCTTTCGGCAGAATATAGATCGCTTCTGATCAACAGTTGATCGCCTCTCGTAACTGTGTCACTTTTAGTTTGTATCATTTGCAGTTCAATTTTCTTGGTTACTAATTGGGTATTTGTGCAGCATCTTATTGATTGTCCAAGAAAAGGAGGTTATTAAACTACTAATATATCTATTGTAGCTCTGATCAGTCTAAGATTTGTGGTTTATCACTAATTTAGGAACATTTGGGCTTGGTGCTTAAAATGAATCATTGTTTTCTCTGTGCTTGATTTATCTTTCTTGATTGCTTGAATGTGCATGTTTTTAACCCAAATTTAGTAGCAAAAGTACCCTCTCCCCTTGCCTATCAAATGGATCTTGGGTGTATGAGAAATTGTTATTATCTTTAGAGGGCCTACCTTCCTGGTGTGAGAAGGGGTACGACCCAAGCGGTAATGGGCTAAAGCCAAGTCTTTCCAAACCACTATATAATAAAAATATTTGTGTTGAAAGCCACAAACAACAAGTGTTGTTGTGTTATACCGATAGCCAACCTCCCTCAAAACCCTCCAAGGCGTAACCCTTGAAGGCTAGGAGACTCCATAATGGAGAGTAGTGCTACAGCACATATAGCCACCCAAATGGATGCCCTTACTAGAAACCTTGTGTGGTAGCCAAAAACCCTCTATTTGTTGATGTAAAAGGTGGGACCTTTAAAGCTACCCTGATTCACATGGTTCTTAGTAGAGATAGCAGGGACAATCCTAAGGTTTGGTGGGCAGACAAGCCTTGGGAAACCTGGATCTTGGTATGCATGAGAAGTGTGTGTCATGGAGAGGAGCTAGTGCTACCAAGATCCTGAAGCTATCTGCTTTGAATAAGCATAGCCAAGGGACTCAACAAATATAGTCCTTTCCTAGCCTAGGTTGTACAAGTTTGTGATTGTTGTGAGTGTGAGTGACTGAAATCACTATTTTCTTGTCAAAAAATAATTTAAACATATTCCTTGATAGACATAGACCGCTTTTGAGCCTTAACTGATCACTTATAGACAACTAGATCACTTTTAAACAATAGTCAGTCACCTATTGTGTAAACCCAATCACTTTTGAGCAATAGCTGCTCGCCTTTGTCCCAAACTGAGTCACCTTTTATAAACAGAAAATCACTTTTGAACCAAAATTGCTTGTCTTTAGCAAACATGCTCACCTTTAGCTAATACTGTAACCTATCACTTGGACTAAAAATAGATCACTTCTGAGCTATTATTAATCACTTTTGGCTTTTTCTGTGTCGCATCTGAGCTATTATCTGCCACCTTTGGCTAAATATTAGCAAATCCTAGCAACTTAGCCAAATCAGCCTTATTTTTGTCTTGCTTAGCTTCAGTATTAGCTTTCAGACCTTCTTTTGATCATTTATAGATAACTAAACTTTGTCTCCTATCTTGAGCATAATAAACAACTAGACTTTGTGGACTTTCCATCTTCTTGAGACCTCAAATTAGCAAACCAAACATCCAACAATCAATCCAACATCAACAAAACATCATCTTTTAGCCTTAGCCTTAGCAATATCAACAAACAACAACATCAAACAACATTTTCCCTTTTATTGAGTGAGCTATCCTCTAGGGAAGTCTATCAACCAACCATTAAACAACTAGCAATCAACAACCAAACAACATCAACAATCAACCAAGCAACCCAACAACAAAGAAAACAACAAACTAGCAAAGCAACCCAACAACAAATCAAACATCCAGCAAACCATCACCTTTTAGGTCTCAAATCTTGCAAGATAGAGTCCAACTTTCAACATCAACAATCATGCCTCAAACTAGGAGCCAATATAGAGCTGAAATGGAAGCAAAACTGTGAGCTGAGATGGAAGCCAAGATACAACAATCTAGATCAACGCCCCTTAGAGACGTGACTTAATTTACAACTGGTATGCCTCCTCACATGTTTGTGCTCAATGGATACACCATTGGAGAGTCATCCTCACAACAAGTACAACCTCAAACATTTTTGGAGACTTATGAAGAGCAATCCCAAGAAGACTTATCAAAATTTAGAGATACACATGTATGGGATCAATTCGAGGGACTTGTTTTATCTAATCCTAACCACTCTTGCAATTAGCATGTATGGGAGCCAAATTACCAAGAGATTTTGACATATCAGCTATTCAAGAGCATGATCTAAGAACTCCTGCTATTGTTGCAAAGGGACCCTCCACCATAACCACACCATCGCATACCATGCTCCAAAATCCATCTTGTAATCCATCCATTTCATTTCCTATTGTAGCTTTATTTGACCCACCATGCTTGGAGTACACTTTAGAACCTTTGATAACTCCAACCAATGTACTCCCTTTCCTTTTGCAAAATCTGAACATTCCACCTTTCCATGTTTCACAACATACATCTTCTCCTACCGTGACCATATCTCGATCTCAAGTAACACAAGTTGTTCATGTTGCCCAAGTGCAAACTCCTCCCACATCACAAGCTATCCCCATGTCCTATACTTAACAAGTTTCCCAAGCTATCCAAACAACACAACTTGTCCAAGCTTCATAACCATTGTAATCCACTACTCCTATTGCATCACATGTGGACGCCACATCCCATATTCCTACCACTGCTAATATGGTCTCCATGATTTCTACGGATCCATCTAACGTATCATACAATCCCAATGTTAGTCTCATTGACATGAGTGACCTGCCTATTATTTCACAAGCTAATCCTAGCATCGCGGTCTCTTATGTTGATCAACTTACATCATTTCAACCATCTTCCTATAATCCCTCACAAACCATCAATCCATCTTATACCACTCAAGGATTACCCATTGTCACTCAATATACAACATATACCAATCCTCATGTTGTCCAAAATATAAACCCAAATGTCCATCCTTCTTCCACATCTACCAATCCTTCCCTCACTTACCATGTCACAAACCCAACTCTGAACTCACAACCATTGATCAATACCAATTCATCTTCCACTTCCCATGTGATGCAAAATGTTGGCCCTAATTCATCGTAATATACTCAACCACCTCTTATGTCTCATGGACAGCAATCTTCAAACACATATGTGTCACATACTAATCCTATGACATATATTGAGTATGCAACCTCAACAAATGGTCATGGCTTTGTATATCTCACAATAGCAACTGCAATATACATCATATTACACTGCACCTTTGAACTAACAACCCCCTTTGCAACAACAACACCTTTCTCCAGCAGATGTTCAACAAATGATTAACAAAGCGGTAGGACAAGGAAAGAAAACATTTTCCTTGGAGGACATATGCGCTTATCTATTTGACAAATCAATTCATATGACACCCTTTCTGCCACACTTTGAAATTCCACAATTTAACAAGTACAAAGGAAAAGGAAATCTGGAAGACCATCTTAGAGCTTTCTTTGTCACATGTCTCGATGTTTCTCAAGACGGTACATATCTTTTGAGACTATTTCCTTGAAGCTTAGCAGGACAAGCTCTTGAATGGTTCTCTCATTTACCTCTAGGAATTAAGTCTTTTGTGGAACTTGTAAATAAATTCTGATCGCATTTCACTTTCAACATTGAACATAAAGTGAACAAGAACGACCTTGTCAACAATAAACAATGTAACGGTGAAGCGTTCTCTTCATTCACTCAATGATGGCATAATATGGCTAGCAAATTATCATGGGAAATACCTGAGAAGCAACAACTCGATATCTTTGTTCAAAATCTTCATCCTGAGCTTTCATTCCAACTACAATTGTAAAGTACCAGTACCTTTGATGAACTTGTTTCCAAAGGAACCATCATTGAATGCACTTTAATTGTTAAAGGTACTATCAATATTTTTAGAGATAACAAAGACAATCCATAAAACTCCAATGATAATCTTGCTTTTGGAACAAGAACAAGAATGTTGTCAATGACGGTGTTGTAGATGCAAAGAATATACGAACAATGAAAACTCCTATTAACATTCAAGTCACATCTACAAAAACTCAACCTTTTCAACAAACTCGACAACCACAAACTTCAAATCCTCAATGATAATTCACACCATTAGCAGAACCTATGGAAGTTATCTTTCAAAAGCTTCTCCAAGCAGGAGATATCATGTTACCAGATGCACCACCCAATGGTGAACCACTCTCAAATCTCCTTGGTACAAAGAAAATGAGTATTGCGATTATCATAGAGTCAAGGGACAAAATAAATGGTTGTATGCACTTAAAGCATGTTATTCAAGATTGCATCAATCAAAGTTTAATCAAAATCACACCTCCAACAACACAACGTACACAGCAACTGACATCGAAGTTTGATCGAGATGCTTTCAAGAATCTAGTTCCATCTCATGACAAACCAAGTAACCCTCATGCTGGAAATGCCATTCAATATAACTATGAATCATCCACTATTGGTCGCATTGACCATGCTCACATTTCTACTATTACTATCCAAGGCAAAGCACCTGACTGTGCTATGACTACTTGAAGAGCTCACATTACCATTCAAGGAGCACCTATCCATCCTCTTTGACCGTCTTCTAGCTACAACATCCTTGATCACCTTGGCAAAACACCTGCACATATTTCCATTCTTGAGTTGCTTTGTATACCCCTGCCCACAAAGCTATCCTTCATAAAGCCTTACAAGAGTCTTCGGTGCCCAACGATATTGATACCACTCAATTCCAATCTATGATAGCTAGCATTGTAGCCCCTTGCCATCTCACCTTTTCTAACAAAGATCTCCAGCCTTCCATCAACCCATCACATAACAACACCCTCCACAGAGAAGTGTTTGTCAAACAATACCATATCAATTGAATCTTAAAGGATGGTGGAGCTAGTCTTAATATATGCTCATTAAAATTAATAAAACAATTGGGATATTCTGAGAAAGATGTTGACACTTCCAAGGTCATTACTATCAAAGCATATGATGATGCCGAGAGAGACACGAAGGGGATTATTCACTTGCCTATTCAAGTTGGGTCGGTCACTACTAATACCCATTGTCAAGTCCTTGATATTGAGCTTCCTTATAACATCATTCTTGGTCATCCATGGATCCATGCTCTCAAAGCAGTTCCTTCCACATACCATCAATGCCTCAAGTTTCCACATAATGGTGTTGAAATTACTATCCATGCTGATCCCAATCCATTTGAATTTTGCCATGCCTTTCAAGCTAAATATCAAAGTTCTAACCATATTCGTATCAACACTAAAGCATATCCATCTTCATCATATGTAGATCCATCCGTCCTACTCAAGCCATCATCTAGAAAAGCCGCTTCCAATCTCCGTATCAAGTACACCAAACATGGCCTGAGTGAGTACACATTGCAAGAATCTTGTTGTGTTGGAACTCTTCCCTTATCTCCCAAATCTCATGGAAAACCTTCTACGTCTAAGCCATCTTCATCCACAGCTGTTATAAAAGCCCCACCCACAATATTCATTAAAGGTGGATTCCTAGATGATGAAGACATTGATGACATCAACTCTTGGATATTCTTTGATAAGAACAACCAAGTCCAACTTGAAGTAGAGAGATATAACAATGGGTTCCACATCATTAAGAACATGGGATACAAAGGACATGGTGGATTGGGATCACAGGAACAAGGACCTATTGAACCCATTTTTGTCTAAGAAGTTTAATAAGCAAGGCCTTGGCTATTAGCCGGAGGTACAGCTTCCCAAAGACATTAAGTGTATTTTTGATATGGAAGCTAGACCTTCCTCGGTAGGAGAGACTTCTAATATGGATACCATGGATGAATCCTCCCTTTATATCACTGACCTTTTTAAAGAAAACTCCATCTTTATGATCTCCACAACTTCATCTAGCAAACACCCTTCATCCATTACCCTTTCACTCGTATATCCTGACCTCGTCGATTGGGACCAACAGGGGGAACCGATATTGGACACATTTGAAAATGATGAAGCTATTGCCGAATTCATGTGTTTATGACAAGGTATTCCATTGGGTGATCATAAAGCAAGCTTCATGATGGATCTACCTAAACTAGCATATTTTGGCAAAAGTATCAAATCCTTCACTCACAAAAGTGAAATGAATAAAATTAAAAAAGATAGGTCATTGGTTGAAAACTAAATGGCACCTCTTGACTGTGAAAAAGTAAAAATAAAGGACGTATCTAAGGGTGAAAACCTCTCTGAGATGCCCGAGGATGGGAGATTTGATCTTCCTGTTGCCACTGACTATCATGAGAAATCAACAGTGCTAGTTGAAAAATCACAAGACATGACCTTGGGCACATAATAGAATCCAAAGATAACATATTTGGCAGCATCACTCTCAGAGCAAGAAAGTAGAGATTTCACAACATTTTTCATAAAAAGAACTATCAATTTTGCATAGACCTATGCTGACATGCTAGGTTTAGATCATGCACTTGTGGTACATCATCTAGCGATATCTCCTAATGCAAAACTCGTCAAACAAAAATTGCACAAAACGTATCTACAAGTAGCTCTAATGGTTAAGGAAGAAATTTAGAAGCTCTTAGAAGCAAAGTTCATAAAGCCTATTGATTATCCAAAGTGGGTTTCAATCTTGGTACCTATAGCAAAACATGATGGATGAGTTCATTGTTGCACAAATTTCAGAGATCTTAATAAAGCATGTCCCAAAGATGACTTTCCATTACCAAGCATAGACAACATTGTAGATCTCACAGCTGGACATGAAATGCTATCTTTGATGGATGGATTTTTAGGATATAACCAAATTAGAATAGCAGAGGAAGATCAAGACAAGACATCATTCATTTGCTCATGGGGTACATAGTGCTAGGTTGTAATGCCTTTTGGTCTCAAGAACACAGGAGCTACTTATCAACGAGCCATGACAATGATTTTCCATGACCTTTTTCACACTATCATGGAAGATTATGTTGATGATATTCTAGGAAAATCCAAGACAAGAGAAGGACATCTACAGGTATTGGCACAAATCTTTGATCGACTAGAGAAGTATCAAGTCAGGCTAAACCCAAAGAAATGTGTATTTGGCATAACATCTAGAAAATTGTTGGGATACATTGTGTCTCGACGAGGGATAGAAGTGGATCCATACAAAGTAAAATCTATCATGGAAATGCCTTTGCCAACAAATCTCAAGCAACTCCATAGTCTACAAGGAAGGTTGCAATCCATCCATAGTTTTATCTCACAACTAGCAGATAAGTGTCATCCTTTCCAACATCTTCTCCACAAGGGTGAACCTTTTAAGTGGGATGAGAAGTATCAATAGGCCTTTAAAAAAATAAAAGAATATCTAACAAAACCTCCTATGTTTGGGTATTTCCCTGATATTAGAAAAGTGTTGAGATCATCATACCACCCTAATGCATCACTTGTATTTAGCACGTACTGTTGCTTTACCAGATTTGGGTCTGTATTGGCTATGGTTTGTACTAAAGCATGTCCTTTGACTAGCTTCATTGGTATGATTTCTATGTCAAACTCTTGCAAAGTGGTGATCCACTTAGCTCTTTTCTCTCCAGGCTCATTTTGCATCAGCAACATCTTTACTGCTGCATCAGGTACTACAGCTTTAACCTGACTGCATAGAATGTAGTGCCTGAACTTCTTTACTGCCCTTACTAGTGCAAATGCATGTCTTTCTGTATCTAGGTACTTCACTAGTGCATCCTTCAGAGGTGCACTCATAAAAGTGATGGGCTTTTCTTCATTATTCATTCCTTTCTGTGTCAGTGCAGTTGCAACCGAATGTGAGGATGCGAATGAATAAATATAGAATGGCTTGGTATAGTCTGGACTTGTCAACATAGGAGCATCAGAGATAGCCTCCTTGATATCTTCAAATACAGCCTTGGCTACTGGTGTCCATTCTATCACTACATCCTTTTTCAACATGGCATTCAATGGTTGTACGATCTCTGTAAATCCTGTAATGAACTTCCTGACGAAGTTAATTTTACCAAAAAATGATTTTAATTCTTTTCTAGTGTTTGGTAACTGTAATTTATTTATGCCCTCTATTCTATCAGGATCAATGGATATACCATTCTCAGAAATGACATGCCCTAGTAATTTACCCTCTGTTACGCCAAATACACATTTTTTAGGGTTGAGAGAAATTCCATACCTCTCACATCTCTTGAGTATTCTTCTTAAATCCTCAGCATGAGTAGACGCATCCCTAGAATACACAATTAGGTCATCCATGTAAATTACAATACATTTACTTGTCAGTCCATGGAATGCAATGTCCATGGCCCGCTGAAATGTGGCACCTACATTAATTAGACCAAATGGCATTCTTCTATATGCAAAATTACCCCATTTACTAGTAAAAGTGGTTTTTAGTCTATCCTCCTCATCAATTAGGACCTGGTTATAACCTGAAAACCCATCTAAAAAGGACATCATCTTGGCTCCAGTTACTGCTTGTAACACTTCATCCATGGAGGGCAGAGGATAATTATCTTTCACAGATGCTTTATTTAAATTCCTAAAATCTATGCATAACCTGATGTCCCCACTTTTCTTTCTTACAGGCACTAAGTTAGCTACCCAAGTCGAATGTCTAACAGGGAAAATTATTCTGGCAGACAGTAGTCTCTTCACTTCCTCAAATATCAATGGTTCCAAAATTGCATTTATAGGCCTTTGCTTTTGACTAAACGGTTTGACATCTGGTTTTAATGGTATCACATGTGTTATAATGGACATGCCATATGTCTTTAATTCTTCATATGTCCATGCTATAACGTGTTTGTATTCCTTTAGTACATCAATAACTTCTTTTCTAATGTTCTCAGGACAAACCTTTCCAATTTGCACATTTTGAGGATTTTGCTTCGTACCTAGGTTATAGGGATCACATTTACCTCCCTCTATCCTAGGTAAGTCCCTCTATTTTACTACTCTGTCAAAATCAAAGATTTGTTCTAACTCTATTACCCCTTTAGGCAAGAAATTACTCTTTAGGTTGACGATGTCTTCCTCATCCCAAGACACATCAGGCCTCTCTTGTTCATCAATAATCTGGGCCTCAAATATTTCATTGCAAGTGAGAAAATCTACAATTTGCTGGTCCCCCTCAAATACCTAAAAATGAGTTACATTGTCTGGCACACTAGGCACATTTACTAATTCTACAGCAAATCTTTTCAATCTGGACAGTGTTAAAGGCTCTAAAGTGCTAGCAGCAATAGCTAGCGCATCAGGCCTATGGTTCTGTTCTTTAGGGATATGCTCTATATTGGAAGCATCAAATGACTCTATTAAATCCCATACCCTATGCCTATAACAAACCATTCTGTTATAATTGCAAGCATATATTTTCCTTACCTGCCTGACTAATAGCTCAGAATCTAAAAATACTCTGATCATTTTCACCTTCTTCTTTATAGACATGACTAGTCCATAGATTAAAGCTTCATACTCTGCAACATTATTAGTACAAGAAAACTGTAATCTATATGTTGCCAAATATGATTTTCCATGAGGGTCTATGAGTTCCACACCAGCACCTGCACCTTGTTTGGATTTGGAACCATTACATTTTAATGTCCACATGCCATCCCTATTTATTTGGCATTTTTCTTTAGCATGTTTTACCTTTTCAGCTACCTGTGCAGTGCTATCTTGTTTATCCATATGCAGTTCATTCTGACTTACTTGTTCATTTACCTTTTTAGTATGCAAATCTGAATGACAAACATCTTTACCTAAACTTTCTCCTAACTCTGGAGTTGCCTCATTTATGTTGTCTTGAAAATAACTTTCTAAATTATTAACCTTTCTTTCTTGGGGTCCCATTTCTTTTGTGCATTTGATATATTGATATTCAATGATGTCTCTGCACATTCCACAATTCTCTTCAAAATGTGGCCTTTCATGGATCCTACACTTATTTCTGTATAGCTGGCATTGCATTGGAAGATTTTGTTCAATGCACTTTTCTATTTCTTGTCTGATGACCTGTCTAAAGTTATTCCTGGTGCATTCTTTTCCTCATCAGAGGATTTTCCATCAGACTCAATAAACAACTTTATTTCTCTCTTGACAAAATTTTCTCCAAAATTTACCATTAAAATTTCTTCAATCTACACCCCTTTGTTAGTAACCCGTAAACACCAGGCTCAACTAAGGCATTAAATATTTCATTTGTCCTATTGTACTCAGTGATCATATGTTTCATCCTTGGTTCAGCCTATATTCTAATTTGATTAGGCACACCCCTCCAAGGTAACCACATGTGTGAGAAGTCAATGGCCATGTATCCATTTAGTGTTTTAGACCAATCTCTACTTAATAACATCCATTAATTTGCAGGAATATCCACTACCTAGATGTCAATGAACTGACCTACCCTGGGGTCTGAAGTTAACTGCATCCGAATATGGATTAGTTCTCCTACCACATTAACTTCAGTCTTATCTAACTGGGTGACAACTTTGGCAGACTTGGTGGGAGTCAGACCTAAGGTTTTACATATACCCAGAGGCATCACATTGGCTAAGGCACCTGAATCCACCATACAATTATGTATGTTCTTCCCACACAATCTAACAGTTAACAAGAAAGGAGGAGCATCCCTCTTATCAGTATACATTACTACATTTGTGTTCGAAGGCTGCTCAACTTTTTTACTTTTTTCTTTTGGCTGTGTCTCTCTACTAGGCACAAGTATCTTAGTAAAAGTCTCTCCTGTTATAGATGTATCTAAAGATTTTATAAAGGTGTTTCTAACCTCTGGACTTTTTAACAGTTCACACAAAGGTACACTGACCTTGATTTTCTTAACTTCTGATAGATAACTCATCAGTCTCAATGTTTCTGTTGTCACAGTTTTACTTGTCTGGGCCTTCTGAGTTACTATTCCATTATTTGCATTATGATTAGCTTTTAGTATAACAAGGTTATTGCTAGCATTCTGGTCTGGGGGTGTGTTAAAATTATTAGGAGAAGTGGACGTGGTGAAAGGTCCTCCTGGCCTCAGATTATTTCTTAGGTTGTAAGTATGATTCTTACTTGACTATTGGAAGGCTTGCACCTCCTCTGTCTCATACAACACCTCATTTTCAGTTTCAAATGGAAACTGAAAAGTATTCAGTACTAAGGTTGTCTCAGGATATAGGCTTTCACAATAATAGGGTTCATCCTCTAACACTTGGTCATCTTCCTCTTCTCTAAATGTGAAGGTCTCTAAAACTAGAGTAGTATCATACCCTGAGGGTACTATCTCATTACCTTTGGGAACCAAGAACTTAGAAGTGGGGGCTTGTAACTCCACATTAAAAATACTGGCTGCCAGATGAAACTGAGGACAATCTAATTCAGCATGGACACTAGTATTATGGATCCTACACCAATTCTTCGGTGCTACATTGGCCATTTGAATCCTAGCAGTTTGCGTTGTGTCCTGGTTATCCACATTCTCAAATGGAGAAGCCAGAGTGCCATTATTAGGCCCTGTGTTCCAAGTTTTGGGTGGCCTAGGCTGATTCTGATTCTTGTCATTGTTATTCCAGGCTTTGTTTTCTATAGCTGGTCCTCTATTTTGCATTTGTTGTCCCTGATTATGATTCTGATGTTGACTGTGATTTTGACCTTGATTAGAACCTTGACCCTGACTATAACCCTAATTCTGATTTTGATTATGGTTGGGGTTGTAATGCTAGTTTTGACTCTGATTATAGTTCTGGTTATACCCCGGGTTATTTCTACCATAGAAATTCTCATTTCTCAACTGTGTCATCTCAGTGGTCAATCTTCTTAAATGTGCAGTGATTTCTTTGATATCTTCCCTTTCCTCATGTGCTTTTGCTATAAATGTATCTTGAGGTGGTTGGAAAAATGATTGACCATTGTTCTGATTAAGATTGGTAGTATTACTAGTGTAAGGTACTATAGCCTGAATTGGAGCAAGGTTATACACAGGTGTGTATGTAGGGACTGGATTTAGCATTGGAGCATTTTGTACAGGAGCTCCATTCCAAGGTTGCACTTGATTTTGTATTCTGGGATTTCCTCCATTGAGGAATGGATTATAGGTTGTCTGTCTCATTTCTTGGTTTATAGATGCTGACTCCTTTTATGCTTTGGATACATTATCTATGTTAGGCTTTCTCTTGACAAACATGGCAGTTAATGGATCTAAAGCAACATAATACATAGCTAACAATACATCTGGAGCTACTATGTATGGAGCCACTATCCTAGAATAAGCCTTTTGAAACCTGTCATTGAAATTATCAATCAGTTCCCCTTCACCGCTTTTGATTGTATCTAGTTTATAGTATAAAATGGAAGGATCGATTGGTCCCCTAAATCTAGACAAAAATGCTTCTTCCATAAGTGTCCAGGAGGAAACGTAGCCATTAGGTAAATTCACATACTAGTTGGATGCCTATTCACTGAAAGTATAGGGAAATAACCTACATACTACATCTTCATGTTCTAACTGGGCTCTAAAGCAGGCTTCCTTAAATAGCCTTATATGATCCTCAGATCTTGGTGTAACTGGTATTTAGGGCATATTTTCTCAGGGTTTATTGGCATCTCATGATAATATGTGAAATATATGGGAGAGTTGACATTGAAATAAGCCATTGCAGGTATATGTGCCTAGCCTGGACCTGTAGGGATACCCTGATTTCTAGGTGGACTTGGGTTTCTAGGAGGACTGGGACCTCTAGAGACTCTAAACCAAGATTCAGAAATCTATATGAAGAATTGTTAGGACTTACAATATTGTGGATGTTAAAAGGTGATCCAGGAGGTGTTCCAAATGAACTTCCTGTATGCGATATTTTAGGATTCCACACTAAAGAGCTTTTACTTTGTCTTCTGTCAGGTAATTGCAAAAATATATCATTAGGATCAGCTCTAGACCTAGTCACTCAGTTACTGTTATGAGCTAGCTTTACTTAAATTCAACCTTAACCCCAATCAGGCCCTCCTTCTAGCCCCAAAAACTGTTGATGATTGTTTTTTTACACACTCATAACAAAAGTTAAAATTCATAAATGAACCTAACTATCTTGAAAGATATGGAGAAATCAATTAAGATTACTCAATCCAAAGTTTCCTTATGGGTCAGGTCTTGACCTGTTGGACCATTCAGTAGGTTATTATGAAGCTGTAATATGCAAGGGGCCTTACGTGGTTTAAAGTGGATTTGTGACTTACTGGACTCTTATTATGCAAACCAACATGAATATCAACCTTCTAATCATTTATCTGCATAAAATTGTTACTGTATCTCAAAGCTTTATATGATTTATATTCAAACATGCTTTGCCTTTCAAATATATATGAAGATTATCAAATATCAACTTATTGCTCTTGAACCCTTCAAATGTCAAATAATCTCCTTTGGATTCCAATGTTTAAGCTAAGTATTTCAGAATTGTTGGGAAAAGTTAGAGAAATTTAAATCTATCATCATTCACTACAGGATCTAAACGTTCTGTTATGCACACAGTAAGAAATATAGTGAATCCAATTAACTTAGCAGATCAAATCATTAAATACAACTGTTCTAAATATTTTCACAAACAAGCATTCAAGATTGCGAGCTTTAAGAGAAACCATTTTAAATATAATGAAGGGCTAGAAGACACTTAGAAAATAGACGCAGACTTCCAGATTCACTTATGTTCAAAACACATAGCCATATATGGTTTACAATGTAGATATGAATCTTAGCTTTATTAATCAAAATTCACCAAAAAAAATCACAGTGCTTTACAGATACAGTGAGAAAGCTGGATGTTTCCATGCATACCTCAATGTAGACAACAAGCAACCTCCTCAAAACTACAATATTCTACTCAAAATTCTTAGAAAGAATTACAATTTCTATGTTATTTCTTACAAATCCCTGTGTAAACTAATATACAAGCAGCACGCTCCATATATAGAATTTGAATTTCCTCCCATGTTGCAGTTACAACTTCCATTCCACAGTTACAACCCCCCACTCCATGGTTAAGGTCCTTTCATTATCGACCAATAGTGTGTTTCTATTTGATAACCATGAGCCAACCCACTACTTGGCATCTTTTCCTCTCATGGGATCCCTTTGGAATCTTTTCATAAGATTCCCATTTTATGTGACCTTTTCCCACTGAGGCTCTTCATTTGATTTCCTTTTCAAAATTCTTTGCTCTTGCCTTCTCACCTTTTCAAGTATTTCTTGAAATTGTCAATTACTCCCTCCACAAAGGTGCGGTCCCCTCCTAGACTTTTTGCAAAAATAAATTCTTACATCATCACCCTTTCTTTCAATTCCTTCTCTTTGTCCTTTGCCTCTGTTCTTTTCTTGTATTTGTTTTTTTTGGCTCTCTCTTCCATCAGTGTATCTATCATTTGTTTGCTGAGTATTGCATCTAGATTCTCTATACAGGGTGTGAAAATGGCCCTGAACTCTGTTAATTCTCTCTCTAAGTCATAGGCTGGCACCTCTGCACATTCATGTTGTATAAGTCTTTCTATGATCTTCTTATGCATTTTTATCATAGCTTCAGCCTTTTCTTGTAATTCCAGTATAATTGTTGCACACCTTTTGAGGTTATTTTCCTCAAATTTAAGCTCCATTATTATTCCTAGTAATTTATTTGCCAGTGCAACATTAAGTGCTCCCTCATTGATCAACTCATCTACCCTTTTTTCTTTTTCTACTAGCTATCCAATCTCAGATCTGCATTCCTCTTGTCTTGTTAGGTAGTTATGTATGAATATCATACATTTATTCTTTTCTTTTGTAGCTACTCTCTAGCGGTCCGCAACTTGCCTGATTGTTTGTTCTCCTTCTTGTATGAAATCAGTAAACCATTCATAAAAAACATTAGCTTTAAATCTTTTATTTTCTATATCTTTTATTTCCTCCTTGGACACTATTGCTACATTAGAAGGTAAGTCAGGAACTGTGGTATTGGGATCAAATATCCCTCTAATAAATCATTGGAGCTGTATAATGTGTCCCTTTAAATGCTCTAGTTTATTTTTGTCTTTTCTTAGGATACCAGTGGTTACCTGGTGCATATCCTCCCATTCATGGAGATGTTGTTCTCTGGCTGAATGTCCAAGGTCAAGATTCAATATCTTGTATTCTTCTAGGGTAATCTCACCTTTTTCTTTCTCCTTTTGTGGTATAGCTAGGCTTAGAGTCCTTGATCCATCTGGACCTCTCTGGATTGCTAGCATTGTCCTAGCTTTTCTTTTCTCTTTCCGTGGAGTTGTCTTTTCTGCCAACAAGCTCTTAATATTAATTGGAGCTAACTGTATTTCTTTCTTCTCCCTTCTTATTTCCCTTTCCAGCCAAGTATGAATCTCCTTTGTACCCTCTGCAGCTTTCTCTACATCAATCACCTCTTCATGAGGTTTATCTATTCCAATTTCCTCCTGTTGCTACTGTTCATGTTGTTGTTCTTGCTACTCTGGATTTTGCTATTGTTGTTGATATTGTTGTTGTTGTGGTTGTTGTTCCTCTAGTTGTTGTTGTTCCTCTTTTGGGACTTGCTGCTCTTGTTGTAATGGAGGCTCTTGTTCCTTTGATTCAACTTCATTTTCCTCCTCCTCTACCTCAGTATCTCCCCCTTCTTGGTCTTCTTCATCATGAGCCTCTTTTGTTGCTGACTCCTCATTTGGATTACCTTCATCAGTTTTTTCTTCTACCTCTATATTTCCTGTCTGTGGCAGCTCTGGATGCAATGGGAAATTAGCCCTCACCTCATCTTATCTTACTTCCTCTTTTTGGTCTTGCAAGTTTTCTGTATTTTCTTCTTCTTCACCTTGCTCTCCATACATATTCAACATATCCAATGCATCCACCTCTGAGGTGTCTTCTTGTGCTGCCTGTCCTTCTATGTTTACCCCTTCAGGTGATTTCTCCTTTTCAGGCTCTTCAATCTTATGTGCCTCCTCTTACACATCTCTAATGATTTCTGGTGGTACTAAAGTACCAAATGGATAAACAAATCCTGTTTCTGCCTGTACCTCTTCCTTTTCAATTTCTATATTTTGCTCTATTTCAGTTTCAGCTTGCAGGCCCGATTCTTCTTCTTCACTGAGGAAGTCACTTGATTCTTCCTCCATGTAAATCACTTTCCCTTTATACATTTTCTTCTCCTCACTGTCGCTACTCTCAATTTGCACCGTTTCTATAGCAGAAGGTTTGGCTTTACCAACTTTTGATTCCTGCAGCCTCTCCCTAGCCAGCTCTGCCTTTACCTTTATGAATGTTTGTCCTAGCTCCATTGGAGCAGAAGTACTGGACATTCTCCTCATTTTCTTCCCCACTTCTTGGGCTCCAATTGTATCTTTTGGTTTCGAGGACTCTCCCTTAGACAAACCTATTAGGATTGCCCTCATGACTGATGGCTCTGCTGCCTCCTTTGTAGCTTATGCTTCCTCTGCACTGATCTCATGGCTCATGGATTTTGCATCAACAAAAGTTTGAGATGCCACTGCTAGTGTTATGCCTAAAGCATATGGATCCATCAATGTAGAATTTTTGTTCTTCTCCATAATCCTTGCCTCTACAACCTTCCTCTTCTTCTCATAAAAACACAATAAATCCTCACTGGGGTCTACTTTTCTCTTCCTTCCCTTCTTTGGGAATGTAACCTCTTTTCTTTCAGCCTTGAACTCCTCTATCCTATCTTTAAGCCATGTTTTTGAAAATAGTATCACAGGTTTTGTCAAAATGTCCAATGATGTGTTCCAAGGCTTAGACCAATCAGGCTCTGTAATGGGAGCCAGCCTAGCCTGTGCATAACTTTGGTGCAACAATTTTTCATCCTCACGAACCTCTGGGGGAACATAGATATTACTAATAGACTTCATTTGTTCAATGGTCAACCTCTTATGAGCCCTTTTTCTTACTTCCAAGTCACTCTTGCAGTCAGCCCAGAAATCTTCAATATGCCCCTGGTGCTTGTACTTCTTGTCAACAAAGTTTTGAATTCTGTGAAATGGATCAAACGTTCTAGCCAAATCAAATTCCTTGAACCCATAATACCTTAGCTCTTGTTCTAAACAGGCTGCAGCATCCTCACTGATAAAGGAATACCTGCCAATGGCCCAAGGTAATCTCACATTTCCCTGCCATTAAACTTCCTCTTATACATCCTGAAAGCATTTAAATTTTGTCTTGAAAACTTCAAGACAATTAGTTTGTTAGAAGTGTATCTTGGGAGCATAAATGGCTTCCCCTCAAATCCTTAAGTTCTTATGTATGAAAATTGTTCAAACTGTATAAACCATGAACAATGCAATCCAATTATATGTTCAGCCTCTTTAGACAACCTTTTGTCTGGTTCCTCATTAAGTACCTTCACCATGTAGGTATAGAAAACATCATTAACTAGAGCAAACTTCCTCAAGGCATTCTCTTCTTGTAGTTCCGGGTAGTGTTCATACACCAACTTCTGTTCAAGACCATTCCATAGAACACCAACTCTTTCTAGTCCATGTATGTGTGGTCTAATCTCTACAGCACAGGAGTATAATATAAAGGAAGACATATAAAAGGGCAAGCCTTTCTGCTGTCACATCATAGCTTGCCTCCATATGGCTGTACTTATGGCCTTGGCCCAATGAATTGGTCTTTGTTTCTTTTCCCCTATTCTTAGGTATTCTATGATAGTGAACATCCAAGGCTCACATTTGGTGGCATCTCTCAGTCCAACCAGTCTGCTCAGCATAGTAATCATTAAATATATCTCTTCCCTAAAATGTATCCTCAGTAGATTTTTCATGATTCTGGCCACTGCCTTTGATTTATTCTTCAGATTGTACCAGTGGCAGAATATTTTGCCCATACAGTCCCCATCATTTGTGTAGAAACTTTCATTATACTGATCAATATCAATGTCTGTCATCTTATCAGTGATCTCCAATCCAAAATTTCTTGCAATCCCTTCAGGAGTTAGATCAACAATTAAGTTGTCATGTAGCATCACCCTCCTTGTATTAGGGTCATACAAGATTACACAGTCTAGGCATAGATCCTTTGCCTCCATAGCCAGAGGAAACCTTGCAGCTCTATATAGCCCACTATCCTAGATACATTTCCTTTCTGGTGAGGCATCTGCAGCAGTGATTTTCTTCAACAAATCATTTGCATCATAATTTCCTATGTTTGTGTCAGTGCCCGTTCTGCTTGTACCAATCAGGGTTGGACAGCCTCTGTATATCGGTAATTCTTCTTTTTCTACTTCCTCGGTTTTCTTTCCTTCTTTACTTCATCCCCAAAGTCTTTCTTTTGTTTAGGGGCCATCCTGTAGGAGTATACATGTCTCAAATTTTGCTTCTATTTTATATCTAGGGTTTTACTGTGAATATCCATTTTCTACCATTAACCCTAGTCTATTCATTTTTTCTATTATTTTATCCTGAAATGGACTAAGCTTTGTCTAGCTAATTAGCAATTGAAACAGTAACTTTAACAAATGCATGCATATTAAAAGTGAAATTATTGGAATTAACAGTTGTGCTTTATCGTTCAAAATTTAAACAAGGTTCCAAGATAAATACCTGTTTCTGTGACCGTTTAACCTTCGATGTTGACTTACTTTACCTTTCTCTTTCACCAGCAACTCTAATTTCGCTAAATCAGTAATTTTCGCTCAATTTTACGGCGACAACGTCTTTTCTGTAAAATTTAGAGTTTGACAATATATCTTGAAAGCAAAATACAATAATTCTGCCCTAACCCTCGTTAAATTCTATTTGATTCAATGTTTAATTTGCATTAATTATAGCCATTAATGCGCTGCGACCTTCGGCTTTTCTTTTCCGTGTTTGAGAGTTTTGAACTTTTTGACTATTAGCTTAATTGAACATGCATTATCTTTTGTATATTTCGTTGTATGTTTTCCTTGTATCTTTTCATTGTATCTTCGGACATACAACGCCTTCTGCATACAATTGAACTAAAGCCCCCTTTTCCTTTTACCTTTTCCCATACACCCCTTGTACTCCCTGCTTGTATATTTCACTTGTATATTTCATTGTATAACCACATATACAAACACATTATACAAACATTCCTTACCTTTTGTTCCTTCGTAATGCCTGTTGATCCTTTGTATATCGGGATTGTATATTATAAACATACAAACACCAAATATACAAGGACCTCTCCGTTTTTAACTCCTTTCTTGCGTCCGTCTTGTATTTTCACTTTGTATCCCCAAATGTACATCCAAATGTACACCATAAAATATACATGTTATTTATACAAACTGAAATGTACACATAGTGGGGTCCACTTTACCTCTTAACTTTGCCACTTCCGTGATGCCCTTACTTTTTATTGAGCCTTCAGACCTCAAACCACTATAAACTGCATTGTATATATCCTCAGCTCCGCAATGTATAAAACCTTATATATTTTGCTTTTTATATTCTGAAACATACAAAGACAAAACATACAACAAGTTTTTCACATTTCATAATGATTTCAATTCCAGCCATTGTATAAAGTGAAATGTGCATCGCAATATACATCAAATCCAAATGCATCATTTATACTGTACTTCAATTTCCTTTCAATTTCGCATTGTATAAAGCTCAATGTACCTCCCGATTGTATATTTCGCGCTCGCTAAATACACAAGTGCCAAACATACAATAGTTTAACGCTATTCCATAATATCTTTAGTTCTGGTTTGTATAAAGTGCAATGTATATCAGAGTTGTACATTATGAACATACAATACCAAATATACAAGGACTTTATTATTTTTGATAACTTTTCAATTCCGCACTGCATATGATTCCTTGTATCTTCGATTGTATATTTTGCACTTGCCAAATATACAAGTGCTAAACATACAACGACTATACCAAATTTAATACTTCTTCAATTCCGTGCTATGTATAATCCCTTGTATGCTTACTTGTATGTCTTCCATTTTGCCAAATATACAAACCGACAAATACATAGCGGATTTCAATCATTTATTCATCTCAACCTTAAATTTTTTGGGTCTGACTTGTATATTGAAGATAAAACATTATCATAGAATGTATACAAGTATAAGATTATATAAAACCTGATCACCCTTTCTCTTTTGTGACTAACACAAAACCCGATATACAAAACATATTTGTATATAAGATAACCTTGTGCATACAAAGAAATTTGTATATACAAGGCACAAACCTTCCAATTGTACATTTACCCAAGACATCAATAACTTGCAAAATACAGCGAATTTTAAAATAATTCAAAAAAGCAACCCTTGTTTATTTTCAACAAGGAATTCACCTGTACTATGCACTAGTACTCAAATGCAAAATTTTCTTTATTTTGAACAAGGTTTGTATAAAACTTCCCTTTTCCCTTTAACACCGAGCAAAACCCACACACAAAAGCAACCAAAAGCCATCTACAGCAGGGATCCTCATTTTGCTAAGGAGTAAAATGGGGCATGTTGTGAGCATCACAACAACTAGCAACTAAATAAAATAATTAAATTAAAACCATTAAAGGAAACAAAATGAAATAAATTCATAATTTCTAACTATCTTTTATGCAAATCATCATTTAACTCAAGACTTAATGTATTCAATAAGGTGCATGAATTTTCCTTTTCAGTTTAAGTGGGTGCGCGTGATTAATTATCCTCATCTTGAAAATCAGTTGAACAAACCAGTGACTGACATTAGGCTACCTAGTTGATGTCATTTCTTCATAGCCAACCGGATAGAGTCTTGCTACCAGCAGGCATCCATAGCCCCAGCAAGGTTATCGTTACAATTCTCCTAAGTAGAGCCCCACTGCCAGTGAGCATTTATAGCCCCAATATAGTTACTTAGATGGCTTAACCTGGGTTTCAGTGAAATCCAGTTTATTTATTTATTTGATTTTATATTTAGATAAAGATCGAGATTTCACAAGATATAATAGTTGTAACTTTACAATGCAAGGAATGATCACTTGCTGAAATTAAGCTGAGAATTGTAATGGTAGCAAGGCTGACCTCTGATTTTTCACCTAACATCTACACTGGTAGCTCCAACAAACCCAAGGATTTTAGGTGTGTCATTGTGAGAAACTTCCCTTGAATACTCAAGCCATTCGTATTGAATACATAATTTCACAAGTTAACTAATTCTCTACATTCATGACAGTCACAACAAGTTATGTATAAATTGCAAATGATTAGCTTGAATGTTCCAAATTTTATATTATTTTCATTGGTTGCTAATATTCTCCTATATACTCTAGAACAAAACAAACACCCCTGCTAAAGCAATAGAAAACAAACACACAACAGAGACCAACAAAAAACAACGAAACAAAACAAGGCAAACACCACCAAAAATAAAAAACAAAAGAAAGAAAAAAAATTGTACAATTATCTACATTATGATACAACAGACCAACAACCTTCACCTCAGGCCTGGAAGTAGTGTTTCAAATGCTGGCCATTAACTGGTAATGGTACATCTTCTCCAGTCAAAGTTTTGAGCCTAAAAGTGTTGTCTCCTATTATTTTTGACACTTGTAATGGACCTAACCATAACTTGTCAAATTTTCCATGGCTACCTTTCTTCTCGTGTGCTTTATCCCAGCACAGCACTAAGTCTAAAATCCTAAATGTTTTGACTCTTGCCCGTTTATCAAACCATCTTTTAACCACTGCCTGATGCTTAGCAAACCTCTCAATGGCTTGATCTCTTTTCTCATCTAATTGCATCATTTGGACAATTCTGGCTTCCCTATGATCATTGAAGCCTAAGTATTCGTTCGTGAACTTCCAAATTGGTATTCTTATATTCACTAGAAGTATGGGATCAATCCCATAAACTAAATGGTAAGGTGTATTACCCAGAGCTGCCTTAACTTTGGTCCTATCTACCCATAATGCATACTTTAGCAATGTGTTCCATTCTCTTTGGTTCTTTTCAATTAGCTTCTTAATGATGTCTAACAAGATTTTATTCATGGATTTAGCTAACCCATTCCCCTAAGGATAATAATTTGAAGAGAACTTTAAAATGATTCCATGTTCAAATGACCATTTAGAAAATTTTAAAGAAGAAAATGCAGGGCCATTGTCACATACCAGCGAATAGGGAACTCCAAACCTGGTGATGATGTTCTCTTCAAGAAACTTGATGACTACCTCTGTAGTGGAGAATTTGCAACATGTGGCTTCAATCCACATTGTACAGTAATTAGTCACCATTAATATGAATTTGTGTCCTATAGATGATGGAGGATTGATGACTCCAATGAAATCCAAACCCCACTATGCAAATGGCCTAGACTCAACAACTCACTATAGCAGATTAGCTTGATTTCTTCCCTTATTTGTTGTAACCTGACAAATGTGGCAGTTTCTAACATGATGTTCTGTATCTTTGAACATAGTAGGCCAATAGTAACCCGCTCTCAGTATCTTGTGTGTTGTAGCTAGATGGGAACCATGAGCAGTTCCATATTTACCATGCAGTTCTAGCAACACCTTATCTGCTTCATCTCTATTTAAACATCTTAAATAAATTCCCCCGTGGTTCTTCCTGAATAGAAGACCTCCTTGCACCATATACTTTTGTGCTTTGACCTTCAAAGTTCTCCTCTGTGAGGATTTCATCTTGTTTGGGTATTTCCCTGATATTAGAAAAGTGTTGAGATCATCGTACCACCCTGATGCATCACTTGTATTTAGCATCTACTATTGCTTTACCAGATTTGGGTCTGTATTAGCTATGGTTTGTACTAAAGCCTATCCTTTGACTAGCTTCATCGGTATGATTTCTATGTCAAATTCTTGCAAAGTGGTGATCCACTTAACTCTTTTCTCTCCAGGCTCATTTTGCATCAGCAGCATCTTTACTGCTGCATCAGGTACTACAGCTTTAACCTGACTGCGTAGAATGTAGTGCCTAAACTTCTTTACTTCCCTTACTAGTGCAAATGCCTATCTTTCTGTATCCAAGTACTTCAGTTGTGCATCCTTCAGAGGTGCACTCATAAAAGCGATGGGTTTTTCTTCATTATCCGTTCCTTTCTGTGTCAGTGCAGCTGCAACCGAATGTGAGGATGTGAATGAATAAATGTAGAATGGCTTGGTATAGTCTAAACTTGTCAACATAGGAGCATCAAAGATAGCCTCCTTGATATCTTCAAATGCAGCCTTGGCTACTGGTGTCCATTCTATCACTGTATCTTTTTTCAACATGGCGTTCAATGGCTATATGATCTCTGTAAATCCTATAATGAACTTCCTGACGAAGTTAATTTTACCGAAAAATGATTTTAATTCTTTTCTAGTGTTTGGTAACTATAATTTCTTTATGCCCTCTATTCTATCAGGATCAATGGATATACCATTCTTAGAAATGACATGCCCTAGTAATTTACCCTCTGTTACACCAAATACACATTTTTTAGGCAAAAATTCCATACCTCTCACATCTCCTGAGTATTCTTCTTAAATCCTTAGCATGAGTAGACGCATCCCTAGAATACACAGTTAGGTCATCCATGTAAATTACAATACATTTACCTGTCAGTCCATGGAACGCAATGTCCATGGCCCACTGAAATGTGGCACCAGCATTGGTTAGACCAAGTGGAATTCTTCTATATACAAAATTACCCCATTTACTAGTAAAAGTGGTTTTTAGTCTATCCTCCTCATCAATTAGGACCTGGTTATAACCTGAAAACCCATCTAAAAAGGACATCATCTTGGCTCCAGTTACTACTTCTAACACTTCTGCCATGGAGGGCAGAGGATAATTATCTTTCTCAGATGCTTTATTTAAATTTCTAAAATCTACGCATAACCTGATATTCCCACTTTTCTTTCTTACAGGCACTAAGTTAGCTACCCAAGTCAAACGTCTAATAGGGAAAATTATTCTGGCAGACAGTAGTCTCTTCACTTCCTCAAATATCAATGGTTCCAAAATTGCATTTACAGGCCTTTGCTTTTGCCTAAACGGTTTGACATCTACTTTTAATGGTATCAAATGTGTTATAATGGACATGTCATATGTCTTTAATTCTTCATATGTCCACGCTATAACATGTTTGTATTCCTTCAGTACATCAATAACTTCTTTTCTAATGTTCTCAGGACAAACCTTTCCAATTTGCACATTCTGAGGATTTTGCTCTGTACCTAGGTTATAGGGATCATATTTACCTCCCTCTGTCTTGGGTAAGTCCCTTTGTTTTACTACTCCATCAAAATCAAAGATTTGTTCTAACTCTATTACCCCTTTAGGCAAGAAATTACTCTTTAGGTTGACGATGTCTGCCTCATCCCAAGACACATCAGGCCTCTCTTGTTCATCAATAATCTGGGTCTCAAATATTTCATTGCAAGTTAGAAAATCTACAATTTGCTGGTCCCCCTTAAATACCTAAAAATGAGTTACATTGTCTGGCACACTGGGCACATTTACTAATTCTACAGCAAATCTTTTCAATCCGGATAGTGTTAAAGGCTCTAAAGTGCTAGCAGCAATAGCTAGCGCATCAGGCCTATGGTTCTGTTCTCTAGGGCTATGCTCTATAGTGAAAGCATCAAATGACTCTATTAAATCCCATACCCTATGCCTATAACAAACCATTCTGTTATAATTGCAAGCATATATTTTCCTTACCTATCTAACTACTAGCTCAGAATCTGCAAATACTCAAATCATTTTCACTTTCTTCTTTATAGCCATGACCAGTCCATAGATTAAAGCTTCGTACTATGCAACATTATTAGTAAAAGCAAACTGTAATCTATATACTGCCAAATATGATTTGCCATGAGGGTCTTTGAGTTCCACACCAGCACCTGCACCTTGTTTGGATTTGGAACCATCACATTTTAATGTCCACATGCCATCCCTATTTATTTGGCATTTTTCTTTAGCATGTTTTACCTTTTCATCTACTTGTAAAGTGCTATCTTGTTTATCCATATGCAGTTCATTCTAACTTGCTTGTTCATTTACCTTTTCAGTATGCAAATCTGAATGACAAACATCTTTGCCTGAACTTTCTCCTAACTCTGGAGTTGCCTCATTTATGTTGTCTTGAAAATAACTTTATGAGTTATTAACCTTTCTTTCTTGGGGTCCCATTTCTTTTATGCATTTGATATATTGATATTCAATGATGTCTCTACACATTCCACAATTCTCTTCAGAATGTGGCGTTTCATGGACCCTACACTTATTTCTGTATAGCTGGCATTGCACTGGAAGATTTTCTTCAATGCACTTTTCTATTTCTTGTCTGATGACCTAACTAAAGTTATTCAGTGCATTCTTTTCCTCATAATAGGAGATTCCATCAGACTCAATAAACAACTTTGTTCTCTCTTGATAGACTTTTCTCCAAAATTTAGCATTAAAATTTCCTCAATCTGTACCCCTTTGTTAGTAACCCTGTAAACACCAGGGTCAACTAAGGCATACAATATTTCATTTGTCCTATTGTACTCAGTGATCATATGTTTCATCCTAGGTTCAGCCTCTATTCTGATTTGATTAGGCACACCCCTCCAAGGTAACCACATGTGTGAGAAGTCAGTGGCCAAGTATCCGTTCAGTGTTTTAGACCAATCTCTACTTAATAACATCCCATAATTTGCAAGAATATCCACTACCTGGATGTCAATGAACTGACCTACCCTAGGGTCTGAAGCTAACTACATCTGAATATGCATTAGTTCTCCTACCACATTAACTTTAGTCTTATCTAGCTGGGTGACAACTTTGGCAGACTTGGTGGGAGTCAGACCTAAGGTTTTACATATACCTAGAGGCATCACATTGGCTGAGGCACCCGAATCCACCATACAATTGTGTATGTTCTTCCCACACAATCTAACAGTTAACAAGAAAGGAGGAGTATCCCTCTTATCAGCATACATTACTACATTTGTGTTGGAAGGCTGCTCAACTTTTTTACTTTTTTCTTTTGGCTGTGTCTCTCTACTAGGCACAAGTATCTCAATAGAGGTCTCTCCTGTTACAGATGTATCCAAAGATTTTATAAAGGTGTTTCTAACCTCTGGACTTTTTAACAGTTCACACAAAGGTACACTAACCTTGATTTTCTTAACTTCTTCTGATAGATAACTCATCAATCCCAATGTTTCTGTTGTCACAGTTTTACTTGTCTGGGCCTTCTGAGTTATTGTTCCATTATTTGCATTATGATTGGCATTCAATATAGCAGGGTTATTGCTAGCATTCTGGTCTGGGGTGTGTTAAAATTGTTAGGAGGAGTGGACGTGGTGAAAGGTCCTCCTGGCCTCAGATTATTTCTTAGGTTGTAAGTATGATTCTTACTTGACTGTTGGAAAGCTTGCACCTCCTTTGTCTCATACAACACCTCATTTTTAGTTTCTAATGGAAATTGAAAAACATTCAGTACTAAGGCTGTCTTAGGATATAGGCTTTCACAATAATAGGGTTCATCCTCTAACACTTGGTCATCTTCCTCTTCTCTAAATGTGAAGGTCTCTAAAACTAGAGTAGTATCATACCCTAAGGGTACTATCTCATTACCTTTGGGAACCAAGAACTCAGAAGTGGGGGCTTGTACCTCCACATTAAAAATACTGGCTGCCAGATGAAACTGAGGACAATCTAATTCAGCATGGGCACTAGTATTATGGATCCTACACCAATTCTTCAGTGCTACATTGGCCATTTGAATCCTAGCAGTTTGGGTTGTGTCCTGGTTATCCACATTCTCAAATGGAGAAGCCAGATTGCCATTATTAGGCCCTATGTTCCAAGTTTTGGGTGGCCTAGGCTGATTTTGATTCTTGTTATTGTTATTCCAAGCTCTGTTATCTATAGCTGGTCCTCTATTTTGCACTAGTTGTCCTTGATTATGATTCTGATGTTGACTATGATTTTGACCTTGATTAGAACCTTGACCCTGACTATAACCTTGATTTTGATTTTGATTATGGTTGGGGTTGTAATGATGGTTTTGACTCTGATTATAGTTCTGGTTATACCCTGAGTTATTTCTATCGTAGAAATTTTCATTTCTCAACTGCATCATCTCAGTGGTCAATCTTCTTAAATGTGCAGTGATTTCTTTGATATCTTCCCTTTCCTCGTGTGCTTTTGCTATAAATGTATCTTGAGGTGGTTGGAAAAATGATTGACCATTGTTTTGATTAAGATTGGCAGTATTACTAGTGTAAGGTACCATAGCCTGAATTGGAGCAGGGTTATACACAGGTGTGTATGTAGGGATTGGATTTAGCATTGGAGCGTTTTGTGTAGGATCTCCATTCCAAGGTTGCACTTGATTTTGTATTCTGGGATTTACTTCATTAAGGAATCGATTATAGGTTGTCTGCCTCATTTCTTGGTTTACAGATGCTGCATCCTTGTATGCTTTGGATACATTATCTATGTTAGGCTTTCTCTTGATAAACATGGTAGTTAATGGATCTAAAGCAACATAACACATAGCTAACAATACATCTGGAGCTACTGTGTATGGAGCCACTATCCTAGAATAAGCCTTTTGAAACCTGTCATTGAAATTATCAATCAGTTCCCCTTCACCTGTTTTGATTGTAGCTAGTTTATGGTATAAAATGGAAGGATCGACTGGTCCCCTAAATCTAGACAGAAATGCTTCTTCCATAAGTGTCCAGGAGGAAACGTAGCCATTAGGTAAATTCGCGTACTAGTTGGATGCCTATTCACTGAAAGTATAGGAAAATAATCTACAGACTACATCTTCATGTTCTAACTGGGCTCTAAAGCAGGCTTCCTTAAATATCCTTATATGATCCTCAGGATCTTGGTGTAACTGGTATTTAGGGCATATTTTCACAAGGTTTTTTGGCATCTCATGATAATCTATGAAATATATGGGAGAGTTGACATTGAAATAAGCCATTGCAGGTATATGTGCCTGGCCTGGACCTGTAGGGATACCCTGATTTCTAGGTGGACTTGGGTTTATGGGAGCATTGGGACCTCTAGGAGGCTCTAAACCAAGATTCAAAAATCTGTATGAAGAACTGTTAGGACTTACAATATTGTGGATGTTAAAAGGTGATCTAGGAGGTGTTCTAGATGAACTTCTTGTATGCGATATTTTAGGATTCCACACTAAAGGGCTTTTACTTTGTCTCATGTCAAGTAATTGCACAAATATATCATTAGGATCAGCTCTAGACCTAGTCACTCTATTACTGTTATGAGCCAGCTTTACTTAAATTCAACCTTAACCCCAATTAGGCCCTCCTTCTAGTGCCAAAAACTATTGATGATTGCTTTTTTACACACTCATAACAAAAGTTAAAATTCATAAATGAACCTAACTATCTTGAAAGATATGGAGAAATCAATTAAGATTACTCAATCCCAAGTTTCCTTATGGGTCAAGTCTTGACCTGTTGGACCATTCAGTAGTTTATTATGAAGCTGTAATATGCAAGGGGCCTTACGTGGTTTAAAGTGGATTTGTGACTTACTGGACTCTTATTATGCAAACCAACATGAATATCAACTTTCTAATCATTTATCTGCATAAAATTGTTACTGTATCTCAAAGCTTTATATGATTTATATTCAAACATGCTTTGCCTTTCAAATATATATGAAGATTATCAGATATCAACTTATTGCTCTTGAACCCTTCAAATGCCAGATAATCTCCTTTGGATTCCAACGTTTAAGCTAAGTATTCCAGAATTGTTGGGAAAAGTTAGAGAAATTTAAATCTATCATTCACTATAGGATCTAAACGTTCAGTTATGCACATAGTAAGAAATATAGTGAATCCAATTAACTCAGTAGATCAAATCATTAAATGCAATTGTTCTGAATATTTTCACAAACAAGAATTCAAAATTGCGAGCTTTAAGAGAAACTGTTTTAAATATAACGAAGGGCTAGAAGACACTCAGAAAATAGATGTAGACTTCCAGATTCACTTATGTTCAAAACACATAGCCATATATGGTTTACAATGTAGATATGACTCTTAGATTTATTAATCAAAATTCACAAAAAAAACTCACAGTGCTTTACAGATACAGTGAGAAAGCTAGATGTTTCCATGCATTCCTCAACGTAGACAATAGGTGACCTCCTCTAAATTACAATATTCTACTCAAAATTCTTAGAAAGAATTACAATTTCTATGCTATTTCTTACAAATCCCAGTGTAAACTAATATACAAGCAGCACACTCCTTATATAGAATTTGAATTTCCTCCCATGCTGCAGTTACAACTTCCATTCCACAGTTACAACCCCCCACTCCATTGTTAAGGTCCTTTCATTGTCGACCAATAGTGTGTTTCTATTTCATAACCATAAGCCAAACCACTACTTGACATCTTTTCCTCTCATGGGATCCCTTTGGAATCTTTTCATAAGATTCCTATTTTATGTGACCTTTTCTCGCCGAGGCTATTCATTTGATTTCCTTTTCAAAATTCTTTGCTCTTGCCTTCTAATCTTTTCAAGTATTTCTTGAAATTGTCAATTACTCCCTCCACAAAGGTGTGGTCCCCTCTTGGACATTTTGTAAAAATAAATTCTTGCATCATCACCCTTTCTTTCAATCCCTTCTCTTTGAGCCCTCTGTTCTTTTCTTGTATTTGTTCTTTTTGGCTCTCTCTTCCATCAGTGTATCTATCATTTGTTTGCTGAGTATTGCATCCGGATTCTCTAGAAAGGGTGTGAAAATGGCCCTGAACTCTGTTAATTCTCTCTCTAAGTTGTAGGCTGGCACGTCTGCACATTCATGCTATATAAGCCTTTCTATGATCTTCTTATGCATTTTTATCATATCTTCAGCCTTTTCTTGTAACTCCGGTATAATTGTTGCACACCTTTTGAGGTTATTTTCCTCAAATTTAAGCTCCATTATTATTCCTAGTAATTTATTTGCCAGTGCAACATTACATGCTCCCTCATTGATCAACTCATCTGCCCTTTTTTATATTTCTACCAGTTGTCCAATCTCAGATCTGCATTCCTCTTCTCTTGTTAGGTAGTTATGTATGACTATCATACATTTATTCTTTTCTTCTGTAGCTACTCTCCAGCTGTCCACAACTTGCCTGATTGTTTGTTCTCCTTCTTGTATGAAATCAGTAAACCATTCATCAAAAACATTAGCTTTAAATCTTTTATTTTCCATATCTTTTATTTCCTCCTTGGACACTATTGCTACGTTAGTAGGTAAGTCAGGAACTGTAGTATTGGGATCAAATATCCCTCTAATAAATTGTTGGAGCTGTATAATGTGTCCCTTTAAATGCTCCAGTTTATTTTTGTCTTTTCTTAGGATACCAGCAGTTACCTGGTGCATATCCTCCCATTCATGGAGGTGTTGTTCTCTGGTTGAATCTCCAAGGTCAAGATTCAATATCTTGTATTCTTCTAGGGTAATCTCACCTTTTTCTTTCTCCTTTTGTGGTATAGCTAGGCTTAGAGTCCTTGATACATCTGGACCTCTCTGGATTGCTGACATTATCCTGGCTTTTCTTTTCTCTTTCCCTGGAGTTGTCTTTTCTCCCAACAAGCTCTTAATATTAATTTGAGTTAACTGTATTTCTTACTTCTCCCTTCTTATTTTCCTTTCTAGCCAGGTAGGAATCTCCTTTGTACCCTCTGCAGCTTTCTTTGCATCAATCACCTCTTCATGAGGTTTATCTATTCCAATTTCCTCTTGTTGCTGTTGTTCATGTTGTTCTTGCTGCTCTGGATTTTGCTGTTGTTGTTGATATTGTTGTTGTTGTGGTTGTTGTTCCTCTGGTTGTTGTTGTTCCTCTTCTAGGACTTGCTACTCTTGTTGTAATGGAGGCTCTAATTCCTTTGATTCAACTTCATTTTCCTCCTCCTCTACCTCAGTATCTCCCCCTTCTTGGTCTTCTTAATCATGAGCCTCTTCTACTGCTGACTCCTCATTTGGATTACCTTCATCAATTTTTTCTTCTGCCTCTGTATTTCCTATCTGTGGCAGCTCTGGATGTATTGGGAAACTGGCCCTCACCTCATCTTGTCTTACTTCCTCTTTTTGGTCTTGCAAGTTTTCTGTATTTTCTTCTTCTTCACCTTGCTCTCCATACATATTCAACATATCCAATGCATCCACCTCCGAGGTGTCTTCTTGTGCTGCCTGTCCTTCTGTGTTTACCCCTTCAGGTGATTTCTCCTTTTCAGCCTCTTCAATCTTATGTGCCTCCTCTTGCACATCTCTAATGATTTCTGGTGGTACTAAAGTACCAAATGGATCAACAGATCCGGTTTCTGTCTGTACCTCTTCCTTTTCAATTTCTATATTTTGCTCTGTTTCAGTTTCAACTTGCAGGCCTGATTCTTCCTCCACGTCAATCAATTTCCCTTTATACATTTTATTCTCCTCACTATCATTGCTCTCAATTTGCACAGTTTCTATAGTAGTAGGTTTGGTTTTACCAACTTTTGATTCCTGCAGCCTCTCCCTAGCCAGCTCCACCTTCACCTTTATGAATGTTTGTCCTGGCTCCATTGGAGCAAAAGTACTGGACATGCCCCTCATTTTCTCCCCCACTTCTTGCGCTCCAATTGTATCTTTTGGTTTCGAGGACTCGCCCTTAGACAAACCTATTGGGATTGCCCTCATGATTGATGGCCCTGCTACCTCCTTTGCAGCCTGTGCTTCCTCCGCACTGATCTCATGGCACATGGATTTTGCATCAACAAAATTTTGAGATGCCACTACTACTGTTATGCCTAAAGCATATGGATCCATCAATGTAGCATTTTTGTTCTTCTCCATAATCCTTGCCTCTACAACCTTCCTCTTCTTCTATAAAAACACTATAAATCCTCACTGGGGTCTGCTTTTCTCTTCCTTCCCTTCTTTGGGAATGTAACCTCTTTTCTTTTAGCCTTGAACTCCTCTATCCTATCTTTAAGCCATGTTTTTGAAAATAGTATCACAGGTTTTGTCAAAATGACCAATGATGTGTTCCAAGGCTTAGACCAATTAGGCTCTGTAATGGGAGCCAGCCTAGCCTGTGCATAACTTTGGTGCAACAATTTGTCATCCTCACGAACCTCTGGGGGAACATAGATATTACCAATAGACTTCATTTCTTTAATGGTCAACCTCTTATGATCCCTTTTTCTTACTTCCAGGTCACTCTTGCAGTCAGCCTAGAAATCTTCAATATGCACTTGGTGCTTGTACTTCTTGTCAACAAAGTTTTGAATTTTGTGAAATGGATCAAACTTTCTAGCCAAATCAAATTCTTGGAACCCATAATACCTTAGCTCTTGTTCTAAACAAGCTGTACCATCCTCACTAATACAGGAATACCTGCCAATGGCCCAAGGTAATCTCACATTTCCCCTGCCATTAAACTTCCTCTTATACATCCTAAAAGCATTTAAATTTTGTCTTGAAAACTTCAAGACAATCAGTTTGTCAGAAGGGTATCTTAGGAGCATAAATGGCTTCCCCTCAAATCCTTCAGTTCTTATGTATGAAAATTGTTCAAATTGTATAAACCATAAACAATACAATCCAATTATATGTTCAGCCTCTTTAGACAACCTTTTGTCTGGTTCCTCATTAAGTACCCTCACCATGTAGTTATAGAAAACATCATTAACTAGAGCAAACTTCCTCAAGGCATTCTCTTCTTGTAGTTCTAGGTAGTGTTCATACACCAACTTCTATTCAGAACCATTCCCTAGAACACCAACTGTTTCTAGTCTATGTATGTGTGATCTAATCTCTGTAGCACAAGAGTATAATATATAGGAAGACATATAAAAGGGTAAGCCTTTCTGCTGTCTCATCATAGCTTGTCTCCATATGGCTGTACTTATGGCCTTGGCCCAATGAATTGGTCCTTGTTTCTTTTCCCCTGTTCTTAGGTATTCTATGGTAGTGAACATCCAGGGCTCACATTTGGTGGCATCTCTCAGTCCAACCAGTCTGCTCAACATAGTAATCATTAAATATATCTCTTCCCTGAAATGTATCCTCAGTAGATTTTTTAGGATTCTGGCCACTGCCTTTGGTTTATTCTCCAGACTGTACCAGTGGGGAAATACTTTGCCCTTACAGTCCCCACCATTTGTGTAGAAACTTTCATTATACTGATCAATATCAATGTCTGTCATCTTATCAGTGATCTCCAATCCAAAAGTTCTTGCAATCCCTTCAGGAGTCAAATCAGCAATTAATCTGTCATGTAGCATCACCCTCCTTGTATTAGGGTCATACAAGATTACATAGTCTAGGCATAGATCCTTTGCCTCCATAGCTAGAGGAAACCCTGCAACTCTATATAGCCCACTATCTCAGATACATTTCATGTCTGGTGAGGGATCTGCATCAGTGATTTTCTTCAACATATCATCTGCATCATAAGTTCCTATGTTTGTGTCAGTGCCCATTCTGCTTGTACCAATTAGGGTTGAACAACCTCTGTATATCAGCAATTCTTCTTTTTCTACTTTCTTCCTTGGTTTTCTTTCCTTCTTTACTTCATCCCTAGAGTCTTTCTTCTGTTTAGGGGCCATCCTGTAGGAGTATACATGTCTCAAATTTTGTTCCTATTTTATAGCTAGGGTTTTACTGTGAATATCCATTTTCTACCATTAACCCTAGCCTATTCATTTTTTCTGTTATTTTACCCTTAAATGGACTAAGCTCTGTCTAGCTAATTAACAATTGAAACAGTAACTTTAACAAATGCATGCATATTAAAAGTGAAATTACTGGAATTAACAGTTGTGCTTTATCATTCGAAATTTAAATGGGGTTCCAAGATAAATACCTGTTTCTGTGACTGTTTAACCTTTGATGTTGACTTACTTTACCTTTCGCTTTCACCAGCAACTCTAATTTCGCTAGTTCAGTAATTTTCGCTCAATTTTACTGTGACAACGTCTTTTCTACAAAATTCAGAGTTTGACAATATATCTCGAAAGCAAAATACAATAATTCTGCCCTAACCCTCATTAAATTCTATTTGATTTAGTGTTTAATTTGCATTAATTACAGCCATTAATGCGCTGCGACCTTCAGCTTTTCTTTTCTGTGTTTGAGAGTTTTGAACTTTTTGACCATTAGCTTAATTGAACATGCATTATCTTTTGTATATTTCGTTGTATGTTTTCCTTGTATCTTTTCATTGTATCTTCGGACATACAATGCCTTCTGCATACAATTGAACTAAAACCCCCTTTTGCTTTTACCTTTTCCCATACACCCTTGTGCTTCCTGCTTGTATATTTCACTTGTATATTTCATTGTATAACCGCATATACAAACACATTATACAAACATTCCTTACCTTTTGTTCCTTCGTAATGCCTTTTGATCCTTTGTATATCAGGATTGTATATTATAAACATACAAACACCAAATATATAAGGACCTCTCTGTTTTTAACTCCTTTCTGGCGTCCGGCTTGTATTTCCACTTTGTATCCCCAAATGTACATCCTCTTGTACACCATAAAATATACATGTTATTTATACAAACCGAAATGTGCACATAGTGGGGTCCACTTTACCTCTTAACTTTGCCACTTCCGGGATGCCCTTACTCTTTATTGAGCCTTCGGACCTCAAACCACTATAAACTGCATTGTATATATCCTCGGCTCCATAATGTATAAAACCTTATATATTTTGCTTTATATATTCCGAAACATACAAAGACAAAACATACAACAAGTTAGTCACATTTCATAATGATTTCAATTCCAGCCATTGTATAAAGTGAAATGTGCATCGCAATATACATCAAATCCAAATGCGTCATTTATACTATACTTCAATTTCCTTTCAATTCTGCGTTGTATAAAGCTCAATGTACCTCCTGATTGTATATTTCACGCTCACCAAATATACAAGCGCCAAACATACAACAGTTTAACGCTATTCCATAATATCTTCGGTTCTAGTTTTTATAAAGTGCAATATATATCGAAGTTGTACATTATGAACATACAACACCAAATATACAAGGAATTTATTATTTTTGATAACTTTTCAGTTCCGCACTACATATGATTCCTTGTATCTTCGATTGTATATTTCACACTTGCCAAATATACAAGTGCTAAACACGCAACGACTATACCAAATTTAATACTTCATCAATTCTACGCTACATATAATCCCTTGTATGCTTATTTGTATGTCTTCCATTTTGCCAAATATACAAACTGACAAATACATAGCGGATTTCAATTGTTTATTCATCTCAACCTTAACTTTTTCGAGTCTGACTTGTATATTGAAGATAAAACATTATCATAGAATGTATACAAGTATAAGATTATATAAAACTTGATCACCCTTTCCCTTTTGCGACTAACACAAAACCTGATATACAAACACATTTGTATATAAGATAACCTTGTACATACAAAGAACTTTGTATATACAAGGCACAAACCTTCCAATTGTACATTTACCCAAGACATCAATAACTTGCAAAATACAGCGAATTTTAAAATAATTCAAAAAAGCAACCCCTGTTTATTTTCAATAAGGAATTCATGTGTACTATGCACTAGTACTCAAATGCAAAATTTTCTTTATTTTCAACAAAGTTTGTATAAAACTTCCCTTTTCCCTTTACCATCGAGAAAAACCCACACACAAAAGCAACCAAAAGCCAGCTACAGTAGGGGTCCTCATTTTGCTAAGGAGTAAAATGGGGCGTGTTGTGAACATCACAACAGGAAGATCTAGAATCCCTAATTGAGGTTGGAAAAGAACTTGTGGAGATAGCAAAGGCAACAAAGCAGGGTTCAATCAGAGTAGATGATGAGGAAGTGGATGAAGATTGGCTGGATGATAAAAGGAAAGGGATAGAAAATATGGGTTCAGAGAATGAGTCACTTCTCTTCCTCCCAAACCAACAGGTGAAAGAAAGATACCATTGGAAATGGAACCACTTGGCTTAGGTCAAAGAGAGGCCATTAAAACTACACCAAATTATGGAGATCACAAATCCAGGGGTCGCATTCCAAACAAGGAGAAATTAAACTAGGATTGTGAGGCTAGTGGGAAACTAAAGCTGCAAGACATATTGAAAGTAGGGAAGGGAGGCTCCCTTCCTATACAACAATGAAAATTATGTCATGGAATGTTAGGGGCATGAATTCCCCTAACAAAAGATGCCTCTTGAGGCATAGATTGGGTACAATACAACCAGATATCTACCTTCTACAAGAAACTAAACTTGAAGAAAAAGAGAATCAAAATTTTTCTATAAGTATGAAGCAATGGAAAACGCTCAATGTCAATGCAACAGGACCCTGTGGGGGTTTAATTACTCTTTGGAGACCACAAACGGTTCTGATTGAAGCTGTCGCCTCCAGCAAGGGATGGATCACCAATAAGGTAAGGAGCCTAGCTTCTAATTTAAGCTTTTTGATAATAAATGTGTATGGTCCAAACTCTTACATTCAGAAAAGGGCATTGTGGGCCGAGTTGGACACGATTTGTAATAGTACCATTACGGATTTTATTTTTTTGGGAGGTGACTTTAATGCTATCCTTAGGGAAGAAGATAAACTGGGTGGGATAGGGAGAAAACTTCAATCCCAAGTAGATTTTGAAAACTTTGTGGATCGAAATGAATTAATTAAGGTTCAGCTAGGAAATGGTAATTATACTTGGACCAACAGAAGAGCAGATTTCTATAAAATTGCAAAAAAATTGGATAGATTTTTAGTGAAAGGAGATCTAAGCATGTTCCCCTATAGTATTGAAAGCAAAATCCTGGTACTCTCCAGGTTAGATCATTATCCAATCAACTTAGAGATAAAGGGAGAAAGGAGACCGATAAGATGCCCCTTCAAGTTCAAAAACATCTGGTTTAAGGATCCCTCCTTCTTGGACTTGATCAAAGACTGGTGGACAAATTGCAACCTTAGAGGTGTTGGGCTCTTTAACATATCAACCAAGATCAAATTAATTAAAGCCAATATGAGACAATGGAACAAGGATCAATTCAAGAATATTTTTGAAACCAAGAGGTAGATTGAGGAGGAAATGCAATCTCTTAATGAAAAAATCATAAAAGATGGGATGGACAACTCCTCATACAATTAGGAAAAAGTTTTGATGGGAAAGCTGGAAGATATACTAGCCAAAGAAGAAATTTTTTGGAGATAGAAGTCTCGCGAGGTATGGCTCAAGACAAGAGATAAAAACATGAAATTTTTTCATAATTCAACCAAAGTTTGTAGGAATATCAATAGAATAACAACTATAAAGACAACAGATGGCAGCTGACTGAGAATTTAGAAGAAATAAATAGAGAAGTGGTGATATACTTCCAGGGTCTTCTAAATGAGGAAGAAGGTTTAGCACTAGTGGTTCAACAAGAATTTATAAACAACATCCCTAAGTTGGTGACATAAGAGTAGAATAACATGTTGAATAGTAAGTTTACAAAGGCAGAGATTAGAGAAGCTTTGTTTCAGCTTGCACTAGACAAGGCTCCAGGCCCCAATGGATGCCTGACAACCTTCTTTCAAAAATGTTGGGATGTAATAGGAAAAGAATTGACTGATGCATTTGAAGAATCTAGAAAGTCTAGCAAAATCCCCAAAGAGATTAATAACACATTCATAGAATTGATCCCCATAAAAGATAAGCCAAAATCCTTTGAAGAATATAGGCTGATAGCCCTATACAATACGATTTACAAAATTTTGGCCAAAGCTACAGCCAACATAATTAAAAAGATTCTCCCAAATATTATAGCGGAAGAGAAAATGGTTTTGTACCCGAAAGATCAATTTTAGATAGGTGATAATAACACAAGATGCTATACATTCGATACAAATAAACAAACATCCTTAAATGTTAATCAAACTGGATATTCGAAAAGATTATGACAAGGTAAACTAGAGATTTCTTTTCAAAGTTATGGAAGCTTTTGGTTTCAATCTTCTCTAGCAAGTAACTAGATTTTTGAATGGGTTGCAAGTCCAAAATTTTTAGTACTCATTAATAGCTCTCCAGAAGGCTTTTTTAATGTTTCAAGGGGGCTTAGGCAAGGGGATCCACTATCTCCCTTTCTCTTCATAATAATGGCAGAAGCTTCAGGGAGATACTATGCTAAGGCCTGCCAAGAGGGACAAATCTCAGGAATTCAAATCATCAGAAACATGCCTAGATTTACACATCAGCAATTTGCCAATGATACTATGTTGTTTGGGACAACTGTGGAAGGAGAGGCAAGAAAGTTTAGAGAGGTATTGGACCTCTATTCAAAATCTTTAGGCCAAGAAGTGAGTAAAGAAAAATCAGAGGTTTTCTTTTTTAACACCATTTCGGGAAGGGAGGAGAGAATTTTGAGAATTCTGGCTTTCAAAAAAGGAAATCTTCCTTGCAAATACTTGGGGCTGCCTCTAATTCAGGGTGTTTAACTTGGGAATACTTGGGATCCACTCCTTGAAAGGGTTAAGATGAGGCTAGAGTCCTAGAAAAGAAAATGGCTTTCCTAGGCAAGCAGGTTAACTCTAATCAAAGCAGTTATCACAACCATTCCCACATATATGATGTCTTGTTTGCCAATGGCAAGCAAGATCAACAAAGATCTCACATAGAAGATGAGAACATTCTTTTGGCAAGGGTCATTGGAGCAGTTTAAGTACCCTCTTATTAAGTGGAGTCAAGTGTGTGAACAAAAGGAAAAGGAAGGGGCAGGAGTTAAAAGTCTTCTTTTGCAAAGCAGGGCTTTAGGTGCAAAGCTGGTATGGATGATGAATGCTAAACTAGAATTAAAATGGGTTAGGTTACTGAAATTCAAGTATCTAGATGTTGAGGACAACAATATTTTCACATCTAGATTGTTACCGAATGGATCAAGAATTTGTAATTTTATTAAAAATAGTCGTGACTTGATAACAAATCATCTGACTTGGGAAATTTGAGCAGGAGGGGAAGCCAGGTTTTGGGAGGACTCCTAGGAAGGCTTTTTAGCTTTAGTAGGTAGAGAAGATTTAGCCACAGTGAGGTTACGAACAAAACAAATGTGGGGTGAAAGAGTAAGAGACTATCTCACATTATCGGTAGAAGAGGACAATGCCTTTTCCAAATGGAAAAGTGTGTGGAACTTGGGTCTCAATGACAGAGAGGTTAAAGTCTTCGAGGCTATAATGACATGGCATGTTATTTGTTGTAGGAATGGGAGGGACATCCTTAGATGGAGTACTTATCCTTCTAGGTAGTGCACAGTTAAGGAAGGATACAAGGTTTTAAATAGCTAAAATATATTAGAGGGCAAGATTCCAACAAAACTCTGTTGGAACAAACAATGTCTTCCCAAGGTAGGTGTTTTCACATGGATGGTAGTGAAAGGCAGAGCTCTTACAGTAGATAGATTTAGAAGGTTAGGATTTGAGGGACCTTCTAGGTGCGTACTATGCAAGGAGGTAGAGGAAGATGGAGATCATTTATTTCTACACTGCCCTTATTCTTCGAGAGGGTGGAATTGGCTAATGAACAAGCTTCAATGGTACTTATCCCCCCTAGTAATTTACTAGATTGGTCAGCTTGGCCCATAATGTTTCAGAAGGCAATGTTCAAAGGAATTTGGATTTCAGGTCCTTCCATGTTAATATGGGAGATTTGGAAGGAACAAAACAGGAGGGCATTTCAAGAAAAAGAAATGCCAATCCAGTCCTTCCTAAGTAAAGTTGAAACAAGTATAGTGGAGATAGTAAATTCCAGACTTGTAGATCGGGGCTTGTCTCAACTTCTTTTCATAGGGTGGGATGCAGATATGATTAAAAGATGGTCAGGCCTCAAACCAATATCACAAAAAGGACCAGGAGGGTCTAAAACCTAGGAGGCAAGGAAGAATGTTCAATGGACACCTCCAGATCTAGGTTGGTATAAACTGAACTTTGATGGTGTAGTGAGGGGAAACCTGGGACCTTCAGGAGTAGGATGTATCCTCCACAATTTAGATGGAACTTTAGTAGGAAAATTGGCTTCTCCCCTTATTCTTAGTACCAACAACGATGCAGAAATCCAGGCTCTAATCCTACGGATTAAATTGTGCAAGGAAATCAAAATCAAACATCTAGCCATAGAAGGGAACTTATTGCTGGTAATTAATGGCTTGAGAGATAGGAAGATTTTAAATTGGAGATTGTAAGCCAAACTAGAATTGGCCCTAAACCTGCTAAATGATTTTAAATGAGTCACTTTCAATCATATATTAAGAGAAGTAAATCAAGATGTGGATAGCTTGCCAAATGCAAGCACAAATGTGATTATAGTTAAGGAGATTTTTGATCCAGAAAGATTGTTGACTAGTTAGTCATAAGGTGGGTGGATGAGTGGACAAGGCCGAGGTGGTAGCTTCAAGTGAGGAAGATCTCGATGATGTGTGGAAAAAGAATCTAGAGTTGTCAGCTAATTAGTGGGCGGTAGGGCAGGTGCCCTTCTCTACATGAAGGGCCGATTAGCTGGCAGGGCAAGAGTTGATCTAGCTGGCAAAGAAATCATTATCATTACACTTTCTCTTAGCATCGTAGGAGATAGAAAAGGTGGCACGCGACGGGTAAGTGATGTGACAGTTAACCTCAATATTTCCATCATTACTCAGAGCAATTGTTGGAGAATGAAGCTGTGATATGATAAGTATATAGAGCATTGGCTGGGGGAGATTGTTTCGCATCAAATGCTCATCAAGCGAAATGATGAAGGGTGCACGGTGAAGGCATTATTAACAAGTTCATTGGTATTCAACTCCACTCACATACATCTCCTCTTGTTGACTGAAACCTCACATTACCAGCTCTTCAATGGCAGGCTCCAGGTTTGCAGTGTGAATCGCCATTAAAGGTATAGTTAATCTAGGGGTTGACACTCCAATACAACTGCATAGTTCTATAAGGCAAATGGCCTTTATCGGTTGAGTGATAGAACAAAGACTTAAGAGGGTGCTTAGAAGGTATGACGGATTGGCCATAGCAGTGGTTAAAATAATATTAGGCAAAGAATTTCTGGAGAATGGGGAGTAGAATAGGGTTGACACTTCCATTGTTTCTCAGTTTCTTGCTTCTGTGCTTGATGCTAGTCTATCGAAGGGGGAGTCTAAGATGATAGTGAAAAAGCTCTTCATTTAGTGGAGTTGATTGGCAGTTTACAGACTGTCATTGAGGTAGCCTCTCCTGAGATTGGTATACCATGTCCAAGAGATTTACCCTTACTTGAAGACTTGGATGAAGTGGTGAAACTATATCCATTCCTTCTGAATCTAAAAGGATTAGCACTGTTGGAACACATGGAAAAGGTGTTGAAAGGGGTTTCTTGCCTCAAAACATTGCTACAGATGGAGGAGGTTGAAGACCAGTTTAAATGGGTAAGAGATTTTTAGGTCTTTGCACACAAGCTTGGTGTAATCTGATGGTCTTTTTTTGTCTTGGTCTAGTGTTCTCTTCCAGTACTGATATATGGTAGGTTTAAAGAAATTTTTTGATTGGTATTAGTAGGGTTTGGGCATATCTAATCCTAGGTCCAGGAGGCCAGTTTTTGTAATCCTATAGAGCCCTGCGAGGCCTCATGTCTATGATCATGTGTAGTCAATTTTGTAAGGGGGGCATTATAGTTTCCATTGAAAGTTTAAGACCCTGCATGGTCACAATCGAAGGGGGAACAATATAGTCATCAGAGATATGGTTAAATCTGTTGGCATGGTCAGCCATGGAAGCTATAATTTTGAATTTTCATATATATATATATATATATATATATATATATATAAAACCTTTTATTACGTATTAAATATATATATTAAATATATATTAATAATATATTTTAAATAAATATATTATATATTATATTTTAATTATATTAATTTATATAAGGCTAATTTATTATTTAAACAAACATATTCGATTTACAATGAATAATACATAATCAATTCAATTATAAATCATTAGTATAGGGACATGACAGCCCTCCCCACTCAAGATTGCTTGTCCTCAAGCAGTCACAATGAGTTCTTTCATTACCTTGCACTTTTTAACGTCTACCTTCCGATGTGTTGAGATGAAATTGTGGTTTTGATCTAGAATGAATATTACTTTAGTAAAGAGAAAATGACTATGATTCCAAGAAAGAGAATTTTGTGACCAAAGAATACTAATGAAAGATAAATGTATAGGTAAGCATTTATTTGATGTTTTGAATAACAATGATGTGATGCAAGTATCATAGATGAAGATGTGGTTTTAGACAATGAAAATATTTTCAATGTTAAAGAAGAATTTGAGAGTATTGAGATTCCAAGATTCCAATGAATGATGAAGACATCTTGATCTTTGATTACAAGATTCGGTCTTGTACTTGTCATATGTCATTGACCTCAAATTTGAGAAGAGTCGTGTTCTTGAGGAGTAATTGATTATATAATGTCATGGAGAGAAAATTTATGATCAAAGAAGATTTGGTAAGCTTTTATTTGATTTTGAATAGCAATGTGATTGAGGTAATACAAGTGTTATACATGAATATGTAGTTAATCAAGTGAATGCGGGAAGGAAAACTCTTTTCAATGTTAAAGAAGAAATTTGGAGGTATTGAGAATCCAATATTGGAGATTTGAAATGAAACAATATTGATGAAAAATATAAAAGATGAAGCTAATGATGTTATAGAGAAGATAAATTCAAGTAAGACTTTGATTGCTGAGCAAGTTGTAGAATAATCAATGAACAATGATAAGATAATGTGGAGAATGATCCTAGGATTTGTGGGTTATGGGCCCACAATATAACTTAGCATAAGATTATTTCACAAGTCGTAGAAGTGTATAATAAATGATGATGTGGTAGCTTGGAGACAATCAATGATGAATAAGATTATTACCAGAGAGATGATCCATGTTGAAAGTATGTGTGAGACACAAAGTATACGTGTAAGACATAATATACAGAGTACATAAATACACATGAGTCATGTGTACGTCAACTATTATTCATAGGATGGCAGGATGATTGCTCTAATACCACTTGTAATGTCCCCTTTTATGATATTCTTGATTTCTTAACCTGTACACAAGAATAACTACTAGAAAGGGACATTAGCAATATTAAAGATCAATAAATTAGAATATAGTAATGAAATCAATACACCATAATCATAATTGATAACAATGAACAAGAATGTAATGTTATTTGTGCGTACATTTATTCAATTGTATACTTTAACATACTTATACGTAACATGTCTTATGCCTCATGATATACTTTGGGAATGGTGAATGTCAAGCCCAGTCATTAATCTAGCCTAATCATCTACTCTAGTGGAGGAGGGGGAAACATTATGTTAAGGCACTAGATAACTATTCTCCACTGCCATGGGCCCAAGGGTTTCATGCTCACCCAATAATACCACCACTTGGCCGAAAGGTTTCACGAACGCTCGTTGATACCACCATTTGGGAGTCACCCACTATGTGAGACATAAATAACTAATCTCTACTACCATAGGCCCAAGGGTTTCACGTTCACTTGGTAATACCACCACTTAGCCCAAAGGTTTCATGAATGCCTGTAGATACCACCATTTGGGAGTCACCTACCATGTGAGACATTAATAACAAATACCACACTTCCCTAACAACCCAAACATCCTCATAAGGGCAATAGAGAAAGATTAAAGACATGACAAGACACGCTCATCCCTCGTATATCATGAGTTAGACCAAGTATAACTATTTAAAGTATAGACAAACATATAAGTTAAAAATATCATACCAATACGTGATTCTTCTCCTTAGATGATTTGGAGATGCACAAGTGATCCTATGATCACTATTATATTAATAACTTATGTATGTCCTTGTCTCTCATAAGGCTTCTATAAACATATAAATATGCAAAGTCTTCTTATTGTTGTTGTTCCTATACTAGGAACTGAATTATTTGATATATAAATAAGCTGATTTTTCTAATTTAGAATTTTATCTATATGTAATCTACATTCCCAGAAATTGTCTTGCTTGGTAGAACTTGGATTATATTACTTGTCTTCTTAGACTATTTGATATATATTTTAGTGTATTTGTTTCTTGTATATCTGTAGTGTAAGATCCTCTATTATGTTGCTTACCTTCCTCAATAGATATATTTATATTTTTATTATTTTTTCCTATTTTCTGGCTATCCCCCTCCGCATTCATAAACTATATTTTATATCCTCCTATCTTCATGAAGAGATACATCTCTTTATAATGGAGAGCTCTCTAAAGTCATCACCTTATGAGTGATCACATCTTTTCAAATTATATTAGAATCCTTTTTTAATGTTCTACTCAAGTGTTGGCTCAGGATTCTTAATTATGTTTGCTTGCTCCCTTTCATACAAATATAAACTGTTGTAATCGTTGTCTTTTTCCCTTAATTCTTGTCTTTATATGAATCATACCTTTACTATATGTCAATCACTGTTATACTATACTTATTTATATATGTAATTACTCCACTTGATATTATATTTATATATATTTTATAATATTATATATATATATATATATATATATTATAATGATCATAATAATATTTAATTAATATTATATTCATATCATCAATATTTATAGTTGTTATTTATATTTATAATATATCTAGTTAATTAAATATATATATATTTCATATATTTTATAATATTTAAATATTTATATTTATAAGATATTAAATTATTTATATAATAATATTATTTATTAAATAATATATATCAATAATATATTTTAAATAAATATATTATATATTATATATTATATTTTAATTATATTAATTTATATAAGGCTAATTTATTATTTAAATAAACATATTTGATTTACAATGAATAATGCATAATCAATTCAATTATAAATCATTAGTATAGGGACATGACACCTTGAAGAAGGGACTGGAACAATAACATTACTCCAATATTATTTATAATTTAAATAATCAATTCATCACTCATTGTTATATGTTTCTTAAATTTAAAAAATAAAATATCTTTATTCATTTTCTAAATATAGATTCTTTAAGTCACATTTTCTAATGTAAATAGTGGCACAAGATGAATTTCTTAGTAAAGGGTATCTACATTGAGTATTAGGTTAACATTGATTTGTTTTTAACACCTCAAAACTTTCTTTTATCACATGAATTTGATAAACTTTGGTATTTTGGCTCATTATAATTGAAATTATGGATACCTAATTTTGATTCTAAAGTGTATTATGTCCATTGGTCATGCCAAGGTTACAATTTTAAATTTTTTAAAATACATCTATCAAATTTAACATATAAGTGACATCCACAAAGCATATAAAGAACCTATCTAATAAAATACATTGATATTGTCACAAAAATAAATATATGAGAATGATCAAAACATAATCATTACTAATGATATACATTTTATTCCAAAGTTTGTTTCAAAGATATGTTTTACTATTACTATCTCTTGCAGGGCAATCAAAATGTCAGTAAACATGCTTAATTTAATATAATGGTTATCATAATCTTAATTACCAATACAACTCTTTAGTACTCATTTTAGTTGTATGATGAATGAATTTCAATTCAATTTTACAAGTTGAAGGCAAGACTTACGATGATCAGTAATGCTAAAGAATTTTTTCATGTATTCATTGTAACTTATTTCTCTATATTTCGCAGGATTGCCTTGGTGTAGCAATTGAGGAATGGGGCCAATCTTTGCACTTTCCTCTATGAGAGGACCAAAAAACATTGGAATAGAAATCCTTGAATGCTCAGAGTTACTCATCGCACGATGCTCTACACTCTTATATCTTCCATTTGATAGTATCTACACAATAACAACATAAAATGTGTCTCCCATAACCACATGTTCATGTAGTAGAATATGTTTAAAAGACTTGGGACTCTTAATTGCAAATCCATTTTTACTATTATAGCACACATTTTAACTATGAGTACAAAATTGTATATATACCCAATTTATTTTAAAGTGTGACACTATACTTAAATAACCTTATATATTCAATTAGATGAAAAAAATAGTATTTAAGTTATTATCAAGATATCCATGAAACATCAATTTAGTATATGAGATTTCTCTTAAAAACAACACACTTTATAAGAGAACTTTTATTTCTATTTACCTAATATTATGCAAATATAATACTAGTTCATACCTCAAGTTGATCTCCAATGTTAACAACAAATGCTCCTGGAATAGGATCAACTTCAACCCAAGTATCATTTTTGAAAACTTGGAGTCCTCCTACATGGTCTTGGAATAGGATGGTCAAAGCCCCAGGATCAGAGTGGCTAGATGTTCCAATTGTTAAATCTAGCTGAGGACATGGTGGATAAAAATTCATGCTCAAATTTTGCCTGCTTGTGCATTTGGTGGTCTCAAGTAGGTAATTGGGAGACAATGAAAGGGCTTTAGATAGTAGAGTCAACAATACATTTGACAAGAGCCTAACATGTTTACAGTACTCATTTCCTTCTTCTCTGCAAGAAGCAAATATATATATTGTCAAAATATACCTATATTAGAATAATTGTCCAATCTATATTACTAGTTAAAATACTCAATAAATATTAAAAAAAGGTGTAAAGTAATCCTATGCTAATTTAGAATGTATTTAATAATAAAATAGAGAAATAATCAATCAAACCTAAATCAAGATCTAAGACTATATAAATGAAAGTGATAAAATAGGGTTTAGTTTGTGCTTATCTCTTTTATCAATTTGTCATTGTCAATGAGGTAGATTATGTTGTAAAATTTTATGATTGATAATTTAAGATTCTTACTTCTAAAATTGGATTAGCACTATGTGAATTGGCACAAATCTATGTAGAGTGTTTTTTATATTCCTACTAAGAGATAATCTTGTATTCTAGTCCTCCTAGTGTGGTTTTAGCCCCATGTTAGGGTTTTTTTCCTTTATGTTCATTGACTTCCTAAATATATTCACATGTGTGTACACATATTTGATACTTGGTGATCTTAAGAGCACCTTTATGGGCATTTTATGGAAAGAGAGAAATCATTTCAACTTCCTTGAAAACACAAGTTATATTGTTGATGTATAAAGATTGAAGAGATGCCACATAAGAACATATTTATCAAATGATAGGTGTTGTATGATTTTATTGCAATTACACAACCTCCAGAGGGCCTTGCATAAGTGACACCAATACTTTGCACAAGTACACAATAATATGTGACATTTTGTGCTACTACATAAGCACTTTTGACAAGAAAACAATAAGATGTGGCATTTTGTGCTACTAGACAAAGACTTACATGGCACCTCGTGATACCATGCAATTGCTAAAAATACTTCACATGACATTTGGTATCCATTTGTGTAGTAAACAACCTCACACATGGGTGCTTTCATGTCATTTCATTTGTAGATTATAGACATGGAACACTAATTAATAGAAGACTATCCATTGATAGTTGGAAGGGGAAAAAATTGTGGGATACAAAATATTCCATAATTGCTTCTTCATGTATCATGGATGTAACTATATTACACATATTTGACTCTACACATTGGGAAGAGAACAATCTAGGAGATATATAAGTCAAAGAAAACTAATTGGATGTGCCACCCCTTTTTAGTCACAAGAATCTTCATTCTTAGCCTTGCATTTATTCTATAATTCTATCTATCACTAAGTTAGGATTGTTCCTTGGACCACATGGATTTGGATCATTAGTATCATAGTAGTGTTTTACACATGATTATGTATACATGTGCACAACAATAGAAGGAAGGTTGTCCATTCGATTTGGTATTTGAGTGCCTAGATGAGAACCATAGTAGGAGCAAGATGAGAAGTCTTCAAATGTATAAAAGATGATTCATATGCTCTCAAGACACAATGTTGAGATCTCTTTGGGAAGTTTTGTAAGTTCATACTTCAACTTGGGTCGATGTCATAGCACACAATAGATCAACATGTTCTTGTGCAACACTAAATCCCTTTCAAAGTGCAAGTCAATTTAGATATACCAAAATTTGAAAGCAAGATTGATTCTACAGTATTGGATAATTAGATTCAAAAACTCAACACATACTTCTCTATCAACAAAATTTAGTGACATTTACAACATTTCATTTACTACATTGAATCTGTCCATTTAATTGTCCTATTGGTGGAAAATAATCAACATAGAGGAATAATATATTGATCCTATTCAAAATTGGAATTCTTTTGTCATCTTTGCAAGAGGAATACTACCCCTTATAAAAAAATGAAGATAAGTACATAAAGTTCCAATAGTTGAAATAGTGTACTTGGATCAAGAAGTATATATGAATACACTACTAAGGTCCATGACTAATTTGGATTCCTTCATGAGAACACCCTAGAGTAACACAAAGTTATCAAATACATAATTGGTTTATCAGCTTATGTATTTGTGCTAAAATGGAGTTCTAGATTTCACACACCTTGTGGCAAGTGTTCTTCAATGCATCCAAGGTTGAAGCTAAAGAAATGTTAAAGAAGAATATTTCATCATGGATGAGTAATGCTACATAGAAATCAACTCCAAGCCATTCTATGTAGAAGCATAATTTCTCTACACACAAGCTACCACAAAGTTCTAAATCATTTATGCATAATTCTGAAGACTCAACATCATTCATGCTAAACAAGGACACATGAAATAAGAGTCAACAATATAAAAAATGGTGCCTTTGTCATCACACAAGATCTCATAGTGATATTAAATTTCATTCACAACAATATTTGTTTGTGTAAGAGACATCATATCCTACACAAGCCAAGGAGAGTAATCCAAAGAAATGACATCTCAGTGCTATAATTGTGGACACTAAAACTTAAAATGAATGCAAATGTATATTCCACACCAAGTTTTGGGTCAAATAACATGAATTGCATGTCATTATAAATACTGAGAACTGAAAGAACAATATCTTCCAAGATAAATTCAAACACTTGTGACATCACATTTTTGGAAATTTATTACATTCTACTTGGAAAGCCATATGTTCATGAAAGATATGGTGTTTACTAAGGAAATCCATGTTGACGGAAAATTCATGTAAGAAACTACTAATTCAACCTTTTAGAGTCTTTAATGAAGTCCAAGGTAGCCTTGATATCTCCCAAAAATTCCACAAGATCATTTCACACACAAAAAGATTCATGCTTCTCATGGTATGTCCTTAGGTACTTAGACAAGAAAGTAATCAGGCATTGATAGTGCACAAGGTTATATAAAAACTATGGAGATGTCTTTGAGGAATGAAAGGATATTCTTACACAATGTGCTGTAAAAAAATCAATTTGGTTCTTTTATCCCCTCATTTGAATAGTCCTTTGTATTATAGATCTTGAATTATGAAGTTTGGAACTAGATCTAGGAGATGATTGGTCTAGGAAAGGTCAAACCAAGATATTCCCCATGTGACAACCCAATGGTTCTTGCATCAAAAAAATATGCCACATGGCTCATCTACATAAACTATCATGTGATTGAAACAAGATCATAGTGAAGAATAGGTATCCCTTGCTACACATTGATGGCCTTGTAAACTATCTCCATAGTGCATAATACTTAACGAAGATTGACCTCAATTTAGGATAACATTAGGTAATAGTCCATCTTGAAGATGTTTGAAACATATGATTTAAAATCAAGGAAGGATTGTGTGGATGGATGATTATTTCTTTTAGCTTGACTACTATGCCAATGATATTCATGTGATTGATGATAGACATCCTATGACCCTTCACTGACTCCTCTGAATCATTATATAATGACATCCTTGTGTATTAGAAATACTTGGGAGGACCATGTGGAGCACATATCATGTGTCATCGACACTCTTTGCCAACACAAGTTATAGCTTGCGACTTCAAGAAGTGTACTTTAGTGTCATACAAATATAGTATTTTGGATCTGAGATTGATCATGCATGAATCCATGTAGAATTGAAGAAGGTCAAGGTTAGTTTAAACTAACCAACTTTGAGGAATATCTCTAATTGGGTAGCTTTCTTGAACTCACAAATTTCTACAAGAAGTTTGTTCTTGATCTATCATACATTTCCTAGATATTTGTAGCAATTACATTTGGACATCAATCACAAAAAGGGGAAAGATAATATATGGCCTTAGTCAACTACATTTGTGCACTCATCATAGTGTTGGAATCACATAGCCTACAAGTTGGTGAATTCCATTTATCCAATAAACTTGTTTTCAAGCTTAGGCATATTTATATTTTAGGTAGTACTATTCAAACATCTATAACCTCCCTAAAGACTTGTCTCTAAGGTGCACTAAACAAATATTGTTGGACACTTCACCATTACTACAACATTGATAATGCTACAATAACATTTCTATTAGCCTCATATGTTCACATACATTGAGTGTTATATCAAGTCTTGCATTTGATAATGCATTGCCAAGACCACAATCATGAAGCTCTAGGGCTCTACACACCTCTAGTGTTACCACAATGGCCTTGGAAATCTATCATGGATTTCATGAGTTAATTAACTATGACAAAGAACCATAATGACTATGTGTAGTAGTACACAAATTTTCAAAGATAGGCATTAAGATCAAGCATGTAAGAAAAGTATCATTGTGCAAGAGATTGTGTACATCTTCAATTATTTTGGGTTCATTTTGGGCTACCAACATATATTGTGTATGATTGTAACCCTAGATTTGTTATCCATTTATGAAAATCCTTGTAGGAGAGATTGGTTACACCATCGGATTGGTCTATAAATTCTTCTATACATAGATAATTAGACGGAGGTGGTCAATAACACGCTCTTGAATCTCTTGCACATCTATAACCACACATATCCATGATGCACTTGGGATGATAGCCTACTATACATCCATCATGCCTATAATAGAGTTTTACATAGTTTTATGGGTCATAGTCCTTTCCATACATGTCTTGGGTTCTAACCAACGACACCCTTAGACATATCCCACTTTGTACCATCCATTGCAAAGTTGGGCACATAGGAATGAAAAGTAGATAAAGTACAAAAGTTTTTACAACACATTCAAAGTGTACACTAATAGATTCTCTCATGTCAACAATAGAAATACAAAGAGTCTCATGGTGTGTACTGAATCCCTCATGAGTTTAAGGTTAGTGAAATTTTCTTGTTGCATATTCTAAAACAACTTTAAGGGTACGCATATAAAGATGAAGCCTTTGTACTATGGTCCATATACCATCTTGTGTGTAATTAATTGAGAACACATCCCTTCTTGATCTACCTCAATACTTAGATTTGCATTAATTATTCAATGTGGAGCTCCTCAAGCCATATGTTCCTTCTCTTCTTGAGCAAACATCATTCCAAATTTCCAACATCTTTTAGGCTTAGATCTTGAGCATTTGCACACAACTATTCAAGATCAAATTATATAGACAACCAATACTCACACTTGCTAAGGCACACCAAATGTTTAGAGTGGTCAAGGTAGGAGATCAAACAAATTAGTTCAATCTTTAGTATCTATGCATTCAATTTGCACAATTCACCAAAAATGTGATGGGAGCCATTGCTTCTTAAGAAAAGGTGAATGATCTAAGTGTAGCCATGTAGGGCATTCCAAAGTGCCAACTGTACTTTGCACAAGTTTGCAGGCATCTATGGCATCATGTGCTATTGTTCAAACATCTATAACACTTCACACAGGTATTGGTAGTTCTTTATGTGACATCTACAATCATCTATATAGTGAACAATCTCTTGCACATGTCACTTGCACATTGTTTCACTTGTAGACCACAAACATGGAACACCAACATATAGAAGACAAATAAATAGTAGTTGGAAAGACAAATGATTGTGGGATATGAATTGTTTAATAATTTCTTCTTTTTGTATCATACATGTGACTATATTGTACATAAATACAATCTAGGAGATATAGAGGTCTAGGAAAACTAGTTTGATGTGTCACCCCTTTAGATCATAGAAATATTCAATATAAACCGTGTTATCTATATACATATATTTGCTCTTTCTTTGAATAGAAGTAGAATTGTTTACTAAAAGTCTTCCATGCATTTGAATTTGTATTGGCTATGTTCTTCAAAATTTCCTTTGCATATTCTATAATTCTATCTTTCACTAAGATATACTTTTACCCTAGATCACCTAAGTTCCAGATCATAATTATATCTATTAAGGTGAATGTTGATGCAATAATTTTAATCTCTATGTAGTGTGAATTATTTTCAATCAATTGATGTTATGATAATAAGATTTGATGGTATAGTTTAAGGAGTTAGGGATTGTCTTTAAATACAAGATCCTAATGGCTCAATTTAAAGTACTTGGGCATGTGAATTGGTAGACAATAATCAAATTATCTTTAAGGATTGGCTTGGGAAGACAAGAAAAGAGGTTTGAATTAGGAGGACAAGGGTATGGGAATGATTTTATCTTGGGAACAAATCTGTGTCCATATCAAGTCTAAGGTTTAGGAATAGCCTTGCAAAAAAAGTTGGTTAAGATTATTTGAGACTAAGCTAAGCTAATGGCTAATATGCTTCAAGTTTGGGTTAATGTTTATGTCAAACAAGACAAATTGAACATTAATACAATATGTTTACAACATGATAAAAAATGAGTATAAAACAAAAAATAAATGCAAAGTGTACACTTTTTTCCTCTATAATTATTAACCAATATCAAAAAGGATATAAATATTGAGTAACTCCAATATATCACTTAATTAATTTTTAAATCAATATTATATTAAATTTAATGAATTTGAAGTAATATAAATTTAATTTTTATAATAAATATAAATAAAAAATACTTTTGCACATGGTATTAATATAAAAGGCTCTATAATATCTAACTTTTTTTAAAAAAATTCTAAAGAGAATTTTAATAAATAAGAGAAAAACACAAACATACCCATTATTTATATGTATTGATTTGATCTAATCTAATTTGGAACTCTACTGAGCACACTCATGGAGAAACTTTTGGAACTTTTGCAGTTATATGGCATTAAGAAAGATGATATCTTTCCCTCTGCCGTTGATGCTTAACATTTCTATCTATTTTTACTCAATCAAATCTCTTTTGATTAAGATAACCGGAAAGGGCCCGAACTCATACAGACAAGTCAAAAAGGCGAACAGGAAGAGTCAACTCAATCAAATCAAATCTGCTATAGACGTTTAACATTTTCAAATTTTGATATATTAAATCTACTGTAGATTTTACTTTTAAAAAAAATATATCAGCAAAAAGGTACTGAAACAATTATATATTACAGCAGTGCAGACTGTACTGACCTTAATGAAGAAGGCCATTCAGAAGGATCTAAGGAAGTGGGTGCATATAAAATTCTGATGGCATCTTTCCACTCCACTGCTTTTGACTTGTTAAGGTTAAACCCTGGGGCATAGTTGATAGGCCTAGTAGGATCACGACTATAGTACTTCATCTTTTCTTCTATGGCTGCTTCATTAAATCTACGTGCTGCAGCCATCATTTTCTCCATAACTGTCATTGGAACTCCATGATTCACCACCTGCAAGTTGAATAACTGTTCTCAGTTCAATCCAATGTGGGGGAAAGCATAAAACACACAGAAACCAAGGAACCTGAAAAAATGATTATAAATTCAATCTGAGGTTGGAACCATGAAACACAGAGAAGCCAATCTACCTGAAAAAATCCCCATGTCTCACATGCATTTGCAATTTGCTGAAGAATTTCTTCTTCTCTTTGACCTTCCAATCCTTTCAAATCTATAATAGGAACTTGTTGGGCTTTGACAATCTGCAAAACATTAGTTTTTTCTTCTTGCACGAACATTTGAGGAACTTGTTGAATTCCAGACTCTGAAAGTTCTTTTACACCTCTCAACTGTTCGGATCCATCTAAGCCTGCCATTGGTTCTCCTGATTTCTCTTTCAGATTAACCAAACTGTTTTAGGTGCTGTGAACTACAAAAGCAATCTCTTTCACCTTTATATACTCATTTCTTGTATATTGAATTAGTCTATAGATATACCATATTATATGTTTTCATTTTGATTGGTAGGCATTTCTGAAGACTATTAGTTACATCTACTTCAATTATTAATATCATGTTCCCGTCTACCATTCAAAGCTTATGAATTTTTTTATTCCACCCTCACCGAGGGCAAAAAGGTAGTTTTATTTGAGTTGAAGCAATAGAATGGCCAAATTCGCTTAAACCCTGGGCCTGGCTCTGATACCATGTTGACACATGGACCAACTAAGACTCAAACCTAGGACCTTCCATTTGCTGCTGGAGTGCTCTACCACTGAGCTACTAGCCCCTCTTGGACCATCGGTCCGGATGTGGCTTATTTCCAACACCAACAACCAACAGATCAAGGACCTTTTGATAGTTACTTAATATTTCAAATCATGGCCAAAGATTTCAATAAAATTTAACAAACATGTGAGGCAGCTCTCCCAGTTTTTGTAATCGATGTTATAATTATGTGAATCTTTCCCCAAAAAATATCCAATAATTTTCACATGTCGCTGACATTGGGGTCATTATTTTCCTGCTGCTGTCATATTCTATTTTATTAATTTTGTGAAGCAGCTCTGCCGGTTTTTGTAATCGATGTTATAATTATGTGAATCTTTCCCCAAAAAATATCCAATAATTTTCACATGTCGCTGACATTGGGGTCATTATTTTCCTGCTGCTGTCATATTCTATTTTATTAATTCTGTGAAGCTGTCCTAATAACAACTTCAATAATATAATTGATGTATAGGTTTGTTTTTTAATGGAGTACGGGCTGGAAAGCTTGCAAGAGGCGATTTTTGGAGGCATTCGAAGGGATTCTCTTGGGGATGGTGCTGCTGGGGTCAGGTCTGCGACCCCACATTGTTCCATTGGGGTTCTAGGAGAAAAAAGTTGGGGTTTTCCAGACTCCTTATCCCCTAAATTATGGGCGAACCTTTTTCATGATTCCTCTCATTCCGAGGTCAACCATATCGTTTGCAACATTAGTGAAGGCGAAGAGGGGATCCTACTCCAGGTTCTTGATCAAGTCATGGACAGATTGGTGGAGAAATTGACTTCTGCTTTGGTTGAAAGATTTCTTAGAATCAGGCCAAATATTGACATGGTTAGAAGATGGACAACTAAAAGATGGAAGGTTAAGGGTCATATAGATGTTCAACACTCCCTATTCACCTTTTTCTACAAAGAAGATTTGATGAAAAGCGTAGTCGATGGTCCATGGTTGTTGGGTAAAGTAGGGCTTTCCCTTAGGAAATAGAAACCTGGCTTTGATCCTTCTGCTGATTTCTATACGATGGCATCTATGTGGGTTTGTTTCCCTAGTTTGTCGCTTGAATATTGAGAAGAAATGGTTTTCAAGGGCATAGCCAATGTGTTCGGCCAATTTATGGCTATGGATAATGTCACTAGCTCTAGGAAATATCTTGTTTTTGCAGACATATGCGTTAATGTAGGAGTTAATAAGGATCTTCCTTATGTTGTAATCTTATCATTTAAACTTGGTAAATGGTCCCAGTAGCTAATTTATGAGAACGCAGCTTCTTGTAAGAAGTATGGTCACCTTATCACTAACTATTTAGTGAAATTGAAGGTGCATGTATTTGAGAAGGTTCTTTCGGTTACTACTGAGATCCCAGGCACTAAGATCTCCTCTATAGAAATGGATCCTCTTCGCTCACCTTTGAGAAAATAAATAATCCTTCCTCCCATGGTATCAATTGTTACTAGGACTATTGGGAATATTAATAGTGGGCATTCCAATAAGAGGACTTCACCATCTTGCTTGAAGTTTAGTGCGAAGGTCCCTTTTGAACAAGCTATAGAGAAAACCCTCTCTCTAAGAATGACAAATCATTGGAAGATATTGCTCAATCTCCTCCAAGACAAACCCCAAATAGTGGCAAATCATCACTTGTTTAGATTGAATCTTTGAAGAAGTGCTTGTCTGTCAAGCCTCTACTTTCTAGTAACATGGCTAAGGGTGTTCCTAGAGCCCCAACTTCGACAATGGCTATTTTGGATCTTCCAACTCCTCTTAGCCCTCCTTTCCAAAAAATGACCTCTCCTCCTAAGGCCCCTTTGAAGTTAACCCCCACTTTCGATGATGTTGTTGAGGAGACTACTTTTGTTCCATGCTCATTATCTTTGGATAATTATTCTTCCCCCTTGTAATGCCCACTCTTAATGTTGGACATTACTAGTTGAAAACACAACAAATATTTTTTCTAACAATCACAACATCTATAGAGTTACCTACACACAAACATGCATTAAGAGTGGGAATCACATCCCTTATGTGCTCTAGGGAAGAAAGGTCAAAGTTCAAAGGGTATAAAGGCAACTAGAAATGCTACTAATGTGGGCAATAAAACTAGGAAAGGTCGACCTAAATCCAAAGACACCAGATTGACAAAAAAGTTGTCAATGAGCGGTAGAAAACTTTGGGGTGGATACACTCCAGAAGCCACAAAAATGAAGATTGTTTCTTGGAATATAAAAGGGGTCAATGTCCCTCATAAACAAAGCATAGTTATGTCTTTCTCATTAGAAAATTATCCCCAAGCTTTATTACTTTAAGAAGTGAAAATGTTTGAGTTGTCTTTTTTTTATATTAGTAGATCTATCTAGCCTCATGCAAAATTTGTTATTGTTAGCTCTGATGGTTCTTTAGGTGGAATCAACACTATGTGGGACCCCCAAATTATTAAAGAAGTTATAAGAAAAAATAAACACCATCTTGGTATCTTATTTCATAACAAATCCAACAAAGATTTTTGGATACTTTCGAATATATATCCTCTGAACTCTAGAGGCAACATGAAATAGCTATGGCAAATTTGTCTTGCCTTTAGGAAGGATTTCAAAGACCTTAAATGGATGCTAATAGGTGACTTCAATACCCCCTCCTCCCTTTAGACAAACCTGGTGGCAATGAAGGCTTTATAGATAGTATGATAGACCTTGTTGATTTCTTGGCTAAGGGTGGATTAATGGATAGGTTCCAACCTTATTTAGGTCAAACTTGATAGATTTATTATATCTTCTAATTGGACCATTCTACCTAACAACTATCTTTTAGTGATGTTGCGAATTAGTCCAATCATAACCCTCTTCTATTAAGTATGGAGGAAGACCACAAAACCGGTAACTATCCTTTTAGATTTGAATCATGTGGATCTCCCACCCTAAACTCAAAGATAACATCAAATGTTGGTGGAATATCGAAATAAAGGAACTACCATGCATAGAGTGACTATGAAATTAAAAAATATAAAAAAGGAATTGGAGGCTTGGAACATAAACTCCTTTGGAAACATATTCTCCGAGAAAATTTTAGTTACAACAAAATTAGAGGCTCTTCAAAAATAAATCCAAACTAGAGGCATAGATTACGACACTCTAAAAAAAATAAAAGGACTCCTTTCTTGGTTACACAAATTGCTTAACAAAGAAGAGGCTTTTTGGAACAAAGATCCAAAGTCCTATGGCTCTTTGTTGGGCACAAGAAATCTAGATTTTTTCATCAATCTACTATGAAACATAGAAGAGGGAACATAGTCATGGAATTAATCAAGGAAGATGGTAGCATAGTCAAAGAAGAAGATAATATCAAGAAGGAATCCAATGAAATAATTTCAAAGCCTTGCTTTCATGAGCCCCATCAGATCATATGTGATCATTCTCCTACATTCTCTAGGCTTCCCATAAATGCTAATAGGTATAGGTAACTCCTCAATAAATCCTCTATCTCATGATCTTCATCTACACACTATCCTCTATGTGATTAATGCATGTACTCTATGGCCTCCTTGTCACCTTTGCCACTTGGCATTATATCTTGACATTACTTGCCAATCCTTCCCATTCTGCATGGCCTATTCACAACTATTGCTACCTAAAACTCATCCTAGACATTAATTGTTTGTTTTTCAACATACATCGCCCATAATTTTTGCACCCAAACTTTCTCATGTATCATTTTTTGTCATTGTCCATTTTTGTTGCACATATGTTACCTAAGGTTGTCATTGATGTGGTTGTGTGGTTGTCATTGTTGTCAACACTCAATTTGAAACAAATAGCAATATCAGAAGGCATAGTTGACACCAATGACAACACAAACATGTTGACATCAATGACAACACCAGTTAGCACATACTTACAACAACACATTTCATACTCAAGAATTCGACAAATGGGGCACTAGTCATAGCCCACACATTTGTGCAAGAAGTATTCAAATTGCATGGTATCCCTGAGAAGATTATCTTAGATAGGGATGCCCATGTGACATCAAGGTTTTGGCAAACCTTGTTTTCCTCACTTGGAACTCAACTGGACATAAGCTATGCTTATCATCCCGAGACGGAAGGAAAAACTGAAGGAGTAAACCAAGTGTTGGAAGACCTATTGAGAATGTACTGCATGGATCGGCAATACAAGTGGGAAGATTATCTTTCTCTTGTAGAATTTGCTTACAATAATTCCTATCATTCCACTATCAAGATGGCTCCATTTGAAGCATTATAAGGAAGAAAGTGTCGAACTCCTATAAGCTAGGATAAGATAGAAGATATGATTAGCCTTGGTCTAGAAATGCTATCATAAATGGAAGAGCAAGTCCATCTGATTAAGAAAATGCTAGCAGAAGTGAATGATAGGAAGAAAAGTTATGCGAATGCCAAGTGCATCACAAGACATTTCTCAGTGGGAGAAAAAGTCCTTTTAAAGGTGTTAGTTAACAGATTTGCTCTTATTCTGAAAATTACTTGCTCTGACCCTATACCCTTCTTTCAAGAACAAATGAGTTAAACAACAAATGGGTGAACCTTTTGAATTAGTTCCCCTCTGAATTTAGGTATAGCTCCCTTTATGATTTTCAATGAATTTTAGCCTATTCAGCTAACTAAATTGCATTTTTAACCAGAAAACGCCTAAGGCTGACTAACATCCATACATAGCCATGTCATGAATGCGATTAATTCATATAGCAGCAGGATAGAATGCACAGATTCTACTTTAGTACCTTCGAATACATGAATATATTTATACAAACTTGCTGAACTCGTAAGGAAAAATAACACACACGATGGGTTGTTCAAACAAAGAGCAATTACCAGGTAAAAGAAGATTTCTCACAGAAAATCAAATTTCACACATTTAGACGCACAGATCCAAATAAGCAGCAATCGTTCCTCTTTTCATTCACAGATGAAAATTTTTCAAACAATCATCATATATGTAAAAAAAAAACACAGTTTTTCTGAAATTCCCCTTTCTTCTTTCTTTCCCTCACTTCTGTATATCTTTAAAAATTCTGAAAAACAAATATATATCAAAGTCTTAACCATGTCCTCGAGCAAATTAAACCCAGAGTTAACATCACTCTGACCCATACGGGATTTAGTTTTAACAACTGATTGTAAAAGATTAAAGTTGCCAAAAATAACATAAATTAAAGGACTTGAAAAAGAAAGAGCTGATGCGGTTACGACTGGGGCGATGAATCAGCATCCCCTGATTTGCTGTCGAGAGCCTGGGAAGCATGCTGGGTTCTCCACTCCTGAAAGGCAGCCACGAACTCCTGAATTTTAGGAAAGTTTGGTATGCCTATATGCTTCATCCTCAATTTCCAGACCTCCTTTTCCCTTCGCATTTTCCCAAATTTTTCCTTGTGTTCAGGGAGTGCGTCAATGCAGAGGTAGAGCAGGGATTCGACTTTAGAAACTCTGGAGAAATCCTCAATCAGAATATTATCATTCTCTTTAACAAAACGGATCTTATCTCTAAAGGATTGGGCTACTGCTTCAACATCTTCTTCAGGCTTTCCATCATCCTTCATGTATTTTACATCGATACATTGTAAATCACGTTGCAATGACTGAGTGAAGTCCGTTATCTCCTTAATTAGCTTTGAGACTTCAAAGCGTGCTTGTCGGGATATGGAGTTTCTCCATTCGATATTCTTTTTGTTTACATACAATAAATCCTCATCCACACCAGTCAGTTTCATCTCTGCCAAAAACTTCTCCAGCCCATATTTCTGAACTTCCTCTATTTGGTTCATCACACTGGTCCACTTGCCTTCGTCCTTAGCCCAGACAGCAACCTGTGCTTTAAGATCTTCAATGGTAGTAGCAGTCAGGTCATATATGCCTTTGAGTTCATGAATATACTCAGTTCCCCTTTGCTCAATGCTGTCTAACCAGCCATCAAATGTTTTTGAGACCATTTTGCTCCTATGAACTTGATCTAACATTTTCTGGTTGACGGGTGACTTTGGGTCGAAAGACAAGGGAACTTGTGAGATTGGCTGTGGGTTAGGATTGTTAATGGCTTCAATATATTCTGCCATTGCACGCAGAGCTTGTTTTAAATCTCTTTTGTCCCTTTCATCTTTCATCGTTCGATTGACCATTCTTTTAGTTGAAGCTTCGAGATGGTGTACATCTGCAGCTCTGGAGGCAGTACCGAGGTCTATCTTTTCCACAGTGAAATCATGCACTGTAGGATCTTGAACCTCTCCCTCGGTCACTGGCTTGGCTATTTCTGCACTCCAGTTACCAGTGCTTGGGTCAATATCTATCCTGGACACTGTTTTAAGTCTTTTGGACTTGGGGGTCTTCCCCAGACATTTACTTACCATATCTTCCAGAGGGAGAACGAAAGGAACCACCTTCTTTTTATCAGATATAGAGCTCTCTAGCCACTTCGGTGCCGGGGTTGTCTCCCTGAGTTTTTCTCCATCAGAGGGTTTATCTGAAATCATCAACATCTCCGGAGTACCCAAAACATCCTCTGACTGTGAACCAGTATCAACTGCTTCTGTTCTGGTTGGGCTTGCTTCTTTGTCCCCCATGGGGTCCTCTGCTTCTTCTTCTGAATTTAAGTCGACAATTATTGTTTCAGAAACTGGCTTCTTCCTTTTACCTTTCGTTCTCAGCCTGGTGACACGAGAAGGCAGAATATCTGTGAGGACCCTTCTGGATTTCTTGGTGACAGGGATCTTCTCAGGTGATGGCTCAGAAGCACCTGCACCACAGATAGAAAGAGGTTGATTAGAAGGATCCAGGGGAAGTGGTGATGCAACCACTGAAGATAATTGTTGAACATTTTTATTTTGAGACCCCTGTTGCCTCTTTTCTCTCAACCATTTTTCAGTCCTCCTTATCACCGGGAGGGTCTTAATTTCAATCCTGTCCTCCTCCCTCTTGCTCCAGTCCACCTCTGGAATGGGTAAGTGCTCCACCTTCTCAAATTGTGGATCAACCACTTCTTCATCATCAACAAGAATTCCAGAAATGTCCATGTCTAAATTAAAGGTAATTATTTGTCTTAAAGAAAATCTGCACCATAACCTTCTCCTAACTTCAAATTCATCTGGACAATCCATCCAATAATCCTCCAGCTTAGGAAGGTGTGAGTGCCCTGTTCCAGAATTTAAGTTGTCTTTAACAAAACTTTTACTGTCGAATTTGGCTCTAGCAGTGAAGAATTGAAAATTGAACCTCTTGAGGTTCACCCCCAGATTTAAAGCATCAGAAGTTGACAGGCATGAATAATGCCCAAGTTCAACAGGAAAAGAAATACCACAACCCCTTTTTGATGGGAATTTTTTATCAACATGTGCCAATTGCCGACATACCTCTATTAGTACAAAACGATCAAATACATATCTGGGCAACTTCATTGGTTCACCATCGAATCCCCCAACTCTGATATAGGTGAACTCAGAGAATTGGATGAAAAAGCTACCGTAGATACTGATTAGCTGCATTACTTCACTGGTCATTCTCTTACCTGGGTTGCCTGTCAATTCATAGGTCATCTTTCCAGTGAAGACATCATTGATCCTCTTGTAATTTTCATAACAATTTTTTCTTTGCAACTGTGAGTAATATTGATAAATTTTGCTGCTCTCATCTAAAGGCTCATGAGGCAGGTCAAACCAATCTCTTGTGGAGGCTAAACAGTAAAATAGATAAGAAGACATAAAGAAATCCCTGTTGCCCAGACGATTATTTAAGCTCTGATGCAGACAGTCAGCTATTATCTCGGCCCAATCCAAGTATTGTTCACCCTGAAGGACGACTTGTATAAAAAAATACATCCAGTCTTCCCAGTAATAGGCATGTTGATTGCCTCTCAATCTGTTCAATAACACCACAATATCCCTTACTTCTTGTATTAAATGATCTCTAGTGAGGGGTCTGGGCAGCCTTGAACCACCTTTCTGAAATTTTAGCAGCCAATTCCGTGCTATCACACTTTTGTAAGTTGGTTTCTTTTCTGAGAAATATCCATTGGAGGAGGTAATGTCGAGGTTGGAATATGCCCCCTTATGCGGTATCTTCATCACAGACATAAGGGTTTGTCTGTTGACACAAAACAGCACATCCCCGTTGGCATTTTTGACGCATCTGTTCTGGGGGTCATATCTGTTTATACATTCTTGAACCAATTCAGGGCATAGAATGGCCTGAGGAAAGGCTGCAGCTTCCACTAAACCAGTGTCTACAATCTTCTTCATTGTGGGGGTTTGGACAGGGTTCTTTGTTCTTTCTATGAATTCCTCCAAGTCATACTGAACTAATGCGGTGTCTCCAAACTCTGAGTGGGAATAAATAAGACTGGGGCCGTGTTCATCCCCCAAACATGTAGACTTCAAAGACATATTTGGAAGACTATGATATAGCAATTCGAATTTCGAAAATAACAGAAATTCTAGGGGTTCTTCTTTCCAGTATAAGAACTCGGAATAGTACAGGGGGGAAACAGAACTCACCTTCAAGAAATTTGAAAGCACTGCGAAAACTTGAAAAACGAGAGCCTTACACTTCCAGCGCTATTCTCCTCCGCGTCGCACAGTGTGATTACTTGCTAAAATTGGGTTGTTCTTGGCTAATAATGGCACTTACCAGAATGAATGTTTATCACTCGGATCAATACGTGCCAAAAATATTTGAAGGGACGTGAACTCTGATTTCTTCATTAATAGCAAGTAATGTTGACGCGCCATCATGAGGTACAATAATTATCCGTAGCCTCCGTTAAATTAGAGCTCTCGCTTTTATGATGAGTTTCTGACAAAATCTCCTCCAACTTTCCCGCTAAATTTGGCTTGGAAAACCGCGGGAGCAAATGGGACCAAGCTTATCAAATCTTTGAACCATTGAACCATTGAACCATTGAACCTTGAAACATGGTTCAACGCGATGGTTCAATATGAAGGTTCAAAATATGCCAACTGGACCTTATGGATTGGGCCGAAAAACTATCTTAGGGAAACAAGGACTTGACTCATGAACCGTTGAACTTGGGAAGACATGGTTCAATATGAAGGTTCAACGACACATGGGTTATATAGACCAACAGAAAGTTACGCGGCTTCTAGTATAAGGTCCCGAATTATGAAATAGTGAACTCTTTGAACTTTGAACTATTGAACCTTGAACCTTGAACCTTGAACCCCGCGGAAGAGTTCAAACGGGAAGTTCAAGTTCAACGACACATGATATAAGGCAACTGCGCGACCCGATGGATGAAAAGGCTATGAATATTGAACCTTGAACCTTGAACCCCGCGGAAGAGTTCAAGCGGGAAGTTCAAGTTCAACCTGAAAGTTCCAAGACGCTTGAAGCAAACACAAAACAACTTGCTTTATATGACACTTCAGACATATTGAACCATTGAACTTTAGACTTTGAGAACAGTTCGGGTTCAAAGGTTCAAACCTTAAGTAACTTTGTTTACAAAGGTGACGCACGGGTAAAAATTGAAGGATCAAGAGCCGATTTACGAAAAAAAGGGTATGACCGGGAATATAGCATGACAAAACGGCTTTTGTTCAAGAAATATCACCAATACATAAATAAACAAGGGCGACTCAAAAGGTAACACTGGCTCTGACTGGGGACTGCATTTCATGGCAAATTGCAGAGAACTCAGAAGCTCTGGTTTCGCAGAAAAGGAAAACAAAAAAAAAAATAGAGAGAAAGGAACAGGACGGGACCGAACAAAAACAGGAAAAGAAACACATAAAGAAACAAAGGGAAGACTATGTACAAAACTGGGGAACCTGTTTACAGACGATACAACTTGAGATCCTGTCCATTATAGGACAGGGGTAAAACAGTTCCATCAGGATATTCCAATTTGAAAGAATTTGGACCCAACACCTGGTGAATCTTAAAAGGCCCTTTCCAGAGGGAATCAAATTTGCTGTGTGCACCCTTTGGTTCTCTCCTTTTGTCCCACAGTAGTATTTCGTCACCTTCCATGAACTTCCTGGGTCTTGCCTTTCTATCAAAAATTTCCTTAACTTTAGCCTGATGTACAGTGATTCGATCAACCAGTTCATTTCTCTCTTCTTCAATTTTGGTTAAATACATGATCCTCTTCTCCAGGGAATCTTGGAAATACTGATCCTCAATTACGCTTTGCAGTTTGGCTGTAGATAGCTCCAGTGGCAATGATAATTGGGCTCCTATCCCATAAACTAATTCAAATGGTGCCATCCCAATCGCTCTCTTTGGGGTTACTCTGTCAGCCCAGAGAGCTTCATATAACTTCTTATGCCAATCCCTGGGGCTGTCATTAACCAATTTCTTCATGATAGCAATCAGGTTTTTGTTACCGGACTCAGCTTGTCCATTCCCTTGGGGATAGTAATCCTATGAATGAGACAGAGAAATACTATGTTCATAACAGAAGGAAGTCATCTCACCTGAGGAGAAACTGGTAGCATTATCAGCTACAATCTTCTGGGGCACACCGAATCGAAATAAAATATTCTCCTTGAGAAAATCACAAACCACCTCGGAAGTTGTTCTTTTTACAGGGGCTGCCTCAACCCATTTCGTGAAATAATCTGTTGCTGTTAAGATATGGGTATGCCCTGCACTTGAGGGGGGTGAGATAGGTCCAATAAAATCCAATCCCCACTGTTTGAAGGGTTCTTCAACAACAACAGGCCTCAAAGGTAGAGCTGCAAGTTGTGCCCTCCCCTAGAACATTTTACACTTCTCACAATTAGCCACGAACCTATACGCGTCCTTGAACATCCCTGGCCAGTAATAACAATTTCTGAGAATCTTGAAAGCTGTAACCGAAGAAGAAAAATGTCCGCCACAAGCTTCATTATGGAAAACTCCCAAGAGTTTATCCTGCTGTTCTTTATCCACACATCTCAGAAAAGTCCCATCTAACCCTTTCTTGTAAAGAACATCTCCCCAAATAACATATTTTGCAGCTTTCAGCTTCAAGTTTCTTTTCTCTTTAGGAGTCAGGTGATTAGGACAGTCACCATATGTAAGATAATGTGCCACATCCAGAAACCATGGATCCTGTAAACTTACCAATAAGACTATGGGGAGTCCCTTCTCTTCTTGCTCTTTATTCTTAGCAATCAGCTTACATAAACCTTGACCCCTGATCAGCTTAGTAGGTCTGATTTCCAGATCATACTCCTGTATTTTAGCAACCCACGTTGCTCTATTATTTAATCCCACTTCCTGCTGAGTCAAAATACTTTTCACAGCTGAATTTGGAACAAATACAACTGAATGGGAATGGAGTATATAATATCTGAATTGCTTGACAGCTTTGACCACAGCGAAGGCTTGCTTTTCGACCAGAGAATATTTTAGCTCATGCTTTTTTAGGGGAACACTCATAAAGGCTATGGGAGCCTCTTCATCTAATTCATTTTTCTGCAACAAAATTCCTGACATGGTGTGTTCCGAAGCATAACAATAAATAACAAAATCCTTCTGAAAATTAGGATTTACCAAAGTGGGAGTGTTCGCAATAGCCTCCTTGATATCCTCGAACGCCTTCCTAGCAGCTTCGTTCCATTTGAAAGGTTGTTTCTCACTCATCATCCCGACAATGTGTTTTGTAATCTCAGCAAAGTCAGAGATGAACCTTCTGAGGAAATTGATTTGACCGAAGAAGGACTTGACTCCAGTCCTGTTTGAGGGGAGACTAAGCTGTTGAATTGCCTTGACTCTCTCTGGGTCGATCTTGATTCCATCTTTTGAAACTAGGTGTCCCAACAATTTTCCCTCAGTCACACAGAAAACTGACTTCTTGGGGTTGAGTGAGATGCCGTGGCTCCGACACCTTTGCAAGATGGACTCCAGATCTCTCAAGTGATCTTCTCTATTCTTGGAAAAGACAGTTAAATCATCAAGGTAAATAACGATGATCCTGTTCTTCAGGTCCCTGAAGGACGAATCCATTGCCCGCTGAAAAGTTGCTCCTGCATTGATCAAGCCAAAGGGCATTCGATTATAGGCAAAGGTTCCCCGAGGTGTGGTGAAAGCTGTTTTATGTTGATCCTCCGCAGCCACACCTATCTGATTGTAACCTGAAAAACCATCCAGCATAGACATCATTTCAGACCCAGCAACTGTCTGCAAGATGTGGTCCATCATAGGTAGAGGATAGTTATCTTTCAGGCTGGCTTGATTTAAGTTTCTGAAGTCAACACAGATCCTTATTTCTCCATTTTTCTTTCAGACCGGAACAATATTTGCCACCCAGGTGGAGTGATGGATTGGATAGATGATTCTGGCTTTCAACATCTTATCTATCTCTTTAAAGATGGCTTCAGCAACTTTTGGGTTGTAATTCCTCAGCTTCTGTCTGAATGGAGCTGCGTTTGCTTTCAGAGGGATATGGTGGTGAAACTGTCCATGTCTAAAATTTTTGAGATCATCATAGCACCAGGCGAAAACATCCTTATATCTGATTAGCAATTTAATCAATTTGTTTTTTTCCTCCGAAGAGCAGCATTTACCAATGGATATCCACTTAGGATCGGCTTTATCTCCAATATTTATTTTCTCATAATCCTCTGCTTTATCAGGAATAGAGGAAGGCTTGCCTTTAACATATTCATCTCTTCTAGAAAATAGATGTTCCAAAGAAACCAGCCCTTTAGGGATTTTGTTTCCCTTTAATTGAATCATATCATCTCTTGAATTAATCCCAGGGTTAGGACTGAATTCTTTGCACTCTGCTTCGGAACCTTCAAAATAGGTCCCCAGGAACATTTCAGCGTTTTCTAAGAATTTTCTAATTTGATTATCACTTTCAAAAACCTGCCAGTTCTCGGCATTGTCAGGGACATTAGGGCGATATATCATTTCTACCCTATAAGAATCTTTCTTGAAATCTGGATGTGGTAAAAGGAGAGAAGCTGATACTGCCAGAGAATCTGCTCGGGAATTCAGATCCCTGGGAATTGTTTCTATAGAGAAAGCATCAAAATATTCGATTTCATCCCATACCCTATTTCTATAATGCCTTAGTCTTTCATTCTTTACAGAAAAGATTCCCCTTACCTGCTTCACAATTAGTTCAGCATCACCCTTTACCTTAAGTACCTTCACACCTTTCTCTTTGGCTTCAAACAATCCGAGCAGTAAGGCTTCATACTCTGCAGTATTGTTGGTGTTTTTGAACTCTAACTTAAAAGAATAAGAAAACAATTCACCTTCAGGTGAGATTAACACGACTCCAGCCCCTGAACCAGCGGTAGCACAGCTGCCATCAAATTCCATAACCCATAGATCATCAGAATGTACAGGTCTTTGCACTAATTCTTCCTTGGGTTCTGCCTCGAAACTTTGTTCAGAAGAGAAGAAATAATTACCGAATTCACATTCCTCAAACAAAATCTGTGCCTTGGGATCATCAGAGGGATAGACAGTGAACTTGCACTTGGGCTCAGGTTCCAGCTTCACTCTCTGCTTTCCTACTACGATTGTGGCCTCTGACCAATCCAGCTTGATTTGTCCACCTAGATCCTTGCAAAATGTCCTGCTCAAAAGCATTCCATAACTGGCAGGGATATCTGCTACCAGAATAGTCAATTTCAACCTCTTGTCAGGGTAAGCTGCAAGTGCGACTCGTGCATCTTTAATTTGCCCAAGCAAGGAAACCTGTTTTCCGTCCATAGAATAACATCTTCCAAATGTTTTCGTAAGTGATAATCCTAGGGCTTTAGCTACAGAGGAGGGCATAATGTTATCAGAGGCTCCTGAATCTATAATGCAGTTGCTAAGTTTATGACCATTGATATACAGGGACACATAAAAAGGATTAGGTTTCAAATCATTATAGGGAATATTGTTGGATGCATTGGGAGTTGTATTAGGGGGAGACAAAGGTGACTCAGATGAGGAAGTAAATAATCTAGCAATAGGGGATTCAGCATCGACTTCCAATTGATTCGCAAATTCGGTTTGTGCAGGACTACCTTTAACATGTTTAACTAATTTGTCAAGTTCAGTAGGTTTCAACTTGAGATATTCAATAGGAGAAATTTGAATTTTTGCAGATTTACAAAAATCTACAATATCAAAGGAAGCATCTAGCTCATTTCTATGTAGCAATTTATTTTCTTGAGCTTTCAAATTAGCATCATGAGTTCTAGTTAAGGGCTCCTTACCTTTGCCAGGTATTTCTTGAGTATTAGAAGATTTCATATTCCTCTGACCCCTAGTGAGCACCGCGCAAGAAGGGTCTTCAAGGGTTACCAATATTTCACCTCCCCTTTCTGAATCAGATTCATATTCAAGGAAGTGTATCTCAGAGCCGCCAGGTTCCTCGTAGTTCCTTTCATCTTCTGTGGCTTCCCCTAGCATATCTTGAGTAGCAGTCATCTGAGTGTACCTGAGCATTTCTGGGCAAGAATTCCCATCATGGTCAGTAGTCAAGTGAAAAATGCACATGTTTCCTCTTCCAGGAGCAGGTTCAATAGCCAGTCTTGGTTGTGCTGCCGTCAAGGGTAAAGTTCTACCAGTATTTGCTTGTTGATTCAAATTTCTTCTGCTCATATCTTGGTACGGTTGCTGGAAAGGGGCGCCAGCCTTAGGTAGTTGCCTCTTTAAGGCAATCATATCATTAACCAACCTCTGCACTATAGGGTCCGTAGAAGATGAGGATTGGGCATTTGGCACCTGAACCTTCCTCTTCCATTTGCCGGCCATGATGAGATCATCCTCCAATCCAACTGCTAGGTTTTGTGCAGCTGTCAAATCAGCAATCACACCTCTCCTGAGATGGAAGCTAATATCGGGAGGCATAGCATTAATAAAGAAACATTTCTGATTTTTGCCAGACAGTCTTTTGGTAGCAGTGATTTTATTCACAATTCTATTAAATTTGGCCACAAACTCCCTCATAGGTTCATGAATCTCCTTTTTAAGTTGAGTCAGCTGTGCAAGGAGGTAATGTTCGTCCTCTGCACTCTTGAACCTATTTTCAAAGGCAGTTTTCATTTCATTCCAATTCGTAATTGAGGCATCAGTCAGGTGGTAGAACCATTGTGCAGCAGTGTCAGTCAAAGTCTATACAAAGAGTCTTATCGCAACATCCTGGTGTTGAACACCCAGCACACTGCATGCTGCTGCAAAAGCACATAAATGTTCTTCTGGTGATGTTTTACTGTCTCCATTGAACCTGGGCAAATTCTCTCTTGCATTTTTAGGTAATGGATTAAGGTTGGCCCCTAGGTTCAGAGGCCCTATGGCAGCTCCCCAAGGTTGAGCCATGGGTAGAAAATTTATAGCTAAGGGGATAGCAGTGCCTAAAAGGGTTAAAGCTTGGTAGAGAGGGGAAGTAGCAGGCCTAGAAGGACTAGGGGGTCTACTTCTTGCTTTTCTTGCACGGGTAGGGATATAAGGAAAATTAAGGTTTTGCAATATTTGAAAGGTAGGGTCTTCAACTCCCTCTCTTCTCGAAGACCTGGTGTAGGGCCTAGAATCCAGCTTAAAATAATATTGGAACTAGGTAGGCAGTTATTGATTTCTTTGTTGTTCTTGATTTCTTTGTACCTCAAGGGCTTGGTTTCTTGCAGCGTTTCTTGCCTGCCTTCTTCTTTGCCTGAGTAACAGTAATCTCAGGTTATCGGCCAACTCTTCTTCTTGTTCCAACACTCTGCTCGCTCTTCTGTAATCTTCACTATTTCGACGAGTACGCCAAGCAAGAGTATTCAACTGGCCAATGATATCTTCCTGTTCGTCCTGAAATCCAAGATTGGGTTGCAGAACAGGAATTATGTTTTCATTTGGAAGCACCATTGTTGCTTCATATTCAGGCGATTAATAATTAATGATTTTGTCTAATTTTCCCTAGCGGAGTCGCCAAAAACTGTTAGTTAACAGATTTGCTCTTATTCTGAAAATTACTTGCTCTGACCCTATACCCTTCTTTCAAGAACAAATGAGTTAAACAACAAATGGGTGAACCTTTTGAATTAGTTCCCCTCTAAATTTAGGTACAGCTCCCTTTATGATTTTCAATGAATTTTAGCCTATTCAGCTAACTAAATTGCATTTTTAACTAGAAAATGCCTAAGGCTGACTAACATCCATACATAGCCATGTCATGAATGCGATTAATTCATACAGCAGCAGGATAGAATGCACAGATTCTACTTTAGTACCTTCGAATACATGAATATATTTATACAAACTTGCTGAACTCGTAAGGAAAAATAACACACACGATGGGTTGTTCAAACAAAGAGCAATTACCAGGTAAAAGAAGATTTCTCACAGAAAATCAAATTTCACACATTTAGACGCACAGATCCAAATAAGCAGCAATCGTTCCTCTTTTCATTCACAGATGAAAATTTTTCAAACAATCATCATATATGTAAAAAAAAAACACAGTTTTTCTGAAATTCCCCTTTCTTCTTTCTTTCCCTCACTTCTGTATATCTTTAAAAATTCTGAAAAACAAATATATATCAAAGTCTTAACCATGTCCTCGAGCAAATTAAACCCAGAGTTAACATCACTCTGACCCATACAGGATTTAGTTTTAACAACTGATTGTAAAAGATTAAAGTTACCAGAAATAACATAAATTAAAGGACTTGAAAAAGAAAGAGCTGATGCGGTTACGACTGGGGCGATGAATCAGCATCCCCTGATTTGCTGTCGAGAGCCTGGGAAGCATGCTGGGTTCTCCACTCCTGAAAGGCAGCCACGAACTCCTGAATTTTAGGAAAGTTTGGTATGCCTATATGCTTCATCCTCAATTTCCAGACCTCCATTTCCCTTCGCATTTTCCCGAATTTTTCCTTGTGTTCAGGGAGTGCGTCAATGCAGAGGTAGAGCAGGGATTCGACTTTAGAAAATCTGGAGAAATCCTCAATCGGAATATTATCATTCTCTTTAACAAAACGGATCTTATCTCTAAAGGATTGGGCTACTGCTTCAACATCTTCTTCAGGCTTTCCATCATCCTTCATGTATTTTACATCGATACATTGTAAATCACGTTGCAATGACTGAGGGACGTCCGTTATCTCCTTAATTAGCTTTGAGACTTCAAAGCGTGCTTGTCGGGATATGGAGTTTCTCCATTCGATATTCTTTTTGTTTACATACAATAAATCCTCATCCACACCAGTCAGTTTCATCTCTGCCAAAAACTTCTCCAGCCCATATTTCCGAACTTCCTCTATTTGGTTCATCACACTGGTCCACTTGCCTTCGTCCTTAGCCCAGATAGCAACCTGTGCTTTAAGATCTTCAATGGTAGTAGCAGTCAGGTCATATATGCCTTTGAGTTCATGAATTAACTCAGTTCCCGTTTGCTCAATGCTGTCTAACCAGCCATCAAATGTTTTTGAGACCATTTTGCTCCTATGAACTTGATCTAACATTTTCTGGTTGACGGGTGACTTTGGGTCGAAAGACAAGGGAACTTGTGAGATTGGCTGTGGGTTAGGATTGTTAATGGCTTCAATATATTCTGCCATTGCACGCAGAGCTTGTTTTAATTCTCTTTTGTCCCTTTCATCTTTCATCGTTCGATTGACCATTCTTTTAGTTGAAGCTTCGAGATGGTGTACATCTGCAGCTCTGGAGGCAGTACCGAGGTCTATCTTTTCCACAGTGAAATCATGCACTGTAGGATCTTGACCCTCTCCCTCGGTCACTGGCTTGGCTATTTCTGCACTCCAGTTACCAGTGCTTGGGTCAATATCTATCCTGGACACTGTTTTAAGTCTTTTGGACTTGGGGGTCTTCCCCAGACATTTACTTACCATATCTTCTAGAGGGAGAACGAAAGGAACCACCTTCTTTTTATCAGATATAGAGCTCTCTAGCCACTTCGGTGCTGGGGTTGTCTCCCTGAGTTTTTCTCCATCAGAGGGTTTATCTGAAATCATCAACATCTCCGGAGTACCCAAAACATCCTCTGACTGTGAACCAGTATCAACTGCTTCTGTTCTGGTTGGGCTTGCTTCTTTGTCCCCCATGGGGTCCTCTGCTTCTTCTTCTGAATTTAAGTCGACAATTATTGTTTCAGAAACTGGCTTCTTCCTTTTACCTTTCGTTCTCAGCCTGGTGACACGAGAAGGCAGAATATCTGTGAGGACCCTTCTGGATTTCTTGGTGACAGGGCTCTTCTCAGGTGATGGCTCAGAAGCACCTGCACCACAGATAGCAAGAGGTTGATTAGAAGGATCCAGGGGAAGTGGTGATGCAACCACTGAAGATAATTGTTGAACATTTTTATTTTGAGACCCCTGTTGCCTCTTTTCTCTCAACCATTTTTCAGTCCTCCTTATCACCGGGAGGGTCTTAATTTCAATCCTGCCCTCCTCCCTCTTGCTCCAGTCCACCTCTGGAATGGGTAAGTGCTCCACCTTCTCAAATTGTGGATCAACCACTTCTTCATCATCAACAAGAATTCCAGAAATGTCCATGTCTAAATTAAAGGTAATTATTTGTCTTAAAGAAAATCTGCACCATAACCTTCTCCTAACTTCAAATTCATCTGGACAATCCATCCAATAATCCTCCAGCTTAGGAAGGTGTGAGTGCCCTGTTCCAGAATTTAAGTTGTCTTTAACAAAACTTTTACTGTCGAATTTGGCTCTAGCAGTGAAGAATTGAAAATTGAACCTCTTGAGGTTCACCCCCAGATTTAAAGCATCAGAAGTTGACAGGCATGAATAATGCCCAAGTTCAACAGGAAAAGAAATACCACAACCCCTTTTTGATGGGAATTTTTTATCAACATGTGCCAATTGCCGACATACCTCTATTAGTACAAAACGATCAAATACATATCTGGGCAACTTCATTGGTTCACCATCGAATCCCCCAACTCTGATATAGGTGAACTCAGAGAATTGGATGAAAAAGCTACCGTAGATACTGATTAGCTGCATTGCATCACTGGTCATTCTCTTACCTGGGTTGCCTGTCAATTCATAGGTCATCTTTCTAGTGAAGACATCATTGATCCTCTTGTAATTTTCATAACAATTTTTTCTTTGCAACTGTGAGTAATATTGATAAATTTTGCTGCTCTCATCTAAAGGCTCATGAGGCAGGTCAAACCAATCTCTTGTGGAGGCTAAACAGTAAAATAGATAAGAAGACATAAAGAAATCCCTGTTGCCCAGACGATTATTTAAGCTCTGATGCAGACAGTCAGCTATTATCTCGGCCCAATCCAAGTATTGTTCACCCTGAAGGACGACTTGTATAAAAAAATACATCCAGTCTTCCCAGTAATAGGCATGTTGATTGCCTCTCAATCTGTTCAATAACACCACAATATCCCTTACTTCCTGTATTAAATGATCTCTAGTGAGGGGTCTGGGCAGCCTTGAACCACCTTTCTGAAATTTTAGCAGCCAATTCCGTGCTATCACACTTTTGTAAGTTGGTTTCTTTTCTGAGAAATATCCATTGGAGGAGGTAATGTCGAGGTTGGAATATGCCCCCTTATGCGGTATCTTCATCACAGACATAAGGGTTTGTCTGTTGACACAAAACAGCACATCCCCGTTGGCATTTTTGACGCATCTGTTCTGGGGGTCATATCTGTTTATACATTCTTGAACCAATTCAGGGCATAGAATGGCCTGAGGAAAGGCTGCAGCTTCCACTAAACCACTGTCTACAATCTTCTTCATTGTGGGGGTTTGGACAGGGTTCTTTGTTCTTTCTATGAATTCCTCCAAGTCATACTGAACTAATGCGGTGTCTCCAAACTCTGAGTGGGAATAAATAAGACTGGGGCCGTGTTCATCCCCCAAACATGTAGACTTCAAAGACATATTTGGAAGACTATGATATAGCAATTCGAATTTCAAAAATAACATAAATTCTAGGGGTTCTTCTTTCCAGTATAAGAACTCGGAATAGTACAGGGGGGAAACAGAACTCACCTTCAGGAAATTTGAAAGCACTGCGAAAACTTGAAAAACGAGAGCCTTACACTTCCAGCGCTATTCTCCTCCGCGTCGCACAGTGTGATTACTTGCTAAAATTGGGTTGTTCTTGGCTAATAATGGCACTTACCAGAATGAATGTTTATCACTCGGATCAATACGTGCCAAAAATATTTGAAGGGACGTGAACTCTGATTTCTTCATTAATAGCAAGTAATGTTGACGCGCCATCATGAGGTACAATAATTATCCGTAGCCTCCGTTAAATTAGAGCTCTCGCTTTTATGATGAGTTTCTGACGAAATCTCCTCCAACTTTCCCGCTAAATTTGGCTTGGAAAACCGCGGGAGCAAATGGGACCAAGCTTATCAAATCTTTGAACCATTGAACCATTGAACCATTGAACTTTGAAACATGGTTCAACGCGATGGTTCAATATGAAGGTTCAAAATATGCCAACTGGACCTTATGGATTGGGCCGAAAAACTATCTTAAGGAAACAAGGACTTGACTCATGAACCGTTGAACTTGGGAAGACATGGTTCAATATGAAGGTTCAATGACACATGGGTTATATAGACCAACAGAAAGTTACGCGGCTTCTAGTATAAGGTCCCGAATTATGAAATAGTGAACTCTTTGAACTTTGAACTATTGAACCTTGAACCTTGAACCTTGAACCCCGCGGAAGAGTTCAAGCGGGAAGTTCAAGTTCAACGACACATGATATAAGGCAACTGCGCGACCCGATGGATGAAAAGGCTATGAATATTGAACCTTGAACCTTGAACCCCGCGGAAGAGTTCAAGCGGGAAGTTCAAGTTCAACCCGAAAGTTCCAAGACGCTTGAAGCAAACACAAAACAACTTGCTTTATATGACACTTCAGACATATTGAACCATTGAACTTTAGACTTTGAGAACGGTTCGGGTTCAAAGGTTCAAACCTTAAGTAACTTTGTTTACAAAGGCGACGCACGGGTAAAAATTGAAGGATCAAGAGCCGATTTACGAAAAAAAGGGTATGACCGGGAATATAGCATGACAAAACGGCTTTTGTTCAAGAAATATCACCAATACATAAATAAACAAGGGCGACTCAAAAGGTAACACTGGCTCTGACTGGGGACTGCATTTCATGGCAAATTGCAGAGAACTCAGAAGCTCTGGTTTCGCAGAAAAGGAAAACAAAACAAAAAAAGAGAGAAAGGAACAGGATGGGACCGAACAAAAACAGGAAAAGAAACACATAAAGAAACAAAGGGAAGACTATGTACAAAACTGGGGAACCTGTTTACAGATGATACAACTTGAGATCCTGTCCATTATAGGACAGGGGTAAAACAGTTCCATCAGGATATTCCAATTTGAAAGAATTTGGACCCAACACCTGGTGAATCTTAAAAGGCCCTTTCCAGAGGGAATCAAATTTGCTGTGTGCACCCTTTGCTTCTCTCCTTTTGTCCCACAGTAGTATTTCGTCACCTTCCATGAACTTCCTGGGTCTTGCCTTTCTATCAAAAATTTCCTTAACTTTAGCCTGATGTACAGTGATTCGGTCAACCAGTTCATTTCTCTCTTCTTCAATTTTGGTTAAATACATGATCCTCTTCTCCAGGGAATCTTGGAAATACTGATCCTCAATTACGCTTTGTAGTTTGGCTGTAGATAGCTCCAGTGGCAATGATAATTGGGCTCCTATCCCATAAACTAATTCAAATGGTGCCATCCCAATCGCTCTCTTTGGGGTTACTCTGTCAGCCCAGAGAGCTTCATATAACTTCTTATGCCAATCCCTGGGGCTGTCATTAACCAATTTCTTCATGATAGCAATCAGGTTTTTGTTATGGACTCAGCTTGTCCATTCCCTTGGGGATAGTAATCCGATGAATGAGAAAGAGAAATACTATGTTCATAACAGAAGGAAGTCATCTCACCTGAGGAGAAACTGGTAGCATTATCAGCTACAATCTTCTGGGGCACACCGAATTGAACTAAAATATTCTCCTTGAGAAAATCACAAACCACCTCGGAAGTTGTTCTTTTTACAGGGGCTGCCTCAACCCATTTCGTGAAATAATCTGTTGCTGTTAAGATATGGGTATGCCCTGCACTTGAGGGGGGTGAGATAGGTCCAATAAAATCCAATCCCCACTGTTTGAAGGGTTCTTCAACAACAACAGGCCTCAAAGGTAGAGCTGCAAGTTGTGGCCTCCCCTAGAACATTTTACACTTCTCACAATTAGCCACGAACCTATACGCGTCCTTGAACATCCCTGGCCAGTAATAACAATTTCTGAGAATCTTGAAAGCTGTAACTGAAGAAGAAAAATGTCCGCCACAAGCTTCATTATGGAAAACTCCCAAGAGTTTATCCTGCTGTTCTTTATCCACACATCTCAGAAAAGTCCCATCTAACCCTTTCTTGTAAAGAACATCTCCCCAAATAACATATTTTGCAGCTTTCAGCTTCAAGTTTCTTTTCTCTTTAGGAGTCAGGTGATTAGGACAGTCACCATATGTAAGATAATGTGCCACATCCAGAAACCATGGATCATGTAAACTTACCAATAAGACTGTGGGGAGTCCCTTCTCTTCTTGCTCTTTATTCTCAGCAATCAGCTTACATAAACCTTGACACCTGATCAGCTTAGTAGGTCTGATTTCCAGATCATACTCCTGTATTTTAGCAACCCACGTTGCTCTATTATTTAATCCCACTTCCTGCTGAGTCAAAATACTTTTCACAGCTGAATTTGGAACAAATACAACTGAATGGGAATGGAGTATATAATATCTGAATTGCTTGACAGCTTTGACCACAGCGAAGGCTTGCTTTTCGACCAGAGAATATTTTAGCTCATGCTTTTTTAGGGGAACACTCATAAAGGCTATGGGAGCCTCTTCATCTAATTCATTTTTCTGCAACAAAATTCCTGACATGGTGTGTTCCGAAGCATAACAATAAATAACAAAATCCTTCTGAAAATTAGGATTTACCAAAGTGGGAGTGTTCGCAATAGCCTCCTTGATATCCTCGAACGCCTTCCTAGCAGCTTCGTTCCATTTGAAAGGTTGTTTCTCACTCATCATCCCGACAATGTGTTTTGTAATCTCAGCAAAGTCAGAGATGAACCTTCTGAGGAAATTGATTTGACCGAAGAAGGACTTGACTCCAGTCCTGTTTGAGGGGAGACTAAGCTGTTGAATTGCCCTGATTCTCCTTGGGTCGATCCTGATTCCATCTTTTGAAACTAGGTGTCCCAACAATTTTCCCTCAGTCACACAGAAAACTGACTTCTTGGGGTTGAGTGAGATGCCGTGGCTCCAACACCTTTGCAAGACGGACTCCAGATCTCTCAAGTGATCTTCTCTATTCTTGGAAAAGACAGTTAAATCATCAAGGTAAATAACGATGATCCTGTTCTTCAGGTCCCTGAAGGACGAATCCATTGCCCGCTGAAAAGTTGCTCCTGCATTGATCAAGCCAAAGGGCATTCGATTATAGGCAAAGGTTCCCCGAGGTGTGGTGAAAGCTGTTTTATGTTGATCCTCCGCAGCCACACCTATCTGATTGTAACCTGAAAAACCATCCAGCATAGACATCATTTCAGACCCAGCAACTGTCTGCAAGATGTGGTCCATCATAGGTAGAGGATAGTTATCTTTCAGGCTGGCTTGATTTAAGTTTCTGAAGTCAACACAGATCCTTATTTCTCCATTTTTCTTTCGGACCGGAACAATATTTGCCACCCAGGTGGAGTGATGGATTGGATAGATGATTCTGGCTTTCAACATCTTATCTATCTCTTTAAAGATGGCTTCAGCAACTTTTGGGTTGTAATTCCTCAGCTTCTGTCTGAATGGAGCTGCGTTTGCTTTCAGAGGGATATGGTGGTGAAACTGTCCATGTCTAAAATTTTTGAGATCATCATAGCACCAGGCGAAAACATCCTTATATCTGATTAGCAATTTAATCAATTTCTTTTTTTCCTCTAAAGAGCAGCATTTACCAATGGATATCCACTTAGGATCGGCTTTATCTCCAATATTTATTTTCTCATAATCCTCTGCTTTATCAGGAATAGAGGAAGGCTTGCCTTTAACATATTCATCTCTTCTAGAAAATAGATGTTCCAAAGAAACCAGCTCTTTAGGGATTTTGTTTCCCTTTAATTGAATCATATCATCTCTTGAATTAATCCCAGGGTCAGGACTGAATTCTTTGCACTCTGCTTCGGAACCTTCAAAATAGGTCCCCAGGAACATTTCAGCGTTTTCTAAGAATTTTCTAATTTGATTATCACTTTCAAAAACCTGCCAGTTCTCGGCATTGTCAGGGACATTAGGGCGATATATCATTTCTACCCTATAAGAATCTTTCTTGAAATCTGGATGTGGTAAAAGGAGAGAAGCTGATACTGCCAGAGAATCTGCTCGGGAATTCAGATCCCTGGGAATTGTTTCTATAGAGAAAGCATCAAAATATTCGATTTCATCCCATACCCTATTTCTATAATGCCTTAGTCTTTCATTCTTTACAGAAAAGATTCCCCTTACCTGCTTCACAATTAGTTCAGCATCACCCTTTACCTTAAGTACCTTCACACCTTTCTCTTTGGCTTCAAACAATCCGAGCAGTAAGGCTTCATACTCTGTAGTATTGTTGGTGTTTTTGAACTCTAACTTAAAAGAATAAGAAAATAATTCACCTTCAGGTGAGATTAACACGACTCCAGCCCCTGAACCAGCGGTAGCACAGCTGCCATCAAATTCCATAACCCATAGATCATCAGAATGTACAGGTCTTTGCACTAATTCTTCCTTGGGTTCTGCCTCGAAACTTTGTTCAGAAGAGAAGAAATAATTACCGAATTCACATTCCTCAAACAAAATCTGTGCCTTGGGATCATCAGAGGGATAGACAGTGAACTTGCACTTGGGCTCAGGTTCCAGCTTCACTCTCTGCTTTCCTACTACGATTGTGGCCTCTGACCAATCCAGCTTGATTTGTCCACCTAGATCCTTGCAAAATGTCCTGCTCAAAAGCATTCCATAACTGGCAGGGATATCTGCTACCAGAATAGTCAATTTCACCCTCTTGTCAGGGTAAGCTGCAAGTGCGACTCGTGCATCTTTAATTTGCCCAAGCAAGGAAACCTGTTTTCCATCCATAGAATAACATCTTCCAAATGTTTTCGTAAGTGATAATCCTAGGGCTTTAGCTACAGAGGAGGGCATAATGTTATCAGAGGCTCCTGAATCTATAATGCAGTTGCTAAGTTTATGACCATTGATATACAGGGACACATAAAAAGGATTAGGTTTCAAATCATTATAGGGAATATTGTTGGATGCATTGGGAGTTGTATTAGGGGGAGACAAAGGTGACTCAGATGAGGAAGTAAATAATCTAGCAATAGGGGATTCAGCATCGACTTCCAATTGATTCGCAAATTCAGTTTGTGCAGGACTACCTTTAACATGTTTAACTAATTTGTCAAGTTCAGTAGGTTTCAACTTGAGATATTCAGTAGGAGAAATTTGAATTTTTGCAGATTTACAAAAATCTACAATATCAAAGGAAGCATCTAGCTCATTTCTATGTAGCAATTTATTTTCTTGAGCTTTCAAATTAGCATCATGAGTTCTAGTTAAGGGCTCCTTACCTTTGCCAGGTATTTCTTGAGTATTAGAAGATTTCATATTCCTCTGACCCCTAGTGAGCACCGCGCATGAAGGGTCTTCAAGGGTTACCAATATTTCACCTCCCCTTTCTGAATTAGATTCATATTCAAGGAAGTGTATCTCAGAGCCGCCAGGTTCCTCGTAGTTCCTTTCATCTTCTGTGGCTTCCCCTAGCATATCTTGAGTAGCAGTCATCTGAGTGTACCTGAGCATTTCTGGGCAAGAATTCCCATCATGGTCAGTAGTCAAGTGAAAAATGCACATGTTTCCTCTTCCAGGAGCAGGTTCAATAGCCAGTCTTGGTTGTGCTGCCGTCAAGGGTAAAGTTCTACCAGTATTTTCTTGTTGATTCAAATTTCTTCTGCTCATATCTTGGTACGGTTGCTGGAAAGGGGCGCCAGCCTTAGGTAGTTGCCTCTTTAAGGCAATCATATCATTAACCAACCTCTGCACTATAGGGTCCGTAGAAGATGAGGATTGGGCATTTGGCACCTGAACCTTCCTCTTCCATTTGCCGGCCATGATGAGATCATCCTCCAATCCAACTGCTAGGTTTTGTGCAGCTGTCAAATCAGCAATTGCACCTCTCCTGAGATGGAAGCTAATATCGGGAGGCATAGCATTAATAAAGAAACATTTCTGATTTTCGCCAGACGGTCTTTTGGTAGCAGTGATTTTATTCACAATTCTATTAAATTTGGCCACGAACTCCCTCATAGGTTCATGAATCTCCTTTTTAAGTTGAGTCAGCTGTGCAAGGAGGTAATGTTCGTCCTCTGCACTCTTGAACCTATTTTCAAAGGTAGTTTTCATTTCATTCCAATTCGTAATTGAGGCATCAGTCAGGTGGTAGAACCATTGTGCAGCAGTGTCAGTCAAAGTCTATACAAAGAGTCTTATGGCAACGTCCTGGTGTTGAACACCCAGCACACTGCATGCTGCTGCAAAAGCACATAAATGTTCTTCTAGTGATGTTTTACTGTCTCCATTGAACCTGGGCAAATTCTCTCTTGCATTTTTAGGTAATGGATTAAGGTTGGCCCCTAGGTTCAGAGGCCCTATGGCAGCTCCCCAAGGTTGAGCCATGGGTAGAAAATTTATAGCTAAGGGGATAGCAGTGCCTGAAAGGGTTAAAGCTTGGCAGAGAGGGGAAGTAGCAGGCCTCGAAGGACTAGGGGGTCTACTTCTTGCTTTTCTTGCACGGGTAGGGATATAAGGAAAATTAAGGTTTTGCAATATTTGAAAGGTAGGGTCTTCAACTCCCTCTCTTCTCGAAGACCTGGTGTAGGGCCTAGAATCCAGCTTAAAATAATATTGGAACTAGGTAGGCAGTTATTGATTTCTTTGTTGTTCTTGATTTCTTTGTACCTCAAGGGCTTGGTTTCTTGCAGCGTTTCTTGCCTGCCTTCTTCTTTGCCTGAGTAACAGTAATCTCAGGTTATCGGCCAACTCTTCTTCTTGTTCCAACACTCTGCTCGCTCTTCTGTAATCTTCACTATTTCGACGAGTACGCCAAGCAAGAGTATTCAACTGGCCAATGATATCTTCCTGTTCGTCTTGAAATCCAAGATTGGGTTGCAGAACAGGAATTATGTTTTCGTGTGGAAGCACCATTGTTGCTTCATATTCAGGCGATTAATAATTAATGATTTTGTCTAATTTTCCCCAGCGGAGTCGCCAAAAACTGTTAGTTAACAGATTTGCTCTTATTCTGAAAATTACTTGCTCTGACCCTATACCCTTCTTTCAAGAACAAATGAGTTAAACAACAAATGGGTGAACCTTTTGAATTAGTTCCCCTCTAAATTTAGGTACAGCTCCCTTTATGATTTTCAATGAATTTTAGCCTATTCAGCTAACTAAATTGCATTTTTAACCAGAAAACGCCTAAGGCTGACTAACATCCATACATAGCCATGTCATGAATGCGATTAATTCATACAGCAGCAGGATAGAATGCACAGATTCTACTTTAGTACCTTCGAATACATGAATATATTTATACAAACTTGCTGAACTCGTAAGGAAAAATAACACACACGATGGGTTGTTCAAACAAAGAGCAATTACCAGGTAAAAGAAGATTTCTCACAGAAAATCAAATTTCACACATTTAGACGCACAGATCCAAATAAGCAGCAATCGTTCCTCTTTTCATTCACAGATGAAAATTTTTCAAACAATCATCATATATGTAAAAAAAAAACACAGTTTTTCTGAAATTCCCCTTTCTTCTTTCTTTCCCTCACTTCTGTATATCTTTAAAAATTCTGAAAAACAAATATATATCAAAGTCTTAACCATGTCCTCGAGCAAATTAAACCCAGAGTTAACATCACTCTGACCCATACGGGATTTAGTTTTAACAACTGATTGTAAAAGATTAAAGTTGCCAGAAATAACATAAATTAAAGGACATGAAAAAGAAAGAGCTGATGCGGTTACGACTGGGGCGATGAATCAGCATCCCCTGATTTGTTGTCGAGAGCCTGGGAAGCATGCTGGGTTCTCCACTTCTGAAAGGCAGCCACGAACTCCTGAATTTTAGGAAAGTTTGGTATGCCTATATGCTTCATCCTCAATTTCCAGACCTCCTTTTCCCTTCGCATTTTCCCAAATTTTTCCTTGTGTTCAGGGAGTGCGTCAATGCAGAGGTAGAGCAGGGATTCAACTTTAGAAACTCTGGAGAAATCCTCAATCAGAATATTATCATTCTCTTTAACAAAACGGATCTTATCTCTAAAGGATTGGGCTACTGCTTCAACATCTTCTTCAGGCTTTCCATCATCCTTCATGTATTTTACATCGATACATTGTAAATCACGTTGCAATGACTGAGGGAAGTCCGTTATCTCCTTAATTAGCTTTGAGACTTCAAAGCGTGCTTGTCGGGATATGGAGTTTCTCCATTCGATATTCTTTTTGTTTACATACAATAAATCCTCATCCACACCAGTCAGTTTCATCTCTGCCAAAAACTTCTCCAGCCCATATTTCCGAACATCCTCTATTTGGTTCATCACACTGGTCCACTTGCCTTCGTCCTTAGCCCAGACAGCAACCTGTGCTTTAAGATCTTCAATGGTAGTAGCAGTTAGGTCATATATGCCTTTGAGTTCATGAATATACTCAGTTCCCCTTTGCTCAATGCTGTCTAACCAGCCATCAAATGTTTTTGAGACCATTTTGCTCCTATGAACTTGATCTAACATTTTCTGGTTGACGGGTGACTTTGGGTCGAAAGACAAGGGAACTTGTGAGATTGGCTGTGGGTTAGGATTGTTAATGGCTTCAATATATTCTGCCATTGCACGCAGAGCTTGTTTTAATTCTCTTTTGTCCCTTTCATCTTTCATCGTTCGATTGACCATTCTTTTAGTTGAAGCTTCGAGATGGTGTACATCTGCAGCTCTGGAGGCAGTACCGAGGTCTATCTTTTCCACAGTGAAATCATGCACTGTAGGATCTTGAACCTCTCCCTCGGTCACTGGCTTGGCTATTTCTGCACTCTAGTTACCAGTGCTTGGGTCAATATCTATCCTGGACACTGTTTTAAGTCTTTTGGACTTGGGGGTCTTCCCCAGACATTTACTTACCATATCTTCCAGAGGGAGAACGAAAGGAACCACCTTCTTTTTATCAGATATAGAGCTCTCTAGCCACTTCGATGCTGGGGTTGTCTCCCTGAGTTTTTCTCCATCAGAGGGTTTATCTGAAATCATCAACATCTCCGGAGTACCCAAAACATCCTCTGACTGTGAACCAGTATCAACTGCTTCTGTTCTGGTTGGGCTTGCTTCTTTGTCCCCCATGGGGTCCTCTGCTTCTTCTTCTGAATTTAAGTCGACAATTATTGTTTCAGAAACTGGCTTCTTCCTTTTACCTTTCGTTCTCAGCCTGGTGACACGAGAAGGCAGAATATCTGTGAGGACCCTTCTGGATTTCTTGGTGACAGGGCTCTTCTCAGGTGATGGCTCAGAAGCACCTGCACCACAGATAGCAAGAGGTTGATTAGAAGGATCCAGGGGAAGTGGTGATGCAACCACTGAAGATAATTGTTGAACATTTTTATTTTGAGACCCCTGTTGCCTCTTTTCTCTCAACCATTTTTCAGTCCTCCTTATCACCGGGAGGGTCTTAATTTCAATCCTGCCCTCCTCCCTCTTGCTCCAGTCCACCTCTGGAATGGGTAAGTGCTCCACCTTCTCAAATTGTGGATCAACCACTTCTTCATCATCAACAAGAATTCCAGAAATGTCCATGTCTAAATTAAAGGTAATTATTTGTCTTAAAGAAAATCTGCACCATAACCTTCTCCTAACTTCAAATTCATCTGGACAATCCATCCAATAATCCTCCAGCTTAGGAAGGTGTGAGTGCCCTGTTCCAGAATTTAAGTTGTCTTTAACAAAACTTTTACTGTCGAATTTGGCTCTAGCAGTGAAGAATTGAAAATTGAACCTCTTGAGGTTCACCCCCAGATTTAAAGCATCAGAAGTTGACAGGCATGAATAATGCCCAAGTTCAACAGGAAAAGAAATACCACAACCCCTTTTTGATGGGAATTTTTTATCAACATGTGCCAATTGCCGACATACCTCTATTAGTACAAAACGATCAAATACATATCTGGGCAACTTCATTGGTTCACCATCGAATCCCCCAACTCTGATATAGGTGAACTCAGAGAATTGGATGAAAAAGCTACCGTAGATACTGATTAGCTGCATTGCTTCACTGGTCATTCTCTTACCTGGGTTGCCTGTCAATTCATAGGTCATCTTTCCAGTGAAGACATCATTGATCCTCTTGTAATTTTCATAACAATTTTTTCTTTGCAACTGTGAGTAATATTGATAAATTTTGCTGCTCTCATCTAAAGGCTCATGAGGTAGGTCAAACCAATCTCTTGTGGAGGCTAAACAGTAAAATAGATAAGAAGACATAAAGAAATCCCTGTTGCCCAGACGATTATTTAAGCTCTGATGCAGACAGTCAGCTATTATCTCGGCCCAATCCAAGTATTGTTCACCCTGAAGGACGACTTGTATAAAAAAATACATCCAGTCTTCCCAGTAATAGGCATGTTGATTGCCTCTCAATCTGTTCAATAACACCACAATATCCCTTACTTCCTGTATTAAATGATCTCTAGTGAGGGGTCTGGGCAGCCTTGAACCACCTTTCTGAAATTTTAGCAGCCAATTCCGTGCTATCACACTTTTGTAAGTTGGTTTCTTTTCTGAGAAATATCCATTGGAGGAGGTAATGTCGAGGTTGGAATATGCCCCCTTATGCGGTATCTTCATCACAGACATAAGGGTTTGTCTGTTGACACAAAACAGCACATCCCCGTTGGCATTTTTGACGCATCTGTTCTGGGGGTCATATCTGTTTATACATTCTTGAACCAATTCAGGGCATAGAATGCCCTGAGGAAAGGCTGCAGCTTCCACTAAACCACTGTCTACAATCTTCTTCATTGTGGGGGTTTGGACAGGGTTCTTTGTTCTTTCTATGAATTCCTCCAAGTCATACTGAACTAATGCGGTGTCTCCAAACTCTGAGTGGGAATAAATAAGACTGGGGCCGTGTTCATCCCCCAAACATGTAGACTTCAAAGACATATTTGGAAGACTATGATATAGCAATTCGAATTTCAAAAATAACATAAATTCTAGGGGTTCTTCTTTCCAGTATAAGAACTCGGAATAGTACAGGGGGGAAACAGAACTCACCTTCAGGAAATTTGAAAGCACTGCGAAAACTTGAAAAATGAGAGCCTTACACTTCCAGCGCTATTCTCCTCCGCGTCGCACAGTGTGATTACTTGCTAAAATTGGGTTGTTCTTGGCTAATAATGGCACTTACCAGAATGAATGTTTATCACTCGGATCAATACGTGCCAAAAATATTTGAAGGGACGTGAACTCTGATTTCTTCATTAATAGCAAGTAATGTTGACGCGCCATCATGAGGTACAATAATTATCCGTAGCCTCCGTTAAATTAGAGCTCTCGCTTTTATGATGAGTTTCTGACGAAATCTCCTCCAACTTTCCCGCTAAATTTGGCTTGGAAAACCGCGGGAGCAAATGGGACCAAGCTTATCAAATCTTTGAACCATTGAACCATTGAACCATTGAACTTTGAAACATGGTTCAACGCGATGGTTCAATATGAAGGTTCAAAATATGCCAACTGGACCTTATGGATTGGGCCGAAAAACTATCTTAAGGAAACAAGGACTTGACTCATGAACCGTTGAACTTGGGAAGACATGGTTCAATATGAAGGTTCAACGACACATGGGTTATATAGACCAACAGAAAGTTACGCGGCTTCTAGTATAAGGTCCCGAATTATGAAATAGTGAACTCTTTGAACTTTGAACTATTGAACCTTGAACCTTGAACCTTGAACCCCGCGGAAGAGTTCAAGCGGGAAGTTCAAGTTCAACGACACATGATATAAGGCAACTGCGCGACCCGATGGATGAAAAGGCTATGAATATTGAACCTTGAACCTTGAACCCCGCGGAAGAGTTCAAGTGGGAAGTTCAAGTTCAACCCGAAAGTTCCAAGACGCTTGAAGCAAACACAAAACAACTTGCTTTATATGACACTTCAGACATATTGAAGCATTGAACTTTAGACTTTGAGAACGGTTCGGGTTCAAAGGTTCAAACCTTAAGTAACTTTGTTTACAAAGGCGACGCACGGGTAAAAATTGAAGGATCAAGAGCCGATTTACGAAAAAAAAGGGTATGACCGGGAATATAGCATGACAAAACGGCTTTTGTTCAAGAAATATCACCAATACATAAATAAACAAGGGCGACTCAAAAGGTAACAAAAGGTTAAACCACAAAAGAGATCTACTAAGTTTAGAAATACATTCCAACTAGCTCCTAGGTATGTGGGTCCCCTTAATGTTCTCAAAGAGGTCAACCCAGTTGCATACAGGATTGCTCTACTGCCAGCTCTTTCCATGACGCATAATGTTTTCCATGTTTCTTATTTGAAAAAGTATGTTATATGAGATTATCATGTTCCTATTCTTGACTGGAATGCCATACATGTGAAGGACCTAGGGGTGGTAGTGATCGAGCCCATCAAGGCACTCAAAATATGTAAGCTACGCTTGCTTAATAAAGAGGTTACTCAATGCAAGGTCCAGTGGGACCAATATGCAGAAGAGAACTCCACTTGGGAAAATTATGATGATATTTATCAAAGATTTTCTCATCTCTTTTAAGCTTTTATTTATGATGAACAAAACTCTTTTTATGTTATAAACTTTGGATATGTTAAATCATCAGGGACAATTATTCATATGGGGGGAGATATGTTACATCCCCAACTTTGACTATGTTTAACTTTTACTTTTCATGCAATTAACTGGATAAGTAATCATAGATTAATGATTTGACACTAGTGAAAAATGTCAGGATAAATCATTGGTTATATGGATTATGATTAATGTTTTAAATTAGAGATGAGATTACATTTTATTGAGATTATTTTAGTATGATGCATAGTGATTTGATGATGATACACTGATCATGATTTTGAATGATTGTGAGTGTAACTAGGAAAAGAGACTTCCAATTCCAAGAAGGGAAGGAGAGTATCACCTGAGAGAAGGAAATAGATTTTGTGGAAAAAGACAGGTTGTCATCTGACTTTTCAAAGATGTTCTTTACGTGAACCTTTGTAAGATAGGGTGTGTATTAGTCATTCTTACTTGTTTAGTCGATTTCAATTCAACTAATTGTCGCCATGTTGATTTAGGGTTTCTTGATGTCTTTTACATCGATCTGACTAAATAATGTTCTCGAAACATTATTATTAGTTAGAATTAGCCATTGTCTTTGTCGGAGCTATCCTATATATTTATATATTAAGTTTGTGTATATCAATTTAATTATTCTAGATATTTTGTTAGATTACGAAGTGGGGGAGTAAACCTTGACCCCTCATTCGCATTTCGATGCATGCTTGATGCTAATACCATTTTGTTGGTAATTCTTTTTTGGTGACAACATAGATTATTATATTATACTCACTATATTTATGTGATGTATATGTATAATGTGGGTTATCATTATTTCACCACCTTTTTGCTGTGATAATTATCTTGTGGTCTATTACCACTACATGCTCATAGAAAACTGTAGCCAATTTTCCTCAAAGGATGGAGGAGTGGGAGAGTGTTGAAGGCAACATAACCAACCCATGATTGTAGTACTTCGGGTGTTGTATGCTTTCAATGAGAGGGTATTTAGGATAATGGATGAATTATTCCCACGGGAGTGGAAGGGAAGTTGAGACCGTCTTTACCTTCAGTTGAAGGAGAGACATTTGGTATTTTTGCTTATCATGTGTCAAGGGAAAAAGGAAGGAGCTCTGAGTTGAGAGAAGGAAATCAAGAACAGAGTGAAGCTTGTAAGAAAAGACATAGCCTTGAACGTAAATTTGTTGACAGTGTACACATATACACTCATGTACATCACTAGTTGTGTTAATACATAATATAGTATATAATTATGATAGTAAGCTTTTATTGATGGCCTTAAGGTCTGAAATCTTTATACAATGTTGCTTACACAGTTGGCAGTCTATCTAGGCCATGAGGCCGAGGACTTATAAATTTTTCTTACACAGTTGACAGTTTGTCGAGGCCACGAGACTAAGGACTTACAACTATATTTTATTAGTTGAAAACTTGTTAGTGCCATTAAGGTTGAGGCCTTTGATATATCAATGAAAGTTGTTGAGACCAATAAGGCCGAGAATGTAATAAACTGTTGTAGTAGTATATGATTAAAACTATAGCTATGATATTGGTCGGTACTTTATGAATATTTATTCTAGACTATGAAGTCTTTATATATAAGAATGTATTGAAAGCTTAACACTAACCATGCTTTCGAGCTAAGGAAAGATGGTATATTATTATGTATATATGATGACTAGCCGAGAGCCACACAATTTTTCTGAGTGCTATCTCATTCTTGAAATACTATTATAGGCATAACTTCAAGTTACTTGACATAGGTTATATATTATAAATATTTCTTTAAGCTATTTTCTTTACGTTCCTTCAGGTTATTTGTTGATAGAAAGAGAGCAGCAGGTTCCTTATTACTTATTAAAGTTAAACTGGGATGATATTGTTACATTACTGCATTATGAGTGCATATTTGAACCTTAAACATGAGGTAAGATGCATAGATATAGTCTTGCATTATTTTTGGAAAGAAAACAATAGAGTTGGGTAGCTTGATAGTTGTGTTACCATTTTGAATAACTATTTATAAAGATGGTATTATTTACCTCTCAATTGACTAAGAAGGTATTAATACCTTTCAAGTCTCTAGTAGACTATGAATATTACTATGATAGAAGATATATTTTTACCTTGTGGTAACTAAAGATTTTATAATGATGTCAGGACTGGAGAAGATAGATCTCTAAGTATACCTAGACACTTTTGGCAAAGTGTGAAACTTGTTCATACAAAGATACTGTTGATTTGAATGGCTCATGTTTCAGTCAACAAGGATCAAATGGATATCCTTTAACCAAGCCAATTATTTAAACTCATCTCATGGAGATGTTAACCACAACTGATCTTGTGGTTGGAAACCAAGAACTTATACACTTGAAATACATAATAGAGTGACAGAGAGTCACAGATTCCATGTTGCAGATGCAACAAGAAACCTATGAAATGTACTCCAAGAAACAAAGTTGGAAGTCCAAGATGATGGACTAAATCCATGACCATGAATAGTCAACCTGAAACATTGTAGCATGAGATAACTTCTACGTCAAGTTAGAGGTGTGTGAACCTTTGACTACGTTCATTGCGAAATGTTTATTTATATTAAATCTTTCACCAAAGTAATGCATCTGTCTTTGCATGCATTAGTTGGTTCACTATGCTCCAGATGGCATAACCCTATAGTAGTGGTGTAGGAGCACCTAGAAAATCATGTTTTCTTTTGTAATAAGGTCTATTTGATCAATGCATTTTCATTTCAGTTGTATCTAGGGTTATTTTGTAAGTCCCAAGTGACTTAGGACACTTGTCAATGTGTAATCACATAATGCCAAAATAAGGCAGTAGGGTAGTTGGAGGCTGTTTAAGAGGTTGTCTCCCAGCCACTTGGATTTGTCTCCCAGCCGCTTGGAGTTAGTTTGGTACTACTCAGGGCGAGTTGATAAATACCCTGAGGAAGGAACCAAATGATGATATATTGTAATTAGATCGAAGCAGAAGTGTGATCGAATGTGATTGTATTGAGCTCAGGAGAAATAAAGCATTCTATTCTGTCCATTTGATTTTCTGTTTCTTATAACTGTAAATCATGTAATTGTAGATTTCCATTCATTCTGCATTTTCCATTGTTGTCATATGTTGTTGTGAAGCATTCCATTGACGAGATTTCTTTCAAAATCAGTGGAATGGCTTCGTTGTATGAATTTTTTTTTTGCTTTTTGTTTTGTTTTTCCTATTCGGCGGTGCAGAGGATCCAGACAGGGCATTTCGTGCAGTAGGATGACCTAGCATCTCCATGTGCTAGGGTTTGGAAGGAAGTAAACTGTGCGACGATGTTTTTGGCGAATCGGCCAAAGGATTACAAGAGTTCACTGACGGAATGAGTCTCACCAAAGGCAAATGCCATCAGGCTTTGGCAGAAAGATGAGACTTGGTCGATGGAGTTGAATCGGTGGCTCTTTTGTTAGTCTGTCGACTATGAGAAATTAGGGCATCAGTCTGTGCTTTCCACTATGCACTCCCCATCATATTGGCATCAGAGCCCGAAAAGATTTGGGCGGCAAATCAAATTGAGGATTTGTAGAAGTGCTGGCGTTTGGGTGTTGTCTGTGTATGTTTATGTTAGACAAAGAAAGCAAGATAGAGGCAGAGAGGATGCCTCCCAAAAGTATGTCACAGGACGTCATTAAGAAGTTGATCGAGGAGATGCTTGAATCCAAGTTGGGAGAGTTCAAGAAGTCCAAAAGCAAAGGTAGGGGAGATGAAAGTGACAGCGATGAAGGCGATACAGAAACTGGGGAAACCAATAAAAAGATAGAGGAGATACCACCAGACCAGAGGGCATTTTTAAATGCATTAAAGTCAGTTAATAGGGACACCATAGATGGGTTACCTATGTATAGTGGAAGTATGGAAGCTGAAGAGGTGATTGGCTGGATTGAGGCATTAAACAATCACTTTGAATACAAAGAAGTCCCTGATGATAAGAGGGTTAAGTTGGTAAAGGCAAGGTTGCAGGGATCTGCTCTTGCATGGTGGAATTATGAGCAAGGAGAGAGAGTCAAGGAGGGGAAGAATATGATAACCTCCTGGGAAAGGATGAAGACTAGAATCAAGGCACAATTCTTACCCCTGGATTATAATGTGTAGATGTATAAGAAGTTGCAGAATCTCAGATAGAGAGACCTTGATGTGAATGCATACACACAAGAGTTTCATAAACTCAGTCTCAGATCAAAGAGACAAGAAGAAGAGTCAGAGAAGGTGGCCAGGTACTTGAATGGCCTAAGGATGAACATCCAAGATGAGATCAGCATCTTAGCACCAGAAACAGTGAACAAGTGTTTTGAATTGGCGTTAAGGGCTGAAGAGAAGATAAAGAGAAAGTGTGAGGAGAATAATAGAGGTAGAGGTGGAAGGAATTTTAGAGGCAGAGGCAGTTTTAGAGGAAGAAGTCCTAACCAGAGGCCTAGTGGTGAGTCTAGCCAAGAAGAGTAAGTTGGGGACTCCAGTAGCAGAGGAGGCTACCGAGGAAGAAGGCCTAATGGAGGAGGTGGGACAAGTGGATCAGGTAGAGGATCCAAATTCTCTAGTATGAGATGTTATAACTGTAATCAGATAGGGCACCCGGCATACAAGTCTCCAGAGAAGGCCTCAACTTCTCATGGTAGTGAGAAGAGAACCACTTTGATTCAAGAAGATGCAAGGAGTGTGACATCTCCTGAAGTGAATCTAGCATCCAAAATGGGAGAAAGTTTAATGCTCAAGAGGACGCTGTTCAAGGAACCAGTGCAGGCTAAACCATCGCAAAGAAGGGCTTTGTTTAGAATCAACAGCAAGATCCAAGGTAAGGTTTGTAAAGTTATTATTGACTCTGGTTCTATTGATAACATTATATCTTTGGAAGCAGTGAATAAGTTGAAGTTAGAAAAGATACCCCATAACAGTCCATATAAAGTCAGTTGGTTGAACAAGGGGCATCACGTACTCATCAATGAACAAGCATGGGCAGAATTTAGTATTGGGGGGTATAGAGACAAGATTTTGTGTGACATCCTTCCAACGGATGCTTGCCATCTTTTGTTAGGCATACCATGGTAGTTTGACAGAAAGGATCATCATGATGGAGAAAAGAATGCTTACTCATTCCAAAAGGATGGTGTGACTTATAGGATACAGTCATTGGTAGAAGAGGATCCACAGCATGTAGGGTCTAGTGTAATGCTGGTAGGAGAAAAAGAATTCATGGATACACTAAAAGAAGGTGATGGAGTAGGTTTTGCTTTGATTGTGAAGCCTAAGGGGGAAAAGAAGAAAAGTGTGAGAGAAGTAGGACCTAAGGAGGTCAGAGATTTGCTTGAGAGTTACAAAGGAGTGATTGCAAAGGATATACCTGATTCCCTACCACCAATCAGAGACATTAGCCATCAGATAGATCTCATACCAGGAGCAGTACTTCCTAATAAGGCAGCATATAAAATGACCCCACAATAAAATGAAGAGATAGAAAATTAGATTCAAGAACTCCTAAACAAAGGGATGATAAGGAAGAGCCTTAGCCCATGTGTAGTACCTACTTTTTTAGCCCCAAAGAAGGATAGGAAATGGAGACTGTGTACTGATTCTAGGGCAATAAATAGGATAACCATTAGGTATAGGTTTCCTATTCCTAGAATAGAGGATCTAATGGATTGTTTGGGAGGTGCTACCTATTTCTCTAAGATAGACTTGAAGAGTGGGTATCACCAGATAAGGATAAGAGAGGGGGATGAGTGGAAGATAGCTTTCAAAACCAATGAAGGGCTGTATGAGTGGCTTGTGATGCCGTTTGGTCTTTGAAATGCCCCTAGCACCTTTATGAGGCTGATGACTAAGGTGTTGCAGGAATTCATAGGGAAATTTGTGGTAGTCTACCTTGATGATATTTTGGTGTTCAGTAAGAGCAAGGAAGAACACTTGAAACATTTGGAGATAGTCTGGAAGAGGCTGCAAGATCAGAAGTTACTGATAAACTTAGAAAAGTGTGACTTCATGAAACAAGAATTGGTGTACCTAGGTTTTGTCATCTCTAAGGGTGATTTGAAAATGGACCCTTCCAAGGTAGAAGCTATTTTGAATTGGCCTACACCTAGGACAGCAGGAGAGGTCAGAAGTTTCCATGGTATGGCCACATTTTATAGGAAATTCATTAAGAACTACAGTGACATCTATACACCTATGTTGGAGACCATCAAGGGTGGAGGTAAGATGAAGTTTGTGTGGACAAAAGAGGCAGATAGGAGCTTTGAGAGTCTAAAACAAAAAGTTGCTAAGTTCCCTGTCTTAGTGTTACCTGATTTCAATAAAGTTTTCACAATTGAATGTGATGCAAGTGGACTGGCCATAGGAGCAGTGTTGAGTCAAGAAGGCAGACCAGTAGCCTTTTTCAATGAAAAATTGAATGAAGCTAAGAGGAAGTACTCCTCTTATGATTTAGAGTTGTATGCTATGGTACAAGCTTTGAAGAAATGGAGGCACTATTTGCTTCCTAAAGAATTTATTGTATACATTGACAATCATGCTCTCAGTTTTTTGAATGGACAGGAAAAACTCAGTCATAGACACATGAAATGGGTGGAAAGTCTTCAAGCATATACCTTCATCATCAAGCATAAGAAAGGAATAACCAATAAGGTTGCTAATGCTCTAAGTAGAAGGGTGTTGATAGTGCAAGAAGTGCAGCTACAAAGCATGGGTGTTGACTCACTCAAAGGATTGTACGAAGAGGACCAATATTTTAAGGAGATTTACAGGGTATGCAGTGAGTTTGCCAATGCTTTCCACAATGAATTTTTAGATTATACATTGCAGGATGGACTTTTGTTTAAAGGAAGTCAACTATGTATCCCTAAATGTTGAATGAGGGATAATATTGTGAAGGAAAAACATAGTGGTGGTTTAGGAGGATAGTTTGGGCTCAATAAGACCTTAGATCTAGTGAGAAGATTCTACTTTTGGCCAAAGATACAATCTGATATCAGAAGATTTGTTCAGAGTTGTATGATTTGCCAGAAAGCAAAGTGAGTCTCAACCAATGCAGGACTGTACCAACCTTTTCCCATACCAAACAGACCTTGGGAAAGTTTGAGTATGGATTTTGTGATGGGATTGCCCAAGACAAGGACAGGTTATGATAGTGTGTTTGTTGTGGTATATAGATTCAGTAAAATGGTGCACTTTATACCTTGTAAGACCACCAATGATGCTAGTTACATTGCAGGTTTGTTCTTTAAAGAAATTGTCAGGATTCATGGATTACCTTTGAGTATTGTATTTGACAGAGACAATAAATTTATGGGACATTTCTGGAGAACCTTGTGGAAAAGATTGGGTACAAATTTGACTTTTAGTTCAGCCTATCATCCTCAGACTGATGATGAATAGGTCATTAGGTAATCTGCTGAGATGTTTGACAAGAGAACATGGTAGTAGTTGGGATGTGGTACTCCCACAAGCAGAGTATGCCTATAATGATTCTACAAACAAAAGTACAAGTCTAAGTCCTTTTGAAATTGTTTATGGAAGTCATCCTAGAGGAATTTTTGAATTGAGAGATGTTCAAGGGTTAGACAAAAGGAGTGGAGATGCTGATACATTTGTAGAAGCTATGAAGGAGATTCATCAACAAGTCAAAGATACTCTACACCAGAATAGTCAGAAGATCAAGGCTAGAGTGGATCAAAGAAGAAGGGATGTGCAGTACCAAATAGGAGATATGGTCATGGTTCATCTCAACAAGAACAGACTGCCCACAGGAAAACACAGCAAGTTGATGATGAGAAAAATTAGACCTTGTCAGATTTTGGAAAAATATGGTCCTAATGCTTATAAACTTGAACTCCCTAATGATATTGCTATTTCACCTATATTCAATGTTGCTGATCTGACATTATATAGGAGTCTTGATACAGGCGAAGGTACAGTAGATTCTATCCAAGACAATGTAGAGTGGGTACAATATTTACCACCTAAGGAACCACCAAAGATGGAATGCATCTTGGATAGCAGGACAATCAAGAAGACTAGAAATCAGACCTATTTTGAGCACTTAGTCAAATGGCAAGGACTTCCAGATTCAGAAGCCACATGGATACTAGAAGAAGACATCAAAAAGTAGGGTGGTGATTTGTAGCAGTTAGTCTCTAAGAGGACTTGAGACAACTTTCACCCGAGGAGTATGGTGCAGGAGCACCTAGAAAATCATGTTTTCTTTTGTAATAAGGTCTATTTGACCAATGCATTTTCATTTCAGTTGTATCTAGGGTTATTTTGTAAGTCCCAAGTGACTTAAGACACCTGTCAATGTGTAATCACATAATGCCAAAATAAGGCAGTAGGGCAGTTGGAGGCTATTTAAGAGGTTGTCTTCCAGCCGCTTGGATTTGTCTCCCAGCTGCTTGGATTGATCTCCCAACCGCTTGGAGTTAGTTTGGTACTACTCAGGGCAAGTTGATAAATACCGTAAGGAGGGAACCAAATGATGATATATTGTAATCAAATCAAAGCAAAAGTGTGATCGAATGTGATTGTATTGAGCTCAGGAGAAATAAAGCATTCTGTTATGTCCATTTGATTTTCTGTTTCTTATAACTGTAAATCATGTAACTGTAGATTTCCATTCATTCTGCATTTTCCATTGTTGCCGTATGTCATCATGAAGCATTCCACTGATGAGATTTCTGTCAAAATTAGTGGAATGGCTTCGTTGTATGAATATTTGTTTTGCTTTTTGTTTTGTTTTTCCTGTTCAGCGGTGCAGAGGATCCAGACATGACATTTTGCACAGTAGGATGACCTAGCATCTCCATGTGCTAGGGTTTGGAAGGAAGTAGATTGTACGATGGTGTTTTTGGTGAATCAGACAAAGGATTACAAGAGTTCACTGACAGAACGAGTCTCACCAAAGGTAAATGCCATCGGGCTTTGGCAAAAAGATGAGAGACTTGGTCGACGGAGTTGAATCGGTGGCTCTTTTGTTAGTCTGTCGACTGTGAGAAATTAGGGCTTCGGTTTGTGGTTTCCGCTGTGCGCTCCCCATCAAGTAGTGTCATACATAATTAGAGTGGATCTATAGTTGTATGACTGTGATGAGTTATGAAGGACACAACACTAGAAACTTAGATAGAAAACCTTATGGTTCCTTTTATCTATTTCCTTCGTGAAAGGTAGGGCCACTTCCATGAAGGAAGTTGTGTGGGGGACCACTAGTCTGTGGTTGGAGGAAAAGCACTTGGGTGATGCTCTCCTTCCTAAGCAAATGAAAAGTTGATACTTATGCAGACAGATATCAAAACTCCAAATGCATTCTATTCTATTATATGACTTGACAGTCAAATTTTATGTAAACGTATCATTATTGCCATGAGAAAAACATTATGATTGTAAAGTGAAGGAACTCACTATTATGCTATCTTTGAATATGTTGTAAATTTCAGATTTGAAATTATTCAGAAAAGATATGCATTTTAAATAATTTGATTATTGCTAAGCAAAAATATCATTATGATGATCATGGTAAATTGGATTGTTAGTCTAGGTAATATGAGGTGACATGTTACAATTTTGCCCCTAAGTATATGATGCAAATAGATGGGAGAGAAATTATGCATGACACCCACAAGGGTTTTTCATCATGGTACATGTCCAAGGCACCACAAGGAGTGATTTTCACCATTGGACATATTTTTTTCTTTTTTACTTTTTTTTTAAAAGTTTTTTTTCGTGATTTTTTTGATTTTTTACTTTTTTGATGGAATGAGGACATTAGAATCTATTTCCATAGCAAGGAGAATGTTGTCCCATGTTGGATAGTTATCACACATGGACCATGTGAAATAGCATTATGCGCATGGATGTTGGTATATAGGAGAAGATGGAATGGATGGTGGATAGTGGATAGTGGATTATGGATGAATGGAGGATGATGGATTACACTGTGGATTATGATGTGGATGGAGGATGATGGATTATGATATATATTATTTAGATTATGTGGATTATTATGTGAATTATGTAAAAGCATGGACCATAGGGGTGTGATGGGGAAGATATGTGGGGTAGGGGATGTAAGATGGGAGGATGGGGGTATGTGGGAATGCCATGTGGTGGAGGGGGATCATGACCAACAGTTGCACACACCATGATGTATTTTGAAGCTTATATTTTTTATGTAGAGTGGGTAGTAATGGGGATTGGGATAGGGGATTTTTTAATGGTTGATTTGGGGTTTTAGGGACCCAAATGGACTTAGGAATTGTGGGATTTTTAGATGGGGAGTGGGATGTTTGGGATTTTTGGGATTTGGATTGAGATGTGGATGCCTCGTTTAGATTACTTGCTTTTTGCTTGTGGACTCACATCATTTTTGTTTTTATTTTTTCTTTTGATGGTGTAGGCTTTGGTAGCCTTTTGTATTTTTTATTTTGTTTGGCATCTGGTATAGCCTCTTTAGGCTTTTATGTATTTTTTGCTTTATATAAGGAGGCATCAAAATTTTTTGCTTCTTGTTTGGATGATGTGTGCTTTTGTTGGTCAAGACCGGGGATGTTAGGGTATCATGATTTATGGGATGAGGATTTATGGATGGGAGTTGGAAGGATGCAAGGATAAAGGGATTTGAGGATAGGGATATTAGAAGTTGGGAGGATGGGAGGATGAGAGGATTTGGGGATAGGAATATTAGGAGTTGGGAGGAGTGGAGGTAAATTTGATGGGGGGAGATGTATGGTGGGTAAGTGCAAGAAGATGGGGGGCCAAAAAGGGGTCTTAAGTGGCCACTTTTTTTCTGAAATCAGGAAATACTGGCCTTGGATGAGAAATTGAGCATAGTTACACTCAAAATTTGGAGATGCAACCAAAACAATGTTCGTAGTGCTCCGAGTTTACTTTCTAAACTACTATTTTGTTTTGAAAATGGCATAGATTAAGGGGTTCAAAAGAGGGAGCCACAGAAATTGGTGTTGTTTCTGTCAAAAAAACATAACATATCATGTTTTGTGGCTCCCTCAAAAGGTCAACTTTTTTTTGGTATTTTTAAAATCGCTTCGGTGAGAAATTAGCTAATAGCATGTAGTTTATGCCCGATTTTTCTGATAATTTTTTGATGAATATTTGATTTTTTACTAATTTTTAAAGTGGACACATCCTAAAAAATAGAATTTTGGCCGTGCTACCCCTATAAATTTTGAAAACTAATTGAAAATCATTTTTTTATTTTTTTAATATTTGTAGAATGGAGTCTAGTTTCTAAATATGTAATTTTTTTGAAATTTGAATGAATAGTTATTTTAGAATGAAAAAAAGACCAAACAGTGGTTTTTGCATAAAAACGGACACACAAACAAAAGAAATTAAAGATGAAAGGCTTAACATTGTTAAAATGTGAAAAAAATCACATCGTCAAATAGCTAAGAGAAAGCCTAAGATTACCCATGTGTTCGATTTGTTCAACCTTGAAACACGTGCAAATCTGAGGGTTAGCACGAACGAAATTATGTGAAATTTTGAAGAATATAGAAAAACACGTCTGTGACTGTTCATAAGGCACTCCAAGCCTTTGGGTTGGAAATCCAAAGCAAATCCCAAGCCCAAGGCTTGGGATTCCCAAAGCAAGAAATAACGCGAGCGCGTTATAACGCGCTCGCATTATGTTTTGCCTTGCATTTTTCTTTCCCGCAAGTCTGTCTTTTGCCATGTTTGACATAACGCGAGCACGTTATAACGCGCTTGCATTATGTCCCACTCAAATTTTTTTACGTTCAAGGCTATTAATCATGAGGGTTAAGGCATAAGGGATAGAGTTGGAAGGTTTACGGATAAGGGATTAACATTTAAGGTATAGTATCGAGCCCGTTGAGGGTCTAGGAATAGGGATAGCGTTTAAGGTTTAGGGATGAGGGATGACAGATTACGGTTGAGGGTCGAGGGATCAAAGTTAAGGGTTGAGGGATTAGGGTTTGACATTAAGGGTTGAGGGTTGAGGTTCAAGGGTCAAGGGTTTAGGGATAGGGTTTAGGGTCGAGGGATTAGGGTTAAAGTAGAGTGTGGAGGGTGTAAGGATTAGGGATAGGGTTGGAGGGTTTAGGGATAAGGGATTAGGGTTTAAGGTATAGTATCAAGTCTGTTGAGAGTTTAGGAATAGGGATAGCATTTAGGGATTAGGGATGAGGGATTATAGTTGAGGGATGATGGATTAGGGTTAAGGGTTGAGGGATTAGGGTTTAGGGATAAGGTTTAGGGTTGAGGGTTGAGGGATTAGGGTTTAAGGTATAGTGTTGAGGGTTGAGGGTTGAGGGTTTAGGATTAGGGTTTAGGGTTGACGGATTAGCATTTAATGTCAAGGTTAGGATTAGAGTGTCGAGGGTAGAGGGATTAGGGATAGGGTTTAGGGTTGAAGGTTTAAGGATTGAGGGTTGAGGCTTTAGGGATGAGGGTTTAAGGCTTAAGATATAGTGTCAAGTGTTGAGGGTGTAGGGATAGGGTTTAAGTTTTAAGGGTTAAGGGTTGAGGGATATGGATTAGGGTTTAAGGTATAGTGTTGAGGGATTAGGGTTTGACGTTAAGGGTTGAGGGTTGAGGTTCGAGGGTAAAGGGTTTAGGGATAGGGTTGAGGGTCGAGGAATTAGGGTTAAAGTAGAGTGTGGAGGGTATAAGGATTAGGGATAGGGTTGGAGGGTTTAGGGATAAGGGATTAGGGTTTAAGGTATAGTATCGATTCTGTTGAGGGTGTAGGAATAGGGATAGCATTTAGGGTTTAGGGATGAAGGATTAGAGTTGGGGGATGACAGATTAGGGTTGAGGGTTGAGGGATTAGGGTTTAGGGATAAGGTTTAGGGTTGAGGGCTGAGGGACTAGGGTTTAAGGTATAGTGTTGAGGGTTTAGGGTTGAGGGATTAGGATTTGACGTTGAGGGTTGAGGGTTTAGGGTTTAGGGTTAGGGTTGAGAGATGAGGGATCAGAGTTAAGGGTTGAGGGAATAGGGTTTGACGTTGAGGGTTGAGGGTTGAGGTTCGAGGGTCAAGGGTTTAGGGATAGGGTTGAGGTTGAAGGGATTAGGGTTAAAGTAGAGTGTGGAGGGTGTAAGGATTAGGGATAGGGTTGGAGGGTTTAGGGATAAGGGATTAGAGTTTAAGGTATAGGATCGAGTCTGTTGAGGGTTTAGGAATAGGGATAGCATTTAGGGTTTAGGGATGAGGGATTAGAGTTGAGGGATGAGGGATTAGGGTTGAGGGTTGAGGGATTAGGGTTTAGGGATAAGGTTTAGGGTTGAGGGTTGAGGGATTAGGGTTTAAGGTATAGTGTTGAGGGTTGATGGTTTAGGGATAGGGTTTAGGTTTGAGGGATTAGGGTTTAGGGTTGATGAATTAGGGTTTAATGTTGAGAGTTGAGGGTTGAGGGTTGAGGTTGAGGGATAGAGTTAATGGTTAAGGGATTAGGGTTAAATAAGAGTGTCGATGGTAGAGGGATTAGGGTTTAAGGTATAGTATCAAGCCTGTTGAGGGTCTAGGAATAGGGATAGCATTTAGGGTTTAGGAATGAGGGATTAGAGTTGAGGGATGACGGATGACAGATTAGGGTTGAGGGTTGAGGGATTAGGGTTTAGGGACAAGGTTTAGGGTTAGGGTTTAGGGATAGGGTTTAGGGTTGAGGGATTAGAGTGAAGGGTTGAGGGATTAGAATTTGGCGTTGAGGGTTTAGGGTTTAGGATCAGGGTTGAAGGTCGAGGGATCAGAGTTAAGGGTTGAGGGATTAGGGTTTGATGTTGAGGGTTGAGGGTTGAGGTTCGAGGGTCAAGGGTTTAGGGATAGGGTTGAGGGTCGAGGAATTAGGGTTACAGTAGAGTGTGGAGGGTATAAGGATTAGGGATAGGGTTGGAGGGTTTAGGGATAAGGGATTAGAGTTTAAGGTATAGTATCGAGTCTGTTGAGGGTTTAGGAATAGGGATAACATTTAGGGTTTAGGGATGAGGGATTAGAGTTGAGGGATGAGGGATTAGGGTTGAGGGTTGAGGGATTAGGGTTTAGGGATAAGGTTTAGGGTTGAGGGTTGAGGGATTAGGGTTTAAGGTATAGTGTTGAGGGTTGATGGTTTAGGGATAGGGTTTAGGTTTGAGGGATTAGGGTTTAGGGTTGATGAATTAGGGTTTAATGTTGAGAGTTGAGGGTTGAGGGTTGAGGGTTGAGGGTTGAGGTTGAGGGATAGGGTTAATGGTCAAGGGATTAGGGTTAAATAAGAGTGTCGATGGTAGAGGGATTAGGGTTTAAGGTATAGTATCGAGCCTGTTGAGGGTCTAGGAATAGGGATAGCGTTTACGGTTTAGGAATGAGGGATTAGAGTTGAGGGATGACAGATGACAGATTAGGGTTGAGGGTTGAGGGATTAGGGTTTAGGGACAAGGTTTAGGGTTAGGGTTGAGGGATTAGGGTTTAAGGTATAGTGTTGAGGGTTTAGGGATAGGGTTTAGGGTTGAGGGATTAGAGTGAAGGGTTAAGGGATTAGAATTTGGCGTTGAGGGTTTAGGGTTTAGGATCAGGGTTGAAGGTCGAGGGATCAGAGTTAAGGGTTGAGGGATTAGGGTTTGATGTTGAGGGTTGAGGGTTGAGGTTCGAGGGTCAAGGGTTTAGGGATAGGGTTGAGGGTCGAGGAATTAGGGTTAAAGTAGAGTGTGGAGGGTATAAGGATTAGGGATAGGGTTGGAGGGTTTAGGGATAAGGGATTAGAGTTTAAGGTATAGTATCGAGTCTGTTGAGGGTTTAGGAATAGGGATAGCATTTAGGGTTTAGGGATGAGGGATTAGAGTTGAGGGATGAGAGATTAGGGTTGAGGGTTGAGGGATTAGGGTTTAGGGATAAGGTTTAGGGTTGAGGGTTAAGGGATTAGGGTTTAAGGTATAGTGTTGAGGGTTGATGGTTTAGGGATAGGGTTTAGGTTTGAGGGATTAGGGTTTAGGGTTGATGAATTAGGGTTTAATGTTGAGAGTTGAGGGTTGAGGGTTGAGGGTTGAGGTTGAGGGATAGGGTTAATGGTCAAGGGATTAGGGTTAAATAAGAGTGTCAATGGTAGAGGGATTAGGGTTTAAGGTATAGTATCAAGCCTGTTGAGGTTCTAGGAATAGGGATAGCATTTAGGGTTTAGGAATGAGGGATTAGAGTTGAGGGATGACGGATGATAGATTAGGGTTGAGGGTTGAGGGATTAGGGTTTAGGGACAAGGTTTAGGGTTAGGGTTGAGGGATTAGGGTTTAAGGTATAGTGTTGAGGGTTTAGGGATAGGGTTTAGGGTTGAGGGATTAGAGTGAAGGGTTGAGGGATTAGAATTTGGCGTTGAGGGTTTAGGGTTTAGGATCAGGGTTGAAGGTCGAGGGATCAGAGTTAAGGGTTGAGGGATTAGGGTTTGATGTTAAGGGTTGAGGGTTAAGGTTCGAGGGTCAAGGGTTTAGGGATAGGGTTGAGGGTCGAGGAATTAGGTTTAAAGTAGAGTGTGGAGGGTATAAGGATTAGGGATAGGGTTGGAGGGTTTAGGGATAAGGGATTAGAGTTTAAGGTATAGTATCGAATCTGTTGAGGGTTGAGGGATTAAGTTTTAGGGATAAGGTTTAGGGTTGAGGGTTGAGGGATTAGGGTTTAAGGTATAGTGTTGAGGGTTGATGGTTTAGGGATAGGGTTTAGGTTTGAGGGATTAGGGTTTAGGGTTGATGAATTAGGGTTTAATGTTGAGAGTTGAGGGTTGAGGGTTGAGGGTTGAGGTTGAGGGATAGGGTTAATGGTCAAGGGATTAGGGTTAAATAAGAGTGTCGATGGTAGAGGGATTAGGGTTTAAGGTATAGTATCAAGCCTGTTGAGGGTCTAGGAATAGGGATAGCGTTTAGGGTTTAGGAATGAGGGATTAGAGTTGAGGGATGACGGATGACAGATTAGGGTTGAGGGTTGAGGGATTAGGGTTTGATGTTGAGGGTTGAGGGTTTAGGGTTAGGGTTGAGAGATGAGGGATCAGAGTTAAGGGTTGAGGGATTAGGGTTTGACGTCGAGGGCTGAGGTTCGAGGGTCAAGGGTTTAGGGATAGGGTTGAGGTTGAAGGGATTAGGGTTTAAGGTATAGTGTTGAGGGTTGATGGATCAGAGTTAAGGGTTGAGGGATTAGGGTTGAGGGTTGTAAGGATTAGGGATAGGGTTGGAGGGTTGACGGATTAGGATTTGACATTGAGGGATTAGGATTTGACATTGAGGGTTGAGGGATTAGGATTTGACATTGAGGGTTGAGGGTTTAGGGATAGGGTTGTGGGATTAGGATTTGACATTGAGGGTTAAGGGTCAAGGGATCAGAGTTGAGGGTTTAGGGATTAGGGATCTATAGCAGGACAAAACGCGAGCACGTTATAACGCGCTCGCGTTTTGTATTTCTACTGAAACGGTAAAAAAGTGGTTACCCCCGTGATCTAGGCCCACATGCTCTGTTTTCTTACTGATTTTGCGCGTGCTCCGACAAAAAAGAAGTGCTTTCATGCTATTGGGAAGTTCACACATGTGCACATTTGACACATTGTACCACCTTTGCATGATCTTTCCACCACCTTTTCTGCTTTGCCAACTTGAGAAGGAGGAAATAACATAGTTTTCAAACCAAGTTTGATATATATCTATTCAAGTTTTAATTTTTGTAGTATTGCAATGTTAATTGTGATTCAATTTTAAGAATTTAACATTGAAAAGGAAGCAAGTGGTGAAAAACTCAAATTGTTGAGGAGTTTGATGCAAGAAGATAAAAACACTACATAATTGGGTACTCTCTCCATTCAAATCTTTGTTTTTTAGGTATGTCAAGTCTTTACATGCATGTTCTTTACATTTTCCTTATTTTGGATTGAATTACTTTATCATGCTTTATCATACATGTTTAAAATAGACACATTCCCAATCAAGAAAGCAACCTACAATCTCACATGATGCCATGTATATTTTCTACACTTGGGCTCTTTAATAATTATGTGTAATAAACAAACCTTAGTTCATACCATGATGTCAAACTATACAAGAATAAATCCTTACAACATTAAAAAAATACAATCCCACTATTATCATGTATTCATTTCTTAGGAACTAATATTGGTCTCTTTATCATGCTACAGACAAATTCTCCATCATGCCAAGGAAACGATCAAGAATTAAACCAACACAGGAAGAGATAGAAGCTAAGAATGCAAAGAAAGCAATGGCTATGAGGGAACTTCGTGAGAAGAGGAAATTGGACACGATAAATGAAGACATACCAATTGAAGAGGAACCACAACCATCACAAAGAGATATGGTATTGGCGGCACAAAGAGAACGAATGCAAAAACTTCGTGGTACGAGAGATTTGAATACCATAGTTGGAGACACATCCTTTACCGCAAGTCAACATGTAGGGACACCATCTACCACATCTCAAGTTGAGAGTACATCATCACTCACATGTGATGAAGAAGGTACGCCATCGTTCCCACCTCAACCTCAAGGTATGTCATCTATTCCATCTTCGATCGAAGGTATGTCATCTATTCCATCTTCGATCGAAGGTATGCCATCTAACCCATCTCATTTAAATATTGATGAAATTCCTAATGTTGAGATGAATTTACCTAACTTGACACCACCTAGAATTTTTCATAGAAAGCCAAAGTATTTGATTGATATTGATGAGAATATTTTGCAGCCAATGGAAGGTAAGATTCCAAAACGCACTTGTAGAAGATATGCTAATAAGATTCGGAGATTGTTCTTTGAAAAGTTAAATGAGACTGCAAGATGTCAACTATTCGTTGAAATGATGTGAAGTATAAAGTATAGGTCTATCATGAAGATTCTTGGGTTGAGAACATCAGAGGCTTCAAGTGAAAAATCTATTGTCAAGAATCTAATGAGTGCGTATGAGAGTGTGGGTAACACCTCACGCACAAAAGATAGTAATGCAACACGACGTGTGATTACATCGACTATAGTAAGTAGTCAAATGAGGAAAGCTCATCTCATTAGAAAGACAAGTCAAGAATTGAGAATTAATAGGAAAACTTTATCAAGAGCCGTTGGAAGACGCCAAAGAATTGAGGACACTAATGCCAATGAATTATGGGCGTTCTCGGGGAGACTACCACGAAAAGATAAACCAATTGTTGAAGCATTGAGATCACTAATTGAAGACTTTTGGAAGAATTACACAAGGGTATCTCTGAATCAAAGGGATGTGGTAAGAAGGAGAATTGGTAGTCAGAACCGCGAGCCACATCCAAAGCATTTTTTGGATGAGACTCAAACACAGTTTTATGGTAAATTTCTAGAGAAGTATCCTCAAATTAAAATTTGTCAAAGATATTTTGAAATGCTAAAACCTTTCTATGTTAAGATAAATCACACACACACTACTTGTTGTTGTAGATTACATATTGAATTTTCTAACCATTTTGATGCTTATAGGTCTATATGTTTAGATATGCATACTAACAATGATTTGCAGGGTTGTGCCATATGTGCCCCACCAACATCTTCAAGAGACTTCATATCAAGAATTTTATGTGAAAGAGAGGAAGGTCAAATATTCTACAAGAAATTATGCTTGGATGGCACATGTCATCGTTGCGGTGGCTTGCAACATTTGCCAATATGTGAACATATGGAAATAACACATGAGGTTGGAAATGAACTAGTAGAGTTTGGCAAGTATAAAACAGTGGCATACAATACAAAAGATGGTAAAGAAGCAAAGAGGTGTGAATTAGTTATTGAAAAGATTCCAGTGTATCAGTTTATGCCTATATTTCGTGACAGCATAGTGTATGAGTATGCAAGACATGCCCATAGAGCTTGATGGTTGGACTTGCAATTCAAGTTATGCAAGGACACATTTCCGGTTGGTAGCATTGTTTCAGTCGTCGACTTTGCAGAGAACTATAGTCTACAGCCACAGCGTGAGGTACAATCACAATATTACAACTCCACACAGGTTTCTATACTTGTGCACATCGCATTCATTCATGCGAATGATAGTATAAAGGATGACAGAAAGATCATAAGGGAGTATAGTTTCTATATTAGTGATGATCGCACGCATTCTATGGAGTTCGTGCAAGGTTGCTTTCAGGTGTTCTACAATGATTTGGCTAGAAGGGGCATATCGTTCAGTCAGCATATCATATGGTCGAATAATTGTGCATCACAATTCAAGAACTCGCGAAATTTCTATTGGCTGAGTAGGAGGCATAATTTTACAAGTATTCAAAATATGTGGAACTTTTGTGAGGCTAGGCATGGAAAGGGGGAGCATGTATCCAAAGAGCCATAGCACGAGAAGAGTTAAAGTATAAAGACAATGCAAAGTTGACAGATGCAAAATCGATTGTCGAGTGGTGTAATGCTTCCATGGGTCCAGGTAATGAAGGTAAGTCTTTAGTTCATAGATTTTTTTGGTTCATAGATGATACTAACATTGCACCATATGAGGATTGTTGTACACTGACAGGATCAAATGAGATGCACTCTTTCAGAAGCTCAATTACAGGTTCATGGAGTATCCATACATGAAAGATGTCATGCTTTTGTTCTTCCTGTACAATTCAAGTCTGGGATGAGTGCAAGTCAAAGGAGTGGGTTGACGAATGGCAGTTAAGTTATCTTAGCCCACTTGACACGTATCGACCCCCGATGGCACTGGAACTAACACAGATGGAATCGTCAGTTGACTTTGACCACATATCAGATTTAGTTCAACCAGGTAATATAGGGCACATATATGCATCTAATTTCATCTAGTTTAACCAGGTAATGTCATCTTACTTTGTAGTGTTTTTGTAATGTTGACTAATTTCATCTAATTTGCTACACATATCAATGTAGGACACGTATATGCAGTTATTGCAGATGAAGATAATGAAGAGGGAACAGATTATTACTTATGTCATTGTGTTGAGGCCAAAAAGAAATTGGAGGCCCCTGTTACAGATGGAGAAAACATCGAATACCCTACAGGATCAGTGGTTATTACTGGAACATGGCTTAGAAGGTACCCACATAAGAGTGTTAATATTTGGCTATTTCAAGACTTTGACATGCATCGAAAGATTCTTCATTACTCGAACCTTGTCGTGGCATCCAATGTTCATTTGATAAAGTATCGGGGTAGACCTTTGAACAAAATATTGTGGAAGGTGCGTGAGTCTGACCATGAAGCAATACTTGACACAATAAAGAGTAGAGCAGATCCGAATGGTTCATTGGATTAATTTGTAAGTATTCACATTGATTTTGTAAAGTTATGTTACATTGAGTTGTAAGTATGCACATTAATTTTTAAGGTTTGTCTTTTTTTATTTCCTCCAACATTTTTACACATATGTACACATTTTTACATCATCATGTTATGCATTTTTGGTGTCCTGCTCCTGATGTGACCAAACTCATAACTCACCCTACTAGACACCATTTGATGATCTCTCCAACACTCTGGATCCAGGGCGCCCAATCATGATGATGACCTATATACCATTCTCCCAAGGCGCTCATAATGAATGAAAAGAAGACCAAGGGTGCCCAAGCTTAATAGACTTATTTCTTTCAATTTTGATGATCCAAACTCTTGCAATATGACATCCACTTTCATGCCTTTAGATCTTCCTTCACATATAGGGCGCCAAATCAATGCATTAAAGTCTCTTGATATTAGGCGCTCATGATGATGAAACTTAGAGATTTTTCCTTTCCTATGCACTCATCTAAGATGTTTGAATGATAAGGAGCACCTCGACCTCTATAATCAAGGTGATTTTAAGTCACTTTGAGTCATTTGGGGTCAGTTTGAGTCTTTGAGTCATGTTGCAAAAAAGTGTCAATGTTGTCAAGTTGCACAAAGCAACTTTTGCATTTTTAGTGTCCTGCTCATGATGTGACCAAACTGACTGTTCCAACGCATCCAGATGGGTACATTTATGCTAGGCATGGTCCTGTTTTTCACCCAAACATGTCAAAACAGTCTGAGCTACATTGTACCAATGATATCCCTGAAGAGTCCAAAGTGCAAAAAGGCTGCAATCTTTGACGAGATGTTACTCGAAAATCGTGTCACTTAGAAACATTCCGTCTAAGGCAACACTATCATGTAGAGTGCCTCTACAATAACCTCTCTCGATTTTTTATAGCTCTGAGGCATTTACCCGTGGTGAAAGGTTTTCTGCTGCCCCAAAAATCGTCAGAAGGAGGCAGTGTAAAGTTGCAAAGGGGTGTAACTTTTGTCCTGCTCCTGATGTGACCAAATTGACTGTTCCAACGCGTCTGAATGGGTACATTTATGCTAGGCATGGTCCTATTTCTCACCCAAACATGTCGAAACAGTCGGAGCTACATTGTACCAACGATATCCCTGAAGAGTCCAAAGTGCAAAAGGGCAGCAATCTTTGACGAGATGTTACTCGAAAATTGTGTCACTTAGAAACATTCTGTCTAAGGCAACGTGATCATGTAGAGTGCCTCTACAATAACCTCTCTTGGTTTTTTATAGCTCTGAGGCATTTGCCCGTGGTGGAAGGTTTTCTGCTGCCCCAAAAATCGTTAGAAGGAGGCAGTGTAAAGTTGCAAAGGGGTGTAACTTTCGTCCTGCTCCTGATGCAACCAAACTGACTATTCCAACGCGTCTGAATGGGTACATTTATGCTAGGCATGGTCCTATTTTTCACCCAAACATGTCGAAACAGTCGGAGCTACATTGTACCGACGATATCCCTGAAGAGTCCAAAGTGCAAAAAGGCAGCAATCTTTGACGAGATGTTACTCAAAAATTGTGTCACTTAGAAACATTCTGTCTAAGGCAACGTGATCATGTAGAGTGCCTCTACGATAACCTCTCTCGATTTTTTATAGCTCTGAGGCATTTACCCGTGGTGAAAGGTTTTTTGCTGCCCCAAAAATCATTAGAAGGAGGCAGTGTAAAGTTGCAAAGGGGTGTAACTTTCATCCTGCTCCTAATGCGACCAAACTGACTGTTCCAACGCGTCCGAATGGGTACATTTATGCTAGGCATGGTCCTATTTTTCACCCAAACATGTCGAAACAGTCGGAGCTACATTGTACCGACGATATCCCTGAAGAGTCCAAAGTGTAAAAAGGTAGCAATCTTTGACGAGATGTTACTTGAAAACTGTGTCACTTAAAAACATTCCATCTGAGGCAACGGGATCATGTAGAGTACCTCTACAATAACCTCTCTCAATTTTTTATAGCTCTGAGGCATTTGCCCGTCGTGAAAGGTTTTCTGCTGCCCCAAAAATCGTCAGAAGGAGGCAGTGTATTAAGTCAGGATGAAAGCCTATTCACTCTAGGTACCTGTTTTTGACCAAATCACACATGCGCCTTGAACAACTCTGTCTTCAAGGTGCTTTTCTCTAATCTCTGTAACTCTCCAAATCCACTAAGGCACAAATTTTACCTCTTGGGCTTAAGATATAGGTTCTTCATCCAAGGCGCCAGAATGGTCCAAAGGCACATTTCACCTCTAACCTCACCTCTGACCTTACTTGGAGGCACTAAATCTTTTGACATTTCAAGTAACTTCAAGAGAACTATTTTTCCTTAAGGTGGTTCACTCCTTGCAATTGGATGTATGGTACTTGTAACTCATTTGATTGAATTTGTAATGTTTCTTCTTCTCGCAGAGTAGATAAGGATGATATAAGCTTACTTCATGAATCAGAGTAGAAATCTCTCTTGGACTTGCTAGGTGAAAGGACTTGAACTTGAAGGACTTGAAGTTGATGAAGTGATCCTTCATGATGGCCTTTGACATTACCTTCTCGAAGTGTAGATGATAACACCTTCCTTGGATAAAGTGGATAACCTCTGACCTAAACTTTGAAGCTTGATGAATCTTGAAGATTGGGTTTCCTCCTACTCCCCTTCTGGGCTCCACTCCATCAAAGGCGTATTTAGTTGTCCAAGGTGCCAACATTCACTCAGGGGTGCCCAAAGAGAAAGTTTACAACTCTAAGGTGCTAAACTCTTATGCAAAAATGGTCATCATCAAAGGCACAAAAATGGGTCTCTGGGTGCCAATCTCTACAAGACATTCCATCTCATTGCTCTCCTCCATTACAAGCGCTCACTTACCTCAATCTTGGGTGCATACCAACATCCCAACATCCAAATCACCTAGGCGCTCAAAACCTTCAAGGCTCAAGGCGCATTTTATGATCAAACAAGGTATCTCCTGAACAAGGCACTCATAGTCTCATCAGGGCATTAATCATCATCATGAGCACTCATATTGTTCTAGGCGCACAGTTATCTCTAGAATGCTCAAGGCGCTCAAGGCACACATACCCTTCTCTAGGCTAGTTTACACTTATTCAAGGCGCTCATTCCAAACTTACATGAACTCCTCGTTACAAGACGCACAAACTAGATGATCCTAGGGCATAAGGGCACTCAAACTAGATCTTTGCAAAAACTCCCCAAGCATTCAAACTTTTAAGGCGCCAAAAGTGGTCTTTTCTACAACTTCTCTAGCCATATGCCTTGGGTGCTCAAACCTTCCTTGAACTCCAATTATTCAATCTAGGGTGCTCAACTACCTCCTCAAGGTGCTCTATCTCAAGTATCATTACTCTTCTTAAAGACCTAGGCACACATTGTGGGGTATTCTACTCAACAAGACCTAGGCGCTCATTATGAAGACTCCAATTATCAAGGTTCACTTCAACTTTCAAAGGCGCATTTTGGACTCTAAAGGCGTTAGGTTAAAGCCATTAGGGCGCTAGATACCAAAGGGGGCAAGGTGTTAGAACCTCCTTTAAGATGTAAGAAAATCTCCTCAAGGCACAGCTAAAGGCGCTTCAAACCATACAAAGGCGCTAATATCCACTCTAGGCAGTGTATTAAGTCAGGATGAAATCCTATTCACTCTAGGCGCCTGTTTTTTACCAAATCACACATGTGCCCAAATCACACATCACCCCATCAGATTGGGGACCCCCTCTTTTCTTGCTCAGGTGCTTTGCACAAGAGTTGTTATGTGTCATTTTGGCCAAGGTTTTCCAGAGCAGTGAAGACATTAGGAAGGGGATGATCGTTTGGATAGTTTTGAATGCTTTATTTCTCCTTGTTTAAACTAGGCACTCACTGAGGATTGGAGTAGCCTTTGCACCCTCACATCACATTAATCAGCATTTCAGAGGCAATCATAGTATAGGAAGATTTATGCCTTGAAGAAGAGAGTTATCTGGTGAGCGCTTAGGAGTTCTGGCGCCTAGGGGAAAGGTCTAGGTAGAGCGCCTTCAGACTTTGATAGTGAAGTGCCTTAAGGAGTTAGATGATGTTTTTGCCTAGAGTGGAGATGATGTTTTCAGCACCTTAAGGATGATGATGGAGCGCCTTGGAGTCAGGTTAGTCTGGAGCACCTTAAGAAGTTAAAGCACTTCAAATGTAAACACAAGTGTTTTGAGCGCCCTAATGAGAAGTTGTCTTGGCACCATAAGTTGTTCAAACGAAGATATGTGCCTTGGATAGTTGCAAAGACCTAATTTAGCACCCAAGGTTGGAAGACTCTTTGTGAGCGCCCAGTGTTTGAAATCTCTTTGTGTTTGGTGCATTAAAATGAATTTGGCACCTAAGTAGTATTGAAACACTCAATTATGCGCCTAAAGCCCATGAGAGAAGTGATATGCGCCTTGATAGGAATATCATGGAAGATGAATTTACTGAATGGCGCTTTGAATGACTTAGTTGATTAAGTGTTTTAGCGCCTAGATATGGGATGAATCATTGAGTGCCTTTGGTTGAGATGATGTCAGCACCTTTGAGATTATAACACCTTGGAGTCAAGTTTGAAGGAGCACCTTGAGAAGGTAAAACACTTCAAATGTTTTCAAGGAATTGGAGAAGTCACTTAGTGCCTAGAAGGAATTCTAGAGCAAGAGGGTTGGAGTGCCTTGAGCTTCAAGTCAGATATGCGCCTTTAGGGAAGTGATGGTGTCCAGATGAGTTTTGAGTCCCTTTGAGTGTTGAGATTATTAGAGATAGGTGCCTTGATGAATGAAATGCGCCTTGAAGACCATGTGCGCCTAGAGAAGATAAGTGCCTAGTTGAGATAAAGAGGTGTTTCTGGCGCCTAGGGAAGAAGAGAGGTAAGTTCAGGGAGATAAGTCTGCCTAAGAGTTTTAGCGCCCTCAATCAAATTGCACCTTTTTGCCTTGGAGAATATAAGGTGAGGATTTGAGTTGAAAGTTTGAGAAAGTAGATTGAGCACCCTGTGTTGGAGGAATCAAGCTGGATAAGCACTTGAAGAACTTGCATTAAGTGTTTTAGCACCTTGGTATGGTTTGGAGCGCCTTGTTGAGGAGATACCCTGATTTAATCCAAGATAGAGCACCCTAGAATTGAATATGCACCTTGTTGGAGGAATATATGCGCCTTGTTGGAGAAAGATATGCGCCTTGAATGAGAGTTTGTGTGCCTTAACCAAGAATGATGATTGAAGTCACAATCTCATGTTTGTGCGCCTAGGTCTAGAAGCAAGATTTGAGCGCCTTAGGATAGGGTTTTTTGCACCTTGTCTTGGAGAGTGAATTTGTGCCTTGGATGATGTTGAAGCACCTTGGGATGAAATGCGCCCAAACTTACAGAGGGCCTTCAGTAAGGGAGTTGAAGAGAGTGCTTAGAGGAAGGATAGCCTTAAGATCAAACTAAGTACTTAGAAACCTAAGATTAGCGCCTTATTTGAAGTTATACACCTATTCTGGCGCCAGAGAGTGAGTTTGAGTGTGAAGAAGTGAATGTCTGCACCTTGAAGGGGATACAAAGGGAAGATGATGCACCTTGATGGGTTGATGATGGAAATTTGCATTTTGGAGCTAAATGTGTGCCTTGAATCTAAATGATATTTGAGTTCTTAGAGGTAAATAGGGGCACCTTTGAGAATTCTTTGTGCTTTAAGGAATGGATTGTGGCACTTTGGACTAAGGTAAGTCCTGAGCACTTCCAATGATTTTAAGGAGCGCCTTGAAGGAGATAGTACCTAAAGAAGAAAAGATGTCAAGTTTTAACACCTTGGAAGAAATTCCAGATAGTGGCGCCTTCACAGGGTTTTCCAAGTTGGCGCCTTGGTTTGGGATGATCATGCTAAGAAAGAAAATGCGCCTTCAGCAAGGTCACATCAAGTCCAACATGTCAATACTCTTCATCACTAACGTCATGTTGAAATTTCAAGGCATCTATCCATTCAAGTTCTCCGAGGAATATATTCGAAATAATGAGGGAATGAATTGGTTTTTGACTAACTTAACTTTTGTTTTTTGCAGGAACAAAGTCAGAAACTTGAAATTAGTTAAGTCTGGATGCTAAACTTGACTAAGGCAGGACTCCTAGAGTTAGGGCGCACTTTCTTGCTTGCTTAATGTCAAATGTGTGCCTAACCAAGAATCATGGAGCTTTGAAGCACTTTAATCACATCAACTAGGGCGCCTAAGTGCATAGAGGTACAATGAATCTTTCAGAGAACATGGTTAGACAACTAAGTCTCCAACTTGAGTCTTCTAAGTGAATTGGATGATGAAGAGAGTCTAGTCATTTTGGGCGCTAGTATCAGGATGAATCATCCAAAATGGGTGCCTAGAACTAGAAGGCGCCAATGCATGAGTTCAAGGATCCTCCATTGGAGCGCCTAGCCCAGATGGCTATAGATTGAAAGTTTTAAAGCTAAGTGATGTCTCTTAGGTGAATTCCTAGCCTAGGTGCATGTGTTGGGAAAAAATCTTTGGCTCTGGCGCCTAGAATTGGGAGCTTTGTAAGATGCACCAATTGATGAAACATTTCCATTTTGCGCCTAGAATAGAACTCTCTCACATAGTTGAAATTGACTTGATAGAAGGAGATAAGTCTTAAGGACTAGTTTGGCGCCTCACTTGCCTATCTCACCTTTGAAATGCGCTTTGGTTGATGATCATCATTGATGGCGCCTAGTGAAATGAAAAGCTATTTGCATCTCCAGAGGAACAAAATTGGATTAGGAGATCATCCTTGCAGTTGAGATTGACAGAGAAGTGTTAAAGGAATCATTTCAAATGGGCGCCTAAGCTAGTTGAGGTGCATATCAATTCCACTGTAACTCCAGACTGACGCTTAGGATCCAGTCATCTCCTAAGGCGCAGTTCCATTCACCCATAACCTCGCTTGGCATCTAAAACTTGGAAACTCCTTTGGAAAGCTCCTATTGCGCCTAGAAGATGAGTTTGGGATATCAACTTGCAAAAGGCTTAGAAACTCTTCAAAGATGTTAGGCACAATCCCATGGCACTAGAGCTCAGTTTTGGCACCTTCAAGGAATAGCACATGAAGGAACTTGGGAGGTCAGGTGCTTGTAAAAGGGAACACCTTGGAACATCTTCCAGGGGTTGAAGTAGTAAGAAAACATAAAGTGAGTCTAGGCGCACTCCCTTGTGTGAACAGTTTAGCTCTGGCGCCTAGCCACAGAGTGAGCCAGAAGAAGTAGTTTGGACATTAGAAGATAGGCACTCATTCTACAATGAAGCATTCCACCTTCCTAATCAACAAAGACTTGAAAGAATTGACAAAGGAAGCTAAGGCGCACCTTCTACTTGTTTCCACCTCTAGAATGCACCTAACCTTGAAAGGGGGTTCAAAGATGTTTGTTAGACCTTTTCACTCAAGGCACTCACCTTAGGTGCACTTTCTAAGTCCTTGTCACCTCAAGGAAACACCTAGTTTGGAAGGCGCCTGCCCTGTTCTCCACTCCTTTCAATTGGTGCCTAGAACATAGAATGCATGAAAGGAGCGCCTAGACTCCAGAGGGCTCATTTGGGTGCCTAGCATTTAAAACACTTTCATAATGATGATGTTTTGGCACCTACTCTTGGAAACAATCCAGAGCATCCATAAACTCTAATTGGCGCCTAATGTTGACAAGGCGCAACTTCAGGAGGAGGTCACCTCAACTTGGCACCCAAGTCAGAAAAACCTGTAAATCCTTCAAATATGCGCCTACCTTGTGAGGTGATGAGTTGAACATTCCAAATCTTCAAATGTTGCTCAAGTATGGAAGACATTGTAACATCAAGGCTTCAAGGCCTGTCCTTGTATTTCCATTGAATGAGTTGTACTTCATGCTATTGAAAGCATTTTCCATGTAATAAGACATTGCAAGTTGATTGAATCAAGTAACAAGACAAGTACCCAACTCTAATGTTGTTTCATTCAAATAGTTATCTTGATGTATATCTTTATGTTATTGAAGTAGTTGATGAATTGTTAGCAAGTAAAAGTGTTTAAGTAAGGAAAAATTTTCATAGAACTAGTTGGGTATCTTACACTTACACCATGCCTATCCATCAAACATCACAATGCAATCAAAATCCTAACAACATGCCCATGATCCAAGATCAAGTGCAATCATGCAAAGATATTATCAATCACAAGCCTATTAAGAATGAACTAGAGTCTTCTAGTACCATACTTTTCCATCAAACACCATCATGTAATCCATGGCCTATCAAGCCTATCAAAGAAAATGCAAACATCCTATGTAATACAATCAGACTTTAAATATTTGAAGTAGCCATCTACAAATATCCATTCAAAAGTGGATTTATAATGCAAGTATGGACGCCATCAATAAAAAAGATTTGTATTAACCAAATATCCATATACGCATACATCAATATCTGTCGATATAAGTATAACATATATACAAAATAGCCATATAGGCTTACAAGAATGCCATATAGGCATACAATGTCAACTATGTACAATACAAAATATATGTCCACAAATGCCATATAGGCATACAACAGAGGAACACAATAAAAAGTCATTCCCCTCTGGCTGGTGAAGAGAATAAATCAGGAGCAGCCTTTGATCTTCTAGGGGATGGAGACATGCATGTGGGTGGTCTACTACGAACCCGAGGGCTACTCTTCCTATTTAGTTCTTCCTGCACCTTTACCTGTTACAAAAAAAAGTATAGATATTAATATATAGAAATTACATGTTATAAAAAAATGAAACATTTAATAAAATAATCACTTACCGCTAACATATAATCTGTCTCCTCGATTGCCTCAGTAGTAGGAATAGGCCCTGGTGGTGTCATGTCCTATAGAAACCATCCAGATAGAAATTAAACTTCAAATCAATAATCTTTTGATTTTTTAAAAATAGACAACTATAACAATGAATGTAAATTGAAATTTACTAATCTGCCTCATACCCCTATCAATGCCATAGAGCTATGAATCGCAGAGGCCACACCCTGCTCCATTGCCCTATGAACATGGGGAGGTGTATCCGCAGCCTGCATCATCTGGAAATAAAACAACATTATTCAATTATGAAAACTATAATAGTGATGCAAATCATGGCTCCTAACATACACACACGCTCATCTAAACATGGAAGTACACACAATAAAACACACAAATCACATACAAAAATTTAGTAAGTACAATTCATTCATTAAACTATTTATTTTATTACCTCTGTAAAGCTTTGAAGTCCACCACCGCTGGTAGGTGTTGCCATGAAATCTACAGTGTTAACCTATTCAACATCCAAAATCAGAAATTAGAATACCATTCATATAACGATGCTATTCACATGTAATATTTATAATTGTTTACTAGTTACATACCTCGACAGTAGATGATCTAGTGAAAAATGTAGGTGGAGAACCACTGAAAACTGCATCGACGCTATGACCCTAAAATTTCATTAAAATCATCAATTTAAATTAGTTAATCTTGTATTTCAAAAATGAAATTTAATAAATTAAATTCAATAAACTTGCTAATATTTACCTGAGTATCAAGGCTGAAAGTCTCACTCAGGAGGGTATCTGTCATCACCATCTGCTCAGCTGCAGATGTAGCCTATGCACCTGCGTCCTGACTGTCCATGGGGTCATAACCACAGGCTGACCCGCAAGCCTGGCAAGTATGCGGTGGGACCCTACTCCTCGCACTATCTCCCAACCCACTCTGTGTTGCAAGATCAGCATGCTCTATGATGCTCTGGGTCAAGGCACTAATCGACCTCAGTGTATCGACCTCAACACTCTCCTTCACAATGGAAGGGATAGAAACATGCTCGTGGGCTGGTCTACTGATTACTCATCTCACTACCCGTTGTGGGTCAAGACGTGCCCCTGGTCTATCCTGTGCTGAGCCCCCACCTCTACCCTGGAAGTCCCGCATATCAAAATAGTTTGGCACTTTATTGAGGACAAACTCACAGTAGAGTTTCCCCAAAAAGTATTGCGGGACCTCATTGTTATTGCATGGAGGATGGTCAAAAACCATCCACCACCTCTGCCCGAAATTGTCCCTTATCGCTTGGTTGTTGCACCAATGGATAGGGATCCTCTTGCATGTAATGGGTGGAGGTTGATTTGTTTGTGGGTTTGTGAAAATTGAACACAAGTCTACTTTTGTAATTTGTAATTTTTTGACATCTTGCTATGACAATTTATCTGCATAGTAATCTCTAAACTCTTTCTTTTTATCGGTCCAACTAGTTATTTGCTTGCTAATTGAATTTACATTTGATAACATAGACTCAAGAGATTCGGCAAGTGTGGACCTATGCAAGGTTGAAGTGGAAGGATCTTTCAACCTTGCAATTATATCTTCAATTTGTTTTTTGTTGTTTTTAATTTCCCCCATTATATTATCTTGTGTTCCAGGGGCATGTCGAGGAATGAATGGAGGAGGTTGTTGTTCTGTAGGTATTTCTTCCTCAAGATTTTGTGGATTTTGAGGAGGAGGAGGAGGAGGAGGAGGAGGTGCATTAACATTTCCTACAATTAATGAAATATACATCAAAAATCAACAAAAACCTACCTATTTAGGAAGAAATTCAAACAAAAAGACAAAGATAACTCACCCCTTTGGTGTGCTCGACGTCGTGGCGGCATCTCGGCGATGAATCGACAAGCCTTTTGTGTTGATTGCCGTTTTGTAGAACGCAAGCGCGTTTTTGAGGGTTTTGAAGCTGTGGGCAGAGGAAAAATTTAGAATGAAATAAAATGACTGCTTTTTTTTATTTATAGAACTTTATAACGCGAGCGCGTTATAACGCGCTCACGTTATGGCTCAGTAATGACGAGCCTAAGGCTTGTCATTGCCAAGCCATAACACGAGCGCGTTATAACGCGCTCGCGTTATGACTTAAATTTTTTTAAAAATTTTTTGGCCACTTTTTGGCCCCCCATCTTTTTGCACTTACCCTGGTCACATGCTTTTAAAAATGATATGATGATGGAGGAGGGATGGCGACATATGATTTGGAGGTGCGATGAGGTGCACTGGGTTTAGGGTTAGAAGGAGATGCTTTATGAGGTGTGCGAGTGCTACCAACATGGGCAAATTTTTTACTTGGGATGTAGAGCCAAGGCCATACGAGGATGGATGGAATGTGGTATGGATGGGTTCCAAAATACCTTGTTCATGAAGGCCTAAACCTTTTCCTTGATATTTCATACTTTGAAGTATACAATGTGCAATGGGATGTTTGGTACTTTGGAAATAAGACGTGAGTCAATTATTTATTGGGGAAGGATAGGTGGTGGATGGAAGTTGTTCACCTCCTACAAGAGAGCCACCATGGATGAAGATGTTTTTACCAAGTAGATAAGAGGACATATTTGGAATGGGATTGGTAGATGGTGGTAGAGGATCAACAGGGGATGTTGTGGTAGGGCTGACAGGGTTAGTATGGATAAGTTGATCACTAGATGGGAGGGGATTAGGGATGGGATTAGATGGGATGCTTAGATCTTGATTAGGATAGGAGGTTGATGTTTCCACATGCTTTGGATTTGACTCTTGACATGGCTCATGTGTTTGTATAGAAGTGGAAGTGACTTGGATGGATATGATAGGTTCTTGGATGGGATCATCAACATGGCTACATGATGGTTCTTAAGTTATGGTAGGAGATTGTTCAAGAGGTTTGGTAGGATAATATAGTGGATGGATAATGATAGTGGATGTTGTAGGATTAGGATTAGGATTGGGTAGGTGGGTGATGGGATTGCATGATGGTGTTGGAGAGGTAGGGGATTCCATAGCTTTGCTATTTTGATTTTTTGCTAATGTTGTTTGGAGAAAATCCCTCAAGGATTCTTTGGTTGATGGATTAGAACTTGGAAGGTTTTATGGTGGATTAGATGGTGGATGGGTGATAGGGGTTGATGGATAATGAGGTACGTAGGATAATGGATTAAGGTTAATAGGATTGGAGGGATATTGTGATGGGGTGATTGGAGAGTTTGATGGATTGGAAGATGGGGGATTCACATAGGGCCACAGTTGTGCATGTAATCTTTCAATTTCAGCCATAAGGTGCTTGTGTGCTAGGTTTATGTTCCCTTGATCAAAGGTAGTATAATAATGGTTGTGGGATGGATAGCTTGGAGGTATTGATTGGTTGGGTAGATATAATGGTGTGGATACATAAGGGGATGAAGATTGATATGAGGTTGATGTGGATGAGATATAGGATTAAGGTTGATATGAGGTTGATGGAGATGTCATGTAGGATGAATATCTAGATGGATAGGAATATCCCATGATGAGGTGTGCTAAGGGTACATCACTAATGACATTTTTGCATTTTTCCTTAGCATTAGGATCCATATTTTCATATATATGTCTAAGTCTTTGTAATTGTTGCATTTATACACAAGGATCCATGTTGTTGGAAGGATATGAGATGATGTAGGATAATGGATGAATGTGATGTAGGTTGGGGATAAAATTTCAAGTCCTTAGAATGATTTGATTTGAAGGATTGGATGATTCTTTATACTTAAGATAGACTAATGATCTTAAGCAATTAGAGTTGATTGAATTGGATATTGATGAGATTTGATGGGATAACTTACTTAAGATAGACTAATGATCTCAAGAAAGTTTGGATAAAGGTTGATAATGATCAACTATCTTGGTCTTGATTTTTGATTGGATAATGTTGTTGTGGGATTTTGATAATGGTGTGGATAATTGTGATTGGGATTTGGATGAGAGGTTGATGGGGTATGAAGGAGACTAAGTCCTTAACCAAATTTTGATTGTCAAAGGATGGTTTATTGATTAAGGATAAGGGGGTGGAATGTTTGATTGGAATAGATAAAGGATGATGGATGATGTTAGATTTTGATTTGAAGATAGATTTGGATGAAGGTTTGATTTTGATAGGATCTTGATGATGGTTTGGATGAGATGAATTGGATTTGGACTATAGCTTAGAAGATGTTAGGATTTTGATTTTGGAGATAGATTTGGTGAAGATTTGGATGAGATTGATTTTGGTTGGAAGGTATATTGGATGAAGGTTTGGATGAGATGTGATCAAATGGATAAGGGAGTTGGATTAATATGATGGTGATGAATTGGATTAAGGATGATAGATAGATAGATAAAATGGATGACTCTGATGATTGGGATGAATAAGATATGATGAGTGAGATAAGGTTTGTGATTGGGAAATGGATAGGATAGGTGCTTAGGATTAGGACCTTGCCTTGACTTAGCCAATTGATTGGGATTAGGGTCCAATGATGATGGATTAGGAGAATGATTTTGATGCCTAGAATAATGATTAAGATGAAATTGGATAATTGGATGAGTGATTAGGAGGATGGGAGGGTTGGATTAAGAGGACTATGAGGTGATTAAGATTGGATAAATGGATTGGGAAGATAATGGATATTGGATTAGAAAGTGATTAGGATGATAATATGGGATTAAGCTCAAAAATGGGAATTAATTAAGATCAAATGATGGGATTTGATAAAGGGGAGGGGTTTAGTGGTGTTGGGAGGAAACCCAGTCTAACATTAGGGGGGTGCAAGGGGACGAATGTGACCTCTTACTAATAGGGGATTGGGGGCGTAGCCCCCGAATGGAAATTTTTGAAAAATGGGCTTGTAAAATTGATGGTTTTGATGGGAAATTTGATTCTTTTGACTCTAAGACTTCTTGGAAAGAAATAATGCAAGAAAGAAGACACAATAGCTTGACTTCAATGGGTCAAATTGGGTTTTTGGCTTATACGGGTTTTGACAAAGAAGACACACCATTCACATGAACATCCTAGAAATTATTCAAGTGGGAGTGATTCCTAGGGTGGGCCCACATGATTGAATACCTATCTATGTTCTTACCTAACTAAGAACACTTCACCAAGTGAGGATAGATAGGGATAAGGGCGTTGCACCCAATACCGCTTTCCTTGGAGGATTTCAAGCCCTACCCAAAGAAAACTTCTATCTTGACATCAAGGAGGTATAATGGTGAGTAAGTTCGAGAGGCAATTTGTTTCCCTTGCACCACACTAGAAAATGACTAAAAGGTCTTAATCTAGGATTGAACAAGCTTGCTAAGGAGTCCTCTATATACACAAGATACGTGAGGCCCAAGATGTGAACACTCATCCATTGAAGGGATGTGGCACCAAGCGGTTAAGCAATCAACACTTCACCTTGTGTCTGGAATCACTCAGGGCCCAAAGGCTATCCTAATGACAATGAAACTAGATTGGGGTACAAGTTTCCTTCTCTCCCCTTTGATATACCACACCGGTATGTTGGCAAGAGACACTACTAGGCATGCTAGTTGTTGTCATTGATGACAACTAAATCTATCGTACACATCCACATTTTATCACTGGATCATATTGGAAGTCAGATTGCAGATTTGTCTAAGTTTGAATAGACAGGAACAAGGCATATGACAGGGTTCAACTTTTTGGTCCATATTTCTCCACAGGAAATCATATTGTGTTATAGATATGAGGGAATGTTAAGGGATGTTAGGGCAACCTAAATCCAAGATTTTAGCCTCCGGTGATTAAGGGAGTGTAAGTTACAAGCATCTAAGTTTTGGTTAGATAGTTCAGTCTGGTGAATAATAGGCTGACTAGGTGTTTGATCCTTGTGCGGATGAAGAGAAGTGATTGGTTGAGTAATTTATGAGATCCAATGGTATTGGATGACATGTGAGGTGACCTAGATACATAAGTTCTGGTGTGCATTGGTGTTTGTGCATGGATTTAGCTGACAAAATAGTGTTCTTAAAAAGTCTCTAAGTTTTTCTTAAGGCCGACTGCAGTTGATGCAATTTCATGTAGCGGATATATATAATCAATGAGTTTGAGCATTTGGAAGTGTGCTAGTGTGAATATGAAGGAGTAAGTGTGAAGTATAGCAGAATCAAGTGTGAAGTGAAGAGATCTAAGCTCTGGATCATGGCAGAGCAGTGAAGCAGGGCAGAGAAAGATGAAGTGTGCAAAGTCAGTGTACTGAGCTCAACCGAAACTGTAATCTTGCATTGTTAGATGGTATTTCTTAGTTCAAACATTCCAGTGAACTTTTGTAATTGATTTTGTAGGTAGTGAGCCTCTTTGAGTAGTGAGCTCTAGGCAGTGCACCCTGAAGGCATGTGCCTTCCCCATTTGTAATACTTTTAACAGAGTATAAATTCTTGTGGGTTAACCCCCACTGTGGTTTTTCCCTTAACCAGGTTTCCACGTAAAAATCCTGGTGTTCATGTGTTATGATCTTGTTGTTTCTGTTCATGCTTCTTTCTTTTTGTATGTGATGAATTAATAAAGGAACAAAATAATAATTTTTGCAGAACACTGATTCACCCCCCTCTTAGTGTTCCTTAATTTCAACAATTGGTATCAGAGTGAGGTTCCTTGGAAGAAGTTTAACAACTTAAGGAAGATCTGGGAAGGTGGTTCAATGGGTTCATCTAGGTATTCTGATGGGATCAGTGAACAACTTCAACTTGCTTTCGAAGATCTTGATCAGTTCAGAGTAGAAGTCAAAGAACTGCAACAAAACCTTAAAGATGCTGAAGATTTCATTGAGACCTTAAAATGACAACTGAGCAAATCTAATGAAAAGAGAACGGAGCTACTTCAGCAGTTAGCAAATCAAAATGAAGACAATGGCATGGATAGAGATTTGAAAGAAAAGACAAAGGAATGTGAGAAGCTGGCTAAACAAGTTGTTGTCCTAAAACATGAGATGGAATCTGGGGTGATGATGCTAACCAAGGAAATTGAGGAAAGGAAAAAGATTGAGGAAAACCTAAATCAATCTCTAAAAGAAAGAATAGAAGAGTGCTACAGATTAGATAGGATAATTGGCCATCTAGAGTCTGATCTACAAGAAACTAGGGACAATGAGGAAGAACTTGAAAGACAAATTGTCATTCTCAAACATGACCTAGAAGTTGCAAATGAATATAAGGAGAAATTTAAGATAAGATCAGCTAAACTTGAGGTGCTGCTTGATAGTCAGAAGATGACATATGATAAACATGGTCTGGGATTTGAGAAAGGTGAAAGCTCTCGATCCGGTCAAAGAAATCTTGAAGCAAGAAATCAAGGAAGGAAACCTAGAAGGCCTCCGGTAAGACAACCTAATTCTCAAAGGTATCCATCTTTCAATGGTAGTTGTTTCAAATGCAATAAGTATGGTCATAGAGCTAATCAATGCAGAAGTAAAGAAAATAAAAAAGCATCATCTTTATCTGGTCAATGCTTTAATTGCAAAAAGACAGGTCATAAGGCTGAAGAATGCAGAAGTGGATCAAGGAATCCTCCTAAAAACAAACAAGTGTTCAATGGAAGATGTTTTACTTGCAATAAGTTTGGGCATATTGCAATACAATGAAGGTTTAAACCTACTCCAACATGTAATTGTTAGAGGAATAAGTTTTTGTGCTTCAACTGTAACAAATCTGGACACATTACCAAATTTTGTAGAAATAAAAAGGAGAACTCACAGGTAGCTAAAGGAAGAATAGAGAAGAAGATTGACAAAGGGAAGGGAAAAGTGAATGTGAATGAGATCCATAATGAAATGAACAAAACATGGGTGAAGAAAGGTGATATGAATAATGGTGATGGGTCCGCACCAGAATCTAGTGCTGATAATTCCTCTGGGAATTGAATCAAGAGCTCTAGATTAGGGGGAGCTGTACTAAAAATCTAATTCCCCCTACTAGTAAGTGGGTGCTTGAATCTAGCACGATAAATGGAGATAAAGAAGCCTATTGTAGATTTGTTGAAGAAAATTTTGGAAGAAAAGAAGCTAATGTGATGGATTGCAGAGCAATTGAAGATTGATTGTATTCAGAAATAGTGTAACCGAATGTATTAGGGCAGAACATTTATTACAATGAAGAATTAGGTTTTGCAAAGGATAAAAGGTCATTCATTCAAACAATTGAATCACTTTGCATTCGAAGAGAACAAGGAGAAGAGCGCCTGAGCTAAAAATTTGGAGATTTGAAGTGCAAAGAATGAATTTGACAGCTAACCCTATTTCTATGAAGAAAAAGGTATTTATCTGCGAAGCCTTGAACTTGAAATCTTTTGAAATGGATACAACTCTGGTTGTAAACATCACTGAGTGACCTAGGCCAAATTTTAAAAAGCATCCCTTCAAGTCGACCCAAATCAATCCGATGGGAGCATTTTCTGGGGTTCCATATGGAGTTCTTCATATGGAAGACATTAGGGTTTACATTCACTCACCTCTAGAGGAGCATGACGACTCACGGTTTGTTGATCTATTCATAAAACACTTAAAATGTGATGATTTTGAGCTCAAACTGAAATACAAAGCCCTGGAAGACAAGAAGTTCATACAATTTGTTGAGTTTCTAAATTTCGCAGAGGACAAGTGCGTCCAGTATATCTTGAGCCATATCCATGATGAGGTTCTATGGTTGAATCATACATTTAAGATCACAAAAGATGCAATAAGGGTAGTTACATGATTGAACTCAACTGGTACTCTGCCTTAGCTGAAGGCTATGAAGAATCAAGAAGTCACAGAGGCAACTGGATCAAAATTTGACAAGAGAACCATGACTATAAATGACATAGAGGATCATGGGGTTAGATTCACATCAATGGTAATAGGATATAGAATATATTACTCTAGCAGAGAAAATTCAGTGTTTGAAACAACCATCTATACTGCATATCAGATGGTGAAAGAAAATGTAGACTATGATCTCTGCGAACTATTGCTAAACCAGCTCATGGAGAACCTAAGCAAGATAAAGGAAAAAAAAGTGCATCTTGAATTTAAGGCTCCTAAAATCAATAGGAGTGTGAGAAAAGAAGTTGAACAGTTGGCTGAGAATCTAGGCCTTACTAAGGAAGCTATGAGGCAATTCAGGGAAAGAACAGAGAAAGTTGAGAAGGAGAAGAAGGACATGGAATAGGGAAGTGTTTCAGTAGAACCTCTTGCTAAGTCAAGTACTACTAGGAGTTCTAGTTCAACCTCCAATGTATCACCTTCTCCTATTGTAGAAAAATCCAAAGAAAAACCCACTGGTAAGGAAAGAAAAAGAACAAAACAAATGGCCAAGAGGTCATATGGCAGTGTGGAGGAGGATGAAGAAAAGACTGATTTAGACAATGAGGTTAAAGAGTTGAAGGCCTTAGGCACTAAATTTGTTAAAGTGTCTAAGGAGAAGACCTCCAGAAGCAAAAAGCCAAATAAGAGGCATAAGTCAGAGGCTAATGTTGAGAAGCCAACTCCTTCTGTGGAGGACATTGTTAAGACAATCACTGTAGATGGAAATCTAAAACCAATGACTAAATTCTATGATCATTATAGTAATGCTGACAAAAGAATTTTGGAGGATGCTATTGTAAAATATTTGAATGTATTCAACAGAGCTCTAGTGGAAATTTTGGTAGAAATCCCTAAGAGTTTAAGAGATATTCTAAAAATAAGAAAAGAAGTTGCTAAAGCAAAAGATCTGGAGCTAACGAAACATGTAATGTCCAGTCTGTGTCAGGTGATCTCCAGAAAAGAAGCAGATAAGATTCTCAAAGAAGTCAAGAATGAATTTAGAAGCAAGAAAAGGATGAATAAGCTAATGATTGGAAACATTGATGAAGTTGTCAAAGAAATAGAACAAATTCTAAAGAAAGCATTGGATAAGAATAAGTTTTATGTGGTTACAAAAGAACCAGTCGATACTAAGGATGCATCAGTTCAGAATGATGAAGAGCTGCATAAAAATGAATAACAAACTAGAGTAGATGATGTCTCCATTCCAGAAGAAGAAACATTGAATAAAGAAGATCAAGAAAAAGAAACTGATGATGGTCTTGATTTCTCCACTCCGGATGTTGAGGAATTTGATAATACTACCATTGAGAATACGCCAAATCCTCTGGAAGAGAATGTAGAAGATATTTCTAAGATAGACAAAAGCAAGGATGCTTCTGATGATGATGTAGAGAAGGCAGAAGAAAAGAAAAAGAATGAAAATAATGGGCAAGACAATGAGGTTGACTTCAAAAGGGGAAAAGATGGAGGCCCTAAAGAGCTTAAATCTGTAATATCATATTGGGCAAGAGACACTGTAGAAGCAGTGAAAGAAATTTTGGAAAGAGATAAACAAATTGAAGAAGATTAGAATATAATACAAGGAACAATCAATTTTTATACTTTGTCACCAGTGCAGAAGATAAAGTTGGCCTCTATTGCACAAGCTAAGGCTAGAGAAGAAATCCTAAAGTCTCATATAGAAGATAGCGAGTTGCTTGGTCTTGCATCTGAGATTTTGGAGAAAATCATGCCCACATTTCAGAAGGACTCATTAGCATCTTCCTTTGGCCGGTTGAAAAATCTGATAAACTTTGTAAGTTCTCATTTTGAAACCTTAGAGAAGTTAGTAGAAGTTAAAGTTAGAAATGAATTTAATGAGAAGAGGTTTGCTGAAATAAAGAAAATAATTAGTTATGATAGATTAGGACTTGATACTAGTGTAAAGAGTATTCAAAATGCCCTATCTAAAGGATCAGAGATTTATAAGTTTTTCTTAAACTGGTCTAAAGCTATCGAAGATATTGAAAAGAAGATTAAGGACTTAGAGCTCAAATTGTTTAACATTTCTCAGTCATATAGTCCTTTAACTAAATCTATTTCTACCAAAGAATGCCAAGTTATGAGCTTGTGGAATGAATTGAGTGACTTGGAGAAGGAAAAGGTTAAAGTTTTGGGCAGATTGGATGAGCTCTGGGGACTTATTTCCCCTAAATTAGAAACTATATATGATCTATTGGTAGAATCCCAAGTTACTACTGCTACTAGTGATCCTACTGACCTTCAAAAGGCAGAATCACAAGCATTTTTGTTCAGTGGGCATATATCCATTTTGGACAGCATAAAGAAGAACTAGGATAGTGAATTATCATGGTTGAAAAACATTTTTAGTGATATATTTTTGTTAATGAACTAGGCTTGAGGATTGTATATCCATATGCAGAAGTATATACTTAAAGTTTTGACCCATGTACATGAAATTTTTGCATAAATTTTGATATGCAGAACCTAGGCTTTGCCATTAATGTCAAAGGGGAAGAGGAAAAGCAGTGAAAAATGAAGAATTAGTCTAAAGGGGAGCATTGGAAATCACAAGTATATATAGTAAAGGAGGAGCTATTCTAACACTTAGTCATTTTTCACTAAGTGTTGCCATCAATGCCAAAGGGGGAGATTGTTGGCAAGTGATGCAGAGCATCTATGACAGTAGTAGCATGATCATAACTTCAACATGACCAACACATGGTCTCTAACCCAATAACTTCATTATACCCTTCCAAGATGTCTAACTCCAAATAAGACTCCCTCTAACCCATCAAACAGGGTCTGCAGGACAGCAACAGCCTAATTCTGCCTTCTCAAGATAGTCACAACCTTATTACTCCACTAGTAAACAGTCACACTATCTTCTTGGGGTAGTCTCCCTCTACACAAATTCAATCTAATCCAACATGTCAAACAAGTCACATACCTAACATGCCTTGTCATCATTGACAGGGCAATAACTCACCAATCTTACCTATGTCTTCTTAGTAGTGACTGCTGCCTTTCTCCATTTTCCTATACAAGGATCTTGGTGGATCATTTTCAAGGTAAACTCCACCTACACTATTCTCTTGCCCCTCCAACCTTCACAAGACTCTACCACAACTACTCTACATTCCATTCCTCTTATCACAACAAGAAAAGATCAGAGGAATGAAGAAAAACCCATTGGACTGTCAAAAGAGGCTCTAACTAGGTTTTCAAAACTAGTTTCAGACAAAAGAGAAATACTAAGTGAAACAAAGGTGTCAAAATCCCAAACAAATTATAAATGATAGGTAACTCAACTACCCAAACAACCATTACTAGCACTATCCACCATCAGGCCGTACAAGTACGGAATAATGTATAAAAACATTGAACTTTCTTGACAGTAACAGCAGATTTAAAGTAGTTTGCAGCCAAACATGATTTTCTCTCACCAAACTTTGTATCAAACCTCCAAGTAAGACTCTAATCAAAGGTAATCCAATACTCTAACAACCCAATGTACTCATGAGCCTTGACAGTTCCGTACAGGTATGGATTCTTCAGGAAAAGCAGCGAATAACTTAAAGAACAACAATTCAAAAAAAATAGTTTATGGGAAATCTGCAATATCTTCCCTCTAATTCCTTGTCAAGACTTCAAACAAAAACCAAAATAGAGGATTCCAACACTCTTTCTATCCATCACAAACTTGTTCCATAAAAATGTCGTACGGTATAGTGGTACGGTTCCCAATTCACATAAACTTAGAAAACTGTAGAAAAGGAAGAAAACAATGGTTTTTTTTCTATTATTTCTTTCCAAAAAATCTTGAATCTTTTACAAAGGAAACCTTTGTTGGCTTAAAACAAGCCTCATGCCAAGCATAGAGTGAAGTGGTCGATCAAAAACTGCCTAAGACCATTAGTTTTTTTCAGTTTTGTAACTGCAGCTTTAAAGATTGTTATTAGAAACTGTCCAATCTTGGACTTCATCGATGGTTTTCATGATTAGAATGTTTTTTTAACTCTTGACTAACCTTTGGACAAGGTTTAATAAATCAACACACCCTTTGACATGCCTTTAAAAGACTAAAAAACAAAAGAGTTTAAAGACTAACCAATAGAAATCTAAATGACTCTTTCAAACTACCAATAATTACAAGACTGTCCTAACTAGGACTAAAACATAAACATAGTAGATCTTAGTTATTTGGACATAGTCCATTACGACATGGCTTTCAAGCCTTATGAGAACATATAAATGGCCTCCAAGACCTCTTTGGAACAAAACAAGACATCTTGAACATTAACAAAAATTTAAGCATCTAGGTGCTCCTGCACCATACTCCCCGGCGTGATGAAAACTCTTGTCCCAAGAGTTAGGGGATCTGCTCCATCCACTCTTCCATCTTGTTGGGATGCTCCTTTGACTGGTGATAGGGAACAAGAACTCTCCAAGAGTTATCTTCCTCCGTCTCCAACCTGTATGACTCCTGTAAAGTGTTAGAAACATAAAACCTGTTGTGGTGTCCTTGCCTAGGACCTTGCTACTGCAATGCTTCAGCTCTTCTCAACTGGAGGTTCTGATTCATTCCTCCTAGGACTCTCTGCTATTTGTTTTCCTTCTTCTAGCTCCTTATAGGACACTCAATGTCCCCTACCTTAACATAACTCAAGTCCCAAGCCTGCTGCTCTCTAGGACTGTCATCCACCTTCTTGTGTTGCATCTGTGTCTGCTGTGTGCTACCACCCTGAACCTGCACATACAACTTCAATTTCTTTCCAAAGCAAATTGTAACCTGTTCCTTCTTCTCCTCACAAGGCAAAGGAATCAATTTGAACTTCTTACCATCTTTGTGCACTACATAGGTATTAGTATACCCATCATGACTAGTCCTTCTCAAATACTGCCATGGTCTGCCCAAGATTACATGCCCACATGTCATAGGGATAACATCACATAAAATAGAGTCCTGATATGGACCAATTGTGAAGTCAACATAAGCCTTCTTAGTGACCATTACCTGCTGTTCTTGACTCACCCAAGTGACATGGTAAGGACTAGGATGATCAAAAGTCTTCAACCCCAACTTATTCACCATTTCCCAAGAAACTAAGTTATCATGAGAACCTGAATCTACAATCAACTTGCATACCTTGCCATGGCTCAAACAATTAGTTCTAAAAATAGATACCTGTGGTGGTTGCTGCATCTTACCTCTTTCCACCATTAGCATCTCTCCCTCCAGCATAGGAGAGGCTGATGACATTTCTGGTTCTTCTGACTTCTCATCCTCTTGTGCCAAGTGAACTCTTTTATCCTTGATCTTGTCAACACCATCCTTCTTAGGACAGTTGAAAGATGTGTGTCCCACCTCATTGTAGTGATAACATCTACCTATGAACACTCCTCTACCAGATCCAAATCTACCTCCACCTCTATATCCACCTCTCTATTCTGTAGACAACTCCTTACCCTTCTCTTTGCTGTTCTGAACTTCATTAGTAGGTTTGCCCCTACCTCTATTTCCTCTTCCATAACCTCCTTGCCTTTCTTGCTTCCTCTTCACTCTCTCTTCAGCCCTGATGGCTAACTGAAAACACTCTCCAAGTGATTTTGGTACTGCCAACCCAATCTCATCCTGCAAGTTATACCTAAGCCCATTAAGGTACCTTGCCACTTTCTCTTCTTCATCTTCTAGCCCACCTCTAATACTAAGCTTATGAAATTGCTCAGTATAGGACATAACATCCATGTCTTTCTGCTTTAGATTCTGTCTCATCCTCTTTGTCTGATAGAGTAATTAGATGGAAGGAATTGATCCTTTAACATATCCTTCATCCTACCCCAAGAAGTGATTTTTAATGCACCTCTAGCCACTCTTTCTGTCTGCACACTACTCCACTAGGTAAGTGCTGTACCTCTTAGTTTTGTCTTTGCAAACTTGATCTTCTTTTCATCACTCATCTCCTCATACTCAAAAAATTTTTCCAGGGCATCTATCCACCCTAATACTTCTTCACTATCCATCTTCCCCTGATAGATAGGTAACTCTATATTTGCCTAGTTCCACTTCCTTGGACTGCCTTCAGTAACCTCACAAACTTCTTTTCTTCAGCATCTAACTCATCCTCAGGAGGATTCTCATCAGCATCCTCATCTCCTTCTGAATCATATTGTTCATCCCCTCTAGGTTTCTTCTCCAATGCTTCCAATCTAGCTAAGATTGTTGCATTTTCTCTTCTTACTTACTTCAGCTCTCTGTCTCTGGTAGCATCATGTTCTCTTCTGTCCCTCAGCTCTTTCTCTCTTGCCTCTAAGGCTTCTCTCAACTCAGTATTCTCTCTTTCCATCTGGTTCTTTGGAGGCATCTTCACAACTCTCTCACAAACTCTTATCTTCTTCACAAGATCCTTTACTCCTTCAAGGACCTACTAGCTAGCTCTGATACCACAAATAATGCAGAGCATCTATGACAGCAGTAGCATGATCATAACTTCAACATGACCAACACATGGTCTCTGACGCAATAACTTCATTCTACCCTTCCAAGATGTCTAACTCCAAATAAGACTCCCTCTAACCCATCAAACAGGGTCTGCAGGATAGCAACAGCCTAATTCTGCCTTCTCAAGATAGTCACAACCTTATTACTCCACTAGTAAATAGTCACACTATCTTCTTGGGGTAGTCTCCCTCTACACAAATTCAATCTAATCCAACATGTCAAACAAGTCACATACATAACATGCCTATTGTCATCATTGACAGGGCAATAACTCACCAATCTTACCAATGTCTTCTTAGTAGTGACTGCTGCCTTTCTCCATTTTCCTATACAAGGATCTTAGTGGATCATTTTCAAGGTAAACTCCACCTACACTATTCTCTTGCCCCTACAACCTTCACAAGCCTCTACCACAACTACTCTACATTCCATTCCTCTTATCACAACAAGAAAAGATCAGAGGAATGAAGAAAAACCCATTAGACTGTCAAAAGAGGCTCTAACTAGGTTTTCAAAATTAGTTTCAGACAAAAGAGAAATACTAAGTTAAACAAAGGTGTCAAAAGCCCAAAAAAATTATAAATGACAGGTAACTCAACTACCCAAACAACCATTACTAGCACTATCCACCACCAGGCCGTACAAGTACGGAATAATGTATAAAAACAGTGAACTTTCTTGACAATAATAGCAGATTAAAAGTAGTTTGCAGCCAAACATGATTTTCTCTCACCAAACTTTGTATCAAACCTCCAAGTAAGACTCTAATCAAAGGTAATCCAATCCTCTAACAATCCAATGTACTCATGAGCCTTGATAGTTCTGTACAGGTACAGATTCTTCAGGAAAAGCAGCGAATAACTTAAAGAAAAACAATTCAAAAAAAAATAGTTTATGGGAAATCTGCAATATCTTCCCTCTAATTCCTTGTCAAGACTTCAAACAAAAACCATAGTAGAGGTATTCCAACACTCTTTCTATCCATCACAAACTTGTGCCGTAAAAATGCCATACGGTACAGTGGTACAGTTCCCAATTCACATAAACTTAGAAAACTGCAGAAAAGGAAGAAAATGATGGTTTTTTTCTGTTATTTCTTTCCAAAAAATCTTGAATCTTTTACAAAGGAAACCTTTGTTGGCTTAAAACAAGCGTCATGCCAAGCATAGAGTGAAGTGGTCGATCAAAAACTGCCTAAGACCATCAGTTTTTTTCAGTTTTGTAACTGCAGCTTTAAAGATTGTTATTAGAAACTGTCCAATCTCGGACTTCATCGGTGGTTTTCATGATTAGAATGTTTTTTTAACTCTTGATTAACCTTTGGACAAGGTTTAACACATCAACACACCCTTTGACATGCCTTTAAAAGGCTAAAAAACAAAAAAATTTAAAGACAAACCAATAGAAATCTAAATGACTCTTTCAAACTACCAACAATTACAAGACTGTCCTAACTAGGACTAAAACATAAACATAGTATATCTTAGTTATTTGGACATAGTCCATTACGACATGGCTTTCAAGCCTTATGAGAACATATAAATGGCCTCCAAGACCTCTTTGGAACAAAACAAGACAACTTGAACATTAACCAAAATTTAAGCATCTAGGTGCTCCTGCACCAGCAATAGACACTGCTAGGCATGTCAGGTGTTGTCATTGATGGTAAGTAAATCTATCTTACACATCTACATTTCATTAGTGGATCATACCAGAAGTTAGATTGTGGATTTGTCTAGGTCCGAATAGACAGGAACATGGCATATGACAGGGTTCAGCTTTTTGGTCCGCATTTCTCCACAGGAAATCATATTGTGTTGCAGATCTAAGGGAATGTTAAGGGATGTTAGGACAACCTAAATCCAAGATTTTAGCCTCTGGTGATGAAGGGACTGTGAGTTACAAGCATTTGAGTTTTGGTTAGACAGTTCAGTCCGGTGAAGAACAGGTCGACTAAGTGTTTGATCCTTGTGCAGATGAAGAGAAGTGATTGGTTGAGTAATTTATGAGATCCAGTGGTATTGGTTGACATGTGAGGTGACTTGGATACATAAGTTTTGGTCTGCATTGGTGTTTGTGCATGGATTCAGCTAACAAAATAATGTTCTTAAAAAGTCTCTAAGTTTTTCTTAAGGCCGACTGCAGTTGATGCAATTTCATGTAGCGGATATATATAATCGATGAGTTTGAGAATTTGGAAGTGTGGTAATGTGAATATGAAGGATTAAGTGTGAAGTATAGCAGAATCAAGTGTGAAGTGAAGAGATCTAAGCTCTGAATCATGGCAGAGCAGTGAAGCAGGGCAGAGAAAGATGAAGTGTGCAAAGTCAGTGTACTAAGCTCAATCAGAACTATAATCTTGCATTGTTAGATGCTATTTCTCAGTTTAAACATTCTAGTGAATGTTTGTAATTAATTTTGTAGGCAGTGAGCCTCTTTGAGTAGTGAGCTCTAGGCAATGCACCCTGAAGATATGTGCCTTCCCCATTTGTAATACTTTTAACAGAGTATAAATTCTTTAGGGTTAACCCCACCATGGTTTTTCCCTTAACCAGGTTTCCACATAAAAATCCTAGTGTTCATGTGTTATGATCTTGTTGTTTCTATTTATGCTTCTTTCTTTTTGTATGTGATGAATTAATAAAGGAACAAAGTAATAAGTTTTGTAGAACATTGATTCACCCCCCTCTCAGTGTTCCTTAATTTCAACACGGTACACATGGATGTTGTCATCCCTTGGATTGATGAGATCCCCAAGCCGGCCTCCTAAGAAGAAATTACCCCTTGCTTTTGATCACCCAAGTTCATACTAGGCACGAGGGGAGAGCATACACAAAAAAGGTAACCCCTTCGAGATACAAGTTTAAAAGAAAGAAAAGTTTGCAAGTAGACTTTTGATACCCAATATCACCCTAAAGTACTAGGGGAGAGCATACATATACAAGGAAACAAGACAAAGAAAACAAGGTAAATTGCTAACTACTCTAACTTTAGTGCAACTAAGATCTAGTGATAAAAACAAACTTAGACAAGTGAATCTGCACTAGAGAATTTAGTAGTTTGATAAATCAATCTTGGACAAACATTTTTAGTACCTGCAAGAATATCTTAGACCCCTACATAGACCTGCAAAATATGTCAGAAAAATGGTGTTAATACAGAGATAGAAAGTGCAGACAGAAAGATAGATAGCACTAAATAGAGAGAAAATGGTGCTAAAATAGACACTAATTGCACTAAAATAGAGACAAAAAGTGCTAATAGACAGACATGATGCACTACAAGAAGTACCAAAATGGCGCTAATCTGGGGCCCCATAGTGCTAATCTAGGGCCCGATAGAGATAATCCGGGGCTCGATGGCGGTAATCTGGGAGATGGTGCTAATCTGGTTATAGATGGAGCTAATATGGGAGATGGTACTAATTTGGGAATAGATAACGCTAATTTGGAGACAGATGACACTAATTTGGGGATAGATGGTGCTAATCTAGGGATAGATGGCACTAATCCAGGAGATGGCACAAATTTGGAAACTGATGGTGCTAAAACATAGCCCGTTTGCACTAAACCACGAATAGAAGGTGCGACTGCAAGGATAGAGTGCACTAATCCAACCCGTAACGTCAAAGAATCTTTGAAAAAACACTCACAAAGAGGTTAGTTAAGGACCAGGGGTCCCATCAGGCATACCAAATGAAGATAAAAAAGATTTGAAGACAAAATGCATGAAAGAAACTCAAAATAAAGAGTATTATACCTTTCAAAAAGCCCTCAAGTCTTCTTCACTCCTTGATAAGGTGGAGGACCTTGCACCTAAGTAGCTCCTAGCTTTACCCAAGTTGAGATAGCGTGTATGTGGATTTCTCTTGTTCTTCAACATAATGTGGATTAGATAATGGATAATGGCTAAGATTTGGATAGAGATTTGGCTATGATAAAGATACTTGAGATGAGAGAGATAGCTAAGGATGGATGAGGAGAGATTTTGTCATGATACAGATGCTATGGAAGATTATTGGGAGAGATTTTGGCATAGTAGTGATGCCATAGAATGAGATGAAAATGGCTTGGGTAAGGGTTGTATTTATAGGAACTTTTGGAGGGATTTGAATCCAATGGTTGAGATTCAAAGTTGAGATCAATGGTGGAGATGAAGAGATGAGATCAAGGGTGGAGATGTGATAAAAAATAATGCATAGCTCCCATTATTTGTGAATTTTGAATTCACATTGGGAAGGATGAGGAATGAATAAAAATTCATTTCCATGGGAGAGCGTGAGGATGATTAAGACTTGTCAATGAATTAAAAATTCATTTTTGTGGGGGATGGTGTGAATAAAAAATTATGGTTTATTGGTAAGTGTGAGGACATGTGACACACATGTCTTTTTGGAAAACACATGCGTGAACTCTTTGCCTTAAAAAGATCTCTTACATGGAAAAGGAAAGTTGACATGGAAGGGTCATGTGACCCCTTTGAATAAAAAATTACTTTTTATTCAAAGTGTGTGGGTATAAAGGTTAATGATGGTTTGACCATATTAATTAAGTGTTTAACTTAATTAATATGGCTGTTGGAAATTAGTGAAGAGGCTAATTAGAGGTTAAAATTAATTAATTAATGGTTTACTTAATTAATTTGGGTCTAGGGGTTGGGTAGGTTATGGTAGCTAATTAAATAATTGTCATTTATTCAATTAGGCTAGGTTTAGGTCATAGGCTAGGGGATTAATTAAATAAATATGTTTTATTTAATTAATCTAGATTAGGGGATGAGGGAAATTAATCAAATAAATATTAGGATATTTATCTAGTCAATTGGAGGATGATGTTCTAAGGTATAGTAACAAATTAATTGAATTAATTCATTACAAGGGATGAATAAGATGAATGGTTAGGGATAAATGGTTTAGGATAATTTAATTAAATAAATTGATTTTATTTAATTAATTGGTAAAGGGTAAATTAAAGATGTGAGGATGCAGGAAAGTGGCTTGTGGGGCAAGTCATTTTTAGGTGTCTATAGGGTCCTAGATCTTGTTGGCAAGATTCACTCGCCCTCCTCTTATAGCCACAAATTCATCATCACCATAACTGAATACTTTACAAAGTGGGTTGAAGTTATTCCCCTTACTTTTACTATAGGCTCACATATTGCTAAATTCATCCTCTACCACATCATTTGTTGGTATGGCATCCCATATGACGTTGTCACAAATAATGGCAAACCCTTAAAAACAATGATGTTCGTACTCTTTGTGAACAATTCCACATTCAATATCATTGGTCCACTCCATATTACCCCCAAGGAAATGACCAAACTAAGGCAACTAATAAGACTCTACTCAAAATCCTCAAGAAAGTTGTCAATGAAACTGGTCATGACTAGAACCTCCACCTCCATCCTGCTGTCTAGGCCTACCGCACTAGCATCCATACCCCAATTAGAACCACTCCATACTATCTTGTCTTTGGAACTGAACCTATCTTGCCAATTGAGATCAAACTCCCCTCTTTGTGCATCTCCTTGCATAATATCATCACTGAGGAAGAATACCATGTTGCATGCCTCCAAGATTTAGAGCTACTAGATGAATGGTGCCTCAATGCCTTGAATCATCTCCAAGCATACCATAACTAGTTCCATAGATCTTATAAAAAGAATTTATGCTAGATAATTTGTAGAAGGTAACCTGGTCCTAAAGGAAAATCAAAAGAATCTTTCAAAATGAGAAAAGAAAGGAAAATTTGAACCATTTGGTTGGGTCCCTATGTAGTTGTCTCTAAATATGGTTCAGGGGCATATTGACTTGCCACTCTTGAAGGCGACAAACTTGGATAACCCATGAAAATCATGCATATTAAAAGGTTCTACACCTAGGTTGTTGAATACCCTATCAAAAAATACAAAAAAATTAAAAAAATGTCAAAAAATACAAAAAAAAAAATAGAAAAGAAAAATCATTCATCCTATGGTGAAAACCACTTCCTATGGCACCTTGGGTAAGTACCATGATGAAAACCTATTTAAAGGTGTCATGTGTAGTCTCAAACTGGATCCATTATTCATCTATTTCCCTCATCATCACTATATACATCATTGTCATCCACTCCATTAACTTCCCCACCCATAGGACATCCTTGCTATCTAAGCTTCCATCCCCTTGTCCTCCAACTACCATGCTAGGACCATCATACCTCCCTAGTTTCCCACCTCCCTTACAAACCTACCCACACCTTCCGTCACCCAACCTTACCTTCATCATTTTTTTAAAGAGAGTGAGTAACAGAAAAGAAAAAACTAAACCCATTATTGATCCTTCCACTTGGACTGTCCCCCATCATCCACCTAGCCTACCACACCACCCTAATCTCTCTTGACCCCCATCTAACTGACCATTGTGGTTTTAATACCATTGTAAATTCTAAAAACTAACAATTCCATCCCCTATCCATCCTTAACCAACTCCATCGAACCTTCCTCATATCCCATTCATCAATTGACCAGAACTACATACATCACCACCTACGCCCTAGTGTGCCTTGATCCCATGGGTATAGGGTATGTAGGAAGTCTTGAATACAAAGGATGTATCTAGTACACAAGCACACATGATGCCACCTCTCCAAATTTTTTGGTTGTCCCTATCATTTGAGCTTGATTTATCCACCATTCACATACCATCACCCATCTACCCTCTCTCCATTATAAACATACACCATCTCCTCTTATCTCCATCTTAGACTTGACCCTCATATGATAGGCATCCTATGCATACCTACAGAAGCATCATGCTAAATCATCATCAAAACTTGCCTTACTGATGCATCCTTCCTACAATAGGAAAAATCCTCAATTCACACAACTCTTGGCAAGAGATATGATGGTTGTATGTTGGTCAGTTGGTCTTTTGTTTTCTGATTTTATTTTTGTCCCATTCCCTACTCCCTACAATACCACCTTGATCTTTCTATATCTTGGTGTGTGGCGAAGGACACAGAATGGGGCATCATCATTGCTTTTTGTATGCCATGCTTGTTGGACAATTCTTATTACTCTAGCTTAATATTCATATCTTGTGTGTGTTGGAATAGCTTCTTGCATATCAATCATCCTTTTGCATCTAAGGTCCCTTAATACCTTTTGTGCACTTAGGACTTAGGCTCTAAGTTTTTCTTCCTCACACATCTAGACACGATTGTATTATCTTGGGCATGTTTAAGGTCATCCTTTGTTTGTTGTGTCAAGTCCTATACATGGGATATAGTGTCACCTTGGTTCCTCATACCCTGGTGCATAGCATCTCATGTTATATTAACATAAGTGTTCATAATCTACACAATATTTGTATTACATTCAAAATTCTTCTTTCCACTTAGGAATCACGATGTATGGTCTCCCCTAAGGGGTTTGGGTTCATGAACCCCATCCTTTATCAGTACCTACATTTTACATTCCTTCCCAACCCCCACCATTCCCCTTCATTCCAAGATTCATCAAAGAGATCTTTCCATTTGACCTCTTTCATTCATATACCAAAACCACCTTCCCTCCTACCCAAATTATCCCATATGCATACCCTCTTCTCTACAATTTTCCTATTCTCTCATCCTCCTTCCCTTCAACTTACCCCCCCAACACTATTCCCTATGACCATTTTCAGGACCTATGTATCAAGATCAACAAAATCAACACACAAACCACCCTTGCATCACCTCTATGCAAACCCTATCATACCAACCCCATTTAGGTATCATCATCTATCTATTCAATATTACATCTTTCTTATCATTTTCCATATTCATGATCTTTCTTACCATTATCTATTATCTTTCATATCATTAGATCCATATTCATTATCTTTCTTACCATTATCTATTATCCTTCTATTATCCACATTCATTATATTTCTTATCAGCATTATTATCATTATCCATATCATTACTACATCTTTCTTATCTATAACATTATTACATCTTTCTTATCACTATCCATTTTCATTACCTTTCTTACCATTTTTTACATCCCATTATTATCATCATCCATTATCCATTTTCATCCATAATATATGTTTATTAATCTAAACATTATCCATTTACATCCACAATATATGTTTATTAATCCACATCTTAATCCATCATCATGCATCTAATCATAATCATACATAATCCACATCATAATCCATGACATACATAATCCACATCATAATCATACATCATCCACATTATAATACATGTCATACATCATCATACATAAACATAAATAAACCATCACATTATATCATCCATAACACATAAATCAAAGTCCAAAGATTTCTGCCAGAATGCCATCTCATAAACATATCAAAAATGATCATGACACAATATATACATGGGCTCTGAAGAACCATCAAAAATACATTATCAGCCTATGTCACAACAATGTCTATCTCAACCCCTAGGTAGAATTGTCTCTCTGGGAAGTCCTTGACTGGGATGACCTTGCTGCTCATGGTGGTTGTAATGGCTGCACTACTGGCTATAATGGAACATGTGGCTGCTACTATGATGACTGCTATACTAAACTCTCTAACTATCCTATCCTCTATGATGCAGCAACTCCTGATCAAATCCTATAGCTCTCTCTCTTTCTAACTAATACTAGATGCTCACAAAGAGTCCTATAGTGTTGCACCTTACAGGTAGCATCATCCCGCCACACTTGTAATTGCCTCAACACATCAGCCGTCCCTGACTTCAGCACTTGTTGTGCCTCATTGTACTCATGCTAGTATCTCATCACCTACCTCTGTAGCTACAATACTTACGCCTATAACTATGCTCCCTATCCATCCCCTGAGCCTACACAAGCTACACATGCAACTATTCTATCTATCCCTACAGTTGTATAACCTATGCCTATAACTACTCTACCTGCGCCTGCAATCTGGAAACCTCCACACCATCATCACATACCTCCACCTCCACCATCTCCACATCCTCCTTAGCCTCCTCCTCCTCAGCCTCTTCCTCCTTGGCCTCCTCCTTTCTGACATCACCTCCCTGACTGATCGCCTGTCCTGCTGGCACCATGAGCCAAATCGGTCACTCATGTGCCCACCATGCATCATATAGTAGTGTAGTCCCTGCATCTACAACACCTAGCTACATATCCCAGACCCTCAACTATAATACATCAAACTCTACAATAACTGATCAAGGATCAAATGGTACACCCCACTGTGGTGCCTCTAATTGAGCCTGTGGAAATACAACCTCCTCCTATGGGACATCTTGCACAATACCGAATTGGCATAGAACTTAGTCAGACATATACCTATCTATAATCTAAGTTTCCCACCCCATCAGATACCGAGGTTGTCTTACATATGGTAGATGATCTGCATGATTTGACCACCTCTTGCATGCTATCCATAGTCTCCATATCACCGTTTGCACATCGTCGACCACCCTCTGCCAATAGCTCCAATCCCCTAATCTATGGTGCTGTAGTACTCCTCCATAGTCAAATACATAGGGATGTCTCCACTCCTGGGTCATGATTGTAATAAATCGCGTGATGGCGATAGGCTCCCACACCTAGATGTGCAGGAGTGTCACATCGCATTGCAGACTGGTTCCATGTCAGTAGACCACTGCATCCATATCATGATACATGTGAGCTAGCACATGGCAACCATGTGAATACCACCTTGTCTCTGAACATCTATAGTAGTACTACTCCCCACCCCACTGGGAACCCCTATGATCTCTTGTCTAGAGCCAGTGTCCCTGCTATCACCCCAACCATGAACAATGGTAATGCATATATAACCTGCCCATAGCCTAGGCATATCTCATCTCCATCCTCTCTATGTCAAACAGTACCATTGCTGGTGTAAACACAACCTCAATATATCCTACCCCCCACTATAGTCATACACTACTCTCTCTCCATGAATGGGATACACAGTATCCTCCACACATCCTCCAAAGTGATGGTCATCTCTCCTATGGGTAACAAGAAGGAACACTGCTCACTTTGCCACCTCTCTACTAGGGATATCATCAACACCTGATGCACATGTATCTCAGGCATCTTCGCTATCCACCGCAACCCCACCATCTGCAGAAAGAACCCATTTGTCTGATCCAACTGACCCCAGAGCTAGTGGGTAGGCAGTCGATGCTCCCTAGACTGCAATGTGTCATCATCATCCTACAATCATCAAAGTCCATCTCATTAATATCAATTTTTCTTCTATCCATCTTCCTTTGGCACTAATCCCACTTGCCTATGTGCCACCCCTATACAGGCACTACTTCTCTCCCTCTAGGCACTAAATAGTGCGTAGGCGCTACTCCCCACTTTGTCCACATTAATCAGTGTGTAGGCACCATACCTACCCACTTTGGCACTAATTCTCTTCCACCTACCCCTTAGGCACTAATCAACCCTCCTCAGGGCTAATCGCTAGAGTAGGTGTCGATCCTAGACTTGATGCTAAACTGTTCATTTTCGGTGCTAATCCTTGTTGGTTCGGCGCTAATCGCCCCCTCCCATCTTCTCCCACTTCGGTGCTAAACTTCCTTACTCAGTGCTAGTCGCCTACACCAGGTACTAATCACCGGAGTAGGCACTAACTCCTGTGCCGATGCTACTCCCTACCTCTTAGGAGCTACTCACGATGCCTATGTGCTACCCTATCCCTTTAGCACCTAAAACCTCCCCACTTCGCCCCTCATTTATTGCACCTAAACTACCCCTTCCCAAAATAAAAAAGTGTCGATCAATGAATTACTAACTCACTAGCTACGATAGGCTACAAGTACTCGCGCATGTGCTCCCCTCGATGCTGCTTACATGGAATTCATGCCATCTTGTCCTATTCACTTTTTTCTTCTCTAATTAATATTCTCCACATGGCTATAGACAAATGAGGAGTATGAGCCCCCCAAACCCCTATTTGTAGCCCATTTACCATAATCATTCTTTAGTGACCTAATTTTGCCCCCCTCTTCTTTTTTCCTCCTCCACCTCTATTCATGCTCCTTTTCCCTCTCGTCAACCAATGTCTTCCCACTTTCTCATCCCATCGCTCCTCCCTCTTTTGAGACATCAACAAAAAATTTGTTTTATTTTTTCTGCTGATCTCTCGAGGGGGCATCACCTCACCACATTCTCCTCTCCCATTGGTTGACTAGGGAAAATTTAAACCCAAACTTTCTTTAACATGCCACCAACACCTAATAGTTATGATGCCACATCAAAGAGGGGCAAAATGTAGACACCTAAATATGGTCACAACCACCTTTTGTCATCATCAGCATAATAAATCAATCTAAATCGAATAAATTCCACTATTCCACCCAACACATATGTTAATTAAATAACTCATAACTATTTAATTAATATTTCCTCATCACTTCCTATTGCAAAAAATTATTTTCTCCTACTATAGTCCAAAATCAAATATCTATTTAGAAGACTATAGTTTATATTCACCTCCAAAAAATTAAATAAATATACCTATTTATTTAATTACCTATTTTGTCTATTTTTATTACTTTTGTAATCAGTCATTAAATTCCTCCTAAGTGTGTGCACATGGGTTAATTAACTTAAACGTAGGTTACCCCTTTCCCCCATGCTTCTAGATGGACACTTGTCATCTCATGTACATGCATGTACATGACAAGTGGTGTGTTGGAAGTATGGGAAAATCTTCCTTTTGTCATACTTGTCCTTCTTTCCACTAGATTCCTCCAATTTTAAATTCCATGTGGCACTATTGCATGGAATTTAAAATTACACTTGTCCTTTCTTCCAAATTTTAAATTCTTCATAAAATCCAAACCATACCTTTTCATAAATGAAGCCTTACATGTCATACACCTACCCAATCCTAGCCATCCATTCAATCAACCATTAATCTCATCCCTTGACCTCCCCTTGAATCTTGGAGCATCTTCCTCATGCAATCGCCTTGTGCCATTTGTCCAATCCTCCTTGCTTGAGGATCCTCAAGAAATGTGAACCCTTGATCTTCAAAATTGATCCTATCCCTCCATCCTCACCTCCAAAAATCTATAAATTGAGCCCTGCCCCTCCATTTCCAACAACAAATTTGAATGTAATGAAATTTTGCCTCATTGAGCACTTAACATTTAGCAATTAGCATATAGCTTAGCATATCATAGGGCAAATCAAGAGTGTTGCATAGTGATAGATTAGTTTATGCATCTCTCTTTAGCCTAGTCTTGAGGTGACTTGGATTGATAGATTAGGGTGAATTAGGCTTTTCTAACCATCCCTCTTGGATTCATCTCTTTGGTGTTCACATGTGGGTTCAGACATTGTTATATCAACTTACCTTTGGAGTATGACTTTCTTGTTTACCCTATTCCCTAGACCCTAATAATATCGTATATCCTTGCGGGTTTGGTGTGTCGGGCTAGTCTATTTCAGCTTGCCTTTTGAGAATGAGTTAGATGGTATCTCTAATCCTTGATCGCCATCAAGTAAACACATTACATTGTTGAGATCAATGGATCGGTCTTCCTCGATTTGGTTTGTTCTTTTTGTAGAGGTTAGATGGTATCCCCAATCCCCAACTCTCGATGTGCTAGTCCAGTGAACCTTTTAGATTCAGTGCATTTGGCTCATTTGTTTAGATCTTTTCTTTTATTATGAACCTAGCATTTTCCCTAACCCTGGAATCCTCACATGTCCTTGTGGGTTTGGTGTGTCAGAGTAATTGATTCCAGTTTGATCATTTGGTAGAGGTTTAATGTTCACCTTGATTCCTGATAAAGTGCAACGATACTGTGGTATCTAACTTGCTTGGTTTTACTTAATATTTTGGTACTGGTTTCATGACATCTCCAATTCTTGATCTCTGATAGTGCTAATTTTATTGAACCTTTTTGGACTCGGTATGTCAGAATTGCATACATTGGTCTATTATTTTGGCATAGGATTGAGGTTATCCCTGACTCCCAATCCCTGGAACTTTAGTTATTAGAAATTGATAGTCGAAGCATCCCTATTTCACCTAATTTTTGGGTATGAGATCAAGTGTTAGCCCGATCCCTGAAGACCAATATTATTTATGCAACAATATATATAGCATAGGTATCAAATTTTGACTTTTCCAATGTTACACAATAAACCATGTTTGATCCTTGAAATTGATTTATTCAAATATAATGGGTTTATTTAGAAAAATGATATATTTTTGATGAATTTGATGCTTGGCATTGTTTTTTGTAGGTCTAGGAGGCTGGAAACAAGTGGAGATCCACTGAGGCTATCTTGAAAATATGAAGATTTACACATGCTATTAATTTTAGATTTGAAAACATTTTAAAGCTACATAGTTGCAACTTTACCTTGTTCTCTCTCCCTTTTTCCAACTTGTCGTATTAGAGCCATTGGTTGCAGTGAGAGAGAGATGCTTTTCCCTAAAGTATTGAAGGAATTTTGGTTGCACGGGAGGTTCTATGTGTTAACATTGTTTTGCAGATCTGTGAGTTTGGAATCCATGGTATTTATCTCTCAGATGGATATTGTCAAAAGAATCCTTGTTGGGCTCTTAAGGTTCAAGGTTATGGATCTTTATGGAGTTGATCTTGTGATAGTGATTTGGAGCTCCATTTTGACAATATGTGTATATTCTCTTGTTTGGTGGATTTATTCTTTTACCTTATGGTCATGTGCAATGAAAGGGTGTTTATGTTGGATGGTTACTTCTAGTACCTTAATCACATGGAAAAACACTCATTTCTTGGACTACAGTTTGGAGTGCTTATGTTGGGTTCATGGTTTCAATCTGTGGTTACATGAAAGCACTGGATGATTTATCACTAGTTGTATGGAGGTTGTGGAATTGGTATTTTTTTATGATATGGACACTCTTGAACAACATGGTTTCTCCTTTCTCATATTCATGCTTTTTGAATATGTAGGTTTTCATAGTTTTCCCATTTCAAAAGATTGTGGATTTGTAGATCTGTGATATTCCATTATTTTAGATGACATATTTGATGGTATTCATTGGTGTGAATGTTTAGATATTTAAGTGGTTTCATATTTACATAGATATGGTTTTGCAAGTTTTACATGTTAACCAAAATCTGTGGTTTGTAGATCTGTGGAAAATTGTGTTCAGACACTTTCTGGATGGAAACAATTTTAGATTTGCAAGGCTTCTTGTTGGGTTCTTATGATCTATGGTTTCTCCTATGTGGATTTATTTGACAAATCTTGGAAATCTACATGTTATACCTAGTTACATTTGTTTTACATGTTACTGATGTGGGGTTGAATCTATTTTTCAGTTATTAAAGGTTGAAGCACTGGTCATGTTCTTTTCTCCTATGAGATGTTGCATGTGTGCAGATCTTGTGAATAAGTTGATGAGGGTTCTATTTGGTAGGCCTCTTCTTGGTCACCTTAATTACATTGGTTTTTTTTGTATTGAGACAAAATAGTAGTTTGGAGTATCTGATTTAGTTATTCATTGGAATCTATAGCAGTAAAGTTATGTTGCATAAGAAGTTTTTTTCACTTTCAGTGGAGTTTTGGTAATGATGTTGATCATGATACCATGCATAACTTGGTATCACTTTTAGTGGGAGTTTTGTGCAGCTACATAATGTGTTCTATCTTCTTTGTTTAAAGATATTGGTTCTAAGTTGTTGTTGTTGCAGTGTTGTGAGCCATGCAAATTCTTTGATTAGAAGATGGATGATCTTTTGCAATGGTTGTTGGTGTCATAAGAAGCTCTTGAATTATGCTTTTAGTTTGTAGTAAGTGTTCATTAACATTTTTGGTTATATTGACAGAGGATGCTAGATCTTCATGTTTTTTGAAAAGGTGTTGACATCTTGGTTTTCCATGGAGGACTCTTGGAGTATTTGGTGAGGTGTTGAGTTTATAACTTATCAGTTTTTTGATATATGATCCTTGGTTTAGAGGATGTATAGTATTATGTCATGATGCACTCTTGATCATGAGTTAGAGTTTTTGGCATAATTTAGGTTCTCTTGGGAGCAAGATATGTTTATTTGAGCAAGATATGTTTATTGGAGCAGGATTGTTTTACAGGGACTTGATTGCAGTTTTGGGTTGGTATGTTGATGGCATGTAGTTCTACCTATGATGGTTTGTTTACCTTGGTTTTCTGAGGTATGGATATTTTGGATGAGCTAGAAACTTGTTATGGTTGCTTTTCCATTTGGTATGAGTGTGGCAGGCACTCAGAGTCTTATGTTATCATATGATTTGATGCTTGTGTTGAGATTGGTGTAGGTTTCAGTGACAGTTGATATGTTTCACCTTGACTTATTTCTTTTTTATCATGGGTGATATGATGTGAGGAGTTCTTTTTTGAGATGATGGTTATAATGGTTGCTTTTGCAGGCATTCTGTTGGAGCACAAAAGCATGTTGAAAAATCAATGGTACATTGATGGCTAGGGATGTTTGTCCTTGTGATTTAAAGTTTGATTATATCATTTAGAGTTATTGCAATGTATAATGTCAAGTGGGAGAATGTTGGGGTAAGTTTCCATTAACTCACAATCCTAACCAATTCATGTGTCTCCAAAGTTCTTGGAATGTGTTCCCCAACACATAAGGACTATGAGAGATTAATTATTTATTAATTATATCACTTTAACTTTTGCAATCAATTCCTAATTGATGAGGTCAAACTTGGGCATCTATTTTCAGAGTGGGGGCCATGAAGACTTTGTTGACTTCTCCTAAGTCTATTTTGAGAGTTTGATAATTCCTAGTAAGTGAGAGTTAAACTTGGGCATCCCCTTTTGATAGGGACTTGTATTTAGACTTGGAGTTGTGCTTTTTTATTTACATGAGTGGATAATTTTGAGACACCTTGCATGGATATAATGTTGGAGTTAACTAAAGTGTTAGAGATGCATGAATTGGATATTACTTGCATAAGATCAGAAAAGCTTGCATGGACTTGCATGTTTTTCCATGTTACGTATGTGTACTTGCATGTTGTTACATGTTGATGCATGTTACTTGCATGTACCTGCATGTTGTTGCATGTTACTTGCATGTTGTTGCATATTTCTCCTATAGACTTGCATGTTGTTGCATGTCCCTCCTACGTCAAACTTGTATGACCTTGCATGTTCTTGCATATCACTTGCATGTGCTTGCATGTTGTTGCATGTCACTCCTATGGACTTGTATAACCTTACATGTTGTTGCATGTCAGTTTTGTGTGATTGCTTGCAGAACACTCCAACTCTAGAAATTTGCTGGATGGTACATCTCAGTGTTTCATGTAATGGGTATCAGTTGCATGTCGTTGCAAATGCTTGCATGTCAATTTTAAGATATTACTTGTAGAACACTCCAACTCCAAAAATTTGTAAGATGGTACATCTCAACGTTTTAGGTAATGGGTATCAGTTGCCTGTTGAATCATGTCACTTGCATGTACAGAACAAAGTAATTTAGAATAACCTTGGCAACATCAATCTTGCATGTTGTTTGCATGAAATTGATGTGTATTGATCACTTCAGTCAATAGAAATGATCAATACACATCAATTTTATGAAAACAACATGCAAGATGTCCCAAAGGTTATTCTAAATTACTTTGTTCTATACATGCAAGTGACATGCAAACACTAGATCTAACATGCAACTGATACCCAGTACCTGAAACACTAAGATGTACCATCCTGCAACTTTCTAAAGTTAGAGTGCTTTGGAAGGAATATTTTAAAACTGACATGCAAGCATTTGTAACAACATGCAACTGATACCCATTACCTAAAACACTGAGATGTACCATCCTATAAGTTTTTGGAGTTGGCGTGTTCTACAAGAAATCTCACAAAACTGACATACAACATGCAAGCTCATATAACTGACATGCAACAACATGCAAGGTCATACAAGTCCATAGGAGTGACATGCAAGCACATGCAAGTGGCATGCAACAACATGTAAGCACATGCAAGTGACATGCAACAACACGCAAGGTCATACAAGTCCATAGGAGTGAAATGCAACAATATGCAAGCACGTGCAAGTGATATGCAACAACATGCAAGCACATGCAATTCCATAGGAGCAACATGCAAGCACATGTAAGTAACATGCAACAACATGCAACAACATGCAAGTACATGCAACAACATGCAAGTACATGCAAGAAACATGCAACAACATGCAAGTACATGCAAGTAACATGCAAAAACATGCAAGTCCATGCAAACTTTTATGAACTCATGCAAGTAATATCGAATTCATTCATCTCTAACACTTTAGTTAACTCCAACATTATATCCATCCAAGGTGTCTCAATAATATCCACTCATGTGCATAAAAAAGCACAACTCCAAGTATAAATATAAGTCACCATCAAAAGAGGATGCCCAAGTTTAACTCTCACTAGGAGTTACCAAACTCTCAAAATAGACTTAGGAGAAGTCAACAAAGTCTTCATGGCCCCCACTCTAAAAATAGATGCCCAAGTTTGACCTTATCAATTAGGAATTAGGAATTGATTACAAAAGTCAGTGATATAATTAATAAATAATTAATCTCTCAAAGTCCTTATCTGCTAGGGAACACATTCCAAGAACTTTGGAGACACATGAATTGGTTAGGATTGCAAGTTAATGGCAACTTATCCCTATAGTCCCAACGATGGAGAAAATTCATTTTGTAGACCTAAGTCATTGTTGTACCTGTAAGATGGAGCCAGGATGATGTCAAAGATGATGAGGACCAACATCAACAGTTAGAGAAACACAAAAATCAGACTTATATCATTGTTGTTCATGCAAAAGTAGAGCTAAAATAGGTGGGAAATGAAGAGAACAATGCCTTGTAGCTGGGTGAAGATGAAATGAACCACCTTATACCTGATTTACAACCAAAGATAAAACTAATACGACCTTCCATGAGAGCCCAACTTATTGTTCTAGGTTTGAGATGAAGATTTGTGGTTGAAAGATTATGGAAACATGAGGAATAAGGGAAGGAAATGCATTTTTTGTGATGAAATTGATCATATGCAACTGGATATTCATGCTTGCACATGGAAAATGGAGACCTACAACCACACATGATGGAAATATGTTCTTCTATAGCTGCATATGTTTATGAAGAGTTGCCACACTACAAGTTGTTGGAGTTGTAACTTTGCAAGAATTAAATAATTTGAGATGTAGTATCAAAAATTAAATGTTTTTAGCTTCAAAAAGCTACTTTTTGATAAAATTAGAAAACTTAGTACCAAAAAGTAAATTTGGAGATATGAAAAGTTACTTTTTGATACTAAGGAAAGCTTGTTGAGGGGGCTACAAGGGGATGAGTGGAATACCTTAGAAATTGCACTTGCCACCAAAATTGACTATGTTTGAGCAACAAATGTGATCCATTAGATCAAATTGATCATAGGCATTGGATGCGTTGATGTATAAAATTGCACAGGTTCCAACACCAACATGGGAAGTTTCAAGAATGTGGGACTTTCTACCTGAAACAACCTCTAGATTTTAAAGAAGCTGGCTCTTCTCTATCTTAAATGGGTTTTGAGGAAAAGGGTAAAAACTAACAGGATTACAGATAATATTAAGCAAAACTAATTATGGCGATGCACCTGAATAAAAGTATCTTTCTCAAATTAAGCACAGTGAAACTATCCTCAAGATTTAGTTATATTAAAGAGCAGATACTGCATGATTAACATAAATAGATGCAATGAATAAAATCAAAGGCTCACAATTAGACACTTTGCAATGACACAGGAAATATCAACTAAGGCACATAACTCAGTCTTTCTCATTAATTTTTTAGCAACATAAAAGGCACAGATACATGCACAAGTACATTAACTTTCTAAATCAAGAATAACAAAATAAAGGCAAATGATATCCATTGGTCACAGCAAAAGTCTTCAACTTCTCTCTTAAATCTCTGATAGAAAAATTTCTCTAGATGTCTACAAATTGTATGAGTTTCTCTATATCCTCTCTCGATCTATTACAAATGTTACATATTTATAGCCTAAGATTGACTCTAGATTGTCTACAACAATCGAATCCTAATGGCCCAATAGAACTGAAGATAACTGGAAGTCTCTGACAGTTAAGATCTTTCAAATCTGCAACAGTTTCTCTTTCCTGCAAGCCCATTGGTTGTAACAAAATATGTGTGGCACACCTCCTTCTATAAGGGACAAACACTTGGCAACTTCCGCGCACTTGAAACTTAAAACTCTGTGACAGATGGCAGCGTGCATGGCTAAAAGAGAAACTCCTTTGTCTCTAGGGAAAGAAACAAAAAATTGACACTTGTCACGCTCCAAAGCACTTGAAACTATCCACGTGTCTTTCTCCGTAAGGCTCTTCAAAACTGTCTTTATTCGAGTGGACTCCACAGGCGACAACTGTCACAATCTGCAACACTTGAAACTTTAACACATTAAAAATGGGACCCACAACTTAAAGGTTCGGTAGTTTCAAAAGGAGGAAATAGGGACAGGTGGCAAACTCTGTAGGCATAATGACTTAACAGGTGGCGGCACCTGCATCACTGTTAGTAATATTAGAAACTTTTGAGACTCATGCAGAAGCTGACACTTGGCGTGTTTTGTGTTACTTAAGAAACATTTAATGATCACTAGAGAGAGGGTCAAAAACCTTTTAAATTTAATGCTGCATCTTCCACGTGGCGATCTCCACAGCTCGAAACTTAAAACTGTGGCTCACCATACATCCTCTACTTAGCATCCAAAATATATGGAAACAAACATGCGGAAGTTGACACTTGGCGGGTTCCACAGCAACATTAAAAGACACACGGTAGTCTCCACGCTCATACTAAAACTTAAGGGAGTGCCTCTGCTAATGGCACGTGGCACTCTCCGCAGGGTTGAAACATAAACATTGTTTGAAACATAACCGCTACGTGGGATGCTCCGCACCAAAGTTGTAACTAGAAACAAAATTGTGGCTTGAACTGAGGCTCGACACTTGGTAGCTCCCGCATGTAGCATTAGAAACCCACACAGAAAGACTTTGAAACACTCACAGAGACAAAACAAAAACCCGCGGATGCGTTGTGACTGAAACAAAATGTAGAGTCTTTGCACTCTACAGTTCTTGGTGATCAATAGGACTTTTGAGACTGCTCAAAAAGAACCCAAAACTGGCAAAAATATATGTATTTAAAATACAACATAGAGTCACAAATTTTGCAAAGCCGTCTGGTAAATAGACCATTCTGAATCAGAGAGTCCCTACTTACTCTATAAATCTTGAAAAGCAAAATCAAGATTAATAATATCCTTGTGGGAAAATGTCTGCAAAATTTGAACCGCGGCCTTTAACTGAAACTCTAGCTGGGCCATTGGTATCAACACATCTTCCACCTCTTGTACTGATGAAGAATCACTTAAACCCTGGAAAACTCTTTGATCATTTTACCTGGTTAAGAGCAGGGCCTTGATATCATCAATCATCAACACTGTATTATTATCTGGAAATGGTGAAGGAAGACCCAGTTGCACCAAATCCTCTATGTGTTTCTTCATATCTTTGACTCCTTCCTTTACAATATCTAGGAATTCTTGGCACTTTGTGGCTACGGAGTTGCAACTTAGAACCTCATTTACCTTTTTAGCAGCAATCATTCTGTCACTGATCCCTGTTGCTGACAGAATTTCATCTATTGTATCATATAGTTTCTTTAGCAAAAGTTGAGAGTTAGAAACTCTCAAAGAAATAGTAGACAGAGTGGCCTGAACTGAAGTTTCCACTTTCTCACACAACTGCTGTGCATTTAACAGAAATGTTAAGGATGGCCTTAGCTAGATAATCTCCTCAGAGATTCTTTTCGAAACTGAAACATACAACTCTTTGACTAGATTCAGAACTCTAGCATTCTGTGGTCTATTAGCTAACTCAATTGTTAGTTGTTTTGTTGTTTGTTGCTCTACCAGGAGTTGTGCTTGAATTGCACCAGTAGCATTCTGCTCACTCAGCAACTTCTACTGAAATTGTGTGACTTGCTACAACTTTTCTTGATACTTCTTTTCCAAGGTGGCTTTCTCTTGTCTCAGAACATTCACTACAACCTTTTCCTATGCTAGTTCAAATTTAAGAGAAGCATTTTGGGCCTGTGTAGCCTGATGTATCTGACAAGAAATAGTATTTTGCCACTGTTTATTCAGATTCTCTATCTCATTCTTCTTAGATTGAACCTCTCCAGCAAGGTTGCTACTATTTATCTTCTCCTGAGCTAAGGCATTTTCAACTTTCTACAACCTCCTAAACACTTTCAAATAATCAGTTGCAATAGCAGATGTAGTCTCATTAAGTAGCTCAACCCTATCCCGTGGTCTGAAAAGAGACATGTCAATAGCTACAACATTCATTGAATAGTCTTGAGGCTGCATATGCTCATTGGGCTTCACCACATTTGGAGACAAATGTGTGACTGTAAACTATTGTTGAATGGGGTCAAAAAGTGACCTCATGTGTGGCACAACAGGGCTTTTGTTTTCTTTCTTTCTCTTCTTGTCCATTCTGGCTTCTCTAGCCCCTTTTGCTATGTCTGCCTGGGCTTGGAAAGTGGGAGGTGAAGTAATGTATCCTCCAGCAAAGGGATGACCTTGAGGTAGGCCATAAGGAATAGCCAATAATTGTTGGCTAGGGGAAACTTTAGGAGGGGCTCTTTTTGGAACAGAGGGTGAAAAGAGTGGTAATGAAATGGCTTGTGAAGACATGGCATGAGGACTGGCAATTGGGGCAAGTAGTGATGTAGGCATAGCAGAAGTGGCAGGAGGTACAAATGTTTGGCTTATTTGGGTTGCCACTCCTATAGGGGAAAAGGGAGAAGAAACACTTACCTAAGGAGCAGCAGATGTGACTAGCATTTGCTGCTGCTATGGTTCAATTTCTTCCTTTGACTCTTCCTGTAGGTGTAGTTTCCTATGTTTCCTCAGCCTCTCTCCTGTTTCCTCTTCTATTTCTTTCTCTTCTACATTTACCACTACTGAGGGTGGCAAAGGAACAAAACTAGAACCCCCTGGAGCTAAAGCTACTTGAGTCCCTGTAGTTGGTGATGATACTGATATCACACCCTTTTGTTTCTCTAAGGTGCTGAGAGACTGGGGCCAGGAAGATACAGGAGTAGTAGATGAGGCCTGTCCTGTTTCTTGCATTGTGTGGGGGGGGCTCTTTTTCCTCTTTTGATTCCTCGCCCTTCTTCTAAACTTTACTTGTGTCAGGGCTAGAGACTGGGGAGGGATGCCACTCATCCCAAATTGACTCCCATTTCTCATATGTGTCAATATTCCTGAAAGAATGTGTTAACTCTGAAACTTCCTGCCTATACTTCCAATAGGCTTCAATCTTCTCCAGCCTGCAGTCTTGGGATTTCAATGACTTCTTCAAACTAGCAGACATTTTTATCTTAGGGTCATAAACCTTGTTTTTAACATAAACATTCTCCCATGGCCTAGGCCCTTCATAAGGCAAATTTGCTAGTTCCATATATAGGTCTGGGTTGTCTTCTTTAGGGTTTCTCCTATCTTCCCAAAAAGGCTGACCCTCATGTACCATTTTAGCATGGACCTTGTTGTTTCTGATCTAGGAATCCAGAAAACTGTCTGGGTCATACTTCCATTTATCTTCAATGATGAATAATCCAAGGGCAACTAGCTTTCTCATTAAAAGGTGCTCTGCATCTCTAACCTCTAGTGCCATATTTTTTCTCACCCATGGGATATCATACATCTTCTTCTTGTTTTTCTTGGTGCCAAACTCATTATCAACCACAGACACCTGCCAGGTTACTTATAAGAATGCTACCCTGGGGGTTAACTACAGAAGAGAAAGAGAATGAATTGTTAGAGGATGAACCGTACTTTTGTGAAAATCTTTATCCTGAATCAGCCTTTGTGTTAAATGCTTTTCAATTTCCTTTTGAAACTGAAAATGAGGTACTGATTGAAATAGAAGAGGTGCATGCCTTTCAACAGACAAATAAAAACCACACCTACAATTTAAGGAACAACACTAGGCTAGGAGGACCTTTCACCACTTCCATTCCTCCTAACAACTTCAATACACCCCCAGATCAGAATGCTAGCAACAATCCCACTATACTCAAAGCTAATCATCATATAAATAGTGGAACAATAGTACAAAAGGTCCAAAAAAGTAAAGCTGAAACAATAGAGACAACAAGATTAATGAGCTACTTGTCAGAGGAAATAAAGAAAATTAAGGTCAGTATACCTTTGAATGAACTATTGAAAACTCTAGGAATCAGAAATGCTTTTATAAAATCTCTGGATGCATCCATGACAAATGAGGTTGCTGCTGATATAGTTGTTCCTAATAGAGATTCACTACCTAAAGAGAAAAGTAAGAAAGTTGAGCACCCTTCCAATACAAATGTAGTAATGTATGTTGATAAGAAGGATGCTCTTGCTTTCTTGTTAACTATTAGATTGTGTGAGAAGAACATACACAATTGCATGGTGGACTCTGGTGCATTAGCCAACGTAATGCCCTTAGGGATATGTAAAATGCTCGGGCTGACTCCCACCAAATCTGCCAAGGTTGTCACACAGTTAGATAAAACTGAGGTTGGTGTGATAGGAGAACTAATGAACATTCAAATGCAATTAGCTTCAAACCCTAGGGTAAGCCAATTCATTGACATTCAAATAGTGGATATACCTATGAATTATGGAATGTTGCTGAGTAGGGATTGGTCCAAGACATGAAACGGATATATGGCCACTGATTTTTCACATATGTGGCTACCTTGGAGAGGTGTCCCAAACTAGATTAGAATAGAGGCAAAACCTAGGATGAAACACATGATAACAAAGTATAATCGAATGAATGAAATATTGTATGCTGCTATTGAACCTAGTGTTTATAGGATTACTAACAATGGGGTACAAATTGAAGAGATCATGATGTTAAACTTTAGAAAAAAACATGTCAGCAAGGAGACAACATTATTCATTGGGTCTGATGGAAATTCTTTGGATGAAGAAAATAGTGCAATGGACAAATTTGGTCATGCCATTAGACAAGAGATGGAGGAGTGCATTAAACAAAATCTGCCAGTCTAATGTAAACTGTATAAGGATAGATGTAGAGTTCACAATAGGCCACATTCTAAGGAAAGTTGTGGAATGTGCAAAGACATCATTGAATATGAATACAAAAAATGCATAAAGAGGGTAGGGTTGCAAGAGGGAAATGTAAATCCTGACCAACCACAGAGATACCTTCAGAGTAATGTAGATGCTCTGATTTCAGATTTAGAAGAGGGAATAAAGGACAAGGGTAGTTGTCTTTCTGATTTGCAAGCTGAAAATACACATATGCAAGTTGACCAAATAGAAATACCCATGAATAAATAGACCATCACCTCACAAGTGATAGAAGAGAAAAAACATGCCAAGGTAAAAGGTCAGAAAAGTAAAGATGGCATGTGGACGCTAAAATGTGATGGGTTTAAATCAAAACAGGGTACGGGTGCAAGTGTTGAACTCATAGATCCTCAGGGTAAATCATATCTGGCAGCATATAGACTGCCGTTTTCCTGTCCTAACAATATTGTTGAATATGAAGCCTTAATTTTGGGACTTGTCATGGCCATCAAGAAAAGGGTGAAAACGATTAAGGTATTTTCAGACTCTGAACTAGTAGTCAGGCAAGTAAGGAAACTATATGCTTGCAATTACAAGAGAATGATTTGTTACAGACATAGGGTATGGGGTTTAATAGATTCATTTGATGCTTTCAACATAGAGCATATCCCTAGAGAGCTGAACCACAGGCCAGATGCACTAGCAGTTACTGCTAGCACACTAGAGCCCTTGACACTATTAGGTCTGAGATGATTTGCTGTTGAATTAATTAATGTTCCTAGTATCCCAGACAATGTTACACATTTTTAGGTATTTGGAGGGGATCAGCAAATTATTGATTTTTTGACTTGTAATGAGGTATTTGAGGCTCAAATCATTGATGAACAAGAAAGCCCTGAGATAACATGGGATGAAGAGGATATAATCAACTTGAAGAGCAACTTCTTACCCAAAGGAGTAATTGAATTAGAGCATATCTTTGACTTTGATGGAGTAATAAGACATAAGGACTTGCCTAAATCAGAGGGGGGTAGGTGTGATTCACACAACTTAGGGACAAAACAAAATCCACAAACTGTGCTGATCGGAAAGGCTTGCTCTGAGAAAATAAGAAAAGAAATTGTAGATGCTTTGAAAGATTACAAACACATCATAGCATGGACATATGTAGAATTGAAAACATATGATAAGTCCATCATAACTCATGTGATACCTTTGAGACCAGAGGTTAAGCCATTCAGGTAGAAATAAAGGCATGTGAATGCCATTTTAGAACCCTTGATATTTGAGGAGGTTAAAAAATTGTTGTCTTCCAGAATAATCTTTCCAGTCAGACATTTAGCTTGGGTAGCTAACCTAGTACCAGTAAGGAAGAAAAATGAAGACATCAGGTTATGCGTAGATTTTAGGAACTTAAACAAAGCATCTGAAAAGGATAATTATCCTCTGCCTCCAATAGATGAAGTGCTGCAAGTAGTGAACGGGGCAAGGATGATGTCTTTTTTAGATGGTTTCTCAGGCTATAACCAGGTTTTAATTGATAGAGATGATAGATTAAAAACCACCTTCACTTGTAAGTGGGGAAACTATGCATATAGAAGAATGCCTTTTGGTCTGATCAATGCAGGTGCCACTTTTCAGAGAGCCATGGACATTGCATTCTGTGGATTATCAGGTAAGTGCATTGTTGTGTATATGGACGATCTGACTGTGTATTCCAAGGATGCATCCACTCACGCTAAAGATCTCAGGAAAAGACTTAAACGATGTGAGAGGTATGGAATTTCCCTTAACCCTAAGAAATGTTCATTTGGAGTAACAGAAGGTAAATTACTAGGGCATGTCATTTCTAAAGATGGAATATCAATTAACCCAAATAGAATAGAATCAATAAAAAATTTGCAAATACCAAACAGTAGGAAAGAGTTGAAATTATTTTTTGGTAAAATTAACTTTGTGCGGAAGTTTATCACGGGTTTTGCAGAAATCGTGCAGCCGTTAAATGCCATGTTGAAAAAAGATGCGCAGATGGAGTGGATGCTTGTGGCTAGGGCTGCATTCGAAGATATTAAGCAGGCCATTTCTAATGCTCCTGTACTAGAAAGCCCAGACTACACCAAGATGTTTTATATCTACTCCTTTGCATCCTCCCATTCAGTCGCGACTGCCTTGATGAAGAAGGGTGTAGACAATGAGGAAAGACCCATTGCTTTTATGAGCACGCCTCTTAAGGATGCACAACTGAGATATCTGGACACCGAAAAACAAGCATTCACACTAATGAGTGTCGTAAAGAAATTTAGGCATTATATTCTGCGCAGCCAGATCAAGGCCATAGTGCTGGATGTAGTAGTGAAGATGCTGCTGATGCAGAATGAACTGGGGAAAAGAGGGCCAAATGGATCACTGCGCTACAAGAGTTCAACATGGAAATCATTCCCATGAAGCTAGTTAGAGGGTAGGTGTTGGTGCAAACAATAGAAAACACAGACTGAGATTTGATAAAATAGTAGTATGTACTAAATTCCTAGGATGCATCAGATTGGTATGGTGATTTAAACACTTTTCTAATATCTGGAAAGTACCCTAATAGGATGAAAGCTTCTCAGAGGAGAGCTTTGAAGATTAAAGCACAAAAATATATGGTACAAAGAGGTCTTCTACTCAGGAAGAACCATGACAGAATTTATCTGAGATGTCTAAACCGAGCTGAAGCGGATAGGGTGTTGACAGAATTGCATGACAAATACGGAACTGGCCATGGTTCCTATCTAGCTACAACACACAAAATATAAAGGGCGGGCTACTACTGGCCTATGATGTTCAAAGATATAGAGAGTCACATTAAAAGTTGCCACACCTGTCAGACTGCAGCAGATAAAGGAAGAAATCAAACCAATCCATTAGAGCGTATGATTGAGTCAAGACCATTTGCACAATGGGGCCTGGATTTCATCAGAGTCATCAATCCTCCATCTTCTGTAGGACACAAGTTCATATTGACGGTGACTGACTACTGTACAAGGTGGACTGAGGCCACATGCTACAAGTTCTCCACAACTAAGGTAGTTATGAAGTTTCTTGAAGAGAACATCATAACTAGGTTTGGAACTCCCTATTCATTGGTATGCGATAAAGGCCCTGCTTTCTCTTCTTTGAAGTTTTCCAAATGGGCATTTGAATATGGGATTGTTTTAAAGTTTTCTTCAAATTATTACCCTCAAGGTAATGGGTTAGCTGAGTCTACGAACAAGATTTTATTAGACATAATCAAGAAGCTAATTGCAAAGAGTCCTAAAGAGTGGAATACCTTGTTAAAATATGCATTGTGGGTAGATAGGACCAAGTTTAAAACAACCTTAGGTAGTGCACCTTACCATTTAGTTTATGGGACTGATCCCATACTTCCAGTAAATCTGAGAATACCAATCTAGAAGTTTGCCAATGAGTATTTAGGCTTTGATAATCATAGGGAAGCCAGGATAGTACAAATGTTACAACTAGATGAGAAAAGAGGTCAAGCCATCAAGAAATTTGCCAAACACCAAGCAGTAGTTAAGAGGTGGTTTGATAAGAGGGAAACAGTCAAAACATTTAGGATATCAGACTTAGTGCTGTGTTGGGATAAAGCACATGAAAAGAAGGGGAGTCATGTAAAATTTGACAAACTATGGTTACGTCCATTACAAGTCTCATAAATAGTAGGAGATAATACATTTAGACTCAAAACCTTGACTGTGGAAGATGTACCATTATCAGTTAATGGCCAACATTTGAAACACTACTTCTAGGCTTGAGGTATAGGGTAGTCCATTTTGTGTAATATAGTGTAAATAGTGTACAGCTTTCTCTTTTTGTTGTTTTCTTTTGTTATTTCTTTTGTAGGTTAGTTGTTTGTACATTTTTGTTTTGTTTCTTTCCATTTTGCTATTTTTGTTTCTATTTTGCTGTTTGTACAGTCTTCTTTTGCTTTTTTTTTTGTTTTTTTTTTGTATAGTCTGTTGTTGGTTTGTTGTTGTCTCCTCAATAGGGATCTTTGTTTTCCTTTAGAGTATTAAGGAGCAAACTAACAACCATCAAAAACTGTATAAAATTTAGAATATTCAAGTTAACCATTTGCAATTTATGCATAACTTGTTGTGAAGGTCATGAATGTAGAGAGTTGATGAGCTTCTAAAATTTTGTATTCAATAATAGTGATTGAGAATTCAAGGGAAGTTTCTCATGATGATACACCTAAAATCCTTGGGTTTGTTGAACTTACCAGTGTAGATATTAGGTGAAAAATCAGAGGTCACCCTTGCTACCATTACAATTCTTAGCTTAATTCTAGCAAGTGACCATTCCTTGCATCATGAAGTTACAACTGCAATATCTTATGAAACCTCTTTCAATATCAATAAAATATAAAATATAAAAAATAAAGAAATAAAGTGGATTATACTGAAAATCCAGATTAAGCCATCTAAGTAACTCTACCAGGGCTATAGACGCTCGCTGGCAGTGGGGCTCTACTTAGGAGAATTGGAACGATAACCTTGCCGGGGCTATGGACACTTGCTGGCAGCAAAGCTCTATCCGGTTGGCTATGAGGGAATGTCCTCACCTACGTAGGCTAATATCAGTCACTGTTTTGTTTAACCGATCTTCAAGATGAGGATAATTAATCACGTGCACACACTTAAACTAAAAATGAAAATTCATGCACCCTTATTGAATACCTTAGGTCTCAAGTTGAATAATAATTTGCAGGAAAGATAGTTGGAAGTTATGGATTTATTTCATTTAATTTCCTTGAATACTTTGAATTTAATTGTTTTGTTTGGTTGCTAGTTGTTGTGATGTTCACAACACACCCCATTTTACTCCTTAGCAAAATGAGGACCCCTGTCGTGGCTTTGCTTTTTTGCTTTTTGTGTGTGGGTATGTTTGGTGGTAAAGGGAAAAGAGGGTGAAAATTGCAAACTTTGTTAAAAATAGTGAAAAGTGCATTTTCAGTACTAGTGCATAATATGGTTGGATTCCTTGTGAAAAATGAGCTAGGGTTACTTTTTGAACCATCTTAAAATTCACCATATTTTGCAAGTTATGAGCATTTTTGTAAAATGTACAAGGGAAGGGTTTCCTGTTTGCATATACAAAGTCCTTTGTATATCGCTTTCCATATACAAAGTCATTTCTAAATGCAAAGTTGTTTTTATGCATAGCTGCAGGGCACATACAAGCTGATTTGCATTGCATACATACAAGTGCGGACCCGAAAACTTATAAAAGGGGGTAAATTCTTGGTATGTTTCGCACTTTGTATATACATATTTCCGTCGCATACATTTTAAGGTTTATACAATGGCGGAACCGAAAAGTTATTGAAAACAGTTAAGTCGATGTATATTTTGACTTTGTATATTGAGACATACAACCAAAAATACACTACATGGAACTAAAGAGTTATCAAACAATGTTCATTCTTTGTATAAGTCCGGCTTGTATATTTACACATACATTGTGATATACAACAGTTTATACAACCACCGGAATCGAAGACATTATGGAATGAAGTTAGCTCTTTGTACATTTTGAGTTGTATATTATCAAACATACATTGTGCACATACAAGCCAGAATCCAAATGATTTTGAAATTGGATTTATCCTATGTATCACGTCCGACTTGTATATCGAGATGTACATTTCGAAGCATGCATTGTAGAGTGCATACAATGCGAAATCCAAAAGGGGGTTAAAAGTGGTTAATTTGTTGTATCACATCCGACATGTATATCGAAGGATACATGGATTTAAGCAAGGGAAATGGCGGGAACACGGAGAGATAGGTTTTTGAGGTATTTTTGGAGCCCGAATGCATGTTTTTTTGGTCAACGATGGTTGACCCAACTATTTTTTTAGCATTGTATATGCATTTGACTCGCATTTTTTCACGGATTTGGGGCCCAATTTCCACGTTCACACAGTCATGCCTTGATTTATTAATTGTTATTTTTCCTGCAAGTTCATTTGGTAAAAGGGGTACTTATTGCTTATCCATTTTTTGCAGGTTTGCAGTTAAATAGAGGAGTTGGAACTTAATGGCGGTGACATCACAGAAAAGGAAATCAGATCTTAGGAGCAGAGGAAGATAAGGATGGAATGTGAAAATTCAAGGGTCTTCATTGATGAAGACATAATGCAGATGAAACATTATTGCAGCAGACAATAGAAGTTATTACTGAGCTGCTAGGGTTTCCAGAAGGGCATATTTCGCCCAGATTTGATGTATGCTCAGAGATATTTTGGGAGACTTGTTCTCCAGCATTTATTGCTGTAACCAAAGGTTTGAACCATTGCTTAACTAGGGTTTTGAGTTATACTGAGGACAGATCAGTCAAGTATATATTGTGCCTCTGTACACTGTAATACTTTACACAGGGATTTTTAGAAGATAGCCAACACTTGTAACTAGTTTTAGCATTTTTTAAAATAGAGGGACCTTTTAGTTTAGAGGTAGAAGGAGGTCACTTGTGTCTACAACAAGGAGTGTGTGGAACATCTTGTCTCCTTGCTGTATCTGTAAAGCTTGTAAGTTTTCTGTAATTTGATCAATGAAGCTAAGAGTCATTCAGACATTGTAAATCTTATATGACTATCTGTTTCTAATACAATTGAATCTGGAATTCTACATCTATCTTCTGAGTGTTTTCTTGCTCTTCATTGTGTTCGAAACATTTTCTCTTAGAGCTTGCAATTTTAAGTGTATGTTTGTGAAAATGCTCAGAACTTACATTTAAGGTTTTAGTCTGTGGATTTGATCAAATTGCTGCATTATTTACAAAGTGCATAACAGAACAATTAGATCCTTTGAGTAGAGTGAATGAAGTTTAGATTAGATCTTTCTAACTTTTCCCAACCCATCTAAAAATACTTAACTTAAAATGCAGAAATTTAAAGGAAACTGTTTCATATTTGAAAGAAGCATGCATAGTTGAGTTGAAAGTAGATAGTTTTCATATTATTGAAGAGGAGAAAGCTTGCAATAATATAAATCATTCAAAGCTTGCTAACATAGTAACAAGTTTAGGCAAAAGGGAATGATTAACATGCTGATATTTATGATCTTTTGCATAGTTTGAGTCCAGTAAACCAACAAGAAACCCTATATCACGTAAGGCCCCTTGAACATTACAGCTTCACATCGACCAACTGAATTTTCCCAACAGGTCAAGACCTGACCATATTAAACTTGGGATTAAGTGAATCTTAACCGATTCCTTCATATCTTTCAAGTCAGTTTTGGTTCATTTTATGTGAATTTTAACTAATTGTTATGACTGTGTTAAAACAATCACCAACAAGATCCTTCTTAAGCAATAGTGTCATTGGTCTAATTAGACCTGCAAAATCAGATATGAATCGACTAGCAAAGTTGATTTTCCCTAGAAAGGATTGAACTACTTTTTTATTGACTGGTAGAGATAGATTCATTATGGCAGTAACTTTTTCTGGATCAATAGATACTCCTTCCTTTGACTATATATGTCCTAATAGTTTACCCTGAGGTACTGTAAAGATACACTTCTTGGGATTCAGGGATATTCCAAACTCTTGGCATTTCTTAAAAACAACCTCTAAATGATCAACAACATTTTTAGAGAAAATAGTGAGGTCATCTAGATAAATCAGGATGATTTTATTTATAAGCTCCCAAAATGCTACATCCATTGCTCGTTGAAAAGTAGCGCCAACATTTGAAAGGCCAAAAGGCATTTTAGCATATGCAAATGTTTCCCACTTTGTAGTGAATGTAGTCTTATGCTGATCTTCATCTGATAACCAAATCTAATTGTATCCAGAGAAACCATCTAGCAAGGAAAACCTTTTTGACCCAGCCACAGTCTGTAAAATCTGTTCCATAGAGGGCAGGGGATAATGATCTTTCAAAGATGCTCTATTCAAATCCTTGAAATCTACACAAAGTCTTATGTCACCATTCTTTTTTGTTACTGGCACTAGGTTTGATACCCTAGTTGAGTGCTTAATTGGAAAAATAATCTTTGATTCTAAGAGCTTTTGCAACTCATCCACCATTAAAGGTTCAATTCTAGGATTCATTGGCCTTTGCTTCTGTCTGACTGGTTTAGATCCTTTAGTAAGTTCTATGGTGTGTTGGATGATATCTCTATTATAGCCATGCAGGTCTTCATAGGTCCAAGCAACCACCCTATCATACTTTTCACACAAATCAATCAGCCTTTCTTTTTCTTCTTGGGTTGTGGAATTTCCAATTTTCAACCTTCTTCCTTCACTAACTTGGATTTCAGAATAATCTTCCTTATTTGCCTGAAACTTCCTCTTCTCTAGGCTCACATCCTCTGGGTAAAACAAGTTTTCTAAAGTAATCAATCCTTTAGGAAGTTTATTGACTTGAGCTAGATAATTTGGTCACCATATGCTTCTTCAATTTTGGGATGTAATTGATCAACAAACTCACCTGATTGTTGTAAGAATGAGAGTACTTGGAAATCATTATCAAAAACTTGCCAATTTTGGTCATTGTCTAGGATAGTTGGCCTTACTATAACTTTGATTGACTCATTATTAACTAACAGATCACTTGCTGGGTCAAACTGTGAACCAATCTGGGCCATTCTATCTGCCTCAGAATTTTGGGCTCTGGGAACTACCTCAACATTGAAAGCTTCAAAACCATCTATTAAGTCCCAAATTTTGTGCCTATAGGATCTCATTCTTACATTTTTGGCTATTGCCTTTTCTTTGATTTGTTTTACTACCAATTCTAAATCTCCTTTCACTATTAGATTCTTTATTCCTTTTTTCTTTGCCAACATAAGTCCATGCACCAGAGATTCATATTTAGCATCATTATTGGTACAGGCAAACTAAAAATAGATGGCTCTTAAAATTTTCTCACCATTTGGGGCAGTAAGGCAAATTCCTGCTCCAGCACCATTTTTACTTCTAGCCCCATCAAAATTTAGGGTCCAGATTCCTCAGTCTTTTTTAGATTCTTGACTTTGTGATGCTTCTTTTCTTAAAACATTAGGGATCTCTTAGTTCTCCTCAAATATAACATAAGTGCCTAGACCTGTAGAGTCATAATTTCCATAGGGATCACTCTGCATCATAGTCAATAACTAATTATTCTCTTCTTCCTGTTGGTCATGTTCAGTCCAGTCACCTAATTCTTCAACAAAGATTCTCTCTTCCTTATTTAACATAGCATGGGCTACTTCTAATTTTGGGGTTGGTTCATTTGTGATATGGTCTTTGGATAATGGTTCTAACAATATTTTCATCTTTGTCCCATATTTGGTTCGCAGGATGAGGTGTGACCAATCTAGTGACATGTAACCTCTTATATTGGCTATGAAATCTCTGGATAAGCATTGACCAAATACAGGGAGAATATTTATGACTACCACATCCTGATTTACAATTATATTGGGGCAAGTATATAGTTGCAATGGGAGTTGTTTAATTTTCCCTATTGTTTGTATAGATTTCCCATCCAACTGCATGACTCCTCTTGTAAGTGGCTCATATTTTATTTTCAAAGCATCTGCTATTTGCTTTGGCATTACTGTAGTACTGGCCCCAGAGTCTATCATTGCATTATGCAACAGTTTCTTCCCAACTATTAGAGTCAAATAAAAGGGATCTCATTTAGATTTACCTACCTCAAATGCATTGTTCAATAGGGCTGTTGTCTGTAGAGGTAAAGTATCTTTGAGCTGCAGCTTTTCTTTATCAGCAAATCCTCCTTTAGCACCAGTGTGTTTAGTGACTTCTTGGCCTTGCAGAGCTTCTTGCAATAGTGACTTCTACTTAGGAATAGCTAACATATCCCAGATTGATACATGCGTTGGAGTTCTTTTTAGCTGATCCACCACATTCATAGGTCCTAATGCTTGGGTCTTTGAATAATAAGGGTACCTTGTCTTTTCCAGAATTTGTCTTGAAGCTACTTGATTCTGCACAGGCTAAGGTATTTCTTGTCTAGAGACTGTGTTCTGATGATTTTGAAATGGAGGAGCTCCCATGATCTCATTATTAATGACTTTAGGCTGCTCCATCCTCCTCCTCTTTGATCTGGTATAATAGTTTGACTGTACCAATGGTTTCTTTGAAGTAGATGCCTCATTCAGAAACACTGAATCTTCCTCTTCAATCCATGAAAATAGAGCATGTTTAGGATCTATTTCCTCTTCTTGTTGTATGGACATCCCTTGCATCTGGGCTACCATGGCTGCATTTTGTACACCAGGAGACTGATATGGTGGAGTGTTAGAAGTTGCAAATTGTCCTTCTAACCCTCTCTATTCCACTATCTTTTGCTGTAAGTTTCCTCTGGGGCAGTCTCTGGGCATATGGGCATTGTTGTAGGGAAAGCACCAAGCATTTGTGCCATCTGCAAAATTATTTTGCCCTAGAACAATTTCCCCATTGGGATTAGGAGGAACAGTTTGTAAGGGTGTAGGGACTATAACCAACTGGTTTGAAGGCTGAGGATTAGCTTGCCTTTGAGGGCCTTGATATTGATTTGGCTGAAAGGGAGATCTATTTCCTTGGTAACCTTGGTAAGGGGGCTTCGGATAAGGATTTTGTTGTCTCTTTAGATTAATTTTCTCATTTGAGAAGGTTCTTAAAATATTCTTGACATCATCCATTTTAGATGATTGAACAGGGGTGGTTACCTTAGCAGGTTGTTGAGGAAATGAATACATAGACACAGGTGGGGTTGTAGGATTAGCGGCTTCTTGGGGTAAAGGTAAGGTAATTTCTAGGAACATAGGCATAGGAGGCCTTGGGGGCAATTTTTCAGCATCTATTAAGTTATTTTCAGCCTTGACTGCCAACTCATATGGTTCTGGTAGTGTCTGACCTCCAAGAGACTGAATCATTACTGATATATCTGAGTTTAAAGCTTTGAGATAAAACACAATAGCCATACCTGGTAATGGTCTTGCTGTAGCAGGAATTCTCTCCCATGTCTTTTGAAATCTTGAGTTGAAATCAGTCATGGCTTCTTGTGGTGCCCTTTTAATAGTAATCAATTGTTGCAGCAAGGAAGATTTATCACCCTTTTCTTTAAACCTTGCAAAGAAAGCATCACCAAGCTGATCCCATGTAGATATTGTGTTTGGGGTTAAAGAACTATACTAGTCCAGAGCCTTCCCTTTGAAAGAAGTTGCTAACAGTCTTATGGCCACATTCTGTTGAGTGATAACATGTACTGCACAGACGTCAGATACATCTTGCAGATGCTCTTCAGGTGTCTTGAAATCTTTGCCTCTCAACTTAGGTAGAGCCTTCAGAGCATTAGCTAGAATAGCATCCCAAGTTGCTGGTGGTATTGGGAGAATTAGAGGACTGCCAGTGCTCTAATTTGCATAGTTCCTTGGGGCTACAGGTGCTCCCATATTTACTTGTGCTGCTGCAAACTGATTCACTCTTCTTCCTAGAGTAGCTACTAATGGTGGAAAAAGAATGCCTAGGTCAGCGGCAGATTGTGCTCTTGTTGTAGGTCCACAGCTCTGGCTCCTTATTGCTCTCTGGCTCATACGATCTTGACAGATACTTCAAGAAAGGTCCCACCGGGCATGCCAAAAACTGTTGATGTATAAAATTGCATAGGTTCCAACACCAACATAGGAAGTTTCAGGAATATGGGACTTGCTACCTGAAACAACCTCCAGATTTTAAAGAAGCTAGCTCTTCTCTATCTTAAATGGGTTTTGAGGAAAAGGGTAGAAACTAACAGGATTACATATAATATTAAGCAAAACTAATTATATGCGCCTGAATAAAAGTATCTTTCTCAAATTAAGCACAGTGAAACTATCCTCAAGATTCAGTTATATTAAAGAGTAGACACTGCATGATTAACATAAATATATGTAATGAATAAAATCAAAGGCTCACAATCAGACACTTTGCAATGACACAGGAAATATCAACTAAGGCACATAACTCAGTCTTTCTCATTAATTTTTCAGCAACATAAAAGGCACAGATACATGCACAGGTACATTAACTTTCTAAATCAGGAATAACAAAATAAAGGCAAATGATATCCACTGGTCACAGCAAAAGTCTCCAACTTCTTTCTTAAATCTCTGACAGAAAAATATCTCTAGATGTCTACAAACTGTATGAATTTCTCTATATCCTCTCTTGATCTATTACAAATGTTACATATTTATAGCCTAAGATTGACTCTAGATTATCTTCAATAATCAAATCCCAATGGCCCAATGAAACTGAAGACAACTGGAAGTCTCTGACAGTTAAGATCTTTCAAATCTGCAACAGTTTCTCTTTCTTGCAAGCCCATTGGCTGTAACAAAATATGTGTGGCGCACCTCCTTCTATAAGGGATAGACACTTGGCAGCTTTTGCGCACTTGAAACTTAAAACTTATGGCAGATGGCAGCATGCGCAGCTAAAAGAGAAACTCCTTTGTCTCTTGGGAAAGAAACAGAAAATCGACACTTGTCACACTCCGCAACACTTGAAACAATCCACGTGTCTTTCTCCATAAGGCTCTTCAAAACTATGTCTTTATTTAGGTGGACTCCGCAGGTGACAACTGTTACAATCCATAGCACTTGAAACTTTAACACATTAAAAATGGGACCCACAACTTAAAGGCTCGGTAGTTTCAAAAGGAGGAAATAGGGACATGTGGCAAACTCCGCAAGCATAATGACTTAACAGGTGGCGGCACCTGCATCACTGTTAGTAACATTAGAAACTTTTGAGACTCACGTGAAAGCTGACACTTGGTGTGTTCCACGTTACTTAAGAAACATTTAATGATCACCAGAGAGAGGGTCAAAAACCTTTTAACTTTAATGCCGCATCTTCCACGTGGTGATCTCCGCAGCTCGAAACTTAAAACTGTGGCCCACCATACATCCTCTACTTAGCATCCAAAATATATGGAAACAAACACGTGGAAGATGACACTTGGTGGGTTCCACAGCAACATTAAAAGACACACGATAGTCTCCGCGCTCATACTAAAACTTAAGGGAGTGCCTCCGCTAATGACACGTGGCACTCTCCGTAGGGTTGAAACTTAAACACTATTTGAAACATAACCGCTATGTGGCACGCTCCGCACCAAAGTTGTAACTAGAAATAAAATTGCAGCTTGAACTGAGGCTCGACACTTGGTGGCTCCCGCATGTAGCATTAGAAACCCGCACGGCAAGACTTTGAAACACTCATAGAGACAAAATGAAAACCCGCGGATGCGCTGCGACTGGAAAAAAATGTAGAGTCTTTGTACTCTACAGGATGTAAAGTTGAAAACTTACTATTGTAAAGTTGATTTTCATAATTAGATATCTAAAAACTCATTGTAAGGGTTGGAACTTTATAGAAAAAGATTTAGTACTTGTCGGAATAGGTTGAGAACTAGTGAGTTATTTTTGGTGTTTGTTGGGGAAAGTCATTGGAGAAATACTTGGAAATAAATTGTACTTTTGATTTTAGAGCAAATACATAGTATTTTCTAAATTTTCATGATATTATCATGGTTTTATCCACACCAATTTTGAAAATTGTTGATATTTGTCAATATTTCAAGCTTAATACAAGTTTGATTCATGGTTTCTAGTCAAGATAATGAATATGAATTGTTGAGATTTATTGAACTTGTCATCATACAAAGTTGGTTTCATGATTTATAAACACCAAGTTGAGTTTTTCTCTCATTTTTAGATGTAGATTAATGGATATTTGATGAATATGAAAATTTTTCATGCCCTTAGTGGTTTGCTGATTATAAATTGCTTTGTGTGGTTATCTTGAACACACATAAATTCACCATTGAAGATTGCACCTTCTTGAAACTTAATTGTTGACTTATTATTATCAAATCAAGAATGGTTAAAATGTTTAAAAACTTTTATATCCATTTATGAGGCTGAAATGCTGGAAAAGGATTGGGTTTTAGTTATTTTTCTCTCTAACCTTTCTCTATCTTGCCCTGCTTTCGCACTTTTTTATTAGATCTAATTAGTTTAGAGTTAGAATAGGACTTTCAAACTTGCATATTTATATTGTAATGTTGATATTTCATGAATGCAAGTTGATATATTGTTGGTCATAAGATAAAATGATAAATTTTATGGCAATATATGTTTGGATCAGTTTGCTTAGGTGTTGCTAAATCTAAAAACTAATTGGTTTATGTGTATTTTAACCTTGCATGTTGAAAGTTTGTCCAAATTTATGTAAGGCCCATTGTTGGAATATCAAAAGACATCAAACACTGAGTTATCTTGTGAAGGCCAAGACCTAGTTGGGAGAAACCATGGGGTATTCATTTTCTAATTCAATGGGATTTGATTCCTTTTAGGAGAGATAAGATACTTGGAATTTTATCTAATTTGTTGAGTGCAAAACACCCATCAACAAGTCTAACCTAGAAAAGGTAAGTAGCCAACTAGATCTATGAAATGCTATTTACACTAACAACCCCCTTAAGTGTAACTTATGAAGATTAAATACAATGATAATGGGTCCCAATTATTAGGCCATGTTAGGTACCCATGTACAAAAAGAATTCTCATAAACGAAGTAGAGGAGAAAATCTAGTGGGAAATAAAACTCCTCTCCAAAAGAGAAAAGATACATAAGAATGTACAAGTGAAGAATAAAGGAGGACTCAACATGACCTCCCAGGGACTAGTAATATTAGAAAAGTACACAAAATGTATGCCTCATAGGAGAGATAATGAGAAACTATGAACCCACATAAGATGAGAGATCCTATAGTGCTAATTGGTGCTCAAAGAAGAATGCAAAATGTGATCCCTGGATGTCAAAAAATATTTCTCCCTTGTGGAAGAAATAGAACTACAAATAGGTGCATGTAATCTTCTATGTGAGAATATAAATGTGAGTCTCTAAATTTTTCACATGATTCGAAGGCAAGAAAAAATCTATGAAAGATGCTTAGGTGTAACTCCATGTGAAATATAATATAGAAAAGGATCCAAAGATGTAGTTGTGGGGATAACAACATTGATGTGGTTGTCATCAAAAGTGTCTACCAAATCTGTAATATTAGATTTAATAAACATTTATACTATGTTTTTCAAGTAATCATCCCAAAAAAACTATAGTGGAAACACAAAAATGGAGATCATGTTTTCTTGAGTCATTGAAAACCATAGATGTAGTAACACTAAATTTTGAAAGAGTAGGAGACGTAGGAGATATGATATTAGTACAAGGTGTGGGAACCAATGTGGAGGAAAGAACTCCAAGGTTCAAATAACCAAACTAATTCTCCTTATGCAATTTGAAGGTATCAGTATTATCTATACTCAAACAACCATCAAAGTCATTATAACCAGATAAGGAAAAAAGAGTATAATCTAAAATAATGATCAAACTCTCTAATACAAATAATTTCTCTACTCTACAAATCTTGTATGATCATTGAATTTGGTGTGAAATCAATTAATTTCCCTATCCCACTATGTATGATTTGGTAAATGGAAAGGAGATTATGTGACAAGGAACATAAATTACATATTAAATGTGCCTTCACCAATGTCAATAGTACCTTTTCCATAAGATATCATATATATTTTATTACCCATGAGAACTAGTGGGAATTAACAAGGCTAGAAAGAAGAAAATATTTCTCTTGATGCAACCATGTGATGCGAAGCCCCTGAATCACGAAGCCACTTTTGTGTTGTAGAATTTGTGTAAGCAAAGAGTTTCATATCATTTTTCTTATCTATTTCTAACTTTGACATTGATGATGTTAGAGAAGAAGAAAATCCACCTATCTTTGGTGAAGGCAATTTGATATTATTCTTTTGTAAAAGATGTCTTAATTCATTATTTTCCTTTTTAAAACATTGGTGTTCTTCATGCCCAATTTTCTTGCAATAACAAGATGTGGTCCTTAGAATTTTTCCATTTCGATGAGGAAGATGAATCAATTGAAGCTTGTGATTTTAGTCCTTTATCTAGATCCTTGTTTTATTTCTTTACCTTATTATTTGAAGCCTTTTGTTCAATAGCAACAAGAGCATGTGGTTTTGTATACTTAAGCTTACCTATTTGAATTAGCTTATCTTGCTCCTTTGTTAGAGAAACAACAAAATTAGCAAGTTAAGGCATAGTGAAGCATGCACCAAGAGCACTCTTTGTAGCATAAAAAGTAGAAACATGCACTAAATAGTGGGGATCTAGCTTTGATAAAAACACTAAAGACCAATTGGTCACCTTGATTTTGTATTCCACATTGTTTGAGTTGGAACCTTAGTAAATTTAGTTTTTTTAGGAAGTCATAAATTATGTTTAAGTCACTTGGATTGAGACTTATTAGTTCATTCTTGAATTGATTCCATCTCATTATATCTTGTTTTCCAAACAAATTTTCTAATGTAGTCCATACTTAATTAGGTGTAGTGGTTGATTCAATGTGAAAGAGAAGATTGGGGGAAATAGACATACATAGTGTGCCATAGGCTTCATCACTTCTATTATACCATTTTATTTTTTCTATTACTTAAGTAGGTTCTTGTTCCAAACACATTGTGACTCTATATGACCGTAATTTCTTGAGTTAAATTTCCATTTTACATTTCCACTCATAGAAATTAAATGGAGTTAGGATTAGAACCATTTTTTAGAATTAAAGGCAAGAAGACACGAGACAACCCCTGATATTATCAAAATGAGCCTCCTAGCAAGGTACAATGATCAATTGTTGTGATTTTTACAAGTTGTAAGCTTGAATAGACTATTTATAAATTATGGTGATTTTTATATTTTTTGAAAAAATAGGCTTGAATTGACTAATTTCCAACAATATAATCAATTTCTTTGTCCTTTTCTAATGGATTTAAAAAAAAATGAAAAATTCTAATAAATGGGGTGAAGTTTCTACCTTGTCAAAATTTAATACAAAAGATTAACTTCAAATGCCTTAAAAATATAAAAAATAGTACAATTTTCCAAAATAAACTTCAACACTATGTAGTGGATAGAATCAAATTTTTATTGACTATAAATATATTAAAATACACCTCTTGTTTTTAAATTTATAGTGAAAAGAAAATTAATACCCCTTGTAGAAGTAATGGACTAGACCTGGCGGCCTATTGGTGGTCAGTGGGTGGTTGTAGGGTGGAGCCCCTAGTATCTAGTAGTGATGCAATGGAAAATCTAGGTGACACCAATCAAGAGAGGAGGTAGTAAAGGTTAGGAGAAATGATAGGTAGGGTAACCATGACCTTGTGTGAGTTGAAATTAGAGAGAGTAGTCTTTGTTCTAACAATGATAGAAGATACAAAGTAGATAGAGGGATAGTGCTGATGGCGCTACTCATAGCCGTGGGCAGTTAGTGGAGCCTAAAAGTTAGCTTAGGACACCCCCTATAGTCTACAATCCAATTGGATGATGGTGGTTAGATGATAGAGGCCCAAGCTTCAAACAAGAGTTGAGGGCCAAAGGTTGGCCCAAAATTGATGTGTACTTCCTGGTGGTGCCTCTTGAGGTGACACCAACTAGTGGTCCTTCCTACATGCATAGGTTTTCAAACCTTATTTAAATCAGAGAAACAACAAAAAATCTCCTAAAATCCTTTAGATTTGTGAAGAAAGTAAAGAAAAATTTAAAAATGTAACCAATAAACCCTCAAACTATGATTAACCAAAGATTTTCATAATGAAATCACTCAAATGCTTTGGAAATTAAGCTTTCATGCCCAAAGAAAACTAGAAGCATGCCAAAAAAATTCCCAAAATTGAACCAAAATCTTATAGAGGGTGATAGAGTTGAGGCCCCCCTCTGCAATTTTTTTTTCCTTTTTTACAAAAAGTTCTATACAGGGCACAATTTTCCATACAAGGTCATACAGTACAAGGGCTAATTTTTTGCTAAAAATGCCTATGTTAAAATTTGATGAAATGATAGGCTAGCTTTAGTTTCTCAGGCCTTTCAAACTCAACGGTGAGGTCCATTTGGTTCCATGAGACACTTTGGATAGGATTTAGTGTGTAATTCACTTAAGAAAGGGAAGGCTTTTGCAATTCATGGCTTCGATACCATGTTGGAGAAACCAAGATTAGAATACAAATACTAGGATAGTTTCTACAAATAATATGAGAGCACAAAAGCCAAATAACTATCATAAAAAGTTAATGAAAATTAAAATGAGGACCCTTGCATATAAAGGAATAGAAGAGGAGGCAAGAAGATAGGACTAAATGTCTGGCTACTACTCCAAAAGTGAAACAATGTTAGCTCACTTAAGACAAGTGTGAGTGAATGTGTCAAGTCTCTATGAGGTGAGACAAATGAGATAATAACATCTAAGTAAACTTAAGCAAAGTGTGAATAGGTCCAACCTAGAAAAGGTAATTAGCTAACTAGATGTATAGAGACCTTATTTACACTAAAAGTTTATCCTCTTCATCAAGCTTCACATTTATACTTTCTAGATGAATCAAAACTAAATTAAAATTATTAAGATGCTTAGCTATCAAGTCCCCTCAATTTTATTTTTAAATAAAATTTCCTTACCAAACTCTTCATTAAATATATTTTGTGTGTCCTCCATAAAACATGTGGTAATCTCCTCAAAAACATTTAGAAGGATAGAATTAGAGAGATGCAACCATATGGTTCCTCGAGATTTCTTATTAATATTTATTTAGTCTACATCTAGTATTCCTTTAGGCTTTTCCTTCTCTAACATAACTCTAGATTGATCTCTTTGCTCTAGGATATCCTCCATTTTTAGTTTCCACAACTTATATTTGTATCCATTTAACTTATTAATCTCCAAATGAGATGTGCTTTCCATGATTTTTTGACCACAATTAAATATATAAAACCACTAAGAAAAATACTCCCACTTCAACCACAAAAAATCCACAACATTTCGAGAAAGGCATCGCTCTCCAAAATCAATTCGTATCTCTAATACTAAATATTGAGTACAAGGTGAATGACATAATAAGAATAATACCAATTAGTTACTGTTTCAATTTTATTAAACATGTTCAATAAAAAATATAATATTAATTAATCAATAGAGAATAAAACATAAATAGTTAAAACATATGAATATTAGATATATGTAGAGAAACCCAAGTGTAGGAAAAACTCCACCAACAAAGGAACCCAAGCTTGTATTAATATTTAAAAATAGAGTACACCACTAAAATCCACTTATCCATTTAATTAGTAGTAAGATAGAAACATAAGAGTACTTGTAAAATAACCTCACAAACCCCTATCACATACCTCTACTATCTATAAATTTTGGAAATAAGAAACCACCAAGTGATATCTCAAAAATAAGTCAAAAGCATGAGCCATAACAAAAATCCAATGTCTCATAGTCATGGTCAAGTAGCTTGAAATAAGAATAAAGTCATCTAACACATCTTACATAGCCCTACACATCATAGATTCCATCATAATGGTTAAATTGACCAATTTCTCAAATCTAGAATCTTGATGAAGGTAATCAAAGTTGTGTCATAACATCCAAGTCAATTTATCTTGTACTATTTAATAGTCAATTTAAGCATCCCAATCAAAGATTATTCTTTATATATAACTTCATGTATTACAATGTCAATGTACATATTCTCTACTCTTCTTTCTATCCTATATTTCCTTCTATTCTTCTATTCTATATCTTTCTTCTCACTTCTACTCCTATGTTAATTTATATACATATAAATCTATTGGGGACATGTCCCTTACAAAATATAACTATTCCTACTAGGCCTAGTTGGCCTTATGCTTTTCATCCTTCTTGCATCCATGTGCAATGACTTCTAGTCACTATACTAGCTGCTGCCAATAGGTAGATAACTCATACTAGTTTGGGCTATCAACATCAGCATACATTTAAAACATCATATATTATAAGAAATCCATAATCCTTAGATTTGGATCTGTCCTTAGATTTTTTCATACCCCTTTTGAACTACCTTTTTCCTTAGGCCTTCCTCGAACATGTAATGCTTCTTTGAAGCCCTCATCCATGAAGTTTATCCTCATATCTTCAATTAGAAAAGTAGCAACAAGGACATCCAATTTTGGATCTATTATAGAACCACTCAAAGAAATGATTATATTATCCAAAAATTCTAGCAAAGAATAAATTAATAAAATATATTTATCTTCTTCATGTAGCTTAACATCACTAGATGACTTAAAACCAAATTAAGAAGGTTAATATGCTTTGCAACTAACTCTCCATCCTCATTTTTATGAGGAAATTTTCCTTTTAAGATACAACTTATAAACAAGATTTTATTTGGTAGATATCACCTATCCTCTTCCATAGTTTGAATGTGGTAGCCTCATCTGAGACATTCAAGGGGACAAAATTTGCAAGAGACAATTGAATGGTTCCTCATGCCTTCTTGTCCAACTTTGTCCAATCTTCATCAAACATATCCTTAGGATTTTCTTCCTTAGCAACAACTCTATATTGATCCATTTCTTCCAAGATATCTTACATCTTTAGCTTCCACAACTCCTATCCAAATCCATTGAATTTGTCCAAATATGAGTCTCCCAAGAAGCAAAATAATGATAACATGCTAGAACCCAAATATTATGCTCTTTAGAGGGTACTATAACAAATTGGTAGTGTAGCATAGAAACTAGAGGTCTCACCATGTTTGAATGAGGTCATTGGAGATAAAACTCTAGTATAGGAAGAGATTCTAGATCTTGATGAAGAAGGAACAATAGTTTTGGAACCATAGGCAATATCCAAACAAGGAGTATGGGGCTACAAACTAAGACAATTATAAAATATCTCATCAATTGGAAGAATTCACCACATGAAGATGCGACTACATGGGAATATAAAGAATTCATTTAAAAGTATTAATAAATAACTGTTAAGATTAATGCTTCTTTGAAAAGGGGGCACATTAGACCCTTAATCCAATGGATTTAGTGGGAAATGTGATGGTAGATTTGGGCTTACATAATCCTTAATTTAATATTGTGATAGCTCCTAGGTATAGTTCAATTAGAGGCTTGGTAGTCCTATATTAAGATTAATGGTTTACCCTTCCATTATGTTATTAAGAGGAGGTTCATATATAGGAGATAGTAAGTAGTTGTGGAGGACACAATTTGAGAATTTTGTTCTTGTTAAAAAAATGGAGGTTTCCCCCTTGAAGTGTCTCAATTTATGTTAAATAAATTACTCTATTTCATTCTTGAAATCTTGTGGATGTGATTTATATTTGTGTACTATTTTTCTCTTTGAATAATCACTTTCATAACACCTAGATTCTCTTTAAAAAAATTTTATCGAGGTATAATTTATAGAAGATATCCAAATTCTTCATTAAAAAGTGCATCAAATATTGGTGCAAGAAGACAGATCCAACTAGTAACTTTTAGATCTAAAAAAAAAATTTTTTGTATTGATGTTGGTTGAGAATGAGACATGTAGAGGCATGAGTAGATAGGTCCAAACAACCTTAAGAAATTTAAGGGAAATAGAATGGATTAAAGAATGGCTAAGGTAAAAGGCCATTCAAATATATAATATAAGATTTTTCAAATTTTATTTTAAAACTTAGAAAATTAAGAATTAATTTCAACCTCTAGACAGACAACTGAAGGGATCAAAGATTGTGTCAACTTTCATTTCCAATCTATTTGATATTCTACAGGATTATGAATATGTTAAAGCTATAGAATTTGGGTTAGTGCACTCCTTCTTAGACTGGGTGCTGCCACAATAATGGGTTACACTTTCTGGGACATCGTAATTTTTGCTGAAATCACATATTTTTAGAAAATGTAATGATTTAAGCCTTGAAAGGTTCCATTTAAAGGATTTTAATTGAAGAGGGTTTGATCAAACTCCCTTGGATAGAACCCCACTAGTTTGAAACCATACCTATAATGGAGTCTCCTCTACACCTATCAAAATGCTGATAAAAAACCACTTTTGATTTACCTTTTGGGGGATCAAATAAATTCATTTAAAATTTATGTTTTGTAAGTATGTAGTCCTTATTATAAGCTTCCCAAAAAGTATAATTTTAAATATATTTAATTTGATTATTATATTTATTTTTTATTTCTTGTGAATTTAGATTTTTCACCGAGCATCAAGTTCTCTATTCTACACACATGGAAAAGTAGTAAATTAGTGAAAAAAAATTCTAAAAAATATCTATGCCCTAGGTATTGATGTCCTTGTTTCAACAATTTTTTTTTGAATTTCGATACATACAGAAAAAGTTATGTTTTATGGAATACGCCTATGTCTAAATTATAATTGGTTTGACTTCAAAACTTAATTAAAAAAATTCAACAAAACATTATAAAACCAAATGCATGCCCTATATATCGGTGTTACCAATCTAAATTCAAAAGAATCAAAATTTTATCCTTTATAGAAAAAAAAGTTATGTGCTACAAAATACACATCACTTTAAAAAAATGTTGTTTACTATTAAAAACTAGTTATCAAAGGAGATGCAAAAAAATTTACAATTTAACTCCAAATTTTTTTTAAAATATATATTTAGAATCTACAGACAAAATCTCACAAATCACTATTTCGCATAATCTTCAAATTCCTAATGGTTTAGCGGCTATAGGTGTCAGAAAGTGAAGATTTAGTTCAAAATGTTGATTTCAATGTCAAGTTTGGCCAAAACATGTAGCCCATTATTGTGGGATAACCCTTCTTCAATTCAAAAAGGTAGAGATCAGCGTTGGCAGATTATGACTTCTAGGAGGGGTCCACTCCCATTGGTAGAATCTTTGATAGAGATCTGCTATAGAATTCTCATCATGTGACTTGTGTCTATAATGCTATGCAGAGAGGGCTTGAGTAGACTGTTATAATGTACTCACCATAAATGCCCATTGTTTCTAACTCCCGACAAGAATGGCAGATAGAGTCAAGGAGGTTTTATTGCGGTGAGGTTTCTCTATCACCATGCTCTAGACCTTGCACCTAGTCCCCCACGAGCATGAGGAATGTCGACGTTCACTCTTCCATTTGCTATGCCTCCTCTGAAAGATCCTCACAAATCTAATTCAGACTAAGTTTCATTGTGTAGTGCAATTATATCAATTTTTTGGTTTTTCTGTTATACTATGTATGTACAGTAGTGGTTCTTGTAAGCACCAAAATCATGCAAAGTCTACATGAGGACTCCGATGATGACTCATAATCCTTCTCACATACATGGAAGCATGGAATAATGCCATCTGAGTAGTAATTCTCTTGGTAGCATGTAGTTTCTTCTTCCTTTTGTTGTTTCCCCTTTGTCATTCTCTCTCTTTCCCCGCTTTCAACACTTGTCAATTTGTGTTTCCTATGGTTGTGACTTTATCCCTAAGCCTTGTATTCATCCATTTTTTGTGTTTTCACCTTTCCATGTTTTTCATCCATTCCCACCCTTAGAAGCCCTCTAGAGGACCTCCCAATCCATCTCCAACTTTTAGTTTTTAGTTTCAGTCAACCAGTACAAATCTCCCGTATTATTTCTAGATCTCCCCTGGGAGATCCTACATTTGCAAGTGGAGGTTTGGTTTTTGACCCCTGTTTGACCAATTTCTAGACGTAGATCATCTTCTTTTCTCCTCCTCTTTCATCTCCCATCCTGTACTTTCACCCAAGACCCCTCCTCCGAGGGTCACCCATGGATCTCCCTGGACAACCCTTACTAGTGAAAGGGGTGACTAGGTGGCAACCTGCCGTCTTTCCTAGCCACAAAATAGCTCAAGTTTTTGACTGAAAATAGCTTTGTTTTAACCTTTTTTTGCTTCTATTTGCATGGAATTTTGTCCTAAAGATAGAGTTAACTATTTCATGCACCCACCCATGCATATTTATCTTATTTTTATCTTTAGTTATCAACTCATGCATTCTCTTTCTCCATTTCATCTTGAGTGATAAACTATAATTGGTTAGATCACTCCAATTTTAGCCCAGATCACTCTTTAAATCTTCAATCAAATTAAGTTAACTCTCCATGCCCTCCACATCTCATGCCTTCTTCAAACCTATAAATATCCCCTCCCTCAAGCACAAATGGGGCAATTTCATTTGTGCACATAGTTCTTGCAGGTTATTGCTTACCAATCTTACATCCATATGCTCACACATGATGTCGGAGCCTTTTACTTTTTATTGTTGTCTTATCTAGCTTTGTTAAAAGCTCATTTAGCATTGATATGCTTCTCACATCACAAGCCACAGTGCTCCTCAAGCTCTCATTGAGTTCTCATTCAAGCTTCAAAAAGCTTCTTTTGCATCTCTTTCTTATTGTTGCCAAGAGGATCACCCTGTTGTTGCAAGAGGATAAGAGATTGCCATAGAAGGATTTTTGAGGGTAGTGGAGGCTCACGCGTCTCTTTATTCTAAGTTCCTTCATGCTTTTTATTTCATAGTAATTAGAAAATCACATTTCCTCTTGAACATAGTAAATGCATGTTGCTTTTTCCTTGATAGCCTAAGTAGATCCTGCATGGTCAAAGTAGTTTACTTTCAAAAGTTCATAGATTAGATTCATATAAAAGTAATTTCCCTTTCCTAGAGTAAATTGTTCCACTTATTAAGAAAATAAACCAAAAAAGAATAGATTCAATTGCATTAGGTAATCTCATATTAGTTTGCATACATTTTCTAATTCCTAGAATAGAAAAAAGCACTTTCATTTCTATAAATAGAAAAACCACAAAAAATGTTTTGCACTCATATAGGTTTGCATGCATCAAAAAATTGAAAAGAAAAGAAACATTAGCATCATAGAGTGTTCACAAACCCTTGATTCTAACATAAGGTGAACTTTGGTCAATATTTCGGCAAAACCCTTGATCACAACACAAGGTCAAACAAGGTCAAACCTTAGTTCAAACAAAACCTAAGTCAAAACCCTAGGTCAAATCCATGTTAGCTTTAACCATCTCTCTTTTCATTTAGGCTCACGAATGTGCCCTAGACTTAGAGGTGAGTGGGTGAGGGTAATCCTCGACAAGATAGAGGAGATCCACTCTAGACAACAAAAAGACCAATAGATAATTTAACAACAACAACAAAGGTTAAGAGAATTCCAAATACAGGCTATCATCCAATAGTTCAAACAAAAACTTGAACTCAACAGATGTATCAATGAAAACAATAGTCAACCCACACAATAATGGAACCTTAGAAACCCAAACAGAGGATTGATGACTAGTGACCCTTTGGGTCATTTAGTTATTTCAACAACAATGGTCACATAACACCACATTCAAACAAACACACAAAGAAAGGCCCTAAGACTAGCTAACCACTCTTTGTGAAGTACAACTCTCAAACAAGCTAGACTACCCCTATATCTTGCCTCCTCTCGACTAGCTACTTCCATGAGAGTGAGAGTGACATGGAGGTTTTCCCCATGGCAAGGATAGAGGGTCTGTGTGCATGCCAAGGCTGACTCAACCACCCCAAGCCACCGAGTCATGTTTTTGAGTGTAGATATTTTAGTGAACCTGACGTGAAAGGATAAAGCCTCTTGGTTATGCTTTTTGTGTTCCCGTTGCTTGGATCCATTTCCCACCATCATTGTCACTTGTTTACATTTTAAAATTTCAAAGAATATAATCATTTTCACTTTCATTTTCATGACCATCTTTGCTACTTCCACCTTCACCTTCACTTGTTCCATTTATTCTGAAGCGTTTATGATGCCCCCGAATATGGCAAAACCTGACTTGAACTTAGGGAACATTCCCTCAAGGGAAGAATAAACTCCCTCTTTTCGACAGGTATGTTCCACCTGACCTAAATGCACTAGTTTCAAACTGATATGACTATGAAGATTTAGACTATGAACAAGATAGAAGAGAACCTAGACATTCTTTGTCATTCAACAATCCTGCATGGGAGCATAACCCTATCATACCAAACACACCTCACAAAGAGAGAAGAATACAAATGAGGTCAGAAGTCCATCAATCGGGTCAACCCTCCACAAGTCACTCAAGAACTCATCTTGACAATGAGGTAAGAAGGCTCGAAAGGAACTTACAAGAAGCAAAAGATGCTCAAGAAGACTTGAAAGTTTCTCCACGAGAAGAACAATGAGAAAATGCTATACGAGAAGAAATGCAAAATCATGAAAACATTCACAATGAAAACCCTAGAAATGAAGAAGTGCCTAGAGGTCCTACACCTATAGTCCTCATCGCAATGCTAGTTCAAATAATTAGAACTCTAGAGGTAGAACAACATGTCCCAGAAAGAAGACAAAAATAGCGTGAACATATCAGAATTGAACAAGACCAAGGGGGATTTTAGAATCCCTCTTATCTCAACTACTACTCACAAAATAGGAATAATGAAACATTCCCAAATGGGAACCCACCCATTCAAAATAATCAACAATACAGGGAAATCAAGCGAATCAAACAATAGCATTGGGTTATCGAAACCTGCCCATGGGGCTAATGTTGTCAACTCCGCAATCGCAAAGTACCTTTTTAGGCACATACTTGGAGTGTTTAAAATAGCCACTTGACATGGCTATAAGGAGTGTTCCATTACCTCAACCATTACCAAATCTTCTAAAGTTCAAAGGAGGAGACCCAAACTCACATATTAAAGCTTACACAACTACTATAAGAGAACTCCTTCCTTGGGATGGGGTTGTCACCAAAATCTTCCCTAAGACGCTCAAAGGAATAGCCCTAGATTAGTATTATCACCTTCCAAAGGCCTCCATACACTCATTTAGACAATTAATAGGAGTATTTCTCATGGCATTCGGCATGAACAAACTCATGAAGACAGGGATCCATGAATTATTAACCATGAAATAAGAACCAAACAAATCGGTGGCCCATTTCATCACTCGATGGAGACAAGTTCTCTGTTATTCAACAAGTGCTCCAAACATGGATCATCATGAGTTGTGCATTCTCTTCTTGCATGCCTTGAATAGAGATATGAGAGAAGAGGTCCAAAAGCTACCCTACAAGTCCTACAAAGAAGCCTTGGAAAGTGCCTTGCGGACTAACAAAGCAACCATTGATAGTGGTAGAAGGACTTAATGGGTCAAATGGAAAATTGATAAATGAATATATTGGGAACAATGTGCTTGTTATCAATATCCTCAAGAATAATAGGAATGCAACGACATACGTGGTAATAGATCAACCCCCAATCAAGAAAGTGAGGGATGATTACAATGGAAGAGATTACTATCCCACAACTGTTAACACAATTGATCATCCTAGAAATAATGCTTACTACCCACGGGACAATTATCAATCTTGGAATCAAAATGGAAATGGGAATGATGAAAGATATAAAAGACCCCCTTATGAGTACAATTAATTTGGTTCTTTTCATAGAACTAGGGGGCAGAACATAGAATCTTGTAGAGAATATAATAGGTTCATAGTAAGGTTGTTAAAAGACCAACAGTGGCTATTCATAGAGATGTTCCTAAAACTGCATGAGGGCACACCGAATAAGGGGGCAATGTAAACACAAGTGCCAATAGCCCTACAAAATGTAGACATGAGGATCTATCAGGACCCATTTCCCGCACACAAAGACACAAAGATGACTAATCAAAACAATGTAGCCCAAGATACCAACACAAATATCCTGTTGCAATTAGGGCAAAAAGGATAAACTAGGATGTTGGGATTGGTCAAAATATGACATGATGAAGAAGAAGAAGGAGAGCTTGAAGAGGAATGGGAAATATGTGAAAGCATGGTCTCGGTGGTGGAGCTAATACCATCCCTAATTGGACCCTATGAACTCATTGAGGATTTAAAGAAAACTTATGTGTTAGACTTAGGGCACACAACTAAGAGGGGGGGTGAATCAGTTGTGCAAAACTTTCTCCAATTTACACACTTAAATCTTCTTGGTGATTAGCAGTATATTAAACATGAAACATAATGCATTCAAATCAAAAGCATAAACTCATCAACACATAAGACACCAAGATTTTGATGTGGAAAACCTAGTTAAGGGAAAAACCACGGGGTGATTAACCCAAGAATGTATTCTCTGTTAGAAGAATAGAAAGAACAAAATGGCACATGCCAATTAGGGCTCACTGCCCAAGCACACTGCTCACAAGAGGCTCACTGCCTACAAGAGACACACTATCTACAAAGAAATAAGTATCACATACATGAACTGGAGAATAGCATCTTCACCATGCTTGAATCAGTTCCATTAAGCTTAATACTTCTGCTCTGCCTTTCACTCTCTTCTTCACTACCACACTCTCATCTCCACAAGACACACTTCAGAAAGACTTCACAATCCTTTATGTATATAAGGCATCGACTTAGGAACAATCATCTAAGTTAGCAAACACCTACAAGAACATCCGCAAGATGTGTAATACATCTGGTCAGCCAGTCTCAAGAAGAACACCAATATCTGGTGGTTATTCTTCAAATTCAAACTCTAACTTCAATGCAGACCACCAACATGAACTGGACATGATCCAATGATCATCATAACCTTCCCTAAATCACCAAGAACATTCACACTTCATCTGCCTACTGGAATTCTTCTCTCCTTCATCCGGAGCTTCAAGAACACAGTCTATCATCACTGTCACAAAGGAATAGGCTCTTCCAGACCTTCAAACCATGAACCAATCTAGTTGACACTTCATAGGGATGTCCTCAACACTCCCTCAAATCCGTAGAACGGGATAATGCATTTCTGGATCTCACTGGACCTATCTGTGACACTCTATCACCTCTAAACACCTGCCAGAACCGGTTCTACTTGAGCGACCATAACTTCTTCAAATCTTCATGCGGACCTCTAAAAACTTGACTGGAGCATCTCAAGACTTATATCTACAAACCCTTTAAACCGCATCCTCTGATCCTTAACCTATTATGGACTTTTACCTTCTTGTCATCACTGTTCTTCACTGTTCCTAATTGAGACTAATTTTCTCAATATCCTCAGCACACAGCTCATCCAATCCTTCTCATTAATGCAACATGAGTATGTTGACATCAATGACAATACCGGTTAGGCCCATACTTGTAACAATCTCCCCCTTTTTCATTGATGGCAACATATGATGTAAAAAACCAACAAGACAAGAACTTCTCCTTACTGTCACAACTCCCCCTATCAACAACAACTATTCACATGTCTTCTCTTCCTTTACTACTTCCCCTTTGATCAGCAACCACTTGTTTTTCACATGTCTTCTCTCCCCCTTTGACATCAATGGCAAAGGGCTCATACTTGCAACTCTAATACTTCAGAATTATACTTGCTGCTCCCCCTGAGTAGCAGCTCCCATCAATCTGGATCATAAGATATGACTGTGATATCCACTGGACTAATGCACCTCAGTGCACCTTAGTTCATCACTAGAGGGGCAATAACCCCTAACTTCTTCCTGAGATATTCAAAAGAGTCCCTAGGAAGAGGTTTAGTAAAGATGTTTGCAATCTGATCCTTGGAAGGCACAAACTCCAGTATAACTTCATCCTTGTTCACTTGCTCTCTCAGAAAGTGAAATTTAATAGATATATGCTTAGTCTTAGAATGCAACACCAGATTCTTAGATATATTTATTGCAATTGAATTATCACAGAAGATTGTGATAGGCTCCTCATACTCTACTTTGATATCTCTTAGCATCTGCTTCATCCACAAAACTTGAGTGCAACTACCTGCTGCTGCAATGTATTCTACTTTAGTTGTAGATAGAGATATTGCCTCTTGTTTCTTGCTTATCCAAGAAACCAATCTCTTTCCCAAAAAGAATGCTCCACCACTGGTACTCTTCCGGTCATCCACATCCCCTGCCCAATCTGCATCTGTATATGCATGAAGAGAGAAATCATGATCTCTAGGATACCACAAACCATACTCAACTGTCCCTTTTAGATATCTAAAAATCCTCTTGATTGCCATGACATGAGATTCTCTAGGATCAACCTGGAATCTATCAACAAGACCAACAGCCTGCATTATATCTGGTCTAGTTAGAGTGAGATACAACAATCCTCCAATCATTGATCTATAATTTGTCTAGTCTACCTTAGGAGAGTCATCATCTTTGCTCAACTTGCATCTGGTTGCCATGGGAGTATTCATTCGCTTTGAATCTTCCATCCCAAATTTTCTCAACAATTCTTTCACATATTTGGTCTGAGAAATGAAGATTCCTTTCTTTGTTTAAGTAATTTATAGACCCAAGAAGAAATTCATTTCACTAAGCATAGACATCTCAAACTCACTTTTCATTTGATTTGCAAAAGTTTTACACATACTATCTCTTCCTCCAAAGATGATATCATCAACAAATACTTCAACAATCAAGATGTTTTCATGATCAATTTTGAAATATAAGTTATTGTCAGCAGTACCTTTGTTAAAACTAATCTTCAAAAGATGCTTATCCAATATTTCATACCAAGCTCTTGGGGCTTGCTTCAATCCATGCAGTGCCTTCTTCAACTTGCAGACCATATCACCATGATCAGACAATTGAAATCCATCTAGTTGCTCTATATACACTTCTTCTTCCAAGTCACCATTTAGAAAAGCAGACTTGACATCCATCTGATATACTTTGAAATCCTTGAAGGCAGCAAAGGCAAGAAATAATCTGACTGCTTCAATTCTTGTCACCAGAGCAAAAGTTTCTTCAAAATCAATTCCTTCTATTTGAGAGTAGCCCTTACAGACCAATCTGACTTTATTTTTGATTACTTCACCAACTTCATTCAGTTTGTTCTGGAAGACCCATTTGGTTCCAATTACATTCTTGTCTCTAGGTCTGGGAACAAGATCCCAAGTGTGATTTTTCTTAATTTGCATCAGTTCTTCTTCCATTGCTTTAACACAGTTTTCATCATTACAAGCTTCATTTACTATCTTAGGTTCAATCCTTGAAATCAGACAATACTCATTTAAGTTTTGAGCAATTCTTCTTCTTGTTTGCACACCTTTGCTTTTATCACCTATGATCTGATCTTTAGAGTGGTTCAGTCTTACATACCTGGGAACTTTGGGAGTTTTCTACACTTCTAAATCTTCATCATGTTCATTGTGACTTATCTCTTCTCCCTAAATTACCAGATCTGTTTGATTTTGAGTACCGGAAGGAGTTTGGGCTCCTTGAATCAGAACACCATTCTGATCATCTTCATCATATTCATAAAACCTTGAAGGTTTCTCAATTCCTTCATCAACCTTCACATTTGTACTTTCTATCATCTTTCTCAGTCTCTTATTGTAACACCGATAAGCTTTGCTTTGAGTGGAGTAACCCAAGAAAATTCCTTCATCACTTCTAGCATCAAACTTGCCTAGATCTTCATCTCTTTTAATGTAACATTTGCTACCAAAAACTCTGAAATACCTTACAGTAGGAGTGATGCCAAACCAAGGTTCATAAGGAGTCTTACTAGTATTGCTTCTGATTTGAACTCGATTGAGAGTATAGACTACAGTGCTGACAGCTTCTCTCCAATAGATATGAGGAACATTAGCTTCCATCATCATGGTTCTAGAAGCTTCCTATATGGTCCGGTTCTTTCTTTCCACTACTCCATTCTGCTGTGGAGTCCTAGGAGCAGACAACTGTCTCTTTATTCCATGTTTCTCACAGAACTCTATGAACTCACTGGATGTGAATTTCCACCTCTATTAGACCTCAAACATTTCAACTTCAATCTGGTTTCATTTTCTACCATAGCCTTGAATATTTTGAGTTTCTCAAAAGCTTCTAATTTCTCTTTTAGAAAAGTTACCCACATCATCCGGGAATAGTCATCAATTAGCAACATGAAGTATCTATCACCTTGAATACTCCTGGTTCTTGCCGGACCACAAAGATCAGTGTGAACTAAGTCCAATAATCTGGTAGAAGACAGTTCCTTGCTTTTGAATGTGACTTTGCTCAACTTACCCAACTGACATTCCTTGCACAAGCTGTTAGTAGGTTTCACCAATTTTGGAAGATCTCTTACAGCCTGAGTATTGCTTATCTTGATGATATTATCAAAATTCACATGACACATCCTTCTATGCCATAACCAACTCTGATCAACTTGAACAAATAAGCAGCTTTTACCAGTACCAACCAAGTGGAAGATATTACCTTTAGTTTGAGCACCAGATGCAATCTCTGTTTCAGAACTCTCAAAGATTTTGCATTTTCCATCCTTGAATTGGAGATCATAGCCTTTGTCCACCAACTGTCCAACACTGAGAAGATTGTGCTTCAAACCTTCAACATATAGTACATTACCAATTTTGTTTCTTCCATCAAAAGAAATAGTTCCTCTTCCTCTGATTCTACCAGCAGAATTATCACCAAACTTCACCACTCCTCCTTCATACCTTTCCAAATCTATGAACTTATTTTTTTCACCTGTCATATGGTGAGAGAAACCACTGTCAATGACCCAATCATCCTTTTCTTCAACTTGGGCAGCCAGAGCTCTTTCTACAACTTTATGATTGACAGATACAGAGGATATTGGTTCTTCTTCCTTGATGGCAATAAACACCCATTCACTACCTAATTTGTTTCCAGTCTTTGATTCATCATCTGTTACTCCTTCATTATCATCTTCTTGATGAACATAGTAACAATTCTTTTGGAACCTTGATCTTTTAGGACTTGGCTTTGAAAATCTTTCCAGACATCTTGAGGCAAAATGACCAATCTTATTGTAGTTAAAACACTTAAAAGGCAATTTTCCTTCATACTTACTGGATCCTCTTGGCAGTCTCTTTGCAATGAGGGCTTCAAGTTGAGCAGTTTCTACTTCTTCTTCTTCCAGGTCTTTTCTTGCTTTTTCATACCATGACAGTTTCCTTGATGAGTTCTCTCCCAGATCAAATCTTTGTTTACCTTTCACAGAGGCACTGGCTTTGAATGCAGATTCAGTCTTGGGGGGATCATCTCCAAACTCGGTCATTTCAAATGCAGCTAGTTTGCTAGCCAATTGGTCTCTTGTGACAGTTGTATGGGCTCTGAATTTATCAATGGTAGCAACCTTGATTTTGTAAGAGGCAGGAAGGGATCTGAGAATTTTACCAACAATCTCATTTTCATCCAAGACTCCACCAGCATTTCTAATTCCACAAACCAACTCATTTACTCTTGGCATAAAAGTAGTAATATTTTCATCATCTCTCATCTTCAGTTTTTCAAATTTCCCTATTAGACTCTGTAACCTTGCACATTTAACATACTGGTCTCCTTCATGCAAAAGTTCCAATTTATTCCAAATCTTAAAAGCAGTTGGTAGGTCAATAACATTTGAGAGCTCTAAGTCAAATAATGTACTTAGAAGAGCCTCTTTGGTCTGCAGATTGTTTTCAACGTCTGTGCTTTCATTTAGGGTTATCAGACCACCCTCTGGAGGTACATATGCTTTTGTAACCATGGACTAGTACGCCATTCCCATACACTACAAGTGATATTTCATGCGACCTTTCCAAAGAGCAAAGTTGGTTCCATCAAACTTCAGACTATCCTTCTTGTAAGACGACATCCTGGATCTCCTCAAGCAGTTAAGCTCCTTTTAGAGGAACTTGGCTCTGATACCAATTGTTAGACTTAGGGCACACAACTGAGAGGGGGGGTGAATCAGTTGTGCAAAACTTTCTCCAATTTACACACTTAAATCTTCTTGGTGATTAGCAGTATATTAAACATGAAACATAATGCATTCAAATCAAAAGCAGAAACTCATCAACACATAAGACACCAAGATTTTGACGTGGAAAACCTGGTTAAGGGAAAAACCATGGGGTGATTAACCCAAGAATTTATTCTCTGTTAGAAGAATAAAAAGAATAAAATGGCACATGCCAATTAGGGCTCACTGCCTGAGCACACTACTCACAAGAGGCTCACTACCTACAAGAGACACACTGTCTACAAAGAAATAAGTATCACATACATGAACTGGAGAATAGCATCTTCACCATGCTTGAATCAGTTCCATTAAGCTCAATACTTTTGCTCTGCCTTTCGCTCTCTTCTTCGCTACCACACTCTCATCTCCACAAGACACACTTCAGAAAGACTTCACAATCCCTTATTTATACAAGGCATCGACTTAGGAACAATCATCTAAGTCAGCAAACACCTACAAGAACATCGGCAAGACGTGTAATACATCCATTCGGCTAGTCTCAAGAAGAACACCAATATCTAGTGGTTATTCTTCAAATGCAAACTCTAACTTCAATGCAGACCACCAACATGAACTGGACATGATCCAACAATCATCATAACCTTCCCTGAATCACCAAGAACATCTGCACTTCATCTACCTACTGGAATTCTTCTCTCCTTCATCTGGAGCTTCAAGAACACAGTCTGTCATCACTGTCACAAAGGAATAGGCTCTTCCCGACCTTCAAACCATGAACCAATCTAGTTGACACTTCACAGGGATGTTCTCAACACTCCCTCAAATCCACAGAATGGGATAATGCATTTTCGGATCTCACCGGACCTATCTGTGACACTCTGTCACCTCTGAACACCTGCTGGAACCGGTTCTAATTGAGCGACCATAGCTTCTTCAAATCTTCATGCAGACCTCTGAAAACTTGACTGGAGCATCTAATACTTATATCTACAAACCCTTTAAACTGCATCCTCTGATCCTCAACCTATTGTAGACTTTTACCTTCTTGTCATCACTATTCTTCACTGTTCCTAATTGAGGCTAATTTTCTCAATATCCTCATCACACAACTCATCCAATCCTTCTCATTAATGCAACATGAGTATGTTGACATCAATGACAATAGTGGTTAGGCCCATACTTGCAACATTATGTACATATTTCATTCACTGATCTCCTCAAGAACTCTCCCTCACATCACTTAGCACTATTTAAAGTGATAGGATTAAAGTGCCTCGATCAAATCACACCTCCACCTAGTGAGAAAATCAATCATGTGGACTTTGGCGTAAACCCACCAAAATTTGAGCTTAAAAATCCAAGGTTCTTCTTTGATTTAAAGCAAGTGCCCTTCGAGGAAGAATTAACAAAGAAAGGAGATCTTGTGTTATACTTGCAAGTGTGGATTTATGACACATGTATCAAGAGAACACTAATCAACGATGGGACAATAGTGAACATAGTTCCATTTTCTCTCTTATAAAGAATGGATTATGGGCACACCAACATCACTGCATCTAGAGACATGTTAAGAGGGTATGACAATTTGAAGGTTGTCACGATAGGAAAGATCATGCTACTAGTGACTTTAGGACCAAAGACTATCCCAACAATGTTCTATGTCATTGATAAAGACACAAGATATAATCTATTTCTTAGAAGACCAAGCTGGATACACAGAATAAAATCTATGCCATCCACTTTGTGCCAGGAAGCTCGATTCCTATATCTTGGGAAGGTGTATGTTGCAAAAGAGGATCCAAAGCCTTTTAGCATGATAAAATCCAATACAACATATAAAAAGATAGGCATCCCCATAGACTATGGACTTCCCACAAATAAGATTTTTGTTCCTAGTCCTCCTCCATAATCTATATGTATCAAAAGGATAGAAATTTTGGAAATGATGGTGAATAATGTAGAAAAGAAGGCCTTAGAAAATGAGGCACCATCGAAACAAAAAGAGATTATCTCTAAGGAAAAGGCAATAACAATCATGGAATGGATAGAAATGGATGCACCTCTCCAGTTCCCTTTAGAAATCCTTATGATGAATGTGCAACTCACTTACAAACTCTTACCCTTGCATAGGGGAATAACTACATAGAACTGAAGAACCAATGTTTAAAATGGATACACTAGATCTGAGAAACATAGACTCACATGCCTTCTCAGATCCTGAGGATGACTTAATTGAATTTTACATTCCTTTGTCACCATTGAGTGAGTCACGAGTCCTCAAGAGACCAAAATAAAGTGAGTAATATGAACCACTCATGCCATAAAGAAGATTCCTATAGACCAATGACACTATCAGGAGAAGCAAATTATGTGTACAATGAATCAACCAACATGATAGGAATTCTCCCTAATCTATTCATAGTCTCTCAACCTCAAGTGCAACCCACTACTTCCGCTTCCGTACAATCCAATGAGCTTAGCAAATGGGAAGCACCCTTAGTGCAGATCAAAATGGTTGAGAGACTCCTAGATGAAGATGAAGAAAGTGAAGGAACCTTTAATAAAGAATGGAAAATGCGAGTGTCAGTCGGGACTGATGATCTAGTCATCTTTGAGTTACCAGGGAGCTACATAGGATATTCCATGGATTTGAAACCTGAGGCCAATGGAAGGATGAGTATAAGCTTTGTTCCTCCTGACAAGAAAAGGGAACCTCAAAATCCCTCCGAGTCATTCCAATTCCTTTAAAATATCCAAGATCGACAAGAAGAGAAGATTTACATGCAGGATCAATTCCAAACCCTTATCGAATTACTAAGATGCACAATAGAGTCTTATATTGGACTCCCACCCATCAACAAGCTTTCCAAGTGTTGGTTTTTTCTTCTGAATCAGCATTAGGGTTTGCCACTTCTAATGCACAGGCAGATTCAGCCAACTAAATACAGGAGGTTGCGTGAGCTGCCTCCCCTTCACTTCTGGTTCTGCCGCACCAAGGGGGGTATCCCTATAACTCAAGATGTAACCTTGACTAGCTCAAAGATAGAAAGATCTAACTTGACAACAACAGGCAGAATACTCTCATGTATGGACCAAGATCTGTATGATAGATCACAAGGCTGGCAACATTCTTGGACATGATGTCTGGTTGGGTATGAGAGCATGCAAGGGGTTCCTAATCCTACTCCTACAACTAACAGGTGGAAGTATGAAATGGTTTGAAATGGATTTTGGATGCAAAGCTGGACATGGTTGTAACACAAAAACAAAGCATGATTGGTGCCTATCCAGGGCTTGGAGTCGGTAGACATACACCTGTGAATGATCAGCATGAACAGCTAAAATTGGATTTCAAGGGGATAAATGTGATATCTGCCTTACAGATATCTCCCAATACAGAGTGTTAAGTTATCTCTACTTATGGCATCCCTACTGCAGTATACCCTTCCCAATGTTCAACCTGAAAACAGTTTAATCTACCCCTTGAGCAGAAGTTAAAAGATCAGACATTCAACATAGGAATTCTATGCTCTAGAATCTAAACATTATCCAAATATCTGGATTCAGAAGAAGAATACATGCAATACTGGAGACAGAATCAACAAAACACATGCTAAGATAGCATTTCTCATATAAGATTAACCATGAAATCAGTGGATTCATGCCAAATCGTACAACAGGAGATACATAAACTCACAAGTTTAAGCTGCACAGAGCAACCAGATCAGCTTGTTTTTAATTACAGAGCCAAAAATCTTCAACTTTCAACAACCACAAATGAGTAACACTTCCTGCTTATAACAGCCAGGTAGTGTACCACAGCAATTAATTACATGGTTGACCAAAAATCCCGCCAGATACACAGTATCAGCAAAATGGCGCTCAATGCATTACCAGTTTGGCGCCCAAACATGAATGCAGCAGGTAGGGGAGGAGACAGGAAGATATCTCGAGCCCTGCGCCACTGTCCGCTGATGTACACCTTCAATCGGGTACCAGATCCGCCCATACCTCTGCAACCTTTGCCATTAATGGCGCACCAACCCGCGGCCTCGGGAAAACGTCAATTCTACATCGCAACCATTTCCCGCCGAGATTCATCATCATGATATTTGAAAATATGCAGGATATCAATTATCCCACATGCACCCCGCAGCAACCTCTTTAACACTTTATATACTAGGTCATGAGCATATATGATGTCGGTGCTTTTGCTCCTGACGACACTAGTATAAGACTTCATCATCATCATCCTCCAGCAGCATGATATCCTGTTGCTTGAAATATCACCCTGACGTCAGCATCATATCGCAATATAACCTGCATGATAATCACCTTCATCCGCACAACCTGATCCATCGGAGGAACATCCTCCTACTGAGCCTATACCAAAAGTCTGGCCGATGAACATCCTGATGATGTCATCATCATATCCTGCTAACATCATCATCATATCTGCCTACTGCGCACCTCCTCATATCCGGATGACGTCATCATCATATTTGCAAATATCGGGGGATCTCCACAAGATTATAAGTGTTAGAAATATGACCCCTCCGGACCTTGATGACGTCATCATCATATCGACATCAGGATGATATTCAGAAGATAACCGGATATTTGGAAATATCATCCTGATGCACAAATATCATGTTGCACTGTAGCTCCACTATAAGATCGGGGCGATAGATGAATATGATGATGCTTGAAAAGATCACCCCCACTAGATAATGCACGAAGCCAGCAGGAGGATATCTCCTTGATATCAGCATCATCATGACGCTGGAACAAACATACACGCGGGTGATATTCAAAAATGAAAATATCACCCCCTCCTTCGGAAATATCATGATACAGATAGGCAGAGAAATAGATATCACCCTGACATAAGAATGACGTCAGCATCATCAGAATGATAAAACAACGAACATGAAGTGATACAACATCATCAGGATGATATTGACTAAGATCATCCTGACGTTCAAAATATGATGACCCCAGGGAATATCGGGTCATACTTAGAACTCTTCAACAACATCATCAGGATGATCATAACCAAGATCACCCGATGATAAAAATATCACCCCGGTGAAACATCATGCAGGCAGGAAATATGATGACCCTCGTAAGCAACACGGCGATAACTGGAAATATGATGATGATGATGACGACCCTTAAGAAAAAACAAGTCAGGTCGAACAACTTAGAGAATAACCCCTTCAGAAGATCGGGGTGACATCATCATCATAAAAGGGGCAAGGTGATAATTGGAAGATCACCGGATACTTGAAAAATCACCCCCGCAAGCAAATCAGGGCACACTGTAGCTCATCAGTAGGATCAGGATGATATCCAAACATCACCCTATATTGAAATATGATGATCCTGATGAACAACAAGTCGACAGAAAACATGATGATGCTGACCACCATCGAAGAAAACATGATGATGATGACCTCCTCCTCAGGAAAATATGATGCTGCAGCTGAAAAGTGCTGAGGAGGTCCAACACTTAGAACATTTTTTGGATACTTAGGGAAAGTGCCTGCATGAAAATTGCTCAAAAAACTGCCAGTCAATTCAGGCACTAACACCAAGATTTACTCTATCTCACACTACCAAGAGAGACCTTAGAGTTAGAAGAGTTGGAGCCAGATGTCATGAAACCTTACAAAATAGGAGAGCTTGTTTTAAGAAGAGGTGGCATGAAAAACAAGAAATTAAGATGAAAGAGAAAATTCACATAGGACTAGAAAGGTCCCTACATGGTTAAGGAAGATGTCGGTAATGGTGCCTATCACTTGTACACAATGGAAGGTGAGGAGTTTGGAGAAACAATCAATGCTTTTCACCTCAAGAAATACTATGTCTAAAAATCATAAAACATAAAAACACAAAAAAAATCAAATATTCCAAAAATACAAAAAAATTACAAAATAAAAAATATATAAAAAAATTGTTTCTATATTTCAGCATCGTTATGTTCATCTTGCATTTTAGTGAATGACTCGCTCTTATATTATTTTCATTTCAATAAGGAGTCTAAGGTTTCCTAGGTGTAGGTGATCCTTTTAGGTTTTGCGATTTCCCCTATTTTCACAATTGTCATTTTCCCCCTTTATTCCCAGTGATTCTAATCAAAGCCTAGCTCTTAGCTTTACACTAATCCCAATCTTAATGATTCGAGATGTTGAGTCTAAGCAAAGTCAGTATTCAAACCTATAGTGTTCAAAGGAAGATTTCAAGTAGGCCTTCCTAATTCTTTCCTAGTAGAAAGGAAATCTAACTAGACTGTGAAAACTTTTGGCAGTACTCTGCCCCTTATCTTTCTTGGCCAAAAATGTCAAGAGGATCAAAACTCTAAAGGAAGCAATCTAAAATATGAGTGACTAAAAAAATGAATGATCAAAAAAATAAGAGTGATGAGAAAAGTGAGAGTTGAGAGATCAAATTATTGCATATCCAAAGTACTCAAAAAGTTCAAAAGCATTCATTTCCATAAAAGTCAAAAATATAAAAAATGAGAAAATCAAGTGAGGCATTCCAAAAAAAAACAAAAAAAAGAGAAAAAGAAAAAAAAGGGAGTTACAAAAAAAGTGATAGAGAGAAGTTTGTTGAATGTCTATACCCTTGGGTGGAGATAAGTCTAAATTCGAAGCTTCAAGGGTGACATTCTATTAGAGAAAGTGATAGAGAAAGGTAAAAAACACACACATGCACTAGTTGAGCAAAGCCAAGAGTCTAATAGTCTTGAGGGCCATTTTTGTGCTTAGGGACCCTTGTTTTTTCCTATTTTTCCTTTACCCTGGGTCTATCTTGCTTGCCATCTATGATCTAAGTCTAGCGAATGCCAGTAAAATTTGTTGCTCGTCTAAGTTGAAAGCTTGTTAGATTGTCTTATCTAGATAAGGATCAGTGTTTAGCCTTTAGCAAAGCCTAAAATTTAGAAGCACTTCATCTCCTTCTCATTCCTCACTTGAGTTCTAAATCCTATCTCACAAACTTGAATAGGTCTCTTACATCAGGATAACCCGCAATCCCCTAGATTGAAAATCATACTAAAGAGCAGTCATATTATTTGTTCCATAATGCATTCATACCAAATAAAAAAAGAGTTCCAAAGCAATTAAAATCAATTTCATAACTCATGGCATTCCATAGAAGTAGAAGTTTTATTTCAGCATTTCTTGTGTTCTTGCATTTGCATATCGTCCCCTGCATTCATGTATATGTTCCAAAATAGAGCTAAAAAAACATGCCATCATTATCATATTTGCATTCTTAGAGTTGAAGGTTTAAATGTAATAAAAAAGTTCCAAAGTGCACAAGAGATGAGTACTCATATGATAAGCAAATGACCATAAAAAGATAGTTTTTAATACATAAATCAAAAGTTTGACTTTTACAAGAGTACAAGAGCTAGGGAAAAATCCTCTTAAAAGAAAGTAAGGCTCCCCATGCAAGGGGGCAAGGTTTCAAAACAAGTAGACAAAATCCTCAGGGTGACCCCCTCCAACATAACCATTAAGACTCCTGCTTCTCTACCTCTAAATGACACTAGTGTCTCCATGAGATCCATGAGAATGAGGAACCTTGCTCTGCATTCAAGAATGGGAAGGACCTGTAGTGCTAGATTCTAGATGTTGAATCACAAGGTGAGCTATCTCATGAAGAATGGAATTCTCACCCCTAAGGATGAGAACCTTTGACCTTAATGAAGCATTCTCCTGGCACCCATGGTGGGCAGGAGAAAAAATGTCAATGTGTTGCCTAGATCTAGGAGGCACACTAGGATCAACTAGAAGTCTCTCTCATGTCAAACCAGTGAAGGGAATCATCAAATCAATGTTAACCTTGTGAATGAAACCCCTACACTCCTCAACACTACCTTAAAAGTAGAGATAAAAGAAGTGATAGTTCATAAACTTTCAGGAAAGAAAGTGTGAAATTAGAAAACAAAAGCAGACTTATGAGGATCACCAAGCTACCAAGAGGGATCAAAATGCCACATCACCTCATCAGAATGAGGAGGCCTAGGCCCTGAAGAAGATCCCTCTGGAAGCTCCCCCTCATTGAAGTCAACCTCCTGTCCATCTCCTGCTACTCCCTCGTCTGACAAATCATCTCCATCTGGGACATAGTCCTCATCAGTAGAATCTAAATCATCCATGACAATGAGTCCTCAAGAAGGAGCTCCTCTCCCTCCCCTTTGTCCACCTCTCAGGGTCCTAGAGTTTTTGGTAATCAAAACCCTGGGAGTCAAAGGAGTCCAAACAACAGGCCTCTATCCAACCTCACCCATCTCCTAGAAAGATCTATAGAACTGGGGGAAACTCCTTAGAAAAGTCCTCACCAAGCTGCTATAGAACTCGCCTAATGCAATGAGCCTTGATAAGACCATTATGGTCTGAACCCTCTGATATGCTATGACAGTAATCTCTAGTAGCCTGTCATGAGACCATGCACCCTCCATGTCCACATAAGGGTCGGCAATCATATTTGCATTAGTGAGAGTGGCCATAACATGCAAGGAAGTATCGAAGTGTCCCACACAAGCCCATCTAGTAGCTCTAGGAAGTCTATGATTAGGAAGATGAATCTCCTTCTGGTATGGTCTAATATGCTTAAAGATCTAGGTCATGATCAGAGAGGAGTAGCTACATGCAAGAGCCCTGCGCTGAGAAATACAATAGAAATCTCTGTAAACTATAGAAAGAATGTCTGATCCCCATATGAAAAATAGTACCTTGCTCAATGCCCTAAATGATGGGTGCCCAACACCATCGCAGACAAGCTGAGGCCTTGTCACCTGACATCCTCAAAGAAATCAACTTGATCAAGAACTTCCTCAAGAGGGGAATACGAAGCTGTGGTACTGAAGTAAGTTGAACACCAGTATGGTCCTCAGGACGAATCACCCCCATGATCTAAGCCCAAGATGCCTTGTCCTCAAAGGACTAAGTAGAAGGTAAAACAAGTGGATTCCCTCTCACAGGAACCCCGAGAATGCAATACACATCATATAGAGTAATGGTCCACTCACCTAAAACCTATAGCAATCTAAAAGTGTTCCTATTGGCATCCCAATAGGTCAAAATGTCACAGCAAATATGTGAGATAGGATGAACAATTGGTACATGGAAAATCCTCCCCAAGCCTACTCTCTTTAGAACAATAAGATCATCAGAAGACAGTGAATCATACATCTCAAAGAGCCATAACTTCTTGCAATTGGCATTCCAACAGATCATCATATCCTACCAATCAGAAAATAACTTTTTATCAGATCCCATCAACTCATAAAATACCTAAAAATCATATAAACTTGTAAAAATTTCACAAAAAGCACATAAACCTTCAAAATTGCAATAAATTGATGAATTTAGTGTTCAAATTAGACCGAAATGGAGTATAGTAAACATAAAAAACATCAAATTTCAGTCACAATCAATCTATCAAGGTCACCCCTTTCATCAAACTACATCTCCCCCGAGTGACCCAGATGTTCAACATGATCTCCCCCTAGCGACCTTGTTGTATAGGTGGATCTAAGCCATGAGGCGACCTTGTTGCACAACCAAATCTCCCCTGGATGACTTGGACTGGCAAAAGGGGTGACCTTGTTTTCCTACCCACATGCTAAAAAATACTCTTAAAACCTCAATTTTTGACCAATTTCAACAAATGAAAAACCATTTTTACTTTAAATGATGAAATAGACACAATGCAACAGAGAAAATCAACAAAAATAGATAATTTCAAGAGTTTTTTCACAAAATGAAAACTAGGGTTTAGAGAATATTTTTTTACTGATTGTGCACCTAACTCTTAGTGATAGAAGAAGAGGTGGCCATCTTTGCGATCTACTTGGTGATAGCTTCCCAACGGCTACTTGCACGATTGATTCTGTCAACGCTTCACTCCAATGTCACTAATTTCCTCACTCTTTTCTTCTCTTAGTTTAGTTTACATTATGAATTTTTGAGATTAGTTGTTGCTTTTATGCATATTTTGTGCTATCTTTTTGTGTACTTTCATCCCTACAGGCCTATTCGACAAAAGCAAACAACTAGTCAAATTCACATGATCTATGGTATGTTCATCATTTCAATTGTCATTACTTGTTTTGATATATTCAGATGTCAGACTAATACTAGTTATTGTAGGTACAATTGTGGGAAAATCAACAACAAGTAAGGCCTATTTCAAGAATGGTACCTACCTTTCATCTAGAATATCATCCCCTAGGGGCAAATATGTAAGCACTAAAATCATGCAATATAGCCTCCACAAGGACCCTGATGATGACTCACGATCCTAGTCACATACATGTAAGCATGGAATAATTCCCTCTCAACAACAATTCTCTTGGGAGCATGTGGTTTCTTCTTTTGTTGTTTCCCCTTTTTCATTCTCCCTCTTTCCTCGCTTTAGACACTTTTTGACACTTGTTGATTTGCATTTCATGTGCTTGCGACTTTGTCCCTAAGCCTTGTATTCATTCATTTGTTGTGTTTTCACCTTTCCCCAGTATTTTTTATCCATTCCCACCCCTAAGAGCCCTCTAGAGGACCTCCCAAGACATCTCCAACTTTCTATTTTTAGTTTCAGTCAACCAGTACAAATATCCCCCCATTATTTCTAGATCTCCCCCAAGAGATCTTACATTTGCAAGTGGAGATTTGGTTTTTGACCCTTGTTTGACCATTTTTCAGAGGCAAATCACCTTCTTTTCTCCTCCTCTTTCATCTCCCATCTTGCACTTTCACCCAGGACCCCTCCTCTGAGGGTCACCCATGGGTCACCCCAGGTGACCTTGACTGGTGAAAGGGTGACTATGTGGCAACCCTGCCATCTTTCCTAGTTGCGAAATAACTCAAGTTTTTGACCAAAAATAGCTTTGTTTTTGCTTATGTTTGCATGAAATTTTTCCTAAAGATAGAATTAACTATTTCATGCACCCACCCATGCATATTTGGCTTATTTTTATCTTTAGTTATCCACATGTATGCATTCTCTTTCTCCATTTCTTCTTGAGTGATAAGCTATAATTGGTTAGATCACTCTAATTTTAGCCTAGATCACTCTTGTGTCTTCCAAGTTAACTCTTCAATCAAATTGAGTTAACTCTCCATCCCATCCACCTCTCATGCCTTATTCAAACCTTTAAATACCCCCCTCCCTCAAGCACAAAGGGAGGCAATTTCATTTGTGCACACAGTTGTTGCAAGTTATTGCTCTCTAATCTAGCATCCATATGCTCACACGGGACATCAGAGCCTTTTTCTTTTTATTGAAAATCTCATTTAGCGTTGATACACTGCTCACATCACAAGCCACAATGCTCATCAAGCTCTCACTGAAGCTTCAAAAAGATTCTTTTGCATCTCTTTCTTATTGTTGCCAAGAGGATCCCCCTGTTGTTGCAAGAGGATAAGAGGTTGCCATAAAAGGATTTTTGAGGGTAGTAGATGCTCACGCGTCTCTTTATTCTAGGTTCCTTCATGCTTTCTAAATCATAATAATTAGAAAATCACATTTACTCTTGGAAATAGTAAATACATGTTGCTTTTCCTTGATAGGTTGAGTAGATCTTGCAATGTTAAAGTAGTTTCCTTTCAAAAGTTCATAGATTAGATTCATTTAAAAGTAATTTCCCTTTACTAGAATAAATTGTTCCACTTATTAAGAAAAAAAACCAAAAAAAAGATTCAATTGCATTAGGTAATCTCATATTAGTTTGCATACATTTTCTAATTCCTAGAATAGAAAAAAAAACACTTTCATTTCCATAAATAGAAAAAAGCACAAAAAATTGTTTTGCACTCATATAAGCTTCTATGCATCCAAAAACTAAAAAGAACAAAAAAATTAGCATTGTAGAGCATTCACAAACCCTTGATTCCAACATAAGGTCAACTTTGGTCAATGTTCTGGCAAAACCCTTGATCACAACACAAGGTCAAACAAGGTAAAACCTTAGGTCAAACAAACCCTAAGTCAAAACCCTAGGTCAAATCAAGGTTAGCTTTAACCATCTCTCTTTTCGTTTAGGCTCATGAATGTGCCTTGGACTTAGAGGTGAGTGGGTGAGGGCAATCCTCTATGAGATAGAGGAGATCCACCCTAGACAACAACAAGACCAACAGATAATTCAGTAACAACAAGAAAGGTTAAAAGAATGGGTGATCCCACAATAGTGGGTTACACTTTTTGGCCAAACTTGACATTGAAAAGAATATTTTGAAAAAAAAATTCACTTTTGAACACCTATAGATGCTAAACTATGAGGAATTTGAAGATGATGCAAACTAGTGATTTGTGACATTTTGTCTATATATATATAGGAATCAAATTGCATTTCTTTTTCCATCTCCTTCAATAACTAGTTTTTAACAGTAAACACTATTTTTAAAGAGTGATGTGTACTATAAAGCACATATTTTTTTTTTCTATGAAGGATAAAATTCTATTTTTTTGAATTTAGACTTGTAACTATGATATCTAGAGGATGCATTTGGTTTCATAATGTTTTATTGATTTTTTTTTGTTAATTAAGTTTTGAAGTCAAACCAATTACAATTTAGACATAGGTGTACTATAAAGCGCATAACTTTTTTTATATGTATCGGAATTCAATTTTTTTTGTTGGATTAAGGATATGAATACCAAGAGGATAGATATTTTTTAGATTTTTTTTGGTAATATACTATTTTTCCGCATGTACAAAATAGAGAGCTTGATTTTGATAAACCTATGTTTAATTAAACTAAAAAAAAATGTATAATTAAACCAAAATATATTAAAATTATACTTGATGGAGAGCTCGTTTCGAGGACTATAATCCTGTAGCTAGGTTTGTCAAATTGATTCCATTTTGATCCTCAACTTGAGCCTTGAAACCCAAAAATCTACATAAAATTGCAGCTAGAGAGGGGCAAGGGAAAAATAAGGGGGTTTGAGTGAATGGGTGTTCAAGTGAACCCCTAGAGAGCCATTCGCTTGAACCCCATAAAAATAATATTAAAAAAATGAATCCGTGAGGGTTCAAACGAACCTCGATGGTTAAAATTATGTTTAACTGTCGACATTCGTTTGAACCCTGGGCTAACCAAGTTATTATTATTTCTTCTTATAATGTCGTATGCATATAAATATTAACTTATTTTTTCATTTTTTCATATAACATTGCAAGATTAATTCGCATTTTACTCATCAAGAGAGATTTTGGAGAAGAAAACTTTTGGTAGAGGATTTGAGAGAAGAAAACTTGAAGAAGAAAATGGGAGACAAAAAAAAGATAAAATAAGACTCAACAAAAGTATTCAAAAGAAAGAGAACAACAGTTGTGCAAAATAAATTTGACAAGATATCATAGAAAGAAACAAGGTATGCATATTTTCTTTCCTATTTAATTTATGAGCTTTTAGCTTGTAGTAGGATGTGATTTCTAGTTTTGAACATAAATACTAGGTGAATTTGTTGGACATCATTTTCAAACAACTTTAATTTATATTTGTTTCAATTGAATGTATATTAGGGTCCTTCATAGGTTTGCACATTAAGTAAATCATACTCAAGTATTATTTAATCATAAGTTCTTCTCTCTCTCTCTCTCTCTCTCTCTCTCTCTCTCTCTCCCTCCCTTGACTTAAGTCTTTTTAAAGATTTCTCTCTCTCTCTCTCTCTATCCTTCTATAGAGATAAATCCTCTCTCTCTCGACAAGTACAAGTAGATATTTAAAGCTATCTCTCTCTTGACTTAAGTCTTTTTAAAGCTCTTTCTTTCTCTCTTTATCCTTCTCTAGATAGGTCTTCTATCTCTCTCTTGACTTAAGTTTTTTTAAAGCTCTGTCTTTCTCTCTCTTGACTTAAGTATTTTGTGTGTAGAACGGGGTCAACAAGCAGAAAGTTTTCAAGTAGGAGTCGAGCCAAATTTAGATATTGGAGAAAATGAGGCTGAAGAACACATAGTTGAAGATAAGGAGAAGGCCCAAGTTCAAACAATGCATGTTGGAGAGGGGTCATGATCACTTCCTTCTATTGATATGGATGAGCATATGAATCTAGCTAAAGAGATGAAGACAAAAAATTCAAGTTATAGAAATTTAGATCATTTACTTGAAATGGATATGGAGAAATTGAAATGTTATACCAAACAACCTATAAATACTAGTAAGAGGTCAATGAATAAAATTGTAAAGGAAATAATCAATGCTCATTTCAATCATCTTGGTACACTTGAAAAAACCCAACTGTTATCACTTTTACTTCTTCTTAATGAGTTGAAAGAGCCATTACAATTGTTGGGTGTAGATTCAACATTGAATAAGAGGAAAGTTTCATACACCCTAGGAAAAGATATTGTTGAAAATGTTAAAAAAGGTTTAGCATCCGTTGGGAAAGGATCTTGATCAATGGATAAGGCCATTTCAAGAAGAGTGATGTTGACATCTATTTTAAATAAAAATATATCAAGAAAAAGAAACACCTATTTACTTTTGACTAAAATTGGTTTTAGTAGAAAGACACTAACAAAATATGTGAAAAGGAGAAAGGTTTTGGATGATAGTTTAGAAGGAAATTGGGCAATTATGTGTAGAGCTTCCCATTCTGATAGGATTGAAGATGTTCTTAGGAACTTGGTCTCAAATTTTTGGAATGATCATACTCATCCATCATCAAATAGAAAAGACGTTATTAGACACAGGATTGGGCTCAATTATTATGAACATCATACAAAACATTGGCTAGACATAACACAACAAGAGATGTATGTGAACTTTTGTAATTTGAATCCTCATATAAAGATTGGGGAAATAATGTTTGAAATATTAAATCCATATTATGTGAAGATAAACAAGGTTTTTCAAACTTGTTGTTGTCATTATCATATTGAATTTGATCTCTACTATCAGGTGTTTCAAAAGATGAGAGAAGAAAGTGATGGTTTTCAAAATGCACCTCCTAAATGGGTAAGTCTGTTCAGAGAATCCATCTTATGTGATAATGCAATTGGTCAAATAAACTACATAAAAGGACTTTGTGAAACATGTGGAAATTTTGCTAAATTGCCTTTGAGAAATGAAGATACTGACCCAACAAAGATAGTAAATGGCAAGAGTTACAAGTACGTAAAGTTTCAAACAAATTTGGGGAAAGAATCCACAAGGTTAAACTATATAGAAGAGGAGATACCTATTGGAACATTTATGGAAATTTTTTGAAAATTGATACAACCGTACTATAACATGCCTTTTTTGCTAGGTGGCAAGCACAATAGTTTGAAACATTAAGAGATACTTTCCCACTTGGAATAGTTCTATCAGTAGTCAACTTTGTAGAAAATTACTCTTTTGTACATCAAAAAGAGATTCAATAAGATTATTACTTTTCAAAGCAGATCACTATTATGGTGCATGTGCGTTATTGACATGCACAATTGGATTTGGATGGTGTTGATAGTACATATGATGAAGAAGTCATTAAGAAAGAATATCACTTTTATATTAGTGATTATAAAGAGCATGACACACTTTTTGTACAACATTGCTTTACAAAATTTTTAGAGAATTTAGCAAGTGGGCATGTAACAATTGAAAAGCATTTTGTATGGTCAAATGGATGTGTAGCACAATTCAAATAATCATGGCCAGTTTATGCACTATGTAGATATCATCAAAATTATAAAATACAACATGTTTGGAGTTTCTTTGAGAGTGGGCATGGAAAGGGTGAACACGATGGCGCATGATCTTGCATCAAATGTGCTCTAAGAAAGCATCAAATGAGTTATTCGAGAGATAGTATAGACAATGCAGATGATGTTGAATTGTGTAAGAAACACTTTGCATCAAATGAGGTCGGCACATCTTTAGAAACGAACCGATACATCCCATATAGAGTTTTTTGGGAGATATTTGGTATGTATATATAAATTACATAAATGAAAATTTCAAACTTTAAATAATATATATATATACTTTGCATCAAATGAGGTTGGCACATCTTCAGGAATGAACCAATACATCCCACATAGAGTTTTTTGGGAGATATCAGGTATGCATATATAAATTACATAAATGAAAATTTCAAACTTTAAATTATATATATATATATATATATGTTTGAACATTTAAGTTTATTTTAAATTTAGTTTTCAATTATTTTAAATGAATTTCTATTAAATATATATGTAATTTTTATATTTTTTATGTATCTAGGTGTGGATAGAAGATTGAAGCATGGATGCAAGAGGGTAGACAAAACAAGATCTTTGTACTATGTCATGAGTATAGATCATTGCCCTGGATGGAAATTGTACATGAGGAATTAATCTTGTTTCTGTGATGAGTGCATTTTGGAAAACTTTGAGGCATGCAACAACCAACAACATAGATATGTTAGTGAATGGAATGTGGTGCCATTAGTTGTTTCTAACACATACAATGAAGATGAGGATGAAAGATTTGAAGAAATTCCTTTGATTTCAATTAATTATGACCATATTTTAGGATTGATTAGAAAAGGTATACATATGCACATAAGTTTGATAAATTTAATGTAAATTTACAATGTAGTTATTTAAAGTTTAGTACTAGATGAGTTAAATTTAATGATCTTTAGTCTAGATAGTTCTAATTTTTTTACAAATTTTGAACCATGTAAATTTGGTGTAGGAGATGTTTTTGCAGTCATAGCAGAGCCTAGAAACATAGAAGGTGTTATTTATTATTTAATATGTTGCATAGAAGAGAGGAAGAAGCTAACATGACCTGAAACAAGCGATGAAATGTTGTTTCCCACAGGTGGACATTTAAATTTATATATACATGTACATGTACTTTACCTTGTAACATTATATTATTATATAGGTTGAGTGAAAATTTTATGTGCACATGTCTTACCTCAGGTTCATGTTGTTTACTATGTAGGTTTAGTTGTAGTGCAAGGGATATATCTCAAACAAGTCAAAATTGTTCAACATGGGATTCATTTTATTGACTATCAACCTGAGAACAAGGTATATCAATATAGTCACCTAGTAATTACTACCACCCTACATCTTCATGAAGTTCCACATGCATGTGGATGAAAAAAATAGAGACTAGATAGTGATGATCATCAGAAAATATTACATATTATTGGAGAGTGGGTTGAACTAGTTGTTTGAGTGAGAACTTATATAGTAGTGTTTGAACTCCATTGTTTTGGTTACTTATAAAATGTTGATGATGATTATTTTAAATTTGGTTGTCCACACAAATTAGTGATTGAAGTTACACATTGGTGTAAGTTAATTTATAGATGTTCTTAGGATCCAAACTTAGAAGTACTATTTAATTCAAAGTACTTTTATATTTAGTGTGACACTTTTTTAAAGGATGAAGTACTATTTAATGTGGTCCACTTTTAAGGATGATACATGTATTATTTAATTAGTGTGTACAGAGTCCACTTTAAACCTAGAAATACTTAATAGGAGATATGAATTCACATTGCACTTGTAGATATCCATATAATTTTTAACCATATCCCATGTATTTATGATCACAATGTTACATATAATTTCCTTGTGACTTTAGGATTATCTAGATAGAAAATATTGTTGTCATCTTGTGGAACTCACCAACCATTTTGAACATATACTTCAACTATATAGTTCATGCAGAAGGGCATACAATCAAATCCATGTTGGGACTTTGGAATGCATTTTCGTTGTAGTTTTGAATTCTACCTAAAACTTCATGAACATGTTGGGATTCACATAGAATTAAGAACCCCTTGAGTATATTTTCTAAATGATCAACCTTACTTATAAAAGTTATTAAAAAACTGATGAGGGCATATGATCAAATCTCTTATTCCTCAAAGGTCCTCCAGTGCTTCTTGGCATAGTAACTTACATAGTTTCTATTAAAAAATTACATGTTAAGAATCTACAAATGGGACCCTTTATAACCAATCTATGAATATTATCTTCTATAATTGTTCTATATCTAGCTTTAGAATGATTCTATGCTCTTGTGAATCTAAGAAAACGTTTCATAGCTCTAGATCCATGTATTATTTAAATAAACTAGTACATGTGTGTGTTGTCATTACATGTGTTTATTACACTTCCTAGTTTGCATTTGTATTTATTTAGTTTATACATTTTTTTAATGACCTGAGTTTTTGTGATTTACCTACATGCTTAGTGTATACACCTAAAAATGGCATGACTCTACTTAAATAAATATTTTAAATATTTATTTCATCTTCACATTCCTCTATCAATAAATAAATAAATTTATTTATTTATTTGATTCACTTCCTCTCATTTAATTAAATAAATTACATTTTATTTAATTAATTAAATTCATCTACATCAACTTCATTCTTCTAAATAATTAAATAATTTTAATTATTTAATTAAAATCTTTTATTCTTCCAAATTTAAATAAAATGTAAATTTTATTAAAATAAAATCTTAAATATCCACTAAATAAAATATATTTTTACATTTTATTTTATTCTTCAAAAATCTCCACAAAATAAAATATATTTCTATATTTTATTTATTCCTCTCAATTATCTACAAAATAATTAAATAAAATCTTTTTATTTAATTATGCTTTTTTATCTTCAAAAATCATTCTTATCTTCTAAAAATACTTTCCTCTTGTCATACAAAAGCAAAAGTAGTTTTAAAGCATCGTTAAAGCAAACTTTCTCTTAAATTAGAAAAATAAATTCTAATTTAAGAAAATCAAATCTCATCCTCATCAAGAGAGGAGTTAACTCAACAAAACTGCTTTTCGAATGACACATGTCTTTCTTCCATTTGTTACACATTCCTCAACAATCCTCCTCCGTTGATCTTTTCTTTTCTTTTCAACCATTGATCTTCTTCTACACATCTCTATAAATACAGCCTTCCTCTTCTTCATTTAATAACCCATCGTTTGAGCAAACTTATGCTGTAGAGATATAGGCACGCCTTTGGCACCCCCACTTCCTTTAGCATTTTCATCCAATCCACCATTAGTGTGTTTGAATCTCATTTTCAATCACACGAATATCTCAACCATTCCATTCTTGTCACCTTCAACAAAGCAAGGGACCAAATCGCTTTTGAGGGCTTCATCATCATCAAGGTCAAGAAGAGATAGGTGAACTATGGAAGAAGAAAGGTAAAAGGTTGTAAGTATTGTTCTTTGCTTTATTTTAATAAATCTTTTACTTGCACATTTCATAGATGTATTGGGTTTATTATTCATTGATTTGATTAATCCATTTTCCCCCTTCACATTTTGGCACCCACCGTGGGACCATTGCCCCTCTAGCTAATCAAAAACTAAGTTTTTCCAAGTGACAGGTCCGTACAGGTGTAGGTACAGGGTTCAGACAGAAGCTTCCTACGCATTTGACTTCTAAAACAACGCATTTACCTCCCGATCTGACACCTATGAAACTTTGGCGCATCTAACCTCCCAGATGCCGCATTTGTCTTCTGTTTTGGTAGAACAGCACATCTAACCTCCAAAATGGTGCATCTGCCTTCTGCTTTGACGCATCCATACTCCGGTGCATATAATTCCCTTGACGGCGCATTCACTCTATTTTACAACGCATTAATCTTTTAACGCATTTGTATTGTATTTCGACGCATTTACCTCCTGTAATGGCGCATGTGTAAAACGTCGCATGCAATCTCTGTTTCTACGCATTTAGACTGCAGTGCAGCGCTTCTGATTTTGTGTGTTGGAGCTAACAGTCTTTTTGCAGGGTTAGTGGCTGGATTAGATCATTTAGATGCTTTGCCTAGTTCATTTAGACTAATTAGGGGAAAAGTAAACTAATGCATTGCATACAAACTTCACATAGTTCATAACTAGGAAGAAAGTAACTAAACCCATTGCTATCTTTGCATTGTTAATTTATTTTCCTAGTTAGACCACTACTATCTTTACAAACAGGAAAATGAACATTGCTATGTCTTAATCACTTCCAAGTTAACAACCACGTGAGTGCACAAGTAGAGTAGCCCATTTAGTTTTTCTACGTTTAACTAGGTTGGATTAACTAGTGTATTATGTGCTTGTGAATGACAATAGGCTTATGCTCTCCCCTTAACTAGGTGATCAAAGTGCCAGATTTGTCATTCGAATTGTTTAACCTTTAGGGGGGCCTGCCCTTGGATGCACACTTGTCCAAGTGGGAATGACCCTAAGTGGTAACAGGCTAAATCCAAGCCCTACCAAGCCACTTAAAATAAATTGTGCTTGAGGTGAAAACCTCCTGTAATGAGTGCTACTGTGTTACATCGACAGCCAACCTCCCCCAAAACCCTCTAAGGTGCAACCCTTTGACGCTGGGAGACTCCATAATGGAGAGTAGTGCCGCCGCACGTGTAACCACTCGAACGGTTTCCTTGACTAAGAACCAAATTGTGTAGCAAGCCAAAAACCCCTATTTATTGATGCAAAGGGTGGAGCTCTTGAAGTGGCCTTGATTCATGTGACTCTTAGTAGAGGTAGCAAGGATAATCCTAAGGTTCGGTGGGGGTACGAGCCTAAGGAAACCCAAATCTGGTATGCATGAGAAGTGAGTACCATGGAGGGGAGCCGGTGCTACCAGATTCTGGAGCTACATGTTTTGAGTAAGCATAGCTAGAGGATTCAACAAATATTGTCATATCCAGCCTAGGGTGTACTTGCTTTTGAGTCAAAATAGTCCAAAAATACAAAACAATTAAAAAAAATCATGAAAACTTCTGTGTGTTTGCTGTGTCTATGCCATAATTGAAAATTAATTCTCAACAACACTGAGTTTTCAAACCAAAAATGGAAAAAATCCTGAAAACATTCCAAAATTTTCTAAAATTCTGAGAAAACAAGACAAAAAAAACAAAATTGTGCATTTGCCATGACCTGTGGCACATTTGACCCGACTGCTAGCGCATCTAAATTCTTTTATGGTGCATTTGAAACTTTTCCAGTGTTGCACATTTGAACTGACTTCTTGCGCATTTGACCCGACTTCTGGCACATTTGAATTCTATTGTGGTGCATTTGAAACTTTGCCAGTGTTGCGCATTTGAACTGACTTCTTGCGCATTTGACCTAACTTCTGGTGCATTTGAATTCTGTTGTGGCACATATACTTCTGCGCATCCAAACCAAAGAGTAAAACCATTCCTTCCAAAAGCAAAATTTTCAACATTTTCAAAGCCATTTCAAACCTATTTCAGTTCCAAAAATCTGATTAAGACCTTGCAAATCAACCATTTCTCCTTCTTTTCCATACCATATCTACTTTTTCATCCAAAGTCTCACCAAATCTTTCCAAATTCCTACAAGGTTAGAACCAAGCTCTTCAAGGATCTCATCACATCTCAAAACAAACCTAGTGAGTCTGCATTATCAAGGATTACTTATCCTTTTTCTCTATCAGAACTCTATTAGGGGATTGTACAAACCTAAGTCAACATCAAGCATTTGGATTTCTATCATCCTCGCTTCGACTATAGTTTTGTTTCATCCACTTGTTTGACACCAACTTGATCTAAGTAGAACCTTGCTCGAAACCTTATCTCATTCTAGCACCTCTTGTGCGAAACTTCAAATCTCATTTCACTCCCATCTCTAGTCGCCTCTTGCATGGTCTTAACTAGATTGCAAAAACAAAAACAAATTGAAATGGCAGAGAAAAGTATCCCAAACACTCACAAAAGTGAGGAAGAAATTTCTATGGACGAGATCCTTCACACGCAGCATGACCCAAAATTTCAACACCTATTAGAGGGGGTACTTGCCCAAGACCCCACTAAATTCTTTTTACACCTAGCAAATCGAGGGGTCAAGCTCCCTAAGGACTATGACGTAGAGACTCTCAAAGAAACTGAGGGAAGTAGACACGAGGAAGAAACACCTTCAGACAAAAGCAAAACCAATACTGATTCTACAGATGCCCTAAGTCTAATGAACAAAAAATTTGAAGCTCTCCAACAATAAATTTTAGACATGAAAATAGGAGCATCGACCAAACATTACACCTTAGAGGATATTTCACCATATCCTTTCGATAGGACCTTGATCATGATTCATTTCCCCTCAAAATTTGAGGTGCCTAAATTTGACAAATATAGAGGAAAGGGTGATCCAAGAGACCATATCAGGGAGTTCAACGCTGCTTGCCTTGAGGTCACACATAACGACACTTACCTTATGCGACTATTTCCATGAAGCTTAGGAGGACAAGCCATGGAGTGGTTTTCTAGATTACCACCTGGCATTAAAATAATCAATGAACTTGTCAACAAATTTGTCACCCACTTCTCTTACAATACTGAGCACGGCATCTCAATATTGGATCTTTGTAACACAAAACAGAAAGGTGGAGAATCTTTTGCTACCTTCTTACAAAGATGGAGACAGCTAGCAAGCAAATGTCCCCACCAAATGCCGAAAAAACAAATGTTAGAAATGTTCATGCACAACTTACAATCCAACATGAGCTATCAAATTCAAATCCAATGTCGTACTTCCCTTAACAAGGTCATTGAGATGGGTCTCATCATTGAAAAAGCTCTAATTACCAAGGGTCAGATCAAACTATATAAAGACACTCCTAGTACCAACACCAACACAGACAAACTGAGATTCTGGATGAAAAACAAGAATATTGTGAATGATGGGGTGGTGGATGCCAAGAATGTGGCACCTAAACAACTGATTTTCAATTTATCAATGCCTCAAAATAACCCCCCACAAGGCAAACCAAGAAACAATGAATCAAGGTTTTCTAACTTTCAACCTAGGAGAAAATTCACCCCTTTGGGAATCCTTGGAAACAACCTTACGGAAGATAATCACAAACAAGATCATAACACTTCCACTGGCATGAGAGTATGAACCCAAAGTCAAACCCCATTGGTGGAACAACAACGACTTCTGTGAATTTCACCAAAACAGGGGGCACAAGACTAATGACTATATTGCACTGAAACATACTATCCAAGACTTGATAGAACAAACCAAAATATCAGTCAACGAACATACCTCTAACAATGATCATCATGCATTCAAGGATCCTCTTCCAAACTACGAACAGGGGGGACCTTCCAACCGAAACAATGGTGGATCTAACAACGCGAACTACACAAACGTTGGCTTCGACTATGTTGTTAACCATATCTCAGAGGGTGATTCACACATCAATGTGATCACTATAAACAAATATCCAGATTGTAATGTTACCACCTGCAGCAATAGAGTCACTCTTAGAGGAACCTCCGCCCCTCCGGTTAATTAGTACAATATCATGGATTAGTTGCATAAAACCCCTGCGCATATCTCCATGCTAGAACTTCTACGTCTATCCCCGTCTCATAGGGCCATTCTTGACAAAGCCTTAGCAGAAGCCTCTGTCCCAACAAACCTAGCTGAAGAACAATTTCAAACCATGGTAGGTCACATCACCTCACCTCATTCCCTATCATTCACTGAAAAGGATGACATGTCAATCACTCAACCCCATAACGCCTCTCTTCATATCGAAGCATTCATTCACAAACACAAGATAAAGAGGGTCCTAATCGATGGAGGAGCTGGTTTGAATATTTGCACCTTAAAGCTAATCCTTACATTGGAGTTTTCAGAGAAAACTATAGATCCTAAAATAAAAATCACTATAAAAGCCTATGATGAGGAGGAGAGAACTTCCAAGGGAATTGTTCCTTTACCAATCAGAGTGGGATCTGTCGTAAAAGAGGTAGCTTGTCAAGTCCTTGATATGGAGCTAGCATACAACATTCTTCTTGGAAGGCCATGGATACATGCCCTTAAAGCAGTGCCTTCGACATACCATCAGTGTATCAAGTTCTCTCATGAAGGTCAAGAGATCACCATCCAAGGTGACCCCAACCCATTTCAGTACTGTAACTCTATTCATCCTAAACCTGAAGTGGTGATTCCTAACAACCGTGCCTCTACTTCATCATCCTCTCATGTTGACCCAGCTACACTTGCTTCCACGTCAACAGCTCCTCAACCTAACCTTAGACTCAAGGATAAGGGCTTAGGCGAATACACAATTTCCCAATCGCTCTGTCTGGCACAACTCCCTCTATCTCCAAGATCTTATGGAAGACCTACTCTGAACAAGCCCAAAATAGACAAACCTACTAAAGGACCGTTTGTAAAATGGGGCAGCCTCGAAGATGATAATGATAAGAAAGATATCCTGTAGTGGTTATACAAGGATGAAGGCAGTCCATCAGTACAACATGACCATCGCACCATACCAATGGCACAATATGGTCAAGGATACCAAATGCTAAAGAGAATGGGGTATGAAGGATGCAGTCCACTCGGATCACGAAGAGATGGTATCACTAAACTCATCCAACCTCATACCTTGACAGCCCGAGACACTACAAGGCTAGGATACACTGGAACACAAAGATACCACAGAACAAAGAAGAATAAAGGCAAACAACCAGAAGCGTCCACTAATAATCTGGTTGAGCAAATTCAACAATTGCAACTGAATAGTGAGACCGATTCCAATGAGTATGAATGGGATAGCCTCTCTGAGCTATCTTGCGATGACAAAGGAATTGATGTTGTCCATGAGTATGACCCAACCCACACAAATGAGAGACAAGGTCCATGGGCTAGGCTGTTAGAGTCCAACTCGCATAATAATGATAGTGAAAGTCGTGAGGAAAGAGTGATACCCCCCTTGATGGATCCACTAACAGAGAGTACCATTGCAGATTTCATCCGTGCTTTTAACAACTCTATCCTAACTATCAACACCACCGAACTAGACCAACCCAATGATCCCTTACCACTGCTACATCCTGAACTCATTGACTGGGACCTACAAGGTACGACTCCTGAGCTTGATACCTTTGAAAATGATGACGCCATCATAGACTACCTTGAGCTTAGAGATCATATACTCGCGGGGGACCACAAAGCTAGCTATGCTATAGAACTCAACGAGAAGGCCTATTTTGGAGATAGTACCAAGCCTTTCAGTCATAAAAATATCAAAATTAAAGAAAGATCTAATGGTGAAAACCGTTCTGCGGCAGTGTTAGATCATGAAAATAGTAAAAATAAAGATGTATCCAACAGTGAAAACCTCTCCGAGGTGCCGAAGGATGAAAGGCTTGACCCTCTACCCAATCTTACACATCAGGAGAGATCTTCAATCTTGATAGAACTAGCAGAACCGATCAATGTCAGTACAGGGGATAATCCTAGAATGATCCACATGGCAAAGGCTTTGACAAAACAAGAAAAACCAACATTTACCAACTTCTTTAGGAGAAAACAAATCAACTTTGCTTGGACATATGCAAAAATGCCAGGGCTAGATCCAAATCTTATAATGCATCATCTATCTTTAGCACCAGGAGCTAAACCAGTAAAGCAAAGACTCAAAAAGATGCACCCGCATGTGGCCCTCATGGTAAAAGAAGAGCTAAAGAAACTGTTGGATGTCAGATTCATCAGACCTATAGACTATCTTGAATGGGTTTCAAACATAGTACCAATAGGTAAACCAGATGGCAGAGTCAGAATATGCAATGACTTCAGAGACTTGAACAAAGCTTGTCCTAAAGATGATTTCCCCTTGCCAAACATTGACATGATTGTAGATCTCACAGCAGGACACACCATGTTGTCACTTATGGATGGTTTTTCTGGATACAACCAAATAAAAATTACACCTAAAGACCAACACAAGACTGCATTCACATGTCCTGGGGGCACCTATTGTTGGTGTGTCATGCCATTTAGTTTGAAAAATGCTGGTGCAACATATTAGAGAGCTATGACCACAATCTTCCATGACATGATGCACACTATAATGGAAGACTATGTCGATGACATTTTGGCAAAATCTCTCACAAGAGGACACCTAGAAGTACTTGACAAAATATTCAACAGACTGGAAAAATTTAACGTGCGCCTCAATCCAAAGAAGTGCGTGTTTGGAGTTACCTCAGGAAAGCTACTTGGATACATAGTGTCTGCTAATGGGATAGAAGTCGATCTAGCTAAGGTGAAGGCCATCATGGAAATGCCACCTCCTAAGAATCTCACTCAGCTAAGGTCTCTATAGGGAAAACTACAGTCTATCAGAAGGTTCATTTCTCAATTGGTAGACAAGTGCCACCCATTTTCTCACCTTCTACACAAGAATGTCCCTTTCAAATGGAATGAGTCATGTGAGCAGGCATTTCAGCAGTTAAAAGGATATCTCATGAAGCCACTTGTGCTGATGCCACCAATTCAGGGTAAACCATTGCTACTGTACATCTCAGCTACACCTACAACTTTAGAAGCTCTACTTGCACAACAAAATTATGACGGGAAAGAACAAGCAATCTACTATATCAGTCGCACACTGGTTGGATACGAACTATAGTACACACCAATCGAAAGAGCATGTCTCACTGTAGTCTTCACCTCACAAAAGTGGAGACATTACATGTTGTCACACTCTGTCAAACTGGTAGCAAAATTTGATCCACTTAAATACTTACTCAACAAGGCAGCCTTAACAGGTAGATTGTCCAAGTGGGTCATGCTTCTCAACGAATTCGATATCGAATATGTAGACAGAAAAGCAATTAAAGGCCAAGTACTTGCAGACCAACTAGCAGATGCACCTCTAACGGATGAGATCCCTATGAGCTTTGAATTTCCAGATGAATCTATCTTCCACATAAACAAAACAAACTGGAAAATGTATTTCGATGGATCATACACTCAGCATGGATCAGGATCAGGTCTCTTGTTAATCACACCTAGTGGCGACACCATTCCTAAATCATATAGATTACTCTTTCCCTGCACTAACAATGTGGCAGAGTATGAAGCTCTAGTCATTGGCATCAAGCTAGCAGTTGAATGGAATATCCAAGAACTTCAGGTATGGTGACTCACAGCTGGTTATCAATCAAGTAAATGATGACTACCAAATGAAAGATGAGAAACTAATGCCTTACAAGAGAATGGTAGATGACTTTAAAGAATACTTTGTCAAGATCTCTTTTGAACAAATACCAAGGATTGAGAACAAGGCAGCAGACACCATGGCCACGATTGCATCTCTTCTTGACATTCCAAATAATCAATCACGTTACGAGTTCTTAGTAGAGCCAGTGTCCTGTCCTGCATATGACACCCCTGAATCTTGTATCATTTGTCATGTCGTTGGAACTGATTCCCCCCTCTATGGAAAAATATTTGCCTATCTTAAAGAGAATACCCTCCCACCTGATCTCTCAAGTAACCAAAAATGAATGTTTATCCAATAGGCATCCCAGTATGCCATTATCACCAATACCCTATATCACAGAGGTCTCGATGGTACTCTCCTTAGATGTCTCAATAGTGAGGAATATCAAACTGCCCTGAGTGAAGTGCACGACGGTACATGCGAGACGCACTCTAGTGGCCCTACCCTAGCCAAGAAACTCATACACATTGGATACTACTGGCCAACAATGGAACAAGATTCCTATCATTTTGTAAAGAAGTGCAAGAAGTACCAAATCCATGGGAACCTGATACATGCACCAGCACAGGAGCTGCAGCCATTAACGACTCCTTGGCCTTTCTGTCAGTGGGGACTTGACTTAGTGGGTAAGATCCACTTGCCTTCCTCAAGCGTCCATAAATTCATAATCATTGCCATAGAGTACTTCATGAAGTGGGTTGAAGTGGTGCCCTTAGCTAATATCATAGGCAAACAGATTGCCTCTTTTATCCTGAACTATATCATTTGTCATTATGGTGTCCCTTCATCTATTACCATAGATAATGGATGACCCTTCAAAAATTAGGATGTCAGAGAACTATGCAACAAATTCCATATCTAGCACCTCTTTTCAACCCCTTACTACCCCCAAGGCAATGGCTAAGATGAGGCATCAAATAAAACTATCCTAAAAATCCTAAAGAAGACTGTCAATGATGCCGGCCAAGATTGCAATGTCCAACTGAATCCCGTGTTGTGGGCCTACCGCACGAGCATCCGCACACCCACAAGTGCAACACCATACTCCCTGGTCTATGGATCATAAGCCATCTTGCCCATTGAAGTCGAGATCCCATCATTGCGAGTTTCACTAAAAGGCCTCATATCTGATGAAGAGTACAGAGTGACCAGACTTCAAGAATTAGAGCTGCTTGAAGAGAGAAGGCAACAAGCCTTTAACCACCTGAAAGCATATCAACAATGCATGTCTAGAAGCTATAACCACAGGGTAAAGCCTCGAGTATTTCAATTTGGTGACCTAGTCCTCAGAGAAAATCCCAGAAATTAGCAAGATCAAGAAAAGAAAGGAAAATTTGAACCTAACTGGCTAGGTCCCTATGTCATCATTGCAGCTTATGGATCAGGGGCATATCAATTGGCTACATTTGAAGGTGAACTGTTCGATGATCCTATCAATAGCATGCATCTTCGCAAGTTCTATACCTAAAAACCCCAGTATAAGGGAGTCCTAAAAAAAAAAAATTGATCAAAAAATGATCAAAAACAAAAACAAAAAAATTAGAAAAACAGAAAAATAACAAAAAAAATCATCCTCTGGTGAAAACCTGGCAAACATGCACCTTGGCTAGGTACCATGATGAAAACCTAGCAAACAGGCGTCATGTGTACTCTTAGCTTTCATGCAAATAAAAGCAAGTGGTGAAAACCTAGTAAACAGGCGCTATCTGCGACAAACCACTTCCTTCATTTGTTGTAACCTCATGTCTCTTGTGTCCATCGTACCATTCATCTTGAACCAGTCCTTTGAACCATTGTTGAACCACGTTGCCTCTGAGTTATCACGTAGGCAAGGCCATTCTTAATGCACCCCCGAGGCTCCGCTCTGCTCCACTTCCCTTCCTTTCTATCCATTCCATCAAGTGTCATCTGTCCTACTGTCCATACCATTTCTACCATCGCCTAGGTCTTAGGTCCATCAGGGTTTACCCTGAACTACGTTGCCTCTACGTCATCACGTAGGCAAGGCCATTTAGCAATGAGCCCCTGAGGCACTAGGTTAGTCCCTTAGGGTCTGTCTTTCCTTGTCTATCTGTTGTCTCTCCCATAATAAGTCAATCCTTGTCTAAACTGGGGGAAACTCCTCGACCGAGTTACAGATTTGGATTCTTGAATGCCATCTTTCTAAGAGGATACCGATAAAGGATAGTGATACCTTTCACTCAGCTAACAAGCGTAGCAACATTAGAGTTTTCCTAAACAAAAATCTTGACACGAAAACAATCAACCCATCCAAAACAGAGCACCATACTGAAACACTCAAGCTAATTCTATATCAATTATGGCAAAAAGACACATCTAATGCAAAGAATGTTTTGTGAACAGGTTAACTTACAAGGTCTTGGATTTTTGTCATTATATCTTCCTATGCTACTCGAGGATGTCAAAAGCTAGAGATGCTATGATGGGGGCATAATATTTTCCTTTGTCTGTTGTTTGTGGATCAAACTTTAGTAATGTGATGACTTCTATCTAACGACAGGATCAGAAAAAGATCATTGAGGGCTCCAAAGTCTGAACATGAAAAGGGGCAATCCTTGTCTATTGTAACACAAGAAATACTCAGCTCATCTAGATTCAATTTTGACTAGATGCTTGTATTAACTTGCTATATCAAAATCCATGTAAGTAATACTCAGGTCATCTCGGTTCAATTATACCTAGATGCTTATATTTTCTTACAACATAATAAAGCCCAATGATGAAAGCAAAGTACTTGCAATATCAAGATGACATGTATCCATATCCATATCCATAACATATCCAAAAAGTATTCCGTATTCATATCCATATCCATATCCCATGCAATAGAATTCTATGTAGCCTATCAATGTTTACAAAGAAAAACCTGTGATTTCTTCTATCGAGTCATTCTTCTATCAATCAAATTTCTATCTATCATCATATCTTTCATCGTTGTCCAGTCAATCTGAACAATGATCCAAATGCAAGTCTATCCTTAATCCATACCAATCATGTTAGTCAATCTTGTCAAATGATCCACTCACAATCAATGGTCTTGATCCTAATCTTATCGTAAATCATATCAATAAATCATAACTATCAGTGGGATATATCTTTCCCATGCCTATCGTGTTGCTCTAGGGATATATCGTTCCCTACCATGACAACACTATCATATATTGTTATCATATCCAATGTCTTAGACATGATGTTGCATTGTCGAAACTAGACCCGGAGTCTTATACGACATGTTTCATTCCTGACACCAGACATCATTGATCTATATCGTTAGTTTACCGCTTGACCGGGGCAATACCTTGACTGTTCTTGTATCATTTGTGCATACTTGCTTACTTGCTTGTATCACGTATCATTCACCTCTTTCTTCTGCCTCCAACCATTTCTTCTTTTGTCATTCTATCTCATCGTGAGATTGTCCGTCTCACGCCTTCTACCTTCTCCCCGTCCAATCTCCTGAGGGGGCATCCTATCATCATAACCTGTATCAGGGGCAAACTGAGGTATGTATCATTTTCAGACAATCTTATTCTTTGAAACAACGTGGTAAAACACATTGCATCAAAGAGGGGCAAAATGTATACACCTAAAAATGGCATGACTCTACTTAAATAAATATTTTAAATATTTATTTCATCTTCACATTCCTCTATCAATAAATAAATAAATTTATTTATTTATTTGATTCACTTCCTCTCATTTAATTAAATAAATTACATTTTATTTAATTAATTAAATTCATCTACATCAACTTCATTCTTCTAAATAATTAAATAATTTTAATTATTTAATTAAAATCTTTTATTCTTCCAAATTTAAATAAAATGCAAATTTTATTTAAATAAAATCTTAAATATCCACTAAATAAAATATATTTTTATATTTTATTTTATTCTTCAAAAATCTCCACAAAATAAAATATATTTCTATATTTTATTTATTCCTCTCAATTATCTACAAAATAATTAAATAAAATCTTTTTATTTAAGTATGCTTTCTTATCTTCAAAAATCATTCTTATCTTCTAACAATACTTTCCTCTTGTCATACAAAAGCAAAAGTAATTTTAAAGCATCGTTAAAGCAAACTTTCTCTTAAATTAAAAAAAAAAATTCTAATTTAAGAAAATCAAATCTCATCCTCATCAAGAGAGGAGTTAACTCAACAAAGCTGCTTTTCGAATGACACATGTCTTTCTTCTATTTGTTGCACGTTCCTCAACAATCCTCCTCCATTGATATTTTCTTTTCTTCTCAACCATTGATCTTCTTCTACACATCTCTATAAATACAGCCTTCCTCTTCTTCATTTAATAACCCATCGTTTGAGCAAACTTATGCTGCAGAGATACAGGCGCGCCTTTGGCACCCCCACTTCCTTTAGCATTTTCATCCAATCCACCATTAGTGTGTTTGAATCTCATCTTCAATCACACAAATATCTCAGCCATTCCATTCTTGTCACCTTCAACAAAGCAAGGGAGCAAATCACTTCTGAGGGCTTCATCATCATCAAGGTCAAGAAGAGATAGGCGAACTATGGAAGAAGAAAGGTAAAAGGTTGTAAGTATTATTTTTTTCTTTATTTTAATAAATCTTTTACTTGCACATTTCATAGATGTATTGGGTTTATTATTCATTGATTTGATTAATCCGTTTTCCCCCTTCACACTTAGATGTGAAAGTTAAATATTTAATTACATTAGCTTGGAATGGTTGAATGCATTTAACATTGTGATACTTTATCTCATTTGGGCTTCATTCCTTAGCCAAATTGATTAAATCATGTGTGTTAATTTATTGGGAAAAGAATTACTTTAATTGCAGCTATTTGTAAATATTAGTAATACTTGTGAAATGACTTGTTAGTGGAAAATGAAAGAAAGAGGCAAGAAATGTTTAGGGATTTTTGGAAAAGTTAGAAAGTAAGAAAATAGTTTATTGTTACTTATTCATTCTCTTTGCTAGAAAATTCTCTTCAACCTTCTTACTTCAAGGGTGATTGCTTGATTTAGAATTGGAATCATGTACATGTGTATATATAACATAACATATGTAGATCCATAACATTTAATGTACATTTTTAACATGTTTAACATAACATATAAACCCATAGATAATAATTGTAAATAAATATGGCGCGACAGTTTACAGAGCGACAAAATTCAGAATGGTGATATACAGAGTTAGAGGGAAGTGCCGAGGAGCGAGGAGTTGTGCGAAGGATCCCTTGAAGGGAGAATGGGCAAGCCAGATACCAAGAGAACTGGGACAGAAGGGCCAGTGCTGGCCAAAACTTTTTTCACCAGGAAGAAGAACCATGGAGAAGGCATGGTGATTGGCCCCCCCAGGGAAGGTGGCGACAACAAAATGGAGGTTTTTGCTGGCCAAGGCAGTGGAATCAAAGACAGCATGATATTCCTCAACAAAGAAACCCTAATGTGCATTGGAGGGGAGGGAGAAACCCTAGAGGAGTCGTCCAGCGAAGGGACTTTCAAAGGCAAAATTTGCAACCCAGAAATCAAATACCTAGAAGGAGGGAAGAAGACAGAGAGGAAGAATTGACAATAACCCTAGTGCAAATCAGATTCAGGACCAAGTCTCGAAATTGGAAGACACAACATTAATAATTAAATGGCACGGGAAGAACTTAAATTGGCAAAGTTTGGAAACCTGGTGGTATGGCAAATGGGGGAAGGATCTGGAATTTAAGAGGTTGGAGAATGATTTTTTTGTGGTCATTTGCCCCATGGTGGCCATTTAGGGGCAAATAGAGGAAGGGTCTGGATTCTAGATGGCTGTGGCTTTTACATCTATCGTTGGAAGGCTGGGTTTGATCCAATGTCACACCGAATTGAAAAAATTCAAGACTGGTATATCATGCCCAATCTTCCCCTTGAATATTGGGATCCTAGGATCTTGGAATAAATTGGAAACGGCATAGGTACTTTTCTGTGCGCTGAAGAAAGATCCAACCCAGAAGGGTCTAGCACGTTTGTCAGGTTAGGCATCGAGAACAACCCAAATCAAAGAACCCATAGAGAAATCAAGATTTCATTGGGATTAGGTATGTGGACGCAGAGTCTGATCCTCAACCCCCTCTCCATAGACACATTAGTCAAAATTCTTGGGTGGAAAAGTGATAATCTTCCAAGAGAATACTCAGAGCAATCTTCAAACAAACAATCTATACCTTTCATGGGGAAGGATCAAATCTTCGATGAAGAAGGCCTTCCTCCTCCTCCTGAAGTAATACCACAAGCTGAATCTAAATTAGGGCAGAGTCTGGAAGACAACCAGAGTATCAAATCCATAGATCAACAACTGTCGCATGTTATAGAGATGATTGACAATAAGGTGAGTAAGGAAGATTTGGATTCTCTTATAAACGTGGGCAATGAACTGGTCAACCTTGCCAATGCGGCTAAAAAAGGTGAGATTGACATTGATAACTTTGAAGATGAAGACTAGTTGGCAGAACATGAGCTAGAGCTGGTGGGAAATGAAGCCTTTCTGGATAAAGGGGGCAAAATCTTGAATGCTTCTATTCCAAAACCCGTAGAACAAGGGGCACTTGGGCTGAGAACTAAGGAACCAATTAAAACATCGCCAGATTGTGGAGAACACAGAGGAAAAGGAAGAATTTCAAACAAGGAAAAGTTAAAATGGGATGGGGAAGCATCAGGCCAATTAAAAATTGAAACATTGTTGAAAGTAGGGAAGGAAGATCCCCTTCCTGAACAGTAATGAAAATCATTGCCTGGAATGTTAGGGGCTTAAATTCCCCTAACAAAAGATGCCTGCTTTGGCAGCATCTGAATGCTCAGCAACCAAACATATGTTTGATTCAGGAATCTAAACTAGGCAAACAAGAAAGAATAAACCTAGGTCTAAAAATGAAGAGCTGGAAACTATGTGGAGTCAACTCGGCAGGAGCCTTAGGAGGTTTGCTAACTTTATGGAAACCTCAATCAGTTCTGGTCAAAGAAGTGGCTTCAAGCAATTTTTGGCAAGCCTATAAGGTAAGGAGTCTAGCCTCGAATCTAAGTTTTTTGTTGATAAATGTTTATGGGCCTAATAATCACATTCAAAAAAGAATTTAATGGAATACATTGGACATACTCTGCAAGCTCCTAGAAGATGAGGTTTGCATTATAGGTGGGGATTTCAATGCTATCCTATCAGGTGCAGATAAGAAAGGGGGAGTAGGAAGGAAACTCCAGTCTTAGCTTGACTTTGAAAATTTTGTGGAAAGGAATGAGCTCTGCGACATCCAGATGGGGGGCGGGCAGTATACTTGGACTAACAGAAGGATGGGCTTCTGTAATATAGCCAAGAAGTTGGATAGAATCCTATTTAAAGGTAATCTCAGTAGATTTCCCTTCACCCTTGATAGTCAGTTGCTACCTTTACCAGGGTCAGATCACTACCCAGTTTGTTTGGAAATCAAGGGCGAAAGGGGCCCAGTAAGAAGTCCTTTCAAGTTTGAAAATATGTGGTTTAAGCATAAGGATTTCTTTGATCTGATCAAACAATGGTGGAATACAACACAACCAGACGGAACCAAAATGTTTTGCATTGCAGTCAAGCTGAAAGTAATCAAGCAGAATCTAAAATTATGGAATAAAAACAACTTCAAGAATATTTTTGTAGAAAAGAAACAGTATGAATCAGAGTTGAAAGTCCTCTCAGAGAAGATTATCAGAGAAGGAATGGATAATCAAAGTTACTTAGAAGAAAAAGCTTTGATGGCAAAACTAAATGATATTCTCTCCAAGGAAGAAATATTTTGGAGACAAAAGTCACGGGAAGTTTGGCTGTTTGCAGGTGACAGAAACACAAAATATTTCCATAATGTAACAAAAGCAAGGAGAGAGGCAAACATAATTACAAGGGTAAGGGATAAAGACAGTTGAATTCTGGAGGATGTGGAAGAGGTCAAACAAGCTATGGTGGTTCATTTTCAAAACCTATTAAATGAAGAGGAAGGCTCCAACCTCTCAGCCCAAAACGAGCTAGTGGGCAACATTCCCAAGTTGGTAATAGATGCTCAGAACGATATGCTAAACAGCAAATTCTCAGAAGATGAAGTTAAGACTGCACTCTTCCAACTCCACCCAGACAAGGCACCAGGCCCAGATGGCTTCCCAACAGGGTTTTTCCAAAAATGTTGGGACATAATCAGGAAAGACATTATGGAGGCTTTAGAGGAATCCAGGACCTCTGGACAACTTTTAAAGGAAATTAACAACACCTTTTTAGATTTAGTCCCAAAGAAAGAAAAGCCAGAACTTCTGGATGATTTTAGGCCTATTTCTCTTTGTAAGACCCTTTACAAAATTTTATCCAAAACAATGGCCAACAAGTTAAAAAGACTTCTTCTAGATCTGATCTCAAAAGAACAGACGGGGTTCGTTACAAATAGATCTATCCTAGATGGGGTAATAATAGCCCAGGAGGCCATTCATTCAATTCAAACCTTGAGAAAGCAAGCTTTGCTAATAAAACTAGACATCAAAAAGGCATATGATCATGTTAACTGGCATTTTTTGTTTAAAGTGTTGGAAGGGTTCGACTTCAATAAGATTTGGCTAGATTGGATTTTCTCATGGATTGCAAGCCCAAGATTCTCAATCTTGGTGAATGGTTCTCCTGAAGGTTTCTTCAATGTCTCACGTGGGCTAAGACAGGGAGATCCAATATCCCCCTTTCTTTTTATACTAATGGCTAAAGCTCTCGGAAGATCAATATCCAGAGCCTGGGATTTAAGGGAGATTATTGGCATCCAAGTCACAAGTGGGGTCCCAAACATCACCCACCAGCAGTTTGCTGATGACACCATGTTTTTTGGGGAAGCCCATACTAGGGAGGCCTGTAGATTCAAGTCAATTCTCCAAAAATATACAACAGCTTCAGAACAAGAGGTTAGCCAGGAAAAATCAGATGTTTTTTTCTTCAACACAGTAGCGAGAATGGAAGGTCAGATTTTGAGAATCCTTGGCTTCAAGAAAGGATCTCTTCCCTGCAAATATTTGGGGATTCCATTGGATAAAGGTCTCCATCCGGGCAACACTTGGAACAATTTATTGGAGAAAGTTAGAATGAAGGTAGCTTCCTGGAAAAATAATTGGCTTTCTTGGGCAGGTAGGCTTACAAAACTCAAATCAGTAATCTTCGCCCTACCAACTTACTTAATGTCATGCCTCCCTTTGGCAAGAACAGCAAGCAAAGCACTGAATAAGAAGATGAAGACCTTTTTCTAGCAAGGGTCGTTGGAACAATTCAAGTTCTCGCTAACCAAATGGAAGCAAATTTGTGAATCTAAACAAAATAATGGAACAAGATTAAAAAAACTATTGCTTCAAAACAAAGCCCTTGGAGCCAAATTGGTGTGGACAATCTTTTCCAGCTAAGAACTTAAATGGGTAAGAATCGTCCATGCCAAATATTTGGATGTAGATGCAGACAACATTTTCACTTCAAGGGAGCTACCCACCGGCTCCAAAATCTAGAATTTCATCCACAGTTGTAGAAACCTCATCTCCGACCATCTTTCTTGGGAAATCAGGAGTGGGGACCTAGCAAATTTTTGGGATGACTCATGGCAAGGTTTTTCTAAACTAGCCGATAGAGAGGATCTGGCAAATGTCAAAATTATTACAAAACAGGCATGGGGGGATAAGGTAAGAGATTATTTAACTCTGTTCTTTCACAATGGTTTGCTCACAGCCAAATGGAGGAGTCCTATCAACCTTGGTTTAAGTCAGGCGGAAGTAGGAATTTTTGACAGGGTTCTAGGGGAAAAGTGGATCAGCTATAGGCAAGGCCAGGATTTGCTTCGATGGACAGGGTCTCCTAATAGAGTCTATAGTGTCAAATAAGGTTATAAAAAAATTTCGGAAAGCCATGAGGAAGCTTCTGTAACCCCAAGGGATTTGTGCTGGAACCCTAATTGTCTTCCAAAGGCAGGGGTGTTCCTTTGGATAGCTTCACAAGGTAAAGCCCTAACTGCTGATAGACTGGCCAAACTTGGAATTCAGGGACCCTTGAGATGTTGTTTGTGCAGAGAAGCCTCAGAAGATGGTGATCATCTTTTCATAAACTGTCCTTTCTCCAATCAATGCTAGATTTGGCTAATGAATAAACTTCTTTGGAAATCTGCAATACCAAAGGATCTGTTAGAATGGCTCACGAGTTAGCCAAGGGTGAACAAAAAAGTAGCATATCACAAACTATGGTCCATTAGCCCCTCACTGTTGATCTGGGAGCTCTGGAAAGAGAGAAATAGGAGACTCTTTCAAGATAAAGAAATGTCTCTTCTCTCATTTCTCAATAAAGTGGAAAGTAGTATAGTTGAAGTCTTCAATTCCAAATTGAGTGAAGTGAAACCCTCACAGCAGTTTTTCACAGTTTGGGATGCATCGATAAAACAAGGCTGGCTGGGTCTTAAAATGCCACCTATCAATATGGAAGGTGGTCAACAAATAGATCTAAAAAGGAAACTCCTCAAATGGTTCCCACCGGAACATGGTTGGCACAAACTAAATTTTGATGGCGCGTCACGAGGGAACCCTGGCAGATCAGGTGCTGGGTGCATCATTAGAAATTGGGATGGGAAAACAATGGGCAGCTTGGCTAAGCCACTGCCAAATGGTACAAACAATGAATTAGAGTTGGAAGCTTTAATCCTAGGCTTAGGGCTTTGCCATGAACTTAAGCTTAGGAAAGTGGCCATTGAGGGAGACTCCCTGGTGGTAATCAATGGTCTTTGATCGAGGAGATTGCTGAACTGGAAACTAGTTGCAAAATTCAAAATAGCTCTGTCTCTAATGGATCAGTTCAAGATGACAACAATCAATCACATCTTTAGAGAGGCCAACTCAGAAGCATACTCTCTTTCAAACTAGGGGGCGGATGGAGTAAGAGTTAAATTTTTAAATTTCTTCGAATAAATGGGTTGGGTACTAGGGTGGTTGGGTGGGCACCCAATCCACGAATTCTTGGATGGGTTGATTCCATAACCCAACATTATGACAAATCACTCCCCACACGAATGAGCCCAGATTGACCAGTCACATGCTCCAAATCTAATGGAGGATCCTCCTTCTCATCCTCTCCCTGCTTTGAAATGATTGAATATAGCGAATAGTGTCTGTCAAAGAAGCATCCAGATGGTTATCCTTTCCTTTATCATCTACAATTACCTGATTCTATCAGACAAAGTCTGCTGTGGCATTGTTAGAGTGGCATAATGGCTAGAGGCTCTGGCTTCATAGCTAAGATTTCAGTTTATGGTCTGTTAAACTTGGGTATGGTGACTCCTATCCAATGGGAGAGCACTATCCGTCAGATGGCTTTCAAAGGAGCCATTATGGACCAAAGACTCAAACGGATCCTGCAGAGGCATGACAGTCTGATAATCCTGGCAGTGAAGATTATTTTGGGGAAATATTTCCTATCAGCCGATGAATTTTATAGGGTCGATACTCATGTTTCCTCCAGGTTTCTAGCCCCCATCCTAGATGCAGTAGTGTCGACAGAAGCAGCGAAAGGATTGATGATGAAACTCTTCAAACCAGAATTTCTCGGTGGCCTCAATCACACTCTTGGAGTAGTCATTCAGGGGGTGGGAATCCCCCACCCAAAAGATATCCTAGCACAGAAGGACCCTCTAGAGGTGCTGAAGATTTTTCCCCTCATTCTCGACCTGAAAAGGTTGGCTCTGATCGAGCACCAGGAATGAGTGATTCAGGTCTATGGTTTTCTTCACAATATGCTAATCGAGGACAGGGACACTGGGGAGAAGGAATGGGAAGGCAAGCTCCAATCAATGGCAATGGAGCTCGACCTTCTCTAAGAGCCCAATCTTTAATATACTCGGTTCCTTATAGTAAGTATCAGTAGGGAATCTGCATATGGCTAATTCTCTGCGTCTAGTAAGCTGTAATGGCAATTTTGGGTATATACTATGATAGGTCCTTTTTGGAATCTACTTTGGTAATCATTTTTTTTTTAAAGGTCTGCAGGTAAATAGCTTATAGGCACCTGCTTGTAAATTTCCACTCCATATCTATACAAATCTACATATTTACGAATAAAAAAAAACATAACATATAAACCCATAATGTATTTAATTACATACATTTAACATGTTTAACATGTATATAAATCATTTACTCATGAATTCTCTAAATAGATATAACATAAACACAAACATGTATATGTGTATGTATGTAGATGTTCACATAAACATATAAACATAAGCAAACATGTACATATAGATGAATATTTAAGCTCAAACACATATACATATCTATATATCATAAGCAAATGTATGTAATCAAGTTTTGGTGTAAATGCACATGTCAATATATCAAACATAAATCATCAAATGTATGTTTAATCAAGTCCTGGTGTAAATACACATGTCAATATATCAAACATAAATCATCAAATGTATGTAATCAAGTCCTAGTGTAAATGTGCATATGTCAATATATCAAACATAAATCATCAAATGTATGTAATCAAATACTGGTGTAACTACACATGTCAATATATCAAACATATATCTAGAAATGTCTGGATGCAACATCAAATGAACCTCTAAGTGGCTGCCTAATCGTCATGTCGACTACTAGTCGAGCGACCCTCTGAATGAGAATCCTACTCTGATGGATGTGTTGCACCCTGAAGATAAAATTGTATACATGTACAATGTGTTAAATACATTATATATATAGAACTATTTAAGAATGTATGTACATATTATAAATATCTATAGATATATACATGTATTTAAAAATTTAAAACTCACATGTCCATTGAAAATAGTATCATCAACTAAATCACACAAACGTATACGATCTGACCTCAGACTAGGAGTAACATGAGGTATCTCCATCTACAATATATATATATATATATATATATATATATATATATATAATTTAGTTAAAACTAAAATCTAAATAATTTTTAAAAAAATTGAATTAAACATGCACATGCACCAATACATATAGATACACATGTACCTGCATATTAGGTGGCATAGGATACAAGCCCTATGCAATGGTCGCCTCCACTAAATCATCCAAATGAGTTGTTTGATCCATGTTATGATCTAATGTATCCGTCTAAGCCCTCTCATATTGCAGTAATGATGAGTGAAGGGAACTAACTAGCTGAGATGGAATCGACGACAAATTTGAATGCATCAACATCTCCACAAAACTTGTAGATTGCATCCTCTCCAAGTGATATGAAGGATTAGTAGCATGTACAACCACCAAATGATCCATAGGTGGATCTTGATGTGTACTTGTACTGGGCCTGGCAGGGTGATGAGAATGATGGGATCTTGAATGTGAATGAATAGATGTACCCAGATGATATCTAACCTGACCTATAGAGATCCCAAGCTCCGATGTGATGAAGGAATATGCCTCCAAGAGGTCCTCAGCTAAATAATGCAAAGTACTCCATGCCATCTCTCCTGTTAGAATGTCTAGTTGTGCAGGTATAGGGATGCCCACCACAACATAAGGATCACAATCAGTGTTACTGCACTATGCTGTAAATCAAGCTCTAGATTGTGGATGTTGTGACATCAAATATTGACCCACATGATCACTAGATTGTTGCAAGTATGTGCCTAATCAGTGTTGTCATTGATGTCAACATATCTGTGTTGTCATTGGTGTCAACTATGCTCTTATTTTGTTACTTGTTTTTAATAAGTGAGATACTTTGTATTTACTTATGTAAGTGATCTTGATGTTGAGAATATTGAGAAAATTAGCTCCTCCAGTAGAAATAGTGAGTTGCAATGGAAATAGTGTATTGCATAAAGAAGAACAGTCCAGAAGATTGCTTCACATTTCATGTAGGATGAATATCTTTGTTTATAGATTGGAAGTTATTTAGAAGTCTATTTGAAGATGTTATATTCCAAGTTTGAGCCTCTGGTATGAAGATTTGAGTGAGTTATGTTTACCAGAGTGAAAACTACTTTTCTTGTATGTTCAGTGGTGACGAGGAGAAAGTGTTATGCTTTGCATTCCTCCGCATTGAAGTATTTTGGTCTGCAGTTCTAGAGTTAAGTCTAATTTGGTGTTATGTGCCCTCAACTCTAATGGTTCATGATTTGGTGGTCTAAGAGCTATCCTTTCTTTAAAATAGTGGTTGATAGTGTTGTTCTTGTGCTCCAGTTTGAAGAATCTTCTTGACAAAATGGTTAGAGATCGTGCGGTTGTTCTTGATGATTACAATGTGCTTGTGGATGTCTCTTGATCATGGTCCTACCTTTGGATTGGTCCACAAAGAGAAAATTGGATCATGGATGAAGAATGTTCTTAGAAGACCTAGTGTTCTCACTAGCCTTGGCTGACTTGGTTGATTTCATCATTTACAGAGATGGCTTGAAGATTGTGGAAGCATGTCGTGGCATGAAGAATTGCACTTGCGTCCCAACTAAGGCGTGGTGTGATCAACATACATCTTTACATCTTTTCCTTAGCAAATTTCTATATTATGTCTAGACCTATTTTTATGTATGTTTTTGTAATACTGACCTTGGAGATTGTTCCAATGGTTGATGAATGTATTTCTAACCTTGATGTACATTCCAAGGTTGATGACTTGTGTAAAGACTTGTAATGTAATTGTGAAAATGTGAAGGAGTGTGCAAAAATGAAGAGATAAGTGTGAAAGAGCAGAGCAGAGAAGTTATATTGTACTTAAATGGAACTAAACTCATGCATGGAGTAGATGCTACTTAATCAGTTCACCATTTTTGGCAGTGAGCCACCCCTTTGTAGTGAGCCACCTTTTGGCAATGCATCGTTCCTTGCAGTGAGCAATTTGGGTAGTGAGCCCTGTAGGCAGTGAGTCTCTTTTTTTCGATATTGTTATAACTCATATATTTTCTGTGGGCTAACACCCACCATGGGTTTTCCCTTTTAGGGTTTTCCACATAAAAATCTAGTGTCTACTGTGTTGAATGTGTGATTGTGATTAAGTCTATGGTTTCATGCTTTCATGGTTAAATCTGATTATCATTAACTAAGTAGTTGATGGTTTATGAAGTTAAGTTTTTGTGACAACTGATTCACCCCCCCTCTCAATTGTCTTGTGCATTTCAACAATTGGTATCAGAGCAAGTTCCTCAGAAGAAAGCCTAACAACTTGAGAAAGATCTAGGATGTCTTTTAAAAAGGAAGCACAGTAGTTTGATGGGACGAATTATGCTCTATGGAAGGTACGAATGAAAATCCATCTCCTTTTCTTGGTTATAGAGTATGGAAAGCTATAGAATCAAAATATACCATGCCTCCAAATGGTTTGACAACTGAAGATGAAATCAAGGAATATGAGTCAAATATAAAAGCTAGAGATGCCTTGTTAAGTGTTTAGTCTAACATTGAGCTGATAAAGGTCATGGATCTAGAATCTAAAAATGAGGTTTGGGAAAAGATGAAGAAAATATATGAAGGAGATGATTCTATAAAAGAAACCATGCTATAGGGCCTAAAAGCAAAATATGAGAGTTCAAAGATGAATGAAGATGAAAACATTACAACCTTCATGCAAAGGGTTGATGAACTTGTCAATGGAATAAAAGGTATGGGAGGTACTATTGGTGATAAGGAAGTTGTGATGAAAATTATGAGATCACTACCAAAGTCCTACAATCATAAAGTAGCTGCAAATGAAGAAGTAATGACTGTGAAAACTATTGATAGAGATCAATTACTTGGAAAGCTTACAACCTTTAAGATGAGAGAGTTTGGTGATGCTCTGCCAAAATTTGAAATTGCTTTCAAAGGCAATACTTCAGAAAAGATCTGTAGAGATGAGAAATATAAGGTGGAACCTGATGATAACTTTGATGAAATTGAAGCTAACTTTGTTGACAGATTGCAAAGAGGTTCCAGTAAGTTCAAAGGCAAACTACCTTTCAAATGTTTTTCATGTGGTAAAGTAGGTCATTATGCTTCCAGATATCCTGAAAGAGTTGAAAGGAATAGAAAAAGATTTGAGAACAGGCCTAGAGCTCCAAAGAAAAGCTACTATGTTTGAGATTTTGATGATGAAGGTGTGACTGATGATGAATATGATGATGCTAGTACTAGTGCAAATGAATTCTTGTTTGTTGCTACTAAAGAAGAACTTGTGTCTACTAATCATGCTAGCTGTGTGAAGGAAGAAAAACTAGTGGAAGAAAGTGCTTTGGCTGTTCAGGTTGAGAAAGATAAGGATGAATAGATTATTGATAGTGGATGCTCACATCACATGACTGGTGACAAAAGTAAGTTTGTAAGTTTGGAAAAATATGATGGAGGACTAGTTAGATTTGGAAACAATGTAGCTGGTAAGATTTGTGGAAAAGGATCTATTTCATTTGATGGAAAGCATAATACTGACAATATCCTATATGTGAAGGGTTTGAAGCATAATCTTTTGAGTGTTAGTCAGATGTGTGACAAAGGTTATGATCTAAGATTCAAAGACAATGGATGTAAGATCATGGAAAGCTTCGGAACTGTGATTGCCACCGGTAAGAAGACCAGAGGTAACATCTATCAATTAAGAGGAACTAATGATTACTATTTATTAGCCCAAGCATATGAGAGTTGGTTGTGGCATAGAAGGTTGTGTCATATAAATTTTGATAATTTGGTAAAGATAAGTTAAGGTTAGACTGTAAGAGATTTACCAAAACTTGTGAAACCCACCAATACTATTTGCAAGGAATGTTAGTTGGGGAAGCAGAAAATAACAAGTTTCAAGAGTAAAGAGCAGTTTTCTTCCAGTTTGTTGGATCTAGTTCATACAGATCTATGTGGTCCTACAAGGATAAGAAGTCTACAAGGTGACAGGTACTTCATGTTTCTTATTTATGATTATTCTAGAATGACTTGGGTTACTTTTTTAAGAGACAATTCTGAAGCCCTAGAGAAGTTCAATTCCTTTAAGGCAATGGTTGAAAATGAAATAGAACTGAAAATCAAATGCTTGAGGTCTGATAGAGGAGGTGAGTTCACATAAAATAAATTCAACAATTTCTGTGAAGAGCAAGGAATAAAGAGATAGTTATCTGTACCTAGGACTTAGCAAAATGGAGTTGTGGAAAGGAAGAACATGATAGTTCAAGAGGCTCCCAGAACAATGATGAAGGAAGGAGGCCTGCCAGAAGTTTCTAGAAATAAGCTATACATACTACTATCTACATTTAAAACATAGTTCAAGTGAAAGGTAATGGCACTAAAACCCCCTATGAATTGTGGTAGGGAATAATTCCAACAGTAAGATACGTCAAAGTCTTTGGAAGAAAAATGCTATATCAGAATCTGAGATGAAGACCTAGGGAAATTTGATGCAAGATGTGATGAAGGAATCTTCCTTGGATACTCTACCAAGAGTAAGGCCTACCTGTGCTACAACAAAAGGTTGAAAAAGATTGTTGAGAGTGCAAATGTGAAGGTGGATGAAGGTAAAGGAAAAACATAAGATCAGAGTGGCTATGACTCAGATGAACCTAATACTATAACTTATGAAGAAAAAATTGAACAAGAAGATAGTCAAGATGAAGAAGAAAAGGCTAGGGAAATTGCTAAGACCCCCAGGTATGTAAGAATCAATCACTCTAAAGATCAAATTATTGGAGACAAAGAAAAAGGAGTACTGACAAGAAAAAGAGTTGTAGAAGAACAAGTGAATTACTATTTTTTCTCTACAGTTGAGCTAAAAACTGTGAATGAAGCCTGCAATGATGAAAATTAGGTAAAGACAATGGAGGAAGAACTAATGCAGATAGAGAAGAATGAAACTTGGGAATTAGTTCCTAGATCTGCTGACAAAAATATTATCGGAACCAAATAGGTTTTTAGGAATAAGCTGAATGAAAATGGAGTTGTAAGGAATAAAGCAAGACTTGTGTGCAAAGGATATTCTCAAATTGAAGGGATAGATTTTGAAGAGACTTTTTCTCTAGTAGCTCAGATTGAAGCAATCATAATGTTTCTGGCATTTGCAACTCATAAAGATTTTAAACTGTATCAGATGGATGTGAAGTCTGTATTCCTGAATGGTGAGTTAGAAGAGGAAGTCTACATTGAGCAACCAGAAGGATTCCAACTATCAAATCAAGGTGATATGGTATGCAGGTTGAAGAAAGCATTGTATGTACTCAAGAAAGCTCCTAGGGCTTGGTATGCAAGGTTGGATAAGTACTTATTGCAGTTAGGGTTCAGTAAAGGTACTACTGATAGTAATCTCTATTTCAAGATTAATGGTGATCAAATTTTGATTGTTGAAGTCTTTGTTGATGATATCATCTTTGGAGGAAATGAAGGTATGTGTATGAAATTTGTTGGTGAAATGTAGAAAGAGTTTGAGATGTCTATGTTTGGTGAGATGAATTTCTTTCTGGGTCTACAAATCAATCAATTAGATAAAGGAATCTTCATATCTCAGTCTAAGTATGTGAAAGAGTTGTTAAAAAAGTTTGGGATGGAAGACTCTAAACTGGTATGTACTCCCATGGTGACTGGCTGCAAATTGAGAAAAACTGATGAATCACCCAAGACTGATAAGAAAAAGTACAGATCCATGATTAGAGGATTGCTTTATGTAACTCAAACCAACCCTGATATTATGCATGTAGTTTGTCTTGTTGCAATATTTCAAGCAGATCTAAGAGAATCACATGTAATGTCAGTAAAGAGAATCTTGAGATATTTAAAAGGCACTCCGGATCATGGCTTATGATATCCAAAGGATAATGATTTCACTCTTAGTGCTTATACAAATGTTGATTGGGCTGGAGATGTTGATGATAGGAAGACTACAAGTGGAGGCACTTTCTTTTTGGGTAACAGATTGGTTTCATGGCTAAACAAGAAACAAGATTCAATCTCTTTGTCAACTGCAGACGCAGAATATATTGCAGCAGCATGTTGTTGTACTCAAGTGTTATGGATGAAGCAAACTTTGAAGGACATAAGATTTGTGTATGAAGATCCAGTTGCAATCTTCTGTGACAATACAAGTGCTATAAATATTTCAAAGAATCCAGTGATGCATTCAAGAACAAAGCATATATCTATAAGGTATCACTTTCTGAGAGAAAAGGTGACAGAGAATGAAGTAAAGTTGGAATATGTGTCCACAAAGGATCAAATTGTAGATATCTTCACCAAGCCTCTACCTAAGGATACTTTTGAGTATCTTAGAGAAAAGTTAGGGGTAATTGCCCCTTCTACCCTAAACTAAGATGCATGAGAATGCATCAATTTAGTGGTGTTCAAAGTTTCATTCTTTGATCTGGATTGATGTTTTGAGAGCTACTTCTCAGGGGGAGTAGCTAGATGTGTTGGTAACAGTTTAGTTGGATCAGAGCAACAGAATGTAAGTATGTGCCCTTTGCCATTGATGTCAAAGGGGGAGAGAAATCATGTGAAAAACTTAGGGGGAAAAAGAATGCTGATGTGTAAAGAAAAAGGGGGAGAATCTTGTCTAGATGGTCTTTGCAATTTTTCACATCATATGTTGCCATCAATGAGAAAGGGGGAGATTGTTGCAAGTATGTGCCTAATCGGTGTTGTCATTGATGTCAACATATCTATGTTGTCATTGGTGTCAACTGTGCTCTTATTTTGTTGCTTTCTTGTAATAAGTGAGATACTTTGTATTTACTTATGTAAGTGATCTTGATGTTGAGAATATTGAGAAAATTAGCTCCTCCGGTAGAAATAGTGAGTTGCAGTGGAAATAGTGTATTGCATACAAAAGAACAGTCTAGAAGATTGCTCCACATTTCATGTAGGATGAATATCTTTGTCTGTAGATTGGAAGTTATTTATAAGTCCATCTAAAGATGTTATATTCCAAGTTTGAGCCTCTAGTATGAAGATTTGAGTGAGTTATGTTCACCAGAGTGAAAACTACTTTTCTTGTATGTTTGGTGGTAACAGGGAGAAAGTGTTATGCTCTTCATCCTTTGAATTGAAGTATTTTGTTCTGTGGTTCTAGAGTTAAGTCTAATTTGGTGTTATGTGCCCTCAACTCTAATGGTTCATGATTTGGTAGTACACAAGCTATCCTTTCTTTAAAATAGTGGCTGACAGTGGTGTTCTTGTGCTCTGGTTTGAAGAATCTTCTTGACAGAATGGTTAGAGATCATGTGGTTGTTCTTGGTGATTACAATGTGCTTGTTGATGTCTTAGGGTCATGTTCCTACCTTTGGATGGGTCTGCAAAGAGAAAATTAGATCGTGGATGAAGAATGTTCTTAGCAGACCTAGTGTTCTCACCAACCTTGGCCGACTTGGTTGATTTCATCATTTACAGAGATGGCTTGAAGATTGTGGAAGCATGTCATAGTGTGAAGAATTGCATTTGAGTCCTAGCTAAGGTGTGGCATGATCAACATACATCTTTACATCTTTTCCTTAGCAAATTTCTATATTAGGTCCAGACCTATTTTTATGTATATTTTTGTAATGCCGACCTTGGAGATTGTACCAACGATTGATGAATATATTGCCAATCTTGATGTACATTCCAAGGTTGATGACTTGTATAAAGACTTGTAATGTAATTGTGAAAATGTGAAGGAGTGTGCAAAAATGAAGAGATAAGTGTGAAAGTGTGAAAGAGCAGAGCAAAGAAGTTATATTATGCTTCAATGGAACTAAACCTAGGCATGGAGTAGATGCTACTTAATTAGTTCATCATTTTTGGTAGTGAGCCACCCCTTGGCAGTGAGTCATTCCTTGTAGTGAGCAATTTGGGCAGTGAGCCCTGTAGGCAGTGAGCCTCTATTTTTTGGTATTGTTATAACTCATATATTTTTTGTGGGCTAACACCCACCATGGTTTTTCCCTTTTAGGGTTTTCCACGTAAAAATCTAATGTCTACTATGTTGAATGTGTGATTGTGATTAAGTCTATGGTTTCATGCTTTCATGATTAAATCTGGTTATCAGTAATTAATTAGTTGATGGTTTATGAAGTTAAGTTTTTGTGACAACTAATTCACCCACCCCCCCTCTCAGTTGTCCTGTGCATTTCAACATAGATATCATAGTGGTAGCAACTGTAATATTGCTAACACTGCCAATTTCTTCCCTTTGAGAAGCAATGACAACATGATCTGCTAAGGGGGCCAGGGCTGGGGAGATAGAAGGAGACCTCTGACCAACCAATGCCCTATATGCTGGGGTTGCCTGATCTACTTGACAATAAGCATCCCTATCGGAAAGCCTACCACACCCCTAACCAAAATATCCTGGAAGGTCACAGTAGTTGACTTTGAGGCCCAAATGAACCTTAGCATACAACTGTTGTGAAAAATATGAGGAAATTTGGTCGTTATTTGGATAACAACCAAAGATAGCAAGAAACTGAGGGTAGATCAAATTGGCCATAGCACCATCCACACATTTGGTGACATGGTATGCCTTCAACTTAGGCTTATCCTAATAGAATGGAAAACATTGGGATTTAATGGTTTCTTTGGTCACCACACTCTGAATATGGGAAAGGGGAACATCACCACAAACTTCTTCCCGCATTTGGAAAAGAATAGTAACTATATCATTAGGGGAATATGCACTTGTGTCTTGAATTTTATCTCTAATTATTTCTAGGCTTTCCAATATGGACTTACAAGTGTCCTTATATATTCCCATGTTGGTACTATCATTTATGGAAACTCTCAATCTCTTGATCTCACTATTAGTTCGTGCAAATAGTTCTAGAGGTGGAACTGGTACATTTGCCATGTGATGTACCTAAAGGAGAAATGGGGTTCTTTCTTTAATATCTATAGAGAATCTAGAAATACTGGATGTACACATTCAATTTTAATTATTTAAAATGTAACTATAAATATAAGTTATCTAGAATGTATTTCTCTATCCATCTAGTTCTTGTACATGCATGTGTGTGCAATAAATAATGTTTAACTTCTAGAAACAACTAAACAAGTGAAATGAGTAAATTAATTTGAAGTATTAATATTTATCTATTGTAATTCACTCCATGCACAAATTTCACCAAAATGTAGAAACTTGTAAGATACATTTAAATATATATAAAATAATCTAGGATCACTAAATTGTTTAGTATCTTAGGGCTTGTCTTTGAATATGAAATTGAGGTACTAAATTTAAATATTTTGGCACATTAGTGAAAGGATCACCATGGCATAAGTGAAAAGCACATACATTTGAATTTGGAGGATGTGATTACAAGTACAATTCTATCTATAGAACAACATTGCACTAGACAAAATCAGACTTGCAATTCAATCCAAGGTGAGGGAATGTGTATGAATAAAAATGGGTTTAGACCATTAGGTATAAAAAGAATCAAGGTTGATAGGTTTTCTATATTTTTTCTAGCTTATATCAAAATAAAGTTTACCAAGATAATATATCTTAGGATAAAACCTAAAGTGGGTGTAAAATGAGTAGAAAGAAGGATATAAAAATACACTTTTCTCCTATATAATAAGATGAACACTATTTTAATGAATCTACTCAAGCCTTCTTGCTAATTCATAACAAACTTACAAAATAATATAATTGTTTAGACATCTTAATTGTTTTAAATATAAAATGTTAAGTTTCATGATTTTTACAAATAAATAAACTACACCTTTACATGAAACCCTAAGATAAATCAATTAAATAAGTATTGATACACAAATATCCTAGGAATAAGAGTTGTGAATGATAATCATGTTGAAATTGATGCTCAAATATTTAAATAATACATGTGCAAGTACTTAGCTCTTAGCTCTTGACGTAGAATATGACTATGCCTATGTCCCAAGGTGATTTGTCAATATTTTAAAATTTCAAGGCTTGCTAAATAAAGGCATCAAAATCGGTTAAACCTCTATTTTTCTATTAGGGTCATTTGGATATAACTATGAAAATGATCCTACAAGTGAAGATCTCAACCAAATCCACGTATCTAATCTTTACTAATTTTTAGACACTTGCTTTCAACTCAGCTCAAGTTTCTAAGTTTGATATTTGCATTAAACTTGGTTTGTGTGCTTGGGAGTTTACACATGACAAGGATAATTCCTCCTCTATCTCAAACCCTAATAAAGATGTTGAATCAATAATTTTGAACAAGATTAAAGATAGCAGTAATTCATGCAATATGCAATGTTGATATCACTAGATCTGACTCTTTTTAGGTTATGTGATATGTGTTAGAAAGTGTTCATTCCATGTGTTTGCTAGATTTTCTAAATGAATTAGGTTTAGTCCTTTTATATCGCTTCTCAAGTATTAAATGAAATGTTTTGTACATCAATATGAACATAAATATTCACACCCATAAAAGGATACACATATGGAACTAAACATTATTTTGATACATGTTTCCTTGTGATAAGTGTGCCACTTGAAAACATGCAAACACAAAATAAAGGGATCCAAATAAGTAGCATCCATAAAGCATTCAAAATAAGCATAAACACAACTACTAACTATATGAAAAATAAGCAAATGGTATTTCTTATGACAACTAGATGCTACATACATAGCTAACATTTAGTATTACATAAACAAGTAGATTTAATTTACTCAACAACTAAGATGGTACAAGGATGGTATGGGACATCTTGCACTCTTCATTGACATATAAGACAACTTCCAAGATTGATTCAACTCATTTAGGGGCCCATAAATTTAGTCATGTTGTGGGGGTAAAATAAATGGGAAGATGGAATGGAAAGCATGTTTTTATTTCATATTTAAATAGCCATAAAAAATAGTGTAAGTTTAGAAACAAAAATGGATTTGTTGAAAAGGATTTAGAAACTTTCAAGAAAATGCAATTGGTAGGTGAAAAGATAGAATCTACAACCTTTGTCAACATCCAAATGAGTATAGTCATGAGAGTAATGGGCTTGATTCATTTGGTGATGGTTGTTTTATTACCTCAGTTGGAAGCCTAGAATACTAGTGATTGTCTCCAACACATCATCATAATGATCATCTCACCTTGATTACTCTTATGATAGAACTTAAATGATTGGCCAACTCCCATGATTCTACCAAAAGAAGGGTGTAAGAAGAGAAGCAATCAAGAATGATGTTTTGTGACATGACAGTGTATTGTGTTGACACTTTTGGTCATATGAATTTAGCTTTGAGACCTTATGACTATTTGGATAGTGTAGATATCCCTTTAATAACCATGACATGGGTTGGAAGGACTCATGATACTTATGCTTTAACATTAAACATCCCATAACTTCCATAGAAATACTGGAATTAGTGAATCATAACAACATTGCCTCTTTGATGCATATAAATCCTTCTTGGTATTCTATGACACTTCACTTACTCTCCATCCTTGGCAACACTCTTTTAATGATGAATTAATATCAAACCTCTCTATATTTCACACCATGTATTTTAACATTTTGAATTTCATATGTGTATTTAAACTATTCAGTATTTCACAATGTGTAATTCAAGTCATATCTCTTCTCAGTAACTTTGTTTGGGTTGTGATAATCTCCTTGGGGATAGTATGCATTCACTCAACACACTATCATCCATTGCTCTTGGTTCCTAAATGATGATTATGGCAAGGATTCTTATGATAGTTCATTCATAGTTATCACCATCCCTTCCTAATAGTAAGAACCAGTAAGTACTCTGTAGCCTTTGTCAGCATCCTCCAAGCTTGTGCCAAATAGGAGATTTGGAATAGGGTATGGACATCCATCAAAGCATAAAGGATAGAGGCATTTTTTTAGACGTTGTATTTGCAAATGCTCTGGTAGTCATGTATGCAAAATGAGTAACTGCCCTGGTAGACATGTATCCAAAATGTAGGAGCATAGACAAGGCACATGAATTGTTTGACATAATACCTCAAAGAAATGTGTTCTCATGGAATGTCTTGATTGCAGGGTATTCACAAAATGGATAAATGCTGAATAGGCTTTATAAACTTTCAAGCAAATGCAATTGGCAGGCAAAAAGCCAGAATCTACAACCTTTGTCAGCATCCTCCCAGCCTATGCCAAATGGGAGCTTTGGAACAGGGTATGGACATCCATCAAAGCATAAAGGATAGAGAGTTATTGTGGGTGTCCTCATGATGCAGTCACACTGTTTCACCATATGCAACAAATAAGTTTCCAATTCATTTTCCAACATACTCCTGGCCTTTCCCCAAATGGGATCTTTGGAACAGGGTATGGACATCCATCAAAGCATAATGGAAGGGGATTATCATCAGATATTATAGTTGGAAATGCTCTGGTAGACATATATGCAAAATGTGGAAGCACAGACAAGGCACATGAACTGTTTGATAGAAAGAAATGTGTTTTCAGGTTATGCCCTGATTACAGGATATTAACAAAATGGATTTGTTGAAAAGGCTTTAGAAACTTTCAACCAAATATGAGAAAATGAAAGAATGAAGAGGAAAATTGCATACCTGGATGGCTGGAGGGTGGCTGGAGGCTGATGTGGACATCTCCTGGGGCTGGGCTAGTCACTAGGATTTGGAGTCGTGCTCCCGGGGTCCTCCTGGGGTTCGACAATGAAACTGTCAAAAATGATAGTTAAAAACACTTAAAAAAAAAAAAACTTTAACAAGTGGGTTCGAATGAATGGGGGTTCATTTGAACCCACCAATGACATTGGGTTCACTCAAACGGGGTGTTTGAATGAACCCATTTTTGGGTTCTAGTGAACACCCCCATTCAAGCGAACCTGTCCAATTTTTTTTTATGCATGGGCAATTTTTCTTCCTCAATGCAATTGTAACCCACTATTGTGGGATCACCAAAAGTCCAAATATAGGCTATCATCCAATAGTTCAAACAACTTGAACTCAACAGATGTATCAACAAAAACAATAGTCAACTCACACAACGTTGGAACCTCAGAAACCTAAATAGAAGAATGGTGACTAGTGACCCTTTAAGTCATATAGTTCTTTCAACAACATCGGTCACAGAACACCACATTCGAGAGCGAGAGTGATGTGAAGGGTTGCCTTGTGACAAGGAGAGAGGGTCCGTGCATGCACCAAAGCTGACTCAACTGTCCCAGGCCATCGAGTCATGTTTTGAGTGTACAGTTCCTGCCCTTTTTTGGTTGGATGGCTCAGGCTTCAAACCTATATCTATGTAATTAAACTTTATTATAATACAGGATAGGTGCTCTTCCATCTTTCTTAATATATATATATATATATATATATATATATAAAGAATTAATTAGAAACTCTAAACACTTCCATACCTTCCCACATTAATAGTAATATTGTATAAGGATGAATGTGTTTCATATAAATTTAATTTACTTCATCCTAATTATAACTTATATAAGAAATTTCAAAATATTTAAAAGAACTTGTAAGATATATTTAAATGGTTTTGTAAGTAGTGATTTGTTATGTTAAGAATATATTTCAGATTGCTTTTAAGGATTTTGTTTTAATTGAATGTAAATAGATTACAAATTTTAGTCAATTATTTTAAAGTGAATACCATTAAAAAAAATTCCAACAAATTCTTGAATGTAAATTTGGTCCTAGAATTTAATTTGACTAAACTATGAGATAAAATCCTAGCATACGTCATGGGTTCGAGCTTGTGATTCATACCTTGTCGGCCTATAAGTAGTTAGTACTTAATGAAATCCTTGGGTCTATTTATATAAAGCATGTTTTGCCTTGTAATTCATAACCTATTGTGATTGATTTTAGTTAGAGGGAATTTCATATTTACCTATAAAAATATTGAGGGCAGAGCGCATAAAGAATGATGGAGATTAAGGAAATGGAGGTGGCAGATGGATCAGATCTGTTGTAAAATGCAATTACAAAGATTACGCAAGTCATTGAAGGGAAAGTGGATCAATTCGGATCTACGAAGCATAAGATGATTTATACTGAAAACTACCGAAGGTCCTTCCGTGAGGATCAGGAGTTGGTGCATTCTGAATATGTAACATCCCACCCCATGAACCTCAAAGGGTAAGGACCAAAAGAGGACAAGATTTTTTTTTTTTGACATGAAGTGATAACATACACATAAGATGGTTGTCGATTCAATATGTCAACAACATTCATGGCCAAATATGGCCAAATGCACAACCCACAAGAGATGACTAAATCACTCTCCAGAGAAACATTAATAAACTACATTCCTTTTAAACACCAACCCAAATGTTCCTATAACCCATTCCATATTAAACATTAATCCATAAACACCATAGTACAAGCGGATCCGATACCCACACCAGAATCCCTAAGTCAAATAAGAGGCAACAACATGTATCTTCTCATTACTATAATTTACATCATATCTCACAAGAGAGTACAAAATTACATAAAAGAATATACATATACAATGATAGAGCCATGAGAATGGAATACAAGTACAATAAAATAGTCCTGAATATAATACAATGACTGGATTAGGTACAAAGTAGGTAGGATAATGGAGAGTGAGAACATCCCCAATCTGGTGCCCCAAAACCTATTCACCGGTCCCCAATGGTGGTGGCAATGCCTCCTAGCCATGTGGACTCATAAGAGACCACCCCACCGTGCTCGGAGATAGTCACAAGGCCCAAACAAAAGTAACTAGGTAAGGAAAACAATGGCCAACACTCACATCAGTCATGGAGCAGATACGGAACCATCTCTACAAACATATGCTCTTTTCCCAATTGATAGAAGGATTTTGCAAATACAGACCAATAACCCCTTACAGAAACCAAGTCAAAGCAATATGTTGAAAATGACAAGAACCTTCCATAGCCGAGAATGCCAGGAGATACCTCAATCACAGGTGCAATAACAAGGAATACCAATGACAAGATGAAAAATGATTTGAACAGAGACTTAACCACCACTCCCCACTATAATACTATCGATGAAAGGAGTGACACAACAATTAGATTTTGAGACATCACCATGTATTCATAACTGAAATCGTGACAGAAAAGAAAATAAAATGGTTGTTAATAGCCATATCTTTATTTATACTGGTGAACTCATACAAAATTATAAAAATTGCTAATCCCCATCAGGGTCACTCTCTTCCTACTCACAGCTCACACGAACTCTACCATATCCTATGATTTTCTCCTATCCACTCTATACCTTCTCTCTCTACTCTAGTTTCAAATCTTACTTTCATTGCCAATCCCTATGGCCAGTAATCAATGGCCTCTTCTATTTCCCCACTATCTACAACATCAGACCATCGACCTTTTTATAGCCAACACTTCACCTCATGATCTTATTGCTATTGAATCCTCTCTATTCATAGCCGTCCTCCATGTCGATGTTGTCCTCCTTCAATATATCTTTTAAAGTCTTACAGAGGTAATGAACATTCCACCATGTTGCTGCCGGTGGGGAATATTCCACAATGTTGCTGTCGTTGGGGAATATACCACGATCTGCTAAAGCCGTCGATGCCAACACAACTGCCAGTGATAACATACAAATGAATATTGCCTTTAAACAGTCTGCAGAAGATAAATGTATAATAGTTGCTACTATGTAGATTTATTGTATTTTTCTATATTAGTCGATCCACCAAGAAAATCATGATCGCCAGCTGGACCATTCTTTCCAAAGCACGATTTGAGGCTTTTGCCTTTTCAAACTGGTCATATTTGTAAGCCACGACCTCACTAAAATAGCAAAAAAATAAATTGCTAAAGAAACGGTCCACAAAGGAAAAAATAGAAAAGCCAAGTAAGTGGCTGTCAGGAGCTGCACCAAAACACAAACCAAAACACCAAAAACTAAAAATGCAATCCAAAATGGGATGCCATTGCATCAGACTCCCCAGGCAGAAAAATTCATGAGCTCCTGCTCATGAGCTCAATAACTTCTTCTTCTACTTCTTCCAATTTGTCTTATGCTTGCTGTTACTCTTCCTAAGCTTCTTCGTCTGTAATTGTTTGCTGTCCACATTCTTCTCATAGATCTGTCTGCTGATTTCTTTATCCATTATAAATCACCATGACTCTGTCTCATCAAGTTCAAACAAAACTTCTTCCTCATCTTCAGGTTCTTTTACCACAGCCTCAAAAGCACCTTCACCATTTTCCTTATCTGTCATAATCTTCTTCACCAAGCTTGCACTTTTTTCTTCAAAATATTCCTTCATGCTAAACATTGTCTCTAATTTCATATGCTCTTTTGAAATTTTTTATTTCTTCTAGATTCTCCATTATCTTTAAAAGTGAAAACATAAACAATATTTTCTCCATTTATTAGTTTGTCCGCCTCAGTGTTTTCTTTCTCTACTGTAATCACGTTTACCAAGTCTACACTTTCACCTTCTGAATTTGCCTTCGAACTGTTCTGCACTTCTAGTTGTTTATCCTCAGACTTTAACTCACATTGATCATCTCCTTTCTTCAAATCCACTTCATGTTCTCGTTCCTTGTCTGCACTCGATCTTCTCTTCACTTGCTCTGTCTTCATCCTCCAATATTTTTCTCGAGGCCTCTTTGCTGGCCAACTCATTCTTGCATCATGCTACCACCTATTCATCTGCACATCTCTCTTTCTTTGCACTTGCTTGTTAGCATAAACATAATCAAAAGTGTCCATTTTTCTACAACCCAACTGTTGCCTTTTATCAATCTTTTTCCTTTGCCAACATGACACTACATATCCATGATCCTCAATCATATTTGCACTTTTCCAATTTTTTTTTTGATAAACTTGTCTATCCATATTCCTATTTCTACATTCATGAAAAACTTCACCTTCATTCCTCTGTGTAAGGACCTGCTGTCCCAAATTGCATCCATCTTCAACTTCTTGACTTTTCAACTTTTCATCCTTACAAGCATCTTCTGCTACTGCTACAATATCTTCACATGCATCATGAAACTCTATGGTTTCCTCTTCATCTTCACCATCAATCTGAACATCTTTAGCATCAATCTCCTCTTTATTTTTAGGCACTCTACAATGCACCTCTGCTGCAAACTCTTCTTGGCATTCTTCTACCATTAATCTCTCCTTGTTCACCTCTTCCATTCTTTCTTTAGGAGATATCCTTACCCCAACTTTCATCATCTTTAAGGTCTCATCTTTGACCTTCTTCATACCTGCATACAAATATGCAAACATAACATTATCAAATAAAATGAGAGACCTCAATGTCTCTTTCAATGCCCTCCTCATGGACATTCTTCCTTCTTCATTTCTCTTCTTCTCAAGTGCTATCTGCTGCACCTTTTCCTCTTCCTCTTTTCTCATGTTCTCTTCAATGAGAACCTCTTTGACCTCTTCTAGTCCATGTTGCTCTGATGGAAACCCTTTGCTATCACAACTTCTATGGGCACTCTTTTTATCCTTCTCTTCTCTTCTCAAGGCATTTGTCTTTTACCTTTTTCTTTTCTCAACAATCTCTTTTATTGGCCATTTCACTTTTTTTTCTATTGGCCATACCCAATAATATCCTTGGCTTTCTTCTTGTTCTTCATACCATTGTTTTACAAGCATCAAATCTCTCCTCAACACTGCCAACTCTTTTTCGAACTCTGCATTTGTCATTCTCTTATCTTCTTTCCTCTTGTCTCTTTTCGTGAGACCCTTTTCCTCCATTTGCTTCTACATCATTCTTTCTTTCTTCATCTTTTAGGCACCTCCTTAGGGCTTTCTTCTTTTCAATCTGCCCTGGCGATCAACCACAACAACACATTGCACAACCTTCACAAGGTCAATAACACATTAATCATTCACACTCAGATCGTTCTGAGCTCTGATACCACTTGATGGAACCATCTCTACAAACATATGCTCTTTTCCCAATTGATAGAAGGATTTTGCAAATACAGACCAATAATCCCTTATAGAAACCAAGTCAAAGCAATATGCTGAAAATGACAAGAACCTTCCATATCCAAGAATGCTAGGAGATACCTCAATCACAGGTGCAATAACAAGGAATACCAAGGACAAGATGAAAAATGATTTGAATAGAGACTCAACCACCACTCCCCACTATAATACTATCGATGAAAGGAGTGACACAAAAGTCAGATTTTGAGACATCACCATGTATTCATAACTGAAATTGTGACAGAAAGAAAATAAAATGGTCGTTAATAGCCATATCTTTATTTATACTGGTGAACTCATACAAAATTATAGAAATTGCTGATCCCCATCAGGGTTGTTCTCTTCCTACTCGCAGCTCACACGAACTCTACCATATCCTATGATTTTCTCCTATCCACTCTATACCTTCTCTCTCTACTCTAGTTTCAAATCTTACTTTCATTGCAATCCCTATGGCCAGTAATCAGCGGCCTCTTCTATTTCCCCACTATCTACAACATCAAACCATCGGTCTTTTTATAGCCAACACTTCACCTCATGATCTTATTGCTATCGAATCCTCTCTATTCATAGCCATCCTCCATGTCGATGTTGTCCTCCTTCAATATATCTTTTAAAGTCTTGCAGAGATAATGAACATTCCACCATGTTGTTGCTATTGGGGAGTATACCATGATCTGCTGAAGCCGTCAATGCCAACACAACTACCAGTGATAACATGCAAATGAATATTGCCTTTAAATGGTCTGCAGAAGATAAATGTATAACAGTTGCTGCTATGTAGATTTATTGTATTTTTCTATATTGGTTGATCCACCAAAAAAATCATGATCGCCAGCTGGACCATTCTTTCCAAAGCACGATTTGAGGCTTTTGCCTTTTCAAACTGGTCATATTTGTAAGCCACGACCTCACCAAAATAGAAAAAAAATAAATTGCTAAAGAAACGGTCCACAGAGGAAAAAATAGAAAAGCCAAGTAAGTGGTTGTCACGAGCTGCACCAAAACACAAACCAAAACACCAAAAACTGAAAATGCAATCCAAAATGGGATGCCATTGCATCAGTAACACACAAGGCCTAGTGTAAACATGGTAAACAACCCCACAAGCATAGTGATCCAAGGGGACTCTAACCACTCCTTGGATGCTCTCAGGGTACCGCACCAGAGACTAGGCAATAAGCAATCAAGGACTTATCAAGCTAAGTAAGGCACACATCCAAAAGTCTCAAGAGGAATCTACTCATGCAAATCAGCAATAGGATGCAATAACAAACTACTCAACCTTTACTGGAAGCTCCCAGCCAGTAGGGACAACAAATCTGACACAAAACAACAGAACAAATTGCCTCAAGGGATGTTAAATTTCATGGACAACATGCAGATTTGGGAAACAATAACAAGGCACTCGAGCTGTATGGCAAAGTGCCAATCAATTTCCATTCAAAGAATACAAGGATAGCAGCTTAGACATAGACTAGATTTGTTTAAAGACTTCAAATATCTTTCCATTAGCATAAACAAGCCCACAAACTAATTGGCATAGTGCCAATGTAGGAGAGGCTTTGGCAACCATGCATGCATAGAGAAAGCATGGACATCGCCACAATCTATTTGTCTAAATATTGAATTTTAATTCACAACTAAAACTCACTTATAACAAAATTGTTTTGCTTAAATAGACTATTATCTTATTTGGAAAACTAGGAACAAACTATATCTTACAATTGGAACCCCTTTCGAAAGATTTCTAAAGGACCATAACAACAAACATATTTCTTACAATTGCTCTTTGTTATCTTCTCTTGCTTTAGGAGCACTCTTTTATAATGCACAAAGGTGTTATGACACATCAAGCTCTTACACAACATGCACATCAGGATATACGGCCATCAAGGTTAAAACTGTATTATTTCTTACCACAACCCAATAGATAGAAGGCATAATAGCACCCTTGACCTATTTATTAAACTAACCAAAGTAGATTTCCTATTTCATGGAATGCAATTGTTGCAGATTACACACACAAACTCAATAAGGCTTTAAAAGCTTACTAATAGCATAAACAATACCCTCGTCTACTGGCAAGGAATAGAGGTCAGCATGGGCTACTCAGGCAGCCACACATGCATAAAATAGGCATGAGAAATGACTCAAACTGATTGTCAATATGCTTGTATGAAATGTGGTCTCAAGGAAGCAAGGATTGCAAGTCACAAATAGAATCGGTTTATTTTAAAGTTATAAAATACCAACAAGCAAATGCAATAGACAAGTGTAGACCTAAACTCCACTACCTTTGTTGCATCCTCCCTTCTTGTGCCATACAAGAGCATAGAGGAGACATATGCTTTGTTTTACAGAATGCCTCAAAGAAATGTTTCTCAAGGACTGCAACGATTGCAGAATTTGCACAAAATGGATTTGTTAAAAGGTGTTAGGAACTTTCAAGCAAGAGCAACTGGCGGTGGTAAATCCAGATGCCACAACCTTAGCCAACATCCTCATTGCTCATGTCAAAATGGGGACAATGGAATAGGGTATGGACAACCAACAAAGCATAACAGAAGGGGAATTTTTTTATCAGAAGTTGAATGAAAATCTCAATAGAGAAGTCAACGTAAGGCAAAAAGGTTGTATGGGACTCAAATCTCTTCATTTCATGTCATGATGTCTCAGTGTGTGTGTATGGCTGCCCTCAATATTCTCTATAAGATCGAACCCTCATAATCTTACAGTCATAAATCATAAATTGCCTGATCCCTCTTTGAAAACCCTTTGTCTAAACAATTAATAAAACAATTTTGTATATGATAGAATGAAACTAAGGAAAGAGGTGATGGAAAGATCTTGCATTGAAATGAATAAATTAAGGCAGTAATGGGGTTTCAATTTTTCTGTGCTTAATGAAATTGGAACAAACAAATTTTAGTTTTTGTGCTGGAGAAACAAAGAACAGATGCAAATACCTTTCAAAAGAAGAACATTTCCTCCACGATCTTTCTATTCGCGCTCCCCTTTAGCTCACCTCAAATATTGCTTGGTGATTTGCTTTCAACCATTTTCCCTTTCCTTATCCAGCATGAGACAACTTTCAGGCCCAAAAGCTAACATAAAATAGCCTATCATCTAAAATACTCCATTGCTCATCGTATGTTTCTTTTATTCCCCCTCTCCTCCAGATCGTGGTAATGTCTATATACGAGAGATAAATTGTATATAATGAAAATTGGGTACCATAAATGGTTTGCAAGAGCTACTATGTAAAGCCCAGTGTTGCCGCCTCCCAAATGTGCCAGATCCATCCCATTTCACAGGGGTAAAATCCTCCCTACAGTCCATCAAAATCCCTGCTATTGCACTTCCCATCAAAGATTTGATAGATGGAAATAGTGTTCATGGCAACATGATAGACTAGCTCCCCTTTGACACGCTACTCCCCATCAATATTTCTTTTTTTGCCATCAATATTTCACCTACTCCTCTTTACTTCTACACTGCCCTTCAGATATTTTCTTCCAGCACTGACTTTTTTTTTCTTTTTTTGTCCTTCCTTCCTACGCTGCCCAAAAACATTCAATTGATCAACTAACTCCAAAGATATATTTGGCAGCATTTATTGATTACCAAGCTCCTCCAAAACCCATCGAATGGCCAGCAAAAGAGATGGTTGTTATAGAATATGAGAAAACTTTACAAGATCATATCAATTCAACAGTTGTGCCTACATTGAGGGAGAAAGAAGATGAGTTTCTTTTGAAAGAAGTTGTAAAGCAATGGGAAAACTACAAACTTATGGTTAGGCTTCTTTTAAATTGTGTGTTTTTTTGTTTCATAGATGACTATGCTATGTTGCACTCAAATCCCAACAAAACTGCTCAGAATTTTTTGATGAAATTTTGCATAAAAACTTTTGTTGAAGTTTTGCATAGAAATTTGCAGGCTACTATGATGCTTCAAATTAATAAAATGCGGGAGGGTGAGAGAATTCTTAATGGGGTTGTTTTTAAGAAAGTTTTGTGTATGCTGTGGGATTTTAGGAGGGACATTTATAAAGATTTTGAGTTGGCCATTTTTGAAAATACCACCATATACCTTTCCAGAAAGGCTGCTTCATGGATATGTGAGCATTCTTGTCCAGACTACTTGTTGAAAGTTGCTAGATGCTTAAGGTTGGAAAAAGAAACAATTGCAATGCATTGTGTTGATGGAAGTAGCCAAACTAGGTTTGTAGAAATGGTAGAAAATGAACTTCTTTGCATGGATAGAGGAAGCGTATGAACCAAAACATAAAAAGGTCTGGATCCCTATAATCAAGAGAGTAACAAGATGTAATGAGTTTGGGGAGGTCTCACTAGAGCAGGTGGATTTAAAGTTGAAAGAAAAGACACACTTATTGACTGAAACAACCTTGATAGGCAAAGTATTATCTCCCCAATTTTCAGTAGATGATCTAAGAAAATGGTATCAAGATTCATGGGAAAAGATAGAGGATTTATGTGAATTGGGTAACGGATTCTTTTGCTTGGTGTTTTCAGACAAGGAAGAAAGAAATAGAATCCTTTCTAAGAAGATATGGAAGTTCAACCAAATAGCGATCTGCTGCCCAGAATGGAAACCTAACTTCCATGTTGGGAAAGAACAAATCCCCCTGACTCCCCTCTAGATTCAACTCTCATATCTTCCACTAGAATATAGGGAAGTGGAAATTTTGAAGTGTCTAGGCAACTCCATAGGGGTGTGCTAAGAAGTGGATATTCCAATGGAGAATCTTACATCTTCAATAGTCAGGATATGAGTCCTCATAGACGCTAAAGAGTTATTACCCAAAAGGCTCAAAATGAGATCTACACATGGGTTATGGTATCAAGAAATTGTGATGCAAGATGGGGCTGACACGGATGATTTTGAAAGGCTGAAAGCTTTCTTAACCTTTGAAGAATCAATGGACAAGGAAGAAAGAACATATCTTTAGAAGAATATGAAAAGCCCAGTCCCGACTGTAGATGATACTATTGTGGAGATGGCTCAAATTCTTGGAGACTATGTAGGCCTCTGTGAATAGAGAGAAAAAGCTAAAGATCACAAGCTGACTGCCTCTAGTCCAAGGGATTTCCAGGTGGTTCTAGAAGGCTTAAATTTAGCAGGGCCGGGGTTAACTGAGGAGGCTCTTGGCTGTGATAGTGGAAAGGGTCAGCACACTCCTGTAGAGGATCTTGAGCATGAAGAGATGATCACTCAAGAAAAAAGCCCAACGAACTCCAGTGACAAAGAAGAGGAAGGCCATGCTTTGAATAGTGACTTGCCTTCAAGGGAGAAGGATGATTGGCTTAATTGGGATGAGGACATCCCTCTATGAGAAATGATTCAAACCCCTAAAAATGTCCAAGTGGAGAATGTGGGGAATGATCTTTTGCTCAAAGATTTCTCAAAAGATTTACTGCAGGATAATGAAACTCTGCGAGATCTTTTGGATCAAGTTGCGATGAAGGTAGCAAACAATGTGATAGAGGAGATAACTAATGAAGTTCTCCAGGAAGATTCAGACAAGGTTGAAACCACATCTCTAGGCCTTAATCAAATGAACATGAACAGTCCCCTTTCTAAGGGTACTCCTCCCTCCATTAGGAAAAGCTCCAGATAGAAAAAGCTGAAAAAGCATAAAGATTAGCCTACCGGACAGACTCACCAGACCAAATACAGTCCAAGCAAGAGGAGAGTCCAAAACTCTCCACAGAAATAATGAGGCTACTCACATGGAATGTTAGGGGCCTCAATGCCTCTAACAAAAGAAAACTCATCAAAGCTCAAATTGATGAGGAAAAACCTGATATTTTGTTGCTACAAGAAAATAAACTGTCCGTTGATCCAAATGCTTAAGTTTTCAAAAACTAGGGAGGATGGTCTTTCGAGGTGATGGTAGCGTGAAGTGCCTCTGTAGGAATTGCTATAGGTTGGAGAAAGCATATTCAACCTATGGAACTGATGGAAAGAAATGATAACTTCCTAATAGGTCAGTTCCCCTCTTTCCTTTCTGGAGCAGACCTTTGGATAGTTAATGTATATGCCCCTATTGATTTGTCTCAGAAAAGTCAGTTATGGGAAAGACTGACAGTGTGGCTATGACTCTTGAAAAGAAACATATTTTTATTGGGGGATGATTTCAATTCCATTCTTGATAATTCTAAAAAAAAAAGGGGGTATGACTCATCCAGCTAGATCACAGAGAGACTTCAAAGAATTTGTTAACAAGAATCTTCTTTTAGACTGTATCCCAAAAAATGGCAAATTTACCTGGTCGAATAGAAGGAAGGATTTCCTAAAAATTGCGGAAAGACTAGATAGATTTCTGTTATCTCCTGAATGCTTTAATCTCCCTGTGAGATTTGAGGCAGAGATTTAGCCACTGGTGGGATCGGATCATTTTCCAGTCAGCCTAAGAATAGGAGGTGATGCCATACCTAGAAAGAAGAGGTTTAGATTTTAGACAATGTGGTTCAGAGATGCCTCCTTTGTAGAAAAAGTCAAAAATTGGTGGGCACAAATCCATTTTGGGAGCGGTTCCTACATGTTTCAGTTTGTAACATCCATATTTGAAATGACAAGTAAAACTAGGTTTTCACAAAGGTAATTTTTTTTTACTAGGTAATCAAACACAAAAGAACTTATCTACTACCAAGTATAACATTTTTCACTTTAACTTAAACATGATTTCATTTTTCATAAAATTAAAAGAAATGATATACAATAAACATTTTGTTCTCTAACAATTTGAAATTTTCTTGAAACAAATAAAATATTGGAAACATACCATTAACATGCATCTCGATTGTTGACCCATCACATTCAAGACTCGGCATTCCTCAGTATTTGGAAGAGAAAGTATCTTCAAGGAGCTTAACCTCCAACCACAGACTGTCAGTCTCCTGCACTCCTTCCTAACCGGAAGTGGCCCTACCCTACTCAAGAGGATAGACTTAGGATAACCATCGGTGTTTGCCATCTGAGCTCTGGTGTTGTAACTTACGTGTCTTGTTATTGTGCAGATCCCTAGATACCCTCTAGTCATGCACGAATCTCCATAAGAAACACCATCCAGTCACAGTGAACATTCGATGCACTTGAGGATCATGCACCACCTTGGCCAAAGGATTTGTTTTTAAATAGCATTCTAAGAACGCATGAACTTAGTTCACCCACCCTACTCGACTTGAACTGATCGAAATCCTACAGTTTCCTATTTGTAAGGTTTAAACAAATGTCGACCTCGATGACCTCAAGGTTTTAGGATTTTCTCTTGTAATAGCACATGGCACAACGTTTACTCTAATCCCAAGTTCATAGTTTCATAATCCCATATTTGTATAAAACATTGTTTAATAACACCCACTCCTAAGTGGTTTCAAACTTGGTTACTCGGTTCCCATGTTTGTACAACATACTCTAGTATACATCACAATTCCCTGTTATCCTAGAATTTAAGGGTTTTAGAATCATAAAAGTCTACCAAATAAAAATGACACTAGAATCATCACATGCAACATAATCTAGACTCAAAATGTGGGTTTTCCCACCCTACTTGTTCATTACAAAACCATGACGGTTTTCAACCAATACTAAAACTTTAACTCTCTACTCCCCTTTTCAAGTCAAATAGTTTCACATGGGTCATTGAGGTAAGAGTCGTAGAATAAGATAATAAAGGGTTTGGAATCTTTCTTACGACATTAGAGATGACCAAACACATGGTCAACCTCTAACTAAAAATATAAGACGAATAAGACACTAGCTAGTTACAACTACATCTTCAACTGTCAAACACACTAAAGTTTACATCAAAGCATGCTTTAAATCTGAGGTTTTAAACTCCTACACAACATGCATGCGAAGCAATGTAGTTTCCCCGCTATGGAGCTATCGTTTCAAATGCACAAAAGACAATTTTAAGTTGATATTACAGTCTTAAAGAAACTTTCTAAACATACATCATTGCCAACTGTTTGTAGGATGTAGTTTACACTTTGCATCATGCAATGATCATTCATAGATGTGTGCACATTGAGAACTATGTTTTATCATCATATGGTGTCGATCATGATAGGCAATGATCTAGTTTCTGAGTTCTCGAATACTAAAAGACAACAATGAAACTATTTCTGAGGTTTTAAACACCAAAAGATAGCAATGAAACAATTATGTTGATACACCTCACATAGAAATCGTAGTACGATTACGTTGTCATCATATTCTATTCGTTGTAAACGTATTACATTATCCTTGCATAGATGAGACACCATTACTGGTCTAAATTGTGAAAAAGAAGAGAATGGGAAAAAAAAACCTGTCGACAGAGTTGAAGACTACTGTGGCAAGTTCCCGGCGATCGTTGTAGATTCTTGACTCTTTGCACACCTATCCACGTCCTCCTCTGGCTAGTCGTGCCTCCTCAAGTTTTCAAAACCCTCTCTTATCTACCAGTCGTGCACAGTGAAGCCAAACTTTCCAATTGAAATCCTCCTCTCTGCTGTTTTTCTCCTTTCTAAACAATGACAGCCTCCCAATTAACTATCCTCCTCCCTCGTCGATGGAGTATCTCTCCCCTTTAACTCTCGTTTCCCAAACTTCTAAACTACCACCTCTTTCCCACGATGAAGGAGTAAAAAACATTCATCTCACTGTTCCACTATCTTCTCCACACCACATAACTTCTACATAGCACAGCGAAGAAAAAGGCTCCCTCTAACTGCGGTTTTCTTTGGTTTCTTAACAACAGCAACCTGATGCCTTTGCACCCTCCACGATGATGGAGCATCTGCAATAATTTAACAGTTTACACCTTATCACAACTGCATAACTTCCTCCCTCTCGCGCCCACGGTGAAGTAGAATCTCTGCATTGAATTCACGACCGTCACATGCCTAAACACAAGGGTCGACATAACTGCAGCCACCTGACTCCACATTTACAGCAACCACAACAAGATGGAGGTTCTAAATGACGACGTGGCTTGTTAGTGGACATAAAAACCCTGCCCACACTCAAACATTAAGGCTTCTAATCCTTCAAGAGCAACTAAAAGCTGAATTGTGGGGTTAAGCTCGACAAGGTAGCAGTTAAGAAATGTCTAAAGCATCTTTTTGGTCGAAAAAGAAAAAGAGATAAAGACCAACTTAATAAGGAAACTCAAGGTTAGATCGATAATATCTCAAAGTCAAAGTTAGAAGAAAAAGACTCATTCCCAACAATGACCAAAACAAATTATTACACGCTATGGCTTCAAAATCGACATTCGTCAATTTCCAAAAAGAATAAATTCACAACACAAGTTTGACGTGTTTTACGGCAATCACGACAGATTGAGCGTAACGCAAAACAAGTTTCCTACATCATTAGACGTACAAAGCCAACTTCTCACATCTTTCGACTATGAGACGTGATTCATGAATCTGCCACAAGTAGGTTCATTTAATTACCTATAAACGAAATAATCATCATCTATATAAGTCGACTTGCTTTGGTGGACTTGCGACAACATTGTCGATTCCAAGATTCTATATGACAACTTACGAAAAGGATGTTACACCTTATCTTCAGATGTCAACATCTAGTCTTAAACTATCCCAGTCAAAAAACAAGACTAAATTGATGGCTTCAAGGTTTATCTACCTGTTTGGCGTTCTCAGTAACAAACACCCATGGTTACTTTCCAGAGTCTATACTCTCTCTCAAAGATACTTTCTCTTCCTATCGATCATGGTCCACCTGTTCCTGCAATGACAGTCTCACATACAATTTTGTGGTCAAAGCACCTATGTTCCAAATCAAAGCATAATATATCCAAACATCATTTCTCTTAACAAAAGAACATTTAGTCCACAACATCACATTGATCATAATCAATAGATTCTAAAATTTCCTATAACTAACTTTGTATAATAAATCATCAGTTTCCATGTCATCCACAACACATTATATACTGAAATTTGCAAGAAAGTAAATAGCATATTCGACTCCAAAAAGAGGGATGTAACATATCCTTCCCCTTTAAAAATCATCGTCCCCAATGATTAAGTTTATCAAGCAAAATTTAAACTTAAAACAAACTTTTTATAGTTCAACATTAATGTCTTTGAAAAGTTTAGGAAATCTTTGGTAAATGTCTTTATAGTCTTCCCAAGTGGCGCTATCCTTGCCATATTGTTCCCACTGGATTTTGCATTGCAAAACTTCTCGATTACGTAAACGAAGTTTACACATTTTGAGCACCTTGAGTGGCTCGATCACAACCACCCCGGGTTCTTGCATCTGTAAGGAATTCCAATTAAGGATGTGGTTATTACCTACAAAATATTTCTTTAAATACGAAACATGAAAAACATTATGCATCTTAGACAAGGCTGGAGGTAGAGCAACTTTGTAGGCAACTGGATTGATAATCTCAAGAACTTCAAAAGGTCTGACATAACGAGGAGCCAATTTCAAAGATTTACCAAATTTTATTGAGCTCTTTTGGGGTTTCACTCGCAAAAGCACTTTCTCGCCAACAGAGAAGTGTCTAGGCACTTGTTTGCGATCTGCATAACTCTTTTGCCTGTCATTAGCTTCTGCCAACCTCTTCCTAATCATTTTTACTTTTTCTTCCATATCAGCAAGCATTTCAGGTCCAATGTTTATCCTATCTTCTAGTTTATCCCAGCTTATAGGAGTTCTGCATTTCCTTCCATATAATGCTTCAAATGGCGCCATCTTAATGGCAGAATGATAGGAGTTGTTATAGGCAAATTCGACAAGAGGTAGATATTCCTCCCATCTGTATTGCTAATCCATGCAATACATTCTCAAAAGGTCTTCTAATACCTGATTCACTCTTTCTATTTGTCCATCAGTTTCAGGATGATAAGCAGTACTTACTTTCAGTTTAGTCCCTAATGCAGAAAATAAGGTTTGCTAAAACCGTGAAGTTATCCGAGCATCTCTATCAGATATAATCTTTTCAGGTACCCCATGCAATCTAAAAACTTCTTGCACAAATTTTCGAGCCAAAAGATGTGCTCCATCAGTCAAATTTCCCAGTATGAAATGTGTGACCTTGGTTAGTTTATCCACAACAACCAATATTGTATCATGCCTATTCTTAGACATTGGTAACCCCTGGACAAAATCCATACTAACAACTTGCCATTTCCATTCTAGAATATCATGCGGGTATAATAATCCAACAAGATGTTGGTGTTCCACCTTAACTCTCTGACACTCCAAACAGCTAGCTACAAATTTTGCAGCATCGCTTTTCATTCCCTTCCAGAAATATAGCGGCTTGACATCCGCTAACAGTTCTGTTACACCAAGGTGTCCAGAGTAAGGAGCATAGTGAACTTCCTTCCACACAAGGTTTCTAAGTTCTACTGAATCAGGAACGTAGATTCTTCCCTTGAATCTCATCAATCCATTGGATTCAAAACTGAATCCATCATATCTTGGGTCCTTAGGGTTTAAGTGCAGAGCCTGTTTCACTTGTTTATAATACTCATCTCCAGATAAGTTTTGCATTACTAAGTCTTTAAAGTTAGCATGTATTGAGATTATAGAGGCTATGTGCCTTCTTCTACTTAAGGCATCTACTACTCGGTTTTCTTTGCCTTTAATATAAGAAATTTCAAAGTCATAATCTGATATTAATTCCAACCATCTCCTTTGCCTTGCATTGAGATTAGGTTGTGTAAATATGTAGCGAAGGCTTTGATGATCAGATTTTAGATTAAAAGTCCTTCCCAACAAATAATGTTGCCACATCTAAAGGGCGTGAATCACTGCTGCCATCTCTAGGTCATGAGGAGCATAGTTTTGCTCATAGTTTTTCAGCTTCCTTGACTCATAGGCTACTACCCTGCTATCTTGCATAAGCACACCTCCTAATCCTTCTCCCGAGGCATCAGTGATAACCTCAAAATCTCCCTCAGGATCAGGAACTTTCAGAATTGGTGCAGTTGTTAATTTTTCTTTTAACAAGTCAAAATCCTTTTGACATTCATCCGTCCAAACAAACCTTTTTCCTTTTCTCTGCAAGGAGGTAATTGGGCTAGCAATGCTTGAGAAATTCAATACAAATTTCCTCTAATACCCTGCCAATCCCATGAAACTTCGTACCTCTGACACATTGGTAGGTTCAGGCCATTCCATAATAGCTTTTATTTTGGCCGGATCAACTAATATCCCATCGGCTGATATTATGTGCCCCAAATACTGTACTTCTTTCTGAAAGAAGGTGCACTTTGAGAGTTTCACATACAATTTGTGTTCTCTTAATCATTGCAAGACTATTTGAAGATGCCGTGCATGCTCCTCTTCATTTTTGGAATAAATCAGATTATCATCAATAAAAACTAGCACAAACTTATCAAGACAATCTCTAAAAACACTATTCATGAGATTCATGAAAGCAGCAGGTGCATTGGTCAATCCAAACGGCAACACTGTGAACTCATAATGACCATACCTTGTTCTAAATGCTGTCTTGGGAATATCTTTGTCTTTCAACCTTAATTGATGGTATCCAGATCTCAGATCTATCTTAGAAAAGACTGATGCACCACACATTTGGTCAAATAGATCATCAATACGTGGCAAGGGATACTTATTCTTTATTGTCGCCTTGTTAAGCATCTTATAATCTATACATAGCCTTAGAGTTCCATCTTTCTTTTTGACAAATATAACTGGGGCTCCCCATGGTGATACACTTGGCCTAATTAGATTCTTAGACAATAGCTCCTGCAACTGAGCTTTTAATTCCATAAGTTCAGTGGTAGTCATACGATACGGAGCTTTAGAGATTGGCTCCGATCCTAGTTTAATATCTATGCCAAAGTCAAATGTTCTTTTCGGAGGCAAGCCTGGTAACTCCTCAGGAAATACATCCCTGAAGTTGCATAGATATGGATATCTTTCCTCAAATGTTTGTTTCTCCAAGGTTTCCTCTACTAGGTCCATTTTGACTGCAAAAAGTTGACATCCCTTTCGCCTAGCCCGTTTTAGTTGTTTTGATGAAATGGATCTAATCCTTATTTCCCTTTGAATTCCTTGGAGATTTACTGTTTTACCCATCTCATCCAGACACTCAATGGTTTTATGAAAACAATCTACTTTGGCTCGATGTTTCCACAACCAATTCATTCCTAGGATGACATCGTAGGACCCTAAAGGCGCTACGTATAAATTTGCCTCAGTGGTGAAGTTAGAAACATCAATCTTAGCTTTGAACAAGCATTGCTCTACCTGAGCCTTTGAGTTATTTGCATCCTCAACTATCCATGTTTTTGACATAAAACCAGCTTTTCTAGAAAATTTACTTAAGACTCTAGGTGACACAAAATTTTCTGTTGCACTAGTATCAAATAGAATAGAAACAGGAACTCCAAATAAGGTACCTGTCATCTCAATAGGGGTGATCTGATACTCCGCTTGTCGATTGTCAAGAGCGGCATGAATCCTTTGCTAAAATGCTTCCTGTTGCGAAGGAAGTTCCGTGTTCCTAGGTTTCCCATTCTGCTTCTTGTTAGGGCAATGGTTGGCATAATGATCTCCTCCACAAGAAAAGCATCCTCCTATAGGTCCTCGCTTCTCAGATGGCCTACTTGCAGAATCCTCATTCTTCTTAAAATTAACATTTCTCTTATAATCTTCACCTCTTCGCTCATTACCAAATCCCCCTTGATTCTTTCGATTTCCCTTATCAAACCTCCTATTTCCATATCCCTTCTCATTTTTCCTTTTATATGACTGATCATTGTAGTTCTTATCAAACTTCTTGCGTTTCTTATCATGGTAAGTGGAGATAGATTTGATCTTCTACTCCTGTTTAATTGCCTTTTCATATACTTGATCCATTGTGCTTGGACCATGCACCTCCACCTCACCGCCGATCTGAGGGTTGAGTCCCATGATGAATTTTCTGATTCGGAACCTTTCATCCTTTTGGTATTGAGGAACATACTTCAGTAGTCTAGTGAATTTTTCTACATACTCGACCACAGATAGTTCACCTTGCCTAAGGTTTTGGAAATCTGTTAACTTCTGATCAAAATATAACTGAGGTAACCACCGTTTTCAAAATAGTTCTACGAACTCATCCCATGTCACCTTCAAGGGACTTAATTTTAGCTCCATTTTCTTATTCATCCACCAAGTGGACGCTTCCCCAAATAGCTGATATGCTCCCCACACGGCTTTAGTAACCTCAGAGTAATTTTTGATCTCAAAATATTTCTCCATCTCCGTTAACCATGCTTCTGCTGCATCTCCAGTTTTCGTTCCAACGAACTTTGGAGGATTAACCTTCTTCATATCCTTAGATAACTCTAATGCAAGTTTATCCTTGGTTTTTCTTTAGGCTTCACTGTCGTTAGGATTTTCACTTGACGTGCCATTTTCCCAATGTTTACTCTTGCTTGTATAATGTGAGTTCTCGTTTTCACCCTCTGTGTTGCTAGTTTCATCCATTTTCTTTTCCAGTTTGTTCAACCTTTCCTTGGTTTCAGTAAGCATGTTTAGAATCCTATCCAACTTGTCAGTGGAGTTTTCCCAAGAGTTATGACCTTCCCGATTCTCCCCCTCGTTAAACTCTAATTGATCCATGATAGTTTAGTTTCTCACCTGATTAAACATATACTAATCAATTTTATGCTTATCATATTATATATCATCAAAAGAAAACAACAATTGATCATAATCATAATTGTTCTCAAACCAAAATTTTGTCTTTATTCATTTTGCAAAATTGTTTCAACATCATTAGAGATAGACATATCTCATGTTTTTACTCAGTATTATCTAGTGGAGTGTAACCTTCGGATTCATTGTCTAAACATAATCACAAGGTGTATACCCCTCAGACTCACTATCAGAAGATAGCTCAATGATCTCAGCTCTAGGTACTACACGAGGATCCCTAGTGATCATGGGTATACTAATAGGTACACTCTCAGGTACACTAACAGGTACACTATTAGGTACAATACTGGGGCAGCAGTTGATCATGATTCGAGCTGCCGTCGCTGCTCCCTCTAGGAGTTCTCTCCTCATTTGTTTGAGTCGTGACATTGCATTGGCTAAGGTTTCCACATCATCAAGCCAAATGTCATTTTCGTCATTAGTTTTCTCAATGGTCTTGATCATCGCAAGCCGTTTCTGCTTAGCTTGCAGATAATGCTTCTTACCCGCGAAGGATTTTGTTGCAGTTTGCTTGATGCGTACCATCCTGGCACAGTAAATCAAATCATTAGCTACCCGCATAATGTTGATTTCCTAATCAGGTTAGTGGACTCATCAGCCCTAGTGCTGAACCTGGTTAGCTCTGATACCATATGTAACATCCATATCCGAAATGACAAGTAAAACTAGGTTTTCACAAAGGCAATTTTTTTTTTACTAGGTAATCAAACACAAAAGAACTTATCTACTACCAAGTATAACATTTTTCACTTTAACTTAAACATGATTTCATTTTTCATAAAACTGAAAGAAATGATATACAATAAACATTTTGTTCTCTAACAATTTGAAATTTTCTTGAAACAAATAAAATATTGGAAACATACCATTAACATGCATCTCGATTGTCGACCCATCACATTTAAGACTCGGCATTCCTCAGTATTTGGAAGAGAAAGTATCTTCAAGGAGCTTAACCTCCAACCACAGACCGTTAGTCTCTCGCACTCCTTCCTAACTGGAAGTGGCCCTACCCTACTCAAGAGGATAGACTTAGGATAACCATCAGTGTTTGCCATCTGAGCTCTGGTGTTGTAACTTACGTGTCTTGTTATCATGTAGATCCCTAGATACCCTCTAGTCATGCATAACTCTCCACAAGAAACGCCATCCAGTCACAGTGAACATTTGATGCACTTGAGGATCGTGCACCACCTTGGCCAAAGGAATTGTTTTTAAATAGTGTTCTAAGAATGCATGAACTTAGTTCACCCACCCTACTCGACTTGAACTGATCGAAATCCTATAGTTTCCTATTTGTAAGGTTTAAACAAATGTCGACCTCGATGACCTCAAGGTTTTAGGATTTTCTCCTGTAATAGCACATGGCGCAACATTTACTCTAATCCCGAGTTCATAGTTTCATAATCCCATATTCATATAAAACATTGTTTAATAACATCCATTCCTAAGTGGTTTCAAACTTGGTTACTCGGTTCCCATGTTTGTACAACATACTCCAGTATACATCACAATTCCCCGTTATCCTAGAATTTAAGGGTTTTAGACTCATAAAAGTCTACCAAATAAAAATGACACTAGAATCATCACATGCAACGTAATCTAGACTCAAAATGCAGGTTTTCCCACCCTACTTGTTCATTACAAAACCATGACAGTTTTCGACCAATACTAAAACTTTAACTCTCTACTCCCCTTTTCAAGTCAAATAGTTTCACATGGGTCATTGAGGTAAGAGTCGTAGAATAAGATAATAAAGGGGTTGGAATCATTCTTACAACATTAGAGATGACCAAACACATGGTCGACCTCTAACTAAAAATATAAGATGAATAAGACACTAGCTAGTTATAGCTACATCTCCAGCTGTCAAACACACTAAAGTTTACATCAAAGCATGCTTTAAATCTGAGGTTTTAAGCTCCTACACAACATGCACGTGAAGCAATGTGGTTTCCCCACTATGGAGCTATCGTTTCAAATGCACAAAAGACAGTTTTAAGTTGATATTACAGTCTTATACGTCATTGCCAACCGTTTGTAGGATGTAGTTTACACTTTGCATCATGCAATGATCATTCATAGATGTGTGCACATTGAGAACTATGTTTTATCATCATACGGTGTCGATCATGATAGGCAATGATCTAGTTTCTGAGTTCTTGAATACTAAAAGACAACAATGAAACTGTTTCTGAGGTTTTAAACACCAAAAGACAGCAATGAAACAATTATGTTGATACACCTCACACAGAAATCGCAGTAGGATTATGTTGTCATCATATTCTATTCATTGTAAATGTATTACATTATCCTTGCATAGATGAGACACCATTACTGGTCTAAACTGTGAAAAAGAAGAGAATGGGAAAAAAAAACCTGTCGACAGAGTTGAAGACTGCTGTGGCAAGTTCCCGGCGATCGTTGCAGATTCTCGACTCTCTACACACCTATCCACATCCTCCTCTGGCTAGTCGTGCCTCCTCAAGTTTTCAAAACCCTCTCTTATCTGCCAGTCATGCACAGTGAAGCCAAACTTTCCAATCAAAATCCTCCTCTCTGCCGTTTTTCTCCTTTCTAAACAACAACAGCCTCCCAATTAACTATCCTCCTCCCTCGTCGATGGAGTATCTCTCCCCTTTAACTCTCGTTTCCCAAACTTCTAAACTGCCACGTCTTTCCCACGATGAAGGAGTAAAAAACATTCATCTCACTGTTCCACTATCTTCTCCACACCGCATAACTTCTACATAGCACAGCGAAGAAAAAGGCTCCCTCTAACTGCAGTTTTCTTTGGTTTCTTAACAACAACAACCCGATGCCTTTGCACCCTCCACGATGATGGAGCATCTGCAATAATTTAATGGTTTACACCTTATCACAACTGCATAACTTCCTCCCTCTCGCGCCCACGGTGAAGTAGAATCTCTGCATTGAATTCATGGCCGTCACATGCCTAAACACAAGGGTCGACATAACTGCAACCACCTGACTCCACATTTGCAGTGGCCACAACAAGATGGAGGTTCTAAATGACGACATGGCTTGTTAGTGGACATAACAACCTTGCCCACACTCGAACATTAAGGCTTCTAATCCTCCAAGAGCAACTAAAACCTGAATTGTGGGGTTAAGCTCGACAAGGCAGCGGTTAAGAAATGTCTAAAGCATCTTTTTGGTTGAAAAAGAAAAAGAGATAAAGACCAACTTAATAAGGAAACTCAAGGTTAGATCGATAATATCTCGCGGTCAAAGCTAGAAGAAAAAGACTCATTCCCAACAATGACCAAAACAAATTATTACACACTATGGCTTCAAAATCGACATTCGTCGATTTCCAAAAAGAATAAATTCACAACACAAGTTCGACGCGTTTTACGACAATCACGACGGATTGAGCATAACGCAAAACAAGTTTCCTACATTGTTAGACGCACAAAGCCGACTTCTCGCATCTTTCGACTATGAGACGTGATTCACGAATCTGCCACAAGTAGGTTCATTTAATTACCTATAAACGAAATAATAATCATCTATATAAGTCGACTCGCTTTGGTGGACTTGCGACAACATCGTCGATTCCAAGATTCTATATGACGACTTACGAAAAGGATGTTACACCTTATATTTAGATGTCGACATCTAGTCTTAAACTATCCCAGTCGAAAAACAAGACTAAATTGATGGCTTCAAGGTTTATCTACCTGTTTGGCGTTCTCAGTAACAAACACCCATGGTTACTTTCCAGAGTCTATACTCTCTCTCAAAGATACTTTCTCTTCCTATTGATCATGGTCCACCTGTTCCTGCAATGACAGTCTCACATACAATTTTGTGGTCAAAGCACCTATGTTCCAAATCAAAGCATAATATATCCAAACATCATTTCTCTTAACAAAAGAACATTTAGTCCACAACATCACATTCATCATAATCAATAGATTGTAAAATTTCATATAACTAACTTTGTATAATAAATCATCAGTTTCCATGTCATCCACAACACATTATATACTAAAATTTGCAAGAAAGTAAATAGCATATTCAATTCCAAAAAGAGGGATGTAACACAGTTATTAAGCAAACTTAAGCTCCTAAGGCACAGGGTGATGGATTGGAATAAGTCCTAGTTCCTCAACGTTTTTGAAGAAAAATCCAAAATATAGAAAGAGATGAGAATTCTAGCAGATTTTATAATTCTAAATGGTATGGACGCCTACTCCTTTCAGCGGGAGAAACAACTCAAAGCCGAGGTGGAAGAAATCTTGAAAAAAGAAGAAATATTTTGGAGGCAAAGATCGAAGGAGCTATGGCTAAAGGAAGGAGACAAAAATACTTCTTTTTTCCATCTCTCATCTAAGGTACGTGATAGTGTAAATTCAATTAAGTCAATTCAGTTAGAAAACGAGCATGTTTGTATAGAGTCTACAGAAATCCTCTCTGCTGCGAAAGTTTTCTTTGGAAATCTTCTTTCCCAATCAATCCCTGAACAACTAAGGGATCCAAATATTTGTAATTTTGTCCCTCAACTAGTGAAGGAGAACCATAACTGAATTTTAATGAAAGAGTTCTCTATAGAAGAAGTCAAAGCAGTTGTCTTCTCTCTAGCAGGTGAGAAAGCTTTAGGGCCGGATGGTTGGACATGAATCTTCTTTCAAAAATGCTGGGATACAGTAAGTAGAGATGTCTTTCTAGCAGTTGAAGAATCAAGGAAAAATAGAAATGTCGTCAAGGAATTTAAATCAACATGCTTAATGCTCATTTCAAAATCAAATTCTCCTCAATCTTTTGAAGACTTCAGGCCAATCTCACTATGTAATTTCATCTACAAAATCATTTCCAAGGCTTTAGCGCAGCGATTATCTATCTGTATGCCGGAACTGATTTCAGTTGAGTAGGGTGGTTTTGTCCCAAGCAAAGAAACTTTGGAGGGTTCTATTTTAACGCACAAAATTCTACATTCTGTGAATTTAGACAAAAAGGTTGCCATGGTGGTTAAATTAAACATGTCCAAGGCCTACGACAGAGTGGAATGGAACTTCCTCCTAGTTATTCTACGGCAGTTAGGGTTTTCCAGAGAAGTGGTAAAGTGGATTCTCTCATGTGTTTCAAGATTCCAGGTCTTAGTCCTTATCAATGGAAAGGAGTCTGAAACTTTTAAACCCACGTGAGGGCTGAGGCAAGGGGATCCCTTATCCCCTTACCTATTCATTCTTATGACAGAAGCTCTCACATGGGCAATAAAGGAAGCCAAGAGAAGGTCAGAATGGAAAGGCATTAGGATCAAAGGGATCCAAGAATCCTTCACTCACACTCTTTTTGCAGACGACACAATACTCTTTGGTCAAGCCTCATTGTAAGAATCCAAAATCATGATGAAGACAATCAAGATGTATTGCCGAGCCTCGGGACAATTGGTCAACTTTAATAAATCAATTGTTTTCTTCCAGAATGTGCTTCTTCAACTTTAGAATGAAATTTAGGGCACCCTAAACCTTGATATTCAGTCTTTTCCTGGAAGATATCTAGGACTCCCTCTTTTCAATGGCAGGTACAGAAACGATCTATGGAATAAAGTTCTAAAAATTTTGAATACAAAACTGGCTAGCTGGAAAGGACGCAGGTTGTCACTAGCAGGCAGAATTGTAATGATAAAAGCAGTCCTGTCTGCGGTGCCTGTTTATATGATGTTAGTCTTTCATATTCCAAAAGGCATTATTTCAAAGATTGATGGGGTTTGCAGGAAGTTTTTATGGCAAGGCACTCTTCAAGAGAAGAAAATCCATCTTTTAGCATGGGACAAAGTGTGCAGGCCTAAAAATGGAGGGGCTAGAATCCTTAATATAGACGTACAAATCAAGCCTTGGGTGCCAAACTAGCTTGGAATATGTACGCGAAACCCAATGCTATATGGTTAAGACTCATGAAAGAAAAATATCTGGACTCTTTTGATAATGAGAGAATCTTCACAGTTAAAAATCCCCCCAAATGATTAATAATTTGGAATTTCCTCATCAGAAGTAGAGACATACTTCAACCCAAGTTGTCATGGATAATTCACAATGGAGAAAAGGCTGATTTTTGGTTTGATTCTTGGGGTGGTGGGCCGGCTTTGGCCACTAGGAGTGAACTTATAGATGCTAGAATCTATCTCCAATCATGCTGGGGTTCAAAAGTTAAAGACTACTGGAGTGTGTTCAGGGATGGGACTTCAGTTGCAGTTACATGGAAGAGCACCTGAGATTGTAATTTTCCAAGGGGTCAGAAAGTTTTACTCAACCAAATCCCAAGGAAGAAACTAGTAATTGTTTCCAATCTTAACGATGAAGTTGCCTGGATGGGGTCTAAATTGGGTTTGTATTCAATCGGGGAGGGGTTCAGAGTTTGTATGCTTAAAACTTCTATAGAATGGCCTTCAAATCTATGATGGGGAAATGCTCTGCTCCCTAAAGTAGGAGCTTTTGCGTGGTGCATGCTCCATAATAGAATTTTGACAGGGGATAGAATCAAAAGACTGGGTCTAGGCTCAAATTTTCTTTGTGTTTTATGTGGAGGAGTGGAAGAGTCCATAGACCATCTGCTTCTATTATGTCCCTTTAGTATAGAATGTTGGCTCTAGTTTTTTAGAAAGCTAAATTGGTCAAGCCCTTTATCCAAATCTTTGCTCCAAATGTTTAGGAATTGGCCTCGCCCAGTTGTTAACTCTCACTTAGCCTGTTTGTGGGATATTGGCCCATCGATGGTCATTTGGTATTTATGGTGGGAAAGGAACATCTGCATTTTTAGGAAGGAAGCAAGATCTGTGAATCAGGTCTGCAATAGACTAGAAGTAGCTCTATTTGATCAGTTAATTTCCTTCCTTAGACGCTCCAATGTCAGGAATCTAGTATGGTCCAAATGGGATGCGGCAATAATCTCTTTCTGGCCGTCAGTGGCGAAGCTAGGACTTGGTGGCCCCTCTGGGACTGCTAAGATTGCTGAAAAAAGAGATCATATTAGATGGATCCCACCCTCCCCCCCTTTCTTCAAGTTAAACTTTGATGGAGCATGTCGAGGCAACCCGGGTCCCTCTGGCACAGGATGTGTAATTAGAAAAGAGGATGGTTCCCTCATTGCAGCCAAATCAACCAGACTTCCTAGAGGAACCAATAATGAGGCAGAGGCTTGGGCGCTAGTTCATGGATTACTACTGGTTGCTAAAAAAGGCATTAAAAGTGTATGGATTGAGGGAGACTCCCTGATAGTGATCAATGCAATTAAAGGAAGAGGCTTGGATAACTGGAAGCTTAATTTTATTCTTCAATAGGATGTCACCCTCCTAAACAGATTGGATAATTTTCTTATCTCTCATACGCTAAGGGAAGGCAATAAGGTGGTGGACCTGTTAGCCAATCTAGCCATAGGACAAGAGAATGCATCTGTATCATACCTACCAGGAGATAAAGATCAATCTAACCTATCTAATCTCATTGTGTATGAGATGGAACAAGTATTAGGCACTCATTAGACATGAATTAGGCGCAGTCCGCTATCACCCTCCTGCCCCTCTTTTAAACTTCACTCCTCTCCCAACTTGCCTTGAATGGTATCCGGATTGGTTTTCATGTTTCTGATGACCTCTATTTGATCACAAGCATATCGGCCATTGAGCGTACTATATTTACCAGAGAGATGCCATGGCATAAGTAGAAATTCAAGTGGCTGGATTTCTGCAAGCACGGTAGGGCTTTGCAGTTGGCTGGGTCAAGGAGCCATCGGCTTTGCTTTACCTTGTTTCTCTGACCGTTTGTGTATCCCCTATGGTGGTTTTGTTCCTGTGATGTGCTATCAGAGAAACGGGGGTCTTCGGTGCAACTTGTTTGTGCTCCAGCGATGGAGTATGTCTCACCGATGGTGTTGTCCATCGGCTTGACTACTGCTGTCGACCTTGCCTTAAGTTCTCTCTCGGATTGCCTTGTTTACTCTGATGAATTGTTGAAGGTTGACATCGGCAAGACCTCTTTGATCGGTGTAGTGTTGAGATAGCATTCCGATGGTTATGTGTGTTACCGATGGAGGCACTCATTCACTTTTTCAAACCTCTTGTTGGTTTCGAAGGGTGATGTGACAGTTTTGTCGATTTTGACTTTTGCTTAGTCTAAGGGGGTACCTACCAGGAGATATGTGCTATCGGCAAAATGGGGGTCTTCGGTGCAACTTCTTTGTGTTCCAGCGATGGAGTATGTCTCACCGATGGTGTTGTCCATTGGCTTGACTATCATTGTCGGCCTTGCCTTAAGTTCTCTCCCCAATTGCCTTGTTCACTCCGATGAATTGTTGAAGGTTGACGTCGGCAAGACCTCTTTGATCGGTGCAGTGTTGACACAGTACTTCGATGGTTATGTGTGTTACCAATGGAGGCTTTCATTCACTTTTTCAAACATCTAGTTAGTTCCGAAGGGTGATGTGATAGTTTTGCTGATTTTGAAATTGTTTAGCCCGACAATGATCCTCTGACATGAGATGTCCTTTCTTTTTATTGCGTCATAACTCTTTACCTCTAGCTTCTAACAAGTATGTGGAAGAGGAGTAATTAGATCTCTTATAGTTCAGTGATCCGAGACTTATTTGAGTTTTTCAACCATTTGGATGGAAAACTGGGGATTGCGTATCCTTTCTCCTCATACTTCTTAAAGTGAAGTGACAAGTGTTAACTACTGCGGGTAAAAGCATTCCCATGTATAAGGGGGATGGTTCTCTTATTTAATTTCTTTGTTTATTTGGTCTTTCAAGGACCTCTTTTACTGTTTTCACTCCTAAACTCGGCTAAGAACTTTTTATCTGTAACATTTTTAACATATCTAATCTATGGGTGTTTCCACACCTTTTTCTCTTTAAACAAAAAAGTATGAATGTCAACTTTTGGAGGAAGATTCAGATTGCCATCCATTGGTGAGAAATGACGAGATGGATGATCTTTCAGAGATGTTTAAGATGCTTTCTGGAATAGCTAAAGGCATTCAGCTCATGCCTAAAATATTTAGACAACATGTTACCAGGCATTGCACATCGTTGGTTAAAAATGGAGGACAAATGGTGGTAGAGGCAATAAAGGCAAATAATAAAAAAGACATGATTGCAAGTGAAAAAGATGAGTTTGTGAGGAGTGTTATTGAATTGCATGAGAAATACATACAATATGTGGAGAAGAATTTTATGAACCACTGCCTTTTCAAAAATGCACTCATGGCAGCCTTTCAGATTTTTTCCAAACAACAAGTTACAGGAAGCACAATTGGAGAATTGTTGGTCACATTTTGTGACAATATTTTGACAAATAGAAACATGGAATATGTAGATGTTGAAGATGCCCTTGAAAAGGTTGCAAAGATCTTTCCCTGTGTGTATGAAAAAGACAAGGTTGCAGAGATTTATAGGAAAAGGCTTGGAGACAGGCTTTTGTCCCATAGAAGTTCAAATGCCGATTATGAAAAAAGCATGTTAGTCAAGCTAGAGTTTGAGTGTGGACGACAATTTACATCTAAAATGGAGGGCATGCTTACTGATTTGACATTGGCAATGAAAAACCAATCAGATTTTGAGGAAGACCTGAGTCAGAATCCTCTTCATCCTCCTTCTGGAATAGAATTCTCTGTGACAGTTTTGACATCTGGATTCTGGCCAAGCTATAAGTCACCTGATACACTTGTCCTTCCAGATGAAATGGTGAGACACTTAGAGTCATTTAAAGAGTTCTATAACAGAGAAAAAATGAACATAAGACTAACATGGAAATATTCTCTGGAAACATGTAATATCATTGGAAGACTTGACAAAGGTGAAATTGAAATTGTTGGAACCCCTTGTCATGCAAGTGCACTATTGTTTTTCAATGCAACAAACAGGCTAAATTTTTCAGAGGTCAAATCATAGTTGAATTTGGAAGTTGAAGATACTATCGTATTGCTGGATTCCCTTGCCTGTTCAAAATACAAAATTCTAAGTAAATTACCAGATACACAATCTGTGATACAAACAGATTGTTTTGAATTTAATGCAAATTTTTCTAGTGAGACGAGGAAGATTCGACTTCCGGCACCCACAGCCAATGTAAAAGCAAACGCTGGGAAGGATGTGCTTCAGAATAAGAATCATATTATTGATGCTTCGATTGTAAGAATATTATGAAGAGTAGAAAATTATTATCTAACAAGGAGTTAGTGATGCAATGCATTGAGCAGGTTAAAGACATGTTCAAGCCAGATATGAAGGAAATTAAAAAGAGAATTGAAAACCTGATAGCTAGGGACTACTTAAAGAGGGATAATGAAAATCCTGACATGTACAATTACGTGCCTTGACATTGGTTCAGAGAAGAGGCCAATTTGATAATTCTTGATATGATACTTTCCAACTTATTCTACCATGAACTTTATAAGATTCTTCATAGTTGATTTTTCTTGCTGGTTTTTAATTGAATTGTAAATGTTTTCGAATTCACTTGTGTAAATTTTTTTAATAGATGTTTTGAATCACACACAATGATCTATTATCAGAAAGAGGAGAGTTATTTTATTGATTGATGCTAGATAGCAGGTAACCTAACTGTTTGTTCCTTTGTATTTTTTTCAACACATGATTTTCTTTTTTGTTGAGAAGGTGAAAAGATGTAATATGAATAACAACCCTTCCCAAGTTGTGAGAATTTACTCTATTTTTTACTACTTGTTTCATAAAAATATCATATAATGTTCTTTTTTTTAGAAGCTATCAAATCATCACCTAACATATCTCATTGTTTGAGAGGCCTTATATAGTGGCATTAAGGGGATGACTATGTGACCGTGTTCATAAAAACTAAAAAGAGCTGACATATAATTTTTAAATTTATAAAGTAAGTGTTTTAAATTTAAAATATAGCCAACATATATTTTTATTAAATGAATGCACCTAAAAATATAAAAAATATATAACCGACGTAGTTTTTACACCGAGAGGCCTAACCTACACTACAATACAAGGTAGAGTGTGTGTAATGGCCTGAGCATTTTAACAAAAACAAATTTAAAAAAGTGCCATGTAGTGGTGAGTACCTACCTTGTAGTATTGTAACTATAATATGTGTTTTAGTTGTAATTACAGTTGTGTTTTAGTTTTAATTTTTTAATTCATTAGGTAAAATTAAAATTTACTTTTTATCAAACCAACAAAATCGTTATTATTTATAGTTACAATATTAATAATAATAATATTAATTGTATTATTAATATTTATTATAACACTTGATATATTATCTTAATTGGTATTATAGTATTATAATATATTAGAATATAGTATAATATTAATTGATATAATATTTGACTTAATTTTCTTCTTTAGAATAAATATTTGTTGTATGGACAAATTGGATTCCAATAATGTTAAATAAATATATTTTTTTAAAGCCAATATAAATATTATAACAAAATTGTAATATTTATAGTATAATTTATAAAAAAAATTTAGTTTAAATATTAATGAAATAGTATAATTAATTATTTATTGATAATAAATAATGTTTATGATAATAATATATTTATATTATTACATTATTCTAATATTATAATATTTTTATATAGTATTATATTATATATTTTTTTAGTATATTGTTATATTATATTATATTTATGTTTATGCTTATTATTATATTATTATACATTATTATTATAATATTATAATATCGATTAAGATAATATATGAAGAAGTGTGAATAATGGATATTAATAATATTATTAATAGTATTATTAATATTATAACTATAAATAATAACAATTTTGTACATTTGACAAAAAGTAATTTTGAAGTTTAGGTAATGAAATAAAAAATTAAATTCTAAAAAACTGATGATTTTTCACTTTCAAAATTATCGCCATTGGTTTAGGCATGACTTAACTCATGGGAAGTAAGATTAGTGTTCATAATTTATTTACTTGCCACATACTCCCCTCAAATCGAATTTCTCTCCACATTTATAGGTGTTTGTTCCACTCTCGGACAATCCGTAGAGAAGAGGTCAATCACAATAGGGATAAATCATTTTTCAATGATTTTTTTGTTAAAATTTTATCATCTTGACATAGGAAAAGTTCAAATTTATATCAAATTTACCTGACAAGAAAAATAATCATATGTCTTACATTGGAGAAAACTAAAATAAAAAACCATAAATGGATCACAAAATTAGTGGCTTACATTAGACATAGGAATTTAGAAGATTGATATCACCTAATCCCTACATCTATTTTGTCTTCAGTGAGAATCCAACCATGAATTTGTGTAGTGGAGGAACATATTCAACATTAATAAGTTCTTTTAACCATAAAATCAAATTTGACTATTACAGAGAACATGATGAAACAACAAGAAAGTCAACAAAGAAGTGAAAACCATTTTGAAGTGGGCGGATTGGGTATTTTTAAATCTACAACCATACAAATATGAGTCTCCCAAGAAGCAAAAGAAGGATAACATCCTAGCACCCAAATATTATAGGAAGAGCTTCCATATCTTGATGAAGAAGGAACAATAGTTAGTGTAGCATAGAAACTAGAGGTCTCACCATGTTTGAATAAGGTCATTCGAGATAAAACTCTAGTATAGGAAGAGCTTCCATATCTTGATGAAGAAGGAACAATAGTTTTGGAACCAGAGGCAATATCCAAACAAGGAGTATGGGGCTACAGACTAAGATAATTATCAAATATCTCATCAATTGGAACAATTTACCACATGAAGATGCAACTACATGGGAAGATAAAGAATTCATTGAAAAGTATTGACAAATAAGTGTTAAGGATAATGGTTCTTTGAAGAGGGTGTATATTAGGCCCTTAATCCAATGGATGTAGTGGGACATGTGATGGTAGACTTGGGCTTACATAATCCTTAATTTAATATTGTGATAGATCCTAGGTATAGTTTAATTAGAGGCTTGGTAGTCCTACATTAAGATTAATGGTTTACCCTTCCATTATGTTATTAAGAGTAGGTTCATATATAGAAGATAGTAAGTAGTTACACTGTAGGACACAATTTGAAAATTTTGTTCTTATTAAAAAAATGTCTCAATTTATGTCAAATAAATTGCTCTATTTCAATCTTGAAATCTTGTGAATGTGATATATATTTGTGGACATTTTTCTCTTTAACTAAGCATTTTCATGACACCCAAATTCCCTTTAAAAGAGGTATAATTTATAGAAGATATCCAAATTCTTCATTAAAAAGCGCATCAAATATTGATGCAAGAAGACATCCAACTAGTAACTTTTAGATCTAAACAAAATAAAATATTTTGTAATGATGTTGGTTGATAATGAGACACGTGAGGCATGACTAGATAGGTCCAAACAACCTTAAAGAAATTTAAGGGAAATAGAATGGCTTGGGGTTCGACTTTGCGATTCATACCTTGTCGGCCTATAAGTAGTAGTTAGTACTTCATGAAATCCTTGGGTCTATTTATAGAAAACATAAAATCCTTGGGTCTATTTATAGAAAGCATGTTTTGCCTTGTAAATCATAACCTAGCGCGATTTTAGTTAGAGAGGGAATTTCAGATTTACCTGTAAAAATACTGAGGGCAGAGGGCATAAAGAATGATGGAGATGAAGGAAATAGATGTGGCGATTGCAAAAATTAAGCAAGTCATCGAAGGGAAAGCGGATCAATTCGGGCCTGTGGAGTATGCAATGATTTATACTGAAATCTTTGAAATTCGGATCTATAAGGATGAGGATTGGATGTTGATGCACTCTAAATTTGAGAAAGCTTTACAAGATCATATCAATTCAACAGTTGTGCCTGCATTGAGGGAGAAAGATGATGAGTTTCTTTTGAAAGAAGTTGTAAAGCAATGGGAAAACTACAAACGAATGGGTAGGCTTCTTTTAAATTGTGTGTTTTTTCGTTTGACACGTGAGTATCCTTTGAAAAAACGGTTGTTCTCAAATCCCAACGACGCTGCTCAGAGATACTTTGAAAAAATGGTCCTTGATGAAGTTTTGCGCAGTAATTTGCAGGCTGTTATGATGCTTCAAATTCATAAAACGCGGGAGGGTGAGGTAATTCTTGATGGGGCTGTTTTTAAGAATGTTTTGTGTATGCTGTGGGATTTTGGGATGGAATTTTATAAAGATTTTGAGTTGGCCATTTTTGAAAATACCACCATATACTATTCCAGAAAGGCTGCCTCATGGATATGTGAGTACTCTTGTCCAGACTACTTGTTGAAAGTTGCTAGGTGTTTAAGGTTGGAAAAAGAAACAATTGCAATGCATTGTGTTCATCAAAGTAGCCAAACTAGGTTAGTAGAAATGGTAGAAAATGAACTTCTTTGCAAGTATGAATGTCAACTTTTGGAGGAAGATTCAGATTGTCATCCATTGGTGAGAAATGGCAAGATGGATGATCTTTCAGAAATGTTTACGTTGTTTGCTGGAATAGCTAAAGGCATTGAACTCATGTCTAAAATTTTTAGACAGCATGTTGTCAGGCATGGCACATCATTGGTTAAACATGGAGGACAAATGGTGGTAGAGGCAATAAAGGCAAGTAATAAAAAAGACATGATTGCAGGTGAAAAAGATCAGTTTGTGAGGAGTGTTATTGAATTGCATGAGAAATACATACAATGTGTGCAGAAGAATTTTATGAACCACTGCCTTTTCAAAAATGCACTCATGGCAGCCTTTCAGAGTTTTTGCAATCAACAAGTTGCAGGAAGCACTATTGGAGAATTGTTGGTCATCTTTTGTGACAATATTTTGACAAATAGAAGCATGGAATATGTAGATGTTGAAGATGCCCTTGAAAAGGTTGCAAAGATCTTTCCCTGTGTCTATGACAAAGACATGCTTGCAGAGATTTATAGGAAAAAGCTCGGAGACAGGCTTTTGTCCCATAGAAGTTCAAATGCCCATTATGAAAAAAGCATGTTAGTCAAGCTGGAGTTTGAGTGTGGACGACAATTTACATCTAAAATGGAGGGCATGCTTACTGATTTGACATTGGCAATGAAAAAACAATCAGATTTTGAGGAATACCTGAGTCAGAATCCTCTTCATCCTCCTTCTGGAATAGAATTCTCTGTGACAGTTTTGACATCTGGATTCTGGCCAAGCTATAAGTCCCCTGATACACTTGTCCTTCCCAATGAAATGGTGAGACATTTAGAGTCATTCAAAGAGTTCTATAACAGAGAAAAAACGAACAGAAGACTAACATGGAAATATTCTCTGGGGACATGCAATATTATTGGAAGATTTGACCAAGGTGAAATTGAAATTGTTGGAACCCCTTGTCATGCAAGTGCACTATTGTTGTTCAATGCAACAAACAAGCTAAGTTTTTCAGAGGTCAAATCCCAGTTGAATTTGAAAGTTGAAGATACTATCGCATTGCTGAATTCCCTTGCCTGTTCAAAATACAAAATCTTAAGTAAATTACCAGATACACAATCTGTGATACAAACAGATTGTTTTGAATTTAATGCAATTTTTTCTAGTAAAAGGACGAAGATTCAACTTCCGGCACCCACAGCCAATGTAAAAGAAAACGCTGGGAAGGATTTGCTTCAAAATAGACATCATATTATTGATGCTTCGATCGTAAGAACTATGAAGAGAAGAAAAGTATTAGCTAACAAGGAGTTAGTGATGCAATGCATTGACCAGGTTAAAGACATGTTCAAGCCAGATATGAAGGAAATTAAAAAGAGAATTGGTAATCTGATAGATAGGGACTACATAAAGAGGGATAATGAAAATCCTGACATGTACAATTATGTGCCTTGACATTGGTTCAGAGAAGAGGTCAGTTTGATATTTCTGGATTTTGATACTTTCGAACTTGAACTTTATAAGATTCTTCATAGTTGAGCTTTCTTGCTGGTTTTTAATTGAATTGTAAATGTTTTCGAATTCACTTGTGTATATTTTTTGAATAGATGTTATGAATCACACACAATGATCTATTATCAGAAAGAGGAGAGTTATTTTATTGATTAATGTTAGATAGCAGGTAACCTAACTGTTTGTTCCTTTGTATTTTTTTCAACACATGATTTCTTTTTTGTTGAGAAGGTGAAAAGATATAATATGAATAATTGATTTACTCGCAATATATTCTACATCACAACCCTTCCCAAGTTATTAGAGGCACCACTCTAATGCAAAAATCATAAGCCCAGTCCAAGTACAAAAAGAAAAGCAAAGAAAATTAGCCTTTCTGAACCTCTAATATTGCTGTCAAAGAGTCAGACCAATCAATCTAGGTGTAAGAAAACAAAATTAGAGGTCTACTTTGATCATTCACAGAGGATCAATACCTGTAAGATTTTAAGGGCCTAGCCATTACAACTCAACGAGGCTAGAACTCAAGAAGACAGCAGTATCTCCACTGACTATATTCTTCTTAAAATTCTAAGGGCTTGTTTATTCCAACTAATTGGAGAAGAAACGAAAGGAGGACATACCTTGGTCACAGAAATCACTACCTCCAAAATTCAGAGGGACTACTTACTCCATCTCGCCAAGAAGTCAAAATAATACAACTCTTGGTTGATCCCCCATAGTCCTCTTAAAATTCAAAGCGCCTCAACATTTAATAACTTGCCAGACTGGAAACAAAGAAGAATAATAGTGGGTTTCCTGTAACCAGCGACAGTTATAACCCTAAGTAAACTTTAAATTGCCTAGCCATTCCGACACAGATTGAAAACAAAAAGAGGCCACCTTTGGCAAAATTCCACATATTGCTCTTAAAACTCGGAGGGATTGAGCATTCCACCCAGTTGAAGAGAAAACGGGACATCAGCCTTGATAAGTGAAATATATAACATGCTCTAAAACCCAATCCACCTAATTAGCAAATCAAAACAGAAAAAGACCGGCCTTAATCAATAACCATGCCGATACTGAAATTCCAAGGGCACAGCCATCCCAACTTGTAGAAAACCAAATTATTTAAAAAGAGAGAGAAATAGGCCCTCCCTTGGTCAGTGACGAACATGCCTCTCCCTAAATTTTAAAGGAGCTGAGCATTCTATCTGAGACACAAACTAAAGGACTTAAAGGGGCCTGATCATTCAATCTACTTGACCAAACAGAACAAAAGCGATGCTTTTCCTTTATCACTCGCAGATATAAGACCCTGAAATTCAATGGACATAACCATTCAATTCAACAAAAAAAATTCTTCCCAATCTAGCTTAAATGACCCCATATTGCTCTTATAGTTCAAATGAGTTGCTAGTATTATAAAGACAAAAGATTCATGCTTGATCAGTCACACAGACCAACACCTAAAATTCAAATGTCTTGGTCATTACAAAGACAAGGAGACATGTTTGATCAGTCGCAGACATCACCCGCTAAAATTTCAAGAGTCTGGCCACTGTAACTAATGATCATGCGATAACAATAAAGCAAAAATCACATACCATCCCAGAACTGTGAAGGAGACAGGCAGCACCAAGGCCTCGTACCCAATCCCTGCATTTAGATTATGAAAGGCTGCATAATAAGCATTTCCATTTCTCGATTCTGTAACGGGTAGCCAAGCATCTTGAGGATTCAACTTTGTAAGATGCCCAACATCCTCCATGTAAGTCTTCATGTTGATGAGTATCCTCTTCATGGGAGTCCCAATTGGGCTGAGAGAAGGGGTCCATGAAGTCCTTGGAGTCCTTGGAGTCTTGGGGGTCTTGGGAGTCCTAGGAGTTTTGGGTGTCCAGATTGCCAAATGTATGCTGCCTTTGTCAGCCTATGGCTTTAACCATTTAAATATATCACTACTGCTGTCAGCAATTGCAACTAACCGAGAATTCAGGACATACTTCAATTCAGATTGGATATGGAATCAAAAGCACAATTTGAGAACATAAATTGATGCCAAAATAAACAAATTCTCTAATTATTATCATCAGCAAATAGCCGAGAACCATTCCACATTCTAGCTGTGGACTTTTTGCCATTGTTATACAATCCGGTATCAATGCTCTAAACAAATTTTACATTTTACCTCATTTTACCTTAAGCTCGTCTGTAAGAAGTTTATTGCTGGTGTATAAAACAGGTTACAGGAAATGTATAAGCTTCCCAGATGGTAAATTGTAATGCCAAGGGAGAACTGCTTAGGCCACAGTTAAATTGTTCTCTCTTGATGTAGTAATTTGTAGGGAGAATTGGAATTGTGGATGCAATAACTGATTGTACGATTGACAAGATTGACTATTAGAGATGAGTGTGTTTATTGTCATAATTTAGTTTAAGCCATGGTTATATGGTTTGTTATCTTGTTTCAGTGCATATTGCAATTGTTGTTGATCTATGGCAGTTAAAGTGGAGTGTCATTTTCCAGCAAATCCGAGTACGGTGACTGAAGAACATCTTGTTCAATATTGGGGGTGCCAAGCGAACTGTAAATCTCACTTGGTAGCCAATTTATTGACATACCTTGTAAAGAATTCAATTCAAGCAATTGCTGTTATGTGAAATTTGGCTTCTCAACAATAATGTAATTATCAACTTGAGATGTCAACAGATACTAATTCAAATTGTGGTAATACATATTGTGAAGGAAATAGATGAGTTTCATAGGGCCAACAAGATGAAAGGCAATCTCAGAGACAATTCGATAACATCTTGCAAAATATAAGAAATGCCCAGCCACTTTAACATACTTTAACATGATTGGGAAATACTAATGAAAATATAAGAAATGCCCAGCCACTTTAACATACTTTAATATGATTGGGAAATACTAATGAAACGCACAAAAGACATGTTGACCAATGACAAAAATAGATGACTTCAACACATTCATGTATTTATTCGCAACTAACAATCAAAGAGAGATAATTAGAACAAATATATATAACAAAAAAAACATATGGTTAAGATTAGGCTTACAATTACAATCAGAATTAGGGTCTAGGGACAGAATTGGAGTTAGGGTTACAATTAGAAAAATCTTTATAACCAAAATAAATGTTAGGGTTAGAGTTGGAATTACCATTGGGGTTAGGGATAAAATTATGATTAGGGTTAGAGTTTAGAGTTAGAATTAGGATTATAGATAAAATTAGGGTCAATGTTAGATTTAGGTTTGGGGTTATAATTAGAATTAGGGTAAGGATTAGAATTAGGGTTAGAATTAGTGTTACAAGTAGGATTAGGGTTAGGGTTATAATTAGAAATAGGGTTAGTGATAAATTATGATTAGGGATAGAATTAGAGTTAGGGGGAATAGAGAAAGAGGGATGGAGCTAGATATAAGAGATATAGAGGGAAAGAGAGATAAAAAGAGAGGAAGAGAGAGACAGACAAAGAGAGAGGGAGGGAGGGAGAAAGCATGAGAGATATAGAGAGTGCAAAAGATAAAGATATAGATAGGAGAGAAAGAGGCAAAGGAGAGATAATTAAAGAAAATATATATAACAAAAAACCATATGGTTAATATTAGGGTTACAATTATAATTAGGGTTAGGTCAGGGTTAGAATTAGGATTAGGGATAGAATTCTAGAGTTAGGGTTACAATTAGGAAAAATATTTATAACCAAAACAATTGTTAATACAGTTGGGTTAGGGATAAAATTATGATTACGATTAGAATTAGGGTTATAGATAAAAATAGGGTAAATGGTAGAATTAGGGTAAGGATTAGAAATAGGCTTAGGGTCAATGTTATAATTAGTGTTAAGGTTACAAGTACAAATAGGGTTAAGGTTAAGGATAGATTTAGGGTTAGGGAGAGAATTAGAGTTAGGCTTACAACTAGGGTAAATGTTTTAAACCAAAAGAAGATGTTAGGGTTAGGGCTGGAATTACAATTGGGGCTAGGGATAAAAGTATGATTAGGGTTAGAATTAGGGTTAGGGTTAGGGTTACGAATTAGAATTAGGGTTAAATTTAACTAGAAATACTAGCATATAATAGATTTAGGGTTAGGGTTATGTGCACAAGCAAAACATGATAATATAAATGAACTAGGATTGTGAAGGAAATATATATACCAACATATATATACCACTATGACTTGATAGCCATGTGTTTGAACAAGTTGAGGAACAAGATTATGTATTAAAGTGTTAGAGAGAGGGGATCAAAGAAGTGGAGAGATAGAAGTGGAGAGGGACGTGGGACGACAGAGAGAGAAAGAGGGAATAGAGAAAGAGAGGGATTAGAATTAGGGCTATAATTAGAGTTAGAGTTATAATTACATTTAGGTTTAGGGTTAAGGATACAATTAGGGTTATTGATAAATTACAGTTAGGGATATAATTACAGTTAGGGAGAATAGAGAAAGAGGGATAGAGCTAGAGATAAGAGATATAGAGGGAAAGAGAGATAAAAAAGAGAAGAAGACAAAGACAAAGACAAAGAGATGAAGAGAGAGAGACAAAGACAAAGATATGAAGAGATGAAGAGAGAGGGAAAGAAAGATAAAAAAGAGAGGAAGAGAAAGACAAAGACAAAGAGATGAAGAGAGAGACAAAGACAAATAGACAAAGAGAGAGGGAGGGAGGGATAAAGCACTAGAGACATAGAGAGTGCAAAAGATCAAGATATAGATAGGAGAGAAAGAGGCAAAGGGAGATATAATTAAAGAAAATATGTATAACCAAAAAATATATTATTAACATTAGGGTTACAATAAAGGTTAGGGTTAGGGTCAGGGATAGAATAAAGGTTAGGGATAGAAGTAGAGTTAGGGTTACAATTACAGAAACTATTTATAACCAAACAAATTGTTAGGGTTAGAGTTGGAATTATGGTTAGGGTTAGGGATAAAATTATGATTAGAGTTATAATTAGGGTTACATATGAGATATTGATAGATCCTATCAGCTATTCATTGCGCATAAGTTTTGTGAACTGCTAGTTGATATAATATTTCACTTAATTTTCTTCTTTAGAATAAATCTTTGTTGTATGGACAAATTGGATTCCAATAATGTTAAACAAATATATATTTTTTAAAGCCAATATAAATATTATAACAAAATTGTAATATTTATAGTATAATTTATAAAAAAAAACTAGTTTAAATATTAATTAAATAGTATAATTAATTATTTATTGATAATAAAGAATGTTTATATTATAAATATGATAATAATATATTTATATTATTACATTATTCTAATATTATAATATTTTTATATAGTATTATATTATATTATATTTATGTTTATGCTTATTATTATATTATTATACAATTTTATTATAATATTATAATATCAATTAAGATAATATATGAAGAAGCGTTAATAATGGATATTAATACTATTATTAATAGTATTATTAATATTATAACTATAAATAATAACAATTTTGGACATTTGACAAAAAGTAATTTTGAAGTTTAGGTAATGAAATAAAAAATTAAATTCTAAAAAATTGATGATTTTTCACTTTCAAAATTATCACCATCGGTTTAGACTTAATTCTTGGGAAGTAAGATTAGTGTTCATAATTTATTTACTTGCCACATCCTCCCCTCAAACCGAATTTCTCTCCACATTTATAGGTGTTTGTTCCACTCTCAGACAATCCGTAGAGAAGACGTCAATCACAATAGGGATAAATCATTTTTTAATGATTTTTTTGTTAAAATTTTATCATCTTGACATAGGAAAAGTTCAAATTTATATCAAATTTACCCGAGAAGAAAAATAATCATGTGTCGATTACATTAGAGAAAACTAAAATAAAAAACCATAAATGGATCATAAAATTAGTGGCTTACATTAAACATAGGGATTTAGAAGATTGATATCACCTAATCCCAAAATCTATTTTATCTTCAGCGAGAGTCCAACCATGAATTTGTGTAGTGGAGGAACATAGTCAACATTAATAAGTTCTTTCAACCATAAAATCAAATTTGACTATTATAGAGAACATGATGAAACAACAAGAAAGTCAAAAAAGAAGTGAAAACCATTTTGAAGTGGGCGATTGGGTATTTTTAAATCTACAACCATACAAATATGAGTCTCCCAAGAAGCAAAAGAAGGATAACATCCTAGCACCCAAATATTATGGTCTTTATAGAGTACTACAATAAATTCATAGTGTAGCATACAAACTAGAGGTCTCGCCATGTTTGAATAAGGTCATTGGAGATAAAACTCTAGTATAGGAAGAGCTTCCATATCTTGATGAAGAAGGAACAATAGTTAGTGTAGCATAGAAACTAGAGGTCTCACCATGTTTGAATAAGGTCATTCGAGATAAAAACTCTAGTATAGGAAGAGCTTCCATATCTTGATGAAGAAGGAACAATAGTTTTGGAACTAGAGGCAATATGCAAACAAGGAGTATGGGGCTACAGACTAAGATAATTATCAAATATCTCATCAATTGGAACAATTTACCACATGAAGATGCAACTACATGGGAAGATAGAGAATTCATTGAAAAGTATTGACAAATAAGTGTTAAGGATAATGGTTCTTTGAAGAGGGTGTACATTAGGCCCTTAATCCAATGGATGTAGTGGGACATGTGATGGTAGACTTGGGCTTACATAATCCTTAATTTAATATTGTGATAGATCCTAGGTATAGTTTAATTAGAGGCTTGGTAGTCCTACATTAAGATTAATGGTTTACCCTTCCATTATGTTATTAAGAGTAGGTTCATATATAGAAGATAGTAAGTAGTTATAGTGAAGGACACAATTTGAAAATTTTGTTCTTGTTAAAAAAATATTTCAATTTATGTCAAATAAATTGCTCTGTTTCAATCTTGAAATCTTGTGGATGTGATATATATTTGTGGACATTTTTCTCTTTGACTAAGCATTTTAATGACACCCAAATTCCCTTTAAAAGAGGTATAATTTATAGAAGGTATCCAAATTCTTCATTAAAAAGCGCATCAAAAATTGATGCAAGAAGACATCTAACTAGTAACTTTTAGATCTAAACAAAATAAAAAATTTTGTAATGATGTTGGTTGATAATGAGATAGCAAAGGATGGCAGGTGGGGACAACAAAGGATGGTAGCAGCCACCTACATTTGATGGACAGAATTATGATATCTGGGCTAAGAAGATGAAGACTATTCTGGTTGCTAATGACCTATGGGATTTGGTCACCAATGGGTTCACAAACATCACAGACCCAGCAACCTATGCAGCCCTATCTAATGCTCAAAGAAACCAGTTGAAGGAAACAAGAATGAAGGATGCAAAATCCCTCAGTCTAATAGAGGTAGCCTTGACAGAGGCTATTTTCCCCCACATTGCAGCAGCAAACTACTCAAAACAGGCATGGGAAATATTGTAGAACAGTTATAAGGGAACTGACAGGGTGAGATCAGTCAAAATCCAGCTGTTTAGAAGAGATTTTGAGACCCTTTAGATGAAGGAGAGTGAGTCTATTTCAAACTTCCACACTAGAGTTTCTACCATGCTAAATTAGCTAAGGATAAATGGAGAAACCATGGATGATTAAAGGATTGTTGAGAAAATCCTAAGGAGTCTACCTTCTAGATTTGACCCTATTGTCATAACCATTGAGGAGACTAAGGATCTGTCCAAGATGACAGTGGATGAGTTGATGGGTTCTCTACAAAACCATGAGCAGTGGTTGAATAGATCCACTCCTTCCCTTGAGTAAGCCTTCAAGGCTCAAACCAATGCAAGAGGTATGGGAAGAGGAAGAAATAACAGAAGTAGAGGTCAAAGAGGTAGAGGAAGAAGCAACTCCAAAAGAGGAGTTTCAAATAGCCAAGAAGAGGCAAGCAACTCACAGCCAAGCTATCAAGAAAAGAAGAAGAAAAGTAGTTCTAATCAAAGGTATGACAAAAGCAATGTTCAATGCTATTACTGTCATAAGTTTGGTCATTATGCTAGTGAGTGTAGAAAGAAACAGCGTGATCATGGAGGCCAAAATGATAATGTAACAAATGAGAACAAGGCTAAAAATAAAAATTAGTCTAAGGTGTTTATTGTGTGCAACCTTGCTGAGAAGAGTAGCCCTGAAGTCTGGTATTTGGACAACAGGTGTAGCAACCACATGAGTGGTAATAAAAACTTGTTTACCTCCATTGACAGAAATGTCAAGTCTGAGATCATGATGGGGAACAGTCAAAAGGTTCCTGTCATAGGAAGAGGCATCATCATAGTTCTTAGCAAACAAGTGAGAAAATATAGATCTAGGATGTCTATTATGCCCCAGGCATAAAACATAACCTATTAAGCATTGGACAGATGGTCCAAAATGCTTATAGAATCCTAATGGAAAATGGAGAGTGCACAATATTTGATAAAGGAGGCAGTAAAAAAGTCATTGCAGCAGTGTAGATGATGAGGAACAAAATGTTTCCTCTTAGGATACACATAGAGTCTCCGGTGCTAACTCCGGCACTATCTCTGGCACAGCTTCCAGCACTATCTCCGACGCTCACAGCTGTGGGACAATAAACAGCCTTTAGGACAGTCATCAAAGACCCATCCAAATTATGACATTTGAGGTATGGGCACTTAAGTTTTTCTGGTTTGAGTTTATTGTCCAAGAAAGGCATGGTTAGAGGGCTACCAAACATTGTAGAGCCCGATGAAAAATGTGAAGCCTACATTTTAGGAAAGCAGCATAGGCAACCCTTTCAATCAGGGTATTCTAGAAGGGCAAGAGCACCATTGGAGTTGGTGCATTCAGATTTATGTGGCCCTATGAAGACTCCCACGTTAGGTGGGAATGTATATTTCATGACCTTCATTGATGATTACAGCAGAAAAATTTAGATCTATTTTTTGAAAAACAAAGTAGAAGTCTTTGAGAAGTTTAAGGAGTTTAAGGCATCGACTGAAAAGCAAAGTGGTCACTATATCAAAGCCCTAAGAACAAATAGAGGGGGAGAGTATATCTCCAAACAATTTCTAAATTTCTGCAGGAATGAAGGTATTCATAAACAGTTCACAACAAGGTATACTCCACAGCAAAATGGAGTAGCTGAAAGGAAAAATAGAACCATCACAGAGATGGCAGCAAGCATGCTGAAGGCAAAGGGACTATCAAATGATTATTGGGGTGAAATTGTAGCAACAACGGTTTACCTATTGAATAGGTGTCCTACAAAGGCCGTTCGTGATAGGATTCCACAAGAGGCATGGACAAACAATAAATGGAGTGTTGAACACCTAAGAATCTTTGGGTGTGTGGCATATGCATTCGTGTCTAAAGAGAAGAGGTATAAATTTGATGATAAAGGTGAGAAATGTATCTTCACAGGCTATAGTGAAGAATCAAAAGCCTACAGACTATATAATCCCATCACCAAAAAAGTTGTGATCACCAGGGATGTTGAGTTCATTGAGAATGAAGTATGGGATGGAACGGTGGATAGTACCATGGGTATTTAAATCACAATACCCCTTGAAGATGAAGAAGCTCTAGAGGACAACAACTCTGGAGGAGCTATGGAGAACAGCAGCTTAGGGAGAAACTACCGTAGAGCATTGGAAAATAGCAGTTCCGGAGGTGTTCAGCAAAGCAGCTCCGGAGGTGGACAATAGCACAACAGCTCTGGAGATCAGCAGCTCTGGAGGTCTGTAACTCCAGAGATCTGTAGCTCTAGAGGTCGTCAGAACAGTAGCTCCAGAGATCACAACAGTAGCAGCTCCCGAGGTAATTCAGACCCCATACTCGCATCATTGATACCACGAAGGACAAGGAGTGTGAAGAAGATTTATGACAGCATAAGGTATGCTGATATGGATGAGAATTTAGATTTTGCATTATTTTTTTGTAGTGATCCAATCTACTTTGAAGAAGCTGTGAAAGAAAAGAAATGGTGTAAGGCCATGGATGAAGAATTAGATGCCATATAGAGGAATGACACATGGCACTTAATTGATTTACCCAAGGGTAAACAAGTGATTGGAGTTAAGTGGGTCTATAAGACCAAGTCTACTACTGAAGGAAAAATAGAAAGACATAAGGCAATGCTAGTTGGCAAAGGGTACAAACAACAACCTGGAAGAGATTATGATAAGACATATGCACTAGTTGCAAGGCTAGAAATAGTTCTGGCAGTCATAGCAATATCAGCCCAACACAAGTGGAAGGTGTTTCAAATGGATGTAAAGTCAACTTTCTTGAATTGAGTGTTGAAAGAGGAAGTGTATGTGGAGCAGCCACCTGGCTATGAAGTCCTAGGGCAAGAGGACAAAGTATATAGGCTCCGGAAAGCCCTCTATGGGCTGAAACAAGCACCAAGGGCATGGTACAACAGAATAGACTCATATTTAGTGAGTAATGGCTTTAGCAAAAGCAGCAGTGAGCCCACTCTTTATATCAAAGTAGTTGAAGGTAACATTTTGATTGTTGTTTTGTATGTAGATGATCTAATTTTTAGTGGTAATAGTGATCTTTTCATTGCTGATTTTAAAGAGGCAATGGAGAATGAGTTTGAGATGACAGACTTAGGTCTGCTAAAGTATTTTCTTGGCATTGAGGTCAAGCAAACAAAGCATGGCATATTTATTTCGCAAACTAACAACAAATAGATTCTAAAGAGATTTAAAATGGAGAATAGTAAACCTACCCCTACACCAATAGCTACAGGTCTGAAATTGAGTAAAGAGGACAGTAGCAAGGAAGTAAACCCAACCCTCTACAAGAGCATCATTGGAAGCCTCATGTATTTGACAGCAACTAGCCTTGATTTGATGTATGATGTAAGCCTAATTTCTAGGTTCATGGAGAAGCCTAAGAACACACATTGGCAAGCAGGAAAGAGGATCCTGAGGTATGTCAATGGTACAACAGGTTATGGCATCTTGTATGATGTTTCTGATGAGTTTATGTTGGCTAGTTTCACAGATAGTGATTGGGCAGGAAATGTAGATGACTGGAAGAGCACATCCAGCTATGTATTTCACATGGGTTCAGGTGTGATATCATGGGCATCTAAGAACCAACCCATTGTCTCTCTCTCTCTCTCTACAGTAGAAGCTGAGTATATTGCAGCAAATGCAGCAGTATGTCAGGCTATTTGGTTGAGGAGGATCCTTGCAGACTTGTATGAGCAGCAAGAAGATGGTACAACCATTCATTATGACAATGTTTCATCAATAGCCCTGACAAAGAATCCGGTCTTCCACAGATGAAGAAAGCACATTAAGATCCATTATCACTTCATAAGGGAGTTGGTAGAATGAGGAGAGATTGAGTTGCAGTATTGCAAGTCCGAGCAGTAGCTCGCTGACATTTTTACAAAGGCGTTGCCAAAAGATTCTTTTGAATGCCTAAGAGATAGGCTAGGCATTTTTGACAGCTCCGGAGGTGTGCAACCCCAGAAAGAGGATAGCTCTGGAGGTGTGCAGTCCTACAAAGAAGGCATCTCTAGAGGTTCAAATCTGGAAAGACAGCAGAAGAGCTCCAAAGGCTCAACCCTAGAAGGTGTGTGCAGCTCCGGAGATGCTCCGGAGATGCAGAAACAAAACTTCGGAGGTGCTCCAGAGATGCAGAAATAGTACTCTGGAGATGCAAGAAGTCAGCTCCAAAGATCTAGACAGTGTGCTCCAGAGATGCAGAGAAGAGCTCCAGAGGTGATACAGATTGACAAAAATAGCTCCGGAGATTTGCTCTGAAAAGGCAAATGGATAGGTATAACTCCAAAGATCAGTTCTGGAAAGAAAATTGTTGATTGACATCTGACTTTAGATTAAGGGGGAGTGTTGGAAGAATTTAATCTTCTGTCAGACTATTTAATACACCCTACCCCTACGTCAGAACTTGGGGATCTCCTCAAATCTGCACCCTAACACCATTGGCCTGCCATAATTTATTGAGGTAGGTAAGCTTGAATTTGAAATCAGTTGAGTGCCCATTTTTCTGGGTATGAGGAAATGAGACAAAAAGAAGGGAATGCAAGTTGACCATAGATAGAATTGAGAGCATGAGTGAACCTGTAGAAGCAGAGGAATGTTAAGGAGGAGAACATTAGAGAGAATATAGAACAAAGGAATGTTGCAGCAGTAATAGTAATCTACAGATAGCTACAGAGTTCCTACAGGTAGCTCCAGATTTGATTTAGTGTGTAGCTACAGAGTTTGGGGCAAAACAAGAAAATAGAGTAGCAGCTCTATATTGTAGTTTGTAAGAAATTTGTACGTAACTTTGAAAAGGAAATATATATAAAACATATTGCTGCCTATTGTATTGTCTCTCTCCTTGTGTGTGTTTGCTTTTTCTGTACATACATTGTTGTAGCATTAGTTTTGTATCTCTAGTGGCCATCAGTCTGCCTCCCTTGCTCTCCCCCTATTTGCCAACACAGACTACCTATTGAAAGTTGCTAGGTGTTTAAGGTTGGAAAAAGAAACAATTGCAATGCATTGTGTTCATCAAAGTAGCCAAACTAGGTTAGTAGAAATGGTAGAAAATGAACTTCTTTGCAAGTATGAATGTCAACTTTTGGAGGAAGATCCAGATTGTCATCCATTGGTGAGAAATGACAAGATGGATGATCTTTCAGAAATGTTTACGTTGTTTGCTAGAATAGCTAAAGGTATTGAGCTCATGTCTCAAATTTTTAGACAGCATGTTGTCAGGCATGGCACATCATTGGTTAAACATGGAGGACATATGGTGGTAGAGGCAATAAAGGAAAATAATAAAAAAGACATGATTTGCAGGTGAAAAAGATCAGTTTGTGAGGAGTGTTATTGAATTGCATGAGAAATACATACAATGTGTGCAGAAGAATTTTATGAACCACTGCCTTTTCAAAAATGCACTCATGGCAGCCTTTCAGAGTTTTTGCAATCAACAAGTTGCAAGAAGCACTATTGGAGAATTGTTGGTCATCTTTTGTGACAATATTTTGACAAATAGAAGCATGGAATATGTAGATGTTGAAGATGCCCTTGAAAAGGTTGCAAAGATCTTTCCCTATGTCTATGACAAAGACATGCTTGCAGAGATTTATAGGAAAAAGCTCGGAGACAGGCTTTTGTCCCATAGAAGTTCAAATGCCGATTATGAAAAAAGCATGTTAGTCAAGCTGCAGTTTGAGTGTGGACGACAATTTACATCTAAAATGGAGGGCATGCTTATTGATTTGACATTGGCAATGAAAAACCAATCAGATTTTGAGGAATACCTGAGTCAGAATCCTCTTCATCCTCCTTCTGGAATAGAATTCTCTGTGATAGTTTTGACATTTGGATTTTGGCCAAGCTATAAGTCCCCTGATACACTTGTCCTTCCCAATGAAACGGTGAGACATTTAGAGTCATTCAAAGAGTTCTATAACAGAGAAAAAATGAACAGAAGACTAACATGGAAATATTCTCTGGGGACATGCAATATTATTGGAAGATTTGAGCATGGTGAAACTGAAATTGTTAGAACCCCTCGTCATGCAAGTGCACTATTGTTGTTCAATGCAACAAACAGGCTAAGTTTTTCAGAGGTCAAATCCCAATTGAATTTGGAAGTTGAAGATACTATCGCATTGTTGAATTCCCTTGCCTGTTCAAAATACAAAATCCTAAGTAAATTACCAGATACACAATCTGTGATACAAACAGTTTGTTTTGAATTTAATGCAATTTTTTCTAGTAAAAGGACAAAGATTCAACTTCCGGCACCCACAACCAATGTAAAAGAAAACGCTGGGAAGGATGTGCTTCAAAATAGACATCATATTATTGATGCTTCGATCGTTAGAACTATGAAGAGAAGAAAAGTATTAGCTAACAAGGAATTAGTGATGCAATGCACTGAGCAGGTTAAAGACATGTTCAAGTCAGATATGAAGGAAATTAAAAAGAGAATTGGTAATCTGATAGATAGGGACTGCTTAAAGAGGGATAATGAAAATCCTGACATGTACAATTATGTGCCTTGACATTGGTTCAGAGAAGAGGTCAGTTTGATATTTCTGGATTTTGATACTTTCCAACTTATTTTATCATGAACTTTATAAGATTCTTCATAGTTGAGTTTTCTTGCTGGTTTTTAATTGAATTGTAAATGTTTTCAAATTTACTTGTGTATATTTTTTGAATAGATGTTATGAATCACACACAATGATCTATTATCAGAAAGAGGAGAGTTATTTTATTGATTGATGCTAGATAGCAAGTAGCCTAATTGTTTGTTCCTTTGTATTTTTTTCAACACATGATTTTCTTTTTTGTTGAGAAGGTGAAAAGATATAATATGAATAATTGATTTACTCTCAATATATTCTACATCACAACCCTTCCCAAGTTGTGAGAATTTACTCTATTTTTTACTACTTGTTTCATAAAAATATCATATAATATTCTTTTTCTTTAGAAGCTACTAAATCATCACCTAGCATATCTCATTGTTCGAAAGGCCTTATAGAGTGCCATTAAGGGGATGACTATGTGACCGTGTTCATAAAAACTAAAAAGCGACATATAATTTTTAAATTTATAAAGTAAGTGTTTTAAATTTAAAAAAGTGCCACGTAGTGGTGAGTACCTACTTTGTAGTATTGTAACTATAGTATGTGTTTTAGTTGTAATTACAGTTGTGTTTTAGTTTTAATTTTTTAATTCATTAGGTAAAATTAAAATTTACTTTTTATCAAACCAACAAAATCATTATTATTTATAGTTACAATATTAATAATAATATTAATTGTATTATTAATATTTATTATAACACTTGATATATTATCTTAATTGATATTATAGTATTATAATATATTATAATATAATATAATATTAATTGATATAATATTTGATTTAATTTTCTTCTTTAAAATAAATATTTGTTGTATGGACAAATTGGATTCCAATAATGTTAAATAAATATATTTTTTTAAAGCCAATTAAATATTATAACAAAATTGTAATATTTATAGTATAATTTATAAAAAAAATTAGTTTAAATATTAATGAAATAGTATAATTAATTATTTATTGATAATAAAGAATGTTTATATTATAAATATGATAATAATATATTTATATTTTTACATTATTCCAATATTATAATATTTTTATATAGTATTATATTATATTTATGTTTATGCTTATTGTTATATTATTATACAATATTATTATAATATTATAATATCAATTAAGATAATATATAAAGAAGTGTTAATAATGGATATTAATAATATTATTAATAGTATTATTAATATTATAACTATAAATAATAACAATTTTGTACATTTGACAAAAAGTAATTTTGAAGTTTAGGTAATGAAATAAAAAATTAAATTCTAAAAAATTAATGATTTTTCACTTTAAAAATTATTGCCATTAGTTTAGGCGTGACTTAACTCGTAAGATTAGTGTTCATAATTTATTTACTTGCCACATCCTCTCCACATTTATAGGTGTTTGTTCCAGACAATCCGTAGAGAAGAGGGCAATCACAATAGGGATAAATCATTTTTCAATGATTTTTTTGTTAAAATTTTATCATCTTGACATAGGAAAAGTTCAAATTTATATCAAATTTACTCGACAAGAAAAATAATCATGTGTCTTACATTAGAGAAAATTAAAATAAAAAACCATAAATGGATCACAAAATTAGTGGCTTACATTAGACATAGGGATTTAGAAGATTGATACCACCTAATCCCAACATCTATTTTGTCTTCAGTGAGAATCCAACCATGAATTTATGTAGTGGAGGAACATATTCAATATTAATAAGTTCTTTCAACCATAAAATCAAATTTAACTATTACAGAGAACATGATGAAACAACAAGAAAGTCAACAAAGAAGTGAAAACTATTTTGAAGTGGGTGATTGGGTATTTTTAAATCTACAACCATACAAATATTTGTCTCCCAAGAAGCAAAAGAAGGATAACATCCTGACACCCAAATATTATGGTATTTATAGAGTACTACAATAAATTGGTAGTGTAGCATAGAAACTAGAGGTCTCACCATGTTTGAATAAGGTCATTGGAGATAAAACTCTAGTATAGGAAGAGCTTCCATATCTTGATGAAGAAGGAATAATAGTTAGTGTAGCATAGAAACTACTGGTCTCACCATGTTTGAATAAGGTCATTGGAGATAAAGAAGGAACAATAGTTTTGGAACCAGAGGCAATATCCAAACAAGGAGTATGGGGCTACAAACTAAGATAATTATCAAATATCTCATCAATTGGAACAATTTACCACATGAAGATGCAACTACATGGGAAGATAAAGAATTCATTGAAAAGTATTGACAAATAAGTGTTAAGGATAATGGTTCTTTGAAGAGGGTGTACATTAGGCCCTTAATCCAATGGATGTAGTGGGACATGTGATGGTAGACTTGGGCTTACATAATCCTTAATTTAATATTGTGATAGCTCCTAGGTATAGTTTAATTAGAGGCTTGGTAGTCCTACATTAAGATTAATGGTTTACCCTTCCATTATGTTATTAAGAGTAGGTTCATATATAGAAGATAGTAAGTAGTTACAGTGAAGGACACAATTTGAAAATTTTGTTCTTGTTAAAAAAATGTCTCAATTTATGTCAAATAAATTGCTCTATTTCAATCTTGAAATCTTGTGGATGTGATATATATTTGTGGACATTTTTCTCTTTGACTAAGCTTTTTCATGACACCCAAATTGCCTTTAAAAGAGGTATAATTTATAGAAGATATGTAACATCCCGCTACGTAACCCCGAAGGGTAAGAGCCAAAAGAGGACAAGATAGATTTTTGTTTTTTAATAAGTGGACAACATACATAGATTCAGCTGTCAATTCGATAGATTAATACCATTCATTTTAAACACCAAAGCAAATGTTCCTAATCCCATATGATAAAAACATGAATCCATAAGCATAAAATACAGGAGGATCTGATACCCACACCAGAATCTATAAAGTAATAAAGGAACATCACATTTCTTCTCATTAGATACAATGATTAGAACTTCTCTCCTAAGAGAGTTCAATTACATAACTACATATACAATTACAATGATATATTCCAGAATATGATACAAGTATAATAACATAGTCCTGAGTATGATACAAGGACTGAATGGTTACAATAGCTAAATGAAGTAATGGAAAGAGAGATCATCTCAAACTGGTGCTCCAAAACCTGTTCGTTGGTCCCCAATGGTGGTGGCAATGCCTCCCAACCTTGTGGACTCCTAAGAGACCACCCCATCGTCCTCAGAGATAGTCACAAGGCCCAAACGGATGAACAACAATAAGGGGATACAAGATGGCCAACACACACATCAGACACAGAGCAGACACAGGGAATAGTGCTTATAGTCAAAGTCATAATATAGGTGTACTCATCTAAGTCATAAGTCAGGTACTACTCACAACCGCTAAGGTGCTATATACTAGAGTGTACTCATATGGAGTGTCATCATGTGTGCTCGAAGGGATGACACACATGGGACCAAGTACCTCTCATACAGATGAGGAGACTCAATCGTGCCTGAATCCACACCCCGTAGATGGATGACTCAATGCCCTGCAGATGGATAGGCCTTCTCATTGCATCCTTAGCCTTTACAAGTGCTCAAGGCCATGCATGAGGTTTAATTAAATTATTAGTGTTTTTACCCCAATGTTTTAGTTTTAGTTATCACTTATTAATGTAACTCTCCTACTAGTTCCCCTGGTAGCCACTTGCAGGCCCCGGGCCCATAGAGAGCCACTCCAGACGACCACTCTAATGCCTAGACCTTGTTCATCTCATTTGACTAAATGAGGCATCCAAAAAGACTAAAATCACTAAGTTATAAATTTAAAATAGTAAAGGTGAAAAATATGATCTACAATACAAAAGCTTGTGGTAACAGTGTAGTTTATTGAAAACAACCCTTTGCTAGTAAGATCAATTTCATAATAACTCCAGTGACCCCAATTTAATCACTCTTCACAAAGGAATGCACAGATATCATAAGAAATGAATGGAAAATGACATTATGAGTCTACTCACAACCTAGAAATACATATTGACTTCCATATTTAATATAACAAAAAAAAACTGTTTAAAGACTTACAAAATGGAAACCTAAATTTTTCCCTCCTACGGTAATTCACTTTACCGTGAAAAATATTCTTAATTAAAATTATGTGACCAAATTTCAATTCACAACATAGCTCGATGTTTCTAAGGTGTTTTAGTGCCATAACATTCTTTACTCAAAATCGGTGGTATCCACAAGGCTGGGGATTTAGCATAAAATGACTGTAATGACCCAACCAAAAGTTGTTCCACATTCTCAACAAGATCTGTAATTAAATCATTTTAGAGAAGACATCGATTAACACAAATTTCTTGGGACTTAGATCTCTTCAGCCTCTATCATTACGTCCCTATTTTCATTATGGCTTCCTTCATTAAATTTTTTGAAGGAAATTGACCTTCTCTATTTGCCTAAACTTATAGAAAGAAATCACAATCCATTTTTGAAGAAAAACCCATTTAGATATAGGGTTCAAGAGAGAGTTCTACATAAAGACAATAAATTCAAGGAAGAGGAAAAGTAAATATCTTACATCAAATTTTTTTTTGGCATACTATTTAAAATGGCAGTGAGGAGGTTTTAGTTTTCTACTGCTTAATGAAAACAGAAACTAACATATTTTAATCTCTTTTGTGTAGGTAGTAATGGGGTTTTGGTTTTCTTTTTCTGTGCCTAAGGAGATAGTAGTAAGTAGTTTTTTTAGTTTTTATGCTAGAAAAGAAAAGGCAGAGGTAAATACCTCTTTTCCCATTCGCACTCCCTTCATCTTGCCTCAACTCTTGTAATTTGATCTATGATCGTCTGGTATTTCGGGTCGCACTCCCCTTAGCTCGCCTCAGGCCGGTAGTAATATGCTTCTTGAGTAAGTTTGTTTCCCTTTGACTGTTTGGTTTTCTCACTTAGTTTTAAATGCCTCTCCCCTCTCTATCCCCAGGCGTTGACTCACTCTCGATCAGATATCCTCCTTCCATAAGATATCTTCTTGTTTTCACCATGAGACTCATCTGCCTATTCAACCATGACAGTCACGAGATTCATCTGCCTTCAGTGAATTCAAGAAATACTAAAGGGAAGACTCTCTACAACCCTCATCACTACACCTAGCAATGCTGCCACTTGCCTCGCTCTACTAGAGACTAGCATAAAACTAAATAGGCATATGCTTGGCCCTAACATGCTTCACACCCTCAGCCCTTCATGAAGTCTCTAGAATAGCCAATTGAACCAAGTTTCTACATGTGGATGACCCCATCTAGCTAATCCGTAGTGTGGACTACCTACAGTTGTAAACATCACCCATGCTTCATCAAAAGGAAAAAGTACAAGGGCTTCGAGGATTGCAACGATAATTCAAATACACATGCACAACTGGAAAAACCTCAAAAATCATAACCAGCTCGCTTCAGTGTTGAGAGATGGGAACTTGGAAGACAAGATACTCTGATATTTCCCTGAATCTCCCGTTCTCTCTCTGCTTTTCTTCTTATCTTCCAACCCTCTCTTTTTCTTCTCTCTCTGGTGTAGTACTCCGTCCCTACTGAATTATGCATGAGTTTCTTTAAAACTGTCCTCCCATAGATAATTTCTTCAACTCCTGGTCTACAAAATAGCCAGTTCCGCTCTTACAAGTCATCCCACTTCATAACTTCTATGTCCTCCTTTCAACTGCCCCCCGAAGATCTTTCCTTCCAACCATAACTTCTTTTTATTCTCCCCAAAACGTTGACTCCTTTATCCCTTCTCTATGCTACCTCATAGATATTTTGTAGCATTCAATTTTCACCCACTACCCAAATATTTTCTACACCCACTTTCTTGCTAGCTCACCATCCACGACCTTCTCAAACAAAACTCGGTCAAAAATAGGTTGTTACATCCTACCCCGCTAGGACTAGGCTTACTCTTGGAAGCCAACAAATGCAAAGATACATCCAAAGAACACACTAGACCAAGAAACTCAATACAATGCATAGAAACCAAGGAGAAAAGTCTCAACAAATGGACTGGCAAACAACACATGACCATAAAGTAATCCAGATGGTAAAACCACAACACAGGAACACTGCAGTAATCGGGTGCAGTGGGCTAGGGTAGGGTATAGGGAACAAACAATAGGGCCTGTGAATATCTCCAGTAACCACCATCTGAGATAAGAAGAGTATGCTCAGGCATGTGAATCTAGGTGGAGTCGGTACTAAGTACCTGCAACACTCCAAGCACACGTCAAGGTACCTGTGCATATATATACATCATATAGCCGAAGCAACATCAATCATGTAAGCATGAAATCCATCATAAGTAATAATAATGTCCACATAATAATAGTCTCGAGATTGCACATCACCGGTGCCAATACAAAATAATAACAAGATGCATAATCCAAAATAAAGTATACAGTCATCCAAGTCCATCAAGATAAGAAAAGAATAATATGAACACAAGGGTCATTACATCACCTAGAAGTCTACAAAAAGATATGGATAAAGGTCTCTCATCCTCATCGCATCTTCCCAAGATGCTGAGGACTCACCTTTAGGATCCCATTGGACCCTTACCTGCTCTATGTTCCAACCCCTGAGGGTCAACCTCCAATGTTGAAGGATGCATACGGCTTCCAAAGAAAGCTGCCCATCTGCCTCAACCTGCAAAGCAATCCAATCAAGAACATGGGTCACATCGGGAATATACTATCTAAGAACTGAAACATGGAACACATCGTGGATGCGTGATAGACTCGGTGGTAATGCAAGGGGATAGGCAACATGACCAATCCTCTTAAGGATCTAAAAAAGTCCAACAAAATGAGGTACCAGATTTGAGCCTTTCCCATAATGGATGGGGCTCTTCTACGGACGAACTCTCAAAAACACATGGTCACCTACCGAGAAGTGGCGATCTAACCTACGGGCATCGGCATACTTCCTTTGTTGATCCTGAGCTGTAGCCAACTGCTCTCTAATCCGCACTACCTTCTATTCCATATCCTAAACCATCTCCGGACCCAAAAGAACTCGGTCCTCTAAGCAATGCCAACTCAACGGAGTGCAACATGGCCTACCATACAAGGCTTGGAAGGGAGACATATCGAGAGAATTGTGATACCCATTGTTATAAGCAAAGTCCACTAGGTACAAATAGTCCTGCCAATGAGACTACTGATCCATAATGTACATCCGAAGCATATCCTTTAAGACCTGATTAACCCGCTCTGTCTGTCCGTTAGTTTTAGGATGGTATGTAGAGTTGAAATTAAGCTGAGCTCCCAAAGCATGCTGTAGAGAAGTCCACAAAGTTGAAGTGAACACTGGATCATGATCATAAATGATCCTACGAGGAATACCATGCAGATGCACAATATCCTCCATAAACACTTGAGCTACGGACACTGCAGTGTAGGAAGATCTCATGGGTGAGAAGTGTACCACCTTGGATAACTTGTCCACTGTGACCATAATAGCATCATGATGATGTGAAGACATAGGTAGCCCCACTATAAAATCTAGAGATATTGTATCCCACTTCCATCCAGGGATGGAATGAGGCTACAATAATCCTGCTGGGTGTTGATGCTCTGCCTTCACCCGCTAGCACTCAAGACATCAAGCCACAAAGTTAGCAATATCTCATCGCAAACCTGCCCAATGATACAACTATCAAAGATCGGTATGCATCTTCGTGACACCCGGATGAGTTGAATAGGGTGCACGATGGGCTTCTAATAAAATCAAGGAATGAAGATCACCAGAATCTGGAACATAAATACGACCAAGATGTCGCAAAATTCCATCAATCTCAAGAGAACCCTACAAACCTAACCTCAAGGACTCTCCCAGACTCAATCTTCGCTCTCACCTCTTGATACCAAGTATCACTAGGAAGTGACTCCAAAATAAGGTTCCGCAAATCCATTCCAAGAGACAAAACTAAAATCTCATGTCTCCTCTTGCTCAAGGCATCCGCAACAACATTCTCCTTACCCTAAATGTAACGAACCTCAAAGTCGTACTCACAAAGGAACTTCATCCAACGGCGCTGTTGAGAATTCAAATTCAGCTGAGTGAAGATATACTGCAAACTGCGATGATCACTATGCAACTCAAACCGATGTCCCAAAAGGAAATGTATCCAATGCACAAGCACATGGATGACAACCGCTAACTCCAAATCATGGGTGGGGTAGTTAGGCTCATGATCCTTGAGCTTACGGGACTCATATGCAATCACTTGTCCCTCTTGCATGAGAACTGCCCCCACACCCTCCAATGAAGCATCAGTGCACACTAGAAAATCACCTATAGGATCTAGCACTACCAAGATAGGTGCACTAGTCAGCCGCTCCTAAAGAGCCTAAAAAGTTGACTCACACTGATCTGGCCACACAAACTTGCTGAAGAGAAGTGATGGGATGGGCAACCCGAGAGAAATCTCTCACAAATTGGCAATAGTAACCCACCAATCCCATGAAACTACGAACCTCGGTCACATTCGTTGGTGCTGGCCAATCCGCAATGGCCTGAATCTTAGAAGGATCCACTAAGATACCCTCTCCTGAGATGATGTGGCCCAAATATCTCACCTCAGTCTAGAAGAACTCACATTTGGCCAAATTGCCAAACAACTGATTATCCTGCAAGCACTGCAACACTTGCCGCAAATGGCCTTCATGCTCCTCCATAGTCCTCGAATAAATCAAAATATCATCAAGGGACACTACAACAAACTGGTCAAGATAGGTGTGAAACACCCCATTCATCAAACTCATGAAAACTAATGGAGCATTGGTCAACCCGAAAGGGACAACCGTGAACTCATAATGCCCATAGCGTGTACGAAATGTTGTCCGATGATTGTTTGCCTCATGAATGCGAAGCTGATGGTATCTTGACTTTAGATCTTTCTTGGAGAACACCTTGGCTCCTCTCATCTCATCAAAAAAATCATCTATCTGAGGGAATGGGTATCGATTCTTCACCGTCACTTTGGTCAACTGGTGATAATCAATGCACAAGCGAAGAGATCCTTCCTTCTTCATGAAGATGACAGGTGCTCCCAAGGGGATACACTAGGATGAATGAAACCCTTCTCCAGTAACTCCTCTAACTGCAACCGCAACTCACTCAACTCCTGAGTAGTCATACGATACGGTGCCCGAGCAATAGGCTTTGCACCAGGAATGAGATTGATATGGAAGTCTATGTCGCGCTTTGGTGGCAAACCTGGAATATCAATCGAAAAGACATTTGCAAACTCCTGAAGAATAGGATGATCATCAAGAGATACCTCCTGAATCCCACCCTCAGCAAGATCACTAACTGAAATAGAAAACATTTGACAACCTTTCTGCATGGCACGCTTCAGCTGCATAGCTGAAATCACATGGAGAGAAATGGGTCACTAAACCCCAACTAACTCAACACGCTCCCCAACATCCTCAATGCACTGAACTGACTTACACCGATAATCTATACTGGCTAGGTGGGTCTCCAACCAATCCATGCCTAAAACAATCCCGTAGGACCCCAAAGGCAACACACGGAGATCCACTATGGTAGTGAAGGTACCCAAATCCAACACACAACCACGAATAAGGGAGTCTACAACCACCTTGGATCCAGTAGTTAACTCAACCTGCTTACCCTAATTGGCATCATGTCGGGTGCTACGTTGAAGAACAGTGGTTATACCTCTAATTCTGCCTCTGGCTCTACTCGTAGGAGGCATCCTAAAGGAACAAAGAACACATCAAAATAGATCATCACAAAGATGACCTAAGCACCATACTAAGGCATGAAAGCATAACAACATGACTATAGAACAATATAACAAGCTCACTCCATAGACGCCAAACACAGTAAAACATAGAAGGCTCAAGTATGCTAGAGCTCCCAATGTGTGAACATGGGCTCTGATACCAAATGTAACATCCCACTATGAAACCCCGAAGGGTAAGAGCCAAAAGAAGACAAGATAGATTTTTTTTTTAATAAGTGGACAACATACACAGATTCAGCTATCAATTCGATAGATTGATACCATTCATTTTAAACACCAAAGCAAATGTTCCTAATCCCATCTGATAAAAACATGAATCCATAAGCATAAAATATGGGTGGATCTGATACCCACACCAGAATCTATAAAGAAATAAAGGAACATCACATTTCTTCTCATTAGATACAACAATTACAACTTCTCTCCTAAGAGAGTTCAATTACATAACTGCATATACAATTACAATGATATATTCCAGAATATGATACAAGTATAATAACATAGTCCTGAGTATGATACAAGGATTGAATGGTTACAATAGCTGAATGAAGTAATGGAAAGAGAGATCATCTCAAACTGGTGCTCCAAAACTTGTTCGCCGGTCCCCAATGGTGGTGGCAATGCCTCCCAACCATGTGGACTCCTAAGAGACCACCCCAACATGCTCGGAGATAGTCACAAGGCCCAAACGGATGAACAACAACAAGGGGATACAAGATGGCCAAAACACACATCAGACACAAAGCAGACACGGGGAACAATGCTTACAGTCAAAGTCATAATATAGGTGTACTCATCTAAGTCATAAGTCGAGTACTACTCATGACCGCTAAGGTGCTGATACTAGAGTGTAATCATATGGAGTGTCATCATGTGTGCTCGAAGGGATGGCACACACGGGACCAAGTACCTCTCATACAAATGAGGAGACTCAATCGTGCCCAAATCCACGCCCCGCAGACAGATAGAGCTTCTCATTGTATCCTTAGCCTTTACAAACGCTCAAGGCCATGTACGAAGTTTAATTAACTTATTAGTGTTTTTACCCCAATGTTTTAGTTTTAGTTATCACTTATTAATGTAACTCTCCTACTAGTTCCCCTAGCAGCCACTTGCGGGCCCCGGGCCCATAGAGAGCCACTCTAGTTGACCACTCTAATGCCTAGACCTTGTTCATCTCGTTTGACTAAACGAGGCATCCAAAAAGACTAAAATCACTATGTTATAAATTTAAAATAGTAAAGGTGAAAAATATGATCTACAATACAAAAGCTTGCGGTAACAGTGTAGTTTATTGAAAACAACCCTTTGCCAGTAAGATCAATTTTGTAATAACTCCAGTGACCCCAATTTAATCACTCTTCACAAAGGAATGCACGGATATCATAAGAAATGCATGGCAAATGACATTATGAGTCCACTCACAACCTAGAAATACATATTGACTTCCATATTTAATATAACAAAAAAAACTATTTAAAGACTTACAAAATGGAAACCTTAAATTTTCCCTCCTACAATAATTCACTTTACCGTGACAAATATTCTTAATTAAAATTATGTGACCAAATTTCAATGCACAACACAGCTCGATGTTTCTAAGGTGTTTTAGTGCCATAACATTCTTTACTCAAAATCAGTGGTATCCACAAGGCTAGGGATTTAGCATAAAATGACTGTAATGACCCAACCAAAAGTTGTTCCACATTCTCAACAAGATCTGTAATTAAATCATTTTAGAGAAGACATCAATTAACACAAATTTCTTGGGACCAGATCTCTTCAGCCTCTATCATTACGTCCCTATTTTCATTATGGCTTCCTTCATTAAATTTTCTGAAGGAAATTGACCTTCTTTGTTTGCCTAAACTTATAGAAAGAAATCACAATCCATTTTTGAAAAAAAACCTATTTAGATATAGGGTTTAGGAGAGAGTTCTACATAAAGACAATAAATTCAAGGAAGAGGAAAAGTAAATATCCTACATCGAAAAAGATTTGGCATACTATTTAAAATGGTAGTGAGGAGGTTTAGTTTTCTACTGCTTAATGAAAACATAAACTAACATATTTTAATCTCTTTTGTGTAGGTAGTAATGGGGTTTTGGTTTTTTTTTTCTGTGCCTAAGGAGATAGTAGCAAGTAGTTTTTTAGTTTTTATACTAGAAAAGCAAAGGCACAGGTAAATACCTCTTTTCCCCTTCGCACTCCCTTCATCTTGCCTCAACTCTTGTAATTTGATCTATGATCGTCTGGTATTTCGGGTCACACTCCCCTTAGCTCGCCTCAGGCCTATAGTAATATGCTTCTTGAGTAAGTTCATTTCCCTCTGATTGTTTGGTTTTCTCACTTAGTTTTAAATGCCTCTCCCCTCTTTATCCCCAAGCGTTGACTCCCTCTCGATCAGATATCCTCCTTCTACAAGATATCTTCTTGTTTTCACCATGAGACTCATCCACCTATTCAACCATGACAGTCATGAGACTTATCTGCTTTCAGTGAATTCAGGAAATACTAAAGGGAAGACTCCCTACAACCATCATCACTACGCCTAACAATGCTGCCGCTTGCCTCGCTCTGCTAGAGACTAGCATAAAACTAAATAGGCATATGCTTGGCCCTAACATGCCTCACACCCTCAGTCCTTTAGGAAGTCTCTAGAATAGCTAGTCAAACCAAGTTTCTACATGTGGACGACCCCATCCAGCTAATCCGTAGTGTGGACTACCTACACTTGCAAACATCACCCATGCTTCATTAAGAGGAAAAAGTACAAGGGCTTCGAGGATTGCAACGATAATTCAAATACACATGCACAGCTGGAAAAACATCACAAATCATAACCATCTCGCTTTAGTGTTGAGAGATGGGAACTTGCAAGACAAGCTACTCCGATATTTCCCTAAATCTCCCGTTCTCTCTCTGCTTTTCTTCTTATCTTCCAACCCTCTCTTTTTCTTCTCTCTCCAAAGTAGTACTCCGTCCTTGCTAAATTATGCATGAGTTTCTTTAAAACTGTCCTCCCATAGATATTTTCTTCAACTCCCGGTCTACAAAATAGCTAGTCCCGCTCTTACAAGTCATCCCGCTTCATAACTTCTATGTCCTACTTTCAACTGCCCCCCGAAGATCTTTCCTTCCAGCCATAACATCTTTTTATTCTCCCCAAATTGTTGACTCCCTTATCCCTTCTCTACGCTACCTCATAGATATTTTGCAGCATTCAATTTTCACCCACTACCCAGATATTTTCTACACCCTCTTTCTTGCTAGCTTGCCATCCACGACCTTCTCAAACAAAACTCGGTCAAAAACAGGTTGTTACAAGATATCCAAATTCTTCATTAAAAAGTGCATCAAATATTGATGCAAGAAGACATCCAACTAGTAACTTTCCAACTAGTAACTTTTAGATCTAAACAAAATAAAATATTTTGTAATGAGGGTAAGTGCAAGAAGATGGGGGACCAAAAAGGGGTCTTAAGTGGCCACTTTTTTTTTGAAATCAGGAAATACTAGCCTTGGATGAGAAATTGAGCATAGTTACACTCAAAATTTGGAGATGCAACCAAAACAATGTTCGTAGTGCTCCGAGTCTACTTTCTAAACTACTATTTTGTTTTGAAAATGGCATAGATTAAGGGGTTCAAAAGAGGGAGCCATAGAAATTGGTGTTGTTTCTGTCAAAAAAACATAACATAGCATGTTTTGTGGCTCTCTCAAAAGGTCAACTTTTTTTTGGTATTTTTAAAATCGCTTTGGTGAGAAATTAGCTAATAGCATGTAGTTTATGCCCGATTTTTCTAATAATTTTTTGATGAATATTTGATTTTTTACTAATTTTTAAAGTGGACACATCCTAAAAAATAGAATTTTGGCCGTGCTACCCCTATAAATTTTGAAAACTAATTGAAAATTATTTTTTTATTTTTTTAATATTTGTAGAATGGAGTCTAGTTTCTAAATATGTAATTTTTTTGAAATTTGAATGAATAGTTATTTTACAATGAAAAAAAGACCAAACAGTGGTTTTTGCATAAAAACGGACACACAAACAAAAGAAATTAAAGATGAAAGGCTTAACATTGTTATAATGTGAAAAAAATCACATCGTCAAATAGCTAAGAGAAAGCCTAACATTACCCATGTGTTCGATTTGTTCAACCTTGAAACACGTACAAATCTGAGGGTTAGCACGAACGAAATTATGTGAAATTTTTAAGAATATAGAAAAACACGTCTGTGACTATTCATAAGGCACTCCAAGCCTTTAGGTTGGAAATCCAAAGCAAATCCCAAGCCCAAGGCTTGGGATTTCCAAAGCAAGAAATAACGCAAGCGCGTTATAACACGCTCGCGTTATGTTTTGCCTTGCATTTTTTTCCCACAAGTCTGTCTTTTGCCATGTTTGACATAACGCGAGCGCGTTATAACGTGCTCGCGTTATGTCCCACTCAAATTTTTTTACATTCAAAGCTATTAATCATGAGGGTTAAGGCATAAGGGATAGAGTTGGAAGGTTTACAGATAAGGGATTAGCGTTTAAGGTATAGTATCGAGCCCGTTGAGGGTCTAGGAATAGGGATAGCGTTTAAGGTTTAGGGATGAGGGATGACAGATTACGGTTGAGGGTCGAGGGATCAAAGTTAAGGGTTGAGGGTCGAGGGATCAAAGTTAAGGGTTGAGGGATTAGGGTTTGACATTAAGGGTTGAGGGTTGAGGTTCAAGGGTCAAGGGTTTAGGGATAGGGTTTAGGGTCGAGGGATTAGGGTTAAAGTAGAGTGTGGAGGGTGTAAGGATTAGGGATAGGGTTGGAGGGTTTAGGGATAAGGGATTAGGGTTTAAGGTATAGTATCAAGTCTGTTGAGAGTTTAGGAATAGGGATAGCATTTAGGGATTAGGGATGAGGGATTATAGTTGAGGGATGATGGATTAGGGTTGAGGGTTGAGGGATTAGGGTTTAGGGATAAGGTTTAGGGTTGAGGGTTGAGGGATTAGGGTTTAAGGTATAGTGTTGAGGGTTGAGGGTTGAGGGTTTAGGATTAGGGTTTAGGGTTGACGGATTAGCATTTAATGTCGAGGTTAGGGTTAGAGTGTCGAGGGTAGAGGGATTAGGGATAGGGTTTAGGGTTGAAGGTTTAAGGATTGAGGGTTGAGGCTTTAGGGATGAGGGTTTAAGGCTTAAGATATAGTGTCAAGTGTTGAGGGTGTAGGGATAGGGTTTAAGTTTTAAGGGTTAAGGGTTGAGGGATATGGATTAGGGTTTAAGGTATAGTGTTGAGGGTCAAGGGATCAGAGTTAAGGGTTGAGGGATTAGGGTTCGACGTTGAGGGTTGAGGGTTGAGGTTCGAGGGTCAAGGGTTTAGGGATAGGGTTGAGGGTCAAGGAATTAGGGTTAAAGTAGAGTGTGGAGGGTATAAGGATTAGGGATAGGGTTGGAGGGTTTAGGGATAAGGGATTAGGGTTTAAGGTATAGTATGGATTCTGTTGAGGGTGTAGGAATAGGGATAGCATTTAGGGTTTAGGGATGAAGGATTAGAGTTGGGGGATGACAGATTAGGGATGAGGGTTGAGGGATTAGGGTTTAGGGTTGAGGGTTGAGGGATTAGGGTTTAAGGTATAGTGTTGAGGGTTTAGGGATAGGGTTTAGGGTTGAGGGATTAGGATTTCACGTTGAGGGTTGAGGGTTTAGGGTTTAGGGTTAGGGTTGAGAGATGAGGGATCAGAGTTAAGGGTTGAGGGAATAGGGTTTGACGTCGAGGGTTGAGGGTTGAGGTTCGAGGGTCAAGGGTTTAGGGATAGGGTTGAGGTTGAAGGGATTAGGGTTAAAGTAGAGTGTGGAGGGTGTAAGGATTAGGGATAGGGTTGGAGGGTTTAGGGATAAGGGATTAGAGTTCAAGGTATAGTATCGAGTCTGTTGAGGGTTTAGGAATAGGGATAGCATTTAGGGTTGAGGGATGAGGGATTAGAGTTGAGGGATGAGGCATTAGAGTTGAGGGATGAGGGATTAGGGTTTAGGGATAAGGTTTAGGGTTGAGGGTTGAGGGATTAGGGTTTAAGGTATAGTGTTGAGGGTTGATGGTTTAGGGATAGGGTTTAGGTTTGAGGGATTAGGGTTTAGGGTTGATGAATTAGGGTTTAATGTTGAGAGTTGAGGGTTGAGGGTTGAGGGTTGAGGTTGAGGGATAGGGTTAATGGTCAAGGGATTAGGGTTAAATAAGAGTGTCGATGGTAGAGGGATTAGGGTTTAAGGTATAGTATCGAGCCTGTTGAGGGTCTAGGAATAGGGATAGCGTTTAGGGTTTAGGAATGATGGATTAGAGTTTAGGGATGACAGATGACAGATTAGGGTTGAGGGTTGAGGGATTAGGGTTTAGGGACAAGGTTTAGGGTTAGGGTTTAGGGATAGGGTTTAGGGTTGAGGGATTAGAGTGAAGGGTTGAGGGATTAGAATTTGGCGTTGAGGGTTTAGGGTTTAGGATCAGGGTTGAAGGTCGAGGGATCAAAGTTAAGGGTTGAGGGATTAGGGTTTGATGTTGAGGGTTGAGAGTTGAGGTTTGAGGGTCAAGGGTTTAGGGATAGGGTTGAGGGTCGAGGAATTAGGGTTACAGTAGAGTGTGGAGGGTATAAGGATTAGGGATAGGGTTAGAGGGTTTAGGGATAAGGGATTGGAGTTTAAGGTATAGTATCGAGTCTGTTGAGGGTTTAGGAATAGGGATAGCATTTAGGGTTTAGGGATGAGGGATTAGAGTTGAGGGATGAGGGATTAGGGTTGAGGGTTGAGGGATTAGGGTTTAGGGATAAGGTTTAGGGTTGAGGGTTGAGGGATTAGGGTTTAAGGTATAGTGTTGAGGGTTGATGGTTTAGGGATAGGGTTTAGGTTTGAGGGATTAGGGTTTAGGGTTGATGAATTAGGGTTTAATGTTGAGAGTTGAGGGTTGAGGGTTGAGGGTTGAGGTTGAGGGATAGGGTTAATGGTCAAGGGATTAGGGTTAAATAAGAGTGTCGATGGTAGAGGGATTAGGGTTTAAGGTATAGTATCGAGCCTATTGAGGGTCTAGGAATAGGGATAGCATTTAGGGTTTAGGAATGAGGGATTAGAGTTGAGGGATGATGGATGACAGATTAGGGTTGAGGGTTGAGGGATTAGGGTTTAGGGACAAGGTTTAGGGTTAGGGTTGAGGGATTAGGGTTTATGGTATAGTGTTGAGGGTTTAGGGATAGGGTTTAGGGTTGAGGGATTAGAGTGAAGGGTTGAGGGATTAGAATTTGGTGTTGAGGGTTTAGGGTTTAGGATCAGGGTTGAAGGTCGAGGGATCAGAGTTAAGGGTTGAGGGATTAGGGTTTGATGTTGAGGGTTGAGGGTTGAGGTTCGAGGGTCAAGGGTTTAGGGATAGGGTTGAGGGTTGAGGAATTAGGGTTAAAGTAGAGTGTGGAGGGTATAAGGATTAGGGATAGGGTTGGAGGGTTTAGGGATAAGGGATTAGAGTTTAAGGTATAGTATCGAGTCTGTTGAGGGTTTAGGAATAGGGATAGCATTTAGGGTTTAGGGATGAGGGATTAGAGTTGAGGGATGAGGGATTAGGGTTGAGGGATTAGGGTTTAGGGATAAGGTTTAGGGTTGAGGGTTGAGGGATTAGGGTTTAAGGTATAGTGTTGAGGGTTGATGGTTTAGGGATAGGGTTTAGGTTTGAGGGATTAGGGTTTAGGGTTGATGAATTAGGGTTTAATGTTGAGAGTTGAGAGTTGAGGGTTGAGGGTTGAGGTTGAGGGATAGGGTTAATGGTCAAGGGATTAGGGTTAAATAAGAGTGTCGATGGTAGAGGGATTAGGGTTTAAGGTATAGTATCGAGCCTGTTGAGGGTCTAGGAATAGGGATAGCGTTTAGGGTTTAGGAATGAGGGATTAGAGTTGAGGGATGACGGATGACAGATTAGGGTTGAGGGTTGAGGGATTAGGGTTTAGGGACAAGGTTTAGGGTTAGGGTTTAGGGATAGGGTTTAGGGTTGAGGGATTAGAGTGAAGGGTTTAGGGATTAGAATTTGGCATTGAGGGTTTAGGGTTTAGGATCAGGGTTGAAGGTCGAGGGATTAGAGTTAAGGGTTGAGGGATTAGGGTTTGATGTTGAGGGTTGAGGGTTGAGGTTCGAGGGTCAAGGGTTTAGGGATAGGGTTGAGGGTCGAGGAATTAGGGTTACAGTAGAGTGTGGAGGGTATAAGGATTAGGGATAGGGTTGGAGGCTTTAGGGATAAGGGATTAGAGTTTAAGGTATAGTATCGAGTCTGTTGAGGGTTTAGGAATAGGGATAGCATTTAGGGTTTAGGGATGAGGGATTAGAGTTGAGGGATGAGGGATTAGGGTTGAGGGTTGAGGGATTAGGGTTTAGGGATAAGGTTTAGGGTTGAGAGTTGACGGATTAGGGTTTAAGGTATAGTGTTGAGGGTTGATGGTTTAGGGATAGGGTTTAGGTTTAAGGGATTAGGGTTTAGGGTTGATGAATTAGGGTTTAATGTTGAGAGTTGAGGGTTGAGGGTTGAGGGTTGAGGTTGAAGGATAGGGTTAATGGTCAAGGGATTAGGGTTAAATAAGAGTGTCGATGGTAGAGGGATTAGGGTTTAAGGTATAGTATCGAGCCTGTTGAGGGTCTAGGAATAGGGATATCATTTAGGGTTTAGGAATGAGGGATTAGAGTTGAGGGATGACGGATGACAGATTAGGGTTGAGGGTTGAGGGATTAGGGTTTAGGGACAAGGTTTAGGGTTAGGGTTGAGGGATTAGGGTTTAAGGTATAGTGTTGAGGGTTTAGGGATAGGGTTTAGGGTTAAGGGATTAGAGTGAAGGGTTGAGGGATTAGAATTTGGCGTTGAGGGTTTAGGGTTTAGGATCAAGGTTGAAGGTCGAGGGATCAGAGTTAAGGGTTGAGGGATTAGGGTTTGATGTTGAGGGTTGAGGGTTGAGGTTCGAGGGTCAAGGGTTTAGGGATAGGGTTAAGGGTCGAGGAATTAGGGTTAAAGTAGAGTGTGGAGGTTATAAGGATTAGGGATAGGGTTGGAGGGTTTAGGGATAAGGGATTAGAGTTTAAGGTATAGTATCGAGTCTGTTGAGGGTTTAGGAATAGGGATAGCATTTAGGGTTTAGGGATGAGGGATTAGAGTTGAGGGATGAGGGATTAGGGTTGAGGGTTGAGGGATTAGTTTTTAGGGATAAGGTTTAGGGTTTAGGGTTGAGGGATTAGGGTTTAAGGTATAGTGTTGAGGGTTTAGGGTTTAGGGATAGGGTTTAGGTTTGAGGGATTAGGGTTTAGGGTTGATGAATTAGGGTTTAATGTTGAGAGTTGAGGGTTGAGGGTTGAGGGTTGAGGGTTGAGGGATAGGGTTAATGGTCAAGGGATCAGGGTTGAGGGTTGAGGGATGACGGATGACAGATTAGGGTTGAGGGTTGAGGGATTAGGGTTTGATGTTGAGGGTTGAGGGTTTAGGGTTAGGGTTGAGAGATGAGGGATCAGAGTTAAGGCTTGAGGGATTAGGGTTTGACGTCGAGGGCTGAGGTTTGAGGGTCAAGGGTTTAGGGATAGGGTTGAGGTTGAAGGGATTATGGTTTAAGGTATAGTGTTGAGGGTTTAGGGTTTAGGGATAGGGTTTAGGTTTGAGGGATTAGGGTTTAGGGTTGATGAATTAGGGTTTAATGTTGAGAGTTAAGGGTTGAGGGTTGAGGGTTGAGGTTGAGGGATAGGGTTAATTGTCAAGGGATCAGGGTTGAGGGTTGATGGATGACGAATGACAGATTAGGGTTGAGGGTTGAGGGATTAGGGTTTGATGTTGAGGGTTGAGGGTTTAGGGTTAGGTTTGAGAGATTAGGGATCAGAGTTAAGGGTTGAGGGATTAGGGTTTGACATCGAGGGCTGAGGTTCGAGGGTCAAGGGTTTAGGGATAGGGTTGAGGTTGAAGGGATTAGGGTTTAAGGTATAGTGTTGAGGGTTGATGGATCAGAGTTAAGGGTTGAGGGATTAGGGTTGAGGGTTGTAAGGATTAGGGATAGGGTTGGAGGGTTGACGGATTAGGATTTGACGTTGAGGGATTAGGATTTGACATTGAGGGTTGAGGGATTAGGATTTGACATTTAGGGTTGAGGGTTTAGGGATAGGGTTGAGGGATTAGGATTTGAAATTGAGGGTTAAGAGTCAAGGGATCAGAGTTGAGGGTTTAGGGATTAGGGATCTATAGCAGGACAAAACGCGAGCGCGTTATAACGCGCTCACGTTTTGTATTTCTATTGAAACGGTAAAAAATTGGTTACCCCCGTGATCCAGGCCCACATGCTCTATTTTCTTACTGATTCTACGCGTGCTCAGACAAAAAAGAAGTGCTTTCATGCTATTGGGAAGTTCACATGCACATTTGACACATTGTACCACCTTTGCATGATCTTTCCACCACCTTTTCTGCTATGCCAACTTGAGAAGGAGGAAATAACATAGTTTTCAAACCAAGTTTGATATATATCTATACAAGTTTCAATTTTTGTAGTATTGCAATGTTAATTGTGATTCAATTTTAAGAATTTAACATTGAAAAGGAAGCAAGTGGTGAAAAACTCAAATTGTTGAGGAGTTTGATGCAAGAAGATAAAAACACTACATAATTGGGTACTCTCTCCATTCAAATCTTCATTTTTTAGGTATGTCAAGTCTTTACATGCATGTTCTTTACATTTTCCTTATTTCGGATTGAATTGCTTTATCATACTTTATCATACATGTTTAAAATAGACACATTCCCAATCAAGAAAGCAACCTACAATCTCACATGATGCCATGTATATTTTCTACACTTGGGCTCTTTAATAATTATGTGTAATAAACAAACCTTAGTTCATACCATGATGTCAAACTATACAAGAATAAATCCTTACAACATAAAAAAAATACAATCCCACTATTATCATGTATTCATTTCTTAGGAACTAATATTGGTCTCTTTATCATACTACAGACAAATTCTCCGTCATGCTGAGGAAACAATCAAGAATTAAACCAACACAGGAAGAGATAGAAGCTAAGAATGCAAAGAAAGCAATGGCTATGAGGGAACTTCGTGAGAAGAGGAAATTGGACACGATAAATGAAGACATACCAATTGAAGAGGAACCACAACCATCACAAAGAGATATGGTATTGGTGGCACAAAGAGAATGAATGCAAAAACTTTGTGGTACGAGAGATTTGAATACCATAGTTGGAGACACATCCTTTACCGCAAGTCAACATGTAGGGACACCATCTACCACATCTCAAGTTGAGAGTACATCATCACTCACATGTGATGAAGGAGGTACGCCATCGTTCCCACCTCAACCTCAAGGTATGTCATCTATTCCATCTTCGATCGAAGGTATGCCATCTAACCCATCTCATTTAAATATTGATGAAATTCCTAATGTTGAGATGAATTTACCTAACTTGACACCACCTAGAATTTTGCATAGAAAGCCAAAGTATTTGATTGATATTGATGAGAATATTTTGCAGCCAATGGAAGGTAAGATTCCAAAACGCACTTGTAGAAGATATGCTAATAAGATTTGGAGATTGTTCTTTGAAAAGTTAAATGAGACTGCAAGATGTCAACTATTCGTTGAAATGATGCGAAGTATAAAGTATAGGTCTATCATGAAGATTCTTGGGTTGAGAACATCAGAGGCTTCAAGTGAAAAATCTATTGTCAAGAATCTAATGAGTGCGTATGAGAGTGTGGGTAACACCTCACGCACAAAAGATAGTAATGCAACACGACGTGTGATTACATCGACTATAGTAAGTAGTCAAACGAGGAAAGCTCGTCTCATTAGAAAGACAAGTCAAGAATTGAGAATTAATAGGAAAACTTTATCAAGAGCCGTTGGAAGACGCCAAAGAATTGAGGACACTAATGCCAATGAATTATGGGCATTCTCGGGGAGACTACCACGAAAAGATAAACCAATTGTTGAAGCATTGAGATCACTAATTGAAGACTTTTGGAAGAATTACACAAGGGTATCTCTGAATCAAAGGGATGTGGTAAGAAGGAGAATTGGTAGTCAGAACCGCGAGCCACATCCAAAGCATTTTTTGGATGAGACTCAAACACAGTTTTATGGTAAATTTCTAGAGAAGTATCCTCAAATTAAAATTTGTCAAAGATATTTTGAAATGCTAAAACCTTTCTATGTTAAGATAAATCACACACGCACTACTTGTTTTTGTAGATTACATATTGAATTTTCTAACCATTTTGATGCTTATAGGTCTATATGTTTAGATATGCATACTAACAATGATTTGCAGGGTTGTGCCATATGTGCCCCACCAACATCTTCAAGAGACTTCATATCAAGAATTTTATGTGAAAGAGAGGAAGGTCAAATATTCTACAAGAAATTATGCTTGGATGGCACATGTCATCGTTGCGGTGGCTTGCAACATTTGCCAATATGTGAACATATGGAAATAACACATGCGGTTGGAAATGAACTAGTAGAGTTTGGCAAGTATAAAACAGTGGCATACAATACAAAAGATGGTAAAGAAGCAAAGAGGTGTGAATTAGTTATTGAAAAGATTCCAGTGTATCAGTTTATGCCTATATTTTGTGACAGCATAGTGTATGAGTATGCAAGACATGCCCATAGAGCTCGATGGTTGGACTTGCAATTCAAGTTATGCAAGGACACATTTCCAGTTGGTAGCATTGTTTCAGTCATTGACTTTGCAGAGAACTACAGTCTACAGCCACAGCGTGAGGTGCAATCACAATATTACAACTCCACACAGGTTTCTATATTTGTGCACATCGCATTCATTCATGCGAATGATAGTACAGAGGATGACAGAAAGATCATAAGGGAGTATAATTTCTATATTAGTGATGATCGCACACATTCTACGGAGTTCGTGCAAGGTTGCTTTCAGGTGTTCTACAATGATTTGGCTAGAAGGGGCATATCGTTCAGTCAACATATCATATGGTCGGATAATTGTGCATCACAATTCAAGAACTCGCAGAATTTCTATTGGCTGAGTAGGAGGCATAATTTTACAGGTATTCAACATATGTGGAACTTTTGTGAGGCCGGGCATGGAAAGGGGGAGCATGATGGTGTAGGAGCATGTATCAAAAGAGCGATAGCACGAGAAGAGTTAAAGTATAAAGACAATGCAAAGTTGCCAGATGCAAAATTGATTATCAAGTGGTGTAATGCTTCCATGGGTCCAGGTAATGAAGGTAAGTCTTTAGTTCGTAGATTTTTTTGGTTGTTAGATGATACTAACATTGCACCATATGAGGATTGTTGTACACTGACAAGATCAAATGAGATGCACTCTTTCAGAAGCTCAATTGCAGGTTCATGGAGTATCCATACACGAAAGATGTCATGCTTTTGTTCTTCCTGTACAATTCAAGTCTAGGATGAGTGCAAGTCAAAGGAGTGGGTTGACGAATGGCAGTTAAGTTATCTTAGCCCACTTGACACGTATCGACCCCCAACGGCACTGGAACTAACACAGATAGAATCATCAATTGACTTTGACCACATATCAGATTTAGTTCAACCAGGTAATATAGGGCACGTATATGCATCTAATTTCATCTAGTTCAACTAGGTAATGTCATCTTACTTTGTAGTATTTTTGTAATGTTGACTAATTTCATCTAATTTGCTACACATATCAATGTAGGACACGTATATGCAGTTATTGCAGATGAAGATAATGAAGAGGGAACAAATTATTACTTATGTCATTCTGTTGAGGCCAAAAAGAAATTAGAGGCCCCTGTTACAGATGGAGAAAACATCGAATACCCTACAGGATCAGTAGTTATTACTGGAACATGGCTTAGAAGGTACCCACATAAGAGTGTTAATATTTGGCTATTTCAGGACTTTGACATGCATCGAAAGATTCTTCATTACTCAAACCTTGTCGTGGCATCCAATGTTCATTTGATAAAGTATCGGGGTAGACCTTTGAACAAAATATTGTGGAAGGTGCGTGAGTTTGACCATGAAGCAATACTTGACACAATAAAGAGTAGAGTAGATCCGGATGGTTCATTGGATTAATTTGTAAGTATTCACATTGATTTTGTAAAGTTATGTTACATTGAGTTGTAAGTATGCACATTAATTTGTAAGGTTTGTCTTTTTTTATTTCCTCCTACATTTTTACACATATGTACACATTTTTACATCATCATGTTATGCATTTTTGGTGTCCTTATCCTGATGCGACCAAACTCATAACTCACCCTACTAGACACCATTTGATGATCTCTCCAACACTCTGGATCCAGGGCGCCCAATCATGATGATGACCTATATACCATTCTCCCAAGGCGCTCATAATGAATGAAAAGAAGACCAAGGGTGCCCAAGCTTAATAGACTTATTTCTTTCAATTTTGACGATCCAAACTCTTACAATATGACATCCACTTTCATGCCTTTAGATCTTCCTTCACATATAGGGCACCAAATCAATGCATTAAAGTCTCTTGATATTAGGCGCTCATGATGATGAAACTTAGAGCTTTTTCCTTTCCTATGAGCTCATCTAAGATGTTTGAATGATAAGGAGTGCCTCGACCTCTATAATCAAGGTGATTTTAAGTCACTTTGAGTCATTTGGGGTCAGTTTGAGTCTTTGAGTCATGTTGCAAAAAAGTGTCAATGTTGTCAAGTTGCACAAAGCAATTTTTGCATTTTTGGTGTCCTGCTCGTGATGTGACCAAACTGACTATTCCAATGCATCCGGATGGGTACATTTACACTAGGCTTGGTCCTTTTTTTCACCCAAACGTGTCGAAATAGTCGGAGCTACATTGTACCAACGATATCCCTGAAGAGTCCAAAGTGCAAAAAGGCAGCAATCTTTGACGAGATGTTACTCGAAAACTGTGTCACTTAGAAACATTCTGTCTGAGGCAACGTGATCACGTAGAGTGCCTCTACAATAACCTCTCTCAGTTTTTTATAGCTATGAGGCATTTGCCCGTGGTGAAAGGTTTTCTGCTGCCCCAAAAATCATCAGAAGGAGGCAGTGTAAAGTTGCAAAGGGGTGTAACTTTCATCATGATGCGACCAAACTGACTATTCCAATGCATCCAAATGGGTACATTTATGCTAGGCATGGTCCTATTTCTCACCCAAACATATCGAAACAGTCAGAGCTACATTGTACCGATGATATCCCTGAAGAGTCCAAAGTGCAAAAAGGTAGCAATCTTTGACGAGATGTTACTCAAAAACTGTGTCACTTAGAAACATTCTATCTAAGGCAACGTGATCACGTAGAGTGCCTCTACAATAACCTCTCTCAATTTTTTATAGCTATGAGGCATTTGCCCGTGGTGAAAGGTTTTCTGCTGCCCCAAAAATCGTCAGAAGGAGGCAGTGTAAAGTTGCAAAGGGGTGTAACTTTCGTCCTGCTTCTGATGCGACCAAACTAAATATTCCAACGTGTCCGAATGGGTACATTTATGCTAGGCATGGTCCTATTTCTCACCCAAACATGTCGAAACAGTCAGAGCTACATTGTACCGACGATATCCATGAAGAGTCCAAAGTGCAAAAAGGCAGCAATCTTTGACGAGATGTTACTCAAAAACTGTGTCACTTAGAAACATTCTGTCTAAGGCAACGTGATCACATAGAGTGCCTCTACAATAACATCTCTCAATTTTTTATAGCTATGAGGCATTTGCCTGTGGTGAAAGGTTTTCTGCTGCCCCAAAAATCGTCAGAAGGAGGCAGTGTAAAGTTGCAAAGGGGTGTAACTTTCGTCCTGCTCCTGATGCGACCAAACTGACTGTTCCAACGCGTCTGAATGGGTACATTTATGCTAGGCATGGTCCTATTTCTCACCCAAACATGTCAAAACAGTCGGAGCTACATTGTACCGACGATATCCCTAAAGAGTCCAAAGTGCAAAAAGGCAGCAATCTTTGACGAGATGTTACTCAAAAATCGTGTCACTTAGAAACATTCCGTCTAAGGCAACGTGATCACGTAGAGTGCCTCTACAATAACCTCTCTCGGTTTTTTATAGCTATGAGGCATTTGCCCGTGGTGAAAGGTTTTCTGCTGCGCCAAAAATCGTCAGAAGGAGGCAGTGTAAAGTTGCAAAGGGGTGTAACTTTCGTCTTGCTCCTGATGCGACCAAACTGACTATTCCAACGCGTCCAAATGGGTACATTTATGCTAGGCATGGTCCTATTTCTCACCCAAACATGTCGAAACAGTCGGAGCTACATTGTACCGCCGATATCCCTGAAGAGTCTAAAGTGCAAAAAGGCAGCAATCTTTGACGAGATGTTACTCAAAAACTGTGTCACTTAGAAACATTCTGTCTAAGGCAACGTGATCACGTAGAGCGTCTCTACAATAACCTCTCTCAGTTTTTTATAGCTATGAGGCATTTGCCTGTGGTGAAAGGTTTTCTACTACCCCAAAAATCGTCAGAAGGAGGTAGTGTAAAGTTGCAAAGGGGTGTAACTTTCGTCCTGCTCCTGATGCGACCAAACTGACTATTCCAACGCGTCTGAATGGGTACATTTATTCTAGGCATGGTCCTATTTCTCACCCAAACATGTCGAAACAGTCAGAGCTACATTGTACCGACGATATCCCTGAAGAGTCCAAAGTGCAAAAAGGCAGCAATCTTTGACGAGATGTTACTCAAAAACTGTGTCACTTAGAAACATTCTGTCTAAAGCAACGTGATCATGTAGAGTGCCTCTACAATAACCTCTCTCAGTTTTTTATAGCTATGAGGTATTTGCCCGTGGTGAAAGGTTTTCTGCTGCCTCAAAAATCGTCAGAAGGAGGCAGTGTAAAGTTGCAAAGGGGTGTAACTTTCATCCTACTCTTGATGCGACCAAACTGACTATTCCAATGCATCTGAATGGGTACATTTATGCTAGGCATGGTCCTATTTCTCACCCAAACATGTCGAAACAGTTGGAGCTACATTGTACCGACGATATCCCTGAAGAGTCCAAAGTGCAGAAAGGCAGCAATCTTTGACGAGATGTTACTCAAAAATTGTGTCACTTAGAAACATTTTGTCTAAGGTAACGTGATCACGTAGAGTGCCTCTACAATAACCTCTCTCGGTTTTTTATAGCTATGAGGCATTTGCCCGTGGTGAAAGGTTTTCTGCTGCCCCAAAAATCGTCAGAAGGAGGTAGTGTAAAGTTGCAAAGGGGTGTAACTTTCATCCTGCTCCTGATGCGACCAAACTGACTGTTCCAACGCGTCTGAATGGGTACATTTATACTAGGCATGGTCCTATTTCTCACCCAAACATGTCGAAACAGTCAGAGCTACATTGTACCGACGATATCCCTGAAGAGTCCAAAGTGCAAAAAGGCAGCAATCTTTGACGAGATGTTACTCAAAAATTGTCACATAGAAACATTCCGTCTGAGGCAACGTGATCACGTAGAGTGCCTCTACAATAACCTCTCTCAGTTTTTTATAGCTCTGAGGCATTTGCCCGTGGTGAAAGGTTTTCTACTGCCCCAAAAATCGTCAGAAGGAGGCAGTGTATTAAGTCAAGATGAAAGCCTATTCACTCTAGGTGCCTGTTTTTGATCAAATCACACATGCGCCTTGAACAACTCTATCTTTAAGGTGCTTTTCTCTAATCTCTGTAACTCTCGAAATCCACTAAGGTGCAAATTTTACCTCTTGGGCTCAAGATATAGGTTCTTCATCCAAGGTGCCAGAATGGTCCAAAGGTGCATTTCACCTCTAACCTCACCTCTGACCTTACTTGGAGGCACTAAACCTTTTGACATTTCAAGTAACTTTAAGAGAACTATTTTTCCTTAAGGTGGTTCACTCCTTGCAATTGGATGTATGGTACTTGTAACTCATTTGATTGACTTTGTAATGTTTCTTCTTCTCGCAGAGTAGATAAGGATGATATAAGCTTACTTCATGAATCGGAGTAGAAATCTCTCTTGGACTTGGAAAAACTCCCCAAGCATTCAAACTTTTAAGGCGCCAAAAGTGGTCTTTTCTAGAACTTCTCTAGCCATATGCCTTGGGTGCTCAAACCTTCCTTGAACTCCAATTATTCAATCCAGGGTGCTCAACTACCTCCTCAAGGTGCTCTATCTCAAGTATCATTACTCTTCTTAAAGACCTAGGCGCTCATTATGAAGACTCCAATTATCAAGGTTCACTTCAACTTTCAAAGGCGCATTTTGGACTCCAAAGGTGTTAGGTTAAAGCCACTAGGGCGCTAGATACCAAAGGGGGCAAGGTGTTAGAACCTCCTTTAAGATGTAAGAAAATCTCCTCAAGGCACAGCTAAAGGCGCTCCAAACCATACGAAGGCGCTAATATCCACTCTAGGCAGTGTATTAAGTCAGGATGAAAGCCTATTCACTCTAGGCGCCTGTTTTTGACCAAATCACACATGTGCCCAAATCACACATCACCCCATCAGATTGGGGACCCCCTCTTTTCTTGCTCAGGTGCTTTGCACAGGAGTTGTTATGTGTCATTTTGGCCAAGGTTTTTCGGAGCAGTGAAGACATTAGGAAGGGGATGATCGTTTGGATAGTTTTGAATGCTTTATTTCTCCTTGTTTAAACTAGGCGCTCACTGAGGATTGGAGTAGCCTTTGCACCCTCACATCACGTTAATCGACATTTCAGAGGCAATCATAGTATAGGAAGATTTGCGCCTTGAAGAAGAGAGTTATCTGGTGAGCGCTTAGGAGTTCTGGTGCCTAGGGGAAAGGTCTAGGTAGAGCGCCTTCTGACTTTGACAGTGAAGTGCCTTAAGGAGTTGGATGATGTTTTTGCCTAGAGTGGAGATGATGTTTTTAGCGCCTTAAGGATGATGATGGAGCGCCTTGGAGTCAGGTTAGTCTGGAGCACCTTAAGAAGGTAAAGCACTTCAAATGTAAACACAAGTGTTTTGAGCGCCCTAATGAGAAGTTGTCTTGGCACCATAAGTTGTTCAAACGAAGATATGCGCCTTGGATAGTTGCAAAGACCTAATTTAGCGCCCAAGGTTGGAAGACTCTTTGTGAGTGCCCAGTGTTTGAAAGCTCTTTATGTTTGGTGCATTAAAATGAATTTGGCACCTAAGTAGTATTGAAACACTCAACTGAGTGCCTAAAGCCCATGAGAGAAGTGATATGCGCCTTGATAGGAATATCATGGAAGATGAGTTTACTGAATGGCGCCTTCAATGACTTGGTTGATTAAGTGTTTTAGCACCTAGATATGGGATGAATCATTGAGCGCCTTTGGTTGAGATGATGTCAGCACCTTTGAGATTATAACACCTTGGAGTCAAGTTCGAAGGAGCACCTTGAGAAGGTAAAACACTTCAAATGTTTTCAAGGAATTAGAGAAGTCACTTAGTGCCTAGAAGGAATTCCAGAGCAAGAGGGTTGGAGTGCCTTGTTGGAGAAAGATATGCGCCTTGAATGAGAGTTTGTGTGCCTTAACCAAGAATGATGATTGAAGTCACAATCTCATGTTTGTGCGCCTAGGTCTAGAAGCAAGATTTGAGCACCTTAGGATAGGGTTTTTTGCACCTTGTCTTGGAGAGTGAATTTACACCTTGGATGATGTTGAAGCGCCTTGGGATGAAATGCGCCCAAACTTACAAAGGGCCTTCAGTGAGGGAGTTAAAGAGAGTGCTTAGAGGAAGGATAGCCTTAAGATCATCCAAAATGGGTGCCTAGAACTAGAAGGCGCCAATGCATGAGTTCAAGGATCCTCCATTGGAGCGCCTAGCCCAGATGGCTATAGATTGAAAGTTTTAAAGCTAAGTGATGTCTCTTAGGTGAATTCCTAGCCCAGGTGCATGTGTTGGGAAAAACTCTTTGGCTCTGGCGCCTAGAATTGGGAGCTTTGTAAGATGCACCAATTGATGAAACATTTCCATTTTGCGCCTAGAATAGAACTCTCTCACATAGTTGAAATTGACTTGATAGAAGGAGATAAGTCTTAAGGACTAGTTTGGCGCCTCACTTGCCTATCTCACCTTTGAAATGCGCTTTGGTTGATGATCATCATTGATGGCGCCTAGTGAAATGAAAAGCTATTTGCATCTCCAGAGGATCAAAATTGGATTAGGAGATCATCCTTGCAGTTGAGATTGACAGAGAAGTGTTAAAGGAATCACTTCAAATGGGCACCTAAGCTAGTTGAGGCGCATATCAATTCCACTGTAACTCCAGACTGACGCTTAGGATCCAGTCATCTCCTAAGGCGCAGTTCCATTCACCCATGACCTCGCTTGGGGTCTAAAACTTGGAAACTCCTTTGGAAAGCTCCTGTTGCGCCTAGAAGATGAGTTTGGGATATCAACTTGCAAAAGGCTTAGAAACTCTTCAAAGATGTTAGGCACAATCCCATGGCACTGGAGCTCAGTTTTGGTGCCTTCAAGGAATAGCACATGAAGGAACTTGGGAGGTCAGGTGCTTGTAAAAGGGAACACCTTGGAACATCTTCCACAGGTTGAAGTAGTAAGAAAACATCAAGTGAGTCTAGGCGCACTCCCTTCTGTGAACAGTTTAGCTTTGGCGCCTAGCCACAGAGTGAGCCAGAAGAAGTAGTTTGGACATTAGAAGATAGGCGCTCATTCTACAATGAAGCATTCCACCTTCCTAATCAACAAAGATTTGAAAGAATTGACAAAGGAAGTTAAGGCGCACCTTCTACTTGTTTCCACCTCCAGAATGCGCCTAACCTTGAAAGGGGGTTCAAAGATGTTTGTTAGACCTTTTCACTCAAGGCGCTCACCTTAGGCGCACTTTCTAAGTCCTTGTCACCTCAAGGAAACACCTAGTTTGGAAGGTGCTTGCCCTGTTCTCCACTCCTTTCAATTGGTGCCTAGAACACAGAATGCATGAAAGGAGCGCCTAGACTCCGGAGGGCTCATTTGGGCGCCTAGCATTTAAAACACTTTCATAATGATGATGTTTTGGCACCTACTCTTGGAAACAATCCAGAGCATCCATAAACTCTAATTGGCGCCTAATGTTGACAAGGCGCAACTTCAGGAGGAGGTCACCTCAACTTGGCGCCCAAGTCAGAAAAACCTGTAAATCCTTCAAATATGCGCTTACCTTGTGAGGTGATGAGTTGAACATTCCAAATCTTCAAATGTTGCTCAAGTAAGGAAGACATTGTAACATCAAGGCTTCAAGGCCTGTCCTTGTATTTCCATTGAATGAGTTGTACTTCATGCTATTGAAAGCATTTTCCATGTAATAAGACATTGCAAGTTGATTGAATCAAGTAACAAGACAAGTACCCAACTCTAATGTTGTTTCATTCAAATAGTTATCTTGATGTATATCTTTATGTTATTGAAGTAGTTGATGAATTGTTAGCAAGTAAAAGTGTTTAAGTAAGGAAAAATTTTCGTAGAACTAGTTGGGTATCTTACACTTACACCATGCCTATCCATCAAACATCACAATGCAATCAAAATCCTAACAACATGCCCATGATCCAAGATCAAGTGCAATCATGCAAAGATATTATCAATCACAAGCCTATTAAGAATGAACTAGAGTCTTCTAGTACCATACTTTTCCATCAAACACTATCATGTAATCCATGGCCTATCAAGCCTATCAAAGAAAATGTAAACATCCTATGTAATACAATCAGACTTTAAATATTTGAAGTAGCCATCTACAAATATCCATTCAAAAGTGGATTTATAATGCAAGTATGGACGCCATCAATAAAAAAGATTTGTATTAACCAAATATCCATATACGCATACATCAATATCTGTCGATATAAGTATAACATATATACAAAATAGCCATATAGGCTTACAAGAATGCCATATAGGCATACAATGTCAACTATGTACAATACAAAATATATGTCCACAAATGCCATATAGGCATACAACAGAGGAACACAATAAAAAGTCATTCCCCTCTGGCTGGTGAAGAGAATAAATCACGAGCAGCCTTTGATCTTCTAGGGGATGGAGACATGCATGTGGGTGGTCTACTACGAACCTGAGGGCTACTCCTCCTATTTAGTTCTTCCTGCACCTTTACCTGTTACAAAAAAAAGTATAGATATTAATATATAGAAATTGCATGTTATAAAAAAATGAAACATTTAACAAAATAATCACTTACCGCTAACATATAATCTGTCTCCTCGCTTGCCTCAGTAGCAGGAATAGACCCTGGTGATGTCATGTCCTATAGAAACCATCCAGATAGAAATTAAACTTCAAATCAATAATCTTTTGATTTTTCAAAAATAGACAACTATAACAATGAATGTAAATTGAAATTTACTAATTTGCCTCATACCCCTATCAATGCCATAGAGCTATGAATCGCAGAGGCCACACCCTACTCCATTGCCCTATGAACATGGGGAGGTGTATCCGCAGCCTGCATCATCTGGAAATAAAACAACATTATTCAATTACGAAAACTATAATAGTGATGCAAATCATGGCTCCTAACATACACACACGTTCATCTAAACATGGAAGTACACACAATAAAACACACAAATCACATACAAAAATTTAGTAAGTACAATTCATTCATTAAACTATTTATTTTATTACCTCCGTAAAGCTTTGAAGTCCACCACCGCTAGCAGGTGTTGCCATGAAATTTACAGTGTTAACCTATTCAACATCCAAAATTAGAAATTAGAATACCATTCATATAACGATGCTATTCACATGTAATATTTATAATTGTTTACTAGTTACATACCTTGACAGTAGATGATCTAGTGAAAAATGTAGGTGGAGAACCACTGAAAACTGCATCAACGCTATGACCCTGAAATTTTATTAAAATCATCAATTTAAATTAGTTAATCTTGTATTTCAAAAATAAAATTTAATAAATTAAACTCAATAAACTTGCTAATATTTACCTGAGTATCAAGGCCGAAAGTCTCACTCAGGAGGGCTTCTGTCATCACCATCTGCTCAGCTGCAGATGTAGCCTATGCACCTACGTCCTGACTGTCCATGGGGTCATAACCATAGGCTGACCCGCAAGCCTGGCAAGTATGCAGTGGGACCCTACTCCTCGCACTATCTCCCAACCCACTCTGTGTTGCAGGATCGGCATGCTCTATGATGCTCTGGGTCAAGGCACTAATCGACCTCAGTGTATCGACCTCAACACTCTCCTTCACAATGGAAGGGATAGAAACATGCTCGTGGGCTGGTCTGCTGATTACTCATCTCACTACCCGCTGTGGGTCAAGACGTGCCCCTGGTCTATCCTGTGCTGAGCCCCCACCTCTACCTTGGAAGTCCTGCATATCAAAATAGTTTGGCACTTTATTGAGGACAAACTCGTAGTAGAGTTTCCTCAAAAAGTATTGCGGGACCTCATTGTTATTACATGGAGGATGGTCAAAAACCATCCACCACCTCTGCCCGAAATTGTCCCTTATCGCTTGGTTGTTGCACCAATGGATAGGGAACCTCTTGCATGTAATGGGTGGAGATTGATTTGTTTGTGGGTTTGTGAAAATTGAACACAAGTCTACTTTTGTAATTTGTAATTTTTTGACATCTTGGTATGACAATTTATCTGCATAGTAATCTCTAAACTCTCTCTTTTTATCAGTCCAACTAGTTATTTGCTTGCTAATTGAATTTACATTTGATAACATAGACTCAAGAGATTCGGCAAGCGTGGACCTATGCAAGGTTGAAGTGGAAGGATCTTTCAACCTTGCAATTATATCTTCAATTTGTTTTTTGTTGTTTTCAATTTCCCCCATTATATTATCTTGTGTTCCAGGGGCATGTCAAGGAATGAATGGAGGAGGTTGTTGTTTTGCTGGTATTTCTTCCTCAAGATTTTGTGGATTTTGAGGAGGAGGAGGAGGAGGAGGTGCATTAACATTTCCTACAATTAATGAAATATACATCAAAAATCAACAAAAACCTACCTATTTAGGAAGAAATTCAAACAAAAAAATAAAGATAACTCACCCCTTTGGCGTGCTCGACGTCGTGGCGGCATTTCGGCGATGAATTGACAAGCCTTTTGTGTTGATTGGCGTTTTGTAGAACGCGAGCGTGTTTTCGAGGGTTTTGAAGCCGCGGGCGGAGGAAAAAATAGAATGAAATTAAAATGACTATTTTTTTTAATTTATAGAGCTTTATAACGCGAGCGCGTTATAACGCACTCGCATTATGGCTCAATAATGATGAGCCTAAGGATTGTCATTGCCAAGCCATAACGCGAGCGCGTTATAACACGCTCGCGTTATGACTTAAATTTTTTTGAAAATTTTTTGGCCACTTTTTGGCCCCCCATCTTTTTGCACTTACCCATGATGTTGGTTGATAATGACACATGTGAGGCATGACTAGCTAATCCGTAGATAGATAGGCCTCCTCATTGCATCCTTAGCCTTTACAAGCACTCAAGGCCATGCACAAGGTTTAATTAACTTATTAGTGTTTTTACCCCAATGTTTTAGTTTTAGTTATCACTTATTAATGTAACTCTGCTACTAGTTCCCCTGGCAGCCACTTGCGGGCCCTGGGCCCATAGAGAGCCACTCCAGATGACCATTCTAATTCCTAGACCTTGTTCATCTCATTTGACTAAACGAGGCATACAAAAAGACTAAAACACTGAAATATAAATTTAAAATAGTCAAGATGAAAAATATGGTCTACAAGACCCAAACTCTCGTGGGTAGTATAATATGTTGAAAATGGCCTTTTGCCAGTTAGATCAATTGCATAATAACTCCTGTGACCCCGATTTAAATAGTCTTCACACAGGAATGCATGGATATTAAAAGAAAAGCATGACAAAAAGGGTATAGCAAGTCTTTTCACAGCCAAATTTTGCATATTGTTTACCATATTTAACATGGCAAAATAAAATGTTAAAAAGAATTGCAAAAGAGATCTCTTAATCATTTTCTCCTTTAGAAGTTCACTTTTTCCGTGACAAATATTTTTAATTAAAATTATGTGACCAAATTTCAATGCACGACACAACATGATGGATCTAATGTATTTTAGTGCCGTAATATTCATTACTCAAAGTCGATGGTTTTCCCAAGGCTGGTGTTTAAGTAGAAAATGACCATAATGCTCAAAACAAGACCCACTCCATTTTCTTAAGAATATTTGTCAAAAAGGAACTCTGCAGATAGTCAACGTGTAACACAGGGATTCCATGGGGCTGAGATCTCTTCAATCTCTATCATGCATCCTAGTTTTTTTTGTGTATAGCTGCCCTCATTATATTCTCAATAAGATTGAACCCCAATTTCTTACCTTAAAATTATAAGTCAGAAATCACATGCTCTATTTTTTTTCTTTTTAAATCATTTTATTTAAAGAATTCAGGAAATAGTTCTGCAAGTTCAAAATAGATTTCAGGTAAGAGGTAACGTAATATCTTGCATTGAAATAAGTTTTGGCATAATCTTTCAAACGTAGAAATGGATTTTTAGTTTTTTTCTGTGCATAAAGAAATTGCAGCAAACAGGTTTTAGTTATAACAAAAGGGTTCCATGGAGTTTAGATCTCTTCACTCTCTAACATGGCATCCCAATTTTGTATGACTAATTTCATTAGATCCTCAACAAGATCAAACCCTCATTACCCAAAAATTATAAACAGAATCCCACATAATATTCTATCTAATGAATGTATGGTTGCTCTCACTATATTGTATCTAACGAATGAGGACATAGTTATGAGTTTAAAGAATAAATTCTAGGAAGGAGATAATGTAAATATCTTGCATTGATATACATTTTGGCTTATTTTTCCATGCAGCCATGAGGTTTTAGTTTTCTGTGGTTAATTAAATTGCAGCAAATATATTCTAGTTTTTGTGCTGAAAAAGCAAGGACCTGAGGGAAATACCTCATATCTAGCACACTCCCCTCTCAGTGCACCTCAACCTTGAAATCTGATACGCTTGCACAGTGCTATGGTCGCACCCCTACACTTCAGTGCACCTCTGATCTTCTAATTTGATCGCTTCCCTGAGTCAATCTGTCCCCTGTTTCTTCTGAGTTTTTTTTTCTCTCTCTATCTTTCTATGTTTTAATGCCTCTTCTTTTTTTTTCTTCTCCAAAATGCGTTGACTCTCCTCTATCCCTTCTTTGCGCTCCATCAAATAGATTTTTTTTGCATTTATTTACCACCCACTCTCCCATGACCATCGTATGGCATGCGGAAGATATTTTTAAATAAAATAATATATCAATCCCCTCCTCCATAAATTTGATCACCCACTCAGAGATATTTTCTCCATTTAATTTTTTTACCAACACTCATCGCCAGCACATCAAGGAGGTTGTTACATCCTACCCCCTAGGACTAGGCTTACTCTTGGAAGCCAGCAAACGCTAAGATGTATCCAAAGCACACACTAGACCAAAAAAAACTTGATACAATCAAAGGAAACCATGGAGAAAAAGTCAACAAATGGATTGGCAACTACACATGACCATAAGGTAATCTAGACATTACTATTAGGTAACCATATGATAAGGTAACAACATAGAACACTCCACTAGCAGGGTACAATGGCTAGGGTAGGGTATAGGGCCTGTGACTATCTCCAGTAACCACCATCGGGGATAATAAGAGTATGCTCAAGCCTGTGAATCCAGGCAGAGTCGATACTTAGTACCTGCAACACTCCAAGCACACATCAAGGTACCTATACATATATATACATCATATAGCCTAAACAACAACAATCATGTAAGCAAGAAATCCATCATAAGTAATAATAATGTCCACATCATAATAGTATCGAGATTGCACATCACCGGTGCCAATACAAAATAATAACAAGATGCGTAATCCAAAATAAAGTATATAGTCATCCAAGTCCATCAAGATAAGAAAAACATAATATGAACACATGGGTCATTATATCCCCTAGAAGTCTGTAAAAAGATGTGCATAAAGGTCTCTCATCCTCAATGCATCTTCCCAAGATGCTGAGGACTCACCATCAGGATCCCATTGGACCCTTACCTGCTCTATTTCCTGACCCCTGAGGGTCAACCTCTAATGCTGAAGGATGTGTATGGGTTCCAAAGAAAGCTTCCCGTCTACCTCAGCCTGCAAAGCAGTCCAATCAAGAACATGGGTCACATCAGGAATATACTATCTAAGAACTGAAACATGGAACACATCGTGGATGCGTGATAGACTCAGTGGTAATGCAAGGCGATAGGTAATAGGACCAATCCTATTAAGGATCTCAAAAGGTCCAACAAAATGAGGAGCCAGCTTCGAACCTTTCCCATAATGAATGGGGCTCTTCCACGGACGAACTCTCAAAAACACACGGTCACCTACCGAGAAGTGGCGATCCAACCTACGAGCATCAGCATACTTCCTCTGTCGATCCTGAGCTGTAGCCAAATGCTCTTTGATCTGCACTACCTGCTGCTCCATATCTTGAAGCATCTCTGGACACAAAATAACTCGATCCTCTAAGCGATCCCAACTCAATGGAGTGCGACATGGCCTACCATACAAGGCCTGGAAGGGAGACATACCAAGAGAACTGTGATACCCATTGTTATAAGCAAACTCCACTAGGTACAAATAGTCCTCTCAACGAGACTGCTGATCCATAATGTACATCTGAAGCATATCCTCTAAGACCTGATTAACCCACTCCGTCAGTCCATCAGTCTCGGGATGGTATACAGAGCTAAAATTAAGCTGAGCTCCCAAAGCATGCTATAGAGAAGTCCACAAAGTTGAAGTGAACACTGGATCACGATCGTAAATGATCCTATGAGGAATACCATGTAGACGCACAATATCCTCCATAAACACTTGAGCTACGGATGATGCGGTGTAGGAAGATCTCATGGGTGAGAACTGTGCCACCTTGGACAACTTGTCCATTGTGACCATAATAGCATCATGATGACATGAAGACATAGGTAGCCCCACTATAAAATCTAGAGATATCATATCCCACTTCCATCCAGGGATGGAATGAGGCTGTAATGATCCTGCTGGGTGCTGATGCTCTGTCTTCACTCGCTGACACTCAAGACACCGAGCCAAAAAATCAGCAATATCTCATCGCAAACCTGCCCAATGATAAAACTGTCAAAGATTGGCATGCATCTTCGTGACACTCGGATGAGCTGAATAGGGTGCATGATGGGCCTCTGATAAAATCAAGGAATGAAGATCACCAGAATCTGGAACATAAATAAGACCAAGATGTCGCAAAAGTCCATCAGACTCGAGTGAGAAACCTACAAACCTGCCCTCAAGGACTCTTCCTGACTCAATCTCTGCTCTCACCTCATGATACCAAGTATCACTAGGAAGTGACTCCAAAATATGTCTCCGCAAATCCACTCCAAGAGACAAAAGTGAAATCTCATGTCTCCTCCTACTCAAGGCATATGCAACAACATTCTCCTTACCCTGAATTAGCGAACCTCAAAGTCGTACTCACAGAGGAACTCCATCGAATGGCACTACCGAGCATTCAAATTCAGCTAAGTGAAGATATACTGCAAACTGTGATGATCACTATGGAACTCAAACCGATGTCCCAAAAGGAAATGTCTCCAACGTACAAGTGCATGGACGATAGCCACTAACTCTAAATCATGGGTGGGGTAGTTCAGCTCATGATCCTTGAGCTTACGGGACTCATATGCAATCACTCGTCCCTTCTGCATGAGAACTGCCCCCACACCCTCCAATGAAGCATCGATGCACACTACAAAATCACCTGTAGGATCTGGCAATACCAGGATAGGTGCACTAGTTAGGCCATCCTTAAGAGCTTGAAATGTTGACTCATAATGATCTGACCACACAAACTTCTTCCCTTTCCGCTGAAGAGAAGTGATGAGATGGGCTACCTGAGAGAAATCTCTCACAAATCGTCGATAGGAACCCGCCAATCCCATGAAACTGTGAACCTTGGTCACATTCGTTGGTGCTAGCCAATCCACAATAGCCTGAATCTTAAAAGGATCCACTAAGATACCCTCTCCTGAGATGATGTGACCTAAATATCTCACCTCAGTCTGGAAGAACTCACACTTTGCCAAATTGCCAAACAACTGATTATCCTGCAAGCACTACAACACTTACCACAAATAGCCTTCATGCTCCTCCATAGTCCTTGAATAAATCAAAATATCATCAAGGAACATGAGAACAAACTAGTCAAGATAGGTGCAAAACACCCCATTCATCAAACTCGTGAAAACTGATGGAGCATTGGTCAACCCGAAAGGGACAACTGTGAACTCATAATGCCCATAGTGTGTACAAAATGCTGTCCGATGAATGTCTGCCTCATGAATGCAAAGCTGATGGTATCCTAACTTCAGATCTATCTTGGAGAACACCTTGGCTCCCCTCATTTGATCAAACAAATCATCTATTCAAGGCAACGGGTATTGATTCTTCACCGTCACTTTGTTCAACTGGTGATAATCAATGCACAAGTGAAGAGATCCGTCCTTCTTCTTCATGAAGATGATAGGTGTACCCCCAGGAGATACACTAGGATGAATGAAACCCTTCTCCAGTAACTCCTCTAACTGCAACCGCAACTCACCCAACTCTTGAGTAGTCATGCGATACGATGCCTGAGAAATAGGCTCCGCACCAGGAATGGGATTGATACAGAAGTCTATGTTGTGCTTAGGCGGCATACTTGGAATATCACTCAGAAAGACATTTGCAAACTCCTGAAGAATAGGATGATCACCAAGAGATACCTCCTGAATCCCACCCTCAGCAAGATCACTAATTGAAATAGCGAACATATGACAACCTTTCCGCATGACATGCTTTAGCTGCATAGCTGAAATCACACGAAGAGAAATGGGTCTTTGAACCCCAACTAACTCAACACACTCCCCAACATCATCAACACACTGAACTAACTTACACCAACAATCTATACTGGCTAGGTGGGTCTCCAACCAATCCATGCCTAAAACAATCTCATAGGACCCCAAAGGCAACACACAAAGATCCACTGTGGTAGTGAAGGTGCCCAAATCCAACACACAACCATGAACAAGGGAGTCTACAACCACCTTGGATCTAGTAGCTAACTCAACCTGCCAACCAACGTCTTGCCTTGCCACCACAAGTCCACAACGCTCCACGAGAAAAGGAGAAATGAAAGAATCTGAAGCTCCTGAATCAAACATGATAGATGTGGTAATCCCACATAACACACCTGAATACTTGACTATAGTGCCCTGATGCTCAGCCTGATAGTTATCAACCACCTTAAAAAATCTATGTGATCTGCCAGCCTCACCAACTGTACGCTTTGAAGTAGCCTATCTCTGACTACCTCCAGCCACTGATCTTTGAGGACTCTGAGCAGCTATATGACCATGCTGCCCACAAGCATAACAACCACCCCTGCCAAAACCTCAGCTTGAAAATGGTGCACATGACTGCTGGGATCCACCACTCCTAGAACTCTACTGAGCACTCTGAAAACTCTGTGATGGACCACTCTGCTGCCTACTCCGAGAGCGATGACATGAATGATCTCTAGCGAACAGAGTACCAGGATTCTGTCCACTCTATTGAGACTGAGTAGGCCTATGCCTCTAACGCTGACCATGTCTAGGAGGTATAGTATGAGATCTAGATGGTCCAACTCCCTGAGACTATGGAGGTATAGTATGAGATCTAGATGGTCCAACTCCCTGAGACTATGTACCCCGAGCAGCTGATCTTGAAGGAGGGGCACTAAAATTCTGAACACCTACCTGACCACCAAAACCCCTAGTCAAATTCTCCTCTATCAACCTCACCTTCTCCACGGCAACCTCTAAGGTCTTCAGCTCAAACACACGAACACCACCACTGATACGGGAATTCAAGCCCCTGATGAAATGTTGTACTAACATTGGCTCATCATCAGAAATGCTAGCATATTGTTTCAGCTCAAAGAAGCAGTACTCGTACTGATCTACTATCATAGTCAACTGACGAAGTTCATGGAACTCATCAGCACATCTTTGTCGATAGTAGTCTGAAAGAAATCGTGCACGGAACCTCTATAAGAATAGTCCCCATGACACGAAAGTAATATCTAGGTGAAGCTTTTGCTCCTCTACTCTCCACCATGTAGATGGAAAACCTCTGAGATGCATAATGGTACATCGAGCTCTAGTATTGCTACTATAAGGATACATATTAAAGCATCGATTGAGATTGATCAACCAAGTCTCTACCTCGGTACCTATAACAGAACCATCAAAAGTAGGGGGATGAGCCCTAAGAAGATCCCTCATGTGACCTGTAGTAACACTGTCTCCATCCACCCTATCCCTCACAACAACTACTCTCGAATGATCCGGACTACGAGAACACTCACACTCAGCTCTAGCATCCTGACCATCCTGACGAGAAGGGTGTGACTTAGCCTCATGAGATACCTCCTAGTGAGGTCCTAAACAGTCCAAAATCTATTGTAAAATAGTGAAAACATGAGCATCCTCGAGCCCTTCGGCTTGATTCTCAATATGCGGTTCCTCTTGACGCTCACCTTGATTGCCCTGATTGGCATCATGCTAGGTGCTACATCGAAGAACCGTGGCTATACCTCTAATTCTACCTCTGGCTCTACCTCTAGGAGGCATCCTAAAGAAACAAAGAATACATCAAAATAGATCATCACAAGGATGACCTATAAATCATATTAAGGCATGAAAGCATAACAACATGACTATAGAATAATATAACAAGCTCACGCCAAACACAGCAAAACATAGAAGGCTCAAGTATGCCAAATATCCCAGTGTGTGAACATGGGCTCTGATACCAGATGTAACATCCCACTACGTAACCCCGAAGGGTAAGAGCCAAAAGGGGACAAGCTAATTTTTTTTTTTACATAAGTAGACAGCATACACATATTTGGTTGCCAATATGATAGATCAATAACATTCATTTTAAACACCAAAGCAAATGTTCCTAATCCCATCTAATAAAAACATGAATCCATAAGCATAAAATATAGGTAGATCCAATACCCACACCGGAATTTGTAAAGCAATAAAGGAACATCACATTACTTCTCATTAAATACAATGATTACAACTTCTCTTCTAAGAGAGTTAAATTGCATAACTACATATACAATTACAATGATATATTCCAAAATATGATACAAGTACATAACATAGTCCTGAGTATGATACAAAGACTGAATAGATACAATAACTGAATGAAGTAATGGAGAGAGAGATCATCTCCAACTAGTGCTCCAAACCTGTTCACCGGTCCCCAATGTTGGTGGCAACACCTCCCAACCATGTGGACTCTTAAGAGACCACCCCACCATGCTCAGAGATAGTCACAAGGCCCAAACAGATGAACAACAATAAGGGGGTACAAGATGGCCAACACTCACATCAAACACATAGCAGACACGAAGAACAGTGCTTACAATCAAAGTCATAATATAGGTGTACTCATCTAAGTCATAAGTCGAGTACTACTCACGACTCCTAAGGTGCTAGATAATAGAGTGTAATCATATGGAGTGTCATCATATGTGCTCGAAGGGATGGCACACATGGGACCAAGTACCTCTCATACAAATGAGGAGACTCAATCGTGCTTAAATCCACGCCCCGCAGACGGATGACTCAATGCCCCGTAGACGGATAGGCCTTCTCATTGTATCCTTAGCCTTTACAAGTGCTCAAGGCCATGCACGAGGTTTAATTAACTTATTAGTGTTTTTACCCTAATGTTTTAGTTTTAGTTATCACTTATTAATGTAACTCTGCTACTAGTTCCCCTGGCAGCCACTTGCGGGCCCTGGGCCTGTAGAGAGCAACTTCAGATGACCATTCTAATGCCTAGACCTTGTTTATCTTGTTTGACTAAACGAGGCATATAAAAAGACTAAAACACTGAAATATAAATTTAAAATAGTGAAGATGAAAAATATGGTCTACAAGACCCAAACTCTCATGGGCAGTGTAATATGTTGAAAACGGCCTTTTGCTAGTTAGATTAGTTGTGTAATAACTCTTGTGACCCCAATTTAATCAGTCTTCACACAGGAATGCACAGATATTAAAAGAAAAGCATGGCAAAAAGGGTATAGCAGGTCTTTTCACAACCAAAATTTACATATTGTTTACCATATTTAACATGGCAAAATAAATTTTAAAAAGAATTACAAAAGGGATCTCTAAATCGTTTTCTCCTACAGAAGTTCACTTTTTCTGTGACAAATATTCTTAATTAAAATTATCTGACCAAATTTCAATGCACGACACAACACGATGGATCTAATGTATTTTAGTGCTGTAATATTCATTACTCAAAGTGGATGGTTTTCCCAAGGCTAGTGTTTAAGCAGAAAATGACCATAATGCTCAAAACAAGACCCACTCCATTTTCTTAAGAATAGTTGTCAAAAAGGAACTCTGTAGATAGTCAACGTGTAACACAGGGATTCCATGGGGCTGAGATCTCTTCAATCTCTATCATGCATCCTAGTTTTTTTTGTGTATAGCTGCCCTCATTATATTCTCAATAAGATCGAACCCCAGTTTCTTAACTTAAAATTATAAGTCAGAAATCACATGCTCTATTTTTTTTTCTTTTTAAATCATTTTATTTAAAGAATTTAGGAAATAGTTCTACAGGTTCAAAATAGATTTCAGGTAAGAGGTAACGTAATATCTTGCATTGAAATAAGTTTTGGCATAATCTTTCAAACGTAGAAATGGATTTTTAGTTTTTTTCTGTGCATAAGGAAATTGCAGCAAACATGTTTTAGTTATAACAGAAGGGTTCCATGGAGTTTAGATCTCTTCACTCTCTAACATGGCATGCCAATTTTGTATGACTAATTTCATTATATCCTCAACAAGATCAAACCCTCATTACCCAGAAATTATAAACAGAATCCCACATAATATTCTATCTAATGAATGTATGGCTGCTCTCACTATATTGTATCTAACGAATGATGACATAGTTCTGAGTTTAAAGAATAAATTCTAGGAAGGAGATATGTAAATATCTTGCATTGATATACATTTTGGCTTATTTTTCCATGCAACCATGAGGTTTCAATTTTCTGTGGTTAATTAAATTGCAGCAAATATATTCTAGTTTTTGTGCTGAAAAAGCAAGGAACTGAGGGAAATACCTCAGATCTGGCACACTCCCCTCTCAGTGCACCTCAACCTTGAAATCTGATATAATTTCCTAGTGCTATGGTCGCACCCTTGCACTTCAACGTACCTCTGATCTTCTAATTTGATCGCTTCCCTGAGTCAATCTGTCCCCTGTTTCTTCTAAGTTTTTTTTCTCTCTATTTTTCTGTGTTTTAATCCCTCTATTTTTTTTTCTTCTCCAAAATGCGTTGACTCTCCTCTATCCCTTCTCTACCCTCCGTCAAATGGATATTTTTTTGCATTTATTTACCACCCACTCTCCCATGGCCATCATATGGCATGCAGAAGATATTTTTAAATTAAAATAATATATCAATCCCCTCCTCCATAAATTCGATCACCCACTTAGAGATATTTTCTCCATTTAATTTTTTTACCAACACTCATCGCCAGCACAACAAGGAGGTTGTTACACAATCTGTAGAGAAGAGGTCAATCACAATAGGGAGAAATCATTTTTCAATGATTTTTTTGTTAAAATTTTATCATCTTGACATAGGAAAAGTTTAAATTTATATCAAATTTACCCGACAAGAAAAATAATCATGTGTCTTACATTAGAGAAAACTAAAATAAAAAACCATAAATGGATCACAAAATTAGTGGCTTACATTAGACATAGGGATTTAGAAGATTGATATCACCTAATCCCAACATCTATTTTGTCTTCAGCGAGAATCCAACCATGAATTTGTGTAGTGGAGGAACATCTTCAACATTAATAAGTTCTTTCAACCATAAAATCAAATTTGACTATTACAGAGAACATGATGAAACAACAAGAAAGTCAACAAAGAAGTGAAAACCATTTTGAAGTGGGCAATTGGGTATTTTTCAATCTACAACCATACAAATATGAGTCTCCCAAGAAGCAAAAGAAGGATAACATCCTAGCACCCAAATATTATGGTCTTTACAGAATACTACAATAAATTGGTAGTGTAGCATAGAAAGTAGAGCTCTCACTATGTTTGAATAAGGTCATTGGCGATAAAACTCTAGTATAGGAAGAGCTTCCATATCTTGATGAAGAAGGAACAATAGTTAGTGTAGCATAGAAACTAGAGGTCTCACCATGTATGAATAAGGTCATTGGAGATAAAACTCTAGAATAGGAAGAGCCTCCAAATCTTGATGAAGAAGGAACAATAGTTTTGGAACTAGAGGCAATATCCAAACAAGGAGTATGGGGCTACAGACTAAGATAATTATCAAATATCTCATCAATTGGAACAATTTACCACATGAAGATGCAACTACATGGGAAGATAAAGAATTCATTGAAAAGTATTGACAAATAAGTGTTAAGGATAATGGTTCTTTGAAGAGGGTGTACATTAGGCCCTTAATCCAATGGATGTAGTGGGACATGTGATGGTAGACTTGGGCTTACATAATCCTTAATTTAATATTGTGATAGCTCCTAGGTATAGTTTAATTAGAGGCTTGGTAGTCCTACATTAAGATTAATGGTTTACCCTTCCATTATGTTATTAAGATTAGGTTCATATATAGAAGATAGTAAGTAGTTACAGTGAAGGACACAATTTGAAAATTTTGTTCTTGTTAAAAAAATGGAGGTTAACCCCTTGAAGTGTCTCAATTTATGTCAAATAAATTGCTCTATTTCAATCTTGAAATCTTGTGGATGTGATATATATTTGTGGACATTTTTCTCTTTGACTAAGCATTATCATGACACCCAAATTCCCTTTAAAAGAGGTATAATTTATAGAAGATATCCAAATTCTTCATTAAAAAGCACATCAAATATTGATGCAAGAAGACATCCAACTAGTAACTTTTAGATCTAAACAAAATAAAATATTTTGTAATGATGTTAGTTGATAATGAGACATGTGAGGCATGACTAGATAGGTCCAAACAACCTTAAGAAATTTAAGGGAAATAGAATGGCTTGGGGTTGGACTTTCTGATTCATACTTTGTCGGCCTATAAGTAGTTGTTACTACTTCATGAAATCCTTGGGTCTATTTATACAAAGCATGTTTTGCCTTGTAATTCATAACCTATTGCGATTTTAGTTAGAGAGGGAATTTCAGATTTACCTGTAAAAGAAAACACTGGGAATGATGTGCTTCAAAATAGACATCATATTATTGATGCTTCGATTGTAAGAACTATGAAGAGAAGAAAAGTATTAGCTAACAAGGAGTTAGTGATGCAATGCATTGAGCAGGTTAAAGACATGTTCAAGCTAGATATGAAGGAAATTAAAAAGAGAATTGGTAATCTGATAGATAGGGACTACTTAAAGAGGGATAATGAAAATCCTGACACATACAATTATGTGCCTTGACATTGGTTCAGAGAAGAGGTCAATTTGATATTTCTGGATTTTGATACTTACCAACTTATTCTATCATGAACTTTCTAAGATTCTTCATAGTTGAGTTCTCTTGCTGGTTTTTAATTTATCAGAAAGGGGAGAGTTATTTTATTGATTAATGCTAGATAGCAGGTAACCTCACTGTTTGTTCCTTTTTATTTTTTTCAACACATGATTTTCTTTCTTGTTGAGAAAGTGAAAAGATATAATATGAATAATTGATTTACTCTCAATATATTCTACGTCACAACCCTTCCCAAGTTGTGAGAACTTACTCTATTTTTTACTACTTGTTTCATAAAACTATCATATAATGTTCTTTTTTTTTTAAGAAGCTATCAAATCATCACCTAGCATATCTCATCGTTCTAGAGGCCTTATACAGTGGCATTAAGGGGATGACTATGTGACCGTGTTCATAAAAACTAAAAAGAGATGACATATAAATTTTAAATTTATCAAGTAAGTGTTTTACATTTAAAATATAGCCAACATATATTTTTATTAAATGAATGCACCTAAAAATATAAAAAATATATAACTGGCATGCTTTTTACACCGAGAGGCCTAACCTACAGTACAAGGTGGAGTGTGTAATGGCTTGAGCATGTTAACAAAAACAAATTTAAAAAAGTGCCACGTAGTGGTGAGTACCTACCTTGTAGTGTTGTAACTATAGTATGTGTTTTAGTTGTAATTATAGTTGTGTTTTAGTTTTAATTTTTTAATTCATTAGGTAAAATTAAAATTTACTTTTTATCAAACCAACAAAATTGTTATTATTTATAGTTACAATATTAATAATAATATTAATTGTATTATTAATATTTATTATAAAACTTGATATATTATCTTAATTGATATTATAGTATTATAATATATTATAATATTAATTGATATAATATTTGACTTAATTTTTTTCTTTAGAATAAATAATTGTTGTATGGACAAATTGGATTCCAATACTGTTAAACAAATATATTTTTTTAAAGCATAGATATCTTAAATACATCCATTAAAAAACCCCACAATATCAGTCTCGAGGCTCCTATCTATTCTCAATAACAATTTCAATATAGGCACCTCAATATCCGCATCTATAGATGTATTTAAGATATTGTGCTAGGTTAATAATTTTATTGATTTATTACAATATATATATATATATATATATATATATATATATATATATATATATATATATATATATATATATATATATATATATATATATATATATATATATATATATATATATATATATATATAGTGAGGAGCTAAAATATATGCATATTACTATATAATGCTAGTTTTACTTAAATAGTTTTGCATTTAAAGATTGAAGAATCCTAAAAATTAGTTTTTAATTTAATCCAAATGAAATGAAAAACTTGATTAAAATTTTCTAATTGAATTAATTCCCATCCAAAAAATCTTTAATCCTTTTGGGATGCAACTACAACTCTTAGCTCTAACAATTAGTTTTTAATGGAATATTTTTCAATAATTTAATCCAAATGATACCAAAAACTGAATTATATTTTTTTAATAGACTTAATTCTCATAGCAAAAATCTAAAACAAAGGTCATTAAACTAAATATTAATTTTCTTTGTGGCTTTTAAAGATTGAAGAACTATAACCCTAGCCCTCATTATGCTAAAATAAAGTAATTTACCTTGTCGTTATTTTTCTTTTCTAGCCTTCATTAAACTAAAGTAAATAATTTACGTGTGGCTAATTTTTTTAGTTTTCTATATGGGATGAACGAAAAACTCAATTATAATCTTTTAAAGGAATTAATTCCCATACTAAAAATCTTCATTATATTAATATTCTTTGTGGCTTTTAAAGAAACGTAAATAATTTACCTCCAATTAATTTTCTTTGTAGTTTTAAAAGATTTGTTTATGCAAAAAAGTATTTAAAAAATATAATTTATAGGTTCCATAATTTAAAATATTTAAAAAATTATAATTTATAGGTTCCATAATTTAAGCTACACTTTAACTGTAATTTTATTTTTATTTTCTCTGTTTCTTGAGTGTAGTGGGGATACGGCAGCAGTACATCTTGACAGTAGTGTGCAGGTGTTTTGGCATGGATTTTATTGCTTTCAGCTATTTGAGTGGGGCAGTTTCTAGTGTTTTGAGGGTCCACGAAGGTTGGATTTTGTGGTGGGGTGCTCCAACTCCTTTTTGGTGATTCTTCTCAGTGGTATTTTTGTTCCTTGGCTCGTAGGTCAACCTTAGGGCTCTCTGTTTTTTGGCCAAGGGTTTGGTTTTTTTTTGCCCTGAAGTCATGGGGTTTTCTATAGGTCTGTTTGATGGACCTAAGGTGTGTTTTCAGGAGGCTCTCAATAGGGAGGATCCCTCTTCTTCAAAGTTAACTCAGGATTTGAATGAAGAGCGCGTGGATTTGTTTGGAGGCCCACAAGTTTCTAATGTGAACGATTGCCTCGATAGGAGCCAAGAAAGGCCTATTTTGGTAATTCAGCTAGAATCTGTGGAGGAGGATGTGACTTATTTGACAAATCATGCCTTAATTTGCAAGCTTGTGGGGATCCGTGTTTCTCTGTCGTTCATCGAATCATGGACAAGAAGTACCTAGAATGTTGTAGGCGACATGGAGGTAATGATAGCAACAAATAATTATTTTCTGGTGGTGTTCTCAAATTTGTTGGACCACAATAAGGCATTTGAAGGGGCCTATGCTTCCAAAATTAGATTGGGCTTTTTATTAAGCCTTGGCACATAGGATTTAATCCAACGGAGGAGCTCCCTTCTAGGATCCCGATGTGGGTTTGACTTCCTTGGTTCTCGCTAGAATTCTATAGGAATGATATTCTACATGTGGGTGCGATGTTGATGGGCAAGCCAGTGGGTCCTTCACAATAGACATTGGATAAAAAAGTAATTTCTTTTTCTCACATTTGTGTTGAAATTGATTTAAACAATTCTTTGTCAGACTCTATAGAAATTTGGTTAAGATCTTCCCCTTGGACTCAATAGTTGGATTATGAGGCTCTCCCTTTTCAGTGTCCTATCTACCATGAGTATAGGCATTTACCAAAGAAGTACCCTAGAATTAACTGTGTAGGGACTCATTCTGATAAGCCTTCTAGGCCTACTCCTAGGATGGATAAGGGGAAAGCCCCTACTATAGAAGGTGAGACAGATAGGGAGGTGTTTATTTCAGTAAAGCCCTAGAATAAAGGCATAGGCTAGAAGAGGACTCTCAAAGATAGGTAGTTGGATGGATTGTAAAACCATTTTTATGCCTTAGGTACGAAAGATCAAAAGAGGATGATCCTAGAGGAGTTGCAAGAAGGGCTAGGCCCCTTGGGGATGGCTCAGGAAGGCTTAAAGGAGGTTGACATTTGTGATAACATTTAGAAAGTGGTTACCGGTTCACATATGGAAATAGATCAGGTTCCAGTGGTGGTAACTAAGGTAGTAGTGGCAGAAGCTAGTTTGAGTCAAGACCCCTTAAGCCTAGCTTTGGCAAAGCCAACTCAATCTCCTCATGTTGGTAGTAGTGCCCAACCCTCTCTTGGGATCTAGCAAAAGAATCTCAAAAAGGTTGTTCGGGAGATACCCCTAAGATAAGTCAGAAGAAGGATCAAGAGAAAGTTAAGTTAACATGTGATAATTTGGTGGAATCAAGGTCAGTTCAAACCATTAATTTTCACATTGTTGCTTCTCATAGATGATAGTGATTTCATAGAATGTAAGGGGGTTGAACAACATCCCTAGACAAAAGGTTACTCGTGAGTTGATTCGTGTTCATTCTCTTGATTTGGTCTTCATTCAGGAATCAAAGTTGTTTGTGGAAGTTATGTCCAACATAGCTTCTAGTATATGGGTTAGAGGTCAGTGGTAGTGTATTGGGGCCCATGGCATAGTAGATTCTCTTTATTGGTGGTTGCGACTAGTTACGAATCGAGAGAGACTATTCTTTTCACCAATGTGTATGCTTTGGTTGATGCTCGGGGAAAGCTTTCTCTCTTGTCTCATATTTGGTATGTTAGGTCCTTAGCCCCTTTGTTTCCATGGATTGTGGCTGGGGATTTTAATGTGATTGTTAGTTTGTATGAGAAGAAGGTGGGATTGGACAGATTAGATCCTTCTTCTATGATGTTTAGAGATAAAATTTTTGGCCTAAACCTTGTGGATGTAAAGCCCTCCAATGATTTGTTTACTTGGAGTAGCAAAAGATGTGGGGAAGATTGTATCTCAGAAAGGCTAGACAAGTTTTTGGTATCTAGTTTCTTGATTAGTAGTAATTGGGCTACAAGTTTTGAGATTTTGGATTGGCGGGGATTGGATCATTGGTCTATTAAACTTTCAATCTCCCAGTTTGGATCAGCTAAGAAGCCTACATTTAAGTTTCAACTGATCTGTGGCTCAATGAACCTTCTCTTCACGATTTTATGGGTAGTTGGTGGAGTGAAGGAAAGCCGAGTTTTGGTACTACCACAACACAAAACCACTAAGTCAAGAGCTTCTGCCACAACACAAAACCCACAACACTTCTAAGAAAGACATCCCTCACTAATAAAAACTAAATCTCTAGTACCAAATGTTGAGAAACATAATAAACTACTAGAGTGAAAGCATATGCAAATTTTAAATTTAAATATAATTTAAAAATTAAAGTAGAATATAATGAACCATGTTCAAATAACATGGAGAAGTATGTAGGAATTCATATATTCAACTTGAAATCAATAAGTACATGTAAAAGACATAACACCAAAATTTGCATGGGCAAATCATTTTTAGAAAATGTCCAATGCGAAAGAGATACTAAGCTTGTATTAATCAACAATAAACTAATATGTCAATACAATCCACTCTATCTTCTTCCATATAATAGTATAACATTGATTCACCTAGAATCCATCATAAAAAACTATCATGTGTCTCCTATATATAGAGAAAACTAAAATAAAAAACCATAAATGGATTACAAAATTAGTGGCTTACATTAGACATAGGGATTAAGAAGATTGATATCACCTAATCCCAACATCTATTTTGTCTTTAGCAAGAATCCAACCATGAATGTGTGTAGTGGAGGAACATATTCAACATTAATAAGTTCTTTCAACCATAAAATCAAATTGGATTATTACAGAGAACATGATGAAACAACAAGAAAGTTAACAAAGAAGTGAACACCATCTTGAAGTGGGTGACTAGATATTTTTAAATCTACAACCATACAAATATAAGTCTCCCAAGAAGCAAAAGAAGGATAACATGCTAGCACCCAAATATTATGGTATTTACAGAGTACTATAATAAATTGGTAGTGTACCATAGAAACTAGAGGTCTCACCATGTTTGAATAAGGTCATTAGAGATAAAACTCTAGTATACCATGTTTGAATAAGGTCATTGGAGATAAAACTCTAGTATAGGAAGAGCTTCCAGATCTTGATGAAGAAGGAACAATAGTTTTGGAACTAGAGGCAATATCCAAACAAGAAGTATGGGGCTACAAACTAAGATAATTATAAAATATCTCATCAATTGGAACAATTCACAACATGACTATGCAACTACATGGGAAGATAAAGAATTCATTGAAAAGTATTGATAAATAAGTGTTAAGGATAATGCTTCTTTGAAGAGGGTGCACATTAGGCCCTTAATCCATTGGATTTAGTGGGACATGATGGTAGACTTGGGCTTACATAATACTTAATTTAATACTGTGATAGCTCCTATGTATAGTTTAATTAGAGTCTTGGTAGTCCTACATTAAGATTAATGGTTTACCCTTCCATTATGTTATTAAGAGGAGGTTCATATATAGGAGATAGTAAGTAGTTACAGTGGAGGACACAATGTGAGAATTTTGTTCTTGTTAAAAAATGGAGGTTGCCCCCTTGAAGTGTCTCAATTTATGTCAAATAAATTGCTTTATTTAAATCTTGAAATCTTGTGGATGTGATATATATTTCTATACCAGTTTGCTCTTTGACTAAACATTTTGATAACACCCAAATTCCCTTTTAACAATTTTCTAGAGGTATAATTTATAGAAGATGTCCAAATTCTATTGGAAGTTATTAATCTTCTGTCAGAAAATTTATTGCAGCCTGCCCCCGCATCAGTTTTGGGGATCTCCAAAATCAGCCCTAGCACTGTTTGGTCCTACCAGAATTTATTGTGGTAGGTAGTTTTGAATTCGAAATGAGAATGAGCGCCATTTTTTTGGCAAGGAAATAGATGAGACAAAAAGGAGGGAAAGTATGTTGACCGTAGGAATGAGAGTGAATGTGAACCTGCAGTAGCAGACTTGGAATGTGGATGAGGAGAATAACACAGAACAACAGAGAGAAAATAGCAGAAGGGAATGTTGCAGCAGTAACAATAATCTACAAGCAGCTATGGAGTTTCTAGACAGCAACTCCAGATTTGAATTAGTTTGCAGCTCCAAAGATTGGGGCATCTCAGAAAACAAAGCAGCAGCTCTGCCATTGAATGTGTATGAAGTTTTTGAATGTATTTTGAAGAGGAAAATATAATATATTATTGTTGTCATTGTGTTTTGTCTCTCTTTTTCTCTCTCTGTGTGTGTGTTTTATGCTGTCCACATTGTTGTAGCAATCCTTTTGGATAGCCATCTATCCTCCCCTGCCTGCCATCAAGTGGTATCAGAGCCCTATTTTTTTGGGCAGTTAGAAATTCTTTGTAGGTATTTTATATAAGCCCTAGTTTGCCTAGGCATTATCAGCCTTCTCAGATTTTAGAAGCATGGTAGGTTGGGACAACAAAGGATGGCAACAACCCCCAAATTTTGATGGTCAAAACTATGACATATGGGCTAAGAAGATGAAGACAATACTAGTTGCTAATGGCCTATGGGAGTTGGTCATCAATGGGTTCATAGACACCACAGACCTAGTAGCTTATGCAACCCTATCTAATGCTCAAAGAAATCAGTTGAAGGAAACAAGAATGAAGGATGTAACCACAGACCTAGTAGTCTAATTGAGGCAGCCTTGACAAAGGCTATTTTCCCCCGCATTGTAGCAGTAAACTACTCAAAACTTGCATGGGAAATATTGTAGAACAACTATAAGGGAACTAATAAGGTGAGATCAGTCAAACTCCAGCTGTTTAGGATAGATTTTGAGACCCTTCAGATGAAGGAGAGTGAGTCTATTTCAAACTTTCACACTAGGGTTTCTACCATGCTAAATCAACTAAGGAGAAATGGAGAAACCATAGATGATCAAAGGATTGTTGAGAAAATCCTAAGGAGTCTACCGTGTAGATTTGACCCTATTGTCATAACCATTAAAGAGACAAAGGACCTGTCTAAGATGACAATGGATGAGTTGATGGGTTCATTATAAAGTCATGAGCAATGGTTGAATAGATCTGCTCCTTCCCTTGAGCAAGCCTTCAAGGCTCAAACCAATGCAAGAGGTAGGGGAAGAGGAAGAAATAGAAGAGGTAGAGGTCAAAGAGGTAGGGGAAGAAGCAACTTCAGAAGAGGAGTTTCAAACAACTAAGAAGAGGCAAGCAGCTCATAGCCAAGCTATCAAGAAAAGAAGAAGAACAGTTCTAATCAGAGGTATGACAAAAGTAATGTTCAAAGTTATTACTATCATAATTTTGGTCATTATGCTAGTGAGTGTAGAAAGAAACAACATGATCATGGAGGCCAAAATGCTAATGTAGCAAGTGAGAACAAGGCTGAAAATGAAAAATAGTCAAATGTATTTATTGTTTGCAACCTTGCTGAGAGGAGTAGTGATGAAGTATGGTTTCTAGACAACAGTTCTAGTAACCACATGAGTGGAAATAAAAACTTCTTTGCCTCCATAGATAGCAGCATCAAGACTGAAATAAAAATGGGAAACAATGAGCAAGTTCACGTCATGGGAAAAGGTATAGTCAACATTTAGTCTAAGAATGGTGAAAGGAGGAAGATCCAGGATGTATACTATGCCCCTGGCATAAAACATAACCTATTAAGCATTGGACAGATGGTCAAAAATGGTTATAAAATCCTGATGGAAAATGGAGTGCATAATATTTGATAAAGGAGGTAGTAAGAAAGTGATTGCAGCAGTGCAGATGACAAGAAACAAAATGTTTCCTCTTAGGATACACATAGAGTCTCTGGCGCTATCTCTGGCGCAGTTCCCAACACTATCTCCGGTGCTCACAACAGTGGGACAGCAATCAGCCTTTAGAACAGTCATCAAAGACCCATCAAAATTGTGGCATTTGAGGTATGGGCACTTAATTTTTTCTGGTTTGAGTTTATTGTCCAAGAAAGGCATGGTTAGAGGGCTACCAATCATTGTAGCACCCGATGGAAAATGTGAAGCCTGCATTTTAGAAAAGCAGCATAGACAACCCTTTCAATCAGGGTATTCTAGGACAACAAAAGCACCATTGGAGTTGGTGTACTCAGATTTGTGTGGTCCCATGAAAACCCACACCTTGGCTGGAAATACTTATTTTATAACATTCCTAGATGATTACAGCAAAAAAATCTAGGTTTATATTTTGAAGAACAAGTCAGAAGCCTTCGATAAATTCAAGTGGTTTAAGGCATCAGCTGAAAAGAAAAGAGGCCACTATATCAAAGCGCTAAGAACAGATAGAGGGGGAGAGTATATCTCTAAGGAATTTCTAAATTTCTACGAGAATGAAGGCATAGACAAGTAGTTTACAACTAGGTATACTCCACAACAAAATGGAGTGGCTAAAAGGAAAAATAGAACCATTCAAGAGATGGTAGTAAGCATGTTGAAAGAAAAAGGATTATCACATGATTTTTGGGGTAAAGCTGTAGCAACAATGGTTTACCTATTGAATAGGTCTCCTACAAAGGCCGTTCGTGATAATATTCCACAAGAGGTGTGGACAAACAATAAATGGAGTGTTGAACACCTAAGAATATTTGGGTGTGTGGCATATGCATTCGTGCCTAAAGAGAAGAGGCAGAAATTTGATGATAGAGGTGAAAAATGTATCTTCATAGTCTATAGTGAAGAGTCAAAAGCCTACAGATTGTATAATCCCATCACTAAAAAGGTTGTGATCAACAGGGATGTTGAGTTTATTGAGAATGAAGTATGGGATGGAATGGTTGACAGCACCACGGGTATTTCAGTTACAATACCCCTTGAAGATGAATAAGCTCCAGAGGACAGCAACTCTGGAGGAACTACGGAGAGTAGCAACTCGAGAAGAAACTACTGTAAAGCATTGGAGAATAGTAATTCTAGAGGTGTTCAGCAGAGCAGCTCTGGAGGTGGACATCAGCACAACAGCTTTGGAGGTCTGCAACTCTGGAGATCTGCAACTACAGAGTTTAGTAGAGCAGCAGCTCTAGAGGTCAGAACAACAGCAGCTCTGGAGGTAATTCAGACCCTACACTTGCATCATTGATGCCATGGAGGACAAGGAGTGTGAAGGAGATTTATGAAGGCACAAGGTATGCCGATATGGATGAGAATTTGGATTTTGCATTATTTTCTTGTAGTGATCCAATGCACTTTGAAGAAGCTGTGAAAGAAAAGAAATAGTGTAAGGCTATGGATGAAGAGCTGGATGCCATAGAGAGGAATGACACATGGTAGCTAACTAATTTACCAAAGGGTAAACAAGTGATTGGAGTTAACTGGGTCTATAAGACCAAGTCTACTACTGAAGGAAAGATTGAAAGACATAAGGCAAGGCTAGTTGTCAAAGGGTACAAAAAACATCATGGAAGAGATTATGATGAGACATATGCACCAGTTGCAAGGATGGAAACAGTTCGGGTAGTCATAGCAATAGTAGCCCAACACAAGTGGAAGGTGTTTCAAATGGATGTAAAGTCAACCTTCTTGAATGGAGTACTGAAAAAAGAAGTGTATGTGGAGCAGCCACCTGGCTATGAAGTCCCAGAGCAAGAGGACAAAGTATATAGGCTCTAGAAAGCCCTCTATGGGCTGAAACAAGCACCTAGGGCATGGTACAGCTGAATAGACTCATATCTAGTGAGTAATGGCTTTAGCAAAAGCAGCAGTGAGCCCACTCTTTACATCAAAGTAGTTGAAGGTAATATTTTGATTATTGTTTTGTATGTACATAATCTAATTTTTACTGGCAATAGTGATCTCTTCATTGTTGATTTCAAAGAGGCAATGAAGAATGAGTTTGAGATGACAGACTTAGGTCTGCTAAAGTATTTTCTTGGCATTGAGGTCAAACAAACAGAGCATGGCATATTTATTTCGCAAACTAACTATGTCAAATAGATTGTGAAGAGATTTAAAATAGAGAATAGTAAACCTGCCCCTACACCAACATCTACAGGTTTGAAATTGAGTAAAGAGAACAACAACAAGGAAGTAAACCCAACCCTCTACAAGAGCATGGTTGGAACCCTCATGTACTTGACAACCACTAGGCTTGATTTGATGTATGTTGTAAGCCTGATTTCTAGGTTCATGGAGATGCCTAAGGACACACATTGGCAAGCAGGAAATAGGATCCTGAGATATGTGAATGGTACATTAGGTTATGGCATCTTGTATGGCGTTTAGATAATGAGTTTAAGTTGGCTGGTTTCACGATAGTGATTGGGCAGGAAATGTAGATGACCAGAAGAGCACATCCGGCTATGTTTTTCACATGGGTTCAGGCGTGATATCATGGGCATCTAAGAAGTAGTCCATTATCTCTCTCTACAGCATAAGCTAAGTATATTGCAGCAAATATAGCAGCATGTCAGGCTATTTGGTTGAGAAGGATCCTTCTAGACTTGAATGAGAAGCAAAAAGATGGTACAACCATTCATTGTGACAATGTTTCATCAATAGCCCTGACAAAGAATCCAGTCTTCCATGGATGAAGCAAGCACATTGAGATCTGTTATCATTATATACGGGAGTTGGTAGAATGAGGAGATATTGAGTTACAGTATTGCAGATCTGAGCAGCAGCTCGCTGACATATTTATCAAGGCATTGCCAAAAAATTCTTTTGAATGCCTAAGAGATAGGCTTGACATTGTTGACAGCTCCGGATGTATGCAACCCTAGAAAGAACATAGCTCTAGAGGTTCAGCTCCAGAAAGACAACAGCGGAGCTCCAGAGGTTCAACTCTGGAAGGTATGTGCAGCTCTGGACATGCTCCAGAGATGCAGAAACAGAGCCCCGGAGATGCAGGAAGTCAGCTCTGAAGATGTAGATAGAGTGCTCTAGAGATGCAGAGAAGAGCTCCGGAGGTGATCCAGAATGATAGAAACAGCTACGAAGATCTGATCCAGAAAGGCAAATGCAAAAGTATAACTCCGGAGATCAGTTCCGGAAAGAAAATTGTTGAATGACATTTGACTTCAGATTAAGGGGGAGTGTTGGAAGTTATTAATCTTTCGTGAGAAAATTTATTGCAGCCTACCCCCGCATCAATTTTGGGGATCTCCAAAATCAGCCTTAGGACCATTTGCTCCTGCCAGAATTTATTTTGGTAGGTATTTTTGAATTTGAAATGAGAATAAGCACCAATTTTTTGGCAAGGAAATAGATGAGACAGAAAGGAGGGAAAGTATGTTGACCGTAGGAATGAGAGTGAATGTGAACGTGCAGTAGCAGAAGGAATGTGGAGGAGAAGAATATTAGAGAACAGTAGGGAGAAAATAGCAGAAGGTAATATTGTAGTAGCAACAATAATCTATAGGTAGCTACGGAGTTTCTGGACAACAGCTCCAGATTTGAATTAGTTTGTAGCTCCAGAGATTGGGGCATCTCAGAAAATAGAGCAGCAGCTCTGCCATTGAATGTGTATGAAGTTTTTTGAATGTATTTTGAAGATGAAAATATAATATATTGTTGTTGTCATTGTGTTTTGTCTCTCTTTGTCTTTGTGTGTGTGTGTGTCTTTGTTTTATACTGTCCACATTGTTGTAGCAATCCATTTGGACAACCATCTATCCTCCCCTGCTTGCCATCAAATTCTTCATTAAAAGTGCATCAAATATTGATGCAAGAAGACATCCAACTAGTAACAACTAAACAAAATAAAATATTTTGTATTGATGTTGGTTGATAATGAGACATGTAGAGGGACGACTAGATAGGTCCAAACAACCTTACGAAATTTAAGGGAAATAGAATGACTTGGGGTTCGAGCTTGTGATTCATACCTTGTCGGCCTATAAGTAGTAGTTAGTACTTCATGAAATCCTTGGATCTATTTATAGAAAGCATGTTTTTCCTTGCAATTCATAACCTATATCGTGATTTTAGTTAGAGGGAATTTCATATTTACCTGTAAAAATATTGAGGGCAGAGTGCATAAAGAATGATGGAGATGAAGAAAATGGAAATGGCAAAAGGATCGGATCAGTTGCAAAATGCAATTACAAAGGTTAAGCAAGTCGTTGAAGAGAAAGCAGATCACTTCGGAGTTGAGGAGCGTATGATGATTTATACTGAAATCTACCGAAATTACTACCGTGATCATTGGAAGTTGGTTTCTAACTATGAGAAAACTTTACAAGATCATATCAATTCAACCGTTGTGCCCGCATTGAGGGAGAAAAAAGATGAGTTTCTTTTGAGAGAAGATGTAAAGCAATGGAAAAACTACAAACGAATGGTTAGACTTCTTTTAATTTGTAGTGTTTTTTCATTTGAAAGACGACTATGCTATGTGGATCTCAAACCCCAACGAAGCTGCTCACAGATACTTCAAAAAAATGGTCCTTGATGAAGTTTTTCGTAGTAATTTGCAGGCTACTATGATGCTTCAAATTCATAAAATGTAGGAGGGCGAGAGAATTCTTGATGGGGCTGTTTTTAAGAATGTTTTGTGTATGATGTGGGATTTTGGGATGGACTTTTATAAAGATTTTCAGTTGGCCATATTTGAAAATACCACCATATACTATTCTATAAAGGCTTCTTCATGGATATGTACGTATTCTTGTCCAGACTACTTGTTGAAAGTTGTTAAGTGTTTAAGGTTGGAAAAAGAAACAATTGCAATGCATTGTGTTGATGGAAGTAGCCAAACTAGGTTAGTAGAAATGGTAGAAAATGAACTTCTTTGCAAGTATGAATGTCAACTTTTGGAGGAAGATTTAGATTGCTATCCATTGGTGAGAATTGACAAGATGGATGATCTTTCAGAGAGGTTTAAGTTGTATTCTAGAATAACTAAAGGCATTCAGCTCATGGTTAAAATTTTTAGACAACATGTTGTCAGGCATGGCACATCATTTGTTATACATGGAGGACAAATGGTGGTAGAAGCAATAAAGGAAAATAATAAAAAAGACATGATTGCAGGTACAAAAGATCAGTTTGTGAGGAGTGTTATTGAATTGCATGACAAATACATACAATATGTGGAGAAGAATTTTATGAACCACTGCCTTTTCAAAAATGCACTCATGGCAACCTTTCAGAGTTTTTGCAATCAACAAGTTGCAGGAAGCACTATTGGAGAATTGTTGGTCATATTTTGTGACAATATTTTGACAAAGAGAAGCATGGATTATGTAGATGTTGAAGATGCCCTTGAAAAGGTTGCAAAGATCTTTCGCTACGTCTATGACAAAGACATGCTTGCAGAGTTTAATAGGAAAAAGCTCGGAGATAGGATTTTGTCCCATAGAAGTTCAAATGCCAATTATGAAAAAAGCATGTTAGTCAACCTGGAGTTTGAGTGTGGACCATTATTTACATCTAAAATCGAGGGCATGCTTACTGATTTGACATTGGCAATGAGAAACCAATCAGATTTTGAGGAATACCTCAGTCAGAATCCTCTTCATCCTCCTTCTGGAATAGAATTCTCTGTGACAGTTTTGACATCTAGATTCTGGCCAAGCTATAATTCACCTGATACACTAGTTCTTCCCGTTGAAATGATGAGACATTTAGAGTCATTCAAAGAGTTCTATAACAGAGAAAAAATGAACAGAAGACTAACATGGAAATATTTTCTCAAAACATGTAATATCATTGGAAGATTTGACCAAGGTGAAATTGAAATTGTTCGAACCCTTTGTCATGCAAGTGCACTATTGTTGTTCAATGCAACAAACAGGCTATGTTTTTCAGAGGTCAAATCCCAGTTGAATTTGGAAGTTGAAGATAATATCGCATTTCTGAATTCCCTTGCCTGTTCAAAATACAAAATCCTAAGTAAATTACTAGATACACAATCTGTGATACAAACAGATTGTTTTGAATTTAATGCAAAATTTTCTAGCAAAAAGAGGAAGATTCAATTTCTGGCAGTGGCACCCACAGCCAATGTAAAAGAAAACACTGGGAAGGATGTGCTTCAAAATAGACATCATATTATTGATGCTTCGATTGTAACAACTATGAAGAGAAGAAAAGTATTAGCTAACAAGGAGTTAGTGATGCAATGCATTGAGTAGGTTAAAGACATGTTCAAGCCAGATATGAAGGAAATTAAAAAGAGAATTGGTAATCTGATAGATAGGGACTACTTAAAGAGGGATAATGAAAATCGTGACATGTACAATTTCGTGCCTTGACATTGGTTCAGAGAAGAGGTCAATTTGATATTTCTGGATTATGATACTTTCCAACTTATTCTATCATGAACTTTATAAGATTCTTCATAGTTGAGTTCTCTTACTGATTTTTAATTGAATTTTAAATGTTTTGGAATTCACTTGTGTATATTTTTTGAATAGATGTTTTGAATCACACACAATGATCTATTATCAGACAGAGGAGAGTTTTTTATTGATTGATGCTAGATAGCAGGTAACCTCACTGTTTGTTCCATTGCATTTTTTGTTGAGAAGGTGAAAAGATATAATATGAATAATTGATTTACTTTCAATATATTCTACATCACAACCCTTCCCAAGTTGTGAGAATTTACTTTATTTTTTACTACTTTTTCATAAAAATATCATATAATGTTTTTTTTTTTTAAGCTATCAAATCATCACCTAGCATTAAGGGGATGACTGTGTGACGGCGTTCAAAAAAATAAAAAGAGCTGACATATAATTTGTAAATTTATAAAGTAAGTGTTTTAAATTTAAAACATAGCCAACATATATTTTTATAAAATGAATGCACTTAAAAATATAATAGTTTTTACACGAGAAGCCTAACCTACAGTACAAGGTGGAGTGTAATGGCCTCAGCGTGTTAACAAAAACAAATTTAAAAATAGTGGTGAGTACCTGCCTTGTAGTGGTGTAACTATAGTATGTGTTTTAGTTGTAATTATAGTTGTATTTTAGTTTTAATTTTTTAAAATTCAAACTTACTTTTTGTCAAACCAACAAAATTGTTATTATTTATAGTTATAATATTAATAATACTATTAATTATATTATTAATATTTATTATAACACTTGATATATTATCTTAATTGATATTATAGTATTATAATATAATATAATATTTGACTTAATTTTCTTCTTTAGAATAGATATTTGCTGTTAAACAAATATATATTTTTTAAAGCCAATATAAATATTATAACAAAATTGTAATATTTATAGTATAATTTATAATTTTTTTTAGTTTAAATATTAATGAAATAGTATAATTAATTATTTATTGATAATAAACAATGTTTTTATTATAAATATGATAATAATATATTTATATTATTACATTATTCTAATATTCTAATAATTTTATATAGTATTATATTATATTTTTGTTTTTTATTATATTGTTATATTATATTATATTTATGTTTATGCTTATTATTATATTATTATACAATATTATTATAATATTATAATATCAATTAAGATAATATATGAAGACGTGTTAATAATGGATATTAATAATATTATTAATAGTATTATTAATATTATAATTATAAATAGTAACAATTTTGTACCTTTGACAAAAAGTAATTTTGAAGTTTAGGTAATGAAGTAAAAAATTAAATTCTAAAAAACTGACGATTTTTCACTTTCAGAATTATCTCCATATCCTCCCTTCAAACTGAATTTCTCTCCACATTTATAGGTGTTTGTTGTACTCTCAAACAATCTGTAGACAAGAGGTCATTTTTTTGAAGAAAAATAATCCCGTGTCTTGATTGGTTTACTATTAATAGATTAATAACTAGAGGTCATTTTTTTTGAAGAAAAATAATCTTGTGTCTTGATTGGGTTACTATTAATAGATTAATAACTAGATAAGCCTCAACTGATGCAATAGTATCAAAATAATAATCACTAGCATAGATATCTTAAATACATCCATTAGGTGCCTATCTATTCTCAATAACAATTTCAATATAGGCACCTCGAGACTAATATCTCTCCACATCTATAGATATATTTAAGATATTATGCTAGTTTAATAATTTTATTAATTTATTACAATATATATAGAGTGAGGAGCTAAAATATATACATATTACTATATAATGCTAGTTTTACTTAAACCAGTTTTGTATTTAAAGATTGAAGAATCCTAAAAATTAGTTTTTAATTTAATCCAAATGAAATGAAAAACTTGATTAAAAATTTCTAATGGAATTAATTCCCATCCAAAAAATCTTTAATCTTTGTGGGATGCAACCACAACTCTTAACTCTAACAATTAGTTTTTAATGGAATATTTTTCAATAATTTAATCCAAATGATACCAAAAACATAATTATATTTTTTTAATAGAATTAATTCTCATAGCAAAAATCTAAAACAAAAGGTCATTAAACTAAATATTAATTTTCTTTGTGGCTTTTAAATATTGAAGAACTATAACCCTAGCCCTCATTATACTAAAATAAAGTAATTTACCTTGCCATTATTTTTTCTTTTCTAACCTTCATTAAACTAAAGTAAATAATTTATGAAAAACTCAATTACAATTTTTTAAAGGAATTAATTCCAATAGTAAAAATCTAAAACAAAGGTCATTATATCAAATTTTTTTGTCATTTTTTAAGATTTATTTATGCAACACAAATATTTAAAAAAATATAATTTATAGGTTCTGTAATTTAAAATATTTAAAAAATTATAATTTATAGGTTCCATAATTTAAGCTGCACTTTAACTGCAATTTTCTTTTTATTTTCTCTGTTTGGGGATACAGAGGCAGTACATCTTGATAGTAGTGTGCAGGTGTTTTGGCATGGATTTTATAGCTTTTAGTTATTTGAGTGGGGCAGTTTCTAGTGTTTTGAGGGTGCATGAAGGTTGGATTTTATGGTGGGGTGCTGCAACTCCTTTTTAGTGATTCCTCTTAGTGGTATTTTTGTTCCTTGGCTCGTGGGTCAGCCTTAGGGCTCTCTGGTTTTTGGCCAAGGGTTTAGTTTTTTTTCCCTGAGACCATGGGCTTTGCTACTGGTCCATTTGATGGACCTAAGATGTTTTTTCAGGAGGCTCTCAATAGGGAGGATCCCTCTTCTTCAAAGTTAAGTTAGTATTTGAATGGAGAGTGCGTGGATTTGTTTGGAGGCCCCCAAGTTTCTAATGTGAATGGTTTCCTCGACAGGAGCCAAGAAAGGCCTATTTTTGTAATTCAGCTAGAATTTGTGGAGGAGGATGTGACTTATTTGATAAATCATGCCTTAATTTGCAAGTTTATGGGGATATGTGTTTCTCTGTCCTTCATCGAATCCTAGAAAAGAAGTACCTAGAATCTTTTAGGCGACATGGAGGTAATGCTAGTAGAAAAAAATTATTTTCTGGTGGTGTTCTCAAATTTGTCAGACCACAATAAGGCCTTTGAAGGGGCCTATACTTCCATACATATTGGGCTTTTTATTAATCCTTGGCACATAGGATTTAATCCAGCGGATGAGCTCCCTTATAAGATCCCGGTGTGGGTTTGACTTCCTTGGTTCCCACTAGAATTCTAGAGGAATGAGATTCTACATATGGTTGCAGTGTTGCTGGGCAAGCCGGTGGGTCCTTCACAATAGACACTGGATAAAAAAGTAATTTCTTTTTCTCGCATTTGTGTTGAAATTGATTTAAACAATCCTTTGTCAGACTCTCTAGAAATTTGGTTAGGATCTTCCTCCTGGACTCAATAGTTGGATTATGAGGCTCTCCCTTTTCAGTGTCCTATCTACCATGAGTATGGGTATTTGCCAAAGAAGTACCCCAGAATTAACCGTGTAGGGACCAATTTTGATAAGCCTTCTAGGCCTACTCCTAGGATGGATAAGGGGAAAGCCCCTACTATAGCAGGTGAGATAGATAAGGAGGTGTTTATTTCAGTAAAGCCCTAGAATAAAGGCATAGGCTACAAGAGGACTCTCAAAGATAAGCAGTCGGATGGATTGTAAAACCATTTTTATGCCTTAGGTGCAAAAGATCAGTAGGGGATGATCCCAAAGGAGCTGTAAGAAGGGCTAGGCCCCTTGGGGATGGCTCGAGAAGGATTAAAGGAGGTTGACTTTTGTGATAACATTCAGGAAGTGGTTACCAGTTCACATATGGAAACAGATCAGGTTCCGGTGGTGCCAGCTAAGGTAGTAGTGGTAGAAGCTGGTTTGAGTCAAGACCCCTCAAGCCTTCCTTTGGCAAAGCCAGCTCAATCTCTTCATGTTGGTAGTGTTACCTAGTTTTCACTACTAGCTAAATCAAGTAAAACTTTCCATTTTTTGAAAGGAGAGAAAAGATAAGTTTTATTGTTGCTGCATTATATCCATATGTGTATTTGGTACAAGTTGAGATTAAATTGTATTGTTGCATTTAGATGTTTTCAAAACTTAAGAGATTGTACAAATCTTTTAAAAGATCAGCAATATGTATTGAAAAATAAGTGTATAAGATCTCACACAAGCCGTGAGACTAATTGTTTCATTGCAAAATGAAAAGGACAAACTATACAATTTTAAAAGACCAAAAAGCAAATATGCATGTGAGGTAGGGTGACTCGTCATTGCCTAAATGACGAGCCTTCAGACTATTGCCGCGTCTTGTGTCGTCCTGGATTGTCTGTGTGTCCCCACATCCAACTGCTGTCTCCTCGCTGCCCCCTAGTCATCTACATAAAATTTTGAAAAGAACTGATGTTAGAGCAATGGCGGGGCATCATACATCACATGATATGCACACATAAATATACAATTTGTCTTTTCAGATGTAGTAAACCAGTTAGTATCACATAAACTATTGAGAATACAAATCAAGTATATCAACTACGAGCCCTTATTTTTCTTAACATGTTTGCTTCATATACAAATACAGGTGTAATTATGTTTCTGTTTGATCCATCAGTTACATTATGAGTGGAAAAAGTGTGGCTCCCACAAGGGTTGAGCCCAGCTCATGGTCCTTACAAAAACATTTCATATGCCATATACAAATGCAAGACAAACTGCAAGGAAAGAGGAGATAGTTCAAAAGGTGGATCTCAGCTTTCAAGAGGTTTCAATCATGGTAGGACAGCAAGCAGTCACCATGAAAATAATAGTCATCAAAAGAACAGTAGTGTATGCCTCAACACAGCAGCAAAAAGAAAGCAATCATGATGTAAAGAACAACATTTATAGTTAAGAACATCATGGACAATAGTCACATGACTACATTCAGATTATATTTGATACTCTCTCACTCATTTAGAACAATAGAATCAATGAAATGCAATTATGGAGTGTGTTGGGAGTAAGTGATCACAGTTTCTAGATGTTCCCACTATGCCAAAAAGAATAGAGGTCAAAGTTCTATGTTAAAATCAAGAAGTCACAAACATCAAAAATGAGGGGACTGTCAGATGTTGCTGCAGAGTTGAATCAAGTGATAGGGGAGTAAGATATACAGCTTCATTCAAAAGAATATTACATGCTTATATATTACACAGAAGTCTTCGTGAAAAGCTACAAGTATAATTGTAGCTGATGTATAATAGCAAGACAATGAAGTAATCAGCAGTCACTATCTATGCATGGTAGCAGTCATCATCTTATCAGGGTGCATGGATGCTAAGAAGGTATTCGAGAAAGGGGGAGTGCTACTAAGGAAGTCTACAGTGTCTATGGTATTGTGAAACCATTTCAAAACATGAACATCACTTTGTCATTATGCTATTCATAGTATAGAGGCAGAGATAAAGGTGCAATAGTCCATGGGGAAAGATAGATCGACTATCAGTTATGTCATAAGATGGAGCTTGTTCACAGTCAAGAAATGCAGATGTAAAGGAAAAATACAAACTTTCAACTCATTTCAAGCCACAATATACTCATAAATGCTCCAAATCAAGCCTCAGGTCACAATAGAGGGTAAGATGCAGTTTGTTCCAAGAAAGAATTCATAGAAATAATGAATGAAGCTGACAAAAAATGGAGTTTCAAGATCATATACAGCCATCTGACTCATTAAATACAGAATTCCCAGAAAAATATGAAGATTTACATTTTGTTTGCCACAATGATGAAAAGAAGAAACATAATTCTTTTTTAAGTTCAAATGCTACATAACCCGCTAAAAAGAATGACAAAATGGAGTTTTTCTATCAAAATAGCCACCCAGAAAATATAGGTTTCAAGTTACAGTAGGGCAGATATGTCATTTTTTCTTCAAGTTTTTGTCAAGGCTAGAAAATGACAGTGACAGAGAGATGTGAAAAATAGAAAAAATGCAAGGGGTTTTAATTCTTTCACGCAACTTAATACTCAGAAAAGACCAAAATCGCGCCTCCCAGCAGTGAGTATACAAAGAAATGCAAATTTTTTTCAAGTTCAATGTTACAGAAGCCCCTCAAGTTGCTTCAGCATTTTAGAATATGCAAACAAATTCAAAAAAAGAGGTTCTTTCAAGTTTCCGTCAAAGCAACACACAGGCAAATACAAGTTTTCAAATTTACAACATATAAAGACGTCAGTTTGCAGGTTTTTTTTTCCAATTTTATCATGTATTGTGCTCATTTGAGCCAAAGGAATACATGTATAAGGAGAAACTGAAAGCCTTTTAAACCTCTTTCACACAAAAAATCCTCACAATCGCGTGCTTTTGGCAGTGAATATATAGAAAGAAACGCAGAAAATGGAGGAAACTCATTACCTCTGTATTTTTGCCTTTTGCTGTGTCATAATCACATTTCTTTCTCTCAGATCACAGCCTCAACACAGCCAATGATGGATGCAGAAGGTCAGCCATCAGAGAAATATATAAAAACAACGAGAAAATGCATCAATAAGCAGTCAAATCATGGCCAAATCAGCCCAAAATTGACAGAAAGAGGTCAAAACCTCAACAAAAATGCAACCTACCTCATGTTTCCTTAGAGAATCAACTGAGAGCACCACTCAAAAATGACCCAGATTCATACAAACCCTTATAGTGGTGGCCAGCCCAAACAGTGAAGAATCAAATGCAAAATGAAAGTGTTTTTTAGGTTTTTTTTTCTTCTCTTCAAGGGGGTCAAATGACCTATTTTTGAGTATTTTTTTTACCTTTTTGCAATACTCATTTTCATCCATATGGCGACGTGGGGAGACTCTTCATGTGTTAAAACCTAGCAATGATAAAAGGGGGCCGTGGCATTTTTATGCCTTTTGTTTATGTTTCAAAGCTAAGTCCAAATGTGTTGTGGAGAAGTATAAGGCCGAAGACATATTTTGCCAAGGCATTTTGGTTAGAGAGTTGCAAGGTGGATGAAGTATGGCCACAAGGCATGATGATGCATTTGCGAGTCATAAGGTTTGTTTTCAAAATGTATTGCACCGAACCGTACATCATATTGGTAGAAATGTATGTGGAGTAGGAGATGGCTAGAGGTTATGAGATGTGTTGACATGGTCTTGAGATGCGAGTGAATATGCCGTGGATGTGAGTCATGTTATTGTGCCTAGGAGTCACAAATGTTTTGTATGTCTTTTTTTGCAAAATCAGAGAATTAGATGATTATGTCACAAATGTTGTTATTTTCTGCATAGGTCTGTATGATTTTGAATTGTAAAACATTTACTAATGTGGTGTAATTATAAGCCTCTTAGTTAAATGTTAATTAAAATGCAGAAAATGTGTCATTATGTCATTTATTGGGATATTTTTTAGTTATTTATGATGCTGCAGAAGATTATGACACATATCTGACGTATGTCAGAAGCCTCAGAGAGCATTTAAAGGCATTCTATGACATTTTTAGGTGCCTTTATGATAGTTGATGGCATGCCTTGACCATTTATGCCTTAGGAAACCTTTTTGGAGGATTTTAGAGAGATATTTTGTGGGCATTTATGAGATGCATGGGAATGGAGGTGGTGGATGTTTATCCATTTACAGCTGTTTAGGAAGTATATAGTCTTCTTCCTTATTCATTTTTTAGGAGGTTTTGATTATTCACTACTCTGTATATTGTAATTTTCTGAGTTCTTTTGCAGAAGTGAACAATTTTGTAACCCATTTTAAGAGATATACAGTATTGTAACACCTTTTTTGGCAGTAATAAGCAGTTTATACCTTCCTATTTCTTCTGATGTTGTGTGTCCTCAGTGTTAGTATAGATCTTGGTGATGTTCTTTGTCCTTGGAGTTGTCTTTCATGTTGGTGCCTTTATGCAGGGGTTACATATTTTTTGCAGGTTGTGAGATGTGCAAGGGATAACAATCAGTTTTGGGTAGTGAGAAAAACCTATTTCTCCTTTGCAGGACTGTTGTTATTTAGCCTCCTTACAAAGTAATGATGCAAGGATTATGATTTGCTGGGTTGTGTAAAGGATTCTTATTATTACTGGTTCTGAAGTGTATCATTTCTGTGTATTTTTTGATGATCTTTTGGTGCATCACCTTAGACAGTAGGTTTCATTTTTATGTAATCTTTCTTATCCTTTTCTCTGCAAAGACTTTAGTATAAGTAGTTTAGGTGAAGTATCAGCAGGAAGCCGGCCTTCTCTGGAGGTTCTTTCCATCACAGGTGACCCACAGACCTAGAAAGATCCCATGTTTCTCTAGATTGCCAAGTTCTACAACTTAGCAAGGGTGCAAATCTGAGAGACAACAGGTAGTAATGCCCAACACTCTCTTGGGATCCAGCAAAATAATCTCAAAATGGCTTCTTGGGAGATACCCCCTAAGATGGGTCGGAAGAAGGATCAAGAGAAAGTTAAGTTGACAGGCAAGAATTTGGTGGAATCAGGGGCAGTTAAAACCATTAATAACCACTTTGTTGCTTCTCATAGATGATAGTGATTTCATAGAATGTAAGGGGGTTGAACAACATTCCTAGAGAAAAGTTTATTCATGAGTTGATTCGTGTTCGTTCTCTTGATTTGGTCTTCATTCAGGAATCAAAGTTGTCTGTGGAAGTTATGTCCAACATAGATTCTAGTATATGGGTTAGAGGTTAGTGGTAGTCTATTGGGGCCCAGGATAGTTCTGGTGGAGTTGTTTTCTTATGGGACCTGCGCAAGGTTTCTCCTCTTTGGTGGATCTCTAGTAGATTCTCTTTGTTGGTGGTTGCAACTAGTTACAAATCGATTCACTATTCTTTTCACCAATGAGGATGCTCTAGTTGATGCTCGGGGAAAGCTTTCTCTCTTGTCTCATATTTGGTATGTTAGGTCTTTATCCCCTTTGTTTCCATGGATTATGGCTGGGGATTTTAATGTGATTGTTAGTTTGTATGAGAAGAAGGGGGGATTGGACAGATTAGATGCTTCTTCTATGATGTTTAGAAATAATATTTTTGGCCTAAACCTTGTGGATGTAAATCCCTCCAATGATTTGTTTACTTGGAGTAGCAGAAGATGTGGGGCAGATTGTATCTCAGAAAGGCTGGACAAGTTTTTGGTATCTAGTTTATTGATTGGCAGTAATTGGGCTACAAGTTCTAAGATTTTGGATTGGTGGGGATTGGATCATTGGTCTATCAAACTTTCAATCTCCCAGTTTGGATCAGCTAAGAAGCCTTCCTTTAAGTTTCAGTTGATGTGGCTCAATGAACCTTCTCTTCAAGATTTTATGGGTAATTGGTAGAGTGAAGGGAAGCTGAGTTTTGGTACTACCACAACACAAAACCACTAAGTCAAGAGCTTCTACCACAACACAAAACCCACAACACTTCTAAGAAAGACATCCCTCACTAATAAAAACTAAATCTCTAGTACCAAATGTTGAGAAACATTATAAACTACTAGAGTGAAAGCATATGCAAATTTTAAATTTAAATATAATTTAAAAATTAAAGTAGAATTTAATGAACCATGTTCAATTAACATGGAGAAGCATGTAGGAATTCATATATTCAACTTGAAATCAATAAGTACATGTAAAAGACATAACACAAAAATTTGTATGGGCAAACCATTTTTAGAAAATATCCAACATGAAAGAGATACTAAGGTTGTGTTAATCAACAATAAACTAATATGTCAATACAATCCACTCTATCTTCTTCCATCTAATAGTATAACATTGATTTACCTAAAATCTATGATAAAACAACTATCATATGTCTCTTATATATAGAGAAAACTAAAATAAAAAACCATAAATGGATTACAAAATTAGTGGCTTACATTAGACATAGGGATTTAGAAGATTGATATCACCTAATCCCAACATCTATTTTGTCTTCAATGAGAATCCAACCATAAATTTGTGTAGTGTAGGAACATATTCAACATTAATAAGCTCTTTCAACCATAAAATCAAATTTGACTATTACAGAGAACATGATGAAACAACTAGAAAGTCAACAAAGAAGTGAACACCATTTTGAAGTGGGTGATTGGATATTTTTAAATCTACAACCATACAAATATGAGTCTCCCAAGAAGCAAAAGAAGGATAACATGCTAGCACCTAAATATTATGGTCTTTATAGAGTACTATAATAAATTGGTAGTGTAGCATAGAAACTAGAGGTCTCACCATGTTTGAATAAGGTCATTGGAGATAAAACTCTAGTATAGGAAGAGCTTCCATGTTACATCCCCTTTTTGGATTCAATATTACTATTTACTTTTTCTTAAATAGTATAGTCATGTGAATATGTTTAACATCATAGAAAATGATGATATGATTAGAAAAGGTTAATTTTATGAAATCATGGATTTTCACTTGATTCTGACCAAGCTGATGTTATGAATTAAAAATGTCTTTTCGATATGAAAATGAAATGATTTGATGTAAATGTGTTTTGATCAAAACATTGGTACTTTGACAACAAATTGTATGTGAGATTGTTAATGACATGAATAGATGGAACATGTTCACCAAGAAGCAAGAAGAAGAGAAAGTATCTTTGAGAAAAAGAGAATAGACTCTAGAATAACCAATGGGTGTTTGTCACTGAAAACGAACATCAGGTAGATAAACGTAGTTGCCTCGAGATAAGTATTGATTTCGGGTTAAGTCAATTTTGGATGAGAATGTCAAGGTTTATAAGAATAGGTCATTCTTCCTTTCGTAATTGTCATAATGAGTATGGGAAATCAACATCTGTGTCGTAATACTCTAAATCATGTCACCAAATATGCACGACCGATATATATTTATATATATAAATGTATACACTTGAGAATGAGTTGTATGTTGTTTCTTGTTTAGTGGTTCGGCATAAAAGTCAAAAATTGTGCATAAAGTCAACCCCAAACCTCGTATTTTGTTTATGCTCCAATCGTTGTCATCATCATAAAGCTCTATAAGCATATGATGTAAACGTTTACTTATGAAATTCGACGGATGTAGAATTATTTCTATTGTGGTTATCATCATTTAATAAAAGGTTTAAATAATGTTTTAAATCTTTGAAATCGTCAAGTGTAATACCATGGGTTATTTCATAAGGGTAATATATATAAAATCATATTTATATTTAAATAGTTAATAAGGAACAATTCTTACATTCTTTAATGGTGTTAGTAATCAAGCAGTAGCTCGAAGGGTTCTCTCAAGTCGCTATTATGTTGCCTATAATCCCATAACATTTTATTCATTCTTGAGCTTCAACCTTTATTGATTGGTTGTCAGCTCAGCCATTATTCCAAGTCATGCATTTGATTTAAACTCAAAATCTGTTAAGAGTAGTGTGGCATCATGTCCAAAACTGAAACCACCACCTCACAAATTGTTAGCTCCACCTTGCGGAGTAGCTGCGAAGTTAGTGGAAGACCAAACCATTTCTGTGTAGTGGTCGCAGAAAGGAGGCAGATGGTTAGCCATGCGGGGTGGTTACCAAGTTGATATGGCATGGTTTATATAGGAAGAAGTTAGTTTTTCTTTTTGGGGATAGGGATAAAGAGCAAGAAGGGAGATGATTTTTAGAGATAGAATGGGGAAAAAGATGCTGACACGAGGCCGAGTGTAAAGAGTATGTGATCAGGTGAGAAGAGAACAAGCTTTGGACCAGTTTTTAAACAGTCACAAGAGATTTTCTTCAGGTTCCATCTCTTCTCTCTTCCATGCTATTATGATTAAACTGGAATGTCTGAATAGGAATGGCTCCATCTTGTAATATGAAGGAATTTAGTGTTTTATTGATGATGTAATATGTGGACTGGTTACCAACTTTAAGACCTATGTTTTTTACACTTCTTTTAAAATGAAAACAATACTATTTTCTTTGAGCAACGCCACAGTCTTAACCTTCACAGTTGTAACATACTTGTTCCTCAAAGCATCTTACGATGGTCGATTAAAATTGTGTAGTTGTGTTCACTTATCTTTAGAAATATATTGGGTATGTGGAGAGCACATGGTAGTTGAGTCTTGGTCGATTGATAGCAAGAAAGATATCTTAAGCCATGGTAGTCTAATGTTGGTCAACGTTAGAAGCGTCACCAGTTGGTCTGCCAACTATATAGATAGTTGGTCTTGTTATATCCAAAAACAACTAGTTTAATGAAAGACTTGAAGAATGTGTCATCCTGTCAACAAAATGGGAAACAATGGTGTGGAATGTATGTCATGGTTTGTGTATCTACTCAGTCTTCCACAAGTTAAGAATCTATATTAGCTGGTCGAACTTAGAGTTATTCTTTTCATGCTACGAAAGATATCTAGTTTTAGACCATTTTTATATTGTATATAATTCTTTCTACTTTAAAAACATTCATGTTGTTGTGTCATCGAAAGAGGGTATAGAATCGTTATTGGTCTAAAATTGTCAAACATGTTAGGTAATGAAGTTTTAGAGCAGACATAATGGGTCAATAGTTAAGTGTTTAATTTAAACTTGCATGCATTCTTCTTCCAAATAGAAACAACGAGTTAGGATTGTTAAATGCTTAGTATGATATAATGATTAAGCTATGTCAAGGATTCGATAGGTCGAAGAAGACTTGTAAGAGTACTTAAACTTTAACTCTGGGTCTTTGATTACTTGAATTCAATAATTGGTTTATTGTTTAACCCCTTATGAGCTTATTTTGTTAAGTTTAGTGTCCTCTCTAGAAAGGATAATTTTTAAGCAGAAGACCAACTTTAAGATCAACCGATAAACTAATAGCATTAACTAATTAACTGATAAGATAGAATCCCATTCCTTTAACATATGGATGGAAATGTCTTCAAGAGCCCAAAAAGTGAGAAGTAAACCTAACTGCCATGCATTAAAGCATGATGAGTTGAAACACCAAGAGGTCATCATGGTTGTTATATTATACTTATACATAGGCAACTGTAGGATTGTGATTAATTCAAGTTGAGTTGGGGTGGGTGAACTTACTGCTTGCATTGACACAACGCTAAATATATTTAAATCCTTTGGCCAAGGTAGTGCACCTGCCTCTAGTGCATTGATAGTTCACCGTGACTAGATGGTGTAGCTTGTGGAGTGGTCATGCTTGACTAGAGGGTATCTAGGGATTGCATGATAACAAGTTACGTAGGTCACAACACAGGTACTCATATGGCTAACACCATTGGTTATCCTAAGTCTATCCTCTTTGAGTAGAGTAGGGCCACTTCCGGGTAGGAAGGGGTGTGGGAGATTGACGGTCTGTGGTTGGAGGTTAAGCTCTTTGAGGGTACTTTCTCTTCTATATTCCAGAGGCTTGCCGAGACTTGAATTTGGATGGTTGACAATCGAGATGTAGTGACTTTGGTAAGTTTCTATTTTGAAAATGTTCTTAGTAACTTTGATCATCATAATGTATAATGTTGTAGATGGATAGACCCCTTTGTGTAACTTATAATTTCTTGATTATTAATTAGTCGATGAATGAACTTCTTGGTTTTAAAATGAAAAACAATTTATCATTTTCTACTTTTAAACTTAAAAAAAATTACCTTTGGTTGAACATAGTTTTTAGGGTGAAAACTAAATTGGGTGTTACATATGGTATCAGAGCTAACCAGGTTCAACACTAGGGCTGATGAGTCCACTAAGCTGATTAAGAATCAACATTATGTGGGTAGCTAATTATTTGATTTATTGTGCCAAGATGGTACGTCTCACGAAAACTGCAAGGAAGTCCTTCACTGGTAAGGAACATTACCTGCAAGCTAAATAGAGATGTCTTGCAATGATTAAGACTATTGAGAAAATGAATGATGAAAATGACATTTGGCTAGATGATATGGAAACTTTTACCAATGCTCTATCATGACTCAAACGAATGAAAAGAGAACTCCTAGAGACATCTAAGATGGCAACTTGAATTATGGTCAATTCCTACCCTATTAAGGCACCAATGATCAGTAGGGATTCTTGTATACCACCTAGAGATGAAATCATTGTACTATCATCCGATAGAGAATATGAGGGTTATACACCCCATGAATATGTGTCAGACAATGAATCCGAATGTTACACCCCTCTTGTAAATACTGAGTGAAACATGAAATGTGTCTATCCTTAAAGAATGTACATACTATTGTGTGAAATATAATAAAGACAATTTTACTTGAGAATAACTATGGTTATGAGCAATTGATATGTTTTGATAATATTCTAAATGATAAATCATAGAACCGATTAGTACTTGCTAAAACAGGTGAGAAAATAAATAAACATTGACCAATCAGAGTTTAATGAGAGAGAAGATCGGGAAGGTCACAACTCTCAGGCTAACTCCACCGATAAATTAGACAGAATTCTTAATATGCTTGTCAAAACTAAGGAAAGGTTGGGCAAATTGGAAAAGAAAGTGAATGAAACTAGGAATATAGAGGGTGAAAATGAGTATTCTAATATTGCGAGTAAAAGTAAGCAACAAGGGCATGGCACGTCAAGTGAGAATCAAGAGAATATTGAATCTCAAAGGGAGACAAAATATAAACTTTCACTGGAATTATCTAAGGATATGAAAAAGATTATTCCTCCCAAATTTGATGGAATGAAAACTAGTGATGCAGTAGAAGCATGGCTAACAAAAATGGAGAAGTACATCGAAATCAAAAATTATTCTGAGATTACAAAGGCAGTGTGGGGAGCATATTAGTTGTCTGGAGAAGCATCCACCTAGTGGATGAACAAAAAGATGGAGCTGGATTTAAGCCCCTTGAAGGTGACATGGAATGAATTTGTGGAACTTTTTTGAAAAAGGTGGTTACCACAGCTTTACTTTGATCAAAAGCTAACAGATTTCCAAAATCTCAGGCAAAGTGATTTGTCCGTGGTTGAATATACAAAAAAATTCACTAGATTGTTGAAGTATGTTCCTTAGTATCAAAAGGATGAAAGATTTCGGATAAGGAAATTCATTATGGGGGTCAATCCTTAGATTGGCAGGGAGGTGGAGGTGCATGGTCTGAACATAATGGACCAGGTGTATGAGAAAGCAATTAAGCAGGAACAGAAGATCAAATCCATTTCTGCTTATCGTGAAAAGAAGCATAAGAGATTTGATAAGAACTTCAATGAATAGACTTATAAAAGGAAGAATGATAAAGGATATTAAAATAGGAGGTACGATAAAAGAAATTAGGAAGACTTTAAGAAAAATAACAATTTTAAGAGGAACGATGATGCTTTGAGTAGACCATCTGAGAAGAGAGGACCAATTGGAGGTTTTTTTTCATGTGGTGGAGATCATTATGCCAACCATTGTCCTAATAAAAAGCAGAATGGACAGCATAGGAACACGGTACTTCCTTCGCAGTAGGAAGCGTTTCAACAAAGGATTCACGCCACCCTTGACAATTGACACATTGAGTATCAGATTACTCCCATTGAGATGACAGGTACTTTATTTGGAGTTCCTGTTTCTTTTCTCATTGATACTGGTGCAACAGAAAATTTTGTGTCATCTAAAGTCTTAAGTAAATTTCCTAGAAGAGTTGGTTTTATGTCAAAACCGTGAACAGTTGAATATGCAAATCACTCAAAGGCTCAGGTAGAGAAATGTTTGTTCAAAGCTAAGATTGATATTTCAAACTTTTCCACTGAGGTAAATTTATATGTGGCACCTTTAGGGTCCTACGACGCCATTTTAGGAATGAATTGGTTGTGGAGGCATAGGGCCAAGGTGGATTGTTTTTATAAAACAATTGAATGTTTGGATGATAGAGGAAACCAAGTTAATTTTTAGGCTATTCAAAGGGAAATAAAGATCAGGTCTATTTCATCAAAATAATTAAAATGGGCTAGGCGTAAGGGATGTCAACTTTTTGCAGTCAAAGTGGACCTAGTAGAGGAAACTTTAGAGAAGCAAACTTTTGAGGAAAATACCCTTATCTTCGCAATTTCAGAGATGTATTTCCTGAGGAATTTCTAGGCTTGCCTCCAAAAAGAACCTTTGACTTTGCCATAGATATTAAACTAGGATCTGAGCCAGTATCCAAAGCTCCGTACAGAATGACCACTGCTAAACTTATGGAATTGAAGGCTCAACTGCAGGAGCTATTGACTAAAGGTCTAATTAGGCCAAGTGTATCACCATGGGGAGCTCCAGTTATTTTCATCAAGAAGAAAGAGGGAACCCTTAGACTGTGTATAGATTATCAGATGCTAAATAAGACAACGATAAAGAATAAGTATCCACTGCCACATATTGATGATTTATTCGATCAAATGTATGGTGCAGTAGTATTTTCTAAGATAGATTTGAGATCTGGATACCATCAGTTGAGGTTAAAAGATGAAGACATTCACAAGACTACTTTTAGAACAAGATATGGTCATTATGAGTTTACATTGTTACCATTTGGGTTGACTAATGCACCAACCGCTTTCATGAATCTCATGAATAGCGTTTTCAGAGGCTGCCTTGATAAATTTGTCCTAGTTTCAATAGATGATATTTTGATATATTCCAAAAATGAGGAGGAGCATAGACAACATCTTCAAATTGTTTTGCAATGTTTAAGAGAACACAAATTGTATGCGAAACTCTCGAAATGCACTTTCTTTCATAAAGAAGTGTAGTACTTGGGACACACTATATCAACAGAAGGGATATTAGTTGACCCAGCTAAAATAAAGGCTATTATGGAATGGCATGTACCTTCCAATGTTTCAAAAGTATGAAGTTTTATGGGTTTGGCTAGGTATTACAGGAAATTTCTTCTGAATTTTTCAAGTATTGCTAGTCCAATCACTTCCTTGTAGAGAAAAGGAAAATGGTTTGTTTGGACAGGTGAATGTCAAAAGGCATTCGATTTATTAAAAGAAAAGTTAACAACACCAATTCTAAAAATCCCTGATCCTGAAGGGCAATTTGAGGTTATTACCAATGCCTCTAGAGAAGGGTTAGGAGGTGTGCTTATGCAAAATGGGCATGTAATAGCCTATGAATCAAGAAAATTGAAAAACTATGAGCATAATTATGCTCCTCATGATTTAGAACTAGCGGCAGTGATTCACGCCCTTCAGATGTGGCGACACTATTTGTTGGGAAAGACTTATATACTAAAAATAGATCATCAAAGTCTTCGTTACATATTTACACAACCTCATCTCAATGCAAGACAAAGGAGGTGGTTAAAACTAATATCAGATTATGACTTTGAGATTGCTTACATAAAAGGTAAAGAAAATTGAGTAGCTGATGCTTTAAGTAGAAGAAGACACATAGCTTCTATAATCTCTATTCATGCTAATTTTAAAGATCTAGTATTGCAAAGTTTACCTGGAGATGAATATTATGAACAGGTGAAGCAAGCTCTGCAAATAAACCCCAAAGATCCAAGATATGATGGATTCTATTTTGAGTCAGATGGATTAATGAGATTTAAGGGAAGAATCTATGTTCCTAATTCTGTAGAACTAAGAAACCTTGTATGGAAGGAAGTTCATTGCACACCTTATTCCAGACACCCAAGAGTAACAAAACTTTTAGCTGATGTCAAACTGATATACTTCTGGAAAGGAATGAAAAGTGACACTGCAAGGTTTGTGGCACATTTCTTGGAATGTCAGAGAGTGAAGACAGAACACCAACATCCTACCGGATTGTTATACCCACATGATATTCCAGAATGGAAATGGTAGGTTGTTAGTATGGATTTTGTTCAAGGGTTACCAATGTTTAAGAATAGACATGATGCAATTTTGGTTGTAGTAGATAAACTAACCAAACTAGCACATTTCATTCCTGGAAATTTGACAGATGGAGCTCATATTTTGGCCTGGAAGTTTTTGCAAGAAATATTTAGATTGCATGGGGTACCTGAAAATATTATATCTGATAGAGATGCTCAAATAACCTCCCAGTTTTGGCAAACTATATTTTCAGCACTAGGGACTAAACTCAATGTGAGCACCACTTATCATCCTGAAACTAATGGACAAACAAAAAGGGTTAACCAGGTCCTAGAGGATCTATTAAGAATGTATTGCATGGACCAGCAATATAGATGGGAGGAATATTTACCTCTTGTTGAATTTGCCTATAATAATTCCTATCATTCTTCCATTAAGATGGCACCGTTTGAAGCATTATATGGAAGGATATGTAGAACTCCTATAAGTTGGGACAAGCTGGAAGATAGAATAAGCATTGGACCAGAAATGCTAACAGATATGGAGGAAAAAGTGAAAATAATTAGGAAAAGGTTGGCAGAAGCCAATGACAGGCAAAAAAGTTATGTAGATCACAAACGGGTGCCTAGACAATTTTCTATTGGTGAGAAAGTCCTTTTGTGAGTGAAACCCCATAAAAGCTCAATCAAGTTTTGTAAATCATCAAAGTTGGCTCCCTGATATGTTGGACCTTTTGAAGTCCTTGAGATTATCAATCCAGTGGCCTACAAAATTGCTCTACCTCCAGCCTTGTCTAAAATGCATAATGTTTTTTATGTTTCTTACTTAAAGAAATATTTTGTAGGTAATGACCACATTCTTAAATGGAATTCTTTACAAATACAAGTGCCAGGAGTGGTTGTGATCGAGCCACTCAAGGTACTCAAAATGCGTAAACTCCATTTACATAATTGAGAGGTTTTACAATGCAAAATTCAGCGGGACCAATATGGCGAGGATAGCACCACTTGGGAAGACTATAATGACATCTACCAAAGATTTCCTTATCTTTTCAAAAACATTAATTTTAAACTATAAAAGCTTGTTTTTATGTTAAAATTTTGATTGATAAACTCAATCATCGGGGACGATGATTTTATAAGAGAAAGATATGTTACATCCCCTTTTTGGATTCAGTATTACTATTTACTTTTTCTTAAATAGTACAGTCATGTGAATATGTTTAACATCATAGAAAATGATGATATGATTAGAAAAGGTTAATTTTATGAAATCATGGATTTTTACTTGATTATGATCAATCTGATGTTATGAATTAAAAATGTCTTTTCGATATGAAAATGAAATGATTTGATGTAAATGTGTTTTGATCAAAACATTAGTACTCTAACCACAAATTGTATGTGAGATTGTTAATGACAGGAATAGATGGAACATGTTCACTAAGAAGAAACAAGAAGAGAAAGTATCTTTGAGAAAGAGAGAATAGACTCTGGAATAACCAATGGGTGTTTGCCACTGAAAACGAACATTAGGTAGATAAACCTAGTTGCCTCGAGATAAGTATTGATTTTGGGTTAAGTCAATTTAGGATGAGAATGTCAAGGTTTATAAGAATAGGTCATTCTTCCTTTCATAATTGTTGTAATGAGTATGGGAAATCGACATCTATGTCATAATACTCTAAATCATGTCGCCAAATATGCACGACCGATATATATTTATATATATAAATGTATACACTTGAGAATGAGTTGTATGTTGTGTCTTGTTTAGTGGTTCGGCGTAAAAGTCAAAAATTGTGCGTAAAGTCGACCCCAAACCTTGTATTGTGTTTACGCTCCAATCGTCGGCATCGTCATAAAGCTCTACGAGCGTATGATGTAAACATTTACTTATGGAATTCGACGGATGTAGAATTATTTCTATTGTGGGTTATCGTCGTATAATAAAAGGTTTAAATAATGTTTTAAATCTTTGAAATCATAAAGTGTAATACCATGGGTTATGTGGTAAGGGTAATATATATAAACTCATATTTATATTTAAATAGTTAATAAGGAACAATTCTTATATTCTTTAATGGTGTTAGTAATCGGGCAGTAGCTCAAAGGGTTCTCTCAAGTCGCTATTATGTTGCCTATAATCCCATAACATTTTATTCATTCTTGAGCTTCAACCTTTATTGATTGGTTGTCAGTGCAACCATTATTCCAAGTCATGTATTCGATTTAAACTCAAAATATGTTAAGAGTAGTGTGGCATCATGTCCAAAACTAAAACCACCACCTCGCAAATACAATTCTTATATTCTTTAATGGTGTTAGTAATCGGGCAGTAGCTCAAAGGGTTCTCTCAAGTCACTATTATGTTGCCTATAATCCCATAACATTTTATTCATTCTTGAGCTTCAACCTTTATTGATTGGTTGTCAGTGCAACCATTATTCCAAGTCATGTATTCGATTTAAACTCAAAATATGTTAAGAGTAGTGTGGCATCATGTCCAAAACTAAAACCACCACCTCGCAAATTGTTAGCTCCACCTTGTGGATCAGTTGCGAAGTTAGTGGAAGACCAAACCATTTCTGTGTAGTGGTCATAGAAAGGAGGTGGATGGTTAGCCATGTGGGGTGGTTACCAAGTTGATAGGGCGTGGTTTAGATAGGAAGAAGTTAGTTTTTTTCTTTTTGGGGACGGGGATAAAGAGCAAGAAGGGAGACAGTTTTTAGAGATAGAACGGGGAAAAAGAAGCTGACACGAGGCCGAGTGTAAAGAGTATGTGATCAGGTGAGAAGAGAATGAGCTTTGGACCAGTTTTTAAACAGTCATCGGAGATTTTCTTCAGGTTCCATCTCTTCTCTCTTCCACGTTGTCATGATTAAACTAGAATGTCTCAATAGGAATGGGTGAAAATTTTGTTCTTATTAAAAAAAAGGAGGTTAACCCCTTGAAGTGTCTTAATTTATGTCAAATAAATTGCTCTATTTCAATCTTGAAATCTTGTGGATGTGATGTATATTTGTGGACATTTTTCTCTTTGACTAAGCATTTTCATGACACCCAAATTCCCTTTAAAAGAGGTATAATTTATAGAAGATATCCAAATTCTTCATTAAAAAGCGCATCAAATATTGATGCAAGAAGACATCAAACTAGTAACTTTCCAACTAGTAACTTTTAGATCTAAGCAAAATAAAATATTTTGTAATGATGTCGGTTGATAATGAGACATGTGAAGCATGACTAGATAGGTCCAAACAACCTTAAGAAATTTAAGGTAAATAGAATGGCTTGGGGTTGGACTTTGCGATTCATACTTTGTCGGCCTATAAGCAGTAGTTAGTACATCATGAAATCCTTGGGTCTATTTATAGAAAGCATGTTTTGCCTTGTAATTCATAACCTATCGTGATTTTAGTTAGAGAGGGAATTTCAGATTTACCTGTAAAAATACTGAGGGCAGAGCGCATAAAGAATGATGGAGATGAAGGAAATAGATGTGGCAATTGCAAAAATTAAGAAAGTCATCAAAGGGAAAGCGGATCAATTCGGGCCTGTGGAGTATGCAATGATTTATACTAAAATCTTTGCAATTCGGATCTATAAGGATGAGGATTGGATGTTGATGCCCTCTAAATTTGAGAAAACTTTACAAGATCATATCAATTCAACAGTTGTGCCTGCATTGAGGGACAAAGATGATGAGTTTCTTTTGAAAGAAGTTGTAAAGCAATGGGAAAACTACAAACGAATGGGTAGGCTTCTTTTAAATTGTGTGTTTTTTCGTTTGACACGTGCGTATCCTTTGAAAAAATGGTCGTTCTCAAATCCCAACGACGTTGCTCAGAGATACTTTGAAAAAATAGTCCTTGATGATGTTTTGCTCAGTAATTTGCAGGCTGTTATGATGCTTCAAATTCATAAAACGCGGGTGGGTGAGGTAATTCTTGATAGGGCTATTTTTAAGAATGTTTTGTGTATGATGTGGGATTTTGGGATGGAATTTTATAAAGATTTTGAGTTGGCCATTTTTGAAAATACCACCATATACTATTCCAGAAAGGCTGCCTCATGGATGAGTACTCTTATCCAGACTACTTGTTGAAAGTTGCTAGGTGTTTAAGGTTGGAAAAAGAAACAATTGCAATGCATTGTGTTCATCAAAGTAGCCAAACTAGGTTAGTAGAAATGGTAGAAAATGAACTTCTTTGTAAGTATGAATGTCAACTTTTGGAGGAAGATTCAGATTGTCATCCACTGGTGAGAAATGACAAGATGGATGATCTTTCAGAAATGTTTACGTTGTTTGCTGGAATAGCTAAAGGCATTCAGCTCATGTCTAAAATTTTTAGACAGCATGTTGTCAGGCATGGCACATCATTGGTTAAACATGGAGGACAAATGGTGGTAGAGGCAATAAAGGCAAATAATAAAAAAGACATGATTGCATAAAAAAGACATGATTGCAGGTGAAAAAGATCAGTTTGTGAGGAGTGTTATTGAATTGCATGAGAAATACATACAATGTGTGGAGAAGAATTTTATGAACCACTGCCTTTTCAAAAATGCACTCATGGCAACCTTTCAGAGTTTTTGCAATCAACAAGTTGCAGGAAGTATTATTGGAGAATTGTTGGTCATGTTTTGTGAAAATATTTTGACAAATAGAAGCATGGAATATGTAGATGTTGAAAATGCCCTTGAAAAGGTTGCAAAGATCTTTCCCTTTGTCTATGACAAAGACATGCTTGCAGAGATTTATAGGAAAAAGCTCAGAGACAGGCTTTTGTCCCATAGAAGTTCAAATGTCGATTATGAAAAAAGCATGTTAATCAAGCTAAAGTTTGAGTGTGGAAGACAATTTACATCTAAAATGGAGGGCATGCTTACTAATTTGACATTGGCAATGAAAAACCAAAAATCTGGTAGGTGAGAAAGCCTCAGGGTCGGATGGGTGGACGGGAATCTTTTTCCAGAAATGCTGGGATACGGTCAGCAGAGATGTCTTTTTAGCAGTTGAAGAATCAAAGAAAAATAGGAACGTGCTTAAGGAATTTAAGTCTATAGGTTTAATGCTTATTCCAAAATCAAATTCTCCTCAAACATTTGAAGACTTCAGGCCAATCTCATTATGTAACTTCATTTATAAAATAATCTCCAAGGCCCTAGCACAGCAGTTATCTAGTTTTTTGCCTGAATTGATTTCAGCTGAGCATGGGGGCTTTGTTCCAAGTAAAAAGACTCTGGAGGGAGCTATTTTAACACATCAAATATTATATTATGTGGATAAAGACAAAAAGGCAGTCATGGTTGTAAAATTGGATATGTCCAAGGCTTATGATAGAGTGGAATGGAGTTTCCTTCTGGCTATTTTGCTACAACTAGGGTTCTCCCAAGAAGTGGTAAAATGGATTTCATCTTGTGTCTCAGGGTTTTAGGTTTCAGTTCTTATTAATGGTAAGGAATCAGAGACTTTTGAACCTTCGCAAGGGCTGAGGCAAGGTGACCCTTTATCCCCTTACCTCTTCATTCTCATGATAGAGGCACTCACATGGGCAATAAAGGAAGCTAAGAGAAGGTCAAAATGGAAAAGCATTAAGCTTAAAGGGATTCAAGAACCCTTCACTCACGCTCTTTTTGTAGATGATACAATATTTTTTGGCCATGCCTCGATTCAAGAAGCCAAAACCATGATGAACACAGTTAAGTTGTATTGCCGAATCTCGGGACAACTGGTTAATTTTAACAAGTCTATGGTTTTCTTCCAAAATGTTCCTCTCCATCTTTAGGACGAGATTCGCATCCTTAATCTAGAAATACAGGCATTACTAGGAAGGTATCTAGGCCTACCTCTCTTCAATGGCAGATATAGAAATGATTTATGGAATAAAGTATTGAGAAACCTGAATACAAAATTATCTAGTTGGAAAGGACGTAGCCTGTCACTGGCAGGCAGAATTGTGATGATAAAAGCAGATTTATCTGCGGTTCCAGTTTACATGATGTCGGTCTTCCACATTCTAAAGGGTATCATTTCCAAAATAGATGGGGTGTGTAGGAAATTTTTGTGGCAAGGTTCTCTTCAAGAAAAGAAAATCCATCTGTTGGCATGGGACAAGGTGTGCAAGCCTAAAAAAGGAGGGGCTGGAATTCTCAATATTGACATACAAAATCAAGCCTTGGGGGCCAAATTGGCGTGGAACATGTACGCAAAACCTAACTCAATATGGGTAAAACTTATGAAGGCAAAATATCTGGACACTTTTGATAATGAGAGAATTTTCACAGTTAAAAACCCTTCCAAAGGCTCATCAATTTGGAATTTCCTCATCAGAAGTAGAGATATACTCCAACCTAATCTAACCTAGATTATTCATAATGGAGAAAAGGTAGATTTCTAGTTTGATTCTTGGGGAGGTGGGACGACACTTGCTTCTAGAAGGGACCTCACAGAAGCTAGAATCTTTCTTCAATCAAATGGGGGGTCCAAAGTTAAAGATTACTAGATTGTGACAAGGGTCGGGTCTTCAGTCTCAGCAGCTTGGAAGAGTACCTGGGAGTGTAACTTTCCAAGGGAACAGAAAGTGTTGCTTAGCCAAATACTAAGGAAGAAATTGGTAATTGTCTCTAATGTAGATGATGAAGTGGCCTGGACGGGTTCAAAATCAAGCGTCTATTCAGCTAGATAGGGGTACAAAGTCTGTATGAACAAAGTTACCTCATATTGGCCTACAAATCTGTGTTGGGAAAATGCTCTACTTCCTAAAGCAGGAGCATTTGCTTGGTGTGTGCTCCACAATAAAATTCTGATAGGAGATAGAATCAAAAGGTTGGGTCTCGGACCAAATTTTCCATGTGTGTTATGTGGATCTGTGAAAGAGTCCACAGATCATCTTCTTCTGTTATGCCCCTTTAGTAGAGAATGTTGGCTCTATTTCCTCAGGAAGCTAAATTGGATCAGCCCTGTATCTAAATCTTTTCTCCTAATGTTTAGGAATTGGCCTCATCCTTTTGTTAATTCTTACTTGGCCTGTCTGTGGGATATAGGCCCCTCGATGATCATTTGGCACTTATCGTGGGAAAGAAATCTCCACATTTTCAGAAAGGAAGCAAGCTCTGTGAGGTGGGTCTGTGACAAATTAGAAGTGGCAATATTTGATCAATTGGTGTCTTTTCTTAGACACACAAACCCTAGTAATTCAGTATGGTCCAAATGGGATGTGGCAACTATTTCACTCTAGCCTTTAGTCAGTAAATTGGGATTAGGCACATTTTTAGGGGCTCCTAAGAATATTTCAAAAAGAGATCAAGTTAAATGGATCCCACCCTCCCCTCCTTTTTTCAAGTTAAACTTTGATGGATCATGTCGAGGCAATCTGGGTCCCTCTAGCACAGGATGTGTTATCAGAAAAGAGGACAGTTCTCTGATTGTAGCCAAAACGTCCAAACTACCTATAAGAACAAATAATGAGGTGAAAGCATGGACATTAGTTTATGGATTGCAATTGGTAGTTGAGAAAGGCATTAAAAATGTGTGGATCGAGGGTGACTCTCTTATTGTGATCAATGCTATTAAAGGAAGAGGTTTAAACAACTAGAAACTTAACTACATTCTACAGTAGGTCGTCACCCTCCTAAACAGGTTGGATAACTATCTCATATCTCACACGCTAATGGAAGGCAACAAAGTGGTGGACCTATTAGCTAATATAGGCATTGGGTAAGAAAGCACATCAAATCTATTTCTACCTGGAGATCAAGATAAATTAAACATCTTGTCAAATCTTATGTCGCATGAGATGGAAGAAGTGATAGGCATTTGCTCGGCTTGATTTTAGCTTGGCTTGGCAACGTCCCTCTGGCATATTTAAGTTTTTTCTATTTTCACTTTTTTATAGCTGGCATACAGAATAGCGTCTAGGCCTAAGAAGGTCCCCAGATTGTCTGCAATCTGAATGGTCAATTTTCAAAGTCAAAGGAGGGTGAGTCGATCCATCTTGAGAATGCCAGGTTTGCATGACAATAAACATCTTACAAAGAGGAATAAAGTTTGGTTTCAAGTTGGGTACCAATCAATCATCTTGTCTAACCTTCTACCACTTGAGATGGGAGATGTGACAGGCATTTTCATCATTTGAATTGGGTTTAGCCTGGCAATGTCTCTCTGACATGATCAACACACTTTCATTAATTGTGCCATATTTTTTTCTCACCAGCCTCTGACAAGTCCGTGGAAGAGGATTTGTTAGCTCACATGAAGTTTAGTGATCCGAGAATAATATAAGCTATTCCAACCAAGTTGGTGGGTAGGTTGGGATCGTGAATCCTTCCTCTTAATATGCCATATTAAGTGGAGGTGACAAGCATTAACTGCACTCATTAATTAAGGGTTCTCTTGTAGAATGACGGCTCCATCTCATATGATGGGAAGTGCCTACAAAGGACACGTTGCAAGCTCCCTTTGGTGTCCTTCTTCTCGTGGTGTACTTTATTTCCTATCGCTAGTGCCCTCCAATCTCATGATGACTTTACTGTACTTTGCCAACTTGATTTGAGTCTCACCACCTACGGAGTTGTTTGTATTAATAAAGGAAGATGACTCTTTTTTCTAGTCGCCTTTTTCCTTTTTCTATGTTTCCTTTTGTCATGTCTTCTTTCTTGTAGCTCCTCTGCACTTGATTCTTTCTCTTTCCCAGTGACAGGTTGCTATGGCTGACACACGGCTCAACCAAAGACTATTTTTCCCAGCCCTTGATTGGGAACCGAAGATTAAGGGCAGGGTCAAATCGGAAGACCTGATGACACTGCTCGCCTGGGATTACACTCTCATACAATTTGTAGTCAGGAACATCGTTAGACATGCTTGGATAAGAGGATATGAGGGCTGCATTTTAAACTACTCAGATGTGGTCTCCTAGCTTTTATCCAATATCATGGACCTTGTCATGGATGGTGAGTATGTGCATGCTCTAGCTTCAGGCCTATTTTTCAAAAATATTTACACTATTGACAGGTGGGAAACATCGGTAGCGGCTTACAATATGGATCAGGGGGAAGCTCTAATTGGGGGGCTCTTCAACCTTGCCTCTCTATGTGCTTCTAGTTCACAACAAGCAATCTATCGGGCCTTTCAATCCAGTTTAAAATCCTTGAGCAATGTTGAAATTGATGATGTTTTACGGTCTCATTGTTTTCTGATCTCTAAGAAAAAAGTGGATAGGATTATGGATGTTTTTATGACCATCCATTTTTTAAGGATTCGTGCCCCTGATATAGCACCACATATGCCCAGTATGCTTTGGAGGATCCTGACGAAGGAGCCCAGCCATTTGCGGCTATGGACCTGGATGAGCAGAATCTTCTTACAGCTCCGGCAGCGGCATGAGGGGGAGGTATCAGGTCATGTTTGTTGGTGATCTGGTGTGGGTGGTAGGCTGCTTAAGATTGGTTTCTCTTTTGGTGGTGCTTGCGATGGAGGTGGCATGGGATGTCTTGGCCGTGTTTTGTTCCGGCGAAGGTATTTTCAATTTTTGGTTTTTTCTGTCACGTTTGGAGGTCGCTGCTACTGTGTCTTTCTGGACTTAAGATTTTCCCCATGGGGGGACTATGTTTATTTTAATTTATGTTTTATTAGGTCAGATAAGGACCTTCTCTGTAGTTTTTTGGGTATTCTAACTTGGCTATGGCCACTCTATCTGTAATATTTTTAAACCATTTTTAATCTATGGGTGTACCCACACCTTTTTCTATTTTTTTTTTAAAAACCAATTAGAATTTGAGGAATACCTCAGTCAGAATCCTCTTCATCCTCCTTCTGGAATAGAATTTTCTATGACAATGTTGACATCTGGATTCTGGCCAAGCTATAAGTCAAGTCACCTAATACACTTGTCCTTCCAGATGAAATGGTGAGACATTTAGAGTCATTCAAAGAGTTCTATAATAGAGGAAAAATGAATAGAGGACTTACATGGAAATATTCTCTAGGAACATGTAATATCATTGGAAGATTTGACCAAGGTGAAGTTGAAATTGTTGGAACCCTTTGTCACGCAAGTGCACTATTATTGTTCAATGCAACAAATAGGCTAAGTTTTTCAAAGGTCAAATCCCAGTTGAATTTGGAAGTTGAAGATACTATCGCATTGTTGAATTCCCTTACGTGTTCAAAATACAAAATCCTAAGTAAATTACCAGATACACAATCTGTGATACCAACAGATTGTTTTGAATTTAATGCAAAATTTTCTAGTAAAAGGAGGAAGATTCAACTTCCGAAAGTGGCACCCACAACCAATGTAAAAGAAAACAATGGGAAGGATGTGCTTCAAAATAGACATCATATTATTGATGCTTCGATCGTAAGAACTATGAAGAGAAGAAAAGTATTAGCTAACAAGGAGTTAGTGATGCAATGCATTGAGCAGGTTAAAGACATGTTCAAGCCAGATATGAAGGAAATTAAAAAGAGAATTGGTAATCTGATAGATAGGGACTACTTAAAGAGGGATAATGAAAATCTTGGCATGTACAATTATGTGCCTTGACATTGGTTTAGAGAAGAGGTCAATTTGATATTTCTTGATACTTTCCAACTTATTCTACCATGAACTTTATAAGATTCTTCATAGTTGAGGCCTCTTTGATATTTCTAGATTTTGATACTTTCCAACTTATTCTACCATGAACTTTATAAGATTCTTCATAGTTGAGTTCTCTTGTTGGTTTTTAATTGAATTGTAAATGTTTTGGAGTTCACTTGTGTATATTTTTTGAATAGATGTTTTGAATCACACACAATGATCTATTATAGAAAGAGGAGAGTTATTTTATGATTGATGATTTTCTTTTTTGTTGAGAAGGTGAAAAAATATAATATGAATAACTGATTTGCTCTCAATATATTCTACATCACAACTCTTCCCAAGTTGTGAGAATTTACTCTATTTTTTACTACTTGTTTCATAAAAATATCATATAATGTTCTTTTTTTTAGAAGCTATCAAATCATCACCTAGCATATCTCATTGTTTGAGAGGCCTTATACAGTGGCATTAAGGAGATGACTGTGACTGTGTTCATAAAAACTAAAAAGAGCTGATATATAATTTTTAAATTTATAAAGTAAGTGTTTCAAATTTAAAATATAGCCAACAAATATTTTTATTAAATAAATGCACCTAAAAATATAAAAAATATATAACCGATAGTTTTTACATCGAGAGACCTAACCTACAGTACAAGGTGGAGTGTGTGTAATGGCGTTAGCATGTTAACAAAAACAAATTTAAAAAGTACTACGTAGTGGTGAGTACCTACCTTGTAGTGTTGTAAATATAGTATGTGTTTTAGTTGTAATTATAGTTGTATTTTAGTTTTAATTTTTTAATTCATTAGGTAAAATTAAAATTTACTTTTTATCAAACCAAAATCGTTATTATTTATAGTTACAATATTAATAATAATATTAATTGTATTATTAATATTTATTATAACACTTGATATATTATCTTAATTGATATTATAGTATTATAATATAGTATAATATTAATTGATATAATATTTGACTTAATTTTCTTCTTTATAATAAATATTTGTTGTATGGACAAACTGGATTCCCTTAATGTTAAACAAATATTTTTTTTAAAGCCAATATAAATATTATAACAAAATTGTAATATTTATAGTATAATTTATAAAAAAAAATAGTTTAAATATTAATGAAATAGTATAATTAATTATTTATTGATAATAAACAATGTTTATATTATAAATATGATAATAATATATTTATATTATTACATTATTCTAATATTATAATATTTTTATATAGTATTATATTATATTTTTGTTTTTTATTATATTGTTATATTATATTATATTTATGTTTATGCTTATTATTATATTATTATACAATATTATTATAATATTATAATATCAATTAAGATAATATATGAAGAAGTGTTAATAATGGATATTAATAATATTATTAATATTATAACTATAAATAATAACGATTTTGTACCTTTGACAAAAAGTAATTTTGAAGTTTAGGTAATGAAATAAAAAAAATTAAATTCTAAAAAACTGATGATTTTTCACTTTAAGAATTAGCGCCATCGGTCAGTAGAGAAGAGGTCATTTTTTTAGCCAATCACAATAGGGATAAATCATTTTTCAATAATTTTTTTGTTAAAATTTTATCATCTTGACATAGGAAAAGTTCAAATTTATATCAAATTTGCCCCGCAAGAAAAATAATCATGTGTCTTGATTGGTTTACTGTTAATAGATAAATAACTAGATAGGATGTAATAGTACCAGGTACTAATACTCCCGAAGGAAGGTACTAAAAATAATTATATAGCGGACATATTAAAAATAATAATCACTAGCATAGATATCTTAAATACATCCATTAAAAAACCCCACAATATCAGTCTCGAGGCTCCTATCTATTCTCAATAACAATTTCAGTATAGGCACCTATTGACTATATCTCTCGGGTCTAGAGATGTATTTAAGATATTATGCTAGTTTAATAATTTTATTAATTTATTACAATATATATAGAGTGAGGAGCTAAAATATATGCATATTACTATATAATGCTAGTTTTACTTAAATAGTTTTGCATTTAAAGATTGAAGAATCCTAAAAATTAGTTTTTAATTTAATCCATATGAAATGAAAAACTTGATTAAAATTTTCTAATGGAATTAATTCCCATCCAAATTTTTTAATTGGTTTACTGTTAATAGATAAATAACTAGATAGGATGTAATAGTACCAGGTACTAATACTCGAGAAGGTAGGTACTAAAAATAATTATATAGCGGACATATTAAAAATAATAATCACTAGCATAGATATCTTAAATACATCCATTAAAAAACCCCACAATATCAGTCTCGAGGCTCCTATCTATTCTCAATAACAATTTCAGTATAGGCACCTATTGACTATATCTCTCGGGTCTAGAGATGTATTTAAGATATTATGCTAGTTTAATAATTTTATTAATTTATTACAATATATATAGAGTGAGGAGCTAAAATATATGCATATTACTATATAATGCTAGTTTTACATAAATAGTTTTGCATTTAAAGATTGAAGAATCCTAAAAATTAGTTTTTAATTTAATCCATATGAAATGAAAAACTTGATTAAAATTTTCTAATGGAATAAACTACTAGAGTGAAAGCATATGCAAATTTTAAATTTAAATATAATTTAAAAATTAAAGTAGAATTTAATGAACCATGTTCAAATAACATGGAGAAGAATGTAGGAATTCATATATTCAACTTGAAATCAATAAGTACATGTAAAAGACATAACAACAAAATTTGCATGGGCAAACCATTTTTAGAAAATGTCCAACACGAAAGAGATACTAAGCTTGTATTAATCAACAATAAACTAATATATCAATACAATCCACTCTATCTTCTTCCATCTAATAGTATAACATTGATTCACCTAAAATCCATCATAAAACAACTATCATGTGTCTCCTATATATAGAGAAAACTAAAATAAAAAAACCATAAATGGATTACAAAATTAGTGGGCTTACATTAGACATAGGGATTTAGAAGATTGATATCACCTAATCCCAACATCTATTTTGTCTTCAGCAAGAATCCAACCATGAATTTGTGTAGTGGAGGAACATATTCAACATTAATAAGTTCTTTCAACCATAAAATCAAATTTGACTATTACAGAGAACATGATGAAACAACAAGAAAGTCAACAAAGAAGTGAAAACCAATTTGAAGTGGGCGATTGGGTATTTTTAAATCTACAACCATACAACTATGAGTCTCCCAAGAAGCAAAAGAAGGATAACATGCTAGCACCCAAATATTATGGTCTTTACAGAGTACTATAATAAATTGGTAGTGTAGCATAGAAACTAGAGGTCTCACCATGTTTGAATAAGGTCATTGGAAATAAAACTCTAGTATACCATGTTTGAATAAGGTCATTGGAGATAAAACTCTAGTATAGGAAGAGCTTCCAGATCTTGATGAAGAAGGAACAATAGTTTTGGAACCAGAGGCAATATCCAAACAAGGAGTATAGGGCTACAAACTAAGATAACTATAAAATATCTCATCAATTGGAACAATTTACAACATGACTATGCAACTACATGGGAAGATAAAGAATTCATTGAAAAGTATTGATAAATAAGTGTTAAGGATAATGCTTCTTTGAAGAGGGCGCACATTAGGCCCTTAATCCTATGGATGTAGTGGGACATGTGATGGTAGACTTGGGCTTACATAATACTTAATTTAATATTGTGATAGCTCCTAGGTATAGTTTAACTAGAGGCTTGGTAGTCCTACATTAAGATTAATGGTTTACCCTTCCATTATGTTATGAAGAGGAGGTTCATATATAGGAGATAGTAAGTAGTTACAGTGGAGGACACAATTTGAGAATTTTGTTCTAGTTAAAAAATGGAGGTTGCCCCCTTGAAGTGTCTCAATTTATGTCAAATAAATTGCTCTATTTCAATCTTAAAATCTTGTGGATGTGATATATATTTGTGTACTATTTTTCTCTTTGACTAAGCAGTTTCATAACACCCGAAATCCCTTTTAACAATTTTCTAGAAGTATAATTTATAGAAGATATCCAAATTGTAGTATAATTTATAAAAGATATCCAAATTGAAGTATAATTTATAAAAGATATCCAAATTCTTCATTAAAAATGGCATCAAATATTAAATATTGATGCAAGAAGACATCCAACTAGTAACTTTTAGATCGAAACAAAATAAAATATTTTGTATTGATGTTGTTGATAATGAGACATGTAGAGGCATGACTAGATAGGTCCAAACAACCTTAAAGAAATTTAAGGGAAATACAATGGCTTGGGGTTAGGTCTTGTGATTCGTACCTTGTCGGCCTATAAGTAGTAGTTAGTACTCCATGAAATCCTTGGGTCTATCTATAGAAAGCATGTTTTGCCTTGTAATTCATAACCTATCGTGATTTTAGTTAGAGGGAATTTCAGATTTGCCTGTAAAAATACTGAGGGAAGAGCGCATAAAGAATGATGGAGATGAAGGAAATGGAGATGGAAAATGGATCGGATCAGTTGCAAAATGCAATTACAAAAATTAAGCAAGTCGTCGAAGGGAAAGCGGATCACTTCGGAGTTGAGGAGCGTATGATGATTTATACTGAAATCTACCGAAATTACTACCGTGATCATTGGAAGTTGGTTTCTGACTATGAGAAAACATTACAAGATCATATCAATTCAACAGTTGTGCCCGCATTGAGGGAGAAAGAAGATGAGTTTCTTTTGAGAGAAGTTGTAAAGCAATGGGAAAACTACAAACGAATGGTTAGACTTCTTTTAATTTGTGTGTTTTTTCGTTTGACAGACGGCTATGCTATGTCGCGCTCAAACCCCAACGAAGCTGCTCACAGATACTTCAAAAAAATGGTCCTTGATGAAGTTTTGCATAGTAATTTGCAGGCTGCTATGATGCTTCAAATTCATAAAACACGGGAGGGTGAGAGAATTCTTGATGGGGCTGTTTTTAAGAATGTTTTGTGTATGCTGTGGGATTTTGGGATGGACTTCTATAAAGATTTTGAGTTGGCCTTTTTTGAAAATACTACCATATACTATTCCAGAAAGGCTGCTTCATGGATATGTGAGTATTCTTGTCCAGACTACTTGTTGAAAGTTGCTAGGTGTTTAAGGTTGGAAAAAGAAACAATTGCAATGCATTGTGTTCATCAAAGTAGCCAAACTAGGTTTGTAGAAATGGTAGAAAATGAACTTCTTTGCAAGTATGAATGTCAACTTTTGGAGGAAGATTCAAATTGCCATCCATTTGTGAGAAATGACAAGATGGATGATCTTTCAGAGATGTTTAAGTTGTTTTCTGGAATAACTAAAGGCATTCAGCTCATGGTTAAAATTTTTAGACAAGATGTTGTCAGGCGTGGCACATCATTGGTTAAACATGGAGGACAAATGGTGGTAGAGGCAATAAAGGCAAATAATAAAAAAGACATGATTGCAGGTGAAAAAGATCAGTTTGTGAGGAGTGTTATCGAATTGCATGAGAAATACATACAATTTGTGGAGAAGAATTTTATGAACCACTGCCTTTTCAAAAATGCACTCATGGCAGCCTTTCAGTGTTTTTGCAATCAACAAGTTGCAGGAAGCACTATTGGAGAATTGTTGGTCATGTTTTGTGACAATATTTTGACAAATAGAAGCATGGAATATGTAGATGTTGAAGATGCCCTTGAAAAGGTTGCAAAGATCTTTCCCTGTGTCTATGACAAAGACATGCTTGCAGAGTCTTATAGGAAAAAGCTCGGAGACAGGCTTTTGTCCCATACAATTTCAAATGCCGATTATGAAAAAAGAATGTTAGTCAAGCTGGAGTTTGAGTGTGGACGACAATTTACATCTAAATTGGAGGGCATGCTTACTGATTTGACATTGGCAATGAAAAACCAATCAGATTTTGAGGAATATCTCAATCAGAATCCTCTTCATCCTCCTTCTGGAATAGAATTCTCTGTGACAGTTTTGACATCTGGATTCTGGCCAAGCTATAAGTCACCTGATACACTTATCCTTCCCGATGAAATGGTGAGACATTTAGAGTCATTCAAAGAGTTCTATAACAGGGAAAAAACGAACAGAAGACTAACATGGAAATATTCTCTGGGAACATGTAGAATTATTGGAAGATTTGACCAAGGTGAAATTGAAATTGTTGGAACCCCTTGTCATGCAAGTGCACTATTGTTGTTCAATGCAACAAACAGGCTAAGTTTTTCAGAGGTCAAATCCCAGTTGAATTTGGAAGTTGAAGATACTATCGCATTGCTGAATTCCCTTGCCTGTTCAAAATACAAAATCCTAAGTAAATTACCAGATACACAATCTGTGATACAAACAGATTGTTTTGAATTTAATGCAATTTTTTCTAGTAAAAGGAGGAAGATTCAACTTCCGACAGTGCCACCCACAGCCAATGTAAAAGAAAACGCTGGGAAGGATGTGCTTCAAAATAGACATCATATTATTGATGCTTCGATGGTAAGAATTATGAAGAGAAGAAAAGTATTAGCTAACAAGGAGTTAATGATGCAATGCATTGAGCAGGTTAAAGACATGTTCAAGCCAGATATGAAGGAAATTAAAAAGAGAATTGCTAGTCTGATTGATAGGGACTACTTAAAGAGGGATAATGAAAATCCTGACATGTACAATTACGTGCCTTGACCTTGACATTGGTTCAGAGAAGAGGCCAATTTGATATTTCTGGATTTTTATACTTTCCAACTTATTCTACCCTGAACTTTATAAGGTTCCTCATATTTGAGTTTTCTTGCTGATTTTTAATTGAGTTGTAAATGTTTTTGAATTCACTTGTGTATATTTTTTGAATAGATGTTTTGAATCACATACAATGATCTATTATCAGAAAGAGGAGAGTTATTTTATTGATTGATGCTAGATAGCACTGTTTGTTTCCTTGGTATATTTTTCAACACTAAATTAAATTTGAACATGATTTTCTTTTTTTGTTGAGAGGATGAAAAGATATAATATGAATAATTGATTTACTCTGCATATATTCTACATCACAACCCTTCCCAAGTTGTGAGAATTTACTCTATTTTTTTACTACTTGTTTCACAAATATATCATTTAATGTTCTACTTTTCTTTTTATGTAAGCTAGCAAAGCATCACCTAGCATATCGCATTACTTCTAGAAGAGAGACCTTATACAGTGGCATTAAGGGGATGATTGTGACATAAAAAATATAAAACTGATATTTTTTAAATGCAAACCCACAAGAATTAAATTTAAAATATATAACGCCGAGGCCTAACCTAAGTATTGGGTGGAGTATAATAAAAAAAAATATAACGGAATTTTTTAAATGAAAGCCCACAAGAATTAAATTTAAAATATATAAAAAATATATAACCGACATTTTTTAAATGAAAACCCATAAGAATTAAATTTAAAATATATAACTCAACCTAAAGTACAAGTGGAGTGTAATAAAAAAATATAGCCAATGTTTTTTAAATGAAAGCCCACAAGAATTAAATTTAAAATATATAACCGCATAGTTTTTATGCAAGGTCTGACCTACATGACAGGGTGGAGTGTAATGGTGTGAGCATGTTAACAAAAAGAAATTTAAAAATGAAAGCCCACAAGAATTAAATTTAAAATATATAATGACATAGTTTTTATGCTAGGCCTGACCTACATGACAGGGTGGAGTGTAATGGTGTGAGTGTGTTAACAAAAACAAATTTAAAAATGAAAACCCACAAAAATTAAATTTAAAATATATAAGGTTGAGGCCTAACCTACTGGGGTGGAGTGTAATAAAAAATATATAACGAACAAAATTAAAAGTCCACAGGAATTAAAAACAAATTTAAAAATGAAAACCCACAAGAATTCAATGAAAACCTACAATCCCGGGTGGAGTGTAATAAAAAATATATTATGAACATTTTTTAAATCAAAACCCACAAGAATTAAATTTAAAATATATAACTGCATAGTTTTTATGTGGAGGTAAAAACTAATATATTTTTTATAATATATAACAAAATATATTATTAAATGAAAAATAATAATCACTAGCATAGATATCTTAATACATCTATATAAACAATGTCAGGATATATCAATCTACAAGCACCTACATTGAAATTGTTATTTAGAATGGATAGGTGACTTGAGACTGATATGTATGGGGTCTTTTAGATAGATGTATTTAAGATATCTATGCTAATTTAATAATTTTATTAATTTAGTACAATATATATAGAATGAGGATCTAAAATATAGACATATTACTATATAATAATCCTAAAAATTGGTTTTTAATTTAATCCAAATGAAATGAAAAACTTAATTATAATTTTCTAATCGAATTAATTCCCATGAAAAAAATCTTTAATCTTTGTGGGATGCAACAACTCTTAACTCTAACAATTAATTTTTAATGGAATATTTTTCAATAATTTAATCCAAATCATACCAAAAACTTAATTATACTTTTTAATAGAATTAATTCCCATAGTAAAAATCTAAGACAAAGGTCATTAAACTAAATATTAATTTTCTTTGTGGCTTTTAAAGATTGAAGAACTATATCCCTAACCCACATTATACTAAAATAAAGTAATTTATCTTGCCATTATTTTTCTTTACTAACATTCATTAAACTAAAATAATTTACACTGCTACTAATTTTCTTATTTTCTTTGTGGGATGTACGTAAAAACTTAATTATATTTTTTTAAAGGAATTAATTCCAATAGTAAAAATCTAAAAGAAAGGTCATTAAACTAAATATTCATTTTCTTTGTGGATTTTAAAGAAAAGTAAATAATTTACCTCTATTTAATTTTCTTTATGGTTTTTAAAGATTTGTTTATGCAACAAAAATATTAAATAAGTTATAATTTATAGGTTCAATAATTTAATGGTTCCATTGAAAAATATTACTATTAATAAATTGGGTTTTGGTGTGCAATTAAATTGTATTGTGAAAAAATCACACAACACAATATAAAATATATTACAAATTGAAACGAAATGTACTCAAATTATGGAAATATTTAGACTACAAGCTTATTAGAATAGTTACTAAAATTTTAATATATGATTTTTTTGGCTTTTAAATAAGCAAAGTTTGAACCAAAAGAGTGTAATTTTGGGGTTGAAAAGGTAAGATCCTAAAACAAGGCTAAGAGATCCAATAAAAACATGAGTGATTTGTGGAACACAAATCAAACAATCATGATATGAATGATTTGTAATTTTGAAACGTAATTGCAAATTAATAGTTAAAGGATGTTATGTTGAAAAATACTACTCTTATGTGTACAAGTACTAGGATGGCAATGTACATGCATTGGAATACTTCATATTATATGTTTGGCTTATGAACATCAAATGATGTCTTTAAACAATTACTCCATATCAAATAGTTTTATCTATTAATATAAAATTGGGAATTAATATTGCACCAATGAAATCATTTGAAATGACCTAACCCTAACCTAACCCTAACACTAACTCCAGTGTTAGAATTAGGGTTAGGGTTAGAATTAGTGGTATATTAGATTAAAAAATGGAAACCTAATGGGATTAGCAAGGGTGGCTAGGGTTGGTAACGGATAGATCTCAACATAGCACAAAACTCTAAAAAAAAGATATGATAATGGAATAATGATCATTGTTGCATAGTAGAGCATTGTTATTGTGTTTGTGATTGCAGATTTAACTTCATCTTCTCATGAGTTGAAGGATCTTCATCTATGTGAGAGCTACACATTCGAGGTGTTATCAATTTGTGTTTGAATCATTTATCAATTTGTTTTTGCCTCTATCCCACATGGATACACACTTTTTATCTGACAACGGTGTTCAGAAGACTTGAATGTCTTTCCAGGGCTTGATTGAGGAAAGCTCCTAAACACCACAACCCCCAATCACACTCCTTGTGATTGCAAGTTACAGGTATCAGATTTCATGGAGTGGAGTTGCAGAGGAAGGTTGTAGAAGATAAGGATTCTAAATCTGGTGGAAAGAAGCAGTTTGGAACACTTTTAGGATAAAGGTGCCTTGGGCAATGTCTTATGATGTTGCAGACACAAGAATCTTTGTGATAGCGACAATCAACATCTGAAGAAGCCCCAACATTTTGAAGAACATCATATCTTGGACTAAGGCTCCTAGGGCAGTGGCCTCCACATCTTCTGTGATAGAAACAGATGGAACAATGATTATTAGTGTCAGAAGGAGTCCTAAATTCCCTGAAGAAAATAGTACATTAGACTTGGGCGCCTAGGGTAGTGTCCCCAATTATTTTGCATCATGAACTTTGAAAAGTGGTCAGTAACTAATCTATGTCTACTATCTTAGTATGCGAGCATTTATCGTAATTTATCAGTTTGCCTACTATTTTGCATAATTAGGGTTTTTAGCATATTTGAGCATTAAATTAATACATTAATTGACAATTTCTAAATTTTGGCATTGTTCCAAGTGACACCCAACCTATAGGTGAATCATCTTGCAAAAGTTGTGATTCAACTCAGTTAAATCTCCTTGAATGTTTGTAGTGAAAAGAGGATCTAGCCATTCAACCCTGTTGTCCCTCTTTTCCTATAAAACATTTTGGTGAACCTATGTTTTTATTGAATTTTTGAACCTTGCGGAGCCTTTAGATTTACATTCATTCATTTAATTTTCATCTTATTGCATTTGAAAATTTACAAAAAATTTGAAAATTTTGAAAAAATTAGCATTTTAGGCTTACATTTTTAAATAATTTGAATTAATTTTCATTTAATTTCATTTTATTTATGATATTTTCATTAGATCTGATTTAAATTATGGAAATTCATCATTAATTAATCATTTGCATTCCATTTTCATGCTTAAATTGTTCAAAATTGCTTGAAATTATGCATTTCTCATTTAAACCTAGTGTTTGCATTAGCTAGGGTTTGTGGTTAAAATCTTATTTCAGATTTTACTCCTCTTTTAAACACTCATTTAGGACTGATTTCTAATTGTAGTGTTTCATCATAGTGCCCTTTTTGCAAAAATTCTTGTCTAGGGTTTTAAAACCTTGCATTTTCACTAGATTTTGCCTTGTCATCACTCTAGATTTGTATTATAGGTGTGTTGTGAAGGACATTGCTGCATTATTGGATTGATATTGAGCTTATTATTTTCTGCCCCTCATTAATTTCTTCACAACACCTCTTCTTTTAGGGATTTGCATTGAAAAAAGTTAAAAATCAAGCATTTTAGATCATAAACATACATAGTTTTGCATTTGTTCCTTGCATAAGCATTGAAAATATTTTAAGACCTATTTTACATACATTTGAATACATATACACATGGATTATAATCGTAACAATAATGCTAGGCTTCCTCCTAGACCTTATTTGAAAAGAAGGAGCCCTGAACCTCAAACTACATTTACACCTAATGACAAAACATTTGTAGACAATAAAGGGCCTCTTTACATTACCATGAAAATAATGGAGATCTCAGTGCATGGTACACTTTTAGATCCTAATTGCATGACAAATGTGGTAATCGAAGAGTTTCTTCTTGCACATAATTTGACACAAGATTCCTATGAACCTTCGGATTTAAAGATTAAGACACATAATGGAGCTTTCATGCCTACCATTGGGAAGATAACTTCATTGGTTACAGTTTCTGATAAAGTCATGGATCAAGTATTTGAGGTTATTCCTTTGTCTAACCTCTTCTGTGTAAAACTAGGACACCCATGGTTAAAAGTTATGAACGTTGTCCCCTCAACTATTCACAATTGCATAAAATTCCCTTTACATCAACAAGTGTGTACTTTTCAACGTAATACATATCAACCTTTGGTAAGGGACAACTTTACTCTTGATTACTTTTGGCTGCAACCTAATAGAGACCTTGAGCCATAAAGAGATCACTCTTTCCTACAATATAGACAATACAAAGTAAAACTTATATCTAGAATGGTCAGGCCTCCTATGCAAATAGTAAGAGACAAACAACTCGCATTAGAAGAAATTTCTAGAGCCAAAGGAAAAGGACCCTATGCTGAGGTTCCTCCTCTATCATCCTTACAAGGATCGAGGGGTATTCATCGAGAACAAAACACTTCATCAAGACAAATGAGATTTGAACATAGTGCTTCCTCCTCTAACATGTGAAAACATATGGAAAAACATGACAATACTCAATTGAAGATATAAGAAATAAGACAAGAAGAAATAGACAAGCAAGAGAAAGAAGGAGAAAAATACAAGCCTTTGCCCAACGAAATGCACCTCAACAAGTAAACATTCCACGTAACATTGAATCAAACCAAGAAGATCTTAAGAATGAACAACTTGAAGACAAGAACAAAAGTTGGGATATGGTACCTTATGTACCTCTTTCCTCTAACATACAATATTGAGAAGATGATGATTTGCTTGACGACAACCGCTAGCTCGGTTGTGCTTTCAGATAAGTATTTCTAACCCTTTACCTCTTGTGTTGTGTCCCCCCGTGATGTGTTATGTGTTGTTTAGGCCTCTTTGGATGACCCTTGATACTCTTGTAAGGTCAAGGATATTGGGAGACCGCCTCTATTGTGACCCTTCTTCTATTTGTATCATCATTCTTCTATCTTGTTTATCCTCTATTTTCATTGTTGTGTGTTGTGTCTTAGGGGCATAACATTGCGGTTGGTGACCTGGGGGCACCTTCCTATGTGACAACCCTAAGGCACTTGTTCTCCTCTCTTTATTTATTATTTACCATCTTCTAGTGGTTCTATCTAGCTGGCGGATGACAAAAAATAAACATTTACTGATACGGACTGCGTGTCCCTTCAACAAGTAAGCAAAAATGGACTTAGTCCATACATGACGATGTGGTTGATTTATATATCTGACGGTTGGCTAGTATAATCACTCCATGTGATATTTTGATGATGTCTAATATTTTCTAACAAACCATAACAATATTGCTACTCTGTGAACTATGTTTATCGTGGGTCTCGCCTTGGTTACACTCAGTTTTGAGATCTCTGTAGTATAGCCCCATGGTTATACTTGGTTTCTGAATCTGTAGTATAACCTTGGCTCTTGATGTGATTATTTTCATGCATTACTTTTTATCATGTGATGTGGTTATTATCTTATAGAAATATTTCTTATCTCTTTTCTTGTAGGAAATTGTGTGTTTATGGGAACATTTGGCAATCGTGAAGAACATGTCACCTTTGGGGACATGGGCTTTACGAAAGCTCTTGTTCCCTTGTGTGTTTTCTTTCTACCTTAACATGCTTGATATTGGTACACAATATTAACCACCTTAAGGTGGGGCATATAAAGGTAAGTTGTCTAATGATTTTGATACTAACGAAACATGTTTGCATACATTGATCGATTGCATATACCTCCTTTTTACTATAAGGCATCTCTGTGATGCGGGTGGGGTTGTATACTTTTGCAATATGCTTCCTTTTCATTGTAAGGTGTCTCCATGATTTAGGTGGGGTTGTATATCTTTGAGCACATGCTTCCTTTTCACTATAAGGTGTCTCCGTGACGTGGATGGGGTTGCATTTTGAAATCCCTCTATGGAGGAGAGGATGGTGTATCTCTTGAGCTAGTGTACATCCTTTTTACTTCAAAAATCCTCTGAGTGGGTGGGGTTGGTGTATCCTCCCTTAAGCGTGTCTTTGGTGGTTGTTGTGGCATAAACCCATCCATCAGGTGTGCCTGTAATGTGCCTGAGATGGTGGTGAACCTAGCAATAGAATCCTTCCATCACTTGTTTGTCATGTTTTAGATGTATAGTATGTCTTTGGCATATTATACGGCGCTTGTTTCTTCCATGTGTCTTCTGTGTGTTTACCCCCTATTGTAGTTTCAAGACGTGTGGCAAAATGCCCCTCCTACACTCAGGTTTTGTATGGCATGTTTATTCCCAAGCATAGTCTCAAGATGTGTGGCGATGAGTCCCTCCTATACTTTGGGATTTGTATGGTGTGTTTGTTCTCAAATGTAGTCTTCAAGAGCATGGCAAAATGCCCCTCCTACACTCTAAGATTTGTATTGCATGCCTGTTGCCCCATATGTAGTTTGAAGATGTGTGGCGAAATGCCCCTCCTACATTTTGGGTTGTGTGTTTACTTTCTATGTACTTGCATTTGCATTCATATATATGAAAATGAAAAAAATAAATAATCACCACATTCACTATATTCACTATGTTTTGTGTGTCTTTAATGTTGTCTTCTATGTGTCTTGCGTGATTGTTACTATCTTCTCCATGTTTTGTGTGTCTGTTACTATCTTCAATGCGTTTCCAAGCGTGTCTGCAACGTGTTTTCTCTAATGTCTACCTAAGACTGGGGGCTAGAAATAGTTCCTCAATCTTTGTGTATGCATTAGCTTCGTGTACCTAGCGTGTTTGTTGTGTTTTGACTGTACTTTAATGCATGTATGGGCCTTGCATTCATACATACATTAAAGTGGGGGCTAAATGTTATGTCGTAAAATGTCCCCCTAGGACATTTACCTTCTAAGTTTAGCTGTCGAGTCCATTGTTTTGCAACTTGCATGTTCATTTTTACTCCTGGAAGAAAATAGCCTGAAACCCATGTCACATGGGGCTTGAGGGACATTGTGTGCTTTAGACCTGACCTAAAAAGAGGACCTCAGACATGGGTGCTCATGTCCTTGTCCTGCCCTATTGTAGGAAGGTGCCAAATTTGAATGTTAGTTATGTGACCGTTAGTTAGGTCCCATGCCAACATCTTAAGTTTGAATTATGAAATTTGTAGTGGGAATGTGTGTTGTTGCATATATAAGTATGTTTAGGGATTCATTTGAAAACTAAAAGATGACTAGAAGATGATTATGAACTTTTGACGCATTTATGATTTGAGAGCATTCAAGATATTCATTGTTGTAGAGCACAGCATTGTTATTGTGTTTATGATTGTAGATTTAGCTTCATCTTCTCATGTGTTGAAGGATCTTCATCTATGTGAGAGATACACCTTCTAGGTGATATCTATTTGTGTTTGAATAATTTATCAATCTATTTTAACCTCTATCCTGTAGGGATACACACTATTTATCTAACAACGATGTTCAAAAGACTTGAGTGCCCTTCTGGGGCTTGATTGAGGCAAGCTCCTAAACACCACAATCCCTAACCACACTCCTTGTGATTGCAGGTTACAAGTATCATATTTCATAGAGTGGAGTTGTAGAGGAAGGTTGCAGAAGATAAGGATTCTGTATCCAATTGAAAGAAGAAATTTGGAGCACTTTCGGGATAAGGGAGCATTGGGAAATATCCTTTGAGGTTGCAGACACAAGAATCTAAATATGATAGTGACAATCAACATCTGAAGAAGCCCCGGCATCCTAAAGAACAACTTGGCTTGGACTAGGGAACCTAGGGTAGTGTTCTCTACATCTTCCATGATAGAATTAATAGACGGAATAGGGATTATCAGTGCCGAAAGGAGTCCTAAATTCCCTAAAGAAAATTGTACCTTAGACTTGGGCGCCTAGGACAGTGTCCCTGATTATTTTGCATCACAAACTTTGAAAAATGGTTAGTAAGTAATCTCTATCTACTATCTTAGTCTATGAGCATTTGTCGTAATTTATCAATTTGCCTACTATTTTGCATAATTAGGGTTTTTAGTATACTTGAGCATTAAATTAATACATTAATTGACAATTTCTAAATTTCCACATTGTTCCAAGTGACACCCAACCTATAGGTGAATCCTCTTGCAAAATTTGTGATTCAACTCGGTTAAATGTCCTTGAATGTTTGTAGTGAAAGGAGGATCTAGCCATTCAACTCCATTGTCCCTCTTTTCCTATAAAACAATGACATGGGTTAGAGTTAGAATTAGGGTTAGAGTTAAGGATAGAATTAAGCTTAGAAATAGAATGAGGGTTAGGGTTAGAATTAGGGTTAGGGATAGAATTGGGGTTATCGTTAGGGTTAGAATTAGGGTTAGGGTTAGAATTAGAGTTAGGGTTAGCATTACTATCAGAATTAAGGTTAGGATTAGGGTTATAGTTATAATTTGGGTTTGAATTAGTAATATAAGTAGTATTGGGGTAAGAGTTAGGGTTAGGGATAAAATCAAGATTAAAATTATAATTGGATATAGGGTTATGGTTATAATTACTTGATTAGAAATTTTAGGGTTAGGATTACCGTTAGAATTAATGTTAGAATTAGGCTTAGGCTTAGGGTTTAGGTTAGAATTAAGGTTAAAACTATGATTAGAATCAGGGTTATAATTGTGGTTAGAATTAGGGTAAACATTAGGGTTAGGGTTATAGTTACAATAAAACAACAAAGGCCATTTACATTTATATCTATATATAGAATTATGGTTAGAATTAGGGTTGAGATTAGGGTTGGAATTAGGAATAGAATTAGGGTTAAGTAGATCTAGGGGTAGAATTAGGGTTACAATTATTGTCAAGACTAATGTTAGGGTTAGGGTTATAGTTACAATTTGGGTTCATTAGAAGTTAGGCCTACAATTAGGGTTAGGGTTAGGGTTCAGGTTCAAGTTAGAATTAGGGTTAGAAATATGGTTACTATTAGGGTTGGGGATAGAATTAGGCTTAGGATTAGAATTACTGTCAGGATTAACATTAGCGTTAGGGTTAGGGTTATATTATATATCATTCTAGCATACCTATTATATTATATAGGGACATATATAAGGGTAGAATTAGCGTTAGGGTTACAATTAGTATTAGGGTTAGAATTAGAGTTAGGGTTAGCATTAAACTATTAGGATTAAAGTTAGGGTTAGGGTTATAGTTATAATTTAGGTGTGAATTAGTAATAGAATTAGTATTGGGGTAAGAATTAGGGTTAGAGATAAAATCAAGATTAGAATTATAATTAGATTTAGGGTTAGGGTTAAAATTATAAATAGAATTAGTGTTAGAATTAGGGTTAGGGTTAGGGTTTAAGTTTGAATTAGGGTTAAAACTATGATTAGAACCATGGTTAGGGTTGGGGTTACAATTAGGGTTAGTATTGGCCTAAACATTAGGGTTAGGGTTATAGTTGTACAATAAAACACCAAAAGTCATTTACATTTATATCTATATATATAGAACTATGGTTATAATTAGGGTTGGGATAAGGGTTGGAATTAGGAATAGAATTAGGGTTAGTTTTAGAATTAATGTTAGGATTAACGTTAGGGTTAGAGTTAGGGTTAGGGTTGTATAATATATAATTAATATATAATATATTATAATAATCTATCTAACCTCTTTTATAATATTATATTATATAATTATAATAATTCTTAAGATATATAATATAGTTAGAATTAAGCTTGCCACTCTAGATGATACTAGAATACTTATATTTCAAAAATATATCTAAAGTACATCGAGAGATATCTTTCTTGTCTATTTTTTAATCAATTTACCACACATACCTATGGAATAGGCTCCTCGATAAGGATATCTCTCAACGTACTTTACATATATTTTTTAAATATAGGTATGCTGGTATTAAATTAATGGACATAACAATAAAGCTAACATAAAGTAAGAAATCTACACAAAAACAAGTAATAGTCAAACATAAATCAACAAAATATGAAATGAAATAAGGTAGAGTAAAATAATACTGGAGAAGCTCAGGAGTTATTTGAATGTAACTACATTATATTTTATACATTTTCCTATAAAGGTTTCAATTTAATTTTCTTTTCTTTTCTACGGAATGAAATCTAATTTTTGGGTTTTTATTCATTGCTGGTTTATAAAAATTTAAAGGAGCAAAGTGTATTTGGCAAGAGTAGAAGCTATTTGAAAGCTAAGTGCACTAGATAAGGTTATTTTTTGTTAGGGTTACCTTTTGTTTTCTGTGTTATTTTATTTATGTATAATAATTTAATCTATAACTATAATTTAATTTATAAATATTAGATAAGGTTCATGAATATAACCATAATATCCTAAATTGATTATTTTAATCAAATATATGTTAGATCTAAGTGCATTATAACTATAATTTAATAATTTATAAATATTAGATAAGGTTCATGAAAATAACCATAATAACCCAAATTAATTATTTTAATCAAATATATGTTAGATCTAAGTTCATAAATATTATCCCACAATAATGCACAAATTTAAATCAAATCTCCACAAACTAGTCAAACCACACAACATAAATTTTGGCAATTTTGTACTAAAACTTTCTGGGTCTTCCTTCAAATCAATGCTTGCAGTGGATATGCATAATAAATTAGGTTTTTACATAAATATGGATTGATACAATAGTCAAAAACCCCATAGCAACATCAAAAACAAAACTGAAATATATTTGACATAAACACCACAAAATGATGAAATACACACTGTGTATTTCACCCAAACATAGTTAAACTCTTACAAACTAAAAAAATAATACCTCTAGCTCCTGGAAATGAACAAGAATAGAAATATAATAGAAAATACATCTATCCCAATAGCAATAACAACACATAGAAACTCAATACTGCAACTACAACCTGCAAAACACAGATAATATTGAGTACTAGCTAAAACTACCAAACTCTGAAGCTCCAATGTCCTCAAGAACCAAAGAGTTTCCATCCTATGATTCTAGAAATCAGAGGTTTTTCATCCATGGGTCACAATCTCCTATGGGTTTTCATCCACAGAAGAAACTGAAGAACACAAATATTCATACAGAAAATATGAGAAGATAAATTGCCAAAAGATCCTCCTCTGAATGTAGCAAAACCTGTATTTATAAGCATCAAGCCTAAATTGGGTACCCAAAATCCACATCTCATTTTGGTGGGAAAATATTTTAAAAAGTATTTTGAAATTCCCACTCCACCTTGCATGCCAAAAATAACCTGCCACTAACAATTGTTAACTACAAGTACAACTTTTCATTGATCTTTTCATATATTCTTACCATAGATGTCATGATCACTCAAAATTAGCAACTGGCAATTAAAAGGATCCTTACCAAATCCACACCCTCACTTGTCTAATTTTAATATTTAATTGTTTCGAATAAAATATAATTTCCATAATTTACAAAAAAATAATTAAAATATTAAAATAAATATTTTCTTTATTTTTAATATTAGTCTGTGGGATAATAGAAATGGACTAATAATTCCACCAAATTATTTTTTTTGAAAGGGGACATTACAAGTCTACCCTTCCCAAAATTACTTGTCCTCAAGAAATTCAAATTTAAAATGCCTTGCTTCTCTGCAACTCTCAAGTTGATCAACATCCTCCTATAGAGTTTCTGTAAACTCTCCAATCTCTGTTGTATCTAACTTCCTCTGCAACATTCTAGTAAATCTAAGAACTAGAATAATCATGGTTATGAGGGGATATGTAACCTCCATCTTTTTAGTTACATACATCAAACCAATGAAAGTTAGTGCACCATGAACATGCAATACCTTAAGTAGAACCATACTAGTGAACATATGATCTATAGCATTGTAGCAACAATCTCCAAGGTGCCACCATCTGACCCATGCTGCTTGATTTGAAACATGATTTCTCAAATATCCTTCCTCCGTGTGCTTGAGTTCCATCTGAAGAAACCTCATTAGCCTATCCATGTGAAAAGTAAACTCATTAGCCTCCCTATGACTATCATCCAAAATCTTCTACCAAAGAGCACCGTACATGTTCAAATGTACCCATGCAAGATACATACTATAATTCCCATAACCTTTGAATCCCATAACTATCAAAAAGAACAACCTCTACCAACAATAATCATGGAATATACTATGTCTATCGTCCACATTTTTATTCTTACGTTCAATGAAGCCTACTACCTTAAGCATGAAAGTTTCTTCCATATATTCCCTGGTGATTAATAGTTGCCTTGATTTCTCACCATTGTGTTTCTATTGTACCAATTTGTTCTTTTTATGTGATGAAGGATCTCGAACACTTGTATCATGGTTATAGTCCTAAGATCTAATGGTTCTCATAATGTTACTATGGACTGGTCTCTCCAAAGCATGGCATAAATCAACTTGCATGTAAACTGGAAACAAATCATAATAGTCACAAACCTCCTTGAATCTCCTCCAAATTAGTGTTATGATAGATGGATTAATTGTCACTAATAGTGGATACCTTCTTCTAACATCATCATGCAAGGAAAATTCCTCCAAATGCACCAAACTATACTTGTTCATAACTTAAATGATCAAAATAAGCAATTTACAAATGATGTAATAGCTGCAAAAATGACAAACATGTGCAAAAATCATCAATTTGGTCAAAGTATCATTGATGGGCAGAAATGTAAGGACTAAAAACTCCCCATTAATAGTCTCAAATAATCTTTCCAATGACTGAAATTCCCACTATACTATAGGCTGTAATACTCATGAATGTGTACAAATCATCCCTTACACAAGTGCACATTGTTGGGATTAGTCAAGATCAACAAGCAAGAATACAACCACAAGCTATTTGCAGACAATAAAACCTGTTGATATTGCCAGAAGATAAATGAAATATACATATAAGTCTTGCTTAAATAGGCAAGCATGAGGAGATGAGAAGGTCATACACAATGACTAAGCAGCCCTTCAAAGGTGCAACACTTATCTTGCTCAAGTGACACATGTTTGAGCAAGTGGCAATTTTGCATGAAATAGGTGTCTCACAAGGTGAGTACACATGTATTCACCACATGAGATGAGACAAAAAGGTAAGAAGCCCAAAGTTGGACTTAAGCTAGTGTGAATAGAAATCTCCTAGACATGTTAAAAGCTAACTAGATAGATAATGTCACTTTTCACATTAACACCCCTCTTAAGTGCAACTTAGGGAGTACTGAAACAATGATGGGTTTTGGAAACTAGGTCATGTTAGGTACCCATGTACAAAGCAATCTCTCATAAGGTGGAGAAAGAAAGAAACCCCTATGGAAAAAAACTTTCCTCCAAAAGAGAGAAAATAAGAAAGTGTTCTGGACACAGCTCAATGGAAGTGCACTTGACACAATACAACTGAAAGTGATAGTCTTGCAATACTTGCAAGATCCGTGTGTGGAATGTCAATTGCATGCCATGTGACTACAATTCAAATCCAATGTGAAATCCTTCTTTGAAGATTATTTGGAAGCCTTCTGTGAAGCAACTCTAAAATTTATAGAAGCAAAGAAATTGATATCAATCTTTTGCTATAATTAATCTATGGAAGTCCTCTAAGAATCAACTCTAGATTCACATGTATCATTAGGTGATGGTGATGTAGAAGTGTTCTTGACATATCTTGATGGAAGTGTACTTGACACATCTTAATACAATGTAGAAAAAAATGTTGAAATATGTTGAAGGAGTAGTGGAAGTGCTCTTGGCATGCAACTCGAAAGTGCTCTTGACACAACTCAGAAGTGGAAGTGATCTTGACATATATATGTGGAAGTTCTCTTGACACAACTTAGAAATTCTCTTGATGCAACTCTATGCACCCCCCATAATTCAATATTTTTGTCCAAAATATTATTTTATTGTTTTATAAGCCCCCATGTGACTCAATATTTTTATCCCCCCCTAAATTTGGAACTTTATAACTACAGTGCATAAACAAGTCTATTTGGAATGAAAAAGGACACTTTATAATGATAGTGTGAAATCATTTCCAATAGATCAAGCATAAAAAATTATTCACTTTCTAAAAAACGGCATTCAATTTCAAGTTGCCAATCAAAAGATACAATAATTGCAGTGAGTGTCCATCTTGCTTTAAAAAGGAAGGAAAAAAGTTTGAGAAAATGGGGCAATTCCCAAATCATCTCAATGTAGCTTTGTCATCACTAAAACCAGCTTCCCGTCGACAATAAATATACCCAATTTCGCCTCTGTGGGTGAAAGTTGTGGCAAAATGAAAAAATCAGCCTCTTTGGACAAGTTGTGAGCTCCTGGTAGTCTCTGTTGGCATAAATTTGATGTCATAAACAACTTTGTTTGACATCGAGCATAAACTTAATGGTCAAGTTAAATGTTGGGGTTACAATATATGTTATTGTTACAAATATTGTTAAGAATGAGATAAAGGCAAACCCTAAATGTTACAACTCTATAAAATAACATTTAGCATTAAATGCTATTGTGACAACAAATGGTTGTAGGTTACAATGTTTACCAGATATAGAATATGACAGCAATGTAACATAAAATGTTACTATCTATAGCTATCAAATGTGATTTAACATTGAATGACATCATGAACTTCTAACTAGGACCTCCAATACCCACAGAAATCACATAATGCATTGAATATAACCTAGTTTGAATGGCTTGTTTGATATTTTTGCAAGAAAATAGTAACTTTTCAAAGTCTGTGAGTGGATACCAAAATATAATAGTAGCTAAACTTAAAATACTGGTGGTTAGGGCTTCCTACAAACAACATTGTTACCAAAATGATTCCCAAGTTTGAAGACAAGGCAAATATGTGGTAACTTTAGCAGCCAGCAATGTGGAAGCTATGATCTCAATTACAAGGGTGACCTTGATTTTTCCTTTTTACCTCTATTGTGTGGCGACCGGATCGACATCAACCTACACAAAAAGTGGTGTCCTTCCACTTGAAATGTATGGAAGCCTTTGTTGGGTTCAAAGACACCTGGGCTGAAAATGGCATTAGATTCCTGCATGCATAGGTGAATATGGCTTTGCCAAGACAAGGATTGGCTACTAGTGTGAAGGCTCTAAATGCCAAGCCAAAAAACTTGAGAGAGCACCCAAAAACATGTCAAATCTTTCAAGAACCATAAGATAAAACAATGGCAGGAGAATCTTTGATCTGTAAAAAATACCTCTCAGAGCATAAGACACCAATGGAGACCTAATAATATGACCCCTCACATGCATGAAAACACCCAGGGACTATGGATGAGGTCAGACAGGCACTGAAGCAGTGATTTGTGGAGCAAAAAAATGTCAAGAAAGACGCACAAAACATGAAACAGAGGTCAACGAATAGAACAAAACACCCAAATCCACCTTTAAAACCCTTGAATTAGCATGTGAAAAAAACACCTAAATAGAGGTAGAAACCTTTGAAAATTTGCCTAGAAACTACAATAAATTCACCAAATTGATGAAAATACAGCCTTAAAGATACAAACTATTGGTTTTAAAAAAAAATTGAATTTTCAACAAAAATCCATACAAATCCATATGGTCGTACTGCCCTACGGTAGAGAGGCAGGGGGTATAAAAGATTTTGCAAAATTTTGCCTATGTTAGTTTTGACAAAAAGACATGCTATTTTGACTATCTTAGACCTTTTGGACACAATGGTGATGTTTGTTTGGCTCTACAAGGACCTTTTAGCTAGGCTAGGTGTGGGATTCACTATAATGGGTAGGATTTTGCAAGTATGGCTCTAATACCATGTTGGGATTAGACAAGATCAACAAGCAAGAATACAACCACAAGCTATTTACACACAATAAACCTACTAATATTGCAAAAAGATGAATTAAATGCACAGTTGTCTTTGTTAAATAGGCAAGCATGAGGAGGTGAGAAGGTTGTACACAATGACTAAGCAACCCTCCAAAGGTGCAACACTTCTATCCTTGTGATTTAAAATATTTCTTTCAAATGTGTAGAGTAGCTCTCTATTTTTTTGAATAAGTAGAAACTTGCCAATAGAATACAACCATTGTATACTTATAACCATCTAAGTTCTCAAAGAATAGAATATATTGCATACCTCACATTTTGGTATTGCAATTTTTATTTCCCTAGTGGTTGCCTCAAATGGAAAATATGTTCACCACCATGCTTCCACTGTGCTACTCTAATACGACTGAAAGTTGAAAACACTTCTGCAAATATAAGATTCAACCCATCAAAATTTGCAGCCTTCATGTGTTCCTCAATGTCTTCTTTTTGTAGTTCTTTGGATAAAGAACCAGGATCCCACATCATCGTGTATGAGTAATTTTGAAGTTGAGAGAAAGGATTCTATTGTGTGCCCTTCATATTTTCACCAATGTTAGAATACTTCTCATTATGACAAAAAAATTACATAATGACTTCATATCAAAATGTTCCAATAAACCCTTGCTTCTACTTGCATCCCTATTTATTGAATTGTAATCAAACAAGCAATCAAAGTGTTTACCTCCTTTCATAGATTTGGGAATTTTTGAGACATTTGTAGAAACACTATCATTCTCACATGGCATTGGCTCCTCAACAAAGGTATCTTGGAACTTCACTTCAAAAAGTTAGTTATCATAATATATCTCTACATTGATCTCAAAAAGTGGGTTATCCAAGATGGCTTGAAAACTATTTTTATTTTCCTATTTAAATGCATTAGAAATTCTCCTCATCATAAAAGAATTATGTCCAAACTCATATGCTTCTATCTCAACACTTTCAAGAAGACTTGTGTACTCTTCTTCCCTTGCGAATGCTTATGAATCATCTTCTTCATGAAGGCTTAAGTATTCATCTTCCTCTAGCTCTAACTTCTTTTTGGGCTCGACTTCTAAATCTTCTTTTGGCATCCCCATTCCCAAGTGGAAAAAATCTTTGAAGGAGATAAGTTGTTGAATATTAGTATCAAGATTCATGTACTTGTCATGATATTCTTTGATTTCATTTATGTTACATCCTCAAACTTTAACTATGTTTAACTTTTACTTGTATGTGATTAAATGGGTAAGTAATCATAGATTAATGATTTGACATTTGGGAAAAATGTCAGGATAAATCATTGATTATATGGAAATAATGATTAATGCTTAGAATTAGACATGAGATTAAATATTGAGATTATTTTAGTATGATGCATAATAATTTGTTGATGATACATTGATCATAGTTTGAATGACTGTGAGTGTAACCATGAAAAGAGATTTCCAATTCCAAGAAGGGAAGGAGAGTATCACTTGGGAGAAGGAAATAGATGTTGTGGGAAAAGTTAGGCTTGCCATATGAGTTCCAAAGTTGTTCATTACATGAACCTTCACGAAATAGGGTATGTATTAACTTTATCTTCCCTTGTTTAGTCGATTTCAATTCGACTATTGTCATTTTGTCAATTAATGGTTTTTCAACGTCATCTACATCGATTGACTAAATAATGTTCAAGGAACATTATTAATGGTTAGAGTTAACCATTGTCTTTTGTCGCAGATTCCTTATATATATATTTATTTGTAAATATCAATTTAATTATACTAGCAATAGTATAAGATTATGAAGCGGGGGAGTAAGAGGCCTCGATCCCATGCTCGCATTTTGATGCATGATTGATGCTAACACCATATTTATGGTAATGCTATTTTGGTGTCAACATAGGATCTTTTATTATTTTCATATTATACATATATGATGTATAAGTAAGTATTGTGTGATATAATCATTTATTCTCCTCCTGTTGTGTTAAGCATCCTTCAGGTTTCTATCACTATGTCCATGTAGTGAAACTGTACCCCATATTCCATGAAAGTGTGGAGTGAGTGGGAGTAATATTGTTCGTTCATTGTAACCTTTGCATGATTGTAGTACTTTGTCTGTTACATGCTCTTGATGAGAGAGTTTATAGGAAGTAGAGTTAGATATTCCCATGGGGTGGGGTAGGGGAAGTTTATGTTGTTGTCAACCTTCTTTTCAAAGGTAGTTTTTCATTTATAATGTGTTATGTCTTAGGAGATATCTTTGAGTCGAGATACAAACAAACAACGAAGGGAGTCGAGGAGAAAGCTTAGAGTAAGAACATAGATAAAACAATAAGAGAAAACACAGAAAACTCTATGTAGAAACTTAAAGCTCAGTGGTAGTGGCCATGCATTGCAGGTAACATTTAATATGATACTGTCGTGCTATGTAAAACTTCACTTATGTTTTCTTTATCTTGTTGTTGATATGTGCACACATTGAAGTGATTGTCTAGTGTTTATTTAAAATGATAGCATTGAGATGTCTTAGGAAGCTCTGTTGAAAACTAATATCTTTTCTTTATGCTGTAGTAGTAAGCTAGAAAAACTCAGACAAATGTCATCAAGGCCAATGTCTTTTAAATACTGTAGTAGAAGTATGTTAACCAATTCGAGGTCATGGGTTCAGCCAATGTATTTATTTTCTTTATCTAATGACTGAAAATAATTCATACATGAATATTATCAAAGGATAAATGTTATCCATACCTTTTCTGGGAAAGGAAAGATTGTTATTATGGATTGATAACTAGTCGAGAGCCACGTTATTATGAAAACTAAGTCCTTCAAGATATAAATGGCTATAGGTAGAACTTTTATATCAACAAAGACACAGTTATATAGGTGGGTATCATTTATATTTCAACCCACAAGTTGCTATTTATTGCAACAATCCAACCAATCTTTAGTGCCAATCAACCGTGGCTTCGAGTCACAATGAAATGGGATTTTAGATATAATGATTTTTATTTAGAATTTGTTTCCCTTATGTGCCTATGGTTATACATTATTAAAGAATGAGAAGTAGGCTCCTTTTTATCTATTAAAGTAAAACTGGGATAATATTGCTATCATTACTGCACTACGAGTGCATGTTTAAACCTTGAGCATGAGGTAAGATTCATAGATATATAATCTTGCATTATTTATGAATAGAAAATGAAAGAGCTTGGTATCTTGATAACTATGTTATCATTTTTAGTTATTTTCTCCTAAAGATGGTACTATCTCTTAATTATGTAATGATGAGAAGGTATTAGAACCTTTCAAGTCTCTAGTAGACTAAGAGTTTTACTATGATAGAAGATGGTATTCTTTATATCTTGTGATAATAAAAGATTATATACTAATGACAGGACTAGAGAAGATAGAACTATGTGTCCCAGACATGATTAGCAAATGTGAAATCCTTCTTGCAATTATATTGTCAACTTGAATGAGATAAGTTTATAGTTGACAAGGATTAGATAAAAATCCTTAAAACAAACTAAATATCTTAATCGATCTCATGAAGTTGTAGATCAAAATTGATCTTGATATTGAAAACCAAGAACATTTAAACTTTTGAAATAAGGAATAGAGTGACAGGGAGTCACTGATTCCATGTTGCATATGCGACAAGAAACTTTTGGTAAAGTACTCCAAAAATTGGAGTTAGAATTCCAAGGTAGATGGACAAAAAGCGATGTTTAATTAAGTTATCCCATGACCAGAATACATCAAACTAAAACCACTGTAGGATGAGATGGCTTCTAAGTCGAGTTAGAAGTGTGTGAAAAATCAACTACATTCATTGTGAAATGTTTATTTATATTAAATCTTTGGCCAAAGTAATGCATCCATCTCTACATGTATTAGTCGGTTCACTGTGTTTCAGATGGCATAACCATCTAGTGGTGTCATACATAGCTAGAGGGGATCTATAGTTGTATGACCATGATGGATTATGAAGGGCACAACACTAGAAACTCAGATGGCAAACCTAATGGTTCTTTATATCGATTCCCTTTGCAAAGGGTAGGGCCACTTCCAGGAAGGAATTTGTGTGGGGAACCACCAGTCTGTGGTTGGAGGAAAAGCACTCGAGTGATGCTCTCCTTCCCAAGCAAATGACAAGCCAAGACTTATGAAGACATATATCAAAACTCCAAATGCAATTTATATGACTTGATAATCAAATTCTATGTAAATTTATCATTATTGTCATGAGCAAAACATTATGATTGTAAACTGAAGGAACTCACTAGCATTCTATCTTTGAATATGTTGCAAATTTTTAGTTAGAAATTATTCATAAATGATATGCTTTTTATAGAATGATTATGCAATGATTATTGTTAAAAAAATTATTATGATAATCATGATTATTTACTTGATGGTAAATTGGGAATGTTAATCCAGGTAATATGAGATGACATGTTACATATGGTATCAGAGCTACCAAGTACAATACATGGACCTATGAGGTTACTACATGAAATCTTCCTCAGACATTAACAGTTGCTAATGTTTGAATGTTCTTTTTCCAGAATCGTAAGAACAAGAATGACACCAAGGAAGAAGGTAATAGGAAATGGATGTTAACTAAAGGCTATGAGGGAGCAAGCCTCAAGAATGAAAAGCCTAGGCCAAACTGGTTACCTAGAGGGCACATGGTTATCTGATACTGAAACCTTCATTGATGTTGTCAAACACATCAAGTAGGAGAAGGAAAAGAAGGACAAAGTAGTTAAAGCTATTTTTCCTATCTCTATGAATGAATCAGTTAAACCCTTTGAAGACAAGAGAAATCTTAAAAGGTAAAAACACAAGTAAAATGTATAAAACACACAAGTTATACCTTGAGATCTTCTTACTCCTTGATAAGAATGATAGCTTAGCACCCACAAGCTCTAGCTTTACCCATGACTATGTTCTTCAAATGTGAAATGCTCTCAATACTAATGCAAATCAACATAGCCTAGCTAATGATGGAGAGGATGAGAGAAAGTTTGGCATAATAATGTTACTCTAAACTTGGATGTCAAAATGGCTTATGGAGACTTGTATTTATAGGAAAATTGGAGGGTATTTTGATCCAACGGTGGAGATTTATTCATGAGATCAAGGGAGGAGATTGATTGTGAGATGGAGGGCTAGGATTTGATCAACAAAATTGGATGGTGGAGAATAAAAATGAATCTTTTATTCATTTTGAGGAGGACTTAGCATTAAATCTAATTGAGATGGATGAGTAAATTTAAAATTAATTTCCTTGGGATGAGATGGAATTAAAAATTCTATTTTATGTGGGGTTGTGCAAGCCATGTGACATGCACAATTTTGGGGCCTTACATTTGTAGGATAAAAAAGAGGAAGATGTTTTTGCACAAAAATGGTAAAGGTGAGTAGGAAGGATTATGAATATTTTGTAATTTTTAATTTGTGGGTGTGGTAGAAGGTGTTATCATGCGTTGACCAAGTTAATCAAGGTGATTAAATTAGTTAATGTAGCTGGAAAAAATTAGTGGATGAGGTAATTAGGCTTTAGGAAAATATAAATAATGATTTATTTAATTAATCCAGGTCTAGGGGTCATGTAGGCTAGGGTAGCTAATTAAATAGTAGGAATTTAATCAACTAGGTTAGGGGTAGGCTAATTAGTAGGCTTGATTAATTAGATAAACATGATTTACCTAATTAATTAGGTTTAGGGAAGAGGGTAAATTAATTAAATAAATATTTGACATATTTATTTAATCAATTGGATGATGTTAGTGATGTGTGACTATTGAATTAATTAAATTAATTCAATTTTAGTGATGAATTAATGAGGGATGAGTGAATGATTTAGGAGTAGGATGAAATAAATAATTAAATCATAATTTAATTAATTAATTGGATGAAAAATTAGTGTTGTGGATGATGTTGAAGGATAGTTAGATGGTTAAGACATTTTTAGGTGTCTACATTTGCCCCTCTTTGATGTGGCATTGTGACCTATTGGGGATATGGCATCAAGTCAAAAAATTTGTTTTAGTTGTCGAGAAGGAATAAAATGGATGAGGGATGCCCCATTGAGAGGTCGGGTGAAAAAATAAAAAAATTCAGTTGATCTCTCGAAAGGAGGAAATGGTGGTGAAAAATGGATAGAGAATGGAAAAATAGGTTGACAAAAAGAAAATTGGGTGAAAAAGGCTATCTTTTGTACCCTGGGGAGAGAGAAGTGTGTTGGAGGATGACATGACATGTTATAAATAGAAGATATGGGCCCAAAGTGCCACATTTGCATATATTGAGCTTATTGGATGAGAGGAGATAGGAGATGAGATGGCGCAACTACCTTTTCCCCACTACGAGAATAGATCCAAGTGTGTGCACACCTACCTGAGATCACCCCTGGTGGACCCACATGTATGTTGACTAACTTTGATTTTGTCAATTTGGGGTTTCAGTGGCACCATAATGTAGCCGTTTGGCGCCATCTGTGTCTAAATTGGTACCATCCTCTGGATTGGTGCCATAAGCCAATTGGGAGCTTTAGGGATTTTCACGCCACTTTGGGTTTCTGTGGCGCATCTTATGGAATGGCGCCATACCAAAATGGGGTTTTTTGGAGGAATGGCACCATCTTCTGAAGTTTCGGTGCCAAACTGTGGTTTGGTGCCATATGTCGAAATGGGCAGGGTTTAGCGCCATATGCTAGCACTTTGGTGCCATCTTCCAGAATGGCGCCATACCTAAGATTTGTGGCGCCATTCTCTAGAATGGTGTCAGGGGCTTTTAGAGGAAAAGGCATTTTGGCGCTAAATTCTAGTTTTGGGCCAAACTTGGGAAAAATGGTGCCATCCTACGGATTGGTGCCATACCTAGGAGAAATTCTAGTTATAGATCCCTAATCCCTAAACCCTCAACTCTGATCCCTTGACCCTCAACCCTTAATGTCAAATCCTAATCCCTCAACCCTATCCCTAAACCCTCAACCCTCAATGTCAAATCCTAATCCCTCAACGTCAAATCCTAATCCCTCAACATCAAATCCTAATCCATCAACAGTCCAACCCTATCCCTAATCCTTACAACCCTCAACCCTAATCCCTCAACCCTTAACTCTGATCCATCAACCCTCAACACTATACCTTAAACCCTAATCCCTTCAACCTCAACCCTATCCCTAAACCCTTGACCCTCGAACCCCAGCCCTCGACGTCAAACCCTGATCCCTCAACCCTTAACTCTGATCCCTCATCTCTCAACCCTAACCCTAAACCCTCAACCCTCAACATCAAACCCTAATCCCTCAACCCTCAACCCTAATCTGTCATCCGTCATCCCTCAACTCTAATCCCTCATTCCTAAACCCTAAACGCTATCCCTATTCCTAGACCCTCAACAGGCTCAATACTATACCTTAAACCCTAATCCCTCTACCATTGACACTCTTATTTAACCCTAATCCCTTGACCATTAACCCTATCCCTCAACCTCAACCCTCAACCCTCAACTCTCGACATTAAAACCTAATTCATCAACCCTAAACCCTAATCCCTCAAACCTAAACCCTATCCCTAAACCATCAACCCTCAACACTATACCTTAAACCCTAATCCCTCAACCCTCAACCCTAAACCTTATCCCTAAACCCTAATCCCTCAACCCTCAACCCTAATCCCTCATCCCTCAACTCTAATACCTCATCCCTAAACCCTAAATGCTATCCCTATTCCTAAACCCTCAACAGACTCGATACTATACCTTAAACCTAATCCCTTATCCCTAAAACCTCCAACCCTATCCCTAATCCTTATACCCTCCACACTCTACTTTAACCCTAATTCCTCGACCCTCAACCCTATCCCTAAACCCTTGACCCTCGAACCTCAACCCTTAACCCTCAACATCAAACCCTAATCCCTCAACCCTTAACTCTGATCCCTCGACCTTCAACCCTGATCCTAAACCCTAAACCCTCAATGCCAAATTCTAATCCCTCAACCCTTCACTCTAATCCCTCAACCCTAAACCCTATCCCTAAACCCTCAACACTATACCTTAAACCCTAATCCCTCAACCCTAACCCTAAACCTTGTCCCTAAACCCTAATCTCTCAACCCTCAACCCTAATCTGTCATCCGTCATCCCTCAACTCTAATCCCTCATTCCTAAACCCTAAACGCTATCCCTATTCCTAGAACCTCAACAGGCTCGATACTATACCTTAAACCCTAATCCCTCTACCATCGACACTCTTATTTAACCCTAATCCCTTGACCATTAACCCTATCCCTCAACCTCAACCCTCAACCCTCAACCCTCAACTCTCAACATTAAACCCTAATTCATCAACCCTAAACCCTAATCCCTCAAACCTAAACCCTATCCCTAAACCATCAACCCTCAACACTATACCTTAAACCCTAATCCCTCAACCCTCAACCCTAAACCTTATCCCTAAACCCTAATCCCTCAACCCTCAACCCTAATCCCTCATCCCTCAACTATAATCCCTCATCCCTAAACCCTAAATGCTATCCCTATTCCTAAACCCTCAACAGACTCGATACTATACCTTAAACTCTAATCCCTTATCCCTAAACCCTCCAACCCTATCCCTAATCCTTATACCCTCCAAACTCTACTTTAACCCTAATTCCTCGACCCTCAACCCTATCCCTAAACCCTTGACCCTCAAACCTCAACCCTCAACCCTCAACATCAAACCCTAATCCCTCAACCCTTAACTCTGATCCCTCGACCTTCAACCCTGATCCTAAACCCTAAACCCTCAACGCCAAATTCTAATCCCTCAACCCTTCACTCTAATCCCTCAACCCTAAACCCTATCCCTAAACCCTCAACACTATACCTTAAACCCTAATCCCTCAACCCTAACCCTAAACCTTGTCCCTAAACCCTAATCCCTCAACCCTCAACCCTAATCTGTCATCTGTCATCCCTCAACTCTAATCCCTTATTCCTAAACCCTAAATGCTATCCCTATTCCTAGACCCTCAACAAGCTCGATACTATACCTTAAACCCTAATCCCTCTACCATCGACGGTCTTATTTAACCCTAATCCCTTGACCATTAACCCTATCCCTCAACCTCAACCCTCAACTCTCAACATTAAACCCTAATTCATCAACCCTAAACCCTAATCCATCAAACCTAAACCCTATCCCTAAACCATCAACCCTCAACACTATACCTTAAACCCTAATCCCTCAACCCTCAACCCTAAACCTTATCCCTAAACCCTAATCCCTCAACCCTCAACCCTAATCCCTCATCCCTCAACTCTAATCCCTCATCCCTAAACCCTAAATGCTATCCCTATTCCTAAACCCTCAACAGACTCGATACTATACCTTAAACTCTAATCCCTTATCCCTAAACCCTCCAACCCTGTCCCTAATCCTTATACCCTCCACACTCTACTGTAACTCTAATTCCTCAACCCTCAACCCTATCCCTAAACCCTTGACCCTCGAACCTCAACCCTCAACCCTCAACATCAAACCCTAATCCCTCAACCCTTAACTCTGATCCCTCGACCTTCAACCCTGATCCTAAACCCTAAACCCTCAACGCCAAATTCTAATCCCTCAACCCTTCACTCTAATCCCTCAACCCTAAACCCTATCCCTAAACCCTAACCCTAAACCTTGTCCCTAAACCCTAATCCCTCAACCCTCAACCCTAATCTGTCATCTGTCATCCCTCAACTCTAATCCCTCATTCCTAAACCCTAAACGCTATCCCTATTCCTAGACCCTCAACAGGCTCGATACTATACCTTAAACCCTAATCCATCTACCATCGACACTCTTATTTAACCCTAATCCCTTGACCATTAACCCTATCCCTCAACCTCAACCCTCAACCCTCAACCCTCAACTCTCAACATTAAACCCTAATTCATCAACCTTAAACCCTAATCTCTCAAACCTAAACCCTATCCCTAAACCATCAACCCTCAACACTATACCTTAAACCCTAATCCCTCAACCCTCAACCCTAAACCTTATCCCTAAACCCTAATCCCTCAACCCTCAACCCTAATCCCTCATCCCTCAACTCTAATCCCTCATCCCTAAACCCTCAACAGACTCGATATTATACCTTAAACTCTAATCCCTTATCCCTAAACCCTACAACCCTATCCCTAATCCTTATACCCTCCACACTCTACTGTAACCCTAATTCCTCGACCCTCAACCCTATCCCTAAACCCTTGACCCTCGAACCTCAACCCTCAACCCTCAACATCAAACCCTAATCCCTCAACCCTTAACTCTGATCCCTCGACCTTCAACCCTGATCCTAAACCCTAAACCCTCAACGCCAAATTCTAATCCCTCAACCCTTCACTCTAATCCCTCAACCCTAAACCCTATCCCTAAACCCTAACCCTAAACCTTGTCCCTAAACCCTAATCCCTCAACCCTCAACCCTAATCTGTCATCCATCATCCCTCAACTCTAATCCCTCATTCCTAAACCCTAAATGCTATCCCTATTCCTAGACCCTCAATAGGCTCGATACTATACCTTAAACCCTAATCCCTCTACCATCGACACTCTTATTTAACCCTAATCCCTTGACCATTAACCCTATCCCTCAACCTCAACCCTCAACCCTCAACCCTCAACTCTCAACATTAAACCCTAATTCATCAACCCTAAACCCTAATCCCTCAAACCTAAACCCTATCCCTAAACCATCAACCCTCAACACTATACCTTAAACCCTAATCCCTCAACCCTCAACCCTAAACCTTATCCCTAAACCCTAATCCCTCAACCCTCAACCCTAATCCCTCATCCCTCAACTCTAATCTCTCATCCCTAAACCCTAAATGCTATCCCTATTCCTAAACCCTCAACAGACTCGATACCATACCTTAAACTCTAATCCCTTATCCCTAAACCCTCCAACCCTATCCCTAATCCTTACACCCTCCACACTCTACTTTAACCCTAATCCCTTCAACCTCAACCTTATCCCTAAACCCTTGACCCTCGAACCTCAACACTCAACCCTCGACGTCAAACCCTATTCCCTCAACCCTTAAATATGATCCCTCATCTCTCAACCCTAACCCTAAACCCTAAACCCTCAACCCTCAATGTCAAATCCTAATCCCTCAACCCTAAACCCTATCCCTAAACCCTCAACACTATACCTTAAACCCTAATCCCTCAGCCCTCAACCCTAAACCTTATCCCTAAACCCTAATCCCTCAACCCTCAACCCTAATCTGTCATCCCCCAACTCTAATCCTTCATCCCTAAACCCTAAATGCTATCCCTATTCCTACACCCTCAATAGAATCGATACTATACCTTAAACCCTAATCCCTTATCCCTAAACCCTCCAACCCTATCCCTAATCCTTATACCCTCCACACTCTACTTTAGCCCTAATTCCTCGACCCTCAACCCTATCCCTAAACCCTTGACCCTTGAACCTCAACCCTCAACCCTCAACATCAAACCCTAATCCCTCAACTCTTAACTCTGATCCCTTGACCCTCAACACTATACCTTAAACCCTAATCCATATCCCTCAACCCTTAACCCTTAAAACTTAAACCCTATCCCTACACCCTCAACACTTGACACTATATCTTAAGCCTTAAACCCTCATCCCTAAAGCCTCAACCCTCAATCCTTAAACCTTCAACCCTAAACCCTATCCCTAATCCCTCTACCCTCGACACTCTAACCCTAACCTCGACATTAAATGCTAATCCGTCAACCCTAAACCCTAATCCTAAACCCTCAACCCTCAACCCTTAACACTATACCTTAAACCCTAATCCCTCAACCCTCAACCCTAAACCTTATCCCTAAACCCTAATCCCTCAACCCTCAACCCTAATCCATCATCCCTCAACTATAATCCCTCATCCCTAATCCCTAAATGCTATCCCTATTCCTAAACTCTCAACAGACTTGATACTATACCTTAAACCCTAATCCCTTATCCCTAAACCCTCCAACCCTATCCCTAATCCTTACACCCTCCACACTCTACTTTAACCCTAATCCCTCGACCCTAAACCCTATCCCTAAACCCTTGACCCTTGAACCTCAACCCTCAACCCTTAATGTCAAACCCTAATCCCTCAACCCTTAACTTTGATCCCTCGGCCCTCAATCGTAATCTGTCATCCCTCATCCCTAAACCTTAAACGCTATCCCTATTCCTAGACCCTCAACGGGCTCGATACTATACCTTAAACGCTAATCCCTTATCCGTAAACCTTCCAACTCTATCCCTTATGCCTTAACCCTCATGATTAATAGCCTTGAACATAAAAAAAATTGAGTGGGACATAATGCGAGCGTGTTATAACGCGCTCGCGTTATGTCAAACATGGCAAAAGACAGACTTGCAGGAAAGAAAAATGCAAGGCAAAACATAACGTGAGCGCATTATAACATGCTCGCGTTATTTCTTGCTTTGGGAATCCCAAGCCTTGGGCTTGGGATTTGCTTTGGATTTCCAACCCAAAGGCTTGGAGTGCCTTATGAATAGTCACAGACATGTTTTTCTATATTCTTCAAAATTTCACATAATTTCGTTCGTGCTAACCCTCAGATTTGCACGTGTTTCAAGGTTGAACAAATCGAACACATGGGTAATGTTAGGCTTTCTCTTAGCTATTTGACGATGTGATTTTTTTTCACATTTTAACAATGTTAAGCCTTTCATCTTTAATTTCTTTTGTTTGTGTGTCTGTTTTTATGCAAAAACCACTGTTTGGTCTTTTTTTCATTGTAAAATAACTATTCATTCAAATTTCAAAAAAATTACATATTTAGAAACTAGACTCCATTCTACAAATATTAAAAAAATAAAAAAATGATTTTCAATTAGTTTTCAAAATTTATAGGGGTAGCACGGCCAAAATTCTTTTTTTTAGGATGTGTCCAATTTAAAAATTAGTAAAAAATCAAATATTCATCAAAAAATTATCAGAAAAATTGGGCATAAACTACATGCTATTAGCTAATTTCTCACCAAAGCGATTTTAAAAATACCAAAAAAAAGTTGACCTTTTGAGGGAGCCACAAAACATGCTATGTTATGTTTTTTTGACAGAAACAACACCAATTTTTGTGGCTCCCTCTTTTGAACCCCTTAATCTATGCCATTTTGAAAACAAAATAGTAGTTTAGAAAGTAGACTCGGAGCACTATGAACATTGTTTTGGTTGCATCTCCAAATTTTGAGTGTAACTATGCTCAATTTCTCATCCAAGGCCAGTATTTCCTGATTTCAGAAAAAAAGTGGCCACTTAAGACCCCTTTTTGGCCCCCCATCTTCTTGCACTTACCCATTTGGCAGAATTGGTGCCAAACTCTGGTTTGGTGCCATATGGCTTAAACGGGTGCCAAACTCTATTTTGGCGCCATAGGGGCTAGAAATAGTGCCATGGCACTGATTTGGAAAAAAAGGCTACATTTTTTATTATTATTTTACGGATGCAAATTGATGGTCATATTGTGGCTTCATGGTAACGATGAGCTCCCGCAGTTATGAGGTTGTTAGGTGGTTTTGATCAGGTGACATTAGCAGATTAGGGAGATTGGGCCTATGGATAGTGTCCAAGATGCGCAATATACAAGCACATAGGGCCATGATGATGGCCTTAGTGGAGTGATGGTGGAGCGAGACATGCTCCTTCCTCCTACCCATAGGTGAGATCACCATCACCTTGGAGGACATGTATCAAATTCTAAGGTTTTCAATTTTTGGAGTGCGGGCAACCTATGACGTTACCAGAGGACGAGCAACCCTTGATAGGGCCTTTGCCCTAGGTCACCTAGTTCTGACATAGGATCGATGACAAATGAGCTATGCTCAAACTTTGGCGATGGGAGTGGATGACTTTACATTATTTCTATGTACAGTGATTGGGGGTTTGGTGATGCCAGATTGATGCACGCAGGGCTTCTCAGTGGGCTAGGGAGTGGAGATTGAGCAGATGGTTCATAATGACATGATGTATGCATGGAAGCCATGTATGTTAGGCCAGTTGTACCATGAGATGCACACTATTGTGTATCACTTGAATGGGACTTTGTCTGTTGGGGTGACATTGCTTCACATATGGGCTTTTGAGCATATAGGCATTACGAGGCCACAAGGAGCTTTATTTCAGGCACAATTCAAGGTGTTCATATTTTTGTACAGGGCCCCTATCCAGTATTCCTATGTTGGGTAGCTGTGATATTGGCGACACATTTTTTATGACTTGGTTACAGTGATCTAGCGACCATATATTGGAGTGGAGGCTTGTCTAGATGATCACATTCATTTTCCCTATGCATTTCAGACACATTACTTGATGGGCCAAGGGGATCATACCATTGATAGGTATCTCCCCTCATGGGTGATGACATAATTTGGTTTATAGCAGGACTAGCCATGGTGATTTTTGTAAGGATGCCTTGAGATGTCAAATGGCCACCACAGATAGTGCCCCAGGTGGTGATTCAGGATTTTACAGGATTGCAACCCCAGCAATGGGATTGGTAGAGCATAGTGGTTGATGCAAGGACCACCTTTGCATATGATTGATGGTGGGTAGTTTGGAGGCCAATCCGCTTGACAGATCCTGCGATCGAGCCTTACATGACAATGGAGGAGGGGAGGAGGGAGATGAGATTGAGGAGGAGATAGTGTTAGAGGAGGTGGAGATTGATGAGAGTGATGGTATCGAGATGTTGGTTGCAGCAGCAGCAGAGCAGGTGTTGGAGAGAGGATGGAAGCGAAGGTAGTAGTAGTAGGTACCTGTGTAGAAGGGACCAAGGGGATAGATGTTGTTGCCATGAGCACCACAGCAACAACAGGGTCTAAGGAAGACACCACCTCAGTAGCAGGTATAAAGGAGACATATACCACTGCCATGAGCACCACCGCAACAACAAGGTCCTAGGCAAGCACCACCTCAGGTACCACCTCAACAATAGGTTAGACCATAGATGCATGCATGACAAGTACCAGTAGCTCAAATGGGGCCATTCACAAGGGCTGGGGCTATAGAGGCAGGGAGTTCAGAAACAGGGCTTGGTCCTACTCTAGGTATGTGTACTATCTATTAGTGTACTCAAGTGGATGAGGAGGAGGATGTTGAGACCTTACAAGCCCAAGTGGCCAGTTTGGAGGACTTGGTGACACGTCTGAGATAGGATTTTGCGTAGTTACAAGCAGCAGCTGCTCTGCTAGATGGAGGGAGTGGGGGAGACGAAGATGGACATATTAGTACATTGCAGGCATAGATGGGGCAGCTACAGACATAGGTGGTGCAGCTATAGGCACAGGTGGCTAGGGTCACGTCAGAGAGAGGCACACGAAGGTCCCTGCATCAGGCAACAGAGGGAGAAGTGGGCAGTTGTAGGCAGAGATTACTCGACTGTAAGGGATGGTATCCTGGACTAGCATTGGCTAGTTCTACTTAGACTCCCAGTAGTATATTCAGCAGTTGTAGGACCATCTCTTAGAGCAGCATTTGAGGGATGAGTATTATTATGGTGCTTACTGTGTGGCAGTTCCCGAGGGTCAGTGGGTACCTGGCTATAGTCAGAGGAGCGGGTCGAGGATGTCTAGATTATACAGATCTGGGAGATCTCAATAGTCCCTATAGCAGCCATAGGCACCTCCATAGAAGCCACCTCCACAACAGCTACCTCAGCAGCAACCTGGGTCTCCTACTGATTCTGGTATGTGGTCATCGGCCCATGGGTGATGTTTTGATTTAGTTTTATGTATCATGACATTGTATCATTATTTTTGAGCGATGTATATTTTTGCAGTGATATACTTTATAGATCTCTTAGGATATTATGTTTATGATGATATTGTGGCTTATGATGATGTACTTTATGATTATGATAGATGCTTATGGATGTTATGGATTATGCTTTTATGTGATGTTTATGATGGTATTTATGGATATTTATGATGTGATGGATATAGATATGATGTTATGGATATTATGAATGCATTTATGGATGTGTTATGGTAATGCTATGGATGGCATAGATAGATGGTTATTTTATTATGGATGCATTTTCTTTTTCTGTATGTGATGATATGGATGGGATATATGCTTAGATTAATAAATATATATTATATGTGATGAAAAATGAAATGGATATGTAATGATTATGTATGGATAAATGGATAAATGGTATTTAATGATTTAATGAAATAAATGATAATGAAATGGATGAATAGATTATGATGTGGAGTATATGCTCAGCTTAATAAACATATATTATGTGTGATGAAAAATGAAATGGATATGTAATGATTATGTATGTGATGGATAAATGGATAAAATGGATATATTATTTAATGATTAATGATCATGGATGTAATGATTATGTAATGGAGAATGCTGTGGAATATATGCTCAGCTTAATAAACATATATTATGTGTGATGAAAAATGAAATGGATATGTAATGATTATGTATGTGATGGATAAATGGATAAATGGATAAAATAGATATATTATTTAATGATAAATGATAATGGATGTAATGATAAATGGTCAATGATGAACAATATAATGATTAATGAAATGGTAATGATAAATGTAATGGTAAAATGATATGCAAATAGACAAATGATAAATGAAATGATAATGGATAGATGTAATGATAATGAGATGAGATGGGTTGATGCTATGGTTGGATGTCATGATACATGTGATGTTCTTTGAACCTTGGGCAATGGGGTTAGGTGGTTGGGTGGGGTTTATGGATGATTAGGATAGGTTTAGGGATACTAGGTCACTTAGACACCACATTATTAGAGGGGTTTTGTTGGAACGGGTGAAGTATGTTGAGTGAATTGGTTTGGTGGGGGAATATGTTATATGGGGGGAGTTGAATCACTTTTAAATGCTAAGTCCAGATAATGTGTTGAATGGTTGGTGATAGAAAGGGGGATGAGTAAGCTAGGTAAAGTACTTACATTAACATTATCGAGAGCATTTCTAGATTTACTATAGCAAAAGAGGATATTTTTCACCAAGGTATAAAAGGACCAAGGTGATGATATATATTCATCTTTGCATGGACTAGACTCACAAATAATAGGTTGACCTCATGCATGCCCAAGGTAGTATAACCTTGCCTAGATGAGGGAAGGGGACTCGTAGCATAAGTTCTTTAGTACATATAAATTGATGTGTGAATCTTATATACCTAAGTACTAGATACTTCCTTCATATTCCTGACTGCCTAGATACCCTATGTCCACGGGATCAAGGTATTTTAAGATGCAGGCGAGATGAATATGTAGTTCCGGTTTGACTTGATGATGTGGGAATGGTTTGGGATAGATGTGATGATGGTGGAAGATGATGTGTTGAGTGGGATTATTTTTGTGATTTTATGATTTTATGATTTTGTGATTATTTTGGAGTTTTTTGGATTTTCTAATGTTTTTGGGTTTTTTGTTTTTTTATTGTTTTTGATTTTTTGTTTTTTCTAACAAGTTTTTTGGATTTTTTGAAGTTTTGAGATGTATAGGGAGAGCATACAAGGATCCGTGTTTCATGGATTGGCCCTGGGTGGGATAATGTAGGGTGGGTGATTTTGATGTTTTAGAATTTCAAGCCATGGGATGTGTGTGATGTGGAATGTTATGATGGATGAGAAGGCTTATTAGATGGTAGAACTAGCCACTACACATGGTGTCTAAGATAGGTTTTCACCATGGTACTTATCCAAGGCATCACCAAAGCAATTTTCACCATTAGACAACTTTATTGCACTCGGGTTTTTCTTGATTTGATTTTTTTGGATTTTTTCTAATTTTTTTATTTGTTTGTATTTTTTGATTTGGGATACTTGATGGGTTATGCATAGAACCTTTTAGGTGCATGATGTTCATGGGTTCATCTAGAGGCTGCCCCTAAGGTGTTGCAAGCTGATATGCTCCTAACCCATAGCTAGCTATGATAACATATGGTCCCAACAAATTAGGCTCGAACTTTCCTTTCTTGTGATGCTCTTGTAGGTTTTTCTAATTCTCCATAAGGAAAAGGTCACCTATCTCAAACTTGCAGTTCTTGCTCTTTTTATTGTAGCTCTTGCATAGGTAGTTTTGATAGGCTTGAAGGTGATTAAGAGCATCCAAGTGTTTCTCATCTAGTAGCTCTAGCTCGTTTAGTCGTGCGACTCGGTACTCCTCCTCAGTGATTATATTCTACAATGAAATCCTGAGAGAAGGGATCTCGACCTAAATAGGTAAAATGGCTTTGGAACCAAATACTAATGAGTATGGTGTGGCTCCTGTGGGTGTGTGAATGATTGTACGATAGGCCCATAGAGCAGGGTTGAGTTGGAGGTGTCAATCACAGCTGCCTTCATTAACCATCTTTGTTAGGATGCGTAAGATCATTTTGTTAGAAGCCTTAGCTTGACCATTACCTTGAGGGTAATATGGTGTGGAAAAATGATGTTGGATGTGGAGTTTCTCGCATAGGGTGTGAACTTCCTAGTTTTTAAATGATTTCCCGTTATCTATGATGATGGAATGGGGAATGCCATAGCGACATATTATGTAGTGGAGGATAAATTTAGGAATTTGGATGCCAGTGGTAAAAGTGAGTGGAATAGCTTTGACCCACTTCGTTAAGTACTTGAAAGGAAGCAAGGTATGCGGAAAATGCTTCCTACACCGATCTACTGAGGAAAGATTTATGCAAATTTTTACTTTTACAGTTACAGATTAAGATGCACATTAACAGAAATATAATAACAACTTCCAAATGCAAACACAAAACTCACAACACAAGATATATGTGGGGAAAACCCTTTTAGGTAAAAAACCCCACACTCCAAAGCTACCCAATATATTATTCAAGAATCATGAAGATTACAATATACTTGCAGAGAAAGCTTTTACATGAGTATATCCAACCAGAGATCCAAGAGGTTACTCAACATCTATATGATTCTTACACACAACCTCCATCTCTAGCTCCTGATATATAGGAGATACAATATAGTAAACCGTTATCGGTAATTACAAAACCATGAGCTAAAACCACCCAAAAGTGGTACCCAAATTATCTGCAATCAAATATGCCTTGTGATGTGCCAAAACACACACCAACACATGTAACTCTCCCCTTTATAGCTCTTTTATGTGTCCAACACATTTTTACATTTCCCAAAAATAGAAGGTACAACTTATGGAGGCCATAACGTTTGATCCGAGTGTCCGATTGATGAACCGTTTGATGTGTCAGAAAGCTCGTGAAGAGATCTATCAGCCTGTAACCAACTTCATCAGTTGTGACAATTTTTGAAGTGTTTAGGGAAGTTTTGATTTTGGTAATTGAGTTCAAACCTTTTTCTAGCAGTTTCAAAAAATAGAAACTTTAATATCTCGCAATCTAGATATGATCTTGAGACGAAACTCACCTGAGATGTTTACTTATCTATAACGCACCTTCTGAGAAAATTTCAAGTCAATCCAAGCTCAATCGAAGGACTTATTAAAAATAGTAATTCTTGCCATTTTTAGCTCTTTAGGAGACTTTGAAAGTTCTAGACCATTCTCCAAGATAAAGGGTATTCAAAAAGAACAAAACTAGGAAGAATAGAAACCTTTCAAAGTTGCAAGGTTGAGACACTTTTCTTAATGTTCTCTCACTTGTCAAACACCTTGCAAGAGCAAAGGGAGTATCAACAGCATGATTTAATTGCTAGGGGCCGAGAGGCCCATAGACTTTGAACACCATCTAAACTTCTCTGTGCTCATAGGTTTTGCCAAGGAATCTACAACATTCATCAAAGTATCAACTTTCTCCAAGTTTACCTTCCCATCCTCTACCATGTCACAAACAAAATGGTACTGGACATCAATATGCTTAGTCCTCACATGGAAAGTAGGATTCTTCGCAAAACATATGGCACTCTGACTATCACAACAAATAGTAATCTTCCCTGCATCAAACCCAACATCAGAGCACAATCTCTTAAGCCAAATGGCTTCTTTACAAGCATGAATTGCTGCCATGTACTCAGCTTTAGTAGTGGACAAAGTGACCATAGGTTGCCGCTTACTCATCCAACTAATAGCACCACCAAACATAGTGAACACATAAGCACTGGTGGATCTCCTGCTGTCAATGTCACCTGCCCAATCTGAATCCACAAATCCATAAATAAAAAGTGAATGTCGAGTTCCTGTAGGGTAACCATGATAACATAAAGAATACTCAGAAGTACCCTACAAATATCTGAACACTCTCTTCACTGCATCCCAATGTACCTGTCCAGGATTAGCCATAAATTAACTAAGGACTCCCACTACTTGGGTAATGTTTGGTCTTGTACAGACCATTGCATACATCAAACTACCAACTGCACTAGCATAAGGCACTCTACTCATATCCTCTATCTACAAAGGAGACTTTGGACAATCTTCAATAGATAACTTTGTCCCTATTGTAACATGAATAGTCAAAGGTCTGCAATCCATGTCCATGTTGAATCTTTCCAACACAGTGTTAACATACTTACTCTCGCCTAACCAAAGTTTTATGTTTTCTCTGTCTCTTCTGATCTCCATCCCCAAAATGTACTGAGCTGCCCCTATATTTTTCATCTCAAACTGTGCTGACAATTGAGACTTCAAATTAGAAATCAAACTTTTACCATTCCTAATAATGAGAATGTGATCATTGTCAAACTTATAATAAACACAATGATCTGATTTCAATCTCTGAAACTCCAATACTCAACACAAAGGCATCAAACTTCTGGTACCACATCCTAGGAGATAGTTTCAAACCATACAAAGACTTTTTCAACTTGCAAACTAGATTTTCTTTACCTTTCACCACGTAGTGCTGTGGATGTGACATATAGATTTCCTCCTCCAAGTCACCATGAAGGAATGGCATCTTCACATCCATCTGTTCCACTTCTAGATCATACCTTGTTGCAAGAGATAACAGGAACTGAATAGATGTCAGCTTTGCAACAGGAGAAAAAATCTCACCATAGCCAATTCCCTCCACCTAAGAATATCCCTTCGCAACCAATCTAGCCTTATATTTTTCAACACTGCCATCTACAACAAATTTATTTTTGAACACCCATTTGCATCCAACAGGTTTTTGTCCTTCAGGCAAAGGTACCAAGTCCCAAGTATTATTCTTTTCCAAAGAAGCCATCTCCTCTTCCATGGCCTCCTTCCAGGAACCTACATCTTTCATACCCATAGCCTCTTTCATAGTTCTAGGCTCATCAGTATTAGAAATCAAAGAAAAAATACAACTAGAATCATGCAATGAATAACCAAACCTATCAGGTTGCTACCTTATTTGTGTGGACCTTCTCAAAGATTGAGGTTGAGGTTCTTCATCTTCTTCTGAACTTTCAGAGCTACTAGAGCTCTCCTCATTATCAGGTCCAGTAGATGTTTTTGGTTCAACTTTCTCAAGGGTGGAAGGAAGTTGAACCACATCATCTTTCTTCTTTTCTTTCTTTGGCTGCAAGACAACAGAAGAAGGATTGAGCTCTCTGAAGATCACACTTCTACTATATAGAACTCTCTTAGCCACTAGATCCCAAAGCTTGTACCCTTTCACACTAATGCCATAACCAATGAAGATACCCTTCACAACCTTGTTCTCCAACTTAGACCTCTTCTCCTTAGGCACATGTGCATTGGCCTCACAACCAAATACTCGAATGTGTCTTAATCAAGGCTTTTTACCAAACCATACCTCCGCAAGTGTCTTATCAACGAGCATTGATGTAGGAGACCTATTAACCAGGTAACAAGCGGTAGAAACAACTTCAACCTAGAACTTTTGTTCCAGACCAGCTCCACTTAGTATACTCCTTGCCCTCTCCATCAACATTCTATTCATCCTCTCTGCAACTCCATTATGTTGAGGGGTATATGGATTTGTCTTGTGCCTCTCAATCCCCTGTTCTTTACAAAACTTGTCGAAATCTATTGAATAAAACTCACCACCATTGTCAATCCTGAAACACTTAATCTTTCTTATATCCTTCAAATTCGATACAAGATATTTGAACTCTTTGAATCTATTAAAGACTTTAGATTTACTTCTAAGGAAATACACCCATGTCCTTCTACTGTAGTCATCAATGAATGAAACAAAGTAAACATATTTTGAAATCAAAGGAACATTACTAGGACCAAACACATTAGAATGAATTAAGTCCCAACACCTCAGAAGATTTGTGAGAAAAAGAATAAAACTAAACATGATTTTGTTTTCCATAAATGCAATGTTTGTAGAAATTGAACTCAAGATTACAGTCATTCATACCCTCAACAAGATTTTTATTTTTCAAGGTCCTCAAACCCTTTTCACCAATGTGACCAACCCTTTCATGCCATAACATTGTCTTCACAGCTAGAAGTTTCATCTCCATAGATTGAGCACACTTAAGTACCCAGAAAGCATGACCATCAAAAGTAGATACAACACTCTTTTTCACTGTTGGTTTCAATGGTGAGGATGAAGACTCTAAATCTCTCTTCTTCGAAACAAAGACACTATTGCATTGAACTATGCATGCATAAGCCTGAAACAGAGTGCTAATCTAAACACCCTTAGCCAACACCATAGATCTTCTAGTCATCTTGCATCCTCCATTTGAGAAAACAACCTGTACACCCACTTCATTCAACTTACTTACAGAAAGAAGGTTCCATGTCAAACTAGGGATATGCAAAACACCATTGATTCCCTTCACTCATCCATTAGGGAATCAAATCAAGACTCTTCCATGGCCAACAATCTTCAGGTGAGAATCATCACCCAAGTACACATTTCCACCATCGTATTCTTTATACTTCAAAAACTAACCCTGATGCGAGGTCATGTGAAAAGATGCACCAGATTCAATAAGTCACACATCCTTAGATGCATACATTTCCAAGGCAATGAAAAATGCTTCTCCTTCATCCTAAGAGGACTTGTTAGAATCTAAATAATAATTCTTCTTTTTTTCTTTTTCTCCTCCTTGCACTCCTTGCGGAAGTGACTAGGTTTGTCGCAGTTCCAACACAGGGCCTTGGACTTTCTGGGAGACTTTGATCTCCCATGAGATTTGGATCTTCCTTTTTCTTCCTTCTTATACTTTTTCTTTCCCTTCTCTTTAGATCTACCACGAACCGTAAGAGCCTCCTTGGCTGATTTAGAAAACTTTCTCCACATCTCTTCAGAAAACAACAAAGAAACCACTTCATCCATCTTGAAGGTGGTAGTGGTACTCCCAATGGCCATAACAAGGTGGTCCCACAAATCTGGTAAGGAACAGAGTAATGTCATACATCGATCCTCCTCCTCCATCTTCACACCAATAGAAGTCAACTGGGTAACAAGCATATTGAATGTATTCAGGTGTCCAACGACAGATCCTCCATCTTCCATCCTCAAAGAATATAATTTCTTTTGCAAGAATAACTTGTTCACTGGGGATTTAGCTTGATAAACATCTCCAAGCTTCTTTCAAAATTCCTTTGTAGTCTTCTCTTCATGGATATTTAGGAGCACTAAATTAGCCAAATAGAGTCTTATCAAACCCTTAGCTTTTCGATCTTTGAGATCCCAGTCTTTTTGAGACATTGCCATTGGTTTTGTACTAAATATGGCATCCCATAAATCCTGATCTACAAGCATGTCCTCCATTTTGATTTTCCACAACTCAAAATTATTGTCGTTAAACTTCTTTATCTCAAACCTCCTAGATGTACTCACCATCTCTTACCTACAACAAAGATTTCAAAATCCTCTACACAAGCTCCCACTCAAACAAAGATCAGCTCAAAAAATCCTCTACCCAATAACTAGAACCAAAGGTGATTAGGCTCTGATACCAACTGAAAGGAAGCAAGGTATGCAGGAAACACTTCCTACACTGATCTACTAAGGAAAGATTTATGCAAATTTTTACTTTTACAGTTACAGATTAAAATGCACATTAATAGAAAGATAATAACAACTTCCAAATGTAAACACAAAACTCACAGCACAAGATATACGTGGGGAAAACCCTTTCAGGTAAAAAAACCCCACACTCCAAAGTTGCCCAATATATTATTTTAGAATCATGAAGATTACAATATACATGTAGAGCAAGCTTTTATAGGAGTATATCCAGCTAGAGATCCAAGAGGTAACTCAACATCTATATGATTCTTACACAACCTCCATCTCCAGCTCCTGATATATAGGAGATACAATACAGTAAACCATTACTGGTAATTACAAAACCATGAGCTAAAACCACTCAAAAGTGGTGCCCAAATTATCTCCAATCAAATATGACTTGTGATGTGCCAAAACACACACCAACATGTGTAACTCTTCCCTTTACAACTCTTTTATGTGTCCAACACGTTTTTACATTTCCCAAAAATAGAAGGTCCAACTTCTAGAGGCCATAACTTTTGATCCAGGTGTCCAATTGATGAACCATTTGATGCATCAGAAAGCTCGTGAAGATATCTATCACCCTGTAACTGACATCATCAATTATGACAATTTTTGAAGCATTTAGGGAAGTTTCAATTCTGATAATTGAGTTCAAAACATTTTTCTAGTAGTTTCAAAAATAGAAACTTTAATATCTTGTGATCCAAATATGATCTTGAGACAAAACTCACTCGAGATGTTTACTTAGCTATTCCGCACCTTCTAGGAAAATTTCAAGTCAATCCAAGCTCAATCGAAGGACTTACTAAAAATATTAATTCTCACCATTTTTATCTCTTTTGGAAACTTTGAAAGTTCTAGACCATTCTCCAAGATAAAAGGTATTCGAAAAGACCAAAACTGGGAAGAATAGAAACCTTTCAAAGTTGCAAGGTTGAGACACTTTTCTTAATAGTACTCGATAGTGGTAATGATGAACTTGTGGCCATTAGATGAGGGTGGGTGAATTTTCTTATGAGGTTGAGTCCCAACTATGAAAAGGTCCAAGGAGTTGTTATCGGTTGTAGCTCTTGTGAAGGTGCATGGATGAGATCATCGTGTTGCTGACATGGTAGACATTTATTCACAAAGTGGTAAGCATCTTGTTCCATGGTTGGCCAATAGTACCCTATTATCATAATTTTCTTTTCTAAGGTAGGTCCACTAAAATGTGCCCTGCAAATGCCTTTGTGTACCTCTTGTAAGGCCACTTTGGCTTCCCTAGAGTCGAGACATCATAAAAGAGTACCATCGAGACTTCTTTGATTGAGGGTATCCCCTATGAGGGTAAAACAGGAAGCTTGGCGGATGAAGGTTTTGCGTTTTGCAGATGATAGGTTTGGTGGGATGATGTTATCATGAAGGTACATGTAGGTCTCTTGATACCAAGGAGATAAGGGACCAACAATGTCACACACTAGCTCTAATTGTGATACATCATATGCTAGTACTGGTAATTCTTTGATCAGGAACTCACACTTTTTGCTATCCTTTTTCATGTTGACTAAGGATCCTATGGTAGCCATAGCATTTGTTGCTTTGTTGTTCAATCTTGGGATTTTCTCAAAATGGATATCATGGAAATCATCTTTGAAATTATCTACCATCCTTTTGTAGGGTAGGAGTTTTTCATCCTTTGTCTTGTACTCATTGTTAACATGTCTGATGACTAAGTGGGAGTCTCCATAAACTATTATCTTCTCAATTTTCCATTGAATAACCATGCCAAGTCCTATGATGAGGGCCTCATACTCTGCTACATTATTTATGCATGGAAATGTGATTTTGTAGGATTTAAAAATAGTGTCTCCTTGAGGGGTGACAAACAAAATGCCTGCCCCCGAGCCACGATGTGTGTAAGATCCATCAAAATATGTTTTCCATGTATCCGTTGTTGGCACTATTGTCAATATGGACTCATCTAGAAATTTTGCAAGAAGTGGTTGTTTTGTTGGGATAGGTGCATCATCTAATTGATCGGCAATTACTTGTCCTTTGATAGATTTTCCTTTTGTGTACTTAATATCCAACTCACTTAGGATCATAACCCACTTAGCCATTTGTCCTGTGAGAGCTACTATATTAGTGGATATTTGAGCAGATCAATCTTAGCAATAAGCTTTGTCTTATGATTGAGCATGTAGTGTCTTAGATTTTGAGAAGTGAAGACAATGGCAAGGCATGTTCGTTTAACATGAGTGTAATTTAGCTCATAGGTCACCAAGGTACAGCTGATATAGTATATTGCTCTCTCTTTTCTTTGTTCATCATGCTACGCTAGCAAGGCCCCTATCGTTGTTTCTGTTGTTGAGATATATAGAAGGGGTTGTCCTTGTTTTGGTGGAATAAGAATTGGTGGATTAGCAAGATATTCCTTTAGCTATTCAATGGCGCTCTGACATTGATTATCCCATACAAAAGTTGTATTTTTTCAGTGAAGATGTTGAAATGGTTGACACTTGTCTGTAAGTTGTGCTATGAAGCAGTGGATGGGCTAGACTTTCCCTTGTAGGCTTCGAAGTTGCTTGAGTGTTTTGGGTGGAGGCATCTCCACTATAGTCTTGACTTTGGCAGGCTCAACTTTGATTCCTCTTCTCGACATAATGTATCCTAGAAGTTTTCTGGAAGTGACCCCAAAGACACACTTCTTGGGATTTAGCCACACTTTGTATTTCTCTAGTCTATCAAATATTTTAGCCAATACATTCACATGATCTTCTCTAGCCCTTGATTTTAACAATAGATCATCTACATAATCTTCCATTATGTTGTGGAAAAGGTTGTGGAAGATAACTGTCATAGCCCTCTGATAGGTAGCTCCTGCATTTTTCAACCCGAAGGACATCACAACCTAGCAGTAAGTTCCCCATGGACATATAAAGGAGGTCTTATGTTGGTCCTCTTCGGCTATTCTGATTTGGTTGTATCTAGAAAATCTATCCATTAAGGACAACATCTCATATCCTACGGTGAGATCCATGATGTTGTCTATGTTGGGTAGCGGAAAGTCATCCTTAGGGAAAACCTTATTAAGGTCCCTAAAATTTGTGTAGCAACGGATTCCCCTGGCGACTTTGGCTACTGGAACAATATTAGATACCCATTTGGGATAGTCTATAGGGCGAATGAATGCCACATCTAGGAGCTTCTTGAGTTCTAGCTTGACAAGGAGTGCTACTTGGGGATTCATTTTCCTTAGCTTCTACTTTACTGGCTTCGCATCAGGATGTACTATAAGGTGACAGATATCTAGAATGGGATCTAATCTTGGCATGTCAGGATATGTACATGCAAAGTTATGACTCCTCTATTTGAAGAAAGGTAATAAAGCATCTTGTTCTTTTGTTGTTAGGGATTCTGCTCAGAACGTGATCTTGGGTGTCTCGTCTATTCCAAGATTCATCTCATGTGATGCTTCAACAAGGATTGGTGATCTTTCTTGATATAGCTCTGATACTTTCGGGAGGTCCATTCTCTCATCTCCTAGTGTCTCATAGAGGTTTTCACTAGGTGATATATCCTTTATTTTGATTTTTTCTTCATCTAAAAGTGCCACAAAGTGGTTTTCACTAGGGGATGTTATTTTTATTTTCATATTTTTGTGACTAATAGTTTGGGTAGTCTTCCTGAAGTATGTGGATGTGTTTAGTTCCATGATGTAGCCATCCCTATGATCTCCAAGGGGAAAGTGATCTCTAACCCCCATCATTTTGGCTATTGCTTCATTGTTTTGTATGACATCAAGGACAGGAGGTCCTCATTGGTCCCAATCTATGAGTTGGGGGTAAACAAGGGGTAGGTCATTGGATGTGGATGGCATGGTGGTTAGGGTGTAGATGGTGCATATGGATGATTCGAAGAGCTCAACGAAATCACTAAAAGAGTCTCGAGGGTCTTCTTTATTGATGTTATCTACTGCAGGGAAGGCCGTAGCAAACTCACTTCAGATATACTCAACATCGGTGGGGGTAGACTCTTGTTTTCCATACCCTAACCCATGGAGATATGGATTCCTTGTTCATGATGGCCATATACTTAACAATCTCGAGACCTTTTCCATAGATCTTAGTTGGGAGAGTAGGAGTTTCTTGATTTTCTTCCTTTTTGTATAGCCATGAGGATATATCTTCGAGAACATCTTGTTCAAGGAGGTGCTTCTTTGCAAAGGTTGGTGATGGCTTGCATTTGATGACAACCATAGACACTTCTTCTTCTTTAGGAGCACCAAATGCCTTGGGGGATGGTGGTAATAGATCCACACAAAATGTGCCATGTAGGTCATATTCACCACATCCTATATCACTTATCTTGATCTTGACCTCGAGAGTTGTGGATGTTTGTGATGTGGTTGCGATGTTGGAGGGATCAATGTATAAGGTGGATGATGTAGGATTGGTATGTGAGGTGGATGCTTTGGTGGCATTGTTGTAAGGGAAGAAAGTATGGCCATGCCCTTGCAAGAAACTACAATATTGGAAAGGATGAGGGTCAGCATAGATGGTAATTTATGTGCGATTGTGAGGGAATTTTAAGTATTGATGGAAAGTGGATGGGACGGCTTGAATGGCATGAATTCATGGTCAGCTAAGAAGAATATTATATGGGAGGTCAAGAACAAGTACTTGACATTTGTTTTCCAAAATCTTTTGTCCCACTTGAATGGGAAGCTTGATGGTTCCTCTGGACAATCTTTTGGTGTCATCATATCCTTTAGTGGTTATACACTCACTAGAGTCCACAACCACATCGGAGTATCCCAAATGTTTTAATAATTTTAGACTGCAAAGATTTAGGTTAGAGCCACCATCTATTAAGACTCATTTAATGGTATGTTTTATATGGTTTAAAACTTCGATGTGTAAGGCTTTGTTATGAGCATCATTGGATGTAGGTAGATCTTTTTCCAAAAATGTGAGACAATAAGGTGAGGCGATGTGGCCTACCATGGCTTGGAATTTGTCAAAATTCAAATTGGTAGGGACTTGGGTTTCTATTAAGGCTTTGTCAAGGACTTCCTTATGGAGGGGAGATGTACGTAGCAATTCAAGTATGGAGATTTGTACAGGGGTTTTTTTGAGGTGATCTAAGAGGTTGTACTTGTGAGCAGATGGTGGATTGGTAGGGACTCTATGGATGGAAACACGGCCATGCCGAGTAGTAACAACGCAATTGGGTGTTTTAGCTCTAATGGTGATGGTGTTGACATGGTTGGAACAATCTTCTATTCATCCCACAATGGAGTCGAAAGAAGAGGGAGGTGGCACAATATTGTATGTTTGGTTGGAATATGAGGTTTTACCTTTGTTACGGTTAGGAAGGGGATCCTTGTATGCTCCTAAATTGGCATTAGGTGGTTGTCTTGGAGGTTCATCAATGCTTATATCACCTCTATCGATAAGGTCTTGTATACAATGTTTCAACCTCATGCAGTTAGATGTCTTATGTCCTTTCACATGATGGTATTCACAATAGGCATTTTCATCAAACCAAGAGGGTTTAAATTTATTTTCATCTTAAGGTCTAATATGAGGTAACGTGATTAAGTCTGCCTTCACAAGGTTATTCAAGACATTATCAATGGGTTCCCCTAGAGGTGTGAACTTCCTCTTAAGGTTATTGTTTTGTCTCAGTGGTCCCCTAGGAACATTGACATTATTATTCGTGGATGTACTTGATGGCATGGAATTTTGTACATTCTATACAACCTTCACATCGGTGACACTGACATTGAGGGTATTCTTGTTCTTCCCCCAAAAGTGAGGTTTGTCATTGGATTGTGTGTTGTTGGTCATGTGGAAAGTGTTGGTGTTATTGTTGTTGACTTTTTTGGTTTTGTTGTTGGTCTTGTTGTCATTGTTGTAAATTTTTGTAGAGCCTTTAGCAATAAGGGCTCTTTTAATGGTTGTTCCTTTGTCTATAACCTCCTCAAAAGTTGATGTGCATTGGATTTGTAAATGGAACCCCATTTCTTGGTTAAGATTAGTCACAAACATAGTGACTAGTTATTTTTCAAGAATCAACCAAGGGAGTTTATTTGCTAAGCCTCTCCATCTTTGTAAGAAGGCGGCGGATGATTCCCCACTCTTTTGTTTTGTGTTGCAAAGATCAGTCAAGGATATTTCGTGCTCAAAATTATAGGAGAAATGATTCACAAATTTGTCTGCAAGCTCATAGAATGTCTTAATACTGGGGGAAGATGAGCAAACCATTAGGTAGCTTGACCATCAAGGCTTCTAGGAAATAGTCTCATCAAATAGGTATCATCATATGAGACTTCTAGGCAAGCTATGTAAAACTCACTAAGGTGTTCCCTAGGGTCTCCCTTTCCTTTGTATTTGTAAAATTTTGGTGTTTCAAAATTTTTAGGAAAGGGAGGCATGTGTAATATTGTATCAAACAGATATGGGCAAATATCCTTGAAAGAATATTGCTTTCTTTTATTTCCATGTTGTATCTCATCAACCTTTTGGATCAATGATTGCAAGATGCTAGGTAAATCTTGGGTAGGTGGTGGTTATGGAATGTAGGTTTCTTGGTTTTGGATTAATTGTTGGAGGAAAGGTGGAATTTGATTTTGGGGTGGATTTTGATTTTGTGAGATTTAGTTTTGATTTTGATTTTGATGGGCAAGGTGTTTTTGGTAGGCAAGGAGTTGTAGAACATGTGGTAGAATTTTTTGGTTTTGATTGGAATTTTGTTGTGAAGTTTGGAGAGAAGATGTGGTAGGTGCTTGGAAGCTTGGATTTTATACATATGTGAAATTGGATGAAGGGTTGTTACATGGGTTGTTGTTAGGAATGTTGGATGTGTTGTAAGGTGGTTGGGAGAATAAATGTGTCATGAAAGCTATGGTGTTAGCATCAAGTTGGGGTGCACTTGTGGAAGTACTTGTGTGCATGGTGTTGTTGGGAATGTTGAGGGTGATTTGCGGTGTAGATGTGGTGATGGTGGATGTCGACATGGTCAAGACATTTGGTGTAGTTGATGTGGTGGCATTTGAAGCTTGGGATGTGTTAGGAATATTATGGGATGTGTATGGTTGTGATGATGTGGTGAAATTAGATATGGTGGCACTGTTTTGAAGGAGGAATTCAAGATATCTATTGGGATCTGATTTTAGGACTCTATCGAGTATGTCCATGGAATCGAAGTCTTGTGTGAAATATAGGACATATTGATCCACATTGTCGGTGTTACCATAGCATTAGCATCAAATGTTGGTAGTTGTTGGACTACGGGGCCTTTGTTTTGGTCGGTTTGAGGCATCCCTATGCCAGCATTGACTCTAAAAGGTTCCATGTCCTTGTTTTTATTAGCTTGAGACCCTGCTAAGGGCATATAATGGATTTGGGTGTGGATTTGGTTGGATTGATGAGGGTTGAGACCTTAGAGAATATATTTCAAAGTATTGGACCCAAGGATAGGTGATGGTGAAAATTCAGTGAAAGGGAATAAAGATTTAGCCTTAAGAGAATAAAACCTAAGGATGAATAATGATATGGATATGGTATGGTCTGGTATAGGTTTTTATCTTTAGAGAATAAATCTCAAAAGTTGCAAACCTAAGGATGATTAATGATAAAGGTATGAGGGTGGATAAGCAACCTTAGAAGTTAAAACCTCAAAGATAATGGGTGAATTGATTTTCAAAAATTTTGGACCAAAGGGGTGGGATGAAATGAAGAATAAAATGATGGATAGAATGGATGAAGCAAAATGGTTTTTGGGATGTGGGCGAAGAAGGATTTTTGAAGATGACCTTAGATGAATTTGAAAGGGATGATGGTGTGATTAAGGTAGTCTTAAGATGGTTGGGATGATAATCAACTAAGGAAAGCCTTAGATGATTTGGATAAATAGATTTTAGATGATAATCAACTAAGGAAAACCCTAGATGGCTTGGATGTTTGGATGATTAAAGATGGTGGATAAATTTTGTTGATGTTTGAAAAGGATTTTCAAATCAAAGGTGAACTTGAATAAATCTAGATCTTTGGATTATGAAAAGGATATCCCTCTTTGCTTAAGGTAGACTTGTGACCTTAGGCAAAAAGGGAAGGATTATTTTACTTGAAGGTAGACTAATGACCAACAAGCAAAATGGGATAAGATGGTAAGATCTAGATTTAATTATTGCACAAAGTTGATTTGAGGTATGGTTTTGGATGTTGATTGATGCTTGGATTTTTGGGTGATTTTTTATTTTGGATTTGATGGATAGGACAAGGTTGGGTAAATGTTGGATTCAGAATAAATTTTGGAATGGATGAATTAAAGGTCCAAAGGTGAAAATTAAAGTGTAGGATTAGGTTGGACTATGTGGAGATGAAAAAGATGGATTATGGTTAGACTTGGTGATTGATTAATGATATGAGATGAAGGGTCCAATAGTCAAAGTGATTTTTATCTAAGGTCAAAATGAAAGTATATAGATAAATTTGGACAAAATGGTTGTGGATGATAGTCAATGGTGAATTTGGATTTTGACAAATTTTAACAAGGTGACCATAGATTATGCCTGGGTAGGAATCAAGGATTTTGGGACAATTTACCAAACACGTGTGAGATTCAGTCTCCAAATGGTGTCAATTTTTGGTGATAATGCATCAAAACAGAGTGAACTAGTACTAGAAATCAGGCAGATGGCACTAAAACAATGAATTATGGCGTCAAATAAAATGGTGCCATAGGGGAATTTTAAGGTGCCAAACAAAGAGGTTATGGCACCAAAATGAGACAGTGTCTAAGATTTTGTCTAGGTCTTTGGCAATTTTTGGCAAATCTTAGATTTTGGACTCAAACTTTTGGATTTTTTGAAGGTCAAATGGTTGATTTTGAGGGCTTAAATGTTCAATGGTTTGATTTTCAAATTGTTCAAGTTGTTTTTGGGATAATGTTGATGAGATTTCTTGGCAAGTAAACAAACAATCAAACAAAAGAACATAATAGCCAAATGTTCGATAGGAGGTATAAGCATTATGTGTATGTTCAATAGCCCCTTAAGGCCAAATTTCCATGGGTCTAGACACAATTGAATACACTTTAAAACAATACTTAGTCTACCTAAGGTCAATGGCCAATGGCAAATTGTTCAAGCCCACAACTTGGAATCTCCTTTGACGCAAATGTAGGAACACCTAATGTAGGTGTATACACTTCTTTGTAAGAGAGGATAGGTAAGGGCCTCTAGGATTGGAAGGATGACCTAATCGCCCTCTCCTCAGAAAGCCAACAAGTGCCTTATGGTAAGCCAAGGATCTCTGTCTCATCTTAGGGGAGCCATATGGTGGGTATCTTCAGAGAACGTGTTCTCTTGCATTGAACAAGACACCAACAAGTCAATAGGGTAGTCTTCTAACTTAAGGTGTCTAGTGGAAATTTAGGGATTTGACACTTAATCATATGGCAGGGACTCACTTAAGAGACTATCCCAGCCACTTACATCAATCCTTTTGCAAGGAAAGAATGGGGTTGACGTATCACACACATGTGTATGGATACTGGGGAACTGTTGGAATAAGAATACTTTGCCAAGAAGTCTTCGTCTTTTGCCTAAACCATTTATATAGTGGACTGAATTGAAAGCACTACTTAGAGTTGCCCCTCAGGGTGAATACCTCTTTTCCCACCAAGGTAGGCTCTCCTAAAAAGAGAAAAGAAGATAGACCAATTTCTCTTACACCCAAGATCCTTTAAAAGGTGAGGGGAGAGGATACTTTTGTTCTACCTTAGGATCTACTGACAAAAATGTGAAAGTGCACCAAACACAACAAACACTTGTTTTTTTAGAGCACTAAGTTGAAATGTTCTTACTTTAAACACACAAGTTCATTTTAAAGTACTAAACCAAGTGTTGTTATGCTAAGAATGCAAACACACATAAAAGGAAACATGTAATGAAACATGTTAGTAGTTTGATTTTCTATCTTTGACCACCATTCTTATCACCTGCAAAACCCTGTTAGCTGCCTGCACAGATCCCAAAATCAGTCATTCAAATAGTGCCAAAACATAAAGAAATGGTGCCAGAAATCAGTAAAATGGCGTTAGAAATAGATCATATGGCTCTACAAATCAGGAATATCATGCTAAAAAAGTAGCAACTAGCGTTAATGTTTTCTAAATCTAAAATTAGACTGATAATTGAGCATAAAATGAAAATGGTGCTACAGATAAGGAAGATGGCACCAAAATGAAACATGGTGTTAAAATTTCCAAAAATGGCGTTAGTTTTGCAAGAAATAGCATTTAAATGAAATTTACCTTACCTTGTTGTAGAGTCAGATACTGCCATTTTGTGTGTAGATAGTGCGAAAACATGACGGTGCCCCAAAATATGCTCAAAAAAGATGGTTAGTTGGAAAAAACTAGATCAAAAGGGGTTAGGATGTCTTTTATCATGTCAACAAACACCAAACATCAGATAAAAACCAAGTAGCAGGTATCATGAAGCAAAAGATGACTCAAAGTTAGTCAAAAAACATTTCAAACACCCCTATATAAATTTTTGCATTATGACACTGTATACCTATGTATTTTCTGCTAAAACAAAGAGCACTAAGACCCTAAGACTTACTAAAACCTCTAAAAAGCACATAATTTTTTTTCTAAGCTTAAAGATCAGCAAGAGGTTGTCAGAAAATGGTGCCAAAATAGAGGAAAATGACACATAAATCAGGCATATGGCACCAATCTATGAACAGATAGTGCCAAACTAAGGGATTTTGGCATTAAACTTCTATAAGTCATGTCTCCTTGCAAAAACTCAAGCAAACAAAGTTAAATAGGGAGAATGGGGTCCAACTAGGCATGCCAAATGAAGATGAGAGAAATATTAAAAGGCAAAAACACAAGTAAAATGCATAAAACACACAAGTTATACCATAAGATCTTCTTACTCCTTGATAAGGTCAAGAGCTTAGTACCCACAAGCTCTAGCTTTACCCATGACTATGTTCTTCAAATGTGAAATGCTCTCAATACTAATGCAAATCAACATAGCCTAGCTAATGATAGAGAGGATGAGAGAAATTTTGGCATAATAATGTTACTCTAAACTTGGATGTCAAAATGGCTTGTGGAGGCTTGTATTTATAGGCAAATTGGAGGGGATTTTGATCCAATGGTGGAGATTCATTGATAAGATCAAGGGAAGAGATTGATTGTGAGATAGAAGGCTAGGATTTGATCAACAAAATTGGATGGTGGAGAATAAAAATGAATCTTTTATTCATTTCGAGGAGGACTTAGCATTAAATGTGATTGATATGGATGAGCAAATTTAAAATTAATTTCCTTGGGATGAGATGGAATGAAAAATTATATTTTATATGGGGTTGTGCAAGTCATGTGACACACGCACATTTTTGGGGCCTTATGTATTTGTAGGCTAATAAAGAGGAAGATGTTTTTGCACAAAAATGGTAAAGGTGAGTTGGAAGGGTTATGAATATTTTGTAATTTTTAATTTGTGGGTGTGGGAGAAGGTGATAATCATGCTTTGACCAAGTTAATCAAGGTGATTAAATTAGTTAATATGGCTGGAAAACTTTAGTGGATGAGGTAATCAAGATTTATGGTTAATTAAATAATGATTTATTTAATTAATCTAGGTCTAGGGGTCATGTAGGCTAGGGTAGCTAATTAAATAATAAGTATTTAATCAACTAGGTTAGGGATAGGCTAATTAGTAGGCTTGATTAATCAGATAAACATGATTTACTTAATTAATTAGGTTTAGGGAAGAGGGTAAATTAATTAAATAAATATTTGATATATTTATTTAATCAATTGGATGATGTTAGTGATGTGTGACTATTGAATTAATTAAATTAATTCAATTTTAGAGATGAACTAATGAGGGATGAGTGACTGATTTAGGAGTAGGATGAAATAATTAATTAAATAATAATTTAATTAATTAATTGGATGAAGAATTAGTGTTGTGGATGATGTCAGAGGATAGTTAGATAGTTAAGACATTTTTAGGTGTCTACACCTTTTATGCCTAAGGACTTACCATTTGGAAGTGGTCCTAATGCTCCTATTATCACTCAGGAGGTCATGGATGAGTACCTATGAGTACATCCACCTCACAAGTCTAATTTGGTAAACCTCAAGGATAAGGATAAACCTAGGAAGATCTCCCTATTTGAAAATGAATTGTAGTTGCAAGATGTGAAAATTTATAATAAATGATGGATTTTATGTGATCCATGGATAATATAATGCAATTTTGAAAATTTGGCAATGTTTTTTCTTCCTTGTTTAAGATTGCATAATTGAGAATGGATTTATGTTTATGAATGGGTTCAATAGTATGAAAAACCAATTGAATGCTCAATATGCAAACTTTAGGAGAAGTAGATTGCAACATGGTTCGGATAGAAACCAACACTGGGGGTAGCCAAGAGGAAGGGCAACCTTCTGGTCACTCCAATTCAAAACTTGACTAGATCCTTGCTATGCTCCATGAGATGAGAGAAAGAATTGGAAATTTAGAGCAGGAGGTCAGGGGTCAGAATGGACCTAGGTAGGAATCCTTCCATAAGGGTGAAGATGAGGAATGTCATGAAAACACCACCCAAAGTGGACATGGAGAGAATAAGTCTGAAATGAGACAAGATGAGGATATAAGGAGACATTTGGCTCTAGAGTTATCTAGAGATATGAATAGATTACACCTCCCAAATTTGATGGGACTATAAGCAGAGATGCCATAGAGGAATGGCTTATAGAAATGGAGAAATACTTTGAAATAAGAAACTACTCTGAAATAACCAAAGAAGTATGGGGAGCATACCAATTGGCAGGTGAAGTATCAAATTCGTGGATGAACAAGAAGATAGAGCTAAGACTAAGCTCCTTGAATCTAACCTAGGAAAGGTTTATGGAACTCTTCAGGCAAAGATGGTTGCCACAGTTATATTTTGATTAGAATCTTATAGACTTCCAAAACCTAAGACAGGATGACTCATCTATGAATGAGTACTGGGAGAAATTCACTCATCTCCTTAAATATGTTCCCCAATATCAACAAGATGAGAGATTTCACATCTGAAAGTTCATTAAGGGCTTGAATGCCCAAATTGGAGGTGAAGTAGATGTGCATGGTCCCACTACAATGGACCAAGTTTATGAGAAAACTATTAAACAAGAACAAAAGTTGAAATCCATGTCTGCATACCAGGAAAGGAATCGTAAAAAGTTTAGTTGGTCACAATCCTCCCAGTTATTTAAGAAAAAGGGCAATAAATAAAAATTCAATAAGAAAGGTGACAAAGGATTCAAGGATAATCAGAATGAATCTAGGGGTGATAAGAAAAATAATAATAACTAAGAAAAATGGAGATACTTCAGGAAAGCCCTATGAAAGGTGAGGATCCACATGAGGGTGTTTATCAGGTAGTGGTGACCATTATGCCAATCAGTGTCCCAATAAGACCCAAGGGACTCAACCATGAGGAAATCCTTTACCCTTGCAATAGGCAGCCTTCCAACAGTGGATACATGCAACCTTGGACAACCAGCAAGAGAAGTATCAAATTACTCCAATTGAAAACACAAGTATTTTATCTAGTATTCCAATTTTAGTTTTGCTAGATACTGGTGCTACAAAATGTTTTATTTGTCCAAACATTTTAAGTAAGATTTCTAGAAAAGATGGATGCATGGCAAATACTTGGTCAGTTGAATATGATAATCAGACAAGGGCTCAAGTAGAGCAATGTTTTTTTGAGGCCAAGGTTGAACTCCTAAGTTTTTCCACTAAAATAAACCTTTATGGAGCCCCATTAGGCTCATATGATGTCATCTTTGGAATAAATTGGTTATAAAGACATAGGGCTAATGTGGATTATTTTTATAAAACAATAGAATGCCTAGATGACCTTGGGAATAAAGTTTTTCTGCAAGGCACTCCTAGAGAGGTTAAATTGAGTCAAATATCTACCCTACAAATGAAAAGGTCCCAGAGAAAAGGAAGTCAACTCTTTGCTATTAAAATGGAGAAAATAAATAGTCACAAGGAATATGTTTTCCAAGATGATTTGATGTATTATGAATCTCAAAAAATCCAAGGAGTTGAAGGAAGAGAATCCGTAGATCAGGAGAGAATAGATATGGATAGATACCCCTTTCTTCAAGATTTTGAGGATGTATTTCCAAATGAATTAGCGGGATTACCTCCTAAGAGAGCTTTTGATTTTTCAATAGATATAATTCTAGGATTAGAACCTATATCTAAATCTCCTTATAGAATGACCACAATAGAGTTAATAGAGCTAAAGGCTCAGCTGCAAGAATTGCTAGAAAAAGAATTTATAAGATCCAGTGTTTCACCTTGGGGAGCACTAGTATTTTTTGTTAAAAAGAAAGATGGTACATTGTGTCTATGAATAGATTATCATATGCTAAACAAGGAAACAATAAAGAATAAGTATCCATTGCCCTATATTGATTATCCCTTTGATCAAATGCGAGGGGCAACTATGTTTTCAAATATTAATCTTCAATCAGGATACCATCAATTAAGGTTAAAGGATGGGGTTATTCATAGGACAGCCCTTCGAACAAGGTAAGGGCACTATGAGTTCATTGTCCTACCCTTTGGTTTAATGAATGCACCTACAACATTTATGAACTTAATGAATGGTGTATTCATTTACTGCTTGGATAAGTTTCTCCTTGTTTTCCTTGATGATATTTTGATTTATTCCAAAAATGAAGAGGAACACCTTCAACATCTAAGGATTGTTCTCCAGATATTAAGAGAGCATAAACTATATGGAAATCTATCAAAGTGTACTTTCTTTCAAAAGGAAGTACAATATTTGGGTCATATAATTTTAGCTAAGGGAATTGTTGTGGACCCAGCAAAGATTAAAGCCATTTTGGAATGGCCATCACTGAGAAATGTGCATGAGGTCCATAGTTTCATGGGTCTAGTGAGATATTACAGAAAATTTGTGGCTAATGTTTTTAAAATTGCCTATCCTATTACTTCTCTACAAAGGAAAGGAAAAATATTTTATTGGTCAAAGAAATGCTAAGAGGCATTCGACCAACTAAAAGAAAGACTAACTACAACACCTATTTTAAAGGTACCTAACCCAGATGGTAATTTTGTAGTCATCACTGATGCCTCAAGAGAAGGATTAGGTGGTGTACTTGTCCAAGATGGGCAAGTTATTGCATATGATCCCATAACATTGAAATCATATGAGCAGAATTATGCTCCTCATGATCTTGAGTTGGAAGTAGTTGTTCATGCACTGTAAATGTGGAGACATTATTTACTTGGGAAACCTTTTGATTTAAAAACAGACCATCAAGGGCTCAAATATTTGTTTACTCAACCAAATCTAAATGCTCACCAGAGAAGATGGTTAGAGTTATTATCATATTACTATTTTGAGATTAAATACATACAAGGCAACGAAAACCAAGTGGCAGATGCCTTAAGTAGGAGAAGACATATCTCATCGATGATCTCCATACATTCTGATTTTAGGAATCAGGTATTGTAAAGGTCCAAAGGAGATGAATACCATTTAGGAATATGCTTTAGGAAATAGGTATGGATAATCCTCATGATTCTAGGTATGATGGGTTCCACTTTGAACTAGATGGGCTTTTAAGGTTTAAAGGAAGGATGTACATTCTGAACTCCGAGGAATTAAGGAATATCATGTGGAAAGAGGTTCATTCTACACCCTATTCAGGACATCCTAGAGTGACAAAATTGATAGCTAATGTAAAACCATTATATTTCTAGAAAGGAATGAAGAGGGATGCTGCAAGGATTGTAGTTGGATGTCTAGAATGGCAAAGGGTGAAGGTAGAACACTATCACTCGGCATGACTTCTATACCCTCATGAAATTTTGGAATGGAAATGGTAGATAATTAGCATGGATTTTGTGCAAGGACTTCTTATGTCTAGAAATAGACACAATACTATTCTAGTAGTGGTGGATAGACTCACCAAGGTAGCACATTTCATACTCAAGAATTTAATAGATGGGGAACCAATCATAGCCCATAAATTTGTGCAAGAAGTATTCAGATTGCACAACATTCCTGAGAAGATTATCTTAGATAGGGATGCCCGTATGACATCAAGGTTTTGGTAAACCTTATTTTCCTCACTTATAACTCAATTAAACATAAGCTTAGTTTATCATCCTAAGATGGATTTCCAAACTAAAAGAGTAAACCAAGTGTTGGAAGACCTATTGAGAATATATTGCATGGACCATCAATACAAGTGGGAAGATTACCTTCCTCTTGTAGAATTTGCTTACAATAATTCCTATCATATTGCTATTAAGATGGCTCCATTTGAAGCATTATATAGAAGAAAGTGCCAAACTACTATAAGTTAGGATAAGCTAGAAGATAGGACTAGCCTTGGTCGAGAATGCTATTAGAAATGGAAGAACAAGTCCATCTGATTAAGAAAAATAGAAGTGAATGATAGGCAGAAAAGCTATATGGATGCTAAGCGCATCACAAGAAATTTATTAGTAGGAAAGAAAGTCCTCTTAAGAGTTAAACCACAAAAGAGTTCTATTAAGTTTGGAAAGACATCCAAACTAGCTCCTAGGTATGTGGGTCCCTTCAAAGTTCTCAAGTCCAGGTCAACCTAGTTGCATATAGGATTGCTCTACTACCAGTTCTTGCCATGATGCATAATGTTTTTCATGTTTCTTATTTGAAAAAGTATGTTGTAGGAGATAATCATATTCTTATTCTTGATTGGAATGCCATACAGGTCAAGGACCCAGGAATGGTAGTGATCAAGCCCATCAAGGTCCTCAAAATACGTAATCTACGCTTGCGTAATAAGGAGATTACTCAATGCAAGGTCCAATGGAACCAATAGGGAGAAGAGAATGCCACTTGGGAGAATTATGATGATATTTATCAAAGATTCCCTCATCTCTTTTAAGCTTTTATTTATGATAAACAAAACTATTTTTTATGTTATAAAGTTTGGATACATTAAATCACTAGGGATGATGATTCTTATGGGGGCAGATATGTTACATCTTTGAACTTTAACTATATTTAACTTTTACTTTTATGTGATTAAAGGGTAAGTGCAAAAAGATGGGGGGCCAAAAAGTGGCCACATAGTTTTGAAAAAAAAAAATACATTACGTGAGCGCATTATGGCTTGGTAATGACGAGCCTAAGGCTCGTCAAAACCAAACCATAATGCGCTCACGTTATAACAAGAGCACGTTATAACACAAGTGCATTATTACTTCCTATAAATAAATAAAAAAGCACTTCACTTCATTCCATTTCTTTTTCCTCCTATATACCCACGGCCTGCAAACCCTAGGAAGCGCGCTTGCATTTTGGAGATCTCAATTTGACACAAAAATCTTTGTAATTCGTCGCCAAAATGCCTCCACGACGTCGAGCACGCCAAAGGAGTGAGTTTTATTTGTTTTTTTGTTTGAATTTGTTTCTAAATAGGTAGGTTTGAATTGATTTTTGATGTAAATTTCATTAATTGTCAGGAAATGTTAATGCACCTCCTCCTCCTCCTCCTCCTCCTCCACAAAATCTTGCAGAACAACAACCTCCTCCATCCATTCCTCGACATGCCCCTGGAACACAAGAAAATATAATGGGGCAAATTGAAAACAACAAAAAAGAAATTGAAGACATAATTGCAAGGTTGAAAGATCCTTCCACTTCAACCTTGCATAGGTCCATGCTTGCTGAATCTCTTGAATCTATGTTATGAAATGTAGATTCAATTACCAAGCAAATAAGTAGTTGGATGGATAAGAGGAGAGAGTTTAGAGATTATTATGCAGACAAGCTGTCATACCAAGATGTGAAAAAATTACAAATCACAAAATTAGACTTGTGCTCAATTTTCACAAACCCACAAACAAATCAACCTCCACCCATTACATGCAAGAGGCTCCCTATCCATTGGTGCAACAACCAAGTGATAAGGGACAATTTTGGGCAAAGGTGGTGGATGGTTTTTTACCATCCTCCATGCAATAATAATGAGGTCCCACAATACTTTTTGAGGAAACTCTACTGCGAGTTTGTCCTCAATAAAGTGCCAAACTATTTTGATATGCAGGACTTCCAGGGTAGAGGTGGGGGGTCAACACAAGATAGACTAGGGGCACGTCTTGACCCACAGTGGGTAGTGAGACAAGTAATTAGTAGACCAGACCACGAGCATGTTTCTGTCCCTTCCATTGTGAAGGAGAGTGTTGAGGTTGATACACTTCAGTCCATTAGTGCCTTGACCCAGAGCATCATAGAGCATGCCAGTCCTGTAGCACAGAGTGGGTTGGGAGATAGTGCGAGGAGTAGGGTCCCACCCCATACTTGTTAGACTTGTAGGTTATCCTGTGGTTATGACCCCATGGATAGTCAGGACGCAGGTGCACATGCTACATCTGCAGCTGAGCAGATGGTGATGACAGATACCCTCCTGAGTGAGACTTTCGGCCTTGATACTCAGGTAAATATTAGCAAGTTTATTGGATTTAATTTATTAAATTTCATTTTTGAAATGCAAGATTAACTAATTTAAATTGATGATTTTAATGAAATTGCAGGGTCATAGCATCGATATAGTTTTCAGTGGTTCGCCACCTACATTTTACACTAGATCATCTACTATCGGGGTATGTAACTAGTAAACAATTATAAATATTACATGTGAGTAGCATCGTTATATGAATGGTATTCTAATATCTGATTTTGGATGTTGAAAAGGTTAATATTGTAGATTTCATGGCAACACCTGCCAGCGGTAGTGGACTTCAAAGCTTTACGGAAGTAATAAAATAAATAGTTTAATGAATGAATTGTACTTACTAAATTTTTGTATGTGACTTGTGTGCTTTATTGTGTGTACTTCCATGTTTAGATGAATGTGTGTGTATATTAGGAGCCATGATTTGCATCACTATTATAGTTTTCATAATTGAATAATGTTTTATTTCCAGATGATGCAGGCTACGGAGACACCTCCCCATGTTCAGAGGGCAATGGAGCATGGTGTGGCCTCTGCGATTCATAGCTCCATGGCATTGACAGGGATATGAGGCAGATTATTAAATTTCAATTTACATTCATTGTTATAGTTGTCTATTTTTGAAAAATCAAAAGATTATTGATTTGAAGTTTAATTTCTATCTGGATGGTTTCTATAGGACATGACATCACCAGGGCCTATTCCTACTACTAAGGCAAGTGAGGAGATAGATTATATGTTAGCGGTAAGTGATTATTTTGTTAAATGTTTCATTTTTTATAACATGTAATTTCTATATATTAATGTCTATAGTTTTTCTTGTAATAGGTAAAGATGCAAGAAGAACTAAATAGGAGTAGCCCTCGGGTTCGTAGTAGACCACCCACATGCACGTCTCCATCCCCTAGAAGATCAAAGGCTACCTGTGATCTATTCTCTTCACCAGCCAGAGGGGAATGACTTTTTATTGTGTTCCTTTGTTGTATGCCTATATGGCATTTGTGGACATATATTTTGTATTGTATATAATTGACATTGTATGCCTATATGGCATTCTTGTAAGCCTATATGGCTATTTTGTATATATGTTATACTTATATCGATAGATATTGATGTATGCCTATATGGATATTTGGTTAATACAAATCTTTTTTATTGATGGCATCCATACTTGCATTATAAATCCATGTTTGAATGGATATTTGTAGATGGCTACTTCAAATATTTAAAGTCCAATTGTATTACATAGGATGTTTGTTGATCCAATAACCTAGCTATTGTTATTCAAGTATCACCTAAACCTCATTTTGGAACTAAAAGATAAAAGTTGTATTTAAAAAACAAATGAATCATCATGTTGAATAGAAAATATTATTATTTTTTATTAGTAGCATAGAATGTCAACTATATGCAATACAAAAAAATGAATCATCATGTTATTCTTTATGTTTGAGATCCTAAAAATGACTAAGTCTAGTAGCCTGATATCCTGAAACACTAAGATGAATATCCAAGTCATTAGGATGATTTCGCCTTGAGAAAAATTCATTAAGATGAGCACCTAAAGGAGACTTTCTTAAACATTCAAACATTGAGCAACAAGCATGAAGGGTTAAGGTGCAATTTGCAACTCATAAAGCCTCAAAAGGGTGCCCAACTTAGAGAGAGAATTCATTTAAGACAAGGCGCCCATTGACACCTGTTCCACCATAAAAGTGCACCTAAGGTGGAAGGTGAACAAGCCTCTAGTAAGTGAAGCACACCTATTGTCTAAACCACTTAATTATGGCACCCTAGCATGAGGAGGAGTATATAAGTCAATAGGAAATGACACCTAGAATGCAAATGAAGGACTAAGTGGCATTTTCAATAAGCATCAATTCACCTTGAGCTTTCAATAAATACATCAAATTGAGCCCCATAAGCCTAGGCGCCCTTTTCCTTCAAAAGAACCTTGTATCAACGTCAAGAGTTGGTTGTATCGGTGTATCGACAGACCTTGGTTAGGCTTTTCCGATAGTGGTCTATCTTGTCGATGATTGTGGTTCAAAGTTGAAGACATCAGTGTATCGGAAGATAATCCCATTGGCGCATCGGAAGAGAAGTTGAGAGCTTCACCGATGAAGGGGGTCACACCGACAGTCGAAATCCATTGGTGTATTGGCCCAACGAGATTAGAGTTCACCGATGTTTGGAGTCTCACCAATGGGTGTGGTCTGAAGGTTGTCATTGGTGAGATCAATGTGTCGACAGAAGAGTTTTTGAGTGTGCCGATGGTATTAAGTCCTACCGATAGGCGAGGGACTTAGAGTCTCGTATCGGAGTGACAAAGACATCGGTGTGAAAGGATATAAAGTCACCAATAGCTGTCTATCTGACCATAAGAGTCAATGATGGGATGTTTGTTAGAAGTGAAATCAAATGGAGTCATGGTGGCATCGGCCTATCAGCCGATGAAATTTTAAGCTCGCCGATGGTATGTTGTCTCGCCAATAGTAAGTTCAAAGGTTCAAAAGTTTATAATTCTATGCTTCCACTATGTACTCTGCATCAGACACTCATCCCTACTATAGTCTAGCATTCTCTAGTTGTGTTCCCCCCTTTGTTTTTGTGAACGCCTCTGGAAGTAATGTTGAGTTACTTGTGATGTCCTTATTGACTGGTGTTGTTTTGGATTCATGTGTAGTCCTTGTTCCTTATAGTCTATTATCTACCTGACTATCAACTAGTGCCCTAAATATCGCCCATAGAGAAATCTATAACCTCTTTTTGCATTTTGTAAATAGGGATACAACGAAGGAGGTTTAGAAGTTACCTTATAAGTCTTATGAGGAATATTTAGAAAGTGCATTAAGAATTGATCAAGCCACAATTAGTAGTGGGTAAAAGGTATACATAATAAATGAATGGTTGATGACTTCCCAAGCTAGAGATAATAGTGAAAACAATCCTTCCACCATCAGGATATTGAAAAATAATCATAATGTAATGATATATGGGATAACTGACATACCCCTTCTGAAAAGTGATGATCATAACAAGAATGGTCACCTCAACTTAATGCCCAATAATTTTAATACTATCAAGCATCCACATAATAGTAGATAATCTTATCAAAAGTCATAGAGAAATTTCTAAGGACCATAGTGTTATCCCTATGACTTGACACATACTGCTTGTTTCATAAAGCAAAGGGACATGATATAAATATTGTTGTTATATGGAGCCTAATCAGACTCGAAGGTTAAATTTACCCAACTTTTATCAGTGTGGTTTCCCCCCAAATATTTTCCTACTAGTTTTGGCGCCTTGAAGTCTAAGTGCATGAAAATCATTCTGAGTTGGTAACCTAATCCAATGACTTGACACGGATCCTAAAACCACCTATTGGACCAATAGGATCCTAGGCACTCACTTCATACATTATGATTTCTAGGCACCAGTTTGATGCTCCATCACAAGGAAAGTGCACCCACACTTGCAAGTGTTTTTCTTCAGGATCTAGGCACCAGTTGAAGGTTGTAGTTGCCAAGAAGAGCGCCTAGCCAGAGGAAGTCTTTTGGAGTCTCCAAAACACATCAAACACTTGACTAACAACAAGATAACTTTTTCCCAAGTTAGGTGCTTCAAGAGGGAAGTTAAAACATGAATAAGCGCCAACTTGTCTAGGCGCAAACTCAAGCTTGTTGAGGATACACATCGCGCCCAACATTCCTTGGTGATTTCATGAACTTCAAACACTTAGAACTATTCAAGGAATGCCCAATGCCCCTTCTTGATGATAGGCACCAAAGTGAGGGTGGAATTGCACCTTGATGGCATTAGGCGCTATCTAGAGTATGCAACTCCATGGAAATGTGCCTTCTTGCTTAGAGTAATTCAAACACTCCAAGGTCTTTAGTGATCAATTCCCCAACTTATGAAATGTCCTCCTTCATTTTAAAACACATTGTAATGCTCCAGAGAGATGACTATACCTAGACGTCAATCTAGGTTAGAAATGCCTCCAAAGTGCGCCTTCTCTTTCAGAATGCAAAACAAGGTCCAAAGGTGCTAATAAATTGAAGTGCTTCTTTGGAAAATTCTGAGAGGTTAAGATGCGCCTTGTCCTAATGAGATGCAACTCTTGGGTAAGAAAGCTTGTAAAGTACACCTAACTTAGTGAAGAGGTTGATAACTTCTAAACCCTTCCTGGAACTTAGATTGCTTCAAATGAAGATCATCTTGCACCAATACATCACTAAAATTTCAATCACAAGATCAATTCAGAATTAGGTGCTCATTAAGAGTCTTTCCAATGTTGGCGCATCTGAGAGGTTGAACTGGCAAGAGATGGTGCCTAGCTTCCTAGACCTTGTTTCAATATGTTTGAGTTCCAAAGTTGACTCAATGGTATCAAGATGGCGCTATAGAGTCTTTGGACTAGTTCCTTAGAGTTTCAAAAACATTCTAGCTCCTTAAAAGTTCCTCCTACATGCTTGGGTGCCATTTCAAGGTCCTGGAAACATGATGTAGCGCCTTATTGATCTAGGCACCCATTCATGATTGTGCAACTTGAGATTGGTGCCTAGAGTGAATAGGCTTTCATCCTGACTTAATTCACTAAGGCAACCTCATCTTGAAAGCCAAACAACTTTTCCTGCTAGAGCACCTTGTTTGATGTGCTTCTTAACATGATACTTCTATGCTAGGCACCACTTTGAGGCTAGAGGAGAGAGAAAGTGCGCCTAACCTATCTTGGGTGACTTCAGGACTTCAAATTCCTTTATTAGGTGTGGAGCATGCTTGAATGATGTTGCTCTTAACATCTTGCACTTCCAAACCCTGATTGAAGACTCCACATCCTTGGGCACTCATTTGGACATCACCTAATTGAGCACCTAGGAGGTATAAAGCTTAATGTTGACATGAGGACAAGCACTTAGTAAAGGAGAGTTTCTCAAACATTTAAACATGTGAATGAAGTCATAGAAATGCACTAAGTCATCTAGGCACCATTTTCCCCTTGTGTACCCTTACTTTTGCGCCTAAGAAGAAGTTGCAACTTTACACTGCCTCCTTCTGACAATTTTTGGGGCAGTAGAAAACTTTTCACCACGTGCAAATGTCTCAGAGATATAAAAAATTGAGAGAGGTTATTGTAGAGGCACTCTACATGATCGCGTTTCCTTAGATAGATTATTTCTAAGTGACATGGTTTTTGAGTAACAACTATTCAAAGATTGCTACTTTTTTTCACTTTGGAATCTTCAGGGATATCATCGGTACAATGTGGCTCGAACTGTTTCGACATGTTTGGGTGAAAAAAAGGACCATGCCTAGCATAAATATACCCATTCAGATGCGTTAGAACAGTCAGTTTGGTCACATCAGGAGCAGGACGAAAGTTACACCCCTTTGCAACTTTACATTGCCTCCTTCTGACGATTTTTGGGGTAGTAGAAAACCTTTCACCATGGGTAAATGTATCAGAGATATAAAAAACTAAGAGAGGTTATTGTAGAGGCACTCTACATGATCACGTTGCCTTAGACGGAATGTTTCTAAGTGACACGGTTTTTGAGTAACAACCATTCAAAGATTGCTGCCTTTTTGCACTTTGGACTGTTTAGGGATATCGTCAGTACAATGTAGCTCAGACTGTTTCGACATGTTTGGGTGAAAAAAAGGACCATGCCTAGCGTAAATATACCCATCTAGATGTGTTGGAATAGTTAGTTTGGTCACATCAGGAGCAGGATGAAAGTTACACCCCTTTGCAACTTTACTCTGCCTCCTTCTGACGATTTTTGGGGCAGCAGAAAACCTTTCACCACGGGCAAATGCCTCAAAGATATAAAAAATTGAGAGAGGTTATTGTAGAAGCACTCTACATGATCACATTTCCTTAGACGGAATGTTTCTAAGTGACACAGTTTTTGAGTAACATCTTGTTAAAGATTGCTTCCTTTTTGCACTTTAGACTCTTCAAGGATATCGTCGGTACAATATAGCTCGAACTGTTTCGACATGTTTGGGTGAAAAATAGGACCATACCTAGCATAAATATACCCATCCAAACATGTTGGAACAATTAGTTTGGTCACATCAGGAGCAGGACGAAAGTTACACCCCTTTGCAACTTTACACTGCCTCCTTCTGACGATTTTTGGGGCAGTAGAAAACCTTTCACCACGGGTAAATGTCTTAGAGATGTAAAAAACTGAGAGAGGTTATTGTAGAGACACTCTACATGATCACGTTGCCTTGGATAGAATGTTTCTAAGTGACATGATTTTTGAGTAAGAACCATTCAAAGATTGCTACCTTTTTGCACTTTGGACTCTTCAGGGATATCGTTGGTACAATGTAGCCCGAACTGTTTCGACATGTTTGGGTGAAAAATAGGACCATGCCTAGCGTAAATGTACCCATCCAGATGCGTTGGAATAGTCAGTTTGGTCACATCAGGAGTAGGATGAAAGTTACACCCCTTTGCAACTTTACACTGCCTCCTCCTGACAATTTTTGGGGCAGTAGAAAACCTTTCACCACATGCAAATGCCTCAGAGATATAAAAATCGAGAAAGGTTATTGTAGAAGCACTCTACATTATCACGTTTCCTCAAACAGAATGTTTCTAAGTGACACGATTTTCAAGTAACATCTTGTCAAAGATTGCTACCTTTTTGCACTTTGGACTCTTTAGGGATATCGTCAGTACAATGTAGCTCAGACTGTTTTGACATGTTTGGGTGAAAAACAAGACCATGCCTAGCATAAATGTACCCATCTGGATGCGTTGGAACAGTCAGTTTGGTCGCATCAGGAGCAGGACACCAAAAATGCATAACATGATGATGTAAAAATGTGTATATGTGTAAAAATGCAGGAGGAAATAAAAAAAAGACAAACCTTACAAATTAATGTGCATACTTACAACTCAATGTAACATGACTTTACAAAATCAATGTGAATACTTACAAATTAATCCAATGAACTATCTGGGTCTGCTCTACTCTTTATTGTGTCAAGTATTGCTTCATGGTTAGACTCACGCACCTTCCACAAGATTTTGTTCAAAGGTCTACCCCAATACTTTATCAAATGAACATTGGATGCCACGACAAGGTTCGAGTAATGAAGAATCTTCTGATGCATGTCAAATTCTTGAAATAGCCAAATATTAACACTCTTATGTGGGTACCTTCTAAGCCATGTTCCAGTAATAACAACTGAGCCTGTAGGGTATTCGATGTTTTCTCCATCTGTAACAGGGGCCTCCAATTTCTTTTTGGCCTCAACACGACATAAGTAATAATTTGTTCCCTCTTCATTATCTTCATCTGCAATAACTGCATATACATGCCCTACATTGATATGTGTAGAAAATTAGATGAAATTAGTCAACATTACAAAAACACTACAAAGTAAGATGACATTACCTGGTTTAACTAGATGAAATTAGATGCATATTACCTAGTCAAACTAAATCTCATATGTGGTGAAAGTCAACTGATGATTCCATTTGTGTTAGTTCCAGTGCCGTCGGGGGTCGATACGTGTCAAGTGGGCTAAGATAACTTAACTGCCATTCATCAACCCACTCCTTTGATTCGCACTCATCCCAGACTTGAATTGTATAGGAAGAACAAAAGCATGGCATCTTTCATATATGGATACTCCGTGAACTTGCAATTGAGCTTTTGAAAGAGTGCATCTTATTTGATCCTGTCAGTGTACAATAGTCCTCATATGGTGCAATGTTAGTATCATCTATCAACCAAAAAAATCTACGAACTGAAGACTTACCTTCATTACCTAGACCCATGGAAGCATTACACCACTCGACAATCGATTTTGCATCTATCAACTTTGCATTGTCTTTATACTTTAACTCTTCTCATGCTATGGCTCTTTTGATACATGCTCCTACACCATCATGCTCCTACACCATCATGCTCCCCCTTTCCATGCCCAGCCTCACAAAAGTTCCACATATGCTGAATACCTGTAAAATTATGCATCTTAATCAGCCAATAGAAATTCTGTGAGTTCTTGAATTGTGACACACAGTTATCTGACCATATGATATGTTGACTGAACGATATGGCCCTTCTAGCCAAATCATTATAGAACACCTGAAAGAAACCTTGCATGAACTCTGTAGAATGCATGTGATCATCACTAATATAGAAATTATACTCCCTTATGATCTTTCTGTCAACTTCTATACTATCATTCGCATGAATGAATGCGATGTGCACAAATATAGAAACCTGTGTGGAGTTGTAATATTATGATTACACCTCACGCTGTGGCTGTAGACTGTAGTTCTCTGCAAAGTCGATGACTAAAACAATGCTACCAACTAGAAATGTGTCCTTGCATAACTTGAATTGCATGTCCAACCATCGAGCTCTATGGGCATGTCTTGCATACTCATACACTATGTTGTCATGAAATATAGGCATAAACTGATACACTAGAATCTTTTCAATAACCAATTCACACCTCTTTTCTTCTTTACTATCTTTTGTATTGTATGCCACTGTTTTATACTTGCCAAACTCTACTAGTTCGTTTCCAACCGCACGTGTTCTTTCCATATGTTCACATATTGGCAAATGTTGCAAGCCACCGCAATGATGACATGTGCCATCCAAGCATAATTTCTTGTAGAATATTTGACCTTCCTCTCTTTCACATAAAATTCTTGATATGAAGTCTCTTGAAGATGTTAGTGGGGCACATATGGCACAACCCTGTAAATCATTGTTAGTATGCATATCTAAGCATATAGACCTATAAGCATCAAAATGGTTAGAAAATTTAATATGTAATCTACAACAACAAGTAGTGTGTGTGTGATTTATCTTAACATAGAAAGGTTTTAGCATTTTAAAATATCTTTGACAAATTTTAATTTGAGGATACTTCTCTAGAAAATTACCATAAAACTGTGTTTGAGTCTCATCCAAAAAATGCTTTGGATGTGGCTCACGGTTCTGACTACCGATTCTCCTTCTTACCACATCCCTTTGATTCAGAGATACCCTTGTGTAATTCTTCCAAAAGTCTTCAATTAGTGATCTCAATGCTTCAACAATTGGTTTATCTTTTCGTGGTAGTATCCCCGAGAATGCCCATAATTCATTGGCCAATTCTTTGGCGTCTTCCAACGACTCTTGATAAAGTTTTCCTATTAATTCTTAGTTCTTGACTCATCTTTCTAATGAGATGAGCTTTCCTCGTTTGACTACTTACTATAGTCGATGTAATCACACGTCGTGTTACAGTACTATCTTTTGTGCATGAGGTGTTACCCACACTCTCATACGCACTCATTAGATTCTTGACAATAGATTTTTCACTTGAAGCCTCTGATGTTCTCAACCCAAGAATCTTCATGATGGACCTATACTTTATACTTCGCATCATTTCAATGAATAGTTGACATCTTGTAGTCTCATTTAACTTTTCAAATAACAATCTCCAAATCTTATTAGCATATCTTCTACAAGTGCATTTTGGAATCTTACCTTCCATTGGCTGCAAAATATTCTCATCAATATCAATCAAATACTTTAGCTTTCTATGTAAAATTCTAGGTGGTGTTAAGTTAGGTAAATTCATCTCAACATTAGGAATTTCATCAATATTTAAATGAGATGGGTTAGATGGCATACCTTCGATCGAAGATGGAATAGATGACATACCTTGAGGTTGAGGTGGGAACGATGGCATACCTCCTTCATCACATGTGAGTGATGATGTACTCTCAACTTGAGATGTGGTAGATGGTGTCCCTACATGTTGACTTGCGGTAGAGGACGTGTCTCCAACTATGGTATTCAAATCTCTCATACCACAAAGTTTTTGCATTCGTTCTCTTTGTGCCGCCAATACGATATCTCTTTGTGATGGTTGTGGTTCCTCTTCAATTGGTATGTCTTCATTTATCGTGTCCAATTTCCTCTTCTCACGAAGTTCCCTCATAGCCACTACTTTCATTGCATTCTTAGCTTCTATCTCTACCTGTGTTGGTTCAATTCTTGATCATTTCCTCAGCATGACAGAGAATTTGTTTGTAACATGATAAAGAGACCAATATTACTTCCTAAGAAAAGAATACAAGATAATAGTGGGATTGTATTTTTATTATGTTGTAAGGATTTATTCTTGTATAGTACATCATGGTATGTTAAGGTCTGTTTATTACACATAATTATTAAAGAGCCCAAGTGTAGAAAATATACATGGCATCATGTGAAATTGTAGGCTACTTTCTTGATTGGGAATGTGTCTATTTTAAACATGTATGATAAAGCACGATAAAGTAATTCAATCCGAAATAAGGAAAATGTAAAGTACATGCATGTAAAGACTTGACATACCTAAAAAATGAAGATTCGAATGGAGAGAGTACCCAATTATGTAGTGTTTTTTTCTTCTTTCATCAAACTCCTCAACAATTTGAGTTTTTCACCACTTGCTTCCTTTTCAATGTTAAATTGAATAACACTCAAATATAATTACTAACAATAATACTATTAACCAATCTATAATGTTAAATTCCTAAAATTGAATCACAATTAACATTGCAACACTACAAAAATTGAAACTTGAATAGATATATATCAAACCTGGTGTGAAAACTATGTTATTTCCTCCTTCTCAAGTTGGCAAAGTAGAAAAGGTGGTGGAAAGATCATGCAAAGGTGATACAATGTGTCAAATGTGCATGTGAACTTCCCAATAGCATGAAAGCACTTCTTTTTTGTCGGAGCATGCACAGAATCAGTAAGAAAATAGAGCATGTGGGCTTGGATCATGGTGGTCAACACTTTTTTACCGTTTCTATAGCAAGACAAAACACAAGCGCGTTATAATGCGCTCGCGTTTTGTCTTGCTATAGATTGATCACATCCTTTGCATTATCTTCCTTAACACAAGTAGGGATGACCACATCCTGTGCTTCATCAACTGACACTTCCAAGCCTTACAATTCCTCTTAAATACATCAGAGAAAAACCACTAATGGTGTCTGAGAAATAAGAAATTCTTCATCTCTTTGGTGATCCATTTCTCTTTCCAAACCTTCCTCTTCAGATTTGAATAACCACAAGGTTTTTGAGGGAGAACTTTTCCTATTTCCTACAAGAGCTTGCTAGATGCTCTACCATATGATAGGCATAACAATGAAGGGGCAAGCCCTCATAATCAACTTCTTGATAGAAAATGCCCATCGAGGAAGAAAGACAGATCTTCTTTGGAAGCAGAAGTTCTAGTTTGTGACAAATCCTTATCCAAGCATAAATAGCAGGGGTTCTATCAAGCGATTTCCAATCCCTAAACCTTATCCCTAAACCCTAATCCCTCAACCCTCAACCCTAATCCATCATCCCTTAACTCTAATCCCTCATCCCTAAACCCTAAATGATATCCCTATTCCTAAACCCTCAATAGACTCAATACTATACCTTAAACCCTAATCTCTTATCCCTAAACCCTCCAACCCTATCCCTAATCTTTACACCCTCCACACTCTACTTTAACCATAATCCCTCGATCCTCAACCCTATCCCTAAACCCTTGACCCTTGAACCTCAACCCTCAACCCTCAATGTCAAACCCTAATCCCTCAACCCTTAACTCTGATCCCTCGACCCTCAACCCTATCCCTAAACCCTTAACACTATACCTTAAACCCTAATCCATTAACCCTAACCCTAAACCTTATCCCTAAACCCTAATCCCTCAACCCTCAACCCACAACCCTAATCCATCATCCGTCATCCCTCAACTCTAATCCCTCATCCCTAAGCCCTAAACTCTATCCCTATCCCTAAACCCTCAACACTATACCTTAAACCCTTAACCCTCAAACCTTAATGTACTCAACCCTCAATGTCAAACCCTAATCCCTCAACCCTTAACTCTGATCCCTCGACCCTCAACCCTATTCCTAAACCCTAAACCCTAAACCCTCAACCCTCAATGTCAAATCCTAATCCCTCAACCCTTCACTCTAATCCCTCAACCCTAAACCCTATCCCTAAATCCTCAACACTATACCTTAAACCCTAATCCCTCAACCCTCAACCTTAAACCTTATCCCTAAACCCTAATCCCTCAACCCTCAACCCTAATCCATCATCCCTTAACTCTAATCCCTCATCCCTAAACCCTAAATGCTATCCCTATTCCTAAACCCTCAACAGACTCGATACTATACCTTAAACCCTAATCCCTTATCCCTAAACCCTTTGACCCTATCCCTAATCCTTACACCCTCCACACTCTACTCTAACCCTAATCCCTCGACCCTCAACCCTATCCCTAAAACCTTGACCCTAAACCTCAACCCTCAACCCTCAATGTCAAACCCTAATCCCTCAACCCTTAACTCTGATCCCTCGACCCTCAACCCTATCCCTAAACCCTAAACCCTCAACCATCAACATCAAATCCTAATCCCTCAACCCTTCACTCTAATCCCTCAACCCTAAACCCTATCCCTAAACCCTCAACACTATACCTTAAACCCTAATCCCTCAACCCTAAACCTTATCCCTAAACCCTAATCCCTCAACCCTCAACCCTAATCCGTCATCCCTCAACTCTAATCCCTCATCCCTAAACCCTAAATGCTATCCCTATTCCTAGACCCTCAACGGGCTTGATACTATACCTTAAACCTTAATCCCTTATCCCTAAACCCTCCAACCCTATCCCTAATCCTTACACCCTCCACACTCTACTTTAACCCTAATCCCTCAATCCTAAACCCTATCCCTAAACCCTTGACCCTCGAACCTCAACCCTTAACGTCAAACCCTAATCCCTCAACCCTTAACTCTGATCCCTCGACCCTCAACCCTTAACTCTGATCCCTCGACCCTCAACCCTATCCCTAAACCCTAAACCCTAAACCCTCAACCCTCAACGTCAAATCCTAATCCCTTAACCCTTCACTCTAATCCCTCAACCCTATCCCTAAACCCTCAACACTATACCTTAGACCCTAATCCCTCAACCCTCAACCCTAAACCTTATCCCTAAACCCTAATCCCTCAACCCTCAACCCTAATCCATCATCCCTCAACTCTAATCCCTCATCCCTAAACCCTAAATGCTATCACTATTCCTAAACCCTCAACAGACTCGATACTATACCTTAAACCCTAATCCTTACACCCTCCACACTCTACTTTAACCCTAATCCCTTGACCCTCAACCCTATCCCTAAACCCTTGACCCTTGAACCTCAACCCTCAACCCTCAACATCAAACCCTAATCCCTCAACCCTTAACTCTGATCCCTCGACCCTCAACCCTATCCCTAAACCCTAAACCCTAAACCCTCAACCATCAACATCAAATCCTAATCCCTCGACCCTTCACTCTAATCCCTTAACCCTAAACCCTATCCCTAAACCCTCAACACTATACCTTAAACCTTAATCCCTCAACCCTCAACCCTAAACCTTATCCCTAAACCCTAATCCCTCAACCCTCAACCCTAATCCGTCATCCCTCAACTCCAATCCCTCATCCCTAAACCCTAAATGCTATCCCCGTTTCTAGACCCTCAATGGGCTCGATACTATACCTTAAACCCTAATCCCTTATCCCTAAACCCTCTAACCCTATCCCTAATCCTTACACCCTCCACACTCTACTTTAACCCTAATCCGTCGACCGTCAACCCTATCCCTAAACCCTTGACCCTCGAACCTCAACCCTCAACCCTCAACGTCAAACCCTAATCCCTTAACCCTTAACTCTGTCCCTCGACCCTCAACCCTATCCCTAAACCCTAGACCCTAAACCCTCAACCCTCAACATCAAATCCTAATCCCTCAACCTTTCACTCGAATCCCTCAACCCTAAACCCTATCCCTAAACCCTCAACACTATACCTTAAACCTTAATCCCTCAACCCTCAACCCTAAACCTTATCCCTAAACCCTAAATGCTATCCCTATTCCTAAACCCTCAATAGACTCGATACTATACCTTAAACCCTAATCCCTTATCCCTAAACCCTCCAACCCTATCCCTAATCCTTACACCCTCCACACTCTACTTTAACCCTAATCCCTTGACCCTCAACCCTATCCCTAAACCCTTGACCCTCGAACCTCAACCCTCAACCGTCAATGTCAAACCGTAATCCCTCAACCCTTAACTTTGATCCCTCGACCCTCAACCCTATCCCTAAACTCTCAACCATCAACGTCAAATCCTAATCCCTCAACCCTTCACTCTAATCCCTCAACCCTAAATCCTATCCCTAAACCCTCAACACTATACCTTAAACCCTAATCCCTAAACCCTAACCCTAAACCTTATCCCTAAACCCTAATCCCTCAACCCTCAACCCTAATTCGTCATCTGTCATCCCTCAACTCTAATCCCTCATCCCTAAACCCTAAACGCTATCCCTATTCCTAGACCCTCAACGGGCTTGATACTATACCTTAAACCCTAATCCCTTATCCCTAAACCCTCCAACCCTATCCCTCAACCCTCAAATTTCAATGTACTCATCCCTCAACGTCAAACCCTAATCCGTCAACTCTTAACTCTGATCCCTCGACCCTTAACCCTTAAAACTTGAACCCTAAAACCTATCCCTACACACTCGACACTCGACACTATATCTTAAACCCTAATCCCTAAAGCCTCAACCCTAAATGATTAAACCTTCAACCCTAATCCCTTTACCCTCGACACTCTTATTTGGCCCTAATCCCTTGACCATTAACCCTATCCCTCAACCTCAACCCTCAACTCTCAACCTTCAACTCTCAACATTAAACCCTAATTCATCAACCCTAAACTCTAATCCCTCAAACCTAAACCCTATCCCTAAACCATCAACCCTCAACACTATACCTTAAACCCTAATCCCTATCCCTCAACCCTTAACCCTTAAAACTTAAACCCTATCCCTACACCCTCAACACTTGACACTATATCTTAAGCCTTAAACCCTCATCCCTAAAGCCTCAACCCTCAATCCTTAAACCTTCAACCCTAAACCCTATCCCTAATCCATCTACCCTCGACACTCTAACCCTAACCTCGACATTAAATGCTAATCTGTCAACCCTAAACCCTATCCCTAAACCCTCAACCCTCAACACTATACCTTAAACCCTAATCCATCAACCCTAAAACCTAATCCCTCAACCCTCAACCCTAAACACTATCAATAAACCCTCAACCCTCGACACTATACCTTAAACCCTATGAGAAAATATTTGCATATGGTACATCCACAATGAGTAATTAACAGTTGAAATCAAAAGGATGATCATTATGAGAAAAGATTTGCATTGGGCTACATCTATGTTTCTTGTTGTCCACCCTGCACTTAGGGAAGGTATATTGTTATGAAACAGGTAAATAATCTCCCGTTGTTTACTGGCTCTATCCACAAGAACTACTAAACTATACCTTAAACCCTAATCCCTCAGCCCTAAACCCTATCCCTAATCCCTCTACCCTCAACACTCTACCTTAAACCTAATCCCTCGACCCTTAACCCTAAACGCTATCCCTAAAGCCTCAACCCTAAACCCTAATCCCTCAAGGTATCCCTTATCCCTAAACTCTAAATCCTATCCCTAAACGCTCAACCCTCAACCTTAAACCTTAATCACTCAATCCTTATCCACCCCTCTCCTCCCCTAGCTGGCTCACTCCCATCTCTACCCTCCTCTACCCTCGACACTATACATACATACATATAGGCATACATAGATACATACATACATATAGGCATACATAGATACATACATACACACATATAGGCATACATACATACATACATGATTAATAGCCTTGAACATAAAAAAATTTAAGGGGAACATAACATGAGTGCATTATAACGTGCTCGCGTTATGTCAAACATGACAAACAACAGACTTTTGCGGAAAAGGAAAAAATGTAAAGAAAAACATAACGCGCTCGCGTTATATCTTGCTTTGGGAATCCCAAGCCTTGGGCTTGGGATTTGCTTTGGATTTCCAACCCAAAGGCTTGGAGTGCCTTTTGAATAGTCACAGACGTGTTTTTCCATATTCTTCAAGATTTCACATAATTTCGTTCGTGCTAACCTTCAGATTTGCACGTGTTTCAAGGTCGAACAAATCAAACACCTCGATAATGTTAGGCTTTCTCTTAGCTATTTGACGATGTGATTTTTTTCACATTTTAACAATGTTAAGCCTTTCATCTTTAATTTCTTTTATTTGTGTGTCCGTTTTTGGGCAAAAACCACTCTTTGGTCTTTTTTTCATTGTAAATTAACTATTCATTGAAATTTCAAAAAAATTACATATTTAGAAACTAGACTCCATTCTACAAATATTAAAAAAATAAAAAAATGATTTTCAATTAGTTTTCAAAATTTATAGGGGTAGCACGGCCAAAATTTTGTTTTTTAGGATGTGTCCACTTTGAAAATTAGTAAAAAATCAAATATTCATCAAAAAATTATTAGAAAAATCAGGCATAAACTACATGCTATTAGCTAATTTCTCACTAAAGCGATTTTAAAAATACCAAAAAAAAGTTGACCTTTTGAGGGAGCCACAAAACATGTTATGTTATGTTTTTTTGACAGAAACAACACCAATTTCTGTGGCTCCCTCTTTTGAACCCCTTAATCTATGCCATTTTAAAAAAAATAGTAGTTTAGAAAGTAGACTTGGAGCACTACGAACATTGTTTTGGTTGCATCTCCAAATTTTGAGTGTAACTATGCTCAATTTCTCATCCAAGGCCAGTATTTCCTGATTTCAGAAAAAAATTGGCCACTTAAGACCCCTTTTTGGCCCCCCATCTTCTTGCACTTACCCTAAATGGGTAAGTAATCATAGATTAATGATTTGACATTTGGGAAAATGTTAGGACAAAACATTGATTATATGGATTATGATTAATTCTTATAATTAGACATGAGATTACATATTGTTGAGATTATTTTAGTATGATGTATAATAATTTGTTGATGATTCACTGATCATAGTTTGAATGACTGTATCACCATAGAGAAGGAAATAGATGTTGTGGAAAAAGTTAGCTTTTCCATCTGAGTTCCAAAGTTGTTCATTATGTGAACTTTCACGAGATAGGGTATGTATCAGTTATCTTCCCTTGTTTAGTTGATTTCAATTTGACTATTGTCATTTTGCCAATTAAGGGTTTTTCGACGTCATCTATGTTGATTTGACTGAATAATGTTCAAGGAACATTATTAATGGTTAGAGTTAACCATCATCTTTTGTTGAAGATTCCCAATCAATATATATATATATATATATATATATTTGTGAATATCAATTTAATTATACTAGCAATAGAATAAGATTGTGAAGCGGGGGAGTAAGCCTTGACCCCATGCTCGCATTTTGACACATGATTGATTCTAACACCATATTTATGGTAATTCTATTTTGGTGTCAACATAGGCTATTTTATTATTTGCGTATTATACATATATGATGTATAAGTAAGTAATGTGTGATATAATCATTTATCTTCCTCATGTTGTATTAAGCATCCTTCGGGTTTCTATCACTATGTGCATGTAGTGAAACCGTACTCCATATTCCATGAAAGTGTGGAGTGATTGGGAGTAATGTTGTTGGTTTAGCATAACCTTTGCATGATTGTAGCACTTCTTCTATTGCATGCTCTCGATGAGAGAGTTTATAGGAAGTGGAGTTAGATATTCCCATGGGGTAGGTATGGGAAGTTTATACTGTTGTACACCTTCTTTTTGAAGGTGGTTTTTCTTTTATGTGTTATGTCTTAGGAGAGAGCTCAGAGTCAGGATACAAAAAGACAACGAAGGGAATCGAGGAGAAAGCTTAGAGTAAGAACAGAGAGAAAATGATAAGGGAAAACATAGAAAACTCTATGTAGAAACTTAAAGATCAGTGGCAATGGCCATACATTGTAGGTATAATTAATATGATACCATCACGCTATGCAAGACTTCACTTATGTTTTCTTTATCTTGTTGTTGATATGTGCACACGTTGAAGTGATTGTCCGGTGTTTATTTATAATGATAGCATTGAGATGTCTTAGGAAACTCTATTGAAAATTGACATCTTTTCTTTATGTCATAGCAGTAAGCTAGCAAAACTTAGATAAATACCATCAAGGCTGATGTCTTTTAGATACTATTGTAGTAGTATGTTAATGAGTTTGAGGTCATGGGTTTGGCCGACATCTTTATTTTCTTTATCTATTGACTGAAAAGCATTCATACATGAATATTATCAAAGGATAAATGTTATCCATATCTTTTTTGGGAAAGGAAAGATTGTTATTATGGATTGATAAGTGGTTGAGAACCATGTTATTTTGAAAACTAAGTCATTCCAGATAGAAATTGTTGTAGGCAAAACTTTTATATCGACAAAGAGACAGCTATATAGGTGGGTATCATTTACATTTTGACCCACAACTTGCTATGTATTGCAACAGTCCAACCAATCTTTAGTGCCAGTCAACCATGGCTTCGAGTCACAATGAAATGGGATTTGAGATATAAAGATTTTTATTTAGAAGTTGTTTCCCTTGCGTTCCTTTGGGTTATACATTATTAAAGAGTGAGTAGTAGGCTCCTTTTTATCTATTAAAGTAAAACTAGGATAATATTGCTATCATTACTACACTACAAGTGCATGTTTAAACCTTGAGAACAAGGTAAGATGCATAGATATATAATCTTGCATTACTCATGAATAGAAAATGAAAGAGCTTGGTAGCTCGATAATCATGTTATTATTATATATCAAAAGTGGGAATGATGAGGTTGAGGTAGTATTTTAGATAGATTTAATCAAACCCGCCTTTCAAATATAATCATTCAAGGACATAAACTGAGTTTAGTCACTTCTCTTGCAAGAGGACTTAGCTACATGTTTGGTGTCACTTTGAGATGATAAGGAAAGTTGGAATGTGTGGATGAATTTGTTAAACCCTAATCTGATTGAGCCTTAAACCCTAATTATATAAAATCTTATACAGATGGATGAAACATGAAAAATGATTACACAGGAAGACACTAAATACAGATTAGAAACATACCAAGATTCGAATTCTGGAAAGTAGAAAATTTGAGGACACTAAGGTGGGCACCCTAGTCCAACTGGCAACTTTTTCTATGGATCTAGAACTATAAGATGATGGAGTCTGCAACATGCTTCAGAGTTTCCAGCAACAACAATTTGGAGGACACAGGGGCGAGCACCCTTGTCCAAGAAGGAATATTCTTCATTGTTTTCTTCATATCCTGAATCTTTATCCTCTGACTTGATCTCCTGCAACTCCTCTCTGCAAGATCCTACATCTGTAACCTGCAATCACAAGAGAGGGGTTGGGGGTTGTGCTGTTTAGGAGCTTACCTCAGTCAAGCCTAGAATGGCATTCAAGCCTTCCAACACCATTGTTAGATAGAGTGCGTGTCCTTGGTGGACAAAGGAAAAATAAAATGATAAGATAAGTTGATTGAAAGACAATAAGATATCACCTTAGTAGGTGTAAACCCTCACAGAGATGAAGTGCATTCACATCACGAGGAAATGAGTTGATGGAGCCAAATCTATAACAAACACATACAAACACAACACAATACTACTTTGCAACACAATGAATGCCTTGAATGCTCTTTGCTTGATGATCATAAGTTTTCCATCATCAACTAGGAGTAAAATGAAGTCCTAAACATGTTTATATAGCATTCCTGCTAACATTCGTAATTCAAATTGAAAAGGTCGACAAATAGAAACCTTTTAACAGTCATTAACTGACACTTTAAAATTTGGGTCCCAGAAAAATATGTCTAGACTAGGGCGCGGGTACCCAAGTCTAGGGGCCTATTTTTGGTCTTGATTAAGCATTGAGATATGCCCCTAAGCCCCATTTTCCATGGGTTTCAGGGGATTTTTCTCCGAGACAAGTTTTACACATGTATGCATAATTAATCTAAGGGGACCTAGGAGCTAAACTTAGGAGGTAAAAGTCCTAGGGGAACATTTTACAACATAATATTTAGCCCCCACTTTAATGTATGTATGATCTTATGACCCATACATGCATTAAAGTACGGTTGAAAACACATCGAACACACCAAGCACATGAAGCTAAGGCATACACAAAGATTGAGGAACTATTTATAGCCCCCAGTCTTAGGTAAGAACTATAAGACACATTGAAGACATGCAAGAAACAATGAAGATAGTAAGAAGCACACAAAACACAGAGAAGATAGTAGGAAGCACACAATACACGATGAAGACATGAGAGCAATCATGTAAAACATGATGAATACATTGATATAACATTTTAATATATGAAATAAAATCCTAACTAAGTGGTGGGAGGAACTCATCGCTACACCCTTTACATCGCCAAAAACATGCAATACAAAACCCAAAGTGTAGGGGGAACTCATCGCTACACCCTTTACACTACACCAAGGGGAAGACATACCAAACAAAACATGAGTGTGGGGGAACTCATCGCTATACCCTTTACACCACACATGGGGAAGACATGCCAAACAAAACTTGAGTGTGGGGGGAACTCATCGCTACACCCTTTACACCACATACGATGGAAAACACACGTAAGACACATGGAATACACAAGCGATGTATAGCATGCTATAGACATACTATATGTCTTAAACATGGCAAACATGAGCGATGGAAGGAGCTTATTGCTAAGTCCCACCATCTCAAACATGCTGTAGACACACCTAACAGTTGGGCTTATGCCTCAACAACCACCAAAGACACAATTAAGAGAGGATATCTCAAGATCCAACCCTACCTCCCGATGAGGGCTTTGTATAAAAGGGTGTGCACTAGCTCAAGAGATACACCATTCCACCTTTTACAGAAGGGCTTTGTATAAAAGGATACACACTAGCTCAAGAGATACGTTATCATGCCTCATAGAGAGGGATTATTATTGCAATTGAGATAAGGATGTGTACTAGCTCAAGAGATACAACATCTCTCCTCATGAAGAGGGCTTACATGTTACAAAGATGGTTGTCATTGCACCAAAAGATTGACCTATTAATACCCGATACAACCACCTAAGTTAATGAATCCACGGGAGGCAGTTAAGCCTTGTTAAGAACCTAAGCACTATACTACATAGCACAAGGAGACCAAGGGCGCACACCTTGCAACAATCCCCCCAGTGCAAGCGAGGGGTTCGAACCTGTGATCCAAGCTTTGATACCAATTGTCACTACTAGAAAAACAACAATAAATGACTAAAAAAACTACTAAAAATTGCATATAAATGACTAATCTTGGTCACATGACCATTAGTAGTTAATTGTCAATCATTTATAACATGACCAAATTTATGACTAAACCATTTTTATTCATTTTGATTGATCAATTTGGTAGTATATTCAGTCGTTAATTTAGTCATTGATTGTTGTTAACTGGTCATTTATTTAGTCATTGTAATCATTAATTGCCATCCATTGGTAGTATATTTAGTCATTTTAATTGTTATTTTAGTCATATGCATCATAGTGTCATAGAATCTTAGGACAGCTTGCAGCTGTCATAAATTCTTTACATGCACCCACCAAACATTATGATGTGCATCATATATTCTAAAAATAGTAGAATCTCCACATGGGTGCCCCACTTTGACCAATTACCATTTACCACAGTAAATGACATCCTGTAACTACCACTAATAACTCTAGAACTTATCGGTGCAATAACTTCATAATTACCATGGACAGTAAATAATTTTTACCACTGCCAGTGAAACAAGTACATCCCTTATGGGTAATTACAAATAATAAATGGAATAATTTACAATAATGGGATTTACAAGGTTAATGGCACCTTATCCTAACAATGATGTAATGCAAAATCAGATTTCAACACTCAGTAAGATTCAATTTCATTAAAAACACAGGTTCACCAAAATGATATATAGTAAAAAGAGAGATGATGGAATGTGTGTGAGTACACTAGATCAAACCCTTCTTTCACTACAACATTCAAGGACAAAACTAAGCCAAGCCACTACAAGATGGAAGATGGGTTAGCTACTGATTATGTGCTCTTGTTTGCAGAGGAAATATGTAATTCAACCAAGCCTTTTATCAAACCCTAGGCTCATCAATGTACTAAATCCTAGAATTGTGATAATCATCTTATAACAGAGAAACAGAGACAACAAATCAAGATCTGAAAGCACCAGGGTCATCAATGAGATGTCCAAACATGTCCCTCATAAGCTTAAATATTAGAGGCCATGGGGGCTAGCACCTGAGTCTAAAAAGTCTTGATCTTCGGAAGCTCCGAACTGGAAAAATATTGTAAATGATGCTCTGATGCTGATTCTAAGGTTTGTTTATGTTGTTGGACACTGGGGCTAGCGCCCTAGTCTATACTACAATAGAATTCTTAAACTATGTTTATGGATCTGGAATCTTTATCCTCCAAACATATTCTCTATACATTCACTTCCACAACTCTCGCACCTGTAACCTACACACCTGAAAAAAAAAGGGGTTTCAGGGTTGTGGTGTTTAAGGATTTGCTTTAGTCAAATCTTGGGTTAGCATTCAAGCTTTCCCAACACCGTTGTTAATGAGAGAGTGTGTCCTTATAGGATAGAGGCTAAATATAATCCAAATGATAATGAAATGATTCAAATACAATGATGATGTCACCTTGAAGGTAAAGCCCTTAGGAGAATACAAGCTCTTCAACTCATAAGGAGATGGATGATGATGCCATATCTACAATAAATACACAAATACAGACACAAATTTGCAACAATAACATAATGAATTCCTTGAATGCTCTTTGCTCCAATATCACATGTTTGCATTATCCATCTAGGTTTAAAATAAAGTCATAAACTCACTTATATATGTTTATCCGTTAAACTTCCACAAAATTAATTGAAAGAGCCAACAAGGGAGGACCCATTTAAAAGTCCTATGCCGACATACCTTTGATTTTACCCTGACCAAATAGGGTGGACTTGGGTATGAGTGCCCAAGTCTCAAGGGGCCTTTTTGGTCAGGAATTTGATATAGAATGGGCCCCTAGTCCCCATTTGTCATGGGTTTTGGAGGATTTCTCATCAGGATGAATAATTTGCTTATAGAGTGTAAACACAGGGACCTAGGAGCTAAACTAGGAGGTAAAAAGGCATATATATATAATTAAAAAAACATTTTAAAATTCCCACTCCACCTTGCATGCCAAAAATAACCTGCCACTAACAACTGTTAACTACAAGTACAAATTTTCATTAATCCTTTCATAGATATTTGCCATAGTTGCCATGATCACTCAAAATTAGCAACTGATAGTTAAAAGGCTCCTTACCAAATCCATGCCCCACTTGTGCATAAATTCTAATTTTAAAGTTAATTATTCCTAGTACAATATAATTTCCTTAATTTATGGAAAAATCAATTAAAATATTAAAATAAATATTTTCCCTTATTTTTAATATTAGTCCATGTGAAAATAGGAATGTACTAATAATTCCACCAAATTAATTTTGATTGCAAGGGACATTACAATAACTTAGTATCTTATCCTCATATAAAAGTATATACATGTAGTAGTAAAAGATCTCAAACGTGTCTTTGGGTAACATTTACCATTATACATTAAAAATTGTGGTGGTGTATAACAATCTCATATAATAATTGGTGTATGTCTAACATCGTTGAATTCCTCATTATCTTGTTTATTTGTTCTTGCATCCACTCTATTTTCTACTTGATCTATATTTTGTATGAGTGCATCTATGTCGAATGAACTTTTGTAACAAGAGAAGATTGAGGTCCACTAGAGTGGGTGTAGGTATGGGTATGGTTGGTATGTGGTATGAAAATGGTAATAGGTTAGGAAAGGGGCATGGATGAGGAAGTATAATGGGTAGTATGAATAGGCCTAAATGGAGGTATGCAGTGAGAGGTGACAATGGTAGAGAGATGAGTGGAGGAAGTTATAATGGCACAATCAAGAGGGTAGTGGCTATGGTAGGTTGGATAGTGGTAGATGAAATATAGGAATAGAAGGGTAATATAGGTCAAGTGGGATGTGGGATCCTAGGAGCTTTGTAGTAAAGACGAAGACCACATAAAGGGGTAAAAGTGGAGAAAGGAAAGAAACCATATCATGGAACATTAGCAGAGGTAAGGGTGGCACTATGGGGATGGACAATGGTAGTAGAAGCAGTAATGATGGAAGATGGAATCATGGTAAAAGAGGGAAAGAAATTATATGTACCTAACAATGGTAGATGAAGCAATCTTAGCAATTATAGCTTGTAATACATCTAGCCCTTGTGGCTTATTGATAAATTTGTCATGGATCATATCTGCTAGTTGTGTATGACTTTTCACATGAGCCAATCTAGTAAGTTGGTTAGAAAACTCTTATTTTTGTACATGGGCATCATGATCATAACAATCCCCATTGTTCTCAACATTAGTATTTGAATAAATTTCAAGTTCACTAGATTGGGTGGCCAAGGTAGGGTTTAAATGAGTACTCATTGGAAGATTAGAATCGTGAGTAAATTGTGACATAAATAAAACAATGAAAGAGAGGAAAATAAAGCATAGTAAGACACTTTTAGATTTAAAAATCAAAGATATAAGTGATGTATAAAATTTGGAAAAGAAACCCCTAAAAGGTGGCAAAGAGTGGGTAGGATGAGCAAAAATGGAGCTCACAAAGTAAGCCAGAAACCCTAGAAAGATAGATATAATCAATGTAATTGTAATAAATAGGAACACACCCTAGAAGGATCTAAAAAATGATAATGTTTAATAAAAAATGACAAATTTGAAACCCTAAGAATAGTGAAGTTATAAATCCTAAGGTCAAACCCTAGGGAGTGTAAGATTAGATGGGTTCACTATAAATATAAAGTAAAAATTTTACTTTTTCCTTAGGGTTAATAGAGGATAATTATATTAATGTGTACAATCAATTACAAATTAAACTAGATTAAATAAGTGGTGGTTGGCTATGATAAATCAAAATAATTGAATTTCTAATTTAGGAAATTAATTGTAAACTTGGAATAGTCTACTTAGCTCTTTATCTAAGGAGAGAGAATGAAAGATGATGCCTTACATAATTGACTTGCCTTAGTCCTTGAATGGGATGATCTTGAATATTATCTTAGAAATCTACACGAGCCTAAAACTCTATGCAGGTTGATCTCACAAATCTGGGTCAATTTTGCACCATGCATATCTAATCTAGTACACTCTACATTTTTCTCTCTATTTCATTGAACTCTCTACTTTTCGTTGATTATCAAGGACTAGTGACCAATATTTAGAAATATCTTAGAGAGATTGTTAAATTGCCAAGGTCAAGTATCTTGAAGGGTATATTGTCTCAAAATTCTACACAAGTCTTAAAATTGATGTAGTTCAATCTCACAAATGTCAATTAGTTATGCGCCACTCATATCTAATTAATTACACTATACAATTTTCTTTCTAATTCATTGAACTCTCTACTAGATGTGTTGATCATAAAGGACTAGTGGTATTTAGAGATACCTTAGGGAGATTGTTAGATTGATAGGGTCAAGTTCTCCTAGGTCAACTCCCTTGAAAGATCATCTTCATGGTTGTGAAATGATTGATAGACAATAAACAAGTATGCATGTATTCTATATGAAGATTCTAATGCACATATCGATCCCTTTTAAAGCTCCAAATCAAAATATTTCTATTTAATGCTCCTTGACACAACCTTAGAATTTTGAATGATGATTAAATGAATAGTTGATATCTTTAAATGCTCAAATGAATGTCTATAAATACAAAGACATAACAATTTGTCACACAAACATGTACCAAGTCAACTCCCAACAACTATAAGAAAAGGCAAGATTCGACAATTTGATTTTTAAAATTTGATTTTTGGGTTAGATCCGTGACATGCAAGATCAATTTCACATACGATGGAAATGACCTAGGACAAGGGATGTATAATCTAAGAATTAGGGATGAATGTATCAAAATCAAAACTAATAAATGATGCAAATAAATCGAACAAGTGCAGATAGGGTTAGGATAGGATTAGATGCATGAGAGTGTGTGTAGGCAATCCTAAATGAGAATGAATATGCATCTAGAAAGGAGCCAAACTTGACACAAAAATGTGCCACATGTCACTATATAATCATATCAAAACAATCTCTCAAAACAAACCCAAAACTAAATGAACATGGTATAGAAATTTCAACATTACAATTGTATGTATAATTCTATGATTAATTTTAAGATTTGAGTTTAGGTTTTAAACGTGACCTTTGCTGATTAGGATCAAGAGAAAAATTAAATGGGAAGCATCCAATTATGTGGACAAGAATGATCTTCCATATAGCTTAAGGAGCAAATATTGTCATACATGTGTTTCAAATTTAGAGACAAAGGAAGCCATTGATTCCCCCCATTGCAACGCTTCCTTTCCGTACCACCATGAAGGTAGGTATAAATTTGGATATAGTTTATTCATTTTGGAATAGGTTTAAATTTTATTTCAATTTATGATTCTCATTAGAGTTTTTCCCTTTTACAATGGGGAAGGCTACCAGAATACATGGTGTTTTCCTTGTCTTGTCATTAAAAGCACCTTTTGGCTTGGTCAAACTTTTATGGAATCCAAAAGAATAATGGAAGTTCAAATAAATCCATGAAGGAATGATCAAGAGAAGGAATGCTACGTCAGGAATAGAAGCATCTGATCTGAACATATGCTTTGAAAGCAATGCTTTCTTGAAAAACTAATTGAAACACTACTATGTAGTATTTGACTTTGGAATTAGAAAACTGGAATATAAACTAAAGAAACGAATTGTTATGGAAATAAATTCTGTTCACATGCAACCATAAGGTGTTCTCGTGCTTGAATGAATGTAATATGTGTTGACAATTTTATTTTATTTTTTCCCCAAAGGAGAATAATTTTAGAAAAAAAGACTTGAATATTCAATCATACTAACACAATGTAAGGGTAAAAGCTTAAACATATAGTATGTTATTTGATATTTTGGATTCTTTATTTTAAATAATAAATAAGACCTTGACTGTTTACTTTTAAATCAATGTCAAGAGTAAAACATCTATCAACTTGCACTATAAAATAGTAACAACGCATTATATTATATTTAGTGTGTTTTTTATTAGATAATTCTAGCTATGAATCAGGAAAAGGATTTTGAAAGGACCCAAAAACTTTGTACAACAAGAGTATCCAACAACCACAAGAGACAAGAACACTGAATCAAGAACCAACAATAACAACATGAGATACAACCAACACAAAAAACAGGCCTAAAACAGCAAGGCCACAGCAACAGGACAGCCAATACCACAATCAAGGAGATTTAAAACAAAACGTCACCAAAAAACTCTAAAGTGATTTTAATTTACAATATTCTTATTTTAAAATGCAAAATGGCAGTTAAAATTGTATCTTGTATCAAAATTTTGAACACATTTTTAGTATACATATTCGTAGGATTATAAAAGTTTAAATATTATAAGTTAGATTTTATCCACCACTGGGAATAAAAAATCATCTAAATTTCAACTGGGTCAGGTCTCACTGGTGACTTTGTCAGAGTTGGCAACAATTTGAGTTCAATTCCAGCCGACTTCATTTGAATGGCATGTCAATGAAGAGGGTGCGACCAGCTAAAAGCATGAAGAGTTGAATTGATTAATTCAAAGTTTGCAGTCAACATCTCACCAATCATTTTGTCATATAATTTGTGTGTTTTCTGGATTTTTCTCGACACAATCACACAAGAAAAAAAGATGCGATTTCAATATCAATATTGATGGATCACCAAAAAAATTTCCAAAGCAGCAAATTCAGCAAAAGATTGCAATGGCTTAAAAAAAATGCTGCCAATTGCCAAACAAACCCAAATTGTATACCTAGCAATGATGGCAGTCGAATATCGATTAGAATTCAATGGAAAAATTAAAAAATATTTTGAGAGTCTGCATTTCATTGTGGATTGCCACAATTTTTGTTTTGTATATTTGTTTCAATTTCTCGGTTATTTTTAAATCATTCTCAGTTTAATGGTCAAATGTGAATTTTGGTTAATAAGAGTAGGATAACTATTTATCATTTTTTTTTAAATAAACTGTAAAATTGTTATTGATTGTTGATTGTTAAAGAGTGTGATATTTAAATAGAGTGACCAGGACTATGTTAAAAGAGGTTAAGAGTGAGATGTGCCATCAAAGATATGATTGTCTCAACCATATCTTTTTCTCTGCTTTTAAAGAAAAATAATAGAATAGTTATACTTTCCCACTACTTAATTTCAATCTTGCATGGACAAATGGCATAGAAAGTTTTCCAAAGAGAACCATTTAGACTTGTATAAACCTATTTATATTGGCCAACCCTATCTAAATCACAGGGAAAGCATATTATTTATAAGATTTTGTTGATGATTATTGCAAAAGAGATGAGTAATATTTTGTAAATGCTAATTTTTTATTTATTTATCTTGTTTATCTGAATTAAAAACTAGGGCAGAAAATGAAATTGGAAAGAAAATTAAGATTTCAAGAGAAATTATAATTTTTATTACTTTTTCAAATTTTCACAAAGTCAAGGAACCGAATAGACAATTCATTACCTAAATTCCGAGAAAAATGGAGGGGCTAGAAGGAATATAGCTACAGTGAACTTTGAACTTTTCAAGGAGCACGTTGAAAGAAAAGAACCTATTAAATTTTTTTTTTTTTTACAAAAGTTTGGAACACCTCATTTTATTTTGGATTTTTTGGCCTTATCTTTATCCTTTGAAGAGACAAGTGAATTTCAACATCTTTTTTGGTCTAGCACCAGAGCCTAACAATTCTGGCTATGGATTCATTATTTCTTTTGCCCTTTCAAACCAGAGCCTTTATCATGGCAAATTATCCTTTTGGGTGATTCTCCCAGGTTTCCTGCAAGATTAACTCATATTTGGCATATATTCCGGGTGGAGATTCTTTTTACATTATGGAAAGATCGTAATTCTTGTATATTTTCAGACAGCCACATTGGAACATTTGTTTCTCTTTACATCAAAACTATTATCTGTTCTAATGTTCTTATGCAGATACAAGTTCAAGCAAATAAGGTTGTCTTGGAAGTGGCTTACTTACAGGAATTATTGGATCATTGGGGAAATGCCCCTTGTACTATGGCACGAGTTCCTCCCTCTCCTTCCTCTATTAGAGCCCATTCTCCTTCTTAGGGCAACAAACAAAGAAGTGGATTGGCCAGAGACTCTCGGCCCCACTCCCAGTCTCTTCCACGCCGTGGACCTCACCGTTGCAGATTCTCGGCCTCTCCATGAAATCATGGATGGACTTCAAGCCGTCCTACTAGTGCTACTGGGGATAATTGTTGTGTGGTTACACAACACGCCCCATTTTGACTTGGCAAAACAGGGACCCAACTTTTCTTTTGGCTTGTGTTGTCTGCTTTCTGGCGGTTTGGTAAAATCAGTCATGTTCATCATCATGTGGAGTCAAGATGAGGTAAGCCCCAATATGAGGTCAGTCTGTCAAAATTTGTATTTCATATATATGACCACATATTCTGAAAGAGCATTAAAATTCATGCAGGTTTGCCTTTTACATCACCCTGATATTCATCAGGATGTGAGAGTTATGAACAGTCAAAGTCTTGGTCAAACTTGATATTCACAAGAAGAGGGTCATATTTTATAACCTCAGTTATGCTGTTTGAAGAACATCATCATCATATTTGAAACTTCCCCCCCGATAATATCCTGCGGTTCAAATATCTGGACGTCAACTTTAAGTGATAGTAAGTCTTCCCCCTCGAGCGGTCTTTTGTATCACAAACATCATGTTTTCAAATGTAACCCGATATTCGTTAATATCATCCTGACGCAAAATATCACCCTTAGCAAGTATCTTGATGACGTCATCCTAATATGATAAACGAAGAAAGAAACATCCTGATGACATCATCATCATATTTACATTTCGACAGGATACTTTGTAAACATGATCATGTTCACCCAATGTGACGATGACGTCATGAGACATTTCCAATACAAAGAACAAATATCATGATGACATCATCCCGATATTCAAAGAGGAGAATGAGTAAGTTTGAAGGTCATCATCATATTTTGAAATATCACCCGATAGACCGAAATATCCTCCTAATGTGCTAAAATGTAAACAAAGGTGCGTTGTCACCCGAATTTTGTCGCGATAACAATTTCAAGACTAGGGAGGATGATATTGAAACTCAACCTGATATTTATGAATATCATCCTGCCCTCATGATATCTTGTCGTATGAATATCCCCCTGCTCCCTTTGCCGCCATTGCCATTAAATGCGCGCAGATATGGTAGGTGATTCCCGCCGACCCCGGAACCCAATGAAACGTCTAGCGAGATCCTGAGTTTTCGCACGAATGATCAAAGATTACGATCTAACTTGTCAGAGTTACCCTAAGTTTACCCTAACTGCGAGGTTAAAAGGTAATTCAACCGCCATTGTTACATTTACCTGCGTTAAAATTGTTTTACAGAGCACTGGCCTCCATATCTGCATAATAGCTACTGTTGCGCGACTGGAGCTCATAAACTGAGGGAGGAAGGTGATCAGCAGCTGAATTAAGGGTGTCTTAGAGATATACTAGTATAAAAAGAAATCGGCATAACCAGGTAAGTAAACTGAAACCCTCATCATGTTGTTTCTATATGATGCTATAAGTTCTGGTTGTGTATCCGTATGAATAAGTAACGTGAAATTGGTGCAATAGGCATGATATTTGCAATATGTATGCATACATATCCCTGTTGTGAGAGGAGATGTTGTTAATTGCAGGTACCCATGGCTGAAAAACGCTTAGTCAAGTGTCAAGAGGAATTCAGTAGGCCTATGTTCTCTTCACAGAGAGGGGTCATGTTTAAATTTGGGGCAATTACAGACACCCATCAGGGGAGTACAAACCTGGAAGCCTGGTCAGCCAAGCTAAACGATGGACATGACAAGAGTCCTATACTGGACGCGGTATTTGTATCCGGCACGTGGAACGCTGTTGGCTTCCCCTACTCCATGGAGTCTCCGGAGCTGGTTATTGAGTGCGCCCGAAATTACAACCCTCAGACGAGGCAGGTGGTGAAGCATGGGAGGGTGTATGCAGACCTATCCATCAAAGGTCTATCCTGAACGTTTGGACTGCCAATGGGCAGTAAGGTAAAGAGTGTAGACTTGAAGAAGTCTGAAAGAGAATATGAGGCCAACAAGAAGACGGCCAGAAAGAATATGTATGCTTGGCGGGCCGAGAACAGCACGTATAATGCAACGGCCAAGCTCCCAGTGCCCCTGTTCAAATATGATTTTAATGAAGAATATCAGTACGTGATTGCTCTCCTAAACAAGGTGACTAGCCAGCCTGATACTGGTGAATTCAGAGATTGGATGTATGGCATAATAATGATGTGCCTATATGCAGACATCAAGCCACTGTGGGGCCAAATCATAAGTGATGCTCTGCATGATCAGCTGCTGAACCTGGGAGGTTCAGATTGTGCCTTCTATATGACTTCTTACATTGCTTATTCTTGTGCATATAGAGGTACATTTGATGCCTTAACTACAGATGGGAAGCTAACAGGCACAAATGCAGCCTATATCTGGGATCATCATCCCCAGCTGCAAAGAACCAATTACATCAAGGACTACAAACTGGTCAATGATGCATTCTCTATGCATCTGGTAAGGACCATGGAAGATGACAGAACTAAAAGACTGAGCATGGAAGCTCAGGAGGCAGTATACAGGCATGGGGCATGGTACATACAATTTGCCACCTTTTCCTATATCAGGATAGAGGGTTTTGAAGGACATCCCCTGATGCTGCCAAGATATCCTACAGATGCAGTAGTATTAATGGAATTTATCAGGCAGGGCTCCACCATGATACAAATGTATAAGGATGCCAAGAAGCTGCCACCAATTTTGTTCCCAGTCAGCATTGGCAACTACATGTGCCCTGACTCTGATAATATAAAGAAGGTGATGGTCACTCTGAACAAGATGAATCTACTACCCTTCCCAGTAACGAGACCATATGATCCTTACGGCCGGGTACAGAAGATTCTAGGAAAGCCTATTCATCAAAGGCACCTAGAGGATTTTTGGGCTGACTGCGAAGATGAGGCAGAGGCCAGGCGGAGGAGGTATCAGAGGTTGACTCTGAACCAGATCAGGACATTTGACTGCATACCCCTCCCTCAGCAGCTAAAGAACGATGACGGCAGGATAATGGCAGATGAATATGAGCAGAAGAAGATTTACAATGATACCATTTCTGCCCTTGACCTCACCATGCAGGAGGATATGTCCTTAGACCCATTCCTTGCCAGAACCTTACACTTGACCCAAGCTTGGGTAGATGCATAGGTAGAGGCACTGAAGAAGAAAGGTGTTGCCATCACGGTGGACAACAAAAAGAAGGGGTAGGACATCCCTGCAGATGAATATGATGACTTCCTGCTGGAGAAGAGGAAGACTAAGGGAGAGAGAATCCCTCCACCACAGCAGCCAAGCAAGAGAGCCCTAAGGGGCAAGAAGGTGGAAAAGGGACCAAAAGGGGTCATAATTGAAAGGGCAGTATTCACGGCTAAGGAGGCAGCCAGATCAGGATCAGAATCAGATTCTCCTCCCAAGCCCAAGAAAGCCAAGACAGTAGAGGCTGGAACCACAGAGACCCAAGAAGTGGGTCAGTCATCCAGACAACCAGGCAAGGATATCCTCATGGAGGAAGAGCCTGAAGAAGAGGAGGAAGCTCCATTGATAATCAGAAGAAAGAGGAGAGCTCCGCAGGTGCTGGTTCCTACCACACCTAAGAAACCAAGAACCTCCATGAGAGGTGAGATGAGTCAACCCCCAGTGCAATTACAAGGGGCAGGTAGTGAAGTGCAGAAGGAACTTCAGCACAATGTTCCACTTCCTACCATTTTCAAGTTCAAAACAGAACTTGCTGAAGAACAACAAAAAGAAACCTCCCAGGCGCAAGTAGAGGGACATGTCTCGTTGGAAGAGACAATCAATTTGTCGGATGATGAGGTTGTGCAGGATGTGTCTGCACAGGAAATGGAAATACTAGCTGCTGGCATCAGCATGACTCCTCACAAACCTCAATCTATTCAGTCGGTGCCTGAGGAGTGAGAAAAGAGCCCAGAGCAGGTAGCTCAGGACATAGGGCTGGATACATTGATCGCTGAGGTGACAAGTCCTGTGGTGGTAGATTTGACGGAGAAAAGGGATGCAAGTCCTGAACAACCAGCAGGATCACCTGATAAGGGCCACTTAATAGAAGAGATAGAGATGGCAGAAGCAGAAGGCCACGCTCTTGAATCAGGCCAACAAAGCCCATAGGATACATCAGCAGGACCTGCTATAGTAGAGGTCCAAGAAGCAAAGGCTGATGATGAGAAGAAAGAAGCGATAGAGGATCCTGCTGATAAGGCACAAGAGGTGGATGCTGCAGGTATAGAGCAAATAGCCACCGCAGAGCAGATGCCATCACCTTAGGCAGATCCTACAATATCAAAGGTGGTGGACATACCACCAGAAGTAGAAAAACAAAAGGAGGATGACCAACCTCCACAAGGGGAAGAACTGGGAGCAGGTGAAATAACGAAGGAAAAAGATCATGATCATCATGATCTACATACAGGTACACCGCAGGGTTCCCCACACAGAGAAGATGCTCCCCCGGAAAAGGAAGCTCCTCAACAGGAGGAGGCACCAAAGGATCAGCAGCAAAGCGAGCATCATGAGGAAGAAAAAGAAAAATCACCGTCTCCACAGCACTTGTTAACAGAAACAGGAGATAGGGGTGAACAACAGCATGATGCTGAAAAACATGATCAGGTACCTCCATGGTTAACAACAGAAATGAATGTTGAGGAGGAGCTGGAGATTTAGGAGTTTGACGTCTCCACCCTATTCTCCACGGATATAATGAAACCCAGGAGGAAGGCCAGGATGACTTCGGCCATCAAGAGAGATCCGGTGACAGGGAGAAGGACCGCACAAATTGTTGTACCTGCGGTGGAGAAGGAGAAGGGCAAAATCACTGTGGATGAATTCCAGATAAGCACAGTAGATCTGGGTTTTGCCAACGAAGAACAGGAAGGTCAAGAAGGTAAGGATATCATTGACTCTCTAATTCAAAAAGTGAAAAGAGAGAAAGAGAAGAATAAGCAACATAAAGAGCACATTGCTCAGTTGCATGCATATATTAAAGGCTTGACCACTCCTGATAGTACCACAAGTGAAGCTGCAGTCCCATTGACTGCCATTTCTCAGGAGGAGGTAAATAAACTGGACCTCATGAAGCATGAGGCGTCCGTAATAAGGAAATGGTTGTCATCCACATTGGATGATGCCATTGAAATAATGAAGGCCTCTTTGAAGAGGTGGAGCATCCTAAGCGACTCCAAGGCTAAGGTGGATAAATTGCAGATGCAGACCGAAAAAAGGTCTTATAAACTGGAGAGAGCCCTTAGCATGTTGGGAGAAATAAGGAAGATCAACCTGCAACTGCTTATCAGTAAGCAGGTGTTAAATAATAATACTGCATTGTTAGTAGATATCTGGTACAAAGATGTACAGTTTGAATGCGGAGTCCTCAAGAGATGCAATAATAAGCTGAGGGAGATCAGCATGAGGCTACGTGATTTAATGGGCATTGAAGCAGACATGCTCGAAACATTAGAAGGCAAAGTGGAAGGGAAGATAGAGAATCAAGATGAAGATTCTGCCCTTAAGGCTCTGCGCAATAACTTCCAAATGGAAGATGATGGTCCGCTCGTCCACTTGACAGAGGAAGTGATAAATAAAATGATGAGGATCAAGGTCAAGATGGAGAGTTATAATGAGACACTGCAGGACAGAAAGAATAAGCTGGACAACAGCAGGGATAAGTATGAAGCGCACAAACACGCCATTATCAAGGCAAAGACTCAAGATGGCGGAGGAATAGATCAGGTTGTGCAGTCATATGAACAAATCCAGAGCAGCATGCAACCCCATATGCAGCAGCGTCATCATCAGGATAGCGAAGAGTCAGGAAGTGATGCACATGATGATGACCCGCATGCATCAGATGAAGAGCATGATGAAGATGCATCATGAGGGGGAACATTTTGCATATGCAATATAGATAGTTGCCAACTGGCAACTTGTGCCATTTTGTGTAAATTGACAAGTCATGAAATGATGACCGTTGATTTATATTGATAAATCAGATCCGTGGATCTTTTGTAAAGGATTCCTCACCTTATTCTATAAAAGGTGGTGGAATGCCTTGTTATATTCATTTGAAACTTAATTGAAATTCGATTGCTGAAGTATTCAGGACTTATTTCAAAGCTGCTGTATATGTATATGTCTTTTGCATACTTAATGAAAGGGAAGAGTATTTTGATTACAAATCTTCGTAAATCTTAAGTAATCTGTGTTTGAATTCTGGATATATGCTTTGATTTGCTGTGTCCCTTGGAGTGCTCATCATGTTGCATGTATTGTTTTCATTCATTATCCTCTGAAGTTTGCATCAACTGTATCTAGCTGTGGAATGTCCTGGTGAACATATGGTTTGATTTCTTCTCCTCATGATAGTATCAAGCATGTATGTGGATCAAAAGCTAAAGGTTCAACTTAATTAGAAGCATTTCCTTTAATTTCTTTTAATTTCAGAAAATCTCACTGTCATAATTGCAAATAACGGATAACCTTAAGCAAACAACCCGAAATATGCAGACATCTCGTAGATAATCGTAAATATTTAGCATATTTGAACACTAAGCATGCACAATTGAAAATATCATGCAAGGATCTAGGTATTTTACTTCTTTCATCAAATAACCGCATAATTTGACTTCTCTGTAAAGAATTTCTACAGGAACGTCATGATGATAGTACATTTTCACGTAAGGCCCCAAAATGGAAATAGCAATTCACATTAACTATTGAGTAATGTCAGTCGATTAAGACCTAATCACTGGAGACTTGGGATCATGAATTCTCTGGATTCACTGTATCTTTCAAGATGAATAAAGGTTAATGTGTACTTTTATTCTATGTTTGTTTGTGACTAACATCATAACCAACATAAATTGGCGCTAGAAGGAGGGCCTGAGTCCAGAAGATCACGCTCATCATTAGTATTTTCAGGTTTGATGATGCATAGAGTAAGGTAACCTCATATCGCCTGTGAATTTCAGTAAATTACGTAAATATTTGCTGTGAGAAGTTTGTATGTGTTCATTCTATGTAAAGATTTCCAGATCTCACATAAATACTGCAAGCTTTACAGTAGATCTCTCTGAATTCACTAATATCGGCTAAAGATACGTAAATTTGTTCAAGCTTTGAGAATTTTAGGCCTTAGGCACTCGAGATCTTGTGCTACGGGTCAGGGTATCCCAATATCCTGTCATATTTGCAGTGTCTTCGCAAATATTTCGTAAATATCCAGTCTGATTTGCCATCTGACCGCAAATATCACCTCATCCAGTGAAATTTAACCAATATTTGCAAAAGTTTTAGCCAATTTGCCTCCAAATCGAGAAATCCTGGCTCACAGGATAAATACCAGGTCTAGACCTAGTGAAATTTTTGAAGAATTGCCTATTAGAGGTTTCAGACCTAGGACTGTAGACATTCACCATACTCCAGGGTCAAGCGCGTCTAAAGCTTCACCAGAGCCTCCTCCTGTGACCCCTGTCGGTTTGCAAATACCTTCTGGTATATCCACGACACCTCTGGTTCAGCCTCAGGGTGTGCCTTTAGTTCAAACTCAGCCAGCAGCACCACCAACTCAACCTCCTCAGGTTGCAATGTCTTTCTTTGCAGTGGAGTCACCTTTGACCTTTACTGCATATCATGAGTTACCAAAGAACCTGGACAAAATTTGCCCAAAATGTCATCCTTACCAAGACGCTGATGATCATATCAGGACATTTAAGGAGGCTTGCTGTAGAGCTAGAATAGAACATCAGGACGTGGTGTGCAGATTATTTTCTTTTTCCCTAGGGGAAGAGGCTTATAATTGGTTCATTAGTCTTGGTCAATCTTTTGTCGGTTCGTGGGATGTCTTAGAGAAAGCCTTTCTTGACAGGTTCAAGGTCCCTATTGATCCATCCATGAATTACCATATGTTTGCCACAATCAAAAGATTTGAGAATGAGCCTATTGCCAATTTCAATGCTAGGTTCCAGAAAATGTTGTCCAAGCTAGTTGCCCCATATGTGGTGGCTGATGCTGCTGCTAGGAGTATCTATTATTCAACCCTGGATCCATTAACTTCCATGTTCATCAGAAGAACACATCCTGAGATCACTACCTTGACAGGAGCTTTTCAAGAAGCTATCAAGGTAAATCAGCAGTTGATACCTGCTCCTACTCCAAATATAGTATTCCCTACTTTGCCTGGCCTGCAATCACAATATCCAGCACAATATCCTGCAGCTTATCCTTCACAATATCCTGCACAATATCCTAATGGATCAGTGATACCCCCAGCATTCATGCCTGCACCTTTGCAAGTACCTCCATTGAGTATTATGCCTCCTCCTAATGGAAATAGCCAATTGCCACAATATCCTGCACATGCTCAGACACCTCAGGGTACCGATCTATCCAACAATAACCATGGATCTTCCTTTTTCAAGCCTCAGACCAAAAATGTAGTGGCCAAAGCTCAAGAGGAGAAGGAGGAAATCAAAGAAATTTCTGCTCAACTCAGAAAACTCACCATAGAAGTAACAAATTTGAGAAATCAAGGGTTTTATTCGCAGTCAGGTCAGAATAGAAATTATTCCAATGACAGACCAAACTACCCTGACAGAGGATATAACAACAATAACTTCAACAATAATGCTGGAAGTAATAATAATCCTCCTAGACAGCCCAGAGTGTGGAACTCCAGGCCAAATAACGGCTCATTACCATCACCCCTAGACAATCAGCCTCCTGGTGAAGCTAAACAGACTACTAGAGTCAATCTTGTTGAGGCAGCCCTTACCAATTGGTGTAGGATCCACAATACAAATGCACATGCAGAATTAGATTGTCCACAATTTAGGATTGCTGCTAGCATCTTTCAGACTGAAGTGTCTAACACTTCTGGAAATCCACCTCAGGTAGAAGGAAATGAGATAGTTCCTTGTAGATATGACTCAGCTTTTGTGCTAGAAACATACACTAATCAGCCTCATCCGGGTTATGATCAGACCTGTGAGGAATCTGCCTTAACCTTTGAAACAAACTATGTTTTCCCCTTTGAGGATGAAAATGAACCTGCAAGAGAGCATGAGGAAGTACATGCATACCAGCAGCAATATCCTGGTAAGCACAATTATAACCTGAGAAGTAGTGCCAACAGACCTACTGGTCCGTTGACATCATCTTTACCTCCAAACAATTTCAATACACATCCTGATCCTAAGGCTAGCAATAACCCTGGATTTCCCAAGGTGAATGCTCAATACTTGTCGCCTCAAAACACAGGATCAAAGATTGCAAATGCACCTCATGAGTCTGACAAGTTGTCAGCTATTTGGCTGATGAAATGAAGAAAATCAAGATCAGCCTGTCCCTATCTGAGTTATTGAAAACTCCTGCCATCAAAAAGGCATTCATGAAGTCATTAGATGATCCTGCTCCTAGAGAAGATAGCCATCTTTCAGGTCAGTCTAGTGGCAAGGATCATGCTGCTAAGGATAATATTAGCAAGCCCAAAGTGTCCGCTACAGTCCAAGCTGCTGAAACCTCCCACATGACCTTGTACAGAGATAAAACTGAATCACCTCCGTTCCTCCTCACTATAAGAATGTTCAGCAAGAACTTGCACAACTGTTTGGTTGATTCAGGAGCCTCAACGAATGTTATGCCTTTGTCGATATGTAATGCATTAGGGCTGCATCCCGCTAAATCCTTAAAGAAGGTCACTCAACTGGACAAGACAGAAGTAAGTGTAGTAGGAGAACTGACTCACATCCACATGCAGCTAGCATCTGATCCTAGGATCCAATATTACATTGACATTCAGGTAGTTGACATACCTGATACATATGGGATGTTGCTTAGCCGAGACTGGTCTAAAATGCTTAACGGATATATGTCTACAGATTTCAGTCACATGTGGTTACCATGGAAAGGTATACCTAATCAGATCAGGATTGATGCTGAGCCTAGGATGAAACATATGATCACAGAGTACAACAAAACAAATGAGATCATGTATGTAAACATAGAACCGGGAGTTTATCGCATCAGGCCGCAGACTGTTAAAATAGAGGAGATCCTGATGCTTGATGTTCATCATCATCATGATGATGATTATCATGAGGATATGCCAGTTATAGAACTTAATAATGATCCTGATAATGAAAATAATGTGAATCGCTTCAGAGATTTTGAAATACATCTATCTACTCAGGTAAAACGTTGTCAATTATTAAATATATCTGCTAATGATATTTTGATTGATGGATGGTGCAGATTACATGGCGAAGCACACTCAGAAAAGACTTGTGAATCATGTTTAGATATGATGATACTGGAGCAAACATATAGTGAGGCATCATCATCATATTCCGAGGTGAGTGTTACGTCTGATGATGATGACGATATTGATTCTTATTTGTCTTCTGCAGGAACAGAAGAATTGACAGATCATGATGAAGATCCTATCCTAAAAGCAGAAGAGATCCCGGTGTCCGATCAGATAAATGATGCGAGAAAAGAAAAGATCACTCCTGGTAGCGATTGCTTTATGGAACCGGATTATGAGTTGTCTGATGAAGACAAAGGTAGTGACCTGACGAAGTTCAAAGAATTTCTGGTAAAAGAAATAGAAAAGATGACACAACAGCGTAAATCTCCCCAGGAGGTTTTAATTAAAGGTTGGTGTAGGCTGCATGAGGCGCCTCACTCAGAAACAACTTGCTCACTATGTTTACACATCTTGAAGAAGCATGCAGCTGTATATCCTGAACATCATCCTCCTGCTGAGATGGAAGAGAAAACAGAAAAGCCATCAGGCTCACAAAATAAAAGAAAGAAGAAACTTGAGGATGACATCCCCAAGTTAAAGTGGATATCAGGCGGAGCAGCAGCCAGAGCTGCAAAGAAGAAAGAAAGTTCAAGTAAATATCCTGCTGAAGACAAGTGTCCTGCTGAGGATAAGCCTTGGATCCTGAGGTTTGACGGATCTAAATCCAAGCAAGGTGCTGGGGTAGGAATTGACCTTATCAATCCATCAGGAAAATCCTATTTAGCAGCTTACAGATTACAGTTCCCCTGCACCAATAATGTCGCAGAGTATGAAGCTCTGATTCATGGAATGTTGTTTGCTCATAAGAAAAAAGTAAAGATCCTGCATGTCTTTGGGGATTCAGAACTAGTTGTGAGACAAGTAAGAGGAATTTATTCCTGTAACTACAGAAAATTATCAAATTATAGGCATCGAGTGTGGGACTTGATTGAAGACTTTGATGCCTTTAATATCGTTCACGTACCAAAGGAACAGAACCAGAGGGCAGATGCACTCCCCCAGGCCGCCAGTATGTTGGAACCGTTGTCTATATCTGGTCTAAAGAGATTTTCAGTAGAATTGGTGTCAGTACCTTCAGTACCTGACAATGTGACTAATCTCTAGGTGTTTGATGATGATCAGCACATCCTGGACTTTATATCAAACAGAGACATATTTGAAGCTCAGATTATAGATGAGAATGGTATGGAAGATCATGTCTGGGAAGAAGATGAGATATTAGAGTTGCCTAGCAACAGAATTCCCAAAGGTATGATTGAATTAGAAAGAGCCTTTGATCTAGATAATATGCTTAAACATAAAGATCTGCCTAAGGCAGATGGAGGTCAATATTCACAAGTGAATATTGGACAAGCTGATGACAAGAGAAATGTCTTATTGGGTAAGGTTTGTACACCAGAAGAGTTAGAAGGAATAACTCAGGCCCTTAAAGATTACATACATGTAATTGCATGGACTTATGATGAGCTAAAGACATATGACACTTCTATCATAACTCATACTATACCTCTCAAGCCAAATGCAAAACCTTTCAGACAGAAGCAGCGGCCAGTTAACGCTCTGCTGGAACCAATCATCCTTGAAGAAGTCAAGAAATTGTTAAATGCCTGGATAATATTTCCTGTGAGGCACTCCACTTGGGTGGCGAATCTTGTGCCAATCAGAAAGAAGAATGGAGACATCAGGTTATGTGTAGATTTCAAGAACCTGAACAGAGCATCAGAAAAGGATAATTATCCTTTGCCCTCCTTAGATGAAGTTCTACAAATTGTGAATGGAGCCAAGATGATGTCCTTCCTAGACGGTTTCTCCGGATACAACCAAGTGATGGTTGATAAAATTGACAGATTAAAAACTGCCTTCACCACAAAGTGGGGGATATTTGCATATAGATGTATGCCATTTGGACTTATAAATGTTGGGGCTACATTCCAGCGAGCAATGGACATAGCCTTTAGAGGCTTAATAGGAAAATGTATAGTCATCTACATGGATGACTTGACAGTATTCTCCAAGGAAAGGGGGAATCATGTTGCTGATCTCAGAAGTGTACTGAAGAAATGTGAAGAGTATGGAATATCTTTAAATCCTAAGAAGTGTATATTTGGGGTCACAACAGGAAAATTACTAGGCCACCTGATCACATAAGATGGAATTATCATTAATCCTGACAGGGTGGAATCCATTATGAAGTTACAACTTCCAGGAAGCAAAAAGGAACTTAAATCTTATTTTGGTAAGATAAATTTTGTGAGGAAGTTCATCACCGGCTTTGCTGAGATTGTCAGACCACTAAATGCCATGTTGAAAAAAGATGCACAAATTGAGTGGACACCAGAAGCCAAGGCTGCTTTTGAAGATATAAAGAAATCCATTTCAGATGCTCCTGTCCTCATCAGTCCAGATTACACAAGAGATTTCTACATCTACTCATTTGCTTCAGAACATACCTCTGCAGCAGTGTTAACTCAAAGAAATGAAGAGAAAGAAGAGAAACCAATTGCTTTCATGAGCTGTCCTTTCAGAGATGCTGAGTTGAGATATGTAGATGTTGAAAGACAGGCACTTGCATTAGTCAGAGCAGTAAAGAAGTTTAGACATTATATACTGAGAAGCAAAGTGATTGCTGTGGTACTAGATGCAGCAGTGAAGATGCTGCTGATGCAGAGTGAACCTGGTGAAAAAAGAGCCAAATGGATTACTGTATTACAAGAATATGACATGGAGATCACACCCATGAAGCTGGTAAGAGGACAAGCTCTGAGCCAGATGATATCTGAAACTGATCCAAACATCATCAGTCAGCAGTATGTGATCAATGAGAAAGACAATAGAGAATGGTATTCAGACATCAGGCACATCCTGATCACTGGAAGATGTCCTTCAAGAATGCAAGCCTCACAGAAAAGAGCCTTAAAGATAAGATCCCAGAAGTATATGATGAAGGGAGGAACCTTGTTTAAGAAGAATTATGAAGGAATATACCTAAGATGCTTGGAGAAACCAGAAGCAAATAAAGTTTTGACAGAGTTACATGACAAGTTTGGAACGGCACACGGATCAGCATTGGCCACAACACATGCAATCCTCAGAACAGGATACTACTGGCCTACGATTTTTAAAGACATGGCTGATCATGTTAAATGTTGTCATGTTTGCTAGGTTGCTGCTAACAGAGAGAAATATGCTGCACAACCGTTGCAGCCAGTGATGGAAGAGCACCCATTTGCACAGTGGGGCATGGATTTCATAGGACCGATCAATCCTCCGTCTTCCTCAGGCCATAGGTATGTCCTAACGATTACTGATTATTGTACCAGATGGACTGAGGCTATCAGCAGCAAAACTTGTACTGCAGATGATGTCATTAAATTTTTGGAAAGCAACATTATCACCAGGTATGGAACTCCCTATGCATTGGTAAGTGATAATGGTTCTGCCTTCATTTCCACCAAATTGTCAAGTTGGGCTTTTGATCATGGGATCATACTTAAATTTTCATCCAACTACTATCCCCAGGGAAATGGATTAGCAGAATCCACCAACAAGAATTTATTGAATATCATAAGAAAACTGATAGAGAAAAATCCCAGGGAATGGAACTCATTTCTGAAATATGCCTTATGGGTAGACAGAACTAGAATGAAAATTGCATTAGGAAACTCACCCTTCCAACTAGTATATGGGGTAGATCCTATCCTCCCTGTAAACTTGAAAATTCCTACTCTACAGTTTGCTCAAGAATATCTAGGCATAGATAACAAGCAGGAAGTCCAGTTGCTTCAGTTGATGCACCTGGAAGAAAAACTGAGTCAAGCGATTGACCAATTTGCGAAACATCAAGCTGTTGTCAAACGCTGGTTTGACAAGAGAGCCAGAATTAAAGCTTTCAGGATATCCGATTTAGTCCTGATGTGGGATAAGGCCCATGAAAAGAAAGGTGACCATCGTAAGTTTGATAGATTATGGATAGGTCCCTTTCAAATTTCTGAAATTTTAGGAGATAGCACTTATAGGCTTAAGAACCTGACAGGTGAGGATGTCCCATTGCCAGTCAATGGACAATTCTTCAAACATTATTTCCAGGCTTGAATGACTTCATGATAGTCATATGTATCATATCGTATATTTGTATAGTTGTTTGTACATTTTGTTTAGTGTGTTGTTTTTGTTTTGTTGGTTGGGACCTTGTTCTGGTAAGTCAGGATGATGCACTTCATCACCCTAAGAAAATAATTAAATCGTGATTCAAGTGATGTGAACATGTTTAAATATAGGTTATGATTCATTCTAGGAAGTATTCATGATCAGGTTTGTGATATCTTTTCATCAGGGTGCTTTTTCTTGGTCAAAGCGAATCCATCACAATGAAACACCTAACAGCCTTGGGTTTGTTGAACACACTAGTATAGGTGTTAAGTGAAAAATCTAAAGGGACTCCCTTGCTACCAATACAATCTCCAACCTAAAGCTGCAAGTGACTGTACCTTGTACAAATGAACTGACATGATGATATCAGATACAAATATAAATATGAAAGAGAAAATCAGAAAAGAAATAAAATTAGGCCACCTAAGTAACCCTACCGGGGCTATAGACGCCTGCTGGCAGTGGGGCTCTACTTAGGGAGATTGTATAGATAACCTTGCCGGGGCTATAGACGCCTGCTGGTAGCAAGGCTCTATCCAAGTTGGCTATGAGGGATGATCCCCAACTATGTAGTTTAACACCAGTTACTTATGTTTTCAACTTACTTTCAAGATGAGGATAATTAATCATATGCACACACCTGATCCTTTGTTAGCTTTATCACCATGATGAAATTTTATCATTCAGAGGATTATGATGCTTACACTTAGATAGAATTAGAACACTATAGATGAATGTGATCACATCACTTGAATCATTAGAATTTGTTTATTTTCTTTGGTGGCAAGTTGTTGTGTGGTTACACAACACGCCCCATTTTGACTTGGCAAAACAGGGACCCAACTTTTCTTTTGGCTTGTGTTGTCTGCTTTCTGGCGGTTTGGTAAAATCAGTCATGTTCATCATCATGTGGAGTCAAGATGAGGTAAGCCCCAATATGAGGTCAGTCTGTCAAAATTTGTATTTCATATATATGACCACATATTCTGAAAGAGCATTAAAATTCATGCAGGTTTGCCTTTTACATCACCCTGATATTCATCAGGATGTGAGAGTTATGAACAGTCAAAGTCTTGGTCAAACTTGATATTCGCAAGAAGAGGGTCATATTTTATAACCTCAGTTATGTTGTTTGAAGAACATCATCATCATATTTGAAACGTCTCCCCCGATAATATCCTGCGGTTCAAATATCTGGACGTCAACTTTAAGTGATAGTAAGTCTTCCCCGTCAAGCGGTCTTTTGTATCGCGAACATCATGTTTTCAAATGTAACCCGATATTCGTTAATATCATCCTGACGCAAAATATCACCCTTAGCAAGTATCTTGATGACGTCATCCAAATATGATAAACGAAGAAAGAAACATCCTAATGACATCATCATCATATTTACATTTCGACAGGATACTTTGTAAACATGATCATGTTCACCCAATGTGACGATGACGTCATGAGACATTTCCAATACAAAGAACAAATATCATGATGACGTCATCCCGATATTCAAAGAGGAGAATGAGTAAGTTTGAAGGTCATCATCATATTTTGAAATATCACCCGATAGACCGAAATATCCTCCTAATGTGCTAAAATGTAAACAAAGGTGCGTTGTCACCCGAATTTTGTCGCGATAACAATTTCAAGACTAGGGAGGATGATATTGAAACTCAACCTGATATTTATGAATATCATCCTGCCCTCATGATATCTTGTCGTATGAATATCCCCCTGCTCCCTTTGCCGCCATTGCCATTAAATGCGCACAGATATGGTAGGTGATTCCCGCCGACCCCGGAACCCAATGAAACGTCTGGTGAGATCCTGAGTTTTCGCACAAATGATCAAAGATTGCGATCTAACTTGTCAGAGTTACCCTAAGTTTACCCTAACTGCGAGGTTAAAAGGTAATTCAACCGCCATTGTTACATTTACCTGCGTTAAAATTGTTTTACAGAGCACCGGCCTCCATATCTGCATAACAGCTACCGTTGCGCGACTGGAGCTCATAAACTGAGGGAGGAAGGTGATCAGCAGCTGAATTAAGGGATCTTAGAGATATACTGGTATAAAAAGAAATCGGCATAACCAGGTAAGTAAACTGAAACCCTCATCATGTTATTTCTATATGATGCTGTAAGTTCTGGTTATGTATCCGTATGAATAAGTAACGTGAAATTGGTGCAATAGGCATGATATTTGCAATATGTATGCATACATATCCCTGTTGTGAGAGGAGATGTTGTTAATTGCAGGTACCCATGGCTGAAAAACACTTAGTCAAGTGTCAAGAGGAATTCAGTAGGCCTATGTTCTCTTCACAGAGAGGGGTCATGTTTAAATTTGGGGCAATTACAGACACCCATCAGGGGAGTACAAACCTGGAAGCCTGGTCAGCCAAGCTAAACGATGGACATGACAAGAGTCCTATACTGGACGCGGTATTTGTATCTGGCATGTGGAACGTTGCTGGCTTCCCCTACTCCATGGAGTCTCCGGAGCTGGTTATTGAGTGTGCCCAGAATTACAACCCTCAGACGAGGTAGGTGGTGAAGCATGGGAGGGTGTATGCAGACCTATCCATCAAAGGTCTATCCCGAACGTTTGGACTGCCAATGGGTAGTAAGGTAAAGAGTGTAGACTTGAAGAAGTCTGAAAGAGAATATGAGGCCAACAAGAAGATGGCCAGAAAGAATATGTATGCTTGGCGGGCCGAGAACAGCACGTATAATGCAGCGGCCAAGCTCCCAGTGCACCTATTCAAATATGATTTTAATGAAGAATATCAGTATGTGATTGCTCTCCTGAACAGGGTGACTGGCTAGCCTGATACAGGTGAATTCAGAGATTGGATGTATGGCATAATAATGATGTGCCTATATGCAGACATCAAGCCACTGTGGGGCCAAATCATAAGTGATGCTCTGCATGATCAGCTGCTGAACCTGGGAGGTTCAGATTGTGCCGTCTATATGACTTCTTACATTGTTTATTCTTGTGCATATAGAGGTACGTTTGATGCCTTAACTACAGATGGGAAGCTAACAGGCACAAATGCAGCCTATATCTGGGATCATCATCCCCAGCTGCAAAGAACCAATTACATCAAGGACTACAAACTGGTCAATGATGCATTCTCTATGCATCTGGTAAGGACCATGGAAGATGATAGAACTAAAAGACTGAGCATGGAAGCTCAGGAGGTAGTATACAGGCATGGGGCATGGTACATACAATTTGCCACCTTTTCCTATATCAGGATAGAGGGTTTTGAAGGACATCCCCTGATGCTGCCAAGATATCCTACAGATGCAGTAGTATTAATGGAATTTATCAGGTAGGGCTCCACCATGATACAAATGTATAAGGATGCCAAGAAGCTGCCACCAATTTTGTTCCCAGTCAGCATTGGCAACTACATGTGCCCTGACTCTGATAATATAAAGAAGGTGATGGTCACTCTGAACAAGATGAATCTACTGCCCTTCCCAGTAACGAGACCATATGATCCTTACGGCTGGGTACAGAAGATTCTAGGAAAGCCTATTCATCAAAGGCACCTAGAGGATTTTTGGGCTGACTGCGAAGATGAGGCAGAGGCCAGGCGGAGGAGGTATCAAAGGTTGACTCTGAACCAGATCAGGACATTTGACTGCATACCCCTCCCTCAGCAGCTAAAGAACGATGACGGCAGGATAATGGCAGATGAATATGAGCAGAAGAAGATCTACAATGATACCATTTCTGCCCCTGACCTCACCATGTAGGAGGATATGTCCTTAGACCCATTCCTTGCCAGAACCTTACACTTGACCCAAGCTTGGGTAGATGCATAGGTAGAGGCACTGAAGAAGAAAGGTGTTACCATCACGGTGGACAACAAAAAGAAGGGGCAGGACATCCCTGCAGATGAATATGATGACTTCCTGCTGGAGAAGAGGAAGACTAAGGGAGAGAGAATCCCTCCACCACAGCAGCCAAGCAAGAGAGCCCTAAGGGGCAAGAAGGTGGAAAAGGGACCAAAAGGGGTCATAATTGAAAGGGCAGTGTTCACGGCTGAGGAGGCAGCCAGATCAGGATCAGAATCAGATTCTCCTCCCAAGCCCAAGAAAGCCAAGACAGCAGAGGCTGGAACCACAGAGACCCAAGAAGTGGGTCAGTCATCCAGACAACCAGGCAAGGATATCCTCATGGAGGAAGAGCCTGAAGAAGAGGAGGAAGCTCCATTGATAATCAGAAGAAAGAGGAGAGCTCCACAGGTGCTGGTTCCTACCACACCTAAGAAACCAAGAACCTCCATGAGAGGTGAGATGAGTCAACCCCCAGTGCAATTACAAGGGGCAGGTAGTGAAGTGCAGAAGGAACTTCAGCACAATGTTCCACTTCCTACCATTGTCAAGTTCAAAACAGAACTTGCTGAAGAACAACAAAAAGAAACCTCCCAGGCGCAAGTAGAGGGACATGTCTCGTTGGAAGAGACAATCAATTTGTCTGATGATGAGGTTGTGCAGGATGTGTCAGCACAGGAAATGGAAATACTAGCTGCTGGCATCAGCATGACTCCTCACAAACCTCAATCTGTTCAGTCGGTCCCTGAGGAGCGAGAAAAGAGCCCAGAGCAGGTAGCTCAGGACATAGGGCTGGATACATTGATCGCTGAGGTGACAAGTCCTGTGGTGGTAGATTTGACGGACAAAAGGAATGCAAGTCCTGAACAGCCAGCAGGATCACCTGATAAGGGCCACTTAATAGAAGAGATAGAGATGGCAGAAGCAGAAGGCCACGCTCTTGAATCAGGCCAACAAATCCCACAGGATACATCAGCAGGACCTGCTATAGTAGAGGTCCAAGAAGCAAAGGCTGATGATGAGAAGAAAGAAGCGATAGAGGATCCTGCTGATAAGGCACAAGAGGTGGATGCTGCAGGTACAGAGCAAATAGCCGCCACAGAGCAGATGCCATCACCTCAGGCAGATCCTACAATATCAAAGGTGGTGGACATACCACCAGAAGTAGAAAAACAAAAGGAGGATGACCAACCTCCACAAGGGGAAGAACTGGGAGCAGGTGAAATAATGAAGGAAAAAGATCATGATCATCATGATCTACATACAAGTACACCGCAGGGTTCCCCACACAGAGAAGATGCTCCCCCAGAAAAGGAAGCTCCTCAACAGGAGGAGGCACCAAAGGATCAGCAGCAAAGCGAGCATCATGAGGAAGAAAAAGAAAAATCATCGTCTCCACAGCACTTGTTAACAGAAACAGGAGATAGGGTTGAACAACAGCATGATGCTGAAAAACATGATCAGGTACCTCCATGGTTAACAACAGAAGTGAATGTTGAGGAGGAGCTGGAGATTCAGGAGTTTGACGTCTCCACCATGTTCTCCATGGATATAATGAAACCCAGGAGGAAGGCCAGGATGACTTCGGCCATCAAGAGAGATCCGGTGACAGGGAGAAGGACCGCACAAATTGCTGTACCTGCGGTGGAGAAGGAGAAGGGCAAAATCACTGTGGATGAATTCCAGATAAGCACAGTAGATCTGGGTTTTACCAACGAAGAACAGGAAGGTCAAGAAGGTAAGGATATCATTGACTCTCTAATTCAGAAAGTGAAAAGAGAGAAAGAGAAGAATAAGCAACATAAAGAGCATATTGCTCAGTTGCATGCATATATTAAAGGCTTGACCACTCCTGATAGTACCACAAGTGAAGCTGCAGTCCCATTGACTGCCATTTCTCAGGAGGAGGTAAATAAACTGGACCTCATGAAGCATGAGGCGTCCGTAATAAGGAAATGGTTGTCATCCACATTGGATGATGCCATTGAAATAATGAAGGCCTCTTTGAAGAGGTGGAGCATCCTAAGCGACTCCAAGGCTAAGGTGGATAAATTGCAGATGCAGACTGGAAAAAGGTCTTATAAACTGGAGAGAGCCCTCAGCATGTTGGGAGAAATAAGGAAGATCAACCCGCAACTGCTTATCAGTAAGCAGGTGTTAAATAATAATACTGCATTGTTAGTAGATATCTGGTACAAAGATGTACAGTTTGAATGCGGAGTCCTCAACAGATGCAATAATAAGCTGAGGGAGATCAGCATGAGGCTACGTGATTTAATGGGCATTGAAGCAGACATGCTTGAAACATTAGAGGGCAAAGTGGAAGGGAAGATAGAGAATCAAGATGAAGATTCTGCCCTTAAGGCTCTGCGCAATAACTTCCAAATGGAAGATGATGGTCCACTCGTCCACTTGACAGAGGAAGTGATAAATAAAATGATGAGGATCAAGGTCAAGATGGAGAGTTATAATGAGACACTGCAGGACAGAAAGAATAAGCTGGACAACAGCAGGGATAAGTATGAAGTGCACAAACACGCCATTATCAAGGCAAAGACTCAAGATGGCGGAGGAATAGATCAGGTTGTGCAGTCATATGAACAAATAATGCAGGTTAATGTGTACTTTTATTCTATGTTTGTTTGTGACTAACATCATAACCAACAATAATGCAGGTTGGCCTATTGGAGATAATGTTGGTTGGCCTTCAGGGGATAATGCAGGATGGAATGCTCCTAGTCCTTCCAATCCAACTAGAATTGGTTGAGACAATACTAAAGTTTTTCCACTATTAAATTTGGCTATCTCACCTTAGCGTGAGGAGCCAAATGCACAAAATGAAAACTAGGAGAATGATGATGGCTGGGCATCACCAGATGCCACCCCAAACCCCGCAGCAATATGGGGGAACCCGGATGACAGGGATCCGCCATCTACAAGCGTGGCTTTGGTAGCTTAATTCTACTTTCTATTATGTTTTTGTAATTTCTAATATGCTTTTATGCTTTGATACTTTGATACTCTAGAAGTTTCTGGGCTAGGCCCATGTGACATTCAGGGTGTGCCTTTATATCACCCATCTATTTTTTGTGAAGATGTTTTTATTTACCTATAATAGATAGATTGGCATTTTCATTAAAAAAAAGTGGTTTATTCTAAATGTAAATATATAGTTTTAAATAGTTTAATGATTTAATAATTAAATTATATTTCTTTTATATTAAAAAATAATATAGTTGTTTTAAATTTATTAGTCAAAATTTATTTTATGTTTAAAAACAATATGGTTTAGGTAACAACACTTAAAAAAAGGGTAATAAGAAGGTTAGTGACAATGTTGAGTATCAGGGCAAGGAGCCCAAGGGCCATGATCCTCCTTCTAAGAAGGTCTAGGATACCAGTCCTCCTGCCTTCCAAGGGGGAATGAAGAATGATTGCAGGTTGTGTAAGCATTTGGAGGGGAAGGTAGCCACTCTATTTGAGGCTCTGGATTTGCAGAATAAGGTCCTTAAATGGCAGCTGGTGCATTTGCACCATGCAAAGCACAAGATTCAACATCTTGAGGTGATAACTCAACTTGAAACGACAGACTAGCCCAATGAAAATGACAATCAACTATAGATTGAAGTTCAAAATATGGCTAGTAAGTTTGAGAAATGGGAGGGCATAGAGGTTGAAATTGACAATTTAAAAGCCAACCAAGAGTAGATCAAGAAAAACATGGCTGAGATTGTGGCATTCAATAAAGAGACTATGAAAATTTGGCCATGGCCCTGTATGTTTTCCAGGAGGAGATGGAGAAGAGGAGGACTTTGAGAGAAGCCAAAATTAGGGTGACTACTAAAGACAACAAGAATCAGACTAACATAGGCCCGATCAACAAAACTAGGGCCAAAAGAAAAATCTCTAAAGGCAAGTAGATCAGCATTGATATTCAGGAGGAGCAGGACAAGGAAAAGGAGGAGAACATGTTGGAGGACAAACTGAAATTCCTGAACTGTGAGTAGTAGGTGATTAGTGGGCTAAAGACTTTGGCTAAGTAGTGACTATCTTTTCTAGTTGTTTCCTAGTCTTTTAGGGTTTAGTTGGCTCTACTAGCTCTTTCTATGTTTTAGCTAGTTTTTTGTTGTGGTTTATGTGTTTTACTCCTTGTAAAACTTGTTTGATTCACCTTTTGGCTTTTGTTCATGAGTTCGGGCCCTTCTCGGTTACTTTAATAAAAACAACACTAAAAAAAGAAATCTATAAAAAGATTAGAGATCTTAAAAAACAAAGATATAATTAAGTTATTCTATCTCAAGAATCTATTGTGCTTGTATTGTTGTGCTTTTGGCTTTGTATTTCTGATGGCACCACCATAGTTGCAGGTACCAAATTGGAACCAAATTCCAGGGCTAGCATGCAAAGAAGGGACGTCGTGTGGCTATAAGCAACTCACAGAACATTTGCAGAGGCCTAAGAGCTCTTGCTATAGGTGAAATCTTTAGCTATAGGCAAAAAATTATGTTGCAAGTGCAAAAATCCATTGCTACAAGAACAAAATTCTTGTGCTCTAGGTGTTTGACATCACAACATTACTCACATGATAACCTAGATACTCACACACAAAAAATAATCAAGTTATAGTCCAATAAATCCATAAAAAATTTGACTCAATAGATGGAAGACACACACACACAGAGTGAGCAGTTTTAAAAATGAGTTATTTCATCCATTCATTTAGAAATTACAAACTTCTACATACATCCCATTTCTCATAGCTAGGAAGAAAACCTAAACTCTTTTGTTTTCTTGTGCCTAAAATCTACAACCAAAACATGTCTCCTCTACCTTCTTGCTTGTTGTTCGGTCTAAAACCTATGCTCCTCTATTTTCCATGTTTTCCCCTTCCTACCTATAGTAATCTTCTTTTTGGGTGTTGCTTTGTTCTTCTTTTTTTATTTTGTTCCTCTCCCCTCTATTCCCTCTCTCTCACTCTCTTTGGCCCTTCTTTCTTTTCTCAAACGAGTTCCCCAAAAAAATTCTAGAAACATCTACAAAATCCTGCCTAAAAGGCATAGGTGCCCAAAATTTATCATAAATGCCCAACTACTATGTCTTTGATTTAAAATTCCTTCTCGAATTACTTCCTCTCTATTTTTCCACTCCAATGTTAATTAAATGCTCAGGGGGTAGGTGGACTTCACTCCAAATGGCCCAAAAAAATTTAAAACTTTCAACAAAATGCAACAAAGTCAACGAGGAAACAAAATGATGAAGAAAGGAAAAAGTCACGATGTCCCTACATCAAACTATCAAGGCAACAAAATTTATGAGCCCTTGCTCACTACCAAAACTACATATTTTTACAAGTTAAGCCCTATTGCTACATGTTGAATCCAAACTTGTTAATTTCTGTTGGGCTCATCCAAGTAGCATCCTCTACTGGTATGTTCTTCCATTTCCCCATATATTTACTATATTCTCTACCTCTAGTCTTCCTGACCACTCTAGAGTCTAAAATATATTCAATATCCTCTTGTTATCTCTCTCAGGTAGTTATTCCATCCATTTCTCCAATGGTATTTCCTCTTTCTCTTATTGTGGTGATGTCTCTCCTTCATAGTAAGTGTACAAATCAAAAACATTGAAAATTAGTGAGGTGTCTAGGCATGTAGGTAACTCCGACTCATAAGCATTCAATGCAATTTTTTTGATAATTTTACATGGTCCAATCTTCTTACACTTGAGCTTGTTATAGGTATGGGTCGAAAATCTTTCCTTTCATGGGTGGGAAAGCACTAAATATCTCACCTTAAAATTCTTTTCTCTCCTCTTCAGATCCACTTTTTCTTTATATCATTGGTTGCTCCAACCGAGTCTTTCCTTTACTTGCTAGTGTAAATATTGCATATGTTTAGAAAACTCTTCTCCTCCAGTGCTTTGCTCATGACATTTGGTAGATACTAGCTCCCTCAATTATCCACAAACAATCTAGAATGGGTTCTTACCTATATACTTTTGTTAACTTAATCATTGTATGCAAATTCAGCTTGTGGTAGTATCAAGTCCCATTGCTTAGGCTTCTCACCAACATAACATCTTAGCATATTTTCAAAGATTCAATTAACAACTTCGGTCTATCCATCCATTTGAGGATGATATGTAGAACTAAATTTTAAATCAGTACCTAATTTCTTCCAAAGTGTCCTATGAAAATCTCCTACAAACTTAGTGTCACGATTTGAAACTATACTTTTTGGTAAGCCATGCAACCTAACAACCTCCATGAAGAATAAATTTGTAACATGTGTGGCATCATTGATCTTTTTACAAGCTATAAAATCTTTGAGAATCTATCAACAACCACAAAGATATAGTCCTTACCTCTCTATGTTCTTGGCAGTCCAAGCACAAAATCCATGCTTATGTCATCCCATGGTTTCTCTGGTATGGGTAATGGCTGATATAGTCATGTGTTTTGACTCCCTCTATTGGGATATTGACAAACTTGACATCCTTGCACAAATTTTTTGATATTTGCCTAAATCTTCACCTAATAATACCTCTTGTTAAGTTGTGCCATAGTCTTATTAGCTCCAAAATGTCTAGCCAAACCACCACAATGTTTTTGCTTTATTCAATTCTACCTCATCAATCCTTGAAGTAGCATAGATGTTGTCCTTTGAACAATAGTCCATCTTGTATGAATTAATCCATCCATGGTGTCCTATCTATATTAGTAGGCTCCATACATGTTGTCCATGCATCCTTAAATTCATAATCATCCTTGTATAACTCCTTCATGGCATCAAACACAACTACTTCAACTCTCATTTTAGTCAATAATGTTGCTCTTCTATTCAAAGCATCTACTACTTTGTTTGAACTTCCACTTCAATGTTTTAGAACAAAAAAATACCCTTGTAGGAATTCCACCCACTTCATATGCCATTGGTTAAGCTTGGTCTGGTTGTTAATAAATTGCAAAGCATGATAATCCATGTAAATCACAAACTCCTTAGGAAGTAGATAATGCCACCGCTTCTTCAAGGCCTACATTATCGCATAGAACTCTTGATCATAAATGGAGTACCTCTTCTTGGCATCATTAATCTTTTCACTAAAATATGCAATAGGTTTTCCCTCTTGGCTGAGAATTGCTCCTATGGATGTCCCACTCGCATCACAATCTGCTTGAAATGCTTAAATTGTAAAATCAAGTAATGCCAACACCGGTTCCTCAGTGACCTTCTTCAAGAGCTCAAAATCTTATCTACTACTATTGTCCACTTAAACTCCCTTCTATCTCCCCTTATAGTTTCAATTTGGGTGCACATATTCCACTAAATTTTCAAATAAATCTACAATAAAAGGTAGCTAAACCATGGAAACTTTAAACCTCATGCATAGTCCTAGGTGTAGGCCATTCTATTATTGCTTGTATCTTTTTCAAATCCATTTTTAGCCCCTTAAGTGAGATGACATATCCAAAATAGACTAATTTCTCCTTCATAAAACTAAATTTCTTTAGGTTCACCAACAATTTTCCTCCTTGAGCCTTTGCAAGACCTTCCTAATATGCAACAAATGTTCTTCCCTGATGTTGCTAAAAATCATAATATCATCAAGGTAAACAATTACAAATTTTCCTAAAAATGGTCTCAACACTTCGTTCATCAACAACATAAATGTGCTAGGTGTATTTGTCAATCTGAATTGCATAAGTAACCACTCATACAATCCCTCCTTGGTCTTAAAAGAGGTCTTCCACTCATCACCCTCTCTTATCCTAATTTGGTGATATCCACTTTTTTAATAAATTCTTGCTAAAATATTTAGCCTTTCCCAAGCAGTCCATGAAATCATCCATTATGGGTAAAGGAAAACAATATGTGATGGTTATTTTATGTATGGTTCTTAAGTCCATGCACATCCTCCATTAACCATCCTTTTTTGGTGCTAACATAGTTGGTACTATGCATGGGCTAAGGCTTTCTCTAATCAATCTTCTTTCAAATAGCTCCTGCACTCATTTCTTCACCTCTTCATTTTCTACAGGTGTCAATCTATAGCAGCCTTGTTGGGTAAAATTCCCCCCAAAATCAAATCAATATGATGACTAATACTCCTCACAGACAGTAGTCCTTTAGGCATCTTCTTAGACACAATTTCATCAAATCCTTCTAGCATCCCCTTTACTTCCAAAGGCATTTCACTACTGCCAACAATTGTCCCTACCTGTAGCACCTTGGGGACTACCGTAAAACATATTTTTTCATGCTTAAACTCCTCAAAAATTGTTTTTCCATCACTAGCAGTGTCCTTGGACCACTTTCCACTTCTTCCATAGTTACCAATGATGTAAGAGTATATTTTCATCCTTTTTTCACCAAAGTGTAAGTGTTTTCTCTCCCATCATGGATTTCCTTCGTATCAAATTTCCATGGTCTTCCTAATAGAAAATGACATGTGTCCATAGGAATGATATCACACCACACTTCATCTTCATAAGTGCCTATTAAAAAATTAACTAAGCATTGCTGGTGTTAAAGAAAAATTGGAGTAAACATGAATAATCAATATATCAATATCAATAATACCCAAAACTCAATGAAAAGGGAAATAATCAAGATCAAATAAACAAAAGATAAAACCTTTGTAAAACTCAATACTTCATATAGCTTCCGTTGGTTACCTATCTCAATCAATCTTGCATGTATGAATAAGGCCCTTAGAGAGTGCACTTCCTTGCTATTCCAAGATTGTCAATGGAGAATGGCTATGATATTGCTTTGTAATGAAGATGAGCTTCACAACAATGGTAGTGATATGGTAACAAGTTGATCGCAAGCAAATGGAATGACGTGGGTGCCAAAGGCGCACTGTAATTCCTGCAGAGTAACAATACTAAAAGCTTGGATGAATGAAACGGAGGAAGAGGGCTCAATTTATAGACTTGGGAGAGAGAAGATCAATAGTATAGAAAGAATGAGAAGATCGACAGTATAGAAATCTTGAGAGGATGTGCGCGAATAGAAAGAGGACAAGTGTCTTGCTATATTTTGCATGAGAGGAATTAATAAAATAGAAGAATGAGTTAACTGAAGAGATAAATCAATTAAAAGGATAGATTAATCAGTTAAGAGAATAGAACTAGAAGAGTAAACATTGCATGAGGATGAGAAGATATTTTAGCTCAATAAAATATTTAGAATATTCAATTGTATGTGCACAAGGATTGAATTATATTTAGAGATAACTCAATTTAGAAGAAATGGACAACTTAAATAAACATTTGATTTATTTAAATTTAGAGAAGATATTATTGGAAGAAACAATTAAATAATTGATATTATTTAATTTAGAATGAATTTGGAAGAACTAATTAAATAATTGGTATTATTTAATTTGTTGGAAGATTAGAGGAATTTAGGAATTTTAATTAAATAAATGATTTTATTTAATTATTGGAAGAATATGAATCAAATAAATAAATTTGTTTATTTATTTATTGATAGAGGAATTTGACTTAAATAAATGTTAAGAATATTTATTTGGATAGAGTCATGTCATTTTTAGGCATATGCATTTTTCCCCTCTTTGATGCAATGCAGTTTACGGCATTGCTTCAAAGAATAAATTTGTGATAATGATACATGCCCCACTTTGCCCCTGGTACAGGTTTAACAATGGTAGGATGCCCCCTCAGGAGATTGGACGGGAAGAAGGCAGAAGGATGAGAGATAGACAATTTCATGAAGAAGAAGGGATAACTAGGTTAGGTTTGAAGAAAAAAGGGATGCGTTTCAGAGAAACGGGAAGAAACGGGCTAGGGAAGTAGTCATAGCCATCATACAGCTAGTTAGGGTACACTTACTATATATAGGAGCTGGGTCCACGAGACAAGTCATTTGCACACTTGGCTTTAGTTGATTTGTCCTTGAGAGCTTAGGAGAGCATATGAGCATAGAGCAGTCAGCATTGAGATGGATATTCTGAGCGAGGACCACTGCTTTGAGTGAGTTCGTCAGTTCAATCGGCCATCTGGCACATGACCACCAGTATGTAATTCAAAAAACTTCACCTAGGGTCATTTATGAGTGCAATAAATGCTAGGGAAAAAATAGGTAAAGTAAGTGTGTAGGAAGGTAGTTCGGTGTATATGCCATGCAAAACTGCGCATCTAATTTCCTACGGCACATTTAAGCTAAGAAACTGTGCATGCATGAGTTCTGTACATGCATGCCATAAGTCGGCGCATGTGTGAAGATACTGCACATGCATGATGTCTTCCGGTGCATGTGATTTGAATATGCATATACTAGGTATAGTTGCGCATATGATATGGATATGCGCATTTAAGAAATGTTGCGGCGTATCTGTCAAAAGTGGCACATTTACTGAGAAATTGCACATTTACCTTCTATTTCAGTGCATATGCATAAGATAGTCAGTTTGCTTAACAAAAATTGACTTGATTGTCATCTTGCTCAAGGCGTCAATCGATAAGCCATCTTCGAGATTGCAAGAATCTAGTCAAGAGATGTAGTATGCTGTTTTGATCAATTTGATATGCTAAGTTAGTGATATGATTCTTTATATATGTTGAGTAGGTTATTTGCAGCTTTAGGTTGATGCATTGCCTTGCGTGTTTGCAGGAGGACTTTCGAGACACACTTATGTTAAGGGAGTAGTTTCCCTTACTGATGTTGCAGCGCTATATGCTTACTGAGATAGATCAAGAGGCTCTTGGGGTTATGGGCCTTGATTACATTTGTTTCATGCCCAAGGTTCGTGCAAACCTCAGTTTACAAACTGCAGCAGTGGAGAGATTCCATAGCGAGGATGGGACTTTTCACTTTCTTACTGGCGAGATGGCGGTTACTCTCGAGGATGTCTATAGGATTTTACACTTGCCAATACAGGGTGAGCTTGTAGAGTATGATCTTCAGTGGGATGCAGGACTCGTAGAGTGTAGGTGGGTGTTTGATGACCCTAAGCTAGATTGTCAGGTTATCTCCTAGTAGGATATACATGATTACTATGACTACTTCCCTAGTATAGTGGCAGGATTGATTAAAGGTGTTGTATGCCCTGATAGGAGATCACATGGGTTCCCGATTGGATGGGGACGAATCATGGAGCGGATGATTACAGAGGGCACCCACTATGCATGGGGTGTCTGTGTCTTGGCACACCTATACCATGATATGCATCAGGTGGTATACCACAATGGTGCTAGTTTATCAGTAGGTGTTTCTCTTTTATAGTTTTGGCTATGGGAGTACATTGCCATCACGTGGCCGATATGCATCTTTTCTAGACAGAGGGGTGAGCATTACAGCTATGGATATGCAGGAGTGATTTTCTAGCACAAGTTGGGGAAGCTAGAGTACTAGAGGCATGTGTTGGATGCTGTAGATGTAGTTATATGGCCCCCATAGCTAGATTGTGAGCCTTGGGATGATGAGGATGATGAGCTGCCATACTACTTTCAGACTCGATGGCTCATTAGAAGGACTTGGTTCATTTTGGAGAGACAGATTGTTAGCAGGGTTCGGAGGCAGTTTGGGAGGATATAGGGAGTGCCTCAGGGATAGGCTCACTTTGCGTGCACCCATGTAGAGAGATTCAGATGGGGTCTAGTGGCTTCTTATGAGGAGGCATTGGCAAAGTTCTAGCAGATGCCTTTTGTTGTCTGGCCCATGAGGAGGGAGGTGGCAGATGCAAGGATGACTCTGAATTACGAGGAGTGGTTTGAAGCTCACCCTTTTCCATGGTACTCAAGGCCTAGAGAGCTAGTTTCTCGCATAGACAAGGAACATTCAGATGATGAGGGTAGGGCTGGCAAGATGAGGAGGAGGCAGGGGAGGAGAGAAGGATGGGGAGACGGAGGAGATGGTGGAGATGGAGGAGGTGGAGGAGGAGGAGACGGGGGAGATGGAGGAGGAGGAGGAGGAGGAGGCGGAGGAGGAGATAGGGGAGGAGGAGATGGAGGCAGACTGAGACAAAGGAGGAGGTCTAGGGAGGGATCTTCTCATCCTCAGCAGGTAGTGCATCCATAGGTTGCATAGCAGGTTCAGATGCCGCCACCACAGTAGGTGGCCCAGTAGCAAGTGCCCCAGCAACAGGTGTAGGGACAGGTTCCTCAGGGTCCGGTGCAACCAAATGCTCAAGAGTGGGCTATCGCTATGTTGAGGGGACAAGTTAGATAGCTGAGGGCACAGTTCAGGATGGTTGAGTCTCGGTGAGAGTCAGATGCAGGTGTTATCTCGGGGCTTACTAGAGAGCGAGATGTAGCTGAGCCAAGGGTGTGGGCCATCAGAGTAGAGAGAGAGTCAGTAGTGGCAACCCTAGGTATAGATGGTACTAGCATCTTTCTAGTTGGATAGGTGCAGCAGGAACAAGCACAACTTGCATAGGGACAGGCACAGCTGACATAGGTATAGAGGCAGCTAGAACAGGTATAGGGCTAGCTTGCCAGAGCGCAGGCTCACTCGTAGTACTATCAGGGGCTATATCATGGTGCCGTACCAATAGAGCAGAGGGCACCCAGCTACAGGAGCTAGTCTGTGGCCTCACAGAGAGCAGGTGGTTAATGGTCAAGAGCCTTTGTGATGGGCCCATAGTACTCTGGGGCCAGCAGAGGAGGGGATGGAGAAGGCAGTGCTGGGAGTAGTGGCCCACAGCAGCAGGGTTAGCCGACACTTTGTACAGACTTTGATTTTTATGTATACACTTTTTTGATGGCTTAGATAGCCTAACATGTATATATATCATTTTTGTATTGAGACATGTATCATTATTATTGAGATGTATATGATGTGTGTGACATTGACTCAGAGATGGACCTTTTGATATTGTACATTTAGACATGCTTTATTTTATATTTATATGATGATGCACAAGGATAGGCACAACTTGCACAAGGATAGGCACATCTGACATAGGTATAGGGGCAGCTGGCATAGGTATAGGGTGAGCTTGCCAAAGCATAGGCTCAGACGCAGTACTATCAAGGGCTATATCATGGTGCTGTACCAACAAAGTAGAGGGCACCCAGCTACAGGAGCCAGTCTGTGGCCTCACAGAGAGAAGGTGGTTAACGGTCAGGAGCCTCTTTGATGGACCCATAGCACTCTGGGGCCAGCAGAGGAGGGGATGGAGAAGGCAGTGCTAGGAGTAGTGGCCCATAGCAGCAGGGTTAGCTGTCACTTTGTATAGACTTTGATTTTTATATATACACTTTTTTGATGGCTCAGATAGCCTGACATGTATATATATCATTTTTGTATTGAGACATGTATCATTATTATTGAGATGTATACACTGTGTGTGACATTGACTCAGAGATGGACCTTTTGATATTGTACATTTAGACATGCTTTATTTGATATTTATATGATGATGCAGCTATTGAAGCTCTAATATGCAGTTGTTCATACTATATGTTATGGATGCATTTCTATTGTATGATAGTACCCATGTGATGCATATTTTGATTATGTCTATGTGATGTTATCTAATACAGACTTAGATGTTTACTTGATGCTATGCGATGCTATCTAATGCAGACTTAGATGTTTACTTTGATGTTATGTGATGCTATGACACCATGATGCTTTATGATATATGATTCTTGGACTCTTTGATATTATTATGATTTAATGTAGACTTTGGATGATTTCTGATATGCCCCTAATGTGTAAATGCAAATGGTATCAATATGATTATGCAGTTTATGTGATGCACTTATGAATGTTGATTTTTTTCCTATTGACACTATGTGATGATTGCAAAGCGTATATGAATGACCTAATACACAAAATAATGTATGCAAATGATTTAATCATGTGAATGACTATCTCATGTGATATGATATGCAAACTATGCTATATTTTTGTTATGTCCAAATGTACTCAATTGACACAGAAATGACACAATGATAGGAGATTGATTGAAGACTGACGTGGTAGAAAGACTCACAAGCTTTCATTTGTATTGGTACTCTATATTTTGTGGATCTTTTATTGCATGGGATATGGATGCTTTGTATGGATGCATAATGGATGCAAATGGTGTTTACTTTTTGACATTTTGATGGTGCAAGTATTTTGAAGTGCTTATTTCATCATTGGGCAATTTTTTTGGTAGTTTTTCTGAATGTTGTAGGTTAATACAAGCATCTAGGTATAGTTGAACCGAGATGACCTAAGTATTGCTTACAATGGATTTTGATTTAGCAAGTAAATACAAGCATTGAGGTATAATCGAACCGAGATGACCTGAGTATTTCTTGTGTATCAATAGACAAGGATTGCCCCCTTTCATGTTAGACCTTTGATGTCATCAATGATCTTTTGCTGATCATGTCTTTAGACAAGGCTTCACATTACTAAAGTTTAATTCACAAACAACAGACAAAGAAAATAATCATGCCCCCATCATAGCATCTCTAGCTTTAGGCATCCTTGAGTAGCATAGAAAGACATGATAACAAAAATCAAGATGTTGTAACCTAACCTGATCACAAGCACAAAACACTTTTGCATTTAGATGTGTTTGTTTCTTGCCATAATTTAGGTAAAATCATTTAGAGTTCTTTAGGTTCTTGCTTGTTTTGCTTTGGATAGGCTGAGATGTTGCGTCAAAATTTATGCTTGAAAGTGGGTTTTGCTTGTGCTTGCTTGCCTTGCGAGAGGTTCCACAATTGTTATTGGTGAGACGGACCCTAAGGGACTAACCTAGTGCCTCAGGGGCTCATTGCTAAATGGCCTTAGCTATGTGATGATGTAGAGACAATGTAGTTCGGGGTAAACCCTAACGGACCTAAGACCTAGGCAATGGAAAGTGGTGCGGACTCAGATAGATAGAAGGACTAGATATGGGAGGGAAGGGGAGCGGAGCCTCGGGGGCGCATTGAAAAATGGCCTTGCCTATGTGATGACATAGAGGCAACATAGTTCATGGACTTGGACCATGTGGACACTAACGACAGATGCTATGCTAGGCTAACATTGTGGGTAGAATACTAGATAAGACCTTGGTTGACAAGGTGACAAAAGAGATAGAGTATCAAGCCATGATAGGTTATCATTAGGTTTTTATTATGGAAAAGATATGGATCAAATGGGACACATTTGAAGGAAGAACAGACACAAGGTGATTGGTTTCTCAAAGAAGGAGGAAGCAGTTTATCACAAGTAATGCATGTTTACCAGGTTTTCACCACTTGCTTTTATTTGCACAAAAGCTAGAAGTACACATGACACTTGTTTGCTATGTTTTCACCAAAGGACAATTTTTTTGTTGTTTTTCCATTTTCCCTCTTCTTTCTTTTTTGATTTTTTGATTTTTTTGTATTTTTCTAATTTTTCTTTTTTCTATTTTTCTGATTTTTTGTTTTTTTGGTATTTTATGCCCCCCTTACATTGGGGTTCTCTTAGGTATAGAATTGTGAAGATGCATACTATTGATTGGGTCGTTGAACAACTCACCTTCTAATGTTGCCAACTGATATGCCCCCGATCCATAGGCAGCAACGATCACATAAGGCCCAAGCCAGTTGGGTTTGAACTTGCCTTTCTTTTCCCGATCCTATTGATTGCGGGGATTTTCCTTAAGTACTAGATCTTCAACCTTGAAGACTCTTGGATGGACTCTATGGTTGTAGCTTCTTGACATCATTTTCTGATATGCCTTGAGATGATTGAAAGATTTCTGTCTCTTTTCCTCTAGCAGCTCTAGTTCTTGCAATCGGGAAACTCTGTACTCTTCATCAGTTATGAGACCTTGTAACAACACCCTTAGAGATGGTAACTTGACCTCCATGGACAAAATGGCTTCTGATCCATAGACAAAGGCATAAGGGGTAGCACCTATGGGAGTGCGTATACTGGTTCGATAGGCCCACAGAGCGGGATTGAGTTGGATATGCCAATCATGGCCAGCATCGTTGACTATCTTCTTGAGGAGTTTCAAGATTGTTTTGTTGGATGCTTCTGCTTGGCCGTTACCTTGGGGGTAATAGGGTATAGAGAAACAGTGTTGGATTTTGAATTTGTCACAAAGCTCTTGGACATCCTAGTTCTTGAAAGGTCTTCCGTTATTCATGATAATGGATGAGGAATTCTGTATCTGCAGATGAGATAATTGAAGGTGAATGAGGAAATCTGCTTACCTATGACGGTAGTGAGGGGAACGGATTCAATCCACTTGGTAAAGTATTCAGTGGTGGTTATTATGAATTTGTGGCTGTTAGATGAGGGTGGGTGGATTTTGCCTACAAGGTCAAGTCCCCATTGACAAAAGGACCAAGGTGTCGTTAAAGGTCTCAACTCTTAAGCTGGTGCATGTATTAGGTTTTCATGTATCTGACACTTCTTACACTTCTTCACAAACTAATATGAATATGTTTCCATGTTCGGCCAATAGTATCCCAAACACATGAGTTTCTTAGATAAGGAAGGACCGCTAGAGTGTGTCTGCAAATCCCTTCATACACATCTTGTAAGGCGGTTTGAGATTCTTCTCATTCTAAACAACGGGGTAAAGTACCATCCAGACCATGTTGGTATAGGGTGTCAGTAATAATGGTATAACGAGAGGTTTGGTGGATAAAGGTTCATTGTTGGTTTTGAAGACAAGTCAAGTGGGAGGGTGTTATCCTTGAGGTAAGTGTAAATCTTACCATACCAAGGTGAATCAGATCTAACTAATAGGCATATGGAGTACATTTCAGGAAGATCATAAGCTGGTTGCTGAATTGACTCCACCAAGAACTCGTGCCGTGACTCATTCTTTGGGATCTCAAGGAGCGAGGCAATGGTTGCCATGGCATCTACTACTTTTTTTTCAATATGAGGTATTTGCTCAAAGGAGATGATCACAAAGTACTCTTTAAAGTCATCGACCATGTGCTTGTATGGGACAAGCTTCTCATCTTTGGTTTGATAGTCATCATTGACTTCATTGATTACTAGCTAGGAGTCGCCATAGACATGTAGCTCTTTGATTTTCCATTCTGTTGTCATTTTGAGACCAATGACTAATGCCTCATACTCTGCTATGTTGTTTGTGCATGGGAATAACAAACGCTAAGACTTCAGTATGGTGTCACCATGAGGAGTGACCAATAAGATTCCTGCCCCCAATCCATGGTTTGTATAGGATCCATCAAAGTTGAGTTTCCATAATTGTGTTGTGATATTGAATAATGATTCATCTGGAAACTCAAATGTCATTAGTGTGGTATCCTGTAATGGTGCTTCTACTAACTGATCAACAATGATTTGTCCCTTGATAGCCTTTCTGTCTACATACTCAATGTCATATTTACTTAGGAGCATTACCCACTTGGCTAGGTGACCTGTTAGAGCTACTTTGCTTAATAGGTATTTCAGTGGATCTCAATATCATATTCACTTAGGAGCATTACCCACTTGGCTAGGTGACCTGTTAGAGCTACTTTGCTTAATAGGTATTTCAGTGGATCTATTTTTGCAATGAGCTTGACTAGATGTGCTAGCATGTAATATCATAATTTTTGGGAAGCAAAAACCACAGCAAGACATGATCTTTCTATTTGAGAGTATTGCAGTTCATAGCCCACCAATGTGTGATTGATGTAGTAGATAGCTCTTTCTTTACCTTCGTAATCTTGTTGTGCTAGGAGGGCCCTAAGAGTTGTTGGCATAGCAGATATGTAAAGTAACAGTGGCTTTCCTTAGATAGGAGGCATCAAGATAGGTAGGTTCATAAGATATTCCTTTAGTTTGCCAAATGCCTCTTCACATTTCTCTTCCCACCTAAAAGGAATGTTCTTGTGTAGGAGATGACTAAAAGGTTGGCACTTGTCTACCAATTGTGATATGAACCGACGGATTTCTTATAACTTGCCCTGTAGAGACTGCAGTTGAGTGATATTCTTTGGCGGTGGCATTTCCATGATGGCTTTGACTTTGGAAGGGTCCACTTCAATCCCATTTGTTGATACAATGAAGCCTAAGAGCTTGCCCAAGGTGACCCCAAAGACACATTTCTTTGGGTTCAACCTGACTTTGAATTGTTCTAGTCTCTAAAAGACTTTCTCTAACACATCCAAGTGTGATTCTCTAGTGAGTGACTTTGCAAGGATATCATCTACATAGTCCTCCATTGTGACGTGCATCATATCATGGAAGATGGTGGTCATAGCACGTTGATATGTGGCTCCCACGTTCTTTAACCCAAATGGCATAACATTCTAGCAGAAAGTGCCCCATGGACAAGTGAAAGCTGTCTTATGTTGGTCTTCTGGTGCTATCCTGATTTGATTGTATCTAGAGAAGTCATCCATGAGAGATAACATGGTATGTCCTGTTGTTAAGTTGACTATGATATCTATATTTGGCAACAAAAAATCATCATTACGAAAAGTTTTGTTTAGATCTCAGAAATCATTACATATTTGACTCAGCCATCAGGTTTGGATACTGGAACTATGTTGGAGACCCACTTCGGATAGTCTATGGCTCTGATGAATCCTACATCCAGAAGTTTCTTGAGTTCTTCCTTCACTAGTAGTGCAATGTGTGGATGCATCTTTCTAATTTTCTGTTTGACTAGTTTCACTCCTGGATCTAGTGGAAGATGATGCAAAATCAAATCTGGATCCAATCCTGGTATATCTACGTATGACCAAGCAAAGTTGACTTGCTTTTTCTTAAAGAATGGTACAAACTTAGTCTTTTCTAGTGGGGTTAGATACTTAGCAAAGTGAATGATCTTATTTTGTTCCTCTATTCCAATGTTAACAGGTTCTGTAGGTTCCACAACAATCTGAGACTTCTCCTGGTGCATGTCATCAGGGAGAGTGTCAAGCCTTCCATCGTCAGGTGCCACAGTTGGGTTTTCACCGTCAGAGGTATCCTTTCTTTTTACTACTTTGGGATCTGATACTACCGTGGAGCAGTTTTCACCATCAGATCCAATTTTTATTTTGATATTTTTACGACTAGAAGACTTGGCACCCTCTCTGAAATAATCCACGGTATTGAGCTCAATGGTGAAGCCAGCCTTATGATCTCTTATAGGTAGGTGGTCCCTAAGTTCCATGTAGTTAATGTAGGCATCATCGTTTTGGAACATGTCTAGTTGCGGGGTTCCTTGTAGATCCTAGCTGATAAGTTCAGAATGTACAAGGGGAAGGGAGTCGGAGGATAGATCTGATTCGTTGATAGTTTGAATGGATACACAAGGGGTATTGGTAGGGAGAGGGTCTAGGATGGTACTTTCTTCCAAATTGTTTATTGTGATAGAGCTCGAACCTTTCTCAAAATTCGTATTCTCAGGATTTGGTGAATTACACGCTAATGGTCTATGCATTTAGCGTTTGTCCCTCACGATAGGGGCTATAAGTTTGAACGGTGTCAACTTCCTTGTCATCATAGGAGTGCTCTATCAACTCATACCACTCATATTCATTGGAATCTATGTCATTGTCCTCTTGAAGGTTATGGATCATTTCCACAAGACAAGCATTTGCTTTTGCTTTGCCCTTGTCTTTGTATCCTAGACCTTTTGTATTTTTTGCCAATGAGGATGAAGAAGGTTGAATGGGTTCTATTATTCCTTCTTTCTTAGGCCAATGGGACCTTGTCCTTCATAACCCATTCTGTGTAAGATAGACTCACCTCGCCCATAGATTTCCGTTGGGAGCTTAGGTGGTTCTTGTTGTGTGTTCTCTTCTTCTTCTTCTGTGTAGAGCCATTGTAAGATATCTCTTTCCTCTATTTCATCTGATAGGGTCCCCCATTTTACAAAGGGAGATGTGGGAGGTGTAGGGGGAGCAGATGGTTTTAGAAAATGCTTGGGTCGCCCAAAGGATCTAGGAGATAGGGGCATTTTCGCTAAGCTGAGGTTGTGCTCGATGGAGTATTCCCCTACTCCAGTTTCTTTGATGGTAATTTTCTGCCCTTTGGGCCTGGAGGAGGAAGCTTCGGAGGTAGAATCATGTTGTACGGTAGGGGACGTAGATGCTCTATATTGGGTATGATGTAATCAAGCTTTGAGCAAATAGAGTTGCAATGCTGAAAGGGGTCAGGATCACCTTGGATGGTGACTTGCTTGCCGCTATGAGGGAATTTTATGCATTGGTGGTAGGTAGAAGGCACAACTTTCATAGCATGAATCCATGGTCTACCTGGGAGAATATTATAGGCTATCTCCCTATCTAGGACTTGGCAAACAATGTCCTTTACCATCAGTCCCACTTGTATTGGTAACACCACTATTCCTTTAGTAGTTCTTTCCTCTTCATCATAGGCTTTAATAGTAATCTTCTTCCTAGGGTCCACTACATTTTTAGAGAACCCCAATGTAAGGACTAGCTTGAGCATGCAAATATTTAAATTGGCTCCTCCATCAATGAGAACTCTTTTGATATGGTGTTTATGGATGAAGGTGATGATATGCAAGGGTGTGTTATGAGGCTGAGACATTGAAAGGTCATCCTGTTCGGTAAATGATATGGTACTAGGAGGTTAGATTTCCTACCATGGCTTGAAACTTCTCTTGGGCCAAGTTCGTGGGTACTGTCGTTTCCACTAGGGCTTTATCGAGAATCTCCTTGTGGGAAGGAGACAGACACAACAACTCTAAGATAGATATGTGGGTAGGAGTTTTTCATAGTTGGTCTATGACACTATACTGAGGGGAGTTGGACTGAGAAGGTGACGAACTTGGAGGGAGGGTATTCACCGTGACCTTACCACTATGGGTGATGATGCTGCAATCAGTTTTGTTGGGTCTTGATTGTTGGTTGGACATGACCACATTGATTTGTGGGATGTGCTATGATATGCAATTGATGGTATAATCAAATGACACACTCGCATAATTAGCATTATCATTCCTGTTATTCTAATTTTTCCTGTTGCAGTTGTTATTGTTGTTACCATTGTTGTTGTTGTTTTTGTTGTTGTTGTTGTTGTTGTTGTTGTAGTACAAATTATCGTGATTGAGAAGCGGATCCTTATATGCCACATGTGTCTCGTTAGAGGTATGTTGTTGAGTACCTCCTTGATTTTGGTCATGTCTTGAATGACATGTTTGAGATGGATACAATTGTTGGTTGTATGGCCTCTTCCTCTATGATACTTATAGAAATCAGTGTCTTTCCAATAGTGAGGTTTTATTTGAGGTTCATAATCGCTTGTTGGTGGGAGAGTGATCTCATTGTTGGCCAACAACTTTCTTAATGTGGATTCTTGGGACTCACCCAACAGTGTGAATTTTAGCCTAGGATTTGAGTTGTACCATGGCTTTGACTCCCGAGAGAATGTTTTGTTGGGTATAGCATTGCTTGCCTCTCCTTTGAGAGTGAAGATTGGTTGTTGTTTGGGAGCTACCACCTTGGCATCAACCACTCCATCATTGACGACATTTTTATTCTTTGTCTAAAATTTTGACTTGTCCATAGTGTAGTTGGAGTTAGGGGTGTCCTTATATAACTTTATTTGCCCCTTAGCGATTATATCTTTCTCAATGAACAATCCCATCTCAATGACCTTCAAAAATGATGTAGGGCATTGAATTTGGATTTGGTAGCTTAGATCAGAGTTAAGGTTGTGGACAAACATCTCCGTCAATTGCTTCTCAGGCACATCATATGAGCATTTTCTCACGAGTTGTCTCCACCTTTGTAAGAAGGAGGTGAAGGATTTGCCACTTTTTTGCTTTCTGTTGCATAGGTCGAGCATGGAGACTTCGTGTTCAATTTTATATGAGAAGTGCGTGATGAACTTGTTTACTAACTCATCAAACATTTTGATACCCAATGGAAGCCATGAGAACCACTCCATGGCTTGACTACCTAGAGATCTAGGGAATAGTCTCATTGTGAGCTACTTCCATGCATGCGGTGTTGAATTCCCTAATGTGGTCTCTTTGGTCTCCTTTCCCTTTGTACTTGTCAAACTTAGAAACTTTGAACCGAAAGGGGAAGGGCACCATGTTCAAACTTTTGTCAAAGGGGTATGGTGCGATGTCTTCCAAGGAGTAAGTTTTAGTGTTCGTTCCTGATTTGAGATCTATCACTTGTTGAGTTAGACCCTTAATTTGTTTCCTCATTTCTTCCATAGGTGTGTTTAGGTCTATGACTTTCTTTCCTTTGTCCTCGCCAGTACGGTTGTCATGAGTTTCCTCTATAGTCTCTTTTAGTTTGTTGAGATCAAAAGTCAGTAGGGAGTTTAAGCCCTAGATTTGCAAGATGAATAAAGTACTTGTGAGGGTCCTCGTGGAGCACTTTTTCTAGCAAGCATTGAAATTTCTGATCTTGGAGGGTTCCTTGATACTCTTCATGAGAGATTTCCTCATCACTATCATGAGGGGTGATAATGCAGATGGATGATCCATCCATTTCAAGTTGTTTTTTGTATTGAGATCTAGTTAAAACCATGCAAGGTGATCTGGGAAGCGGTGGGATGAAACTAGAGATTTTGGTAAGGTGCTAGTGGAGATTGTTAAGAAGAGGATACTTGTGACGAGATTTGAACAAGAGACTCTTTTGATCAATGATTCTAAGTAAGATGGCCGATACAAGATGATAGCCACAAGTAAGTGTACTCAATACCTATTTACTGTGTAGAGACTAGTCGTGCACCAAGACCACTAGTGAAGTTCTATGACCTACTAGGGTTACTTGAATCTGAAATGATCCAAAAAAGGTCTTGCATTAATCTGATATAGAATACTTTGACTTTGCTCTATGGAGACCTGGTAGAAGGTGGATGAGATGACCGATGAAAGAGAGAGTTTGATGCAAAACGGATGGGAAAGTGACTGTAAGGTAAGATCTGATCTCAAAATGTAGAATTAGGCTAAAAAGGGTACCCAGAAATGGAAAAAATTTCCTCTCAAAGTATGCGGAAGTGCTCACTGTTACGCATGCGCAGGAATAGATGTGTAGCAAAATGAGATAAAAGCACAACAAGTCGCTATGAAAGCGCAGGAGTTGTGAAACTCAAATGCGTAATAACAGGTGATAGAAGTGTAGTAGGTTGATGTAAATGCGTAGAAAGTCAGTATTATGCGCAGCTTCAGATAAAAAATGCATAGCTCTAGTTTGTTCAATGTTTTTGCAATTTTTGGCAATTTTTCTGATGTTTTTGGTTTCTTGGTTGCAAGATGGTCTTTTTGATCTGATTTTCTTTAATTATGGCAAGAAGACACAGCAAACACAAAGAATGTTTTCATGGTTTTTTATTTTTTTGTTATTTTTTGAGTCTTTTTGACTAAAAGAAAGCAAGTACAAATCCTAGGCTGTTTGGGACAATATAAACCAAATTCTCCCTATTTCTAGGTGAGGCATCTTCAAGAGGTAATAATTTCCCTTACCTGCACTGGCTTATAGGGGTTTTTGGCTACTAAAAACAAAGGTGTTTAATAAGTACAACCATTCGGGTGGTTATACATGCGTCAGCACTACTCTTCGTTATGGAGTCTCCCAGCCTGCAAGGGTTGCACCTTGGAGGGTTTTGTGGGAGGTTGGTTGTTAGTATAACACAACTTCACTCATTGTTTGAAGCTTTCACTCCAAATACAAGTATTTATAGTGGGTTGGCAGAGCTTGGATTTAGCTTGTTACCACTTAAGGTCGTTCCCCAAGGATGAACGAGTATCCAAGGGTAGGCCTCTCTAAAGGAAAAACACATGCGAAAATGATATGTCTCGCATTTTGGTCACCCAAGATAGGGGAGAGCATAGGCCTGATATCATTCCCAAAACATGAAAGACAGTGGTTCTTTTCCCTTAGTTAAAATGAAAAAGACTAAATGAGCTATCTACTTGGGCACACACAAAAATTTGTTAACTTTGAAGTGATAAAAAGATAGCAATGGTTCAATTTTACCAAGATAGCAAAAATTTGTTAGCTTTGAAGTGATAAAAAAATAGCAATGGTTCAATTTTACCAAGATAGAAATATGTCTAACTTTGAAAGATAGTAATATAGCAATGACTCAATGATATGCAAGATAGCAATGATTCGGTTACTACCCTCCTAGTTAAGACTACGTGAGATTTGCATGAACATCCATTCACTTTCCATTAGAAATTGAAGTGTGAGTTAACAAGTGTAGCTATATGATCTAAACTAGTACCTAGCCTACAAGTGGATCGAAGAATATTCCTGCGAAGTGTTAGTGTTAGCGAAAACTACAAGAAAACCCTAAAATTGCTATCTAGATCAGATGCATAGCTTCAGAGTCTAAATGCACAGAAACAGAGCTCAAAAGCATAGGAGTACAAATGCGCTGAGACAGAAGTCAAAAGCATAGGAATACAGAGTATATGCATAGAACTAGTAGATGCACCATATTAGAGGTTATATGTGTCAAAATAGAGCCTGTATGATTCACTAGAACAAACAGCAGATGCATGTTAGGATGGGTTAGATGCGCAGATTCCTCCTGTGTATGACTTCCTAACACACAAAAACTTAGTTTTTGGGTTAAATTGGGGCTAGGCCCCATGGTGGGTGCCAAAAATGTTAAGGGATAATTGGAGTAAACATGAATAATCAATATATCAATATCAATAATACCCAAAACTCAATGAAAAGGGAAATAATCAAGATCAAATAAACAAAAGATAAAACCTTTGCAAACCTCAATACTTCATAGCTTCCATTGGTTGCCTATCTCAATCGATCTTGCATGTATGAATAAGGCCCTCAAAGAGTGCACTTCCTTTCTATTCCAAGATTGTCAATGGAGAATGGCTATGATAGTGCTTTGTAATGAAGATGAGCTTCACAACAATGGTAGTGATATGGTAACAAGTTGATCGCAAGCAAATGGAATGACATGGGTACCAAAGGGGCACTGTAATTCCTACAGAGTAACAATACTAAAAGCTTGGATGAATGAAATGGAGGAAGAGGGTTCAATTTATAGACTTGGGAGAGAGAAGATCAATGGTATAGAAAGAATGAGAAGATCAACAGTATAGAAATCTTGAGAGGATTTGCGCGAATAGAAAGAGGACAAGTGTCTTGCTATATTTTACATGAGAGGAATTAATAAAATAGAAGAATGAGTTAACTGAAGAGATAAATCAATTAAAAGAATAGATTAATCAGTTAAGAAAATAAAACTAGAAGAGTAAACATTGCATGAGGATGAGAAGATATTTTAGTTCAATAAAATATTTAGAATATTCAATTGCATGTGCACAAGGATTGAATTATATTTAGAGATAACTCAATTTAGAAGAAATGGACAACTTAAATAAATATTTGATTTATTTAAATTTAGAGAAGATATTATTGGAAGAAACAATTAAATAATTGATATTATTTAATTTAGAATGAATTTGGAAGAACTAATTAAATAATTGGTATTATTTAATTTGTTGGAGGATTAGAGGAATTTAGGAATTTTAATTAAATAAATAATTTTATTTCATTATTGGAAGAATATGAATCAAATAAATAAATTTGTTTATTTATTTATTGATAGAGGAATTTGACTTAAATAAATATTAAGAATATTTATTTGGACATAGTCATGTCATTTTTAGGTGTATACAGCTGGACAACCACGATTTGGTACCCTTTTTGCAACCATGATACCTTGTATGGAGTAAGGTAAGCTATCCTTTCTAATCCCAACTTATCTACCATTTCAGTTGAGACTAAATTGTAAGTGTCACCACTATCTATTATAACCTTGTAACATTTTCCACCTTCTTTACACACTATTCTAAACAAACTTCTCCTTTGGACAGGTTTATTTTCTCTTTTGGCGGGCTTCGACAATATCATTTTCATCATAAGTGCTTCTACTTTTTCAAGTTCATTTGGTTGATTAAAAGACCATGTAGACTCTACATCACCTTAGGTTGCATGTGCACTTGTAGCATCTGTTCTCCTTAATCCTTCTAGCCTACATTGTGGGCATTTGAAAATCTATGGCTTGACTGTCCACATGTGAAATAGGTACCTTGAAAACCTCTACCTCTACTCTTTCCAAATCCACGTCTACCTCTGATGGGATATGGTTGTCTCCTAGTTTCATTGTTATCATTTTGACTATTTGAAGGGATGGCCCCCATGTCATGTCTATATTTTCTTTGTTGTTGTCCTCTACCTTTGCTAAATCCACTTCTACCTCTCGTTGTTCCTTGTTTTCTTACTAATTTCTCCTCTACCTTTAAAGCATAATGATATGCCTCTTCCACTATTCATAGTCTCACCATGCTCATCTAATTTTGAATATCCATCCTCAATGCATTAACATATCAAGCCACTTTTTGATGGTCTAATTCATTATGCCTTGATCAAATTTAAATTTTGTAAAACTCCTCTGTATAGGCCTTCACACTTGATTCTCTTTGTCATAAATTATGTAGTTTCTTAACCAATTCAAGTTGATAATCACCAAGTAAAAACTTAGCCTTCATCTTGCTCACCATTCGATCCCATTGAGTGATCTTATCCTTTCCATTTCTCCTTCTCCCATCCTACACCTCCTTCCACCAAAGTGTTGCATGACCTTTCAATTTTTTGGGCAACCTTCACTCTTCTAGGGTTCTCTACTTCATCATATTTCAAGTATTACTCCATTTTGGTCAAGCAATCTATTAATGCATCTAGTTCCAAACTCTTTGAGAAGCTTGGTAACTCCATCCTTATTCCTTTCCCAATGTTGGAGATGTCCCATATCAATCTTCTTTCTCCTGCATCCATATTTCCATTTGCATTTCACCTTCTTATTCTACCATTTCTACACCTTCATCTTCACTATCACTATCAACATCTTCATGTGCCCTACCTCTTCTATTATCACCTTCTATTGCATACATCCTTGATTGCACTCCCCTTGGGGCCTCCACTATATCATATATCCTTCCTGAAACATCTACTACTACAGAAACTATTGTCATTCTCCTTCTTGGTGTCATCTTACTACCCTAAACCTCTCTTTCCTTTCTTCTCACTATACTTCTAGCTGCAATACCCCTTGTTGTAGAGACACACATGCATAGTCACTGCTTATAGGAATTCTTTCAAGCCTAAACCAAGGCCACTACCTTCCTTCCCAAAGTTGTAGTTGTGCTTTGATACCAAACTAATGGCACCACCGCAGCTACATGTGCCAAACTGGAACTAAATTTCAAGGCTAGCATGCAAAGAAGGGAGGTTGTGTGGCTATAAGAAACTCACACAACCTCGGCAAAGGCCTGAAAACTCTTGCTATAGGTGAAATATTTAGCTGCAAGAAAAATAACTATGTTGCAGGGGTAAAAATCCATTGCTACAGGAATAGAAATCTTGTGCTCCAGGTGTTTGACAGCACAACACTAATCACATGATAACTAGACACTCACACATAGAAAATAATCAAGTTTTAGTGAAAAAAATCCACCAAAAAAATTAACTCAATAAATGGAAGACACACACACAGAGTGAGCAATTTTTAAAATGAGTTATTTTACATTCATTTAGAAATTAGAAACTACTACATACATCCCATTTCTCATAGTTGGGAAGAAAACCTAAACTCCCCCTTTTTTCTTGTGCCTAAACTCTATAACCAAAACGTATCTCCTCTACCTTCTTACTTGTTGTTTGGTTTGCAACTTGTGGTCCTCTATTTTCCCTATTTTCCCCTTCCTATCTATAGTAATATTCTTTCTAGGTGTTTCTATCTTCTTTTTCTTCTTTTATTGTGTTCCTCTCTTCTTTGTTCCTTCTTTCTCTCTCTATTTTTTTACCCTTGTTTCTTTTTTTAGAAGAGTTCCCCCAAAATAGTTTGGAAACATCTACAAAATCTTATGTAAAAGGCATAGGCACATAAAATTTGTCATAAGTGTCTAGCTACTCTGTCATAGATTTAAAATTCCCTCTTAGATTGCTTCCTCTCCATTTCCCACACCATTTTTCATTAAATGCACTTGAAGGGCAGGTTGATATCATTGCAGATGAACCAAAGAAAATTTAACTTTCAACAAAATGCAACAAAGTCAGTTGGAAAACAAAATGATGAAAAAGGAAAAAGTCACAATGCCCCTGCATCAATTTCAAATTGTTTACAAAAGAAGGTGTTGGCTTGAACCTAAAAATACAAGATTTAGGCCTTCTTTTTTGCCCTAGTTTTTTATTTTTATTCTCTATCAATCCAATGGGCCTTGTAGTGATTAACTTTGTATCCACATTTGTCTTAATTCAACCCCTATCTATGTTTTATTTCTGGCATGCTTGTCTTATTTGTTATATAAGCCCATGTATATTACACATGTCATTTCTTATTAGGCTTCATGTCTTTTCGCATGCCTCTTAGAATTGAATTATTTATATGATAAATTATATTGGGGGCCTCACATTTTTTATCCCACTGATTTGTCTCATCTCAATGAAGGCAAGCCCACCCTTATGTTTCCTAGTTTAGCAAAATTTTGAAATCCAAGTTGTCATGGTTTGAAATATATAAAGGTTGTTGCTAGTAGATCTAGAATCCTTTATATATTGATTCAAGTGAAGGCTTGGAGTTTGGGCTTATATATCATATTATCCATTGACTTGTGTTTTTCATGTTTTTTCAGTTGAGCAAGGCTCTCAAGTCTAAGTTTGTGGTTTTAAGTCTACTGGGGGCCATGTGGAACAAACTTGAGAAGTTTAAGAAGAATATTATTAAGGGGATTTTGTATTCGTAGTTGCAAGTGTTTTCATGTCTGCAAATCCTAAGTCCCTTATACAATCAAGTTCACTTGTAACTTCAAATCCACAAACAGTTTCAAGTCTGGTGAGGCCTGTTATGTGTGTTTTGACATGCAAATAGGTTAGAATAGCAATTGTTCCCCTACTTGAATTTTTTTTCAACCCCAAGAGTCTTCTAAATCTTCAATTTGAAAGGATGCTTGAAATAGCAAAGCAAGTGAACATTTTGGTTGTTTAGTTTAAGGGGCTCTAACAAATACAAAAAGTCATTAGCAAAATATAACAACATACCATTATGAAATTAATTATGTGCAGCCCAAACATACATTTAACCATGTTTAATTTAATTTCAATGTACGTGCATCCCAAATTTAAGTTATAAATTGAAACCCCCTCATGTTTATTTCAGCATTGATTTTAAAAAGGTTGTGTCCTTATATCTTACAACACATAAATTCTAAAAACCATGATTACAATACATACAAATTATGTAAAAACATTTTAATTGTATACCTTGTGTGCAAATAAATTCATAAATTTGTTTATTTTTAAGACCCTATCACTAAAATCAAAAAGTAAAAACCAAAATTGTAGCTAACTAATCCTAGTCTAATCATAAGATAAAAAATTACAAAAGAAAGGGGAGGTGAAAAAACTAAGACTATTAATCTTGAACTTCATGCACCATTCAATGAAAAGATAAATTTGATAAAAAGCAATCTTTGTGGCCCCAAAAATTTACAACCAATATGAAAGATGATGCAATCTTCAAGGGAATTGTACCAACTATGAAAGCTACAATTTCAACCACTCTACTTTAACCCTAATCCCTCAACCCTCAACCCTATCCCTAAACCCTTGACCCGCGAACCTCAACCCTCAACCCTCAATGTCAAACCCTAATCCCTCAACCCTTAACTCTGATGCCTCAACCCTCAACCCTAAACCTTATCCCTAAGCCCTAATCACTCAACCCTCAACATCAAATCCTAATCCCTCAACCCTTCACTCTAATCCCTCAACCCTAAACCCGATCCCTAAACTCTCAACACTATACCTTAAACCCTAATCCCTCAACCCTAAACCTTATCCCTAAACCCTAATCCCTCAACCCTCAACCCTAATCTGTCATCCCTTAACTCTAATCCCTCATCCCTAAACCCTAAATGCTATCCCTATTCCTAAACCCTCAACAGACTCGATATTATACCTTAAACCCTAATCCCTTATCCCTAAACCCTCCAACCCTATCCCTAATCCTTATACCCTCCACACTCTACTTTAACCCTAATCCCTCAACCCTCAACCCTATCCCTAAACCCTTGACCCTCGAACCTCAACCCTCAACCCTCAACATCAAACCCTAATCCCTCAACCCTTAACTCTGATCCCTTGACCCTCAACCCTAAACCTTATCCCTAAACCCTAATCCCTCAACCCTCAACCCTAATCCATCATCGCTCAACTCTAATCCCTCATCCCTAAACCCTAAATGCTATCCCTATTCCTAGACCCTCAATGGGCTCGATACTATACCTTAAACCCTAATCCCTCTACCCTCGACACTCTTATTTAACCCTAATCCCTCAACCTCAACCCTCAACCCTCAACTCTCAACATTAAACCCTAATTCATCAACCCTAAACCCTAATCCCCCAAACCTAAACCCTATCCCTAAACCATCAACCCTCAACACTATACCTTAAACCCTAATCCCTATCCCTCAACCCTTAACCCTTAAAACTTAAACCCTATCCCTACACCCACAACACTTGACACTATATCTTAAGCCTTAAACCCTCATCCCTAAAGCCTCAACCCTCAATCCTTAAACCTTCAACCCTAAACCCTATCCCTAATCCCTCTACCCTCAACACTCTAACCCTAACCTCGACATTAAATGCTAATCTGTCAACCCTAAACCCTAATCCGTCAATCCTAAACCCTAATCTGTCAACCCTAAACCCTATCCCTAAACCCTCAACCCTCAACACTATACCTTAAACCCTAATCCCTCAACCCTCAACCCTAAACCCTAATCCCTCAACCCTCAACCCTAATCCATCATCCCTCAACTCTAATCTCTCATCCCTAAACCCTAAATGCTATCCCTATTCCTAAACCCTCAACAGACTCGATACTATACCTTAAACCCTAATCTCTTATCCCTAAACCCTCCAACCCTATCCCTAATCCTTACACCCTCCACACTCTAATTTAACCCTAATCCCTCGACCCTTAACCCTATCCCTAAACCCTTGACCCTTGAACCTCAACCCTCAACATCAAACCCTAATCCCTCAACCCTTAACTCTAATCGCTCGATCCTCAACCCTATTCCTAAAACCTAAACCCTAAACCCTCAACCCTCAATGTTAAATCCTAATCCCTCAACCCTTCACTATAATCCCTCAATCCTAAACCCTATCCCTAAACCCTTAACACTATACTTTAAACCCTAATCCCTCAACCCTAACCCTAAACCTTATCCCTAATCCCTAATCCCTCAACCCTAATCTGTCATCCATCATCCCTCAACTCTAATCCCTCATCCCTAAACCCTAAATGATATCCCTATTCCTAGACCCTTAATGGGCTTGATACTATACCTTAAACCCTAAACCCTCCAACCCTATCCCTTAACCCTAATCCCTCGACCCTCAACCCTATCCCTCGACCCTTAACCCTCGAACCTCAATGTACTCAACCCTCAACGTCAAACCCTAATCCCTCAACCCTTAACTCTGATCCCTCGACCCTTAACCCTTAAAACTTGAACCCTAAAACCTATCCCTACACGCTTGACACTCGACACTATATCTTAAACCCTAATCTCTTAACCGTCATCCCTAAAGCCTCAACCCTAAATCATTAAACCTTCAACCCTAAACCCTATCCCTAATCCCTCTACCCTCGACACTCTACCTTAAACCTAATCCCTTGACCCTTAACCCTAAACGCTATCCCTGAAGCCTCAACCCTAAACCCTAATCCCTAATCCCTCTATCCTCAACACTCTACCTTAAACCTAATCCCTCGACCCTTAACCCTAAATGCTATCCCTAAAGCCTCAACCTTAAACCCTAATCCCTCAAGGTCCTAAACTCTAATCCCTTATCCTAAACTCTAAATCCTATCCCTAAATGATCAACCCTCAACCTTAAAGCTTAATTACTCAATCCTTATCCACCCCTCTCCTCCCCTATCTGGCTCACTCCCATCTCTACCCTCCTTTGCCCTCGACACTATACATACATACATATAGGCATACATAGATAGATACATACATACATAAATACATACATACATACATACATTTAGGCATACATAGATACATACATACATACATATAGGCATACATACATGATTAATAGCCTTGAACATAAAAAAATTTAAGGGGCACATAACGCGAGTGCATTATAACGCGCTCACATTATGTGAAACATGACAAACAACAGACTAGCGGAAAAGAAAAATGTAAAGCAAAATATAACGCGAGTGTGTTATAACGCGCTCGCGTTATGTCTTGCTTTGGGAATCCCAAGCCTTGGGCTTGGGATTTGCTTTGGATTTCCAACCCAAAGGCTTGGAGTGCCTTTTGAACAATCATAGATGTGTTTTTCCAGATTCTTCAAGATTTCACATAATTTCATTCGTGCTAACCCTCAGATTTGCATGTGTTTCAATGTCAAACAAATCGAACACCTGGGTAATGTTAGGGTTTCTCTTAGCTATTTGACGATGTGATTTTTTTCACATTTTAACAATGTTAAGCCTTTCATCTTTAATTTCTTTTGTTTGTGTTTCCATTTTTGGGCAAAAACCACTGTTTGGTCTTTTTTTCATTGTAAATTAACTATTCATTGAAATTTTAAAAAAAATTACATATTTAGAAACTAGACTCCATTCTACAAATATTAAAAAAAGAAAAAAATGATTTTCAATTAGTTTTCAAAATTTATAGGGGTAGCACGGCCAAAATTCTATTTTTTAGGATGTGTCCACTTTGAAAATTAGTAAAAAATTAAATATTCATCAAAAAATTATCAGAAAAATTGGGCATAAACTACATGCTATTAGCTAATTTCTCACTAAAGCGATTTTAAAATTACCAAAAAAAAGTTGACCTTTTGAGGGAGCCACAAAACATGCTATGTTATGTTTTTTTGATAGAAACAACACCAATTTCTATGGCTCCCTCTTTTGAACCCCTTAATCTATGCCATTTTCAAAAAAAATAGTAGGTTAGAAAGTAGACTCAGAGCACTACAAACATTGTTTTGGTTATATCTCCAAATTTTGAGTGTAACTATGCTCAATTTCTCATCCAAGGCCAGTATTTCCTGATTTCAGAAAAAAAGTGGCCACTTAAGACCCCTTTTTGGCCCCCCATCTTCTTGCACTTACCCGTGTGCATCCCAAATTTAAGTTATAAATTGAAACCCCCTCATGTTTATTTCAGCATTGATTTTAAAAAGGTTGTGTCCTTATATCTTACAACACATAAATTCTAAAAACCATGATTACAATACATACAAATTATGTAAAAACATTTTAATTGTATACCTTGTGTGCAAATAAATTCATAAATTTGTTTATTTTTAAGACCCTATCACTAAAATCAAAAAATAAAAACCAAAATTGTAGCTAACTAATCCTAGTCTAATCATAAGATAAAAAATTACAAAAGAAAGGGGAGGTGAAAAAACTAAGACTGTCAGACTTGAACTTCATGCACCATTCAATGAAAAGATAAATTTGCTAAAAAGTAATCTTTGTGGCCCCAAAAATTTACAACCAATATGAAAGATGATGCAATCTTCAAGGGAATTGTACCAACTATGAAAGCTACAATTTCAACCACCCTATTCCAAGCATAGCTTAAAGAGACAACTCCCACAGTTGGTGTGCATGATAAATATCCAAATTCTAAACTACACCAATGTGCTTAGGTTGACCACACAAAGCCCAAGATTAAAAACTTAGCGATTGGAAAAACCAAAAAAGAATAGAAAAGTGAGAATAGAGGAGAAAAAAATGTTTATGTTAATCTAAAATAAGGTTTCCAACCTGTAGAGTATAAAACTCTACATTTTGTTTTCAGCAGCGCGCCCGCGAGTTTCAGTTTTGTCACTGAGAATGGCCGTGAGGGTTTACAAGGGTTTCATTTAACTATTGCTGTGGGTTTCTTTTTGCCAATGCCGCAGAGTTTGCCAAGTGTCGAGCCTCAGTTCAAGCCACACTTTTGCTTCTAAGTGATAACTTTAACGTGGAGTGTGCCACGTAGCGGAAAATGTTTCTATTTTGTTTTGAGTTACTAGTTGCGGAAGGCGCCACATGTTATCAGCGGAGGCACTCCCTAAATGTTTCAACATGAGCCCAAACAAAGCCATGTGTCTTTTGTGGTAGCTACAGAGCTCACCAAGTGTCAGCTTCCGTAGGTTGTTTCTTATATGTTTTAATGTTAAGTGAAGGATAAAGGTGGGCCCCAGTATAGAGTATCAAGTAAAGCAGATCATGCCATGTGGAGCAAATGTTTCTAATACATTCTAAGTTACTAGCTGCGGAAGACCCCACATGCCACCTGCGGAGACACAGTTATAAAGTTTCATAATGCCTACAGAGGAAGCCATGTGTATTTTATGATAGCCGCGGAGCTTGCCAAGTGTCAGCTTCCATGTATCTATTTCTATATCCTTCGATGCAAAGTAATAATGATGGTGGGCCCTGATAAATGTTTCTACGTAATGCGGAATACGCCACGTGGTGGATGTGACACCCAAGTAAAAGCTTTTGCCTCTTTCTTTGGCGATAATAAATGTTTATTCGGTGATGCGGAGCCTGACATGTGTTAGCTTTTGTGTGAGTCTCAAAAAGGGTTTCTATGTTTCAAGAAGAGCGCGGAAGCTGCCACGTATTAGATAGTTGTTGTCATGGATGCTGCCACCTGTCCCTGTTTAAAAACTAGCAAGAGAAGAGTTGCGGGTCCCATTTCTATTATGTTTTTAAGCTTCAGAGCAGTGGATCGTGACAATTGTCATAGGCAGGGGCCACCCGAATAAAAGACACAATTAAGTAAAATGTTGCAGAGCGAGACACGTATCTATTTCTAGTTGCTGTGGATGCCGCCATGTGTCAGTTTCCTATGTCTCCCGAGAGACGAAGAAGTTTCAAGTTTTATGTGCACAAACGCTGCCATGTGTCTTAGAGTTCATTGTTTAAAGAATGCGTAAGCCGCCAAGTGTCTTTTCCCTATAGAAGGAGATGTGCCACACATATTTTGCCACAGCAAATGGACTTACAGTTATTGTAACTATTTGCGGATCTGAAAGATCTTAAGTGTTAGGGACTTCTAGTTAGCTCCAGTTCAGTTAGACCGTTAGGGATTCGATTGTGTAGACAATCTAGAGTCGATCCTATGCTATAAATATGTAACATTGGTAATAGATCGATATAGGGAGATTCATTCATAGATAGTCTTGTCAGAGATATTTTCTATCAGAGATTTATGAGAAGTTTGAGACTTTTTGTTGTGACCAGTGAATATCATTTTGCCTTTATTTTTGTTATTCTTGATTCAGAAAGTGAATGTAACTGTGCATGTATCTGTGCCTCTTATATTGCTAGAAAATTAATGAGAAAGACAGAGTTCTATGCCTTGGTTGATATTTTTTGTGTCATTGTCAATTGTTTACTTGTGAGCCTTTGAGTTTATTCATTATATCTGTTTATGTTAATCATGCAACATTTGCTCTTTAATGTAACTAAATTTTGAGAATAGCTTCATTGTGCTTAAATTAAGAGAGATACTTATTATTTAGGTGCATCACCATAGATATATTTGCTTTAACTGTATCTTTAATTCTATTAATTGCTACCCTTTTCCCCAAAACCCATACAAGATAAGGAAGAGCCAGCTTCTTTAAAATCTGGAGGTTGTTTCAGGTAGCAAAGTCCCACATTCCTGAAACTTCCCATGTTGGTGTTGGAACCTACGCAATTTTACACATCAACAGTTTTTGGCAAGCCTGATGGGACCATTTCTTGAAGTTTCTATCAAGATTGTATGAGCCAGAAAGCCATAGAAAGTTAGAGCTGTCAACCTGTAACAAGAGCTAAATCTGCTGCTAGTCCAGGCATTCTTTTGCCACCACTAGTAGCTAATCCAAGGAGAAGAGTTAATCAGTTTGCAGTAGCACCAAGAGCAAATATGGGAACACCTGTAGCCCCAAGGAATTATGCAAATTGGAACACTGGTAGTCCTCTGATTCTCCCAATTACCCTAGCTACATGGAATGCTATCCCAGCCAATGCTCTGAAGGCTCTGCCTAAGTTCAGTGGGGAAGATTTCAGGACACCTGAAGAGCATCTGCAATATGTATCTGATGTATGTGCAGTACATGTGATCACTCAACAGAATGTGGCCATAAGATTGTTAGTAGCTTCTTTCAAAGGGAAGGCTCTGGACTGGTATAGATCTCTAACCCAAACACAATATCCACATGGGATCAGCTTGCTAATGCTTTCTTTGAAAGATTTAAAGAAAAGGGTGATAAATCTTCTTTGCTGCAACAATTGATCACCATCAAAAGGGCACCACAAGAATCTATGACTAAGTTCAATTCAAGATTTTAAAAGACTTGGGAGAGAATTCCTGCTACAGCAAGACCATTACTAGGTATGGCTATTGTGTTTTACCTTAAACCTTTGAACTCAGATATATCAGTGATGATCCAGTCCCTTGGAGGTCAGACACTACCAGAAGCTTATGAGTTTGCAGTCAAGGCTGAAAATAACTTAGTAGATGCTGGAAAATTGCCCCCAAGGCCTCCTATGCCCATGTTTCCAGAAATTACCTTACCTCTCCCTCAAGAAGTTCCTAATCCTACAACCCAACCTGTGTCTATGTATTCATTCCCTCAACAACCTGCTAAGGTAACCACCCTTGTTCAATCATTTGAAATGGATGATGTCAAGAATATCCTGAGAACCTTTTCAAATGAGATAATAAATCTAAAGAGACAACAAAATCCTTATCCAAAACCTCAATATCAAGGTTACCAAGGAAATAGACTTCCCTTTCAGCCAAATCAGTATCAAGGCCCTCAAAGGCAAGCTAATCCTCAGCCATCAAACCAGTTAGTCATAGTCCCTACACCCTTGCAAACTGTTCCTCCTAATCCCAATAGGGAGATTGTTCTAGGGAAAAATAATTTTGTAGATGCCACAAATGCTTGGTGTTTTCATTGCAACAATGCCCATATGCCCAGAGACTGCCCTAGAGGAAATTTACAATAGAAGATAGCAGAACAAAGAGGATTAGAAGGATAATTTGCAACTACTAAAACTCAATCATATCAGTCTCCTGGTGTACAAAATGCAGTCCTAGTGGCCTAGATGCAAGGGATGTCTTTACAATAGGAAGAGGAAATAGCCCCTGAGCATGCTTTATTTTCATGGATTGAGGAAGAAGAAATAGCCATTGGTCCAATCAAATTACTATACCAGAGCCAAGAGGAGAATGATGGAGCAACCTGAAGTCACAAATAATGAAATCATGGGAACTCCTCCATTTTAGAGTCACCAGGACACAGTCCCTAGACAAGAAATACCTCAGCCTATGCAGAATCAAGTAGTCTCTGGACAAATTCAAGAAAAAGCAAGGCATCCTTATTACTCAAAGGCCCAAGCATTAGGACAGGTGAATGTGGTGGATCAGCTAAAAAGAACTCCAGCACATGTATCAATCTGGGACATGTTAGCTATTCCTGAACAGAAGACACTGTTGCAAGAGGCTCTGCAAGGCCAAGAAGTGCCTAAACATACTGGTGCTAAAGGAGGATCTGCTAATAAAGAAAAGTTGCAGCTCAAAGATACTGTACCTCTACAGACAACAACCCTGTTGAATAATGCACCTGAGGTAGGTAAATCTAAACCAGAGCCCTTTTATTTGACTTTAATAGTTGGGAAGAAACTGTTGCATAATGCAATGATAGACTCTGGGGTCAGTACTACAGTAATGCCAAAGTAAATAGTAGATGCTTTAAAAATAAAATATGAGCCACTTACTAGAGGAGTTATGCAATTGGATGGGAAATTAGTGCAAACAATAGGGAAAATTAAACAACTCCCATTACAATTGTACACTTGCCCTAATATAATTGTGAATCAGGATGTGGTAGTCATAGATATTCTTCCTATATTTGGTCTATGTCTATCTAGAGATTTTACACCCAAGATAGGAGGTTACATGTCACTAGATTGGTCACACCTCATCCTGAGGACCAACTATGGGACAAAAATGAAAATACTGTTCGACTCATTATCTAAGGATCATATCACAAATGAACCAACCCAAAAATTAGAGGTAGCTCATGCTATGCTGAATAAAGAGGAGAGAATCTTTGTTGAAGAGTTAGGAGACTGGACTGAATATGACCAACAAGAGGAAGAAAATAATCAGTTGTTGACTATGATGCAAAGTGACCCCTATGGAAATTATGATTCTACTAGTTTAGGCACCTATGTCATATTTGAAGAAGACCAAGAGATCCCAAATGTTTTAAGGGAAGAAACACCACAGACTCAAGAATCTGAAAAGGACTCAAAAATCTGGACTCTAAATTTTGATGGGGCTAGAAGTAAAAATGGTGTTGGAGTAGGATTTTGCCTTACTGCCCCAAATGGTGAGAAAATTTTAAGAGCCATCCGTTTTCAATTTGCCTATACCAATAATGATGCTGAGTATGAATCCTTGGTACATGGACTCATGTTAGCCAAGAAAAAGGGAGTAAAGAATCTGATAGTAAAAGGAGATTCAGAACTAGTGGTGAAACAAATCAATGAAAAGGCAGTAGCCAAAAATGTAAGGATGAGATCCTATAGGCACAGGATTTAGGACCTAATAGATGATTTTGAAGCTTTCAATATTGAAGTAGTTCCTAGAGCCCAAAATTCTGAGGCAGATAGAATCGTACAGATTGGTTCACAGTTTGACCCAGCAATTGATTTACTAGTAAATAATGAGTCAGTCAAAGTTATAGTGAGGCCAACTATCCCAGACAATGACCAAAATTGGCAAGTTTTTGAAAATGATTTCCAAGTCCTCTCATTCTTGCAACAATCAGGAGAATTTGCTGATTAGTTACACCCTAAGATTGAAGAAGCATATGGTGACCAAATTATTCAATTGAAGTCCAATAAGTTTACTAAAGGACTGATTACCTTAGAAAAAATATTTGACCCAAAAGATGTAAGCCTAGAGAAAAAGAGATTTCAAGCAGATAAAGCAGATTATTCTAAAATCCAAGTTAGTGAAGGAAGGAAGTTGAAAATTGGAAATTCCACAACCCCAGAAGAAAAAGAAAGACTAATTGATTTGTGTGAAAGATATGATAGAGTGATTGCCTGGACCTATGAAGGCCTTCATGACTATAATAGAGATATCATCCAGCACACCATAGAGCTAACTGAAGGATCTAAACTAGTCAGACAGAAGCAAAGGCTAGTGAATCCTAGGATTGAACCTCTAATGGTGGATGAGTTACAAAAGCTTTTAGAATCAAAGATTATTTTTCCAATTAAGCACTCAACCTGGGTATCAAACTTAGTGCCAGTGAGAAAAAAGAATGGTGACATAAGACTCTGTGTAGATTTCAGGGACCTGAACATAGCATCCTTAAAGGATCATTATCTCTTGCCTTCTATGGAACAAATTCTATAGACTATGGTTGGATCAAAAAGATTTTCTTTGCTAGATGGCTTCTCTAGATACAATCAGATTTGGTTGGCTGATGAAGACCAGCATAAAACTGTATTCACTACCAAATGGGGAACATTTGCATATGCTAAAATGCCATTTGGCCTTTCAAATGCTGGAGCCACTTTTCAAAGAGCAATGGATGTAGCATTTGGAGAGCTCATAAACAAAATCATCCTGATTTATCTTGATGACCTCACTATTTTCTCTAAAAATGTTGTTGATCATTTTGATCATTTAGAGGCTATTTTTAAGAAGTGTCAAGAGTTTGGAATATCCCTGAATCCCAAGAAGTGCATCTTTGCAGTACCTCAAGGCAAACTATTAGGGCATATAGTGTCAAAGGATGGAGTCTCTATTGATCCAGAGAGAGTCATTGCCATAATGAACTTATCTCTGCCTATTAATTAAAAAGTTGTTTAGTCCTTCCTGGGGAAGATCAATTTTGTCAGCCGGTTCATATCTAACTTTGCAGGACTGATTAGACCAATGACATTGTTGCTAAAGAAGGACCTAGTTTTCAAATGGACTACAGAAGGGAGACAGGCTTTTGAGGAAATCAAGAAAGCCATTTCAACAACCCCAGTACTTACGAACCCAGACTTTTCTAAGTCTTTTATAATGTATGTGATGGAGGTGAGTTCAGTGTTGCTGTTGTTTTGACTCAGAAAGATGACCAACAAGAAGGAGAACACCCAATAGCCTTCTTCTCTAGGACACTCAGGGAATACGAGGCCAGATACAATTTTGTGGAGAAACAAGCACATGCCATGGTCAAAGCCCTTAAGAAATTCAGACACATGGTAATAGGAAATACAATTCTGATATTAGTGGCTCATCCTAGTGTAAGAGAATACATTATGGAGGGTGAGATCACTGAGAAAAGAGTAAACTGGATAATAAAGATCCTTGAATATGATGTGGAGGTTAGACCCACTAAGTTAGTCAGAGTCAAAGGATTGTGCCAATATATGGCCCAAGACATGGAGAGAATGGTGACTACAGAAATAGAAAGTGAGAGTGTGTTGGGAATCCAAGAGATTGATCAAGATTCCTGGGTCACAAACAAAATACAATTCATGAAACATGGGGTTTTCCCAAATGAGCTCTCCCATGATAAGAGAAGGTATTATAGACAACAAGGGTCCTACTTTGTACTAATTGACCACGTTCTTTTTAGAAGAAATACTGATGGTATACTTTTAAGATGCATAGAGAAAGATGAAGCCCAAAGAATACTACATGAACTGCATCATGGAGCCTCAGGTGGACACTTTTTAGCAAGGGCCACTGCAATAAAAATAACTCAAGCAAGATACTTCTGGCCCACCTTATTTACAGATTGTTATCAGCTAGTTAAAGAGTGCCAGTCTTGTCAGTTTTATACAGGCAAAAGAAGAAATGCAGCAATGCCACTAATCCCCATAATTATAGATGAGCCCTTTGCCCAATGGGGTCTTGATTTCATTGGTATGATCAATCCAGTGTCAAGTATGGGACACAAATGGATCCTTACAGCCATAGATTATTTTACCAGATGGAGTGAAGCAGTACCACTCAAGGAAGCAACAGAAAAAGTAATACTGGACTTTCTGGAAGGCATTACTGCTCGTTTTGGCCCTCCTTGTACCATCATATCAGATAATGCTAAGGCATTTTTGGGAACAAAGATATCAGAGTTTGCAGTAAGGTATGGGATTTATTTGAAAACTTCTTTAGATTATTACCCTTAGGGTAATGGTCTGGTAGAGTCTACTAACAAGAATCTAATCAGACTCATTAAGAGGATTGGAACCAATTATCATAAAGAGTGGCACAAATCACTCAATACTATACTATGGGCTGACATGATTACACCTAAGCAAGTGACAAAAATGTCTCCATATGAATTAGTCTATGGAAAACCAACAGTAATGCCACTAAGCCTAGAGATCCTTGCTTTGCAGTTATTGAAACAAATAGAGATTGAAGAAAATGGCCCAATGCAAGTTAGACTTGCTAAACTACTGGAGGTACAAGAGAAGAGAGAAAAAGCACATGAGTCACTAATGAGACACCAAAAAATAATCAAGGATTGTTTGGACAAGAAAACTTCAAATCCCCATTTTGAAGTTGGCTCAGTGGTTTTGAAGTGGGATGAAAGAGCTTCCAAGCTAGGCCGACACAACAAGTTTGAGTCACTGTGGACTGGCCCTTACAAGATTCATTCCTGTAAGTAGCAAAATTCTTTTGAGCTCGAGACCATGGATGGTGAACCCAAAGAGATTCTTGTAAATGGGATCTATTTGAAACACTTTAACTAAGCAGGGGCTCTTATGTACCATAGTTAGTTAGTTTCTCTTTTTGTTGCTTTCCTATTTTCCCACCCTCTTTTTCCCGCTTTCCTTTTAATAAGTGTTCTTTGAACATGTGTCAGCAGCACAAGCTCCTTCTCTTTTCGAAAAGCTCACATTCATTAAGGTTGTCTCCAGTCCCCCAAATCCCTGAAAGTACACTTTTGCAGCCATTCTCATAATGTCTATGACACTCCTTTCCACGAAGATTTCAAAAGATACACTAATGATTTTCTCAGCGTAAATGCCATTTATGAGACTCAATGTGTCCTTAAAAGCCTCATTAAATTAGCAAAAATCCTAACTATGGCTTTCATTTGTTTCTATCTCTTTGCTGTGAATCACTATTGCCTCTAATCCTTAGTAATCGCCATAGCTGAGTGTCATTTCTATTTTGTAGTTTCTATTTGTGTCAAAGCTTCTCACATTTTCCCTGCAGAATACAATCATGACCAAAGCACAATCCTCTCAGGAGGGACTCGGAATATATGATTCAATTGACAGGCTCTTAAGAAGTAAATCTTACGCCTCATCTCCTACGCAACGTAAGAGACCCTACCCTAGAACGAGAGTCCCTGAAGTAGGTTACTCCATCGACCCAGCAAAAGTAAAGGATTTCGTAGATGGTATCTTCGACCCAGCCCTTCAAAAATCTACCAAGGCTCTCCGTGAAGGGGCGCACCAGAGATGCATTTAAAAGGTGAAGAGTGGACAATCTAAGACCTTTGGAATGAGGATTTGGACCTCGCAAATGGCATAGTTCCTGGTCCCTAATGTACACCTCTACCCTGACCTAATTGACATATGCGCAGAGCTATTCCATGCGCCCTCAAATACCATTCAACAAGGTCAGTTTATAGTGCAAATTACACCTAAAGCTATAAGGGACATGTTGGCCCTGTATCATGATCGAACTGCCACTTTTCCTACTATTGCCAAGATGCAAAAGACATGGTCAAATGTAAACAACCAAATTAGGTTTCTTAACTCAGAAATGCAGCTGGCAGATGACAATATCCAGATGCCCATATTACCTATAGGAAGGGCACAATTTAGTCAAGCTAGTTAGAAAGCATTGTCGATGTTGTCTTTCATTTTGGGATGAAGGAAGATAACACTTTCTATGATTGGCAAATTGCAATCATTTTCAGGTTGAAAACTGTGGATAAGTCGCAAGAATACGGGCTAGATTTTTTAGAACAAATTGCTTATTCCATGGTTGATTAACTCGTCAATTTCAAAGCCATGGGAGTATTCAGGTATTCTGCTTATCTGTTTCATTTGATGTTATATCAGAACCAAAATATATTTGCACAAACTATGCAATTAAACATGTACGACCCAAATTTTGGGCAAAGTAGAACTATTCCTTTGTCTGCATGGACACATGTGCTATCTAAGGCGTCAGACCCTTATGAGTTTTGGGAACTCTTTGTTGCTCTTGCCTTTTGTCATATGAGCCCTAAACCCATAGAACATAGATTGACACAGAGCATAAGGGGCTTCATGACCAATTGCCCAATCCCATGTGATTACTACTTTGGGGCTTGAAATACTATCATTAGGGTCCATGGCTTCAATGATGAACCCATGCTACTGCCTAAAGTTTTGACCCCCACGGTAGCATTTCTAGAAGTAACTCGACAAGTGTCCATGGTTGACAATGAATTTGGAAGCAAGAAGAAGAAAAAGAAAATGTATGATATCCCTTGGGTTAGAAGGAACATGGCCTTAGAATTCAGGCATGCTAAACATTTATTGCTGAGAAAGTTATCTGTCTTGGGATTCTTAATCATTGAAGATAAGTGGAGGTACGATCCAAACAGTTTTATAGCCTCTTGGGTTAGAACCAACAAGGTTGGGGCTAAAATAGCACATGAGGGTCGCCCCTTTTGGGAGGATAGAAGAAACCCTAAGGAAGATACCCCAGACCTGTATGTGGAACTGACAGATTTGCCTTATGAGGGTCCCAGGCCATGGGAGACCTTTTATGTAAAAGAAAGGGCCTTTGACCCTAAGATCAGAATGGGCACTGGTTTGAAGAAAGCTCTCCAAGCCTAGGACTGGAATCTAGAAAAAATAGAAGCCTATTGGAAATATAGGTAGGAGATATTTGAATTGACACACTCTTTTGGGAAAGTTGACACAGATGAGAGATGGGAATCCATCTGGGATGAGTGGCATCCCTCTCCAGTTTCTAGCCTTGATACAAGCAGAATCCACAAGAAGGGTGAAGAGTCTGAAGAGGAGGCTGAGTCAACTCATATAATGCAAGAGTCAGGATAGGCCATTTCTGATGTCCCTGTATCTCCCTGGCCCCAATCTCTTAGTACTTTAGAGAAACAAAAGGGTGTAATGTCATCACCACCTAGAGGGGCTCTATCAATTTCAGCTATTGGAGCTTTCAGTTTTGTACCCTTGCCACCTTCAGTAGTGGTGAATGTAAGAGAAAAGGAATCAAAAGAGGAGACAAGAGAAAGGCCAAGGAAGCATAGAAAACTAAAGCTGCCACCAGAATCAGATGAGGAAGTAGAACCTCTACAACAACAACTACCAATAACATCTGTTGCTCCTCAGGTAAGTGTTTCTTCTCCTTCTTCCTCTCAGTCTCTTTCTTCTACCATAGGGGTGGCAACCTCAATTGGCCAAACATTAGTATCCCCTGCCACCTCTATTGTGCCTATATCATTACTAGCCCCAACTACCAATCCTCAGGCCATGTCTTCATAGGCCCCCTCATTGCCATGCTTTTCCCCCTCTGTTCCAAAATAAGCCCCTCCCCAAATTTTCCCTAGCCAACATTTGGCTATTCCTTATGGTTTACTTCAAGGTCATCCCTTTGTTTGGGGATATATTGCCTCTCCTCCCACCTTCCAAGCTCAGGCAGACACTGCAAAGAAGGCTAGAGAAGCCAGGATGGATAAGAAGAGAAAGAAAGAAAATAAAAGCTTGGTTGTGCCACATATGAGGTCTCTCTTTGACCCTATTCAGCAGCAGCTGACTGTCACACATTTGTCCCCAAATGTCGTAAAGCCAAATGAGCAAATGCAACCTTAGGACTTTGCCATGAATGCAGTAGCCATGGATATGTCACTATTTAGACCACAAGATAGGGTCGAGCTACTGAATGAAACCACTTCTGCTGTTGCAACTGACTACTTGAAAATTTCTAGGAAGTTGTAGAGGTTGAAAATGACTTAGTACAAGAGAAGATTAATAGTGGCAACCTTGCTGGAGAGTTGAAGTCTAAGAAGGAAGAAATAGAGAATCTAAATAAGCAGTTGCAAAATACTATTTCCTGTCAAATCCATCAAGTGACAGTGGCACAAAATACTTCTCTAAAGGTAGAGCTTGCTCAGGAAAAAGCTGCAGTAAATGTTTTGAGGCAAGAAAAGGCCACCTTAGAGAAGAGGTATCAAGAAAAATTGCAACAAGCCACACAGTTTCAGCAGAAACTGCTGAGTGAATAGAATGCTGCTACTGCAATACAGGCACAACTCCTAGCTAAGCAACAAATGACAAAACAACTAACCCTAGAGTTAGCTAATAGACCACAGAATGCTGGAGTTCTAAATCTGGTCAAGGAGCTATATGTTTCAGTGTGGAACAAGATCTCTGATGAAATTGTTCAACTAAAGCCCTCCTTAACATTCCTGTTAAATACACAACTGTTATGTGAGAAAGTGGAAACTTTAGTTCAAGCCACTTTGTCTACTATCTCTTTGAGAGTTTCTGACTCTCAACTATTGCTGAAAAAACTATATGACACAACAAATGAAATTCTATCAGCAGCAGGGATCAGTGACAGGATGGTAGCTACAAAGAGGGTGAATGAAGTTTTAAGTTGCAATTCAGCTACTACAAACTGCCAGGAGCTCCTGGATATTGTCAAAGAAGGAGTAAAGGACATAAAGAGACACATTGAAGGTTTGGTGCAGTTGGGTCTTCCCTCACCTTTTCCAGATGATAGTACTATTCTAATGATTGATGATATAAAGGCCCTGCTTTTGACAAAGCAAAATGATCAATCAATTTTTCAAGGATTAAGTGATTCCTCATCAGTACAGGAGGTAGAAGTTGTCTTGATCCCGATGGCCCAATTAGAGTTTCAACTGAAGACCGCGGTTTAGATTTTGCAGAGGTTTTTGCACAAGGACATTATAAATCTTGATTTTGCCTTTCAGGATTTACAGAGCAAGTAAGGACTCTCAGATTCAGAATGATCTGTTTACCAGACAGCTTTACAAAATTTGTGACCCTGTCTTGTATTTTACATACATATTTTTCCAAATTTTGGGTTCTTTTTTAGCAAGCTCAAAAGTCCTAGTGATCGCCAAGAATTGTAGAGTATAAAACTCTACATTTTGTTTTCAACAACGCGCCTGCAAGTTTTAGTTTTGTTTCTGAGAATGGCCGCAAGGGTTTACAAGGGTTTCATTTAACTATTGTTGTGGGTTTCTTTTTGCCAGTGCCGTGGAGTCCGCCAAGTGTCGAGCCTCAGTTCAAGCCACACTTTTGCTTCTAAGTGATAACTTTAACACGGAGTGTGCCACGTAGCGGAAAATGTTTCTATTTTGTTTTGAGTTACTAGCTACGAAAGGTGCCATGTGTCATCAGTGGAGGTACTCCCTAAATGTTTCAGCATGAGCGCGAATGAAGCCATGTATCTTTTGTAGTAGCTACGAAGCTCACCAAGTGTCAACTTCCACAGGTTGTTTCTTATATGTTTTAATGTTAAGTGAAGGATAAAGGTGGGCCCCAGTATAGAGTATCAAGTAAAGTGGATCGTGCCATGTGGAGTAAATGTTTCTAATACATTCTAAGTTACTAGCTACGGAAGACTCCACGTGTTGCCTGCGGAGACATAGTTATAAAGTTTCATAGTGCCTGCGGAGGAAGCCATGTGTATTTTATGATATGCGGAGCTTGCCAAGTGTCAGCTTCCACATATCTGTTTCTATATCCTTCGATGCAAAGTAATAATGATGGTGGGCCCTAATAAATGTTTCTGAGTAATGCAGAATATGCCACGTGGTGGATGCAGCGCCCAAGTAAAAGCTTTTGCCTCTTTCTCTAGCGATAATAAATGTTTCTTCGGTGATGCGGAGCCTGACATGTGTCAGCTTCCGCGTGAGTCTCAAAAAGGGTTTCTATGTTTCAAGAAGAGCGTGGAAGCTGCCACATATCAGATAGTTGTTGCCGCGGATGCTGCCACCTGTCCCTGTTTAAAAGCTAGCAAGCGAAGAGTTGCGGGTCCCATTTCTAATATGTTTTTAAGCTTTAGAGCAGTGGATCACGACAATTGTCACAGGAAGGGGCCACCTAAATAAAAGACACAGTTAAGTAAAATGTTGCGGAGCGAGACACGTATCTATTTCTAGTTGCTACAGATGCCGCCATGTGTCAGTTTCCTGTGTCTCCCAAGAGACGAAGAAGTTTCAAGTTATATGTGCGCGAACACTGCCATGTGTCTTAGAGTTCATTGTTTAAAGAATGCGGAAGCCGCCAGGTGTCTTTTCCCTATAGAAGGAGATGCGCCACACATATTTTTCCACAGCCAATGGACTTGCAGTTATTGTAACTGTTTGTGGATCTGAAAGATCTTAAGTGTCAGGGACTTCCAGTTAGCTCTAGTTCAGTTAAACCATTAGGGATTTGATTGTGCAGACAATCTAGAGACAATCCTGTACTATAAATATGTAACATTGGTAATAGATCGATATAGGGTGATTCATTCATAGATAGTCTTGTCAGAGATATTTTCTATCAGAGATTTACGAGAAGTTTGAGACTTTTTGTTGTGACCAGTGAATATCATTTTACCTTTATTTTTGTTATTCTTGATTCAGAAAGTGAATGTAACTATGCATGTATTTGTGCCTCTTATATTGCTGGAAAATTAATGAGAAAGATAGCGTTCTATGCCTTGGTTGATATTTTTTGTGTCATTGTCAATTGTCTGCTTGTGAGCCTTTGAGTTTATTCATTATATCTGTTTATGTTAATCATGCAACATTTGCTCTTTAATGTAACTAAATTTTGAGAATAGCTTCACTGTGCTTAAATTAAGAGAGATACTTATTATTCAGATGCATTGCCATAGATAGATTTGCTTTAACTGTATCTTTAATTCTGTTAATTTCTACCCTTTTCCCCAAAACCCATACAAGATAAGGAAGAGCCAGCTTCTTTAAAATCTAGAGGTTGTTTCAGGTAGCAAAGTCCCACATTCCTGAAACTTCCCATGTTGGTGTTGGAACCTGCGCAATTTTACACATCAACACAACCCTTTCAAATGATTTTCCTTTACATATTTATAGGCTTAGTGTGTAGGGGAATATGAAAAGTTTTCTCTCCAAACACCACATGAGACTAAATTACAAGAGAATGTGAAAAGTCACATGACATGCACTTTTCACTTCTAAGTTTACATTAAATCTCATCCAAAATTTAACATGCAAACGCATGTCATTCTCATTCATGCAACTCATCTCAAAAATCATTTCTATCATCTCATGACTTCTTACCATTTTGTAAATATGAATCAAAGTTGTCCAAAACTACCCAAACATGGTCTAGATCTAGACCATCTAAGTACACAAATTTGACATTGACCTTTATGAAGATACACAACAACTTCTAAGAAACCTTTTCATGTTTGACCATTTTCTTCTCAAAATCTTCACAAGTAACCATTATCTTCATGAGCCAATTAATTGATGCCACATTGAAACCAAACTCTTTCAAATCTTATATCTATGTATGTAAATATGCACATATGTATATGTATTTTTTAATTTTATTTTTGTTATATATGTACATACATACACAATAGTGCAATAAGTATGTGTTTATATGTATATATACATATTAGTACAATAATAAATATATGTGTGTATTTATTGATGAGCAAATAGTGATATTGAGAGGGGGGTGAATCGGTATCTAATAATATTTTGCTTTTCCAAACTCAATCAATTACATCAACTACACATATGCAAGATCTAGCAATTAAGTAAACAATGAGAACACATGATTTACGTGGAAACCCTTGCAGACCAAGAAAACCATGGCAATATATATATAGATATATATATATCTTCTTTCTTCTTCTTGTAGGCTCCAACCCCCACACAAACTAAGCTCCAACCTAGCAAGAGGATCCAACCTCTATTTGATAGGCTCCAACCTATTGGAGGCTCCAACCCCCACACAAATAGATCTCCAACCTAGCAAGACGCTCCAACCTTTATTTGATAGGCTCCAACCTATTAATCCTTCTAAATATTATGACAACTCATATAGTATCTTCTTTCTCAAATCTGATCCAAACACAATTATGATCCAATCACAACTCTAATCCAATCTCAAATTTGATCTAAACACAATTATGATCCAATCACAAATTTGATCACTACCTCTGATTCTATATGATGTAAGTCTTTACTTTTCAAATCAGGTTCACACTCATATACTTCCACTCCTCCACAAATCTGCTATAAATCATACACACTTCTCTTTCATAAATTTGATCTAATCATGCACTAATTCATTTCACAAAAACTAATCATTATCATGCCAATGTTTTCACATAGATTTATGCTTCTAATATTCACATATATTCATCATATATATTTGCATTTATCATTCATACATGGGCTACATATACACTCAAAATAAATTGTAGTTACACTTCATATTTCTGCCCTTTACTTTCTTTTCAATTTGCTCTTATTCTCATAATATTCAATACAATCTTGCTTTCAATTGTTCATATCATTTACCTCTTATACCTTTTCAATAGATATTCTTTTGTGGATGGATATGTCTCTTTATAATATGTCTCTAGCTTATTTGTCTTTACTCACAGTTCATCCTTTGTGACTTTTGTCTTATATGCTTTTGCCTTTACTCACAATTCATCCTCTAGAAAATTGTTAATTTCCTCTTAAGGAAATCATACCATTTACAAGTTACTTATTGTTGTTCCTTCTTTGATAAAGGCACTACCTTAACTATGCAAGACATATTCCTTGAAGTTGCTTATCTATCACCACTTAAAGTGTTGTTCCTTCATGCAAAATATAACACTTATAAAATCATTGGTCTTCACAAGGAAATCATACCATAAAAACTTGATCTCTGCACTTAGTATCATACAATAGTATATTTGGAATGAAACAAGTCTTTCTTATCTACATGTCTTGTCTTGTTTTCAAAGGAGTTGACCTCTTGGAGATATAATTCTAAATCTAAATCTCATGTTTATTTAGCGCCAAGAGTGTCATATGAGTCAGCCCATTAAAACCATTTCTCCAATGTTTAAATTGTTAATTTAAGCATCTAATCTCTCCAATAGTAACATGTAATGGATACACTCTTGTTTTCTTTGCTCTTTAATGAGAACTTGTAATGGTTAACTCTTATTGTATCGAGCCATTCTTCCTTGACATCAGTGACTCAAATTATGACTCCATATTCCAATAATCATATTTATACTTCCTTGACAACAATCTCATCCATGGAAATATTTACACCTTGCATTCAATGTGCATTCAATGATATTGCTACATTGACAATCATTTCCTATACTCTCATCTATACATCTTAATCCAACAATCTCCACAACGATCTCTTATACATCAGTCTCACCAACAATCTCGGGCTTTAACATTGGGGATAACAATCTTGTTCATTCACCTTTTTGACATCAATGATAACATGTTCTTGTACTCTTGTTTGTTCATGACCCTCTTCTTAATATCAATGACAACATGTGTATGCACCTTTGACATCATTGACAATATTTCCAACAATCTTCCCCTTTGTCATTGATGAAAACACAAACATAATTCTCTTCTTTTGCATTGTTCCCCCTTACTCTATCTCTCCCCCTTTGACATCAATGGAAAAGGGATGTAACATACTTCTCTTTTTCATAATATGATTCTCTTTATTGTGATAATCCCCCTATCTGTAAGGTTCCCCCTTTCTCAGGCTTCCCCTTGCTCTAATTCTCTACCTTTTTCTTTTTTCCGCTAGGGTGATATGCTTCCTCTATAGTTGTCTAAATAATTTGGATGATCTTCTCAAGTTTAACACATCAGGAATTCATTTTTCTATCCATCATTCACTATGCATCTTACAAGATGGAAAATGCCTTCAATGAATTACCCTCTATCTATCATACTTTTACTTGACATTAGTAGCTTTCAATATTTATATAATTCTCCCCTACTATATCCGTTTCTTTTGCTTTTGTCAACACATGCTTGTGTGTTCTAGAGAAAATCTTTACAAGTATACACTTCAGGAAAAGACTCCTTTGGATCATTCTCATGCTCTTGTCAGGTTTTTGGAAATTTATCTCATTAAGTGTAGTCTTATAGAACATCTTTATCATCTCTTCCTTCTCTCATTGTCTCAAGTCTTCTATTCAAGATTATTCTCCATCTTTTTACTATAACTTTTTCCACTTTTCACATCGTCATCAAATACTGTCACATTATGTCATTCATGTATGATCTTTCTTATTTGATTTTCATTCTTGCACATTGTTATGTTATAAAATTACTTTTCAATATTCTATGAAAATCACTATAGACTGCTATCTTTGATTTGTAAACTATCACCATTCTTAATGTATCATACTTCTTATGTCTTTGATGACTATATTGTCACCATTCCCACTGTACCTTGTCTTTAAAATGCTACCATGCATCATTTGTCAACCATCCTATCATACATGTTTTGAACTATACTCTGTTAGAGTGTTTATGATTTTTACGTTTGATGTCTTTAACCTCCATCATCCCAAGAACATAACTCTCTTGTTGAATGCCTAGCCATTTTTTAGTCTCTCTTTCTTTTCTCCAATCATATCTTCTCTTTCTCTAATAATTCTTCCCTTTTGATCAATGACAACAAAATGCTTATAGAATATGCCTTAAAGTTGATCTATCTTGAATTTGTCTTCTCCATGGAGCTAAAGGATGATGCAGAATTAGCCCTCCCTAAATTCGTACTTCTCCTTAAGGACTAAGTGATACCTCTTGTGTATGTAGCACATGCATAGATTCTAGCTTCTCTTTCTCTTGTTTCCTTCTCCATACTTTTGTAGGTCCTTTCTTTTCTTTGCCATAGATATCCACTTTTTTGTATTATCTAGGAGGTTCTACATACCATATCTACATAATCATGCCATATGCCCATAATTGTTGCACTTGTAGCACATAACATTGTAGTCCATCAAAGGAACAAAGGAATTATAGTTCCTTCTTAAAAATTCATAAGTACTTCTACTCTTGTTCCAACCATCATTTCTCTCTTGTGTTCTACAATCTCTCACCTTATGACCAAAGTGGTTGCATTTATAACATATGATATTATTCTTTCTATTTGGCAACATGTAAGAACTTCTATTCTTGGTCCAACCAAGGTTTCTTGCATGTGTCCAACAATCTTCCACTTTATGACCAAAGTTATTACAAGACTAGAAATAACCATAAAATGAGTGTTGGGACCTATTCATTTTTGCTTGCCTTGGAGGGAATGATTTTATGAATGTCTCCTTGTTGTCTCTATGAGGAATATTAGTTTCTACGGGACATTATTTTCCTTCCTCTTGTTGTTCTCATTATTGATGGAGCTCTTGAGAACATCTACATAGCCTTTTGGTTTTTCCTCATTTCCCTTCTTTTGTGGTTCCTCGAGATCTTTTGAGCTTTGCCTTTCTTCATAGTCAATACCACCTTTTGTACTCTTCTCATTTTTCATGTTCTTGTTTGATTGAGCATTTTCTTTTTCCAATTCCTTTCTCAAAGAGACTATTTTGGATTCTAATATTTCACAACTCTCTTCCTTTTTCTCTAATTGAATTCTTACTTCCTCTTTCATTTTGTATCCTTCTTTGATCTAAAATTTTAGCTTGACTATTATCTTCTCAGATTCTTCTTCTTTTATCTTCAACTGGCTTCTCACTTCTTCCTCGATCCTGTTGGCTTCTTTGATTTTGACTATTATATTGGTGATCATCTTCCTTGATTCCTCAAGACTTTGTGGCATTCTAGCCTCAGCTTCACTGTCCTCTTGAAGTTATAATTTTAGCTTCAGTTTCTTCTTTGAAGCTTTTTGATATCATTGTAGGTGAAATGGAGTTCCTCCATAAGATCTACTTCTTTATCATCTTTATCATATCCTTCTTTTCTATCATCTTTACTTTGTATCTACACACATTCAGAAACACAATAATCAGTTTTACTACAAATAACACATTTATACTTACCTTTGTATATGTCAAATGCTTCTTGGAGCTTTCTATCAGAATGAGCTTTCTTTGTATTTGATTTTTCGCTAGAGCTATTGCTTGATTCATGCTTTAAACTCTTCATATTGTCTCTGTCTATCATGACATTATTTATTGTTTCTATTGCCATGTATATTCCAAGTGCCACCTCATCATTTTTCACCTTATTACTCTTTCTTACTTCTTTGTCACTCACAAAGTTGTTTCCATATTTATGACATCATTCCTTGTTACTATTGTTATGTGTGCTTCATTTATCACCTCATCACTTGCATTTGTTTGTGTTTGTGCTTGTTGATCAACATTCTATTTGGGATTTCCTTTTCCCATATGTGCTCTTTAAGATCTACCTTCTAGCTATTAGGCTATCTCTGAAGGAACCCATTTTGATACCAATAGATGAGCACATTGTGATACTGAGAGGGGGTGAATCAATATCTAATAATATTTTACTTTTCCAAACTCAATCAATTACATCAACTACACATATGCAAGATCTAACAATTAAGTACACAATGAGAACACATGACTTAAGTGGAAACCCTTGTAAGAGAAAACCATGGTAAAATATTGCTTATATATATATATATATATATATATATATATATATATATATATATATATATATATATATATATATATATATATATATATATATATATATATATATATATATATATATATCTTCTTTCTTCTTCTTGTAGGCTCCAACATACTCTAGAGACTCCAATCTCCACTTGATAGAATTATAGGCTCCAACCCAGCAAGAGGCTCCAACCTCTATTTGATAGGCTCCAACCCCCACACAAACTAAGCTCCAACCCAGCAAGATACTCCAACCTCTATTTAATAGGTTCCAACCTATTAATCCTTATATATATTATCACAACTCATATAGTATCATTCTTTCTCAAATCTTATCCAAACACAATTCTGATCCAATCACAAATTTGATCACTACCTTTGATTCTATATGATGTAAGTCTTTCCTTTTCAAATTAGGTTCACATTCATTCTTCCACTCCTTCACAAATCTTCTATAAATCATACACACTTCTCTTTCATAAATCTGATCTAAACATGCACTAATTCATTTCACAAAAACTAATCATTATCATGCCAATATTTTCACATAGATTTCTACTTCTAATATTCACATATATTCATCATATATTTCCATTTATCATTCATACATGGGCTTCATATACGCTCAAAATAAATCTGAGTTACACTTCATATTTTTGCCCTTTATTTTCTTTTCAATCTACTCTTATTCTCATAATATTCATTACACTCTTTCCTTCAAATGTTCCTATCATTTACCTCTTATACCTTTTCAATAGATATGTATTTTGTGGATGGATATGTCTCTTTATAATATGTCTCTGTCTGATTTGTCTTTACTCACACTTCTTCCTTTGTGACTTTTGTCTTATATGCTTTTGTCTTTACTCACAATTTGTCCTCTAGCAAATTGTTAATTTCCTCTTAAGGAAATCGCACCATTTACAAGTTACTTATTGTTGTTCCTTATTTGACAAAGGTGCTGCCTTAATTATGCAAGACATATTCCTTGAAGTCGCTGATCTATCACCACTTAAACTATTGTTCCTTCATGCAAAACATAAAAAATAATAATAAATATATATTTATACATATATAGTGCAATAATAAGTATATATGTGTATATATGTATAGGTATAAATATATATAGAAAGATTATTTGGTAATAAATTTTGTATGTATATACACATATGTGTATAGTTATTCTTTTTATTAATTTTTTAAAAATGTAGGTGCATATACCTCTATGTATGATTGCATATTTCTCCCAACATAAAATCACAACTATATTTTGTTCCAAAAACTAACACACAGTTATTGCCAACAACATTCTGAATCACTAATATGGACTGTGGAAATATTATGTCTCTTACAAATTTTATTCACTTGTATAATCAAGTAAACTAAATTTTGAACATGAACATTTCATACATTAACTCAATTCAAAGGTGTATATATTTATTTTAAACAAACAATAGCTTAGAGTTAAATGAAAACTTTTTAAAATCATTCTTAGAATATTTCAACAAATACATATTCTTAAGTGGAAGAAATACATGTTTTCAACTAACAAGTATACAATTTTTATTAACAAGGAAAATGGATTTGCATTCAAACTTAGATTTCTCCCTATGAGAAGAAAATTATGAAAACCATTTTAACCTTCATATTCTCTTTACAATATGCATTCTTCCAAAGATGTCAAAATGAAGACAATTGCTCCAATCTCTAGAAAGTCTGAGAACAATGTCGAAGTAGAGATTTATCTCCACCCTACCAATATGGCATCATCACTTACCATTTATAGACTCTAGCCATTGCCCAAGCCAAGAGACCGATCCAAGAACTAGGCAAACACATTTTTTATGCTCAAACCTAATGCTAATAAAAAACACAAAATGGGATTTCATACATTGAACCTGCTTCTTAGTTCATTCAAGGGAGGCCAAAACCAACATATTGTTGGAAACAAGGTAGATAACTGAGAGGGGGGGTGAGTCAATTATCTCTAATAACTTTACTTTATTTTTCCTTTTATAATTTGAGCAGCATCAAAACACATAAGCATATATAATCATGTGAGCAAAAAAGAAATCAACACACATAACACAAGGATTTTAACATGGAAAACCTTGTTATGGGAAAAACCACGGGGTGACTAACCCAAGATTGTATTCTCTATTAAAAAATAAGAAGTACAAAAATGACACTTACCAATTAGGGCTCACTGCCCGAGCACACTGCTCATAAGAGGCACATTGCCTACAAGAGACTCACTATCTACAAAGTTTATAGAAGGTAACTAGGTGTCTGAACTGATGAGAGGCATCCATATATGCTGAGGTTCAGTTCCAGTTAGGCTCAATATACTGATCTAATGCACTTCATTCTTCCTCTTCTTTTAGTGTTGCTGTTCTATCACATGCCGAACTTGTATTGCTGCTTCCACACTTATCTCTGCCTTTCCTCACACGCTTTCATGTCAGACAACCATGTATGATCCCTCAAATAGCTTGATCAACATCAATTACTCATCCGGATTGAAGTCTGATACTCTACCAATTAGTTGTTCCTCAGTCTACTCTGCCTATCTGGAACCCAACACTCAGATGCTCATATCTTTTCCATGATTCATGACCAGAGGCTCAATCTCTAGAATATAGTAGTCATGATACTCCTATTGACTTGGCCAAATCTGTACTTTGCTGAGTTACACCCTCTGAGAGATCCGGACCTGATTGTCGGACCTTGCTGCATGCTCTGTTCTTGTTCACCAGACTAGAACACTCTTCAATCTGACTTCTGATATAGGCATACTATGCTCTATGGATGTGTGGGATAGACTTTGTTGCCATCAATGACAACAATCATGAAGCCACACAGTATCTCTTGCCAACAATCTCCCCCTTTGGCATTGATGGCAACACTTAGTGAAAAATGACTAAGTGTCGTAGCAAACTCCCCCTTGACTGATGCTCTATCTTATGTACACTTTTACCAGAGCTTCCCATTCGCTGGATTCCACATTTTTCACTACTCCTCACTCCCTCTTTGACATCAATGGCAAAGGGTGGAATCTACACACCAAAATTTGCAAAAATCAACCTATACATAGCCAGAAAAGTATATATACATGTTATACTTACATATACTTAAGTATATCCGCAAAAGTGGTCTTCAACTGTACAAATTCTGTTGCCCAACTCTGCTTCATCCTATCCAAAATTGAGATGTGACCACTCAACAAAAATGCATAAGCTTCTGCCATTCTTAAGTCTGTCGAATCACTGGTCCGGGCTGTGGTCTGAGCATCAGTTAAGGCCTCATGCATTGCCTCTAACTTAGGGATAATTATCCCTCTAAGTTCATTCATCCTGCTTATTATATTCTTCTTCTCCTTTTCAAGCCTCTTTATTTCATTTATAATGGAAATAGCCTGACACTCTTGATTCATTACGGATGTGGTGAGGGGATCAAAATTCTGAGATAAACTTGACAGTTTACCCTCTTGTTCTTCCACCTTCTTTGCAATGTCTTCTATCACTGTGGACCAAGATAGACAAAATTTGTACATTTCTCCACCATCTTTAAGAGCATTTTCTAGGCTCTTTATCCCAATATCCAGAGTTCTCCTATCATTAGCTATGACTCCCTATACTTCAGAGAATCTCTTTCCCAAAAATTCTTTCTGGACCTTTTCGTCTGCCAATTTCTCTAAGGAATCAAAATGATTGTTGACAAAGTTTATCAGAGATTTAAGGTTACCGGATGGAGAGGCCGAAGGATCCTTTTGGAAGGATGACATGATCTTCTCCAACATTCCTGATGCAATCTCTATCAGCTCACAATCTTCCATGTGAGACTTTAGAAGCTTTTTTTTTCTTTAGCTTGGGCAAAGGATGCTATCTTCATTGTCTAGACTGGAGAGAGGGAATCAAAATTGAGTGGTCCTTGAAAGAGTTCCAGTTCATCTATCTCCATCATCTCTTTGTTCAAGAATTTCTTCACTACCTCTGTAGTGTCTCTTGTTGGAGAATGAGTCTTCTTTCCTTTTGCAACCTCAGAACTATCATCAGAAGGTCTTCTCTATTTGTTCTTCTTCTCTTCCCTTTTCCTCCTCTACTTGACTCAATTTCTCCTCTTTTCTTCCTTCTCCTTCAGTTCCAAAGTCTACAAGGGGATCCGAAAGACAGATGTTATCTTCTTCATGGACTTCTGTTGCAAGTATGAGGATAACCAGTGTTGTCATTGATGTCAACATACTCATATTGCATTAATGAGAAGGATTGGACGAGCTGTGTGCTGAGGATATTGAGAAAATTAGTCTCAATCAGGAACAGTGAAGAACAGTGATGACATTAAGGTAAAATTCCAAGATAAGATGAAGATTAGAGGATACAGTTTAAAGGGTTTATAGATATGAGTCTTGAGATGATCCAGTCAAGTTTTCAGAGGTTCGCATAACGATCTGAAGAAGTTATGACAGCTCTAGTAGAACCGGTTCTGGCAGATGTTCAGTGGTGACAGAGTGTCACAGATTGGTCTGGTGAGCTCCGGAATTGCATTATCTCATTCTATGGATTAGAGGGAGTGTTGAACAAGTCCGTGTGAAGTGACAACTAGATTTATTCATGGTTTGGAGGTCCAGAAGCACCTTTTTCATTATGACAGTGATGACAGACTGTGTTCTTGAACTTCTGGATGAAGAAGAGAAGAATTCTGGTAAACTGATAAAGTGTGGATGTTCTTGGTGACTCATGAAAGGTTTTGGTGATCTTGAGATCATGTACAATTCTTATTGGTGGTCCACATTGAAGTTAGAGTTTGGATTTGATGTAAAAACCACTGGATGTTGGTGTTCTTCCTGAGACAGGAGGACCGGTGTATTACACGTCTTTCGGATGATCTAAAAGTGTTTGCCGACTTAGATGATTATTCCTAAGTTGATACCTTGTATAAATAAAGGATTGTGAATTCATTCCATAGTGTGGAGTGAGCAGATGAGTGTGGCATAGTGAAGAAGAAGAGCGAAAGGCAGAGCAGGAGTTTTTGGGCTTAAATGGAACTGAACCAGGCATGGTAAAGATGTCAATCTCTAGTTCAAGTTTGTGATACTTGTTACTTTGTAGACAGTGTGTCTCTTGTAGGCAGTGTACCTCTTGTGAGCAGTGTGCTAGGGCAGTGAGCCCTAATTGGCATGTGCCATCTATTTTTCTTATTCTTCTAACAGAGAATAATCCTTGGGTTAATCACCCCGTGGTTTTTCCCTTGACCGGGTTTTCCACGTCAAAATCTTGGTGTCTCATGTGTTGATGTGTATCTGCTCTGGTGTTTATGCTTTATGCTTTCATGAGTGATTAATTTATAAGCTATTAAATAATAAAGTGGGTTTAAGTGTTTGAATTGTAAGCAAGTTTTGGACAACTGATTCACCCCCTCCCTCTCAGTTTGTCTGTCCTGAATCCAACAATTGGTATCAGAGCCAAGTTCCTCTAGAAGGAGCTTAACCGCTTGAGGAGATCCAGGATGTCGTCCTACAAGAAGGATAGTCTGAAGTTTGATGGAACCAACTTTACACTCTGGAAAGGTCATATGAAATGTCACTTGCAATGTATGGGAATAGCATATTGGTCCATGGTCACAAAGGCATATGTTCCTCCACAGGGTGGTCCGACAACCCTAAATGAACTCACAGATGCTAAAAACAATCTGCAGACTAGAGAGGCTCTTCTAAGTGCATTATCTGACTCAGAGCTCTTAAATGTTATTGACCTACCAACTGCTTTTGAAATTTGGAACAAACTAGAACTCTTGCATGAAGGGGACCAGTATGTCAAGTGTGCAAGGTTGCAGAGTCTAAAAGGGAAATTTGAAAGACTGAAGATGAGAGATGATAAAAATATTACTACCTTTATGCCAAGAGTAAATGAGCTGGTGTGTGGAATTAGGAATGTTGGTGGAGTCTTAGATGAAAATGAGATTGTTGGCAAAATTCTCAGATCCCTTCCTGCTACCTACAAAATCAAGGTTGCTGCCATTGATGAATTCAGAGCCCATACAACTATCACAAGAGACCAATTGGCTGGCAAACTGGCTACATTTGAAATGACCGAGTTTGGAGATGATCCCCCCAAGACTGAATCTGCATTCAAAGCCAGTGCCTCTGTGAAAGGTAAACAAAGATTTGATCCGGGAGAAAACTCTTCAAGGAAACTGTCATGGTATGATCAAACAAGAAAAGACATGGAAGTGGAAGAAGCAGAAATAGCTCAACTTGAAGCCCTCATTGCAAAGAGACTACCAAGAGGATCCGGTAAGTATGAAGGAAAATTACCCTTTAAGTGCTTCAACTGCAATAAGATTGGTCATTTTGCCTCAAGATGTCCGGAAAGATTTACAAGGTCAAATTCTAACAGATAAAGGTTCCAAAAGAATTGTTATTATGTTCATGAAGAAGATGATAATGAAGGAGTAACAGATGATGAATCAAAGATAGGAAACAAATCCAGAAATGAATGGGTGTTTATTGCCATCAAGGAAGAAGATCCAATGTCCTCTGAATCTATCAATCATAAGGTTGTAGAAAGAGCTTTGGCTGCCCAAGTTGAAGAAAAGGATGATTGGGTTATTGACAGTGGATGCTCTCACCATATGACAGGTGACAAGAACAAGTTCTTAGATTTGGAAAGGTATGAAGGAGGAATGGTAAAGTTTGGTGATAATTCTGTTGGTAGAATCAGAGGTAGGGGAACTATTTCTTTTGATGGAAAGAACAAAACCAGTAATGTACTGTATGTTGAAGGATTGAAGCACAATCTTCTCAATGTTGGACAGTTGGTGGACAAAGGTTATGATCTCCGGTTCAAGAATGGAAAATGCAGGATCTTTGAAAGCTCCAGAACTGAGATTGCATCCGGTACTCAAACAAAAGGTAATATCTTTCATCTAGTTGGTACTAATAAAAGTTGTCTATTTCTTCAAGTTGATCAGAGTTGGTTATGGCATAGAAGGATGTGTCATGTAAATTTTGATAACATCATCAAGATAAGCAATACTCAGGCTATAAGAGATCTTCCAAAATTGGTAAAACCTACAAATAGTTTGTGCAAAGAATGTTAGCTAGGTAAACAGAGTAGAGTCTCATTCAAAAGCAAGGATCAGTCCTCTACCAGATTATTGGAATTAGTTCATACTGATCTATGTGGTCCGACAAGAATCAAGAGTATGTAAGGTGATAGATATTTCATGTTATTGATTGATGACCATTCCCAGATGATGTGGGTCACTTTCTAAAAGAGAATTCAGAAGCTTTTGAGAAGTTCAAAATCTTCAAGGCTATGGTAGAGAATCAAACCAGATTAAAACTGAAATGTCTAAGGTCTGATAGAGGTGGTGAATTCACATTTGGTGAATTCATAGATTTTTGTGAGAAGCATGGTATAAAGAGACAGTTGTTTGCTCCTAGGACTCCATAGCAGAATGGAGTAGTAGAGAGAAAGAACTGGACCATCCAGGAAGCATCCAGGACAATGATGATGGAAGCAAATGTTCCCCAGATGTTTTGGAGAGAAGCTGTCAGCACTGCAGTCTATACTCTCAATCAAGTTCAAATCAAAAGCAATACCGGTAAGACTCCTTATGAACTTTGGTTTGGCATCACTCCTACTGTGAGATATTTCAGAGTATTTGGTAGCAAATGTTACATTAAAAGAGATGAAGATCTAGGAAAGTTTGATGCTAGAAGTGATGAAGGAATTTTCTTGGGTTACTCCACTCAAAGCAAATCATACCGGTGTTACAATAAGAGACTGAGAAAGATGATAGAAAGTACAAATGTGAAGGTTGATGAAGGAATTGAGAAACCCTCAAGGTCTTATGAATATGATGAAGATGATCAGAATGGTGTTCTGGTTCAAGGAGCTCAATCCTCTTCTGAAAGTCAGATTCAGACTGATCCAATAAATTAGGAAGAAGAGATAGGTCTGAATGAGCCTAATCAAGAAACAGAAGTGCAAGAAACTCCCAAAGTTCCAAGGTATGTAAGACTGAACCACTTTGAAGATTAGATCATAGGTGACAAAAGAAAAGGTGTGCAAACTAGAAGGAAAATTGCTCAAAATTTAGATGAATATTGTCTGATTTCAAAGATTGAACTTAAAACAATAAATGAAGCCTACAATGATGAAAACTGGACCAAAGCAATGGAGGAAGAGTTGATGCAAATTGAGAAAAATCACACTTGGGATCTTGTTCCCAGACCTAGAAACAAGAATGTGATTGGAACCAAATGGGTCTTCCGTAACAAACTAAATGAAGTTGGTGAAGTAATCAGAAATAAAGCCAGATTGGTCTGTAAAGGCTACTCTCAAATAGAAGGAATTAATTTTGAAGAAACCTTTGCTTTGGTGGCAAGAATTGAAGCAATCAGATTATTTCTTGCATTTGCTGCCTTCAAGAATTTCAAGGTGTATCAGATGGATGTCAAATCTGCCTTCCTAAATGGTGACTTAGAAGAAGAAGTGTACATTGAACAACCGGATGGATTTCAATTATCTGAGGATGGTGATATGGTCTACAAATTAAAGAAGGCATTATATGGACTAAAGCAAGCCCCAAGAGCATGGTATGAAAGATTGGAGAAACATCTTTTGAAGATTGGTTTCAACAAAGGTACTGCTGACAGTAACTTATATTTCAAAAATGACCATGAAAACATCTTGATTGTTGAAGTATTTGTTGATGATATCATCTTTGGAGGAAGAGACAGTATGTGTAAAACATTTGCAAGTCAAATGAAAAGTGAGTTTGAGATGTCAATGCTTGGTGAAATGAATTTCTTCTTGGGTCTGCAAATTTCTCAATCAAAAAAAGGAATCTTTATTTCTCAGACCAAATATGTGAAAGAATTGTTGAGGAAATTTGGGATGGAAGATTCAAAGCCAATGAATACTCCCATGGCAACTGGATGTAAGCTGAGTAAAGATGATGACTCTCCTAAAGTAGACCAAACAAAGTATAGATCAATGATTGGTTGATTGGTGTATCTCACTCAAACTAGACTAGATATTATGCAAGTTGTTGGTCTTGTTGCTAGATTCCAGGCTGATCCCAGAGAATCTCATGTCATGGCAATCAAGAGAATTTTTAGATATCTAAGAGGGACAGCTGAGTATGGTTTGTGGTATCCTAGAGATCATGATTTCTCTCTTCATGCATATACAGATGCAGATTGGGCAAGAGATGTGGATAACCGGAAGAGTACCAATGGTGGAGCCTTCTTTTTAGGAAAGAAATTGGTTTCTTGGCTAAGCAAGAAACAAGAGGTAATATCTCTGTCTACAATTGAAGCAGAATACATTACAGCAGTAGGTAGTTGCACTCAAGTTTTATGGATGAAGCAAATGCTAAGAGATATTAAAGTAGAATATGAGGAGCCTATCACAATTTTCTGTGATAATTCCAGTGCAATAAATATTTCTAAGAATCCGATGTTGCATTCTAAGACTAAGCATATATCTATCAAGTTTCACTTTCTGAGAGAGCAAGTGAACAAGGATGAAGTTAGACTGGAGTTTATGCCCTCTAAGGATCAGATTGCAGATATCTTTACTAAACCTCTTCCCAAGGACTCTTTTGAGTTTCTTAGGGAGAGGTTAGGGGTTATTGCCCCTCCGGTGATGAACTAGGATGCATTGATGTGCATCAGTCCGGTGGATATCACAGTCATATCTTGTGATCCAGATTGGTGATGGGGAGCTGCTACTCAGGGGGAGCAGCTGTTATGATTCTGATGTGTTAAAGTTGCAAGTATGAGCCCTTTGCCATTGATGTCAAAGGGGGAGAGAAGACATGTGAAAAACAAGTGGTTGGTGATCGAAGGGGTAGTAGTAAAGAAAGAGAAGACATGTGAAGAGTTGCTGCTGATAGGGGGAGCTATGACAAAAAGGAGAAGTTCTTGTCTTGATGGTTTTTCACATCATATGTTGCCATCAATGACAAAGGGGGAGATTCTTGCAAGTATGAGGATAACCAGTGTTGTCATTGATGTCAACATACTCATATTGCATTAATGAGAAGGATTGGACGAGTTGTGTGCTGAGGATATTGAGAAAATTTGTCTCAATCAAGAATAGTGAAGAACAGTGATGACATTAAGGTAAAAGTCCAAGATAAGATGAAGATCAGAGGATTCAGTTTAAAGGGTTTACAGATATGAGTCTTGAGATGATCCAGTCAAGTTTTCAGAGGTCCACATAATGATCTGAAGAAGTTATGACTGCTCTAGTAGAACTGGTTCTGGTAGATGTTCAGTGGTGACAGAGTGTCACAGATTGGTCCGGTGAGCTCCAAAATTGCATTATCTCATTCTACGGATTGGAGGGAGTGTTGAACAAGTCCGTGTGAAGTGACAACTAGATTTGTTCATGGTTTGGAGGTCCGAAAGCACCTTTTTCATTATGACAGTGATGATAGACTGTGTTCTTGAAGTTTCAGATGAAGAAGAGAAGAATTCCAGTAAGGTGATAAAGTGCGGATGTTCTTGGTGACTTAGGAAAGGTTTTGGTGATCTTTAGATCATGTACAATTCTTATTGGCGGTCCGCATTGAAGTTAGAGTTTGGATTTAATGTTAAAACCACTGGATGTTGGTGTTCTTCTTGAGACAGGCCAACTGGATCTATTACACGTCTTCCGGATGATCTAAAAGTGTTTGCCGACTTAGATGATTGTTCCTAAGTTGATGCCTTGTATAAATAAAGGATTGTGAAGTCATTCCATAGTGTGGAGTGAGCGGATGAGTGTGGCATAGTGAAGAAGGAGAGCGAAAGGTAAAGCATGAGTTTTTGGGCTTAAATGGAACTAATCCAGGCATGGTAAAGATGTCAATCTCCAGTTCAAGTTTGTGATACTTGTTACTTTGTAGACAGTGTGTCTCTTGTAGGCAGTGTGCTTCTTGTGAGTAGTGTGCTCGGGCAGTGAGCCCTAATTGGCATGTGCCATCTATTTTTCTTATTCTTCTAATAGAGAATAATCCTTGGGTTAATCACCCCATGGTTTTTCCCTTGACCAGGTTTTCCACGTCAAAATCTTGGTGTCTCATGTGTTGATGTGTATCTGCTCTGGTGTTTATGCTTTATGCTTTCATGAGTGACTAATTGATATGCTATTAAATAACAAAGTGGTTTTAAGTGTTTGAATTGTAAGCAAGTTTTGGACAACTGATTCACCCCCCCTCTCAGTTGTCTGTCTTGAATCCAACAACTTCCTCTTCTGGAACAGAGGAATCCAATTCCTTAGACTTCTCCTCACCTATCTCTTTTGACTCTTCTACATTTTTCTCAATAGATTCTTCTTTTGATGCACTTAATCCTTCAACATCCATTGTAGAAGGCTCTTCATCTATTTCCTCTATGATAGGAAGGTTGAATCTTTTGAAGGCATTCTGGAGGATATCTTCTATTTCTTTTGCTACCTAATCAGTCTCTCCAAGCATTAGTTTGTTCATTCTTGCTTTGCTCCAGAATTCATCCTTGCAATCCTTAAAGATCATGTTCATTTGCTTTGGAGTAATGGAAGGATAGAGTTGAATAACAATTTATTCTCAGATCTCTAAGTCCTTTGCCTTAGCATTCTCCTTTCTTAGTTCAAGTACCTTCTCTAGACTTTTGGGAATTAGAGAGATGATTTCAATGAATGCTTTATTATAAATGTTTAGGTACTTAACTGTAGCTTCTTCTAAGATCCGTTTGTTTGTGTCACTATACTCATCATAAAATTATGTCATTGGTTGCAGATTCCCATCCATAGTGACTACCTTGATGACATCATCAATAGAGAGAGTAGGCCTTTCAACAAATTCTTCTACCTCTTCTTTGTTTTTACCGGTAGAGGATTACCCAGATGTTTTCTTCTTCTTCTTCATTTTCTTTACTTCCTCATTAGACTCTATTTCTTCATCATCCTTTTGGCTTATGTATGACCTTGTGGCCTTTGTTTTTGTTTTCTTTTCTCCCTTTCTAGATGTCTTGGCTTCCAGTTTTTAGCCTCTTGAGCTCTTAGAGGTGGTAGGTGCAGAGCTCTTGGAGGATCTAGTCTGAGAGGAGGCTTGTACTGGAACACTTTCTTTTTTTGCTTCTTGTTTCTCTTTCTTAGCTCTTTCTATTTTTTCTCTGTTTGTATCAACTGTCTCCTTTGATATGCCATATCTTTTGGCAATTTCCTCTACTTCCCTTCTCACTTTTCTTTTCATCTCTAGTTGTCTTAGTTCAACATGTATCTTTACACTTAATTCTTGAAAGGTTCCAAACCTTTCTGCCTCAGGGTCCTTAGGCTGACTTAGCAAGTGTTGGACATGTAGCTCTAGGATTTTCTCATCTACCTCATATCCCATTGGCATAATCCAAACTATTCTAGGCTCAACTACCTCCATTAGGCATTGATCAGTGTCTACCATGAAGCATACTATATCCTTATATTTTTCATTATTGTTTGAGGAATTCTTTCTCTAGCCCGCATCAAACTTTGGAAGTTTTTAAAGTATCCCCAGAGTGCTGTACTTTGAGCCTTGGCATCACCAAGCCCATGCATATAGTCTATGATTTGTATGGCAACCGGTCTATTATTTTGCCATACACAACCATTTGATCTAGGTAGCTCATTCATATAGTAAAAAAATAGACATAGTATTAAGCCACCATACTTGAATGAGTTCTTCTTATCCTCCTTGATCTTTTGCAAGTTTTCTAATAGTTGGTTCAGAAGAAGATCACATAGGTCATAATCAACATTTTCCCTTAGCATCTGATATGCTGTATAAATTGCAGTTCCGGACACAGAATTCTCCCTACTGGAATGATAGATTTTATAACCAATTATCATAGAGGCAAATTTGATATCCAGATCTGTGATATCTTCTATTGTCATGGCTCTTTTGTCAAACTTAGATCTGGTAGCTTCACTTACTGTTTGGTTCTTGACAAATTTGAGTGCAGGCAACCCACTGGATGAGTGCAATCTAGTTACTACTCTAATTGCATCTTTTGTTATCTTGAAGGGCTTCATCAACCACATGAAATTGTCACATATTCTGCTAAGAACATACCGGACCCATTCATCTTCTGCAAAATAGGGAAAGTGGATACAATGTCCAAAATGCTTATCCTGAATGGCCTTGTATTGAGGTTTGAGTTAAAAAGTTTCATCTATTAATTGTTTATGGTAGATATCAATCAACTTAGATTCTCCAAATTCCTCAATATTGGCATGGATGTACACCCTAACATCTTCTATGTGCAGAACCCCATGCGGAATACTAGAAAAAGCACCTAAGGGATCAACTTCTAGGGACTTGTAGGGGTGTTTTTTAACTTTGGGTGTGGCCTATCAGTGATCTTAACAACCATTGGAGTAGCCATCTTTGCAAAAGATTCAGAGAGAGATATTCAGAAATGGAAATACCTTTTTACGCTTTTAGGGTTCACAATAAGAGCTGGAACAGGTCACTGGTTGAATTGGATTCTGCGGTTGATCTTTGACAAAGTTGTAAAAACTTGATGCAGAGCTCTTCCTTTCTTCTTCTCAAATGCAAATGTGTAAATGATGAGTAAAAGAACCCTTTTATCTCTGCGCAAACCCTAATTTCCTTTTTCAATAAATGCACAACTTAAGTCATCTGGTTGCCTTGTATTCTGAGAGAGATCTTTCCAAATAACTGAGATGCACTTAGAATCATTTTTAATGATAATTGACAATGTATCTTCTTTACTCCAATCATGTCATGATTTCGCAGATCAATTTTGAATCATACCGGATTTGTCTATGAAGATCCTGCTTTACCAAATGGCTGTCAAACCAGATCAATCTTGGCTGATTAAACTCTTCAAAACTCCTTGCGGATCTTTCATATTTTTACTGAGGGTTATTTGGATATTTCTCTGAGAACCCTTTAATCCGCAACATTCCATGTGCTAAATTTAGGCACCAATTGACTAGCTGGGGAAATTTATTTTCTTTTGTGACTCCCCCTGAGCCAAAGCTCATCTATTTAGTTTCTGGAAGGAATATCAGCACCAGATTCTGGTGTGGATCCATCCCCAACATTTTCTATACTCTTCTTCACCTAATCTTGTTCATCTCCCTTTGAACTTCATTCGCATTCACTTTGCCTTTTCCTTTATCTTGATTTTGATTATGATGCACCGGATCCTTTTTATCTAGATTCTTACTTCTGTAGAATTTGGCAATATGACCAGATCTATTGCAATTGTAGCAAACAACATTTCTTTGCATATTTGACTGATATCCTCTTGATTTGCATTGATTAGCCATATGTCCCATTCTATTGCATGTAAAGCATCTACCATTGAATGAATTATTTATTTGCATATTTCTGCATTCATGAGATTTGTGACCATACCTTTTGCAGTTGAAACACTATCTGGAGAAGGATGAATTAGTCTGATTCATTCTTCTTTTGTACTGAGTTGCTTTATGACTGAAGTTGTTTCAATTGTAGTAGTATCCATTGAAGGATGGATATCTTTAAGCATTTGGTTGCCTTACCAGAGGTCTTCTAGGCCTGTTCCTTGGATTTCCTGATCTAGAGTTCTTCTGACTGAATCCAGAGCTTTCACCTTTCTCATATCCCAAGCCACACTTGTCATCTACCCTCTTTTGGCTTTCAAGAAGAACTTCAAGTTGAGCATAGCTTATCTTAAATTTCTCTTTGTATTCATTTGTTTTTTGAAGATCTTGATGGAGAGTGTCTATCTAATTCTCAAGTTGTTCTTCATTATCTCTAGATTCTTCAAGATCAGATTCCAGATGTCTGATTATTCTATCCATTTTGTGGTAGTCCTCTGACTTCTCCTTGAGGGATTGTTTTAGATTATCTTCAATTTTTCTTTTCTCTTCAATTTATTTTCTGAATCTCATAACCCTTGATTCCATTTCATGTCTTACCATAATGACCTCTTTTGATAGCTTCTCACATAGCTTGGTTTTCTCATTCAAATCTTCATTAGTATCATTGGCTTCACTTTGAATTGCTCATTATTGAAGTAGTTCCTTTCTCTTTTTCATAGAGATACTCAGTTTTTCTTTTAGCTCATTAATGAAATCATCAGCTTGTTTGAGTCTTTCTCTCAATTTATTGACTTCAGAGTGAGATTGCTCAAGATCATCTAGGGCAAACTAAAGTTGTTCCTTCATACCATACATATCCATTGAGATTCCCAGATCTTCCTCAAGTTATTAGGCTCTATTTAGAGGAACTTAGCTCTGATACCAATTGTTGGAAACAAGGTAGATAACTGATAGGGGGGTGAATCAATTATCTCTAATAACTTTACTTTATTTTTCCTTTTATAATTTGAGCAACATCAAAACACATAAGCATATATAATCATGAGAGAAGAAAAGAAATCAACACACATAACACAAGGATTTTAATGTGGAAAACCTTGTTAAAGGAAAAACCATAGGGTGACTAACCCAAGATTGTATTCTTTGTTAAAAGAATAAGAAGTACAAAAATGCCACTTGCCAATTAGGGCTCACTGCTCGAGCACACTGCTCACAAGAGGCACACTACCTACAAGAGACTCACTGTCTACAAAGTTTATAGAAGGTAACCAGGTGTTTGAACTGGTGAGAGGCATCCATATATGTTGAGGTTCAGTTCTGGTTAGGCTTGATATACTAATCTAATGCACTTCATTCTTCCTCTACTTTTAGTGATGTTGTTCTGTCACATACCGGACTTGTATTGTTGCTTCCACACTTATCTCTGCCTTTCCTCGCACACTTTATCTATACACACACACCTTCATACCGAAATCCATCTGGTATATATATCAGCACCAAGGATTTCAACATCTTTCTAGTCGGCAACTAGAATATTCAAGATATTAACAAAACACTGATTTGTCAGCTAATTCCATGCTTAATATGTGATGCGCATCAAAAACATAGACATAGAAGTCATCAATCATGTCGGCCAACCATGTATGATCCCTCAAATAGCTTGATCAACATCAATTACTCATACGGATTGAAGTCTGATACTCTGCCGGTCAATTCTTCCTCAGTCTGCTCTGCCTATTTGGAACCCAACACTCAGATGCTCATATCTTTTCCATGATTCATCACCGGAGGCTCAATATCTGGAATATAGTAGTCATTATACTCCTATTGACTTTCCCAAGTCCACACTTTGTTGAGTTATACCGTCTGAGAGATCTAGACATGATTGTCAGACCTTGCTGCATGCTCTGTTCTTGTTCACTAGACTAGAACACTCTTCAATCTAACTTCCGGTATAGGCATACTATGCTCTACGGATGTGTGGGATAGACTTTGTTTCCATCAATGAGAACAATCATGAAGCCACACAGTGTCTCTTGCCAACACATATCTCCACACATACATACACAAACCTTAATCAAGAAGGAAGAGGATAGATTTAACACACTCCCTTCTATAATTAAAGAGAACCCATACTTTGGAACAAACCCCAAAGAAACACAACTTAACCAAAAACTCTTCAAGATCAACAATCAATAATAGAACATTCTTTTCTCTTTTATTTAAACTAAGAAAGTAAGAAATACACACAACACATAATATAAAGAAGCCTACCTCTCAAGGTATCTTGGAAAATATAGGAGACTCTTCTTCCTTGTTTGAATCTTTCTCTTCACACACACACCAAGCTTGCAAAATGCCAAAAGCCTCCAAGATCTCCAAATACAAACAAAAAATGGAAACAATTCTTCAAGACCTCTCTCCTCTCTTTCAATGTATCTAAGTTGAAAACAAAAAAAATGAGTGATTACCCTCCCAATGATGAAAGAGGAGGGTTTAAAAAAAGTACCATGTCACACATCCTTATCCAATAGGATGAGGACACATGAGGCCTCCCACTTGCATGCACAACCTCCTCTTACAAAACATAAATACAACTCATATCTTCTCATGTGCACCCACATGGGCAAGGTATGGTGAAGTGGAATGTACTCTACACACTTCACTTACACAAAATCCTTTGGAAGAGAAGATAGTTGACTTGGATAACCCACAATTAACCCCTTTCATTCCTCTTAATGGAATGTTCTTCCCAAGGGGTTTTGATGAGTACTAAACTCAACCAACAATCCAATTACAATATATAAAAGGTACCTCACCAATAGTGGTGCAGGAGCACCAACACCATCATGTGCCAAGGTTGATCATTTGAAGGTCTAGGATCCTATTGATGTAGTAAGGCCATGATAAGGCCATACATAAGGTTTTGAGTCATGATTTTAAATCAATAAGGTCTTTATTGACCAATGTCCATGTAATAAGGTCCTTGAAGCCATGAAATAAGTCCTAGAGTCATATTAAGGGGTCTAGTAGTTAAGATTTCATAGTATTACTTAATGTAAACTTCTTGTTTTGTTCATAACCAACGATGATATCTTGGAAAAGTTGATTAAAACACTTGTAAACCTATTGATAAGTGATGTAATAAGTCCCCAATTGAATGAAGAAGGGAGAAGGATGAGTTTTGTGAAGAAATAATAAAAGGAACTATGTTTACTACTGAAAACCCACATTTTTTCTATTTTTTGCTTGTTGTAGACTGTACTGCTCCCTTATATGGAATTGTCAAGGCTATAAATTAATTGGAAGTGTTAGATAATCTTATTACCTTTGATTTGCATCTACTTAGATGGTTTTACATTTTGATTTGAGTTTGATATTTCTTTTTTTTTTTCCGAAAACTGCATGTTAACTATCCAAAATAGGGTTTTGTAGGGTAGAGATGAATACATAAGGCATTCCACCCCTGTGACCTCTGTAATTCAGTGGAATGGACCTTAACTAACCTATTAAGGGTATCCTTACTTGTCCCAAGGCATAAATGGTAGTTTAGAGGGTTTTGGAGGAAGGATCCTGTGTATTTTTTGTGTTTTCATGGTGAATGGAAGGAACCATAGTAGGGTTTTGGTAAAATATTGATGGGACTGATCTTGTGATGGTTTCTTGAGTTTGTACAGAGCATTTGAAAGGTTTTGGATGCATTTTTTTGGTCAGAGAAGCCTGAGACATATGATTTTCAATAAACCCTAGGGTTTTGCTTGTAAATGGAGGGTTTTGTAAAACAGTAACATAGTGGTCATGTTGTGGACATTTGATTGTGGATTCCATAGTTTTTAGACATAATATAACTCTATCCAATTAGTTTGGAGGAAAAAAAAGAGTTTTATTAGTGGTTCTTTTGTAAATTTGGGTTAATTTAGTAGCCCTGAAAAACAAGACAGTCTATTGAAACTATATGTTGATGCAAAGAAACCTTATGAGATCGTTTGGGATTGTGGTTTGGTGTCTGTAATAAACCTTGATTGATGTTGGTTTGGTATTTGTATGGTCTTCTTCAAAAGATAAGTCCATTTTGTTGATGTTGAAGGCTAGAAGCCTATGAGTGTGGTCTTGTGGCAGTTTGGGAAAATTGAGTCGAGAAGTTGTTTCCTTGTTAGTGTCTGATCAAATTGAGTTAGATAGTGAGGATCAACCACTTGACTTGCATCAAAGTGGTATCAGAGCATCAGGGAATAGATCTTGTGATTGGTTTTGTAGGTTTGTGAAGAATAAGGAAGAAGTTGAAGAGATAAGTTATCAAGATGCCTCCAAAGAGTGTTGGTACTACTACAGAGTAGCAAGAGATGAAGGAGAAGCACACTAGAGAGATGAGGGAGATGAAAGAGTTTACAGAAGCCCTTCAAGCCATGCTTGCAGCCTTAGAGACAAACAAAAGAAGAGAGGTGGAAGAGAGTGAAACAGATGAAGAAGAGGATGATGAAGAATTTGAAGATGTAGATGAAGACCTTGCTCCTGAAGATTAGAGAATGGCCAAGTTGTTGAAGGCAGTAAAAGAAGACAAGAAGGTGAAAATAGATGTGAAAAAGTATGGAGGAAGTCTCAATGATGAGGAGTTGCTTGATTGGATTGCAACTTAAGATAATTATTTTGAATGTGAAGATGTGCTAGATGAGCAGAGAGTAAAGATTGCAAAGACTAAGCTTGAGGGTCATGCTTTGTTATGGTGGGATTATCTACAATCAAAGAGGAGAAAGCAAGGAAAGTCAAGGATTTCTTCATGAGACAAGATGGTGGCAAAAATCAAAGGTAAGTTCTTACCCAAAGACTATGAAGTTCAAATGTTTAAAAAGCTTCAATTTTGAAGACAAAAAGAAATGGATGTGAAATCATATACTGAGGAATTTTATAAATTAAGCATGAGGTCTAGTCATCATGAGAATGAAATTGAAAAAGTTGCTAGATATCTGGGTGGTTTAAGATTGAACATACAAGATAAATTAGTTTTGGCTAATCCTAGAAGTGTTGAAAAATGTTATCAAATGGTAGTTAGGATTGAGGAGAAAATGAAAAGAAGGAAAGACAAATCAATTAGAAGAAGAGGCAGCAATGCAAGAGGGAGAGGAGCATTCCCTACACCACAACAGTATTTTTAAGGACAAGAAGACACACACAAAGGAAAAGATCAAGTTACTGATTCTAGAGGTGGATTTAGAGGCATAAGGGGTAGATTTGGAGGTGGAATAGGTTCTTATATGTTTTCAAGAAAGTGCTATACTTGTGGTGAGTTTGGTCATCCATCCTTCAAGTGCCCTAAAAATTTTGGTGCTACTTCAAGTGGGGGTGAGAGAAGAAGTGAAAAGAGAGTTCAAACTGTACAAGAGGATGAGGAGAGTGTGACCTCACCCATGGTGAATGTTACTTCAGAGGTAGGAGAAACTTTGATGATCAGAAGGACATTGTTGCAAACACCTAAGCAAGAAGACATGAGCCAAAGGAGGAACTTATTCAGGACTACATGCAAGAGCAAAGGTAAGGTATGCAAGTTAGTCATAGATCCTGGTTCCACTAATAATATAGTGTCAAAAGAAATTGTAGACAAGTTAGATTTGGTGAAAGTCCCTCATCAAAAACCCTATAGAGTGTCATGGTTGAATGATTATCAGTCACTTCTAGTCAATGAGCAGGCTTTAGTTGAATTTCAGATTGGTCAATATAGAGATAAGGTTATTTGTGACATATTGCCTATGAGTTGTTGCCATGTGTTACTAGGAAGGCCTTGGTAGTTTGATAGGTTAGTAATGTACAATGGGAGACAAAACACATACACAATTGAAAAGGATGGAAATACATTCAAATTAATTCCATTGAATGGAGGAGTAAATGAACAAGATAAGGTTATCATGGTAGGAAGAAAAGAATTTGTACACATTGATGAAGGTAAGCATAAGGGGTTGGCAGCCAATGCAAGGATTAATACTGTGAGGATAGTGAATTGGAAAGAAAATGTCTTGGTGGGGACCATTGTGTGTCCTTTGATAGGAAGTAAAGTTGAAACTGTAGGGACAGTGGGATCCAAGTCTGACAGTCTAGAGGAACAAAATATTGAAAAACAAAGGGAATGTTGACAGTGATGAAAGGACAAAGTGTGCAAAAAGTGAACAATAAAGAAATGATAGTTAATAGGAGGTTGAATGCAGGTGTAAAAGATGGCAATGTTGAAGGACAACCCACAATACCTTGTGTCCATTTGAAACCAAACTCAAGGGAAGATAAATGCAGGGATGATAGGGGCAGCAAAGAACAAAGGCAAGATGAACCTGCCAAACGAGTTTGAGATGGTCCAAGACATACAAAGTGTAGTGATGAACAAGTTGCATCAATATTTCCAAGAGACTTGGAAGAATTCAAATGTGGGGTGTATGGTGTAGGAGCACCAACACCATCATGTGCCAAGGTTGATCATTTGAAGGTCTAGGATCCTATTGATGTAGTAAGGCCATGATAAGCCCATACATAAGGTTTTGATTCATGATTTTAAATCAAATAAGATCTTTATTGACAAATGTCCATGTAATAAGGTCCTTGAAGCCATGAAATAAGTCCTACAGTCATATTAAGGGGTCTAGTAGTTAAGATTTCATAGTATTACTTAATGTAAACTTCTTGTTTTGTTCATAACCAATGATGATATCTTGGAAAAGTTGGTTAAAACACTTGTAAACCTATTGATAAGTGATTTAATAAATCCTCAATCAAATGAAGAAGGGAGAAGGATGAGTTTTGTGAAGAAATAATAAAAGGAACTCTGTTTACTATTGAAAACCCACATTTTTTTGCTTTTTGCCTGTTGCAGACCGTACTGCTCCCTTGTACGGAACTGTAAAGGATATAAATGGATTGGAAGTGTTAGATAATCTTATTACCTTTCATTTTCATCTACTTAGAGGGTTTTACATTTTGATTTGAGTTTGATATTTCTTTTTTTTTTTCTGAAAACTGTCTGTTAAACTGTCCAAAACAGGGTTTTGTAGGGTAGAGATGAATACATAGGGCATTCCACCCCTGTGACCTCTGTAATTTAGTGGAATGGCCCTTATCTGACCTATTAAGGGTCTCCTTACTTGTCCCAAGGAAGAAATGGTAGTTTAGAGAGTTTTGGAGGAAGGATCCAATGTATTTTTTTGTGTTTTCATGGTGAAAGGAATGAACCACAGTAGGGTTTTTGTAAAATACTGATGGGACTAATCTTGTGATGGTTTATTGAGTTTGTGCATAGAATTTGAAAGGTGTTGGATGCATTTTTTTGGTCAAAGAAGCCTGAGACATGATTTTCAATAAACCCTAGGGTTTTGCTTGTAAATGGAGGGTTTTGCAAAACAGTAACATAGTGGTCATGTTGTTGACATATGGTTGTGGATTCCATAGTCTTGAGACATAATCTAACTCTATCCAATGATTTTGGATGAAAACAAAGAGTTTTAGTAGTGGTTCCTTTGTAAATTTGGGCTAATTTAGTAGCCCTAAAAAATAGGACAGTCTATTGAAACTAGATGTTGATGTAAAGAAACCTTATGAGATCCTTTGGGATTGTGGTTTGGTGTCTGTAATAAAATTTGATTGATGTTGGTTTGGTATTTGTATGGCCTTCACCAAAAGATAAGTCCATTTTGTTGATGTTGAAGGCTAGAAGCCTATGAGTGTGGTCTTGTGGCAGTTTGGGAAAATTGAGTTGAGAAGTTGTTTCCTTGATAGTGTCTGATCAAATTGAGTTAGATAGTGAGGATCAACCACCTAACTTGCATCAAATAGGTACTTTCCCAAGTGGGATATTTTACACAAAGTTACTCAATTCACATTTCAAACCCTTTTTAAAACAACCCTAAGTGAAAATACGAGTTTGCACTCAAAAATCATATTTATAAAAAAATCAAAAATATTAAAACATATGAAATATACATAATAAGTGAAAAGAAGAAAAGGTGTATAAAATCTTCCTACACTAATGTATGAGGAGAGAAATGTGTAGAAAATATGTTTTAAACAATTTCAAGAAAGAAATAACACAAAGAAACACTCACCATAACAAAATGATGTATATTGGATCTGATTTCATGGTTCAACATTTTGTTATTTTTTTCTCTACAACTTCCCCACCCAAATCTTGGTTTGATTTTGAGTGGGAATGGAGTTTAACAGCCCAACGGGGCCTATGCCTGCCTCACCCCCTTTGATATGGTGTTCAACTGGTACTGCCTCAACTAGCTCTTATGAACCTATGACTACAGTTTTGGACTTAGGGCCCAAAGTCTGGAAGGATGTCCTAGTGAGAAAAGACAGTGGGGTACAAATCCCTAGGAATGTTGTCCCTTCACTATTAGAGTCTGAGGAAGGAACAACTATCGAGTTACCTAACTCAACTTTGAATAGGATATTATCAACTATGGAGAATACCTTGGTTGGTAAGTTCTTTTCCTACCGTCCTAAATTGGTCAGGAGATGGACAACAACCCAATGGCAGTTGAAAGGGAGTGTGACGAATAGTGCTATCGAAAGAGGTATGTTCCTTTTTAAAATTACTTCTCAGGAAGACCTCATTTAGGTTTTATCAATGGGCCCTTGGTTATATGGGAAGCATTCCCTTTCTCTTGGTGGATGGAAGCCAGGATTTGATCCTAAGGTGGACCTAAACAAATTGGCCCCTATTTGGGTTAGGTTAACTAGCTTACCTCTGGAGTTTTGGGATGAATAAATTTTTCCTTGGATTGGTAATTTCTTTGGTAACTATGTCATTATCAATAAAGTTACTAAGGCAAAATCTATGCTAGTTTATACTAGGTTTTATGTTAATGTTGATATTTTTAAAATCCTCCCAACCTCCATTATCCTTGACTCTAAATATGGGAAATGGACCCAAAAAAATTTGTACAAAGGAATCTGCGGATATTTTTTAAATGGACCCAAAAACCCTACTCAAATGTCCAAGGAATCTATGGAAAAGATGAATGATGTTTCTAAAGAATACCCCTTTAAGGAAGATCTCCTGAACATCATCATCTCACCCCTACCTTCCCTATGAAAGAAAGTAAGGAGGAAACCAAGGAAGGGGCCTTAAAGATTCCCTGTTGGGAAGAGATGGAGAAGGACTTGGTAGAGAAAAGTTTGGCCTCACTAGATGGATAGAAGACTAATAACTGACCAGAAAAAACTCTTGAACAACAGATTGTCTGTTATGATCATAAGGAATGGGAGACTACCCTCATTGTGGTGGATAGGAAGGAGGGAGAAACCCCCCTCAAAATGAATCGAAGGGTCCTAAAGTTGTTGAGAAGGAATCTGTGATAGGGAATGTCTCTAAGGATAACTAGAGTTGAACTAAGGTGGTTTTGGAATAAATCAAAACTTATATCCCAGTTAATAAGAAAATTAGGTCTCTAGGAAAGGACAACTTTATCTCCCATTTCAAAAACAAATAGTTTTTCCCTTCCCCAAGGGTGGGGTCTAGCAAGGAGAACAAAAAACAAAGCCCCTGTGATTCAAAGGGTTGGTCTATTGCAAGAAGGAAGGGTAAAGGATAGACTAGGAAAATGGTTGATGTGGGGGTTGACCTGAAGACTAGGAGACCTACATACCGAGAGACCAGACAAAGAGAGGTTGCTAAAGAGATAGCCAATGGAAGGTACACTACATTGAAATTGCCTTCCACAAAAGCTCGAAAATGAATATTCTTTCTTGGAACATCTGAGGACTCAATAGTCCTCAAAAATAGGTTTTAGTCAAAAACTATATTTTTGAAAATAAGATTGAAATCCTCTTGCTGCAAGAGGTTAAAATGACTTAGGTTAATTTTAAAATTATTGCTAAGACTGTCTATCCTAATGCTAATATTTGTGTTAGTGAAGTCCAAAGGGTGTCTGGAGGCATTACCACCATGTGGGTTCAAAATGTGAAAGGATCTTATATCACTCATTCCAAAAATAGCCTTGAGGTAAGCTTCTCTTACTGGAATAAGAGTGGACTATTTCTAATAGTTATGCTTCTAACACCAAAGCTACTAGAAAGGAAGTTTGAGTTTATGTCTCTTCCCAGATTAAGGATAATAAAGATATTCATTAGATGTTTGTTGGGGATTTTAATACCCCACTCTTTTCCCTCTAAAAAACTAGGGGGTATCATGGATTATTCTAATAGCATGTCTAACTTTGTTGAGTTTCTAAATGATGATGGTCTTATGGATATTGAGCTTACTAGACAAAGTTTCACTTGGACCAATAGACTTAGAGGTGAACACCTAATTTAAGTTAAGTTGGATAGATTCCTCATTTCTTCTATATGGAATATTATAAACCATACCAAGATGGCTGTTCTTCCCAGAATTAGTTCTTAATACAGCCCTTTGTTGTTGAATTGGATGGAAAGAATGAAAAAATGTCTCAATCCATTTAGGTATGAGATAAGGTGGGCCTCTCACCCAGATTTTAGAGACTGTATCTCCAATTGTTGGAAAATTCATGTTTAAGGTTTTGTTATGTTTAGGTTGGTCCAGAAGCTTCTAAATATTAAAAGTTGTGTTAAAGGGTGGAATAAATTTACTTTTGGCAATGTTTTAGAGCAAAAAAAGGCCTTTGCTAGCAAGTTGTCTGAAGTTCAGAATAAAATTGCTGATGGGGATAGTTCGGAGGAGATATTTAATCTAGAAAAATCCTTGACTCATGAATGGTCCACCATTTTATGAAAGGAAGAGATATTTTGGAAACAAAAATCCTGAATACAATGGTTAAAGGTGATAGGAATGTACTTCTTTCTTTCATCAATCTACCTTGTACCATAAAAGGAGAAATACTATAACCAGGGTTCTTGATGAGGATGGTTCTAAAGTTAGTATAGATGAACAAATTGGGTAGTTGGCTTCTAGGTATTTTTAGTCTTTCCTTTCTTTGTAGCCCATCAATTCCAACCCTACCAAGGAGGAAAAGCTTCTGGATAATATTCCCACTTTATTATCTAAAGAGGACAATGGCCTCCTCATTAAGCTTATCACTAAAGAAGAAGTTTGGGCCATGGTGTTTTCTATGGGAGCCTTTAAAGCTCTAGGACCTAATGGGTTCCCCTTGCCTTCTTTCAAAAGTTTTTGGAGATTATGGGAAAGATGTTACTGAGGTTGCTAGAGAATTCTTTAAGATGTCGAAACTCCTAAGTTAGTTGAACAATACTTTTATTGCCTTCGTCCCAAAGAAATTTGACCCTATTTCTATGGCAGATTTTAGACCTATCAACCTCTATAACACTATTTACAAGATCTTGTCTAACCTGTCTAAAATTGTTGATGGGGATGGTTCAAAGGAAATATTTAATCTAGACAAATTATTGACTCATGAATGGTCCACCATTTTACAAAAGGAAGAGATTTTTTGGAACAAAAATCCTGAATATAGTGTTTAAAGGAAGGTGATAGGAACACTTATTTCTTTCATCAATCTACCTTGTACCATAAAAGGAGAAATACTATAACCAAGCTTCTTGATGATGATGGTTCTGAAGTTAATATAGATGAGCAAATTCGGTAGTTGGCTTTTAGGTATTTTCAGTCTTTCATTTCTCTGCAGCCCATCAATTCCAACCATGCTAAGGAGGAAAAGCTTATGGATAATATTCCCACTTTATTATCTAAAGAGGACAATTCCTAATTAAGCCTATCACTACATAAGAGGTTTTGGGTGCAATGTTTTCTATGGGAGCCTTTAAAACTCTAGGACCTAATCAGTTTCCCCTTTCCTTCTTTTAGGAGTTTCAGGAGATTATGGGAAAAGATGTTACTGAGGTTGCTAGATACTTCTTTAAGATAGGGAAAATCCTAAGATAGCTAAACAATACTTTTATTACCTTGGTCCCAAAGAAATCTGATCATGTTTCTGTGACAGATTTCAAACCTATCATCCTCTACAACACTATTTACAAGATCTTCTCTAAGCTCCTTGTCTGCAAACTTTAACCTTTACTTGATAAGCTTATTGTTGTTAATCAAAAAGGTTTTGTCCCGGGGAGACAAATTTTGGATGTTTCTATTTATAATAATGAAGTTATTCACTCCATGGATAGGATTAGCATTCTAGGTATGGCTTTCAATTTGGGCATTTCCAAGGCCTACAATAGAGTCTGCTGGTATTTCTTAATTAGTGTTCTTAAGAAGTTTAGCTTCCAAGGAAGAGTTATTATCTTGATAAGAGAATGTATTTCTACTACCAAATTTTATGTCCTTGTGAATGGGATCCCTAGAGAATTCTTTAATTCAGGAAGAGGCCTAAGGCAAGGAGACCCCCTATCCCCTTATCTTTTTATATTGATGGTTAAGATTATGGGGAGAGTTATGGTGAATATGTTAAGGTCAGGCAATCTCAAAGGTATAAAATCAATTTCTTCGGTCCAACCTTCAGCTATTCAACAATTTGTGGATGATACTATCATTTTTGGTATTACTTCAATGGTGGAGGCTAGAAGATGGAAGAAGTTATTGAATGAGTATAAGGTTGTCTCTAGTCAAAGTATCAATTATGAGAAGAGCCAAATCTATTTCTTTAATACTACTAGTGATTTGTAGCAGAACATTAAGACCATTTTGGGTTGTTCTTGTGCTCAACTTCCTTCTACCTACCTTGGGCTCCCTTTGATAGTGAAAAAAGTCACCCTAGTCTTTTGGAACTTGGTCTTGGAAAGGATTCAGAAGAAGCTGGTAGGTTGGAAAGGCAGACTCTTAAGTCAAGTTGGCAAATTTCAACTCCTCAAAGCTTCCCTCCAAGGTATTCATGTTTACTTCCTTAGTATTTTTAAAATTCCTAAGTTGTTAGCTGAGAAGTTTGAACAAATCCAGAGGAATTTCCTATGGATGGATGTTGAAGATAAAAAAAAGAATTGCTCTAGTTAACTGGGATAAGGTGTGTATTCCTAAAAATCAGGGGGTTTGGGAATTAGAAAAATCCACCTAATCAATAAGGCCTTAGTGGCTAAAGTTGGGGTATTATTATGAAGGCTAAGTATCTTAGGGGTATCTCATAAAGCAAATTTCTCTTAGAACCTAGCCTTCCTAAAGGTTCAATTATTTGGAATGAGGTCTTAAAGATTGGAGGTCTCCTCCAAAAAGGCATCAAATAGAAGTTGGGAAATGGTAGGAGCATTAGATTCTAGGAAGACAGATGGTTAGGGGATCTGAGCCTCTCATAGGTCTTCATTTTGGCCGATTGGTAGGACTAGCTAGTAATTTTTTTCGTACTTTGGTCTCTAACTATGTCCTTCAAGATGGTTCCCTGAATATTTGGAAGTGCTTATTTTATTTCTGCCTTAACCAAAATGATCTAATTCAACTAGCCATAGATCTTCAAAGAGATCTACACAAACAAAGGCTCCCTATTTTCCCCAAGGAAGATAGTATTATTTAGGAAAAAGATAAAAGAGAAACTTTCTCTGTCAAAACTAATTAGTCTATTGTTAGACCCTGGTGAAGACATATTTTGGAGCAAGATCTAGAACCACAAGTTGATCCCTAAAATAAACTTCTTTTGGTGGGTTACTAATCATAACAGAGTTCTCACCCTTGATAATATTCAAAGGAGGGGATTTCAACTCCCTAATAAGTGTATTATCATCCAAAAGGAGGAGGAATATATTTTTCACTTTCTTTTTCTTTGTGACTTTTCTAGGAACATTTGGGGTTGAGATATGCAAAACTTGAGGTTTTTTTGGCTTATGAATAATAATCTAAATACCTTTGTTAAGGAATGGTCTTCTTCATTCTCCAATCCAATGGTTAAGGATTTATGGAAAAAATTCCCCCCACCTTGGGTGGAGCATCTAGAAAGAGAGGAACAATAGAAAATTTAGGAATTCTTCTAGGACCTCTCTTTAAGTCTTTCATACTTTATTCAGACCTCTTTCTAAGATTATGTCCACTTGCAACATAAAAAATGTGGAAGTTTGTCTTAGCCATTTTGAGGCCAGTATTGTGAATAGGTGGGGTATTTCCAAGGACTTATCTAAAGTGGATATCTCTAAAAAGCTTTCTCAGGCTAATACTAGATGGAAACCCCCCCAATTCAGTTGGTGTAAGTTGAACTTTGATGGGGTAGCTAAAGGGAACCCTAGTCCAACCAACAGAGGGGGAGTTATCAAATCAGATAAGGGGGATTTCTTAGTTTCTTTTACGAGACAATTGGGTGTTAAATCCAACAATGAAGTAGAGGCTTTAGCCATGCTTTGGGGTGTCAAGTTGGCACTATTTATAGGTATTAGGAAACTTCATGTTGAAGGTGATTCTAAACTCATGGTGGATGTAGTCTTGGATAAAGCTCACCCTGGTTGGCAACTCATGGATATTGTCAATGATATTAAAGGTCTCCTCAGTGGGCTTGTGGAGCATGATTTTTTTTACATATTTAGATAAGGAAATAATATTTTTGATGCTATGGTCAAGTTTGGCATAAACAGTACCTCTTGGAGATGTTGGAGATAGATTGAGACTATCCCTACCTATATCTAGTCCTTAATAACCAAAGATGTTGATGGATCTCAATAATATTGGTTGTGGCTCTTGTATTTAAAGGTGGTCATTTTGCCTCCTTGGTCTAAGTCTCACCTCATCGGGATGGAATTAGCTAAGGAAGTAATTAAAATTTATAATTTAAAAGCTGGGAGTCAGCATGATAATGCTGACTAGACTACAAGCTAGTGGAGACAACATGCTAAAGCTAACTAGACTCTAGGGTGGAGGATTTGGAATGATAATGAGGTGACACATCAAGACAACCTGGTTAATTGTCAAGGGTGGTGGGCAAGATTTTTTCATCTGGCAGTGAGCAGTAGTGGGAAGTACATCTCGAGTATGCCCCATCATTTAAGATTACCTCATTTAGAGTCAGGTCATCATTACTTCACACCTGTGAGAGGGGAAGGATCAAGAACTTCTCATGCTGACTCTAACATTTGGGGAAACATGCATATTTTTAGAAGGCTTTATTTGGACAAGTTTGAGTATTCAGCTATGAATGTTTACTGCTTTCCCCCTCCACATTTGCATTTGATTTTGCTTCTCTCTATCAAGGGTAGAATTGCTGCTATGGGGGGTAATAGAGTTAGGATAGAGCCCATATCTTCTGAGGAGTTTAAACAGGAAGGCACCCTTTGGTATATATGTCAAGAAGGTGGTGTGACACCTTTTTTGAATCATTAAATAGTTATGATGAAAACTTATCCTGGTATTTTTTTGAGTCATGGCACCATCGGCATGTTCAACTCAGTGGGATTGGCTTTTAAGTGAAAAAGGAAGTTGTAGGCCAAGCTACCGATTTAACTAGAAAGAAGCTTTGCAAAAATAGAAAAGTTCTAGACATTGATAGCATGACAATCTTTTTCAAGGAAGGGGAGTCCCCAATTAAGGTCCAGGGTGGTTTTGAGAGGGAGGAATTGCCAAAACCCTGGGATAAGATATGTCTTATGATTATGAAGTATTTTACTTTGGAAGGGTAGTAAAGGTGCTACTTTCATTACCATTTTGCCCTGCTAAATCATTTTAGACATCAGATCTTGATCAACTTCCCCTTTTATTTATTGTCTTCTCTTGAAACCTTTGTTCATGAAGCTAAGGAAGCCCATGTAAAAAACCCTAAAAAATCTACCATTCCCCTCCATCAAGGTTTGATATTCCATTTGTATCATTTTCATTTAGCTCTCTATCCCCCAAAACCTATTAAATTCAGCCAGAATGAGGACTCCCTTAGCACTGTCAGTGAAAAGTATTGAAATCCCCGAGTGTTAAGGGTAAATTTAAAAAGCCTTAATCTTGCAAAAAGATGAATCTATTGCCCCTAATGGCCCTAGATCTAAATCTCCCTTAGACATGCCCTAGATTGAGGATATTGAATTTGGGGATAAACAAATGGGTTCTTCCTCTAAATCTAAACCCCCTTTAAAGCATTCTAATGGTAAAGTCACCCCTAAGCCTTAGAAAAAAAATCAAAGGCTCAAGAGGAAGCTATTTTTAGTCTTTGCAACCTCAAACAAGGAGAAAAATCCTCTATAAAAAGGATTATGGAAGGGGATTTGGATCAATCTAGCAAGAAAGCTAAAGGGTTCGATGTTGGGGAAGGTGTAAAGTATGTTTTTGAGGAAACAAACCTTGTGGATATGGCCTTGTTTGTTCCATCCACTACTAATCAACCAGTGTTGAAAGATAAAGGAAAAGTTGAGGTTGTTGGTGCTAAAGATAAGAAAACCTTGAATGTGAGAAGGTCAAGTCATATAGCTAACATTCAGACTCCTAGCCAAAAAGGGATTAATGTTTCTAGTGACTTTTAGTAAGAGGAGGAGGAAAATTTGGAAGAGGAGGACAATGGCACCCTGAGGTTTCTATCCAAGGGGAAGAGGATAATAGCTTGTTCCTAGAAATGAATGAACCTTATTCTGAGGAGGATGTGGATGTTTAGGAGCAACCTGTGGGTGAGTAGAGGTGTGACCTATGTGAGAAGACTGATAAAGAGGTGTCTGCCCTTAAAGCTAAGGTGACTGAGCTTAAGAACAACCAGAAGGTGATGGCACACTTTAGTACTAAATTCATGCATTGTTCAGCTACTACCCTCTTTGTGCTATAGGACCTCGAGTTAAAGAAATAGTGGATTGGTACTGACTGTATGGGTCAATATGAGGAAATGTATAAATTCCTCACTGAAGACTAGGCCAAAATTTGCCCCTAATTTCTTTTATTCTTTTTGTTTCTTCTAGTTTTTTATTAAGTGTTGTATGAACTCTATTTTTGAGTTTTGTTGTTAATCTACTATTGAAGCATTGTTTCTAGCCATTTGGGGCTCTTTTTTTTGTACCTTTGGGGCAGCTTTTGTAAAGGGATCTAGACCCTCTTTTCCATCTTACTTACTCAAAAACAAAATGATATACATGGGGAAAACACTTTAGGGAGAAAAACCCCACTCTCCAGAACACCAACCAATTGTATTATTAGCAATAAAGGATACAATAGAATATCCAAGTACATTCCCTTATTGGAGTAATCACCAACTTTAGATATGGAGTAATTCTAGTAGAATAATGGTCTCTACAAATGTACTATGAAACCTCAATCTCTAGTATCTAATAAATAGAAGATCTGATACATCAAACCAAAACTGGTAAACCATAAACCATGGTCTAATACCATAACCCAAAAATGGTGCTCAAACCTAAGGCTTAAATTCCAATGCCCGCTTCCAATGATGAGTCAACATACTAAACATAGTAGATGGTCTTACATTATCATAACCCTAAATAAATCTATCATAATCCACTCACTAGATTGAGTGCTCTATTTTGGATCCATAATATCCTCAAAATATTCTCTTTGACATGTCATAACATGTGTAATAAATTTAGTCAAGATTCCTACTCAATAATGTGACTCCCCTAAAATTATGCTTTGTATCTCTTACATTATTTTCTTCATCATAGATTCTCTGACACATCCTTCATGATTATATATTCTCTTACACACGGTTACATACATTATAATGAGGCATAAACATGGCATTATGTCCAACTAATAAGTGGTACACCCTTTTCCATGAGGTCTCACAAATAATAAATATTTAAATAATTAAACATTAGCATTGCAAGGTATATGACACACATATCCCAAAATTCTCCCACTTGGTGTACACCTTACAAGAGCAAAGGGAGTACCAACACTATCAACTAATTGTTATGGGTTAGGAGACCCATAGACTCCTTCACCAGATAAAATTTTCTATGCTCATCTGTTTTATCAATGCATCTACAACATTCATCAAAGTATCAACCTTCTCCAGCATCACCCTACCATTCCCTACCATGTCTTGAACAAAATGGTACTAGACATAAATAATTTTTGTCCTCACATGAAAGGTTAAATCCTTTGCCAAATAGATGGCACTATGATTGTCACACCAAATTATAATAGATCTCTAACTCATCCCCATATCTAAACATAGTCTTTGAATATAAATGGCCTCCTTATAGGCCTGAGTAACTACCATATACTTAGCCTCATTATTGGACAAATAACCCACAAACTATCACTTTCTTATCCAGCTAATCTCACCACCAAACAAGTTAAAAAATACCCACTAGTAGATCTTATGTTGCCAATATCTCTTGTCTAATCAAAATCCACATATCCATGAGTATCCACTAAGTGCTAGTCCTTTAAAATATGACCAAGATAGTATATGGAGTACTCATAATTACCTTGAAATTATGAAAATATCCTCTTCACTACAACCTAATACTCACATCTAGGATTCCCTATGAAATGGCTCAAGACTCCCACTACTTGGGCAATGTCTGGTCTAGTGTAGATCATAGAATACATCAAACTACCAACCGTAGTAGCATAAGGAACATGAGCCATATCCTCCATCACTATGAGTGTCTAAGAACATAATTTCTCACTTGAAATCTTAGTTCCCATTAAATAGGAACACTCAATGGTCTACTATCTACCATGTTAAAATACTATAGAAAGAGTTTGCATACTTACTCTAGCCTGACCAAAGGTTTTTTGTTCACTCTCTCTTTTGATATCCATACCTAAGATGTACTTAGAAGCCCCCAAGTTATTCATATCAAACTATACAAGAAGTTGAGACTTCAAGTCCCTAATTATATCCTTATTGATACATAAAAACAACATATTGTCTATGTACAAAGTGATGACAAGGAAACAATCACCATCCTATTTGTTGTAAACATAATGATCTAATTTGGACATTAGAAATCCTAGTCCCAACACAAATAAATCAAATTTCTAGTATCACATTTTGGGAGACTATTTGAGAACATACAAAGAGTTTTTTAATCTACAATCTAATGACTCGTTACCTTTTTCAACATAGTTCTCTAGTTGTGTCATATAAATTTCCCCCTCTAAGTCACCATGTAGGAAACTTGTTTTCACATCTATCTATTCTATATATCTAAATAAAAATATTTTATAATAAATAGAAAGAACTTGATAGATGATATCTTAGAAACTATAGAAAAATCTCACCAAAGTCTATCCCCTCAACCTAGGAATATCCTTTCATAACCAACCTTTCCTTGTACATCTCAATGCTTCCACAAGAGATGAACTTATTTTTGAACACCCATTTGCAACCAATGACCTTACATCCTTCACATAGCTAAACCAAGTTCCATGTATCATTATTTTTAATTGAAACCATCTCCTCATCCATGGTTGAGCTCTAGGACTTAGAATCATCCATTTCTATTGCCTCTTTAACTATTCTAGGCTCATTAGTGTTACTCAATAAAGAAAAAATACATATAACATCAAGTGGGATATACCTATATAGTTGGCTCCTTTACTGAGTAGACCTCAAAATCTAGGGTGGGGGTTCTAATTCTTCTTCTTCTAAACTCTCTAAGCTCTCCTCCTCATTAGGTCCATCATGAATTTCTGGTTCATTTTTTAGTTCAACCTTTTGAGTCTTTGGCTATAGCTAAACAAGTGACTTATCATCTTCCTTTGGATATACAACTATAGGAAAAGGATTAATCTATCTAAATATCACATTTAAACTATATAAAATTCTCTCATCTATAGAACCCTAAATCTTGTACCCTTTCACACTGACACCATAGTGAATGAAGATACACCTAACTACCTTATTATCTAACTTTGATTGTTTCTCCCTATGCACATGAGAATATTCCTTGCAACCAAATATATTAAGATGTTGAAGTGAGGGGTTTGTTCCCATCCAAACCTCCATAGTCTTATCCATAAGTTTTAATGTAGGAGACATATTAATCAATTAACATGCAATAGAAACCACTTTTGCCTAGAAATTTTCTCCAATCCAACCCCACTAAGCATACTCGTAGTCATCTCCATCAATGTCCTATTCATGTGACTTAAAAATCTATTATGTTGAGGGGTGTATGGATTTGTCTTATGTCTCAATACCATTATCCTTACAAAAATTTTCAAACTTTATAAAACAAAACTCACCATCATTGTCAATCCTCAACACCTTAATCTTTCTAACAGCCTAATTTTTCAATAGATCCTTAAACCCCTAAATTGACTAAAGACCTCATATTTAATTTTAATAAAGTATACTTGTGTCCTTCTAGAATAATCATCAATGAATGATACATAATACAAAGATTTTTTTATTGCATAACATTTACAAATACTCTGCTCATATGAGTACCAACATGCGAACAATACAATCTCTTGTGAGCACTTAGTAGAGACTAATACAATTTATTTATGAGAAAACAAACTAGAAATCACCCATGGAATACCAAGATTAACTACTTAGAAATTCACTCTATTTAGAAACCACATCCACATTGGAAGCCAACTATGGAAGATGAAGAGTCACAACTTAGAATTCCACATTAGATGTCCCTATGGGGATTTGAACATGGGTCTCCATAATGAGGACCCAACATTTTAAGCAATTTATCTCAACCCCTTGGACTAAATAATACAAATATTTAGATAATAGGGGAACATTAATAGAATCAAATACAACAAAATTAATCAATTGCAACAACCTAGAAGATTAATGAGATTTAGAATAAAACTAAACATTATTTTTCTTTCCATATATGCAATGTTCATAGAAATAAAATTCAAGAGAATAATATATCAACCCCTCAACAAGATATTTGTGTTTCAAGGTCTGTATTCCTTTCTCACCTATATATCCAATCTACTAGTGCCATAACATTGTCTTCTCAATGAGTAATTTTCTCTCTAAGGTAAGAGTGTGCTTAGGAAACTAGAATGCATGGATATCATAACTAGAAACATGTCTCTCTATTATTGGTTTTGATGATGAAGATGTAGACTTGTAGATCTCTTCACCATAATAGTTTTAGAATAATTACATTAAATATAGTGCTAACATCAAACTAAAAGAGACTACCAACATGAAGTCCTGTAGCAAACACCATAGCTCCTCTAACCATATTACACCCTCCACTATTGAAGATGACCTACATGCCCACACCATTAAGTTTGATCACTAATAAAATATTCCATGTCAAACCCATACATGAAAAATTCCATTAATCCCTTTCACTTTACCTTCAAGGAATCTAATCAAGACTCTACCACAACCAATAATGTTGAGATGAGAGTTTTCATTGAGGTACACATTCCCACCATCATATTTATCATACACTAAAAAACACTCCTAATGGGGAGTCATGTGGAAGGAATCTCTAGAATAAATCTACCATGTACCCTCAGATGCATTCATTTCCAAGGCCATGACAAAGGCATCTCTTGCATCATTCTAATAATAATTACTAGACTCGTCATTAAAATTATTTTTTTCTTTTTCTCCCCCTTGTAGTCTCTTTTGAAGTGCCTGGTCTTGCTATAGTTTTAACATTTTTCCTTGGAATTTCCAAGAGACTTAAATCTCCCCTAAGATTTGGATCTACCATTTTCCCTCTTCTTATCCTTCTTCTATCCTTTCTTTTTTGATCTTCAATTAATATCCAAGGCCTCCTTAGTATATTCTATAGCTTTCCACCCCATCTCCTCTAAGAGTAAAGAAAACATGACCTCATCAAGCACCAATTTTTTTGTAGTGATTCCCATTACCATCACCAAGTTGCCTTATGACTCTACCAAATAACATAAAAGGGTCATGCATCGATCCTCCTCTTCCATCTCCATTCCTACAAAGAGAAACTAGGTCACAATTGTATTGAACACATTTAGATGCACAACCACAAAATCATCATCACTCATCCTCAAAGTGTACAACTTCCACAAAAAAATCTTAATAACCAAGGACATAGCATAGTACAAATCCCCCAATTTTTTCCAAAGGCTTGAGAAATGGCTTGTTCACATACATTTAATTCCACCAAATTTGCTAAGAAAATCCTAATGAGGCTTCTCATATTTTTATCCAATACATCACAGTCATCTTGTGACATTGCATGTAGTTTTTCTTTGGATATTATAGCCTATAAATCTAGATCTATGAGCAAATCCTCCATCTTGAGCTTCCACAACTCAAATTTAGTCCCATTAAATCTCCATTTTCAATCTTGACATGCTTGTCATCTTTCTTGAAACAAGATCTCCTATATAGATGCTCCCACTCAAACCAAGATTAGTCTAAAAAACCTCTTTCCTACCACCTAAGACCCAAGTTGATTAGACTTTAATACCAAAAGAAAGGAATCAAAGGCGCGGGAATATTTCCTATGCTAATCTATGAGAGAAATGTGTTTAAAAACACAATCTAATTAATTTCAAGAAATAAATAACACAAAGAAGTATGCACCATAACACAATGTTGTATTTGGGGAAAACCCTTTCAAGATAAAAAATCCACACTCCAAAACATGAACCAATTGAGGTTGCAATATAATATCCAAGAAAATGCTCTTATAAGAGTAATCACCAAATTTAGATGTATTTCTGGCAACATAATGGTACTACAAATATACTATGAAACCTCCATCTCTAGCATTCAACATATAGGAGATCTGATACTTGAAACCACAGGTGTTAAACCATAAACCATAGTCCAATAACATGAACCAAAAATGACACCCAAATATAAGGCCTAAATTCTAATTCCCACCTCTCATGATGAGTTAACATGCTAAACGTAGTAGATTCTCTTACATTTTCATAACCCTCAATAACTTCATCATAATCCACTCACCAAATTAGGTGATCCATTTTGGTTCCATAATGTCCCTCAAAAGATGCTCTATGATGCACCATAACATGCATCATGAAGTTGGTAAAGATCCCTAGTCAACAAAGTAACTCCCCTACAAGCATTCTCTTACACATCATTATACCTCTTACACCACTATTTTTTTCATATATGCTCTTACACATCCTTCATGACAAGATATTCTCTTATAGATGTTATAATAAGGCATACACATGACATAATGGTTGTCATATTGTAAGTGGGATGCCCATAAGGGCTCACAAATAATAAATAATAATAATAAATTGAACATTAGGTTTGCAAGGTATATGACATGCCTATTCCAACAATAAGAATCATCAAAATGAAATATAAACACTTGGGTATTAACAAGGTTTATTACAAGGGGTCCTAGTCCACTCATAGACTAAGACAATCTATATAACTAGTAATCACGATCAAGTTCGCATTACCTCACAAGATGAAGTGTGAAGGGTAATTAGGGTTCTTGACTTATCTCTCATTCTTCCATTGACCAACCTCTAAGTATACCTACAAACTCAATGAGTACATCATATTCTTTGAGAATAGATAGTCAAAGGAATATGATTATAATTACACTATTCATCCACAATAATCAAGAACCATCATGCACACTATAATTATAATTCATCACCAGAATAATATTGGAATCATAGATTAGCACAATTAAATACTATTGTATACATTCATGCATTAACCAATATCAATTCTTTTTAATTTACCATAAAACATCGTTCACATTTAAATCATAACTTTAATATTTTAATAAAATCATATTGATGTTCCAACATTAAAATCAATGTCTCCACAACATTTATTACCCATTTAAACCATACTCAAATCAATTTAACATTTAAATTCACATTAAAGCTCTAATGTGGAGATTAGGGTTAGTAATCACATGTAAGCATATCTAAACATATTAATTCAAATCAACTTAGCATGAATATATGCTACCATCTAAGCATCGTAAGAAGAATCGAATCATCATAAAGACCTAATCATATAATTTATCATCTCAAAAATCTATTAGGTCAAAATCATGATTATAAACAAACTTACTCTTAAGGAAGGTGCCCACATAGACATAATGCACATTTGATTAAAACTTACCAAGTAAGTTAGAAAAATTTTGATATTAAAACTTGGTATTGGGAAACACTATCAACATGAAACCCACAAATCAAGAGTTAGAAATATAGACAAACATTGATGTTCCAGAATTAGCTAGAGTTATCAAAGTCATTAAGCACATAGAGTTTGGCTTGGACTATAAACACAAAGGGAGTAGAAAAGGTCTGAAAAAGAACTTGAAATAGGGAAAAATACATTTTTTTCAAGTGTAGAATGAAGTTACTAGGTATAGGCATTTAATTTCTTCAAAGATTATCTATTTTGATAGGTGTGTCATACACCCTGCAACCCCAACAACTAATTTTTTATTATTTATTATTTACTTTTAAGTGCTCATGGAAAAGGCCCTTCTCTTTGTTTTGGAATTATGTGCCATGTATATCATAATGTATGTCATGTGTAAGAAGTTGTCAAAGCATCTAATGTCCTAGACATGTGTAAGAACATCTTACAACATTTTAAGATGTGTAAGAGATCTTATGATGATCGTATGATGTGTAAGAGCATGTAAGAGGGAGGTTACATAATGGACTTGAATTGTTGACAAACTTATCAAATCTAAATATAATGTATCATAAGAAATATTCAAATGGAAATAATGGATCCAAAATGGTACTTGAACTTGAGGAGGTGATTATGACATGTTATGACAAATGTAAGAGAATATGTTAAAAATAACCGAGGGTTTCCTTTGGAATAGAGCATTGGAATTTGAGACCTTGACTTGGGTGCCATATTTATTTCATGGTTTTGGCCAGTTGATTGTGGTTTATCATTCATGGTTTCTTGATTTACTTTTCTTGTATATTGGTGCTTGGCATGGTGATGTAGTTGTTGTCGATGAGGATTGCACCCTTATGCAAAGCTGTGACACTCTGCAATCCTTCAAAACATGGGGACAAACTCAGGCTGTGGGTGACCTATAATGAGTTTGAACCTCCAGATTGTGGGCTAGTTCCCTTAAAATATTCTATTGGAATGTATGATTTTCTATTTTGTAAAAAGCTAAGAATGAAACTATAAGGAAATGAAACTGTAAAATTTGGTGATGCACCTAATATGGATAAAAAATATGCAATCTAGTTCATAATATAACTCAGAAATCTGACTCATACAATCCAATCTTGGCACAAATATCACAAAAGTATTTCTAAGGAATGCTTGAAAATAGGCTTTTTATGAAGGAAAAGGACTTCTCGCAACACAAAAGGATTATTTTCATTAACACAACCTAAGATCTACAATAACACTATGCTTAAAACTGCAAGCAAATGCGAGACAATAATTTCAAAGGTTTAATAATTAAACATAGTAAAACTTCATCAAATCACTTCATACAATTAGCATTAAATGGAAAGGTAAATACTTGATTTCAAAGAATAAAGGAAATATTGTAAGAGAGACAAAAATGGAACCTGTAACTTGTTGATCTCTATAAAACTATCAAAAATGAGCTACAAAACCTCTTTCTCTCTCAAAGTGTATAAGAGCAAAAAGGCAAGAACTAGAAAAAACAAGCTTTTGCTTTACAATATATAGCTTTGCTCTCACTAAGAGGCATGCAAAAATGAACTGTAGCTAGTTGCCTCAAAAAATAAGTCCTCCAAAGTGATCCACGAGCAAACTGAAAAATCCCCAAAAATAAGGGCTCAAACTACCACAAATCGAGCAAAAATAGCTCCAATCTGGACCTCTCCATGTGCTTCACCAAAAAGTTGACCAAGAACCCTAAAATTGCTCCTCAAATCATGCAAGAAACCCCTAGATGGCCTAGTTAACTCAACTTATCAATTTTCATGATTTTGCTTTTGCAAAATTGATTGTGAGTAAATAATAAAGTAATTAAAATAATTACTCTATTATTGGTTACAACTTGTACTAACTTTGATTTTACATTTTGTGAAAAATAATAAAGTAATTTGAAAAATATTCTTTATTATTTTTTTCCAATTGATTTATTTGTAAAATCGTGCATGATAAAAAGAACAATAGAACTCCTTATCTCTCCAATTACACTTGCCTAATTTGTATGATTTGATCAAAAATAGGACTTAGAGAAAAATACAATCCCCTTATAGAACCTTGTGAGAAAATATATCTAATTGCATGTCAATGTGCCTTAAGGGAAAAATATACCCTTATCACTCCAATTACATTGTCAAAATGCATGAAAAATTAAGGCCTTACAGACAAACCCTTATAACTCCATATTTGTATCAAAAGAAAGTAAACATCTAACTCTCTCTACCTTATCACTCCAATTATAATGCAAAGTGGCCTTACTGCCATATTATCTTCACCATGCAAAACCAAAACCTAAGTCTTCATATCACCTTGCCATATGTATTATTTTGCCAAATATACCTTATTATCTCCATACTTCCTTCATGCAAAATATATTCTCTTTGTCACCTAATCTGCCACCTTGTCAACTCAAACTGTCTTTGTCTTCATGTATATCTTTGACTTTTTGATGATAATATTATCAGGCATAAAATCATTTCTTTTGACCATATTCGGTCATCCTGCATGACACATGTATTATGAAGGCAATCTTGTCTTATCTATAAGCACATGATGATAAGGAACATCTTCAACCATGCAATGTCAACCACAAGGTAATAGAGTTTGGTTTGAAGTTTACAAGGTATGAACAATACTCTTCAATGATTTCGACCACCATTTGACCTTTAGAAATAAAGGGAAGAAACACATCTATCAGCCACTCTTGACAATGATCATTAGGAAACTCCACCTTAAGTTTTGACCCTGTTGGCATTAGATAAGGTAATTATATCTTTTGAGAAGTCAAAATGAACAAAATAGAAAGGAAGCTTCAACAAAAGGGATGAAGAAACCCTAAAATAAAGTCATTTTCATTTTCTTCTATCTGTCGACTGCCGTTCTACTCTGCAACTCCTTTGATATCTAGGGTTTCTTCAGGTTTTTTGGCTTCTCCTCTTGGCCTTTCTCTGTCGAACTCCATTATTTCTTGCATTTCCTGAGTGAAAGAGGCTGGAAGTGGTAAGTGTATGGTATTTTGATTTCATACTGGTATTTCTTTCATTTCTGAGGCTTCTTGATCTTAATGGTCACGACCATGGCATTTACCATCATCTCTATATATTAGAAGGTAAAATCTTTGCTCTTCTTTACTATAAGTACTTGAAAATCTTTGCATACTTCAAAAAAGAAACAAGGGTTTCATTTTTATCATCTGGGCATTGTTAATACTCCTCTCTTTCTGTATGGTCGCGGCCATTATCATTTTCTATAGCATATTCTTGATTTTCTGACATGAAATTTGAAGGGTTTTCAAATTACATGATGAGGGTTTCTTCAAAATTGCATATAAATGCAATCCATATGCAGGACCATACTAGAAAACACTTGTATTCATCTTCCTTCGACTATCTCTGCAAAAAATGAGAAAAGGGCTTCTTGACTGCAACAAGGGTTTTCTTAAAAATGCATATCATTTGCCATTTTCAGGCATGACCATGATAGAAATGAACTCTAACTCCTTTCTTTTCTTGTAATGTTTTTCAAAAAAATGTATTGGGGTTTCATGAAAAAATATGTGGGTATTTCAGATAACCCCTCTTTCAGGCACGACCATACTATCAAAATACTTCTAAAACTCTCCTTTCACTATGCAGAAAAAGAAAACAAGGGTTTTTTATAGAAAAATGAGGGTTTCATCTTTTATCATTTGGATATCACTTTTCAAGCATAAATTTTGCTCCTCCCTTCATGGCTATGTCAGAAACATACACTGTAACTATTCTTTTCTTCTTGCTACAAAATGATATAAGGGTCTATTGAAAAAATTCTGAGCAAGGGTTTATAAAAAAATATTTATCCTTCTGGATATCTTTTTCTGATATCCTTCCATTGTATTGTCTGTAGCATTCTTTTTCTGAAAAAAGACCTGTACTATTTCACTTTCTTGAGCATAGATTTTGGTTTGTCATTTCACTTTTCTCTGGCCTAAACTGGTCAACTGCCAGATACTTTTTAACACAAAATTACTTCAGGTTTGATTGCACTCTTCTTGACAGATTTACACTTTGTATAATGTAAGTAATGTCTGTAACTTACCAACTTGAAACTATGTCTTTGTACTTTATCCTTCTGTGCATTCAGAAGCTCCTGTAGCAAGTTTAGTATGTCACATATCTTCTCTTTTGAACATGGCATATGCTTGCCATCACTGTGTCAGTCAGAAATCATGATCTATGATCAATGAATAGTTAACACCAAAATGTATGAATAATTACACTTGACTGTCACTAGTCAGAGGTAATTTATCATTCTATCAGAGAAATAAAGATAATACTTGATGATTTCCTGAAACTGTATTAGTCATTTGATCCTTTCTTGATGTATCTATTTCAAATATCACTAATGACTGCCTGTCAGAAGCTCTCTATGATAAACTTTGTTTGGTTTTGTCTTTCTACAGGCAAGGACTGTATGATGATTCCATGAAATTGTATTAGTCATTTGATCCTTTCTTGATGTATCTATTTCAAATATCACTGATGACTGCCTATCAGAAGCTCTCTATGATAAACTTTGTTTGGTTTTGTCTCTCTAGAGGCATGGACTGTATCATTTGTCTTAGCTGTACCTGATCATTATGAACATCTGCACATGACCTTTTGCTCACTGTCCTTTATAATCAGATAATACCTTTGATGTTTGTCTCTTATAACTCATGTATACAAATCTATCTCCTGTAAGCATTATTCTGTAAATTCTTTCTCATCATGTAACAATGGAAACACTTATATGACTGATAAAGTCAATGACATACATAAGTGTGACCTGAGACTTGTCTCCAATTGTTGTATAAAAAATGATGGCTCATGTAGCCTATTCTTTCTATTTGATATGTAACTTAGACTTGATTGAAATATATGTCTTTCTATCCTTGATTTGTTCTTTCAGTACTGCTCTTTGTGTATCCATAGATGGCATAAGACTGTCATAAAAAAAATCATACATCATTAATGATAAAGAAAGTAGAACAGTACCTTGTTTCTTGAATATCATGGAGTTTGATCACTGATGAGCTATTAGATATAGCATAACATGTAATGGTATCATGCTAGGCTCAACCCTTGTGGGAGCTACATTTTCTCCACTTATTATTTTGTCTTCAAATCAGCAACATTACTTTTCCTATACTTGCACAGTGAACAAATAAGTTAGCATAAAAGATATACATGGTGGTATTGATTAGTCTTCTTTATGATATTCTGACTTGTAGCACATGTCTAATCTAATCTTTCATATGAAATGCATGATGTGATAAATTGATATTGTTGTAAATATGTGCCTAAGTGGGTTGTCATTGATGTCAACATATCCTTGTTGCCATTGGTGTCAACTATATCCTATTTTGATGTCTGCATAGAAGACCAGACTATTGAGGATATTGAAAAAATTAATGATAATCAATGCATGCGGATCATGTGACTGTGTAGAGGATTATCAGAGATTGCTTCAGTTAAGATTTGAGAAGTCCGCATGAAGATATGAAGGAGATATGGCCATCTGAGCAGAACTAGTTCCTACAATACTCAGGAAAGATAGAGTGATAGGAAAGAGGTCCGGATTTCTCTAAAAATATAAACTTATGATCTATGGACCTGAAGGCATGTTTGGGAAATCAATGTGTATCATCAACATTAGTGGTTCATGGTTTGGAGGTCCGCAAGCTATCCTTCCCGTCTGACAGTCATGGCAGAGAGTGTTCTTGAGGTTCTAGAGGAAGATTCAAATGTTTCTAGTAGTTTGGTTTAGAATGGATGTTATTGGTAAATTCAATTTGCTTTTGGAGGTCTTTGGATCGTATGGCTACTATGTTAGAGGTACGCATTGAAGTTTGAGCTTGTTGATTAAAGATTTCTTCTTTGAGCTTGATGTTCCTCCCAATCTTGGCCGACCAGATGTTCCTAGCCTATTGCGGATGCCTTAAAAACATTTTTATGAAGTGTGGAGTGGTTGTAGAAGTAGATTCAAGTCTTAGTTATGTTTGGCCAACAGTGTGATGATCCGTGTCAAATTTAGCTGACCTTGTTGATCATTCCAAGGTTGATGAAGTATATAAATACTTGTTGAAGAGGTATTGAAATCATCCTTGTGCAAAACAGATAAAATCCAAAGAAAGGATCAGGAGTAGAGAAAAGAAGAAAATGAGGGAGAGTAGTTTAGAGTGTGAACAAGAGTTTGAGGCAAAGCAAAATTTCTTGAGAATTCATTGAAACTAAATCAGGCATGAAGTAGATGTTATTTCTCAGTTAATTCTTTCTAATTAAATTTTGTAGGCAGTGAGCCTCTCTTTTGAGCAGTGAGCTCTGGGCAGTGCACCCAAAGGCATGTGCCTTCTATTTTACTAAGTACTTTTAACAAGTAACACATTTTGTGGGTTAATCCCCACCGTGGTTTTTCCCTTAACCGGGTTTCCATGTTAGAATATTGGTGTCAAGTGTGTTGATTATGTTTGTGCTCTTATGTTGTTGATTTATGCTTTAATGTTTACATCACTAATTTGATAGTAAGATAATAAAGAAGGTTAAAGGTAGAAAAGGTTTTATTGTGGGACAATTGATTCACCCCCCCTCTCAGTTGTCTAATTCCAACAATTGGTATCAGAGCCAGATCCTCTCATAAAAGCCTAACTGCTTGAGGAGATCTAGGATGTCGACCTACAAGAAGGATAGTCCAATATTTGATGGAACAAATTATTCTGTTTGGAAAAATCGCATGGAGTGCCATTTGCAATGCATGGGTGACACCTATTGGGAAATAACCAGTGTTGAGTATAAACCTCTAGAGAAAGGTCCTTCAACTCCTGATCAAGTCAAAGATGCTGAAAATAATCTTCGACCTAAAGAAGCCTTATTGAGTGCCCCGACTAATTCAAAAATGACAAATTTCTTTGGTCTAAAAACTACTTATCAAATCTAGAAAAGTTGGAGTATCTGTATGAAGGTGATAAATATGTCAAATGTGCAAAGCTGTAAAGTTTGAGAGGAAAATTTGAAGCTATGAGGATGAGAAAAGATGAAAACATCACAATCTACATGCAAAAGATAAATGAACTTGTGTGTGGCATCAGGTGTGCTAGTGGAACTTTGGAAGAATCAGAAATTGTATCAAAAGTACTATGATCTTTACCAGATTCATACAAACATAGCTGTAGAAGAGATCAGGACAGTCTGAGAGGTTACAAGAGATCATGTGGTTGGCAAAATTTTAGCTTTCGAATTAAGTGAGTTTGGTGATTCTCTTCCCAAGTCTGAATTTGCATTTAAGGCCATTGTGTATAGAAAACAAAGATATGATCCAGGTGAAATCTCTTCTGCAAGATCAAATAGATTTGTAAAGACATGAAAGGATCTTGAAGATGTTGAAATAGAAACAGTAGATCTTGAAGCTCTTATTGCTAGAAGAATGCTAAGAGGATCCGGTAAGTATGAAGGAAAATTACCACTCAAATGCTTTGCTTGTATTAAGATTGGTCATTTTGCCTCAAGATGTCTAGAAAGGTTTTCAAAACCAAACCCTAATAGGTATAAAGGTTAGAAGAAATGTTACTATGTCCAAGAAAATGGAGAAGGGGTAACATATGATGAATCTGATCATGGAGGCTCCTCTGAAAATGATTGGGTGTTTATTGCTATCAAAGGAGAAGTTCTGGTGTCTACTGAATCTACTAGTTGTGAGAGTATGGAAAGTGCCCTGGTTGCTCAGGTTATTGAAAAGGATAAATGGGTGATTGATAGTGGATGTTCTCATCACATGACTGGTGACAAGAGTTTGTGAACTTTGAAAACTAGGAAGGAGGACTTGTGAAATTTGGAGACAACTTAGCTGGTAGAATTCGTGGCAAAGGATCCATCTCTTTTGATGGCAAGAATAGCACCAATGATGTTCTATATGTGGAAGGACTGAAACATAATCTTCTTAGTGTTAGATAGTTGGTTGACAAGGGTTATGATCCTCAGTTCAAGGATGGAAAATGTTGAATCTTGGAAAGCTCTAGAACTGAAATTGCATCTGGTAGTCAAACGAGAGGTAACATCTTTCAATTAAGTAGTTCTGGGAAAAGTTGTTTGATTGCTTAGACAGATCAAAGTTGGCTATGGCATAGGAGGATGTGTCATGTGAATTTTGACAACATTGTTAAAATAAGTTCCACTCAAGCTGTAAGAGATCTTCCAAGACTTGTCAAACCTAATAACATATGTAGAGAATGTCAATTGGGCAAACAGAACAAAATTTCATTCAAGAGTAAGGAATAAGGTTCAAGTGAGAGATTGGACCTAGTACATAATGATCTTTGTGGTCCTGCTAGAATTAGAAGTGTGCAAGGAGATAGATATTTCATGTTGCTAAGTGATGATTACTCTTGGATGATGTGGGTAACTTTTCTAAGAGAAAAATCAGAAGCCTTGAAAAGTTTAAGGTGTTCAAGATGATGGTTGAAAATGAGATTGTTGGGAAATTAAAGTGTCTGAGATCTGACAAAGGTGGAGAATTTACCTCCGATGAGTTTGATGCTTTCTATGAAAAGTATGGAATAAAAAGACAATTATCTACTCCTAGGACTCATCAGTAAAATAGAATTGTGGAAAGAAAGAACTGAACCATTCAAGAAGCTGCCTGAACCATGATGATGGAAACAAATGTTCCTTAAGTTTATTGGAGAGAAGTCGTGAGTATTGTTGTCTACACTCTTAACCAGGTGTAGATAAAAGGAAATTTTGGTAAGACTCCTTTTGAACTTTGGTTTGGTCATCCTCCTACTATTAGATACTTCAGATTCTTTGGTAGTAAATGTTATATCAAAAGAGATGAGGACTTAGGTAAGTTTGAGGCAAGAAGTGATGAAGGAATATTTTTGGGATACTCAACTCAAAGTAAGGCCTACCAGTGCTTCAATAAAAGATTGAAGAAGATTGTTGAAAGTGCGAATGTTAAAGTTGACGAAAGCAAAGAAGGACATTCTAGGTACTCCGGATATGATTCAGATGATCAAGATGAAAGTCAAAATCAAGGAAGGCAAGTTCAAGCTCAAACCTAGATTCAGTTTGAATCGGTGACTCCAGAGGTTAACATAGATGATGAGGAACAAGTTCAAGAAACAAAACCTCAAACAATCTCCAAAAATCCTAGGTATGTAAGGTTAAATCATCCTAAAGATTAGATCATAGGAGATAAGAGTAAAGGTGTTTGAACTAGGAGAAAAATGTCTGAAGATCAATAAGAGATTTGTTTGATTTAAAGGATTGAACCTAAATCAGTAAGTGAAGCATAAAATGATGAAAACTGGGTCAAAGCAATGGAAGAGGAATTGATGCAAATTGAAAAGAATCACACATGGGATCTAGTTCCTAGACCTGAGGACAAAAATGTGATTGCAACCAAATGGGTCTTCTGGAATAAACTGAATGAAGATGGTGAGGTGGTAAGGAATAACGCAAGTTTGCTATGTAAAGGCTACTCTCAAGTAGAAGGAATTGATTTTGAAGAAACTTTTGCTCCGGTGGCAAGAATAGAGGTATTTAGATTATTTCTTGCATTTGCTTCCTTCAAAGATTTTAAAGTATATCAAATGGATGTGAAATCAGTATTTCTGAATGGAGATTTGGAGGAAGAAGTCTACATTGAGTAACCAGAAGGATTTTAGTTGTCTGATCAGGGAGATATGGTTTGTAGATTGAGAAAAGCCTTGTATGGACCCAAGTAAGCTCCAAGAGCCTGGTATGCCAGATTGGATAAGCATTTTCTTAAGCTAGGATTTAGCAAAGGTACTGCTGATAGTAATCTCTACTTCAAAATTGATCATGAGGACATTCTAATTGTTGAAGATTTTGTTGATGATATCATTTTTGGTGGAAATGAATGCATGTGTAAAGCATTTGTTGACCAGATAAAAAGTGAGTTTGACATGTCAATGTTTGGTGAGATGAATTTCTTCCTAGGTCTGCAAATTGTTCAATCAGATAAAGGTGTCTTCATATCTCAGTCCATGTATGTAAAAGAATTGCTAAAAAATTTTGGAATGGAAGACTCAAATCCAGTAGGCACACCTATGGTAACCAAATGCAAGCTAAGTAAAGATGATGACTCTCCCAAGGAAAATCAGAAAAGATATAGATCAATGATTGGAGGATTGCTTTATTTAATATAGACCTGACCTGACATCATGAATGCAGTTGGACTTGTTACCAGATTTCAAGCTGATCCAAAATAATCCCATGTTATGGCAGTCAAAAGAATTTTTAGATATCTCAAGGGGACAATTGATTATGGACTGTGGTATCCAAAGGACAATAACTTCACTCTTCATGCATATACAGATGCTGATTGGGCAAGAGATGTGGATGATAGAAAAAGTACTAATGGTGGTGCATTCTTCTTGGGGAGAAGATTGGTCTCTTGGATAAGCAAAAGGCAAGAGGCAATATCTTTGTCTACTATAGAAGTAGAGTACATAGCAGCAAAAAATAATTGCACTTAGGTTTTATGGATGAAGCAAATGTTGAAAGACATCAAGCAAATGTTGAAAGACATCAGAATTGGGTTTGAGGAGCTAGTCACAATTTTTTGTGATAATTCTAGTGCAATAAGCATCTCAAAAAATCCGGTATTGCATTCAAAGACAAAGCATATATCTATCGAGTTTCATTTCTTGAGAGAGAAAGTAAATGCAAATGAAGTCAAGTTAGAGTTTGTGCCTTCCAAAGATCAGATTACAGATATCTTCAATAAGCCTCTTCCCAAGGATACTTTTGAGTATCTCAAAGAGAACTTAGGGGTTATTACCCCTCCTGAGCAGAACTAAGATGCACTAAGGTGCATCAGTCTGGTGGAATTCACATTCATATCTTGTGATCCAGATTGATGTTAAGGAGGTACTACTCAAAGGGGGAGTAGTCAATATGCAAATTTTGGGATCAATCTGAAGCAAAAAGGGAGAAAAGATAGAAAATATGTGCCCTTTGCCATTGATGTCAAAAGGGGAGAGAAGTCATGTGAAAAACTAGTTGCTAATGTAAGGGAGAGTAGTAAAGAAAGTAGTTGTAGAAGTTAGAAGAGAAAGGGGGAGAAGTTCTTGTCTTGATGGTCAGATTTAGTTTTTCATATCATATGCTGCCATCAATGACAAAGGGGGAGATTGTTTCAAATATTTGCCTAAGTGGGTTGTCATCGATGTCAACATATCCTTGTTGCAATTGGTGTCAACTGTATCCTATTTTGTTGTCTACATAGAAGACCGGACTATTGAGGATATTAAGAAAATTAATGATAATCAATGCATGCGGATCATGTGACTGTGTAGAGGATTATCAGAGATTGCTTCAATTAAGATTTGAGAAGTCTGCATGAAGATCTGAAGGAGTTATGGCCATATGAGCAGAACCGGTTCTTGCAATACTCAGGAAAGACAAAGTGATAGGAAAGAGGTCTGGATTGGTCCAGAAATATAAATTTATGATCTATGGATCTGAAGGCATGTTTGGGAAGTCAATGTGTATCATCAACATCGGTGGTTCATGGTTTGGAGGTCTGCAAGCTATCCTTCCCATCTGATAGTCATGGTAGAGAGTGTTCTTGAAGTTCCAGAGGAAGATTCAAATGTTTCTGGTAGTTTGGTTTAGAATGGATGTTATTGGTGAATTCAATTTGCTTGTGTAGGTCTCTAGATTGTATGGCTACTATGTTAGAGGTCCGCATTGAAGTGTGAGCTTGTTGATTAAAGATTTCTTCTTTGAGGTTGATGTTCCTCCCAGTCTTGGCCAACCGAATGTTCCTAGCTTGTTGCGGATGCCTTAAAAACATTTTTATGAAGTGTGGAGTGGTTGTAGAAGTAGATTCAAGTCTCAGTTGTGTTTGGATGAAAGTGTGATGATCCGCGTCAAGTTTAGCTGACCTTGTTGATCATTGCAAGGTTGAAGTATATAAATACTTGTTGAAGAGGTATTGAAATCATCCTTGTGCAAAACAGATAAAATCTGAAGAAAGGATTAGGAGTAGAGTAGAGAAGAAAAGGAGGGAGAGCAGTGTAGAGTGTGAAGAAGAGTTTGTGGTAAAGAAAAATTTCTCGAGCATTCATTGAAACTGAATTAGGCATGAAGTAGATGATATTTCTCAGTTAATTCTTTCTAAATAAATTATGTAGGCAGCGAGCCTCTCTTTTGAGTAGTGAGCTCTGGGCAGTGCACCCAAAGGCATGTGCCTTCTATTTTACTAAGTACTTTTAATAGGGTACACATTTTGTGGGTTAACCCCCACTGTGGTTTTTCCCTTAACCGAGTTTCCACATCAAAATCTTGGTGTCAAGTGTGTTGATTATGTTTCTACTCTTATGTTGTTGATTTATACTTTAATGTTTACATCACTAATCTGATAGTAAGATAATAAAGAAGGTTAAAGGCAGAAAAGGTTTTATTGTGGGACAACTAATTCACCCCCCCTCTCAGTTGTCTAGTTCCAACAGATATATCTTCTTGATAAAAGCATATGATAACTTTAAACATCTGAAGCTCTAACAGGACTTTCTCTAATTTTTTGTAGGTTTAATTGATGATAGGAGCTAAAGATGAAGACTGAAGACCAACATCAACAAAACAACCTTCTTGCTTAGGCAATGATGGATGTTTACTGTTATCATGTGTTCATATTATTTATTTTATCATTCAGATGTATAGCTTGCATGTCTGCAATTGCTCAGTCTAGTTACTCCCACAACTTGTGGGACACATTTGAACACTTCTTTTAAACATAATCAGTTACTCTATCTTATGCACTTGATGTATGTGTACTTTTTTAGTCAATGCATAGAATAAAGTAAGAGATATTGAATGTATGTTCAAAACATGACATGAAATAACAGTTTAAACAAATGTCTTTCCTTCTTTCTTTCAAATATGATCAAGTGAATAATCAATCTGACTTATAACTCCTGAAAGATAACACTATGTTAGCTCAACTATTTTTCTTGAATGATTGATACCTTGATAACTTTATTCTCTTGTCATGATGATTCATCAGTCCTCATTGGATTGATGGGTTATCCTGTCAACTGAATTCCATCTCTACTCTGTCAAGACATCAATTGTTCATTAAATACATAACTTCAAAGTTTCCTTTTATTCCTTTTGAACAACTACACTTAGGTCAAACTAATTTTAGTGTGAATAAAAATTAGTAACATTTCTGGTGACCTCTCAGGGGTGTTTGCCTTCTAAACAACTTAGAACCAGTAGCCTTTGCAACTCCATTGGGCATAGAGTCTTTTCTACCCTGAACCTTGAAAAATTCTGCAACTCAAAACTAAAAACTAAAACTAAACTGACTTGCTTAAAACAAAGCTAGTGACATGTGCAAAAGCACTTCTTGGAAACAAAACAAACAATTGAACTAAAATGTGCAACACTTATTTGCAGCATAAGGTTGCCTCACTAATAGCATAACTTGAGGTGAATCCCATTAACTGGGATTGGTAACACCTCACCATCTAACTTAGCAAGCCGGAATGCATTGTGTTGCTTGCATTTTGTTATTATGTATGATCCATCCCACATTGCATCAAACTTTGTATGCTAACCTAGTCTGCTCTTCAACTCGTTCCACTTGAAAACTAGATGTCCCTCTTTATAAACTCTTGGGATTGCCTTTTTATCGAACATTCTCTTCATTTGGGCCTAGTGTATTTCCAATGTTTTCAAGGCCCCTTATATGACTTCTTCAAGTTTAATCAGCTGTGCAAGCCTGATTTCCATTGGTTGCTCTTCAAGTAACTCTAGTTCTTTTATGTAACTAAGAGTTGGCAACTCCACTATTATTGGTAACTTGGCCTCTTTTCCATATGTAAGCACATAGGGTGAATTACCTATTGATCTTTTAGGTGTAATCCTATCAGCCCATAATGCTAATTTAGCTTATCATGTCAAGACCTGTAATTTTCATCAACTATTTTCTTTATGATTTTAATTAGATTTTTGTTAGTTGATTCAGCCTGTCCATTACCTTGGGGGTAATAATTTGATGAAGTATTCAAAAATATGTTATTTTTGATAGACCAATTAGATACTCTTAATCCAATGAATGCTAAAGAATTATCTGAAATAATAGAGTCAGGAGTTCCAAACCTGGACACTAGATCTTGATAAAAATTCAGGACTGATGTTTCATTAGCATCCTTCAAAGCAACTGCTTCAGTCCATTTAGTGAAATAATCAGTAGCAATCAAAATCCACTTGTGTCCTTGGCTTGAAGGTGGATTAATAGGACCAATGAAGTCCAATCCTCACTTGCCAAATGGCTGCTCCACTGGAATTGGATGTAAGGGCATGGCTGTAAGTCTTTGTTTTCCTACAAAAATTGAACACTTTAAACATTTATTTACTCATTCATGAGCATCCTTGAACATGTCATGCCAATAGTAACCAACTCTCGTAATTTTTAGAGCTATTGTTCTAGATACAAAATGACCTCCAGAAGGTCCATCATGAAATTCTTCTAGAATCTTGTGAGTTTGATCTGGCTATACACACCTCAACAGAATATTATTAAAGTCTCTTTTATACAAAATCCCATCAATTACAGCATAGGGAATTGCCTGCAATCTGTAATATCTTCTTTTAGATCTATCCAGGCCTTCAAGACAATCACTAATGTGTAGATAATGGATCATATCATGCACCCAACTTGTAGGGGATCTGGGACAACAAATGTTTCATCATTTTGAAGCACTATCTTAGCTTCTCCTTCAAGTTCCTTGCTGTATTTTTCATTTTCTGCAAGCTGTTCACACAGTCCTTTGCCTCAGACCATCTTGGTGACTTTAATTTGGATGTCAAACTCCATAACCTTTGTTATCCACCTTGCTCTCTTATCACTTAAATCTTTACTAAGCAAGAATTCTTTCACTATAGGATGGGAAACCATTAACTGAATTCTATTATTTGAAAGCATATGTTTAAACTTCTTTAGGCTCCTGATAACAGCCAATACATGCTTTTCAACAAAAGAATATCTTACCTCATAGTCATGTAGAACTTGGCTAAAAAATGCCACAGGTTGTTCCATTCTTTCATCATTCTGTTGACAAAGCATAGCTGATATGGTATCCACACTGCCAAATGCATATAAAATGAAGTCTTTATCAAAATTTGGATTTATCAAAGTTGGAGTAGCAGCAAGTGCCTCCTTTATCTCTTTAAAGCTCTACTTTTCTTCTTTGGTCTAGCTGAAAGGAATATTCTTCTTCAGCATTACTGTAAGAGGTTATAAAAGTATTGCTATGTTAGGAATAAACCTTCTTACAAAGTTAATTCTTCCCAGAAAGCTCTGTAAGCCCTTCTTATGTGTAGGAAGAGGTAATGCCAATATTGCAGTGATTCTTTTAGGATCAATTGATATTCCATCTTTAGACACTACGTGTCCTAACAATTTACCCTCATGAACATAAAAAATACTCTTCTTTGGGCTAAGTGATACCCCAAACTCTCTACATCTCTCAAAAATCAATCTTAAATGACGAAAATGCTCTTCATCTTTTTAGAAAAAATAATCACATCATCTAAGTATACAAGCACAAACTTATTAATTAGACCTTGAAAGGCCATGTCCATTGCCCTCTGAAATGTTGCTCCTACATTTGGTAAGCCAAATGACATCTTTTTGTATGCTAGTCTGCCCCATTTTGTGGTAAAAGTTGTCTTGTATTGATCTTCCTCCTTTACAAGAATTTGGTTATAACCTAAATAACCATCCAACAAAGAGAATCTTTCTGATCCAAAAACAACCTGCAATATATGTTCCATAGATGGTAAAGGAAATGATCCTTTAAATATACTCTATTTAAATCACGAAAATCAACACATAATCTGATTTCTCCATTCTTTTTCTTGACAGGAACCAAGTTAGAAACCCATGAAGTATGTTTGATAGGGAAAATGATATTACCTTCAATGAGTTTATTGAGTTTAGTCTTCATAAGCACTTCCAGCTTAAGATTTAGTGGCCATTGCTTCTGTCTGACAAGTTTTACCTTGGGTTCAAGCTCTATTGTATGTTGAGCCAACTCTAGGTTGAAACCTTTCAAATCTCCATATTCCCATGCAAATATATCACTAAACTCTTGACCAAGGTGGATGAATGCTTTTTGTTCTTCCTTTGTACATATCTTTCCAATCCTGAGTAACTTCCCTTTAAAGATCTCAATAGGTTCATAGTGTTCTTGTTTCACTGACAAGCTAGCCTTATCCTTTCTTACTTGATCATTAGTATTAAAGATTGATTCTAAGGTCACTAAGCCCTTAGATAGCTTGTTTGATCTTAATTGAAGTATTTGATCATCATATTGCTACATAAATTAATGTGGATTACCTGCAGAAAATTCAACCTCTTCCATTAAGAAATTTACAATCTATTCATCACTGTCAAACACTTGCCAGCTGATATTATTATTTGGGACTGATGGTCTTACAGCAACCTTGACATATAAAGGCTAATGAATATTCTTTATTTTTGTAGGAATATCATATTCAGCTTCTATGGCAACTAGCTTGTCAGCCTGTTTATTATCAATTCTAGGTATAGATATCAAATTAAATGCATCAAATTCTTCTATCATGTCCCAAACTCTATGCTTATATAATTTCAGCAAGTCATTTTTTGTAGCAGCAAGGTTTTTGACTTGTTTAACAACTAATTCACTATCTCCAAAAACCTTTAAACATTTGATTTTTCTTTTTCTTGCCCATTCTAGTCCATGAACTAAAGCTTCATACTCAGCTGAGTTGTTAGAACAACTAAAACCAAATATGAAAGATGAATAGTATTTCTCACCTATGGGAGAAACTAAAATAGCCCCTCCTCCAGCACCAATCTTGCTTCTAGAACCATTAAAATAAAGTTACCAAACATCATTTTCAGCTTCAATAGCTTGTTGTTTTTCTCCTTTGATCAGATTTGGAATGACTGTATTTTTCTCCTAGATCATATACACACCAAGGCCTATCTCATCCATCTGCTCAAATCGATCTGTTTCATGGTTCTTTACTACCCATTGGTCTAAAACCAGATCAAGAATTCCCTCTAAAGGTGTACTTGGGTCTTGAACATGATTCAAATCTTCTTGATCAAAAATGGAAAGGTTGGCATTTATTGAATTGGGTGTATAAGGCTCAAGGTGATCCTTGGCTAATGGCTCAGATTTGATTGTAACCTTGGTTCCATATCTAGTTTTGAAGAATAAATACATCCAATCAGATGATAAATATCCTCCTAACTTTGCTGTAAAATCTCTGGATAAGCAAATAGCAAAGGTAGGTGGAAGATCAATGACATAAATATCCTGATGTATAACAAAGTTTGGATAGGCATGCAAGGTAAGGCCTAAAGTTTTAAACATTTCAATTGTATTGACCTCAGTTCCATCCATTTGTACCACACCCCTAATAATAGGTTCATATTTCAGGCCTAACTTATCAGCTAGTTGTTTTGGCATAACTAAGCTACTGGCTCCTGAGTCTATCATGCAATTATGTACTAAATGGTCACCTACATTCAAGGTGACATACAATGGTGGAGGCTTGCCTACTGGTTTAAGCTGTTCTACTCTCTTTTCTACCTCGTTTGTAAACATAACTTGAGGTTGATGTGATTTTTGTACTTCATTTGACAAAGATAGCTGAGATAATGCACCTTGTAACAAATCCTTTTGTCCTGGAATATGTAAAGCATCTAAAATAGACATGCTTACTATTGCCTTTTTCATATAATCTAAAATATTGAAAGTAGGACCACTAATCTTTTGCTGTACCTTCGGGACAGTAACCTCTAGTTGGTCTTTGGTTGGTTGTTTATTTGCTTGTTGTTGTCTTTTTTCAATTGTTGGCTGTCCTCTTGACAAAATATGCAGATCATTTGATGTAGAAGCTTGATTCTTCCCTTGCTAACTTGTAGAAACTATACTTTTACCTTTATCAGCTTAATGTTGTACATTTCCAGCTTATTGTTTTCCAGTATCAGCTTGCTGATTTACAGTTCCAGCTTGTTGTTGCAAGTCAATAGCTCTCTTTTTTGATCTTGTGTTTGCTGCAATATTAGTAAAAGATTGTTTTTGACATGGTAACTAATTTACACCACAAAATTCATTAGCCTACCAATTCACCAAAGCTACATCATGATTAACATAATGAGTCTGAGTATCCAGCTGGTTATTCACATCACCTGTTGAATTTTTAGCAACAGCATAGCTATTATGTACCATTAAAGCTTGACCTACTATCCCATTTGGGCAAGTGGCCTAGTTATGAGGCTGATTACATGGGTAGCACCTTGCATAATCCTAAACCATGTTATTATGTATAGGCACTATTTCTTTTGATATACTAACAACATTTGGATTATATTGTTGATTTGGCCTATTGTTGTAATTTCTCCTTTGACCTTGATAATCTGCCTGATAACCATGTCTATTTGTTTGATATGGGGCTTGGTAAGGCCTATTATTCTGGTTTGCTTGATTTTTTAGACTTACTAAATCATTGCTTATAGTCTGCAATATTTTTGCTATACTTAGTTGGTTTTCTTTCAACTCCTGAAACTCAGAATGAATGGGATCTGCACTATTTTTTGCATTTGTTTGATAGCCAAAAGATGGTATTAGTGATATATGTGGAGCTAAAATTGGAATTAAAGGTTGTATATTTGGAAAAATTGGCATTGGTGGCCTAGGTGCTATCTTACCAGCCTGTATTAAACTGTTTTCTACTCTTATTACAATATCAAAAGCAGCTGGTAAAGTTACCCCCCATAGATTGTATCATAATAGCAATATCAAAATTTAATGCCCTCAAATAATACAAAAATGCATGTTCTGGTGAAGATTTCACTATTTCAAGAATCCTATTCCATGTTTTCTAAAATCTAAAATTAAAATCTGTCATTTGCTCTTGTAGAGCTCTCTTAATAGTAGTCATTTGTTCAACTAATGATAAATGATCAGATTTATCCTAAAATTGTCTATTCAAAGCAGCACCTAATTCATCCCAAGATCTAATTGAATTAACTCTTAAGCCTCTAAACCATTGAAGAGCCTTACCTTTTAGTGATGCTACCAATAACTTGATTGTTATGTTCTCCTCGGTAATGTGATGAACAAAACACAAAGAAGCCACATCTCTGATATGTTCAATAGGTGTAGTCCCATATTCTCTTGTGAAACTTGGTAAACTCTTCAATGTAGCCATTGGTATGTCATCATGTTGATTTAGATTCAAAGGGCTACCTCCATTAAATGTAACAAAAGGTTGATTTCAAGGTGGTGGTGGATTTCTTCCACCTCCTCCACCTCCTACTCCACCGGGAGGCAGTACTCCTCCTACTCCGCCTCCTCCAGGTGGAATAGGCCCTCCACCTCCCCTCCTCTGATTAGAGACATTGGAGTAGATGGTATTTGTCCTGGTACTTGGACTGAAACTACATGAGGTATTTCTTGTAACACAGGTTCTTCCTCTACAAGCTCTAAAAGAAGAGGTTCCTCTTGAAAAAAAAGAATTTGCTCTCTTGGGCTTACTGGTGGAGAACTATGAAATTTTGATGATGAACTTGCAAATAATGGATTCTGGTGAGAAGCAAACTCTAGATGTGTACTTGGTAGATTTGAAACAACTGTTGAAACTTATTTTGATTACTTTATCTACTTTTATTCTCCTTTTTGGTGGAGATAATTGATTATGCCTCTTCTCAAAATCTTTACTTGACCTTGTTTGATATTTTTTCATAATCTGCAAGATCTGATCTATAAAACCAAATTATTAGAGTCACTAGGTACTCAAAAATGAACCTCTAAAAGGCTGGAAATTCTGTTGTTCATACAAAAATAGTAGAAAGGATAAGTTCTATTGAATTGAGAATCAGTTCAAATGTCCCACTGGGCATGCCAAAAACTATTCTCGATGAGGATTGCACCCTTATGCAAAGCTGTGACACTCTACAATCCTTTGAAACATGGGGACAAACTCAGGCTGTGGGTCACCTATAATGAGTTTGAACCTCCAGATTGTGGGCTGGTTCTCTTAAAATATTCTATTGGAATGTATGGTTTTCTATTTTGGAAAAGGGTAAGAATGAAACTATAAGTAAATGAAACTATAAAATTTGGTGATGCACCTAATATGGATAAAAAATATGCAATCTAGTTCACAATATAACTCAGAAAGCTGACTCACACAATCCTATCTTGGCACAAATATCACAAAATTATTTCTAAGGAAGGCTTGAAAATAGGATTTTTATGAAGGAAAATGACTTCTCACAACACAAAAGGATTATTTTCATTAACACAACCTAAGACCTGCAATAACACTATGCTTAATACTACAAGCAAAAGTGAGACAATAAATTTAAAGGTTTAATAATTAAACACAGTAAAACTTCATCAAATCACTTCATACAATCAGCATTAAATGGAAAGGTAAATACTTGATTTCAAAGAATAAAGGAAATATTGCAAGAGAGACAAAAATGGAACCTATAACCTACTGATCTCTATAAAACTATCAAAAATGAGCTACAAAACCTCTTTCTCTCTCAAAGTGTATAAGAGCAAAAAGGCAAGAACTAGCAAAAATAAGCTTTTTCTTTACAATATATAGCTTTGCTCTCACTAAGAGGCATGCAAAAAATGAACTGTGGCTAGCTGCCTCTAAAAATAAGTCCTCCAAAAATTGAAAAATCCCCAAAAATAAGGGCTCAAACTGCCACAAATCGAGCAAAAATAGATCCAATTTGGACCTCCCCCATGTGCTTCACTAAAAAGTTGACCATGAACCGTAAAATTGCAACTCAAATCATGCAAGAAACCCCTAGATGGCCTAGTTAACTCAACTTATCAATTTTCATGATTTTGCTTTTGCAAAATTGATTGTGAGTAAATAATAAAGTAATTAAAATAATTACTATATTATTGGTTACAACTTGTACTAACTTTTATTTTACATTTTGTGAAAAATAATAAAGTAATTTTGAAAAATATTACTTTATTATTTTTTTACAATTGATTTATTTGTAAAATCATGCATGATAAAAAGAAGAATAGATCTCCTTATCTCTCCAATTAAACTTGCCTAATTTGCATGATTTGAGCAAAAATAGGACTTGGAGAAAAATACAATCCCCTTATAGCTCCTTGTGAGAAAATATATTCAATTGCATGTCAATGTGCCTTAAGGGAAAAATATACCCTTATCACTCCAATTACATTGTGAAAATACATGAAAAAGTAAGGCCTTACATACAAACCCTTGTAACTCCATATTTGTATCAAAAGAAAATAAACATCTAACTCTCTCTGCCTTATCACTCCAATTATAATGCAAAGTGGCCTTACTGCCATATTATCTTCACCATGCAAAACCAAAACCTAAGTCTTCATATCACCTCGCCATAAGTATTATTATGCCAAATATACCTTATTATCTCCATACCTCCTTAATGCAGAATATATTCTCTTTGTCACCTTATTTGCCACCTTGTCAAATTAAATTGTCTTTGTCTTCATGCATATCTTTGACCTTTTAATGATAATATTATTAGGTATAAAATCATTTCTTTTGACCATATTCGGTCATCCTACATGACACATGTATTATGAAGGGAATCATCTCTTATCTATAAGCACATGATGATAAGGAACATCTTCGACCATGCAATGTCGACCACAAGGTAATAGAGTTTGGTTTGAAGTTTACAAGGTATGAACAATACTCTTCAATGATTTTGACCACCATTTGACCTTTAGAAATAAAGGGAAGAAACACATCTATCGGCCACTCTTGACAATGAGCACTAGGAAACTCCACCTTAAGTTTCGACCCCATTGGGATTAGATAAGGTAATTATTTAGTTTGAGAAGTCAAACAGAACAAAAGAGAAAAGAAGCTTCAACAAAAGGGATGAAGAAACCCTAAAATGAAGTCATTTTCATTTTCTTCTATCTGTCGACCACCATTCTGCTCTACAACTCCTTTGATATCTAGGGTTTCTTCAGGTTTTTTGGCTTCTCCTCTCAGCCTTTCTCTATCGAACTCAATGATTTCTTGCATTTCCTAAGTGAAAGAGGCTGGAAGTGGTAAGTGTATGGCATTTTGACTTCAGACTAGTATTTTTTTCATTTCTGAGGCTTATTGATCTTAATGGTCATGGCCATCTCTACTTTTCTTGCTCCTTCTGTAACATCTCTTTGACAATTCTCTTTTTCTATGTGTGTTTTCTTTATACAACTATAATAAAAAATGGAAGAAACCTCTGCATGAGGTCACGACCGTGGCATTTACCATCATCTCTATATATTAGAAGGTAAAATCTTTACTCTTCTTTACTGTAAGTACTTGGAAATCTTTGCATACTTCAAAAATGGAATAGGGTTTCAATTTTTATCATCTAGGCATTGTTAATACTCCTCTCTTTCTGTATGGCTGCGGCCATTATCATTTTCTGTAGCATATTCTTGATTTTCTAACATGAAATTTGAAGGGTTTTCAAATTACATGATGAGGGTTTCTTCAAAATTGCATATAAATGCAATCCATATGCATGGCCATACCAGAAAACACTTGTATTCCTCTTCCTTCAACTATGTCTGCAAAAAATGAGAAAAGGGCTTCTTGACTACAACAAGGGTTTTCTCAAAAATGCATATCATTTGCCATTTTCAGGCACGACCATGATAGAAATGAACTGTAACTCCATTCTTTTCTTGTAATGTTTTTCAAAAAAATGTATTGGGGTTTCATGAAAAAATATGTGGGTATTTCAGATAACCCCTCTTTTAGGCACGACCATACTATCAAAACACTTCTGAAACTCTCCTTTCACTATGCAAAAAAAGAACACAAGGGTTTTTTATAGAAAAATGAGGGTTTCATTTTTTATCATCTGGGTATCACTTTTCAAGCACAAATTTTGCTCCTCCCTTCACGACTATGTTAGAAACATACACTATAACCATTCTTTTCTTCTTGCTACAAAATGATATAAGGGTCTATTGACAAAATTCTAAGCAAGGGTTTATAAAAAAATATTTATCCTTCTGGCATCTTTTTCTAATATCCTTCCATTGTATTTTATGTAGCATTCTTTTTCTGAAAAAAGACCTATAGCTTGTTATACTATTTCACTTTCTTGAGCATAGATTTTGGTTTATCATTTCACTTTTCTTTGGCCTAAACTGGTCAACTGCCAGATACTTTTTAACACAAACTCACTTCAGATATGATTGCACTCTTCTTGACAGATTTACACTTTCTATAATGTACGTAATGTCTATAACTTACCAACTCAAAACTGTGTCTTTATACTTTATCCTTTTGTGCATTCAGAAGCTCCTGTAGCAAGTTTAGTATGTCACCTATCTTCTCTTTTGAACATGGCATATGTCTGCCATTACTATATGAATAATGAATCAATGAATAGTTAACACCAAAATGTATAAATAATTACAGTTGACTATCACCAGTCAGAGGTAATTTATCATTCTATCAGAGAAATAAAGATAATACTTGATGATTCCCTGAAACTGTATCAGTCATTTGATACTTTCTTGATGTATCTATTTCAAATATCACTGATGACTACCTGTCAGATGCTCTCCATGATAAAATTTGTTTGGTTCTATCTTTCTAGAGGCATGGACTGTATCATTTGTCTCAACTGTACCTGATCATTATGAACGCCTGCACATGACATTTCTCTCACTATCCTTTATAATCAGATAATACCTTTGATGTTTGTCTCTTGTAACTCATGTGCACAAATCTGTCTCCTGTAAGCATTATTCTGTAAATTCTTTCTCATCAGGTAACAATGGAAACACTTATATGACTGATAAAGTCAATGACATACATAAGTGTGACCTGAGACTTGTCTCCAATTGTTGTATAAAAAAGATGGCTCCTATAGCATGTTCTTTCTATTTGATATGCAACTTAGACTTGATTGAAATATATGTCTTTCTATCCTTGATTTGTTCTTTCAGTACTGCTCTTTGTGTATCCATTGATGGCATAAGACTGTTATAAAAAATCATACATCATTAATGATAAAGAAAGTAGAACAGTACCTTGTTTCTTGCATATCATGGAGTTTGATCATTGATGACCTATTAGATATAGCATAACATGTAATGGTATCATTCTGGTCTCAACCCTTGTGGGAGCCACATTTTCTCCACATGCTTATTTGTCTTCAAATCAACAACATTACTTTTCCTATACATGCACAGTGAACAAATAAGTTAGCATAAAAGATATACCTGGTGGTATTGTTTGGTCTTCTTTATGATATTCTGACTTGTAGCACATGTCTGATCTAATCTTTCATATGAAATGCATGCTATGATAAGTTGATATATCAACTTGATAAAAGCATATGTCTGATCTAATCTTTCATATGAAATGCATGATGTGATAAGTTGATATATCTACTTGATAAAAGCATATGATAACTTTAAACATCTAGAGCTCTAACAGGACTTTTCACAATTTTTTGCAGGTTCAATTGATGATAGGAGCTAAAGATGAAGACTTAAGACCAACATCAACAAAACAACCTTCTTGCTTAGGCAATGATGGATGTTTACTTTTATCATGTGTTCATATTATATCTTTTATCATTCAGATGTAGAGCTTGCATGTCTACAATTGGTCAGCCTAGTTACTCCCATGGCTTGTTTGGGACACATTTGAACAATTCTTTTAAACATAATCAGTTACTCTATCTTATGCACTTGAAGTATGTGTACTTCTTTTTCAGTCAATGCATAGAATAAAGTAAGAGATATTGAATGTATGTTCAAAACGTGACATGAAATAATAGTTTAAACAAATATCTTTCCTTCTTTCTTTCAAATATGATCAAGTGAATAGTCAATTTGACTTATAACTCCTGAAAGATAACACTATGTTAGCTCAATGGTTTTTCTTGAATGATTGATACCTTGACAACTTTATTCTCTTGTCATGATGATTCATCAGTCCTGATTGGACTGATGGGTTATCCTGTCAACTGAATTCCATCTCTGCTCTATGAAGACATCAACTATTCATTAAATGTATAACTTCAAAGTTTTCTTTTATTCCTTTTGAACAACTGCACTTAGGTCAAACTAATTTTATTATGAACAAAAATTAGTAACAGTAGTATGATATGGTTTTGCAGGGGTTATGCTATCAAATTCTCTCTAGACTTATGTTAGTCTTTCTCGTGTTAAGGCTTGAGCTTTCTACTATATTGTAACTATTATTATTATTATTATGAATAGATTGGTTTGAGATCTGGAATCTAGGTTTTCCCTCAAAAAAAAAATTTCAGGGTAAACAAATTTTATGTGGTGAATATTTTTGTGTAAAGTTATTTCCTAGACTATTTGATCATGTTTTCTATACATTTCTCTCCTAATTGATTAGTGTAGGAATCATTAAATTTATTATCTACTTACTTTCATTCTCTTTCTACTCAACATCTTATTCTAATGGATATGTTCAAAATTTATAGTGTTACATTTTCTAATTATAGCTACATTCAACTTAGTTGCATTCCCATGCCTACAAATGAGATACAATTTAATGGGCATCTAGAAATCATGAACTAATTGGCCCTATATCCTATAGTCATAGAAAACATACAAACCAATCCTTTACTTCAAATCCAAAATGTTGATTCAAATGTAATCCCTACTACTAATTTAGTTGTCAAGCTTGAGACAAGGAATTAGTACCATTCCTTAGGTATATGGAAAACTAGGAAAGTTAAATTGCTATCTTAATTTTTACAATAGATATCTACTAGGAACATAGACATTTTTTGTGTTAACCTATCGACATAGCTCACCTCTACAAATCATTTTTTCTAAATGAAATGAAGAATTAGATTTCAATGTTATATGTCATGAAATAAATATCTAATACATAATTTAAAATATTTTTTCATTGTAACGTCCATTTGTTCCATAGGTTTGTACATGCATTATTGTGTAGCATAAACTTACATTCAATATAAGAAATTTCAATCACCATGGTTTTTTGTAGCATAAAGAATGTGGACATGTGCCATAATTCTACTAGGTTCATGATTAAATTTAACTACATGGATTGATTGAGACTTAATTCAAATACTAAATTAACCACCACATTTCCAATTCCTATAGACAAAAAAGAATTTTCTTAGTAATACTAAATGTCTATAAAATGTTGAAAGAAAGGGATTATATTATTAGAATGGGGTGTTGAATTTCTAAATGTTGTTATTGTGTTAACAAACACAACTAGTTGTATAAATACCCACACACACACATATACAAAATATTACCACACATATACCCATAATATATATAAATGCTTAGATCCTATTGTGACCCATCAAAACATGCCCCTATTTTATCATAAAAATTGGGGACCCTTTATTTATCTTAATCTTTTGCCTCTTATGGCACTTTAATTTGAGTTTTTATCTCTTTGGAGGGACAAAATTTCATAGGAAATTGTTCATAAATTTTTTGGGTCCTTCTCTTTTCTGAAAACTTTTTCAAAATTCAAGGGGTTTTGTTTTATTGCAAGTTCCAAATTGGGCCTAAACTTTCGTTTGCAACTACATCTTATATGTATGCTTTTCTAAATTTTCTATTTTTATCAATGGTGTTTCATTTTCTCACCCCTTGGTCTTATTTTTGGCCATTCGTCTACTATTTTTTTGCCTATGCAAGTTGGGTTTTTCTAAAAGTTTGTTTGTCCAAGATCGTGATCATCTTTTGGTTGACTTGCATGATTTGTTTGTTAGGATTATGGTGCAATCAACCTTGTAAATACTATGTAATTAATTACTCCTAATGTTGTTTGTAAATTTCCATAAGGGAAGATGTATTCACCAACCAACGGTCTTGTTTCATCCACATTTGGATCCTAGTACTTGATGGGGGCTCTAGGGGGTGATGTTGCCCCCCTAGCAGGGGTTTGGGGACAACACCCCCAAAGGAATTTTTTTTATAAAACTGTCTTGTAAAATATTGTAATTTCGTTGTCAATCTAGACCATTCATCATTAGGTCAAAAATCTGACGGTAGAAGTTATCTTAGGGTTTTTTGCCCTAGATGGAAACACTCTTTTAATGAGGTCATTGTATTATAGCTAGGGTGTGATAGAGAGTTGAGAGTGAAAAATGTAAGGAAAGCACAGGTGCGGAAAACAGCTTCCCTAATGTTAATCCCAGGGGACAGTGTAGACCAGTCACTTTTTAAATTACAATAACACAGATGAATACACAAGAGAAACCAAAATAGACAATATTTAGAACACAGACACACAGAATTACGTGGGAAAACCCTTACGGGTAAAAAACCCACCACCACAAGAAAACAATCTTTATTACAGTAAGATATACAGTTACAATAAAGAACTCAGCTTCTTGCTCTGGTGTTTGATTCTCGACATCATACACAGTTCACATCCCTGTACATTTACAGAACGAACCTTTATTCAAGTCTCATCATCATAATACCAACAACACCTATAGACATATCATTCTATTTCCAATCTGCAAGAGCCAGAATCGTTACAGACTTCTGCTCTAACTGATAGAACAAATTCCTCATACGTCGCTGCCATCTAACCGTCGCAACGGTTCACATTTCAGTGAGGCGTTTAGTCCCACATGTACCAAGTCGCAAAGGACTTTTCAGTTTATAACCGCCAACAGGCGAAAGAGTATTGTCAGCAATTTTGTTGCCGACAATACCAAGCCTCCAAGTCCATCGGCATAACAACTCCCATTGGCCCTCAGACTTCACCTCCCACCGATGAGCATTGTCTCCCCGATCACCAAGGTTACCATCGGTATGACATTCTCCATCAGCAAAAGATCTAGCCCTCGCTCCGACAGAGGTTTGTCTCACCGATACCAATAAGACTTCCATCAGGATGTCCGCAGTACATCGGCCCAACACCTTTAGCTGACGAGTATTCTCTTGCCGATAGACATACGCCATCGGAGTGACTACTCCTGTCGGAGTAACTCTACAGTGTTTGGCCGATAGGCCTTGTCTTGCCGACGACCAACCCGTAACCTTCGTCGGAGTGACTACTCCTGTCGGAGTAACTCCACAAAGTTTGGCCGATAGGCCTTGTCTTGCCGACGACCAACCCGTAACCTTCGTCGGAGTGACTACTCCTGTCGGAGTAACTCCACAAAGTTTGGCCGATAGGCCTTGTCTTGCCGACGGTTGAATGCTTCCATCGGGGTGACACTCAGCATCGGACAAACCTTCGATGCTTATTCCGACGGCCCTTGTCTCACCGATGCCAATGGTCTTCAACACGGTCCTGCCGATAGTGCTTCGTCACAGCGATACCAACATCGCATATCCTCAAACCAATGAACCAAGGAACAGTTGAACTAAAATTCATTGAACCTACCAAATGAACTCTAGAAAGGTTCAACAAAGGGGTTCAACGAAGTGGTTCAATGCATAGGTTCAACTAAGAGGTTCAAGTAGTAATTTGAGACACAAGTTCTCTTCAATCTCCCACTTGTCGAAGACATTACTGCTACCTCTTAGTTACCTCTTAGTCCTCATTCGATTATTGAGAACTATGGGCCCGAAGACCCATTTCATCTGAGCACCATTTGAACTTGGCTGTGTTCACTGGTTTAGTTAAGGCATTAGCAACATTTTCCAAAGTGTCAACTTTTTCCAGCTTCACCTTCCTGTCTTCCACCATATCACGAACAAAGTGATATTGGACATCAATATGTTTTGTCCTAGCATGAAATGTAGGATTCTTTGCCAAACATATGGCACTTTGACTGTCACAGTGAATTTGTATTTGCCCTGCAGTAAAACCAACATCAGAACACAACCTTTTCAACCAAACAGCTTCTTGGCATGCACGAGTGGCTGCCATGTACTCTGCCTCTGTTGTGGACAAAGCGACTACAGCCTGTCGCTTGCTCATCCAACTGATAGCACCACCATGTAACATGAACACGTATCCACTGGTGGATCTCCGACTGTCAATGTCCCCTGCCCAATCAGAATCAACATATCCCTGAATACTGATAGATCTCTTAGACCCTTCTGAGTTTCCATGATAACAAATAGCATAGTCAGAAGTTCCCTTCAAATACCTCATAACTCTTTTCACAGCATCCCAATGTGATCTGCCTGGATTCGCCATAAATCGGCTCAAAACTCCCACTGCTTGGGCAATGTCTGGTCTGGTACAGACCATTGCATACATTAAACTGCCAACAGCACTTGCATAAGGTACTCTCTTCATGTCATCAATTTCATTTGAAGATTCTGGACAATCTTCAACAGATAATTTCGTTCCCTGCAAAACTGGAACAACTAACTGTTTAGAATCAGACATATGAAACTTATCAAGAACATTGGTAATATACTTCCTCTGGCTGAGCCAAATTTTTCTCTCAGATCTGTCCCTTTTGATCTCCATTCCCAGAATGTACTTTGCTGCCCCCAGATTTTTCATTTCAAATTTCAAGGACAACTGAGATTTTAATTCTGAGATCATCCCCTTACCATTGCCAATGAACAACATGTCATCCACATATAGTGCAATTATAAGAATCTGGTCACCTTCAGTTTTATAATAGACACAATGATCAGATTTAGATCTCACATACCCCAAGGATAAAACATACGTATCAAACTTTTGATACCACATTCTGGGAGACTGTTTCAAACCATAAAGAGACTTTTTAAGTTTGCATACCAGATGTTCTTTACCTTTTTCCACAAAATACTCTGGCTGAGACATATAAATTTCTTCTTCAAGGTCTCCATGAAGAAACGCTGTTGTCACATCCATCTGCTCAATTTCAAAATCATATGCTGCTGCAAGTGACAACAGAAATCTAATGGATGTCAACTTAGCTACAGGAGAAAAGATTTCTCCATAATCAATACCTTCCTTTTGGGAATACCCCTTAGCAACCAGTCTTGCCTTGTACTTCTCAATACTACCGTCTGGACCATATTTCTTCTTAAATACCCACTTACAGCCTACAGGTTTTCTTCCTTCAGGCAAGGGCACCAGATCCCAGGTTCCATTCTTCTCCAATGATGTCATTTCACTATGCATGGCTTCCAACCAAGAATCTGAATCAGGTACACTAATAGCTTCTTTCACAGTCCTAGGTTCATCAGTATTAGTAAGTAAAGCATAGGCACAAGTTGAATCAGGTACTGAAAATCCATACCTATTTGGTTGTCTTCTTTCACGTGTAGATCTCCTCAAAGGTTGAGGTGCAGGTTCAGGTTCTTGCTCTGGATCAGAATCTTCGGAGCTACTTGAACTCTTATCTGAACCATCTACACTTGGTGCTTGTTGTTCCTCTTTTACAGGAGTCAGAGGAACATTCACAACACTCTTTTCTTTCTTTTCTTCTGTCTTTTCTGGCTGAGGATCAACAACCAATGGTTTCAGCTCTCTGAAAATTACATTCCTGCTGTAGATTACCTTTTCAGTTTCAGGATTCCAAAGCTTGTATCCTTTAATACCGACTCCATAGCCAACAAAGATACATTTAACTGCCTTGTTATCCAACTTAGATCTTTTAACTTCAGGAATATGAGCATATGCCTCACAGCCAAAGACTCGAATATGTCTTAGAGAGGGCTTCTTACCAGACCATGCTTCCATAGGTGTCTTATCAACCAATGCTGATGTAGGAGAACGATTCAGCAAGTAACAAGCTGTAGCAACTGCCTCAGCCCAGAACTTCTGTTCAAGACCAGCATAACTCAACATACTTCTTGCTTTCTCCATCAACGATCGATTTAACCTTTCAGCAACTCCATTCTGTTGTGGAGTATAAGGTGTAGTTTTATGCCTTTTAATTCCATGGTCTACACAATACTTATCAAAATCCGCATTGCAATATTCACCACCGTTATCTGTTCTCAAGCATTTTAGTTTTCTACCAGTCTGATTTTCCACAAGAGTTTTAAATTCTTTAAATCGACTGAACACTTCTGATTTGTTTTTCAAAAAATATACAAATGCCCTTCTTGAATAATCATCAATGAACGATACATAGTATCTTGATTTAGATAAAGAAGGAACATCAACTGGACCAAAAACATCAGAATGCACATAGTCCAGAACACCAAAAGATTTATGAGAACTAGAGTAAAATGAAACATGGTTTTGCTTTCCATATATACAATGTTCGCAGAAATCGAACTCCAGATTACAATCAATCAGCCCATCTACCATATTTTTGTTTTTCAAGGTTTTTAAACCTTTCTCACCTATGTGACCAAGTCTATGATGCCAGAGCATTGTTTTCTCTGCAGGAAGTTTAACTTCCATAGAATTTACGTCATGTGTTACAATAGTAGCCTTTTCAGATTTTGCAGAGACATTATTACAGCACACTGGTTTAGCATCTAACCTATACAGAGTTCCAATGCGTTCACCTTTTGCCAGAACAATAGAACCTCTAGTCATCTTACAGCCACCATTCACAAAAGTAACTTGCACTCCAACATCATTAAGTTTACTAACAGAAAGTAAATTTCGAGCCAGACCTGGTATATGAAGAACTTCATTCATTCCCTTTATTCTGCCATTCGGGAACTGGATTCTGACTCGACCTCGGCCAACAATTTCCAGCGTTGAATCACTAGCCAGGAACACCTTGCCACCAGCATAGGGTTCATACTTCGTGAACCACTCTCTATGAGATGTCATATGAAAGGATGCTCCTGAATCAATCAGCCAAACACCTTCAGAAGCAGGTGTTGCCAGAGCAGCAATGAAAGCATCAGCATCACTGTGTGAAGACTCAGAGTCAGAGAAGTTCTTCTTTTTCTCCTCTTTGCAGTCTTTCTTGACATGACCTTTCTGTCCACAATTCCAGCACTTCACCTTGGACTTCTTGCCAGGAGATTTTGATTTCCCCTCTGATTTGGACTTAGACTTCTTGTCCTTCTTCTTGCCTCTTTCCTTTAATCTACCACGAACTGACAGAGCCTCTTTGGCCATTCCAGAAGATTTCCTCCGCATCTCTTCAGACAACAAAGAGGCAACAATAGTTTCCTGAGAAAACGAAGTTGTTGTACTTCCAATAGCCATCACCAGATGGTCCCACGAGTCAGGTAAGGAACATAACAGAAGCATACAGCGATCTTCCTCTTCTATTTTTACACCTATAGATGTCAACTGAGCAACAATCGTATTGAATGCACTCAGATGTTCTGCTACAGATGCACCTTCATCCATCTTCAGAGAATACAATTTCTTTCTGAGGAAAAGTTTATTTACCAAGGACTTGCCCTGATAAATATTATTCAACTTTTTCCACAAATCACTTGCAGATTTCTCCTCATGGATGTTCAATAGAACAGAGTCAGATAAACTCAGTCTTATCAGTCCTTTGGCTTTTCTGCATATCAGTTCCCAATCTTCTTGCTTCATGCCTGTAGGTTGAACTCCAGACACAGCAACCCAAAGATCTCTATAGACTAACATGTCTTCAACTTTAAGTTTCCACAACTCAAAGTTTGTGCCATTGAATTTCTCAATGTCTATTTTGTCTGATGTACTTGCCATCTCTATTTAATTTAAAAAATAACTTTCTACAGAACTCCCACACAACAGAATTAACACAAAAAACCCAAACTACCGACAAGGATAACACAACGGGCCAGGCTCTGATACCACTTGTAAGGAAAGCACAGGTGCGGAAAATAGCTTCCCTAATGTTAATCCCAGGGGACAGTGTAGACCAGTCACTTTTTAAATTACAATAACACAGATGAATACACAAGAGAAACCAAAATAGACAATATTTAGAACACAGACACACAGAATTACGTGGGAAAACCCTTACGGGTAAAAAACCCACCACCACAAGAAAACAATCTTTATTACAGTAAGATATACAGTTACAATAAAGAACTCAGCTTCTTGCTCTGGTGTTTGATTCTCGACATCATACACAGTTCACATCCCTGTACATTTACAGAACGAACCTTTATTCAAGTCTCATCATCATAATACCAACAACACCTATAGACATATCATTCTATTTCCAATCTGCAAGAGCTAGAATCGTTACAGACTTCTGCTCTAACTGATAGAACAAATTCCTCATACGTCGCTGCCATCTAACCGTCGCAACGGTTCACATTTCAGTGAGGCGTTTAGTCCCACATGTACCAAGTCGCAAAGGACTTTTCAGTTTATAACCGCCAACAGGCGAAAGAGTATTGTCAGCAATTTTGTTGCCGACAATACCAAGCCTCCAAGTCCATCGGCATAACAACTCCCATCGGCCCTCAGACTTCACCTCCCACCGATGAGCATTGTCTCCCCGATCACCAAGGTTACCATCGGTATGACATTCTCCATCGGCAAAAGATCTAGCCCTCGCTCCGACAGAGGTTTGTCTCACCGATACCAATAAGACTTCCATCAGGATGTCCGCAGTACATCGGCCCAACACCTTTAGCCGATGGGTATTCTCTTGCCGATAGACATACGCCATCGGAGTGACTACTCCTGTCGGAGTAACTCTACAGTGTTTGGCCGATAGGCCTTGTCTTGCCGACGACCAACCCGTAACCTTCGTCGGAGTGACTACTCCTGTCGGAGTAACTCCACAAAGTTTGGCCGATAGGCCTTGTCTTGCCGACGACCAACCCGTAACCTTCGTCGGAGTGACTACTCCTGTCGGAGTAACTCCACAAAGTTTGGCCGATAGGCCTTGTCTTGCCGACGGTTGAATGCTTCCATCGGGGTGACACTCAGCATTGGACAAACCTTCGATGCTTATTCCGACGGCCCTTGTCTCACCGATGCCAATGGTCTTCAACACGGTCCTGCCGATAGTGCTTCATCACAGCGATACCAACATCGCATATCCTCAAACCAATGAACCAAGGAACAGTTGAACTAAAATTCATTGAACCTACCAAATGAACTCTAGAAAGGTTCAACAAAGGGGTTCAACGAAGTGGTTCAATGCATAGGTTCAACTAAGAGGTTCAAGTAGTAATTTGAGACACAAGTTCTCTTCAAAAAAATAGGTGCTGCTAGATTGAATACTAAAGAGGAGGTTGTTAGTGATGTATTGTAAACTCTATTGAAGTTAATACAGATCGGTGCATCTCTTCTTTTGTCGAGTTTTTTCCTTAAAGGGTTTCTCCATGTAAACACTATGTTATGTCTTCAATTTTTTTGTTCCTTTATTTCTTTGTATCATTAATTTGATTTCTTATAATCTCCATTTGATTCTACACTAGATTTATAATAGTTTAAATCAGATTTCCTTTCTATATTTGTTTACCTTCATTTCTAACATTGTTCTCTAAATTTGAATCTTCTTTTTATTTCTTGGGTAAGAATTTCATGTAATTATGTGTTTTTGCAAGATATATTTTCTTCAAAGGGCTTGTATTTTGAGGGTATGTTCAAAATTCATGGTTTTGATCTTGTCATTTTTTTGGTTTCCTTAGTAGTTTTCAGGTGTTTGGATTGATTTATTGAAAGTTTGTTTGATTTTTTAGATTCCCAAAACTTCTCACAATTTGTAGGTTTTTACATGTTGTAGTTAGCTTCCGAAGTCTGGCCGCATTTCGTACTTTGTTTGTAAATTGTAGTTTACTGCAAACTACAACTGGAGTCTAAACTCTATCTACAGTTTGCATTTCTAAAACACTTTGTAGTTTACATTTTTTTGTAAACTACAATCAAACTCCAAAGTCTAGTTGCACTTCAAAAACCCAATTTTTTTTGTAGTTTGCAAGTTACTACTAACTACAATTAAAACCCAAAGTTCAATCACAATTTGTTATCTTTTCCAAACTACAACCAGCTTCTAGACTCTAGTCACAATTCACACCTCATTTGTTTTTGTAGTTGTAGTTAATGATACAAATTACAAATCAAACCCAATTTTTGGTTTGCAACTTGCATATTTCTAGCAAAGTCTAAAACTCTTCTAGGTGGTCTCAAATGCATACAATTTTAAGAAAAAGGGGATTTTATTCATTGTTTTTCATTTTTCTAACCTATCTATGAATGTAATTTGGTGATTTGTGAGCAATTTTCAATATTAATTGCATCTAGTAAATAATGATTTATTTTGATGCTAAAGCATGTTTGGTTGTAGTTGGAACTTTATTTGGTAATTTATTATGAATACAAGGATGTGGTACCACCATCTACTCTAATATTCGAGCTGCAAAATAGCTTCAATATAGATTTTGGACATTGTAGGTTTGGAGGAATTTCACAAAAGGTTGTTGGAGACTAAGAAGACCAAGATGTAGCAAAACATCAAATTGAGTGGACTCATGGAGGTTTCTTTCTTTCTAGTATCACTTCAATCTCCGGATCTATTTTTAACATGTACAAGGTTTTACAACAAAAATGATATGGTTGTCAGAATGATTTATGGAATGGTGATTATGCAAGTTCAACCACCCTATATTGAAGAGATGTTGGATCTTTCAACAAGAGAGGCCTTTGTCAAGTTATCCATGGAAGATTTTGAAGAGTATTTTGAAGCCCATGCTAACTAGTGCACAAATGTCATTAATAAAAATTGGTTACCTAAGACAAGATTGACAATTTCTAGGTTGCCAAAGAAGCTATTTCGTAGTGAGTTTAGGGAAGAAATTAATGATTGAATTACTCTCTTAAGTTGGGTCATAGGAGTTGACATTGAAAAAGAATTCCATCCATGGATGTTTTTTTATTGATATAGATATTTTAGGAAAAGGGTTCATTGACTGGGAGACCCTCATAAGTGATAATCTTCACAAGTAGTTGATTTAAGTCGTCCAAACCAAGCAGCTTTATGTGACTTCATATCTAGTATATGCCTTCAGAAGAAGGTGATAATTTATTAGACTCAGGTAAACTGGTGTTATGGATTTAGGTTGGCCATTGGTGCACTAGTACTATCCTCAACTAGAGATGAAGTAGAGACTTAAGTATTTTAGAAGGGTAAATGATGCATTCATATTCTATATCATAAGAATGCTTGAGAATGATAGAGTAAAAGGATGTCTCCAGAGGCTATGGAGAAAATTTAGAAATTGGTATTATCAATTTGTCACCTTTACATGTATTAGAATTATAGGATACTCAAGAGCACCATTGAGATTTCCTAGTTATGTAAGTGACCAACTTGCTTTATTAGAGGTTTGTAGATAGGGTGCTAAATTTCATAATCTTTGTGCAAAGAAAAACGTGAAGGGCCTTCCTTTCCCTTTATCAATCAAACGATATACATGTCCAACAATGCAAGAAGCTACAAATATAGATGCAAAATTGTCACTCCTGACACTGAGACCATATGAGGAAGGCTTTCCTTCAATCCCATGAAATGTATGGAAGGATTGAAATCCACTATTGTACCATAAACCCCATCTTGAGGATTATTGGGAAAATTATGCTGATGATGTAGAGGTTCCTAAGAGGTCCTACTCACATATGACAGTGTTACAAATGAGAATGTATCAAATAGTTGTGCTACCTCAAGGATTGTAGGATAATGGTGATTTATTGGATCCTTTGTGGTGGTGCCCACCTAGGTTTTGGGTTTCAAGTATTTATCTGCAGGCATTTTTAATTAAAACCCAAAAAATTCTATGTCCTTCGGCCTGTGTAGTTGCATGTATCACTCTTTGTATATGGCCATTGTATCAAATGTGCAAGTGCAAATGTACATTGGTGGACCCGAAAGATAAGTTAAATCGGCTTCAGAATGGAGAAAAATAATTGTATGTATCTTTGCATACATATCGGGTTTGTATTTGGCATTCAGGTGCATTTCTGGAGGTAAAAAAGTGGATGTACATCACAGATTCTTGGAATAATATGTGGTTGTATATCGCATATTCCATCGTAGATTCCATGTTTGTAGTTTACATGTTGTTGTATATTTGATGTACATTGGGTAGATACAATGGCGATATGCAAAGGCAGAATGTACATTGGGTAGATACAAGGGCGATATACAAGAGGAAATGTACAAGGGACAATATACAAAGGGTTAAAATGGTTGTTGGGTCCACATATGCACAAAGGTGAATGTATATCAGATATACAAAGAGGAAACATGCAAAGGGCACATACATGCAAGTCAATATGCATCGAGTTACAATTGAATATGCAAATATGAATGTATATTGAGTTGTATATCGTAGATGCATAAGGAAACATACAAGGGCATATACATTCCCGAGATATAGTGCCCGGACTTGAAATAAATATGCATTTTGGTTGATACAGGCAAAGTTGATTGTATGTTTTCCTTGTATGTATGTTTGCATTGTATGTCAGCACATACATTGGTTATATACAAAGCGATATACAAGTGGGACCTGACTGGCAAATCAAATTTGGCAAATTCAGCGTTAAGTCTGTAGTTTGTATGGTGAAGTGTTTGTAAATGCTGATATGCAAAAGGAGTTAGATACAAGAGCCGGACCCGATGGCGATTGCAATGTGTTTCATAATGATTTGGGGTCCGCGGGTTGTATGTTGCACATTGTATGTGCGATATACAATGAAAGATGCAAAGGTGAAGATACAATGCCGGATTTGAAAATCGTTCCAATCTGCCTCATAAGTGTGTTGAAATCCGCATTGTATGTATATTGCATGTTGTATATGCAATATACAAGGAGATATGCAAAAGAGGAGATGCAAGCCGGACCCGATTGAAATTTCAAATTGTATTATAAGGATTTGGGGTCTGCCTTGTATGTTGGTGATTGTATGTATATACAATCTCATATACAACCATAGATGTAAATGGAGATACATTTTCTCGCCAATGAAGAGGCCAATGCACAGCGATGGAGAACCAATCAAATGCTGCCACGTGTCTGAGAATAGTTGTATGTATATGTAGTTGAATGTGCAATGGGCAAAAAGGCAAATGTATGTTTGCGATGGGAGAAAGCTACCTGTGCAGTGCATTTCCATTGGTCAAGGAGTAGTCAGTGCGATTTGAAGCCATAGATCTCGGTGGAAGGAAAAGAATCAACGGTCATGTTTTGAATGCCCGAGGAAGGAGGAATTTCTGTGTGTTTGCGGCTGCATTCCAGATAGAAGAAACTTTAGAAACCCGCGAACCATTGTTGCATCCCATGGGTAGGTTGGCTTTAATGACAGAATTACAGAGGCATGGTCTATGAATGACAGGCCACCTACCATTTTTAATAGAAAATCTTCTGTCGGCGGCTAACATCCCGAACCCACCTGCCCTTTCCTCTTCTTCTCCCTGGTGCTTTCAATGTTCTTGGCACCATTTTCATGGTGCGATGTATCTAGTAGAAGTTGGAAAAGACCATGTAATTAATGCTGAGTGCATGTTCTAGGTATAAGAGAATTGTGTTACTCATTTTTTCGGTGGTTGAAGACTTGGGCAATTTTTTGGAAAAAATAATGAAGATCAGAGCATTTCTTGGTTGTTCTATCTCTTTTGTGAGTTTATGAGTTGCATTTGAATGCACCTTGCACACATGTTCAGTTTCATGTTGTGTTTATATGAAATATGCTTCTTTACATGTGTTTAGTTGTTTGTCTCCATTGTTGCATGCATCTCTTCTTTTGAATCTGGTTGCTAAGGGTTACTTAGATTCTAGGATATAGATTTTCTATATCATATGCTTAATCTGTGACCTCCATTCAAGGAGTGGATTAAACTATTTTAGGTTAAGTATGAAGAAGGTTGTATGGCAATACGGATGTTTGTAAGTAGAGATTGCTAAATACCCATTCTTGGGTGGTGTTTGTAAGGCAAATACCAATCCTAACCCCTTGAAACTTGAATGCCAGTGCAAATCATTCTCTTGTATACGTCTAGTTGACTCCTTGCCTTGAGATAGGCACCAGTTTGCTTCTTGTGTAGTAGTTATGATCCAAAACCCCCTGTCTTGCATCCAAAACATTAAAACAAACCATTCCATATTTCCAACCTGTTAGTTGTAGGAGTAGAAATAGGACCCTTGCATACTCTCATTCCTAACTAGTTAGAAATGTCCAAGAACATTGCGAGCCTTGTGATTTATCATGCAAATCTTGGTCCAAACATGAGAGTATTCTACCTGTTGTTGTAAAGCTAAATCTTTCTATTGGGTAAGTTAAAGACAAATTTTTAGCTATAGGGACACCCCCCTTAGTGCGGCAGAACCAGAAGTAAAGGGGAGGCAGCTCACACTGTAGACATAAAAAATTGACCAATTGATCATTTCCCTAAATCATAAATATTTCTTAATCCTAAAGATTTAATTAATTTTAATTAATTAATTAAATCCTTTTTATTTTTACCATTCTCCCATAAATAATAAATTAAATCTAACAACTTTAATTTATTATTAACCTAAGCCGTAAAATACCTACCATAACCCTAACTACCATTTACTGAATCAAAATCTCGTTCAACTACCCAAACTACTCCAACCCCAAACTTTATAAAATCAAATACATCCATCATTTATACTCCCGACAACATTTACATTAGAGTTATGCTAATATTCTGAGCAACCACATTTCAATTATATTTGATAATATCTATTTTTATTTGGTTTCAATAGTTTTATCATTAATCTTTCCTGTTGCTCTGAGTATAGATTTTAGGGTTTTGTAATAGTTTCAAATCATTTTGCAAAAATCTATATTCTTGTGCAAACAATGGTGAACCTGACCTGAACACGCTACTGATAATCAGTTGTTTGTGCAAGATCTTGTGTTGAGTTTTGTAGGTGTGAGGAGGATGAAATAGGTCAAAATTGTTGAAAATTTTTTAGTTCAAAATTCTTCTCTGTCCATCATACAAAACCTTTTTGTTTCAGAGGATACATGGTCTTAAACAGTTGTTCGTTGGTTTAACTGTTTAAACTGTCTAAGTTTTTAATTAAAGATGTGCCAGAGTTATCATGTTATTATTTAATTTGATTTGCTTTCGGTGATATTTATTTTTTTCTGTAGTAATTTTTCACTTACAAAGTTTTTTTTTAAACTTGACGTTGGCTTTCACACTGGAAAATATTCCTAAGTTCATCCGCTGTTTCTGTTTAAATGCATTGCTTTCATCTTTTAATCGATCTTATAACTATAAAGTACTTTGAGGTTTGCTTAATACAGGGTTGCAAGTTCCTTTGCTGAATTTGTGTCTCAAAGAATTGATGACCTGATTGGTTGGCGGCTCTATTGAGACAATTGACTCAGGGTCAAATTCATCAATACCTTTTTGATGCTTTCCTCCTTGGACTGTCATACTTTATGTGATACTTGGCATTCATGAATTGATCCAATCCTTTGCTCCACAACAAATCTGGGGAATTTTTCTGCAGCCAAGCTCAAATTTTGGTTTCTTAATAAGTGTGGACCGCCCATTCCTCTGGGCAGCGTCTTGGAGAAGACCAAAAGAAATTAAAGGAATTATTTGCAGTTCGTGGTGGTTTCTGGTTTTATCTACTGGATAGGGATTTCTTGGACGCTTTGTTATTTGTTAACTGCATTTTATCAAAACACCTTTCATGTGTTTTTTGCCCATGGCGGGAGGTAAAGTGTAACATTCTTTCTTGAAGAAGTTGATTCCATTGAGTTGAGCAAGTTGATCCGGTCTGATATTTAATTGTATAATCTTTGTTTGATTGCCATACTCAAACATTTAATAATAGTATGCAAGAGCCAGATTGCCAGTGTGGGATTTATATGGGGAAGGCTACCGCTTATGAAAACTATCGCAATGATCGCTAATGTTTAAGCCGAGCATATATTGAAGGCATTGGAAAGGTGACTCGGAGGACTACATCGCAGTGAAAACCATTTGTTTAAATTCCTCTATGATTTGTAGGTATAATCATTTGAAATTTGGTCTTTCATTTTGAATCATCAAACATTTCGTGGCACATTTAACATTTTGTGGGTTTTTTGCAGCATTGTTCATCTTGGTCTAACATTTTCATTGCAGCTATACGCCTGTCAAAGATAAATTTTTCAAACTACTAATCAGTTTTCTGCAGGATCGATTGTCAAAGAATCTAATCTTGAAACAGCGTGTCTTCTTTTTATAGATTAGATCACATCATAAGCAAGGGTTAAAATTAACAAGTGTTTGCGATGTCTTGTGGCTTGCAATTTTGTCATTGAATGCGTATGCTCTTCTCTTGTGCCATTCGGTGATCTTGAGAATCAAAAGCATTTCTTTGACATTTTGTATAACCACCCACACATTTGGATTTGGAATTAAAATGAACCCCATGCGAGTGTGAGGCAAAGGCGTTGTGTATGCTCTCTCCTTGTGTTTCATGCGATCTGGGAGATCAAAAACAACGTGTTTCCTTGCTTTTGTTATCCTTAGAGTGGGCCTGTTCTTGAGACACATCCGCAAGGAGAACTCATTTGTGACCCCAAGCAGTACTTTCGTCCGGTCTGCTATATAAATTGAGGATAAGGCGAAAGCCAAGTCTAACCGGTATTAGCGCTTACCGTACAGTGCTAGCTCGAAAGGAGGTGTACCTTGTGTATATTAAAACTCCTAGTAGGGTTAGTCAAAGCCTTTAGTGGCTTGCTAGACGCTCGTAAGGTGCCGGTCCCTCGGATATTCACTAGAACCCTTTTGTGTAGTGGCCAAAAACCCTCTACTTGTTGATACAAGAGGAAACTCTGATAGCCATCCCATATTTTTGCAGCTTATGGCAGAGATAGCAAGGTACCTCAGGATCTACGCGTCCTAGGACCTGGAACTTGGTGTGCCTGAGAAGTGAGTGCACTGTAAGGAGGAGCCTGTGCCCCAAGTTCCTGGAGCTATACACCATAAGTAGGCGTGGCTGGGTAAAACCAAGTGGGAACTCAACAAGTATTGTCCTTTCCTAGCCTAGGATCGTGCCTATTTACAAGTATTTGCAAAACATCCAGGTGTCATAAAAAAAAAAAAAACAACCAATCCAGTTGTGTGTCTTATATGATTGTTGTGTGTGCATACCTAATCATCATCACCATTATAACTTGTCTCCTACATCATCAGATGGACTTTCAAAATTGAGAATCTTTTTATCCTCATAGCACATCTCAAGTGGAATCTTGTCACTTTAAACCACAAGAAGCTCTTTCGATTGATCATTCATCCATATGCATTCCCAAAATCTCTTTTCCATAGTAGACCCCCATTGTCCTATTGATCATATATCAACATCCAATTAAGAGACAGACCTTTTCCTAATCAATCCCATAACAATCCATTTGCTTAAGAGGCCCTAACCATTCTTAAGTTAGTGTATCTTTGGCATCTTATCTTTTCTACTCAATAAGCCCTGACTTCCTTTGAGTAGAGGTGACATTTTGATCTCCTTTCTTCCTTAGGCATATCGTAAACCTGAGCGTTTTAAAGGAGCCCCTTATCCATATCCAATCCTAAGGTCCATCCAGTCTCTTTGAGTCATCATTTTGACTCTATTTCTATCTTCAATCAAACAATTCATATCTACATCTTGATCCATATCATTTATCCCCACTTTTGGAGTTTTTCATACCATCCATATATATCCATCTGAGAGATTTTTAACATTTCAATTGTTCTCTATTTTCATGGTTACTACCCGTGCCCAAGCCAAGAAAAACAATATGGAGTTCACTCCTCAAAAATGGCAACCTCAATCCTCAAGATTCCTCGAAGAAGAGCCCATCCCTGAGCAAATCAATCCTTCCCAACAAAATACTGGATCATCATCATATTTTCATAATGATCCACTTGGAGACCTTTCAACTTATGTAGATGTTCGAGATGACGTATCCGACCAACCAGTTACTCCCAAAACTCCTAAACCCACAAATGACTATACTAAAATGAATCCAATTGTACTTCAACTCCAACAAGATCCTGAAACATTGCAACTTGTTCATCTCTCCATGGATCATGATCCTAATTATTTTATGCAATACCTTTATGATTGTGGAGCTAGAGTCCCTGATGATATTTATGAGCGAGAAAAAGCATGAAGAAAAGAAGAAAAAGCTAAAGCCAAAGCTCAGGCTACTTCCTCTCTCCACCAATCATTTTCAACACCTATGTCAAATGTGTTCCAATCCACCTCATCTATCACATCACCACAAAATTTTACCTTGGGACCACAAGATACTTCTATTTCTACAATCCCATCTCTCTCTTCCCATCAATCATTTTCAACACCTATGTCTATCTCATCACATACTTACACATTGGGGATACCTCTAGACTATTCTCCTCCCGTGCTCCAACCTATTCAATGGGGGTTCCACCATTAGGAATCTCACAATCTATTCCCGTAATTCAACCCATTTTGTCATCTTCATCATTTCCTTCATTAGGATCATCTCTCACAACCCCTTCCATTTCATCAGTAGGGATCTCACAATCTATCCCTATATCTTCCATACCGAAAACCTCCAACATTCCCTCATCTCAATTAATTCCCAATGCAACTCATGTTTCCATACCTCAAACTTCTTCTATCCACATCCGTCACATCAACGCTCAACCAAAATAGGTATCCACTTCCATACCCTCAATTTCACGAAATTATAACCCTACCAATGTCTCATCGTCAAAACCCGTTGATCCCCGAATCCTTCAACTACAACAACAACTCGATCAATCACAACAATTTGCCCAATCGCTCCTCCAATCAGTCCAACAATCCCAATCATCGTCACAACATCACCCTCAAACATCACCCCAAACTCAATTACACAATCAATCAATCACCACTCCACCCATTCAAGATGAAATTGAACGAATCATCGATAATCAGATTGGTGCTCGACAAAAGAAATACTCATTTGAAGAACTATATCCAGATCCATTTGACAAGTCTCTAATCATGGTACCTTTTCCCACAAATATTGAAATACCAAAATTTGACAAATATAAAGGAAAAGGTGACCCTCGCGATCATATTCGTGAATTTTGTATCGCATGCATGGAATTTCGACATGAACCTACATACTTAATGAGACTTTTTCCTAAAAGTTTGGTTGGCTCAGCCCTTGAATGGTTCTCACGTCTCCCAGGAAACATCACATCTTTTGAACAACTAGCAAAAGAATTTGTCAAAAATTTTGCCTACAACATTGAACAAGACACCTCCATGCAAGATCTTTATAACACCAAACAAAAAGGAGGGGAAACCCTTACTTCTTTCCTACAACGATGGAGGCATATTGTCAGTCGACTCCCTTGTCATATTCCTGAGAAACAACTAGTTCCAATTTTTGTGCAAAATCTTAATCAAGAACTAGCCTTTCACTTACAAGTGCAATGCTCTGATTCATTTAAACAAATCATGACAAAAGGCAAGATGATTGAAACGGCTCTTATCAACAAAGGTCTCATCAAAATTTACAAAGACAATTACAATCGCGATTCCAATAACCAAAACAATGATAAATCCCGATATTGGAATCGAAACAAGAATATTGTGAATGATGGAATCACTGATACAAAACACGTTCAACATGTGCAAAACAAACCATTTGTCCTCAATTCTTCATCAACTCAGAATACACCTCGGGATCGTCCACCACATATACAGAAGAAATTTACCCTTCCAGGTTTGCGACCACCACGCACATTTTCAGATTTAACAGAACCTCTTGAATCCATATTTCAGAAACTTAAACAAGCAAACATGATTGAACTTCCTGACACTAGTAAACCTTATGATGATAGTTGACCAAAACCCCGTTGGTTCCGAGAAGATCAATATTGTGAATACCACCGTGTCAACGGGCATGCCACTAATTCATGCATGAGACTGAAACATTATGTCCAAGATCTAATTGATCAAGGAGAGATACACATAGATCAAATACCTCATAAGTCTCCCAATGAGAAACTCAAAGCCTACCAAGAACCATTTCCTCCACATGGACAAAAAAATAATAGAGCCAATAATGTCGATAACACATCACACAATGAAGTTCATTATGACTATAGTAACCACAGCTTAGTTGGCCGTATTGAAGTTTCATATCCTCATGTCAATGTTATAACTGTTAGAGGTAGAACTCCTGAGTGTGATGTCACTACACGAAGAGGTCGTATCACTGTTCAGGGAAATCCTCCTCCTATTTCATCCCATAACCCCATAAGACCTCATGGGTTATGCCATAATGTACCTAAATATAATATCCTAGATCAATTGAAAAAGACACCTGCCCAGATCTCAATCCTAGAGATTTTAAGAATGTCCCCCCAACACAAACAAATCTTAGATAAAGCCCTTATAGAATCTCAAGTACCAGGTGATATTGACGTAGATCAATTCCAAGCTATGGTGGGGGCTCTTACATCCACTCCTCGCCTCATTTTCACAGAGCCAGAAAACTCCTCTCCAAAACATTTCCATAACGAAGCCCTTCATCTAGAGGTTATTGTTAAACAACATTTCATGAAACGAGTCCTAATAGATGGTGGATCAGCTTTGAATTTATGTACCCTCAAATTAATAAAACAACTGGGATACTCCGACGAAAACATTGATGAGAAATATCAAATTACGATCAAAGCTTATGATGACAGAGAAAGAAAATTGGCAGGTACAATTAGACTCCCAATCAAGGTTGGCCCTATTACAATGGACACTACATGTCAAGTCTTAGATCTTGATCTCCCCTATAACATTCTCCTAGGGCGTCCCTGGATTCATGCCATGAGAGCCATTCCTTCCACATACCACCAATGCATAAAATTCCCATTTAATGATCGTGAGATTACCATACAAGCAGACCCTCATCCATTTCAATATTGCAGATGATTGGAGGGTCCCTATCGACATCTAAATTATTGCCCAACTAATGAGGTTGCCCAACCATCATCCAAATACATTGACCCATCCACCCTCACCCCATCTTCCTCATCCACACCATCCACTTCCCGATTGGAGATCAAGGCTAAGATCAGTGCTATAGGCATGGAGGAGTACACTCTATTTCATATCAATGAACTTCCTCTTTCACCTAAGAGCTACAGGCGACCTCGTCCACTTAATCATGTCTTGGTTACTCATCCATAGTTGAAACACTTCAAATATTGGGGGCAACTAAGTCAAGAAACCATTGAAGATGACATCTCTAAATGGCTCTATCGTGATGAAGATGAACAGAGACAATTACCATTGAGTCTTTATCACAAAGGTTATCCTATCATTAAAAAGTTGGGCTATATCGAAGGTCGGCTTGGGCAACAACAACAAGGAATCTTAGAGCCTTTAGAATTTCATCACCGACCTAAGCATGCTGGGCTAGGGTTTGGATCCTCTAAGCGTGAGTCACCCGATGTTGAGTTTATCTTAGACGAAGTGGCGAAAGCTTTTCCCGCAGTTGAGTCCTTTAATCGAGGCACTTTCATAGATCCTTTTGAAGTGGCCACTGATGTCTTCGAGGATAATTCCATCTATACCATCACTTATTCCTTTGATCAACCATCGTCCTCATCCACCCCGTCCACTTCCTCTCATTCATTATCCCTTGTTTATCCAGATCTCATTGACTGGGACCAACACGGACCTTCTGTTCTTGATGTCTTTGAAAATGATGAGGCTATTGGTGAATTTCTGGGACTTTGTACTCATCTCCCTATCGGAGATCACAAGATTGGTTATGCTATTAAACTACACTCCAATGCCTACTTTGGGGAATCTGTTAAATTCCTTAGTCAAAAAAATGAAAATGTAAAAATAACGTCCCCTGGTGAAAACCACTTTGTGGCACTTTCGGACGATGCAAAAATAAAAATAAAAGACGTATCCACTGGTGAAAACCTTTCTGAGGCACCAGAGGATTAGGAATTTAACCTTCCCAAAGTGGGGGCACACCGAGAAAAGTCCACTATTCTCATAGAATAGACACAAGAGATGAATCTTGGAACTACCGAAGAACCCAAGATCACATATGTAGCAAAGTCATTATCAGAATTTGAAACTCGGGACTTCAATTCTTTCTTCAGAAAATGAGAAATCAATTTTTCTTGCTCCTATGCACATATGCCAGGATTAGATCCATCACTGATAGTACATCATTTAACAGTCCGTCCTGGAACAAAACCAGTCAAACAAAAATTGAGAAAGATGCATCCCAAAATTGCTCTAATGGTCAAAGCAAAGTTAGAAAAGCTCTTGGCCATTGGTTTCATCAAACCGATAGATTATCCTAAGTGGATCTCAAACATTGTACCTGTAGCCAAGCCAAATGGAACTATTAGAGTTTGTAATGATTTCAGAGACATCAACAAAGCTTGTCCAAAAGATGAGTTTCCATTACCAAACATTGATATCATAGTGGATTTGACAGTAGGACATGAGATGTTATCATTGATGGATGGATTTTCTGGGTATAACCAAATTAGAATAGCTGAAGAAGATCAACATAAAACTTCTTTCATTTGTGTCTAGGGAACATATTGTTGGCTTGTCATGCCTTTTGGTCTAAAAAATGCTGGAGCCACATATCAAAGAGCAATGACTGTTATCTTTCATGATATGCTTCATAAACAAATGGAAGATTATGTAGATGACATACTTGCCAAATCAAAAACCAGAGAGGGACACCTATATGTTTTGGAAAACATTTTTGATCATCTTGAAAAGTACAATGTCAGACTAAATCCTAAGAAGTGTGTATTTGGAGTAACATCTGGAAAACTCTTAGGTTATATCGTGTCCAGAAGAGGAATTGAAGTTGATCCAGCGAAAGTCAAAGCTATAATGGAAATGCCTCCTCCTCAAAATCTAAAACAACTCAGATCTTTGCAAGGAAAATTACAATCCATATGGAGGTTTATCGCTCAGCTTGCTGACAAGTGTTAACCATTTACTCACTTGTTGAAGAAAAACACACAATTTATTTGGGATCAAAACTGCCAAGAAGCATTTGATAAACTTAAAGAATACCTGGGATCTCCTCCTGTGTTAGCACCACCTATTCATGGAAAACCCCTTATTTTATACATCTCAACAACATTAGCAACATTAGGGGCTTTGCTAGCACAAAATGATGATAGTGGTAAAGAACGGGCAATCTATTATATCAGTAGAACTTTGGTGGGCTATGAAGTAAATTATTCACCTATTGAAAAGGCATGTCTCGCGGTTGTCTTTGCATCACAAAATCTTAGGCACTACATGTTGAGTCATCAGACTAAGCTTATATCAAAGATTGATCCTCTCAAATATCTACTATCTAGAGCAGCCCTGACTGGACGTATGGCAAAATGGGTAATGATGCTTAGTGAATTTGACATTGAGTATGTTGATAGAAAAGCTATAAAAGGACAAATAATAGCAGATCAATTGGCTGAAGCACCTATAGAATCAGATCATCCAATGGTAACAGAATTTCCTGATGAATCAATCTTGGACATAGAAACTATTCCCTCTTGGCAATTATATTTTGATGGTTCTCATACTCAACGTGGCTCTGGAGCTGGAATACTCTTTGTTACACCTCAAGGCGATTATATACCGAAATCATTTCACATTCAATTTCCATGTACAAACAACATCACCGAATATGAAGCACTAATGAAAGGATTAAAATTGGCTATAACCTGGAATATCAAAGACTTACAAGTTCATGGGGATTCTCAACTAGTGATCAAGCAAGTAAACAAAGAATATCAAATAAAGGATGAAAAGTTAAAGCCATACAAGAAACTAGTGGACACGTTCAAAACATATTTCAACAAGATCACATTTGAACAAATTTCAAGGCTTCACAATAAAGCTGCTGATGCTATGGCCACAATTGGTTCAATGATAGAGATACCTGGGAATGATCACAAAATTAAATTCCTAATAGAATAGTTGTTTGTACTAGTTTTTGATATCCCAGAATCAGAGTTGGTATGTGATATTATTGGTCCTAACTCCACTTGGTTCAATGAGATCTACCATTACCTTCATAGCCAAATCATTCCACCAAATATTTCCAAATCCCAACGTCGCTCCTTCATTCGTTGTTCTTCCCAATATGTCCTCCTCGGTGATACGCTTTATAAAAGGTCACTAGATGGTGTTTTGCTTAAATGTCTTAACCCGGAAGAAGCCCACACTGCTTTGGATGAGATACACGAAGGCATCTGTGGTGCTCATTCTGGAGGTTCATCCTTAGTCAAGAAAATGCTTCGCACAGGATACTAATGGCCTACTATGGAGCAGGATGCGCATGATTTTGTTAAGAAATGTGTACCTTGTCAGCAACATAGTGATCTAATTCATGCACCAGCACAAGAACTACAAACTATCACTACTCCATGGCCATTTTCACAATGGGGGCTCGATCTCATTGGAAAAATACATCCATCCTCCTCAGATGGTCATAAATTTATTATCACTGCTGCCAAGTACTTCACTAAATGGGTTGAAGCAATTCCTCTTACTTACATTATAGGAAAGCAAATATCTAAGTTCATCTTCCATTATATCATTTGCCGCTATGGTATTCCTCAAGCCATAGTCACAGATAATGGTCGCCCATTTAAGAATCAAGATGTCAAAGAGCTTTGCAATAAATTTAAAATCCAACATCACTTTTCTACCCCCTATTATCCACAAAGTAATGGCCAAGCTGAAGCAACTAATAAGACTCTTTTAAAAATCCTAAAGAAAATAGTAAACGAGGCTGGCCATGATTGGCACTTACAACTTCATCCTGCTCTTTCGGCTTATCGAACTAGTATCCGTACTCCTACTGGTGCTACACCATATTCCTTGGTATATGGTTTAGAAGCTATTTTACCCATTGAGATCGAGCTCCCTTCCTTGCAAGTATCCTTACAACACTTGATTTCAGATGAGGAGTATCAGATGTCAAGATTACAAGAGCTTGAATTGTTGGACGAGAAGCGACTTACAGCTCTTAATCATCTAAAAGCTTATCAAAATCGCCTGTGCCGAGGTTACAACAAGAAAATGAAGCCTCGTAAATTTGAGCTTGGAGGTCTTGTTCTACTAGAAAATCAAAGGAATCTGGCTGATCGTGCAAAGAAAGGGAAGTTTGAACCTAACTAGTTGGGACCTTTTGTCGTAACCAAGAGCTATGGATTAGAAGCTTACCAACTTTCCACTTTGGAAGGTCAACCTTTGGAAGAGCCTATCAACATAGCCCATCTCAAATGGTTCTATACCTGACTCAGAGTATCCCAGTTAAAAAAAATAAAAAATAAAAAAAAAATAGTAAAGAAAAATCATTTCGTCCAATGGTGAAAACCACTTCGGTGGTGCCCTGGATAAGTACCATGGTGAAAACCTGTTCGCAAACACCATGTGTAGAATTCAAGCTGTCCCCACCATCCTTTAGGTAGCTTTTTCACATCATCCATCTCGCCATCATCCATTTCCCTTCCATAATAAAATATGTCCTCCCTTCCGCTCCCATCCATATCTTGCCATACACATCTACTCAATATCATCTGGTCATATTGCATTGTCTCATTCTACGTTTTGTTATCACTAGCCTTTCCATTAGTCCTTTCCCATTCCTTCATCTGCTCTCATCCTGGTATTCTTTTGTTCACCTGTGTAGGTCTATGTGTCTTGGTACCTTTGAGTTCCTCATAATAGGCTCTTGAGTTTGTCTGCCTTTCCGGTCTCATGCAATCCCATAATAACGTTTTCAATACTGTATCCTCATTCTTCCCCTCCATCCAATCATTTCACTTCATGCAAACACAAAATTTCAAACAAAACAAACACAACCCAATTTTTGACACTCGCACATTCCAAGCCATACCTCAAAAACACTTTGAAATTCTTAGACTAAATTATGGAACTTAAACACCTAGTGATTTGATCTTGATTGTAGTAACTAAGTTGTAGATCCCCCAAGCCAACCATCCTTTATTTACCTTATCTTATCCAGGGATATATCATTCCCACAACATGGCACTTATCTATTTATCGTGTTAGTCTTTGGCTTGAGATCTTACTGCCTATCTTACTTCTATCATGGTTAAGTCTTTTAGTCCTTCTTTTGCTTTTTTGTCTAGGGGCAACATTATATATGCATGTTTTGCTTGTTTTGTTTGCGTGTGTTGACTCATTGATGTTTTGTGTCTGTTATTGGTCCTTGCAACATACCTGCCACACCGTCATCATGGTCTTTCATATCATGGTGCCATTAGGCATATGCTTGCTTGCGACTTTCCTCCTTTCTGCTTTTGACACATCGTCACCCTGGTCTTTATACCTCGGTGCATAATGTTAGGTGCTATATCAAACATCAGGTTGCTCAAAGTTTAATCAGCATAACTCCATCATCCTTCCCTCCATTTCCTAATTTGCATCCAAAAACCTATGTTTTGATTTTCTTTGAAATGACATCGCTTCGCGACATCGTCTCAAAGAGGGGCAAAATGTAGACATAAAAAATTGACCAATTGATCATTTCCCTAAATCATAAATATTTCTTAATCCTAAAGATTTAATTAATTTTAATTAATTAATTAAATCCTTTTTGTTTTTACCATTCTCCCATAAATAATAAATTAAAATCAATAAATTAATTTATTATTTACATCTTGAAACCTAAAACCTCTCTCGTTAATAATAAATTAAATCTAACAACTTTAATTTATTATTAACCTAACCCGTAAAATACCTACCATAACCCTAACTACCATTTACCGAATCAAAATCTCGTTCAACTACCCAATCTACTCCAACCCCAAACTTTATAAAATCAAATACATCCATCATTTATACTCCCGGCAACATTTACATTGGAGTTATGCTAATATTCTGAGCAACCACATTTCAATTATATTTGGTAATATCTATTTTTATTTGGTTTCAATAGTTTTATCATTAATCTTTCCTGTTGCTCTGAGTATAGATTTTAGGGTTTTGTAATAGTTTCAAATCATTTTGCAAAAATCTATATTCTGGTGCAAACACACGCAACCTCCTGTATTTGTTGGCTGAATCTGCCTGTGCATTGGAACTGGCAAACCCTCTGCCGATTCGGAGAGAAAGAACCAACAAAGTGGTGAATCCACTGGGGATTTGAATTAAAAGTGTTATTTTTATCCATCCGAGTCACCAACAAAGTGGCAACTCTACTGGGGATAGAGTCAAATAATTTAAAGGCTGGAAAATCTAGTTTCCAGTGAAGTTGTTGCAGTAAATATCAAAGAACGACCATGTGGTGCTCTACTGGCATGATGAATCCAGAAAACAAAAGTGCCTTATTGATAATTTGTCCTCTCTATGAGAGGTGGTGACTCTGTTGATTGAACCTATCTAAAGCTACAACATATTTCCAGGTATTCATCTTTTGATTCAAAAATAATGATTCAAATAGAGCAATAGTCTTGGTTGTGCTCTCAAAGAAGACCTTTTTTATTGAAAGATATAAAGCTCTAAATTTTAGAGGAATAGGTGGTTACCCAAATTTTATTCCCAATAAGATTAGAAAATGTTTGCCAAAATATAGTGGATTAAATTCTAAATCTACAAACAAACATCTGTAAAATTTATGTAATTTGATAGAAGATTACGAGGTAGAGGCTGAAGATGTAGTAATGAAACTTTTTGTTCAGTCATTAGAGGATGATGCTAGGGTCTGGTTTTCAGACCTACCTGTGTGTTTAGTTTCTTCATGGGTAGATTTAGAAATTGCATTCCTAGAGCAATTTGGTGAAATATTTGATTTGGCCTTATTGATCATACATTTCATGAATATCCAAAAGGAAGATGAAGAACTGGTTCCAACCTTTAATCTTATATTTATTAAGTTGCTCAAGTAGATCCCTAAATATATGAGACCCAATGATGCATTGTGCTTGAAAATTTATTTGGTTGCATTTGATGAAGAAATAAGTTATTTATTGAGAGATAAAGAACCAGCTACACTTCACCAGACATACAAATTTGCTATGGATATTGAAAATAATCAGAAATATGGAATGCTAGTAGGTTTCATGACTACAAGCTTTCAAAATAGTTTTCAAAGTGAATACGTTTTAGCTTTCCCAGTGTGTTCATTGAGAGATGATTTTGCAAAGGGGAATGTATTTCAGAACAATGGGTGCAGTCATGATGTGATGCATAAACATGAAGAAGATGTTGTAGAAAATGTGAGCACATCCTATAATGGTGAAGACAAAGATTGTTATCAGCCTCTAGAAGAGAAGCCTACAGATGCAAAATGCCCTTCAAGTGATCAAATGAAAGATATACATGAGGTTGAATCTTGTAGTAATAGGTATATCACAGTTATTCCTGATTATTTGTATAAGGCGGATATGCAAAGCTTCACTCTGAATATAGAAGATGCAGATTCAAGGGATGGCAGAGAATGTGTTGATGACTGTCAGCATTCAGAGGCATATGTGAGCCTTTTAGATGATGAAATATATATGGATGCTGACTGTGAGTGCTTCCTTGAAGATTATGACCACCTCTATAATGCAGAGGTTGAAAAATTTTCTTTTGATTATCAGTGCATTGGTGGAGAGGAAAATCAGGGTCACTATTTAGATGTGAATGGGCAAGTTGCAGATGTGTGTGCTCATACAGTTGGGGATAGTGTTGGTTGCAGGGGTGACTACAAAGGTTTCAGTGAGGGGTTGCACTCTGAGCTATTTATGCCTTCTCTTGAGACATTCCAAGTGGACATTAATGATAAAATTGTTGAGAGAAATGATGATGAATATCTAAATATTTATAAAAATGAATATGATTATGAGATATTACTTTTGCTTGAATATTACATGTTTGATACAGAGGAGCTCTTATTTTTTGAAGAAGGGCAAAATTCTAATGTGGATTCATTTATTTCATGTGAGTCTGTTAGTTTTCCAAGCAACATCAGTGACTCATATGTTCATGATAGTCTATTGCTGAGAATGGTAGATGCTTATGAATCTTGTTGTAGATTTGTTGAAGGAGAAAGGAGCAGCAACACAAATAATTGCAACGATGGGTGCTGCAGACAGCTGAGTGTTTTTCAGCTCCATTTGAAGAAATCAAAAGAAAATTAGATATTTGACAAAGGGAAATTCTGGTTTTTCCTTTTTGGTGGCCCTGGGCCACTAAGTAAATTTTCAAAAAATGTAATCTATGATGCAGGTTTGTGCGGTACTCAACTCTGTGCCCAATGGATAAGGCCTGGTCTACGAAAACAGAGATTCTAGAGTTCTCACCATGACTGCAAGAGGCATGCATCCCCAGACAGAGCCACTGGTGGTGCCCACCTACATTTTGGGTTTCAAGTATTTATCTACAGGCATTTTTTATTAAAACCCAAAAAATTCTATGTCCTTCAGCCTGTGTAGTTGCATGTATTGCTCTTTGTATATGGCCATTGTATCAAATGTGCAAGTGCAAATGTACATTGGTGGACCTGAAAGATAAGTTAAATCAGCTTCAGAATGGAGAAAAATCATTGTATGTATCTTTGCAAACATATCGGGTTTGTATTTGGCATTCAGGTACATTTCTGGAGGTAAAAAAGTGGATGTACATCACAGATTCCTGGAATATTCTATGGTTGTTTATCACATATTCCGTCGCAGATTCATGTTAAGATTTGTATGTTGTATATTTGATGTACATCGGGTAGATACAAGGGCGATATACAAGAGGAAATGTGCAAGGGACAATATACAAAGGGTTAAAATGGTGGTCGAGTCCACATATGCGCAAAGGTGAATGTATATTAGATATACAAAGAGGAAACATGCAAAGGAAAAGATTCAAGTCAATATGCATTGGGTTATAATTGAATATGCAAAGATGAATGTATATCGAGTTGTATATCGCGGATGCATAAGGAAACATACAAGGGCATATACATTCCCGAGATACAGGGCCCGGACCTGAAACAAATATGCTTTCTGGTTGATATAGGCAAAGGTGATTGTATGTTTTCCTTGTATGTATGTTTGCATTGTATGTCAGCACATACATTGGTTATATACAAAGCGACATACAAGGTGGACCTGACTGGCAAATCAAATTTGGCAAATTAAGCGTTAAGTCTGCAGTTTGTATGGTGAAGTGTTTGTATATGCCGATATGCAAAAGGAGTTAGATACAAGAGCCGAACCCAATGGCGATTGCAATGTGTTTCATAATGATTTGGGGTCTACAGGTTGTATGTTGCACATTGTATGTGCGATATACAACGAAAGATGCAAAGGTGAAGATACAATGCCGGATTTGAAAATTGTTCCAATCTACCTCATAAGTGTGTTGAAATCTGCATTGTATGTATATTGCATGTTGTATATGCAATATACAAGGAGATATGCAAAAGAGGAGATGCAAGCCGGACCCGATTGAAATTTCAAATTGTTTTATAAGGATTTGGGGTCCGCCTTGTATGTTGGTGATTGTATGTATATACAATCTCATATACAACTGCAGATGTAAATGGAGATACATTTTCTCGCTGATGAAGAGGCCAATGCACAACGATGGAGAACCAATCAGATGTTGCCACGTGTCCGAGAATAGTTGTATGTATATGTAGTTGCATATACAAAAATTTGAATGTGCAATGGGCGAAAAGGCAAATGTATGTTTGTGATGGGAGAAAGCTGCCTACATGACACATTTCCATTGGTCAAGGACCAGTTAGTGCAATTTGAAGCCGTAGATCTTAGCGGAAGGAAAAGAATCAACAACCCTGTTTTGAATGCCCGAGGAAGGAGGAATTTTTGTGTGTTCACGACTGCATTCCAGATAGAAGAAACTTTAGAAACCCACGAACCGTTGCTGCATCCCGCGGTAGGTTGGCTTTAATGACAAAATTGCAGAGGCATGGTCTATGAATGATGGGCCACCTACCATTTTTAATAGAAAATCTTCAGTTAGCAGCTCACATCCTGAACCCACTTGCCCTTTCCTCTTCTTCTCCCCGGTGCTTTCAATGTTCTTAGCACCATTTTCATGGTGCGATGTATCTGGTAGAAGTTGGAAAAGACCATGTAAATAATGCTGAGTGCACGTTCTGGGTATAAGAGAACTGTGTTACTCATTTTTTTGATGGTTGAAGACTTGGGCAATTTTTTGGAAAAAATAACAAAGATCAGAGCATTTCTTGGTTGTTCTATCTCTTTTGTGAGTTTATGAGTTGCATTTGAATGCACCTTGCACACATGTTCAGTTTCATGTTGTGTTTATATGAAATATGCTTCTTTGCATGTGTTTAGTTTTTTGTCTCCATTGTTGCATGCATCCCTTCTTTTGAATCTGGTTGCTAAGGGTTACTTAGATTCTAGGATATAGATTTTCTATATCACATGCTTAATCTGTGACCTCCATTCAAGGAGTGGATTAAACTGTTTTAGGTTAAGTATGAAGAAGGTTGTATGGCAACAGGGATGTAAATAGAGATTGCTAAATACCCATTCTTGGGTGGTGTTTGTAAGGCAAATACCAATCCTAGCCCCTTGAAACTTGAATGCCAGTGCAAATCATTCTCTTGTATACATCTAGTTGACTCCTTGTCCTAAGATAGGCACCAGTCTGCTTCTTGTGTAGTAGTTACGATCCAAAACCCCCTGTCTTGCATCCAAAACATTAATACAAACCATTCCATATTTCCAACCTGTTAGTTGTAGGAGTAGAAATAGGACCCCTGCATACTCTCATTCCTAACCAATTAGATATGTCCAAGAACATTTCTAGCCTTGTGATTTATCATGCAAATCTTGGTCCAAACATGAGAGTATTTTGCCTGTTGTTGTAAAGCTAAATCTTTCTATTGGGTAAGTCAAAGACAAATCTTTAGTTATAGGGATACCCCCCTTGGTGTGGCAGAACTAGAAGTGAAGGGGAGGCAGCTCACACAACCTCCTGTATTTGTTGGCTGAATCTGCCTATGCATTGGAACCGGCAAACCCTCTGTCGATTCAGAGAGAAAGAACCAACACTTTGTATGAGGAAAATAAAGTTTTTGATCAACCTCTACTAGCACATGATTGGATTTTAGGAGATTTTAAGAATCTAGAAGATAGGAATTATTTAGTGATCAAAATAAGTAATAGATGGATTGAAGAGACATTAAATAACTTTCATGGAGGAATCCATCATGCTATAGTGGTAAGCATAGGAGTAGATGAGGAGACACTACAAGAAGATGAGAAAGTAAAGATGATTCACAAAATAAAGTTACCCAAATTTAGGTTTGTGTGTTCAAGTATGAATCAACAAGACCAAGGGAAGCATAAAATATGGATATTTCCCCCAGTTACTATGATGTTATTTCTAAGGCACCTCCTCAAATTATGTATCTTGAAGCAACTCATGTTGATGAACCTACACCCTTCTCTCTAGAAGTAATTTTCAAATGGCCATCTCCATCTCCTCATATTCACCTCTTATCATTTAGCCACCAAGTCTTTCTATTGTAAGCCCTCCTAAATATGTGTCAAAAAAAACTCCTAACTAGTCTATTAAGAAGGTACTTGATAATTATCTTTCTCCTCTTAAAATTCCTTGCCCACCACTCATCCCTAATGATCAAAACATGCCACAACAATCACAAGTTAGTATCCTAGGAAGAGAAGCTCAAAATACAGATACACTGTAGTGGTTTGATCAAATTATCTAGAAGAGAAAGAGAGGTGTGAATACAACTTTAGATGATCTTTATCAGCTAGCCACTTTGTTTCCAAAGCCTAATCTTCTAAAAAAGGGCTAGGATAAGATCTTTGATCACAACTGATAGTTATAGGAACAGACAAGTACAAATCATCACGGCACTATCAAACATACCCAAAGCTAATTTGTAGACATCATATTATACAATTACAACTATTCCTTTAGGTGAACCATCAAGAGAGGAAGCAAAACAACTTGTCAAATATTTAGTATATTGGTTCATTCAATTTATGGATAAGGCTTCTAAGGAAGAATTGAAAGATAAATTTACACATCTTACTACCTACATCAAGTATTTTTTTGGTCTTATTAGTTCATCTTGGATAGATGTAGTTCCTCAATATATTCTTAGCACTGAAAAATTAATTATGGTGTAGGGGAATTGGGAAATGTAATTAGAGTTATTCATGATTGGAATGAAAATTTGATAAGTCTGGGTTACAATTTAATGTAGGAAATAACTTGAAGGTCACGACAACATTATCTAAGGTGTTAGAAGTTATTAAGACTTTAATGATTGGAGATAAAACTAAATTGGAGGTGACAAATAATATTTTTCATCAAATAGCTCAGATGGCAATTATGGATTTTCCTTATTTGTTGGATGAAGGTATTCTTAGTGATCAGGAGCCTAATGTGCATCAAAATGGAAGTCGACATACAAATTCATGATGAAGATATTGAGGAAGCGTTAGAGTAATAGTAAAAGGTGTAGTCCCTTGTTAAGAATGTGCACAATGCCTTGTGTGAGTTGATGGAAAAGTTAGGACTTTATTTGTTTGATGAGAATCAAAATATTTAGGTGCTACAAGTTTTACAAGATCAATTTTTAATATTGGTGAAAAGAGACTCTCCCAAGGACCCTAGCTTTGCTACAAAATCTATCATTAATTCAATGAGAATAAAGGGTACTTGTGAAAGCTTCAAGTTCAAAATGGTAGAATTCAAGGATATTCAGAAGAAACTTTAGGAGATTTTCATGAAGATTGATGTTAAATTTACTCATTTAGATGATCTAGATCTGATATTGGTAAAGGTAGCATTGAATAGTTATGTTGTTTATTTACAAGAGTTGGAGAATGAAGTTGTTAAAATCAACTAGCCAAAAATACTTTATGATGGTCATTTGGATGTTAAATGTTATCTTAGATGCAATGATCAAAAAGATAAAAAGTGCTCCAAGATAAATGTGTTTCTTTGAATTTATTTTATTTTAAAATTTGAAAGAATGGCTTTTCACTTTCCTCTTCCTTTGGCCTATAAATACTTGTGTATTTGGCATTGTAACTCAAGGTTGGAAAACTCACTTTTACTATTAGTACAATTTTTCCTTTAGCTTATTAGTTAGTTAATTTATTTTGTGTTCAAGTTTTCTAAACTCTAAGCATGTACCTTCCTTCATGTACTTAGTTCACCAAATGCCGATGAATTTGAGATGTGCTAGAGCCATTGATTCTTGACTGAGGGTGAAGCATTCTACATGGTAAATCAAAACACATCATAGTGCCAATACTTGCAGATTTTTATCTTATGTGCATGACTTTTCCCTTTGAAGATTGCACCTTCTTATGTGGTGATTATGGTGGGTCATGAGAGGAATAGTTTTATTCAAATTTGTCCATTTAAAGAACATGTGAAGGATAGGGAGTGCACGCTTAGATTTATTTTCCCTTTTTTTCCTCCCCACTATTTTCCTTATTTGATCTCATGAATAGAATAGGAGTAATGTAGATTTATTTTCCTTATGTTTTTGTTAGCTTAGGGTTTGCATAAAGAAGGCCATTGAATGATCATTAATGTTAAAAATATTCAAAGTTTATGCTTTGTGTCTCTTCATATTGGTTTGTGATTATTGGTAATTTTGTGGGTTTTGATAAGATAAATTGTTAAATCTTGTTAATAGATTGTGGAATCATTTGTGGGTTGATTTTTTGGAATTTATCCTTAAAATCTAAGATTTGGATTATAGTAAACTTTCTCAAATCTTTGAATTTTTCCTCTTGAGTTTGGAATCTTTAAGGAATTCACTAGATCCCCTTGAATAGGATAGCTCAAAGCTTTCCTGCTAAGCTATTTTAAATCTTTTATTTCAAGAATATCAAAAGAAGACTCTCAGGGTATTGTGCCTTTCAAGTAGGGGAACTTTCACTGTTCCAACTTATTGGTGTGCCAAAAATTGCATCAACACTTCCATGCATGCTAATGCCTAAAAGAATATATGAATAATGTTTCATAATTAAATCTCATATGGATCTACTATCCTAGAAATCCATATTGGATATATATATATATATATATATATATATATATATATATATATATATATATATATATATATATATATATATATATATGTATATATGCAAATATATTTCCATATATACACATGTTTTTGGAGGCATATATATAAATATATCTAGAGGAGTGTAAGTATATATGCAATACACCAAGCTAGGTACAAAAAGAAAGTTAAGTTAAATGAATCCATATAAGAATGGCTAAACTTACTTTATCACAATTATATATTAGAGAGAGTATGATGTAAGGGCATCTAGGCACAAGGAAAAAATGCCAAGTAAAGTTATTTTTGTATTTTTTTTCAACATGCACATGGATAAAAAATAGATAGGGAGGTGCAATTGGCATGTGCACAAGTTAGAGATCAACACAATTAGTAATTTAATAGCGAAGCAAGATATTTTGAATTAATGCTTTTAATGCAGTTGGCAAGGTAGTTGAATTTGAATTCGCAACAATGGAATTAAATGAAAAATTTGTAAATTTGGAACCTACAAGATGATGTATATATTGAGAGGCCGAAGATAGGATTACAACTTGTTTTTGGTTGGTTGGCTTGGTTCCAAGTATTGAGTTATAATTTTTTATTATCTCTCAAGTGGGACTATTCTAAATTGTAATCTACTATTGAAAATCTAATGAAAGATATTATTTTTCCATTATGTGTTGTTTCCTCTTACCTTGTGTGGGTATGTCATGTACTCTAAGGGTTGTGTGGCCTAAGAATCCCTTCACAGGGAACCCTTGGACTGAACCTATAGCATTTGATATCTGTAGACACCTAAAATTGACTTGCTCTGCAAACCAATTTCATGTATCTCTACACCAATTATCCCTCCTATTAATTAAATAAATTCATTTATTCCTAACCATATATCATCTATCCTTTGTGATCAATTAATTCACGTAATTTAGCACTATACCTTATAACTATATCCTCATTGATTAAATAAATATTCCTAATATTTATTTAGCTAATTTGTCCATCTCCCTAATCCCTATTAATTAGATAAATCATGCTTATCTAATTAATCTACCCTATTAATCAACCTATCCCTATCCTAGTTAATTAAGTATCAATTATTTAATTAGCTATCCTAGCCTACCTATCCCCTAGACCTAAATTAATTAAGATAAACACTTAATTAACCTTTCTTAGCCCATCCTCCCACACACCTTTGAATAAAAATCAAATTTTTATTCAAAGGGTCAAATCTTCCTTACACATAATTTATCACCCTCTTACACATGTAAGTGTACATGTGTCCTTCAACCTTCACATCTCCACATAAAAGTGAATTTTTAATTCACAGTCCCCATGAGTTGAATTTTTAATTCACTTGTCATATCTACTCTTCCCAAAAATGAATTTTTAATTCATTTCTATCCTCCACACCTCTTCCCAATGTGAATTTAAAATTCACAAATAATGAGAGCCCTCCAAATCCATTGACTCAATCTCAACCCTTGATCTCTCTCATCCACTCCCCTTGTGACACTTGTCACAAGGCTATGACTTCAATCCAAACCCTAACTCTCAACCATTTCTAGCCCTTGATCTCATCTTTTAACCCTCACCTTCCATCCATTTTCCAAAAATCTATAAATGAGACCCTTCTCTAAGCCATTTTCAACTTCTTCTTGCATCCTTACCATGCCCAAATTTCTCTCAAATCTCTTCATCATACCATCATAATGCCAAAATCATTCCTCATCCCCATCTCAAACTCCATCTAAATCCAAATCTCTCATCCTATTATATTGAATCTCAAAGAGCAATCCACATTCTACATCCATTTGGGTAAATCTAAGGAGTTTGGGTGCAACTCCTTCCACCCTATCAAGGATTTGTGACTCATTGTGAAAGGTATAATGCTTGTTTATGCACTTGTTTTATGTTTTCTACTTCCATTTTGAGATCACTAATCTAAATTGGCATGCCTGGTGGGACCCACAAGGTCCCTATCTAACATCTTTGGTGAGTTTTGCATGTGTTTCTAGACATTTTACAGGTGTGGCACTATTTACCTGCATAGTTGCGCCATTGCTGCTAGAATTGGTGCTATCTACGGTTGTATTAGTGCTATTTTCACACGACAAGACCACTAACATTTTGGCTTGAATCTTTTTGTTTTTTTTTGCTTTCTATCATTTTTAGCATCTATAACTCTCAGTTTTTGTAGGTTTTATACAGAAAACAAGGGGAAACTATGGCAAGATTTTTCTAAAATCATCCATTGACTAAAACTGTGTCGTATTGGCGCTATCGATACCCAGAGCAATGCCTTCATCTAAGACAAATCGACCAAACCAAACTCCTGTGCAAAGTGGCACTATCTTTCTGCATTGTAGCACTATTTTCTATATCAGTGCTATCTTCTGTATCAGCGCTATCCTCTATATCGATGCCATATTATGTATCAGCGCCATCTTGCACTGTGGCGTCATCCTCTTTTGTAGCGCTATTTACTATATTGGTGCCTTCTTTTATTGTAGCACCAATTGTATCTATTTTAGCACTATTTTTTCTGTATTTGCTTAGGGATCTGTGCAGGGTTGGGTCTCTTTTCTACAGGTCATCCAAAACCACCATCTCGAAACTACTAACAATTTTTGGCAGGGATTTCTTAGCATAGAAAATATTTCATTTGGTGCACCTAAAAAGAACCTTTATTTTCTTAGCTTAGAAAACACTTGAATTTGGTGCATAAAATCAATCTTGCTTGCAAATAATCTACAATCAAACATTTCATTTTGGTGCTTAAAAAAATCCTTGTGTGCCTTAGTATAAAGAACATTTGATTTTGGTGCAACTAAAATTAATCATTGGTTGCAACAAAACAACTTTAGGCACATTTTGATTTGGTCTTAAAACGAACATTAGCTTTTGTTTGCCATGTCTTGTGCACTTGCACGTTTGTGCTATCCCATAGGGTAGAATCAAAGTATCCTCTCCCCTTGCCTTCAAAGGGATCTTGGGTGAAGAGAAATGGTTCTATTCTATTTTTCTTTTTAGGATGTGGGCCTGCCCTTGAGACACATCCGTTTGGAGAACTCATTGGCGACCCCAAGCGGTATTTTCATCTAGTCCGCTATACAAAAAAGGATAAGGTGAAAGCCAAGTCTGAATCGGTATGAGTGCTTACCATTCGATGCTAGCTTAAAAGGGAGTAGTACCTTGTGTATATGAAACCCCTAGTAGAGCTAGTCAAAACCTTAAGTGGTTTATTAGATGCTCGTAAGGTGCTAATCCCCTAGATGTTCCCCCACTACGAACCTTTGTTTTAGTGGCCCAAATCCCTCTACTTGTCCCACAAGTATTGTCCTTGCTTCACCTTAGGTTGTACATGCTTGATTATCACATTTTCATAAATCAAACCTTTGGCCATTATATTCTCTTGTGTGAAGTGTTTTCATGCTTGCCAAGAATCCCATCAATTGAGATTATCCAATCCCTTTATTTGAGCTTAATCAATATTTGTCATAATCCACTTCCTCTCTAGTCATAATATATCTTCATCATTATAATTATTCTTATCCACTTCATCTTAATCCAATAACCCATCTATCCTAATCATCCTAACCACCTAACTTATCCATATCATCATCCAAACCATTCAATTCAATCTTATCTCAATCACCCTCATCATCCTTAATCCAATTCATCACCATCATTTTAAATCCCATTTTCCCTCATCCACTTGACCAATCTCATCCAAATCACATCCAAAACCCAACCAACATCAATCCATAATCTTCCAAACCATAGTCCAAATCCAATCCAAAATCAACATCGATCCCAATCATTATCCAAATCCCCCAACATCATTATCAAACTCTAAATACAAGTCAACCCAACCAAAAATCAAGACCTTAATTGATCATCCAATCCAATCAACCCAAATCAACTCTATTACTTAAGTGTCATTAGTCCACCTTAAGTATAGAGAATCATCCATCCTTCGAAGCAAATCAAATCATCTTAAAGTCTTGAATTTTGATCCCCAACATTGCAATCGTCCATTTCATCCCATATCTCTCCAACAAAATGGATCCTTATGTAGCAATGCAACAATTACAAAGACTTAAAAAAATCTATGAGAACATGGATCCTAGTGCTAAGGAAAAATGCAAAAATGACATTAGAGATATACCCTTAGCACACCTCATCATTGGAGAATCCCAAGCCCCTACTCCATCTTCATCATATCAACCCTCATCATATCAACCTTCAACATCCTACATATCCACACCATCAACCTCATACCAACCTCCATCATATCAACAAACATCTTACATTTCACCCCCATCCACATCATATCAACCTTCATCATTTCAACCTTTACCCTCATATCAATCTTCATCCCCTTATACATCCATGCCATCATACCTACCCCACCAATCAATACCTCCAACTTATCCATCTCCCAACCTTTGTCATGCTAAATTTGATCAAGGGAACACCAATCTATCACATCTTATATCCGAAATCTAAAGCTTATATCAACAACCATTTCCCCACGCAAATCCCCAATCCCCCAATCCCCATCCTCCAATCCTCCCATCACAATATCCCCCCAACCTTACCAACCTTAATCCATCATCTTATGTATCTCCCAATCCACCAACCCCCATCAATCATACACCATCTAACCCTCCATTAAATCCTCCTAAGCCTACGACATCCAAAGAATCTTTGTGGGATTTCCTCCAAAGAAAATCACCTAAAAATGAAAGCAAAGCTATAGAATCCCCCAAATCTCTCACCCTGCCAACATCACCATCTAATCCAACACCTATCCTCGAACCCATCCAAGAACTAGTGCCATCTAATCCCATCACCCACCTATCCAATCCCTATCCTAATCCTACACCATCCACCATAATTATTCATCCACTATATTGTTCTTCAACCCATACACTCATGAAGGATGTCGTCCATTGGCTATTAGCAAGGAATCAAACATCCTCATACAAACCAACACCCATCGAAGCACCTATCACATCCATCCAAGCATCCACCACATCTATCCAAGTCACTTCCACTTCTACCCAAACACATGATCCATCTAATCCAAAGCATGTTGAAACATCAACCCCCTATCTTAATCAAGATCTAACCATCCTATTTAATCCCATCCCCAATCCCCTCCCAACTATTGTTCACCTTATTGATCCCACATCAACCTCTACCACCCCTTTACCATCCCCCATTAATCCTTTACCTCCATCTACCAATTTCATTCCAAATCCATCCCCTTATCCACTTGGGAAAAGCACCTTCATCTGTGGTGAACCCCTTGTAGGAGGTGAACAACTTCCATCCACCACCTATCCTTCTCCAACAAATAATAGACTCATGTCTTGTTTCCAAAGCATCGAACATCCCATTGCATGTCACATGCTCCAACATATGAACTATCAAGGAAAAGGCTTAGGCCTTCATGAACAAGGCATCTTGGAGCCCATCCACACCACATTCCATCCATCCTTGCATGGCCTTGGCTATACATCCCAAGGCAAACAAAATAAACATGTTCGTACCACCCACACATTTTCCAAAATCCATTCACCTAATTCCAAATCTGGTGCATCACATTACACCCCTAAATCATATGTCGCCATCCCTCCTCCATCATCATATCATTTGCAAAAGCATGTGACTGTCCATCTTCCTCCATCAAATTTACCTCCACTACTCCCAACTCCAAATATCCCTATCAAATCCACTTTACCTCCTATCCTACCAATGTCCACAAATCCTCTCATTCTTCTATCCTCCCAACTCCTAATATCCCCATCCTCAAATCTCCTCATCCATTTATCCATAAATCCACTTTTAACCCCTCCACCCATAAACCCCCTAAAATTCCCAATCAAAACTAACAAAAGTACACATCTTTCAAACATGAAGCTTCCCCCAAATCTATGGGATTCAAAAGTAAAAATTTGAATGCCCCAACTCATAAAGCACAAAATCCTAAAGATGCTATCCCTTCCAATCAAAATGAAAAATCCAAAAGGCTATCAAAACCCCCACCATCAAAAGAAAAAGCAAAAACAAAAATGGTGTGGGTCCCTAAGCAAAGATAAATCAAAACAAATGAGGCATCCACCTCCCAATCCACTCAAAAGTCCCAAACATCTCACTCCTCATCTGAAAATCCCATAAATCCTAAGTCTATTTGGGTCCCTAAAACCCCAAATCAACCATCCAAAAATCCCCTATCCCGATCCCCATTACTCCCAACTCCACATCCAAAGTACAAGCTTCCAAATACATTACGGTGTGTGCAACTATTGGTCTTGGCTCCCCTCCACCACTTGACAATCCCACATACCCACATTTCTCCATCTTTCATCCACTATCCTACATATCTTTGCCATCACATTCCTATGGTCCATGTTATTGCATAATCCACATAATCCACATCATAATCTGCATAATCCACATCATAACCCACTATCCACCGACATCCATGCAATCGTCATCCATAATGCTATCCAACATGGGACCATCTTCTCCTTGCTATGGAAACAGACGCTAGAGTCCCCATTCCATCAAAAAAGAAAAAAATAAAAAAAATCAAGAAAATAGTAAAGAGAAAAAATCCGTCCAATGGTGAAAAACACTCCTTGTGGTGCTTTGGGCAAGTACCATGATGAAAACCTCTTTTGGATGTCATGTGTAATCTCTTATCCATTCATTTTGTACCCTACACTTGGGGGAAAAATCATCCACATCCATAACATCCCTTGTATATCATATCCATCGTCTATCTTTATCCTATCATATTCATATCCACCATCCCCTATTTATCCTAGCATTCCCCATCTATTCTATCCACTATATCCTCCTCCTTAGATCTTGATAAAGACAAGGGGCAAAATATCAACAACTTGCTTTGGACACCTCTCGGCATACTCCCTTTCCAAGCATATCCTCCATCCATCTACTACAAAGTCCATCCATTCAAACATGAACCCATCATGCAAAATCCTAAGCATTGGGGTAGATGATTCCTTGCAACATAGCCCTTGGAGTAAATGCTTATCCCCATCTCTCCTCCAGCTATCTAGCATCCCTATCTCTATCTTCCAATCCATCTATCATGAATCTCCTCTCTATCACCTTCCACTGACAATCCCTCCATCTACTTATCATGTATCCCTACTAGATCCTTTATCCCCCATCCTACCCCGTATCCGCATGTATCTATCCATTTATCAAAATCTCCTATCCATTATCCTTTCATCACCAATCCCCCAACCCAACCCCATCACCTTCACCTCTAAACTTGGTGTTCCATTGTCATTGATATCTAGCACTTAGGCTATCCAAATGAAATCCAATGCAACCATCTCATAATAAACCATTCCCTTTTGAAAATCACAAAAAATCAAAAAATCCATAAAATCCCAAAAATATCTATCCCAAAATTAACATCGTTCCATCAACGCCTCAACATCATCACATCTATCCTCAATCACCCCACATTATCACTACAAATCAGAACTACATATCATCACCATCCGCATCTTAATGTGCCTTGATCCCATGGATACAGGGTATGTAGGTAGTCTAGAATACGTAGGAAGTTTCCAGTACTCAGGTACATAAGATGCACCCATCCAACCTGCGTGGATGGCCCCTAGCCCCTGAGCTTACACTAGATCCAAATGCAATATTCCAAGCATCACATTAACTATGAAAGCATCATCTCTTAACAAACATCATCAACTATCAAACCAACATCAACCACAACTTGTCACCATCATATCTTGAGCCAATTTTATAATATCAACTAGGTGTGATCCAATCATCAATCGATTCCTACCTTAGGATATATTGTTCCTATGATAGGCAGAATCTATCATATCATCATCCATCTTGGCAAGAGATACAATGGTTATTTGTTTGGTTTGTTGGTCTTTTGATTTTTGATTTTTATCTTTGTTCCTATTCACAGATCACATCAAAGCTACCTTGATCTCACTATATCATGGTATGTGGCGAAAACATCTAGAATGGGGCATAGTCTTGCTTTGTATGTTGTGCTTGTGAGTTGGTCTCATTACTCCAAGCTAGTATTCATATCTTATGGATCATAGGGTCAGTTCTAGCATATTGATTTCCTTGTGCATCTAAGGTTCATCATACCTTTTAGGTATTTAAGGCTTATGCTATGAGTCCCCTTCCCTCATCTAGACAAGGTTGTACTATCTTGGGCATGCATGGGATCACCCTCTTGTTTGCATGTCTAGTCCATGTAAATGTTGGATAAACATCATCACCTTGGTCTTCTATACCTTGGTGAAAATATCCACTTTGCTATATCAAACCTAGGATTGCTCTAAATAATTTTCAGCACAATGATCATCCATCAGCCAACCTCCCATAAATCATCTTTGTTTCATCTCACCCCTTATCCTCCAACCAGTTCAACAAATCTGTTTCATCCATTTCGAGAGCACACCCGTGTTCTTGCAACCTGTATGTCCTCTCAAGGGGGCATCACCCTTACCAATTATCCCCAAACCTTACCCTATTCTTCTAAGCCAAAATCTTTTTTCTATCCAATCCAATTCTATATTTTAACTTCTTTGAAATAATGTTACTTAGCTGCAACACCATTTCAAAGAGGGGCAAATGTAGACACCTAAAATTGACTTTCTAGGAAAACCAATTTCTCGTATCTCTACACCAATTATCCCTCCTATTAATTAAATAAATTCATTTATCCCTAACCATCTATCATCTATCCTTTGTGATCAATTAATTCACTTAATTTATCACTATTCCTTATAACTATATCCTCATTGATTAAATAAATATTCCTAATATTTATTTAGCTAATTTGTCCATCTCCCTAATCCCTATTAATTAGATAAATCATGCTTATCTAATTAATCTACCCTATTAATCAACCTATCCATTTCCTAGTTAATTAAATATCAATTATTTAATTAGCTATCCTTGCCTACCTATCCCCTAGACCTAAATTAATTAAGATAAACACTTAATTAACCTTTCTTAGCCCATCCTCCCACACATCTTTGAATAAAAATCAATTTTTTATTCAAAGGGTCAAATCTTCCTTACACATCATTTATCACCCTCTTACACATGTAAGTGTAAATGTATCCTTCAACCTTCACATCTCCACATAAAAGTGAATTTTTAATTCACACTCCCCCATGAGTTGAATTTTTAATTCACTTGTCATATCCATTCTTCCCAAAATTGAATTTTTAATTCATTTCTATCCTCCACACCTCTTCCCAATGTGAATTTAAAATTCACAAATAATGAGAGCCCTCCAAATCCATTGACTCAATCTCAACCCTTGATCTCTCTCATACACTCCCCTTGTGACACTTGTCACAAGGCTATGACTTCAATCCAAACCCTAACTCTCAACCATTTCTAGCCCTTGATCTCATCTTTTAATCCTCACCTTCCATCCATTTTCCAAAAATCTATAAATGAGACCCTTCTCTAAGCCATTTCAACAACTTCTTCTTTCATCCTTACCATGCCCAAATTTCTCTCAAATCTCTTCATCATACCATCATAATTCCAAAATCATTCCTCATCCCCATCTCAATCTCCATCTAAATCTAAATCTCTCATCCTATTGTGTTGAATCTCAAAGAGCAATCCACATTCTACATCCATTTGGGTAAATCTAAGGAGTTTGGGTGCAACTCCTTCCACCCTATCAAGGATTTGTGACTCATTGTGAAAGGTATAATGCTTGTTTATGCACTTGTTTTATGTTTTCTACTTCCATTTTGAGATCACTAATCTACAATATAAAAGTAGGTTCTTTCCATGTGGGAGGTGTTGTGTGTGAGGTGCACCATCTTAGGGTCTAACCTACAATCAATTTATGTCTTCCATAGTGGTGAGTGTACATAGAAGACAGTGCATGCATATTCCAAAACTAAGACTACTGGGTAGAAGGTGTGGAGAATGAGTGTGTTGAGGAGAGCATGTGAGGAAATGAAATGGAAAATAAAGCAAGGGTGGTAGAACTAAAGGAAATGATGAGAGATCTCTAGGAAAGGATGGAAGAGAGGGAAAATTCTTAGTAGAGGGAGAAAATTGTAGACTCAAGTGATGATGAGGCACCTAAGGTGAATATGGATGAGGGTTACAAATGCCTAACAAAAAGGATGTTTCTAAGGTCCATCTCTAGAATTGGTATCAACCCAAACATAAATAGATGCAACTATGCAAGAAGTTTGTGCTAGGAAAAGGTGTCTCATCCTTGCATTCCTAATTTTCATATTGATTAATCATTTTCATTTATTTATATTTATTTTTTATTTTATCCTCACATGAAAAGTGGGGCATCCCACTTTGAGGTGGCATTCTTTTCCTCATGTTGTCCATCTTAGAATGTGTGTAAGGTTGTAAGAGCATCTAAATGTAATTATGGATTTAATGTGGGAGTTACATAAGATAGATTCTTATGACATGTAAGAGTATCATTATAAGAGGTTACATTAGAATCTTGACCAATATTATGACATTCTTATGATGCATGTCATAGAGCATATTTGAATGTAAGATGGAGCAAAATTAGGGTACCCAAGTTCTAGTGGTCAAATATGACAAGTTATGACAAAATGACAATGTGTAAGGAATATGCCAAAAATACCATGGAATACCAAGACCAAGGGAGGCATTGCAATTTCTAACATGGGATTTGGGTGCCATACCTCCCTTGGATTGTTTAGTTTTTCCAAAACCATTTGATGGTTTCTAGTTTGTACTTCATCTATTTATCAGTGCTTGGAGATGGGGTTAGTATGGTTATTTTGTAGGTACATTTATGTTTGTAGAATTACTCCAAGTTTACATGTTGGTGATACTCCTATAGAAGCATAACCTAGATATTATATTGTAACCATTGTTGCTAAATAATACAATTCATCTTTATTTTGGGGTGTGGGGTTTTTCTTCCGAAAGGGTTTTATGTTGGAAACTTGTTGGTGTTATCATTGATGTCAAAATTTAGTAGATGGTTCACTTGGTTTCCAAGTGATTTTGAGAAAATTTGATAAAAGGTGTGCAATGTGACAGAGGTGCTCTTAGTGTTATACTCTACATTTCTTCCTAGTTGAAGATATGATTATGTAGTTTGGAAGTGTTGATCAAAGGTGTTCAGAGGTGTTATATCTAGAGTTTCAGGTTCTGGATCGTGTAGAAGTAAAAGATGTTTTTAACAGAGTGTTTTCTAGTGTAGAAGACTATCTGAGGGAAATGAGATTGCTTTGTATTTATCCTCATTGAGGTTTCTTGTCCTGTAGATCTGGGGATGTGCTTATGTAGTCTACATCTACCTTTCCTTGAAGTATCTAGTGATGGGTTGCTCCACAAGTTTAGGTATTGTGTTGGTGGTCAAAGGTAGTGGATCCTAATGTGTAGATTGAAGACATTCTTTGTTTCAGGATGTTGCAGAAGTGTTGCAAGAGATTCTGATGGTGTTGAATGTTATAGAAAGGTGTGTGGATGTTGTAGAGTGGTTCTTTGTGGTCCACAGTATGTTTAGACTTGGAGAAGCATGGATGTGGTCATTAGCTCAGGTTTGGATGACCTAGCTTACTAGCACCATTTGCAGAGGTACCTTGTGGATTGTGAACATGATGAGCAACTTGGTGATGAAAATTTGAGTCCTAGTTAACCTTGACATGGTCCACTTTCACTTCTTTCCACCATGGAAGTGTTTAGTGCTGACCTAATTGGTGTTGAATGCTTGAGGTGCACATACTTCATTAGGACTAGCCTAATTGAGATAGGTCTCAATTGAAGATGGTATAAATGCAAGATGAAGTTGAGTGGAGCAATGTAGAGAAGAGGATGTGAATGTGAATCAAGGGCAGTGAGTTGTGTATGAGATTAAATGCTTATGACTCTGGAATGCAGTGAGAAGAAGGTGTCTACATTTCAGTGTGTCAGAAGTTGCTAGAGGCAGTGAGCCAAAGGTTGTGGATGGAAAGGAGTGACAATGGTGGATTTCTCCTTTTGATTTGAGATAGTGAATCTCTCTATAACAGTCTTCTTCTTTCTTCTCTCTTTTGGGTAGTGAGCCTTTATTTTGGCAGTGAGTCTTTCTTTTGGCAGTGAGCCTTTCTTCTGGGTAGCGAGCCTATTTTATTTTGGTGTTGTTATTGATATATGTGTGAGCTAATCCTCACCGTGGTTTTTCCCTTCTTGGGTTTTCCACATAAATCTAGTGTTCTTATGTGTTTAAATGTGTTTTCATTGATGTTTCATATGTTTACATTCTGCTAATGCATAATAAGAGGTTGATGTTTAGAATTGGTTTGAGGATTTAATGTTTTAATACACAACTGATTCACCTCCCTCTTAGTAGTCCTATGCATTCTAAAAATTGGTATCAAATCCAAGTTCTTTAAAGAATCTTAACTACTTGGGGTAGATCCGGATGGTGCATAGGAAAGGTATGGGGGTTCCAGTGTTTGATGGAACAAATTATGCTTTTTCGAAGACTGGGATGGAAAGCTTTCTTGTCTCACTAGGATATGGTGTATGGAAGATAGTTGAAAAAGAGTATACTATACCTCCTAATGGTCCAAAAGATGAAGATGAGATTAAAGAATATGAGAAGAATGGCAAGGCAAGGAGTGCTCTTCTGAACAGTCTCTCTGATTTTGAATTAGTGAAGGTGATGAGTTGCAAAACTACTTGTGAGATCTAGAAGAAGATGAAAAGTACCTATGAAGGAGATGATAAGGTCAAGCAAGCAAAGATGTAGATTTTGAAGACCAAGTTTGAAACCCTAAAGATGTCAAAAGATGAAAATATTTCAAGCTACATGCAGAGAGTTGATGAATTTGTCAACTCTATCAATCGTCTTCGTGGAAAGCTGGAGGAAATTGAAGTGGCAAAGAAGGTACTAAGAACTCTTCCTAAATCTTATAGTGCTAAAGTTTCTGCTATTGAAGAAACTCAAGATTTGGATCAGTATACTAGGGATCAGATGTTTGGTACTCTAATTACTTTTGAGATAAGATAATTTGGTCAAGATGATGTAAGAAAAGAAACTACTTTTAAGGCTAGCAAGAAAGAAATAAATGTTGAATCAGATCCTGGTTACTTTGATGAAGTGGAAGAAAATTTTGTGAGAAGATTGAAAAATGGATCTAGAAAATACAGAGGTAAGTTATCCTTCAATTGTTTCAGCTATGGAAAGATAGGTCATTATGCTTCAAAATGTCCAATCAAAATTTCAAATGACAAATACAAGGATAACAAAGGTAAATCATTCAAGAGAATTTATTATGTTAGAGAAGATGAGAGCATATCTGATGATGAGTCTAACTATCCAGATGATGAATGTAATGAATGCTTGTTCATGGCTTTGAATGATGGAACTAATTATGAAAGGGATATGAAGGAAATTGCTCTAAAAATAAAGCATAATATCACAAGAGCTCTGGTAACTACCTTTCATGCAAGAGAAGAGGAGAACCTCTAGTTAATTGATAGTGGGTATTCAAATCATATGAGAGTTGATAACAATAAGTTTGTGAGGCTTGAGAAGTTTGATGGAGATTTTGCTAAGTTTGGAGACGATGCATCTACCAATATATGTGGAAAGGGTTCAATCAGTTTTGATGGCAAGCACAATACAGATGATGTTCTCTATGTCAAATGTCTCCAGTATAATCTTCTAAGTGTAGGAAAAATGTGTAGCAGAGGATATAACCTTGTATTTTAGGATGATGGCTATGAAATCAAAAAAGAAAATTCCAAAACTCTGGTTGGTATAGGAACAAGCACAAAAGGAAATATATATCAGGTCAAAGGTGCTAATGGTATGTGCTTCATGACTCAGGTTAATGAAAGTTGGTTATGGCATAGAAGAATGTATCACATCAATTTTGACAGTCTAGTGAGGATCAACTCTACTCAAGCTATGAGGGATCTTCCAAGAATTACAAAGCCTATCTGATGCAAAGCGCACAGTGGAAGCACTCAATACAGGGGTTGAAATACCCATCAAACCCATAGTGCAAATAGATTAATGCTTAATCGGCTTTACATACCCTTCTCTCCATACCATAACACACATATATTCTTCATTATCAGCAAGATAACTGATGTCGAAAAGACTTTCCCAAGTCTTACCGTTGACCTACTTCACGCCGATGTGTCCATGACACCTCCTTCTCTGAGACTTCTTCCATCGGTGTAACTTTAAACTTGTCTCCCGATATCGATGCTCTTACCAATATGCTGATGGATGTTCTTCGATGAGACTCCCTTCACTTTTCCTTGATACACCTCCAATCAGCCTAACACTGTTGATCGGTGTAGGTTTCAAAAGCTCCTCTGAGAGGCTTGTTACACTGATGATACTTCATTTACTCTGCAACTCATGCAGACACCAAACAAATGAATAGAACCAGAAACTCAACAGAACGGTAGGATCTATAATCTTCTGCAACTCTATAACTGAACAACTCACACAGAAATAACAACTCAACAGAAGGGAAAATAATCTACTCCTAAGGAAGTCATTCCACTGATTTTGAAGAAATCTCAACTAGTGGAATGCTTCTGATCTACATTCTTGCGATTAGATCAAACAAAACTTCTTTATTCCTCTAAGAATATACATACAATCGATTCTCCCTTTTCCTGTTCATTTTACACTCTATATCCTTCCTTAATGAACATAGAACGACTATATAGACTTACATATCGGCAGTTACACAAGATGGAAGGTGAATCACCCTATAACCACCTCTGTCGTTCAGTTACATCCATTCAGTTCAGTTACAACATGTATATAGACTTAGTTTTATGCTGTTACTTGGCTAAGCATGATTTAATATGGCGCTAAGGCCTTACAACATGACACTTTGGACAGAACAAAGTATGCATGGAATCCTTAGATTCTCAGTGTCTTGGGGTGCTCCTACACCATACAACCAACCAAAAAAGATTTCCAAGTCCCTTGAAAATGTATCTGCAAAACAAAACTACCTTTTCCTGCATCTCTATCTGGCTTCATCTTTTACTCTATCTCTTCAACTTCAGGCTTCAAATCTTTACATCAATGGAATAGTGACCAACCAACCAACAATGGAAAACTCCCATCAACATTTTAGAGTATCTTTAGGCTCCTTCTACTCCTAGCAATGGAGTACTTCTCAGACTGATCAAAACTTCAACTACTATGACACAATGTTCCATCAGATGTCCATCCTACACGTTGCTTCACAGATCCATTCCTCTCGTCCAACAGCAGATCCTGGAGATGCACTACCACTCTCTCTCTCTTAGTGGCCTCACTCTGCACCCTCTTCTAGGCAAATCTCTATTGGTGAATGGTCTTGACAAACCTCAGCATCGTCTACCCACAGGAATCATATTCCTTCTTGCAACTAGATGGCATGAGCATCTGCAACAATTTAGCAACTATTGTCAGCCTTCAATACCTTCTACAATCTCCATCTTCAAAATGGTCACCAACCAAACATTTTACTTCAACTCTTTAGTTTTTCTTCAATTCTTCACCTGCCTTCTCAGTGACAGAAATCAAATACACAACTGCCTAGACCTTTCGCTAGCTCTGATACCAATTTGATGTAGAGCACACAATGGAAGCACTCAATACAGGGGTTGAAATACCCATCAAACCCATAGTGCAAATAGATTAATGCTTAATCATCTTTTCATATCCTTCTCTCCATACCATAACACACATATATTCTTCATTATCGATGAGATAACTGAAGTTGGAAAGACTTTCCCAAGTCTTACCATGGACCTACTTCATGCTGATGTGTCCATGACACCTCCTTCACCGAGACTTCTTCCATTGGTGTAACTTTAAACTTGTCTCCTGATATCAATGCTCTTACCAATATGCTGATGGATGTTCTTCAGTAAGACTCCCTTCACTTTTCCTTGATACACCTCCGATCAGCCTAACACTGTTGATCGGTGTAGGTTTTAAAAGCTCCTCTGAGAGGCTTGTTACACCGATGATACTTCATTTACTCTGCAACTCACATAGACACTAAACAAATGAATAGAACCAGAAACTCAATATGATGGTAGGATCTATAATCTTCTACAACTTTGTAACAGAACAACTCACACAAAAATAACAACAACTCAACAGAAGGGAAAACAATCTACTCCTAAGGAAGTCATTCCACTGATTTCAAAGAAATCTCAACCAGTGGAATGCTCCTGATCTACATTCCTATGATTAGGTCAAACAAAACTTCTTTATTCCTCTGAGAATATACATACAAATTGATTTTCCCTCTCTCTATTCATTTTTCACTCTATATCCTTCCTTAACGAACATAGAATGACTATATAGATTCACGTATCGGCAGTTACACAAGATGGAAGATGAATTACCCTATAACCACCTCTATCGTTCAATTACATCCATTTAGTTTGGTTACAACATGTATACAGACTCAGTTTTATGCCGTTACTCAGCTAAGCATGATTCAATATGGCACTAAGGCCTTACAACATGACACTTTGGACAGAATAGAGTATGCATGGAATCCTTAGATTCCCAGTGTCTCAGGGTGCTCCTGCAAGGAATATCAGATTGGGAAGCAAACAAAGAAGAATTTCAAGGTCAAATAATATTCTACCACCAAACCTCTAGAGTTGGTGCATATAGATCTGTGCAGACCTACAAGAGTAGGAAGCTTTCAAGGTGATATGTATTTCATGTTGTTGATTGATGATTACTCTAGAATGTCTTGGGTTACTTTTCTCAAAGAAAAATTAGAATCTCTGGACAAGTTTAAAGAATTCAAGGTTATGGTTGAAAATGAATTTGATTTGAAAATCAAGTGTTTGAGGTCTGACAGAGGTGGTGAGTTCACCTCCAATGAGTTTAATTGAATTTGTGAAGATCATGGAATAAAGAGGCATTTGTCAGCCCCTAGGACTCCTCAACAAAATGGATTGGTGGAAAGAAAGAACATGATAGTTTAGGAAGTAGCAAGGACAATATTGAAAGAAGCAAATTTACCAAATATCTATTGGAGAGAAGCTATTCACACTGTAGTCTACATACAAAACAAAGTGCAAGCAAGGGTCAATAGTTCAAAGACTCCATATGAGCTATGGTATGGAAGAACTCCTACTGTAAAATATTTTAGAGTGTCTGGAAGCAAGTGCTACATTAGGAGAGATGAAGAAAACTTGGGAAAGTTTGATACAAGTTTAGATAAGGGAATCTTCCTTGTGTTGTTATATGGAGCCTAATCAGACTCGGAGGTTAAATTTACCCCGCTTTTATCGGCGCAGTTTCCCCCCAAATTCCTATGAGGTCAAGGGATAGCGCCCCTTGAGGGGTCTAGGGGCAATGCCCCTGGTGCGCTCCCTGTGGCAATATAGGGTTGGGTCCAGGAAACCTTACACAATTTTTAATTATTTTATTAAGGCGTCGAGAGTTATTCTTTCATTGGCTGACATAAAAAAACCCTATTTTGTAACCACCAAAAGTCATGATCAAAATGGCTAAGGGTTAGGGTTTCTATTGATGTAATGTAACATTTTGTAGTAGTATTGAGTTGCAAGGATTACTGGTTATAATCGGTTTGATTTACTGGATAATAATATTGGACTCTCTATTGGTGGATGTAGCCCGAGTTTGGGTGAACCACGTTAAAACTTGTCTCTCGTTGTTATTATTTCTGTATATTTTCATTCCTCTGTTTATCTTTATTTGCATTTATTTGATATCTTCTGTTAGCTAACCCTAACATGTGGTATCAGAGCGGGTTGTGTTTGATTATCGTCTGCAGGAAGGTCTCACAATTGAGTGGGAGTCTCATAGTTTAGTGGGAGAAATGGTGGATGAGGGTAAATTGAAGGTAGACAAATTCAATGGGAAGAACTATCAGTTATGGAAGATGCAGATGGAGGATTATCTCTATCAGAAGGATTTATGGAGACTGTTGGAAGGAGAAGCCAAGAAACCAACAATAATGACTAATGAGGATTGGAATCTTCTAGACAGAAAGGCACTAGGAACCATTCAATTGTGCCTGGCACCATCGGTGGCATTCAATATAATGGAAGCGAAGACAACAGATGGTCTGATGAAAGCTTTGGCTAAATTGTATGAAAAACCCTCAACCTCAAATAAGGTATTTCTCATGAAGCGTTTGTTTAATCTAAAAATGATTGAAGGTGGATCTGTGACATATCATTTAAATGAGTTTAATATGATTATCAGTTAGTTAACTTATGTAAAAGTTAGTTTTGATGAAGAGATGAGGGCTCTCTTAATATTATGTTCTTTGCCAGAAAGTTGGAATAGCTTGGTAATGGTTGTAAGTAACTCTATCTCTAGTTTAAATACTTTAAAATTTGATGATATTGTAGGTATTATCCTTAGAGAGGAAATGTGATGGAAAAGCTCAGGAGGGTCCACATCAGGTAGTGTTTTGAATGCAAAAAGCAGGGGCAGATCAAAGGAGAGAGGAAAAGGTTCTAGAGGTCATGGGAAGTCAAGAGGAAAAACAAAGGACAAGAGATCCCAATCCAGAGGACAGAAGGATTGTTGGTATCGTGGGAAACTAGGTCATATGAAGAAAGATTGCTAGTCTTGGAAGAATAGGAGACAAACAAGAAGGAAATAAGGAGGTAAATGTGGTAAGTAATAAATCTAAAGATGATACTTTGATTCTTTCCCTAGATAATGCTGATGATTCATGGGTTTTAGATTCAGGAGCCTCATTTCATGCTACGCCCCATAGAAGTTATTTTCTTGATTATGTCCAAGGGGATTTTGGGCTGGTTTATTTGGGAGATAACGAACCCTATCTAATTGTTGGAAAGGGAAGAATTAAGATTAAGTTGTAGAATGGGAATCATTGGTTACTACAAGAGGTAAGGTATGTTCCAAGACTCAGTAAGAATTTAATTTTAGCAGGGCAGCTAGCTGAAGAAGTTTGCATTGTTACATTTACTAATAAAAATTGGAAGGTTTCAAAAGGTACCTTAATAGTAGCAAAAAGTATGAAAGTAGGCACCTTATATCTTTGTACAGGTCATACTATTTCTTCTACTCTAGCTGTTGCAGAGAAAAAATAAACAGGTTTAGGAACAGTTGCTGCAGGTTCGCAGGAAGAGACTGAAATAGTTGCTGCAAGTTCTAAGACAACACTGTGGCATAACAGACTTGGGCATATGAGTGAAAAAGGTATGAAGGTACTTCATTCTAAGAAAGTTTTACCAGGTCTAAAATGTATTAATATAGATTTCTATGAAAGTTTTGTGTATGGCAAACAAAAGAGAGTCAGTTTTCTCAAGCATGGGAAGCAAAAAAAAGATGAAAATTTGGAGCTTGTGCATATAGATGTATGGGGACCATCTCAGGTATCTTCTCTTGGTGGCTCTCAGTATTATGTTACATTCATAGATGATGCAACTAGGAAGGCATGGATTTATTTCCTTAGGTAGAAATATGATGTATTTAAAACATTTAACAAATGAAGAAGCTTTGTTGAGAATGAGACAGGTAAAAGATTAACATGTCTCAGATCTGATAATGGTGGTGAGTATTGTAGCAAAGAATTTGAGGATTATTCTTCCTTTAATGGAATTCGTAGGGAGAAAATGGTTCCAGGGACTCCACAGGAAAATGGAGTGGCTAAACGCATGAATAGGACAATAATGGAGCATGCAAGGACCATGAGATTGCCTGTTGGGCTGCCTTTAAACATGTGGGCAGAGGTTGTCAACACCGTTGTATATTTAATTAATAGAGGTCCTTCAGTTCCTTTAGGTTGTGGTATTCCAGAGGAAGCATGGACAAGTAAGAAGGTGAGTTATTCTTTTCTCAAAACCTTCAAATGTGAAGCATCTGCACATGTAGATTCTAAAAATAGAACCAAGCTAGATGCAAAATAAAAAAAGTGTACCTTTGTTGGATATGACATTGATGAATTTGGTTATAGGCTTTGGGATTTTAAAATTTTGAAAATTGTGAGAAGCAGGGATGTTGTATTCAATGAGAAGGTGTTGTACAAAGATCAGTTGTAGCAGCATGAGAAGAAAGAAAAGGATTATGTGGTACTAGATGATACTCCAAATAGTGATGTTCTGATGGTTCCTCATGATCTGCAACAGCAATGAGAAATACCACATACACCAGTGAATGTTAGATGGCCAACAAGGCTAAGTAGACCTCCTGAAAGGTTTTCTCCCTCTTTGTATTATATTTTGTTAACAGATGCTGGTGAACCAAAAAGGTATGATGAAGCTATGCAGGTGGATACAAAGGTTCAGTGGGAGCTTGCAATGAAAGAAGAAATAGACTCCTTGCTAAAAAATCAGACTTGGGAATTATATAAGTTACCTATAGGTAAAAAGGCTTTGCCAAACAAATGGATTTATAGGTTGAAATCAGAAGATGGAGGTATGAAAAGATTTAAAGTCAAGTTAGTTGTAAAAGGATTTGCACAGAAAAAGGGCATTGATTTTGATGAGATATTTTCTCCGGTTGTCAAGATGACTTCTATTCGTATTGTTTTAAGTATTGTGGTTGCTGAAGATTTGCATTTGGAACAGTTAGATGTGAAAGCTGCCTTTCTCCATGGTGATTTGGAGGAGGATATATACATGGAACAACCCCAAGGATTTGAAGTCAAAGGTAAGGAGAAACTGGTGTACAGATTGAAGAAGAGTTTTTATGGCCTAAAACAAGCACCTCGGCAATGGTAGTTCAAATTTGATAGTTTTATGGCTGAGCAAGGCTACAACTAGTGTAATTATGACCATTGTGTTTATTTTAAGAGGTTGGATAATGATAGCTACATTATTTTATGTTTATATGTTGATGACATGCTTGTAGAGGGGTCTAACATGGATCACATAAGAGAGTTAAAACAACAGTTAGCACAGTCATTTGCTATGAAGGATTTGGGGGCAGAAAAACAAATCCTTGGTATAAAAATTTGTAGAGATAGGAAGAACAAAAAATTGACTCTATCTCAGGCTGATTATGTTGAAAAGGTGTTGCAGAGATTCCATATGGAGAATGTAAAAGCTATCAACATACCTTTGCCTAGTTATTTGAAATTGACTAAGGAGATGTGTCCTAAGACACTAGAGGAGGAATAAAAAATGTCCAAGGTACCATATGCTTTAGCAGTAGGAAGTTTAATTTGTACACCATGGTATGCACAAGACCAAATATTGCACATGCTATAGGAGTTGTAAGCAAGTATATGAGTCATCCCGGATTGGAGCATTGGAATGCAGTAAAATAGATTCTCATATATTTGAGAGGTACATCTAATAAACACTTATGTTTTGGGGGCTCTAATACTAATTTAGTAGGTTATGTAGACTTAGATTTGGTAGGAGATATTGATACCAGGCGGAGTACTATAGGTTATGTCTTTATTGTAGGTGAGACATCGGTGAGTTAGATCTCATGGTTACAAAAGGTGATTGCTTTATCCACCATGGAGGCAGAGTATGTAGCTGCAATAGAGGCAAGCAAGGAGATGATATGGCTACAATCTTTCATGGAAGAATTAGGTAAACAACATGCTAATAGTTATTTGTTTACGAACAGTCAGAGTGCCATACATCTTGTAAAGAAATTTTCCTTGCATTCAAATACCAAACACATATAGTTGAGGTGTCACTTCATTCAATTAATGTTGGATGATGGATAGTTAAGGATGGAAAAGATATATACAGATGAAAATCCAGTGGATATGTTTACAAAGGCAGTGACAAGGGAGAAGTTGAGCTCCTCTTCAGCTTCAGTTGGTCTTCAAGATTGAAAACAAAATCAAAACAGTAGAGTCCATGGTGCTTATTTCCAGTGCAAGCTACAAGGTCAGCGGTGTTATGATCAGTCTCCAAGTGGGAGATTGTTGTTATATGAAGCCTAATCAGACTCAAAGGTTAAATTTACCCAACTTTTATCAGCATGGTTTCCCCCTAAATTCCTACGAGGTCAAGGGGCAGCGCCCCTTGTGGGGGTTTGGGGACAGCACCCCAAGATGGGGTCAAGGGGTAGTGCCCCTTGCAGGGTTCAGGGGTAGCACCCCTAGCGCACTCCCTGTGGTGATACAGGGCAGGGTCGAGGGGAAGCACCCTCATGGGGGCTCAGGGGCATCACTCTTGAAACCTCACATGATTTTTTATTATTTTATTAAGGCGTCAGGAGTTATTTTTTCATTGGCCAACATAAAAAAACCCTATTTTGTAACTGACAAAAGTCATGATAAAAATGGCCAAGGGTTAGGGTTTCCATTGATGTATTGTAACATTTTGTAGTGGTATTGAGTTGCAAGGATTGTTGGTTGTAATCGGTTTGATTTACTGGATAATAATATTGGACTCTCTGTTGGTGGATTTAGCTCTAGTTTAGGTGAACCGCGTTAAAACTTGTCTCTCGTTGTTATTATTTATGTGTATTTTCATTCCTCTATTTAATCTTTATTTTCATTTAATTGATATCTTTTGTTGGCTAACCCTAACACCTTGGCTATTCTACAAAGAGCAAGGCTTATAGGTGTTACAACAAGAGACTGAATAAATTAGTGGAAAGTGAAAATGTCAAAGTGGATGAAGAACCATATCAAAGTTTAGTTTTAATAAAAGGTTATGAATCTAATGAGATCCCTTGTAGAGAAGAAGAAGAGAAAAAAGAGAAGCAACTTGATGAAGAAGATGCTTAAGAAAGTATTCCTAAGACCCCCAAGTATGTATAGAAGAATCATTCTAAAGATCAGATCATTGGAGATAAGAACAAATATGTATTGACAAGAAGAATTATTGCTATGGAAGATGAACAAGTAAATTTGTGCTTATTATCTAAAATAGAACCCAAAAAAGTGACTAAAGCATGGAAATATGAGCACTGGATCAAGGCTATGGAAGAAGAATTGATGCATATTGAGAAGAATCGAACTTGGGAGGTTGTCCCAAGACCAGTAGACAAAAATGTGATACAAACTAAATGGGTCTTCCAGAACAAACTGAATGAGAATGGAAAAGTAGTCAGAAATAAGGCTAGTCTTGTGTGTAAAGGCTACTCACAAGTGGAAGGAATAGATTATGAGGAAACATTTTCTCTAGTGGAAAGATTGGAAGCTATTACAATGTTCTTGGCCTTTGCATCTTATAAGGACTTCAAAGTCTAACAGATGGATGTGAAATCTGCATTCTTGAATGGAGAATTGGAAGAGGAAGTATACATTAAACAACCAGAAGGCTTTCGGTTATCAGATGATCAAAACATGGTCTATAGATTGAAGAAGGCACTATATGGACTCAAACAAGATCCTAGAGCTTGGTATGTAAGGTTGGATAAGTACTTATTGCAGCAAGGTTTCAAAAAGGGCATTGTAGATAGCAATCTATATTTCAAAGTTGAAGAAAATCAAATCCTAATTGTGGAGGTATATGCTAATAATATAATCTTCAGAGGTAATGAAGGTATGTGTAAGAAATTTGAAGGAGAGATGCATGAAGAATTTTAAATGTCAATGTGTGGGGAAATGAATTTCTTCCTTGGGTTACAAATTAGTCAATCAGAAAAAGGTATTTTCATTTCACAGTCAAAGTATACTAAGGAAATGTTGAAGAAGTTTGGAATGGAAGACTCCAAACCAGTGTGTACTCCCATGACTATTGGGTGTAAGTTAAGAAAAGATGATGAATCTCCTAAGGTTGATCAGAGCAAGTACATATTAATGATTGGTGGACTATTATACCTGATTTCTACTAGACCAGATATCATGCATGCAGTTTGCCTTGTGGCTAGATATCAAGCAGATCCCAGTGAGTTGTGTGTTTCAACAGTAAAGAGGATATTGAGATACTTGAAAGGCACTCTAGAGTTTGGCCTATGGTATCCCAAGGATATTGATTTCTCCTTGAGTGCATATATAGATGCAGATTAGGTAGGATGTACATATGATAGAAGAAGTACAAGTGGTGGTGCTTTCTTTCTAGGAAGAAGACTTGTCTCATGGTTAAGTAAGAAGCAGGACTCAATATCATTATCTACTGCAGATTCATAATATATTACAACAGCATCTTGCTGCACATAGGTGTTATGGATGAAGCAGACATTGAAGGATGTTAAAGTGTCGTATGATGAACCTATTCCTATTTTATGTAATAATACAAGTGTTATCAACATTTCAAATAATTTGGTAATGCATTCAAGGATAAAGCATATTTCAATCTGGTATCACTTCCTAAGAGAGAAGGTTGCAGAGAATGAGGTGAAATTGGAGTATGTGCCTACCAAGGATCAAGTCACAAATATATTTACAAAGGCTCTCCTTGAGGATAATTTTGAGTATCTCCGACAGAAGTTAGGGGTTATTGCCCCTCCTTTTAACTAGATACATAAGTGTGTGCATCTATCCAGGAAGCATTTCAAGATATATTTTTGGTCCTGGACTGATGTTGAAGGCTACCTCTCAAGGGGAGTAGGTAGTGATACTATTCATTGGTGCATTTAGATGGAGCATATTTTATGGCCTTAAGGGGGAGAGTGCAGAAAAGTGAGAGCAGTGGAAATAGAGCAGGTACTTGTTGGTGTTGTAGTTATTGCCCTTTGCCATTGATTTCAAAGTGGGAGAGAATTAGATTGGCTAAAAAACCATAGTACAGGAAAGTGTGTGAAGAGTGAGAGTTGATCTAGTTAGGGGGAGTACTACTAAGTTGTTGATTGCTTGCTTTAGGTCTTGATGGTTTTTCAAAAAGTTGGTGTTTCCATAAATGAAAAAGAGGGAGATTGTTGGAAAATTGCAAATGTTGTCATTGATGTCAACCTCCAATAGATTGTTCACTTGGTTTCCAAGTGCTTTGAGAAAATTTGATAAAAAGGTGTGTAGTGTGACTGAGGTGCTCTCAATGTTATGCTTCGTATTTCTTCCTAGTTGAAGATATTATTGTGCAATTTGGAAGTGTTGATCAAAGGTGTTTAGAGGTGTTATATCCAAAGTTTTAGGTTCTGGATCATGCAGAAGTGAAAGATGTGTTTTATAGAGTGTTTATCGGTGTACAAGACTATCTAGGAGAAATGAGATTGTTCCTCATTTCTCTGCATTGAGGTTTCTTGTCCTATAGATTTGGGAATGTGCTTATACAGTCTACATCTACCTTTCCTTGAAGTATCTAGTGATGGGTTGCTCCGCAAGTTCATTTATTGTGTTAGTGGTCAGAGGTAGTGGATCTTGGTGTGTAGATTGAAGACATTCTTTGTTTTAGGAGGTTGTGGAAGTGTTACAAGAGATTCTAATGGTGTTGAATGTTATGGAAAGATGTGTGGATGTTGTAGAGTGGTTCTTTGTGGTCTACAGTATGTTTTTGGACTTGGAGAAGCATGGATGTGGTCATTAGCTTGGGTTTGGCCGACCTAGCTTACTAGCGCCATTTGCAGAGGTACCTCGTGTATTGTGAAAGTGATGATCAACTTGGTGATGAAAATTTGAGTCCTAGCTAACCCTTGACATGGTCCACTTTCACTTCTTTCCACCGCAAAGTGTTTCATGCCAACCGAATTGATGTTGCATGCTTGAGGTGCACATGCTTCATTAGGACTGACGTAATTGAGATAGGTCTTGGTTGAAGATGGCATAAATGCAAGATGAAGTTGAGTGGACAAATGTAGAGAAGAGGATGCAAATGTGAATCAAGCGCAGTGAGTTGTGTGCAAGCTTAAATACTTATGACTCTGGAATGCAGTGAGCAAAAGGTGTCTACATTTTAGTGTGCCAGAAGTTGCTAGAGGTAGTGAGCCAAATTTTGTGGATGGAAATGAGTGGCAGTGGTGGATTTCTCCTATTGTTTTGAGATAGTGAATCTCTCTCTAACATTCTTCTTCTTTCTTCTCTCTTTTAGGAAGTGATCCTTTCTTTTGGTAGTGATTCTTTCTTCTGGGTAGTGAGCCCTTGGCAATGAGCCTATTTGATTTCAGTGTTATTATTCATATATATGTGAGCTAATCCTCATCATGATTTTTCCCTTCTTGGGGTTTCCATGTAAATCTGGTGTTCTTATGTGTTTGAATGTGTTTGCATTGATGCTTCATATGTTTACGTTCTAATGCATAATAAGAGGTTGATGTTTGGAATTGGTTTGAGGATTTAATGTTTTAATACACAATTGGTTCACCCCCCTCTCTCAATAGTCCTGTGCATTCTAACATTTTCCCCATGTAAACTTTGTAGTATGGTATAATTTGTCATGTATTATTTTTTGTAATTACAAATATTAAACTTATTTAGACATACCTATCCTCATTGATTAGTAAAGGAAGCATTTTCCACACCTTTTATTCCTTTCATTTGGTATCTGATCCTAATCTCCTTAGAATCTAGGTGTTAGGGATAGGGTTTTTGTACTAATCTTGGATTTAGTGGGAGCTTGCATAGAAGGAGATCTAGTTTCAGGAAAAATGACAAGTACATCAAGGATAGAGATGAAGAAGTTCATGGGCACTAAATTTGAGCTTTGGAAGCTCAGATGGAGGATATGATTGTAGATAGAGCTATATGGGTTACAATATCTAGATCCAAAACATGTTGCAATGTCACAAGAACACTAGGACAATTTGGATAGAAAAGTGAAGGGCCTCATTAGGATTTATTTGACATGCTTTGTGTTTTTAAATACACATGAATAATCTACCACAATAGCTCTTTGGAATAAATTGGGAGATATTATCAGGCTAAATCCTTGGTGTAGACACCCTAAAATGACCAAGTCTTCAAATCACTTGCATTTCATCTAATCTATCTAATCACCTACATTCATTGTTAATTAAATAATCTAATTATTTAATTAATTTCATCAAATTCTTCCAAAACTCCAAAATTCAACATTAATTAAATAAATCCCCTTTATTTAATTAATTTCAGCAAAATCAACCTTATTCTTCCAAAATTAAATAATTTTATTTATTTAATTAAATCATTATCCTCTTTCAAATTTCAAGTCTACATTAATTAAATAAATCCAATTATTTAATTAATTCATCCAATTCTATCTTATCTATAAATAAATAAAAATTTATTTAAATTGTCTTAATACTCTAAAAAATAAATAAAATCAAGTATTTTATTTATAATCTTCATATTCCTCTAATCTTGCACAAACAATTAAATAAATTTATTTATTTAATTTTCTTTCTCCCCTAAAAATAAATAAAGTCAAATATTTTATTTATAATCCTCTGTTCCTCTATCATGCACAATCAATTAAATAAATTTATTTATTTAATTTCAGTTATCTTCCAATTCCTCTTAAAATATCTTGTTAACTCATGTGCACAATCAGTCTTATTTTTAGAACTCTAAAAAAGGCAAAATTACAAGTTGAGTTATCTATTCAATCAATCTTGTTTTCATCATATCTTAATAAAAATATCCTTATGGATTGACACATGTTGTGTGCACATTAATCATGGTTATTTGTTTTATCTCCTCCATTGATTCTTCTGAATTATTTGGACCATTGATCAATCTTCATTGAAACCTATATAAACCCCCCTCATCTCCTTCATAAATCCTCTTTAATCACTTATTCTCAGGCATCCTTTACAGCGCTTTGAGCATACATCGCATTGATTGAGCTCTTTACGATCATTTGACATTGATCTTTGAGCACCTACACTTGCTTGTTGCAAATATGGTTTCACAGCATTATTGAGCAATCCATATTCGAACAAAGAGAACAACACAATCTGGGTAAAAGCTTTCTTATTTCATTTGATTTATTGATAATGGATTTTTATTTAGATAGTTCTCTTTATGTTATGGGTTTTTGATTTGTTTATAATCATAGTTTGATTTTATCATTTAAGCATAATCAATTTTCCTCATACACATTTTGACACCCCCGGTGGGACCCACTAATCCCTCTTTTTCTTTGAGAAATTGATTTTTTTGAAGTACAGTACAGAACAACGCAAAAGACATAGCAAAGCACTTTTGGTAGTATAGTAAAGTGCTTTTGGTAATACAGTATAGCACCTTTAGTAGCACAGTAGCGCGCTATTGGTAAAACACTCCAGCGCGTTTGGTAGAGCAGTAAGGCGCTTCTAGCATATTAGGGTTTTTGAGATCTTTCTTTGTGATTTGCAAGATTTTAACTCACATAACTATCATTGATTGACTGACAAGCTGATTTATTTGTCTTTCAATTATCTTTTATACTTCCTAAGCTGATGTATTTAGGAGTATTTTAAATTTTTGAGTTAAACTATCTATTTGTGGCATTCTTTGAGTTGTTCTTGATCCCAGGTTACAGATATATCAGCTATTACATCTCAAATTTTTATGTCACCCATGAAATCATATTTTTGACCTGTCCTTTTTTGATAAAATATAACTTTTTCTAGATCTGAGACAGTAAGGCACTTTTGGTAGCATTGTACCACGCTTTTGGTAGCATAGTACGACGCTTCCGGCAGTACAGTAAATCACTTCTAGATCTACAACAACTCGCTTCTAGTAGCACAGTGCATCACCTCTAGTCTGGAGCAACTCGCTTTTGGCAACACAATTCAGTGCTTTTGGCATTACAGTAAGTCGCCTCTGGTAAGACAGTAAAGCGCTTTTGGTCAAATTGATTTATTTTGCTAACTTGTGAATTTTTTGCAACTAATTGACCTGTTACAGCTTCATATCACTCACACAGAGAAAACAGGTTTTTCTAACATGGTCATGCAGGACGAACATTGAAGAAATCTTGATCTATCACACTAAGTCTTATAAACATATTTCCATTCTTAAGGGACAATTGAACAAACCACTTTGGCAATCTAAGTCTTAGGAACATATTGCTTTTCTTAAAGGACAATGGACATGAATGTAAAAACACTTCAATTTTCTAAGGGACAATGGACATGAATGTCAAACACTTCAATCTCATAAGGGACAATTGACAACTATAAACGTGTGTGTGCCTAATCTAGTTGCACCTTATTTTTCTTATAACGGGACAATTAAACTTTGTTTGACGTGTTTGCTCTTATATTTCGTTATTCCTTTAGAAGGGCCTTCTTTTGGATTGCGCTTCATCCAAAAGGGATGACCCTAAGCGGAGTTTTCCTTTGAACCGCTATATAAGAGGGATAAGGCAAAAGCCAAGTCCTAACTGATGTCAGCCTTACCTTGGGGCGCTAAACTGAAAAGAGGTGTACTAGCTCTTTGTGGAAATGATTTTCACATCGAGCGAAGTGTTTGATACTCTTAGTAGGATTGGTTAAATCTTTTAGTAGCTTGTCACATTGCTCATAAGGTGTTGGTCCCTCAATGTTACTAAGAACCATTCTAGCCAGTGACTACTCGATCTACCTCCGAATGTTGCGATAATCATCAGTGCAAGGGGAATCGATTTAAGCCCTCAAGATACTCACCATTGGCTCCCTTGAGAAGAGATAGTATTCCCTCAGTCATAAAGCTCTTGTGACCTACTTGAGCTTTCTGAGGGGAGGGTGAGATATCCCTACCTATTGTCTCTTGCAAAGATATAAATGTTTGACACCTTTATAGAATGGCATTTGGTCGATGGAGTATTAAGTTGTGAGCTGATCTACTACAATGAAACCTTGTCTCTAGGGATAAAAAGTGCTTGATATTGCTTGCAATTGTCTTATACCTATGGAAACATTGGGTTTTTTTGTGAGCCTCGAACATACACTATCTGTTGTGTCAATCCTTTTTTACCACTTTGTTTTCTATGTTTTCTCTTGCCAAAGAAAATCCAACCAGAAACAAAACCAAATCTATCAAAATTTGCCTTATAAAAACATCAGACACTACTTCAATGCCTCTGGTATAACAGCAGCTCACCTTTGGTATTACAGTAGCTCACCTTTGGTATAACATTACCTCACCTCTGGCAAAACTACTTCAGCGCCATTGGTATAACAGTAGCTCGCTTTTGGTAATAGTAGCTCACCTTTGGTATAGTAGTACCTTGCCTTTGGCAGCTCAGTCCATCACCTTTGGTATTACAGTAGCTCAGTTTTGGTTGCATAGTCCTATGCTTTTGGTCAAATAGTACAGCACCTTTGGTCCAGTAAACTGTGCATCAAAATTTGTCTTTTCCAAAACACAAATCCCATCATATTGTCATAGTGTATTCCATGGTAACCACTAGACTCCAGTAAACTATGAATTCCAAGCAAGTTGTCCTGAGGAAGCGCAAATCACCTCCTCACACACCTCAATCAGGCTAATCCAACATTACTCCCAAGATTACTCCTAAGACACCCGCGGAAAGATTAACCAACTCTCCAAACATGCCGCAGCTTGACCAACCAAACAATCCTCAAGAAGGTAGTGTCCCTTTGGTAAGTACACCTCACTATACCACTGGCATGCCTCTGGATTTTGGTCCACAAGGTTATACCATAGATCAAGTCCCATCTCAAGAATAGCAACACTTTGAAAAGGTCAATCCTCTCAAGAAGATGGACAAGATCTTGATGAATTCATACAAGATCCTAGAGCCATAGTTGCCTTTGACAAAATCCTTAGCAAGAACCAAGATCATTTCTTTTGCTTGCTAGCAGAGAAAGGAGCCAAACTACCCAAAGGTTTTGATCTATCCAATCTTGGCAAGCCTAACAACACCCAAGATGCCATACATGTGATCCAAACCATGTCAACAGTGACCACGCCCTTATACGAACAAAGCTCACAAGGGAGAATGATGGCCCAATATGAGAATCCCCTTTATCAAAACCCAACAAGAAAGAGGCCCATATCACCGCTTCTGACTCCTATGGAGATCTACAAAAACCAACAAGAGACTCTCCAACGTCAAGCAGAGCTAGCCAAACAAGCCACCATAGCTTGATCAAACATATAACAAACTCCTAGAATGCCCACACCAATCGTAAGTGGAAACTTGGCTACCCCATCATGAGAAGGTTTCCCACCAAATTACAATCCGGGGAACAACTACATAGCCATGCAACAGGGGTCTCAACAAGCACCACCCCCAACGTCATCAACCCTTTGTATCCTTCAACCAACCAGGGTCATGCAACCCCAACCACAAAATTCTTCTACACTCATCCCCAATCAACCTCAACCATCACAAAACACATCTACCTATGTCCCTCCACCACAACGATCATCAGCACTAAACTTTTTCAACACATTGCCTATCCACCCTCAACATTCCCAAAACCAAACTTCAAAAAAGCTATGTTCCGTAACCGCAACCGCAACCTAAACCAACAAACTTTAGCTTTCTGCCACCAAACTCTTTTCTTTAACCATCACAAAGCCTACATTCTTACCTAGCACCGCCCCCACCGCCTCCAAATCAAAGCACCCAATTCCAACCCAATCTAAACCTAAAATACAACACATATGACCCCAACGAATCGTACAACCCTTATAACACCAATGCCCATGGCTTACACTACAATCTTCCGTATGGACATCAACAACCACTTCTAAGACAACAGGAGATGTTTCCAATCCCTCCCATGACTATGGAGCTAAAAATCATGGAAGTTCAACAACAACTATCTGATCTTACATTTGGCCACACCAAGAAGACCTTCTCTTTAGAAGAAGTGTGTCCTTATCCTTTTGATCGGTCATTACCCATGATCCCTTTTCCTCAAAATTTCACTATTCCCAAATTTGATAAATACAAAGGAAAAGGAGACCCAAAAGACCATCTCAGGGAATTCTATCTTTCTTGCTTCGAGGTCTCACATAATGACACATATCTTATGCGTCTCTTTCCTCACAGTCTTGGAGGTCAAGCTATAGAATGGTTCTCCCACTTACCCACGGGTACCAAATCTTTTAACGAACTTGTGGAGAAATTTGCCACCCATTTCTCCTACAACATAGAGCATGAGATCTCCATGACTAATCTATGCAACAATAAATAGAAAAATGGAGAAACTTTCATTTCTTTCCTTCAATGATGGAGACAAATGGATAGCAAATTCCCATTCAAGATACCCAAAAAATAGCTTGTTAGCATATTTCTACAGAACCTCAACCAAGAATTAGGTTTTCATTTGCAAATTCTTAGTGTTACAACTTTCGATGAAATTACATACAAGGGAATCAACATTGAAAAGGCCCTCATTGCTAAAGGTGTGGTCAAAATCTTTAAAGAAACCAAAGACAATGCTCCTCACCAACAAACGATAAACCAAAGTTTTGGAACAAAAATAAAAACGTGGTCAACGATGGGGTGGTTGATTCTAAACATGTCCAAACATTGCCAACGCTGCTTCAACTTTCCAAACCGAGTCAAAATCCACCTCAACAGTAGAAACAACAAAGACAACCATACCAAAACCAACAACAATGACAACAAGAGCAGCTTCAACAAGATTACCCTCCGTGGTGTCAATTCACTCCCTTGGGAGAGCCCATAGAGTCTGTCCTACAGAAGCTTTTACACAAAGGGCTCCTCACCTTACCAGATGCTCCCCCATATGGTGAACCTGTTTACAAAATGGCATGGTACAAAGAAAATAAATATTGTGAATTCCATAGGAGCAAAGGGCATAGAACTGTATCGTGCATGAAACTAAAGTACCTAATCCAAAATCTCATCGAGGGTAACCAAATCTCTTTTGAAGATGAACCACCAGCTCAACACACAAACAAAGACCTCAACATGTACAAGGAACCATTCCCTCACTATGGCCAAGGTCCTCCTCTAGATAAATTTAAAGGTGCCAATGATGCTTCCACTTCCTTTGACTCCATTGTGGGTCGTTTCAAAGAGAGTCGTGTATCTACCCTCACAATTGAAGGCAAATCTATGGATTGCATTGTTACAACTCGTCATGGTCATGTCACCATTCGTGGTCCTACACCTAGTCTCCCAACCCACTCAGATTACAATCTTGTTGAACATCTAGGGAAAACCCCAACACAAATCTCTATCTTGGGCCTTCTACGATCATCACCTGCACATAAAGTGGTGCTAGAAAAAGCCCTCCAAGAGTCTTCGGTTCCCAACAACATAGCAGTTGCGGATTTCTGAGATATAGTAGGTAACATTTCTTTTCCCTACAATGTGGTCTTCTCTAAAAAGGACCTCCCATCCCATGATCCATGTCACAGTGATGCCCTTCATATTGAGGTTCTTGTTCATAAACGCAAAATCAAATGCATACTCATAGATGGTGGTGTTGGTCTCAACATCTGTTCTCTAAAGTTACTTAAGCAATTGGGATACTTTGAGGATCATGTCAACATTGATCAAAGTATTACAATCAAGGGATATGATGATGCTAAACACCGCTAAGAAGGTGTTATCCACTTGCCTATACAACTAGGCCTCGTCATGCTTGAAACCAGGTGCCAAGTCCTTGACATTGAGCTGCCTTACATCCATGGATCCATGCAATGAAAGTTGTTCCCTCCATGTACCATCAATCTCTAAAGTTCCCATTCAATAGTACAGAGATAACTATCCCAGGTGACCCTAATCCTTTTGAATTTTGCCATGTCTTACAAGGTAGTAAGAAGAATTGCAACCAAGTGCCCAATAATGACAAAGCCATTACATCCCCACTATATGTAGATCCTAAAAATCTGACACAAGCCTCTGCAAGTGAACCTAATCCTGTTCCTGAAATCAAATCTCACATCCGTGATATAGGCTTTGGAACATATGATATCTCAAAATCTTGTTGTGTAGGGCAGATGCCTTTATCCCCTAAATCTTACGGCCAACCGCCCATTGCCAAAGTAACTAAAAAAGTAGCTATTCCTCCCCGAGCATCTCTAACCCAATTCCAAGAGGGAAAATTATTAGAAGAGGAAACTATTGAAGGCATCTCTTCTTGGCTCTATAAGGAGAAAGAACTAGTCACAATACCATTCAAACAATATGGCAATGGCTTAAGGATAGTCAAAAACATGGGCTATAAAGGAAAAGGTGGCCTTGGGAAACATAATCAAGGAATAATGGAACCCATCATTGTGACAAAGAAACTAGACAAGAAGGGGTTAGGATTTGGTAGAAAGGTACCACACACCCTGGACATCGAGGGTATCCTCGACAAGGTGGCTGAAACTTCTCTCACAGATTCAACGTCTAATGAAGATACCATTGATGACTCTTCCCTCCATATGACTGACCTATTTACTGACTCATCTGTCTTTATGCTATCATTCGTATCCTTAACATCCACCACAAACACCCAGAAAGTAACACTTGTCTACCCTGAACTTATCGATTGGGACCAACAAGGGTCCCCCGTTATAGATGTATTTTAGAATGACAAAGCTATAGCTGAGTTCATGGGACTCTGGGATGGTATCCCTCTGGGTGATCACAAGGCAAGTTTTGTAATGGAACTAGAGCCAACAGGTTATTTTGGTGAGAATGCCAAATCCTCTAGTCGTAAAAGTAAAAAAAAAAGAAAGATCTCTAGGTGAAAACCACACTATGGCACCTCCCGATCAGAAAATAGTAAAAACAAAGGACGTATCCAAAGGTGAAAACCCAACTATGGCACCTGAGGATGGAGTATTTGACCTTCCCTACCATCTAAGTATTAAGAGAAGTCAGCTCTCCTAGTGGAAGATTATACAGAGATAAACCTTGGCACAGAGCAAAATCCAAAGACCACATTCCTGGCAGGATCATTATCAAAAATAGAGTACAAGAATCTTAACAAATTCTTCTTACAGAGAACCTTCAACTTTGCATGGACCTATGGTGATATGCCAGGGTTAGACCCTAAGCTAATGGTTCACTATCTCACAGTGGATTCAATAGTTAAACCAATCAAGCAAAAGCTGAGGAAGATGCACCCACAGATAGCTCTCTTGGTAAAAGTGGAAATACAGAAGCTGTTAGATGCAAAGTTCATCCAACCTATTGACTATTCATATTGGGTCTCAAACATTGTACCTATGTCTAAACCCAATGGGCGCATCTGCATGTGTAATGATTTTAGAGATCTTAACAAAGCATGTCCCAAAGATGACTTTCCATTACCGAACATTGACCTCATAATAGACTTGACTGCAGGTCATGAAATGCTTTCTCTCATGGATGGATTCTCTAGCTACAATCAGATAAGGATAGCAGAGGAAGATCAACATAAAACAACTTTTACTTGTCCATGGGGTAATTATTGTTGGTGTTTCATTCCGTTTGGTCTACAGAATGCAGGGGCAACCTATCAGAGAGTAATGACAGTGATATTCCATGATCTCTTTCATCATATCATGGAGGACTATGTGGATGACATACTAGCTAAATCTTCTAGGGAAGATCACATACAAGTTCTAGGACAAATCTTTGACAGGTTCGAGAAATACCAAGTGAGACTCAATCCAAAGAAATGTGTCTTTGGTGTAACATCAGGGAAGCTGAAATAGACCCTGCAAAAGTCAAGGCTATAGTGGAGATGCCTCCACCAAAGAACCTCAAAGCATTAATGAGCCTTCAGGGAAGGTTACAATCCATTAGGCATTTCATCTCACAACTAGCAGATAAATGCCAACCATTTCAATACTTGCTCTGAAAGGATGTCTCATTTCGATGGGATGATAAGTGTCAAGCAACATTTGATCAATTCAAAGAGTATCTGGCTACTCCTCCTGTATTGGTTCCACCAGTTGCCGATAAACCTTTGATATTATACATCTCAACTACAACATCAGCCCTCGAGGCCCTTCTAGCACAACATGATGAGGCAGGAAAAGAGAAAGCAATTTATTATATCAGTTGAACCTTGGTCCGATATGAACTCAATTATTCACCGATGGAAAGAGCTTGTTTAGCAGTAGTGTTCGCTTCCCAAAAGTTGCGTCATTATATGCTAAACCAACACATAAATCTTATAGCCAAAATTGATCCATTGAAGTATCTACTAGCGAAAGCAGCTCTCACAAGCAAACTAGCTAAATGGTTCATGATACTTAGTGAGTTCGATATTGAGTATATGGATTGTAAAGCAATCAAGGGACAAGCCCTAGCAGATCAACTAGCAGAAGTACCCATGACAGATACACACCCTATGGTAGCAGACTTCCGAGATGAGAATCTCTTCACTCTTTCCAACTCAATAATGTGGAAGTTGTACTTTGATGGTTCCTACACACAGCATGGATTAGGGGCCAATGTCTTATTTATCACACCTCAAAATGACTATATTCCAAAGTCATATCGGCTTGCATTCCTTTTCACCAACAACATTGCCGAGTATGAAGCACTCCTCATAGGTCTCAATATAGCAGTTCAATGGGACATCATAGAATTATAGGTATATGGAGACTCACAACTAGTCATTCGACAAGTCACAGATGAGTACCAAACAAAAGATGAAAAGTTGGTCCCCTACAAGCAACTAGTGGATGCCTACAAATCACACTTTTCTAGCATCACATTTGAGCAAATTCCAAGAGAGCATAACAAGGCTACAGATTCTATGGCTTCTGTAGGGTCACTTATTGACATGCCCGCAAATACACAGAAATGTGAATTCTTGATCGAGTAATTGTTGATACCAACCGTCGATGTTCCAATTACTGAAATCATCTGCGAACTTGTTGGTCCCAATTCCCCATGGTACAAAGATATCTATGAATACCTTAAAAATAGTACCTTTCCCATTGAACTCTCATCCACCCAAGGCAAAACCTTTATCTGTCAATCCTCCGGTTACACCATTCTGGGTGATACACTATATCGCCGGAGTCTCGATGGTATCCTCTTACGATGTCTTAACGTGGAAGAAGCTGAAGCTACCTTATGAGACATACATGAAGTTGTTTGTGGCACACATTCTACCGGTCCTAATCTCGCTAAGAAGATACTCAGAACAGGGTATTACCAGCCTATAATAGAATAGGATGCTACACAGTTCACTAAGAAATGTCTACAATTCTAGCAGCATAGAGATTTGATTCATGCCCCAGCTCATGAATTACAACCTGTGACAACTCCATGGCCTTTTTCTTAATGGGGTCTCGACCTCGTAGGGAAAATCTACCCATCCTCATCCAATGGCCATAAGTTCATCATTACTACCATTGAGTATTTCACAAAGTGGGTTGAAGCCATTCCCATGACCTATATCACCGGTAAGCAAATAGCCAAGTTTATCCTTAACTACATCATTTGCCGGTATGGTATTCCCCAAGCCATTGTCACTGATAATGAGAGACCATTTAAAAACCAATATGTATGTGCCTTGTGCACACAATACAATATCCAGCATCACTTTTCAACTCCCTACTATCCACAGAGTAACGGCCAAGCTGAGGCTTCCAACAAAACCATTCTCAAAATCCTCAAGAAAACGGTCAATAAAGCTGGTCGTGATTGGCACTTGCAACTCAATCCTGCCCTATGGGCCTACCACACTAGTATTAGAACACCAACTAGTGCCACACCATATGCCTTGGTCTATGTCTCTGAAGCCATCCTACCTATAGAGGTCAAGATCCCATCCCTCAGAGTATCCATGTAGAACTTGATCGACGGAGAGGAGTATCGCACTTCCAGATTAGCTGAGCTAGAACTACTAGATGAAAGATGCCTTGCCGCACTTAATCATCTCCATGTCTATGAAAACTGCCTCCAACGTAATTACAACAAAAAGATCAAAGAAAGATGGTTTCAAGTTGGTGATCTTGTACTCAGAGAATCAGAGAAATCAAGCAGACTGAGAAAAGAAGGGCAAGTTTGAGCCTAACTGGTTAGGTCCCTTTATTGTCACAATAGCATATGGATCAGGAGCTTATACTTTAGCTACACCTGATGGCATTCCTCTAGATGAGCCTCTTAATAGTTTTCATCTCAAGAAGTTCTATGCCTGATCCTCAGAATATTTCAAAAAAAAAATCCATCCTATGGTGAAAACCTGGTAAATAGGCTCCTTGGATAAGTACCATAGTGAAAACCTGGCAAATAGGTGCTATGTGTAGAGTCAGCATCCATCATTTATCAAGTCATGTTCATTCCATGCCCATTTCACAACACTTCATCCATCCATCCATAATAAAACCATTGACCTTGTTTGCATTTCCATCTCCCCATCTAGTATAGCTTGGAAATTTGTCAGTGTCCATCATCATCATCCCACGTCTTGATCTGTGTCAACAGTTAGCACTATCTTGTCCTAGGTCAAGCTTTCTGTGTGTTCTTCGTTAGTCACCTACGCAATTTCCTCTACCTGAATGGGGGCAGCTCTTTCCTTAACCTAGGTCTAGGAATGGATCCTTGTTCATGGTTCACAAAACACTTTAATCATTCTCCTTTCCATAGATAACACCCTTTAATGGACACATCGATCCTACGATAACGCTGTTATCTTCCCAAATGCTTTTCCTACATCATCACACCAACTACAACTACATATTGTCTCATTTCAATCTTAAGGTACCTTGATCCCATGGATATGCGTATGTAGGCAGTCTGGAATACGAAGGAAGTTTTTAGTACTCAGGTACATAAGATCTCCTCCTTTCACCTTGACCCATCTCATCAATCTATCTAGAACTACATATTATCATTTTTCATCTTCCTCGTAAAGTGCCTTGATATCGTGGATACAGGGTATGTAGGCAGTCTAGAATATGAAGGATGTATCTAGTACTCAGGCACATATGATTCATCATTCTTCACCCATTTCAATCCATTAACATGTCACCTTTCTGGTCTTCCGTTTATCAAAATCCATTCACCTCGACTTGACTAAATCAAGCAGCAAAACAACAAGCAAATGCATCCTTTTAAAACAAAAGTTCTTAGCAAACCTGAAGCAAAGCAACTTACTTCCAGAGTCATCTACTGTCCTACATATCGATTGCCAGCATTAGCTAAATCCAACTTAACCAAAGCACCAGATCAACAAGCTTGTCTTCTGCAGAGTGTTCCATTGTCGAGACCAACACACGCGTCTCGTGTGACATGCAGCATTTCTTACGGCATGTAATTATCTTTTTAGGTAGATGGCCCCCTTTAACAGACACAAAGTTTCTACAATAAGGCTATTATCTATCCTATGCAATCTATCTTGAGCAACCTCTTTGGCAAGAGAATATGTTGGTTGTATGTTTACTTTGTAAGTCAGTCAATTTGCTTTATGGTTTATCTTTTTCTCCTTTGTCCATTACCTATTCAAGGCTACCTTTATTTATCTATAATATTGGTATGTTGTGATGCAGTACAGATTGGGGGCATAGTCATTACTTTTGTGTGCCGTGTTTGAGGAATGATCTTTAGTATCTTTCTTAGCATTATATTTATCTTGTGTGTGTTACAACCTAGCATATTACATATTAGTATACTTCTTGCATTTGCATGTATTGAACTGTATTTTATGTTCAATACTATGGCTCATTCACATGTACAACAAGTTTATATTATGTCTAAGGGATCTAAGTTCAACCGCTTTCTTGTAGAGTCAATGTCCACACACTCGGATATTACAGCACCTTGGTCTTTTATACCTTGGTAGCAAACTATCCATGTGCTATATCAAAAATAAGGATTACTATTTATATACAATTGTGAAACCAATGCAACAAGCTCATCATTTTCCCATCCATTTGCCCATGGCCTTATATCATTTTCAAAGCAATGATCGATCAACAGTCTCTCTCTTCCATCTCCACTTTTCTTCTCTCTGGTGCATATCTGCAAAACTCACATGTTAGATATCACAAGTCATAGCATCTATATCATCATACATCTATAAACATCATGTCATCATATGTCCTACATCTATAAGCATCATATAAGAAATATAAATCATCACATAAATACATAATCATACATACATATCATCACATCCATGTCATCAATAGAAGTGCATACACAAAAGCATGAACATCAGTGAGCGTAATATGTCATCATATATATCATGTGAAGGTCATCAAAATACAAAATGTATGTGTCTACATCAATGGTCCATGTGTATACATCAATAAAGTACATCAAGGCTATCAAGAGCCTACAAAGTATACATCAGGATGCACACAAGCATCAGTCAAAATATACAAGTGTCCATCATGATACAAAACTAGTACAAAATGATACAATGTACATAGTCCATGCTCTAGTGGGTATATCTGCCCTCCTGCTATGGTCCCTATCCTCCACCTGTACTTGGTGAAGGTCCCCCTGCTGGTCCTCCTCCCCCTAGTGGCACGAAGAGTCCTCTAATTGAGGATGCTGACTGCCCTATCCTGTGTGACCTGGATGATCTAGACCTACTCCTCTCTCTATAACTAGGTGTCTACTGAGTTGCTGGAACTGCACCAATGTAGATTCCCCTATAGTACTTGGCCTCCCTACCTACCGACACAAGATCTCATTGCACACAGATGAGCTCACTGTATAGTGTCCTCTGATCGGCACCCAATTCACAACGTGCCTCATCTCTCTCCCGCCTCACTCTCTGTAGTGTGGCCTCTGTTGTCAATCGTAGTTTTACTACTGTATCCCTCTCCAAAGTCCTCTGGGCTAACTACCCATCATCCCCTACCTATGCCTGTGCCTTTAACAGGGCTGCCTGTGCCTGTGCCTTTACCAGGGCTGCCTGTGCCTATGTCAATGCTACCAATGCCATTGTGGTTGTTTGTGCATGAACCTGTGCCAGGGCCTCAGCTTGTCTCACCTCTGCCCTCGCTGCATCCCTGTCTCTCCTCATCCTCACCATCCAGAGCTCTAGCCATGTCCTTAGTGTCGTCTCGTCCTATAACAACCACTCTACCCACTATAAGTTAGTCTCTACGACTGGATCCTCCTCCTCCGCCATCACTACATCTGCCTACTGGCCTCCAACCTCTCCACATGCCTGCTGTCTCACCTCTCTGGCCTATCATCTCATCCTAGCCTCCACACCTGGGACTAGTACCTCCCCCACTGCTCCTACCACACCTGGTGTAGTCAGTCTCACTGGCCTGTGTGTCTACTAGTACCTGTAATACTCAGGTAAAGTACTTGGGTCTACTAGCCCTGAATTCTAGTCCCATCTGATTGGGACAAGTCCTCATACCTCTGCCAAGGTTGTGGCCACTGGAATCTTGACATCCCAGTCCCTAATCTCCCTCTGTGTCCTCGCGTGGGTAGCCTCCCCAACTGGCAATCCCTGTGGCAATCCAAATTGTCTAAGTACCCGCTCTGGTAGGTATCTCTCAATGGTATATGTCCGTCTAGCAAATAAGTATCAAGCCTATCAGCAGTACATTAGCTGCTCATGCTCATCCTCCCACTCCTCACATAGTAACCACGGTCTCCAAATGAATAGATCCATCTCCTCGATCTGTCACCTCCAGTGGCTAATAGATCCAAGCCGCCTGTGTGTAATAACTCCCTCATATAAAAATACATAAGCCTCCCCCCTCTCACGACGGTGTTGTGTAATAGGTCTGATCATTGGGATATGCTCCCACACCCACACCTGTAGTAGAGTCACCCCTACTGAGAGACTCTGGTCTCTCCTATATACATAATCATGCATATCTCGATACAGCTGCCCAAGCACACACGAGCCCCATGCATACTGGATTCCATGTGTAAACATCCCAAACAGTATAGTACCCCATCCTATAGATAATCCTCTGGATCACCTGTCTAGGCATAGGAAGCCACCAATCAGTGAAGATACTATCCATCTGATCCTGTCGCAGAGTCTCAGAATGTCTACCCACCATATCTCGTCGTCATCAATCCTCAGATCATCTGTGCATAACACCTCTATTAGGCCTGCCTCACCCCGCGCTGGGTTGAAATCAACTTGCACTCCATCAATACGGATCCTGAGGATGCGATACACATCCTCAAGTGTCACTGTAGCCTCGCCTGTCAGAAAGTGAAACGAACATGTCTCACTGTGGTAACTCTCCACGACCGCTATCACTAGGGTGAGATTTTCCCTAATGTGTGTGAGGTGTGTCACATGCCACAATCCAATGTACTCTAGGAGCACGTCCTCCTCCCACATCATTTGTACTACCTCGTATGCTATAATGTGGTGTCACTCTCTCGACATCAGCGGTGACATCATCCTCTGCATCCACAAAAACCACTTGTCAAACCTTTTACACACTTCTCCAAATCCCTACTGACATCTACCCTCTTACGCGAACCCTAAAACCAACTCTACCCTTCTCTAACCTAGGGGGTCAACCCCTCAGTCAACCTTAACTGCTTCTCTATTCTACCTTAACCAAAAGCACCTTATTTATCCAATAGTGTTCCACTGTTCTACCAAATGCGCCTTACTATTTATGCAAAAGCGCTATACTTTCCTCTGCCAAGGGTGACTTATTTTACACAAGCACGCTACACCGTGTATCCATCCGCACCTTACTGCACCCGCAAAGGTGACTCATTTTTTTGGACTCCCATGCCAACCATGCCTAACTAGCCAACCAACTGCGCTATACTATTATGCCATTAGCGTTGCGGGTCTCTACCAACTGCGCTACGATGCGATGACTAAAAACCAATAGCACTGAGATTTGATCAAAAGTGTTGTCCTGACCTACCAACTACGCTTTTGGCTGACCTAGGCACCTACCTAGTTTAAAACCCTAAATTGGACCTAAACAGTAAATAGAGAGAGGTTTTTTGACACTTACAGCTGTCAAAACTCCTACTATTCTCCTGTACGTCTGTACCAGCTCCGCCCAATGCCTATGCACTGGGATCGACATCTCTCCTCACTGCAAGCTCCTTCTCCACTCAACTCTCACACACTAAGCTGGGAGGCTCTAAGCTCTATTTTTAGCAAACCTTAGTGTGTAAATGAGGAGTGTGGTCTCTTTAGGACCTATTTATAGTGTCCCTATGACATTTTTTCTTCCCACCCCATTCTGCTTTTCCTTCTACCTTGTCCCACAATCTTCTAGTCGAGCATCAACCTAGTTCTTCTGTCGCTTCCCTGTCTTTCCACTCGAGGGCACATATGTTGGGGCAACTAGCTACGCTAGGGCAACTAGCTACGCTAGGGCAACTAGCTACACTGGGGCATCAAAAAATTGTATCATGTTTTCAGCAATTGTTTTCTTTGGTGCAACGCTGTAAACTGCATTGCATCAAAAAGGGGCAAAATGTAGACACCCTAAAATGACCAAGTCTTTGAATCACTTGCATTTCATCCAATCTATCTAATCACTTGCATTCATTGTTAATTAAATAATCTAATTATTTAATTAATTTTATCAAATTCTTCCAAAACTCCAAAATTCAACATTAATTAAATAAATCCCCTTTATTTAATTAATTTCAGCAAAATCAACCTTATTCTTCCAAAATTAAATAATTTTAATTATTTAATTAAATCATTATCCTCTTTCAAATTTCAAGTCTACATTAATTAAATAAATCCAATTATTTAATTAATTCATCCAATTCTATCTTATCTATAATTAAATAATTTACATTATTTAATTAAAATCACTTGTTCTTCAAAATTTAAATAAATCATGCAAATTTATTTAAATTGTCTCAATACTCTAAAAAATAAATAAAATCAAGTATTTTATTTATAATCTTTATATTCCTCTAATCTTGCACAAACAATTAAATAAATTTATTTATTTAATTTGCTTTCTCCCCTAAAAATAAATAAAGTCAAATATTTTATTTATAATCCTCTATTCCTCTATCATGCATAATCAATTAAATAAATTTATTTATTTAATTTAAGTTATCTTCCAATTCCTCTTAAAATATCTTGTTAACTCGTGCACAATCAGTCTTATTTTTAGAACTCTAAAAAAGGTAAAATTACAAGTTGAGTTATCTATTCAATCAATCTTGTTTTCATCATATCTTAATAAAAATATCCTTATGGATTGACACATGTCATGTGCACATTCATCATGGTTATTTGTTTTATCTCCTCCGTTGATTCTTCTGAATTATCTAGACCGTTGATCAATCTTCATTGAAGCCTATATAAACCCCCCTCATCTCCTTGATAAATCATCTTCGATCACTTATTCTCAGGCATCCTTTATAGCACTTTGAGCATACATCGCATCGATTGAGCACTATATGATCATTTGACATTGATCTTTGAGCACCTACACTTGCTTGTTGCAAACATGGTTTCGCAGCATTATTGAGCAATCCACATTCAAACAAAGAGAACAACACAATCTAGGTAAAAGCTTTCTTATTTCATTTGATTTATTGATAATGGTTTTTTATTTAGATAGTTCTCTTTATGTTATGGGTTTTTGATTTGATTATTATCATAGTTTGATTTTATCATTTAAGCATAATCAATTTTCCTCATACACACTTGGTAAACAAACTTTTCCTAGAAAAGAAGTTGTACACCCTTAGGATGGAGGATGGTGATTCTATGGGCGTGCACCTAAACACATTCAATATGATTGTGACCTAGTTGCACTTTGTTGCAGTGAATATGGAGGAGGAGGATCATTGCATGACACTTTTGTGTTCTTTACTAGACTTGTTCAAAATCAGAATAGTATAAAGATTAAGGTTTGATAACTGACAATGGCAATGAGTTTTGTTTAGTAGATTTTGATATATTATGTAAAGAGCACAAAATTGAAAAATATGAGACAACTCAATATACCCCTCAACAAAATGGAGTTACATAGAAAAAGAATAGGATGTTGATGGAGAGGGCTAGAAGTATGCTTAATGGTGCCATCTTGGAGTAGATGTTATGAGCAGAAGTGGTTTCTACAACTTGTTAACTAATTAATAGGTCTCGTAAATTAGCACTTGTGGATAAGTCTCTTATGGAGGGTTGGGAAATAAAATAGCTCTTACTATAGCATCTTCATTTTTTTAGTTGCAAGACATATGCTCGTCTGCCTAAGGAGAAGAAAATAAGGTAGTTAAATGTATCTTCATTGACTATGGTGTTGGTGTGAAATGGTATGAGCTTTGGGACCCTATGGCTAAGAAATTTCTATATAGTAGAAGTATTATTTTTAGATAAATAAAGTCTTCCCTATAATGTTGCATCTAGAAGAGGATGAGAAGAAAGATGTAGTTCAACTACACCCAAAGATAGAAAAAGTTGAACCAAAATCTCATGAAGGACCTAAAGAGAAGAGCTTTGATAGTTTAGACAGTTCTAAAGAGGAGGTGTAACCTCCACCTCATCTCTTGAGGAGGTCCACTCGACATAGACAAAAACTAGATAGCTATACTCCTCCTAATTGGAGATGCATTTTTTCTTTGATTACTAATACGAATGAGATTAGAATTGTGAAGGAGGTGATGGGTATGGATGATTGTGAGTCGTAGAGATTAGTTATGGGTGTCATACCAAATGTTTAACTCTTGTGTTTGGTTTTGGATTTTGAAATCCAAATCAATGTGCGATAGGAAAAGATGACTTAATCAAATATGAACTAACTAGATCAATCTTTCCTATCAAATGGTTGAACACAAGCCATCAATGGCTCTATGCTTGGCTATTGTCCCTAGAGAAGAGCTAAGTTATGTTGGTGGGGGCTATGTTCCTTTGTTGAAAAGATGAAATATTGATAACAAATGGGTTGATTAGACTAAGCAATGTATAGACGAAATAGGGTAATTAGGCAAATGTATAGATACCTATTACAATTTTTAGAAAATAAGAGTAGAACAAAAAGGAGAAGATCAGATGGAACCTAGCACCGAGAGTAGGAGCTGACTAGGAAGGACACTAGCATGGGGATCTAGAGTCCTTAGGGTTATGTATAGACATAACTTCTATTCAACGATGTTTGTATCTATTCCTTCTATCTTTTTGTCGTTCCTCAATGTTGGAAACCTCCTGTTGCGATCTGCACACATGCAAAAGGGGAAAAATTGTTGTCGTGTATAGGGGGTTTCCTTAGTCAAACCCCATTTTGGTGTTCCCACCTCCACAACAATAGTGATGATGATAATGATGATGATAAAGAGTGCATGCTTGTGATGAATAGAGGCAAAACAATTGATAAATACTGTAGTAAACAAATACAATAAAATGGGCTTATCATAAGCATGAAACCCTTGTTGGATTGATGTCGCAACACAAATCACACACAAGGAGTTGATGGAGGAAGAAGAATCTTCCTCAAATACATGCAAGTGTTAGTGCAATAACAATAACAATCTTTACAAGTAGAGAGCTTCACTAGAAAGAATTCATATGCTAGAAGTTGTAAAGCTTGTCACTATGTGTCCTCTTATTTCTTTCTTTTTTTATGAGGGAGAGAGGGTTGTTTATGGATGAATCCCAAGTGATTTTTGGGGTCCCGATTGGGTAAGGCCGACAAGGTGCTTCACTCAATGCAACAAGGTTGACATTTTGAGATTCAAATTCTTTTGGTGCCAACAGTTAGGATGCTAGTGCATGGCACTAGTGTCTTGGTGAAAAGTGTCCTCGAAAACCCTACTAACAAGGGACTTAACTAAGTTTCTTAGCAAAGTAGTGAAATATGGACATATCAAGTAGAGAAAAACATACACATTAAAGTGAGTGCTAAACCTAGCGTGAAATTGCAGTAAGCAGTGATAATTTACGATGCTACATTTAGCCCCAACTTTAGCGGGGGTATGAACTTACATTCATACTCACACTAAAGTAGAAAGAAGCCAAATCTCTTCACCAAAATGTTGAAGACGTAGAATGTCACTAAATCAAGAGATGCAATAGCCCCCAATCTTAGGATTCTATGAGTCTACAATGCTTAGATAAAGAGGTTACACATACACAAGATACAAGGAAAAAATCACACATATACATATACACCTATATATAAAAATTATCAAGCACCAGATGATACCAAATATTATATGGCAAAACAACTGTGGTTTACAAAGTAATATGGTCAAATCTGAACATACACAGAAGACAAAACCATACAAGGTATAACTCTCGGGCTAGTAAGTTGTGCTATGCTAGGAATCAGACCAAAAACACACATCATGAGCCATAGGCTAGTAAAATATATTGTTTACTAGGTGGTCATGAGTGCATGGCAAATGAAAACATCACAGGATAGTAAAATCCATAGATTTACTAGGTGAGTTCCATGTCAACAAGTAGCAAATGAAAACATCACAGGCTAGTAAGATCCATAGATTTACTAGGTGAATTTCATGTCAACAATATCAAAAATTATAGGCCAAGAAAAATGCGTTGTTTGCTGGGTAACTCTGGTAAAGTGCTACAAAGATGATAAAAAGGTGTTGCAATAGCAAGACTAGCCATGTGGTATGTGAACAAAGTAAAGTGCATAGAAGAGTGTATGCCCCCACCTTAAAGTAATTGCTAATTCCATCAGGGTGCAATTGCGTTTAACGTAGAGAGATATATATATGTAAAACAAGCACGAGAGCTTTCTAGAAGAATATACCTAAATGATATATCTCCAAAAGCTACATCACAACAGAGGGTTACCCCTAAGATAGGAAAACCAAGGTGATGCTATGGACATGATACACAATGGCTTGTGTAATCATGATATGATACTGAGCATTGTAACAGGGTGCCACATAAATCAATCAACATCATACAATAGCACAAAGGGATCTACTTGATTGGTCAGTAAATGAATGGTTGTATAAAGGGTTACTCATTTTTGGAACTATCATCATCCTCCAGTTAGTAGAACTATGAAGATGGAGGAAGAAATATCACATGAAAGAAAATAATTTTTTTTTGGGTCAACATGGAAGGATGCTAAATCATCTAACACTTTGCATCATCCCTATAAGGCATAAAATTGCATTTATGACAAATGGAAGAATGAAGATACATAAAGAGGAATGTCATGACAAATTCATTCTGCTTGTATCCTTGCACCAAAAAGAGCATCAAGGGGTATCCAAAGAGAACTAACAAACAAAATACACGCCAACCAGCATATACGGGGGTAACAATACATACAAGCATAACATAAATATTACACATGAGATGGAGGTACTGCTCCTGTTATTCAGACTATAGCAAGTCATCTGTATCCCAATATTTACCATCATAAATGGATGGGGGATAAGATGTTATAGGTACTATGGAAAGTGTGATACATGGAGTGGCACCTGGTTCCTAACATGTAGGATTAGTCACTAGAGAAGGATCCTCATGCAAGCCCCCAGAGGCCAAGTCCATTGATTGTGTGAAAATAAAGGATAGTTCTGAACAAATTTCTAATGGTTTGAGTTTGTCTTCTGAATCACTATTAGGATATACCATGATTGGTGCTATGATAGTGCTAACTAAGATGTCACGAGTACTATCCATCACAGAAGAGGAAGCTCCATGTGGAGGAATAGAATAATTCTTCAGAATCAACGGTGGTGAAGGTGGAAATTGCTTAGGAGGGGGAAGGGGTTCACCTCATGCAGTAAGATAACGAGCCATTATGCAATGTCTTCTCTTGCATTGCTTCACATTTTCATTTCATCTTGTATGGTTTAGAGCATTTGTAGGGGGAATCGGGATGCTTCCAAACATGGGTTCCTTTTCTTCCTCTGCTCGAGGAGAAGAAGGAGGAACATAAGAAATATCAGAGGTTGGGAGACAATGAGAGGAGGGTTTCTCAAGGTAGATTGTCATTCTCTCATAGCCTACGGAACAAGTAGAGGTACTGACACATCTACAGACAATTGAGAAACCACTAGAAAAAACTCCTGCACAGCGGATTGCTTTCCTCTAGACTTCGAAGAGACAAGAGGAACAAAATCAATACCTGAAGTGTGGGGAGGTCTAGGTTGTGCAAGGTGTTTTCCTCATGGTCTTGGGTAGGATGGCAGAGGTAGAACCTCAGTATAGACAATAGATGCTCGGGCTTAGGGAGGTACTCTTAATTCAGGTTATGGTTCATCAACTACCTACAGAATAAGGGGAAATATTATCACAGCTGATGAAGATTGAGGACCCTCAAAGGTAGAAACTGGGATAGCATGGGAGGAGGCACCAACCGACAATTGATAAATTCATCTTGCTTTAAAATTCTAATAAGAGAGAAACATAACATTATTGTGAGCCCAAACAAGCTCAACTGACTGTAGCCAGAAGTAATCAAGCGAAAAATCTCCATGGAGAGATAAGGGTTGGAACCCACTGTGATATACAGTATACACTTGTCCCTGAAATGGAAATTTTAGCACTTATGGATTACAAACAAGACCTCCCTCATGGAACTGAGCAACGAATGGCCCAACTTCACACAATTTCTTTTTGAAGTTTGAATGATGACAAAAGACACATCCAAGACTTTTGGTCTAACCTGGACAAAAAGGGTCAAGGCACCGAGAGTAGGGCGGGTGGAATCGTCATACACTCTTAACAAGATTTTTTATTCTCATACTTGTCTTGGTACAACTCATGCACATAGAGGAAATCTTTTATAACCACATTTTTTAGGCATATAGGATCAACAAGTACTCCCTTGTGGGTTTGTCATTAATCCTAGTGATAAAGTAAAGAGGATCATTGGATGCATGAATAGAAGCATCAAGATGGGTGTAATGGAAGTTTATCATTGATGTCAAAAAGGATTAGGTCTTATCATGTCAGAAGGTTGATCTCATAGGTTGATGGTTGAGTGTGTCATAAGGTTTGTTAGATGATCATGCCATGATAGTATCAGGACTTGACTCATATGTTGTTATGCTTCATGTTGTGGTTGGTATGCTTCAAGCAATGCAAGTTACATTAGCTTCATGTAATTGTTGAGTTCAAGATGTATGCCCATCATGTTTGTCTTAAGACTTCCTTATCTTTAAGTTAAAGAAGTACAGGTTGTGTATGTCTTCAATCAAGTGGTATTGATTTAAGGATTGATAGAAAAAAGATGATGTTGTCTTTTGAGGTGGTCAACTTCCTTGTCATGATGATTTTGTATTGTGTTGACCAATCTTGAGAGTTGTTGAGTCAAGGAATCCTGTTTGATGGTTCACCAAGTTAGTGACACTATTGAGGGGATGGCAGTCATGTGTTGGTCAATTGTAGAAAGATCCAAAGTGGCTTTTGAAGATTATCTTCATAATAGAGGCACATATGTTCAACGATTTTGTTTTGCACCCCATGCTAAGTTGCAAATTGTGGTTGATTAGAGAGCCTTCACTGAGCCTAATGAGCTCTGTAAAAACTCCCAAAGGTCCTAGTGTCATTTGTTTCTAGAGCTCAATTTTTCCTACATACTTTCATGTATTCATAATGTCCATGCTCTGAATGTTTATAGTGCTTCAATATTCTAGGGTGCCCTTCTAATAGAATAACATGTTTATCTTCTACATTATGTTCCTGGGTCAGTGGATTTGTTTTGATATAGATAAAGTATCCCTTGTTATTGCCTAAAGTGTTTTCTTGTTTCTAAACCCTAGAATTGCCAATGTAGACCTAATTATAAGCTTTGTTTTAAACCATTTACAAGGCTCCAAAAACACTTTGTACCTGTTAGCAACAAAGTTGCTTTTTGGTCTAATTTTGAATTGACCTTTAATTAAAGGTTATGTTTAGTGGAAAATTGGATTTGTCAATGGTCTAGTGTTTAGATGTTTAAATCCACCTCTCCACCATACATTGAAGGATCTAGGGTCAAGTGGTGAGCACTATCATACCCTAGGTCATTTGCAGATGTAGGGAAACTTGGATTAGGGAATTTAATTATTAATTTTCCTTCTCTTATGTCCAATTAACCATTAAAACCGTAATTATGCAAATACAACAACAAATTGACGAAAGATAGAAAAAGCTCTTGTAGACAGAAGTAAAATGACAAATCACAGAATACATATTTTCAGAGTTCTGAGGTGGAATAGTTGGGGACATTGGTGTGGGCGCCCAAGTCCAAGGTACCTTCTTTTCCGGGGAATCTGGACCTCCTTCTGACATTGATCAGCCCTGTAACTTCTATTTTCCAGAATCTATCTACTGTGGACACTTTTATGGGTGCCCTAGCCTTGGAAATTCTATTTTGTCTGACTTCTCTTTAGATCCTAAATCCTTGATGCCTTCCACTCCTTCTTGCAAATCCACTTTTCCCAAATGTGACACCTGTAACCTGCAATCACAAGACTTGATTTGGCGGTTGTGGTGTTTAGAGGTTTGCCTCGGTCAAACCCTGGAGGACACATAAGTCTCCGAACATTGTTGTCAGATAAAGAGGGTGTTCCCTTGTGAGGCAAAGACCAAAACCAAAGGAATCAATGATAAAAACATAATATTATGTCACCTTGTAGTGAATCTCTCATGGAGGAAGATGCTCTTCATGCCATGAGGAGATTGATGCTCAAATCTACAAATATCAACACATAAAACATACAAGTCTGCTCTTGCAACATGATGAAAGCCTTCAATCACCTTCAAAACACAATAGCTTGCTAATTGGAATCTAATTAAAATCTAGTTTACAAATGAATGTCTACACATGCTTATATATGCATCTACAAGCACTCCCACCAAGATATTTGAAATTCAAACTTACCGTGTCAGCAAAGGGACCTAATAACGGTCACTAACCGACACCCAGAAATTGGGGCTGCCCCAAAATAGGGCAGGACTAGGGCGCGGGTGCCCAAGTCCTACTCCCCTATTTTGTGCAGGGTATGGCTCAAGGGATCCACCTAGGCCCTATTTGCCAAGGAACCTAGGTCTCATTCCATCAAGGTGTTAAAATATGAACTAAAATGTCCTAAATGCATGCTAAAGACCTGGGAGCTAAACCTTATGAGGGAAAAGCCCCTGAGGGGACATTTTCCAATGTTACAGGTTATAACTTAAGACTCACTTGTTAAAGGGGCTTTAAGATGTGCTTTCCACCAGCCCAACCATCCTAGAGACCAGGCACACAGGTTACCTCAAAAAGGTTTTAAACAGCAAAATAAATCAACGTTTAAGATTTAAAGTTTATGTGCCCGTGAAGTTGAAATTGACATCCAAGATTTAAAATAGAGACTGTGCCCTAACAGTTCTTCCATTGCAAGAATTTTGATGGGCAGGTTTGTTAAAGAAGACATAACTGTTCATATTCAGTTGCTCAACTGACATAGATGGTCAAGGAAATTCATATCTTGGTCTCTGTGATTGAAAATGAGATAAGAGTTGGTCCATGTTATTGTAGAGACACATACCTACATGTGGATATGAAGATTGGATAAAATAGTGTAGAAAAACTAGAGAATAAAAAAATGACACACATCAAAACAATTTGTAAATATTACAAACATAAAGAATGAATTCAAGCATGAAGAATGAGTGAACAAAGAGAGTCATAATCAATCTATCAAAGGGACAATCACAAAGGTTGCAGAGGTTTGAAAGAGGTCAAGTGCAAAGGTATGGCATATGAGTATTATGCATGTATTTGGGAATGTGTATGCAATAGTTGTATTCTTCTTCATTGGTGTGATTTCCATTAGTGTGTAGAATCATTTTGTAAGCCAGAAGATTATGAGAATGTTAGGGATTTGTTGTGATGAATATTATCATGATATATACTTTATTACATTATCTTGAGAGGGTGAACAAAAGAAAACTGTAGAAACACATCTTTGAATTTGCTGGAGTAGAGATAGAGCATTAGAGAAAGAGAGTAACCCTCTGTAATTTTGATTCTATTAGTTTTGTACATTGAAAAGCTAGTGAGGTAGTAAATGTGAAATTCCAATGAGGCAGTTGTATTTGCTAGTGAGGATTGTATCCAGTGAGGATTCTTCTAGTGAGGCATTTGTACTTATCAGTGAGACATTTTGTGTAGCTAGTGAGGCATGATTTTGACTAATCCAGTGAGGCATTTTTAGAGTGGTTTTTCATCCCTATGAGGGTTTTCCACTCATCAAATTGGGTGTTATGTTTCTTTTTTGTCTCCATGTGTTCATGTGTCCTAATGCTCTTATGATTGATTAAAGGTCTTGTTCATTCTACTAGTCATTACGCTTGTTTGAATCCTTGATGTCTTTCTCATGTTTAAAAGGTGCAAAAAGTTGTTAAGTTTTCTAGATCACTAATTCACCCCCCCTCTCAGTGGTCATGTACTCTGCAAGTGGTATCAGAGCATAGGTTCCCTATAGAAGCCTAACAGGCTTGGGTAGGTCTTGATAGTGGAGTACAATGGGAAATCGTAAAACAAATAGAGAAAAGAAAGATGCCAAGCAAAAGGTTGAACAACAAACCATAGTCAAGTCTAGTGATGAGTTGTTGCATGAGTCACCCCTGAAGGTTGACACAAAATGTGATAACGAAAATGACTTTATTGTTGAGATTGATGACATAGAAGGAGACCTCTTTGTGTATGAAGATGGACAGGAGTTTGATGAAGATGATTGTGAAGTTGATGTTGAAGGAGAGCTCTTGTGTACCCTGGATACAATCAAGCAACTTAGAAAGGAGAATCGAAGATTACAAGATAAGCTTCAACGAGAAAAAGATTTCAAAGACAAGGTATGTTTAGATTTTGCAAAAGTTTCTTTAGAGCTTGAAGAGGCAAGAAATTAGGTTGTTGACTTAAAGATACAAGTTGAAGAGTCTAAATAAACTAATTAGTCTAAAGAAAGAAATAAAAGAAGCTAAAAAGGTTGTTGATTTTACCAATCTAATCTTGAAGTCAAGACTAGTGAATGTCTAAAATTAGAATCAGAAATAGTCTCTTTGAGAAAGGAATTGGGAGAAGCATCTTCTAAGTTGTACAAGAATCTGTTGTTTGAAAAGAGTATTGATTGTTTGAATCACATATTGAGCAAACAAAAGCATCACAAAGACACCACAAGGCTAGGTTATGAAGAAGAAGAATGTTCTAAAGCCAGAAAGACACCTAAAAAGAAGATAGACTTGAGTTTTCATGTTGCTTCTCCTAAAGACAAGAAGAAAACAAAATATTAGGTCTTTGATAGAAGGAGAAGAAGAGGAGACATCAAGCAAGACTGTTTAATGAGGTACAACTATTCTCAATTTCATGGTTATTGTTATTGTTGTCATCCTTATGGTCATAGAGCTATAAATTGTAAAACTCAAGCAAGTTATTGTTTAGAGTGGAATAAGACTAAATGTCCTAGTAAGTCTTCAAATCAGAGTTACAAGATTGTGTTAAAAATGCAATCAAGTTGGTCACATAGAAAGGGATTGTTGGATGCATGAAAGATATGGTCATAAAAGCACTTTTGGCATGTCAAAGAGATATGATTCCTTTACTCCTCTAATTGGTTATAATGTCACATGCTTTAAGTGTCATAATCTTGGGTATAAGGCATAGTTTTGTAGGAATAAATTGAAGACATCTAGTGCAAACATCTTGAGCAAAGAAAAGAAAAAGCCTATACAGACTTGGAAAAGAAAACAAAGTCAAGTGGAAGAAGAAACAGAGCCTAAACTTGTGCATACTGCACAAGAAACATCCATGAGTGCATAAAGAGGAGCATGAGGATAGGGGGATTTGTCAAATGTCTTATCTTTTACCCCAAGGAGTTAAAAGATTCATTTCATAAGTAGCTAAGCACAATCAATATGATCTAGTTCATCATTGTGTATCTTACGTAAAATCATCTCAGAGATATGTAGTCCTATGTGGTGACTGAAAAGAACCATGTCTTTAAAAGGTTGTTAGTCATGATTTGATGTTGTTGAGGTGTCATGGAAGTTGGGCCAAATGACAAGACCTTCAAATGCAGTGATGTAGAGGTTTATTAGCTATCTTTTGTATACAATTTATATGTGGTACAGACCTCAGTTGCTAGAAGCTTTCATGGTGTAGCAGAGATACCTCTTAGAAGTTGATTATGCTATCAAAATAGATTTGTTAAAAGGCTACAATGTTCCTTGAATTATTTTGTTGGATTCTTGAATTTAGGTTCAATAATCTTATCCATTCATGTTAGATAATGTGCTCTTTTGTCAAGGAATGTGACAACATTGGTTAGATGGAAAACTGCTGATGCTAAGGACAGTTAACTATGATGATGAATCTTTTGCAATGATTATCATTTATTGCAGTGTTGTAATGTGTGTTGTCATTTTCAATCTTCATGTTGTCTAGCATACTTTGATGACTTTGTTGGAGTGCTCTTACAATCCTTTGCTTGCAGTATTGGTGACACAATGCATCTTGCAAAAGGTAGCAAAGGTGACTTGATAATGATTTGTAGTTGTTTTTATAGTAGGCTTGATGACATATTGAAAGTAGTAGATAGATCTTGGTAGACCTTATTGTATCAGACATTGCTAGCAAACACTTTGTAGCATACATTGCTAGCACCACTAGACTTGATGACAGAATCACTTGATATCATATATCTCAGACTTTGTAGTGATAGGAGACTTATGGTGACAGATCTTCATTTTGTTGCAGCCTTGATGGAGACTTGTTGTATAACTTATATATAAAATAGAATAGACTTCTATGTGTGATAGTAGGTTTTGTATGTGATGATAGAATTGTTATGCTTCATATGGACTCTTCATGTTATCTGATGATAATTGTTTCATAATGAAGAAGTGGTCTTCATCTCATAGGTAAAAAGATATTTTGTCAATACAGTCTAATTGGTTTGTGCTTCTATGACATGGCAATGGTATAAGTAGTAGGAGTTGTTGGTTTGAACTATAATCTTCCTTTGTGGAAAGTGTTGTCTCCAAGTGCACAATGATGATAGACAGAAGAAGTTCATTTGTTTTACATTCCATTCATGTTATGATAATGTTTGGTCAATATATTTAGTAGTTGATAAGATGAAGGTTCTCAAATCACAAGAATTACAAGTGCTCTGTAGACAAAAGTGCAAGAGATCTTTGGTGTTGCAATGTAAAAACAAGGGTCATAGAAAATTTTGAGATGTTTTTTTGTCAATGGATTTATGCATTATGTCTTGATGTTTGTAGCTGAAAGACAGTCTTGAGTGCAACAACTTATAATAATGGAGGGTCCATGCACTTAGAAGTGACATGAATTCAGATATTGAGAACTATATAGTGGTTCTTATGGAAGTAGGATAATGGAAAGACAATCTTTGCCACCATGACAATGATTTTTGTTATAATTGTGAAGTGCTCAAGTAGGAATGATGCAAAATGTAGTTATATGAACTTGGCACATGGATTTGACCTTTGATGGTTGTTGCAGTATTGTTTGATGTAGCAGAGATTGGATGTAGCAGGCAAACATGTTGGAGTGGCAAAAATTTGATGCAGTTCTTCTCTTGCAGTGATTTGTCATAATGAAGTGATAAGGACTTCAAAGGATTATGTCTTGAATCCTTATAGGATTTGTTACAATCATGACAAATTTTTCTGCTAAAAAGTGCTTCTTTGCTATAACTGTGCTCTGACATTTAGACAATGGCTTAGATTTGTGGTAAGATAGTGACTCTAGTTTGGTATAGGATAGTAGCTCCAAGATTTGTGTAGTACAATGTTTTATATGCTGACTTTTATGTGACAGAGAGTGTGATATAGTTGTGACAAAAGGGGCAATGTAGGTCCTTTGTTTGTCCTTTTTCTAGGATGCATGTTAGTCAGGGGGAGCATTTCATACTTTGTCATCTGATGTCAAAAAGGGGGAGTGAGAAAGTGATGACGTGTGGTTATGAGGTGTGGTTTTTCCATCAATGACAAAGGGGGAGATTGATGGAAGTTTGTCATTGATGTCAAAAAGGATTAGGTCTTATCATGTCAGAAGGTTGATCTCACAGGTTGATGGTTGAGCATGTCAGAAGGTTTGTTAGATGATCATGCCATGATAGTATCAGGAGTTGACTCATATTTTTTTATGCTTCATGATGTTGTTATGCTTCATGTTGTGGTTGGTATGCTTCAAGCAATGCAAGTTACATTAGATTCATGTAATTGTTGAGTTTAGGTGTATGCCCATCATGTTTGTCTTAAGACTTCCTTATCTTTAAGTTGAAGAAGTGCAAGTTGTGTATGTCTTCAATCAAGGAGTATTGAGTTTTGGATTGATAGAAAAAAGATGATGTTGTCTTTTGAGGTGGTCAAGTTCCTTGTCATGATGATGTTGTATTGTGTTGATCAAAGTTGAGAGTTGTTGAGTTGGAATCCTATTTGATGGTTCACCAAGCTAGTGACACAGTTGAGGGGATGGCAGTCATGTTGGTCAATTGTAGAAAGATCCAAAGTGCCTTTTAAAGATTGTCTTCATAACAGAGGCACATATGTTCAATGATCTTGTTTTGCACCCCATGCTGAGTTGTAAATTGTGGTTGATTGGAGAGGCCTCCCTGAGCCCAATGAACTCTTTAAAAAATCCTAAAGGTCCTAGTGTCATTTGTTTCTAGAGATTTGTTTTCCCTACATACTTTCATGTCTTCATAATGTCCATGCTCTGAATGTTTATAGTGCTTCAATATTCTAGGGTGCCCTTCTAATAGCATCACATGTTTATCTTCTACATTATGTTCCTGGGTCAGTGGATTTGTTTTGATATAGATAAAGTATCCCTTGTTATTGCCTTAAGTGTTTCCTATTTCTAAACCCTAGAATTGCTAATGTATACCTAATTATAAGCTATGTTTTAAACCATTTACAAGGCTCCAGAAACTCTTTGTGCCCATCAGCAACAAAGTTGCTTTTTGGTCTAATTTTGAATTGACCTTTAATTAAAGGTTATAACTTAAGACTCACTTGTTAAAGGGGCTTTAAGACATGCTTTCCACCGACCCTGCCATCCTAGTGACCAGGCACATAGGTTACCTCCAAAAGGTTTTAAGTGGCAAAAGAAATCAATGCTTAAGGTTTAAAGTTTAGGTGCCCACGAAGTTGAACTCGACGTCCAAAATTTAGAATAGAGATTGTGCCCTAACACTTCTTCCACTGTGACAAGTTTGATGGGTAGGTTTGTTAAAGAAGACATAACTGTTCATATTCAGTTGCTCAACTAATATAGAGGGCCAAGGAAATTCATATCTTGGTCTGTGTGATTGAAAATGAGATGAGACTTGGTCCATGTTATTGTAGAGACACATACCTACATATGGATATGAAGATTGGATAAAATAGTGTAGAAAAACCAAGAATAAAAGAATGACACACATCAAAATAGTATGTGAATATTACAGACATAAAGAATGAATTCAAATATGAAGAAAGAGTGAACAAAGAGAGTCATAATCAGACTATTAGAGTGACAATCATAGAGGTTGCAGAGGTTTGAAAGAGGTCAAGTGTAGAGGTATGGAATATGAGTATTATGCATGTATTTGGGAATGTGTATGCAGTAGTTGTATTCTTCTTCATTGGTGTGATTGCCATTAGTGTGTAGAATCATTTTGTAAGCTAGAAGATCATGAGAATGTTGGGGATTTGTTGTGATGAATATTATCATGATATATACTTTATTGCATTATCTTGAGAGGATGAACAAAAGACAAACTATAGAAACACATCTTTGAATTTGCTAGAGCAGAGATAGAGCATTAGAGAAACAGAGTAACCCTCTCTAATTTTGATTCTATTAGTTTTGTACTTTGAAAAGCTAGTGAGGCAGTAAATGTGAAATGTCGATGAGGCAATTGTAAATGATAATCTAGCGAGGCAATTGTATTTTCTAGTGAGTCTTGTATCTAGTGAGGATTCTGTCAGTGAGGCATTTGTACTTGTCAGTGAGTCATTTTGTGTAGCTAGTGAGGCATTTTTAGAGTGGTTTTTCATCCCTATGAGGGTTTTCCACTCATCAAATTAGGTGTTATGTTTCTTGTTTGTCTCCATGTGTTCATGTGTCCTAATGCTCTTATGATTGATTAAAGGTCTTGTTCATTCTACTAGTCATTATGCTTGTTTGAATCCTTGATGTCTTTCTCATGTTTAAAAGGTACAAAAAGTTGTTAATTTTTCTAGACCACTGATTCACCCCCCTCTCAGTGGTCCTATACTCCAACAAGGTGAAGGAGATAGTTGGTTCAGGTTTAGGTTGCTCTTAGTGAGGGTGAGCATCTACCATGGAAAATAGGTTGTCTAGGATTTTATCTTGGTGATCAGAAGTTATAGAAGTAGGTACTCTATTGATATATGGTTCCACAAGGTTAGCTACATAGTGAGATAGTGAATTTGTGTAAATCTGCATCTTTTTATTTAGTGGAGCCATGGATTTATTTCCTTTGTCACTCATACTAGCCACCTGAATAACATTAGAGTCGATGAGGTCTTGCACTTCTTGCTAAAGAGGCATGCATCACTCAGTGTCATGCCCTAGTGTTTGGTGATATTGACAGAAGGCCTACAGGTAGTAAGGAGGTAGCAGTTTGGCAATAGGGCAAATGGGTGGAAGCTAGATGAGGTTGTTTTCAAGAAGCTACATCATTATGGAATGGAGAGATTCTGAAAGTTGGTAAAAATGTCGAGTCTTTGGTCTAAACTTGTAGGGGGGTGCAAGAGAAAGTGTAGTAACCACAACTTGTGATTAAATATTGTTGGACGAGTGAAAGATAATTTTGATAATTTTTTTGTTTTGTTTCTCAAATGATTGGTATTATGGGGGAGCAACTTCACCCTGGCCAATGGAAACTGATGAAAAAGAGCCCTCATATTGGATGACCGACAGTTGGTAGTCACGGAGAGTCATGCAAAGATGCATAAATGAAGGATAGTGCATCAACAATATTTTGTCTCAAATGTGTGGCTATAGGTTTCCAATAAAAACTCTTTACACATCAGCATTCAGAAGAGAATATGGAATCTGTCGATCTACGACCGCCGATGTAATCTATCGATTTATACAAGACAACATTATTTCTCAATTTGGAACACATTCCTCCCTCGTTTCAAAGAATGGTACGCCATTTAAGAACAAGGATGTGAAAAAGTTCCTCAAAAAATACCATATACAACATCTCTTCTCTACGCCTTATTATCCTCAATCAAACGGCCAAGCAAAAGCTTCAAACGAAGTTATTAGGTAGATTTTATGGAAAATTGTTAATAAACATCAAAAAGATTGGCATACTCAATTATCCTATGAATTATGGGCTTAAAGAACAAGCATTCGAATGCCTACTAGTAATACACCATATAATATTATCTATGGCACAGACACGATAATTCCCTTGGAGTTAGAAATTCCTTCCTTAAGAATTTCCCTAAGAGACATCATGGATGATGGCATAGAACATGAGAAAAGATTACAAGAACTTGAGATGCTTGACAAAAGGTGAATTAACACTCTTGAGCACCTCAAGTCTTATCAAAAAGGTGTACAATGATCCTATAATGCACAAGTCATACAACGTTCATTCAACGTTGGGGATTTAGTTCTCTATGAAAATCAATGCAATGTAAATGCACTGCTTGGGGAAAAAGGTAAGTTCAACCATAATTCACTTGGACCATACATATTACTTAGACCTTTAGATCCAGAGCGTATAAGTTAGCTGATGAGAAAGGTATGCCATTTAAAGAACCTATTAATGTAGCGCACCTCAAAAGATTTTATGCTTAAAGATATAATGTTAACTATTTCTAAGCTAATTTATTATATAGATTAGCTTCAATTTTGACAAGAACTTACTGTTTTGTCTTAATTCATTTAACATTATATCTTTGTTCAGCTGATCATTGTTGTATTACACTCAAGTATTCTTTACTTAGATCACTTTAGCATTAACTGAATATAGCTTTAAAATTTGGATTATGTGTAAAATGATTAATCATTGTGCTTATTACTATATGTTCTTTTTAGAATTGTTAGTATATCACAATAGCATTAATTAAAGCATTCAAACATCATCACTAGTAGTATTTTTATGAAAATCACATGTGATAGATCAAAAGCCATTACACATAGTTGAAAAGAAATAAACATCATATATATATCCTCAGTTTTAAATATATACCTGAGTCGACTATCCCTCAGGACAAAATGGGATATTGTAGTGCCTAAATACATATATCACATAGCTAAGCCTCGATCGCTAGTACCCTCAGGCCCTCGTGGTATGTGAGTGACAGAAGCTTGACCATGTGTGGCTATAGATCACAAATGACTCCTAGAGATGCTTTGCGATTGTAACCCCCTAATCTCTCCTCTCATCTCTATCATTTGCTCATGTGCCGCCTTGTACATCCTCTGGTACTAGTGTCTCTCAGACTAAAACTTGTCTCTGTTAGCACTCACCTGATGAACCTCATGCAGTAAGAACTCACCCATAGTTGGCTCTCCCTCTAATGTAGGCACTGCTACTGTCTACTCTCACTGAACCCTAATCTCATCTTTAGCACACTCAGCTCTCTGTCGAAACTCCTCTCTCTCATACAGACTGCTCTAGCATAGCCTCCGTAGCAGTCCTGTACCGAACAAAAGGCATAAATATCTTTGCATGTCGACCAGCGGATGACCATGATGAATAACCTGCCTGCACTTGCTACTCTGAGACATCTGTAGGTAATATGTATGCTATGATGCAACCCAAAAAGTCTCACCAAGTGTCCATCCCAACTGTAAAATAGAGTATAAAATCGATATCAGAATCTCAAATAAAATATCACAAATAATAAACTATAAAAAACACCAAAATAATAAACCAAACCTAACTTGGATCTCTATCTCACCAGGATGGATATCAGATTGCTGAAGGTGTGATGAGATTTGCAGTATAATTTGTAGTTGGGGGCATAGACCTACTACTCTCACCCCACTCTCCCTGACTAGGTCTCGCATCGCCTATAGGCATAGGACCACGAGCCTTCGACCATGGTCTCGACTCGGTCTCCTCATTAGTGTCTACCTCTTTCTAGCTCTGTCATGGTCTCGCTCTAAAGATGAACTATGGTGGGACCTCCTCTGAATCATCCTCATTATTCTCCTCATCCACATTGAAATCGTAATATCCTGCAAAATCACTGACGTCATCCTCTACCCCTGTGTCACTAGCGTAACCGGCCCAAGGTCGAGCATCACCTGTAGGGTGACCAGGTGGAAAGATAGGAGTAGGTTGCACTATGTACCACTGGGTCTGATATGCTCAGCTACAACCAACATCATCTACATCTAACACTGGCTCTACATCCTTAGGATGCTTGTCGTCACTAAGTGGCACGTCTACTACTGTCGACTGTCGAATGGTATTTACCCAGATTCTGCTGCAATCTGCAAGTGCATATCTCAGAAAAACCATAGGAACATCCTGTATATGTCTAAACTATCGTGCCACCATGTCAAAATAGAACCAAGCCATGACATGATCGAGGCGACCGACCATCATCTGATCCCTCTGCATCCTCACTAACTGTCTCTGCTGGCAAGGCCATCCAATGTAGCCATGATATGGTCTCCATATAATGTCGCCAGGTTGTAATCTGTCAAAAATAACTCTCCAATATAGCAGATTATCATGCCTCCAACACTTGACCAGTGGATAAGTGTACACACATGGATGGGTGAATGTTGCCTCTATAGGATAACCCACCAAACATGTGCATCTGATGTGATTAAAGGCCCAAACATGTAGTAATGTGAAAATCATCAGACTATGCATCTCATAATGGACATATCACCCCAAGTCATGGTAAAGGTGCGCAAGCTGCATACTGCACCCCCATGCATAGATAGTATGATGCTCCTCCATCTCTCTAATGGTGTGAATGAGACCCCCATGTAGGTGAGTACCTCATCCATCTGGTGCAATGGCTAATGCGACTATGACTATCATAATCCTCCATAGTAAGGGAATGTCACAACATCCCTACTCTAGAAGTCAGAGCTGAATGAGTCCTCATTCTACCTAAGAAACAGTGTGACCCAAATAGTATGGCAGACTCTCGCAGGTGCACCTCACTGAGTGATGTCCTACTATCCTCACTATCTCTCCATAGATGGGAAGTCAAAGGATCTTGAATACATCCTCTAGCGTAATGGTCATCTCATCTGTCGATAAATAGAATGTGGATGTATCTGCATCCCATCTCTCCATCAGTGCCATCAACATAGCATAGTGGAATCTGATTGTGGGCATATCAAACACCCACCATAGGCCCACTATCTATAGGTGCTCTCTCTCTATAGTGGATAATGAACTGGCATGCTCTCGTAGAAGTGCCATCAGGTGTCGGCCTGTGTGCTCATGTAACTCAGGGACATCATGTAGATTGAAAAACAAAAAAGAACATCAGAATCTCCTTAGAAACTAAAAGTAGCTATCAAAGACATAAAAAGAGTGCATGTGCCTAGGTCTCGTGTCCTCTATGGACCCAGTGCCCCAGGAAGACTAGAGCGCCCCTGCGGGACTAGGGTGCCCCAGAGAGACTCTAGCACCCTAGGTGGACCCGGGCACCCTTCTTAGGGACCCCTGTCCATTCCTCCCTCTTGGCATAGAAAATGATAAAATTCAAAACAAAAGTAAACTAAAAGATGACAGAAGCATAGGATTAGGACCCTACCTCAGCCTCGAAATGTCTCTCTGCTACTCGGGCTCAGAGCATGTCTAATTGTGGTGGCTGATATGGACATCGACTCGGCATGGTCGTCCTCCTATTTCTCCTTCTCTCTCTCCTCTACTTCTCTACAATGACAAGAAATTAGAATGAGTAAGTGATAAGTGACAACTCCCTTTACATAAAGTAAATGAGTGAGAATTCTTATCCCTAACTAGGTGCAAGATTGATCTCTTTTCCTGTTGAGCCCTTTTTCTTGAGCTATCAAACCTTGATTTCAGTGTCATTTGTCATGTTGGAACCCTGTCTCCGCTCTCTTTCTTACCCAATGTGTTATGTTTGAGTGTTGTTTCTGCAAATGACCCTCATAACCCATTTGTCATCAAGTTTCCCTAAAATTGACGCGCGTGGATATCTCCTTGTTTCTACTCTCAGACTAAGCAAGCAGAAAAAAGGGGAGTATATATCTCCCTTGATTTCCTCCCTCATCATGTCTCATCACTCAACCCCCTTAGTGTTTTCTATACTGACTCATTGGTGGTGGTTGCAAGTTGATTTGGTTTTGATTTTTTGACAAGTGTTCCTTTACACGTGGTTCCTGACTTTGTGGTCTTGCAGGATTACAGACTTGGGGGCTCCTTCCTTCTCGGCGACAACACTTCAGCTTCCTCTACAATATCCTTTTGGGTATCCTTTTCAGGATTGATGTATTTACTTTCTTTTAGTTGCATATGTACGTAGTGTCATATGGCCACTAAAGTGGGGGCTAAATGTAACATTGGAAATTGTCCTCCTATATGGAATGGTACAATTTCCCTCGGTTCAGCTCCTTTCTTTGGTGACCTCTCAAACCTTTCTCTTTCTGACCTTCCCAAAACACTGATTGACTAAGTCTAGTTGCAAAATATTCACTTTTTGGGGTAACCTTTTGATGGAACCCAAAAAGGGAATTTGGATTATAGGTCCCTGGGACCCCCAAAATGCAGATTTGAGTGGAAATAAGGGGCTTGGAATTGGGCACCCACACCCTAGTCCTCCCCTGTTTCTCAGTATTTTGAATTTTGGTGGGATGTCAGCTCCTGCCGAGTGCCTTGGGATTTTATTTTCAAATTCTTAGTTTTCGTATGATATCAAGACGTTATCTCAAAATTTGAATTCCCTAAAGCTAGATATAAAAAGACATTTGAAAATCATTTTAACACACACAATTCTTGTGCAAGATTGATGCCAAAACTATGCCAAAATTTCCATTGAAAATTAGTGACTTGTTGAAGCTCTTGAAATTATTCTATATTTGCTATCATGGAGACAATGGATGGAGATTAGGAATCAAAATCTTTAGACTATCTTGCTCTTCCTAGGATTTTTACACTCTGTGCATGATCAGGAGAAGGGTTGAAGCCTCCAACATTAAGCTTGGAGATCCTCCATGGACATTGCTAATTCACCTTCTTATTCATGCAAGTCTTTATTTGTTTCATCTCCTTGAGGTGAAGTTGTATGTGTTTATTGATGTAAATCAAGTTGTTGATCTTCCCTTGATTGAGACATCTAGGGTTTGATATTTCTGCACACACATTGTAGGGTTTAAACACACTTATGCAAATCTCTATTTATGGCTATTATTGAGGTAGAAATACCAAAGACGCGGCTCGACTGAGGCAAGCTTCTATATAGCCAGAACATCTTTCTCCTTTTTGTAGGTGTAGATTGTGTTTTGCAGGTTTTGGTGGAAGGGAGCTGCATGAAGGAATATATTGTCGGTATAGTCATCATAGACTTTTGAGTTTTCAGATTCCAACACTTGCAAGACTAAGGAAAGGGTGCCCTAGTCCAATAGGGGGAAATTTCCAGGGTCTGGAAACCATTTGGAAGTGTCAGACTATCTGTGCAGAAGATTTCCAGTTTTGGGAACTTTCAAGACTAAGGAGCAGGTGCCCTAGTCCAGTTAGCCAATAAAATCCAGGTGCACAGTCTCTAATACTCTATTTCTATATTTTTGTGATCAATTTTGCCTATATTGTTATCAATTTCTTTATATCTCTGATTTAAGGCATGATTAGGGTTTTACTTGGTTTATGAGCAAAATACTTAACAAAACCTTAGTTAGGCTCTTCAAATCAGACACCGCGAGCATAAAGGGGTAGACAAGCAACTTATAGATTAACCTTACATTCAATCCCTATCTTCCCCAATGCTTAGTGGAGAAATTGTAGTCCTTGACCTAGTTTAAACAAACCACCAATTTTTCCACTAAACATTTTGGTGAACCCAAAATTTAAAGAATTTGCATCCTTTTAAACTTTAGATCTGAAATAATATGTTGTCTTAGAGCATATTTAGATTGAAAAGTGTCTTTGGTGAAATTGCATGCATTAAATTGAGAATCATATTCTTTATCTTTTTCACTAAAAGAATTGGAAAAATCATTAAGCATTGTTTTACATGGTATTTCATTTTCATAGGCCTTCATTGTGTATTTGAATCTTGGGTTAAAAAGAGCATGTTAAAATGTCAGATTGCTTTTTACAAGATTTTCATGCTTATGATGAGCCGTTTTGTCGTGATGACTTTGATATGTTAGATGAAGCCCTTGAGGACTTTATCTCGATTGAACATTCCACTACGGCCTCAAAGCTGTCATTATTTCAAAGATCTGTAAATGCGATTTGTGTTCCTAAATCTAAAGAAGAGCTTGAAAACCCAAAAATTGTGGAATCTAAAGAAGAGATTGAAAAACCAAAAATTGTTGTCACTTTATGCACAAATATGGTGGAACCATCTTCTAAACATGTGCCTACTATTAAAGGTTGTCAATCTTCTTCTCAAACTCTTGAGCACATTTATGATTATGTTAAACAAATAGCACAACAAAACTTACAACAAACTAATCATAATGTGGTTGCTCATGCATACAATAGTTGGAATAACAAACAAAGTATACAACAATCAAAGATTCTAATTTCTTTACCGGCTTCTCAACCTATGCTTCCTCAAGCACCTCATTTAACATATAAAGGTGGTAAAGACTATGATCTTGTAGAGCAGCTTCGCACTACTCCTACAAAGATATCTCTTTGGGAACTTATACAAACTTCACCTACTTACCATGGAATGCTACAAGAAGCTTTACAATAGGTGATTGTTCCTCCTTCTATTAAATCAAATGATGTTGTTGCTTTATTACATTATATGCATGCAACAAAAATAGATATCCTGGTTCAACAACATGAATTACCATCTCTCAAAGTTCAAAATTAGTATGATCCTTTGATTATCTTTATTACAATAAATAAAACATTGGTTAAGAGAGTTATGATTGATAATGGATCAGCCCTTAACATTTGTGGCATTGAATTTTACATAAGTTTAAGGTTGATACATCTACAATCAAACCTAAATCATTAAATATGTGTGGTTTTGACAATGTTGGATGACAATCCGTGGGCACTATAACTTTATCTATACAAGTAGGACCTATGATGGTGCCTACCTTGATTCATGTCATGCCTTGCTCTCTATCTTATAACATGATTCTTGGTAGACCTTGGATACACACATTAGGAGAAGTTCCTTCTACTCTACATTGTTCAATCAAGTTTATATTCAAAGATAAGTTACACACTATTCATGTTGATCATAAACCAGATAGTTGCTTACAAATGGAAGTTCATAAGCATGTTGTTTGTCCTAAGACTCTAAATAATCTGAAAACGGATTTATCAACTCCTCTTGCTACTAAAAATGTTGTGCAAGAGCCTAAACAATCGAATGCATTTGTTGGTGATGACTGGGGTTCATTGGATTTTACATCTTCTACAGGAGAATACAAACCTAAAAAACCCATCCCCAAAACATCAAATATTGCATCAATCACATCACATGCTTTGATTGATAAACATAAAGCTTCTTTGGTAACAAATAAGGATAATACGCTTACTTACACTACTGATTATGACACTTATGAAGCTCCACCTTCTTCTAAAGAAATGGTTTCTCTTTATGGTCGAGGATTCCAAATCCTTTATAAAGATTGTGATTATACAGGTAAAGGTTGTGGTATAAATCAACAAGGAATCAAAGTCCATATAGAATCTACTTTGTGACATTGCTCTAGTGGAATTTGATATAATCCTTTCAAGGAATCCAAAGCCTGTAAACACCCTACTCTTAATGTGAATACTATATCAACACTTAGTTTGATATTTCTTGAGATGATTGACATCAATTGTCCTCCAGGACCACTTTCATTGGATGTATTCTCAACAGATGAAGCAATAATAGAATTCTTGGGAGTTTATGACAATATTCCTTGTTATCATCATAAACATAGTCTACCTTATTATTTAAACAACAATGCATACTTTGGAAAAACTACTAGCACAATAAATGCTATTATAGAACCTAATGGAGAATTTGAAGAACAATTACAATCCTACAATCCCTTAGACCATAGTAATCTCCTTAATGGAAAGACTGTTGATGTTGTTATGGATAAGGATGATACTGAAAAAGTTCTCCCTATTGGTGATTGTTTAAATGTGGAAGAAAAAGATGAAATGTCTAAGTTATTGCATGAATTCTCAAAATTATTTTCTTGGAAGTATTCTAGCATGCCTGGCATCGATCCTCAGATTGTAATGCATAACATCATATTGAAACTAGATATTAAGCCATTCAAACAAAAGATTCATAAGATGAATCCTAAGATAGCATTGCATGTTAAAACTGAGATAGAAAAGCTTCTATAAGCTGGTTTCATATGACCTATTGACTATTCACCTTGGATTTTGAATATTGTTGCCATCACTAAACCTGATGGTCGTATAAGAATGTACAGGTTTCCAAGATTTGAATTCAGTATCTCTAAAGGATAATTTTCTGCTTCCTAATATCGATATGATTGTCAATTCCATAGCTGGCCATGAATTGCTATCTTTCATGGATGGTTTTTCAAGATATATTTAAATTCTAATAAATCCTTAAGACCAATATAAAATAACTTGTATAACACCTTGGGGTACATTTTGTTGGGTAGTCATGTCATTTGGACTTAAGAACGTGGGAGCTACTTATCAACGTGCAATGACTCTTATATTTCATGATTATATGCATAATATTTTAGAAGACTATGTTGATGACATCTTGGTGAAGTCTATCCATCATAAGGATTACGCTACAAATATTTGACAAATATTTGAGCACATGAGGAAATATAATATGCAATTGAACCCCTGTAAATGTGTTTTTAGTGTGGACAGTGGAAAGTTACTAGGATTTATTATCTCAAATCGTGGTATTGAGGTGGATACGAAAAAGATAGACACAATTGTTACTATGCCAATACCAAAGAACATATCTCAACTTCATAGTGTGCAGGGAAAGATACATGCCATCCGCTGATTTGTTTCATAGCTCGCGGATAGGACTCACCCCTTTACACAACTATTAAAGAAGGATTCTAATTTTTAATGGAATTCTGAATGTCAAAAATCTTTTAATGACTTACAGGATTATCTAGCTAATCCACCTATTTTACAACCTACTATCTCTGATAAACCATTCGTGTTATATATCTCAGCATCTAACAATGCCCCAGCAGCTTTGTTGGCACAACATAATGTTGAAGGCAAAGAATGTGTCGTCTATTACATCAGTCAAACTTTTCTCAATTATGAAGTGCAATACACTGTTATAGAGAAGCATTTCTTAGACTTAGTGTTTGCAACTCAAAAACTTTGACACTATCTCCTAAATGTTGAAGTACATGTGATGGTAAAATCTGACCCTTTGAAACATCTCTTTGCGAAAATAGATTTATCAGGTCATCTTACTAAATGGGTTATGTTACTAACAAAATTCAATCTCAAGTTCATTTCCCAAAAATAAATTAAAGGGTGAGCGTTAGCTGATTAGTTAGCTGAAGCTCCTTCACCCTTCTCTACACAACATCAGGATGTATTTCTTGACAACCAAATCTTAACAATTTGTGCGGATGAAAAATGGGAATTATACTTTGACTGATCAAAATGTTGAACTGGATCTAGGGCTGGTGTTATATTGATAGCCCCCATAGGTAAGTTGATTCCCCTATCTTACCACTTAGATTTCTTATGCACAAATAATATAGTTGAATATGAGGCCCTTATAGCAGGACTTCGTGTAGCCCTGGCTCTTAATATCAAAAACATTGCAATATACGGTGATTCTCAGTTAATTGTAAAATAGATAACAGGATCATATCAAACTAAGCATGATAAGCTATCTCAATACCATTCAAGTTGGCCTTATCTTTCTTAAAACAATTCACATCATATTCAATTAGCACTAATTCCCAGGAAAGATAATCAACATGCAAATGCAATGGAAAGTGCATCTTCCCTTATATCCCCTGATGATTCTCCTAAGGAATTTACTTTTGTTGTTCATAATCTTTAAAAAATGACAATTAACTATCTTGTAGTTGCAAATACGGAACTCTGTGGTAATACATACACAGATGAATAGTTCTCCCATATATATAATTATTTGCATGATGGAACTATTCCTAATTCAACATCTAAGAATGCTCAAATCCATTTACGCAAACTAGCAACACGATACATTATACTGTCAAATGTCTTATATCGACAAAGTTACAATGGTATTTTACTCTGATGTTTAAGTAATTCAAAGATTCTGATAGCTTCAGAAGAAGCTCACTCTGGTGCCTTTGGAGGGCATTTTGGAGGAAAATCATTGGTGCAAAAATTGTTATGTATGGACTACTATTGAAAGCATATGGAACAAGATTCCTTTTCTTACGTCAAGAGATGCCTGCAATGTCAACAACATAAACACCTAATCCATGCTCCCACTCAAAAACTTCATGCCAGGTGTCACTGTGGCCGTTCTCTATTTGGGACTTCGAACTAATTGGAAAAATCTCACCACCCTCCTCTCAAGGACATATGCTTATCATTACTACCACTAATTATTTTACAAAGTGGATCGAAGCAGTCCCCTTATGATCTATGACCACTGATGTAATCTGTCGATTTATACAAGACACCATTATTTCTCAATTTGGAATACCTTCCTCCCTCGTTTCAGATAATAGTACGCCATTTAAGAACAAGGATGTGAAATTGTTCCTCAAAAAATACCATATACAACATCACTTCTCTATGCCTTATTATCCTCAATCCAATGGCCAATCAGAAGCTTCAAACAAAGTTATTAGATAGATTTTACAGAAAATTGTTAATAAACATCAAAAAGATTGGCATACTCAATTATCCTATGCATTATGGGCTTACAGAACAAGCATTCGAATGCATATTGGTAATACACTGTATAATCTCATCTATGGCGCAAACATGATAATGCCCTTGGAGTTACAAATTCCTTCCTTAAGAATTTCCCTAAGAGACATCATGGATGATGACATAGAACATGAGAAAAGATTACAAGAACCTGAGATGCTTGACGAAGGTGAATTAACACTCTTGAGCACCTCAAGGCTTATCAAAAAGTTATATAACGATCCTATAATGTGCAAGTCATACAATGTTGATTCAATGTTGGGGATTTAGTTCTCTATGAAAATCAACACAATGTAAACGCATCCCCTGGTGAAAAAGGTAAGTTCAGCCCTAATTGGCTTGAACCGTACATAATTACTGAGACCTTTGGATCTAGAGCATATAAGTTAGCTGATGAGCAAGGTACGCCACTTAAAGAACCTATTAACACAGCGCACCTCAAAAGATTTTATGCTTAAAGATCTAATGTTAATTTTTTCTACGCTAATTTATTATATAGATTATCTTCAATTTTGACAAGAATTTACTATTTTATCTCAATTCATTAACATTATATCTTTGTTCAGTTGATCATTGTTGTATTATACTCAAGTATTATTTACTTAGATCACTTTAGCATTAACTGAATATAGCTTTAAAATTTGGATTATGTGTAAAATGATTAATCATTGTGCTTATTACTATATGTTCTTTTTAGAATTGTTAGTATTGTTATCGGTGAGGATTGCACCCTTATGCAAAGTTGTAACACTCTGCAATCCTTCGAAACATGGGGACAAACTCAAGCTGTGGGTGACCTATAATGAGTTTGAACCTCCAGATTATGGGTTGGTTCCCTTAAAATGTTCAATTTGAAACTATGATTTCTATTTTGAAAAAGGGTAAGAAATAAATTATAATGGAAATAAACTGTAAAATTTGGTGATGCACCTAATAAGGATAGAAAATCTACAATCTGGTTCACAACAGAATTCAAAAATCTAACCTACACAATCCAATCTTGGTATAAATATCACAAAAGTTTTTCTGAGGAAGGCTGAAAATAAACTCTTTATGAAGGAAAATGACTTTTCACAATATAAAAGAACTATTTTCATTAACACAACCTAAGACCTGTAATATCCCTATGCTTAACACTGCAAGTAAGAGTGAGACAATAATTTTAAAGGTTTTGATAATTAAACACAGTAAAACTTCATCAAATCACTTCATACAACTAGCATCAAATGTAAAGGCAACTACTTGATTCCAAAAGATAAAGGAAATATTGCACGAAAACAATGAAATTGGACCTGTAATATGATGTAATCTCTATAAAACTATCAAATAATGAGCTACAAAACCTCTTTCTTTCTCAAAGTGTAAAAGAGAAAAAAGGCAAGAACTCAAAAAATGAGTTACAAAACCTCTTGTCTTTAAATGTGTAGAAGAGAAAAGAATGCCAGAACTAGCAAAAACCAAGTTTTGCTTTACAATATATAGTTTTCTCTCACTAAGAGGCATGCAAAAATGAAACTGCAGCTAACTGCCTCTAAAAATAAGTCTTCCAAAGTGATCCACGAGCAAACCAAGAAATCCCTAAAAATAAGGGCTCAAACTACCACAAATTGAGCAAAAATAGCTCCAAGTTGACCCTTTCCATGTGTTTGACCAAGAAGTTGACCAAAATTCCTCAAATCATGGAAAAAGGTAGCAAATAGCCTTAGTTAACTCAACTCGTCAATTTGCATGATTTTGCTTTTGCCAAAATTGATGTGAGTAAATAATAAAGTAATTAGGATAATTACTCTATTGTTAGTTACAACTTGTACTATTTCTGTTTTTACAATTTGTGAAAAATAATAAAGTAATTTGAAGAATATTACTTTACTATTTATTCACATTGGTTTATTTTGTAAAATTATGCATGATGAGAAGAAAAAATAAAACTCCTTATCTTTCCAATTACATTTGCCTAATTTGAGCCAAAATTAGGACCTAGGAGGAAATAAAATATCCCTTATATCTCCTTGTGAGAAAAAATCACCAAGTTGCATGCCATATACATTTAAGGCAAAAATACATCCTTATTACTCCATATGCAATGTCAAAATTTGCCTCACTACCATATATCCACCATGTATTATAAATCAAAAACCCTAAGCAAGTCTTTACCACCTTGCCATACTTGTATCCTCATGCAAATAATAATGATACCTTCTACATGAATCTTTATCATGCAATGATAAAATCATAATGTAAAGTCCTGCAACCTTGCAATCTCATTTTCTCTTTACACATCTTCTTGTCTTTGACTAAGGTCTCAAGGCATAACAACATTCTCCTTTGACCATATTTGGTCACTTTGCATGATACAAATGTCATTATGATGAATCTTTTATAAGCCATATATTTGCAAGAAAAAGGAAATCTTCAAGCATTTGTGGCATTTGAGAATCTTTTGACTATAAGGAGTTTAGTCATCTCTTGACTATATAATAGTCGACTCCAAGGTAAAAGGCTTCATTTGAATTTGTAATAGGCATAAGCCTTACCTTTTAATCATCGACTTTGACTTTAATAAAATGATAAGTGGCAAGGTTTGTTGGCCCCTTCAAGTGATGATTAGGAAGCATATCTTTTGAGGTTTTGACCCATCAGGTTTTAGATAATGCAATGATAATTTATTTGCTAAGTCAAAAACAAAAGGAAAGAAAAGAAGCTTTGATCAAAAGAGGAAGGAACCCTAATCTCAAGTCATTTTTACTTTCTTTTTCCTCTCTGTCACCGCTCTACAACTCCTTCATGGAACTTAGAGTTTGATAGCTTTTTCAGTCTCTCCATGATTTCTTGGCTCTCTGAGGTTGATTTCTTTGCATTTCTTTATCAGGATAATGATAGAGGCCTAGTAAGTATTATGTTTTGAGTTTGACTGGTATTTGATCATCATTTCTATGGCTTTTTGACCTTGAATGGCCATGGCCATACATGCTTCTTCTTCTCTTTGTAACATTCTTTGACATTGTTCATTATTTTTCTGTGTTGAAGCTCTTTCAAATGTGGCAAAAATGGTAAAAACCCTCAAAAAGAAGGGTCGCGGCCATATCTGTTTACCTCTCCTCTGCAACTTTAAAGGTAAGCTTCTTTACTTCTCTTTTTTGTACTGTAAGCTCTTTTTCATCATTGTATATGCAAAAGGAAAATAGGGGTTCAAATTTTATTATCTAGGTATCATTGTATTCTTTTATTTATGGTATGACCGTGGCTATTCAAGGTCTCTAGCATTTTCTTGGTCTTCTTATGTAAAACTTGAAGGGTTTCATCTTTTATCATGAGGGTTTATTCTTGAATGTGCACAGAATGCTCTTCTACTCCATGGCCATACTCGTAAACACTTGTATCATTCTTCTACTTGACTATATCTACAAAATGAAAGAGGGTTTCTCAAGCTGTGACAAGAGTTTTACACAAATGCACATAAAGGCCATTTCCTAGCATGACCTTGACAGAGATACATTGTATTACCATTCTCTTTCTGTAATAGCAAAAAGATATCAGGGTTTTGTATTTTTTGACATGGGTATCTTAGAAAAGCTTCTTCCTGTCACGGCCATGATAGAAACATATCTCTATAACCTCTTCTTCTTTGGTATGCTTGTATATGATCTTGGTCATTTATCCCTTGACTATAACATGCCTTGTGCCTGCTCACTGTGCTTGATTAGGATGTTGAACTCCTTCACTATTTTAGACATGAATGTCCTCCTGTGATGTTTTCTTGTAGTGATGACTATCCTGTAGCATATGAATATCATACATGACTATCTATTTGTATCTACTTCCTCATGCACAGGGCATCATCACTGTATCTCTAGGCACTGCTCTTTCTGTAGAAATCAATCATACATGTCCTTTTTGCACAGTCATCATGAAAAATTACTTCTGGATTTTAAAACATCACTCTGGCTAGATCATGATTGTTGCCTCATGTGTGACTGTGGTATTGGATCAATTCATTCTTAACCATGCATTTTGTTGTTCCTCCATTATGAACTATTGTTCACAAACATACAAGGTTCTAAGAACTTCATCATACTCAAGGATTTCAAAAAATGATTCATAATGATGCCAATTGAAATGACTGTCATTTCATTCAATGTTTACAAAGTTTTGAGCTTCATGACAGGTCATTGTTGTATGATTATTTGCACTTGGCTGTGGCATTCATTATGTATTCATCTTGTTTGTCCTGCCCTTGTATAGGTTCATGGCTTACTCCACTTATGTATTTGGAATTTCTATGACCATCCTTTTATGCTCTAAAAAGTAACTGTGACAGTCTAGTGGCACTGCAATACATTGATATGACTCCTGTAGCTTTGTATAGTCATGTGGACTCATACATTACTTCTTGTTTACTTGACTTCTTTACAACAGTTCTGCTACATGATTCTACAAAGTTGATTGTCCTCTTTTGTAAAATGTATCTGATCTTGAATGAAGACTACTACATGCGATATCTTATGATAGAATGTTCCTTATGTTGTTCTATCATGATTGGTTTATATATAAAGTATATTTTAGACAGCAATACACACTTCAATCATAATTAAGAGATGAAAGTACCTTCTATGAGTCTTTGTACCTTTTTTACTTGTACTTGACATCTCTTGATGTGACATTTCTTTGATCAGTTAGCTCTGCATCTGCACTTCATCCTTCTTCTGTATGGATACATTTGATTCATTCTGTGATATGAAAATGATCTAGTAGACTCCTCTTATGATGGGGCATGGTTTATAGGAGCAACTATCCCTTTGTCTTTCTACTATGACCTCTTGACTACTTCAATGATGGCTTTTTCTATGCATGATTACTTTGTTTATGCAATATGATTCCATTCTTAAATGGATAAGAAGGGAGCACGCTAGGCTCAACCCTTGTGGGAGCCACATTTTTCTCCACGTGCTTTAATGTCTTCAAATCAACAACATTACTTTTCCTATACCTGTACAGTGAACAAACAAGTTAGCATAAAAAACATACCTGATGGTATTGATTGATCATCTTCATGATATTCTGATTTATGGCACATGTCTGATTTGATCTTTCATATGAAATGCATGATGTGACAAGTTGATATGTCTACATGATAAAGCATATGATAACATTAAATATCTGGAGCTCTTACAGGACTTTCCCCAATTATTTGTAGGTACAATTGATACAACTAGAGCTGAAGATGAGAAATGAAGATCAACTGTTAACTAGCTTAACTATCAACTAGCTCAACAACCTCCTTGCTCAGATAATGATGGATATTTAGTTTTATCATGTGTTCTTCCTTATTTATTTATCATCAGATGTATAGCTTGCATATGTCTGCATTACTTAGTTTAGTTACTCCCATGGCTTGTGTGGGACACATTTGAACACCTCTTTTAAACATGATCAGTTAATTTATCTTATGCATTTGATGTATGTATATTTCTTTTTCAATCAATGTATAGGATAAAGTAACAGATACTGAATGTATGTTCCAAATATGACATGAAATGACAGTTTAAATAAATATCTTTCTTTCTTTCCTTCAAATATGATCAACTAGATAATCAATCTGTCTTATAACCCCTGAAAGATAACACTATGTTAGATCAACTGTATTCCTTGAATGATTGATTCCTTGACATCCAATTCACTTGTTATGATGATTCATCAATCCTAATTGGACTGGTGGATTATCCTGACAACTGAATCAACTATTCATTAAATGCAATAACTTTAAAGTTTTCTTTTATTCCTCCTGAACAACTGCACTTAGGTCTAACTAAATTTAGTGTGAATAAAATTTAGTAAGTATATCACAATAGCATTAATTAAATCATTTAGACATCATCACTAGTAGTATTTTTACAAAAATCACACGTGATAGATAAAAATCCATTACACATAGATGAAAAGAAACAAACATCATATATATCCTCAGTTTTAAATATACACCCGAGTTGACTATCCCTCAGGACAAAATGGGATGTCATAGTGCCTAAATATATATATCACATAGCTGAGCCTCGATTGCCATTACCCTTAGGCCCTCATGGTGTGCGAGTGACAGAAGCCTGACCATGTGTGGATACGGATCGCAAATGACTCCTAGAGATGCTTTGCAATCGTAACCCCCTAATCTTTCCTCTCATCTCTATCATTTTCTCATGTGCCTCCTGGTACATCCTCTGGTACTGGTCTCTCTAGGACTAAACCCTATCTCTATCAGCTCTCGCCTGACGAACCTCACGTAGTAAGAACTTACTGACAGCTAGTTCTCCCTCTGATGTAGACACCGCTACTGTCTACTCTCATTGTGCCCTAATCTCAGCTTCGACGCACTTAGCTCTGTATTGAAACTCCTCTCTCTCATGCAGACTACTCTAGCATAGCCTTCATAGTAGTCCTGTACCTGATGAAAGGCAAAAATATCTCTACATGTCACCCAGCGGATGACTGTAGTGAACCTACCCACACTTGCTGCTCTAAGACATCTGTAGGTAATATGTCTGCTATGACGCAACCTAAAACATCTCGCAAAGCATCCGTCCCAACTACAAAAATGAGTATATGATAGATATCAGAATCTCATATAAAAGATCACAAATAATAAACTATACAAAACATCAAAATTATAAACTAAACCTAGCCTAGATCTCAATCTCGCCAGGATGGATCTTGGATCACCGAAGGTGTGATGAGCTCTGTAGTCTAATCTGTAGTTGTGGGCATAGACCTACTACTCTCCCCCTACTCTCCCTGACTAAGCCTCTGATACAGGGACTTCCGGAGGTCATAACTTTTGACTCGGATGTGGGTTTTCTAAGAAATTTTATAGGTGGGTTGGACCCCATCTCGGCACTTTTTCGAGGCTTGAAACTTTCATCTTGGCCCTCAAAATGGTAATTTAGTGTTTTTTTCTATATTTTTAAAAAGTTGCTTTTGTAATAACTCGAAACTCATGTTTCAAATTTAGAATATTAGTTGGCCTTTCGTCCTACCTTAGTTTTAGGAAGCTTTTGGGAAAAAACTAGATTCTCAAGATATGATTGTAAAATTACCTAAAATGGTGAAATCTAACAATTGTCAAAATCTGCCAAAAAAGGTAATTTTTTGTTTTTTTAAGTTTTCTTGGATATAAGAAAGTTTTCTCTCATTGTAGCAGTAGAGTTGATGAATAGAATTTTTTTATGTTCCAGCTTCCAAATCTTTGGCTCTCATATGTTTAATGGCATAATTCTATTGAGTGTATGGTGTGTGCTGCATCAATCTCATATCACCTATAGGCATAGGACCACGAGCCTTTGACCATGGTCTTGACTTAGTCTCCTCATCAACGTCTGCCTGCTACTGGCTTTGTCGTAGTCTCGCTCTGAAGACGTACGGCGATGGGACCTCCTCTGATTCATCCTTTTCATCCTCCTCATCCTCATCAAGATCTTACTATCCCACAAAATCATTGATGTCATCCTCTACCCCTGTGTCACTAGCCTGATTGGACCAAGGTCGAACATCGCATGTAGGGTGATCAAGTGGAAAGATAGGAGCAGGTCGCACTGTGTGCCACTAAGTTTGATATGCTTAGGTACAACTGACATCATCTACATCTGACACTGGCTCTACATCCTCAGGACCCTTCTCGTCACTAAGTGGCACATCTATTGTTGTTAGTCGTTGAACAGTATTTACCATGACTACGCTGCAATCTGCACGTGCACAACTCAGACAAACTATAGGAACATCATGTATCTGTCCCAACTGTCGTGCCACCATGTCAAAATAGAACCAAGCCATGACATGATCGAGGTGACTGGCCATCATCTGATCCCTTTGCATTCTCACTAACTGCCTCTGCTAGCTAGGTCATCTAATGTACCTATGATACGGTCTCCAAATGATGTTGCCAGGCTGTAATCTATCAAAAATAACTCTCTAGTATAGCAGATTACCGTGCCTCCAACACCTAACCAGTGGATAAGCATACACATGCGATGGGTGAATGCTGCCTCTATAAGATAACCCACTAGCCATGTGCATCTGATGTGCTCAAAGGCCCAGACCTATAGTAATGTACATATCATCAAACTATGCATCTCATAATGGACATATCACCCCAAGTCGTGGTAAAGGTGTGCAAGAATACTATGCCCCCATGCATAGACAGTCTGATGCTCCTCCATCTCTCTAATGGTGTGAGAGATACCCCATTGTAAGTGAGTGCCTCGTCCATCTGGTGCAATGGCTAATGTGACTATGACTAGCATAATCCTCCATAGTAAGGGAATGTCACCACATCCCTGCTCTAGAAGTCAGAGCTGAATGTATTCTCGCTCTGCCTAAGAAACAGTACAACCTAAGCAATATGGCTGACTCTCACATGTGTACCTCACTAAGTGATGTCCTACTAGCCTCACTGTCTCTCCTCGGATGAGAAGTCAAAGGATCCTAAATACATCCTCTAGCGTAATGGTCATCTCACCTGTTAGTAAGTAGAATATGGATGTATCTGCATCCCATCTCTCCATCAATGCCATCAACATAGCGCATTGGAATCTAATTGTGGGCATATCAAACACCCACCATAGTGTTGGCAAGAGACACATTGGAGCTTCATGATTGTTGTCATTGATGGCAACAAAGTTCATCCCACACATCCGCAGGACATGGTGTGCCTATACCGGAAGTCAGATTGAAGAGTGTTGTGGTCCGGTAAGCAAGAACAGAGCATGTGGCAAGGTCCGACAGTCAAGTCCGGATCTCTCAGAGGAAGTATCTTTGGAAAGTGCGGACTTGGGGAAGTCAAGAGGAGTACCTTGACTAATAGATTCTAGGAATTGAACCTCTAGTGATGAAAGAGTAAAGAGATACGAGCATTCAAGTATTGGGGTCCTCTTTGGCAGAGCAGACAGAGGAAGAACTGACCGGTAGAGCATCAGACATTATTCCGGATGAGATGTTGATGGTGATCAAGATTCTTAAGGTATCATTCAGGATTGGCTAACTTATTAGATAACTTCTATAAGTATCTCTTTGATCTGCATCACTTGGTAAGCTAGGATTTAGCCGACAGACTAAAGTTTGGGAAATACTAACTATTCCGGATGCCGACTAGAAAGAGGATGAAATCCTTTGTGTGGATATATATACCGAATGGATTTTGATGAGAAGGGGCATGTTGTGTAGTGGTGAAGTGCAAAGAAAAGTAGAAGAGCAGTGTGGAAGCAGTAAGGCAGGTCCGGTATGTGAAAGGACAACAACACTAGAGAAGAGAAAGGATGAAGTGCAGTAGATCAGTATACTGAGCCTAACTGGAAATGAACTCCAGCATATGTGGATGCTTCTCATCAGTTCAAGTATCTTGTTACTCTCTTTATAACTTGTAGATAGTGAGTCACTTGTAGGTAGTGGGCCTCTTGTGAGCAGTGTGCTCGGACAGTAAGCCCTAATTGGCAAGTGCCATTTTGTACTTCTATTCTTCTAACAGAGAATATATTCTTAGGTTAGTCACCCCGTGGTTTTTCCCTTAACAGGGTTTTCCACGTCAAAATCATTGTGTTATGTGTATTGACTTTGTTTCTACTTTCATGCTTGTTTGCTTTGATGTTGCACTAATTATTAAAGAAGAACAGAAAGTAGAATAAATTAAGATAACTGATTCACCCCCCCTCTCAGTTATCAACAATTGTTATGAGAGCCAATTTCCTCCAAACAGAGCCTAACAACTTGAGGAAGATCTGGGAATTAAAATGGATGTATAGGGTATGAGGGAGCAACTTTAGTCTACCCTAGATGATTTTGAGCAATCTAATTCTAAAGTCAATGAATTGAAGGAAAGACTCAAACAGGCTGATGATTTCATAAATGACCTAAAAGGGAAACTAAGTCTCTCTATGAAAAAGAGAAAGGATCTACTTCAGCAATTGGCAAGTCAAAGTGAAGCAAATGATACAAATGGAGATCTAAAGGAGAAAACCAAGTTATGTGAAAAGTTATCAAAAGAGATCATTATGGTAAGACATGAAATGGAATCAGGAGTTATGAAGTTTACCCAAGAAATTGAAGAGAAAATAATAACCAAAGATGATCTAAGACAATCTCTCAAGGAGAATTAGAAGATTACCACAAGATGGATAGAATAATCAGACATCTTGAATCTGATATTGAAGATGCTAAAGATAATGAAGAAAAACTTGAGGATCAAATTGTCTCTCTTAAAAGGGATCTTCAAACAGCAAATGAATACAAAGAGAAATTCAAGATAAGTTTTGCTCAACTTGAAGTTCTTCTTGAAAGCCAAAAGAGGGTAGATGACAAGTGTGGCTTGGGATATGAGAAAGGTGAAAGCTCTGGATCTGGTCAGAAGAATTTTGGAACAGAAAATCCAAGGAACAGGCCTAGAAGACCTCTGGTAAGGCAACCTAATGCTCAAAGATATCCATCCTTCAATGGATACTGCCACAACTGCAATAACTTTGGTCATAAAGCTAATCAGTGCAGAAAGAGAATGAATTAGACTAATACATCCTTCTCCAGACAATGTTTCAACTGCAAAAGGTATCGTCACAAATCTCATGAATGCAGAAATATGCAAATGAACAATTCATTCAACGGCAGATGCTTTGCATGCAATAGAATGGGTCATACAGCTAATCAATGCAGATCAAGAGGATATCAATCAAATATGCAAAGAAATGTTGTTTGCCAAATTTGCAATAGATCCAGTCATATTGCCAAATTCTGTAGAAGCAAGAATTAGGACAAAAGAGGTCCGGTACATCATAATCAGAATCAAGACAAAGGAAAAAGAAAAGTGAATGTGGATGAAGTTCAAAGTGAGATGAACAAGATTTGGATGAAGAGAAGTATAGAAAATGTAGGGGATGGATCCGCACCAGAATCTGGTGTTGATATTCCTTCCGAAAATTAAAAAGTGAGCTCTAGCTTAGGGGGAGACACAAGGAAAAATATTTTTTCCCCAGCCAGTTAATTGGTGCCAAAATTGGCACAAGGAGAGTTGTGGATTAAAAGGTTCTCAGAGAAACATCTAAATAATCTGTGGTTAAAATATGGAAGATTCGCAAGAAGTTTAGAACAAGTTAATTTACCAAGATTGAGTTGGTTTAACAGTCATCCGATACAAATAGGATTCTCACAGTTAGATCCGGCTTGACTCAAAAATTATGGAATTTTGATCTGTGGATAGATCAAATGATTAGGGAAAGAAAGACAGATTATCACTATTCTCCAAGAATAACTCTAAGTGTATCTTTGTGATCCAAAAAAGATCTGTCTCAGAATAACAAGGCAACAGAAATGACTTAGGTTGCGCATTTATTGCAGTGTGAAATTAGGGCTTTCCCAGAAATAAAAGAGTGCATTCATTCGTTATTTGCACATTTGCACTTAAGAAGAAAAGAAAAGGGGCTCTGCAACAAATTGTCTCAAACTCTCAAAGATCAACCATTGAAATTGATTCATCCAGCAAATTAATCTGGCTCATTCAGCGAACCCTAGAAGCGTAAAAGGTATTTTCTGTTGCTGAATATCTTTCTGTAAATATGGCTACTCCAAATGTTGTAAAGATTTCTGATAGGCCTCGACCCAAATTTAAGAAACATCCTTATAAATCTCTAGAAGTGGATCCCTTAGGGGCATTTTCTAGCATTCTGCATGCGGTTTTACATGTTGAAGATGCTAGGGCATATATTCATGCAAACATTGAAGAGTTCAGAGAATCCAAGCTGTGAAATATCTATCACAATCAGTTAATAGATGACTCTTTTGATCTCAAACCTCAGTATAAGGCTATCTGAGACAAACATTTTGCATAATGCATTCATTTCCCCTATTTTCCAGAAGATGAATAGGTCCGGTATATTTTGAGCCAAATGCATGACAACTTCATGTGGTTGAATAGGCCATTTAAGATCACTAAGGATGCCATTAGGACTGTAACCGGATTACACTCAATTGGTGAGACGCCTATTCTCAAATATGTCAAAAACCAAACTGTAAGTGAGGCTACCGGATCGAAATTTGATAAAAGAGCAATGACAATTGAGGATATCACAGATCCGGATATCAAGTTTGCATCAATGATAATTAGATATACGATATATCACTCCAGTAGGGAGAATTCAGTATCTGGAACTGCTGTATATACTGCTTATGAAATGTTGAGGAAGAATGCAGACTATGATCTTTGTGAGCTCCTTCTGAACCAACTCTTGGAGAATCTGCAAAAGATAAAGAAGGATAAGAAGAATTCTTTCAAATACGGTGGTTTGATACTCTACCTATTCTTTTACTACATGAATGAGCTACCCGGATCTAATGGATGGGTATGGCAAAATAATAGACCGGTTGCAATTCAAATCAAAGATTACTTGCATGGGCTTGGTGATGCCAAGGCACAAAACACAGCACTATGGGGTTACTTCAAAAATTTCAAAAGCATGATGCAGGCTAGAGAAAGAATTCCCCAATCCCTAGTTGAAAAATACAAAGATACAGTATGCTTATGGTAGAACTGATCAGTGCCTAATGGAGGCAGTGGAGCCAAGAATAGTGTGGATCATGCCAATGGGGTAAGAAGTTGATGAGAAAATTGTAGAGTTGCATGTTCAACACATGCTAAGTCAGCCCAAGGATCCTAAGCCAGAAAGGTTTGGAACCTTTGAAGAATTAAGTATAAAAATCCATGTGGAGCTCAGACAACCAGAGATGAAGAGAAAAGTGAGAAAAGAGTTAGAAGAATTGGCCAAGAGGCATGGAATCTCAAAAGAGGCACTTGATGCCAACAGAGAGAAAATGGAAAGAGCAGAGAAAGAAAAGCAAGAAACTGGAAAAGAAAGTGCTCCGGTGCAAGCCCCCTCCCAGACCAGATCTTCTAAGAGCTCTACACCTGCAACTGTTAAAAGTTCAAAAGCATCTAAACCGGAAGCAAAATCAACTGGTAAAAAGGAGAAAAGAACTAAAACAAAGGCCACAAGGTCTTACATCAGTCAAAAGGATGATGAAGAGACAGAATCAAATGAGGAAGTAAAGAAAATGAAAAAGAAAAGGAAAACATCCGGTGAACCCTCTACTGAAGAAGTAATAGAAGAATTTTTTGAAAGACCCACTCTGTCCTTAGATGATGTAGTCAAAGCAGTTACTATGGATGGGAACCTGCAACCAATAACAGAACTCTATGATACATATAATGATGCAGATAGAAAGATCTTGGAGGAAGCTACAGTTAAGTACTTAAACATATACAATAAGGCTTTTATTGAAATCATATCTCTCATTCCCAAAAGCCTAGAGAAGGAATTAGAGATAAGAAAGAATAATGCCAGGGCAAAGGATCTTGAGATCCGGGAACAGATAGCCATTCAGCTCTTTCCTTCAATCACTCCGAAGCAAATGAATATAATCTTCAAAGATTGCAAGGATGAGTTCCGGAGCAAAGCTAGAATGAATCAGCTTACGCTCAGCAAAACTACCAAAATAGGAAAAGAGATAGAAGAGATTCTCTGGAATGCCTACAAAAGATTCAAAATTCCCATTGTAGAGGACTTAGGTGATGATCCCTCAGCTACAAATGTTGAAGAAGAATCTACTGAGACAGTGGCAGAAGAGGTAAAGGAGACAGGTGAAGAAAAAGGTAAGGACTTAGATTCCTCTGCTCCGAAAGAGGAGGTCCATGATTAAGAAAACATCTCTCCTCTAGTTTCCCCTGCAGACTCCAGATCCAAAGAAAGAGTAGAAGAGAAGATCAGTCAAGAAGCAGAGGAGAAAGAAAAAGAAGATGACAGTAGTAAGGCTATAGAAGGAAAGAAAACTCCAATAGAGAAGGCCAAAGATGATAGTGGTAAGAATGCAGAAGGGGAGAAAACCCTATCACCAGCAAGAGACACAGTAGAAGCAGTCAAGGATTTCTTAACCAAAGAGATGATGGATTTTGATGAACCAGAACTGCTTCAAGGACCATTCAATTTTGATTCCCTCTCTCCGGTGCAAACCATGAAGCTAGCATCCTTCACCCAAGCAAAGGCAAAAGAAAAACTTTTGAAGTCTCACATGGAAGATTGTGAGCTCATAAAAGCTGCATCTGGTGTTTTAGAGAAGATTATGCCATCCTTCTAAAAGGATTCTTCGGCCTCCACATCTGGTAATCTAAAGTCTCTTGTAAATTATGTTCATACACATTTTGATTCCTTAGAGAAGTCAGCAGAAGAAAAGGTCTGGAAGGATTTTTGAACAAAAGATTCTCTGAAGTACAAGGTCTAATAACAAATGATAGGAGAGTTATGGATATTGGAATAAAGAGCTTGGAAAATGCTCTTAAAGATGGTGGAGATATCTACAAATTTTGTTTATCCTGGCCTAAAGTGACCAAGGATATGAGAAGAAAGTAAAAGAGAAAGAGGATAAACTGACAAGTTTATCTCAAAGTTTTGATCCTCTCTCCGCTTCTATAGTAAATGAAGAATGTCAGACTATTGCAGTCATAGCTGAAATAAAGAAGCTTGAGAAGGAGAAGAAAAATAGAACAAACAGGTTAAGTGAACTCAGAGGGATCATTATCCCTAAGTTAGAGGCCATGCATGAGGCTCTAACTGATGCTAAGACCACAGCCCGAACTACTGATCCAACAGATCTCAAGAGGGTAGAAGCTTTTGCATTCCTATTGAGTGGTCACATCTCAATTTTGGATAGGATGAAGCAGAGTTGGGCGACAGAAGTTGTACAGTTGAAGACAACTTTTGCAGACATACTACAGTATATGTAAGTATAACCTGTTTATATACTTATGTGGCTAAGTATAGTTGAATTTTTGGAATTTTGGTGTGCGGACCCTACCCTTTGCCATTGATGTCAAAGGGGGAGTGAGGAACAGTGAAAAATGTGGAATCCAGCTAAGGGGGAGCTCCAGAAAAGTGTACATTAGAAGAGAGCATCAACCAAGGGGGAGTATAGTATAACACTTAGTCATTTTTCACTAAGTGTTGCCATCAATGCCAAAGGGGGAGATTGTTGGCAAGAGACACATTGGAGCTTCATGATTGTTGTCATTGATGGCAACAAAGTTCATCCCACACATCCGCAGGACATGGTGTGCCTATACCGGAAGTCAAATTGAAGAGTGTTGTGGTCTGGTAAGCAAGAACAGAGCATGTGGCAAGGTCTGATAGTCAGGTATGGATCTCTCAGAGGAAGTATCTTTGGAAAGTGCAGACTTGGGGAAGTCAAGAGGAGTACCTTGACTAATAGATTCCAGGAATTGAGCCTCCGGTGATGAAAGAGTAAAGAGATATGAGAATTAAAGTATTGGGGTCCTGTTTGGTAGAGCAGACAGAGGAAGAACTAACCGACAGAGCATCAGACATTATTCCGGATGAGATGTTGATGGTGATCAAGATTCTTAAGGTATCATTCAGGATTGTCTGACTTATTAGATGACTTCTATAAGTATCTCTTTGATCCACATCACTTGGTAAGCTAGGATTTAGCCGATAGACTAAAGTTTGGGAAATACTGACTATTCCGGATGCTGACTAGAAAGAGGATGAAATCCTTTGTGTGGATATATATACCAAATGGATTTTGATGAGAAGGGGCATGTTGTGTAGTGGTGAAGTGCAAAGAAAAGTAGAAGAGCATTGTGGAAGTAGTAAGGCAGGTCCGATATGTGAAAGGACAACAACACTAAAGAAGAGAAAGGATGAAGTGCAGTAGATCAGTATACTGAGCCTAACCAGAACTGAACTCCAGCATATGTGGATGCTTCTCATCAATTCAAGTATCTTGTTACTCTCTTTATAACTTGTAGATAGTGAGTCTCTTGTAGGCAGTGGGCCTCTTGTGAGCAGTATGCTCGGACAATAAGCCCTAATTAGCAAGTGCCATTTTGTACTTCTAGTCTTCTAACAAAGAATATATTCTTGGGTTAGTTACCCTATGGTTTTTCCCTTAACAGGGTTTTCCACATCAAAATCATTGTGTTATGTGTATTGACTTTGTTTCTACTTTCATGCTTGTTTGCTTTGATGTTGCACTAATTATTACAAAAGAATAGAAAGTTGAATAAATTAAGGTAACTGATTCACCCCCCTCTTAGTTATCAACACATAGACCCACTGTCTGTAGGTACTCTCTCTCTATAGTGGACAATGAACTGGCATGCTCTTGTAGAAGTGCCATCAAGTGACTGCCTGTGTGATTACGTAACTCAGGGACGTCTTGCAGATCAAAAAGCAAACAAGAACATCAGAATCTCCTTGGAAACTGAAAGTAGCTATAAAAGATAGAAAAAGAGTGCCTGTTCCTAGGACCCATGTCCTCTGTGGACCCAGGCGCCCAAGGAAGACTAGGGCACCCCAAAGGGACACCAGTGCCCTTGTGGGACTAGGGTGCCCCAGAGAGACTCTGGTGCCCTAGGTGGACCCGGGCACCCCTCTTAGGGACCCTTGTCCATTCCTCCCCCTTGGCATAGAAAATGATAAAATTCAAAACAAAAGTAAACTGAAAGATGACAGAAGCATAGGATTAGGACTCTACCTCAGCCTCGAAACATCTCTTCTACTTAGCCTTGGAGCATCTCCGGTCGTGGTGGCTAATATGGATGTTGGCTCGGTATGGTCGTCCTCCTATTTCTCCTTCTCTCTCTCCTCTACTTCTCTATAATGACAAGAAATTAGAATGAGTAAGTGATAAGTGACAACTCCCTTTACATAAAGTAAATGAGTGAGAATTCCTATCCCTAACTAGGTGCAAGATTGATCTCTTTTCCTCTTAAGCCCTTTTCTTGAGCTATCAAACCCCGATTTCAGTGTCGTTTGTCATGTTTGAATCCTGGTTCCGCTCTCTTTCTTACCCAATGTGTTATGTTTGAGCATTGTTTCTCCAAATGACCCTCATAACACATTTCTCATCAAGTTTCCCTAAAATTGATGCATGTGGATATCTCCTTGTTTCTATTCTTGAACTAAGAAAGCAGAAACAAGGGGAGGCATATATCTCCCTTGATTTCCTCCCTCATCATGTCTCATCACTCAACCCCCTTAGTGTTTTTTGTACAGATTCATTGGTGGTGGTTGCAGGTTGATTTGGTTTTGATTTTTTGACAAGTGTTCCTTTGTAGGTTGCAGTTCCTGACTTTGTGGTCTTGTAGGATTATAGACTTGGGGGCTCCTTCCTTCTCGATGACAACACTTCAACTTCCTCTACAGTATCCTTTTGGGTATCCTTTTCATTATTGATGTATTTACTTTCCTTTAGTTGCATATGCACGTAGTGTCATATGGCCACTAAAGTGGGGGCTAAATGTAACGTTGAAAATTGTCCTCCTATATGGAATGGTACATTTTCCCTTAATTTAGCTCCTCGCTTTGGTGACCTCTCAAACCTTTCTCTTTCTAACCTTCCCGAAACCCTGATTGACTAAGTCTAGTTCCAAAATATTCACTCTTGGGGTAACCTTTTGATGGAACCCAAAAAGGGAATTTGGATTATAGGTCCCTAGGACCCCTAAAAAGAAGATCTGAGTGGAAATAGGGGGCTTGGACTTGGCCGCCCATGCCCTAGTCCTCCCCTGTTTCCCGGGATTTTGAATTTGGCTAGGATGTCATCTCCCATCGAGTGCCTCAAGATTTCATTTTCAAATTCTCATTTTTTGCATGATATCGAGGCATTATTTCAAAATTTGAATTCCCTAAAGCTAGATATAAAAAGACAATTGAAAATCATTTTAACACACAATTCTTATGCAAGATTGATGCCAAAATTGCCATTGAAGATCAATGACTTGTTGAATCTCTTGAAAGTATTATATATTTTCTATCATGGAGACAATGGATGGAGATTAGGAATCAAGATCTTAAGACTATCTTGCTCTTCCTAGGGTTTGTACACTCTTTCCATGATCGGGAGAAGGGTTGAAGCCTCCAACATCAAGCTTGGAGATCCTTCGTGGAAATTGCTTATTCACCTTCTTGTTCATGCAAGTCTTCATTTGTTTCATCTCCTTGAGGTGAAGTTATATGTGTCTATTGATGTAAAGCAAGTTGTTGATCTTCCCTTGATTGAGACATTTAGGGTTTGATATTTCTACACACACATTGTAGGGTTTACACAGACTTCTACAAATCTTTATTTTTGGCTATTATTGAGGTAGAAATACCAAAGATGGGGCTTGGTCGAGGCAAGCTCCTATATAGTTGTAGCATCTTTCTCCTTCTTTTGTAGGTGTAGATCATGTTTTGTAGTTTCTGGCGGAAAGGACCTATAGGAAGGAAGATATTGTGGGTATAGTCATCACAAAATTTTGAGTTTTCACATTCTGACACTTAGGGGACTAAGGAGCGGGTGCCCTAGTCCAACAAGGGGTAATTTCTGGAATCTAGAAGCCATTTGGGAGTGTTAGATAGCCTATGCAGAAGATTTCTAGTTTTAGGAATTTTTGAGACTAAGGAGCAGGTGCCCTAGTCCAGTCAGCCCTCAAAATCTAGGTGCACAGTCTCTGATACTCTGTTTCTGTATTTCTGTGATCAATTTTGTCTATATTGTTATCAGTTTTTGTATATCTTTGATTTAAGGCATAATTAGGGTTTTATTTGGTTTATGAGCAAAACACTTAACAAAACCTTAGTTAGGCTCTTCAAATCAGACACTGCAAGCATAAAGGGGTAGACAAGTAACTTATAGATTAACCTTACATTCAATCGTTGTCTTCCCTAATGCTTAGTGGAGAAATGGTAGTACTTGACCTAGTTTAAAAAAACCAACAATTTTCCACTAAATAAAGAGGTTGGGAAACAATGTGGTTGACATTTTGGTAAGTGAACAGTGGATGAGACTAGCTAAAAATATGTTGGGAAACATTTGGATTAGTGTTTTGATAGGTAAAATGGAGGTCGAAGGAAGGTGGGACAAAGCTATATTGGTTTATAAGGATTCCCACTTGTTACCCTAAAACTAGAGTTGGCACTGTTACCAGACTATGCAGTGGTGGTGACAATGAAAGAAGTGAATGTTGAAATAGAATATGTCAACATGGGTATCGACACCTACATGCCCATTTGGTTTTGAGAGGACGTATTGTTGAGGACTTTTACGCAGCTAACTGATGACATAATGTTATTATCCACTATGTGAGCTAGGCTACCTAGAACTTCCACACCTTGTGGATCATCAAGTAACAATCTTCTAAGATTCTCTATGAGAGGAATGGTCTCCCCAACTAAATGTTCCATGCCTAATAATTGTTATAAACTAGCCAACTCTTTGTCTAGCTTCTGCATTTGGGCTTCAGAAAAATGGTCCACAGAGTTGTCTATCTCAAGAGAATCATAAGAAGGTTGTGTCTTAGAGATCATCGACAAGGTGAGAATGTGATCTAAAGATGGTCATGATTCAGAACATCCTGGGATGAATAAGTTATTGAATTTGGGTTCCTATGTTGAAACATCAAAGCTACTTAAAGCATGGGAACCAATTAGAATTTGATAACTTCATCTTATAGGGAGTTCATATTGAGAGCATCAGGTCATGAAACTCATAAAGTAATTACAAGTTTTAGAACACTCATGTGTTCCTAGGAATTGATAGAGAGAAGAAAGTACTAACAAGATGAATATGTTGATGATATGTTAGAAGAAAGAATGTTTTTGTTTGTTTTTTATTTTTTAATCTAAAAGAAAATAAAAATGTTTAACTCTATTTTGCTTTTTAAAATAAACACATAAGATAAAATAATATATGCAATAGAATTTTCTAATCAATTAATCAACTAATCAAACACAACAAAGAAAAAGAAGGTTGCAAGCACGTTGGGTTCACCATAATGTGTGATAGGAAAAGATGACCTAATCAATTATGAACTAACTAGATCAATCTTTCCTATCAAATATTGGAACACAAGCCACCAACGAATCTATGCTTGGTTGTTGTCCCTAGAGAAGAGCCAACCTATGTTGGTGGGGGCTCTGTTCCTTTGTTTCAAAGATGAAAGATTGATGACAAATGGGTTGTTTAGACTAAGAAATGTATATTCCAAATCAGGTAATTGGGCAAATGTACATACAACTACTACAGTTTTCAAAAACTAAGAGAAGAACAAAAAGGAGTAGATCAGATGGAACCTGGCATTGGGAGCAGGAGCTCATTGGGTAGGACACTAGCACGGGGTGCTAGAGTACTTTGGGTTCTATATGGATAGAACTTCTATTCGATGATGTTTGTATTGGTTCCTTATGTCTTTCTACCTTGATGTCGTAAACCTCTTGTTGCGATCTGCACACATGCAAAAGGGGGAAAATAGTTAAGTTGTATAGGGGCTTACCTTAGTCAAACCCCATGTTGGTGTCCCCACCTCCACAACAACAATGATTATTATGATAGAGAGAGTGTTCATGATGAACAGAGGAAAAACAATTGATAAATATTGTAATAAACAAATACAATGAAATGGGCTTACCATAAGCATGAAACCCTTGTTGGATTGATGTCACAACACAAATCACACACAAAGAGTTGATGGAGGAAGAAGAAGCTTCCTCAAATACCTGCAAGTGTTAGTGCAATAACAATAATAATCTTTACAAGTAGAGAGCTTCGTTAGAAAGAATTCATATGCTAGAAGTTGTAAATCTTGTCACTATGTGTCCTCTTCTTTCTTTCTTTTTTTATGAGGGAGAGAGGGTTGTTTATATACGAATCCCAAGTACTTTTCAAGGGCCCGATTGGGTAAGGCCAACAAGGTGCATTTTTTAATGCAACAAGGCCAACATTTTGAGATTCAAATTATTTCAGTGCCAATGATTAGGATGCTAGCATGGGGCACTAGTGTTCTAGTGGAAAGTGTCGTCAAAAGACCTGCTAACAAGGGACTTAACCATGTTTCTTAGCAAAGTAGTGAAATATGCACATATCAAGCAAAGACAAACATACACACTAAACTGAGTGCTAAACCTAGCATGAAATTGTAAGTGGTGACAATTTACAACACTACAATCAGATCATTACATTTATTATAAGATGGGCAATGATTAATTCCTTGTTATCTTATTGTACATTGATGATATATTTTTTGATAACAGTAAGGATGTGATTTATGATTTAAAGTCTCAAATTTTAGCATAGTTTGAGATGAAGGACTTAGGGGCTACAAAATATATATTGGGTATGGAGATTAGAAGAGAGAGTGGATACAAAGGTTTGGTTGGGCTAGAGCAAGTATGTTAACTCAGTGTTGGAGAGATTCAACATGACAGCTTATAAACCATTATGTGTTCCTATTTTTTGGAAACTAAGTTATCTATAGAGTATTTTTTGACTTCACCTAGTGAGATGGAGGACATGGCTCATGTGTTGTATATTAGTGTTGGGAGTTTGATCTATGGTATGGTCTATACTATACTAGACATTGTCCAAATAGTGGGTCTTGAGACATTTCATGGCTAATTCTAGATGAGTTCATTAGGATACAATTAAGAGGGTCTTTATATATTTATGGGGTACCTCTGAGTACTCTATTTGTTATCATGGCAATTCTACAAGGGACTAGAACTAAGTGGATATTCATGGAATTGTAGATTCAAACTAAATAGGAGATGTCCTATAGGAGATCCACCAGTAGTTATATTTTCATCTTATTTTGTGGTGCTATTAGTTGGATGAGTAAGAAATAAGGTGTGGTCACTTTGTCCACTATAGAGGTTAAGTACATGGTAGTTACTTATGCCTATAAGAAGGCTATCTAGTTACAAAGGTTTTACTCTAAAGTTTCCTCTAGAATAAACTCTAAACTGAGCTCTAGAGTGTCCTTCAAATTGAGCTCCAAAGTGAGCTCTAGAGTGTCCTCTAAAGTGAGCTCCAAACTATGCACTATAGTGTGCTTTGGAATTGGTTTTAACTATAGGGTGATTAAGATTGGATGTGACAATTAGAGTACCATATGTTTGGAAAAGAACCCAACATTTCATGGAAGGACAAATCATATTGATGTTTAGTACCATTTTGATGTGGTAGAGGATGGGATGGTGATGCTGGAGAAAGTTAACACTTCACAAAATGTTGTAGATGCATTGATGAATCTAGTGAGCACAAAAAAGTTCCAATGGTGTCATGAGTCTATGGACCTATTAGCATCTAGTAGTCAGATGATAGTGTTGGTGCTCCCATTTTTGTCTTGCAAGGTATTCGACAAGTGGGAGAATGTTGGGAAAAGTGTTAGGAAAAAGTGTTGTGTTGTACACCTTACACAAGAAAGTATTAATTTGATTATGTAAAATAAATATATATTTGTGGTGCATGTTTAGAAATGTCTTTAGCCACATTAAGTATTTGTTGGGTCCACTTGTGAAGTTATACTAGACATTGGTTAAATATTTTATGTGTGTGAGACATAGGACAAATATTTAATATTTGTGGGAAATATTTAACTTTTGGGGTCAATGTCTTTGTGCTCTCATGGTTTTGAGGCACATGGTTTATCCAATACCACAGTTGTATAGTGTGAGATTAAATCTATAAAATAAAGAACAATTTTAGTGGTTGGGTTGGTTGTTAGTTGTTGTTGTCAGTTGTATTAATCTCTCCTGTAGAGTGCATATGTGAAGCATGGCATGGGATGTGTGGTCACATGGTTAACCACTTTGCTTGGACAAATGGAGTATGCATTAGAGGAGCTATATTATTTAAAGGAACTCATGTGGAAGCTCTATAAGTGTATTGTAATGATTTTTTCATTGTTGTATAATACATTAAGTGTGGGTTCTTTTGCAGGCTAGGTTTTTCTTGAAAGGGTTTTCCTAGGGTAAATCTTGTGTAATCTTGTGGTATGTCTTTGATCTTTGCATTATGGTTATTATGTATACTTCTATTCATGTTTTTCTCTCATAGGGTTATGTAGGAAATGGTTTCATCAACCTGGTAATTTCCTAACAAAAAAGTGTCTCAACCTTGCATTCCCGATGTTTATATTTAGTAATTGTTTACATTTATTTGTATCATATATTATTTTTTCCTCACATGAGGAGTAGGGAATCCCACTTTGATGTGGAATTATTTTCCATGTGTCAGCTATCTTGGAATTTGTGTAAGAGGTTTTAAGAGAATCTGAATGTCATTATGACATTGTAAGGTAGGAGTTACTTATGACAAATTCTTATGACACATAAGAACATGATTATAGGGGGTTACATTGGAATCTTGACTATAAATATGACAATCTTATGATGTATTTCATAGAACATATTTGAATACATAATGGATCCAAATTGTGGCACCCAAGTTTAGGTGGTCAAATATTCAACAAGTTATGACAAAATGACAATGTGTAAAGATAATGTTAAAACTAGCCTGGAAGACAAAGACCAAGGGAAGCATTAGAATTTACCATGGGATTTGGGCACCATACCTCCTTTGGGTTTGTGCATAGTTTTCCAAAACCATTTGATGGTTCTAGGTTGTGCTTCATCTATTTATTGGTTCTCGGAGATGGAGTTAGTATAATTGTTTTACGATTACTATTATGTTGTTAGGATTTCTCTAGATTTACATGTTGGTCATACCCTTATAGAGGCATAGCCTGGATATTGTATTATAACCATTGTTGTTGAATAATATAATTTCTTTTTCTTTTGGAGTGTTGGGTTTTCTCCTGAAAGGATTTTCCCCATGTAAACTTTGTGTTATGGTATAATTTATTATGTATTCTTTTCTATAACTACAAAAATTAAATGTATTTGCACATACCCCTCCTCATCAATTAGTGTAGGAAGCATTTTTGCACCTTTGCTTCCTTTCAAGAGTTGATCAACTAAATCATGGAGCTGGAAAATACTTCAAGTACAAATCTATTGAAGACCCCTAGAGGGTACAATTTTAATGTAGTAATTTGAAGGGGCATGCATCATTGTGGTTGGACCATGTCTAGAAGGACAAGCAATAGTAATAAAAGGATAAAATCCACACCTAGAAAAAAATGTGCCAAGTTGAAACCAAACTCCTAGTATTGGAATACAAAATGAGCCTATTCAAGAAACTACAAAACCTAAATAAAAGGGAAATGAGTGTCAAGGATTAAATAGAGGAGTTATATCAATTGACAATTTGTGTTGACCATATCTAGGATAGCATAGAAAAAGTTGCTAGGTATGTAAATGGATTACATCTAAACATTTAGGAGAAGTTTGGGATGGTGAATTCTAAGTAGTGAAGGAGGGATATTAGAGTACACTAAAGGCAAAGGAGAGGTTGTCACAAATATACAAAAAGACCACATGAAGAAAGGAGAAGTTTACACATAGAATGAATGGCACCAGAAGAAACAACTAGATGGAATTAGGACCAATGCATGGAAGAGGGGAAAGTACATTTCAAGGATGTGAGAATGTGCCAAAGATAAGAGAATTATTCCAAGGATGAGGGTCACAGATGAGGAAGAAGCTTCATAAAAAATGCTTCTAATGTAGAGAAATAGGACATCACAAATTTGAATCCTCATAAGCACAACAAAGTATCACTATGTGTAAAAGAGAGGCGAGAAACCATGTTTTTGAAGGAAGCTCAGGGAGTAGTGCATCAATCAACAACACAGTAAACATTTAGAATGGATAGGTGCTTATGATGAAGTGCATACTATTGAAACTAGGAAAAAAATAAGAATGCATTGGCACAAAGGAAGAATCTCTTTAGAACCAATTGCAAGTCAAGAGGCAAGTTTTACAAAATGATCATAGATAGTGGAAACATGGATAATCTCATTTTGAGATAGTTGAGAAGCTAATTATAAGGTTGAAGATAGCTACACACATAACTTCCTACAAGGCATCATGGTTGTTGAAAGGACACCAGCTACTAGTTAATGAGAAATGCAAGGTCAAATTCAAGATTGGCAAGTATGAAGATGAAGTCTTGTGTGATATTATGTTGATGGATTGTTACCATATCTTGTTGGGACAACCATGACAAGATCATAGGAGATCATGATGTAATAGGTGCAAAAATACTTACACATTATGGAAGGATGTGAGGAAGTATAAGATGGCACCACTTAAGGATCAAGGCATAGAGGTAGAAAGTATCCCATGGGTGCTACTAATGTTAGGAAAGCAATTTGTGAAGGAGGTACAGAAAGAGTCCATGTATGGCATTCATGTCAAAACTTACACAATGATGGGAGGTTAGGGGCATGCAAGATGAAAATTACATGGAGGAAAAGAAAGTTCCACATAAGATACAAGGTACATTGGATGAGTACAAGGAAATAATGTTCAAAGATATGTTGAAAGGCCTACCACCTATATGCAACATCAGCCATGCAATAGACTTGGTTTTAGGGTCTAGTTGTAGACACCTAAAATTGGCTTGCTTCGCAAAACAATTTTACATGTCTTGACACCCTCATTATCCCTCCTATTAATTAAATAAATTCATTTTATTTAATTAATTTATCCCTCATTTACCTATCCCTTGTGATCAATTAACCCACTTGATTTATCACTAAACCTTACAACACTATCCTCATTTGATTAAATAAATGTTCACAATATTTATTTAGTTAAATTCTCCTTTTCCCTAATCCTCATCATTTAGATAACCATGATTTATCTAATTGATGAGGATTAGGGAAAAGGAGAATTTAACTAAATAAATATTGTGAACATTTATTTAATCAAATGAGGATAGTGTTGTAAGGTTTAGTGATAAATCAAGTGGGTTAATTGATCACAAGGGATAGGTAAATGAGGGATAAATTAATTAAATAAAATGAATTTATTTAATTAATAGGAGGGATAATGAGGGTGTCGAGACATGCAAAATTGTTTTACGAAGCAAGCCAATTTTAGGTGTCTACATTTGCCCCTCTTTGAGATGGTGTTGCAGCTAAGTAACATCATTTCAAAGAAGTTAAAACATAGAGTTGGATTGGATAGAAAAAAGATTTTGGCTTAGAAGAATAGGGTAAGGTTTGGGGATGATTGGTAAGAGTGATGCCCCCTCGAGAGGATAGGCGGGTTGCGAGAACACGGTTGTGCTCTTGAAATGGATGGAATAGATTGGTAGAAGTGGTTAGAGGATAAGGGGCGAGATGAAAGGATGATGATGGTGGGAGAGTGGTTGGTGGATGATCATTGTGTTGAAAAATGATTTAGAGCAATCCAAGGTTTGATATAGCAAAGTGGATATTTTCACCAAGGTATAGAAGACCAGGGTGATGATGTTTATCCAACATTTGCATGGACTAGACACACAAACAAAGGGATGATCCCATGCATGCCCAAGATAGTACAACCTTGTCCTGACAAGGGAAGGGGACTCATAGCATAAGCCCTTAGTACACAAAGGTATGATGAACCTTAGATGCAAAAGGAGATCAATATGCTAGAACTGACCCTATGATCAACAAGATATGAATACTAGCTTGGAGTAATGAAATCAGCCCACAAGCACAGCATACGAAAGCAAGACTATGCCCCATTCTAGATGTTTTCACCACATACCATGATATAGTGAAATCAAGGTAGCTTTGATGTGATCTTCGAATAGGACAAAAGATAAAAATCAAAAACAAAAAGACCAACTAACCAAACAAGTGACCATTGTCTCTCTTGCCAAAATGGATAATGATTTGATAGATTCTACCTATTGTAGGAAAGATATATCCTAAGGCAAGAATCGGTTGATGATTGGATCATGATTAGTTGATGTTGTAAGATTGGCTCAAGATATGATGGTGACAAGTTGTGGTTGATGATGATTTGACAGTTGATGATTTTTGTTAAGGGATGATGCTTTGATAGGTGATGCGATGCTTGGATCTAGTGTAAGCTCAGCGGGTTGGATGGGTGCATCTTAGGTACCTGAGTACTGGAAACTTCCTGCGTATTCCAGACTGCCTACATACCCTGTATCCATGGGATCAAGGTACATTAAGATGCAAGTGGTTATGAAATGTAGTTCTGATTTGTGATGATGATGAGATGTTGGATGATCATGGGTGATTGTGATGATGATTGTTTTTGGGATTTTGTGGATATTTTGATTTTTTTGGATTTTTGAGTTTTCTATTGTTTTTGTATTTTTTGATTTTGTGATGTTTTTGGATTTTTTTATTTTGTGATGTTTTTGGATTTTTTGATTTTTTGATGTTTTTGGATTTTTTAATTTTTGGAAAAGGAATGGTTTATTATGAGATGGTTGCATTGGATTTCATGTGGATAGCCTTTATGCTAGATACCAATGACAAGGGAACACCAAGTCTAGAGGTGAAGGTGATGGGGTTGGATAGGGGGATTAGATATCTGATTCATGATAGATGAATGGACAAGTGATAGGGATGCATGTTTAGATAGATGGAAGGTAAGGATGAGGGGTAGAATAGGTATGAATGATATATGGATGGGGGATTTTGGGATTTTCTCCAAGGGCTAGGTTGCAAGGAATCATATGCCCCAATGCTTAGAATTTTGCATGATGTGTTCATGTTTGAATGGATGGACTTTGTAGTAGATGAATGGAGGATATATTTATGAAGGGAGTATGCCAAGAGGTCTCCAAAGCATGTTGTTGATATTTTGCCCCTTGTCTTTATCAAGATCTAAGGAGGAGGCTATAGTGGATAGAATGGATGGGGAATGATGGGATGAATAGGGGGTAGTGGATAAGAATATGATAAGATAAGGATACATGGATAGGATATGCAAAAGGATGTTATGGATGTGGACATTGGATGGTTTTGCCCCCAAGTGTAGGGATACAAAATGGATGGAGAAGGGATTACGCATGACACCCACAAGGGGTTTTCATCAAGGTACTTGCCCAAGGTGCCACAAGGAGTGGTTTTCACCATTGGACGGATTTTTTTCTTTACTATTTTCTTGATTTTTTTATTTTTTTTCTTGTTTGATGGGATGGGGACTCTAGCGTCTGTTTCCATAGCAAGCCCATGTTGGATAGCATTATGGATAATGGTCGCATGGATTGTTGGTAGATCGGAGAAGATGGAATGGATGGTGGATAATGGATTATGATGTGGATTATGTGGATAATGATGTGGATTACACAAAAGCATGGACCATAGGAATGTGATGGGGAAGATATGTAGGATAGTGAACGAAAGATGAAGAGATGGGGGTATGTGGGAATGTCAAGTGATGGAGGGGAACCAAGACCAACAGTCGCACACACTGTGATGTATTTGGAAGCTTGTACTTTGGATGTGGAGTTGGGAGTAATGGGGATCAGGATAGGAGATTTTTGGATGGTTGATTTGGGGTTTTAGGGACCCAAATAGACTTAGGAATTATGGGATTTTTAGATGGGAAGAGGGATATTTGGGATTTTGGAGTGGATTGTGATGTAGATGCCTCATTTGTTTTGATTGATCTTTGCTTAGGGACCCACACCATTTGTGCTTTTGCTTTTTCTTGTGATGGTGTGGGGTTTGATAGCCTTTGGGATTTTTGATTTTGCTTGGAAGGAATGTGATCTTTAGTCTTTTGTGCTTTATGAGTTGAGGCATTCAAATTATTACTTTTGAATCCCATGGATTTGGGGGAAGCTTCATGTTTGAAAGATGTGTGCTTTTGTTGGTCTTGATTGGGAATTTTAGGGGGTTTATGGGTGGAGAAATTAAAAGCGGATTTATGGATAAATAGATGAGGAGATTTGAGGATAGGGATATTAGGAGTTGGTAGGAGTGGATGTAAAGTGGATTTGATAGAGATATTTGGAGTTGGAAGTAGTGGAGGTAAATTTGATGGAGGGAGATGGATTGTCACATGCTTTTGCAAATGATAGGATGATGGAGGAGGGATGGTGACATATGTTTTGGGAGTGCGATGAGATGCACCATGTTTGGGATTAGATGAATCGATTTTAGAAGGTGTGTGGATGGTACCAACATGTTCATTTTGCTTTTCTTGGGGTGTATTGCCAAGGCCATGCGAAGAAGGATGGAATGTGGTGTGGATGGGCTCCAGGATGCCTTGCTCATGAAGGCCTAAGCCTTTGCCTTGATAGTTCATGTGTTGGAGTATGCGACATGCAATGGGATGTTTGGTGCTTTGGAAACAAGAGGCGAGTCCATTATTTATTGGAGAAAGATAGGTGGTGGATGGAAGTTGTTGACCTCTTACAAGAGAGTCACCATGGATGAAAGTGCTTTTTCCAAGTAGATAAGAGGATGGATTTGGGATGGGATTGGTTAATGGAGGTAAAGAATTAATGGAGGATGGTGAAGGGGTGGTGGAAGATGGGGTGAGATCAATAAGTTGATCAATAGATGGGAGAGGATTGGGGATGGGATTAGATGGGATGGTGGGATCTTAATTAGGAGAAGGGGTTGATGTTTCAACATGCTTTAGATTTGATTCTTGACATAGCTCATGTGGTTGGATAGAAGTGGGAGTGACTTGGATAGATGTGGTGGGTGCTTGGATGGATGTGATAGGTGCTTGACTTATGGGTTCTTCAACATGGCTGCATGATGGTTCTTGACTTATGATAGGGGGTGTTCAAGAGATTTGGTGGGTGTTGGATTGCATGAGGGTGTTTGATTCCTTGCTAATAGCCAATGGATGGAATCCTTCATGATTGTGTGGGTTGAAGAACAATGTAATGGATGGATAATGATGGTGGATGATGTGGGGTTAGGATTGGGATTGGATAGGTGAGTGATAGGATTAGGTAATGATGGTTCTTGGATGGGTTCAAGGATAGGTGTGGGATTAGATGGTGGTGTTGGAGGGTTGGGGGATTGGGGGGATTCCTTTTCTTTGCTTTCATTTTTAGGTGATGTTCTTTGGAGGAAATCCCACAAGGATTCTTTGGATGTGATAGTGTTGGGACTTGGAAGATTTGATGGTGGATTAGATGGTGGATGAGTGATAGGGGTTGGTGGATTGGGAGATACATAAGGTGATGGATGAAGGTTGATAAGGTTGGAGGGATATTGTGATGGGGGGATTGGAGGATGGGGATTAGGAGATGGGGGATTTGGTTGTTGATATGAGGTTTGGGTTTCGGATATAAGGTGTGCTATATTTGTGTTCCCTTGATCAAAGTTAGCATGACAAAGGTTGGGGGATGGATAAGTTGGAGATATTGATTGATTGGATAAGTATGATGGCATGGATGTGTAAGGGGATGGTGAATGATATGAGGGTAAAGATTGATATGATGAAGGTTGATATGAGGATGATGGAGGTTGATATGAGGATGATGGAGGTTGATATGATGGAAGTTGATATGAGGTTGAAGGTTGATATGAGGATGATGGAGGTTGATATGATGGAAGTTGATATGATGAAGGTTGATGGCAGGTTGATGGTGTGGATATGTAAGATGTAGGTTGGTATGAAGGTTGAAAGAATGACGATTGATATGATGTGGATGGGGATGATGTGTAGGGTGTTTTTTGATATGATGGAGGTTGGTATGAGGTCCATGGTGTGGATATGTAAGATGTTGAAGGTTGATATAATGAGGGTTGATATGATGAAGATGGGGTAGGGGTTTGGGATTCTCCAATGATGAGGTGTGCTAAGGGTATATCTTTAATGTCATTTTTGAATTGTTCCTTAGCATTAGGATCCATGTTCTCATAGACTTTTCTAAGTCTTTGTACTTGTTGTATTGCTTCATAAAGATCCATTTTGTGGGAGGGATATGAGATGAAATGGAGGATAATGGATGGTTGTGATGTTGGGGATCAAATTTCAAGGCCTTAGGATGATTTGATTTGATTTGAGTTGATTTGATGAATGGTTCTCTATGCTTAAGATAGACTAATGATCTTAAGCAAGAGGATTGACTGGGTTGATTTGATTAGGTGATCAATTAAGGTCTTAATTTTTTATTGGGTTGATTTGGATTCGGAGTTTGATAATGATGTTGGGGGATTTGGATAATGATTGGGATTGATGTTGATTTTGGATTGGATTTGGAATATGGTTTGGAAGATTATGGATTGATGTTGGTTGGATTTTGAATTTGATTTGGAATATGGTTTTGAAGATTATGGATTGATGTTGGTTGGATTTTGGATTTGATTTGGATGAGATGGGATTAGAATGATGTTGATGAATTGGATTAAGGGTGATGAGAGTGATTAGGATAAGATTAGATTGAATGATTTGGATGATGATGTGGATAAGATAGGTGATTAGGATGAGTGTGATTGGATTTGAATGTGATGAATGACTTGTCTTTATATGTTTGATGTTTTAGCTTGATTTGGCAATGTTCAATGAAATGATCACACTTGTACAAACGTGAATCACTCACACAAGACACAAGCAATTTTGAATTTTGAATTTGAAGAATATGATGATGATTAGACAAGCACACTTGCAAAACAAATCAACATGCCCTAATGTCTAGTTTGATGTAAGGTATGGCCAATTAGGTTTGGGCAATGTTTACATGAGGTTAACTGAGAATTGAAAGTGAAATCCTATCACACAGCTGGGAGAAGGGGGTAACCCACCCTTCACCTTCACTTCCCAAAGGTAGAAAGTTCTTTGGGGCTTAGCCAAGAGTGACAAGATTCTGATTTCAAAGAGGGTGTCTTTCAATTCAGCCTTGAATGAGGTCATCCCTAGGGGTGATGAAATCCCCTAGCAGGCCTCCTAGGAAAGGGTAAACAAAAGTGAATCAAGTGAGGTGTTTTTGATCTCCAAGGTCACCTTGCGGTGTGAGGAGAGAGCATACACACACCCACTTGACTCACACTCTCACTTGTAAATTATCCCTTAGAAAAATGAAATGTGATGAAGACACGTCAAGCAGTGATTCTTTTTAAATACAAATGTCAAGATGTGATTGAAGACAAATTATTCATTTTAAGCCCAATTTTGATATGTGATGAAGACAAATGTTTGTTTTATGAGCCCAAATTGAGGTGTGTATGCAAACAATGATTCGTTTATGTGCCAAATTAAAGTCTGTCACAAACAAGATTATGATGAAAATGAGAGATAGAATGAGTGCACCTAATTATTTCTCTGTCCAAATTGATGTAGATGCTGATCTTGATGTTTTTCCAGCCCCAAATGATCACCTGCAAGTCACAAGAACAAAAACGGAGCAAGTAGACTAGCCAAGGAGATTGTTATGCAAAAATTGATAATATGATAAAATCTACTAAAAATGAACTAATATAGGAAAAAGAAGTGCATGAACAGATTCTACGCAAAATTCTATGCAATTTGAAAAAAAAAATCGCTAAAAACTAATCAAAATTGCTCAAGTTATGATGATTTGAAGTTTGCAATTAAGTTTGACTTTGACTACGAAAAAAGGCTAGAAAAAAGTACAGTCACCTAATAAAAGCCTCACAACTGCGTAGTTTGCCTTGTCCTCTTTCCAATGAGTCCTTTTTTTCTTGATTTCGCCTCCGTATGCAAAAGTTGTGTGAGTTTGAAAAAAACAACCGATTATGGTATATGGGAGGCAAGATAGACCCCGACAGTTTGCACTAACTATTAACAATTTGCAAATTCTGGTCACATGCTAGCGAGTTGTTCTGGAAGTTAGGGTTAAGTTTGGGAAAAATAGGCCCCTAGTCACTCATATGACCAGGGGCTAGATCCAACGAAAAAATAAAAAAAGAATTATGAGAAGGGGTTTATAACCCCTTCCCCTTTGAGCGAGCTAAAAACCCTAAACGTCGCGGCTGGTGGATGGTCGGCGTTAGGGTTTGCAAGGGAGGCGAGTGAGGGCAGTGTGGGAGGTAGGAAGGAGGAAGCGGCGCTAGAGAGTTTGGGAGAAGGGGAGGCGCATGAATCAGAGGGGAACGGAGGGCGGGGAGAGGCAGGGGATGGGGAGCGAGTGGTGGTGGTAGCAGGAGCAGCAGAGTGAGGGTGGTGGGGAGTGTTGGATGGAGCGGCGACAATGGTTCAGGGGGGGAGGGGGTTGTGGTGGGAAGTGGTGCGGATGAGTTGGGGCTCGGGGTGGTGCAGGACTGGCAGAGATCGGTGGGTTAACACAGTGGGCGGAGATTGAGTTGACTGCAGCGGAGGAGAGAATCTCAAGCGATGGTATAGTGAGGTTTTGGAGTATAGGAAGTAGTGGCGACGGGATTGAAAGTGGCGACAGAGCATACAAAAGTTCTGAGAGGTTTGGGATGGAGCAGCAGTGATAGGGGTTGGGGGAGAGTGGTGGCTGGGGTTGGGACAGCGGCAGGGGTCCTCGGAGCCGGCGGCCGGGAGGTGAAGCGGTGGAGGGATGATTTGAACCTATAAACACAGAATGTTTATACCTTCATAATGACTCACAAATCCATGTGGGAAGGAGTTGCACCCACAAGCTCCTCAAATTTTACCCATGATTAGAATGACTAATGTTGATTGCTCAAGTGCCTTCAACACAATGTAGATGAATGATTAGGGATTAGATGATAGATTTGAGAGACTAGATGGAAATGAGAGATGATTTAGAGTGATTTGGACATTATGGTGGCATGATAAGGGGATTGTCAAATGATTTTGGTAGATGTTTGATGCATGAAGGAGTCTCTCCCAAATGGCTTGGAGAGGGTCTCATTTATAGATTTTCTGAAGGAGGATGGAGGGTGAGGATTGAAAGATGAGATCAAGGGCTAGGATAAAAGGAAATCTTTTATTCATTTTGGGAAAATGGGTGATAAATGAGGTATGGGTGTGAAAGAATGTGAAATGAATTAAAAATTCATTTGGGGAATGGGAAATGAATTAAGAATTCATTTGGGGATAAGAGGTAATGAATGAGGATGGGTGAGGTAAGGGGTGTGTAAGAGAAGTAAATGTGATGTGTAATTTATTTCACTTTTTAATTTGGGGGATGTGGGGAAGGGTGTTAAACTAGGTTTGACCACCCAAATGAGAGGTTGGGACTAATTAAACAGAGGTTTTGCTTAATTGATCCTAGGGCTAGGATGAGGTAGGCTAGGGTAGGTTAGGGTAGGTCAATTAGTAGGGTTATCACTTTTACCTTACAACTATATCCTCATTTGATTAAATATATATTCACAACATTTATTTAGTTAAATTATCCTTTTCCTAATCCTCATCAATTAGATAAATCATGGTTATCTAATTGATCTAGCCTACTAATTGACCTACCCTAACCTACCCTAGCCTACCTCATCCTAGCCCTGGGATCAATTAAGCAAAACCTCTATTTAATTAGTCCCAACCTCTCATTTGGGTGGTCAAACCTAGTTTAATACCCTTTCCCACATCCCCCAAATTAAAAATTGAAATAAATCACACATCACATTTACTTCTCTTACACACCCCTTACCTCACCCATCCTCATTCATTACCTCTTATCCCCAAATGAATTCTTAATTCATTTCCCATTCCCCAAATGAATTTTTAATTCATTTCACATTCTTTGACACCCATACCTTATTTATCACCCCTTTTCCCAAAATGAATAAAAGATTTCCTTTTATTCCTAGCCCTTGATCTCATCTTTCAATCCTCACCCTCCATCCTCCTTTCAGAAAATCTATAAATGAGACCCTCTCCAAGCCATTTGGGAGAGACTCTTCATGCATCAAACCTCTGCCAAAATCATTTCACAATCCCCTTATCATGCCACTGTAATGTCCAAATCACTCTAAATTATCTCTCATTTCCATCTAGTCTCTCAAATCTATCATCTAATCCCTAATCATTCATCTACATTGTGTTGAAAACACTTGAGCAATCCACATTAGTCATTCTAATCATGGGTAAAATCTGAGGAGCTTGTGGGTGCAACTCCTTCCCGCATGGATTTGTTAGTCATTATGAAGGTATATCCTAGGCCTAGGATCAATTAAGCAAAACCTCTGTTTGATTAGTCCTAACCTCTCATTTAGGTGGTCAAACCTAGTTTAACACCCTTCCTGATGCAGAGTGGCACAAGGGAAGCAACAACACAATGGTTTACTACCCACTCACCCACTCACCTAGCCTTCAACCAAGCTAAGTCACTCACCAAGGGCAAATTATGGATTTGTGGTCTAGGCTATTGTCTAGCCTCCAAGGCTTCTTTCACACCTCAAGGCAGGTCTGCAAACACCTTTTTGATAGTTGGTTTGGTTCCCAACTTCACACAACCCTCTAACCTTGACTAGGCCTAGTGAGGCTACTAGCCCTCTTCTACTAGTTTTCTTCACACCAAATGACAAAATCCCAAAGGACTAGGCAAACAAATGATGGTTTTAGATACACTCTATGGAACCCTATCAAACTCCCAAGTATCCTGTTCCAACTCTACTCCAGCAATCCAGAACACTCATTTGGTCTTCTAGGCCTAATTGATCAATTTAGGATAGGTTACAAAGCAAGTGCTCAAAATTGAGGTCATAAACCTAGGGAAGGAATTTGGATCTCTTCTATGACCTACAAACAACTCACAAACCAACTTTCATTCACCCACCTATCAGACTTTGTCATCTACATCAATAAATTGCACAATTCTGGCCAAATACATGGGAATACTTGACCTAGGGCATCAAATTAAAAATAGAAGACTGCATTTCCTGACAAAAATCTTTTGGAATCTTATATTACATACCCCTAGCCTACATTTCACCAGTTTTTGCAAATTTTCAACGGTGGGAATGCATTCTAGGGCCGGATTTCTATGGCTGCCCTAGAAAACAGGGTTTCTAGACCTGTTTTGAAAGAAAAATCTATAACTTTTGATCCCGACCACTTCAGGACCTCAAACTAGTTGCATTATAACCCTAACTTAGAGATTTCAGAAAAAGTACATTTGCACCCTTGTCAAATCCGTACAGGCCGTACACAACAAGAAAAACAGCAAAAAATAGTCAGTTTTCTTGATTTTTGTGCCCAAATTCCATACAAAAACTTTCTCCTCCGTACTGGAGCAAGATGTCCTCCATATCAACCTATCCAAGTCAGTTTACAACTTCTCCAAACATTTTTAATAACCAAAATGAAGTTGCAACCGGTCAATGTGTCATTGACACCATTGACAACACTTGACACTATGGAGTTTTTCATTTTCCAAAGGATGGCGATTTGTTTTTCTTGTCCAATGGAATCAAAACATCCTCCATACTCCCAAAATATGCTAAAACACACAAACAATCAAAAAAAACTCAAAAACCAATCCTTAGACCTTCTAGGCCTAAGTGGCATAACAAGGATCCAAGTGGACTAAGCATGATTGAGGTTTATATGGTCACCTCAATCATCTTGACCACACAAAAAGGACCATATACTCATGGCTAAAGCCTTATTACAATCAAAACCACAACTTTCAAAAAAAATGCAAACAAAGTGACTTTAGGAACCAAGGTGCTCCTAGGTGCCCTGCACCACTTCCCCACATTCCTCAAATTAAAAATTGAAATAAATCACACATCACATTTACTTCTCTTACACACCCCTTACAAGCCCATACTCATTCATTACCTCTTATCACCAAAATAAATTCTTAATTCATTTCCCATTCCCCAAATGAATTTTTAATTCATTTCACATTCTTTCACACCCATACCTCATTTATCACCCCTCTTCCCAAAAATGAATAAAAGATTCACTTTTATTCATAGCCCTTGATCTCATTTTTCAATCCTCACCCTCCATCCTCCTCTCAGAAAATCTATAATTGAAACCCTCTTCAAGCCATTTGGGAGAGACTCCTTCATGCATCAAACCTCTGCCAAAATCATTTCACAATCCCCTTATCATGCTACCATAATGTCCAAATCACTCTAAATCATCTCTCATTTCCATCTAGTCTCTCAAATCTATCATCTAATCCCTAATCATTCATCTACATTGTGTTGAAGGCACTTGAGCAATCCACATTAGTCACACTAGTCATGGGTAAAATCTGAGGAGACTAATCAGGTGCAACTCCTTCCCACATGGATTTGTGAGTTCATTTATGAAGGTATAATCATTTTGTTTTGCATTTGATAGTGTTTTAATCTTCATTTTGATTTCACATACTACACTAGTATTCCAAACAAAGTGGCCTATAAGATAATTTCACAAGAAGGTGAGGAAATAAGGATATAAATAGAGGAGTTTCTTGCAAAGTATATAATTAGAGAAATCTTGAGCCTATGTGCAGTACCTACAATACTAGTGCCAAATAAGGATGGATAGTGAAGGATGTGTGCTAACTTGAGAGCCATTAATATAATCAACATCAAGGACTAATTCATATTGTCATGCATGGATGACTTGATGGAATACCTAAGTGGAGCACAATACTTCATGAATATTGATCCAAAAATTGGTTACTATCATATTGGGATTAGGGAAGGCATTGAGTGGAATACAACCTTCAAGACCAAGAATGGATTATATTAGTGGTTGATAATGTCATTTGGCTTAACAAATATTCTAAGAAACTTCATTTAGTTGATGAATGAGGTGTCAAAACCATTAATTGGTAGGTTTATCATCATGTATTTAGATAGAATCCTAATCTTTAGTAGGAAAAAAGAGGAGTACCTAGCCCATATTAGGCAAGTGTTGCAATAATTGCATGAAAAGAAGTTACTGGTGAATTTGAAGAATTGTAGCTTCGTGTAGATAGAGATAGTATACTTAGCCTTTGTGTTATCCCAAGAGGGATTCAATATGGACCCTAAGAAAGTGAAGGTGATCCTAGAGTGGCCATTACCAAGGAGTGCATTTCAGACAAAAAGCTTCCATGGTTTGTCAAGCTTCTATAGGAAGTTCATCATGAACTATAGTGGGATTTGTACACCTATTACAAATACCATAAGGGTGATTGAAAGGGGTTTGTCTAGACCAAGGGAACAAAGTGAACATTCTAGATGTTGAAGAAAAAGATTAAAAATAAGTCAATGTTATAGCTACCCAACATTAATAAAGTTTTCCAAGTAGATTACAATGGTGAGTGGCATGACAATTGGTGCAGTACTAAGTTGAGAGGAAATATTTGTCACATACTTTAGCATGAATCTAAATGGTGAATGTAGAAAGTATAAAATGTATAATTAAGATCTCTACATGATCATACAAGCACTAAAGGAAGTGAGGCCCAATGGAGGAACTATCTTTGACCAAGGAATGTGTGTTGTACACATGCCATCAAGTACTACAATTCATCAATAGTCAAGGTAAACTAAACCAACAGAACATAAAATGGGTAGAATTCCTTCAAAGTTACTCATTTGTCCTAAAGCATATAAGTGGGAAATCGAACAAGGTTGCAAAATCATACAATCACTAAAGGAAGTGAGGCCCAATGGAGGAACTATCTTTGACCAAGGAATGTGTGTTATACACAGGCCATCAAGTACTACAATTCATCAATAGCCAAGGTAAACTAAACCAACAAAACATGAAATAGGTAAAATTCCTTCAAAGTTACTCATTTGTCCTAAAGCATATAAGTGGAAAATCGAACAAGGTTACAAAAATTGAGGTTGTACTTTTGTGAATGAGGTGTGTATAAGAGTCATTGGATTCAACTCAATGAAGGGGTGATATGCACAAGATCAGAACTTCAAGGAAGTTTTGAGGGTGTGTGTAGAGTCTTCATGCATAAATTGATCATGGTGGTCAAAGAATTTTTTTTAGGATAGATTTATTTTTAAGTGTGCATAATCATACATACCCAAGGGGTTAATGTGTGAGAACCTCATCAAGAAGAAGCATAGTGAAGTTTTGGCTAGTCAATTTGGCATGGATAAGATAGTGGTGTAGTTAAGTGAAGGATATTTCTAACTAAGAAATTCTACAAATGGGAAAAGGTTTGTGTATGGGTGCAAATCTTACCAATTGGTAAAGCCTGATGAATCCAAAACATGGGGTTGTATCAACCCTGGCCAATTCTTGAGAGACAATGGGAGCATCTAAGCATGCATTTTGTTCTTGGGTTATCATGAACATGCGACACCAGGATTCAATCTTTGTGGTGGTCAATAGGTTTTCTAATATGATACATTTATACCATGCTATAAAACTAATGAAACCACACAAATGGATAAATTATTCTTTAGGGGGATAATTAGGCTACATAGATTATCACTCATTATCATGTTAGATTAGGACACCAAATTTGCTGGACATTTCTAGAGAACACTATAGAAGAAAATGAACACCCATTTATAGTTTACTTTAACATATCACCCATAGATATATGGGTAGACAAAGTTGGTCAACAAAATCCTTGGAAACCAATTATGATGTTTAGTGGGAGAGAATCTAGGACTTTGAGACTCGATCTTGGCATAAGTAAAATTCACCTATAACAACTCAGTGAATAGGAGCATTGGAAGAGATCTAGATTGTTTATAGATAGAGTCCAAGGGTACTTGTAGATTTGTGTGGCATGATAGGAGAATAAAGTATAAGCACATGAGTAGGATATTTTGTGAAGTATATTTATGATGTCTAGAAGCAGGTATGCAAGTAGCTAGAGAAGAGAAATGCATAATACAAGGAGTATGCTAACAAGACGAGACAAGAGAAAATTTGTTGGTGACCTAGTGCTAACACATTTGTGTAAGGAGAGACTCCTAAAGGGGAATTATACTAAGCTAAAATGTAAGAAGATTAGGCCATGTAGGGTCTTGTACAAGTTCAAGAAAAGTGTATGTGAGATAGAGCTACCAGAAGGGATCGACATATTACCAATCTTTAATATCATAATCTATACCCCTATGTTGAAGGGAACCCTAAGGAGGAAGCTAAAAGTATGGATACAAGTGCAAGGATAGTTGAATAACAATATGAGATGCCAAAGAAGTTAGGGAAAGAGGTGAATAGGTGTTGTATCCTGGAACCAAATAGACATGTAGGAAAGAATCTAAGTAATATTTGGTCAAGCAAAGGGAACAAAGAGTTGAAGATATAACATGGTTGAGTGCATCAAAATTCACCAAGTATAACAAAATTATGGTAGACTAACCAAAACACATGCATCAGCTAGAGGTCATGATAATTTCTTCTTACCTAGGGAGTTTCATGTAGGGGCATCAGAGTGTAGGGTAAAACTAGAGAAGTACATGACTAGAATAATAGTTTTAACATGCCTAGGGACAAACAATGGATAGGGAGGAATGATTAGCATGTGCACAAGTCAAAGATAAAGATAATTGGTCATTAAAGATTTAGGAAAGACATTTTGAATGAGTGCTTTTAGTGTAGTTTGTGAGGTAGTTGAATTTAAATTTGTAGAGGTAGCATTAAATGTAGAAGGTTTAGATTTGGTGTCCACAAGATGTTGCATATATTCAAAGGTCAAAGATATATTTAGGATTTTTTTTGGCTAGTCATCTTGAGTCTGAGTATTGAGTTATAATTTGTGATTAGCTCTTGAGTGCAACTAATATAAATTGTAATCTAACATTTAATCATTTGTGAAAGATATTGTTCTGTGTAAAGTACTAATTTTTCACACACACAAAACTGAAGTAAAATATAGAATTAATGCAAGTAAAATTAAAGTAAGGTAAATTAACTTGTATTCATCATTCAGATAAAATGATATTAAGATAATTTCACGAGTCCAAGAAAACTTTGATTTGATAGGTTTAAAGTATAATCATGATTACAATACATATGTATACATCTGAAGTCATTTACAAAGTATGCAATAATCTATAATATTACAAGTGTCAAATATTGGCATCAAGCCTTACAAATCTTTGAAACAATAGAAGTACAAAGAGATCAATATCAAAAAAAATCTGACAAAAAGTCCTCGACCGCCATCGACCAATTGGTCATTTGCTAAATCAAAGGACAAGAACATGGTTTAGGTGCTTTTTCCACCCAACCACGAAGCTTGCGCTTCCCTGGTATCCTTCAACTGAAGGATGCCTGACCCTGCTTGAAGAGCCTAGAAATTTGTAAACATATGTAGGGTGGAATCTAGTGTGTGCCTATCAATCTACATGCATTACTATCATGAATGCAACATCTCATCAATAGGATATGGAAGGGAAATATGTAAAAACTAGGTTGTCAAACCATTCATTCTGTAATGGTATACATGTCTATTTCAAAATCTCATTAGCTTTGGCCAAAGCATTAATCCATATAACGACATATAGGTTTCGAAAAAGAAAACCTACTTCCTTGTTATTCCATACTCGACACCCATCCCAGAATGCAATCTTTCCAAAATACACAATAAAGAAGAACAAACATAGGACATGCAAGCATCTATTTACTTTCAATAATTTAGATGTACAAGTCTCCAATAATCAATTATTTCCCCTTTTTTTTACAAACATCAAATACACAAAATATATTATGAAGTAGTCAACTAATTCAGTCGTTTGATTCTTTCCATAATAATCAATTTAATTCCTAGTTCAACCTTCCTGTCATTTCTATGATAGGAGGTTTATTTAAACACAATAAAATCATACTACAGGCTTCTTGTCCCTATGGTGACAAGAACTATAATAGGAGTAAAACTGCGATCTAGAGCAAGAAAATGATTCATTGAACAACGGTCAGAAAGTAAGATAATTTATTGTCTCTGATTTGCTAGTGTGTTGTTTTATCAGTGTAATTGTTTTGTTTACCATTCATTTCAATTCTAGATAACATTCTAAAAAGTTTTAAAATGGTTTTAACATAGCTATAGGATCTACTGATTTTGCTACAGGAAGGTGGTTATTTCCAGTTATAAAAAAATGCAAGGTTTACTATCAAAAATTAACTACAAATCTAATTTTCTACTCAGATTTAGAGAACTTATTGAGGCTGCCATAGGAATAAAAAATAGAGGTTTGCTTTTATCATTGAAAGGTCAATTTTTCTAGCTATCGATGTTCTCTTTTAGCTGACAATTTATATGCAAAAATATAGTCGACAATAGAGTTTTTCCAAAACATTAAAGGCTTATTTCAAGGAATTTATTTTAACACCGAGGTGGTTGATTGGTAAAACCTTATGTTTATTCTAGCCAGCAAGAAAATAGATTACAGACATGAGTTCTTTTACCATTCAACTAAATAGCAATCTAAGGAAGTTTAATTCAGCTAAATTTCCTGATCTGAATGACACAAAAACTACAGTCTTTTCAACATCAGAAGATCAGAGGTTATGAAGATAGCAAGAAGGATTGATTCTGTGTAGATCATCCAAGTCATGGTCGGATCAGCCAGCATATCAAGTGATCTATGTTTTTAAAGAAAAGCCAATCAGAGTAATGGTAATCGACTCAGATGTATGGAACAGACAAACTAGGAAAATGGCAACCAGCCAAGTAAAACAAAAGATCTGATTAGGAAATAAAGGGACGGTCAGCCCAAAAGCATCAGCTAGGAAATGAAACGGTCAACAATTCATGGTTCGATCTGCTTGAAATCAACCAAGAGGAAAATCAAGAGGACATGATTGTGTCCACAATTTGGTAAACATCAACCTAATTCCCTGAGCATGAGGTGGCTAGAAAGTTTAAACGGTCAGAAGATAGATCTACCAGATAGAAGGCCTGAGCGGCCAGCTTTAAACATGGGTCGATTTGACATAGAAGAGACTTCGAAACAAGATAGAAGGAAATGCATTTAATTTACTAAAATTTGATTTAAACAGCAATAACAAAAACCAAAAGAGAACCTGGCAATTGATGGCGATGATGAGGAGATAAGAGAGTGATGTCGCTATCCTTTGTCAACTGCAATTCTTCAAGACTCTGTCACCCAACTTCGGAGATCTCCTCTGCTCAAAAACATCCTTTTTTCTCTTAGTAGATCATGGTATTTTTGATCTATTCGACCTCCTCTTTCAACAATCTTTTTCCCTCTTATTTTGATCAATCAGATTTTGAACTCCAGTTTGAAATACAGTTTTGCATGTTCTTTCAGCCAATCAAAGTTGAGAATTTTACTATTTTAAATAACAAAATAATAATAATATATTTTTATATTCTCCTATCGCATGGGTGACAGGATCTTTAGTTAATTAGTTTATTCACAACTTGAAATATAATAAGCTATTTAATATTATTAATTTAACTATTTTATTTTAAAACAATATTTTAATAATCAAGAACAAAAAGTTACAATAATATTGCATATTATATATATTTTACTATATTTTATTAATTTGAGAAGCATATTGTCTTCCAAACATCTTTAGAAAATATTTTTATTATTTATTAAAATACAATCATAACATTTTCTTATTTAAATACTATATACTATTTTAAACATAATTCAAAAAAGACATTTAATTTATGAAACACATTATGCATTTGAAACGATTAATCATATGATATAAAATCCATTCAATTATGCATGTGCAACTACATGATGTGTGTGAAAGAACCAGATAGAACCCAACACATGTTGCCAAAAAGCTAGATCCCTTCTACCTGAGCCATGCTCTTGTCCTTCGACAAGACTTACAAAAATTCAAACTCATCGCACTATCAATAAGTTAGCCCAAAATACAGCCGAGGCAACAAAATCTTAATCAATAACATATCTTATCCAATGTAAATATACTATTGTTTCATAGTTTTACTTGTAATTAACTAATGAGGTAAATCTGAAAAGTCCGAGACGTGACATTTTGTCATTCTATGTTGTTTCCTCTTTCCATGTGTGGGTTCATTGTGTACTTTTAGGATGTGAGGCCCACCCTTTTGTGGAAAGCTTAATTGCACTAATAAATTGATTATTATTTTGGCACTCCTTGATATTGTACATTTTTTATTATCGACTTATGATCCTATAAGTAGATTATATTAGACATTTATATCATAATTAGAATAGTTTAATCTTATTTCACATATGATGATAATCTAATTAGTAGATAAGTTATATTTAATTTTTATGTGTTGGATATATTCTATGCATTCTCATTCTATTTCCATGATTTGATTAAGAATGTGGCTTTCAATTATATTTTGAATTATCTAATTAACCTATTTGATTTTGAATTAATAATGAATATGAGATGTCAGTTTGGAGATATTGTAAAATTGAATTTGAATTGATATGCAAAGTATGATGATTAATTGAATTATTGTTACCATTTGGAATACGGATTTTGTATAATAATTAATTATATTTAAAATATCATTTTAATTTTCTTCATCTACTTGATTGGATTTATTAATGTTTTCCATTAAGTGTGTAGGTAATTTATATGGCCAATGGAAATTCAAAGGTCCTCTAGAAATCCCAATGTGATTCATCCTCGTGATACTTGACCTTACTTCATAATGGGGACTAAAGTCTTTATTTGTAATATATATTGTAATGTGAAATTTTGAATGTTAATTATTATTATTTATTTGTTCTAAGGTTGGTTGAGTTGGGTTGTGGGTGAGTTGTCATCCTTGTTGGAAAATCTCATATTTTTTATTGGGGTTTTTTAAAAGTTTTTAGATGTCATTTTCTTCTTCTTTTTGGTGTTTTTAGGCCCCTAGGGAAAGTACCTATGGGTTGGGTACTTGTTAAGGATATGAATCTTATCCTTTGGACAAAATTTGACCCTTCCTAAGACCCTTGGGAAGAGTGTGATGAAAATGGGCTTGAGGGAGAAGGATGGTTTACTTGTCACCATCCCATTCCTCTCCTAGGTTCATGAATATGAGTTGTGTTAATCCCAATGCCTCGCACATTTGAGAGCATGCCTTGGAGATTTCATGGAGAAGATAGTACAAAGTACACTCCTCTTCCCATTAGCTCACATGTGTGTGCACATTTGTGAGGACCATGTGATCTTTGGGATTTGTGTGAGGGAAAGGAGAGGGGTGAGTTGTAATCCATGTGTCACCTCATCATTGGAATAGTACAAGTGACATGGAAACCTTTATTTATACCCCTATTGAAGGTTTTGAAAGGGATTTTTGTTTATTTTCATTTTTTTTAATTTTGGGACAGAGAGAGAGCTTGGAGCTTGGGTGAAGAAGGGTTGGAATGAAGTTCTTGGAAGGATCTTCATCGAAGTACTCAAAAAATCCTTGGAGAGCTTAGAGAGGTAGACTCCATTGTCTTCTTAAGATCTATGTGTTAAACTTGCCTTGTTGTATAGTTTGTATTTTAATGGAGTTTTTGTGCTTGATAGTGTTCATATTGTGATTGTTTTAATATATATATTATCTTTGTGTTTTGTTGGGAGAGGGATTTGTGATGGGTTAGGCTCTCCCACTTGATGAGAGAAACTTGAGTAAGGGGTTAGAGAGAGGTGTAGAACTTCTATGGTGGAAGGCTTGCTCCTTAGAGAAGAAGAAGATATTTCATGAGTGCCCTTGTGTTTATTTGAGTTATCCTGTGGAAGGAAGGAGTGATGTTCATTGCTATGAGTATGTGATGGAAAGAAAAGTGAAAAAATCCTATGGAGGATAAATCATCATGGTTATGGAAGAGTTGTGTTTCATTATTCCATTTCTCCATTATTGGAAAGAGTCCCCACTTCTCCCCCTATCTTGAATCTTGGAAATGACTCATTGTCTATGTAAACCCTTGGGTAGTATTGGGCATTATATTAATTTTGTCTTTTATTGAGAAATGTGGTGATTTCTCCCTTTGTGTGTGCTACCTGAATTTTTTTGAGGGCCTCCTAGCTTGGGGTTGAGCTTGTGAGGAAGCCCAACAGTTGGAAGCTGAGAGACCTCCATTGACCTTGTTTTGTGTAAGTGTATTTGTAGGTTATGAAGAATAAAAATAAAAGAGAGTTCTAGTTTCCAATTGGAGTAGTTGTCTTGTAGCCCACTCTTGAGTACTTGAGTTGTGAAAATGTCTATTGTTGAAGAAAATGATTTGTGTTGTTAGAAATATTTCCCCTACTTCTTGTAAAGGTGAAAAGATCAATCTTAGTGGGTTCATCTTCCTTGTAAGAAACTCTTAAAGTACCACTCTTGCATATATTCACTTAGGTGGGAATGGTCTTCTTGTATATATCGTTGCAAAAAAAGGGGATATATTTTCACAATCAATGTTCTATATTTTGAAATGATAGCCTTAAGCTTTTGTATAGTAGGCAAAAAGATATTGCTCGTAGTGATTCTATCTCATTATATGTGTAACGTGTTTTCTATGTTACATTTAATAACATGGTGCAAAATAAGTATGCATATACTTAAAACTATTTACATTCTAAATAATAGGTATTTCCTATATGTTTTCTAAAAAGGAATTAAACCTATGTATTTTTTAGATATTTTATTGGGCTTAAAAAAACTTTTGTTGGAATAGATAAGAGAAATGATTACATAAGTGCCTATCTATATTATTATACCTTGTTAAAATGCTTGTATGAAAATATGAGTAAATATTAAATCTATTTCTCATTTTATTACTTAGCTTTTTGAATATTAATTGGAAGAGAAATAAAAAGTATTATACTTTTCTTAATACATTCAATGAGAAAGATAAATAAACATAAATATAATATTCATATATATATATATATATAATGTATTAAAGGGTCGATTGTTAAAATGATTTAAATTTATTTTGTAAGAACCAAGTAAACAAAAGGTCTGAATAAGAAATTTGTTAAATTTTTTGTTGCCAGTCATAAGGTTTTGGCCACCCATGGTCACGTGACTTGTTATAGCCAGTGGCAGTAGAGAGGGGAACCCCCACTCACCATAGGACCATGGGCATGTGGGGCTTGGCGGATCCACCTCCATGGGGGTTGTAGCCTTGTCTATGCCACAAGCCCCATAACATAGGCCACGACACCACAAGTGCCACACCCAACACCCTTTATTTTTTTGTGTTTTTTATTTATTTAAAATCTAAAAAAAACTAAGTCTATTTTCAAACGAATCTTACCTCCTTTGGGTATATCATTTTGTTTTGTAAGAAAGTTGTTTCCAAGGGACATCTCCCATATATTGAACATTTCAAAAACATCCCTTAGATAAAGGGTTTATATAGATTCAAAGATAAATTTTATGAGGATTGCAAAAAAACTAATCTTTTATTTATTTCCTCTAGCTACTCCTACTACTCCACAGTGAGAAGGTCCAAGTGTCTTTCGAGAAAGCTCTCATATTCTTCAAATTTTTTGAAACAACAATCCTTTTTTGAACAACTCCAAAACACTCCCTCAAAGTTGCATTGTTCTTCAAGTCCTGAACTCTTCAAAACGTAACACATCTAAAATCGTGGATGAGTTAGCTCTGACATAGCACATGGGCCCTCTCCTTGCTTCCAGAAACCTCCAAATCAATATTTCTCTCATGGAAAAATCCAATCAAGTAGGCGTTAGACCCAGGGGTTGTCCTAAATTCACTTGGGAGAAGGACCTCATGAAGAGTGACAGGCATGATCAGGGGTTTGTTGTTGTTTTGGATTTATCTTGTTCTTTCTATGGCAGTTGTTGTTGAGATGACTATATGACCCGAAGGATAACTTGTGGTTTTCCTCCTATTGGGGTTTTTGAGATTCCAATGCCTAGATGGATCTTGATTTGCTTCATTTATGCTTCTAGTACATTGTAGTCTAGCCTCGGATGCTTGTATGTGTTGTTGAATCTGTTGTTCTTATTCTATAACCTTGATGAAGTGTTATTGTTCTTGTGTGAGTTGTGGCCTTGGGTTTAACTCTTTGTTCTCCTCAAGGACTTCCCTCACCCACTCACCTCTGATTCTAAGGCACATTCGAGTGCTTGAATAGAAAGAGTGAATTTGAGTTGACCTAGAGTTGACTCTTTGACTAAGTGGTGTTAAATAAGGTTTTTCTAGTTGTTTTCTTGAGTTGGTTGACCTTGTGAGGTGTTTTGACTTGTGTTGAGTTGGTTGACTCCATGATGAAATTGAGGGTTTGTGTAAACTCATTTTGCTTTTTTTTTGTTATTTGCTAATGTTTTTATATTTTGTGGGTTATTGTATGAAATGCAAACAACTTTTTGTTCTTTTCACCAATTTTTGAAATAAAATGAACTAATTAAACTAGGAATTAAAATATGAATGCAATCTACAATGAAATTACCTAATGCAATTATTCTATATTTTTGTATTTTTTGAGATCAGTTTTGGGATACTCTAAGAATTGAAAAATGCTTGAAATGAAACTAATCTAAAATTGCAATTAAACTACTCAAAATGAGCTAATCTAAACAATCTAAATTAACCTCTCAAGGAATTTGCAATCAGAAGATTACTATTCCAAGAGCAAGATTGATTATCTAATTACTACTAAAAAGTATGAAAAACTAGGAATATCAGACGCATGACCCTCCACTACCCTCAGGAATCCCTAAGTATGGCAACCTCCTTGTCCTCCTACAGTAGTGGGGTCATCCTCTTAGAAGCAAGTGGGATGGAGAAGCAAATGAAAGAGATTTGAAAGTTTTGAATGAACTCAATTGAGATGTAAGAGCACTATGGCTTGATAAATGGTGAGTGTAACTATAACGCCCCACCATGAACACCTTAGAGAACAACACATCTATGCTAAACAAAATAGGATATTTTTTTTTAATCGATAGAAATATCAAAGTAATGTTTAACATATCTATACACATCATTAAACTAACCACTTGTCCTCTAAGGTTCCATGGTTGCATTACTTGACAAATCAATTAGCATTATCTAACATACATCATCAACTAACATCAGTGGATCATTCTAAATCTATTGCATTAAATGAGTAAACATTTGATCTCGATATCATGAGATCAAATAAATAAACAACATGATTAGGATTACATGTGCATATACAAATTCCTATACATATGAGTACATCATTTCATTTCTTACATTATCACCTTTCTGAATACATACATTATGGTTGGAATGATACACAAGGCTAGTACATGAGTATACATAACTGTTGGCAAGAGACACTGCTAGGTATGATAGATGTTGTCATTGATGGCAACTAAGATCATCCTAATCATCTGCATAATAGAATCTATTCATACTGGAAGTCAGATTCAGAATGTGTCTAAGTCCGTGCAGTCAGGAACAGAACAGGTGACAGGGTTTGGTATTTTGGTCCGAATCTCTTCGGTGGGAAGTCATGATTAGCTGCAGATCTAGGGGAGTCATATGCATTGTCAAGATAGTCTAACTCTAGATTTTTGTCCTCTATTGATGAAGGATTCAAAAGATATTAGCCTCTGAGTACCAGATTCCAGTTTGTTAGAACAGACAAAAGAAGAATAGGCTGACCTTATAGAAGATCTTGATTCTGGATGTATGGAAGTTGTTTATTGGAAAAATGGTGATGATAAGTGATAGTGGCCAACATGAGTGATGATTATCAAGAGCAAGTTTTGGTCTGCACCTTAAGTCATGCATAGATCTAGCTGACAGAGAAAAGCATTCATAAAAGTTCTAAGTGTTGTTGAAGTCGACTGATAGAATGATTGTAGATCATATTGTGGATATATATAGCTGATGGAATTGGGTGACTAAGTGTGTGTGATGTCTGCGAAGAAGGTGTATGTGAGAAGAGCAGAAATCCAAAGTGTGAATGAAGGTAGAATAGTAAGAAGAGCAGATCAAAGATGAAATGTGTAAGATCAGTTTTTGTACTTAACTGAAACTAAAACTCTTACATGAGTAGATGCTATTAATCAGTTTAGATCTCTATTATTCTATTGTAATATTTCCATAGGAAGTGAGCCTCCATTTGAGTAGTGAGCTCTGGGCAGTGAGCCCGAATGCATGTGCATTCCCATTTGTAAAAATACTTTTAACAGAGTATTATTTTTTGTGGGTTAACCCCCACCATGGTTTTCCCTTAACTGGGTTTCCACGTCAAAATCTTGGTGTCGAATGTGTTATTTAAGTTTTTTGTTCATATGTTATTGATTAATGCTGAAATGTTAATATCATTAAATTGATTATAAAAGCTAAAGGAAGATTGAAAGTAGAAAAGAAGAAAATGTGTGACAATTGATTCACCCCCCCTCTTAGTTGTCCGGACCTATATCAACAATTGGTATTAGAGCAAGGTTCCTTTGGAAAAGTTTAACAACTTAAGGAAGATCTAGGAAGGTAGTAAAATGAATGAATATAATCTTCAAGGACAACTTAATCTCACCCTAGATGATCTTGAGCAGTCTAAGGCAAAAGTCTAAGAACTGCAAGATAATCTCAAAAAGGCTGAAGACTTCATTGAGATCTTAAAAGAAAAATTGAGAAAATCCAATGCAAAAGGAAAGGAACAACCTCATCAACTGGAAGACAAGGCCCTAATAGAAAAGACAAAAGAATGTGAAAAGTTAGCTAAATAAGTTGTTGTCCTAAAACATGAGATGGAAACTGGGGTGATGAGACTAACCAAGGAAATTGAAGATAGGAAGAAAATTAAAGAAGACATGAAGCAAAATCTGAAAGAAAGAACTGAAGAATGTTGCAGATTGGATGGAATAGCTGGTCTCCTAGAATCTAATCTACAAGAATGTAGAAACAATGAGAGAGAACTTGAGAGACAAATTATCACTCTCAGACATGACCTAGAAATTGTAAATGAGTATAAGGAGAAGTTCAAAATAAGCTCAGCTAAACTTGAAGCACTAATTGAAGAACAGAAAAAGGATAATGACAAGCGTAATCTTAAATATGAGAAAGGTGAAAGCTTCAAATCTGGACAAAGGAATTTCCAACCAAGGAATAAAAGGAACAAAACTAGAAAACCTTTGATAAGACAGCCTAATGCTCAAAGATATCCATCATTTAATGGAAATTACTTCAATTGAAATAAATTTGGTCACAGAGCTATTTAGTGCAGAAGTAGAGCAAATCAGAATGGTCCATCCTTCTTTGGTCAATGCTTCAAATGTAAGAGGTATGGTCACAAATCTAATGAATGTAGAAGTATGACAATGAATAACTCATGGAAATTCCTTCAATGGCTACTACTTTGCTTGTAATGGATTTGGACACATGGCTAATTAGAGAAAATCAAGAGGAAATCAAGTGTGCTTTAACTGCAACAAATCTGGTCATATTGCAAGATTCTATAGAGATAGGAACAATGGAAGAAGAGGTCTGGTAAACAAAAAATTGGATAAGCAGAAACAAGACAAGAGACAAAAATAAAATTGATGTGAATGAGATATGGAGTGAAATGAACAAGATTTGGATAAAGAAAGATACAATAAACAATAGTGATGCGTCCGCACCGGAATCTGGTGTTGACAATTCCTTCGGGAATTAAGTTAGAAGCTCTAGCTCAGGGGGAGCTGCATAGAACATCAAATTCCCCCAGTCAGTAAGTGGGTGCCTGAGTCTGGCACAATAAAATAGAATGCTCTGAGTTGGACCAGAACCTTTGGAAGGATTTCTAAAAGAAAATATGTTGATATGGAATCTTCTAGAGTGATACATTAAGAACTGTCAAAAATAATGTAACCGAATATAATTAGGGAAACGCATTTATTACAAAGGCAAATTAGGTAATGCAAAGATTTAAACTTGGTCACTCATTTGAATCACCTTGCATTCAAAGAAAACAAGAAGAAGAGCATTTGAGCTATAAATCTAGAGACTGAGGCAGAGAGCGAATTCAACTGACAATTGATCAACCCTGACCCCACGAAAGAAAAAGGTACCTCTCTCTAAAGCTTTGAATCTAAAATCTGTTGAGATGGCTACTCCTCATGTTATTGACATTAATGAAAGGCCTCAACCCAAATTTAAGAAGCATCCTCACAAATCAATTGAAGTCAACCCGTTAGGTGCTTTCTCAAGTGCTCTGTATGGTGTGTTGCATGTAGAAGACATTAGGGTTTGCATTCATGCAAATAAAGATGAGTTTGGAGATTCAAGGTATGTAGACTTGTTTAAGAAACAAATCAAGGATGAAAATTATGAACTTAAACCCAAGTATAAGGCACTATAGGATAAACAATTTATTCAGATTAAGGGGTTTCTAACATTTGATGAAGATGAATGGGTCTGATACGTCTTGAGTCGGATGCATGATGAATTCATTTGGTTGTTAAAACCATTCAAGATTACCAAAGATTCTATTAGAAATGTAATTGGTTTAAACTCAATCAGAGGATTGCCCATGCTGAAAGTTGTGAAAAAATAGACAGTAACTGATGCTACCAGAGCTAAGTTTGACAAAGGGGCAATGACCATTAATGATATTATAGAACCGGATGTCAAATTCGCCTCCATGGTGATTGGGTACAAGATTTACCACTTGAGCAGAGAAAATTCTATTTCTGGAACATCCATATATGCTGCATACAAGATGCTAAAGGAAAATGTTGATTATGACTTGTGTGAACTGCTACAGAATCAACTGATTAAAAATTTAAACAAGATCAAAAAGGATAAGAAAAACACTTTCAAGTATGGTACATTGATTCTATGTCTATTCTTTTACTTTATGAATGAGGTACCTGGGGTAAAAGGTGTGCACTGTACTAAGGATGAGCCAATTGCCATTCATATCAAAAATCATCTTCACAACATTGGTGATTTCAATGCTTAGAAAATTACAATATGGGGTTACTTCAAGAATTTTCAGAGTATGATTCACTCAAGGGAAAGAATCCCTAATTGAATTATTGACAAATACAAAAATGAAATATGCTTCATGGTTGATACTAATGAGTGTTTAATGGAAGCAGTGGAACCTAGAACTATTTGGATCATGCCCATGGGGTATGAAGTAGATGAAAGGATCTTGGATATGTATGCTCAACATCTGCTAAGAAAGCCCAAAGATACAATGGTTGAAAGATTTGGAACTTATGAGGAGTTGAGTTTAAAGTTTCATACTAAGCTCAGAGAACCTAAAACCAATAGGAGAGTAAGAAAAGAAGTTGAGCAGTTAGCTAAAAATCTTGGCCTAACTAAGGAAGCTATGAAGAAATTCAGAGAAAGAACAGAGAAGGATGATAAAGAGAAACAAGATAAGAAACAAACAAGTGATCTAGTGGAATTCTCTTCCACTTCAAGAATTACTAGAAGCTCTGCTATTGCCTCTTCTCCTTCCAAGACTACAAAACCAGAATCAAAATCTTCTGGAAAATGGGAGAGAAGGAAGAAAACAAAGCAGCCCAGACCTATGAAAGCGTAAGAGAAGAAGAAGAAGATACAGATTTAGACATTGAAATCAAGGAAATTAAGGCCACCAGAACAAAAGCTACAAAAGTAACCAAAGAAAAGTCCCTTGGAAGCAAAAGGGCTAGTAAAAGGCAAAAGATAGAAGCATATGAGGAATATGTTGAGAAGCCCACACTTTCCCTAGAGGATGTGATAAAGTCAGTCATAGTAGATGGTAATCTAAAACCTATAATTGAGTTCTATGATGATTACAGTGATGTAGATAAAAGGGTGTTGGAGGAAGCAACTGTCAGATATCTCAACATCTACAACAAGGCACTTATTGAGATAACTTCTGAGTTGCCACAAACTCTGGCAAATATTTTGGAATTAAGAAAATAAAATGCCTAGAGCAAGGACATGGAAATCAAAGAACATGAGCTAATAAATTTGTGTCCTCAGATTTCACCTAATCAAAGAGATATGATATTCAAGGAAGTCAAAGATGACTTTAGAAGCAAAAGGAGAATGAACAAAATCATGCTTGGAGAAACCAGTGAAATCGTTAAAGAAACTCAAGAAATTCTTTTGAAAGCATTGGAGAAGCACAATTTTCCTATAGTCAGAAGAAGTTCTGGATGGTGAAGAAGAGAACATCTTTGAGCAGCAATCTTAGTTGGGTGAAGCCTCTGTTCCAAAAGTAGAACAAGCAAATCAAAAGGATACAGAATGTTGGATAAAGTAGTTGATGCAAGAGATACTCCCAATCCATCTGATACGTCAGGGAAAGAGGATAATATTACTACTTCACAGAGCCCTCCAGATTAGGTAGTAAGTGATGAACAAACAGGAAAAAGTTCCTCTACAGAGAACACAGAAAAAGATAGAACAGAGATAGAGGAAGAAAGAGAAAAGAAAGATAAAACAAAAGAAGATTGTGCAAATGTTGAATCACCTAAAGCAGATACTGAGAAATCAGGAGATCAAAAGGATGGTTCTGAAATGGCTACAAGAGACACTTTAGATGCAGTGAAAAGTCTTCTTGAAAAAGAAATGATAGAACTTGATGAGCCTGAGCTACTCCAAGGTCTAGCCAATCCAAATGCTCTCTCTCTAATTCAATTGATGAAAATAACATCATTCACCCAAGTAAAAGCTAGAGAAAAGATGTTAAAGTCCCACATGGAGGACAATGAGCTACTGGGGCTTGCAACCAGAATTTTGGAGAAATTAATGCCAACCTATCAGAAGAATCAAAATGATTCCCCCTCTAGACATCTAAAAAATCTTGTAAGTTTAGTAAACTCACATTTTGAGTCTTTTGAAAAGTCTGCGGAGGCAAAAGTTCAAAAAGAATTCTTAGATAACAAATTTTGTGAAATAAAAAACCTGATAGGAAATGATAAAAGAATACTAGGTATTAGCATAAAAAGTATTCAGAATGCTCTAAATGATGGAAGTTATATCTACAAATTATGTCTATCATGGCCCAAACTTAATGAGGATATTAAGAAAAAGATAAAGGAGCAAGAACAAAAATTGTCAAATCTCTCTCAAAATTTTCATCCTCTAACAGTTTCACCTATAAGTCAAGAATGTCAAGTAATTAGGCTGACAGATGAAATAAAGAGGCTTGTTAAAGAAAAGGGTAACATTATGAAGAGAATATGTGAGCTCTGGGGATTAATTGCTCCTAAGTTAGAGACAATGTATAATTCCCTATCTGAAGCTCAAAGTGTAGCTCAGACTAGTGATCTAGCAGATTTGTCAAAGGCAGAAGCATATTCATTTTTACTAAGTGGGCACATCTCCATTTTGGATGGAATGAAGAGTACTTGGGCCTTTGAACTTGTGTAAATAAAAATCAACTTTCCAGACATTCTCAAGTTCATGTAAATAAGACTCAATAATCATTTGTACATATGTGGCATTGATTTTGGACAATTTTTGCTTGCAGACCCCACCCTTTGCCATTAATGTCAAAGGGGGAGTGAAGGGTAGTGAAAAATTAGGTATTCAAAAAAGGGGGAGCAATGGATTAAGTAAACTACACGAGTGTACATACAAAAGGGGGGTTGCACAAGACACTTAGTCATTTTTCACTAAGTGTTTCCATCAATCCCAAAGGGGGAGATTGTTGGCAAGAGACACTACTAGGTATGGTGATGTTGTCATTGATGGCAACTAAGATCATCTTAATCATCCGCATAACACAATATGTTCATATTGGAAGTCAAATTTAGAATGTGTCTAAGTCCAGGAAGTCAGGAACATAACAGGTGACAGGGTCTAATATTTTGGTTTGGATCTCTCTAGTGGGAAGTCATGATTATTTGCAGATCTAGAAGAGTCATATGCATTGTCAAGATAGTCTAACTATAGATTTTTGTCATCTGATGATGAAGAATTCAAAAGATATTATCCTCTGAGTACCGGGTTCCAGTTTGTCAGAACAGATAGAAAAATAACAGGCCGACCTTGTAGAAGATCTTGATTTCGGATGTATGGAAGTTGTTTATTGGACAAATGGTGATGATCAATGATAGTGGATGACATGAGTGATGATTATCAAGAGCAAGTTTTGGCATGCACCTTAAGTCATGCATAGATCTAGCCAACAAAGTAGAGCATTCATAAAAGTTCTAAGTGTTGTTGAAGCTGACTGATAAAATGATTTTAGATCATATTGTAGATATATATAGCTGATGGAATTAGGTGACTAAGTGCGTGTGGGTATGTAAAGAAGGTGTATGTGATAAGAGCAGAAATCCAAAGTGTGAATGAAGGCAGAACAGTAAGGAGCAAATCAAAGATGAAATGTGTAAGATCATTTTTTATACTTAACTAGAACTAAAACACTTGCATGAGTAGATGCTATTAATTAGTTTAGATCTTTGTTATTCTATTGTAATATTTCCATAGGCAGTGAACCCGAATGCATGTACATTCCCATTTGTAAAAATACTTTTAACAGAGTATTAGTTTTTGTGGGTTAACCCCCACCGTGGTTTTTCCCTTAACTAGGTTTCCACATCAAAATTTTGGTGTCAAATGTGTTATTTAAGTTTTATGTTCATATGTTATTGATTGATGCTAAAATGTTTATATCATTAAATTGATTATAAAAGCTAAAGGAAGATTGAAAGTAGAAAAGAAGAAAATGTGTGACAACTGATTCACCCCCCACTCTTAGTTGTCTTAACCTATATCAACAATAACTATCTCCTTGAACTAGTACAAGATCTGATGTCTGATACAGAAGATACATCCTCCTCGCACACAAACATCGACAAGGGAAAAACCAATGGAAATAAGGCACATCCACCTGACCATGTGGAACCCTGAGGTCCACCCCCCATGCTAGGAGTTAACATAAGGTCCCACTACAAAAGACAGTCAGGTAGACAATAGACTATAAGTAACAAGGACAACACTTGACTTCAACAACACAAGTCAATATCACAAACAAATCAACAACACTTCTAGAGGCAACACATACGAATGGGGAGAGCACAATTAGGGAATGCTAGACTACAGTAGGAAGAGTGTCATCGCATGGTCCTGACATGGGTTACACTGGCAGTCTCTCACTAGACACCAGCCCCCATCTATGGTTACCCTGGTAGTCTCTCTCTAGACACCGCCCCATAGGGTGACACATGCAGAATCAACATTCCTTTCATGAAGACAAGGAAGTTGATTTTGCCAACCAGGCCTTCTCATCTCATCCTTAGTCTAAACTAGCACTACAAGCATGAGTGAGGAATCCAATTATCTTGTTTAGTGTGAAATCTACCCTTTCCCCATAATTCTTTTTAGGTTATCACTTGTTTACCAACTTTAAATGGGTTACCCTAGCAGCCACTTTGGGCGTTGGCCCCACATTGAAAGCCATTCCCCTACCTACATCTAGAAACCCTAACCAACAAGCAAGACATGATAACAACAATATATTAGAGAAATGCAAGGAATTAACCTTCTTGCATGCTAAAGCATAATCATAAGAGCACAACTCATAATCCATTGCCCATAGCAATACATAAACATTTCTCCATTACGATACCCGATGTCTCCCCATTTACAAAACCTAACATGATACCCAAAGCAAGATGGATAAAAATAAATGAACAACACTATACTTGAAAACAAATCATTTTATCCTATGCCTCTAGAATGACACCCTAACAACTTGCACAGTGAATCCCATTACAACCAATGATCCTATTACGACCAGTGAACCAACTTACATAATTTTATTTATATTTTATAATTAAATTTACAACAAATCAATTAACCAAGAACAAAACTTACAAGTCAAATCTCAAACACATTGTTTACTAATCTAATTTTCAACCCTTAATCAATTTTAAACTTGACAATTCCATTACAAGAAATTGTAGTAAAAACCAATATTAAATTCATCTATATTAGTTTATAACCATGTCTATTTCCATATATATATATATATATATATATATATATATATATATATATATATATATATATATATATATATATATATATATATATATATATATATATATATATATTTGTGTGTACTTTTATATATATCGATTATTAGTTTATAACCATGTCTATTTCCATATATATATATATATATATATATATATATATATATATATATATATTTGTGTGTACTTTTATATATATCGATTAAAAAGATACTTACGAGACTATCCGTCGTATATATATATATATATATATATATATATATATATATATATATATATATATATATATATATATATATTTGTGTGTGTGTACTTTTATATATATATCGATTAAAAAGATACTTACGAGACTATCCGTCGTATAGTTTATGCAATTTTTGATTAAACTTTTACCCATACATTTCCCATACAGCTTGGGGTTGACAACTGTTACTTTTGAAATAATAATAATAATAATAATAATAATGTCTTGGATCATTAGATAATAAATATTTTTCATCCAAGAGAAGTAAATTTGTTATTGTTATTTACATCAGGCCTGGATTTGACAGTCAACCCTGACTATCAATTAATTTCTTTTTATATGATAGTTATCTATTCAATAGTGCCTTTAAAATACTATGACCTACATTAGCATAAGTAAATTATATAAAAAACCAAATATACATATCATCATAATCCGATATAAATTTTGACAAATTGTTCAAAATCTCTTCTTCATATGATACAGTCCTTTTAAAATTTCAATTGTATTTTACAGCTAAAATGTCTAATTACAGCCATAATAAATTTTCTGTCAAAAGTATATCTTTCTGTAATAGCACTAAAAAATTTTATTGATTGACAAAACTAATTTTTGAACATATTATATGAGCTATTCATTTCAAGATGTAAAATAGCCCATAGGGATAAACGTTGCAGTCGTTCCCTAATGGGCATCTACTTGCAAAGGCATTTCATTTAAAATTGACTAAATTTTGAATTTTAAAGTCCACTAAGTACAAGTAATAAAATTTCTTAAGGTATTGATATACTTAAACTTATCCTAAAATAAGACGCATAAATGGAATACATTCCTCATTTCAAGATACTCACAAAATGGACTTGTTGTAAAGGCTTTTGAAACTTTCAAATAAATGTAATTGGCAGGTTTACAACCAGATCGCAAGCCTTGCTAGCATCTTATCCAGCCTGTGTGAAAATGGAAGATTTGGAGTAGCAAATGGATTTGAAAGTAAATCATGAGAATGATTTAACAAACAATTGACTACTGGAATTTGCTTCACCCAATCATTTGATATTTGAATCTATTAAGGAATTCACATTAATTAGAAACCTATTTGGAGGATCTGCTAATCGTAAGAGTCATGCTCTCAATCAGACGCATAAATAGATTAATTCCATGGCTTCAGAACAATGATTAAGGAGAAGACACACACAGAAAATGATGTAGGCTGATATAATGATCTGAAAATGCTCTTTGACAAATATTCTTCAAATTCTCTCTAATGATTCTGGCAGAAAGTAAGCATCATACCGTGGTTTTAAAGAATGAATGAAGGTCTTTAAACACTTTCAAGAAAAAACAACGAGCAATAACAACTATTCTACAAACTTATCACCTCATTCTAGTTGGAGTGCGCAGCCATAGGAAACTAATGGCTAAGAGTTGTGCACACTATGATCACATTTAAAAAAAAAAACTAATTGCATTACACCTACAACAAACATTAGATGTGCAAGTTGACTTGAGGACACCCTAACTTTGACATTGAGATAGTTGCTAATCTATGCTGGATGAATCAATGAGATTCTCTTGGTGACTCCAGATCACATCTAAATATTGGCTTAGATGCTCTTCTCTCAATGTCTATGCAAAAAGAGCAAGAGTGGTGAGGTTTAAATGGCCAAGAGATTTATGAAAGATAGAGGAATTAAAACAATCCCTGGGTATAGTTGGATTCACAGCCATAAAATTGTATACGCTAGCCATAGAGGAGGTAGATCACACCCATAGACAAAGGAGTTCTTTGCAAAGTTAGAAGGAAATCAGATCGCATTTATGGACATAGGGAATCTATGCATCGTTGTAGAGAAACAATGATTGCAGGATATGCACAAAATGGATCTGTAAAAAAAAAGTTTTAGAAAACTTCCAAGCAAAGGCGATTGACAGATTTTATATAAAATGCAATTGGAATGGGTATTGACATCCATCGTGGCATAAAGAATAGAGGAATCCATCAGATGTGGTCATTGTAATTGCATTAGTAAACATGAATGCAAAATAGGAAAATAAAAACAAATCCTATGGACTATTTGTTAAATCACCTCAGAGATGAGATCTTTTGGAATGCAATGAATGCAGGATAAATACGAAATGGATTTGATCATACATCAGAGACTCAACAAATCATTCAACGGGAAGAATGAATCATCCATTTTCATCACAGGTAGATTCAAGGATCAGAGAAAGAATTTAAAAGAAATAGTGGAACGTAGATTCCCATGCTTGTCTGACTGAAGATTGAAATTGCTCCTCAAATCTAACCAGCCATCTCTCCTCCACCCCCAAAACCTACAATTTACTCCTCTCCCAAATCTCCCAAAAACCTCCCCTTTCTTCCTAAGCCTTCCTCCACCTTAGTAGGGCCTCGACACATGATCCAATGCCAACTCCCCTCGTGAAAACAATCCATTTGCAATTTTATTAAATTTTGTAAAACTATAATGTACTTTACAACCATTAAATTCTATTTCATTTATTTTAATATCTACTATACATATATATGTATTTATTTTATTATATATTATAATTTATTTATAACTTTATTTTATTATTATTATTTTTGTATTAATTTTATCAATTATAAACCAATTAAATTGTTTATAGTTGATAAACAACTCATAATAATTTTTTTTAAAATTTATTTACATTCAATTACTTATTTGCTTTAATTTATCAAATATGTCCACTTGACTTAATAGTTTTATTTTAATGCAACATAAACTAGATCATTAATCAAATGATTACAACCTATTTAATCTAATGTGTAGCAATACCTAAGTGCTTTACAAAATCGATAAGCAAGACCATAACAACGGAGACAAACTGTCATACCATACTGACGAAACTAACTAAGTACAAACTAAATATTCATCATTTTCAAGGATGATGAAAACTAGGGAAGCCTCATGTTAACTCCGTTCAACCAATCTCCATTAGATAGGGCATGCTTTGACCTATTAATTCAGGTGGAGTCAATGTCTGGTACCTGCATCCTACAGCAAATCGCACAGTCAACCATGAAAATATATATCATCATACAGTCATACAGTGAATGGAAGTCACAGTGTGGTAGGGTACTCAAACATGAGTAATATGACACTATTATGTTCACATAAACACATCAACAAGTAACTACATTATGCATAACAAATATCCACTGAATAATCAAGATGGCACAATCAGTTACATACGATCTTATACAAGCATTCATCAATAGTAACATCATAGCCATGATTAGATCAAACATAAATTTATGAATTAAATTAATCCACCATGCATCTAATATGTCCATACAACTATGAAAACACAAAATACCAATAGTTAAAACATCAACAAATGTCATCATAGCTGTAGGTCTATCATCAACTAGGTATCGTCATAACAGAGAATCCACTATCAAACATAATACCATAATGTCCAGTCCTACTAGGATAGCCATCAGTCTGACAGAAGCAAGGTGAGGGGCACTACATCCTCCCCCCTAGGATCAGGCTTACTCCTAGAAGCCTACAAACAAGTATGGATATAACTCTCGCATATGGGTTGCATCCTCCCAAGTAGCTAAAGCCTCATCATTAGGATCCCACTGGACCCTTACCTGCTCCATGTCCTTGCCTTTGAGGGTGAGTCTCCTATGCTACAAATAACCTACAAGATCCAAAGTCAGCTGCCCATCCTCTACCTATAAAGCATTCCAGTCACATACATGAGAAATATCTAGGTAATATGGCCTAAGGATGGAAACATGAAATACATCATAGATATGTGAAAGATTGGGCAGCAAAGCAAGACAGTACAATAGCACCGATCCTCTCCAAGACCTCGAATGGCCCTACAAAGTGTGGTGCAAGCTTAGAGCCTTTTCCCTAACGGATCGGACTCTTTCGTGGATGCACTCAGAAGAACACCCAGTCTCCAACCGAGAACTGACGATTAACCCCATGAGCATTTACATATTTCTTCTGCCTATCTTGCGCTACCACCAAATGCTCTCTAATATGATCAACTTGTTGCTCCATCTCTCAGAGCATCTCCGGTCCTAGGAGAATTATGTCCTCAAGACGATCCCAACTCAGTGGGGTTTGACAAGGATGAACATACAAAGCCTAAAAATGAGACATACCAATCAAACTATCTGTTAGGTCTTAAAAATACAGGTTGCAAATCCTAAGAGGATGCAAGCTCTATGCTTAGATTTGCACCATTTTTGAACTAACGCAACGGAGTTAAGATTTAGGGTTTGATGACTCCCTGCACTTTAGGCACTGTTATACCTAGGTGGGTGAACCTTGAAAATTAAAGCAGATAGAGTGTAAGTGTTTTGACTAAGTTAAAGGATCTACCTACAGTGGCAAATGGTGTAGAATAGATGAAAGCTTGCTAACTAATTCTATATCTAATATCTGATGGATGATTGGTATAAATTGTGTAAGCAATATCAAGGTAAATCTTACAACTATGCTTGACTAATGAATGTCTTTTGGATAAAACTAAATGATGAATTGAAATAAGACCAGTGCCTTGTTGGGTAAACAGAGTCAAATGAAAGACAAAGACCAGTGGCTTATATTGGGTGATAACTCTAACTGTTTGGCACAATACTTTGTTTTATAACTTGTATAAACATGCAGGGAAATGATTGTCAAAATCTTCTTAATAATCCAACTGACAAAATCAGATTTCTTATTATTCACCAGAAGGAAATTTAATCCTTTCTTGAAGGAACCAATTAAATGAAATATACAAGAATAACAGATAATATCAACTTGGAGACAGGATGACAATCCTAATTATATGGTTCTTCTTAATAATCCAAATCAACACTTCCAAATTACTGTGACTGACCAGAAGGATTTTAATTCCTTTTTAAGGAAACCAATTAATCAAATCACACAAATACACCAAATGTGCATTGACAAATTAAATATATATTTGATATATCAATTTGAATAATAGGGAAATATTAAACTGGAGACAACCAAATAACTAAATAACTTCAACAAACAATTGATGCTAGTATTAGTCACAAAATCAGAGATCTTCTATTAACTTCTTAAATGTAATACTTGCAACATGGTCTTTTAAAATATTGTAAACTTCCTACTGCTGATGATATTTCAGCATCATATGTTCAACTTATATAGAAATATTTATGAAGAGACATAACTCTTCAAAATATCTTTTGGGAATTAACAAGATTAATATAACAACAATAAAGATAATGATGCTAAGCTCTACTCAGCCATAGGTATATCTGAGCAATGTGATCCAAGTACTTTTGGCTGAAATGTGTATCAATAAACTCAATGGCATTTCTCATGATCACGTCCATCATTACCATCTTCTCCAGATGCTTGCAGGCTTCCCTAGATGCAGAGTCTTTGTCCTTGAGAGCTCTTAAGGCTTCATGCAATATCACTTGGCACTCTTTACTCCATTCATTTTTACTCCTCAGCTCTTTGTTGTTTCTGAACAACATGGGTACACCTGCTTTGGAAGCCTCAATACATTCTTTGGCATCATTTTTAAGTTGGTCATAATATTTCTAATGCTGCTCAATCAAGTCTTTTGCACTAGAAGTACCTATAGTGTCAGAAACATCTTGACTCTGTATCTCATCGAGTTTCTCCTGGAGCCTGTTGTTTAGCCTTTCGTGCTCTTGGATCACTTTATAGTTTTCAAAATAAACATCCCAAAATTTTTTCATCCAATGCATCATGTTAACATGCCTATTCTGGAGCATTGTTACAAGTGTGTCAATCTAGACCTGAGCTATTTGATCAACAGATGGTGATTAGGAGCTTTGTGAGATTTCCCCTTGAGTTAACCTTTTCACTGACCCTCTGAAGGTATTCTTAACAGTATCTTTCAAGAAATCATTTTCTTTTGTTAATCTTTCACAACTTAGTTTATATGCATCTTGTTCTTTGATCAGCATCTGAGCCTGTGTCTTATTTAACTTTGCAACATTCATGCCAATATCTGCAATAATCAAGGGATCAGTTTTCCCTACTTTCAAGGTCATAACACGCCCAAAAAAAAAATTTAGTATCTATAATGGTCGATTTCTTATGAGGAGGGTGCAAGGCCCATATCATGAGTGAGTTTTCATCATTGTTATATTTGGTACCCATGTACACCTCTGTGACACCCTCAGGAGTGAGCTTATACTTGTCATCAGTATTGTTCAAAAAACTATCAAACACTAGAGAAGAATTTATATCAAGACCATGAAATATCATGACGCCTACTTCTTTGAGCAGTTGTCTACCTTTACTAGGAGTCAAAGCTTCCAATTCATTGTCCACTGTAATTTTTAACATATCAATTAATTGTCTTTCATTGTTAGCCGCAACATCATCAATTGATTCCCTAATCTCTTTTCCCTTACATTTATACAAAAATGATTTAAACTCTTTAGAATGAATAAATTGATCATCTAAAATAAAAGAATCATATGCTAATTGTCTAGGATCCTCATCAGTAGGCCCCTCCTCATCATAATCTATATCAGGAGATTGATAGCATTGCATTTTTCATTTGGATATTCTAGTTTCCTATTGATGTGGCTCTTCTTCTTCTACAGATCCCTCATCACTAGAGGACAACAACTCTATCTCTGCAAGCTATCTCTTCTTCTCTTCTAGTTCTCTACTATGCTTCTCCATCACCAATCCAATCTTAGCTTCTTCCATATTCCTGATAATGTCATCATGTGGATACGGGACATGTGTATATCCACTAAGGTTTTGTTTTCTCCTAGCAAGATCAATGAAACCCTCAGGATCAAATCCTTTTCTTGCCTCTACACATCTCATGTTGTAATGCATCAATTTATCCATGATGAGACCATAACCCTCTTTAGACACCATAGTAAAATCCCCAAAGTACACAGTACTAGGCATGAAGGATTACTTTTCATAGGAGCTCAAGTTCATCACATTAGAGTAGTTCATTTGCCTAACTATCTCTAAGTAGGTAATTCTGTTAGGAATTGTCTTAGGCAATATAAATGGGGTGTCCTCAAAACCATAAATTCTGACCATGGTTGAATCCTCAAAACAATACCAATCTCCCCGGTTGTTGGTGACATTAGGAGGACCACCAAAATCTTTGGGTCTGAGAAAACTCTTTATTTCATTTGACAGTGAATATTCACAAGGATGATTGAAATATCTATACAACACTTTTACACAATATTCTTCAAAATGAATATAATTAGAATGGGCAAACCTGCTATCCCATATCCTCATCCACATTTGTACAGGTGACTTTTGTCTTCCAATTTCTCTATCTCTACCCTAAGTTGTGCAGACCTTCGGGCTTTAGGGGTTGATCCAGCCAATTGGTCAATTAAATCCTAATTTAGTATCTTGTCTTTTATTTTTTTGTCAGGGCTTTTGTCAATTGTTTGTTTCTTGGGCTTACTAGTTTCACCCAGTTGTTTTCTGCCCTTTCATTTCACTGGAGTCTCCATTACAAGTATGGATGGAAAATTCAAAATGTAGTCTATCACATAGAGGTTTTTCAGTATGTACTTGTTATGTGATGATTGAACTCCTCTATCCTTTCCTCCAAGTTCTCACTTATGTGCTCCTCTTAGACAACTCGTTTGAATCTAATTGCAATGATTTTGAATGGTTCTTCAAAGGATTTCTTCCTTGTCTGCAGTTAATTGTTCCAGTGTATTAATTTTTGTGATCCTTGTGAGATGTCACATCATCATAACTCCCTTCATCGATAGGATTTTTGTAATGTTAGGGTGTTCTAATATCTTCTTATGGCGCGAACATTTGCATGTGGATCAATCGTTGTGACCCTTCATTTGTCTCCTCGATGTCATCTTTTATTAAAACATATATAAGTTTGTATTGGCAAGATATTTTGAGGTCTACCTAATATAGAAATGGGCATGGCTATCATCGGCCTGACTTACTTTATCGCCATGGGAATAACATCTTACTCCGATATCTTAAGTGTCTCCGATATGAATATCGGCAAGAGTCTTATCGATAAGTGTGGCTACTAGCATCATCGGAACAACATACGATATCAGGATGACTTGATCCAAGCTATCCGATCTCAATTGTTTCCCTGATACTTTTCTTTTTATCCTTCATTGGAATGATCATTCACAATATGTCACGAACATCCTTCATCGTTGTGACCATCGGTTTGGCAAGACTTGTAAACTTTGTTCCAACTTGTTCACTTTCACTAATGGTTTTTATCCTCTATACATATTGGTGTGACTTAGGCCGAAACAATCCCTTTGGTTGCTGAGACATTAACATGTGAGAGACACTCTAATTCTTCACCCTGATGTGTATTTCTTTTTGATACGCCACTAGCTCTGTCCATTCATGGGTTGTTCAGCCAGATTCCCACCAAACTTTCTCATCGGTGTGATCTATAATGTCGGGGAAGTGTCTAGAGTATCCTCCGATACTATTTTCTTGGCTGATAGTCTTTACTGTTGATCAACTTGACGTGACTGGGATTTTTCTCTCTGATGAAAGGTCATCGGTGTCACTTTCTTCATTGGCGATTCCTAAAGTCTTCTCTCTAACCATTATTCTCATGCCGATACTCATTTTAGCCCGTCTCATATAGAGCATGGATCGGTATAAAGAAACTAAGGTCTTGCCGAAATTAAGGAACTAAGGCCCCTTATTGTATATAGTGTGATGGGTGAGACAAATGTTTGTGGTAAAGATCATGTGATCTTACAGAATTCATCCACTGCTATTATGATTTTGGGCACATGATTTTCTGATTTGGTTGGACATGGGGTGGGTAGGAATATAGGAAAATTTTGAAATTTTCCTATCCCAACAATGGCTTTGTCTAGGATGTATACCCCTTGCGAGTATAAAAAGAATTCAAATCTCTTGGGAAGTAGACCATTTTTTTTCTTTTTTATTTATTTATTTATTTATTTATTATTATTATTATTATTATTATTATTACTATTATTATTATTATTTTATGATCCTATACTACTATACATGGAGAAGTTTTTGTTATTGTTAAGAGATTCATAGGACTATCCATGTACTGGCAGATCCTAATCCCTTTTGATCATCCTAAACTATTGTGCATGGAATAAGAGTATTTCAAGAATTATTTAAGAGTTGTCCATGCATTGGCAACACTTATTTCTCTTTTGTGCATGATTTTGATATTTTCATGAAAAGAAAAGTTTTAGAAACTGCCCATGCACAGGTAGCTCCTGCTCTTCTCCAGACATATTTTGTAGGTAGTAAGAATCATCTCCCCCTTTACCAGTGAAAACAAAGGGGCCTAACCACAAGGCTTCAAACTTTCCATGCTTTCCCTTTTCTTGACATCTGGCATTCCACATCAATACCAAATCATTCATTTCAAATTTCTTGTCCTTGGCCTTTTTGCCAAAATGATATTTCACTTGTGATTGCAATTTGATGTTATGTTTTTGAGCCAGTCTCCTCGTCTCATCAAGTTTCGCAAGATGCTCTAATCTTTCCTCCATTGGTTCAGGAATGCTTAAATCCTCTTGAAGAACAAATTTATAAACTGGTAGCAGATTTTCTAATGGCATCCTTGCTTGTGTTCCATACACCAATTCAAAAGGAGTCTTCCAATTGCTCTCTTCATAGTAATTCTATCAGCCCACACAACCATTCTCAGCTTTGAATCCCATGCCTTCTTATTTCCCTCCAACATTCTCTTTATAATTTTTAGAATCAATTTTTGTTGCTAGATTCTACCTGCCCGTTTGCTTGTGGATGATAAGGGGCAGCATAGGACATAGTGATGCCATGTGTATTACAGAAATTTTTGAACTCATCAGACCTAAAACACATTCCATTGTTTGTAATCAACCTCACTAGAGTGCCAAATCTGAATATAATATTCTCCATCAAAAATTTGATCACCACCTTGCTTGTTGCTTGTTTAGTTGGGATTGCTTTCACCCATTTTGTGAAGTAATCTGTTGCCACTAAAATCCATTTGTGTCCTCCTCTTGACTTCTCTACAACTTCTCCTATGAATTCAATGCCCCACTGATAGAATGGAGCCTCCACCTGCATGGGTTTCAAGGGTAGTGCTCCCTGATATTTTAATTTTCCTAAAAAAATTCTGACATGCTTCACATTTTCTCGTGTAATGATATGAATCATTAAAAAATCTAGGCCAATAGTATCTAGCCCTTAGGATCTTCTGGGTTGTAGTCTTTGCTGAGAAATGCCCTCCACACATACCTTCATGTAACTCTTTCATGACATGTTTTGACTAATGTTCATCTAGGAATAGTAGTAGAATACCATCTCTATTCTTCCAGTAAAGATCTCCATCAATAAATACATATTTTGAGGCCTGTAATTTAAGTGTCCTTCTCTTGTTATCATCATACCCTTCAGGACATTTCATGTGCTTCAGATAATATATGATGTCAGTATACCATGGAGTATGCTCAATGCTAGAACTTGTGTTATTAACATCATTAGCACTACATATCTGAGAAGCCTCGAGAATATTTTCAGCCATTAATCTAGAAAGACCTTGTCCTCTCACTAGTTTGGTGATCTAGATTTCAATATTGAACTCCTGAATTCTATTGATCCATCTGCATCTTCTGCCTATAACCTTAGTTTGGACTAATACATCTTTTACTACAACATTAGGCGCATATGCTATTATTTCAGCTCCCACCAAGTATGGCCTAAAATCTTTAACTGCCTTCACCAATGCACATGCCTGTTTCTCAACTATGTCATATTTTAATTTTGCATTTTGAAGAGATTTACTAAAAAATGAAATGGGTTGTTCATGTTCTTCATCATTTTTCTACAATAGTACTGCTGCAACTATATCATATTAGGCAAATGAGAATAGTTGGAATGCCTTACTGAAATTAGGGGATATCAGAACTGGGGCTTCTTTGATTGCCTTCTTAATGGTGGCAAATGCCTCTACTATTTCTATTTTCGACTTCACTTCTGAACTCTTCTTCAACAATTTTTATATGGGAATAACAATTTCTCCAAAATTTGATATGAATCTCCTAACAAAGTTGATTTGGCCAAAGAATGACTGTATAGATTTTACAGTCTTAGGAATGGAAACTTGGTCAATGGATTTTACTCTTTTAGGATCTATTGTTACTCCATCTTTTGAGACTATATGACCAAGCAACTTGCCCTCTATTACTACGAAATGGCACTTCTTAGGATTCAATGAAATTCCATATTCTAAGGCTTTAATAAAAAAATGTTCTAAATGTGTACAATGATCCTCAACCCTTTTGGAATATGTTGTCATGTCATCCTAATATACTATCATGATTTTATTAATCAATTCTACAAAGGCCACATCCATCTCTCTTTGGAATGTTACTCCAGCATTCATGAGTCCAAATGGCATCCTTAAATATACATACATTCCCCATGGTGTGGTGAATGTAGTCTTATATTGTTCTGATTCTTTGACTTTCACCTGATTATATCCTGAGAAACCATCCATCATTGACAATAGTTCACACCCGGTAACTTTTTGCAGTATTGCTTCCATATTAGGAAGGGGATAGTTGTCCTTAAGAGAAGATTTGTTTAGATTCTTGAAGTCCACACATAATCTAATATCACCATTTTTCTTTCTGACAGGCACCAAATTAGAAACCCAAGAAGAATGCCTAATGGGTTTAATGATAGCTCCATCTCTTAATTTTGTGAGTTCTTCAAGCATCTTAGGGGCCAATGTAGGATTGATAGGCCTTTGTTTTTGCCTGAATGGTTTAGAATCTAGTTTTAATGGTATTTCATGCTAAAAAAGATCCTCCCTATATGCTTTCAAATCATCATATGATCATTCAAATACATCTCTATACTTCCTGAGTAAGTTGATGAGCATGCTCCTGATTTTGGGACTGAGATTCTTTCCAATGTATACATTCTTTAGGGTTGTCTGCGTCCCCAAATTAATCTCTTCAAGATCATTCTGTACTATTGGTGTGTCTTTCATTTTAAATTTATCACATCCATCAAATGCCTTTTCCAACGCTATGAGTCCCTTAGGTATTTTGTTTGTTTTTAGCTGAACTATCTCTTGACCAAAGAGAGTTTCTTTTCCATCATGTTCTTCCACAAATGCATTAAAATCAATCTCTTGGTTTTCATAATGATTAGTACAATGCATGAAGTTGATTATATCAGTATCATTATCAAACACTTGCCAGTTATGTACATTATCTGGGATAGTAGGTCTAGTTTTGAATTCAATCTCAGTAATACCTCCTAATGTGAAATCATCCCTTTTTAATGCAATATTTACTAGAAAATCTTCCATAATATTTTTTGATCTATCAATCCAGTTGATTGAGAAGGCATCAAACAACTCAATATCATCCCAGACATCATTTATATATTGCTTCAACCTCTTGTTTTTTGACAAGTATTTCCCTCTCACTTGAGAAGTAACTAATTTTGAATCACCATATACAGCTAACTTTCTTATCTTATGCTTGGTGGCTATATTTAAACCAATGAGCAAAGCCTCATTTCTGCTACATTGTTTGTACATTCAAATGTCAATATGAATGAATATTTGAAAGTTTTTCCTGCTAGTGAAATAAATAATACTCCTGCCCCATTTCCCATTTTGCTACATGCACCATCAAAATACATCTTCCACACATCGTTCTCCTCTTTCTTAGATTCAACATGTATTGGATTAGTATTCTGCAATTCTGGATGACTTGTTTCAACCTTGAAGGCTCCCAAATCTGTATCACAAAATATTTTTATTTGATTTTGATCCAAGCGTTCTATGATGTTCTCATATCTTGGCTCCCTACATAGCTTGATCTCTTTGCCTCCCACCGGTATTGTGGCATATGATAAATCTAATTGGACATTCCCTCCTCCAATTGTAGCCCATTGTCTTGATAAGAGCATTCCATAATATGGTGGTATATCAACCATGGTGATATCAATGTTATAGGTTGCTTTAGGGTATGAAGCAAGTTTTATTTCCACATCCCTCATAATTACAATGACTAGGATGGATCTATTATCCATTGCATAACACCTACCAAAAGTAGTGTCAACCCACATTCCTAGTTCTTTCATGACTGCTATTGGCATAATATTCATGGCCGCGCCTAAATCAATCATGTAGTTCCTTATTATCCTATTTTTTATTAATAAGGTAGTGAAGAAAGGGTCCACCTATGAGGGATTCTTTGTCAAGGTATCACCTAGGTATACTTCAGGAATTTGGAATGTTTCTTGGTGAACATTGTTTGTTCTATTCTCTGATTCTTTATATTTTTGATTTGGTATATCTGAAATCAATTTAACCACTGTATTTCTGTATTTGTCTATCTTCATCATTTCCAAAAGTGGTACTGATATCTTTACCTGACATATTGCATGAGAAATGTCAAATGAATGGGCCATAGTTTGATCATTCCTTTCTATCTTTATATGTTCTTTTTCTTGATTTTATGATTTATCTTTCATTTTATTTTTATCAATTTTTTCCAGTTCTCTGAATGATGAGTTTGCATTAATCTTTTTGTAATTTTGATCTTTTCTAAAGATACTCCCAGGTGTTCCTTGTTCAACATTTACTGTCATGTTCCTTAGGTTATAGGCATTTTTAGCTTGAGCTACTGCAACTATTGTAAGAGCTTCTCTTTTGTTTTCAGTGGGTTTTCTCCACTGATCATATGGCGAATTGTTATAATAGGTAGGTTCCTAGTAACCATCCTCCTGATTTGAGAATACTTCTTGTTTTCCCATGTTGATATGATGTTTTTGGTTTCCCACATTATATTCATATCCCTCTTCCTCTGTAGAAGAATAGTCTTCATTCAGCAAATATGGTGTATCATGCATCATGTTTATTGTGTGATTGTCTCTGTTATAATTGTATAATGTTTCTTCTTGTTGTACTGCTTTCGCCACCACATAGTATTCAGTCGAGTGTGGTAAATTGCACACCAAATGCCAAGGTTTATCTTCTACCATATGTGCCCCATTTCTTTTCAGAGAGTCAGGAGTATCTTTGCCATAATGTTGATTTCTGCTGCTTTCGATAGGTCTCCCATCCTTCCAATTTGTATTATATGGCATATCATGCAACCTGGGCCTTTCATGTCTATGCTGACCTTCTTATTTAGTCTACTGAATGTTTGGGCTTGGAGGAGTTCTAGGATTATCTCTTTTGCTAACCATACTTGCAGCTTTCCTGTTGTTCTCAATAGTTAACGCCACTTTTTGTGCTTCAGCTAGGGTCATAGGGCACCGATTTCTAAGTTCGTACCCTGTCTTGGGATCAAATGCTTTCAAATAAATGCTCAATGCTACTGGATCAGTCAGTTTATATCCATGTGGTATTTTGTTGTGTAACTTGGAAATTTTCAAATTGAAATCATATACTGACTCATTAAGGTATTTTTGGATGCTTATCAATTCGTGCAATGCAAACTCAGGGGCATACTGATTGCCATACTTCTCCTTAAATTGATTATGGAAATCTGTTATTGAATTGATTGAAGCATCAGGTAAGCTGTTGATCCAGTTTCTTGCATCTTTAGTTAGAGACATCATGAATAACCTCATTTTAACATCTTCATAGTCCATACCGATATCTTGTACGAAAGCATTGAAGCTTCTGATGTGATCCTCAGTTGATACTGCATTTTTTCCAGTGAACTTGGGAACTGTATTTCTACAATTACAGTCAATAGGGTATGGATACAATTGATATCCAGTCAGATCAAATTGGCCACATATGTTTGTGAGCTTTTGAGGTGGAAGATTCATGGGTGGCAGGTTAGGGCAGTAATTATATCCACCTGGATGCTGATGATAAGCATGTTGCTATTGTGGGTTTATGTGGGGATTCATATAAGGATTTTGTGGTCTATAATACTATTGTCCAGGGGGTGGGTATGGATTAGCCATATGTTGAGAGGTGTTGTGCATGAGATGTGGTCTAGGATTATTAGGGAGGGTATTTTGATGACTTCTGGATGCTTTTGAATTGGAAACACCACCTTTATTTTGGTGCAAGTTTTGCTATGGATTTCTCAAAATGTTTCCTCTATGTGGAGGTACATATTTTGGGGTGACTATTTTAGTCCTATTCCTTATCTGTTGAATTTTTTGTTTTAACAACCTCTCAGTTTCCTCTATCTTGATCATTTCAAGTTCTTCCTGGAGCTTAAGTACATTATGTTGTGCTTCATTCATACTTCTTGTATTCTTTGGACTTTTATTCACTTCTTGATTTGGGAATCCATGTTTTACCCTCTCTTCCTATTGTAATGACATTTCATAATCATATTCAGCTTGCCTCTTATCAATTTCCTTCATGGCCTGTGCTTCACACTCAAGCTATTCTTGAGGATCAGGTCTATATTTTGCCAATATATCATCATTTACTCGGTTGACATTTTCATTTGATTCATGCAGAGGGGTAAAACTATTGTGAGTTGTGATAGTTTGTTCTGTATTATCCTCTTGAGCATCCTGATTATTATTCTGATGAAAATAATTTGATGCTCCATTTCTATTGGGGATGGTTCTGATTGGTGGAGATGATTGCAATTTCTTCCCTTCCATCTTGGATCTTCTACCATCCATTTGGTACTAACTCTTTGTTATAACAGGTTGTAGAGTTGCCACCTATTTTTGTAAATAGGAAAAAGTTTATAATTTATCTTTTTAGATTCTTCTTGCCAGTAGAGTTACCAATTTGTATTTTTGAAATTTCTAACTCTATAAAAGAATGGTTTCTTACTAAGGTCCTTTATTTGGTTCCCTAGTAGAGTTGCCAATTTGTTAGGTCTCAAAAATGCAGGTTGTAAATCTTAAGAGGATGCTAGGCTCTTTGCTTAGATTTACAACATTTTTGAACAAACGTGATGGAGTTAGCCTTTAGGGTTTAATCACTCCCTACACTTTAGGCACTACTATACCTAGGCGGGTGAACCTTGAAAATTAAAGCAGATCGAGTGTAAGTGTTTTGACTAAGTTAAGGGATCTACCTATAGTGGCAAATGGTGTAAAATAGATGAAAGCTTGCTAACTAATTCTATATCTAATATCTGATTGATGATTGGTATAAATTGTATAAGCAATATCAAGGTAAATCTTACAACTATGCTTAACTACTGAATGGCTTTTGGATAAAACTAAATGATGAATTGAAATAAGACTAGTGCCTTGTTGGGTAAACAAAGCCAAATGAAAGACAAAGACTAGTGGCTTATATTGGGTGATACCTCTAACTGTTTGGCATAATAATTTGGTTTATAACTTGTATAAACATGCAGGGAAATGATTGTCAGACTCTTCTTAATAATCCAATTGACAAAATCAGATTTCTTATTATTCACCAGAAGGAAATTTAATCCTTTCTTGAAGGAACCAATTGATTGAAATATACAAGAATAATAGATAATATCAACTTGGAGACAGGATGACAATCCTAATTATATGGTTCTTCTTAATAATCCAAATCAACACTTCGAGATTATTGTGACTGACCAAAAGGATTTTAATTCCTTTTTAAGGAAACTAATTAATTAAATCACACAAATACACCAAATGTGCATTGACAAATTAAATATATACTTGATATATCAATTTGAATAATAGGGAAATATTAAACTGGAGACAACCAAATAACTGAATAACTTCAACAAACAATTGATGCTAGTATAAGTCCACAGAATCAGAGATCTTCTATTAACTTCTTAAATGTAATACTTGCAACATGGTCTTTTAAAATATTGTAAACTTCCTACTACTGATGATATTTCAGCATCATATGTTCAACTTATATAGAAATCTTTATGAAGACATATAACTCTTCAAAATATCTTTTGGGAATTAACAAGATTAACATAACAACAATAAAGATAACGATGCTAAGCTCTACTCAGCAATAGGTATATCTAAGTGATGTGATCCAAGTACTCTTGGCTGCAATGTGTATCAGTAAACTCAATGGCATTTCTCATGATCATGTCCATCATTACCATCTTCTCCAGATGCTTGTAGGCTTCCCCACATTTAGATCCTCTATCCTTGAGAGCTCCTAAGGCTTCATGCAATATCACTTGGCACTCTTTACTCCATTTATCTTTGCTCGGTAACTCTTTTTCGTTTCTGAACAACATGGGTACACCTACTTTTGAAGCCTCAATACATTCTTTGGCATCATTTGTAAGCTGGTCATAATATTTTTGATGCTACTCAATCAAGTCTTTTGCACTAGAAGTACCTGTAGTGTCAAAAACATCTTTACTCTATATCTCATCAAGTTTCTCCTAGAGCTTGTTGTTTAGCCTTTCGTGCTCTTGGGTCACTTTATAGTTTTCAGAATAAACATCCCAAAATTTGTTCATCCAATGCATCATGTTAACATGCCTATTCTGGAGTAGTTTTGCAAGTGTGTCAATTTGGACCTGAGCTATCTGATCAACAGATGGTGATTGGGCGCTTTGTGAGCTTTCCCCTTGAGTTAACCTTTTCACTGACCCTTCGAAGGTATTCTTAATAGTATCTTTCAAGAAATCATTTTCTTTTGTTAATATTTCACAACTTAGTTTATATGCATCGCGTTCTTTGATCAGCATCTGAGCCTGTGCCTTATTTAACTTCGCAACATTTATGCCAATATTTACAGTAATCAAGGGATCAGTTTCCCCTGCTTTCAAGGTCATAACATGCCCAAAAGTTTTTTTAGTGTCTATAATGGCTATTTTCTTATGAGGAGGGTACAAGGCCCATATCATGAGTGAGTTTTCATCATTGTTATATTTGGTACCCATGTACACCTCTGTGACACCCTCAGGAGTGAGTTTATACTTGTCATCAGTATTGTTCAAAAACATATCAAACACCAGAGCAAAATTTATATCAAGACCAGGAAATGTCATGACACCTGCTTCTTTGAGCAGCTATCTACCTTTACTAGGAGTCATAGCTTTCAATTCATTGTCCACTGTCATTTTTAACATATCAATTAATTGTCTTTCATTGTTATCTGTGACATCATCAACTGATTCCCTGATCTCTTTTCCCTTGTATTTATACAAAAATGATTTAAACTCTATAGAATGAATAAATTGATCATATGAAATAAAAGAATCATATGCTAATTGTCTAGGATTGTCATCTATAGGCCCCTCCTCATCATACTCTATATCAGGAGATTGATAGCATTGCATTTTTTGTTTGAATATTCTGGTTGCCTGTTGATGTGGCTCTTGTTTTTCTACAGATCCCTCATCATCAAAGAACAACAACTATCTCTGCAAGCTGTCTCTTCTTCTCTTCTAGTTCTCTATTATGCTTCTCAATCACCAATTCAATCTCAGCTTCTTCCATATTCCTGATAATGTCATCATGTGGATACGGGACATGTGTATATCCACTGAGGTTTTGTTTTCTCCTAGCAAGATCAATGAAACCCTCAGGATCAAATCCTTTTCTTGCCTCTACACATCTCATGTTGTAATGCATCAATTTATCCATGATGAGACCATAACCCTCTTTAGAAACCATAGTAAAATCCCCAAAGAACAAAGTACTAGGCATGAAGGATTGCTTGTCATAGGAGCTCAAGTTCATCACATTAGAGCAATTCATTTGCCTAATTATCTCTAAGTAGACAATTATGTTAGGAACTGTCTTGGGCAATATAAACGGGGTGTCATCAAAACCATAAATTTTGACCATGGTTGAATCCTCAAAACAATACCAATCTCCCCAATTGTGGGTGACAGTAGGAGGACCACCAAAATCTTTGGGTCTAAGAAACATCTTTATTTCATTTGACAGTGAATATTCACAAGGATGATTGAAATATATATACAACACTTTTACAGAGTATTCTTCAAAATGAATATAACTAGAATGGGCAAACCTGTTGTCCCATATCCTCGTCCACATTTGTACAGGTGACTTTTGTCTTCCAATTTCTCTACCTCTGCCCTAAGTTGTTTAGACCTTCAGGATTTAGGGGTTGATCCAGGCAATTGGTCAATTAAATCCTGATTCAATTTCCTGTCTTTTATTTTTTCGTTAGGGCTTTTGTTAATTTTTTGTTTCTTGGGCTTACTAGTTTCACCCGGCTATTTTCTGCCCTTTCCTTTCACTAGAGTCTCCATTACAATTATGGATGGAAAATTCAAAATGTATTCTATCACACAGAGGTTTTTGAGTATGTACTTGTTATGTGATGATTGAACTCCTCTATCCTTTCCTCTGAGTTCTCACTTATGCACTCCCCTCAGACAATTCATTTGAATCTAATTGTAGTGATTTTGAATGGCTCTTCAAAGGATTTGTTCCTTGTCTACAATTAATTGTTCCAGTGTATTAATTTTTGTGATTGTTGTGAGATGTCACATCATCATAACTCCCTTCATCGGTAGAATTTTTGTAATGTTAGGGCGATCTAATATCTTCTTATGGCGCGAACATTTGCATGTGGATCGATCGTTGTGACCCTTCATTTGTCTCCTCGATGTCATCTTTTATAAAAACATATATAAGTTTGTATTGGCAAGATATTTCAAGGTCTACCCGATATAGAAATGGGCATGGCTATCATCGGCCTGACTTACTTTATCACTATGGGAATAACATCTTAGTCTGATATCTTAAGTGTCTCTGATATGAATATCAGCAAGAGTCTTATCGATAAGTGTGGCTACTATCATCATCAGAACAACATACGATATCGGGATGACTTGATCCAAGCTATCCGATCTCGGTTGTTTCCCTGATACTTTTCTTTTTATCCTTCATCAGAATGATCATTCACAATATGTCATTGACATCCTTCATCGTTGTGACCATCAGTTCAGCAAGACTTGTAAACTTTGTTTCGACTTGTTCACTTTCGCCGATTATTTTTATTCTCTATACATATCGGTGTGACTTAGGCCGAAATAGTCCCTTTGGTCGCTGAGACATTAACATGTCAGAGACACTCTAATTCTTCACCCCGATGTGTATTTCTTTCCAATGCGCCACTAGCTCTGTCCGTTCATGGGTTGTTCAGCGAGAGTCCCACCAAACTTTCTCATTGGTGTGATCTATACTGTCAGGGAAGTGTCCAGAGTATGCTCTGATACTATTTTCTTTGCTGATAGTCTTTACCGTTGATCAACTCGGTGTGACTAGGATTTTTCTCTCTAATGAAAGGTCATCGGTGTCACTTTCTTCATCGATGATTCCTGCAGTCTTCTCTCTGACCATTATTCTCATGCCGATACTCATTTTAGCCCATCTCATATAGAGCATGGATTGGTATAAATAAAATGAGGTCTTGCCAAAATTAAGGAATTGAGGCCCCTTATCGTATATGGTGTGATGGGTGAGACAAATGTTTTTGGTAAAGATCATGTGATCTTATAGAATTCATCCACTACTATTATGATTTTGGGCACATGATTTTCTGATTTGGTTGGACATGGGGTGGGTAGGAATATAGGAAAATTTCAAAATTTCCCTATCCCAACACTATGATACCCATTATTATATGCAAACTCCACCAAATACAAATAATCCTCCCAACAAGTCTTCTGATCCATGACATACATCCTGAGCATATCGTCGAGGACTTGATTAACCCTCTTGGTCTACCCATCAGTCTCTAGATGATAAGCTGAACTAAAGTTCAACTGAGTCCCCAATGCATGTTGTAAGGACATCTAGAGAGCTGAAGTGAACACTAGATCTCTATCAGAGATGATCTTGCAAGGAATTACATGCAATCTGACTATATGCTCCATGAAAATTATGGCCACTAAAGAAGAATCATATGACGATCAAATAGGAGAAAAGTGTGCTACCTTAGTCAACCTATCCATGGTGATCATAATAGTGTCATGATGAGGAGAGGACATAGGAAAACTGACTATAAAGTCCACTGAAATGATGTCCCATTTCCATTTTGGAACAAGATGCAGCTGAAGAAGACCTATGAGATGCTGATGTTTTACCTTAACTCTCTGATACTCTAGACACCTCGAGACAAAATAAGCAATATCCCTCTTCATTCCAACCCAAAAAAACAACTAACAAAGGTCTGCATGCATCTTTTTGATACTTGAATGAGCTGAATAGGGTGCTTGATGTGCCTCTGACATAATCAGGGTACGAAGACCCTCTGAAAGAGGAACATAGATGCGACCTAAGTGCCACAATAGACCATCTGACTCAAGAGAATAACCAGCAAATCTACCCTCCAATGGTCTTCCTGACTCAACCTCTACCTTCACTTCCTGATACCAGCTATCAGTAGGAAGTGCTACAAGAATCTGACCTCTCAAATCCACTGCAAGGGTGACTGATGAAAGCTCATACCTTCACCAACTAAGAGCATATACTACGACATTATCCTTACCCTAGATATACTTCACCTCAAAATCATACTCACAGATGAATTCCATCCACCGTCTCTGCCTAACATTCAAGTTTGGTTGCGTGCATATGTACTGTAAACTACGGTGATCACTGTATAGCTCAAACCGATGCCCTAGAAGAAAATGTCTCCATCTCACTAATGCATGCATGATGGCGGCTAACTCTAGATCATGCATGGGATAGTTCAACTCATGATCCTTGAGTTTACGAGACTCATAGGCTATCACGTGACCATCCTGCATCAAAACTACTCCTAGACCCTCCAAAGATGCATCAGTACACACCACAAAGTCTCCAGTAGGATCAAGAACTACTAAAATGGGTGCACTAGTCAACCGCTCCTTAAGAGTCTGAAAGGTCACTTGACACTGTTCTAACCAAATACAATTCCTCCATTTCCTCTAAAGGGAAGTAATAGGGTGAGCTATCTTCAAAATCCTTAGACAAACCATCGATTATAGACTGCTAAACCCATAAAACTACGAACCTCTGAAACATTAGTGGGTGCAGGCCAATCCATAATGGCTTGGATCTTTGAAGGATCCATGGCAATGCCCTTATCAGAAATAACATGCCCCGAATAGCTCACCTCTATCTGAAAGAATTCACACTTTGCTAAGTTTGTATATAGTTGATTTTATCTTAAGCACTGCAAAACCTGTCATACATTCTCCTCGTTCTCCTCCATAGTCCTCAAATAGATCAATATGTCATCCAAAAATACTAGGACAAATATGTCGAGATAGGTGTGAAATACACCATTCATCAGGCTCATAAACACAAAAGGTGCATTCGTCAACCAAAATGGCACAACAATGAACTCATAGTGCCCATAGCGCATGCGAAATGTTGTCTTATGGATGTCTACCTCAAAGATACGCAACTAATGATACCTCGACTTTAGGTCTATCTTTGAAAACACCTTAGCCCCCTTGATATAATCAAAGAGGTCATCAATCTGTGGCAAGGGATATCTGTTAAGGGAAAATTGGAATGATTATCAATAGTATCAAATAAACCCAATAACTCAATAGAAAGGGAAATAATCAAGATGAAACAAACAAAGACAAAACCTTTGCAAACCTCAATACTTCATATCTTCCATTGGTCACCTATCTCAATCAATCTTGTGTATGAATATGGCCCTCAGAAGGTGCACTTCCTTACTATTTCTTCAAGATGTCAACAGAGAATGGCTGTGATAGTTTATTGTAATGAAGATGAGTTTCACAACAATGATAATGGTATTGTAACAAGTTGATCGCAAGCAATGAAGGAATTGGTGCCAAAGGCACGCTGTAATTCCTACAGAGTAAGGGTACTAAAAGCTTAGATGATTGAAATGGAATAATAGGATTCAATTTATAGACTCGTGAGAGAGAAGATCAACGGTATAGAAAGAATGAGAAAATCAATGGAGGAGATAAATTGAGAACTCATGACGAACGTGCACTGACACATGTCACACAAAAATTTGTTTATTTTGAGTTAACTACTTTCATGACAAAGATAAGATTTGATTTCATAAATTAGAAAGATTTTTTCTAATTTAAGAGTTGTTGATAAAAATAAGATTGATTAAGTCAGTTAACTCAACTTGTGATTTGTTTTTGCATGATTTGAGAGAAATTAAATAATAAATTATTTAATTTTGTGTGCATGAAGGAGAAGATTTATTTTTAGAAGATTTGGAAGATTTTTTGAGGAATTAGGAGATAAGAAAGCAAATTAAATAAATAAATTTATTTAATTGTTTGTGCATGATTTGGAAAAATAAATAAAATATTTGATTGTATTTTATTTTTAGAGATTGAGAGAATTTAAATAAATCTGCATGATTTATTTAAATTTGGAAGAACAATTGACTTAATTAAATAATTAAGAATTATTTAATTGTTTGGAAGAATTAAATTAAATAAAAGATTTTATTTAATTTTGACTTTAGAAGAGGTAATTAAATATTTTGATATTTAATTAATTTAAAGGAATATGAATCGAATAAATAAATTTGTTTATTTATTTATTGATAAAGGAATTAGAATGAAATAAATATTAAGAATATTCATTTAGACAGAGTCGTGTCATTTTTAGGTGTATACATTTTGCCCCTCTTTGATGCAATGAGTTTTATCATGTTGTTTTAAAGAATAAATTTTTCTAATAATGATACATGCCCTAGTTTACCCCTAGTACAGGTTTAATGACGATAGGATGCCCCCTTGGGAGATTGGATAGGAAGAAGGCAGAAGGACGTGAGACGGACAATCTCATGAAGAAGAAGGTTGAAAAGAGGTTAGGTTGAAGAAATTAGGATAAAGAAAGAGCCGAATGATACATGATGCAAGATAAAAATGATAACACACATAAACAAGTAAGGAAGTATGCACAAATGATACAAGAACAAATAGGCTACTGCCCCTGTCAAGCTGTAAACCAATGATTAATCGATAAGGGCAGATGATGGTGTTTGTCATGGCAGGGAACGAAATATCCCTAGATCAACACGACAGGTGTGTTGTCATGGCGGGGAATGATATGTCCCTAAATCAACACGATAGGCATGGGAAATGTATATCCCACTGGTATGTATGATAGATTGAGTTGGTTTACAACAAGATTAGGATCAAGACCACTATTTTGATTGCATCATTTGACAAGATTGACTTGACTCGATTGGTATGGATTAAGGAATGACTTGTATTTGGATCACTGCTCAGACTGACTAGATTGGGATGAGAGATACAATGATAGATAGAAGAATGACTAGAGAGAATGACTCACAAGCTTTTGTAAACATTGATACTCTGCATAGAATTTTTATTGCATGGGATATGGATGCTTTTATGGATGTATAATGGATGCGAATAGTTTTTGACATCTTGATATTGCAAGTATTTTGAAGTGCTTATTTCATCATTGGGTGATTTTTTTGGTATGTTTTCCTAATGTTGTAAGTTGATACAAGCATCTAGGTATAATTGAACTGAGATGACTAAAGTGTTGCTTACATGGATTTTGATTTAGCAAGTTAATACAAGCATCGAGGTATAATTGAACAAAGATGACCTGAGTATTTCTTGCGTATCAATAGAAAAAGATTGCCCCCTTTCATGTTAGACCTTTGATGTCCTTGATGATCTTTTACTGATCATGTCATTAGACAAGGCTTCACATTACTAAAGATTGATCCACAAACAACAAACAAAGAAAATAATCATGCCCCCATCATAGCATCTCTAGCTTTTGGCATCCTTGAATAGCAAAGGAAACATGATTAAAAAAAATCAAGACGCCATAACCTAACCTGATCACGAACACAAAACATTCTTGCATTAGATCTGTTTTCTTGCCATAATTTAGATAGGATCATTTAGAGTGCTTTAGGTACTTGTTTGCTTTGCTTTGGATAGGTTCATGGCTTGCATCAAAACTTCTGCTTTTGGGACCGGGATCTATTGCGCTTGCATGCCTGGTGAAACATATCACCATCCCTATTGGTGAGATGGACCCTAAGGGACTAACCTAGTGCCTCAGGGGCTCATTGCAAAAATGGCATTGCCTATGTGCTGACGCGGAGGCAATGTAGTTCATGGTGAACCCTGATGGACCTAAGACCTAGGCAGTAGAAGACGGCGTGGACTCATATAGATAGAAGGACATATGACATGTGAAGGAACATATGGGAAGTGGAGCCTTAGGGGCGCATTGAAAATGGCCTTGCCTACGTGACAATGTAGAGGCAACGTAGTTCAGGGTTGACCCTGTGATACTGATGATGGACGCTAAGACATGCTGACACTATAGATATGGTACTTCGACAACCTTAGTCGATAAGGTGACAAAAAGAGATAGAGTATCAAGCCATAATAGGTCATCATTAGGTTACACAAGGTGCTTTATTCTAAAACATATATGGATCGGATGAGAAATGATGGTAGGAAGAATGGACACAAAGTGATTGGTTTCCCAAAGATGGAGGAAGCAGTTTATCACAAGTAGCACCTATTTACCAGGTTTTCACCACTTGCTTTTATTTACATGAAAGATAAAAGTACACATGATGCCTATTTGCTAGGTTTTCACCAAAGGACAATTTTTTTGTTGTTTTTCCATTTTTTTTTTTTGCTTTTTTTGACTTTTTTGATTTTTTTTTTTGAATTTTTACCCCCCTTAAATTGGGGTTCTCTTAGGTATAGAACCCGAAAAAATGCATACTGTTGATTGAGTCATCGAACAGCTCACCCTCTAATGTTGCTAACTGATATGCTCCTGATCCATAGGCAATAATGATTACATAAGGACCAAGCCAGTTGGGCTCAAACTTTCCTTTATTTTCCTGATCCTACTGATTGCAGGGATTTTCCTTGAGTACTAGATCACCAACATTGAAGATCCTTGGATGGACTCTGTGATTGTAGCTTCATGACATTCTCTATTGATATGCCTTGAGATGGTTAAAGGCCTATTGCCTTCTCTCTTCCAATAGTTCTAACTCTTGCAATCTGGAAACTCTGTAGTCTTCATCAGTAATAAGACCTTTTAATGACACCCTTAGAGATGGTAACTTGACCTCGATGGGAAAAATGGCTTTTGATCCATAGACAAGGGCATATGGTGTAGCATCTGTGGGAGTATGTATACTAGTTTGATAGGCCCACAAAGAGGGATTGAGTTGGATGTGCCAATCACGGCCAGCATCATTGATAGTCTTCTTGAGGCTTTTCAAGATTGTTTTGTTAGATGCCTCTGCTTGGTCATTGCCTTGCGGGTAATAGGGGTGGAGAAGTGGTGTTGGATTTTGAATTTGTCACAAAGCTCTTGGACATCTTGGTTCTTGAAAGGTCTTCTATTATCCATGACAATGGATGAGGGAATTTTGTATCTACAAATGAGGTAATTGAGGATGAAAGAGGCAATCTGTTTGCCTGTGACATTGGTGAGTGGAACAGCCTCGATCCACTTGGTAAAATAGTATGTGGCAGTTATTATGAACTTGTGGCCATTAGATGGAGGGTGAATTTTGCCCACAAGGTCAAGTCCCCATTGACAAAAGAGCCAAGGTGTCATTAAAGTTTAGAGCTCTTGAGTTGGTCCATGGATGAGGTTTCCATGTATCTGGTACTACTTGTATTTCTTCACAAACTGATATGAATCAGTTTCCATGTTCGGCCAATAGTATCCCAAACACATGAGTTTCCTAGCTAAAGAAGGACCACTAGAGTGCGTTCCACAAATTCCTTCGTGCACGTCTCATAAGGCAGTTTGAGATTCTTCACATTCTAAACATCAGAATAAAATACCATCCAAACCTCATCAGAATAGGGTATCAGCGATAATGGTGTAATGAGAGGTTTGGCGAATGAAGGTTCGGTGTTGGTTGGTAGACAAGTCAAGTGGTAGGGTGTTATCCTTGAGCTAAGTGTAAATCTTACCATACAAGGGTGAATCAGATCCAACTAATAGGCATATGGAGTAAGCTGGTTGCATAACTGACTCCACCAAGAACTCATACTATGACTCATTCTCTGGGATCTCGAGGAGCGAGGCAATGCTTGCCATGGCATCTGCTGCTTTGTTTTTAATGCGTGGTATCTGTTCGAAGGAGATGATCACAAAATACTCTTTAAAGGCATCTACCATACACTTGTATGGTATTAACTTGTCATCTTTGGTCTGATAGTCATCATTGACTTGATTGATTACCACTTGGGAATCACCATAGAGATGTAGCTCTTTTATTTTCCATTCTGCTAGCATTTTGAGACCAATGACCAAGGCCTCATACTCTACTATATTGTTCATGTATGGGAATAGCAGACGATAAGACTTAGGTATGGTGTTGCCATGAGGGGTGACCAACAAGATTCCTACCCCCGATCCATGGTTTGTATAGGATCCATCAAAGTAGAGTTTCCATGAGTGTGTTGTTATACTAAATATGGATTCATCTAGAAACTTGAATGTCATTGGTGTGGTATCCTGCAATGGTGCTTCTGCTAACTAATCGGCAATGATTTGACCTTTGATAGCCTTCCTTTCTACATACTCGATGTCATATTCACTTAATAGCATTACCCACTTGGCTAGGTGACCTGTTAGAGCTGCTTTTCTTAATAGGTACTTTAGTGGATCTATATTTGCAATAAGCTTGACTGAATGTGCTAGCATGTAATGTTGTAGTTTTTGGGAAGCACAAAACCACAACAAGACATGATCTTTCTAATTGAGAGTATTGCAGTTCATAGCCCACCAATGTATGACTGATGTAGTAGATAGCTCTTTCTTTGCCTTCATAATCCTATTGTGCTAATAGGGCTCCGAGAGTTGTTGGTGTAGCAGATATGTAAAGTAATATCAGCTTTCTTTGGATATGAGGCATCAGGATAGGTGGATTCATAAGATACTCCTTCAGTTTGTCAAATGCTTCTTCACACTTCTCATCCCATCTAAATGGAATGTTTTTATGTAAGAGATGACTGAAAGGTTGGCACTTGTCTGCCAGTTGTGATATGAACCAACAAATTGCCTATAACTTGCCTTGTAGAGACCGTAGTTGAGTGATGTTCTTTGGCGGTGGCATTTCCATGATAGCTTTGACTTTGGTAGGATCCACTTCAATTCCATTTGTTGATACAATGAAGCCTAAGAGCTTGCCGGAGGTGACTCCAAACACACATTTCTTCATATTCAACCTGACTTTGAATTGTTCCAGTTTCTGAAAGACCTTCTCTAGTACATCTAGGTGGGATTCTCTTGTGAGTGACTTTGCAAGGATGTCATCTACATACTCCTCCATTGTGATGTGCATCATATCATGGAAGATAGTGGTCATAGCACGTTGATATGTTGCTCTCACATTCTTTAACCCAAATGGCATGACATTCCAGCAGAAGGTACCCCATGGACAAGTAAAAGTAGTTTTATGTTGGTCTTCTGGTGCTATCCTGATTTGATTGTATCTGGAGAAGCCATCCATAAGAGAAAGCATGGTATGTCATACTATCAAGTCGACTATGATATCAATATTGGTCAACAAAAAATCATCCTTGTGGCAAGCTTTGTTGAGATCTCAGAAATCATTACACAATCTGACTCTACCATCAGGTTTAGAAACTGGCACTACGTTGGATACCCACTCTGGATAGTCTATGGCCCTGATGAACCCTACATCCAGCAGTTTCTTGAGTTCCTCTTTTACTAGTAATGCAATGTGGGGATGCATCTTCCTGAGCTTTTATTTGACTAGTTTAACTCCTGGATCTAGTGAAAGATGATGTAGAATCAAATCTGGGTCTAAACCGAGCATATCTGCGTATGACCAAGCAAAGTTGACTTGCTTTTTCTTGAAGAATGGTACAAATTTGGTCTTTTCTGATGGAGATAGAGACTTTGCAAAGTGAATGATCTTAGGATTATCCTTTGTTCCAATGTTGACAGGTTCTGTAGGTTTCACAACAATCTGAGACTTCTCCTGGTACATGTCATTGGCGAGAGTGTCAAGCCTTCCATCACCTGGCACCTCAGAGAGGTTTTCACCATCTGATGCATCCTTTCTTTTTACTATTTTGGGATCTAATACCGCTGCAGAGTAGTTTTCACCATCAAATCCAGTTTTTATCTTGATTTTTTTGCAACTAGAAGGCTTGGTACCCTCTCCAAAATAAGACATGGTGTTGAGTTCAATGGAGAATCTTGCTTTATGATCTCCTATAGGTAGGTGGTCCCTAAGTTCCATATAGTCAATACAGGCATCGTCATTTTGGAACATGTCTAGTTGTGGGGTTCCTCGTAGATCCTAGTCGATAAGTTCAGGATGCACAAGGGGGAGGGGATCAGAAGATAGATCTGATTCATTAGGTGTGATAGTTTGAATGGATATACGGTCAGGATTTGGATTGGTAGGGATAGGATCTGGGATGGTACTTTCCTCCAAATTGTTTATTGCGATGGAACTCTAACCTTCCTCACAAGTCATATTCTCAGGAGTGGGTGAAACACACTCTAATGGTCTATGCGTTACCATTTGTCTATCATGGTAGGGGCTATAGGTTTGAATGGTGTCAACTCCTTTGTCCTCATAGGAGTGGTCTGTCAGTTCATCCCATTCATATTCATTGGAATTTGTGTCACCATCCTCTTGAAGGTTATGAATCATTTCAACAAGACAAGCATTTGCCTTAGCTTTGCCTTTGTCCTTGTATCCTAGCCCTTTTATATTTCTTGCCAATGAGGATGAGGAAAGTTGAATGGGTTCTATTATTCCTTCTTTTCTTAGGCCAATGGGACCTTGTCCTTCATAACCCTTTCTGTGTAAGATAGACTCACCACACCCATAGATTTCTGTTGGGAGCTTAGGTGGTTCTTGTTGTGTGTTATCTTCCTCTGTGCAGAGTGATTGCAAGATGTCTCTTTCCTTTGTTTCATCAGATAGGGTCCCCCATTTTACAAAGGGAGTTGTGGGAGGTTTGGGAGGATTAGATGGCTTTGGAAAAGGTGTAGGTCACCCAAAGGATCTTGGAGATAGAGGCATTTTGGCTAAGTTGAGGCTGTGCTCGATGGAATATTCACCTACCCTTGTTTCTTTGATTGTGATTTTCTACTCTTTGGGATTGGACGAGGAAGCTTCAGAGGTAGAATCATGCTATGAGATGGGGGATGTGGAAGCTTTATTGTTGGGAATGATACAATCAGGCTTTGAGCGGATAGAATTGAAATGCTAAAAATGATCCGGATCACCTTGGATGGTGATCTGTTTGCCGTTATGAGGAAATTTGATGCATTGGTGGTAGGTAGAAGGCACAACTTTCATGGCATGAATCCAAGGTCTACCTAGGAGGATGTTATAGGCTATCTCCCTATCTAGGACTTGGCAAATAACGCCCTTTATCACTGGTCCAACTTGTATTAGTAACACCACTATTCCTTTAGTAGTTCTTTCTTCTTCATCATAGACCTTAATAGTGATCTTTTTTCTGGGATCCACTATGGCTTCCAAGAACCCCAATGTAAGGACTAGCTTGAGTGTGCAAATATTTAAACCAACTCCTCCATGAATGAGAACTCTTTTGATATGGTGTTTATGAATGAAGGCGACGATATGCAAGGGTGTGCTATGGCACTGAGACATTAAAAGGTCATCCTATTCGGTGAACGATATGGTGCTAGAGGAGGTTAGATTTCCTACCATGGCTTGAAACTTCTCTTGGGCTAGGTTCGTGGGCACAGTTGTTTCCACTAGGGATTTATTAAGAATTTCCTTATGGGAAGAAGACAAATGCAACAACTCTAAGATAGATATGTGGGTAGGAGTTTTCTGAAGTTGGTCTGTGACACTGTACTGATGGGAGTTAGACGAAGAAGGTGATGATCTTGGAGGAAGCATGTTTATCGTGACCTTACCACTATGGGTGATGATGTTGCAATCAGTTTTGTTGGGTCCTGACTATTGATTGGATGTGACCACATTAACTTGTGGGATGTACTCTGATATGCAGTTGACAGTATAATAGAATGCCATGTTCACGTAGTTAGCATTGTTGTGTCTGTTATATTGATTCTACATGTTGTTGTTGTTGTTGCTTTTGTTGTTGTTGTTATTGTTGTTGTTGTATGGTATGTCATGGTTGATGAGTGGATCCTTGTATGCCACATGTGTCTCGTTAGAGGTATGTTATTTAGTGCCTACCTGATTTTGGTCAAGTATGTCTTGAATGACGTGTTTCAAATAGATATAGTCATTGGTCTTATGGCCTCTTCCCCTATGATATTCACAGAAATTAGTATCTTTACAATAATGAGGTTTCACTTGAGGTTCATAGTCGCTAGTGGGGGGAGAGTGATCTCATTGTTGGTTAATAGCTTTCTTAACGCAGACTCCTAGAACTCCCCTAGTGGTGTGAAATTTTGTCTAGGATTGGAGGTAAACCATTATTTTGGCTCGTTAGGGAAGGTTTTGTTCTGTGTAGCATTGCTTGCTTCCCCTTTGAGAGTGAAGATTGGTTGTTATTTGGGAGCCGCTACTTTGGCATCAACTACTCCATCATTGACGACATTTTTGTTCTTTGTCCAAAACTTTGACTTGTCCGAGGTGTAGTTAGAGTTAGGGGTGTCCTTGTACAACTTTATTTGCCCCTTGGCAATCATAGCTTTCTCGATAAATAATCCCATCTCAATGAATTTCGTAAATGAGGTAGGGCAGTGAATTTGGATTTCATAACTTAGATCGGGGTTAAGGTTGTGGACAAACATCTCCATCATTTGCTTCTCAGGCATGTGATATGAGCATTTGCTCACGAGTTGTCTTCACCTTTGTAAGAAGGCAGTGAAAGATTCGCCACTCTTTTTCTTTGTATTGCATAGGTCAAGTATGGAAACTTCGTGTTCAATGTTATATGAGAAGTGTGTGACGAACTTGTTTACTAGCTCATCAAAAGTTTTGATACCTGGGGGAAGTCTTGAGAACCATTGCATGGCTTGACCACCTAGAGATCTAGGGAATAGTCTCATTAGGAAAGTTTCATTGTGAGCTACTTCTAGGCACTCGGTGCTAAATTCCCTAATGTGATCTCTTGTGTTCCCGTTCCCTTTGTACTTGTCAAACTTAGGAACTTCAAATATAAAGGAGAAAGGTACCATGTTCAAAATTTTGTTGAAGGGATATGGCGAGATGTCCTCCAATGAGTAAGTTTTAGTGGGTGGCCCTGTTTGGAGATCCGCCACTTTCTGCGTTAGGCTCTCGATTTGTTTTCATATGTCCAGAGGTACATTTGAGTCTACAGATTTTTTACCTTTATCTTGGTCAATAGTTTTATCTTCACTTGCATGGTCCTCATGAGTTTATTCCACTATGGTTTCTTTCAATTTGTTGAGATCAAAGTCTGAGGGGAGTTTGAGTCCTTGGTTTGCAAGATGAAGAAAGTACTTCCGAGGGTCCTCTTTGAGTATTTTGTCTAGCATGTGCTGAAATTTTCAATCTTGGAGGGCTCCTTGGAAGTCCTCATGGGAGATTTCCTCATCATTTTTGTCAGGGGACACAATTCTCTCAAATGTTCTAGCCATTTCAAGTTGTTTTGCTTTTGTAATCTAGTTAATACCATGCAAGGTGATGTGGAAAGGAATGGGGTGAAACTAGAGACTCTGGCAAGGTGTTAGTGGAGATTGTTGAAAAGAGGATACTTGCAGTGACGAGATTTGAACAAGGGACTCTTTTGATCAATGATTCCAAGTAAGTTGGTCGACACAAGAGGATAGCCACAAGTAAGGATAGTCAGTACCCATTACTATGTAGAGACTAGTCTTGCACCAAGACCACTAGTGAACTTCTAAGAGAAAAGGATGTTCAATCCTTGATAGTGGAGACTTACTAGGTTTACTTGAATCTGAAATGATCTAAAAAAGGCCTTGCACTAATCTGATATAGATATTTTGACATGTTTTGTGGGAAGACCTGGTAGAAGGTGGATGAGATGACCGACGAAAGAGAGGGTATGCTATGGAAATAGATGGAAGAGGTGACTGCATGGTAAATCTGATCTCAAAAACTAGAACAAGGCTGAAACGGGTATCTAGAAAACCTAAAAAAATTCTCTCAGAGGATGTGGAAATGCTCACTGTTGAGGATGCACAATAATAGATGTGCTGAAACAGATGATAAATGCACAACAAGTTGAGACAAATGCATAATTCTGGTGAATGATAAAAGTGCAGTAATAGATGACAAATGTGCAGGAAGTCGCAGTAAATGTGCAACAAGTCGGAATGGATGCGTAGTTCTAGTTTTCTTGACTATTTTTGCAATTTTTTGGCATGTTTTTCAGTGTTTTGGTTTTGTTGATGATTAAAATTATGCAGGTTCCAACACCAACATGGGAAGTTTCAAGAATGTGGGACTTGCTACTTGAAACAACCCCCAGATTTTAAAGAAGCTGGCTCTTCCTATTTTAACTGGGGTTTTAAGTAAAAGGGAAGAGAAAACAAGATTATAGATATAATAAGTATGTAAATCTACACTATGGAAATGCGCCTGAGTGAAATGGATTCCTTCAATTTAGCACAGTGAACCAATCCTTAAGATACAACTATATTAAAGAGCAGATACTACATGATTAATATAAACAGATGTAAATGAATATAGTCAAAGGCTATACTCAAACAAATTTGAAAAGACAGATAATATCAATAAAGGCATAGAATAGAGTTCTTTTCATTAATATTCTAGCAACATAAGAGGCACAGTAACATGCACAGATATATTCACCTTCTTATCAGAAATAACAAAATTAAGGCAAATGATACAATCTTATCACAACAAAGTTTCTGAATTCTCTATTAGATTCTTGATAAAACTTATCAAATGTTGGATCCCTATCTATTACAATTGCTACGTATTTATAACCATAGACTTGACCAAAATTGCCTACAACAACCCAAATCTCTAACGGCAAACAGAACTAGAGCTAACTAAGAGTCCTCGACCGTTGAGATTTCCTGAATCTGCAACTACTTTTCTTCCCACACCCTCATTGGTTGAGGATTAATTGTATGTGGCATTCTAACTGTATCACCATTAAGACACATGGCGACATCCATGGGCTCACAAATCAAACGAAATTGTGACACATGGCAACAGCCGCCGAACTTACAATTCCTTTACCTTCTTAAGAAACTCATAGGAAAATGCCACTTGTCACACTTCGCTGAGCACTTAAAACTGTATCTTTATGTCTGGGCAACTTGTCGCTATGACATATGTCACCATTCGCAACACTTAGAGACTGAGATATAATATATGGGACCCACTACTTATGTCACTTACTATTCACACAGAGGAGTAAAACTGAGACAGATGGTGCCTTCCTCATGAAACAAACCTAGGCACGCGACGCCTCCCAGCAAAACAAGTAGCTTATGAAAAAGACTCTGAAGGATCTCTCGAAGACTGAAACTTGTCACACTCTGCGGCTACTAAAAAGTAATAACGCCTTCGTCCCGAGAACATTGAAATAAAAGAAGACCCTTCCTCTGCTATCGACACATGGTGCTCTCTGCAACATCTATGAAATTGTGTCTTTAAAACTGTGGCCCACCATACATATACCGATACTAATAATCTTTGAATAAAAGAAGACACACATGGCGACCTCCGGTGGAAACTCAAAAGACACGCGGCAACTTCTACTAGCATGCAGCAACAAAAAGAAAATTTTAGAAACTATCTCAGATGTAAACACGTGGCAAAGCCCGTAGCTATTATGAAACTTAAACAAAAGGAAACTGCTATCACTACGTGGCATGCTCTGCTGCATCTATGAAAAGAAAGTAACACGTGGCAGCCTCTGCATAAAACTTAATACTACTCCCTTTTGTTGTAGCTTAGACACTTGGTGTGGTCCACGCACAGAAACATACATAGTCAAAAATATTAACTGTTGTAACATATTATTGCAACACTATTGAAACAAAATGTAGAGTTTTACTCTAGAGTTCTTGGTAACTACCAGGACTTCTAAGCCTACTTAGAAAGAACTCCAAAAGAAACAAAAAGATACTGCCATAGATATGAAAACTTCAATTATAGATTCTGCAATGTAGTCTAATATACAGACCATTCTAAATCTGATAGCCCTTGCCTGCTCTGTAAATCTTGAAAAGTAAAATCAAGATTGATTATATATTTATGCAAAAATGATTGCAAAATCTGAACTACAACTTTCAATTGAAACTCCAGCTGAGCCATTGGTACCAACATAGCTTCAACTTCTCCCATAGTAAATGAATCACTCAGACCCTGTAAAATTGTTTGATCATTCTATTTCATCAAAAGAAGAGCCTTTATTTCATCTATCATCAGTACTATGTTATTATCTGGGAAAGGTGAAGGGAGACCCAGTTGCACTAGATCTTCAATATGCCTCTTCATATCTTTCACTCCTTCCTTTACAATATCAAGGAGCTCTTTACAATTCATAGCTATAGAATTGCAACTCAAAACCTCATTTACCTTCTTAGCAACAATCATCCTATCATTTATACCTACTACTGATAGCATCTCATCTATTGTATCATATAGCTTCTGCAATAGAAGCTAAGAATATGAAACTCTTAATGAAACAATGGACAATGTGCCCTGCACAGAAGATTCTGCCTTCTCACATAGCTACTGGGCATTCAATAAGAAAGTGAGAGATGACTTGAGTTGAATAATCTCCTCAGAGATTCTTTTCCATACTAAAACATACAACTCTTTAACCAAGTTTAAAACTCCTGCATTATGTGGTCTATTGGCCAGCTCAATTGTCAATTGTTTTGTTTTCTATTGCTCAGCCATGAATTGCGCTTGAGTTGCACTGTTGGCATTCTCCTCTTTCAATAGTTTTTGTTTTAATTGTGTTACTTCTTGCAACTTATCCTATATCTCTTCTCTGCAATGGCCTTCTCTTGCCTCAAAATAGCAACAGCAGCTTTCTCTTGTGATAGCTCAGTCTTTAGAGAAGCAACTTGAGCCTATGTGGTTTGATGTATCTGTAATAAAACATTAGTCTGCAACTATTTATTCAAGTTGTAAATTTCATTTATTCTAGATTGTATCTCACAAGTGAGGTTACTTCTATTAACCCTTTCCTGAGCCAGATCAGCTTCCACCTTTTGTAGCTTTTTAGACACTTTAAGGTAGTCAGTAGCAACTGCAGTAGCAATCTCATTCATTAACTCTACCCTATCTTGTGGACTAAATAAAGACATGTCCATGGCCACTGCATTCATTGCATAATCCTGAGGTTGCATCTGTTCATTTGGCTTAATCACATTTGGAGACAAATGTGTCACAGTCAAAGACTATTGAATGGGCTCAAAGAGTGACTTCATATGAGCCATAGTAGGGCTTTTACTCTCTTTCTTCCTTTTCTCCTCCATCTTGGCCTCTCTGGCATTTCTTGTTGTATCTTCTTGGGCTTGGAAAGTAGGAGGGGATGCAATATAACCTCCAGCAAAAGGATGACCCTGAGGCAGGCCATGAGGAATAGGAGATACTTGTTGACTAGGTGAAATTTGAGGTAGGGCCCACTTGGGCATAGATGGAGAAAATAATGGTAAGGTTATGGCCTGTGAAGACATGGCCGGTGCACTAGCAATTGGGGTGAAAGTTTGTGATGGCACAATAGAAGTGGCAGGAGACATTGAAACTTGGGTACTTGGGGATGCCACTCCTACATAAGAAGAAATAGATATAGGAGAGAAAAGAGAAATACTTACTTGAGATATAGATGAAATAACTGAAGCTTGTTGTTGTTGGGGCATAGATGCTTCTTCTTCCTCTTCCTCAAGAAAAATTAACCTCCTTATCTTTCAAGGCCTACCAGATGCCTCTTCAGGATCATCTTCTTCTTCCACATCAAGTCGAATTGGTTGTTGCACAGGTGCCACTCTGGAACCCCTAAATGCCGAAGATACATGGGTCCCAAGAGACGGTGATGATACAATTCCTTTCTGTTTCTCAAGGGTACTAAGAGATTGAGGCCATGTAGACCTAGGATCAACAGATGATGCTTGTCCTATTTCCCACATTCCTAGAGCCTCCTCTATTTCTTCGTCTGCTTCTTCACCCCCTTTCTAAACTCTACTTATATCAGGACTTGAGACTGGAGTTGGATGCCATTCATCCTAAATTGACTCCCATGTCTCATCAGTCTCAACATTTCCAAATGTGTGAGTAATTTCAGAGATTTCTTAGTGATATTTCCAATAAGCCTCAATATTTTCTACACTCCAGTCTTTGCTTTTCAATGTCTTCCTCAGGCCTTGGGTCATCTTCAATTTAGGGTCATATTATTTTTCTTTTACATAGAAAGTCTCCTAGGCTCTAGGCCCCTCATAAGGCAAGTCACTTAATTCCACATAAAAGGCTAGATCATCTTCTTTTGGGGACCTTCTGTCCTCCCAGAATGGGCATCCCTCATGTACTACTTTGGCAGAAACTTTATTGGTGATGATCTAGGAGGCTAAGAAACTATCTGGGTCAATTTCCATTTGTCTTCTATAATTAGGAAACCATAGATAGCTAGTTTTCTCAATAAGAGGTTCTCTATTGCCCTTACTTCAATTGTTATCTTCCCTCTGGCCCAGGGGACATCAAACATCTTTTTCTTTCTCTTCTTGTGACCAAAATCATTATCAATCACAGACACTTGACAGGCTACTTCTAAAAATGTGACCCTCTGGGTCAAGACTCTGGGCAATAAAATAGGTTCTCCACTAAAACCATGGACTCTGATTACAGTAGTGTGAGCCCCAAAGAAGTAATCACAAGGTATTGGGTAGTTGGTCAGAAAATCTATGATGCTATGTGTCATCTTGTGTTCTACAGGCTTGGGACTTAAATGGATAAAAGGAGCAACAAAGAATTCTGAAAAATCATATGGATCTGAGGTATCAGACAACACATGGGTCCATGCAGACACAAGGATGGTCCTACTACTATCTGACTCTCGATCATACATATTCAATGGTATATATTGCTTGAAGAGGCTAAAATTCTGATACAGCATTAGATGGAATAGGTATGCAGAATACTTGAACACACACTTTGTATGGAAATTGGTAAGCTAGTCAATCATAGCCGCTGCACTTTGCTCTAAAAAGTCTAGCCGATACTCCTGAGACTTATCCATGGTCTTGAGTCTGAAAATGACCGCCAATTGCCAGTCATTAACTGTGAAATCTTCATTCTGACCAAAGATGAAGGCCAGCATAGAAAGGGCCTTTTGGACATTGAAGTTAAATTGAGCACGGCTAGTGGGCAATGCAGGTAATTGTGTATTATCTTTACCCAGACGCATTTCAGCATTTAGAAATTTCACCTTATTATTGATGTTTGCCCATGTGCCCTACAATTTAGCAACAATAGGAAAAGTGGTTTTTCTATCATACTGCAAAGCCAACATATCCCTAATTGCCTTAGGGTTAATTTGAATCATGAATGGGCCTTGCTAAATAGAATGTGATGGTGGGTGAAACAATTATGCACACAATTTAATCAACTCGGGGCACGGGTACATGTTACGAACCAGAAACTGAGCTAATTGAGACATCGATATTCTCATCCTGAAAGTTTCCCATTGTCCCTTTGAAGCTCAGGCGATGCATCTCTAGTGAGCCCCCTCCCGAAGACTCTTAGTATTCTTTTGTAGGTGTGTGTCAAATATATCATCAGCAAAATCCTTCACCTAAGTTGGGTCAACACTCACCCCTGTTTCAGGGACCCTTGTCCTTGGATAGTTTTTCCTCAGCTGCGCAGGTGCGGAAGCATAAGATTTGTTGTTCATCAGCTTATCAGTGGGTTCAAAGATCTCGAGTCCTTCTTGTGGTGATTGTGTCTCTGACATTTCTGTATCTTTGTGGGCACTTAGAAGCTTTTGAAACAAAAGATAATAAAACTATAAAAGAATTGTACTTAGCTAAAAATGCTTGCAGGGAATGGAGCTTGGATGCAACAGCAATTTAGGAATATAGAATGATTATTGCAAATGCAACTCTCGAAGGGATTAATACTTAGCTTAGTGGGGCATTATGAAATAATAAATGACACGTCACGTCTTATTAATGGCATTAATACTAAGAGACAGTTAGTGTATCTTTTCGAAATCCATATTGGACGGAGTGTCAGATATGCTATAAGAGAGGCTATCTTTCTGAAAAGTGCGTACTTTCTTGGAATTTAAGGAACTGTCGAACAACCTCAATAATTGCAATTGTTAAAAGAGAAGGGACCTCTGCACTGCTGACATGTGTTCTCGGAACACTTATTTAAAAGGGAAAAAAGTGAGAAAGCAAGACAAAAGTAGGAAAAGGAAATGAAAGCAACTAACTAACTATGATACATTATGAGTCTCAAGAGTTAGGTATAATGTTTCAGGAAGATCTAATTTACCAAAATCTCTTCAAGTTCTCCATACATAGTCTCTAATTCAATTGCATTTTTCTTCTTGTAGGAACGGATCTTCAAAGGACCTGTCCATAGTGATTCAAATTTGTTGTGTCAGCCTGGCTTGGTAGCTTGCTCATCCCATTTTAACACCAGAGACCCAACTTCAAAATTTAGATTAGAAGATTTCTTGTCAAACCAATTTTTAACCATCTATTGGTGTTTCAAAACTAATTCATGTGCCTTCTCTCTCTTTTCTTGTACCTCCAGCAATTCAACAAGTCTGACTATCATGGAACCATTTTCCTCAATCTCAAATTGTTTAACAATTGCAAAGCACGAAGCTCTATACTTAGTGGCATCACTGCATTCTTTCCATAGACGAGCTCGTAGGGAGACATTTAGTCACCTCCTTTGGTGTGATCCTGTCATCCCATAGTGCTATATTAAGTGACTTGTGCCACTCTCTCTGATGGTCAGCTCCCATTCTTTTTATGAGTCTAATCAGATTCTTGTTGGTAGACTCTGCCAAGCCATTTCCTTGTGGGTAGTAATTGGAAGAGGTCTTTAGATATATTCCATTTTTCAAGGAAAACTCAGACAGTTTAGTCCCTAAGAATGATTTAGTATTATCTGATATAATGGTACAAGGAGGTCCAAACTGAGTAGTTATCCCTTCTAAGAATTCTTGGATCACCTTTTCAGTAGTTTCTTTGAGTGGTACTACTTCACTCCATCTTGTAAAGTAATCTATTACAGTGAGAATCCACTTGTGTCAGATACTTGATATTGGATTAATCATGCCAATAAAATCTAGACCCCATTGAGCAAAGGGTTCATCCATTATTATGGGGCTCAGAGGCAATGCTACATTTCTTCTCTTCCCAGTATAGAATTGGCAGGTTTGACATTCTTTGACCATCTGATAACAATTTGCAAATAGTGTAGGCTAGAAATAGTTGGCTTGTGTTACTTTAATTGTAGTAGTCTTTGCTGAAAAGTGTCCCCCTGAAGTTCCATGATGAAACTCATGTAATACTTTTTGGGCCTCATCCTTTTCTACACATCTTAAAACTATTCCATCAATGTTCTTCCTAAACAAAACATGATCAATTAAGATAAAATGAACTCCTTGCTACCTATAGTACCTTTTCTTATCAGGAGAGAGTTCATTTGGGAACACACCAGTTTTCATAAACTGTATTATGTCTCTGACCCAAGAATCTTGGTTAATTTCTTGGAGTCTTAGCACTGTTTCATTTTCTTTTTCTTCTGGCATTGATTTTTCTATGTCTTGAGTCGTGTATTAACACAGTCCCTTGCCTCTAACCAACTTGGTAGGCCTTACTTCTACATCATATTCTAAAATCTTAGTTATCCAGTTTACTCTTTTCTCAGTCATTTCACCCTCCATGATGTATTCCCTTACACTAGGGTGGGCAACTAATATTAGAATCTTATTTCCTATTACTAAGTGCCTAAATTTCTTAAGGGCTTTTACCATAGCATATGCTTGTTTTTTAACAAAATTGTACCTTGATTCATACTCCTTGAGTGTTCTGGAGAAGAATGATATCGGATGTTCCCCTTCTTCGTTATCTTTTTGGGTTAGAACAGCTGCAACACTAAATTCTCCTCCATACACATACATTATAAAAGGCTTAGAGAAATCTGGGTTTCTTAATACTAGCATAGTTGAAATGGCTCTCTTGACTTCTTCAAAAGCATGTCTCCCTTTTGTTGTCCATTTAAATACCAAATCTTCCTTTAGCAATAGAGTAATGGGTCTGACTAGTCCTGCAAAATCATATATAAAGTGGCTGAGAAAATTAATCTTTCCTAAAAAAGACTGAACTGCCTTCTTGTTAACTAGAAAATATAGATTCATTATGGCTGTGACCCTCTCTAGATCAATGAAAATCCCATCTTTTGAAACTATGTGTCCCAAAACTTTCCCCTTAGGCACCGCGAAGATGCACTTCTTAGGATTTAGAGAGATTCCAAATTTTTGACACTTCTGGAAAATAGCTTCTAGGTGCTCAAAATGGTCTTTGGCCTCCTTAGTAAATATGGTCAGATCATCGAGATAGATCAAAATGATCTTATTTATAAGCTCCCCAAATGCTACATTCATGGCACGCTGAAAAGTAGCTCCAGCATTTGAAAGACCAAAGGGCATATTAGCATATGCAAATGTTCCCCACTTTGTAGTGAATGTTGTCTTGTGTTGGTCATCATCTGCTAACCAGATCTGGTTGTATCCTGAGAAACTATCAAGCAAAGAAAACCTCTCTGACCCAACCACAGTTTGTAAGATTTGTTCCATAGAAGGCAAGGGGTAGTGATCCTTTAATGATTCTTTTTTTAGGTCTCTAAAATCAACACAGAGTCTTATATCACCATTCTTTTTTCTTACAGGTACTAAATTAGACACCCAGGTTGAGTGCTTAAATGGAAAAATGATTTTTGATTCTAGAACCTTTTGAATATCATCTACCATTATTGGCTCAATTCTAGGATTCACTGGCCTTTGCTTCTATCAGACTGGTTTTGATCCTTCAACAAGCTCTATGGTATTGTTGTTCTCAAAATCACCCACACTCATTTTTGTAGACAACCCCTGCAAAACTTGTCTGTTTCATAGCCTACACTCTAAGTTCACAAATCGAGACGAGTCTTCTTGGCCTCGTGCGAAGTCATCTGATATCCTGGAATAGTTTGTGATATTTTCATTAAGTCGATTCTTCAAAATTCCTGAGAATTGGTTAGGTTGAAAATCGATCAAAATATCAATTTTGATCATTTTAGGGTGTTAGTAGGTTTTTGAGTCTTCATGTGCATAAGCAGTTAAAAATATTGCTCTTGCATATCCTTGATGTTTTTGTTGGCAAGAGACACATTGGAGCTTCATGATTGTTGTCATTGATGGCAACAAAGTTCATCCCACACATCTGCAGGACATGGTGTGCCTATACCGGAAGTCAGATTGAAGAGTATTGTGGTTCGGTAAGCAAGAATAGAGCATGTGGTAAGGTCTGATAGTCAGGTCCAGATCTCTCAGAGGAAGTATCTTTAGAAAGTCCAGACTTGGGGGAGTCAAGAGGAGTACCTTGATTGATAGATTCCAGGAATTGAGCCTCTGGTGATGAAAGAGTAAAGAGATATGAGCATTTAAGTATTGGGGTCCTATTTGGTAGAGTAGATAGAGGAAGAACTGACCGGCAGAGCATCAGACATTATTCCGGATGAGATGTTGATGGTGATCAAGTTTCTTAAGGTATCATTCAAGATTGGCCGACTTGTTAGATGACTTCTATAAGTATCTCTTTGATCCGCATCACTTGGTAAGCAAGGATTCAGCTGACAGACTAGAGTTTGGGAAATACTGACTATTCCAGATGCTGACTAGAAAGAGGATGAAATACTTTGTGCGGATATATATAACAAATGGATTTCGATGAGAAGGTGTGTGTTGTGTAGTTGTGTAGTGCAAAGAAAAGTAGAAGAGTAGTGTGGAAGCAGTAAGGCAGGTCCGGTATGTGAAAGGACAATAGCACTAAAGTAGAGAAAGGATGAAGTGCAGTAGATCAGTATACTGAGCCTAACCGGAACTGAACTCCAGCATATGTGGATGCTCCTCATCAGTTCAAGTATCTTGTTACTCTCTTTATAACTTGTAGACAGTGAGTCTCTTATAGGCAGTGAGCCTCTTGTGAGTAGTGTGCTCAGGCAGTAAGCCCTAATTGGCAAGTGCCATTTTGTACTTCTATTCTTCTAACAGAGAATACATTCTTGGGTTAATCACCCCGTGGTTTTTCCCTTAACAGGGTTTTCCACGTCAAAATCATTGTGTCATGTGTATTGACTTTGTTTCTACTTTCATGCTTATGGATGCTTATTTGCTTTGATGCTACACTAGTTTTTAAAGAAGAAGAGAAAGTTAAATTAATTAAGATAACTGATTCACCCCCCTCTTAGTTATCAACAATTGGTATCAGAGCCAAGTTCCTCCAAATAGAGCCTAACAGCTTGAGGAAGATCTAGGAATTAAAATGGATGTGTATGGTATGAGGGAGCAACTTTAGTCTGCTCTAGTTGATCTTGAGCAATCTAATTCTTAAGTCAATGAATTGAAGGAAAGACTCAAACAGGCAGATGATTTCATAAATGAACTAAAAGGGAAACTAAGTCTCTCTATGAAAAAGAGAAAGGATCTACTTCAACAATTGGCAAGTCAAAGTGAAGGAAATGATACAAATGGAGATCTGAAGGAGAAAACCAAGTTATGTGAAAAATTATCAAAAGAGATCAATATGGTAAGACATGAAATGGAATCAGGAGTTATGAAATTTACCCAAGAAATTGAAGAGAAAAGAAAAATTGAAGATGATCTAAGACAATCTCTCAAGGAGAAATTAGAAGACTGCCACAAGATGGATAGAATAATTGGACATCTTGAATCTAATCTTGAAGATGCTAAAGATAATGAAGGAAAACTTGAGGATCAAATTGTCTCTCTTAAAAGGGATCTTCAAACAACAAATGAATACAAAGAGAAATTCAAGATAAGTTCTGCTCAACTTGAAGTTCTTCTTGAAAGCTAAAAGAGGGTAGATGACAAGTGTGGCTTGGGATATGAGAAAGGTGAAAGCTCCGGATCCGGTCAGAAGAAGTTTGGATTAGAAAATCCAAGGAATAGGCCTAGAAGACCTCTAGTAAGGCAACCTAATGCTCAAAGATATCCATCCTTCAATGGATACTGCCACAACTGCAATAACTTTGGTCATAAAGCTAATCAGTGCAGGAAGAGAATGAATCAGACTAATACATCCTTCTCCGGACAGTGTTTCAACTGCAGAAGATCAAGAGGATATCAATCAAATATGCAAAGAAATGTTGTTTGCCACAATTGCAATAGATCCAGTCATATTGCCAAATTCTGTAGAAGTAAGAATCAGGACAAAAGGGGTCCGGTACATCATAACCAGAATCAAGATAAAGGAAAAAGAAAAGTGAATACGGATGAAGTTCAAAGTGAGATGAACAAGATTTGGGTGAAGAGAAGTACAAAAAATGTAGGGGATGGATCCGCACTAGAATCTGGTGCTAATATTCCTTCCAGAAATTAAAAAGTGAGCTCTGGCTCAGGGGGGGACACAAGGAAAAACATTCTTCCCCCATCCAGTTAATTGGTGCCGGAATTGGCACAAGGAGAGTTGCAGATTAAAGGGTTCTCAGAGAAAGCATCTAAATAATCTATGGTTAAGATATGGAAGATCCGCAAGAAGTTTAGAACAAGTTAATTTACCAAGATTGATCTGGTTCATCAAGTCATCCGAATAAGGAAAACAAGGCAAACTGGAATGACTTAAGTTGAGCATTTATTGCAACTTGGTATTAGGGTTGGTAGAATAATATAAGGGTTTTCTTATCAAACACTTGTTCATTCTGCATTCAAGAAGAAGCAAAAAGGAGCTCTACAACAAATCTCCTCAAGCCCATCAAAGATCATCTGCAGAAGTCGATTCATCCAGTAATCGATCTGACTCACTCCGTGAAACCTAGAAGTGTAAAAGTTATTCTCCATTCTTGAATATCTCTCTGTAAATCTTTCAAAGATGGCTACTCTGAATGTGGTGAAGATTTTTGATAGGCCATGCCCTAAATTTAAGAAGCACCAATACAAATCTCTAGAAGTGGATCCCTTAGGTGCATTTTCCAACATTCTACATGGTATTTTACATGTAGAAGATGTTAGGGTTTACATTCATGCGAACATTGAAGATTTTGGGGAATCCAAGCTGGTAGATATCTATCACAATCAGTTAATAGATGATACTTTTGAACTCAAACCACAGTACCAGGCCATCCGAGATAAACATTTTGGTCAGTGCATTCATTTCCCCTATTTTGAAGAGGATGAATGGGTCCGGTATGTGTTGAGCAGAGTACATGATAACTTCTTATGGTTGAATAGACCATTTAAGATCACTAAGGATGCAATTAGGGCAATAACTGGTTTGTACTCATCCGGAGGGATACCAGTTCTCAAATCTATCAAAAACCAAACGGTGAGTGAGGCTACCAGATCAAAATTTGGTAAGAGACCAATGACCATAGAAGATATCTCTGATCCAGATATCAAGTTTGCATCTATGATAATTGGTTATAAGATATTTCACTCCAACAGGGAGTATTCAGTACCCGAAACTATAGTGTATACTGCTTATGAAATGTTGAGAAAGAATGCAGATTATGACCTCTGTGAACTCCTTCTAAGCCAACTGGTGGAAAACTTACAGAAGATTAAGAAGGACAAGAAGAACTCTTTTAAGTATGGTGGACTGATATTGTATTTGTTTTTCTACTTTATGAATGAGCTACCCAGATCCAGTGGTTGGGTATGGCAGAATGATAGACCTATTGCCATTCAAAGCAAAGACTACCTGCATGGGCTTGGGAATGCTAAGGCAAGAAATACAGCTCTGTGGAGTTATTTCAAGAACTTTCAGAGTATGATGCAAGCAAGGGAGAGAATTCCCAAATCTCTAGTTGAAAAGTATAAGGATACAGTTTGCTTTATGGTAGAAACTAACCAGTGCCTAATGGAGGCTATGGAGCCAAGGATAGTCTGGATCATGCCAATGGGGTATGAAGTAGATGAGAAAATTGTAGAGCTACATGTTCAACATATGCTTAGTCAACCCAAGGATCCCAAGGCAAAAATGTTTGGAACCTTTGAAGAGTTGACTGTAAAGATTCATGTGGAACTTAGACAAACAGAGACAAAAAGGAAAGTGAGAAGGGAAGTTGAAGAAGTCGCTAAGAAATTTGGAATATCCAAGGATGCACTTGATGCAAATAGAGAAAAGATGGAAAGGGCAGAGAAAGAGAAGCAAGAAGCAGAAAAGGAAAGTGGTCCGATAGAAGCCCCCTCCCAGACAAGATCCTCTAAGAGGTCTACACCTACCACTGACAAGAGCTCAAAGACATCAAAACTGGAAGCAAAATCATCCGGTAAAGCAGAGAAAAGAACTAAGACAAAGGCTACAAGGTCTTATGCCAATCAAAAGGATGATGAAGAGATGGAATCTAATGAAGAGGTAAAGAAAATGAAGAATAAAAAGAAAACATCCAATGAACCCTATACTGGTCATGACAAGGAAGAGATGGCAAAAGAATTTGTTGAAAGGCCCACTCTGTCCATTGATGATGTAGTCAAATCAGTCACTGTGGATGGGAACCTGAAGCCAATGACTAAATTTTATGACGATTATAATGATGTTGATCAGAAGATCCTACAAGAAGCCACAATCAGGTATCTTAACATTTATAATAAAGCATTCATTGAGATTATATCTCTAATTCCAAAGAGCCTAGAGAAGGAACTAGAAATCAGGAAGAACAATGCCAAGGCCAAGGACCTTGAGATCAGGGAACAGATTGCTATTTAGCTCTTTCCTTCAATCATTCTGAAGCAAATGAATATGATCTTCAAAGATTACAAGGATGAGTTTCGAAACAAAGCTAGAATGAATCAGCTTATGCTCAGCGAAACTGACAAAATAGCAAAAGAGATAGAAGGGATCCTCCGGAATGCATACAAAAGATTCAACACTCCCATTGAAGAGGACATAAGTGATGAACCCTCTGCCACGGATGACAAAGAAAAATCCACTAAGACAATAGCAGAAGAGGCAAAGGAGACTAGTGAAGAAAAAGCTAAGGACTTAGATTCCTCTATTCCAAAAGAGGACGTCCAAGGAGAAGTAAATCCGGATTCTCCAGCAGTCTCTGGATCTAAAGGAGAAGAAAGAATAGAGGAGAAAGAAGAAGTGAAGGGAAGAGAAGAAGGTCACACTGAGAAGAACACAAGTGACACTACAGAAGGAAAGAAAACTCCAATAGAGAAGGCCAAAGATGATAGTGGTAAGAGTGCAGAAGGGGAGAAAACCCTGTCACCGGCAAGAGACATAGCACAAGCAGTCAAGGATTTCTTAACCAAAGAGATGATGGATTTTGATGAACTGGAACTGCTTCAAGGACCATTCAATTTTGATTCCCTCTCTCTGATGTAAACCATGAAGCTAGCATCCTTCACCCAAGCAAAGGCAAAAGAAAAACTTCTAAAGTCTCACATGGAAGACTGTGAGCTCATAGAAGCTGCATCCGGTATTTTAGAGAAGATTATGCCATCCTTCCAAAAGGATTCTTTGGCCTTCACATCTGGTAATATAAAGTCTCTTATAAATTCTATTCATACGCATTTTGATTCCTTAGAGAAGTTAGCAGAAGAAAAGGTCCAGAAGGAGTTTTTGAACAAAAGATTCTCTGAAGTACAGGGTCTAATAACAAATCATAGGAGAGTTATGGATATTGGAATAAAGAGCTTGGAAAATGCTCTTAAAGATGGCGGAGATATCTAGAAATTTTGTTTATCCTGGCCTAAAGTGACCAAGGATATTGAGAAGAAAGTAAAAGAGCAAGAGGATAAACTGACAAGTTTACCTCAAAGTTTTGATCCTCTCTCCGCTTCTATAGTAAATCAAGAATGTCAGACTATTGCACTAGTTGAAATAAAGAAGCTTGAGAAGGAGAAGAAAAATAGAACAAATAGGTTAAGTGAACTCAGAGGGATCATTATTCCTAAGTTAGAGGCCATGCATGAGGCTCTAACTGATGCTCAGACCACAGCCCAGACTAGTGATCCGATAGATATCAAGAGGGCAGAAGCTTTTGCATTCCTGTTGAGTGGTCACATCTCAATTTTGGACAGGTTGAAGTAGAGTTGGGCGACAACAGTTGTATAGTTGAAGACAACTTTTGCAAACATACTATAGTATATGTAAGTATAACCTGTTTATATACTTATGCGGCTAAGTATAGTTCAATTTTTGGCAATTTTGGTGTGCGGACCCTACCCTTTACCATTGATGTCAAAGGGGGAGTGAGGAATAGTGAAAAATGTGGAATCCAGCTAAGGGGGGGCTCCGAAAAAGTGTACATTAGAATAGAGCATCAACCAAGGGGGAGTATAGTATAACACTTAGTCATTTTTCACTAAGTGTTGCCATCAATGCCAAAGGGGGAGATTGTTGGCAAGAAACACATTGGAGCTTCATGATTGTTGTCATTGATGGTAACAAAGTTTATCCCACACATCCATAGGACATGGTGTGCCTATACCAGAAGTCAAATTGAAGAGTATTGTGGTCTGATAAGCAAGAATAGAGCATGTGGCAAGGTCCGACAGTCAGGTCTGGATCTCTCAGAGGTAGTATCTTTGGAAAGTACAAACTTGGGGAAGTCAAGAGGAGTAGCTTGACTGATAGATTCTAGGAATTGAGCCTCTGGTGATGAAAGAGTAAAGAGATATGAGCATTCAAGTATTGGGGTCCTGTTTGGTAGAGCAGATAGAGGAAGAACTGACCGACAGAGCATCAGACATTATTCTGGATGAGATGTTGATGGTGATCAATTTTCTTAAGGTATCATTTAGGATTGGCAGACTTGTTAGATGACTTCTATAAGTATCTCTTTGATCCGCATCACTTGGTAAGCAAGGATTTAGCCAACAGACTAGAGTTTGGGAAATACTGACTATTCCGGATGCTGACTAGAAAGAGGATGAAATCCTTTGTGCGGATATATATACCAAATGGATTTTGATGAGAAGGTGTGTGTTGTGTAGTTGTGTAGTACAAAGAAAAGAAGAAGAGTAGTGTGGAAGTAGTAAGGCAGGTCCGGTATGTGAAAGGATAGCAGCACTAAAGAAGAGAAAGGATGAAGTGCAGTAGATTAGTATACTGAGCCTAACCAGAACTGAACTCCAGCATATGTGGATGCTTCTCATCAATTCAAGTATCTTGTTACTCTCTTTATAACTTGTAGACAATGAGTCTCTTGTAGGCAGTGGGCCTCTTGTGAGCAGTGTGCTCGGGCAGTAAGCCCTAATTGGCAAGTGTCATTTTGTACTTCTATTCTTCTAACAGAGAATACATTCTTGGGTTAACACCCCGTGGTTTTTCCCTTAACAGGGTTTTCCACGTCAAAATCATTGTGTCATGTGTATTGACTTTGTTTCTACTTTCATGCTTATGGATGCTTATTTGCTTTGTTTTTGCACTAGTTGTTAAAGAAGAAGAGAAAGTTAAATTAATTAAGATAACTGATTCACCCCCCCTCTCAGTTATCAACAGTTTCAAAGTGGAATGTCGGCCCATTTCACCACTTTTACATGCATGTTTGTTTTTTAATAATATGTATGGGCAGAAAAAATCACCACCCATGCATGTTCCTTGTCATAGTTTGATGTGTAACGGTAGTCGTAGGTACCACTCTTGCATAAGGCATCTAGCTAATGCGTGGTCGACTGTTTTCACCACCTTATCATGATCTCACCAAATCTTAAACTCAAGTTTCATTAATGGCACTCATGTCGCCATTAATACATTGTTTTAAACCTTTTTAAAGCATTTTGTTCATTGTTCTTTTTAATTTTTATTCTCAACTTCTCAAAATAAGTCATTTAATCCTCTACGAAGCCAATTGAACCGCAGAACTCGTGGATTGTGTAGATTTCATGCTTAGGGTTTTTTCCATTATTGCCAAGTAGGATGACATTTCTCCTACTTTCGTTGATTCTTTTTCCTCCTTCTATTAGGGTTTGTTTGTAATAGGAATGTTGGTTTGTGATTCATGCAAATGTTTTTCTTTGATTTGAGTCATCATTTTGCATGTTTGAGTTTATCTTAAAAACCCTTAGTAGAATATTTATGTGTTTTTCTTTGCCTTCTCCCTCTTCATTATCAGCAAATTCATCATGCCCTAGTCTTAGCGCTAGCGGCAGATTTTAGATAATATCCATGAAAACTTAAGTTTTGCCAGTATTTCCCTCATATGTATTGATGGTCTTTTCCGCCGCTGATACATATTTTTGGTTTTTGTCTTCCCATATGAAATAGCAGTCTTTTTGACCGACTCTACACAAGTTTTTCCTCCTATATGCATTGGCGGGCATTTTTTCCGCTTGTGCATACACCATATCAAGCTTGCTTATCCCCTCATGTAAGGGCAGTTAAAACTACCGTCCTTACACAAACCGTGTTTATCCCAATATGCAATGGTGGTAGAAATTTCCGCACTCACAGATAAGTTGGAGTTTCAAGAACATATGCCTGAGCGGTCATTCTGACCGACTTCGCATTAGAACACAAGCTTTTCCCTCATATGCATTAGTGGGCATTTTTGCCGCTTATGCATATCTAATCAAACTTGCTTGTTCCCTCATATGTAAGGGTGGTCAAATTGACTGCCCCTACATCAAACACATTTTCCTAGAACATATGCAATGGTAGCCCTTTTCGCTGACCTTGCACATACATCAAAGTTTTTCCAACATGCAGGGTCGGCAAAATTTGCCACCCTAACACCTGCAACTCATCCCTCTAATGCAAGGGCGGCAAATTTTGCCACCCATGCATTCAATCTCTTAATTTTCTAACTCTGAGAGATTTTCAAATTTACTTTCCTGAGCCCGCTTTCCTCCATTTTTTCAACCCGCTTGTGCTCTAGCCCTTTCAAGCGTATCCCCGTAGTCGTGATCGTCAACATGCAATTTTCCCAGATTACCAGTATTTCCCCTAATTGCATGATTATGGATTTTTCTTGTAGTTTCTTTTGTAGATTTTCTCTATTCATCGACATCCTTCTGGTGTTAGATTTTTCAGATGATTGAGTTGTCTCCAAAGAAGTTGAAAGCAATGAAGTATAAATATCAGGGTGTTTTTCCAATCACCTCGGTTACTTCCAATGTTCATGACATTCAGGATATAGAGATTGGCCATGTAGACATGGCTAAGTTTGTGGAAAGACCTAAGTCTAATAACCCTAGTTCTGCAATGAAGAAGATTGTTGATAGCAACATTCACTTGGTGTCATCTTTCCCGGTAGCGGCTCATAATACTGAGTTTGTTCTTCAATGCGCTCAATTCTACAACAGAGACACTAGGGCAGTGGTGGATACGAATGGCAATGTGATAATCAAATTGGATCTAGAATTCATTGATAAAGTTTTCATGTGTCCTGCTGCTACAGAAGTTGTGAAACTAGATTTTGTTGAAGCCCAAAAGGAATATGATAAGGATTCTGAGAAGGCTAAGAAGACAATTAACACCAAATGGCTTAAGAATTCAAGGTCAAACTTATCTAGGTGGCCGAGGAATTTTCCCAGAAGTGATTTTATTGAGGAGGTTAGTGATCTCATAACTCTTCTTAGCAGGATAAGGGGGCTAGCTTCTTCCTCTCTTTTTCATGAATGGATGTACCCTTTTATCAAGATTATACTTCAAGGAAAGCAAGCCATCTTTTGGGGTGAGCAAATCAGCAATGCTCTGCACGAGCAATTGACTAAGGTATCCACTACTTTCAAATTCTATATGACTTCTTACCTTGTGTATATAGCAGCCTCAATGAGGATCTTTCCAGGTTTGACATCCGAAGGAGATAGGAGAGTGGTTCATGTATATTAGTACTATCCTCAATTGACATTGAAAGGTTCTATTCACCACTTTAGGAGGGTAAATGTTTCTTTGTATGTAGTGTTCTTGTGTCTTTTTGACCCTTAGTTAGAGCAAAGAAGAGTTTCAAACGAAGCTTGGTCAGTGGTGAATGATTATGGGTGCATGTTCTTACAATTTCCTACTTTCTCATATTTAAGGGTTGGCTTTTTCCAAGGTTATCCTTCTATGTTGCCAAGGTTTCCTTTAGATAAACTTGTTCTAATGGAATTATGTAGACAAATGATTGTCATACATAATAAGCAAATGGAACTCAAGAAACTAGGATTCAGATTTCTAGTTGAAGCTAGCAGGTTTTCAGTGTCAACTGTTGCAAAGGCTAGAGCCATGGAAACTAAAATGCAGCTAGTGACCATGAAATAGTTCAAATGAAGACCAAGGTTTGATTACAGGGGTGTAAAAGACAAGATCAAAAGGAAGACCCAATTTCATGAGCTAATGGTTGAAGACATCTGGGTGGACTTGAGGACAGACGAGGATATAAAAAAATTAGACTATAGTAGGTCATCTCTGGAATAGATTAAGTATCTAGGATTGGCTGATATTCCTGAAGACCTAGTGGATGATGAAGAGCTGATTGATCCTAGGTATAACACTAAACAGGTTGCTGATTCTCCTCTTCCTCCTATCCAATGGTCTTAGAAGGAATTGACTTCTCTAAGGAAAAGGTTTGAACCCATATTGGCTAACACAAACAAGTGGTTAGAAGGTAAGGGAATTGCTTTGAAAGAATTCCTTACAGGATCAGAGACTGAAGCCCAAGAACAAATAGGTAAGAAGGTGGAGAATAGAACAAAGAATAAGAGTGGCATTCCCTCTTCTTCCAAGACACATAAACTCAGGATCAAATTTGTATCAAAGAAGTCAAAGGCTGTAGAAAAATAATTTGAGGTAGAAGAAATGGAAATTGAGAAACAGAATACTAATGAACCAACTACTGAGGAAATGGAGGTTGAAAATAGACCAACAGAAGAGATGGGAGAAGGATAAGGAGATGAAATTCTGTCTCTAGAGGAGAATGTACAATAGGATATGGGAGTCTCTTCTCCTTTGTCTAACATACCTGTTTCAGTTCCTCTGTCTGCTTCACCTATTGACATCCCATCTTTTGAATCTCCATCACCTTCAAAAATAATTTTTGATAATCCTCAAACTACTTTTGATGATGTTCTTCATTCTCTAAGTCTATTCCTAGTCTGTCCTCCTCATCTTTTGATATTGGAGATTCTTCAATATTTGATCACTTTGTAATGGGTTCTGAGAAAGTTTCAAATGTGAATGTGTCAAGTGTAGTGTTTACTAATACTCCACCTATTGTTTCTACTTCCAGTGCTAGTGCAGCTCCAGTAACACCAACAATGGAAATGGATCCAAATGTGAGTACTTATGTGCTTCATCCATGGTTGTCAACATATTCACCCAAAAGAAAGAAACAAGCCATCTCTCTAGATGAATTTGATTTTGGTAAGTTGGTGCCTGGTAAGTTGGTGCCTGCTAAGGCTAAGACTCCAAAGAAGCCAAAAATTCTTTCAAGCGTGCTGGGAGACATAGGTCACAAATTTGTGGAGATTGCAAGGCCCCCATAGGATGCTACCATAGAAAATTTTAGTATGAATGATTACTCTATTTCTAGGATTGAGCTGGGAAAAATAACATATGAGAGTGTAAAGACTGACATGCAGTCAGCAATGGATATTTTGATTCAAAAGTTTGACAAAGAAAAGGAGATGAAAGATCATTATAAAGCAATGGTAGAGCAATTGACTGCAGTGGTAAGGAAGATTACTTTGAATTCAGAATCAGTAACTCCTAAGGCTATTTCTGTGGAAGATCCTGTCATCCAGAAAGCTGAAAAGACTCACCTTAAAGGAAGGGTGCTTGAAAAATATTTGGAAAGGATGCGCACACAAGGAATCTCTCTTCTTACAGAGCTAGCTGAGAAAACAAACAAAATGGAGAAAATCAGGGTTGAACTTGATGATTTGATTGATGCTATTTCTTAGAATATTGAGAGTTTAGAACAGAATCATGATACGTGGGTATAAATAAGGAGAAAATAAGTGCTTTGATATCAATTGGTGTCATTCCAAGTAGGGATTCATATATTGATACTAAGGAGGCATTGACATATCGAAGACATGTGCTGAAAGATCTGATCAATGACCTAGAAACTGCAAGGAAACTGAGTGACCAAAGTGATGTTAGTCTCTTGCACAAGTTGGAGGAGCTACCATGCAATTTGGTGTCACAGGATAATCAATTTCTTTCTACAGAGGAGATGATCCAGGAATTTGAGAATATGTTTCAGAAGGAGTTTGAGGAAAAAATGTTTTCAGTAGCCTCCATGGATAATATTCTTGATAATCAGTTAACTTTGGATAATCTGAAGGTCAAGTTAACTAGCCATGCAAAATCAATTACCATGGTCAGAGATGTAATAGTCAGGGCCCAGATGATTTTCAGGAACACAGTTAGTCCGAACAGTCTTGGGATGCAAGCAGCGTTCACTATGTATGATTGCCACATGAAGAAAGAAGGTAGTGCAAGTTAAAGCATCTTTTTCATTACTTAGTTTATTTCTATTTTTCAGATGTACTTTTGAAATAATTTTGGACATATTTACATGTACTTTTCTCATATGTAATTACATGTAAAAATGTAGGAAGTCCCAAATCAAAAAGGACTCCTTTGTTGAATAAGTCATAGTTAGTTTTTCTTTTCTTATTTTTTCTCTCAGTTTCTCTTATAAATAAAGAGGACCCCCATTGTAATTATCATCTTTTAGTTATTGAATCGAAGCTCTGCCAAATTGAAGAGCATTTTGAGACTTTGTGTTCAAATTGTAAATCATATTTTATCAAGTGAATAGAAAAGCAAGCTATCTTTCAATCTTTGCATTGGAATAACTTATGGTGTATTGGAAATCGTTCTTATATCCTTTTCCTTATGCTATCTTATCTACTTGATCAAATTGTAGTGTGAGTGTGAATAATCTGGGAGATGTTCTAAAGCTGATTTTGGAGACTTTGTGCTGCAACAATTATCTTTAGTTTGTGATTTTATGTTTTGAATTAAAAGATATTGGAAAGACTTTGAGCTGCTATTATCTTTTGTAATCATATGTTTTATCGTAGCAATCGGTAAAGACTTTGAGCTGCACCTTATCCTACTTAATTCTAAATTGTAAATCAATAAAAGGAGCAACGATAGACTTTGTGCTCTCGTGGGTTTCTTGGTTATTCAGATTTGTATTGTGAAAGTGCTCTTTTATATTGTAAACATCATTTCTGAAAAAAGAGAAATAAATGATATGGTCTCACCCCGAAGTTAGTATTTAGTGTAAATAAGTTTGTAATAGTTAATAGGGAACCTCCCCTTGCTGAGAGGAGAGATTTATCTCATTACACTGTGGTTGATATAACCATTTTGCCTTCAGTTAGTTGAAGACAAAATATTCACCCAACAGGTATGCTGGATGATATCTCTATTATAGTCATGAAGATCTTTATAGGTCCAAGCAATCACCATGTCATACTTATTACACAAAGAGATTAGCTTGTCCTTTTCTTCTTGGGTAGTAGCATTTCCTATCTTTATCTTTCTTCCTTCACTAACCTAAATTTTAGAATAATCTTTACTTGCCTTAAACTTCCTTTTATCTAGGCTTACATCTTCAAGGTCAAATAGATTCTCTAGAGTGATTAGTCCTTTTGGGAGTTTATTTGACTTTAGTTGAATGATTTGATCACCATAAGCTTCTTCAATCTTGGGCTGTAACTAATCAGAAAACTATCCTGACTGTTGCAAAAACAAGAGTACTTGAAGATCATTATCAAAAACTTGCCAATTTTGGTCATTGTCTAGGATCACTAGTCTCACTATAACTTTAACTGATTCACTATTAACAAGTAAGTCACTTGCTGGATAAAATTAAGAACTAATTTGTGCCATTTTGTCTGCTTCTATATTTTGAGTTATGGGTACAACCTCAATATTGAAAGCATCAAAACCATCTATCAGGTCCCAAATTCTGTGATGGTAGGATCTCATTCTCACATTCTTTTCTATTGCTTTCTCCCTGATTTGTTTCACCACTAATTCTGAGTCTCCTTTAACTACCAAATTCTTGATTCCTCTCTTCTTGGCCAACATGACACCATGGACTAAAGATTCATATTCTGCATCATTATTAGTGCAAGCAAATTGGAAGCGTATGGCTCTTAGAATCTTCTTGCCATTTGGAGCAATGAGGCAAATACCTACTCCAGTACCATTTTTTCTCCTAGCCCCATCAAAATTGAAGGTCCAGATTTCAGAGTTTCTTCCAGATTCTTCATTTTTAAATACCTCTTTTTTCATGATGTTTGGAATTTCTTGGCCTTCCTCAAAAATAACATAAGTACCCAAACCAATAGAATCATAGTTTCCATAAGGATCACTGTACATCATGGTCATCAATTGACTATTTTCCTCTTCTTGTTGGTCATGTTCAATCCAGTCACCTCTCTCTTCATTATTTATCATGGCATGGCATGCTTCTATCCTTGGGGCTAGTTCATCAGTGATATGATCTTTGGCTAAAGGTTTAGACAACACTTTTATTTTTGTTCCATATTTGGTTCTCAAAATTAGATGGGACTAATCTAGTGACATGTATCCTCCAATCTTGGTTGTGAATCCCTAGATAGGCATAAACCAAAGATAGGGGGAATATCTATGACCACTACATCTTGTTTAACAATTATATTGGGGAAAGTATACAGCTACAATGGGAGTTGTTTGATTATTCCTATAGTTTGAACAGACTTCCCATCTAATTACATAACTCCTCTGGTAAGTGGCTCATATTTTATCTTTAAAGCATTTGCTATCTACTTTGGCATGACTCTAGTACTAGCTCTAGAATCTATCATTGAGTTATGCAGCAATTTCTTTCCCACTATTAAAGTCAGATAAAATGGATCTGGCTTAGATTTACCTACCTCTAGCATTTTGTTCAACAGGGCTACTATCATTGATGGTGTAGTGTCTTTATGTTGAGTCTTTCCTTTATCGGTAACTCCTTCTTTAGCACTGGTAGATTTAGAGCCCACCTAGCCTTGTAATGCTTCTTGTAATAAGATCTTTTGCTCAGGAATTGCCATCATATCCCAGATTGATATGTGCGTTGGGGTCTTCTTCAGTTGTTCCACCACGTTCATAGGTCCCAGTGCTTGTGTCTTTGGGTAGTAAGGATATCTTGCTTTCTCTAGCATCTAACCAGAGATTACTTGATTTTGAACTGGTTGAGGCACTTCTTGCCTGGAAACTAGGTTATAATGATTTTGGAAAGGAGGAGCTCTAGTAGTCTCATTATTTGTGGCTTAAGGTTGTTCCATCATTCTTCTCTTTGATCTGGTATAATAATCTTACTGCACCAGTGGTTTCTTGGAAGTGGACGCTTCATTCAAGAACACTAAATCTTCATCTTCAATCCATGAAAATAAGGCATGCTCAGGAGCAATTTCTTCTTCTTGTTGTATAGACATCCCCTACATCTGAGCCACTATTACTACATTCTGAACACCAGGTGACTGATATGGTGGAGCATTAGACATCAGGACTTGCTCTTCTCCCTTTCTCTGTTCTACTATTTTTTCCTACAAATTGCCTCTGGGACAATCCCTGGGCATATGAGCATTGTTGAAAGGAAAGCACTTAGCATTGGTGTCTTCTACAAAATTATTTTGTCCTGGGACTATCTCTCTATTTGGATTATAAGGGACAACCTGAAGTGGTGTGGGGACTATGACCAACTGGTTTGATGGCTGAGGATTATTTTTCCTTTGAGGGCCTTGATATTAATTTGGTTGGTAAGGGGGTCTATTTCCTTGAAAACCTTGGTAGGAAGGCTTTGGATAGGAATTTTGTTTCCTTTTGAAATTAATTATTTCATTTGAAAAGGTCCTGAGGATATTCTTGACATCATCCATTTCAGATGGTTGAGCAGAAGGAGTTGCCATAGTAGGTTGTTGAGATGTTGGGAATGTATACATAGACACAGGTGCAGCTATAAGGTTAGGGGCTTCTTGTGGCAAAGGTAATGAGATTTCTAGGAACATGGGCATAGGAGGCCTTGGAGGCAACTTTTTAGCATCTATCAAGTTATTCTCAGCCTTAACAGCCAATTCATATGCTTCTAGCAGAGTCTGACCTCCCACAGACTGAATCATTACTGATATATTAGAATTGAAGGCTTTGAGGTAGAAAACAATTGACATACCTAATGGTAGCCTTGTTGTAGCAGGAATTTTGTTCCAGGCCTTTTGAAATCTTGTGTTGAAATCAGTTATGGCTTCTTGTGGTGCCCTCTTTATGGTGATTAATTGTTGCAGTAGGGAAGATTTGTCACCCTTCTCACTAAATCTTGCAAAGAAAGCATCACCAAGCTGATCCCAAGTAGATATTGTGTTTGGGGCTAAAGATCTATACAAGTCTAGAGCCTTTCCTTTGAAAGAAGCTGCTAACAATCTAATTCCTACATTCTATACGGTAATAACATGCACTGTACACACATCAAACACAACTTGAAGATGCTCCCCTAGTGTCTTAAAATCTTCTCCACTGAACTTAGGTAAGGCCTTCAAAGCATTACCTAGAATTGGATCCCAAGTAGCTGGTGGTACTGGAAGAATGAGAGGACTGCCAGTGTTCCAATTTACATAATTCCTTGGGGCTACAGGTGCTCCCATATTTACTCCTTGTGTCACTGCAATTTGATTCACTCTTCTTCTTGGAGTAGCAACTAATGGTGGCAATGGAATACTTGGATTAGCAACAGACTGAGCTCTTGTCGTAGGTCCATAGCTTTGGCTCCTTGTCACTCTCTAGCTAATACAATCTTGATAAGAACTTCAAGAAAGGTCCCACCGGACGTGTCAAAAACTGTTGATGATTAAAATTGCACAGGTTCCAACACCAACATGGGAAGTTTCAATAATGTGGGACTTGCTACTTGAAACAACCTCCAGATTTTAAAGAAGCTGGCTCTTCCTATTTTTACTGGAGTTTTAAGTAAAAGGGCAGAGAAAACAAGATTACATATACAATAAGTATGTAAATCTACACTATGGCAATGCGCCTGAATGAAATGGATTTCTTCAATTTAGCACAGTGAACCAATCCTTAAGATACAGCTATATTAAAGAGCAGATACCGCATGATTAATATAAACAAATGTAAATGAATATAGTCAAAGGCTATACTTAGACAAATTTGCAAAGACAAATAATATTGATGAAGGCACAGAATAGAGTTCTTTTCATTAATATTCTAGCAACATAAGAGGCACAATAACATGCACAGATATATTCACTTTCTTATTAGAAATAACAAAATTAAGGCAAATGATGCAATCTGATAACAGTAAAGTTTCTGAATTCTCTATTAGATTCTTGATAAAACTTATCAAATGTTGGATCCCTATCTATTACAATTGCTACGTATTTATAACCACAGACTTGACCAAAATTGCCTGCAACAACCTAAATCTCTAACGGCAAATAGAATTAGAGCTAACTATGAGTCCTCGACCATTGAGATTTCCTGAATCTGCAACTTCTTTCCTTCCCGCGCGCTCATTGAGGATTAATTGTATGTGGCACTCTAACTGTATCACTGTTAAGACACATGGTGACATCTGCGGGCTCACAACTCAAAAGAAATTGTGACACATGGCAACATCTGCCAAATTTACAATTCCTTTACCTTCTTAAGAAAATCACAAGAAAATGCCACTTATCGCACTTCATTGAGCACTTAAAACTGTATCTTTATGTCCGGGCAACTTGCCGCTATGACATCTGTCACCATCTGCAACACTTAGAGACTAAGATATAATATATGGGAACCACTACTTATGTCACTTACTATCTACACAGAGGAGTAAAACTAAGACAGATCGCACCTTCTGCATGAAACAAACCTGGACACGCAGCGCCTCCCGGCAAAACAAGTAACTTATGAAAAAGACTCTGAAAGATCTCTCGAAGACTGACACTTGTCACACTCCGCGGCTACTAAAAAATAATAATGCCTTTGTCCCAAGAATATTGAAATAAAAGAAGACCCTTCCTCCACTGTCGACACGTGGTTCTCACTGCAACATCTATGAAACTGTGTCTTTAAAACTGTGGCCCACCATACATATACCGGTACTAATAAGCTTTGAATAAAAGAAGACACATGTAGCAGCCTCCAAAGGAAACTCAAGAGACACGCGACAACTTCCACTAGCATTGAGCAACAAAAAGAAACTTTTAGAAACTATCTCGGGTGTAAACACGTGGCAAAGCCCGCGGCTATTATGAAACTTAAACAAAAATAAACTGTTATCACTATATGCAATGTTTTGCTGCATCTTTGAAAAGAAAGTAACATGTGGCGGCCTCTGCATAAAACTTAATACTGCTCCCTTTTGCTATAGCTTAGACACTTGGCGCGATCCGCGCACATAAACATACATAGTCACAAATATTAACTACTATAACATATTATTGCAACACTACTGAAACAAAATGTAGAGTTTTACTCTACAGGTTTCTTGGTTGCAAGTTGGTCTTTTTGATTTGATTTTTCTCAATTATGGCAAGTAAGACACAACAAACATAGAATTTTTCATAGTTTTTTTAATCTTTTTTTTAATTTTTGGACTCTTTTTGACTAAAAAGCAAGTACAAATCCTAGGTTGGCTGGGACAATATCAACCAAATTCTCACTATTTCTAGATGAGGTATCTTCGGGAGGTGATAATCGCCCTTCCCTGCACTAGCTTATAGGGGTTTTTGGCTACTAAAAACAAAGGATGATTAATAAGTGCAACCGTTCAAGTGGTTATACATGCGGTAGCACTACTCTCCATTATGGAGTCTCCCAACCTGCAAGGGTTGTGCCTTGGAGGGTTTTGGGGGAGGTTGGGTATTGGTATAATACAACTTCACTCATTTGAAGCTTTCTCTTCCAAACATAATTTATTTATAGTGGCTTGGCAGAGCTTAGCTTTAGCTTGTTACCACTTAAGGTCGTTCACACTTGGATGGAAGGATATCCAAGGGCAAGCCTCTCTAAGGGTTTAACACATGCAAAATGATATGTCTGGCATTTTGGTCACCCAAGATAGGGAAGAGCATAGGCCTGGTATCATTCCAAAAACACAAAAGACAGTGGTTCTTTTCCCCTAATTAAAATGAAAAAGACTATATGAGCTAGCTACTTGGGCACACATGCAAGTTGTTAACTTTGAAAGCAAGATAGAAATGGTTCAATTTTATCCTCCTAACATTGGGACTAAATTCAAGTTGTTGATGCAACAAGATTAAATTACAATCCTCCTAGTTAGAACTAAATGAGATTTGCATGAACATCCATTTACTTTCCTTTAGATCAAGAGGTGAGTTAACAAATGTAGCTATATGACTAAACCAGCCCCTAACCTGCAAGTAGATCAGAGAATATTCCTGCAAAAAGTGTGAGCATTAGCAAAATCACAAGGAACAACTCAAAAATTCACTATCAAAATCAGATGCGCAGGTACAGATATCAAATGTACAGAAATAGAGATCATATGCACATAATTACAAAAGTGCTAAGATAGAGGTCAAAAGTGCGGAAATAGAGAGTATATGCACCGTTTTAATAAATGTGTCATTTCAGAGCATGTATGCGCAGCTTCAGGAGGTATATGTGCTGAAAGATTAGATGCACCGAAATAGAGCTCAGATGCATGTTAGAATTGGTCAGATGCATAGAATCTCCCTGTGTACGGAACCTAAACTCACAAAAACTCAGTTTTTGGGTTAGATTGAGGCAAGGGCCCCACTGTGGGCACCAAAAATGTTAAGGAAAAATTGGAATGATTATCAATAATATCAAATAAACCCAATAACTCAATGGAAAGGGAAATAATCAAGATCAAACAAACAAATACAAAACCTTTGCAAACCTCAATACTTCATAGCTTCCATTGGTCACCTATCTCAATCGATCTTGTGTATGAATATGGCCCTCAGAAGATGCAATTCCTTGCTATTTCTTCAAGATGTCAATGGAGAATGGTTGTGATAGTTTATTGTAATGAAGATGAGCTTCACAACAATGATAATGGTATGGTAACAAGTTGATCGCAAGAAATGAAGGAATTGGTGCCAAAGGTGCGCTATAATTCCTGTAGAGTAAGGGTACTAAAAGCTTGGATGATTGAAATGGAAGAATAGGGTTCAACGGTATAGAAAGAATGAGAAAATCAATGGAGGAGATAAATTTAGAACTCATGACAAACGTGCACATGACACGTGTCACACAAAAAGTTGTTTATTTTGAGTTAATTGCTTTCATGACAAAGATAAGATTTGATTTCATAAATTAGAAAGATTTTTTCTAATTTAAGAGTTGTTGATAAAAATAAGATTGATTAAGTCAGTTAACTCAACTTGTGATTTGTTTTTGCATGATTTGAGAGAAATTAAATAATAAATTATTTAATTTTGTGTGCATGAAGGAGAAGATTTATTTTTAGAAGATTTTGAAGATTTTTTGAGGAATTAGAAGATAAGAAAGCAAATTAAATAAATAAATTTATTTAATTTGCTTGTGCATGATTTGGAAGAATAAATAAAATATTTGATTGTATCTTATTTTTAGAGATTGAGAGAATTTAAATAAATCTGCATGATTTATTTAAATTTGGAAGAACAATTGACTTAATTAAATAATTAAGAATTATTTAATTGTTTGGAAGAATTAAATTAAATCAAAGATTTTATTTAATTTTGACTTTAGAAGAGGTAATTAAATATTTTGATATTTAATTAATTTAGAGGAATATTAATCGAATAAATAAATTTGTTTATTTATTTATTAATAGAGGAATTAGAATGAAATAAATATTAAGAATATTCATTTAGACACAGTCATGTCATTTTTAGGCATATACAATAGCTGTTATTCGTAGTTACCTTATTCAGTTGTCGATAATTTATACACAACTGAAGGGATCCGTCCTTTTTCTTCACAAAAATAACAGGTGCTCCCTAAGGAGAGACACTACCTAGACGAATGAATCCCTTTGCTAACAACTCCTCTAACTACAACCGAAGCTCCTTGAGCTCCTAAGTGGTCATCCGATACGGAGCTCGTGAGATAGGTTCTACTCCGGGAACAAGGTCTATCTTGAAATCAATATCATGCTTAGGTTGCATTCCCAGAATCTCACTAGGAAAGACATCTACATATTCCTTAAGGATAGGGTGATCATCGTGGGATACCTCTTGACTCTCCCCAAAGTCCAAGTCATTAACCTTTACGAAAAACAAATAGCAACCTTGACACATACATCTCTTCAATTGCATGGCAAAAATTATTCGCAAGGAGATGGCCCTTTGAATGTCAACTACTTCTACCTCACTACCTGAATCATCTAAGCACCGCACTGACTTGCGTCGGTAATCTATCACTGCTCAATGAGCATGCAACCAATCCATACCCAACACTATATCATAAGATCCTAGGGGTATGATGAGAAGATCCACCGTGGTAAATAAAGGACCAATCCTCAAACCACAACCATACACGAGGGATTCTACCACTATTCTAGCTCCAGAGGTGAATTCGACCTGCCACCTAACATCCTACTTTACTGCCACCAATCCACATCGCTCTACTAAAGAAGGGGAAATGAAAGAATCTAAAGCACCAAAGTCGAAAAGAATGGAAATAGTAGTACCTCGCAACACACCAGTAGTCTCCACAACAATGCCTTGATGATCTGGTTTACGGTTATCTACCGATGTAAACACCCTGTGTGACCTACCTACAACACCCATGGTCAACTTTGACGCTGCCGGCCTCTACCTGAAACCTACAGTGTTCTTCCATGGACACTACCTGGATATATGGCCCTGTTGGCCACAAGAGAAACATCCTGTTCCCCTACCAAATCCTTCACTACCTACAAGTGCATTAAACTACTGGAAACTTCCCCCACTAGCTGCAAATTGTGCGCTATGAGCTGGTTAATCAGAATAATAACGATTGTTTCGCAGCCAACATTGATCTTTCTTAGACTTGACCCTACTACCCTGCAGAGACTGAGAATGCTTTGGTTTTGACTAGGAAAATTGGTGTTGTCCACTCTTAGCAGGTGTATGATGACTCCTCGAGGTACCTACTACCTAAGACTGACCACCATGAGATCTGAAGCCTATCGAGGGCGCACTACCAATCTACACACTTGTATGACCCCCTAGGGCCATGGTCAAATTCTCCTCTACCAGTCGTGCCTTATCGACTGCCACCTCCATGGTCTTTAGCTCAAAGACACAAACTCCTCCACTGATACGGGCATTCAAGACCATGATAAAGTGTTAAACCAACATGGCCCCATCATTACCAATGCCTACATACTGCTTAAGCTCATAGAACCTATGCTCATACTGCTCCATAGTCATGGCCATCTGTCTCAACCCATGAAACTTGTCCACTCGTCGTTGTCTCCAGTGATCTGTCAGGAATCAAGCTCTAAACCTTTCCAGAAACAGTTCCCAAGATACTGTGCCAATATCCAAATGTAACTTTTGTTCCTCCAATTGCCACCACGTAGAAGAAAAACATCTAAGGTGCATAATGGCACATCTCACCTTGGTGTTACTATGGAAAAACACATGTCCAGATCTATCATCCATGTCTCTACCTCCAAATAACCACTAGAACCATCAAAAGTGGGAGGATGTGCCCTCATGAGGTCTCTCATGTGACCTACTAGAATAGCTTCTTATTATGTTGTCATCTCTCTCCTCCTAGGAGACCGTTCTCTTTCCCTCTCCTCTGGTTGATCAACCTCTTGTCTAGGGCCTAGGCAAGCAAGGACCTCCTCAAGAAAATGATGCAACTGAGCTCCCTCTGGCTGACCCTGATTCTTCGGATTATCACCCCCACCTTCCTGAGCACTCTCACAAGGGGAACTAGGAGGGGGGCTACCGTCACCACCTCTACCATGTCCCCTTCCTTGACCTCAACCTTGACCTCAACCTCTAGGCATCTTCCTACACAAAAACCACCCAAGGACAACCTCAGGTTGTTGGGCGAGGATGACAAAGGAGAAGAACATAATATTCAGAGTTTAAGCATCTAGTATAGCCTAATGGGATCATATAAAACTAGAGTACCCAGTGTTAGAAACTTGGCTCTGATACCAAATGTAACGCCCCACCATGAACACCTTAGAGAACAACACATCTATGATAAACAAAATAGGATAATTTTTTTAATTGATAGAAATATTAAAGTAATGTTTAACATATCTATACACATCATTAAACTAGCCACTTGTCCTCTAAGGTTCCATGGTTGCATTACTTGACAAATCAATTAGCATTAACTAACATACATTATCAACTAACATCATCAACTCATTCTAAATATAGTGCATTAAATGAGTAAACATTTGATCTTGATATCATGACATCAGATAAATAATCAACATGATCAGGATTAAATGTGCATATACAAATTCCTATACATATGAGTACATCATTTCATTGCTTACATTATCACCTTTCTGAATACATACATTATGATTGGACTGATACACAAGTCTAGTACATGAGTATACATAACTATCTCCTCGAACTGGTACAAGATCTGATGTTTGATACACAAGATACATCCTCCTTGCACATGAACATCGGCAAGGGAAAAACCAATGGAAATAAGGCACATCCACTCGACCATGTGGAACCCTGAGGTCCAGCTACCATGCTAGGAGTTAACATAAGGTCCCACTACAATAGACAATCAGGTAGACAATAGACTATAAGGAACAAGCACAACACTTGACTTCAACAACACAAGTCAATATCAAAAACAAATCAACAACACTTCTAGAGGCAACACATACGAATGGGGAGAGCACAATTAGACAATACTAGACTGTAGTAGGAAGAGTGTCATCGCATGGTCCTGACATAGGTTACCTTGGTAGTCTCTCACTAGACACCGGCCCCCATCTATGGTTACCCTAGCAGTCTCTCACTAAACACTGGCCCCCATCTATGGTTACCCTGGCAGTCTCTCTCTAGACATCGGCCCCATAGGGTGACACATGTGGAATCAACATTCCTTTCGTGAGGACAAGGAAGTTGATTTTTCCAACCAGGCCTTCTCATCTCATCCTTAGTTTGAACTAGCACTACATGCATGAGTGAGGAATCCAATTATCTTGTTTAGTGTGAAATCTACCCTTTCCCCCTAATTCTTTTTAGGTTATCACTTGTTTACCAACTTTCAATGGGTTACCCTGGTAGCCACTGTTGGCATTTCTTCTGAATTAGCATTAGGGTTTGCCACTTCTAATGTACAGGCAGATTCAGGCCAACTGAATACAGGAGGTTGCGTGAGCTCCTCCCCTTCACTTCTGGTTCTGCCGCACCAAGGGGGGTATCCCTATAACTCAAGATGTAACCTTGACTAGCTCAAAGATAGAAAGATCTAACTTGACAACAACAGGCAGAATACTCTCATGTATGGACCAAGATCTGCATGATAGATCACAAGGCTGGCAACATTCTTGGACATGATGTCTGGTTGGGTATGAGAGCATGCAGGGGGTTCCTAATCCTACTCCTACAACTAACAAGTGGAAGGATGAAATGTTTTAGTTTGAATTTGGATGCAAAGCTAGACATGGTGTATAACACAAGAACACAGCATGACTGGTGCCTATCCAGGGCTTGGAGTCGGTAGACATACACCTGTGAATGATCAGCATGAATAGCTAGAACTGGATTTCAGGGGGATACACATGATATCTGCCTTACAGATATCTCCCAATATATAGTGTTGAGCTATCTCTACTTATGGCATCCCTACTGCAGTATACCCTTCCCATTGTTCAACCTGAAAACAGTTTAATCTGCCCCTTGAGCAGAGGTTAAAAGATCAGACATTCAACATAGGAATTCTATGCTCTAGAATCTAAACATAAGCAAATATCCAGATCCAGAAGAAGAATACATGCAATACTGGAGACAGAATTAACACAACACATGCTAAGACAGCATTACTCATATAAGATCAACCATGAAACCAGTGGATTCATGCCAAGTCCTACAACAGGAGATACATAAACTCACAAGAAAACTGTACAGAGCAACCAGATCAGCTGGTTATGGATTACAGAGCCAAAATCATCAACTTTCAACAACCTCCAAATGAACAACACAACCTGCTTATAACAGCCAGGTAGGTGTTCAGCAATTAATTACATGGTTGACCAAAATTTCGCCAGATACACAGTATAATGAAAATGGCGCTCAAACACATTAATGCAGCAGGTAAGGGAGGAGACAGGAAGATTTTTTTGAGCCTTGCGCCGCCGCCTAGGGATCCAGATCTTCAATCAGGTACTACATCAGCCCACGCCATCGCCCATACCTCTGCAACAATCACCATTGATGGCGCACCAACCCGCGGCCTCGGGAAGAACATCAAACAGTCGATCGCAACCACTTCCCGCCGAGGTTCATCATCATGATATTTCGAATATGCAGGATAACATTATCCCACATGCACCCCACAGCAACCTCCTTAACACTTTATATACTAGGTCATGAGCATATATCATGTCGGCGCTTTTGCTCCTGACGACACTAGCATAAGACTTCATCATCATCATCCTCCAGCAGCATGATATCCTGTTGCCCGAAATATCACCCTGACGTCATCATCATATTCGCAATACAAACTGCATGATATTCGCCTTCATCGGCACAACCGGATCCATCGGAGGAACATCCTCCTGCTGAGCCTATTCCAAAAGTCTGGTCGATGAACATCCTGATGACGTCATCATCATATCCTGCTGACGTCATCATCATATCTGCCTACTGCGCACCTCCTCATATCCGGATGACGTCATCACCATATTTGCAAATATCAGGAGGTCTCTTCAAGATGATCAGTGTTAGAAATATAACCCCCGCGGACCTTGATGACGTCATCATCATATTAACATCATCATGATATTCGGAAGACAACCGGATATTTGGAAATATCCTCCTGATGTTCAAAAATCAGGTTGCACTGTAGCTCCACTATAAGATCGGGGCGATAACTGAATATGATGATGATGCTTGAAAAGATCACCCCCAGTAGATAATGCGCGAAGCCAGCAGGCGGATATCTCCTTGATATCAGCATCATCATGATGCTGGAACAAACACACACTCGAGTGATATGAAAATATCACCCCCTCCTTTAGAAATATCATGATGCAGATAGGCAGAAAGAAACATATCACCCTGATAATAGGATGACGTCAGCATCATCAGGATGAGAAACAAAGAACAAGGTGATACAACATCATCAGGATGATATTGACTAAGATCATCCTGACGTTCAAAATATGATGACCCCAGTGAATATCGGGTCGCACTTAGAACTCTTCAACAACATCATCAGGATGATCATAACCAAGATCACCCGATGATAGAAATATCACCCCGGCGAAATATCATGAAGGCAGAAAATATGATGACCTCCGCAAGCAGCAGGATGATAACTGGAAATATCATGATGATGACGACCCTTAGGAAAAAAACAAGTCAGGTCGACAACTTAGAGAATAACCCCTTCAAGATATCGGGGCAACATCGCCATCATGTTTGAGCAAGGTGATATTCGGAAGATCACCGGATACTTGAAAAATCACCCCCGCAAGCAACTGAGGGCGCACTGTAGCTCACCAGTATCATCAGGATAATAAGCAAACATCACCCGACAGTTGAAATATGATGATGACGATGAGAAAAACAAGTCGACGAAGAACATGCTGATGAAGATCATCATCGAAGACAAGATGATGATGACGACCTCCTCCTCAGAAAAATATGATGCTGCAGCTGAAAAACGCTGAGGAGGTCCAACACTTAGAAAAATTGGGCAAGAAGATGAAGGCTTCTGATGAAGAAACCTCCTGATCATGACAAATCAACCCCAGGTCAAAATAAGTGCTAACAGTGGCTCTGTCTGGGGACGTGCAGGTGAAAACCTGCAGCGAGAACTCCCGATCTCTGGGATGCAGACCAGTCCCTTGTCCATTGGGCATAGAGTCATGAAGTTATCATGATCAGCATCACCAAACACAATATTTTTAAACATCATTTTGGCGGCCCCGGGCAACCAAAAAGGAAGAACCATAATTTTTTCTTGTCAAATGCCTGATTCCAAGCTGAAAGATCCCAATCCCAACTGAAAAGATTGGCATAATCTGCCCATAATGTCACCTGCTTAAAAAGATATTCCACCAGTTTTGAAAGCTTGCCACCATCATTTTCAGCTCTGTCATTTTGGATTTCAGAAGTAGACATATAACCATACACATAATATTCTTCAACCTTAGGCAACACATGCATGTTATATCCCTCAGGCAGTACATCATATTGCTCTTGGCATTCTTTATCATTTATCTGGCTGCTGCACATTATCAGGTACTCATCCAGCTGATCCAATAATTCAAAATATTCAGAAAATATGAGACCCCTGATATCCACTGATATTGAAAACAAATCCTGATCCACACACCCAATGTTACACATGTCTGAATCAGGTGATGATGAACATTCATTATTCACAACTTGCAAATCAGTATCATCATCCTCAAACAAAGGGTTAATCCTGCACCATTGAAAATCAAGACTCACAACATCATATACATCAGCAGGCTCATCATAAAGGGGATTAACATTCATTGCAAAGGCCTCTGCTTCTTCTTCATGACATTCCAATTCTTCTTCATTACTATCAGATTCAGAGTCATAAGAAAAACAAACCTGATCCATGCACTGGTCATGGATATCATTTTTATCAATTGATTGCCCCATATACAAGATTGCTACTGTTTCAATGCACTCTGAAGTTGAACAATCTGCATCATTTTCCAGCCCTCTAATACTTCCTGATGAAACTGATATTGATTCTTGATCCATATGATCACAATTCTGCACAACTGGATCACTTAAACATGAAGGCTCTTTGTTTAGGACTGGTATGCAAATTTTACTTGAAAAATTATTATTTTCAACTTCACTTGCTGGGCAAAAAAGGACATCCTCCTCTATGATAGAAACATCATCCACTTGGAATGATGCAAAAACTGGGACAACAGGGGTGTGAGTGCTATGACATTCATTATCAATTCCTGAATTAAATCCTTCATTAACACTGGGGGCTGCAGGACAACAAAAATTTTTAGAGAAATAACCCTTTTGTATTCCATACCTCCAATTGTTTTCAATATCTAATGCAAACTGATGTGCCTGATGCAATGTGGTGGGCTCCTTGTCTCTTAATCTGTAACTCATTTTCCCATCAAAGGCTCCCAAGTAGGTAACTAAGCACAGTGCATCATTAGGTCTCATGCATTCTGGAATTCTATTCAATGCCCTCATAAATCTGAGGTTAAAGGCTGGGATCAACTCATCTTCTTCAATATGGATGTACATGAAGTCACTAATAGCTACATATTCAGAAACTCTTTCACCATACTGTACTAGAAATGCAGATTTGAAACCATGCCAAGAGCTGACAGAGTGAGCTGGAAGGTAGGAAAACCAGTCCCTTGCATCTTCATCTAGAGATTGAACAAATAATCTCATAACCACATCCTCATGGTCAATCTCAAAGTCATCTATCACATTCATAAACTGCTGCAAGTGTCTCTCAGCTGATTCACCCTTTATACCCTTAAATTTAGGCAAAAAATTTCTGATTTTAGGTGGAAAGGCATTTGGATAGCCACAAATGCCATTGAAATCTATGGGCTTATATCTGTCTATGTTGAAACTTCTTTTATTACATTGTTGGGACTTACTCCTATACATTCTTGCATTTGACACTTCACAAGGGTGCATAGGCAGATAATACATCCTTTATGTTATTGCAACCCTCCTCTCTACTCAGATTTTCTACAAACAATGACTTTAGGCACTCAAGGTTTAGACTACTTTTTCAAACTTGCCTAAAGTCCTTTAAATGAGTCTTTTGAACAACATTGCATGCCCTTTGAAATACAGTGTAAGTTCTAATAGAAGCATGCAAGCTCTGTTTCCACCAATGTTCCCTTTTAACCAGTGCTTTCTCACCAAATAGGGAATCTGTCAAACAATATGAAATACCTGGATATGTTGCAGAAGCTGCAAATTCTTCTCTGACTGATTTTGTTCTTTTATCAGGTTCTTTGATGCAGAGTCGCCACCTCCTTGAAGAGGAATAAGCTTCAAACAAGCTGAAGCTGCAGATTGATTTCTTTCATTCTGGGTCATCCACCAGCAGAGTCACAGATACAACCTTTTTTCTCTGCTGCAACAAACAGTTTCCAGGTCTAATTTTTCAATCTTGTGGACTCAAACCTTCATGGATATGACATTGATCTCCCCAGCGGAGTCGCCATTTTGTTGGCATTTCTTCTGAATCACCATTAGGGTTTGCCACTTCTAATGTACAGGCAGATTCAGGCCAACTGAATACAGGAGGTTGCGTGAGCTCCTCCCCTTCACTTCTGGTTCTGCCGCACCAAGGGGGGTATCCCTATAACTCAAGATGTAACCTTGACTAGCTCAAAGATAGAAAGATCTAACTTGACAACAACAGGCAGAATACTCTCATGTATGGACCAAGATCTGCATGATAGATCACAAGGCTGGCAACATTCTTGGACATGATGTCTGGTTGGGTATGAGAGCATGCAGGGGGTTCCTAATCCTACTCCTACAACTAACAAGTGGAAGGATGAAATGTTTTAGTTTGAATTTGGATGCAAAGCTGGACATGGTGTATAACACAAGAACACAGCATGACTGGTGCCTATCCAGGGCTTGGAGTCGGTAGACATACACCTGTGAATGATCAGCATGAATAGCTAGAACTGGATTTCAGGGGGATACACATGATATCTGCCTTACAGATATCTCCCAATATAGAGTGTTGAGCTATCTCTACTTATGGCATCCCTACTGCAGTATACCCTTCCCAATGTTCAACCTGAAAACAGTTTAATCTGCCCCTTGAGCAGAGGTTAAAAGATCAGACATTCAACATAGGAATTCTATGCTCTAGAATCTAAACATAAGCAAATATCCAGATCCAGAAGAAGAATACATGCAATACTGGAGACAGAATTAACACAACACATGCTAAGACAGCATTACTCATATAAGATCAACCATGAAACCAGTGGATTCATGCCAAGTCCTACAACAGGAGATACATAAACTCACAAGAAAACTGTACAGAGCAACCAGATCAGCTGGTTATGGATTACAGAGCCAAAATCATCAACTTTCAACAACCTCCAAATGAACAACACAACCTGCTTATAACAGCCAGGTAGGTGTTCAGCAATTAATTACATGGTTGACCAAAATTTTGCCAGATACACAGTATAATGAAAATGGCGCTCAAACACATTAATGCAGCAGGTAAGGGAGGAGACAGGAAGATTTTTTCGAGCCTTGCGCCGCCGCCTAGGGATCCAGATCTTCAATCAGGTACTACATCAGCCCACGCCATCGCCCATACCTCTGCAACAATCGCCATTGATGGCGCACCAACCCGCGGCCTCGGGAAGAACATCAAACAGTCGATTGCAACCACTTCCCGCCGAGGTTCATCATCATGATATTTCGAATATGCAGGATAACATTATCCCACATGCACCCCGCAGCAACCTCCTTAACACTTTATATACTAGGTCATGAGCATATATCATGTCAGCGCTTTTGCTCCTGACGACACTAGCATAAGACTTCATCATCATCATCCTCCAGCAGCATGATATCCTGTTGCCCGAAATATCACCCTGACGTCATCATCATATTCGCAATACAAACTACATGATATTCGCCTTCATCGGCACAACCGGATCCATCGGAGGAACATCCTCCTGCTGAGCCTATTCCAAAAGTCTGGTCGATGAACATCCTGATGACATCATCATCATATCCTGCTGACGTCATCATCATATCTGCCTACTGCGCACCTCCTCATATCCGGATGACGTCATCACCCTATTTGCAAATATCAGGAGGTCTCTTCAAGATGATCAGTGTTAGAAATATAACCCCCGCGGACCTTGATGACGTCATCATCATATTAACATCATCATGATATTCAGAAGACAACCGGATATTTGGAAATATCCTCCTGATGTTCAAAAATCAGGTTGCACTGTAGCTCCACTATAAGATCGGGGCGATAACTGAATATGATGATGATGCTTGAAAAGATCACCCCCAGTAGATAATGCGCGAAGCCAGCAGGTGGATATCTCCTTGATATCAGCATCATCATGATGCTGGAACAAACACACACTCGAGTGATATGAAAATATCACCCCCTCCTTCGGAAATATCATGATGCAGATAGGCAGAAAGAAACATATCACCCTGATAATAGGATGACGTCAGCATCATCAGGATGAGAAACAAAGAACAAGAAGTGATACAACATCATCAGGATGATATTGACTAAGATCATCCTGACGTTCAAAATATGATGACCCCAGTGAATATCGGGTCGCACTTAGAACTCTTCAACAACATCATCAGGATGATCATAACCAAGATCACCCGATGATAGAAATATCACCCCGGCGAAATATCATGAAGGCAGAAAATATGATGACCTCCGCAAGCAGCAGGATGATAACTGGAAATATCATGATGATGACGACCCTTAGGAAAAAACAAGTCAGGTCGACAACTTAGAGAATAACCCCTTCAAGATATCGGGGCAACATCGTCATCATGTTTGAGCAAGGTGATATTCGGAAGATCATCGGATACTTGAAAAATCACCCCCGCAAGCAACTGAGGGCGCACTGTAGCTCACCAGTATCATCAGGATAATAAGAAAACATCACCCGACAGTTGAAATATGATGATGACGATGAGAAAAACAAGTCGACGAAGAACATGCTGATGAAGATCATCATCGAAGACAAGATGATGATGACGACCTCCTCCTCAGAAAAATATGATGCTGCAGCTGAAAAACGCTGAGGAGGTCCAACACTTAGAAAAATTGGGCAAGAAGATGAAGGCTTCTGATGAAGAAACCTCCTGATCATGACAAATCAACCCCAGGTCAAAATAAGTGCTAACAGCCACTTTGGGCATCGGCCCCACATTGAAAGCCACTCCCGTACCTGCATCTAGAAACCCTAACCAACAAGCAAGACATGATAACAACAATATATTAGAGCAATGCAAGGAATTAACCTTCTTGCATGCTAAAGCATAATCATAAGAGCACAACTCATAATCCATTGCCCATAGCAATACATAAACATTTCTCGATTACGGTACTCGATGTCTCCCCATTTCCAAAATCTAACATAATACCCAAAGAAAGATGGATAAAAATAAATGAACAACACTATACTTGAAAATAAATCATTTTATCAGATGCCTCTAGAATGACACCCTATCAACTTACACAATGAATCCCATTACAACCAACGATCCTATTACAACTAGTGAACCAACTTACAGAATTTTATTTACATTTTATAATTAAATTTACAACAAACCAATTGACCAAGAACAAAACTTACAAGTCAAATCTCAAACACATTGTTTACTAATCTAATTTTCAACCCTTAATCAATTTTCAACTTGACAATTCCATTACATGAAATTGTAGTAAAAACCAATATTAAATTCATCTACATTAGTTTATAACCATGTCTATTTCCATTAATCATACAATTATATATATATATATATATATTACTCATACATTTCCCATATAGCTTGGGGTTGACAATTATTGCTTTTGAAATAATAATAATAATAATAATAATAATAATAATAATGCCTTGGATAATTGGATAATAAATATTTTTCATCCAAGAGAAGTAAATTTGTTATTGTTATTTACATCAGGCCTGGATTTGACAGTCAACCCTAACTATCAATTAATTTCTTTTTATATGACAGTTATCTATTCAATAGGGCCTTCAAAATACTATGACCTACATTAGCATAGGTAAATTATATAAAAAACCAAATATACATAGCATCATAATCCTATATAAATTTTGACGGATTGTTCAGAATCTCTTCTTCCATATGATACAGTCCTTTTAAAATTTTAGTTGTATTTTACAGCTAAAATGTCTAATTACAAACATAATATTTTTTTTGTCAAAAGTATATCTTTCTATAATAGCACTGAAAAATTTATTGACGGACAAAACTAATTTTTGAACATTTTATATGAGCTATTCATTTGAAGATGTAAAATAGCCCATAGGGATAAACGTTGCACTTGTTCCCTGATGGGCGTCTACTTAAAAAGGCATTTCAATTAAAATTGACTAAATTTTAAATTTTAAAGTCCACTAAGTACAGGTAATATAATTTCTTAAGGTATTGATATGCTTAAACTTATCTTGAAATAAGACGCATAAATGGAATACAATCCTCATTTCAGGATACTCACAAAATGGACTTGTTGTAAAGGCTTTTGAAACTTTCAAATAAATGTAATTGTTACTATTTCTTTTTCACACTAAAATTAGTTTGACCTAAGTGCAGTTGTTCAAAAGGAATAAAAGAAAACTTTGAATTTATGCATTTAATGAATAGTTGATATCTTGACAGAGCAGAAATGGACTTTAGTTGACAGGATAACCCATTAGTCTAATCAAGATTGATGAGTCATCATGACAAGAAAATAAGGTTGCCAAGGTATCAATCTTTCAGGAAATATAGTTTTTTTTACATGGTGTTATCTTTCAGAAGTTATAAGTTAGATTGATTATTCAGTTAGTCAGTTTTAAAGGAAGGAAAAATATTTTGTTTAAACTGTTATTTCATGTCATATTTTGAACATACATTCAATATCTATTACTTTATTCTATGCATTGATTGAAAAGAGATACACATACATCAAGTGCATAAGATAAATTAATTGATCATGTTTAAAAGAAGTGTTCAAATGTGTCCCACACAAGCCATGGGAGTAACTAGACTGAGCAATTGCAAACATGCAAGCTATACATTTGAATGATAAAAGAAATAATGCAAACACATGATAAAAATAAACATCCATCATTGCCTGAGCAAGAAGGTTGTTTTGTTGATGCCGGTCTTCAATCTTCATCTTCAGCTCCTATCATCAGTTCAACCTGCAAAAAATTGGGGACAATCCTGTTAGAGCTTCGTATGTTTAGAGTTATCATATGCTTTTATCAAGTAGATACATCAACTTGTCACATCATGCAATTCATACGAAGGATCAGATCAGATAAGTGCTACAAATCAAAAAAATCATGAAGAAGATCAATCAATACCATCAGGTATATTTTTATGCTAACTTGTTTGTTCACTATGCAGGTATAGGAAAAGTAATGTTGCTGATTTGTAGACAAATAAACATGTGGATTAAATGTGGCTCCCACAAGGGTTTGAGCACAGCATGTTCCCTTTTTATTCTTTTGAAAAGGAGTATCAGAAAAAGACAGGATGCATCATTCAAGCTACATTATGCATCATTTAATCAACTTGCAGAGAATCTATGTCATCATGATAGTCATTACAGTTGATTGAAACAAATCAGATTAATTTAGAATGCTTGAGTCAAGTTGGTAAAGTGCAGAAAATAGAATCGCAACCATAGAAGACTTAAGAAATGATAGAAAAGTGAAAAGAGATAAGTAGCAGACTATGATCAAAATAGTCAAGGATAGAAAGACATATATGCCAATAAGGTTTGAATTGCATATCAAATAGAATGATTAGCTACAGGAGCTGTCATTATTTATGCATATGATGTTGCATGGAAGGCAAATAGCAAAGTCAAAACTGATACATGTCATTTTATTCATCAATCATATGGGTGTTCACTGATGATGGAGTTAAGGGTTGCAGAATAATGCTTATAGGAGACAAATTTGTGCACATGAGTTACAAGATATAAACATTAAACATTTTATCTGATTATAATCAAAGGGTAGTAAGCATAATATCATATTGCAAGTTGTCATAATGATCAAGTATAGCCAAAGCAAGTGATACAGGTCATGACAGAACCAAACAAAACTTATCATGGAAAGCATCTAATAAGTAGTTATCAGTGATAATTGAAGAAGGTACATCATGAAATAAAGAATGCATGCTACAGTCTCAAAGAAGGATAAATGAAATCTAGAAGTAGTAAACCAAGCGATCAAGGTAGCAAGATATAATACCTCTGATTGGTGACAGTCAAGTGTTATCATTCATACTATTGGTGTTAAATATTAATTGATCATACATCGTGTGTCTAATTGATATAGTGATGGTAGGTATATGCCATGTTTAAAAAGAAGATAAATGACATACTAAACTTGCTATATGAGTTTCTGAATGACAAGAGAATATATGCATCTATAGGAAGTGAAACAATAAAGACTCATGCTATGCCATATATATGATATAGTAAGATTACTGAAAGAGATACAGGTTATCATCATTCCTGACTGATATAGTTATGACAAAACATTTTCCAAGATTGAAGGACAAGAGAGGACAGAAATGAAGAATGCATGCTACATAAAAATGATTAGAATGTTCAAAGAAATTTCAGAGAGCAACATGATGATCACCTGACAGTGGACCAACTAAAGTGCCAAAAGAGTATCAAGATAACATCTCATGCCTAGAAATGTATGACTGTATACAAGACTTTTACATTTTATCCTTTTTACAGAAAAGATATATTGTTGCTCAAATTTCAGAGCCTTGTTTTCATGCTCAAGAAAAGAAGATGAATATCATGCTTGTTACAATAGAGTCTATACATAATGCAAACTGTTAAAGAGTGTTTGAAACCCTAGCAACTTTTCTTGTATACAATCAAATGAGTTAATACAGTGAAAGTTTCTACCATAGCCGTGACCTGAAGGAGGAGTTTTTCCTTTTTTTCAAGAAGCCCTCATTTTTTCAACAACACCCTCATCTTCATTTTTGCATAGTGAAGGAAAAAATGGCAGAGAAAAAGTCTTAAAGCTTGGTCATAGCATAAGGAAGGATTCTTAGAGATACCCATATGGATTTATTGAAAAACCCTAACATGCTTTTTGCATTTACAAGGAAATAATGATGCTATAGTATGTTTTTGGTATGGTCGTGCCTGAAATGGTAAATATTATGCATTTAAAGAAAACCCTCTTTTTTGTGTCAAAAACCCTTCTTCATTTTTATAGAAGACAGTCAAAAGAAAGCTTAGAGCAAGTGTTTATAGGTGTGGTCGTACATATGAAATGCATTTGTATGCATTTTTTGAAGAAACCCTCATCTTGTAAGTAGCAAAGCCTTCAAATTTCATGTCATAAAGTCAAAAAATATGCTACAGAAAGTGTCAATGGCCATGGCCATACAAAAAGAAAGGAATATTCAAGATACACAAATGACGAAAGATCAAGACTCTTGTCTCTCTATAAAAATATACAATGAAAAAAAGGTATATATAGTCTAGAGAGCAAGATATTTACCTTCAAATGCAAAGAGGAAGACTATCATGTTTGTAGCCTTCTTTAAAATGTCCTTTTCTTTTCTTTCATTTTCTCACATTTTTGAAGATATTCCACACATAGAGAGAAATAACATGTCAAAGAAATGCTACAGAAGGAGCATAGAGAGTAGAAATGGCTATGGCCATTAAAGTGGAAGAAACCTCAAAGAATGATAAAGGAAATGCCATCTAAAAGCAAGTTACAACACTCACCTTCTTCTACCATTCTTCTCATTCCAGAAAATGCAAGAAGATTGTAGTTTTTGACCTCAAAGAGCCAAGGAGGAAGCCATGAAAACCAGTCAAAACCCTAATGCTAAGAAGTTGCAGAGTGGCAGCCAGCAAAGAGAAAAGAGAGAAAATGAACTAAGTTTAGGGTTCATTCATCTTTTGTTCTAAGCTTCTTCTCTCATGTTTTGATTTTTTGACTTCACCAAATACATTATTGTTATATCTAAAATGTTGATCGGGGTCAAAACTTTTACCTAGCATCATTACCAAGAGTGGCCAACAGCTCTTCTTTGCTTTTGTTTCTAAAGTCAAGAGAATCAAATGGTGGTCGGTGGGCATTAGACCTTACAAAAATTTCAAATAACACTCATTATCTTGGGGTCAACATTGCATGGTCGAAAAGTTTCCCTATCATCATGTGTTTTGAGATAGAGATAAGACAAGTTTCCCTTCACATTACATGTATTATGCAGGATGACCGGGTCAAAAGAAATGATGTTATGCCTTATAATATTTCATGTCAAAAGGGGTCAAAGATATGCATAGACAAAATCAGTTTTGAGTTGACAAGGTGGCAAACAAGGTGACAAGGAGTATTTTTAAATGAAGGAGGTATGGAGGAAATATGATGTATTTGGCAGAGTAACAAAGAAGATTAGGGCTTTTATTTTTGCATGATATATATGTGGTAGTGAGACATTTTTGCATGGTGATTGGAGTTATAAGGTAGAGAAGAGTATTTGTTTTCTTTTGATAACAAATATGGAGTTATAAGGATTTATATGTAATGCCTGTTTTTATGCATTCTTGATAATGTATTTGGAGAGATAAGGGTATATTTTTCCCCTAAGGCATATTGGCATGCAAGTGGATGTATTTTCTCACAAGGAGCTATAAGGAGATTGTATTTTTCTCTAGGTCCTATTTTTTGCTCAAATTATACAAATTAGGCATGTGTATTTGGAGTGATAAGGATTTTATATTTTTCATGCATGATTTTACAAATAAATCAGTTGTAAATAAATAATAAAGTAATATTTTACAAATTACTTTATTATTTTTCACAAATTGTAAAATCAAATAAGTACAAGTTGTAACCAATAATAGAGTAATTATTCTAATTACTTTATTATTTACTCACAATCAATTTTACAAAAGCAAAATCATGCAAATTTATGAGTTGAGTTAACTAGGCCACCTAGGATATTTTTGCATGATTTGAGGAGTATTTTTAGGGTTCCTGGTCAACTTTTTGGTCAAGCATATGGAGAGGTCCAAATTGGAGCTATTTTTGCTCAATTTGTGACAGTTTGAGCCCTTATTTTTGGAAATTTTTGAGGTCACTCATGGATCACTTTGGAACACTTATTTTTAGAGGCAGTTAGCTGCAGTTCTTTTTTGCATGCCTCTTAGTGAGAGCAAAGCTATATATTGTAAAGCAAAAGCTTGTTTTTGCTAGTTCTTGCCTTTTTTCTCTTATACACTTTGAGAGAAGAAGGTTTTGTAGCTCACCATGTTTATAGTTTTTATAGAGATCAGCAGGTTACAGGTTTCATTTTTGTCTCTTTTGCAATATTTCCTTTATTATTTGGAATCAAGTAGTTGCCTTTCCATTTAATGGTAATTGTTTGAAGTGATTTGATGAAGTTTTACACCTACAGTGAACATTACACCTAATTGCATTACACCTACACTATGATCACACCTACAGTGAACATTAGATGTGCAGGTTGACTTGAGGACACCCTAACTTTGACATTGACATAGTTGCTAATCTATGCTGGATGAATCAATGAGATTCTCTTGGTCACTGCAGATCACATCTGAATATTGGCTTAGATGCTCTTCTCTCAACGTCTATGCAGAAATGGTAGGAGTGGTGAGGTTTAAATGGCCAGGAGATTGATGAAAGATAGAGGAATTAAAATGATCCCTGGGTATAGTTGGATTCATAGCCATAAAATTGTATACGCTAGTCATAAAGGAGGCAGATCGCACCCATAGACAAAGGAGTTAATTGCAAATTTAGAAGGAAATAAGATTGCATATATGGACACAGGGAATCTATGCATCATTGTAGGGAAACAATGATTTCAGGATATGCACAAAATGGATCTGTAAAAAAAAGTTTTAGAAAACTTCCAGCCAAAGGCGATTGACAGATTTAAAAGAAAACACAATTGGAATGGGTACTGACATCCATCATGGCATAAAGAATAGAGGAATCTATCAGATGTGGTCATTGTAATTGCATTGGTAAAAATGAATACAAAATAGGAAAATAAAAATAAAAACCTATGGACTATTTGTTAAATTGCCTCATAGATGAGATCTTTTTGAATGCAATGATTGTGGGATAAATACGAAATGGATTTCATCATACATCAGAGACTCAACAAATCATTCAATGGGAAGAATGAATCATCCATTTTCATCACAGGCAGATTCAAGGATCAGAGAAAGAGTTTAAAAGAAATAGTGGAACCTAGATTCCCATGCTTGTCTGACTGAAGATTGAAATTGCTCCTCAAATCCAACTAGCCACCTCTCCTCCACCCTCAAAACCTGCAATTTACTCATTTCCCAAATCTCCCAAAAACCTCCCCTTTCTTCCTATGCCTTCCTCCACCTTAGTAGGGGCTCAACACATGATCTAATGCCAACTCCCCTTGTGAAAACAATCCATTTGCAATTTTATTAAATTTTATATTGTAACATCAAAAAATGTCCCCTTGGGGACTTTTTCGTCACAAGGTTTAGTTCATGGGTCTTTAGCATGCATTAAGGACATTTTAGTTCATATTTTAGCATCCTGATGGAATGAGACCTAGGTTTCATGGCAAATGGGACCTAGGAGGACCCCTTGAGCTATAACCTGCCTAAAATAGGGTGGACGACTTGGGCACCCGCACCCTAGTCCTGCCCTATTTTGGGGCAGCCCCAATTTCTAGGTGTTGGTTAGTGACCATTAGTTGGTTCTTTTGCCGACAGGGTAAAGTTTGATTTTTAAAATCTTGGCGGGAATGCTTGTAGGTGCATATATAAGCATGTATAGGCATTCATTTATAAACTAGATTTCAACTAGATGATTACTAGCAAGCTATTGTATTCTCAAGGTGATTCAAGGCTTTCATTGTGTTGCAAGAGCAGACTTGTATGTTTTATGTGTTGATATTTGCAAATTTGAGCATCAATCTCCTCATGGCATTAAGAGCATCTTCCTCGATGAGAGCTTCACTACAAGGTGACATAATATTGTGTTTTTATCATTAATTCCTTTGGTTTTTACCTTTGCCTCATAAGGGCACGCACTCTTTGTCTGATAATAGTGTTCAGAGACTTAAGTGTCCTCTGGGGCTTGACTGAGGCAAGCCTCTAAACACCAAAACCCCCAAACCAAGTCTTGTGATTGCAGGTTATAGGTGTCACATTTAGGAAAAGTGGAGTTACAGGAAGGAGTGGAAGACATCAAGGATTCAGGATTTGAAGAAAAGTTGAACAAAAGAGCACTTCCAGGACTAGTCCGCAATAGTGTCCTCTACAAATAGATTTTGAGAAATAGAAGTTACAGGGCTAATCAGTGTCAGAAGGAGGTCCAGATTCCCTAAAAAAGTAAGTACCTTAGACTTAGGCACCCGCACCAGTGTCCCTAGTTGTTCCGCCTTGGAACCCTGAAAATAGGTATTATGTGATTTGTCATTTTACTCATGTCTGTAAGAGCTTTTTCTATCTTTCATTAATTTGTTGTCGTATTTGCATAATTAGGGTTTTGATGGTTAATTGGACATAAGAGAAGAAAAATTTGATAATTAATTCCCTAATCCAAGTTTCCCTTCATTTGTAAGTGACCTAGGGTATGATAGTGCTCGCCACTCGACCCTAGATCCTTCAATGTTAGGGTGAAAGGAGGATTTTAACATCTAAACAACAAAAGATCAACAAATCTAATTTTACCCTAAACATTTTGGTGAAACCATGTTTTTGGACTTAAATTACAACTTTCTAAGTGTTTGTCTTCATATTTGGTGCCATTTCATTCATTCATTTGGTCATTTACTTTATTGCATTGAGAAAAATTCAAAAAAATTGAAAATTTTGAAAAATACAACAACAATTGCATTGTTTGGCTTACAAAATTGCATCAATTCTTTCTAAATTTTCCTAATTCATAATTTTTGTATCAGATCTAATATAAAATACATAAAAATACAAAAATTCAAAAATTTGCATTGCATTTTCATCATTTAATTGCTAGGGTTTTGTGGAAATTTTGACAATTTCATATAACCTAGTAATTCCAAAATCTAGGGTTAGTAGGCAAAATATTTTCTCATATTTTTATACTTATTTTAGAGGCTCATTCAAATTTTCATTTGTCTATAGTCTTTCATTTTAGTGCAAATTTGCATTTAGATTTAAAATATTTGCATTTTTGCATAGAAAATTTCAACAAAAAACTAGCAATTTTGGTGCATTTTCATTAAATTTGCATGGGCATTTTGCATGTTAAACCTTGTAAAATCATTTTCAGATATGAGAGTAAGTCAATTTCATCATAAATCAGACTTCAAAACATTCACATAGAATTTTGTCCCAAGATCTCAAACCTAGGGCTTCAAAAACAACGATTTTCGCTAAATTTGGCCTTATTAACTCTCTAAACTTGCACTATATGTGTGTCATAAAGGATATTTTTGTATTAATTCTCTATTATCAGGGTAATAATTTTATAACCCTCCTCAAAAGCTTCACAACACCCTTTTATCAGGCTCTTGTAGTGAAAATTTTGCAAAAAAAACATACATTTTGGCTATTTTAGCCCTAGGGTTTGACCTGGTTTGCACTCCAAGTGTGTTGTGATCAATTTTATGGATTGAGGTGACTGATATTATTTATATTCTTTTCTGTACCTCCTAAAATTCCTTACAACACCCCTTTTTCTAGTCTTGGAGTTGAAAAAATGTGAAAAATTGCATATTTTGCTATATTTTCACTAGGGTTTTACCCTAAGTGGTGCTAAAATCATGTTGTGTTGGGTATTTTGGCACCAAATGGCTGTTATTACTGATATTATTTGGAATTATCTTGTATTTGCATCAAGAGTGTGTTGAGAGAGATTATATTGTTGTTTTGGACTGATATCAGACATATAACTTGCTTCCCTTAACTGAAATCATCATAGCACCCTTTAATTCATTCATTTGCATTGAAAAGAGTACAAAAAACCAAGTATTTTAGCCGTCAACCATATCCTTCTCCTAGGATTTGTTCTCTTATTTTGTGCATTGTGTGTTGTATGCTTTTGTATAAGCTTTATGACACACTGTCCTAAAAACAATATCCCTTTGAGAAGAAGTAAAAGATTAATGGGATCTAGTGCTCTTGAAGAAATTGGTACTTTGGACACCTTCTTTACAAAGGGAGAAACTCAAATTTTGCAAGATATTATACATCCTCCAACCTCAATGGAAGAACAAACTTTTCATGATGTTGATAACACTATTGAGGCAATAGGATATGTATCTAATGAGCAAATAGAAAAGTTGGATAAAGACCTAGGTGAATTTCAAACATTTATGGAAAATGAGAGAATAGATGAAGAAGTTTTCCCTACAATTCATAACATAAGAGAATTGATAAAAGAAGGACAAGATGGTATTAATGCACTTAGTGGTCTAGCACATATTGTACAAACCAATATCATGCTGATAACTGAATGTGCGCAAATGATAAATAACACTTTATCACCATCTCATACTCAAGTTTCGGCACCTATACCGGCTACAGGAGTATCTACTTTTACATCAATGATCTTAACAACTAATGCGAACACTTGTAGTAATGCTACCACTAGTATTGGAGTATCTAATGGCACTAATTACAAAGTTGTGGGATTTAATTATCAGAATTTGATTCCTAAAGGGACATCTTCTATGAATAATTGTTCTCAACCTCCTATCTATTCCACTCTTTTCCAACTACCCATTACATATTTTCAACCATCTTCCACCTATTAGTATGGCCAACCACCATTAAGATATTATCAGCCTCCACTTACAATATCTCAAGCTCAATCACCTCCCCACCTTGGTTCCAATTCCTCACAACAAACCGCATCTCCCAATGATGCCATCCTAAACCAACTTTTACAGGGCATGACTACTTTGCAACAAAAGGTAACAAATTTGACAAATTCTTTGCATCCTAATCTTCCAACATATCATGCATGTAATCCGTTATCCTATGCAATCTTGAGACTCCTCACTTTGAAAAGTATGGTGGAAAAGGAGATCCTAATATCCATGTGGTAGCATTCATAGCTATGTACAGTGACTTTTATTTTGAAGAGGATTTGTTAACAAAACTTTTCTCATGATCTCTCAAAGATACTACTTTAGAATGGTTTTTCTCGTTGCCTCCTAATTCAATTCACTCCTTTTCACAGTTGACTGATCAATTTTTACAACATTTCCAACCAAATATTACACCCCAAGTTACTCTAATTGACTTGGTTCAATGCAAACAAGGTCCCAAAGAAAAGTTGACCGAATTCATTAGTCAACTTTATGCACAGATTCAGTATCAAATGAAAGATGAGGATGTTCTGAAAATATTTATTACAAATCTACAACCTAATATTCATGACAAAATCCTCTTGATGAAGTACAACTCTTTTCAACATTTATGCACTTCCCTTCATGATTATCAACTTTCATCTAGTCAGTATGAAAACCAAAACTCATCAACTCAAGTTGGTCAATCCATGGGTGGATCATCACAAAACCATTTCAAGATAAACAATAATAGGAGTTTCATCAAGACCAATGGACCAAATATGAATGTGTCTACTATAAATAATCCAAAGAAAACATCATATCAACCAAGAAAGTTTACTCCGATATCTGAGTCCTATCATTCCATAATGAATCAAGTTGTGAGTAATAACATTCTTAAGCTTCCCCTGATTAAGCCTGTTGATCCTAGTAAACAAGGACCTTACTTCGATGCTAATTCCTTTTGTCATTACCATCGGACACAAGGACATGACACTGAACTATGTATGCATCTTAAACATGAGATACAAGACCTTATTGATTCAAATGTCATCCAGGTATCAAGTGTGAATGATAATGGAAATAAGTCAGTTGCTCTGCCGAATCAGAATTTACAAATCTTCACTAATCCTTTTCCTGAGCATACCAAAAATAATATGGTGGAACAATATTTAGTGGAAGTAGACAAGGATGATTACTTGGACTATGATAGTATCATGGGTATTATTGAAGTCGATAAGAAACAAATGGATAATCCACCTCACCCATGAAGAAACAGAATATATCCTAAGATTCCTCCTCCATTATCCTTATATGGATTGGGAGATAATCAAAATACATCAGAAAAGAAAGAACAACAATCGATACAGATGAGTAATATGGTACAGGATGACTCCCGTTACTATTCTAGAAAGATTCAACAATGAAACTTGCTAAAAATTAGAAAAGAGCAAGATGACAATCAGTAGTTGAAAATAATACAGGTTCTCCCCCTCACAAGAAATAAAAAGTATCATTTAAACAAGGATTTAATGAACAAGCATTATATGATAACAAACAAGACTTTCATAAGAACCACTCAAGTTTTGCATTAAACATGATCGAGTACCTCTCCAAGAGGTTCGAGAGCTCCAAGATATAATATGAAGACCCTATAGGTAAGTATCTCTAACCCTTTATCTCTCTCATGATGTGCTTCCCCCGTGATGTGTTATGTGTTGTTGAGGCCTCCTAGGATGACCTCGGATTCTCCCGTAGAGTTTAGGATACCAGGAGACCACCTTTATTATGACCTTCTTCTATTTGTATCATCATTCTTCTATATTGCCTCTCTCTGATTTCATTGTTGTGTTGCGTCTTACAGACATAGCGTCGCAGTTGGTGACCTAGGGGCACCCTCCTACGTGACTGTCCCTATGACACTTGTTTCTCCTCTCTTATTTATTGTTTCCCTTCATCTAGTGTTTCCACCTAGCGGGTGGATGACGACAAACATTTATACTGATACGGACCTAGTGTCCCTTTCGAGAGCAATCAAAAAATGGACTATAGTTCCTAATATGATGATGGGGTTGTATATTTTATTCGACGCTTGGCTAGTGGAAGCACTTGTGCTCTCCACGTAGTGAATTTTATGATGTTTTTGTCGCATTTACAAACCTTAACAATACTGCTGCTCTATGCACCTTTGTTTTCCTTTGAATCTAGCCTTGGCAGCACTCGATTCGAAGAGCTTCATGATATAGCCTCATGGTTATCCTCAAACTCTGAAATTGTTGTATAACCTTGGCTCTTTGTGTCGTTAATCATATGCATTGATGTTGTTGTTTATCATAATCTTGTAGACACTAACATGTTTCTTGCAGGGATGTGTTTGTGGGAACATTTGGTGATCGTAAAGTACATGTCACCTCTGGGGGGCATGGGCTTTGTGAAATTCAGTGTTCCCTTGTGTGTTTTAATCCTACTTTAACGTGCTTGATATCGATAACTGATATCAACCAGCTTAAGGTAGGGGTATATATAAGGTAAGTTGTCTCTTATAGATGTTAGCAATGTGTTTGACCTCAGATGCAAATACTTGCACCCCAGAGTAGTGCATCATGCATCCTAAGTTTGTTTTCAATCAATTAATCATGTAATCCCTCTACAGAGGTAGGATATCAAGCATATCCTTTTTCTTAAGCCCTCTGCGGAGGCAAGGATGGTGTATTTCTCGGAGCAGATTGCATCATCCTGTCATTTTCAAAAGTCCTCTGCGGAGGTGGGGAACAGTTTTGTGACTAACTCAAACCTTAAGTGTGTCTTCAGCAATTGTTGTGGCAAAGCTTAATCATCGGTGTGTGCCTGTAATGTGCCTGAGATGGTGTTGAACCTAGAAATAGGTACACTCCATCATCTATCTGTCGTGTTTTCTCTGTGTCTTCAAGTGTGTGTGTTTTAGCGTGCTTGTTTTGTATAGCATGTTTGTTGCCCCATATGTAGAGACCAGCGCCCTCGGGTAGTGCTTCCTACATTTTGGGAGGTTTTGTGTGTCTTGCATGTGTGTTGCCCCATATATACAAAGACCAGTGCCCCTGAGTAGTGCTTCGTGTATTATGGGAGGTTTGTTTACTTTCCAGTACTTGCATTTGCATTTCATATATATATGAGAAAAACAAAAGAAAAAATATCATTTTTGTCTTCCATGCATTAATGTGTCTTCTATGCATTAATTGTTTGCTCCGTGTTCTACGTGATTGTAACTGTCTTCCTCCATGTTTTGTGTGCATGTTACTGTTTTCTATGTGATTGGCGTGTCTTCTCCGTGCTTGGTGTGTTTGTTGTGTTTGTGACCTTACTTTAATGCATGTATTGGCCTTGTGTTTATACATACATTAAAGTGGGGGCTAAATGTAACGTTGGAAAATGTCCCCTTGGGGGCTTTTCCCTCATAAGGTATAGCTCGCGGGTCTTTAGCATGCATTTAGGACATTTTAGTTCATATTTTAGCATCCCAATGGAATGAGACCTGGGTTTCATGGTAAATGGGACCTAGGAGGACCCCTTGAGCTATACCCTACCTAAAATAGGGGGCAAGACTTGGGCACCCACGCCCTAGTCCTGCCCTATTTTGGGTGTGCCCCAATTTCTGGGTGTTGGTTAGTGACCGTTAGTTGGTTCTTTTGCTGACACGGTAAAGTTTTTTTTTTTTAAATCTTGGCGGGAATGATTATAGGTGCATATATAAGCATGTGTAGGCATTCATTTGTAAACTAGATTTCAACTAGATGATTACTAGCAAGCTATTGTATTCTCAAGGTGATTCAAGGCTTTCATTGTCTTGTAAGAGTAGACTTGTATGTTTTATGTGTTGATATTTGTATACTTGAGCATCAATCTCCTCATGGCACGAAGAGCATATTCCTCCATGAGAGCTTCATTACAAGGTGACATAATATTGTGTTTTTATCATTGATTCCTTTGGTTTTTGCCTCTGCCTCACAAGGGCATGAACTCTTTGTCTAACAATAGTGTTCAGAGACTTAAGTGTCCTCTGAGGCTTGACTGAGGCAAGCCTCTAAACACCACAACCCCCAAACCAAGTCTTGTGATTGTAGGTTACAGGTGTCGCATTTGGGAAAAGTGGAGTTGCAAGAAGGAGTGGCAGGCATCAAGGATTCAAGATCTAAAGAAAATTCAGACAAAACAGTACTTCCAGGACTAGGGCACCCGCAACAGTGTCCTCCAAAGATAGATTTTGAGAAACAAAAGTTATAGGGCTGATCCTGGTGTCAAAAGGAGGTCCAGATTCCCCAAAAACGTAGGTACCTTGGACTTGGACGCCCGTACCAGTGTCCCCAATTGTTCCACCCCGGAACCCCGAAAATAGGTATTCTATGATTTGTCATTTTACTCTCGTCTGCAAGAGATTTTTCCATCTTTCATCAATTTTTTGTTGTATTTGCATAATTAGGGTTTTGATGGTTAATTGGACATAAGAGAAGGAAAAATTGATAATTAATTCCCTAATCCAAGTTTCCCTTCATTTGTAAGTGACCTAGGGTATGATAGTGCTCACCACTCAACCCTAGATCCTTCAATGTTAGGGTGAAAGGAGGATTTTAACATCTAAACAACAAAATATCAACAAATCCAATTTTACCCTAAACATATACAACTATAATGTACTTTACAACCATTAAATTCTATTTCATTTATTTTAATATTTACTATACATATATATGTATTTATTTTATTATATATTATAATTTATTTATAACTTTATTTTATTATTATTATTTGTATTAATTTTATCAATTATAAACCAATTAAATTGTTTATAGTTGATAAACAACTCATAATAATTTCTTCTCAAATTTATTTACATTCAATTACTTATTTGCTTTAATTTATCAAATATGTCCACTTGACTTAATAGTTTTATTTTAATGCAGCATAAACCAGATCATTAATCAAACGATTACAACCTATTTAATCTAATGTGGAGCAATACCTGACCGCTTTACAAAATTGACAAGCAAGACCACAACAACGAAGACATACTGTCATACCATACTAATGACACTAACTGAATACAAACTAAATATTCATCCTTTTCAAGGATGATGACAACTAGGGAAGCCTTATGTTAAATCAGTTCAACTGATCTCCATTGGATATGGCAAATTTAGATTCGATGCCTAGTACCTGCATCCTATAGAAAACCACACAGTCAACCATGAAAATATATATCATACAATCATACAGTGAATGCAAGTTGTAGTGTGGCAGGGTCCTCAAACATGAGTAATGCGACATTGTTCTGTTCACATAAACACATTGACAAGTAACTACATTATTCATAATAGCTATCTACTAAACAATCAAGATGGGACAATCAGTTACATACGATCTTATACAAGCAGTCATCAATAGTAACATCATAACCATGATCAAATAAAACATAAAGCTCTGAATTAAATTAATCCACCACATCTAATATGTCCATACAACTGTGAAAACATAGAATACCAGTAGTTAAAACATCAACAAATGTCATCATAGCAATAGATATATCATCAAATAGGTATCATCATAATAGAGAATGCACCATTAAGCAGAATACCATAATGTCCAGTCCTACTAGGATAACCATTAGTATGACAGAAGCAAGGTGAGGGGCACTATAGTAACAATACTATGAAGCCTTTGAAGGCTTTGAAAAAATAATAACAATAAGCAAAAGGCACCTAAGTCCTATAGTGAGCATAAGCATGCTAATGGGAGAGCAAAAACTAAGAAAGAGATTGATTGCACAACAATGAATTTGCCTCTTATGAGAAATCTTTGAAGCTTTGCACTAATGAAGGCTAATGACAAGAAATCTTGGAAGATTTGAAATACTAAAGAAAGAGACTAAGAGGCTCAAGGGCCTGTGAAGAAGCTTGAAAGAGCTTGTGAAGAAGAGGAGAGAATTCTCCAACCTGAGAAATAATGGAGAGGTGAGGGGTATTTATAGGTTGGATGGGCACACAAGAGGGGGAAATTGACTAAAGAATTAACTCCTTTGATTGAAGAGTTAACAAAAATTGATTAGGGAGTTAACTCCCTTGATTGATCAAAGGATTGTGTTGATTGGATAGTGAACAAGCCTTGATAAGCTTTCACATAAGAAGAAATGGAGTTAGCATGAGAGGAAGGAGAGTTAACTAGAATATATTGGGAGTGTTCATTGAGTTAATTATGGCATCCTCTAAGAATGGCTCAAAATTACATGCAAACTGAGCGAAATTGGAGCCTTTTTGGGCTTAATCTGAAGAAGAAACTCGCATTCAAAATTCACAAGGATCACCCCAGGGTCACCCGTTTCACCAAGGCAGGTTACCCTGGGTGACCCTAGAATGAGCCATAAAGGTTGACACATGGGCACCAAATAAAAGTTGTGTATGGTTAGTCATGGTCTAGAAGAGGGATCTAACATCTGAAAAGTGGTGTAGGATAACTTCAAGCAGGATCTCCTGGGGAGTTTTGGTCATTAACAGGTGGAGATCCACATGGGAGGAAAGATGGGTAGAAACTAAAACATGGGTTTTGTCTATTAGGTCATCTTAAGGCTTCCTAGGGATAGAGACCTCAAGAATGGGATGTCAAAAGGTGAATTAGTAAGAAAAGGTGAAAATTAGACACATAGGAAAGGGGGCAAAGCAAAATGGTTAAGAAACAAAAGAATTAGCAAGGGAAAAGCCCACTAACACATGTCCCCAAAAGGAGTAATACTGAGGGGACATCATTATTTCACACTTTCATGTACATGATTGGGATTACATGTCATCATGGGGTCCTCATGGAATCTCATGCTTCATTTTAGTGCTTACATGTTTTCCCCCTCGGGGACAGTAGTCTACATGAAAGGTAGGTACTATTCCTGAAATAGGCCTTACCTATCATTGATTTGTCACAATTGTACCTCCATTTAAACTAGTATTAGCTTGACATTTAATATATTAATGCTAAACCATTAAATTCCAAGTGAACAAACATACCACGAGTTGCGTCACAAATTCACCTAGTTGTTTGCTTCGCCAAAGTGACCTGCAAGGATGAAAGCATGCAATGTGAGTGCAAGAGCACTAAAGAAATAAAACACATGCTAAGCTATAGAGAAGAACAAATTCTTCTTTTATTGCAAATTTTGAAGAACATGTTCAATTTTTTAGGGATTTTTTGAGTTTTTACAAATTTTTTAGGTTTTTCAATTTTTATGATTTTTTCGAACATTTTGTGAAGGTCTATCTTGATGACTTGGAGTCCTTGAAATACCCATTTTTATTGAAGGTATTTATACCCTTCCCCCCTTGCATGGGGAGACTCACATGCTTGAGTGCACAGTTTTTCTCTTTTGACTCTATTTGGAGGAGTAACTTATGCTCAAACATTCTTTTACACTAATTGTTACAAGACTTGATTGGATGAGATCTATACATAGCTTTAGTGGACATCTTGTACTTTAATTTCCCTCTTGTGCATATGGTTGTCTAGATATTTTATTTTTCTTGAGAGAATGCATACCTATGATGATCACACATGGATGATGTAATTTGTTTTTATCTTTTTATGATATGAATGAGATGCAATATGTCTGTATGTGATTCACAAATATGAAATGTAAAGTATTAGTTTGTAAGTGCTATCAGTTCCATGAAGTTATGACGTGTTTACTTCTTTTGATTTTTTTTCTATGATAGCATGTATGCAGGTGGAACAAACAATGCGACTGCTCTTAATTAGGATTTTTGACTCAGGGGATTGTGAGTTGACTTGGTATAGCGAGACCTACTAAACCTTGAGATAGGACTAGGGACTCAAGTGGGAATGGGGGGAAATAGAACGGATCTAAATTTTAGGCTTTACTAAAGGTTGAACATTGATCCTTATCTAGACAAAACATATTGGCAAGCTTTCAACTTAGACAAACAACAAATTTTATTAGCACTCACTAGACTTAGATCAAAGGATGGCCAACAAGATAGATTGAGGGTAAATGAAGAAGCTCCCAAATAAACCTAAAGATAGCTAGACTCCTAGTATTGATCAGTTGATGTGTGTGTGTGATTTGTTGCTTACTTTCTCTGGTAGATTTTCACCCTCGTAGCTTTGAGCTTAGATTTATCTCCACCCAAGAGTACAAACAATCAGAAATATTATCTCTTTTCACTCTTTTGTATCTCTTTTTATTCTTTTCCTCTTTTTTATATTTTTTAGTATCTCACTTGAATCTCTCATATATTTTTTTGATATTTTTGATGTTTTTTGATAGGATGAGTTGGGTATTCATCTGCTTTGGATCTTTCGTTATAATCTCACTTTACTCTCACACTCTTATTTTTTTTATCACTTATTTTTTTATTTACTCATATTTTAGATTTTTTCCTTCAGAGTTATGCTCTTCCTGATGTTTTTGTCTAGGAGAGATAAGGGGTTGAGCACCACCAAAAATTTTCACTATCTAGTCAGACTTCCCTTCTATAAGAAGAAATGGGGCAAGTCTACTTTCAAACTTCTATTGAGTACTGTAGGTTTGAGAACTAACTTTGTTTAGACTTAAAATCATGGATTGTTAAGACTTGGATTAGTGTAGAGATAAGAGCTAGCTTTGATTAGAATAATTAGGAAATGTGAATAGGGAATGATATATAGTAAACATGATTTATTATGGGATCTCAATGGCTAAAAGGGTCAACCTGTACCTAGGCAACCTTAGACTCCTTACTAGGACAAAAATCAAACAAGAGTGTGACACTCACAAAATGCATAATGGAACAAAATGAAGAATGCAACATTTTGATTTTCCATGATTTTATGTTTTTTATGGATTTTTGAATTCTTTGATTTTTTTTGGATTTTATAGGCTTTTACAATGTTTTGAGATGTTGAACTCTTCTTCTTTCATAATGCACAAGAGGTATTGTCATTTCTAACATCTTCCTAAACTATGTATGGACCTATCCAATTTGGTCTAAACTTCACTTGAAAGTCTTTGAAAGAACACTCGAAGACTTGGTGTAAAAATGTCTTTGTATTCATTGAGGAGTTTTGTGTACTCACATGTTTCATTGTTTGATGACTTTCCCCCTAGCTTTATCATTTTCTATTCTTGTTGAGTTTCAATGTTTATTTTGAACTTTTGAGGGGCAAATGATGTTGATATTGATTCTCCTAGTATCTGTGTGGGTTTTGGTTCTCCTTTTTGCTTAGTGGTGATCTCGACTGTATGGATGATCATATCTGGCTTGATAGGAATGGTTGCTAATTTGAATGGAGCATGAGACATTGTTGAGTGTGGATCAAAGTTAAATTCCCCTGTTGCCCCCTTTCCTATAGATTTTGAGGTATTGGCTACGTTTTCAATTTGTTTTGATGTCTCTTTTTCAAAAGTGTTAATCTTGGGGTCATTGGTGGTTTCTATGGTCTTTCCCTTCCTTTCGACTTGTTCAACTCTATAAAGACTGAAAGGGTTGGGGTCTCCTTTGATGACATGGGTTTGTCCCATATGCAAGAAGTGTATTCCTTAAAATAATATGGAGGGAACAACCCTCATCCTATGGATCCAAGGCCTTCCTAGGATCATGTTGTATGTGGTTTCTTCATTGATGACATAAAATTTTGTTGGGAGAGTTTTGGGACCCAATGTGATTTGAAGATTGACCTTACCCATGGTTTGAATGTTTGGGTTATCATGAATTCTAAGGATGGAAGTTTCTTCTATGATTTGAGTTTCATCATAACCCATTCTTTGAAGAATTGAAAAGGAGACCATGTTGATTGCAGACCCATCTTCTATCATCACACATCTAATGGAATACTCATTAACCTAGACTATTAAGCAGAGTGGGAGATCACCCTGTTTAGCTATATCATTGTCTAAAGGTAACTCTTCAAAATCAAATATCGAAGAAGAACACTTTTCATTTGGAGTGTTTTGAACTAGATGGCTTAGATCTAAGGCATTGAGGAGAGCATTCTTGTACATGGAAGAATTCTTGAGAAGTTCTAATATGTGAAAAAAAAATTGAATTGTTGGAGGTGTCATCTAGTCATTCTGGTCCTTGGGTGACACAAATTTATTGATCTTTATCTAATTCCACAAGGCCTAAGGCATTTTTATCAAAGGCATTTTGATGGATTTTGGGACTATTTCCTTCATCTTGTGAAAATGTGTCCATGAATGCTTGTCGTTGACATTTTGGGAGGTTTGACATGAAGTGATGGTACTCCAAACATGATTTGATATCATGCCCCCTTCTCTTCTGAAATAGGTAGTATTTATCATGATTGTAATCTTGAGGCTTATGATGATTGTTGTATGACTACTTGTTGATTTTTTGGGATAATCATTGGCATTTTTCATTCCCCAAATTTGTATGACTATTGTAGTTGAAATTGTTTTTCCTTGATGGTGAATTATCTATTAATCCATCTATGTTTTGATTGTTCATTGAGGATTTGTTATTTCTATAATGGTTTATCAACCTTCCATTAACATCATACTCCCTTCTTCCACTATCAATAGTTTCTTGATCAATTCTAAGCTCACTTTCAAGTGTTTCTTCATAAGATGTGTAATGAGTTTTTGAAATCCTTTTCATATGTCATTGTTGAGAGCATGTAAGAAAAGATCACAAACTTCCCTATGATCTCTATTTGGTGTGCTTGTTGAAGAATAGAGAACTCTTTTCCATCGTGTTATAAAATGTGTGACCAACTCATTGTTTTCTTGCTTGATCATTAAAAATTCTCATATTCTTGTCTCGACTAGTTTTTTTATGTCAAAGGAAGCCACGAATCAATCAATGAGTTGCCTAAAAGAGTAGATCAATGCTTCTGAAAGCTAATAGTACCAATCTAAAGTGATACCCTCCAATGTATTTAGAAAAATCTATGCTACTGCCCTATCCCAAGGTAGGAGTTCCTGAACTACTGTTATGTAAGCCTTGATATGATATTTAGGATCACCCTCTCCTTTCAATTTTGGAAGCTCAAGGAGAGGATGTGGTAGTATGACCTAACGAATGTTGTAGTCAAGAGGCCCCTTTAAATACTCAAGGTATGTTCCTAAGAGGGGGTTATGTGTAGAGGTTCTTATTCCTCCAAGCATTATCCCTTCAGGTGGATCTTGTTGTGCTTGTTGAAAGGGTATGCTAGATTGTTGATATCTTAAAATAGTTGGATAACAAGATGGTTACACGTTCATGTTTTGAAGATTGGGTGGGATTGTTTTTGGTTGATTTTGTGTCAAGGAATTCTACCTATTTGATTGAGGCTTGTCATGTTGGATGATGAGGGCAAGGGAGACACAGATGCTTCTCTATCATGAGAATGCAAGTTTAGATGAGGGGGATTTTGTGTTGCCCCTAGTTTGATTTGATCTTGTCTATGAAACAATTTCCTTGTACCCTAGGTTTTTCCTCAATTTTGGTTTGGTCATTTTGTTCAACACTCTTAGCCTCAAGGGCCTTGATTCGTTGGACCAAGGTTGTTAAAGGTATATGGGTGAGGCTTTGTCAATTCTTTGATTTTTTCCACCTTAAGGTGGATTATTTTTCTCTAGGGTTTGAGTGGCCCTATTTTCCTTTTTGATGACACTTGACATGTCGTGCCCCTTTTGTCTTGATGTACTATGTGGAGTGATTTTTGTATCTCCTAAGTTTCTTGTAAGTTCTTTTTTTGACAACAAACTTCATTGTCCATTCGGGTGGCCATTTCTATATGGTTTGTTATGGATTGATCATGTTGATAGACCTTAGATTGAATGTTCACATGTCATGTTTTAAATTGGTTGAAGTTATGGGGATTTTCTTGGATCTCCTTTGAATTTGTAATTTCACTCAAGGAGACATTCCCCTAGACTTTTTGCATGAAACATCATGAAATGTGCAAAAATGTGAAAGAACCCATCCTAAAAGGATTTGTTGAAGTGATAGAAATGTAAAGTGACTCTATCGAAAGTTTTTTATTTTTCACGTCGAGTTCACCAAAATATGTACCTTTCAAAATGTGACACACACACAATCGTGGATGAGTCAGCTCTGACACAACACATGGGCCCTCTCCTTTCTTGTGGCTATAGGTTCCAAGTCACTCTTGCTCTTATGGAAGAATCCAATCAAGTGGGGGTGAGACCCAGGGGCTATCTTGTTCGCTTGGGAGAAGGACCTCATGAAGAGCGATTGGCCTAATCAGGGGCCTATTATGTTTTGAATTTTTCTTATTCTTTCTATGGCAGTTGTTGTTGAGATGACTATATGACCGGAAGGGTCACTTCTGGTTTGCCTCCCATTGGGGTTTCTGAGATTCCAACACCTAGATGGATCTTGACTTGCTTCATTTATGCTTCTAGTATGTTGTAGTCTAGCCTCAAATGCTTGTATGTGTTGTTGAATCTATCATTATTGTTTTATAACCTTGATGAAGTGTTGTTGTTCTTGTGTGAGTTGTGGCCTTGGGTTTAACTCTTCGATCTCCTCAAGGACTACCCTCACCCACTTATCTCTAATTTCAAGGCACATTCAAGTTCTTGAATAGAGAGAGTGAATTTGAGTCGAATCTAGAGTTGACTCTTTGACTTAGTGGTGTTAACTAAGGTTTTTCTAGTTTTTTCTTGGGTTGGTTGACCTTGTGATGAAATTAAGGTGTTTTGACTTTTGTTGAGTTGGTTGACCCCATGATGAAATCAAGGGTTCGTGTGAACTTGTTTTTCTTTTTTTTAGTTATTTGCTAATGTTTTTGTATTTTGTGGATTTTTGTATGAAATGCAAACTATAATGTATGCAAACAACTTCTTGTTCTTTTTCACCAATTTTTGAAATAAAATAAACTAATTAAACTAGGAATTAAAATATGAATGCAAGCTACAATGAAATTACCTAATGCAATTACTCTATATTTTTGTATTTTTCGAGATCAGCTTTGGGCTACTCTAAGAATTGAAAATTTCTTGAAATGATACTAATCTAAAATTATAATTAAACTACTCAAAAAAGCTAATCTAAACAATCTAAATTAACTTATCAAGGAATTTGCAATTACAAGATTACTATTCTAAGAGCAAGATTGATTATCTTATTACTACTAAAAAGCATGAAAAACATAGAATATGAGATGCATGAGCCTCTACTATCCTTAGGAATCCCTATGTATGGCAACCTCCTTGTCCTCCTATAGTAGCAGAGTTGTCTTCTTAGAGGCAAGTGGGATGAAGAAGCAAATGAAACAGTTTTGAAATCTTTGAATGAGCCCAACTAAGAGCTAAAAGCACTATGGATTGATAGATAGTGAGCATAACAATGCTATGAATCCTTTGAAGGATTTGGAAAAATAATAACAATAAGAAAAAGGCACCTAAGTCCTACAGTGAGCATAAGTATGCTAATGGGAGAGAAAAAACTAAGCAAGAGATTGATTGTAACAATGAATTTGTAGGGCATTCCTATGGAGGTCTTTGAAACTGAAGATAATGTTGGGGTTCATAATCCTATCCCCATTGGTGACTGTGTGGATGTTGGTGATATTACTACCCAGGAGAAAATGACTGATATTGATGAGGACATTGGGAAAGATGTCTACTATGTTCCCATTTCTGTTCCTGTTGATCCTGATAATAATACTCAAGATGGTAGGGAAGAAGACAATACTAAGGAAATTAATGATGCTGATGATCTGTCTCAGCTGAAGGAATGGGTGGAGTTCCTAGAAAATAAGGTCTCTTCTCTTGGTAATTTCATTTATAACATGTTATGTAAGACTGCTATGGCCAATCTCTCTCTTCTTTGGGAGCAGGAGGCTCTCATTCATGGATATGATAATGACAGGGTTAAAGAACTTGACAAAATGCTAGAGTTTCTTTCGAAGGGAGAGGAGGACATCTCTTCCTAGTCTTTCTTTACTTTCTATTTGCTGGCTTTTTACTATTAGTAACTTTTTGATGTATATCGGTCGTATGTAAGCTGTCAGTGGTTGTTTTGGCTCTTTTTGTTTTTTGAGCCTTTTTTGCCCTTCTTGGGTTTTTTTTGTTATATGGGATCAGCCCCTGGTTTGCAGCCTTATAACATCCAAAACAATGAATTTTCCTCTTATGATAAATATTTGAAGCTTTCCAACAATGAAGGATAATGACAAGAAAGATTTGAAGCTTTGAATTACTAAAGAAATATATTAAGAGGCTCAAGGTCCTGTCAAGAAGCTTGAAAAAGCTTGTGAAGAAGAGGAGAGAATTCTCCAACCTAAGAAATAATTGAGAGGTGAGGGGTATTTATAGGTTGGATGGGCACACAAGAGGGGGAAATTGATTGAAAAATTAACTCCTTTGATTGAAGAGTTAACAAAATTTGATTGGTGAGTTAACTCCCTTGATTGATCAGAGGACTGGGTTGATTAGACAGTGAACAAACCTTGGTAAGCTTTCACAGAAGAAGAAATGGAGTTAGCATGAGAGGAAGGAGAGTTAACTAGAATAAATTGGGATAAATTTGCATGATTGGGAGTGTTGATTGAGTTAATTATGGCCTCCTCTAAGAATAGATTGAAATTGCATGCAAACTAGGTGAAAATAGAGCCTTTTTGGGCTCAAACTAAAGAAGAAACTTGCATTCAAAATCCACAAGGGTCACCCCTTTTACTAGGGCAGGTCACCCTAGGTGACCTAGGGGTGACCCACAGAGGATGACACCTGGGCACAAACTGAAAGTTGTGTATGGTTAGTCATGGTCTGGAATGGGGATCTGGCATCTGAAATGGGGTGTAGGATAACTTCAAGCAGGATCTCCTGGGGATTTTTGGTCATTAACAAGGAAGATACATAGAGGAGGAAATCTAGGAAGAAACTAAAACATGGGTTTGGTCTATTAGGTCATCTAAAGTCTTCCTAGGGTTAGAGACCTCAAGAATGAGGTGTCGAAAGGTGAATTAGTAAGAAAAGGTGAAAATTAGACACATAGGAAAGGGGGAAAATGTGACAAATAGAAGAATCAACAAGGGGGAAAAGTAGAATGGTTAAGAAACTAAATAATTAACAAGGTAAATGCCCACTAACACATCTCACCAAAAGGAGTAATGCTGAGGGGATGTCATTATTTCATGCTTCTGTGTACATGGTTGGGATTACATGACATCATGGGGTCCTTGTGGAAGATCATGCGTCATTTTAGTTCTTATAGGTCCTGATGGCTAAACATCCCACCTGTATCTCTATTTTTATTCTTGTGATTGTATTTTGATATGGCTACATAGGCCCTCTTAACCCATACCTCCTACAAAAAATAATGATCTGCAAATTTTGCAATCATCTTTCTACCCAACATATCCACATAAATCATGAGGATTTCCTCATGATGTTGTTGTCATGTATATGCCCACCTGTGAATCTTTGAATTCCCACCACCTGCATAATTGCCACCTTCATCTCTAGGCTCCAAATGTTGAAGAGGCACAAAATATCTATGATACATTTTCTTAGAGAAATTCACATATCATTCTATCAAACCTTACCCTATATGCCATTTGTGAGTAGCATGTGACTCTCACACCAGTTAATAATCATCATTTCATTAAGGAGAGACACTTGTAGTCCTTCCAAATCTCTTTCATGTATATGAATCTACATTTATCATCAATAACTTCTCCTAGCATCCTAATGTCATCAATAACTTCTCCTAGCATCAAATATCCTGCACAATCCATCCCAACTCTTAGGATGATTTGATATTTTATCCTCCACTGTCTAGTCCCATCCATAATTCACCAGCTAGTTTTCTACTGATCTGGACTCCTAATATACATGCTAGACTGAAAGGTCATTCAATTTGTTCAGTATACTACCAACTGTGTCTAGTTTCTTCTATAGTTTCCAATTCATCACATTCTTCATTTTTACTGCATTAATGTAAATCATTGAATCACCCTTAATATTAATGGATCCTATTTTTTTCTTAATACACAATTATAGTTATTCATATAGCACCTCCAGCTCAGCCTCATTATTGGTTCCTTGGTAGAGCCACTTTGAAACGACCCATATGAGGATTCCTAAATCATTCATAACTATACACTTCACACTAGAGATCACAAGAATACCTCACGAGGGCCCATCAAAATTAATTTTCATTCTGCATCTTGGAGGAGTTGTCCATTTGGCATTCCTGTTCACCACTCTCCCCATCACATTTGCAGAAGAATGGTAGGAATTATTAAAATATTCCATCTCCTATAAATCTTGTCATCCCAGGTCATGTACTCCTTGGGTTTAGAATACATAATCCTTGTGTTGATGAGTTCACAAATTCGAACATTGATTTTGTTTATGGTCTCTTCCATAGAAAGAAATTTGTCATTGAAAATCTATCTATTTCTCTACTTCTAAAGATGTCAAATGACTATAGATGGGCTTACCACTCAAATTCCACCCCATGTTGATCCACAATGTAATTGTGGCCAACTACAAAAAAGTATAGTTAGATCACATTACTGGGCCCCACTCTAGCCAATATTCTCAATCAACCAGTTCCAGCACTAGGTTGCAAAGAGGAAATTCAAAAGAAGATGATCCATTGTCGCTTCATTTGATAAGCATAGTAGATAGTGGGAGGGTCACAAAATCTTGATGGATTTTAAGTATTCTCTAATTAAAATTATTTTGTGTAGGGAGGTTTAAGCAAAGACCCTGACTTTGGGAAGAACCTTGTTTCCCCACCATAGAATTGATGGCTAGATAATATCCATCTCTAATCTATTTTACATCTAAAAACCTATCTTAATTAAGTATCTCCCAAATTTTTCCTCTGCCCATATGATTTTATCCTCTACCTAAGAGAAATTTCTTGGCCATAAAGAATCTCCCTTAGTTTATCTATTGCAATCTATGGGATTGGCACATTGCTAAAATCCTTCCACTTCTATCCATCCACATCATCCAACTTGGTGACATAATCTTCCCCTTTATCTCCCCAAATATCTTCCATGAACTCACAACTTGCATACAATTCTGGGACAACATCCAAAGAGAATTCACTACTCTATGAGTCCATCTAGAAGAAAGGTTTTTTCCCATTTAGGATGTTCCATGATAGATGGTCAATTAATACTGACTAATAGGAAATCATGAAATGCTAGATTAAAGAGCCACTTGAAGGATTTGCAGTGGTAAGGATGTGGCAAGAATCCTCATTATCTAGGTATTTTTTCTACAAAATTTGACACTAGAGTGCTAATGGGTTTTCATGTCCTCTATATCAATTTAGCCCCCAATGCTCTATTCTACTTCATAATGCACCTGATGTCAGCTCGCCCTCCTCCTTGCATTTTTTGTTATGTCACAACTTACTAGTGGAATTGTTTTTACCTCATTTGAACCTTCCCAAAGATACTTCTTCATTAACCCATTAAGATCTTAAGTAACCTACTTTGCGAGTTGTATACATAACATCAGGTATATTAGAATCATGGAAAGCATAGATTTAATCATTAGAATTTTCCTAGCAAGGGAAAGCCACCTTCCCTTCTAAGCTTTAGTCTTCACTTTTCAAGCCCCAATGGTGCCACTCCACAAAGCAATTCTAACTGCACCTTTAAACAACATCCCCAAATATTTACGAGGAATGGATTCAAACTTGAATCCAAGAAAAGTAGCTATTCTCTTCTGGGCTAAATGTCACACATTGAAGAAATATATACTTGATTTATCATTATTGATGATCTGACCAAAGGAAGAGGAATAGGAATCAAAAGTTCTTTTTTTGTGGCTATGACCTCCATCCTAGATTCACAATACAATATGGAGTCATCAACAAATTGTTGATGAGTGATCGGGTTTAAACCTCTAGCCACCTAAACTTCCCCCCATTCACCAAACTCTACCTTATCTTTGATTACTCTACCAAGAGCCTCTACCATCAACACAAAAAGAAAGGGTGATAATGGATCACCTTGTCTTAACCCCGTGAAGGACTCAAAGAAGCCACACGGGGTCCCATTTCCCAAAACCAAAAACCTTGTCATGGAGATGCAACAATAAACCCATTCCAACCAACACTATCTAAATCCAAATCTATTGAGAGTACACATCAAAACTATCCAACTAACCTAATCATAAGCCTTGCTTATATCTAACTTAATGACCATACTTTTTGCATCAAATTTGCAATGGAGTGGATGACTTCATGTGCAATTGTGATCCCATCAATTATGGACCTACCTGGAGTGAAGTTTCTTTGTTCTATAGAGATGATATTTAGAAGAAGAACCTTTAATATATTTTCCATCACCTTTGAAATGATCTTGTAAATTGGGTTGCACAAAGATATGGGTCAAAAATATGTAAAGGAAAGGAAATCAGGGTTCTTAGGTATGAGGGAAATATTGGTATTATTAATATCTCGAAGAATTTTGTTAGCCTTACATGAGTCCTCAACAACCTCCCATACCTCCTTCCCCATAATCCCCCATTACTTCTGATAAAACATGTAGGAAAGCCATCTAGCCTAGGAGCCTTGTTTAGATGCATCTGGAAAAAATAAATCTGTACTTCCTCCTCTGAGATAGGTGCCATGAGCATCAAATTATCTTCCTCTAAAACCAAGGCAAAAATGTTTCTAAGATCTGATGCACCATCAACCACAAGTAGATTCTTAAAGGAGACCCTTTCCAACTATATATCCTCCACCTTGGTTACAAATGAGTTGTCCTCAGTCATGATCAATGTGATCCTATTCTGACCCCTTCAAAAAATTTCTACATTATGGAAGAACTTCAAATTCAAATCATCCTCTGCCAACCAAGTTTCTCTTGACTTAGCCCTTCAATATACTTCCTCTCTGGCCAAAAATTTTGCATGGTATGCCAGTAGCTCATTTTCCCTTATATAATATTTTTGAAACATCCCATGGGAAATGACCTCTTCATTTACTACTTCTAATTCTACTTTGATCCTTTCTTTTTCCAAAAATATATTTTTGAAGGAAGTGTGGTTCCACTATTTTAACTTCATTTTGATGTGTCCTAAATTTTTTAAGTAAAACATCTTAAATCCTTTTTGTACCTTAGCCTTAGACCATCATTGCCTAATCAAACCCATCAGTTCTTCACTCTGAAATCACATCCATTTGAAAGAAGACTTGGCAGGGGGTCGATCTATTGAACTGCACCGGACAACTGAGAGGGGGGGTGAATCAGTTGTCCTAAAACTTTTAACCAAATATGATCACCAACTTATCAATTGCATATATTTAGATATAACCATGAAAGCATCAAATGAGAAGCTCAACACAAAAGCATAAACAACATAGGAGACACCATATTTTTACATGGAAAACTCTAAAAGGGAAAACTCACGGTGGGTGTTAGCCCACAGAAATATATAAGTTATATCAATACCAAAAAATAGAGGCTCACTACCTATAGGGCTCATTGCCCAAATTGCTCACTGCAAAGAAAGGCTCACTACCTATCGATGGCTCACTGCCAAAAGGAGGCTCACTACCAAAGGGTTGAACTAAGATAACAACATCTACTTCATGCCAAGGTTTAGTTCCATTAAAGCACAAACACCTCTGCTCTGCTCTGTTACCTTAATTCACCTTATCTTCGCATCTTCACTCTTGGATACATTTTCATGACTCAATCACAAGTATTTAACCACTACATCAACCTTGGAATGATCACCAAGGTCGGCATTACAATCAAAAACCATTGGAACAATATCCAAGGTCGGCATTACAAACATACATAAAATAGGTCTGGACCTAATACAAATTTAGCTAAGGAAAAGATGTAAGAATGTATGCAAATCATGCCATGCCTTAGTTGGGACTCAAACACAATCTTCCATGTTACAACATGCTATCACAATCTTCGATGCATCTCTGTAGATGATGAATTCAACCAGGTCAGCCAAGACTAATGTTAACACAAGTATTCTCAAGAACATGCTTCATGCATGATCTTAATTCCACCTTGTAGACCAATCTGAATCTAGGAGCATGATTAGGAGACATCCACGAGCACATTGTAATCACAAGGAACAACCGTACGATCTCTAACAACTTAATCAATAATATTCTTCAAACCAGAGCACAAGAACAACACTGTCAGCCACTATCATGAGTAAAAGATAGTTTGTGGATCACCAATTCAAAAACCATTACACCTGAAGGCATTTAACATCATCACAGACTTACTTCCACAACCGCAGACCAAAATACTTCAATGTGGAGGAATGCGAAGCAAAACACTTTCTCCCTGTCACCACCAAACACACAGAAAAAGTCATTTTCACTCTGGTGACCATAACTCTCTCACTTCATACCAGAGGCTCAAACTTGGAATATAACATCTTCAAACAAGATTCTACATAACTTCCAATCTGTAGGTAAAGATATTTATTCTAGGAGATGCAGAGCATTCTTCTGAATTGTTCTTATGTAATGCATTGTTTCTACTACAACACATTGTTATCGCCAGAGGGGCTAATTTTCTCAATATCCTCAACAAAGTAAGAGCATAGTTCACACTAATGACAACACAGATATGTTGACATCAATGACAACACCGATTAGGCACATACTTGCAACAATCTCCCCCTTTGTCATTGATGGCAACATATGATGTAAAAAACTGAAAAGACCACCAAGACAAAGTTCTCCCCCTTTCTCTTTACACAACTACATTTTTTCTCCCCCTGATTTTTTCACATGATTTCTCTCCCCCTTTGACATCAACTGCAAAGGGAAACATACTTGCACACTACTACTCTAATCCATTTACTTTACCAGAAACATTTAGCTACTCCCCTGAGAGGTAGCCTTCAGAACATCAATCCAAATCAAGGGATGACACTTTGAGCTCCACTGGATTGATGCATTCCTATACATCTTAGTTCAGGATAGGAGGGGTAATGACCCCTAACTTTTCCCTGAGATACTCTAAGGTATATTTAGGCAGAGGCTTAGTGAAAATGTCTGTAATCTGATCCTTTGTGGACACATATTCCAACTTTACTTCATTTTATGTCACCTTCTCTCTCAAAAAGTGATACCTTATTGAAATGTGCTTTGTTCTTGAGTGCATCACTAATTATTTGAAATGTTTATGGCACTTTTATTGTCACATAAGATCGCAATTGGATCTTCATACACAACTCTTATATCCTTCAAAGTCTACTTCATCCATAACACTTGAGTGCAACAACATGTTGCTGCAATATACTCTTCTTCTGCAGTTGACAAAGATATTGAATCTTGTTTCTTGCTCAGCCATGAGACCAATCTATTACCCAAGAAGAAGGCACCTCCACTTGTACTCTTTTTGTCATCAACATCTCCGGCCCAATCTACATCTGTATAAGAACTGAGTGTGAAATCATTGTCCTTTGTATACCATAAGCCATAATACAAAGTACCTTTCAAATACCTTAGAATTCTCTTAACTGCCATCACATGTGATTCTCTTGGATCAGCTTGAAACCTTGCAACAAGACAAACTGCATGCATAATATCAGGTCTAGTTTGAGTTAGATAAAGCAATCCTCTAATCATGGATCTATAATTTTTCTGATCATCCTTAGGTGATTCATCAGTTTTTCTCAACTTGCAACCAGTCACCATGGGAGTACATACCGATTTAGAGTCTTCCATCCCAAACCTCTTCAACAACTCTTTCACATACTTAGATTGAGATATGAAGATTCCTTTACTTGATTGATTAATTTGTAGACCCAGAAAGAAATTTATTTCACCAAACATAGACATTTCAAATTCACTTTTCATCTCACCAGCAAACCTTATGCACATACCTTCACTTCCTCCAAAGATAATGTCATCAACAAAGACCTCAACAATCAAGATCTGATCATCATTGATTTTGAAGTACAGATTGCTATCTGCAGTACCTTTACTAAATCCTAATTGCAATAAATACGTGTCTAACCAGGCTCTAGGAGCTTGTTTGAGTCCATACAATGCTTTCTTCAACCTACATACCATATCACCTCGATTTAACAATTGGAATCCCTCTGGTTGCTCAATGTATACTTCCTCTTCTAATTCACCATTCAGAAAGGTAGATTTCACATCCATCTGATATACCTTAAAATCTTTGTGAGATGCAAATGCCAGAAACATTCTAATTGCTTCAATCCAAGCTACTGGGGCAAAGGTTTCTTCAAAATCTATCCCTTCAATTTCAGAATATCCTTTACATACAAGTCTTGCTTTATTCCTTACAACTTCTCCATTTTCATTCAGCTTGTTCCTGAAGACCCATTTAGTTCCAATAACATTTTTGTCAGCAGGTCTAGGAATTAATTCCCAAGTTTCATTCTTCTTTATCTGTAATAGTTCTTCATCCGTTGCCTTTACCCAATTTTCATCATTCCATGCTTCATTCACAATTTTTGGTTCGATCTTTGAGAGAAAACAATAATTAACTTGTTCCTATGTAGCTCTTCTTCTTGTTAGCACACCTTTGTTCTTTTCACCTATAATATGATCTTCAAAATGATTGATCCTTACATACCTAGGAGTCTTGACAACACTTTCTGGAGCCTCTTCTTCATCCTGACTATCTACTTTCTTATCTTTCTCTTCAATTACTATAGTCACAGGTTCATCTAGTTCATAACAACTCGGGTCTGATATTCTTTCTTTGCCTTCATCTACCTTCACATTTACACTCTCAACAATCTTTTTGAGCCTTTTTTTGTAGCACTGGTAGGCCTTACTCTTGGTAGAGTATCCAAGAAAGATTCCTTCATCACATCTTGCATCCAACTTTCCTAGATCTTCATCTCTCCTAATATAACATTTGCTTCCACAGACTTTGAAATATTTTACTGTGGAAATTCTTCCATACCACAATTCATAGGGAGTTTTAGTACCATTACCTTTCACTTGAACTCTGTTTTGAATATAGATAGCAGTGTGAATAGTTTCTTTCCAAAAGACTTCTAGCAGACCTTCCTTCATCATTCTCCTAGCAGCCTCCTGAACTATCCTGTTCTTTCTTTCCACAGCTCAATTCTGTTGAGGAGTCCTAGGTGCAGATAACTGTCTCTTTATCACATGTTCTTCATAGAAAATGTCGAATTCATTTGATGTGAACTCAGCTTCTCTATCAAACCTCAAGCATTTGATCTTCAAATCTATTTCATTCTCAACCATTGCCTTGAAAGATTTGAACTTCTCTAGGGATTCTAATTTATCTCTTAGAAAAGTAACCCAAGTCATTCTAGAATAATCATCAATAAGCAACATGAAGTACCTATCACCTTGTATAATTCTCACCCTTGTAGGACCACAGAGATCTGTATGCACTAGATCCAGCAAACCGGTAGAAAATTGTTCTTTGCTCTTGAAACTTGTCCTTGTCTACTTTCCCAACTAACATTCCTTATAAATTGAGTTGGAGGGTTTCACAAGTTTTGGTAAATCTCTCACAGCCTGACTTGAACTTATCTTTACCAGACTATCAAAGTTATATGACTCATCCTTCTATGCCACAACCAACTTTCATCTGCCTAAGCCAATAAACAATAATCATTAGTTCTTCTCAATTGATAGATGTTACCTTTTGTCTTCTTACCGGTAAAAATCACAGTTCCAAAACTTTCCATGATCTTGCACCCATTATCTTTGAATCTCATATCATATCCTTTGTCACACATCTGACCAACACTCAAAAGATTATGCTTCAAACCCTTCACATACAGAACATTTCCAGTATTATGCTTTCCATCAAATGAAATAGATCATTTTCCACAAATCTTCCTAGTTGCATTATCTCCAAAACTAACCAATCCACCATCATACTTTTCCAAACTTACAAACTTACTTTTGTCACTGGTCATGTGATGTGAGCATCCACTATCAATAATCCATTCATCCTTATCTTTCTCAACCTGAATAGCCAAAGCATTTTCTTCTACTAGTTTTTCATCCTTCACACAGCTAGCAAAATTAGTAGACATGGGATCTTCTTTAATAACAATAAATAGGCATTCATTTGCACAAGTATTAGCATCATCAGATTCATCATCAGTCACCCCTTCATCATCAAAATCTCTGACATAGTAGCATTTCTTTGGGTAGGTCTGCTCTCATGTTTCTTCCTATTTCTTTCAATTCTTTCAGGACATTTGGAAGCATAATGACCTACTTTACCATAAGAGAAACATTTGAAAGGTAATTTACCTTTGAACTTACCAGAACCTCTTTGAAGCCTATCAACAAATTTGGCTTCAATTTCATCAAAGTCATCATCCACCTTGTATTTCTCAGCTCTGGAGATCTCTGCCAAAGTACTGGCTTTAAAAGCTGATTCAACTTTAGGAAGAGCATCCCCAAATTCTCTCATCTCAAAGGCTGTAAGCTTTCCAAGTAATTGATCTCTGTCAATAGTTTTTATAGTCGTAAATTCTTCAATTGCAGCTACCTTGTGACTATATGACTTTGGTAGTGATCTGAGAATTTTCATCACAACTTCCTTATCAACGAGAGTTCCTCCCATGCCCTTTATTCCAGTGACAAGTTCATCAACTCTTTGCATAAAGGATGTTATGTTTTCATCTTCATTCATCTTCAAACCCTCATACTTCACTTTCAGACTTTGTAGCTTGGCTTCTTTTACAAAATCATCTCCTTCATACAGATTTTTCAGCTTCTCCCATACCTCATTTGTAGTTTCAAGGTCCACAACTTTTGTCAACACTGAGTCACTCAAGGAACTTAGCAAAACATCCTTTGCTTTGACATCTACCTCATATTCTTTGATTTCATCTTCATTCGTTAAACCATTTGGAGGCATGGTATATTTTACTTCTATAGATTTACATACTTTATAACTAAGACAAAGAAGATGGCTTTTCATTTGTACCTTCCAAAGAGCATAATTTGTCCCATCAAAATGTGGAGCTTCCTTCTTATAAGACATCCTAGATCTTCCTCAAGCTATTAGGCTTTCTTTAGAGGAACCTTGCTCTGATACCAATTATTGAATTGCACAGGTCAACTGAGAGGGGGGGTGAATCAGTTGTCCTAAAATTTTTAACCTAATATGATCACCAACTTATCAATTACTTATATTCAGATATAACCATGAAAGCATCAAATGAGAATCTCAACACAAAGCATAAACAACACAAGAGACACCAAACTTTTACGTGGAAAACCCTACAAGGAAAAAACCATGGTGGGTGTTAGCCCACAAAAATATATAAGTTATATCAATACTGAAAAATAGAGGCTCACTGCCCAAATTGCTCACTGCAAAGAAAGGCTCACTGCCTATGGATGGCTCACTACCAAAGGGTGGCTCACTACCGAAAGAAGGCTCACTACCAAAGGGTTGAACTGAGATAACAGCATCTACTTCATGCCAAGGTTTAGTTCCATTGAAGCACAAACACCTCTTCTCTGCTCTGCTACCTTACTTCACCTTATCTTCACATCTTCACTCTTGGATACATTTTCATAACTCAATCACAAGTATTTATACACTACATCAACCTTGGAATGATCATCAAGGTCGGCATTACAATCATCAACCATTGGAACAATCTCCAAGGTCAGCATTACAAACATACATAAAATAGGTCTGGACCTAATACAAATTTAGCTAAGGAAAAGATGTAAGAATGTATCTGGATCATGCCATGCCTTAGTTGGGACTCAAACACAATCTTCCACATTACAACATGCTATCACAATCTTCAATGCATCTCCGTTGATGATGAATTCAACTAGGTCGGCCAAGACTAATGTTAACACAAGTATTCTCAAGAACACACTTCATGCATGATCTAAATTCCACCTTACGGACCAATCCAAATGTAGGAGCATGATCAAGAGACATCCACAAGCACATTGTAATCACCAGGAACAACTGCACGATCTCTAACAACTTAATCAATAAGATTCTTCAAACTGGAGCACAAGAAAAACATTGTCAGCCACTATCATCAGTAAAAGATAGTTTGTGAACCACCAAATCATGAACCATTACACTCGAAGGCATTTAACATCATCACAGACTTACTTCTAGAACTGCAGACCAAAATACTTCAATGCGGAGGAATGTGGAGCAAAACACTTTCTCCCTATCACCACCAAACACACAGAAAAAGTTGTTTTCACTCTGGTGAACATAACTCACTCACTTCTTCATACCGAAGGCTCAAACTATAAATATAACATCTTCAAACAAGATTCTAAATAACTTCCAATACGCAGGTAAAGATATTTATTCTATAGGAAATGTGGAGCATTCTTCTGAACTATGTAATGCATTGTTTCTACTGCAACACATTGTTATCACCGGAGGGGCTAATTTTCTCAATATCCTCAACAGAGAAAGAGCACAATTGACACTAATGACAACATAGATATGTTGACATCAATAAAAACACTGATTAGGCACATACTTGCAACACGATCCTCAACAACAAAGAGCATGACCAGATACTGATCAAAGCCAAAAATTGGCAATATCAATGAGTCAAGAAAAATTAGGATATGAAGCCAAATCATAGAATGTAAGAACATTTTGAGATGCTCTATGATGTTGGTGAATACCACCCACTTTTTTGTCCATGTGTACTATGTGTCCTTCAATACAACATCAATAAGAGTCATGTTTTTGTAAAATTTTGGAAATATGTTTGTTCTTGAATCTATTTCAAGGTACCGTCTTTCTTTTCTCAACATGAGAGGATGGTATTAAAGTCACCACCCAAGATAATTCTATCCTCCTTAAAGGGGAGAATGAAGCTAGTGATTTCATCCCATTCCTACAATTTATCTTTGACCTTCATGGGACCATATACATTGATCAAAAGAAAATCCAAATCAAAGAGAAAATTCCTTACTTTAATAGCCATCCAATTCAGGGTTTAGAAAGAATGATCTTCATTGCCACAATGTTCACTTTTCATAGATCCTGAGACAACCTATGGAACCAATTACCTTTTCAAAGTGTCCACTCCAACCTTTGTAGTGTTGAAAAAAAAAATTGCCTCCTCTTCCTTCAACTTGGTTTCTTGGAGCATAATGATATCAATATACATATGATCAATTTGGCACTTGATCATGAACCTTTTGTTAGGGGCATTAATTCCCTAACATTCCACATTGTTATCTTCATTAGTTTCTAAGGGAGGGGTTTCCTCCCATAGATCTCAGCAAATAGTTGTTGATGGTGGATTGACCCCTTGTCATGGCATACTCCTCCCACTTTTGCTTGTTTGTCTTCCTCCCTCTCTTTTTTTTGAAGCCATTTTTTCTTTAAGGATTCTTGACACTATTAGCTTATCCTATAATGATCTATGGATCCAAATTCCCTTACTAGATCATTTTATGAATCTCTCCAATCATTCTAACTATCTTCTTCTAGAGCCATGTAGTCAAAAGGCTCAAGATTAAAAAGAACAATAGCCTTTTCCATATCATGATTATTTGATGTCAAAGGGCCCAAGAAACCCATGGGATTACACAAAGCATTCGAAGTGTCTTCCTACTCCATGACCATCTTCAAATTTATCTTTTTTTCATTTGCCACCTATATCATTGTGGTTCTTATGACCTTGGGACATTCTGACTACAAATGAGTTTGGCTTATGCATTTTAAGCAATAGAATTGCCTTTCCTCCAACTCTATTATCTACACCCACATCTTTTCTCTAGATCAAAGGATGATTTCCTTCAAAATGTTTTGGATGGCGAGAATCAAAATTTTTATATAAGCATAGGAATTACCATCCAAAATTGCCATGTCAACTTGTTCAATATTTCCCATGGAATTCCTAATTTTTGTGAGCTTGTCAGATGTCTGGTATTCCAAAGGAAGAATATAGAGCCTGATCCATCTTGGGCCATCATGTAGAACACATAGTGTTAGATAAAATTTAGGGAATCACCTTTGGAGATACAAAGGCACATCATTGGGTGCCATACATCTTTTTGAGGATATCCTCCCTTTCGGCCCCTAACTCAAAAATTGATACAAAAAACCCTTGGGTAGAAAAAGAGCATTGCCCAGCTTCCAATTTTCCAATATCCATTCCAAGGCTTGTCCATTGAAAACTATCTCCCCATAAATCTTCTAATGATAGCACATTCATGGAGAGTCTTTACCTCATGATCCTCATCAAAGAAGATCTCAGAAATAGGAGGAGCTAAAACATCAAACCTCCTCAATCCATCATGCTTTTTCTTGTTGTTTGTCTTTTTGCATGCCATCAAAAAAATTCCATATTTACCATTTATATATATGGTTCTTCATTCTATTTTTTTAAAAGAAATAAAGTTATAAACAAAATACTATGTTATATTTTTTTCATATAAAAGGATAAAATAAATTTTCTTTTGGGTGTGTCTATGTGTGTGTGTGTGTGAGAGAGAGAGAGAGAGAGATACTATGTTGCTACAAAAGTTTCCCACACTGTTGAATCCTCCCATGCTTAGGGTTTTAGAGAACTAATCCATGTGGCTTTGTACAGATGATCCTCCTCCCAATAACTTCATCATCTCCTTCGAGATAGTTGACACTCCAAGCTATGAATGACTCACATTTTACTCAGAAGGATGATAAAAATCAAACCCTAGATGGGATCTTGGGCTTTCTCACAAGGTTGTTGTTTCTAATTCAACTCTTAATGGGAACCATGTTGCATCCTCTATACATGCTCATGATCCACGACAAAAATGTTACAGTCACACTAGATCAGAATGCTCATGTCCTGACGCCAGGGATAGCCTAAAAATCCTTATGTGGGAGGGAAAATAATAGTTAGATAAAACCCTTTAGCTTAAATATTAAATCTCTTCTTTTAGTTTTCATAGAAGAATTTAAAAGTGAAGTCACTAAAAGTGAAAAAATTCACGGCACATGCTTTAATCGATAGATTCAATCGCTTGTGGCTTGCTCTTCCATACCTACACAAATGGATTATTGATGCCTAGTAGTCATTCTTGGAAGGTAACCTTGAAATTTATCCATGCACTCATGGTTTTTTATTGTTTTTATGATTGTGTGAAGGATCGAGATGTTATTCTCTATGGAAAACTCTAGATTTGGGGCTAGAACGTGTTCATTCTCAAACTATGACATCTAGATTTTAATCCTTCTACCAAGTCTTTCAAGGTTAAACCCATATGGATACATCTTCCAAACCTCCCACTCTAATTCTAGTTCAATTCATGTTTCAAAGCTATTGGCAACTCTTTGGGTAGCTTCTTAGTAATTGACTTTGACACTTTAGATTTCACACATACAACTTTCACAATCATACTAGTTGATCTTAACACTTCAAAGGCTCTTCCTACAGACATTACTTTTAAAATTGCTAAGCATAGTTAGTCTTAGCCATTAGACTACGAAAGATTGCCTTTTGGTGTAGAAGTGTTTATGAAACTAATCACATTGCCGCTAAATGCCTCAGCTCCAAGCATAATACGAGTAGTCATGCTACATGGTGGAAAGATGCCCTCCCACAACATTATAGTATGGATGGTCCTATGGAGGATCCCCAATCACCCTCTATGCTTGCTCAAGTCACCAAAAATACTAATGAATCCACAAAATGTGCACCAATATAGAAGAAATCTTCTTCAATTTTGGAAGAATCATTATCTCTTGCATAGACCGAGAAACCACAAAATGAGGTCCTTATTGATCCTATCAATGGCTCGCTATTTTCTAAGGATGGTTTCACTTCTGTAATAAATGATCAATGTTCTTCGCCATCCTCAAAGTGGAAAGTGGAGCAAAATAAAAAGAAAGAAACATCCAAAAAGGGTGCAATGTTCCATAAGATGGATTTGTGATCACACTCCAAATTTGGTGATAACATCTCAAATCTAAATTGTAATGCACCCCATTAATGTGTCCAATGCACTTTTATTATGGGAGTTGTTCCCTAGATAGCAACTTGCTTATCAAATATATATAAGGAACAAAAAAGGGAAGAACAAAGAAATATTAAGTGTTAATAAATAAAATAGAGAAAATAAAATTGGAAATAGAAAATAGTTAGAAAACCAAAAAAATCAAAAGGGATTAACTTTCACCTTGAGAATCTTGGCGTCTTCTTCACTCGTCGTCTCCTCTTCCTTCAATCTATAAATTTTAAATGAATGAGGAATGAGAGGGAAGCAATTGCTTTTAAACTTGAGTTTTAGGGTTTTAGAGTTGCCCTAATGACTTAGTGACCCTGAATGATGATTAGAGTTAATTAATGTGGGTTTTAAGTAAATTAATCTTTTAGAGCTAGTGTAATGTCTTATTTCAATATAATTTTAGTGAGATCAATTATTGAAGTTATTGTTTGAAAATGATTTTTGTATTATGTTTTAATTAAATAGTCATTGTAATTAAATGGGTTAGGCTTTTTGCATCTTGTCGAAAAAGATTAGTTAGATATATTAATAAAATAAATTGTTCAGAAATTAATTTCATAATTTTAAATTAACCCAAAATTAATTTTAAGGGAAGTTTTAAATATCTTTTTGGAAGGATACTATTGCAATTAATATTTTTTAATCAAATTTGTGTTTAATTTTAGCAATTGGAACCTTTCTTGCTAGTTAATTTTTAATTTGCTTTCCATTATAGTTTAAAATTAGAAATGCTTTGTAAATTAATATGTTGCCCCAATCACATTTTAATTTCATTTTAAATATCATTTTGCATAGTTAATTAAGATATTCTCTTGAAATTGAAAGGATAGTTTAGTATGATTAGAATGCTTAATTTAGTGAGTAATTGTTTAAATGTGTTAATATTCTCTTGCATTCATTTTTTCCTTTAGATGCATGTTTAGGATTTTTAAAAATTAGTTATAGGTGATTTGGTCTCAAGCCTTGGAGGCGAGGCCATTTTTTCTTTCACCTAGACACCTAGAGGGGGTTTAGCTCATGGAGGTTCTCTCTTGAGGAGTCACATGAAGTGATGCCATACCCGAATTAGATTACCTTTGCATTCATAAGGTTTTCAGAATGGGTTTTGCATCACCCATCCACTTCGGATCTCCCTCCCACACTTTTTGTAGCATGCTCTTCCTAGAGTTGCATGTGTAGTGTCAATGAGTGTGCACATTTTCTCTATCGCATGTAGTGTGATAGAGGCTTGATAGTTTTGTTAAATCAAAAAAAAATTGTTCTGACAATTTTCATGTCGATGTGTAAGTGTGGGCATGACAGAGGACTACATGGTCATCCCTTTGATAGGAACCCTTGGACTACGACTACATTAGAGTATGTATGTATAATAGACATAGAAATAGCTAGATGTATCCATAAGAGAAATAATTGAATTTATTTTATCCATATAAAAATGTATGTATACAATATTTGCATAACCATAGATGTTTTGTCAAGAAAATTTTGTCCATAAAAGTCTATAATGAAATTACTTACATAAGAGAAGAATTAAATAGGAAATATGTTACAAATACTTGATAATGCTAGGCCACTTCGAGGGGGAAACCTCAAAAAAATATCCAATAAGAATAGAGTTCGTGATACAACTACTACTCACTACCTCTTATATATAGGCATCATTAGCTAATATTAGTACCCTAATCCCAATGAGGTCTACTTAGCATACTATAATTATACCTAGGGACTCATAATAACTCAATTAAGGATTATGTGAGCCATAGGTTGTTATCACACATCCAATACATACTATAAGATAAGGGTATAGCACAGTCCATCTATGTTACATCCCTTAGCTATAGGTAGCCCATGTGGTGCAATGTATGTTTTTAGGAAATGCTAAAACTATGTGCTTTTCATCCCCACCCTAGATCATTAAACATCCCATTTAAAATGACTCTAGATTAATTTCTATAACTCCATTTTGGATATATATAGATGTATATATGCAAATATTGCATATATACAGATGTGTGTATGCAAATATTGCATATATATATATATATATATATATATATATATATATATATATATATATATATATATATATATATATATATATATATATATCTACATATGTATGCATGAGAACTTTGCATATATATAGATGTTTTATTGTGAGTGTTTCAAGTTGGGTGGTGAAAATTTATGTGTGATGTGTTGTGTCAAGTGATTTTTATCCATATACTTTGTTTGTATGTGTTATAATCCATAGTTGTAAGTGACCAAAAAACATGAAGCCCACACCTCAAAATACAAAATACTTATCAAATCTGAAAAAATACTACAAACCTAGGTCATGGAAAGAATGTTACTAACCTAGAAAGCATGATTGGTCAAAAGTGGGTAGTCATTGCATTGTGTTGTGTTGTGTTGATTAAGTTATATGTGTAGTGAGTCCTATGTGTTATGTTTTGTGCAATGAGTTACATGTGCCATGTTGTGTGCGGTGAGGTTTATGTGTTGTGTTGTGACCAATAGGTGGTGTTCATAGTTGTTTATGGGTATTGCATACTATAAGAGGTGACAACCATATGGTGCAACATTTTATATTATAGAAACCCCAAACCTTAGAATTATGCACTTCTCATCCCAATCCTAGAGTGCTTTAGGCCAAGTAATTGTAGTACCCCAATAGGTTGCCAAAAACTAGATTGATTTTTTTTATTTTCACATCTAAGTTAATTATCAAATCACTTGACAAATTTATCATGAGCTAATCAAGATAACATGAGAGTTGGGAACAATCTTATCCAAGCTCAATAATTATATTTCTATTTGATTATAATAAAATAATGTGGTCTCACAATAATAATAATCTCCCCAGACAAGTTGAGGCTAGAAATTCTTCCTCACTTAAATCTTATGTTCTCAAATTTGATAGTGGCATTAAATCCAAGAATTCATATCTAGGTGAACATGTTTCCCTTAAAACACACATACACCAGTTACTAAGCATCTACAAGAATGGATGGTCACAACTAGTGCACTCAAGATTTGACACTTGGCATTCTCTAATGTTTCTTTGTCAAGCTTGATGAATGAACAAACTTTGGGAACTTTAGACAACTAAGACTTTGAGCCCAAGGGAGAGGAAACATGGTCAAATCCAATTGGCTCATTCTTGTGCCTCTTCATGTTTCTTAGTCATAGAATTAATTGTCCACTACTATGTAGATGTGAGAGTTTTATCAACTCAACCTATTCAACATTTTGCGTCTTAAGTTAAGGTTCTTAGTATTTAGTCTTCAATGGATGTGAGAACCCAAATTGAATAGGATATAATCTACATCAGTTCTAGATATAACAAGACTATGTTTGATCTTTCTTCTAGGGGCACACATCAAATTAAGGTTAACTCTAACAGTTCAATGATTAAGAGTGACTTAGGAATCAACAAATACAGTGATCCCTGATGTTGGGTTATGAATACCTCATGAGCTCTTATGTACACAAATTTTGATATTAACTCCATCTCACTTGAGTTTTTGAGTCCAAATTCCACATGATATCATCTACAAGTGACTTGATGGATGTCAGATCATTTACTAGAGATAATTTAATTAGTCTCTATTCTAGAAATAATTAGACGTAACTATCTTCAAATCATCCAAGGGATGTGAGAGCATCATAAATGTAAGTTTATTTGGCCACTTGGATCCAAGAATTACAATTTGAATTTTAGGAAGACTTTCAAACATCAAACTCCTTATAGTTTAATGAAAACTAGAAAATAATCTTATTTTAGGTTTGTCCAACAAAGACTAACTCCAGTTCTTATCCATTCGAGGACATGTGTTGCATGCAGATTACTCTGGCATATTGATGGTCAGTGACTCACTTGGTGAATCAATGATCAAGGATACTTCCAAGGCTTCCCATGGATGTGAATTACTTATCAACACTAGTTTACTCTAGTCTTTTAGTTATGGAATTATTATAAACTTATTCTTGAGGCACTCAATAGATGTGAGACTCCCTATGTTATTTAGTTAACCCAATTTTATTTCCATTAAATAAAATTTAGGTCTAGATCCTTCACCAAGGGGACACATGTCATTACATAATAGGCTCTAGTCAATCAATGAATTGAATTTTATCTAATGGATCAACATATGTAGGGTTTTCTTATAGACTTATCTATGGGCTTCTTTTAAATAGAAGGCATGCATAAATTAAGAAATTCTATTTCTAGGGCTTGGTTCAGCAAAATTGCCTCCAGAGAAGGAAGCTTATCAAGCCTTGTGCAAACAATGAATTTTTTAACTCATCTAAACCAAACTAGTTTAGCCTAGAGAAAGACCATTAATGCGTATGAAGGGCCCCAATTCACTAGATTAAATTTGGGCTATTAGGAATTCCCTTGAGATGTCCACTAACACTTCCTTCAAATATTTAACCATGGGGTTTAAAATATTACTCTAAATAGAGCATGGCCATTTAGGAGATCTAATTTTAGTTATGGAATATGCACAACCTGTCACTATGAGAATTACTTTCCAACTTCAAGAATCACAATTACATAGCCTCAATACTTGAGCCTCTTAATAGTCCATGGCTCGAACCACCTTGTTAATTTACTTTAATTCAATTACACTTAGCCAATTAGATTCATAAGTTAGAATGTTATAGAATCATGTCACATGTCTTATAGGTTAACCCAAACAAGAATATACAATAATACTTCAATAGGAAGGTATCAATCCCTTAGAGGGTCAAGAATTGACTTCACCCTTAATAGAATATTATGAAATCTTGATACCAAATTCAACATATACTCATTATCTTCCAAGAAGATCATACAAGCCTTAGAAATTATACTACACAGTGAAGTGAAGTATTCAATAGTTATTTTAAGGCAATGCAAGTTATCTTGAGACTACTAGCCAGATTTACATAAGCAGTTCTTACAAGAACATTATGATCTTCAACTAATAGCATATCGTATATAGCTCATTAGACTTTGTAAATTAAATGCCTCAAGACAAATTGGTAACAAGTCTCTTGATTCTTAAAAGAGAATATGAAGATCATCCATAGCTAGCTAAGAGTCCTTGATCCTGCCTATTACACATCTCTAATAAACTTGTGGAGTCCTTAATCATTTATGTAGACCTACTATGGCAACAAGATTAGAAAATTTATTTAGCATTCAAACATAATTACAACCAATCATAAATTTACAAATAACATTCATTCATATTTATCACAACTAGAGTTATTCATAATTCATCGAGTGCAAGATGGGCATTATCAAGTTATTATCAAAGGGTGGAGGACATTGCTCAGAGGCCAAACCAAAGTATCAAGTCTACTTTTCCACCCAACCACCCTTGCAATGGGGTATCTAGCTTCATAAGGGTGTTGATGACATGCACGACAAGCAAAAATCTCGACAACCTATTTGAAAAATCAAAATTCCTAGTCATCCTAACCATTAACAGTGACCTCCACCATACAGCCAATCTAAGAAAATGGTGACATCCACCACCTAGCCAATCCAAGAAAACTATGGCATACACCACTTAGCCAGTTTGGGACTCAGCTCACTAGCTTAATAAACATGTGCACACATGCATATGTATAGACACACATAATTTTTCAAAAATACATAACAATTACATGCATGAAAAAGTTTGGGAGGGCTATAGCCACTCCAATGAGCCCAAGCATAGGTGAACAAGGAAACACCTTGATAAACAAGGTAACACTAAACAACTTTTAACTAAGATAGCCATCATCCTAGAAACACTTTGATATTCAATGCAACACCTCACAACAATAAGGAAACACTACCCATGTTTTAGCTAAGATAGCTAATATCCCATCTCTACTAGGATGACTATCATCTAGCTTCTAGATTGACCAAGATGACCATCATATAACTTTAAACATAGATAACCTTGGAGCTTTGCTCCCCATATGATGGTGACTATATAGCTCCATCGAGGCCTCAAATTCATGGAGTATTATTTAATATCATCTTGCACACATACTACATTATAATGGATCATACTCATACACAAGGTTCACAACTCAAACTTGACACCACAAACTCACATTTATCCTCAAACACAAAATAACATGTTCACACATAAATAACATTGAGTTTCAAACCCAAATATTTAAACTATCACAATAATCATCATCTCATGATATAGAAACTTGATGTACATATGTATAGAATATATTATTTCACTAGTTAATAACACTAGATTCAACCTTGACATACACCTTATTAAAACCTTCCTCAACTTCCTTAGTCTCATATACTCTTCACTACTCTATTTCTCTAACAAGACCATACTTGAGTTGTCTCATATTTAATAGCAACCTTATTCCAATGGATTTGTCCTACTATTTATACACTCTTTTGAGTCTCTTCCCTCCCAGACCCTATTGGTTGATCACAATGGTTCAGAACAATCATATGGAATGTTTCTATCATCAAGAAATTATTTCATCCCTTGAGACTCCCTGTGCCATGTAAATTTTTAGAACCATTTAATTAGTCATCTTCTAAGTAGTGTGATTGGGTGATTAATTCACCTCTCCCTATGCACATAAACTCCCTTGTCATCTCACCTTATTTACTCAAGGTACATTATCCTAGAAATTCATCTTAGGTTATTTCTTTAGGCAATCAATTCATTGATGTTGTCTTCATGGTTGACACTTGGTTGTTATGTGTTGTCCCTACTAGTACTCATGCATTGTCACCATACACCTGGTAGAAGTTCCTATGAAGTTGTGCACCCCCTTCTACTTGTCTTGGCTCATCTAAGTCAGTAAACACTTGCATAGTTAGACAATTTCATCACCGCATCATATTCTACAAATAATCTAAAAATTATAAGTCTATAAAAATGGTAGAATAAATACTTATTGTGAGATCAATAATTTTAAAAATATTAATCCAGCTCCTTGTCAACACTTCCTACATACATAGATGAAATTGTCAAGTCATCAAGTCCTTGTAAATAATCCAAGTGCCACTGATTCAGAAAATGTTAGTCCTTATATAATTAAAATTTAAATTGAGAATTTAAGAAACTTAGTCTGATTACTGAAAACATGTTATTCAAGTAAATATGGAATCAAGACTAAAATCCCTAGTTCATGACACATTATTTTATTACTCCATGTCGAGAGACATGCATGTGAAACTCATGACCAATTGTAGTTTATTAGTCCCACAAATAACTAAAATACAGGACCCATGGCATCTAGTTATAAGGTCCTCAGGATTTGTTTGATTACTAGACTCTACAACTATTTCAAATGAGTGGGTATTATAGTAGCATCCCTCATTATGAGGTGTCATGTGGAAGAGTGATTTCAAGGGGTGGATAGGAACATATGTATGGATTCCAAATGAGTCATGTATTAATGGGTCACTAAATAACTATTGATCTCTTCTTACACATGTTTTGGACAATCCTTCAAATCCACCACTTAATGATACATGTAAATAAAACATTTGAATGTGTCTCTATCTTTGATGAGCTAAATCCCAAATAAAAATTTTAAGCACTTAACTTACCAAGTAAGACAATATAAAAATTTGAAAGTCATTTGACTTACTATGTGCGAACTTGAAAAGTTTAAAGTGAACCCTACCAATTGTTGATTCCTCTCCCCTAATCCTCTTATTGTGAAAAGATAACTTAAAAGTTACATAGATTTAATGAGTAAGTCTTTTTTTGTTACCAACATTCAAATTGATTTAAAGTCCTTTACTTTCATAGGTAATCGTTGAATGTATATCATAATTAAATGTAAGATTTATTTGTCCTACTTGCTTTTTAATAAGATCAACCTTTAGACTTGAAAGTTTGTGAAGTTTTGGTTTGCATAAGTTGGCTTTAACTTCCATTATTTCTTGGACCTAAAAACTTACAATTAATAGTGAATTGGATTACTAAGATGAGCCACAAAAGTGATATCCCCAAATCATCTTATCAAGTCAAGAAGAAATTTGTGATAGTGGGCATTAAGGCTTGAATTTTCTTTAGACATTGAACTTAAAAATATATCTATAAAATGAGGATTTACATTTTATATTTAGTTTTTAAATCTTCACTTGATTGGGGAACTCATTGTTAAAAATCCTAGAAGGTTCAAATAAAACCCAGTATCTTTAACAAGACTTAAACTTAGAAAGCTAAATATTATGAGCAACATACATGAAAGAAATAACACATAATATACCAAAAAAAAGTTTTTTAACATATTAAAAATACCAAAACAAACACAAAGCTACAACAAAGGCTCACAAAAGGAGCAACAACCAAAACAAGAAGAAAGTAGAAGTTGATGTGATAAATAAATGAAGAAATGGTTTATCTTGTTAGAAATGTTTCAAACAAACTTGTAATGGTGAAAAATGTATTCTTGATTTATTTTTCATTTAATTTTGTGTGTAGTTTAGGATAATGTTTTAGTGTATTTATATACTTATAAATGATGCATTTTTATGTATGGTTGGATCTACATATGTAATCTAGTTTACACTTTGCCTTATATTTATTGCTTATTTCTATATTTATGTGCATGCAATCTCAATCCAATTAACTTATCTGCTTGATTCTAATTATTAATCCAATATTAGTGCATATAGGTTCATCTTCCCTATTTGACACAGATCATGTTTGTGGGCACAAGGTCGTCCTCAAAACCACAATCTTGATCCAGTTAAATGCAATAATCAAAATCAAATGTTTAACCAACATGCTCCATCTTAGACTTTGGTCCCAAGCCGACTCTACAAAAATCTTCGCACTTCATTATATTTATGTATAAAAGGCATTCATTTCATCTCATATCATGTGAATCCATTACAAAAGAGAGAGAGAATCATTGGTTATCACAAGAACAATCATTGACATCTACACTAAAATCAGGTAAGGAATCTAGCATATCTGATCACACTCATCATAGCACATGTGAATCACATAGCAATAATTCTAAAATTCATATGCATGTTTGAAGTGTAGTAATTGTCAAAATATTTTTAAATACTATCAACTTGACAAAAAAAACCCTAAAAGTGTGAAAGAAAATATCACTCCCTAACAATTTGTTTATTTAAGATTTCAAAGGATAGAATCTAAAAATCTTTCAAAGATAGAGTACCTAACTACAAAATGAATTTGTGACTACAAAGTGAATTCATAACTACAAACTTCTATCTGAAACAACAAAGTCAACCCAAAACAAAAAGAAAAGAAAACTTCTAATTCTAATCCCTATATACAGCTATCCCAAACATATCCAAATTCCAACACACAAATAAACATTATTTTCCTTTTCAAAAACTATAAAAAAAACATGCTTTGCCTCATTCACATACCTAATCCTTTGAAAGATTTACCTAAAAGGTGGGCTAGGTCGGCCACTGTCCCCCATTGGCTTTAAGTTTCCACACATGTTTACTTTTGTTATTTAGTCACAATTTAAATCCTAAATCAAAACATGAAGGTAGAGAGAGATATGTTAAAAAAGTAATGCCCAAGGGAAGTGGGCATAATTTTCCCGCATGCGTGCGTATTATAGAATTGAAGACCGCCGTATACCTCGTTGAATGGACTGCAACGGCATCGAAGACCGCCGTCGCCGTCAAACTCCAACGTTATACGGAGTTAAAAAATTAAAAACGAAAGAGAATACCTAATATAAGAGTGTGATAGTTAAAATTGCCTACCCATGCTATTATTTTTTTAAAAACTTGCACACATGCCCTTTTCTCTTATTTTGGGGTCTTTATGTTTTGGGCTCACATGTTTGGGGTCTATGTTTTGGGTTTGTTATGATTAGAGTGTTTTAAATGTAATAATTAATTTATTACTGTCCTATTCGATTCTTCCAATCAGAAAAATAATAATTACTTCAAGAGGTGTAACCTAGGTGGTAGCACTAGGTGGAGTGTAATGGTAGAGGGTGTTAACAAAAACAAATTTAAAAAATAATTATATAGCCGACATATTAAAATAATAATCATAAACATTACAAAAATATAGCCGACAAATGTAATATATATATATATATATATATATATATATATATATATATATATATATATATATATATATATATATATATATATATTCGATTCTTCCAATCGGAAAAATAATAATTACTTCAAGAGGCGTAACCTAGGTGGTAGCACTGGGTGGAGTGTAATGGTAGAGGGTGTTAACAAAAACAAATTTAAAAAATAATTATATAGCCGACATATTAAAATAATAATCATAAACATTACAAAAATATAGCCGACAAATGTAATATATATATACACGTAAAACAATTAGATAATTTAGAAGTTAAAAATAAAATCACGAATTATAGAAGGAAGAAGCACAAAATAAAAATCAAGAAGTGGCAAAAAAAAATCAAAATAACTATTGATAAAAGTTTAAATAATCATCTCTCAAAATTATTTGTGTTGTTAATTTGTATGTTATAGCTTGGTGCTAATGGTGAATGCATAAATCATTTCATATTGTTGGAATATTACTAGCATAACCTATATTTAAAAAATATATCTAAAGTATGCCGAGAGATATCCTTCTCGAGGCGCCTATTCCACATATGTGTGGTAAATTGATTTTAAAAAATAGGTGCCTCCAGAAGGATATCTCCTGGCGTACTTTAGATATATTTTTTAAATATACGTATGCTAGTTTACTAGTGATATTTTTTGTGTAAATTTGATTCATGACATTACCATATCTTGATCTTATTATCAAGCATTTCTAAAGATCAGTCTAGATTCCTAGATCTCACATTCATTGCCCTTGATCAAACTTGCAAGTGTGAATTTGATCCAAGTAATTTCCATAGTCACTAATATGAATCTTAAAATTTTAAAATTTTAAATTCAATTTTACACCCTACTGACATTTTCACTAACCATTGTAAGTCGACCTAGCACACATTTGTGTTGATTTGTGCGCTATGTTGTATTTAAAAACATCCATTCATTCATTTGAAATCATGATGGAAAGTGAAAATAACATCTAGGTCAAAGAGCTTAAAGGAGAATCTATCTCACATTGTCTACTTGTGACATCATCCTAGGCACCGTTACATGCTTGTTTGTAATCTTTGATATTTCACTCTAAGTGATAAAGTTGGTCCAACTAGAGGTCTGACTAAGGGGAACATGACCCTAGCAATTCAATAGATCCCCAAAGGTGTTCTTAATCACTAACAGTCCTTATATAGATTTAGATATCAAAAAATCAAGGCAAGCAAATTATGACAATTTTTTTTTGCCAAATTAATCTTACAAGTACAAGTTCAATTCCACATGCTAGTTTAGTTTCACAAGCATAAATCTGAACCAAAGAAAATTACAACCAATTTATAGATTCTAAGGAAACCACATGACTAATCCTTAAAAATTACCAATGCCATAGAAAATCAATAATTGATGTTTTTCAGCCTCATTTTCTCTATCTTTCAAATCTAGTTAAGTATCACATTTAAATTTATTTAAATTATGCATTTATTTCAATCATCTTATGATAGCCCCAACTCTGAATCCTAGGGTTTTATTATTGCTTAATTATTTACAGTGCTATGTTAAAAGTAGTGAAAAGTATTTTATTTTCATTACATTTTTTGTGAACCCGACTTTCTTAAACAACCTAGTGTTCTGGTCTTAGGGTTTATCCTTATTTCATTAGGGTTTTCATATCTAATTTTTCTAATTGCATATTTTATTTTCAAATCTTGTTAGGGTTTAGATTCCATTTTTAGTTGTGTTTCATAGCTATACCTTTCTTTAGGGTTCCACAATTCATTGTGTGATCTTATTTTCACTCACTGTACCCAACCTTGTTTTTCATCTCTATGGTTATGTGTGCACTTATTTTTTTAAGACTTATCACTTGTTGCTTTTATGATTTCATATCACATCTTGTATCATTAGTCCTTTAGGGTTTTGTGAGTTCTATGGATGCCAAGGTTTCATCCACATCCTCTCATTCCTTTGAGAAGAAGTCCTCATTTGAATCCTCAAATGGCTCAATCTCTTAAGAATGGTGTCTTTGATGATATTCCTACATACACTATTGTTGCTACCCTTATTATTGAGGAAAATGAAGAAGATTATGATCATGATACATATGTTGCTAAGCAACATCTTTCTCTTACAAGATAATTACTTGTTTATGTGCTTACTTATGTTGAATATTCTCAATAGTTGGCTACTAATTTATACAAGGCATTAGTGGGTGCTTCTTATGGCATGTATATCCTTCATGGTATTGGCACTCTCATGGCTTCTTACAATGGTGTATCCTCTCCTCCATCCATCCACCCTTCACCCTCTTCTGATCCTTCTTGCTCTCTTCCTACAATTACTATCTACATGGCCCCTGCCACCCACAGTGTCTCTCCTAGTGTTTCACCTCCCTCTAATCCTTTCATATGTACTCATACCATGCACCTACTACCCTTATCACATACACCTATATTTCTCATGCCACTCCTCATTGAATGACCACTTTACAATATAGTGTAGCCTCTCATTCTATTGTTATGTTCTTTCCTCTTAGGTCACTCACCCTCTTTATGTCCTCTTCATTGTTTTACATGTTCGTCATATCACTATTATTCCCACTTCTACCTTGGACATAATATTGAAGGAATTAAAAACGTAAGAAAAAAGTGGATGACATGCATACTAAATAGGACTCTATGTTATGGAGTAAAAAGTAGCCACATGCCTTTTTGCCTGCTTGTTTAGCTCCTAGGTCCCTGTGATTACTTTATACATTGTAATTATTCATCTCGATGCAAAATTACCTGAAACCAATGTAAATTGGGAATAAGGGGCCCATGTTTTACCTTATCCTAGACCTAAAATAGACTCAAAGACTTGGGTGCCACCGCCCAAATCTTCCATGATTGGTCGAGGCAAAATTAATTGTATGTCAGCCTAGGACCTTTCAAAAGGTCTCTCCTTATTGGCTCTTTTGGTTTAATTTGATGAATGTTAGAGGGAAAGCATATATAAGTGTGTTTTTGAATTAATTATAGACCTAGATAGAGATAGATAACTTGAAGCATTGGAGCAAAGAGCATTAAAATCATTCATTGTGATTCTAAGGAAGATTTGTGTTGTCATTGTGCATGTTGTTGTAGGTTTTGAAGTTATCATGTATCTCTCCTTATGAGTTGAAGATCCTTCATCCTTGGGTAAGGGTTTCGTCACATAGGTTACAAGAGTGAGATCTGGGAAATATGAAGATACAGGAAGACTGAGCAAGGATCAGGGTTTTAGGATCTGACGTCAATTTGCAAATATTTCTCTATGCAAGACTTGGGCAGTGGCGCCCTAGTCTTTCTGCCCCTACTAACTCCAGAGCTGGCATCAGGGCAGTCTCTGCAACATTTCTCCAGTTTATAGTTTATGTAGGTTCTATCATACAAGACTTAGGCGGTCCCAAAATAGTCCTCTGACACCTCTGCCTTCGGGACACATGTTCTATCCTCTTCCTGATCCTCCCTATGCAATTGGTTTCTAGAGATTTGTTGCACATCTTATGTTATAATCAGATCATCATAGAACTACCTAGGTTTAGTGCATTATTGACTTAGGGTTTGATAAAGAGGCTTGATTAAATCTGATCTTTCTATAGCACTCCTGAGTACAAGATCTATAGCTAAGTCCACCTCCATTTGGTAGTGATTTGGTTCGGTCTTGTCCTTGAATGTTATTGTGAAAGAGGGGTTGATCTAGTGTGCATGCTAGTTGTCATCATTCACCTTTTTCACACTTAAAAATTACATACAATCCTCCACATCGAACACCTATTGGATTTAAATTTGTTACATATCCATTGCCTATAGTTTTGTAACACCTAGATTTGAATTATAGTATGAAAAAGGAGATCTTAATGTTCATTTACAAGCTTTTAACTTGGCATGCTTGGTATCAAAAAACATAAATTTTAAAAGGATAGAAATAAAATTAGGAGTTTTTATTAGTATCTAGGAATGCACGTGCTATACCATTCATTTATTAAGTGAATCCTCTAGGTTAGAGACTAAGCCATAATGTATACAAATATAGGCTTGAACACAAGTCTATTATACAAATAGGAAGCCTTTGACAAAGTCAAAACATATGTGTTCACACTAGGTTTTGAAATAGAGCTAAGATATACATGAACTAGAAGTTTCAAATAGAGGCAATGAAAAACATTCATGCCAACATGATCCATATGAACTAAGATGAATGACACATTTCAAACTTGCAAGCATATATATAGGCCAAACTAGACCATGAACCTATCTGCACTTATTAAAACTCAATGTTAAACATGAAAAATCAAGTAGCCTTTTTCATAGAAAATCCTTACAAGTTTAAAATGTCATGATAATTTTTTCAAGTGCCTCAAATAGAGAAAGTGATTCTTTTAACTTAAAATGCAAAATTCCATATAACCATGCATACAGGATTAAAATCAAAAACATAAAGCCATCGGATCTCAAAAGGAGGGTCCTCAATTCTAAAAGAACTGGGGTATGTTATGGAGGCCACAATACAACCTAGTCTAGGATGAGGTTGTGGGACACAATCCTTTCAGTGGCAACAAAAACATATCAACTCTATTACATCTACTTAATCTTTGTTTTGTGTCCAAATCTCAAATTTGGATTTTTCTTGCAAATGCTCTTGGATTGCAATGATTGATTTTCTAATTGAATTGGCTACTTTATGCATCACGTATTGTTACATCACATAAAGGATCAAAACAAAATGTTAAGGCTATTATGAACCTCATATTACTAATGTTTAAATTAATGAATGTGTTGCATTGTTATGTGAGTTTTACAAGGCTCATAATACAATACACAAACTAACTTTTTAACATATTGTAACAACATCGACTAACTATTAGCTCAATACTTAGTATTATTGCTACTTTGAAAATTATGTCTAATTTGGCATTTGTCTGAAGATGTGTTCTCATTTTTCATTTGGTGTTCTAAAATATTTTACAAAAGAGTCACTGTAAGATCTATGGATTCAATACAATAATAGATATACTTCTCATTTGTCTCACCAATACTTGGACAAACTATATTTAAATATCATCTGGTTGCTACTTTGAAAATTATGTCTAATTTGGCATTTGCCTCAAGATGTGTCCTCATTTTTTATTTGGTGTTCTAGAACATTTTACAAAAGTAGTCAATATGAGATTTATGGAGTTAATACAATAATACGTACACTTCTCACTTGTCCCCACAATACCCAAACAAACTCTACTGAAGTATCATCTGGTTCAATAGTCAAATAGGAGAGAGGACCCAGTAGTTGAGCACCCTAACTTCACGCCTCTCAAAATCATACGTGGCAATTTCAAATCACTCCAAAAATTTTATAGTAGCTTACTTGGCAAGGCCCCTGCTTATAACTAATGTTTCAAGGCCACATCAGCATGCTTTTTGTTGAGGCGTCAAATAGTCCCCCCCCCCCCCCCCCCCCCAAAAAAAAAAAAGGGTGGACCAATAGGTGTGCATTAAGTCATGTTTTGTTGGTGCATTGATGCACGAAATCACATGATTGGTTGCTTTTAGATCTAAAGGGCACATTTCATTCATTTATTAGTACTTATAGTCAACACTAACAACCTTAAAGTCACAACTACTAGTGCTAAACTTTTAAAAATATTGAGCCTTAAATACACAAATACTATCTCAGCCATTGGAACTATCTCAGGTATTGGTTCTTTTCCCCACACCAAAAGTTAGTAAATACAACTTCCAATTTACCTCAACGATAGAATACCCAATATAAACATCCCTACTTCTGCACTACGGTAGATGAGAATTTATAGTGAAATGAATAACCATACATCTTCTCTGCCGTGGTTTGCGCTTGGAAATATTTTGTATTGCGGACATTGCAGGTAATTGGATTGTTCTCGCGTTAAGAATTTTTCTTTTTCAGGCAACAATCATGCCAGAGGTTCTTTAATGCATTGCTTTCATGCAAACTTTTTCAATTCCAATTTAATATTGAGGGACTGTTTTGCAGATGGGCAACCATTAAAGACTACGATGCATATGAAAAGATGTACCAATACGTCATAACCAGGATGTTGGGCGCACTTCACGATACACAGATCAGAGCAACGACATTATTAAAAGCAATAATAAGCAGTTACGGAGATCCCAAAAGAATGGGAACTGTCGACACACATTCAAAGCGGTTGCTGAGGCGAGATAAACTTTAGGTATGTTGGTTTGAGCTTGCTGAGGCGAGATGGTACGTTTGCTCTTGTTTGCGACATTAACACCGGATAAGAATCAATGTGAAGCCATATTCTCCTACAACCAGACAAATTCATCAGCATAAATGTAGTTTTCCGGCCATATATAAATATAAGCTCACCATGCACATGACAGCAACTAATGTTGCTGCTACTTCTGTATTGTAAATTAAAAAATAAGGCAGGACGTAACGTCATACATTGTTGCTGCTATTCATGAATTATAAACTGGCAATAGCACTACGCTGATAGCAATGCATAAATAAATGTGACAAATAAATGTGACTTGTTTAAAGGATTGAGTAAAATCATAAATAAATTTAATTTGTTTAAATGATAGAATACAATTCATTATAATAGAATGACAATACTTCTCTTATAATGAAGAGTAGGAGTTTTCTTTTAATGGATAATGGCTATATGACCTTTTGTATTATAAAAGAGAAAATATTACACTATTTAAAACAAAAGTGTGTGGTAGAAGGCACACCTTCAAAGTCTATGTAGGGTCAAGCCCAAACAACAAGACAAATCGCTTAAGTAGAAAGAGCTATACCAACAAGGGAAGGAGGGGGGTCATGGTCATCTGGTTGGCCCCATACATCAGTGGGACCAGAGCCATCAACACTATATAGGCTCCCAACCAACAGTAAAACTCTATTATTCATTCTCATCCTCTATAATCAACTGACACAAACAGGAGAAATAGCTAGAGCCAAGCACGGGAACTTGCTAGAATCTAGCCAACCAAGAGCTCCTCGGTTGTGAGGTTGGGAGGAGGCTCAAGGTGGGCGGTAGGGCTAAGAACACACATGAGCAAACTGCTCCTTGGCTCCTCTAGAAGGGGGCTAAGATGCATGTGACTGGGAGTCATGACCTCCCTAAGCTGTCTGACAGCACCCACATCAGCATCCATGAGGAGGGGAGTGACCCCTATGAGTAGCTAAAGGCGATAGGAAGATGGCAACCATACATGGGGCATTACCCCAATGATCTAATAGCACCTACAAATGTGCCACTTCAAGTGCAACTTTATTGGCTTGCACCTGGATTTGCATTTAAGCACATTAAAACAAATCATAGCTTTAATGTAAAGTGGGAAGTGAATATCAATAGAGCAACTAGTAAAAATAGTAGAATTCATGTCTCTACAATGCTTAAAAGAATCTCCACCCTAAAAGCATTGCAAATCTAGGTAAATTTAATAGGTAATATGGGCCAATCACCCAGCAAGACCATATGCCACGAGAAAGGTGTGGGATTGGAGGCCTTGAAAAAGTCATGAATTTAATTCTAGGCTTCCTAAGCCCTTGAACGAAACCAAAAAAAATGTTTGCGAGTCTCCTATTGACAACAAAATGGGAAATGAGGAGTGACAACTCTGAGATGGGCCAATTTGGCACCAATAAGAAGTCCCTAATAAAGAATACACCAAGTAAAATGAGAAAGCTTCAGTTCAAGAACTATGGACCAAATAGTTTGAAATCTGCAATGCCAAGTACCTAGAGAAGACTAGAGATGCCATCTATGATTGAATGAAGAAACCATGGGGAGGTGAGATGAAAGGCAAGCATATCCCTTACATGATAAGTAATTGCAAAATAGCATGTGTGGATACCATTTCCAATCTTTCCACTATGGCTTTAAGGTTAATAATCCTAATTTTGTGAATCATATTAGGAGGAACTGAATCAACGTGACTCTCTTGTAAGTCTCAATATCCTAGTTGGATAGCTTGAATTTCACATTGGCTTCTGGACAAGAAAAGAAATTTATTGTAATCTTGGAAAATAGGTTAGGTAGATTCTTGATCCCCTTGTTATAGAATTTCAAATCATGGAATCAAGGGGCCTTGGCAAGCAAGTGGTCTTGATAGGAAATAATCAGAGACCACCAATTAACTGTTGATTAAATAGAAAACCCCTTGCAAAAGTCATTTCCATCCCATAGAAGCCATGGCTTAATCTAGCTTCCCAGGCTTTCCAAATGCTTTTGATGACAAAAGTGTGGTAGATCTAAATGGGTTCTTTCATGATAAGAAGGGTATAGAGCCCAAGTCCCTTCCAAGCTAGGTGCCCAAAGGGCACACTAGAAGATATGCTATATCAAACCAATATTTTCTAGGTTTCCTTGCCTTCAAGGGCTTTGATAATCCATTTAGCACATAAAGCTAAACCTTGGTGTTGGATTGAAAGCAATCCAAGGACCCCAAATTCATGAGAAAGGCATCAATAATCCCAAGCCATATAGTGAAATCCTTTGCTATTATCAAAAAAGCCCCAAAAGAAGTCCTTGAGCAACTTCTTAATCTTCAAGTATGAGGCTTTAAATAGAACCCAATAAGAAGAGTAGTAGACATGTGTGGCAGCCGAAATATTGGAGCACACCTAAAATATTCCCACCAATGAAAGAGACTTAGTAATCTAGTAGGTGAGTTTTTTCTCAATTCTAGAAATGGAAGCTTACCACAAGGTGGAAGGGAAAGCTTGAAAGGCAAAGGGAATGCCAAGAAATCTAAAAACTTCCTCATAATCAATCTATTTTTATCCATAGGAGTCTAACCAACTAAGCTTAGGCAAAAAGATTGCATGTAGCACTAAGTTTTTTGCAATTGAATACTCAACCCTAAAGCTTTGCAAAAAATATCCAGGCATTGCAAAACCTGTTTGACATTCTCTTCTTCCTCCAACAGAGTAACAAAGGAGTCATCCATAAAATGACCATTAACCAGCTAATTGGTGGAATTAGGAAAAGAAATTCTTTTAACCAAATTCTACCAGATAGCATGAGCCAACAGGTAGTAAAAACCTTTATCTGCAAGCACATAAAGTGTGGGAGCCAAAGGGCATCATTGATGGATGGCCCTAAAAATCTCAAACGCATTAGATTGTTTTCCATTTATGGTAATACAAGTAAAAGCATATGTGAAAAACATTTGAACTAAATGCACAAAACAAGGTCCAAATCCTAGTGCTTTTAGCATGGCAAGGATAAAAGACCATTCAATGCAATCACATGCCTTGGAAAAATCAATTTTAAGAAAGATTGTTGGTTGTTAAGAATGTTTGGCCCATTTCATTCCTTCATAGTCAATAATAATATTATCAAGAATATACCTAGACTTAATAAAACTAGTTTGCTCAAGATGAACCAACTAGGGAAGAAGATGGCACGACTTCAAGGAAAGAGCTTTGGTAATGATCTTGTAGGAGATATTTAGCAAAGTGATCAATTTTCAATTGTAAATATCCTCTAGATTACCACCCCTAGCTATGAATTTAATATTTCCTTTATTTATTAAATACCCTAATGAATTGGAATTGAAAGCTTCAAGGTAAACCTTATGAAGATCTTCACCCACTAAATCTAAAAGGGCTTTGTAGAATCCACAAGGAAAGTAATCAATACCATGAGCTTTGTCATTGGCCATGGTGTAAAGAGCCTCATGAAGATCCTCTCTGGTGAGAAACTAGTCATAAAGGATCTGTTTAGAGTTTGTGACCTAACAAGAAACCACATCTAGGCATTGTTATAGAGCATTGTCTCATTTAGGAGTGTCCTCTTGAGATGTAAAGACTTACTCATAGTGTCATATGAAGGCCTAGAAAATGTCTGGAAGGTTAGTCAAAAGTTGTTGGCCTTCTTTGACTTTCTAATGGCTTGAGATATATGGCGGGCATGCAAGGCCTAGAAAAATTCCATAGAAACTTGTCATCAATCTTTAGCTAGTGAAGATAGGATTTAATTTGAGCAGCTCTGGTTGTATGAGTATTGGCAACCTATTTCTAGTGTTAGAGCTTGGTAATGCATAATTCTAGGGAAGAACCAAAGGGTTGATCTTCCAAAGTGGCAGTGGCTTGGTAGAACTTTGAGGTGGTAGCCTTGTATGAGCTAGAGTGGAAGCAGTCCATCTAGTGCCCACAAATGTGGGGGAAGTGAGAGGTGTGTATAATGGAACCATTCCGCTAATAAATCCAGGTAGTTTGGTGTATGGGTATGGGCTCCAAGTCTCAAACATGCCAAATGTAGGCTAATGTGGCCAAATAAGTTAATAGAGACATGTTTAAAAAAGTGAGTCTTCTTATCCTTGAGTTTAGCAAATTACCATTTAATGCAAAACTATATGGGGGAGTGGTTTGAAAGGACAACATCTAATAGAGGCTCCACTAGTGAGGAATACGATCTAGCAAAAGAAAAAAGGATTGGGATAACAACATGGCTCTATCAAGCCTTTTGTAAATTCTATCAGATCCATCCCTAAGATTGCTCCATGTGTACCATGTGTCACATGATCATGATGGTGACAAAGATTGGGATTGAAGAACCCCAATTTATTTTACATGTAGTACCAAGCCTCTCTTTCACCAATTTTTCACCTCATAGACAAAGTACCACATTTATCACAAGACATTTCAATCATATTAAATTTTCTACATAGAATCCAAGTGGCTTGAAAGGAATTGAATCAGTAATCGATCTCTAGACAAGAGATCATTCAACAATATCATTAGAGGCATAAACATTAATTACTCCAAATGAATGATTATCAAGGTTGAAATGAGACCATAATGCTTTGTTAGTGGGGTCTCATCTCTAGTCAACTAAAAACTAAATGTTGACACCACTTAAAAGAGACAAAGGTGACAACACCACCACAACCTGCTTTGTGATTACTACACAAAAAGTGACTGGTAGGCTATATGACATGACATACAACAAAAAGTAAATAATTTAACATCTTAATTTCTTTTAAGTAGAGAGTGTCCAAACCTATAAATCTTTGTTGAGTGTCCCACTAAAATATTTTCTTGTCAATTCTATCAAACCTTAAGCATTCCAGGATATTAAATTCATTAACAAGACTCAAGAGTCATGTCCTGATTATCCATCTCATCAAGAGTTATATAACTATTCTACAAAAACTCTTTCTCTTCATTTAAATTTCTTATGTGAATGATTGGTTGGTTATGTTGTCATTTATCTAAAACAGACTCACCTTCTTCCAAATGCCTAGATGGATTGTGGGAACATTGTTGAATCACTGGGGGAGGAAAGGAAGAAGAGTAGTGATGCAGGAGCATCCAATGGTGTAAGGGCAATCTTGCATCACCCAAAAAGCTATTGATTCAAAATCATTGAAGTTGTTTTCATTTGTTTCCATAATTAGTATTTCTGGTTCCATAATCCCTTGAATAATGATGTAGGACTTTTAGTTTCTCCAAACTGCTATTTTTGGAAAGTTTACATTTAGGCACAGATTGAAGTGAAAATTTACAAGAATCTTTGTAAATTAAATATAAGACCTTTGGTGAAGGAATCAGGAAAAGATCATTTGTGAGCTGAAAGATATTAAAGTTTCTATTTTTTGAAAACCCCCTAAAATTTTTTAAAATCAGATATGAGGCACTAAAATGTCCCATAACACCCTAAAAATTTGACAGAATCTATTTACTGATTTCTAGCGTGATAGTTCACTTCACGAGCTTTCCAATGCTTCAAACAGTTCTTCAATCGGACACCCGGATCAAAAGTTATGTTTTCCAGAAGTTGAACTACTTTTGGAGGGAGTTGCAAATTTCAAAATTTAGCTAGAGGCCACCAAAAAGGGCTATTTATGACTATTTTTGGGAACCATGGGGGTAGTAGAGTTAAGGGGGAAAGTGTAGAGTTAAGAATAGGGGGAAAACATAAACCCTACCTGATTTGGGGTTACATAAGACATAAGATTCCAGAGTCTTGAGATAGGGAACTGTAATGTGTTGCAGCCTGTGGAGGATTCATCCTCTAATTGTATTTGAGCTTCTGTAATGTAATGAGTTGTCCAAATCAATAAAAGAACATTATATTTTCTGTGTGCAATTTTTGTTGTTTTGTGTTTTATGATTTACCCCCTTCATCAAGTGGTATCAGAGCAAGGGTTCCTGAGTGTGTAGAAAGATTGCCAACCATGAGGTAGTTTGCACCAGGACCTAAGGTTGTGGGTTTGTTGTGGAGATCAAGATGTCTCCACGAAGAAACTGTGTTGAAAGAAATGCTTTGATGGAAGAGGGTTTTAGATCCTTGCAAAGGCAGATTGATGCATTGCAAGAGGAGTTGTGAAGAGGGTTTGAGCCGAGAACAAGAGAAGAAAGCGAGGATGAAGCTGAAGAAGAGTTATCTGAGGAAGAACAAGAAGTTAGAGGAGACCTTGCAAAAGTTAGTTTGTTGAGGGCCATTTCAAAGATTGGAAAAAGGCCCAGGATCAAAGTGTCTACCTATTTTAGAGATTTGAATCCAGAACAGCTTATTGATTGGATCAATGACATGGAGAAATATTTTGAGTATGAAGATGTGGAGGACCCAGATCAGGTCAAGTTTGCGAAAACAAAGTTGAAGGGCCATGCCAATATTTGGTGGAAGGAGGTCTAGTTAGGGAGGAATAGAAGAGGAAAAGGAAAGATTACCAGATGGGATCAGATGGTGGAAAAACTAAAGAAGTAGTTCATTCCTGTGGACTATGAGATGGAGTTGTTGAAGAAGATGCAAGGATTGAAGCAAGGTAACACGTATGTCAAGGAGTCTATAGAAGAGTTTTAAAAGATTACTATCAGGATAGGCCATGCAGAGGCCAACAAGGAGAAGGTAGCCTGTTACATTAATGGGTTGAGGCCAAGTATTCAAGAGGAGTTGAGCCTGGTTAGAATGACTACCATAGAATATGTGTACCAGTTTTACCTGAAGGTGGAAGAGAAGCTGAATAAAAGATTCAATAGAAAGTAAAGAGGAAGAGGTCAAGGTGGAAGGACTGGTGGAAGACCCTATGGAGGCCATAATGAAGATCAAAAGAAAAATGAAGAAGCTAGCACTAGTAGAAGTCAGAGAGGAGATAAAGCCTACTTCCCTCATGACCAGAAAAATGGTGAGCAAAGAGGAGGAGGGAGAGGCTGACCTGGGCAAGGACCTGGAAGAGGAGGTCTAAAGAAACATGTTTCCAATGTGGATAAGAAGGGCATCGAGCATACGAGTGTCCGCAACATCAAGGAAGGACAAATAGAAGACCTGAAGGTAATACATGAGTTGCACATGTAGATGAAGATGCACAATCTAAGCACTCTAAAGATACTGAAAGGGGGGAAACCCTAGTTGTCAGAAGAACCTTGTTAAATGAGGAGAAAGAACCAGATCAGAGGAAGAGTTTATTCTGCACAAGATGCAAGTGTGAAGGTAAGTGTTGCGATATTATTATTGACAGTGGAAGCACTAACAATCTTGTTACAGAGGAGATGGTTAACAAGTTGAAGTTGACAAGAAGAAAGCATCCACATTCATATCGGATTGCATGGTTGTAGAAGGACAATAGAGCTTTGGTCAATGAACAGTGTTTAGTCAAGTTCAAGATTGGGGACTACCATGATGAGGTGTTGTATGACATCATACCGATGGATGCATGTCATATGTTATTGGGGAGGCCGTGGTAGTATGATAGGTGCACTGTCCATGATGGTCGTGCAAACACATATTCCCTAACAAAGGATGGAGTTCATCATAAGTTGAAGCCCTTGAAAGAGGTGGAAGAAAAGGTAATTTGTACTACTAGAATTTGCTTGATAGATGGTAGAAAAATTTTGGAGGGTATGAAGCATGAGCGTCATTGCTTTGCATTGATTCCTAAGATCAGTCAAGTGAACTATGAAGATGTACCAGCAGAAGTCTTAGATTTATTAGAGGAATTTCAGGATATTGTCTCTGATAATGTACCAGAAGGTTTACCACCGATGAGGAAGATAAGTCACCAAATGGATTTGATACCAAGAGCAAGTTTGTCAAATAAGGCATCACATAGAATGAATCCTGTAGAGAATGAAGACCTGAACAAACAAGTTCACGAGTTATTAAGGGACTGATAAGGGAGAGCCTAAGTCCATGTGCAGTACTTGCAGTACTAGCACCAAAGAAAGATGGAGAGTGGAGAATGTGTACAGATTCTTGAGCCATAAATAAGATCACGATCAAGTACAGATTTCCATTGCCAAGAATGGATGACATAATGGATTATTTGAGTGGAGCCAAATACTTCACAAAGATTGACCTAAAGAGTGGGTATCACTAGACATGAATCAGAGAAGGAGATGAATTGAAGACAGGCTTCAAAACAAAGGAGGGTTTGTATGAGTGGTTAGTCATGCCATTTGGGCTAACCAATGCACTGAGCACATTCATGTGGCTCATGAATGAGGTATTGAAAGAATTTTTGGGAAGTTTTATTATTGTTTATTTAGATAACATTTTGATATTCAGTAAGACTTGGGATGAGCATCTAATGCATATCAGAAGAGTTTTAGAGAAGCTGAGGGAGAAGAAGTTGTTGATTAATCTGAAGAAATGTAATTTTGCAAAGAAGGACTTGGTATACCTGGGATTTGTTATCTCAGAGGAAGGTCTTAAGATGGACCCAGAGAATGTGAGGGCTATTATTGAATAACCTACGCCAAGGAGTACTACAGAGGTATGATCTTTTCATGGTTTGGCAAGTTTTTCTAGAAAGTTTATCAAGAATTTTAGTAGGATTTGTGCACCCCTAACTGAAACAATGAGAGGGGATAGAAAAGATTTAAATGGACTACAGGAGAAAACAAGAGTTTTGATACATTGAAGCAGAAAGTCACAGAGCAACATGTCTTGGCACTTCCAGATTTCAATAAGGTATTTCAGGTAGATTGTGATGCCAATGGCAGTGCCATAGGAGTTGTTTTGAGTCAAGAAGGTAAGCCCATTGCCTATTTTAGTGAGAAGCTTAATGATGCAAAGAAAAAGTATTTTGTTTATGATCAGGAGTTTTATGTTATAGTTCAGGCTTTGAAGAAATGGAGACGTTATTTGTTGCCAAAAGAGTTTGTTTTATATATTGATCATCAAGGTTTGCAGTATCTTAATAGTCAAGGAAAGTTAAATCAGAGGCACTTAAAATGGGTTGAGTTTTTACAGAGTTATACTTTTGTTTTGAAGCACAAGAGTGGGAAGTCCAATAGAGTTGCAGATGCCTTAAGCAGAATGCAAAATTTGTTGACAGAAATGAAGATAGAGATTGTTGGGTTTGATGAGCTCAAAAGTTTGTATCCTAAAGATCCAGATTTTGCAGAGGCTTGGAAAGCTTGTTCGAAACCTATTACTTTGGACAAGACAAAATGGTTGGATTTCAAAATCCAAGATGGCATGTTGTTTAGAGGAAGCCAGTTGTGCATTCTGAGGAATTCCATGAGAGAGAACCTGATTAAGGAGAAGCATAGTGGGGGATTAGCTGGGCACTTTGGTCGAGATAAGACCATTGCTATTGTTGGTGAGAATTACTATTTGCCACAATTGCAGCAAGATGTGAGGAAATTTATGCAGAGTTGCAGAGTGTGTCAGATGGCAAAAGGAACAAGTCAAAATATAGGGCTATATCAGCCATTACCTATACTGAAGAAGCCATGGGATGATATTAGTATGGATTTTGTTCTTGGTTTACCAAGGACGCAGAGAGGACATGATTCTATTTTTGTGGTGGTGGACAGATTCTCAAAGATGGCACATTCCATTCCTTATAAGAAGACTAATGATGTTGTTCATATTGCAGAGTTATTTTTCAAGGAGGTGGTGAGACTACATGGTCTACCTAAGAGCATAGTTTCAGATCAAGATACTAAGTTTGTTAGTTATCTCTGGAGGACATTGTGGAAGAAGTTGAAGACAGATTTGAAGTTCAGTTCTGCACACCATCCATAGACTGATGGACAGACGGAAGTGGTGAATAAGAGTTTGGGTAACCTGCTACGATGCTTAGTAGGGGATAAGCCCAAGGGATGGGATTTGATTTTACCATAGGTAGAATTTGCTTACAACAATTCTGTCAATAGGAGTACAGGTAAATCACCATTCTAGATTGTATATGGGAATATTCTAAGAAATGCTTCAGAGTTAAGGAAGATGGACAAGGGAGAAAAGACAAGTGCTGAAGCTGAAGACTTTGTGGAACACCTGAAGAATTTGCATGAAGAGGTGAGAAAGCACGTTAATAAGATGAATATTCAGTACAAGGCTAAAGCAGATCAAAAGAGGAGATATAAGGAGTTCCAAGTAGGAGATGAAGTCATGGTTCACTTGAGAAATGAAAGGTTCCCAATTGGAACATATAATAAGTTGAAAATGAAAAAATTTAGACCATGCAGAATCCTGAAGAAGCACGATTAAGGAAATGCATATGAGGTAGAGTTGTCGAGTGGGATCAACATATCACCTGTGTTCAACATTACTGATTTAATAGAATATCATGAAGGTGGCACAGAGGATGGACCAACAGAAAAATAGTGGAGTATTTGTTGTGCCATGCACACATGCCCCGTTTCGCAAAATATGGACCCCCCCCTTTCAAGCTTTGGTTTAGAGTATATGTTAGGTTTTCACCTCCTAAGTTGGCAAAGTGGTCAAATTGCATTTCTTGCCGTGCTAGAGATTTAATGTGATTAGTTCATGCAAAAATCCACTAAGTCCAAGTGGTTGCCTTCACTAAAATCTAGTGTGAGTGTCTTTTGCGCTACATTCATGCCCAACTGACCTGTGCTGTAATGTGTCGTACCTGTTTGTATATTTTTTATGATCTTTTAATCTGTTATTTTAATTTTTAAAGTGTGTTCTTATAGACTAGACAAAAGAATGCTGAAGGGGTTTTCAGTTTTCCTATAGATGTGTTGTCGAAGCATACAATATAGAGCATATAGAGAAAACCCAGAAAATATACAATGAATCTAAAGAAACTAATGACAACCCAGATAGTAAAATGACCAATAAACAATTACTATGGCATACCCCTATGAATTCTTGCAATTTGTTACCTATGCTGAGAGTACACCAGTAAGTGGGTATGGCTAGAAATGCCTCAAAACTCCATGTGATGTTATGGAATGCTCAAATAGTTAATATCAGCAAGTGATAAGGCCTGGAATGTCTTCGAAGGGTTGAATGTGCAGCTAAAATGTATGAGAATGACCCTTCTTATGATGCACGAACCTCCTCCAAGTTGGTACGGCTGGCTGTAGGTGATATCAGCCACAAAGATCACTGAAAACTTCCTAAACTCTTGTTGTAAATGATCTGCAGTCTACTCCAAAGTTGGGCGACCAAGTTATAATTAATATTGCATCAAAAATCCTTAACAATGAATGCCAATGAAGAGTACGACCTACACCAGGTAGTACGACCAGCAAGGTAAGTTTTAGCAATCCCTAAAACCCTCTTAAACTTGCCTCAAATCTGTCATAAAATTCGTGTCTACCACTATCCACCTTAAATCTGCAAACGATATAGATGTATAGCTCAGAAATATCATCACACAATCTCTATTTCAACACATATGTGAATGCCGGTTACATCCACCACAATGGTACCGTTGGGTGGTCTTTAACACCTATAGAATGTCATTACCTATGGAGGTTTTCATCTCCACAAGCCCTTGGTTCGAATCCTCAAACCCTTCACAATAGCAAACCCTAGCAGAGCTCACAAGAAGAAAATGTCATAAAGCAGCATAACACAAATGAGCCACTTTTCACCGTATATTTCCCTTCTCAAGTTGGGCATTGGATTTGAGAGGGCAAATAACATTTTAAAACTCACGTTATTTCTCCTAGGGATGGGCACCCATGGTCAACACATCAACTTATGTCTTTTGTTTCATTAAGTCACTTTTCCATACATATTATAAAGTCCATATTTTAATATATCATTAATACTTTCGGACTTTAAAATAACTGCCAAGCTGATGTTGGAATGCAACGATCTATAGCTCGTCAGAAAGCCCTCAATGAGACAAATATGATGCCACTCTAAAAATGCCGAACTAACACTAACCCTGAACTTACTAAAAATAGTAAGTACTAACCAAGAGCAAACTAAGACCCTAAGAAGGTGCCAACTGGATCCACTGAATCTGAACAATAATTCCTCCACTGACACAAACCTCCAAAGGCAAAACAACCACAGTTCCCTAACCAAGCTGCTAGTCCACAAGAACTCTATGATGGACTAACCATGTGTCTAGAAGGGGACATTATAGTCTGCCCTCCCTAAGATTGCTTGCCTCAAGCAAGCTCAGATCAGGATGCTCCAATATCTGCTTGTTCTCCCAAGTAGCATCCTCCACTGGCAGGTTCTTCCATTTGACCAGGTATTCTTTGATAATTCTCTTCCTCAAGTTACGCTCCCTGGTATCAATTGTAGCTTCGGGCACCAATATCAATTTCCCCTCTTCATTAAGAGGAGGCAACTCAACTGATGGTATCACATTATGTCCTAATGCCTTCTTGAGGCAAGATACATGGAATACATTGTGTACCCTACTACCTGCTGGAAGTTCTAACTCATAAGCCACTTCTCCAATCCTCTTGGAGATCCTAAAAGGTCCATAATACCATGGTTTCAACTTTTCTGCTTCACTCTTCTTGAGAGTGGACTACCTGTAGGGCTGTAGCATGAGGTATACCATGTCACCAACCTCAAAGGATCACTCAGTCCTCTGCTAATTTGCATACTGCTTATGTTGATTCTGAGCCTTCTATATATTCTCCTTCAAAAACCTCATAATGTCCTGACTCTCTTGAAGAAGGTCTTTGGCCTTAGGCACTTAGCTATCACCAAACAACAAATCAACAAAGCTCGGTGCCTCATACACATACAATGCCATGAAGGGTGACATCTGAATGGACATGTAGTAAGTGGAATTGTAACAGTACTCCCCCATATGAAGCCATTTCACCCATGCCTTCTGCTGCCCTGAAACATAATTGTAGAGGTGTCCTTCCACCCATTTATTAACAATCTCTATTTGTCCATATGTCTGGGGGTGGTAACTCGTACTGGGTGTGAGCTCTGTTCCTGTCAACCTGAAGATCTCTTGCCAAAAGTTACGGAAGAACCTGTTGTCCCTAGCACTAACAATGTTATGAGGCAATCCATGGAGTCGAAATACCTCATGAAAGAACAAGTCTACTACCTATGCTGTAGTGAAAGTGGTAGGGATGGAAAAGAACTGTGCATACTTTGTCAATCTGTCCACTACCACAAATATGCAATCTCTACCTTGGACTTTTGGTAAACCTATGATAAAGTCTATAGAAATGCTATCCCACTTCCACTCAGGAATGGGTAGGGGCTACAATAAACCTCCTAGAAATGAGTGCTCCTGCTTATTCTACTGACATATCGAGCACACTCTAACATACTGCATCACCTTGGTCTTGAGGCCCTTCCAGGGGAACCTCTCTCTGACTTGTCCATAAGTTTTGAAGTATCTCGGATGTCCTGCCATAGGCAAATCATGGAATGCCCTCAAAACTTTCTGCTTCATCTGTGACCCTGATACCAAGAAGATCCTGTTCTTGTAAATGATCAAGCCATTTACCACTGAGTACCTATCATCTTTGATGGTGCCATCAATTATTCCTATAGCCCATGCATCCTTTGCATATTCGGCAAATATCTTCTCTCTCCAATCATCTGCAATGGTGCCAAGGGCACATAAATGGGGTCTCCTAGATAAAGCATCAGCAACAATATTTTTCTTTCCCTTGACATAAACAATGTTGAAGTCGTAGGCCTGTAGCTTGCTAACCCACTTCTATTGCCACTTATTAATAGCCTTTTGTCTAAGGAAATGCTTCAGACTATTGTGATCTGTTTTCACTACAAATTTACTACCCACAAGGTACTGTCTGAACTTAGTCAATGCGTGCATTATGGCTAACATCTCCTTGTCATAAATGTTGTAGCTGCGCTCTACACCCCTCAACTTCCTACTCTCAAATCATATGGGGTGTTTTTCCTGCATTATTACCGCACCAATTCCTTCTCCTGAGGCATCACACTACAACTCAAAGGGTCTATTGAAATCTGGTATGGCTAATACAGGGTATGTGCTCATAATTTGTTTGAACCTATCAAAGCACTCGTGTAATCCCTGTCCAACTAAGTGCATCCTTGCGAGTCAAATCTATGAGGGAAGCAGCTGACTAAGAGAACCCCTTCACGAACCTGTGGTAATATCCACATAAACCCAAGAATCCCTTTAGTTGGGTGAGATTTTTTGGTGGTGGCCACTCCACTATTGCCTGAATCTTCTCTGGGTCTAGTTTCACACTGTCGGCACTAATAATGTGACCCAAGTATAACAACTCGATCATCCCAAACTCACACTTTGACATCTTAGCATATAAAGACTCTCTCTCCAGAATGCTCAATACAATGTCAATGTGTTTCAGGTGCTCTTCCCATGCCTTACTGTAAATCAGAATATCATCAAAAAATATCAGAACAAAACCTCCTCAACTGCTCTCTGAAGACTCTGTTCATACAAGACTAGAAAGTAGCTGGTGCATTAGTCAAGCCGAATGGCATGACTAGGAACTCAAAGTGCCCATAGTGACACCTAAATGTTGTCTTCTCCACATCCTCATCTCTGAACCAAATCTGATGATACCTGGATCTCAAGTCTATCTTGGAGAAGTAATAGGCCCTATGAATCTCGTCAATAAACTCATCTATCCTAGGTATGGGATAACTGTTCTTGATTGTTTTCTTGTTGAGTTCTCAATAATTGATGCACATTCTGAGGGTCCCATCTTTTTTCTTCACAAGAACCATTGATGATGCAAAGGGGCTCTTGCTTGGCCTAATGTGTGTTAGAATCTGAAAAGATTAATAACCTTGAAAACTAGTGCAAACGAAGAGATATCTAAACTATGAATGCAAATGATGCAAAATCAAAATAGCAACATAGAGTCAGTATCCAAGAGAGTAATGCAAATTCTATAAACAAAATAGCATTAAGAGGATGCAAAAGCAAAAGATGTCAAATACAAGCCAGGTAGCATGCTTATATAGACTAGGAAGAGGGAGGAGGTGGCAACACCGACCAATGAGGAGCAACCATCTATCGAACTAAAGATAGCAAAGTATCTTCCCAAGATAGCTAATGGATGCTCACATGTAGGAAGGTGACACCTAGCAACCACTCACCTAATAAGACATGCTTTATTAACCTAAGCGAGATTAATAGAAGTGTAGAAAAAACCTAGGAATATAGGGAAAAATAAATAACCCAACTAGGAAATAAAAACCTACACTAACACCCCCCCATAAGTGAAGCTTAGGTGGATGTAGAAATGGGTCCCGGCAAATCAAGCCTGATGAGGTACCCATGTACATAAAATTCCCCCCCAAAATAGAGAGAGAAGAGACCCCCCCAAAGTAGAGAGAGTCAGGACTCCGAGTAAGAGGAAGAAGCCCCCCCAGAAGATGAATCATCCCGCACCCCCAGCAGAGCTCGCAAATGAAGGAACTTGCTCTCAGTGAAGGGTTTGGTGAAGATATCAGCAACTTGCTCAGATGTCAGACAATAGCGAAGGTCGATGACGTGGCCATGGATGAGCTCCCAGATGTAGTGCATGTGGACCTCTATGTGTTTGGTCTGCTGATGATGGACCGGATTCTGTGAGATCTGAATGGCACTCTAGTTGTCACAAAATAGGACTGATGGCCGTCTAATCTGGATACCAAACTTAGTGAGAAGATTCTGAAGCCAAATGGCCTCAGTAGCGGCATTCACAGCCCCCCGATACTCGGTCTCAGTAGAAGATAGAGCAATAGTAGATTGCTTCTTGCTTGACCAACAAACAGGACCTGAACCAAGTGAGAAGCTGTAACCTGAAGTAGACTTGCGATCCTGAGAATCGCCCGCCCAATCTGAATCTGTGTAGCCCACCAAGTCAAGCTCAATACCCGCTGCGTAGTGAATCCCAAAACTGTGAGAACCCTGAATGTAGTGAAGGATCCGCTTGGCTGCTTTCCAGTGCAGCTCATGAGGCTCCTGCATAAATCGAGAGACCATGCCTACAGCATATGAAATGTCAGGTCTCATATAAGTCAGATAAATGAGACTCCCAACAAGTTGTTGGTACAAAGTGCCATCAACAAGTGGAGAAGAACACTGAGCCTCAAGTTTGACTCCAGAAAAAAAGGGAGTCGGAGCAGGCTTACAGTCAGCCATATGAAACCTCGAGAGCAAATCTAGAGCATACTTGGACTGGTTGATGGTGATCCCAGAAGCAAACTGGTAGATCTCAATCCTGAGAAAGTAATGCAACAAGCCCAAGTCAGTCATCAAAAACCTGTCATGAAGGGCAGTTTTGACAGCCCCAATGGTGGATGAAGAACTCCCTGTGATCAGTAAGTCATCAACATACAGAACCAAAAATAGGAGTGAATCAGCCTGCTACAGAATGTAGACATTGGGATCAGAATGGCACCAAGTGAACCCAACTGATAGAAGGAAGGAGTCCATCTTAGCATACCAGGCCCAAGGAGCCTATTTGAGGCCATAGAGAGACTTCTGAAGACGGCACACAAGTGAAGAATCCTGAAGGAACCCCTGTGGCTGCTCCATGTATATCTCCTCCTAAAGGTCACCGTGAAGAAAAGCACTCTTCACATCCATCTGGTGTACTTCCCAACGATTAGCTGCAGCAATGGCAAGAACAAGTCGGATGGAATTCATTCAGGCAATTGGCGCAAAAGTCTCAGAGTAGTCAATCCCAGGAACCTGGGAGAATCCTTTGGCGACCAAGCGAGCCTTATACTTGTCAACCGACACATCTACTGCAAATTTTGTCCGATAGATCCACTTACATCCAACAAGTTTTCTTCCCTTAGGAAGAGGGACAAGATCCCAAGTGTGGTTCCTCATCAAGGAACTATACTCCTCCTGCATAGCTATATCCCACTCAGGAATACCAGAAGCTTCATGAAAAGACTGTGGATCTGAGGCAGTAACAATGAAGACATGTGGAGCATCCTAGAACTATGAACAAGTTCACCTAGTGTCTGATGGATCCCCAACCCAATCACCTGCAGACTACAAGGTCTGTCTAGCCCAAAGTGGATCGGAAGATGGAGAATCTAGAGGAGAATCATCAACCTCTAAATGATGACTAGGAGAGGAAGGAGCTGAGTCCTCTAAATCACTCTCTACATCAGAAGTGGAGGTAGAAGACTGCTCAGGTGAATCTGACTCATCAGAAGATCTGTCATGTATCCCAAGTGACTCCAATGTCAAAGTAGGAGTGGGAGAAGTGATAGAAAGTGAGCTCGAAGAGCCTTCCTCAAACTGAACACTCCTCTCAATGAACAACTCATGTGTAGTAGGGTGGAGCAACCGATAACCCTTCACACCATCAAGATAACCTACAAATATGCAAGGTCTACTCTGCAGATCCAATGCCTTGCGTTTCTCTTCAGGAATGTGGGCCCATGCAGGAGAACCAAAAACTTGAAAGTGCTTAACTGATGGTTTCCGACCGCTCCAAGCTTCAAAAGGAGTGACTCCCTTCAAGGCTCAGTGAGGAACACAGTTCTGGATATAACAAGCACAGTTAATGGCCTCTGCCCAATACTGTGGTGCAAGAGATCTAAAGTGAATCATGCAGTTTGCCATTTCCTTCAAGGACCTATTCTTCTGTTCTGCAACACCGTTCTGCTGAGGATTGTATGGAACTGAATGCTACAAATCAATCCCCTCTGAAGTGCAAAACCTCTCAAACCAATGGTTGACATACTCACCACCATTGTCAGTGCGCAAAACTTTGATGGCTTTCCCGGATTGCTTCTCTACAAAAGATTTGAAGTCTTGAAAATGATCAAATACCTCTAACTTTTGTTTGAGAAAGTACACCTAAGTATTTCGAGAAAAGTCATCAATGAATGTGAGGACATATCTAGCCCTGCTGAAAGAAGAATGCTGAAATGGATCAGCCAAATCACTGTGAACTAACTCCAGTATCTGTGAAGCTCTCCATGCCTTACCTTTGTCAAACTTTTCCTTAGGATGCTTACCAAGAATGCAACCTTGGCAAACACCACCTAAAAACTGAACTGAAGGCAACCCTGTGACCATGCTCTACTGGTTGAGCTGCTGCAAGTAGCGGAAGTTAAGATGGCCAAACTGCTCATGCCATAATCTACTCACATTATTAGAATGAGTGAGCAAAATAGTTGAAGGAGGATCAGGAACAAAGTGAGAAAATAGATAAAGCTGTGACTAATGATCTGCTCTCCCAACTGCAATTGTAGAACCACTATGCAACTCATGAATCTCCATTGAATCAGGAGTGAACTCAACTCGCTTGCCTGAACCTGTGTGAGTGATCTGGTATACCGATAGGAGATTAGTTGATAATGAGGGCACACAAAGAACATTATGAAATGTGCCATCCCCCACATCAACAGACCCTCTCCCACACACCTCAACAGGAGTGTTATCACCCATCAAAATAGAAGGCATAGTACATGGCTCCAAGGATGTAAGTTCTTCCTTAGATGAAGCCATGTGGTGTGAAGCACCCGAATCAAGAACCCAAGTGGATGGTGATGAAGCAACTGCAACAAGGGCCTTGCCCTTTCCTTTCCCCTTGTTGTTTTCTTTTGCCTTATTAGACCCCTCATTAGAACTCTGTTTGACAGACTCAGGAACACTGATATTATTCTTCTCAAGAATGTGTGTCAAGTGATCAATTTGTTTCTTCAAACATTTATGTTCATCATGACCGGGTCTTTTACAATAGGCACATTGGACCCTCTCTTTCTTAGGCTTGTCGCCCTTGGAATATTGGGTCTCATTAGTTGCTTTTGAAGCAACCGTTATCTGATCCTTCTTCTCCTTGCTATTCTTTTGTTTCTTATCCTTACTATTGTTGTTACTACTTTGTCCTTTCTATTCTTTTGTGTCTTGGTTGGCAGCCAAGGCATGTGACTTAGAGGACTTAAGAGTGCCCATCTGGATTAGCTTGTCCTGTTCCCGAGTGAAATTGACAGCAAAATCATCTAAAGATGGCATAGTGAATTGAGTACCAAGTGCACCGTTAGTAGCATAGAAAGTAGAAACAAACACAGAATATTCTAAACTTAGCTTAAAGAGAATACTAAGAATCAGTTGTTCATCTTTCTTTTCAATTCCACATTGTTTTAACTACAACCTTAGTGATTTCAATTTGGTGAAGAAATCCTGGATTGTGTTGAAATTGCCTGGACTTAAACTAATTAGTTCATTTTCCAACATATGACCCCTCATTGAATCTTGTGTGCCAAATAGTGTTTCTAGCTTTGTCTAGATTTCATTTGGTGTATTCAAAGACTCAATGTGAAAGAGCAAATCAGGAGAAACAGATAAACACAATTTTCCATATGCCTCATCACATTTGTTAAACCACTTAGGCTTATTTTCATCTTTAGCAGGTTCAGTTTCAAGTCCCATAGTTATCCTATTTAATCCAGCTTTCCTTAAGTGAATTGTCATGCATGAATTCCACTCAAAGTAATTGTATGGAGTTAGGATGGGCAAATTTGTTTGATCCATGATAAAGAAATGCAGAGAAGAAGTACTGAAAAGAAGAGAACCCAACCAAGACAACCCCCCCTTTTCACTCAATCAAAGAACCCCCCCAAGAAAATATGATTTGGCACTTTATATTAGTGCGTTTACAACTGCCACTAGTAAGAAATACTAAGTGGTCTTGATTCCAATGTATTACAAAACCCTCATGAAGAGCATATATTAAAAATACAACTTTGGCACAATACCCAGAGAAATAAACAGCACCACTGCGATCTACTCGAAAAATCATGCACTTTCAGAAAACGAATCGCCTCAATACGAGGTCATATGTGAAAGTTATGATCCTCCGAAGTTCTCAAAACAAGAACTATGCAATGTCATGACTGAGAATCTGCAATTTCTAAAAAATCTTGGCATCAAAATCAAAAAACAACTGCACTAGTGCATAGAGCATGAAAAAATAGTCAAAATCAAAAAATATTTCGTAGGAAAAGGAGTCCGTATGAGCAAGAACAGAGCATTTGAAAACTGTCTTCAAAACTGCAACTGCCAACAAAGAGGGGTCCTTCTATAGCTTTCTGAGCACGTTTCTACAAAATATACAGACTGCATGCAAAAATGGAAGGATACCCAAATGGTTTTTCTATGCTACGAACAAAACCTAGAAGGCATTTTTCTTGCAAATACACAGACGATGTTGCTCCAGTGTAAGCAGAATGCCTTTAACTACAAAAAACGACCCCAACAACCAAAAATTGACATGCAAAGGCTGAATCAAATGCTGGAACCTGCAATATTGATTCAAAAGACCAAATATGCAAGCTGGTTGTCAGATTTGAGCTCGAAACCCTGGTTCCGCAACTATGTATGACGATCTCCAATTTCGGTGAAACGAAAGCCAAATCTAATTTTCTCAAGCCTCCTGGACGCGTTGGAATAGCTGGAAATGCTGCTAGTATAACCAGAAATGCTGCAATCACCTAGATTTCATAAAACACATGTGCAACCCCAGAGATTAAAAAAGTTTCCGTCAAACTTTTCTGATTCTCAAGATCATCCGAAGATGCAAGAGAAGAGCATACTAGGTTTTTTGAAAACCTGCAATAAGATTTATTACTCCCCCCAAATCTCTTAAATATGGAAACTAAAATCTACTCTTGCACATAGAATAGCTCTGATACCATGTTAGAATCTGAAAAGATTAATAACCCATAAAACTAGTGCAAACGAATAGATATCTAAACTATGAATGCAAATGATGCGAAATCAAAATAGCAACATAGAGTCAGTATCCAAGAGAGTAATGCAAATGCTAAAAGAAAAATAGCATTAAGAGGATGTAAAAGCAAAAGATGTCAAATACAAGCCAGGTAGCATGCTTATATAGACTAGGAAGAGGGAGGAGGTGGCAACACCGACCAATGAGGAGCAACCATCTATCAGACTAAAAATAGCAAAGTATCTTCCCAAGATAGCTAATAGATGCTCACATGTAGGAAGGTGACACCTCGCAACCACTCACCTAATAAGACATGCTTTATTAACCTAAGCGAGATTAATAGAAGTGTAGAAAAAACCTAGGAATATAGGGAAAAATAAATAACCCAACTAGGAAATAAAAACCTACACTAACAATGTGACCCTTTTTGAGAAGCTCTTTGATAGCCTTCTCAATCTCATCCTTGTATCTCTTTGGGTGCCTGTATGGTGTGGTGATCACTGGCTTTGCACCCTCCTCCAATTCAATCACATGCTTGATACCCCTGTCGGGTGGTCTACCTGGTGGAATGTCACTAAACACTTTGGTGTGTTTAGTTAGAAGAGCCTATATGTCAGGTGGGTATTCACGTTTCTGCTGCTCTGAAACTACAGGCATCACCATTATCTCTGCTGCCCATTGTACCTAATCATGGCAAATCAACCTCTCCATCCTCTTGAGAGAAACAACTCTCAATCCACCATCTGAAATGCCCCTAAGCACATGTTTAACTCTATTCACTTCAAACTTCATTTCCATTGTCCTCAAGTTGATAGTGAACTCTCCTATCTCATGTAGCCACTTCATTCCCAGCACAACATCCATGTTACCCATGCTAACCACATAAAACTCTGATTGGCACGTGTAATGGTTTAGCTGGATCGTCAAGTTGGGAATCCTCCTAGTGCAGGTGAGTACGAACCCATTGGATACCTTTACCTTGAACCCTGCAAACTCCTCTGTCTACAACCCCCTCTTAGCAACCAAGCCCTCATCTATGTAGTTATGAGTGGCACCTGTATCCAACAGTGTAATGCATCTCTGTCCACCCAATACTCCTCGAATCCTAAACAACCCCTCTCTCTGAATGCTAGAAATATGGGTTGTAGGTAAGGAGGTATCCTCGTCCTTACCTGGTACTTCAGATGCAACATGTGTCCTTGAATCATCATCCTATGTATGCTACTCTAAGTGTGTGTCTGACTCCATAGACTCATCATCTGAAAAGTACTCAATCTATTTTGCCTTTCCTTGCGTAGCACACTTGTGCTTAGGATCCCAAGGCTCTCTGCAAACAAAGTTTCTTCCTCCTGAGATCATTCAACTGGTCATTATCTAGTCGAGAAGAACTCTTCTATGGCTAGTGTCCCGAGTCCCTGTGGAAAGGTCTCCTATCTCTCTCCTTGTCCCTCTGATGCTGAAAGTTTTTATTCTAAAATTTGCTCCTCCATGCTAAAGACTCCATATCACGGGCCTTCCTCATGGCCTCTTGTAATGACACAGGGTCTAAACCCTTCACCCATCCTCAAAGAGGATCAGGCAAACTATCAACAAAGAGAAAAATAAACCTCCTCTCTAATATGTCTGAAACCATGACCGAAAGATCATGGAACTTTGAAATGTACGAGTCCACTGAACCATTATGCCTCAACTGTGTCAGTTCCTTGAACTGCAACTCATGGTCCTTCTTGTCAAACCTATCTATGAGTCTGACTGTGAACTCAACATAAGATGTGATCTGGTCATGTCCCAAAGTCACTTCCCATTGCTCCACCACTTGTGTGCACTACCCTCCAAGTGTAAGGCTGCATATGTGATGGCATCAATCTCTGGCATGGGGCTGATCTGAAGGTAATTGTCCATCTTTTGGACTAACGCTCTTGCTTAAGTTTCCCCTGAACCATCAAATTTTGGTAAGGTCATTTTACTGACCTTCTTCTATAGCTCATTGTTCTGCTACCTATTACCCCCTCTGGTTCTATGTCTCATCTTGAGATTTGAATAGTCTCTGAAAGTCATCTCCGCCTGAAACTCCGCACTAGAAACCTACCAATCTCTAAAGATCTCCTCCTGAAACTCTAGCTGTGTAGCATCTCGTTCAGGCATCTCATCCCTTGGCACAAATATGGGAATGGCGGGTCTATCTGTGGTTGTGAGCTATGTAACACCCCAGTTATTCACCAAAGCCTCTCCATCATGATTCCTATGTCCGTTTCTATCACCAATGTTCCTGTCACCATTCCTATCTCCATTACCTCCATGACCTCGATCCCTGTGTCTATCACCATCATCCTGGTCTCTATTTCTGTCATGTCGGTCTTTGTTCCTGTCATTCTTGTCTCCATTCCTATCATTCCGGTACCTATTTTGGTCAATGTTTTCCTCATCTTCCTCCAACTCAGGGAATAATCGGCCAAGAAGCCTTCCAAGTGTTTGCTGGAACCTATCCAAACTTGCAACAATCTGTTGTTGTCCTCTAGCCAAGTCATTAAGGATATCTTTGGTGCTTGATTCTTCAATCTCCCTATCATCCATCTCCCTTGTATGCTCTGGAAATGGAGGTAACTCTCCTAAAAAGGGGTATGTTCGTAACACTAGGGAATCGTCCTCTATAGCTACTACCTCTATCTCTGGATCTGACTCAAATGGATCAATCTGTGGCACTAGATTCAACTGCAAAAACTGTGTTCCTTGCCTTGCCCTGGTATTTCTGAAAGGATACCTATCTGTCGGTCGTCTATCTCATTTTCACTATTGCATGTCTGTTTCAACCTCACAGAATGGCAAGATCATAGCTCTGATACCACTGTAATGTGTCGTACCTGTTTGTATATTTTTTATGATCTTTTTATGTGTTATTTTAATTTTTAGAGTGTGTTCTTATAGACTAGACAAAAGAATGCAGAAGGGGTTTCCAGTTTTCCTACAGATGTGTTGTTGAAGCATACAATATAGAGCATATAGAGAAAACCCAGAAAATATAAAATGAATCTGAAGAAACTAACAACAACCCAGATAGTAAAATTGCCAATAAACAATTACTTTGACATACCCATATGAATTCTTGCAACTTGTTACATATGCTGAGAGTACACTAGCAAGTGGGTATGGCTAGAAATGCCTCAAAACTCCATGCAATGTTATGGAATGCTCAAACAGTTAATATTAGCAAGTGACAAGGCATGGAATGTCTCTGAAGGGCTGAATGTGCAGCTACAATGTATGAGAATGACCCTTCTTATGACCCACGAACCTCCTCTAGGCTGGTACAGCTGGCTGTAGGTGATATCAGCCACAAATATCACTAAAAACTTCCTAAACTCTTACTGTAAATGATCTCTAGTCTACTCCAAAGCTGGGCGACCAAGTTATAATGAATATTGCATCAAAAATCCTTAACAATGAATGTCAATGAAGAGTATGGCCTGCTCTAGGTAGTACGACTAGCAAGGTAAGTTTCAATAGTCTCTAAAACCCTCTTAAACTTGCCTCAAATCTATCATAATATTCTTGTCTACCACTGTCCACCTTAAATTTGCAAATGATATAGATGTATAGCTCAGAAATCTCATCACACAATCTCTATTTCAGAACATATGTGAATGTCGGTTACATCCACTACAATGGCACCATTGGGTGGTCTTTCACACTTGTAGAATGCCGTTACCTATGGAAGTTTTCGTCTAGTTTGAATCCTCAATCCCTTCACAATAGAAAACCCTAGCAGAGCTCACAAGAAGAAAATGTCATAAAGCAAGCATAACACAAATGAGCCACTTTTCACCTTATACTTCCCTTCTAAAGTTGGGCGTTGGATTTGAGAGGGAAAATAACATTTTAAAACTCACCTTATTTCTCCTAGGGATGGGCGCCCATGGTCAAGACATCAATTTATGTCTTTTATTTCATTAAGTCACTTTTCATTACATATTATAAACTCCATATTTTAATATATAATTAATACTTTCAGACTTTAAAATAACTGCCAAGATGATGTCAGAATGCAACGATCTATAGATCGTTGGAAAGCCCTCGATGAGACGAATATGATGCCACTCTAAAAATACTGAACCGACACAAACCCTAGACTTACTAAAAATAGTAAGTATTTATTGATCATGATGTTAGTCAATAAACAAACATAGAATAAAAGTTACACAACAACCTTTACTCATCTTGAAAGATACAATGAATTCAAAGAATTCATGATCCCAAGTCTCCGTTGATTAGGTCTTAATCTTCTAACATTACTCAGAGGTTGATGTGTGTTGCTGTTTCCATTTTGGGGCCTTACGTAGATCTCATCAGTAAGATAATGTTTCATGTAATGATGCTGCACAGAGAGTTATTTCTACATAGGATATACTTCAAATAGTGTGTTTATCTTTGAATCTTTGCATGATATTTGTCATTTTGACATGCTTTACCCTCAAATATGTTAAATGTGTTCAATTATCTATGGGATGTCTACATATTTGTATTATTTGCTTAAGATTGTCAATTATTTGCAATTATGATGATGAAATGCTCTGGAATTGAAAGAAATTGAAAAAAATACTTCAAATTAATGTTGAATCTTCAGCTATTGATCAACATACACACTTGACACTATCACTATGAGAAGAAATCAAACCATATGTTCACCAAGATGTTCCACAGCTAGACATAGTTGATGCAAACTTCAAAGGATGGTGAATGAAAACAATACATGCAACATGATGAGCACTCCAAGTGACGCAGCAAATCAAAGCACATATCCAGAATTCAAATGCAAATTACTCAAGATTTACGAACATTTGTAATCAAAATGCTCTTCTCTTTCATTAAGTATGCAAAAGACCTGTACATATACAATAGCTTTGAAATGAGCCTTGAATACTTCAGCAAACAGATTTCAATTAAGTTTTGAATGAATTAAAATGAGGCATCCCTGCATCTTTTATAAAACAAGATGAGGGAGCCGTTACAATTGATCTACGATCAAGATTTATCTATTGAAATCCACGGTTTACATCTCATTGACCAAGTCAATCCTTCCACATGGCACAGGTTGCCAGCTGGCAACCATCTAAACAACTTATACTTTCATAAGCATCTGATGCATATATTTCATTTTATGATGCATCCTCATCAAGCTCTTTGTCCTCATCATCACTTTTACTACTCTCGCTATCTTCATCATCATGATGATTGTCTCCTTGAATATGGACCTGCATAACTATCCTTATATTCTCATATGCTTGCACTATTTTCTCCAATTCTCCGCCATCCTGAGTTCTTGCTTTGGTGATGGCATGTTTTATGCACCTGATATTTGCTCCAGAGAGATTCTAACTTATCCCTCCTGCTGATGGACGTTTCATTATAGTCTTCCACCTTGACCTTTATTCTCATCACTTTATCTAGTACTTCTTCTGTCAGGTGGTTGGGAGGGTCCTCAGCAACTAGTTGGAAATTACTATGCAGAGCCTTGATAACAAACTCTTCATCCTGATTTTCTATCTTTCCTTCTGCATCTCCTTCTAATATTTCTAGAACTTCAGCCTCATGGGACATCATATCATGTAGCTTCATGCTGATATTCTATAGTTTACTGTTGCATCTTTTGAGTACATCACATTCAAATCTGACATCCTTATTCCAGATATCCACCAATAGGGTTGTGTTATTATTTAGTACTTGATTCTTTATTAGAATCTGTGGATCAATCCTCTTCATTTCATCCAAAATGTTCATGATCTTTTCTAATTGAAATGACCTCCTGCCGATCTCCATCTGTAGTTTATCTACTTTTCTCTTGGAGGTACCCAAAGAATTCCACCTCTTCAAAGAAGCCTTTGCCACTTCTTCAGCTCCATCGAGCGCGGATGACATCCATTTCAACATTATTGTTGATTCATGCTTCATGAGGTTCAACTTATTAACCTCCTCTTGAGAAATAGCAGTCAATGGGACTGCATGATCAGTTGACGTATCGTCAGGGTTAATTAACCCTCTTATATATGCATGCAGCTGAGCAATGTGCTCCTTATGCTGCTTATTCTTCTCTTTTTCTCTTTTTACCCTTTGGGTTAATGAATCAATAATGTCTTTACCTTCTTGGCCATCTTGATCTTCATTAGCAAACCCAAGATCAACTGTGCTAATCTGGAATTCATCCATAGCGATCTTACCCTTTTCTTTATCCACAGTAGGGAGCGCTAACTGTGCAGTCCTCCTGCCTGTTATAGGATCTCTTCTTATTGCAGAAGTCAATCTTGCCTTCCTCTTAGGCTTTATTAATGTTTCTAAAAACAATGTGGACACATCAAATTCTTGTGCCTCTATACCTGGTTCTGCTCCAATTTCTTTCTTGAGCAACGAAGGAACTTGATCCTTTAGCTGTTGGTCTCCATCACCATCATGATGATCACCTTGATCTCCAGTATCCACCATCATGTTCGACAGGGAGGGTGATCTCCTTGTTTCTTCCTCATGATGCTCCTCATGAGGGTGATCTTTGGGTATATCCTCCTGTTGAGGACTTTCCTTTTCTGGAGGGTGATCCTGTTGATCATCTGCATGCTTATCATGATCTTGATCCTATACCTCCTCCATGGGTATCTTATCCCCCTTAGGTTCTTCCAACTTATCTGCAACTGTAACCTGTTCTGAACCTGTATCAACTATTTCTTGAGCCTTATGGTCATCAGGACCTGATGTTTCTTTATCTTCCTTGTCTCTTGGTGAGACGTCTACTAGCTTGGGCTCAGCGGATGTATCCTCCTATTGTTGACCCATACTTGGAGCTTCCTCCTCCATTTCTTTCTGTTTGATTTCCTCAATCTTCTATATTTCTCTAGGTGCACCCACCATATCCTTAGGATTTACATCTTCTACATATGTCAGGTCTATAACTGCAGGATTTGTTACCTGATCGACTAAGGTATCCAGCCCTATTTGCTATACAATATGCTCCGGGCTTTTTTCTTTTTCTTGCTCTAGTTGCTTCATCTCTTCTAATACTGCTTGAACGGATGGGATTTCATGTGGAGCTATCCTGGTGCCAGCAGCAAGGGTTTCCATTTTTTGTGAAGCTACATCCTTCACGACCTCATCATCAGATAAGTCAACTGTCTCATCTAATGAAACTTGACCACTTTGTGCTGCCTTAGAGGTCTCTTTCATCTGCTCTTCTGCTTGTTATGTCTTGAACTTTACAATAGTGGGAAGTGGAACATTGTGTTGCAATTCCTTGTTGAATGCTTCCCCACCTGCTCCCCTCAACATTATGGGAGTTTGTCTAATTTCACCTCTCATAGAAGTCCTTGGTTTCTTAGGTGTAGTTGCTATCACCTGAGGTGCTTTTCTTTTCCTTGTGAAAGATATGGGGCTTTCCTCCTCCTCGGGCTCATCTTCTAGAGGGATATCTTACTCTGTATTCTTCTGTGAAGCTTGACCTTCCTCATATGTTTCCATAGCTTCAGCAGCCGGCCTCTGAATCCTTTTAGCCTTTTGTTTATCTTGAGGAGGCTGTGATGATGAGGCTGATATTTGTCCTAATCCTAAGGCATCCTCAGCTGGTACTACCACTCTTTCTACTACAACCCCTTTGGGTTCAGTATCAGTCTTCTTACCTTTTGAGGACTTCTTGCCCTTTTCAGGAGGTGGTGCCTTCTCTCCTTTAGTCTTTCTCTTCTCAATTAAGAAGTCATCATATTCATCTTCAGCAATCTCCTGTCTTTTGTTTTTGTTGTCCACTATGACGGCAACACCCTTTTTCTTCAATACATTGATCTGCCCATCTACCCAAGCTTGGGTTAGTTGTAATATCCTGCCTGTGAATGGATCTAAGGAGATATCCTCCTATATAGTGAGATCCGGTGCAGAGATGGTATCATTATATATCTTCTTCTCTTCATACTCATTAGCCATAATCTTTCCATCATCTTTTTTTAGTTGCGCTGGGATGGAGATGCAATCAAAGGTCTTAATTTGATTCAATGTTAACCTTTGATACCTTCTTCTTCGGGCTTCAGCTTCATCTTCACAATCTACCCAGAAGTCTTCAAGGTTTCTTTGATGGATGGGTTTCCCCATGATCCTCTGCATCCTCCCATAAGGATCATATGACCTTACTGATGGAAAAGGCTGGAAATTCATCATATCTAGACTAGCTATGGCCTTCTTTATACTCTCAGAATCTGGGCACATATACCAGCCCATTACAACTGGAAACAACACTAGTGGAAGCTTGTTTTTTGCCTTATAGGCATTCAATATTGTAGAGATTTGTCTTAGAAACTCCATTAAGACAATTGCATCTATAGGGTACCTTGGGAGCATGAGAGGCTCCCCCTCAAAACCTTCAATCCTGATGTAGGAGAAAGTGGTGAATTGGATAAACTAGGCTCCGTGCTTGTAGACAACTTCCTGAGCATCCATGCTCAGTCTCTTAGTTATGTCTTCTTCCATTGTTCTCACCAGGTGCATAGAAAATGCATTATTTACCAGCTTGTAATCTCGAAGGTAATTTATTCTTTGCAGTTGGGGATGATGATCCCATATATGCACATCATTGATTGTGCCTCTAATCTTTCCATCTGTAACCAGTGCATCAAATGTACCCTTGTAAGCACATGAATAAACTATATATGATGTCATGTAGAAGGAACAATCTAAACCTCCTAGGTTCATTAGCTGCTCATCCAGAGCGTCACTTATGATTTTAGCCCACATGGGCTTGTTATCCATGTAAAGGCACATCAGGATGACTGCATACATCCAGTCCTTAAAATTTCCAGCATCAGGCTGGCCTGTCACTCTACTGAGCAGGGCTATCATGTATTGGTAGTCGTCATCAAAATTATACTTATATAAATGCACCAGAAGTTTAGCTGATGTGGGATAGGGACTGTTCTTCACCCTCCATTGATACATCTTCTTCCTAGCAGTCTTCCTGTTATTCTCATACTCTACTTCTGATTTCTTCAAATCTATACTGGCAACCTTCTTGCCCAATGACAAACTGAAAGTGGCGGCAATACCCCTGATTGACAAATCTGCATATACTCTACCATGTTTCTCTACCCTCCTCATCTGCGGGTTATAATTTCTTGCACACTCAACAACCATCTCAGGGGTTTCCATGGAGTAGAGAAAACTGGCCGCATTCCACATTTTTGAAATGAAGACCGCATCCAGCAAGGCGCTAGTATTCTTCTCATCATTCATTTTGACTGACCAAGCAGCTAGATCCGTATTCCCCTGGTGTGTATCTGTGATGGCTCTGTCTTTGAACTGAACACCCCCAGGATGAGCAAACATTGGTTTTAGGAATTCTGCCTCTGACCTAGCTAACCTCTTGTCTGCCATGGATGCCTGCAATAGGACAAGGCTATACAAGCATGCATATACATTACATATTCATTATTCATCATGCATACTATTATTCCTCTCACATTTTATCTGTCCTGACATGCATAATTTGAAATTTCAAACCAGAAGACCCCATGATACCTGGATATCCAGAACATGATAACCAGAGAGTTTCAATTACTTACCTGATGCGCTAGATCCTCTTAATTATGCTGATAATCGTCTGAAATGAATTCAATTACCAACAGTGCTCTCGTATCCCGCTCTAGTACAAGCTATAAGCGTCCACAGGTGGCCTTATGAAAATTCGTAAGCTCAGCTCTGTAAAAACTCGATTTATCATAGGGTAAGTGCAAAATGAACCTGTAAATCATCTTTAACCCCTTCACTAAGGTAGATTAGGACAGATTAAATGCAACAGCTAATTTTCCTGTACGAAACTGCCGGATCTCACCATGTGTATGTATCAGGTTCGCAATCGGCGGGAACCACCTACCATATCTACGTGCATTTAATGTTATGGTGGCAAGGCACAAGGTGATCTCTGAAGATCGGGTGATATTCAAAATGTGACCCCCTTTGTATAGCATGATTATCCGGATTAGGTGAAAAGACCGATGTTGAAATATCAGGTTGGGTTAAGAATATCAGGTGATATTCAAAATATCAGGGGATGTTCAGAATGTCTGGTGACCTTCCGTCGAAATATCAGGATGACGTCAACAAGATAATGACTTGGTTCAATGTTGTGGCTTTATGACATCATCGTCATGTTATGTAGGAAGGGTCATGTTTGGAAATATACCTTCTTGAGGTAAAAGAATGGTGACATCATCATCATTTTTTACTTCTTCAATTATCGAGTTTGGATGACGTTAGCAGGATATTGGTTCGGGGTGATATTTCGCGACAGGCCGATATTCAAATATCGGGGCGACATTCAAATATCAGCGTGATGTTTAGGAATATGACCTTCGCAAAAAATATGACTTTATTTGTCCAGTAGATATCGTTATCACCTAAAGTTGACGTCCGTATGTTCGAAGCAAGTGATTTTATCAGGTGATAATATTATATCGGGGTGATATTTTGTAAGATGACTGATGTTGAGAAATATGATCCTCCCCTTGGAATATTAGGTTTGACCAGATCTTTGACTCATTATAACTTTTGTTCCTTAAGGAATATCTCGGTGATCCAAAAGGCAAACCTGCATGGAATTTTATACTTTATCTACCCCTAAGGTTATTGACATGAAATGTTAACTTTGAAAACTGACCTCATCATGATGACTTACCCGTCCCCATTATGCAGGATCACCTGCACTGACTTACTTTTACCAGACCACCAGAAAGCAGCAAACACAAGCAAAGCCAAAAAAGTTGGGTCCCTATTTTGCCCAGTCAAGATGGGGCGTGTTGTGTAACCACACAACAACTTGCCACCAAAGAAAACATCAAAATTCCAATGATTCAAGTGATGTGAACACATCCTAACATAGCATTCTAACTCTTTCTAAGCATAAGCATCATAATCTTTCTGAATGATAAAATGTCTTCATGGTAACAATGCTAACTAAGGATCAGTAGTGTGTAAATGATTAATTATCTTCATCTTGAAAGCAAGTTGAAAACATGAGTAACTGATGTTAAGCTACATAGTTGGAGATCATCCCTCATAGCCAACCTAGATAGAGCCTTGCTGCCAGCAGGCGTTCATAGCCCCGGCAAAGTTATCTATACAATCCCCCTAAGTAGAGCCCCACTGCCAACAGGCGTCTATAGCCCCGGTAAGGTTACTTAGATGGCCTAATTTTATTATATTTTATATATATATATATATATATATATTTGAAAGTTTATACTTCATATATCTGATATCATCATGTAAACTCAAAATGCAAGGTATAGTCACTTGCTGTTTTAGGTTGGAGATTGCATTGGTAGCAAGGGAGTCCCTTTAGATTTTTCACTTAACACCTATACTTGTGTGTTCAACAAACCCAAGGCTGTTAGGTGAGTCATTGTGAAGAAATCACTTTGGTTAAGAAAAGGTACCCTGATGACAGGATATCACAGACCTGATCATGAAGACTTTCTCAGAATGAGTCACAACCTATATATAAATGTGTTCCCATCACTTGAATCCTAACAATTTTGTTATTTTCTGAGGTGATGAGCTGCATCATCTTGACTAACCAAAACAAAACTCAACAAGCAAACAAAGCAAAGCAAAAAAAAAATATTGTACAAACAACTATACAAATATACATTATGATACACATGGCTGTCATGAAGCTACTTAAGCTTGGAAATAATGTTTGAGGAACTGTCCATTAACTGGTAATGGAACATCCTCACCTGCCAAGTTCTTAAGCCTGAAAGTGTTGTCTCCTAAAATCTCAGAAATTTGGAAGGGACCTATCCATAATTTATCAAACTTACCATGGTCTCCTTTCTTCTCATGGGCTTTATCCCACATCAGGACTAAATCGGATATCCTGAATGCTTTAACTTTGGCTCTTCTGTCAAACCAACTTTTGACAATAGCCTGATGTTTGGCAAATTGGTCAATTGCCTGACTTCTTTTCTCTTCCAGGTGCATCAGCTGAAGCAACCTGACTTCTTGGTTATTGTCTATGCCCAGGTACTCTTGGGCAAACTGCAAGGTAGGAATCTTCAGGTTAACAGGGAGGATTGGATCTACCCCATATACTAAATGATAAGGTGAGTTTCTTAATGCAGCTTTGTTTCTGGTTCTGTCTCCCCATAAGGCATATTTCAAAAGTGTATTCCATTCCCTAGGGTTCTTGTCTATTAACTTCTTTATGATATTCAGCAAATTTTTTGGTGGATTCTGCCAATCCATTCCCTTGGGGATAATAATTAGATGAGAATTTCAGTATGATTCCATAATCAAAGGCCCAACTTGACAATTTGGTTGAAGCAAAAGTAGAACCATTATCACTTACCAGAGCATAGGGAACCCCATACCTGGTGACTACGTTACTTTCCAGAAATCTGATGACATCCTCTGCACTACAAGTCTTGCTGCTAGTGGCTTCAGTCCACCTGGTACAATAATCAGTAATTGTTAGAACATACATGTGCCCTGAAGATGATGGAGGATTAATAGGTCCTATGAAATCCATGCCCCATTGTGCAAATGGGCACGCTTCCATCACTAGTTGCAGAGGTTGTGCAGCATATCTCTCTCTATTGGCTGTAACTTGACATACATGACAGCATTTAATGTGTCCAGCTGTATCCTTGAAGATTGTGGGCCAATAATATCCTGCTCTGAGGATTGCATGTGTAGTAGCCAAGGATGAGCCATGTGTTGTACCAAACTTGTCATGTAGCTCTAATAAAACTTTATTTGCCTTTGGCTTTTCTAAGCATCTCAAATATATTCCTTCATAATTTTTCTTGAAAAGCACTCCTGCTTTCATCATGTACTTCTGAGATTTTATCTTCAGGGCTCTTCTCTCTGAAGCTTGCAGTCTTGGTGGACATCTTCCAGTGATCAGGATGTGTCTGATATCTGAATACCATTCTTTATTATCCCTAGCATTAATAACATACTGCTGGCTTGTGATGTTTGGATCAATCTCTGATATCATTTGGCTTAAAGCCTGTCCCCTTACCAATTTCATGGGTGTAATCTCAATGTCATATTCTTGTAAAATTGTGATCCACTTAGCCCTTTTTTTCACCAGGCTCACTCTGCATTAACAGCATTTTCACTGCTGCATCAGGCACTACAGCAATCACCTTGCTTCTCAAGATATAATGCCTGAATTTTTTTACTGCTCTGACCAAAGCAAGTGCATGCCTTTCAACATCTACATATCTCAATTCAGCATCTTTGAAAGGGCAGCTCATGAAGGCAATTGGTTTCTCTTCTTTTTCTTTATTTCTCTGAGTTAGCACTGCTGCAGAGGTATGTTCTGAAGCAAATGAATAGATATAGAAGTCTCTGGTGTAATCTGGATTGATAAGGACAAGAGCATCAGAAATAGCTTTCTTTATGTCTTCAAAGGTTGCCTTGGCTTTTGATGTCCACTCAATCTTTACATCCTTCTTCAGCATAGCATTTAAAGGTCTGACTATTTCTGCAAAGCCAGTGATGAATTTCCTGACAAAATTTATCTTACCAAAGTAAGATTTGAGCTCTTTCTTACTTCTTGGAAGCTATAATTTCATAATGGACTCCACCCTGTCAGGATCAATGAGAATTCCATTTTCAGTTATTAGGTGGCCCAGCAACTTTCCTGTTGTCTCCCTGAATATGCATTTCTTGGGGTTTAGAGATATCCCATACTCTTCACATTTTTTTAGTACATTTCTGAGATCTGCTACATGATTTGTTCTTTCTTAGGAGAACACTGTTAGGTCATCCATGTAGATGACTATGCATTTTCCTATTAAGCCTCTGAAGGCTATGTCCATCGCTCGCTAGAATGTTGCTCTAAGCAAAGATCCCCCACTTTGTGGTGAAGGCAATTTTCAGTCTGTCAACCTTGTCAACCATTACCTGATTATAACCAGAAAAGCCATCAAGAAAGGACATCATTTTAGCACCATTTACAATCTGTAGAACTTCATCCAAAGAAGGCAAAGGATAATTATCCTTTTCTGATGCTCTGTTCAGGTTCCTGGAGTCTACACACAGTCTGATGTCTCCATTCTTCTTTCTCACTGGCACTAAATTAGCCACCCAAGTGGAGTACCTCATAGGGAATATAATCCTTGCATTTAACAGCTTCTTGACTTCTTCAAAAATTATTGGTTCAAGCAAGGCATTGACTGGCCTTTGCTTCTGTCTAAAAGGTTTAGCATCTGGCTTAAGAGGTATAGTGTGAGTTATGATTGATGTATCATATGTCTTCAACTCATCATAAGTCCATGCAATGACATGGATGTAATCCTTAAGGGCTTGAGTTATTCCTTCTAACTCTTCTGGTGTGCAAACTTTACCAATCGAGACATTTCTCTTGTCTTCATTTTGTCCAATATTCACTTGTGAATACTGTCCTCCATCAGTTTTTGGAAGATCCCTCTGCTTCAGCATATTATCCAAGTCAAAGGCTCTTTCTAATTCTATCATACCTTTTGGAATCCTGTTGCTAGGCAACTCTAATATTTCATCTTCCTCCCAAACATGATCTTCCATATTATTCTCATCTATGATCTGAGCATCAAATATGTCTCTGTTAGAGATGAAATCAAGAATATGCTGATCATCATCAAAAACCTGGAGGTTAGTAACATTATCAGGTACTGATGGCACTAAAATCAATTCTACGAAAAATCTCTTTAGGCCTGATATGGACAAAGGCTCTAATGTGCTGGCAGCCTGTGCTAAGGCATCTGCCCTATGGTTCTGTTCCCTAGGTACATGGGTGATATTAAATGCATCAAAGTCTTCAATCAAATCCCACACTCTATGTCTATAATTTGACAATTTCTTATAGTTGCAAGAATAAATTCCTCTTACCTGTCTGACAACTAATTCTGAGTCTCCAAAGAAATGTATAATTCTTACCTTCTTAATAGCAAATAGTATCCCATGAATTAGAGCTTCATACTCTGTCACATTGTTAGTGCAGGGGAACTGTAATCTGTAGGCAGCTAAGTAGGATTTTCCTGATGGATCAATAAGATCAATCCCTACTCCAGCTCCTTGTTTGGACTTGGATCCATCAAATCAAAGGATCCAGGGCTTATCTTCAGTAGGAGGTTTAGTTAAACCTTCTCTTTTCTTTGCAGCTCTAGCAGCTGCTCCACCTGATATCCATTTTAACTTAGGAATTTCAGCATTCTTAAATTTCATCTTTTCTTTCTTCTGGGAAGCTGATTTATTTTCTTTCTTTTCGTCATCAGGAGGATGATCTTTTGGATCAGGCACTATATGCTTCTTTAAAATATGTAAACATAGTGAGCAGGTGGTTTCTGAGTGATGTGCCTCATACAACCTACACCATCCTTCAGTCAACACACTCTGTGGATGCTTCCCTTGTTCTATCATCCTTTTAATTTCTCCTTATAGAAACTTTTCAAATCTAGTCAGGTTACTGCCTCTGTCTTCATCAAATAACTCATAATCTGACTCCACTAGACAATCACTCCCAAGGGTGATCTTTTCTTTCATCTTAACATTTATCTGGTTATATACCAGAATTTCTTCTTTTCTCAGGATATGATCCTCATCATGATTTGTTATCGCACTTGTGCTTCCTGCAGAAGACAAACAAATTTTAGTATCATCATCATCACTGGATGTGGAACTCACCTCGGAATATGACGATGATGCTTCACTGCATGTCTGCTCCAGCTCCATCATATCTAAACATGTTTCACAAGTTTTCTCTGAATGTGCCTCATCGTGTAATCTGCACCAACCATCAATCAAAATGTCATGAACATGCATATCTAACAATTGACAACGTTTTACCTGCTTGGATAGATGCATCTCAAAGTTTCTAAAGCGATCTATTTCATTCTCATTTTCAAAGTTATTATCTAGTTCTACAGTTAGTATGTCTCCCTGATGATCATCATCATGATGATGATGAAAGTCAAGCATCAGGATCTCTTCTATTTTGATAGTCTGTGGTCTAATGGCATAAACTATGGGTTCAACGTTTACGTACATGATCTCATTTGTTTTGTTGTACTCGGTGATCATGTGCTTCATTCTAGGCTCAGCATCTATTCTTATCTGGTTAGGTATACCTTTCCAAGGTAAACACATGTGACTGAAGTCAATAGACATATATCCATTGAGAGTTTTAGACCAGTCTCTACTGAGCAACATCCCGTATGTATCAGGTATATCCACTACCTGGGTATCAATGTAATATTGGATCTTGGGATCAGATGCTAGTTGCATGTGGATATGCGTTAATTCCCCTATCACACTTACTTCTGTTTTAGCTAGCTATGTCACCTTCTTTAGGGATTTAGCAGGATGTAGCCCTAAAGCATTGCATATTGACAAGGGCATGACATTTGTAAATGCTCCTGAATCTACCAAACAGTTGTGTAAATTCTTGCTAAACATCCTTATGGTGAGGAGAAAAGGTGGTGACTCACTTTTGTCCCTGTACAAGGTCATGTGGGAGGTTTCTGCAGCTTGGACAATAGCTGGCATTTTATGTTTGATAGTGTTGTCTTTATGAGCATGATCCCTATTGCTAGGCTGACCTGGGGAATGACTATCCTCTCTAGGAGCAGGATCATCTAGTGATTTCATAAAGGCCTTCTTAATTGCAGGAGTTTTCAACAATTCTGATAGAGACAAGCTGATCTTTACCTTCTTCATCTCATCTGCCAGATATGTGACTAGTTTGTCAGATTCATGAGGTAGGCCAATAGCTTTTGATATTGTATTTTGTGGTGACAGATATTGTACATTTACCTTTGGAAATCCTGGATTGTTACTTGCCTTGGGATCAAGAGGTGTGTTAAAATTATTCAGAGGCAAGGAACTAGTTAGTGGACCAGTAGGTCTGTTGGAGTTACTTCTCAGATTATAATTGTGCTTACCCTGATATTGCTGCTGGTAAGCGTGCACTTCTTCATGCTCATTGGATGGCTCATTTTCATCTTCAAAAGGGAAGACATAATTTGACTCAAAAGCCATGGTAGATTCTTCACTTGCCAGGTTGTAATTCTGGTGGGATGACACAGTCTGCTGATGATGCTGATCAGTATAACTTTCCAATACAAATGCAGAGTCATATCCACAAGGGACAATTTCATTTCCTTCCACCTGAGGTGGATTTCCAAAAGTATTAGAAACCTATGTCTGGAAAATGCTAGCAGCAATTCTAAATTGTGTATAGTCTAATTCTGCATGAGCACTTATACTGTGTATTTTACACCAATTAGTGAGGGCTGCTTCAGCAAGATTGACTCTAGTAGTCTGTTTGGTTTCAGTAGGTGGCTGGTTATCTAAGGGTGATGGCAATGAGCCATTATTTGGCCTGGAGTTCCATACTCTAGGTTGTCTAGGAGGATTGTTATAATTTCCACCACTATTGTTGAAATTATTGTTGTTGTACCCCCTATCAGGATAACCAGGCCTGTCATTGTTATAGCCTCTGTTTTGGTTAGGCTGAGAATAGAAGTTATGGTTCCTCAAATGCGTAACCTCTGTAGTTAATTTTCTTAGCTGAGCAGAAATTTCTTTGATTTCCTCTTTCTCTTCCTGAGCTTTAGCCACTACATTTTCAGTTTGAGGCTTGAAGAAGGAGGATCCAGTGTTATTGTTCTGATCCACACCCTGAGGTGTTGGTGTTTGTGTAGGATATTGAGGCACTTGGCCATTTCCATTAGGAGGAGGCATGATACTCAATGGAGATATCTGCAATGGTGTTGGCATTACTGCTGGAGGCACCATAGCTCCATTGTACTGTGGTTGGGGAGGATATTGTGCAGGCTATGTTGGATACATGCCTGGCAATGTAGGGAAAGCTATGTTTGGCATTGGAGCAGGTACCAGCTGCTGATTGACCTTAATAGCTTCTTGAAAAGCTCCTGTCAGGGTTATGATTTCAGGATGTGTTCTCCTGATGAACATGGAAGTCAGAGGATCCAGAGCTGAGTAATAGATACTCCTGGTAGCAGCATCTGCTATAGTATATGGAGCAACTAACTTGGATAGCATTTTCTGGAACCTAGCATTGAAATTGGCAATAGGTTCTCCCTCAAACCGCTTGATTGTGGCAAATAGGTGATAGTTCATTGAAGGATCTATTGGTATCTTGAACCTATCAGTAAAAGCTTTCTCTAGGACAGCCCATGAACCGACAGAACTCTGACCAAGACTAATAAACCAATTATAAGCCTCTTCCCCTAGGGAAAAAGGAAATAATCTGCATACAACGTCCTGATGCTCGATTCTGGCCCTACAGCAGGCTTCCTTGAACGTTCTGATATGATCATTAGCATCCTGATAAGGATGATATTTTGGACACAGTTTGTGTAGATTCTTTGGCAACTCATGATATGCAGTGAAGGTCAAAGGCGACTCTACTGCAAGGAAAGACATTGCAACCAGAGGATGTTGAGCCTGTGGTATAGTTGGTTGAGGTTGAACCTGGGGTTGAGGTTGGACAGGAGGTGTCACAGATAACCCTGAAGGTATTTGCAAACCGACAGGAGTTACAGGAGGAGGTTGTGGTGAAGCTCTTGATGCACTAGATCCTGGAGTGTGATGGATGTCCACAGTTCTAGGTCTGAACCCTCTAACAGGTAATTCGTCAAAAGGTCCGGAGGATCGTGACCTGGTATTTATCCTGTGAGCTAGGATTTCTTAATTTTGAGGCAAATTGGCTGGAACTTTGTAAATATCAGTTGGAATATACCAGCAGTGACTATATTTATGGTCAGGATTGGAAATTGACCTAATATTTACGGAATATTTGCAGCTATACTACAAATATGAGGTGATATCTTGGTTTGGCAACACTTAGCAGGTTGATATTGGGTTTCTAAGATAGGATACCTCAAAGCCTGGACAAATTTACCTGAAATAGGGCCGATCTTTGCAAATACATGCTGATCCACTATAAAGATTGCAATATTTATGACTGATTTCAAAAACTTTATGCAGGATTAGTGTATATCAACTTAGAACAACAAATATTTTCATTTAGCTTGGAAATTTAGCGATGTCTGAGTGTTACCTTACAATCTTTATCATCACCTGAACTACTGATGATGATCCTCTTCCTATGGCCCTCCTTCTAGCATCAATTTATGTTGATCATAATGTTAGTCAATAAACAAACATAGAATAAAAGTTACACAACAACCTTTACTCATCTTGAAAGATACAATGAATTCAAAGAATTCATGATCCCAAGTCTCCGTTGATTAGGTCTACTGGTTTTTCTTCTGAATCAGCATTAGGGTTTCCAGTTCTAATGCATAGGCAAATTTAGCCAACTAATATAGGAGGTTGCGTGAGCTGCCTCCCCTTCACTTCTGGTTCTGCCGCACCAAGGGGGTATCCCTATAACTCAAGATGTAACCTTGACTAGCTCAATGATAGAAAGATCTAACTTGACACAAACAGGCAGAATACTCTCATGTATGGACCAAGATCTGCATGACAGATCACAAGGTTGGAAACATTCTTGGACATATGTGTCTGGTTGGGTATGAGAGTATGCAGGGGGTTCCTAATCCTACTCCTACAGCTAACAGATGGAGGTGATGAAATGGGTGGACATAATGTCCTGGATACAAGACAAGGGGTTTTGGCTCATAACTACTGACCCAGGAGCAGACTGGTGCCTATCCATTGGGCAAGGAGTCAACTAGATGTATACAACAGATGGTTTGCAACTTTCATTCAAGTTTCAGGGGGTTGGACTGATGCTTGCCTTACAAACATCACCCAAGAATGGGTATCTAACTGCCTCTACTTATAGATATCCTTGCTGACATGCAACCTTCCCCATGCTCAACCTAAAATAATTTAGTCCACTCCTTGAATGGAAGATAGAGATCAAACATGCAGTATAGATATCTATACCCTATAATCTATGAAACCCTTAGCAACCAGATTCAAAAGGAGAATAACATGCAACAAATGGAGACAAGCAGATAGACACATGCAATAAGCATTTTTCATATAACATTAACACTAAAACTAAAAATATGTGCAAAATATGCAACACATAAACTCCAAAATAGGATAGAATAGCCAAGATCATGCCCTGTTCTTCATTATTTACACAAAAATGCCCTAGGTCTTCAACAACCTTCAAATGAGCAACACAGCCCTACTTATACAGCAAGGAGGTGCTCAACCTTAACCACCAGGCAAACTCAAAATTCACCAGATACAGTACATTGAGAAAATGGCGCTCAACGCATTAAATGCAGCAAGTAGGGGAGGAGACAGGAAGAAACCTCGAGCCTTGCACCGCCGCCTGGGGATTCACATCTTCAGTCAGGTACCAGATCCATCCACGCCATTGCCCATACCTCTGTAACAACCGCCATTAATGGCGCACCAACCCGCAGCCTTGGGAAATGCAAAATACTATGCATCACAACTGTTTCCTGCCAAGATTTATCACCCTGATAATTCAAATCATGCAGGATCCAATTATCCCACATGCACCCTGCGGCAACCTTCTTAACACTTTATATACTAGGTCATGAGCATATATGATGTCGGTGCTTTTGCTCCCGATGACACGAGCATAAAACTTCATCATCATCATCCTCCAGCATGATATCCTGTTGCTCAAAATATCACCTTGACGTCAGCATCATATTGCAATATTAGCCACATGATAATTGCCTTCATCGGCACAACCTGATGCATCGGAGGAAGATCCTCCTACTTAGCCGATACCAAATGTCTCGCCGATGAACATCCTGATGACGTCACTGTCATATCATGCTGATGTCATCAGTATATCTGCCTATCGTGCACCTCCTCATATCCGGATGACGTCATCATCATATTCGCAACATCGGGGGATCTCCACAAAATGACTGATGTTAAAATATGACCCTCGGACCTTGATGACGTCACCATTATGTCATCATCAGGATGATATTCAGAAGATAACCGGATATTTGAATATCACCTTGATAGAAATATTGGGGTGCACTGTAGCTCCACTGCAGGATCGGGATTATATCCAAATATCACCTGATATTGAAACATGATGACCCTGATGAAAAATCTGGTCGATAGAATATCATGATGATGCTGACCACCTCCTAAGAGAAAATGATGCTGATGCAGATGAGCAAATATCACCCTGATAAAAGAATGACATCAGCAGCACTGGGCGATAAAGCAAACATGAAGTGATAAAGTAACATCAGGATGATCTTAACCAAGATCACCTGATGTTCAAATATGATGACCCTGATGAATATCGGGTCATACTTAGAACCTTGCAGCAACATCATCAAGATGATCTTAAGTAAGATCACCCGATGTTAAAATATCACCCCGCGGAAGATTAGGCTGATAGAAAATATGATGATGACCCCCGTGAGAAACAATAGGGTGATGACCAGAAACATGATGATGATGACCTCCTCCTCAAAGAAAATATGATGCTGCAATTGAAAAATGCTAAGGAGGCCCAAAGACTTAGAAATTTGTGGATTTTTTGGGAGGGTGCCTGCATGTTTATATGCTTGAAAACTGACTGCTCATGCAGGCACCAACAGTGGCTCTGTCTGGGGATGCATGCCTCTTACAAGCATGGCGAGAACCACAAAACTCTGGGGTGCAAACCAATCCTTATCCATTGGGCAACAGAGTCAAACTTGCATCAACCTGCATCACCAAACACACTTGATGGCCTAAGGCCACCAAGAAAGGGAAAACCAGTATCTCCCCTTGTCAAATATCTTGTTTTCATCTACATGCACTGGATCAAGCCTGGAGATACTACCATGACCTACCCACAAATTAATCTTGTCATCTACATATTCAACCTTCTGATTTAGCTTGTCACTGTCACCTCTATGCAGACAACCCTCAGCATCCAGCAACAAGTGAATGCAGTGTTCATCAAGCAATGCATATTCAAATGGTATATAGCACTTATCATCATCTACATCAGCAGTATGCATTGCAAAGTGATCCCCTAGCTGGACTGAAAACAGGAAACACTCAGAGTCCACCACACAGCTAGGAAGATCAGGGCTCATTTCATATGCTGGCACATCAAAAGAAAAACTTTCAAAATCATAGTTATGCACATCATGCACACAACCATCAGTAGCACCAAACTGGAAAAGATCAGGCTCTGGCACCTCTTTACAATCAGGCACATTTTTACAGTCACGTACCTGATGCATGTTGGCCTCTCTTTCATCAGGATGAAAAACAAAATCCAAATCAAAAACAATGTCTAGATCCTCACCATACTCAGATAGATCCTCATCACCACATGTGTCATAAATGGGTGAACCAGGTGTCTCAGCCTCATCATGGTATGCCATTGGTTCATGGGCAGCAGAACATGCATCTTCACCATCAATGGATTCACTCTGTGGAGGAGTATCAGACTGTGTGCTTATTTCTTCTCTGTCTTGAGCACAATACTCACAATTATCTCCACAAATCCATTCAAAAAGTTGCTCATTGCTATCCACAACCTCATTACTTCTTTCATGGTCAGACACCTCAACCTTGCAATGGGAGTCCTCATTAGTCCTTTCAATGGCATCCTCAACTGATATCTTTTCATTTTCACTTTTATCTTCACATGATGCCATGATCTCAAGGTCACACTGAGGATCAAAAGGGCTGAGAAGAGGTTTAGCCTTTTGACTGGCAAACACAATAGGGTTACTAGTTTTTAATTGGGCTTGCCTAGCCTCTAAGAATATCAACCTATTTTTTAGCTCTTCTATTCTTTTATTCAACATTTCACCCCCTTCTTGACTAAGTATGGGATAATACATGCTTGGATTCACAAAAATCTTACTCTTAGACATCCTTTGTCTGCCTAAGACCTATAACCTCCCCTGGCATCTAACTTATGCAGTAAACAACAAATATAAAGGGAAGAAGCTAGGTACCTTTTCTCATCCAGATGCAGAAATCTGAACATCTTTTATCACACAACATACATCTATATTTCATGTGCACTTAAATCTTTTTGCAGAGTCGCCACCTCTCCAGAGAGGACAAAATTTACAACAGTTGAAAGCTATTTTTCCAGGTTCATTCCACCAGCAGAGCCAGGCAAAACTTCACCAGAGGCTATAAGATATCACTTTACATCAACATCCCAGCAGAGTCACCATTTTGTTGCAACTCAGATGGGCCACAAATATATTATATTTTATTTCTTTTCTTCCCAGCGGAGTCACCATTTTGTTGGTTTTTCTTTTGAATCAGCATTAGGGTTTGCCAGTTCTAATGCACAGGTAGATTCAGCCAACTAATATAGGAGGTTGCGTGAGCTACCTCCCCTTCACTTCTAGTTCTGCCGCACCAAGGGGGGTATCCCTATAACTCAAGATGTAACCTTGACTAGCTCAATGATAGAAAGATCTAACTTGACAACAACAGGCAGAATACTCTCATGTATGGACCAAGATCTGCATGGTAGATCACAAGGTTGGCAACATTCTTGGACATATGTGTCTGGTTGGGTATGAGAGTATGCAGGGGGTTCCTAATCCTACTCCTATAGCTAACAGATGGAGGTGATGAAATGGGTGGACATAATGTCCTGGATACAAGACAAGGGGTTTTGGCTCATAACTACTGACCCAGGAGCAGACTGGTGCCTATCCATTGGGCAAGGAGTCAACTAGACGTATACAACAGATGGTTTGTAACTTTCACTCAAGTTTTAGGGGGTTGGACTGATGCTTGCCTTACAAACATCACCCAAGAATGGGTATCTAACTGCCTCTACTTACAAATATCCCTGCTGACATGCAACCTTCCCCATGCTCAACCTAAAACAATTTAGTCCACTCCTTGAATGGAAGATAGAGATCAAACATGCAGTATAGATATCTATACCCTATAATCTATGAAACCCTTAGCAACCAGATTCAAAAGAAGGAGAATAACATGCAGCAAATGGAGACAAGCAAATAAACACATGCAATAAGCATTTTTCATATAACATTAACACTAAAACTGAAAATATGTGCAAAATACATTCATGCTGCAACACATAAACTCTAAAATGGGATAGAACAGCCAAGATCATGCCCTGTTCTTCATTATTTACACAAAAATGCCCCAGGTCTTCAACAACCTTCAAATGAGCAACACAACCTTACTTATACAGCAAGGAGGTGCTCAGCCTTAACCACCAAGCAAACTCAAAATTTGCCAGATACAGTACATTGAGAAAATGGCACTCAACATATTGAATGCAACAGGTAGGGGAGGAGATAGGAAGAAACCTTGAGCCTTGCACCGCCGCCTAGGGATTCACATCTTCAGTCGGGTACCAGATCCGTCCATGCCATCGCCCATACCTCTGCAACAACCGCCATTAATGGCGCACCAACCCGCGGCCTTGGGAAATGTAGAATACTGTGCATCGCAACCGTTTCCCACCAAGATTTATCACCCTAATATTTCAAATCATGCAGGATCCAATTATCCCACATGCACCCCACGGCAACCTTCTTAACACTTTATATACTAGGTTGTGAGCATATATGATGTTAGTGCTTTTGCTCCCGACGACACCAGCATAAAACTTCATCATCATCATCCTCCAGCATGATATCCTGTTGCTCAAAATATCACCCTGACGTCAGCATCATATTGCAATATCAGCCGCATGATAATCGCCTTCATCGGCACAACTTGATGCATCGGAGGAAGATCCTCCTGCTTAGCCGATACCAAATGTCTCACCGATGAACATCCTGATGACGTCACCGTCATATCCTGCTAACATCATCAGCATATTTGCCTATCGCACACCTCCTCATATCCAGATGACATCATCGTCATATTCGCAACATCGGGGGATCTCTACAAAATGACTGATGTTAAAATATGACCCCCGGACCTTGATGACGTCACCATTATGTCAGCATCAGGATGATATTCGGAAGATAACCAGATATTTGAGAATATCACCCTGATAGAAATATCAGGGTGCACTGTAGCTCCATTGCAGGATCAGGATGATATCTGAATATCACCCGATATTGAAACATGATGACCCTGATGAAAAATCCGGTCGATAGAATATCATGATGATGCTGACCACCTCCTAAGAGAAAATGATGCTGATGCAGACAGGCAAATATCACCCTGATAAAAGAATGACGTCAGCAGCACCGGGCAATAAAGCAAACATAAAGTGATAAAGTAACATCAGGATGATCTTAACCAAGATCACCCGATGTTCAAATATGATGACCCTGATGAATATCAGGTCATACTTAGAACCTTGCAACAACATCATCAGGATGATCTTAAGTAAGATCACCCGATGTTAAAATATCACCCCGCGGAAGATCAGGCTGACAAAAAATATGATGATGACCCCCGCGAGAAACAATAGGGTGATGACCAAAAACATGATGATGATGACCTCCTCCTCGAAGAAAATATGATGCTACAATTGAAAAATGCTGAGGAGGCCCAAAGACTTAGAAATTTGTGGATTTTTTGGGAGGGTGCCTGCATGTTTATATGCTTGAAAATTGACTACTCATGCAGGCACCAACAAGGTCTTAATCTTCTGACGTTACTCAGAGGTTGATGTGTGTTGCTATTTCCATTTTCGGGCCTTACGTAGATCTCATTAGTAAGATGATGTTTCCTATAATAATGTTGCACAGAGAGTTATTTCTACACAGGATATACTTCAAATAGTGCGTTTATCTTTGAATCTTTGCATGATATTTGTCATTTTGACATGCTTTACCCTCAAATATGTTAAATGTGTTCAATTATCTACGGGATGTCTGCATATTTGTATTATTTGCTTAAGATTGTCAATTATTTGCAATTATGATGATGAAATGCTCTGGAATTGAAAGAAATTGAAAGAAATACTTCAAATTAATGTTGAATCTTCAGCTGTTGATCCACATACACACTTGATACTATTACTATGAGAAGAAATCAAACCATATGTTCACCAGGATGTTCCACAGCTAGACATAGTTGATGCAAACTTTAGAGGATGGTGAATGAAAACAATACATGCAACATGATGAGCACTCCAAGGGACGTAGCAAATCAAAGCACATATCTAGAATTCAGACGCAGATTACTTAAGATTTATGAAGATTTGTAATTAAAATGCTCTTCTCTTTCATTAAGTATGCAAAAGACATGTACATATATAATAGCTTTGAAATGAGTCTTGAATACTTCAGCAAACAGATTTTAATTAAGTTTCAAATGAATTAAAATTAGGCATCCCTGCACCTTTTATAAAACAAGATGAGGGAGCCGTTACAATTGATCTACGATCAAGATTTATCTATTGAAATCCACGATTTACATCTCATTGACCAAGTCAATCCTTCCAGATGGCACAAGTTGCCAGCTGGCAACCATCTAAACAACTTATACTTTCATAAGCATCTGATGCATATATTTCATTTTATGATGCATCCTCATCAAGCTCTTTGTCCTCATCATCACTTTTACCGCTCTCGCTATCTTCATCATCATGATGATTGTCTCCTTGAATATGGACCTGCATAACTATCCTTATATTCTCATATGCTTGCACTATTTTCTCCAATTCTCTGCCATCCTGAGTTCTTGCTTTGGTGATGGCATGTTTATGCACCTGATATTTGCTCCGAAGAGATTCTAACTTATCCCTCCTGCTGATGGACGTTTCATTATAGTCTTCCACCTTGACCTTTATTCTCATCACTTTATCTAGCACTTCTTCTGTCAGGTGGTTGGGAGAGTCCTCAGCAACTAGTTGGAAATTACTATGCAGAGCCTTGATAACAAACTCTTCATCCTGATTTTCTATATTTCCTTCTGCATCTCCTTCTAATATTTCCAGAACTTCAGCCTCATGGGACATCATATCATGTAGCTTCATGCTGATATTCCATAGTTTACTGTTGCACCTTTTGAGTACATCACATTCAAATCTGACATCCTTATTCCAGATATCCACCAATAGGGCTGTGTTATTATTCAGTACTTGATTCTTTATTAGAATCTATGGATTAATCTTCTTCGTTTCATCCAAAATGTTCATGATCTTTTCTAATTGAAATGACCTCCTACCGATCTCCATCTGCAGTTTATCTACTTTTCTCCTAGAGGTATCCAAAGAATTCCACCTCTTCAAAGAAGCCTTTGCCACTTCTTCAGCTCCATTGAGCGTGGATGACATCCATTTCAACATTATTGTTGATTCATGCTTCATGAGGTTCAACTTATTAACCTCCTCCTGAGAAATAGCAATCAATGGGACTGCATGATCAGTTGACGTATCATCAGGGTTAATTAACCTAGTTATACATGCATGCGGCTGAGCAATGTGCTCCTTATGCTGCTTATTCTTCTCTTTTTCTCTTTTTACCCTTTGGGTTAATGAATCAATAATGTATTTACCTTCTTGGCCCTCTTGATCTTCATGAGCAAACCTAAGATCAACTGTGCTAATCTAGAATTCATCCAGAGCGATCTTACCCTTTTCTTTATCCATAGTAGGAAGCGCTAACTGTGCAGTCCTCCTGCCTGTTATAGGATCTCTTCTTATTGCAGAAGTCAATCTTGCCTTCCTCTTAGGCTTTATTAATGTTTCCATAAACAATGTAGACACATCAAATTCTTGTGCCTCTACACCTGGTTCTGCTCCAATTCCTTTCTTGAGCCATGAAGGAACTTGATCCTTTAGCTATTGGTCTCCATCACCATCATGATGATCGCCTTGATCTCCGGTATCCACAATCATGTTCGATTGGGAGGGTGATCTCCTTGTTTCTTCCTCATGATGCTCCTCATGAGGGTGAGCTTTGGGTATATCCTCCTATTGAGGACTTTCCTTTTCTGGAGGGTGATCCTGTTGATCATCTGCATGTTTATCTTGATCTTGATCCTATACCTCCTCCATGGGTATCTTATCCCCCTTAGGTTCTTCCAGCTTATCTGCAATTGTAACATGTTCTGAACCTGTATCAACTATTTCTTGAGCCTTATGGTCATCAGGACCTGATGTTTCTTTATCTTCCTTGTCTCTTGGTGATACGTCTACTGGCTTGGGCTCAGCAGATGTATCCTGTTGTTGCTGACCCATACTTGGAGCTTCCTCCTCCATTTCTTTCTGTTTGATTTCCTCAATCTTTTGTATTTCTCCAGGTGCACCCACCATATCCTTAAGATTTACATCTTCTACATATGTCAGGTCTATAACTATAGGATTTGTTACCTGATCAACTAAGGTATCCAGCCCTATTTACTGTGTAATATGCTCCGGGCTTTTTTCTTTTTCTTGCTCTAGTTGCTTCATCTCTTCTAATATTGCTTGAACGGATGGGATTTCATGTGGAGCTATCCTGGTGCCAGCAGCAAGGGTTTCCATTTTTTGTGAAGCTTCATCCTTCACGACCTCATCATCAGATAAGTCAACTGTCTCATCTAATGAAACTTGACCACTTTGTGCTGCCTTAGAGGTCTCTTTCATCTGCTCTTCTGCTTGTTCTGTCTTGAACTTTACAATAGTGGGAAGTGGAACATTGTGCTGCAATTCCTTGTTGAATGCTTCCCCACCTGCTCCCCTTAACATTATGGGAGTTTGTCTGATTTCACCTCTCATAGAAGTCCTTGGTTTCTTAGGTGTAGTTGCTATCACCTGAGGTGCTTTTCTTTTCCTTGTGAAAGATATGGGGCTTTCCTCCTCCTCGGGCTCATCTTCTAGAGGGATATCTTCCTCTGTATTCTTCTGTGAAGCTTGACCTTCCTCATATGTTTCCATAGCTTCAGCATCCGGCCTCTGAATCCTTTTAGCCTTTTGTTTATCTTGAGGAGGCTGTGATGATGAGGCTGATATTTGTCCTGATCCTAAGGCATCCTCAGCTGGTACTACCACTCTTTCTACTACAACCCCTTTGGGTTCAGTATCAGTTTTCTTACCTTATGAGGACTTCTTGCCCTTTTCAAGAGGTGGTGCCTTCTCTCCTTTAGTCTTTCTCTTCTCAATTAAGAAGTCATCATATTCATCTTCAACAATCTCTTGTCTTTTCTTTTTGTTGTCCACTGTGATGGCAACACCCTTTTTCTTCAACACATTGATCTGCTCATCTACCCAAGCTTGGGTTAGCTGTAATATCCTGCCTGTGAATGGATCTAAGGAGATATCCTCCTGTATAGTGAGATCTGGTGCAGAGATGGTATCATTATATATCTTCTTCTCTTCATACTCATCAGCCATAATCTTTCCATCATCTTTTTTCAGTTGCACTTTGATGGAGATGCAATCAAAGGTCTTAATTTGATTCAGTGTTAACCTTTGATACCTTCTTCTTCGAGCTTCAGCTTCATCTTCACAATCTGCCCAGAAGTCTTCAAGGTTTCTTTGATGGATGGGTTTCCCCATGATCCTCTGCATCCTCCCATAAGAATCATATGACCTTACTAATGGAAAAGGCTAGAAATTCATCATATCTAGACCAGCTATGGCCTTCTTTATACTCTCAGAATCTGGGCACATATACCAGCCCATTACAACTGGAAACAACACTGGTGGAAGCTTGTTGTTTGCCTTATAGGCATTCAATATTGTAGAGATTTGCCTTAGAAACTCCATTAAGACAACTGCATCTATAGGGTACCTTGGGAGCATGAGAGGCTCCCCCTCAAAACCTTCAATCCTGATGTAGGAGAAAGTGGCAAATTGGATAAACCAGGCTCCATGCCTGTAGATAACTTCTTGAGCGTCCATGCTCAGTCTCTTAGTTCTATCTTCTTCCATTGTTCTCACCAAGTGCATAGAAAATGCATCATTTACCAGCTTGTAATCCCGGAGGTAATTTATTCTTTGCAGTTGGGGATGATGATCCCATATATGCACATCATTGATTGTGCCTCCAATCTTTCCATCTGTAACCAGTGCATCAAATGTACCCTTGTAAGCACATGAATAAACTATATATGATGTCATGTAGAAGGAACAATCTGAACCTCCTAGGTTCAGTAGCTGCTCTTCCAGAGCGTCACTTATGATTTTAGCCCACATGGGCTTGTTATCCGTGTAAAGGCACATCAGGATGACTGCATACATCCAGTCCTTAAAATTTCCAGCATCAGGTTGGCCTGTCACTCTGCTGAGCAGGGCTATCATGTATTGGTAGTCGTCATCAAAATCATACTTATATAAATGCACTGGAAGTTTAGCTGCTACGGGATAGGGACTGTTCTTCGCCCTCCATTGATACATCTTCTTCCTAGCAGTCTTCCTGTTATTCTCATACTCTACTTCTGATTTCTTCAAATCTATACTGGCAACCTTCTTGCCCAATGACAAACTAAAAGTGGCGGCAATACCCCTGATTGACAGATCTGCATATACTCTGCCATGTTTCTCTACCCTCCTCATCTGCGGGTTATAATTTCTTGCACACTCAACAACCAGCTCAGGGGTTTCCATGGAGTAGGGAAAACCAGCCGCATTCCACATTTTTGAAATGAAGACCGCATCCAGCAAGGCGCTGGTATTCTTCTCATCATTCATTTTGACTAACCAGGCAGCCAGATCCGTATTCTCCTGTGTGTATCTGTGATGGCTCCGTATTTGAACTAAACACCCCCAGGATGAGCAAACATTGGTTTTAGGAATTCTGCCTCTGACCTAGCTAATCGCTTGTCTGCCTTGGATGCCTGCAATAGGACAAGGCTTGGTCTTACAATTGATACATATACAAGCATGCATATACTTTACATATTCATTATTCATCATGCATACTATTATTCCTCTCACATTTTATCTGTCCTGACATGCATAATTTGAAATTTCAAACTAGAAGACCCCATGATACCTGGATATGTAGAACATGATAACCAGAGAGTTTCAATTACTTACCTGATGTGCTAGATCCTCTTAATTATGCTAATAATCGTCTGAAATGAATTCAATTACCAGTAGTGCTCTCGTATCCCGCTCTGGTACAAGCTATAAGCGTCCACAGGTGGCCTTATGAAAATTCGTAAGCTCAGCTCTGTAAAAACTCAATTTATCGCAGGGTAAGTGCAAAATGAACCTGTAAATCATCTTTAACCCCTTCACTAAGGTAGATTAGGGCAGATTAAATGCAACAACTAATTTTCCTGTACAAAACTGTCAGATCTCGCTATGTGTATGTATTGGGTTCGCAATCAGTGGGAACCACCTACCATATCTACGTGCATTTAATGTTATGGTGGCAAGGCGCGGGGTGATCTCTGAAGATCGGGTGATATTCTAAATATCAGGTGATATTCAAAATATGACCCCCTTTGTATAGCATGATTATCCGGTTTAGGTGAAAAGACCGATGTCGAAATATCGAGTTGGGTTAAGAATATCGGGTGATATTCAAAATATCCGGGGATGTTCAGAATGTCTGGTGACCTTTCGTCGAAATATTAGGATGACTTCAATAGGATAATGACTCAGTTCAGCATTGTGGCTTTATGATGTCATCGTCATGTTATGTAGGAAGGGTCATGTTTGGAAATATACCTTCTCGAGGTAAAAGAATGGTGACGTCATCATCATTTTTTACTTCAATTATCAAGTTTGGATGACGTCAGTAGGATATTGGTTCGGGGTGATATTTCACGATAGGTCGATATTCAAATATTGGGGCGATATTCAAATATCAGGGTGATGTTTAGGAATATGACCTTCGCAAAACATATGACTTTATTTGTCAGGTAGATATCGTTATCACCTAAAGTTGACGTCTGGATGTTTGGAGCAAGTGATTTTATAGGGTGATAATATTATATCGGGGTGATATTTTGTAAGATGACTGATGTTGAGAAATATGATCCTCCCCTCAGAATATCAAGTTTGACCAGATCTTTGACTCATTATAACTTTTGTTCCTTAAGGAATATCTAGGTGATCCAAAAGGCAAACCTGCATGGAATTTTATACTCTATCTACCCCTGAGGTTATTGACATGAAATGTTAACTTTGAAAACTGACCTCATCATGATGACTTACCCAGTCCCCATTATGCAGGATCACCTGCACTGACATACTTTTACTAGACCGCCAGCAAGCAGTAAACACAAGCAAAGCCAAAAAAGTTGGGTCCCTGTTTTGCCAAGTCAAAATGGGGTGTGTTGTGTAACCACACAACAGTATTGACCAAGAGCAAACTGAGCCCCTTAGAAGGTGCCAACTGGATCCACTGAATCTGAACCACAATTCCCTAACCAAGCTGCTAGTCCACGAGAATTCTATGATGGACTAACCATGTGTCTAGAAGGGGACATTACATGTGCATTGTTTTTGCCTTCCACCGACTAAGTGCTAAAATCCTTCTCATCAGACTTCGTGTTGCAAAGCACATTCACTGACTAAGTCAGAGGCCCTCAAAACCCACGCAAGTCTGAGGATCCCAAAACCATTGTAAAGCATTGAAAAAGTCTTTCTCTGACCTTGCACTAAATTCAATGTAACCGACTAAGTCTATAACCCTCAAAATGCTGCAAGGTTAGTCATGTCACTTTGTCACACAAAACCCTAAAAATCTTTTCTGCTACATGTCGTGGTGTCGATTTGTACCCTTCGCATTAATGGCAATCAATAAGGGAGAACAAAATGTGTTTTGACCTATTTTGAGGCTCATTTTGTATCTCGTGATCAATCAAAAGAGCTCAGTGGATGGATTTGGACTCAACTTGCTACAAATTACCCTCAAGTTCATTCGAGTGTTTCATCATATTTCATCTCTGCAAACCAGGTGAGTGCTCTTTTCATCTACTTAGGGTTTGTGCTTACGAGCTAGGGTCCACAATAAAACACGAATTCTACAAATTTAATTCCTTAAAATTACTCTGCAAGCACATTTGGATATGAATGATTAAGTTTAAGGGATAGAAGTTAGGGTTTTCTTCCTAATTTGTGTGATCATTATGAAACCCTATTTTAAAAAATGAGTAAGGAAGGTTAACTGTCAAGCGTGTTTTCCAAAACCTCTGTGTATCGAAGGCCAAAAAGAAATTCATCAAATCATAACTAAAAATCCCATTTCATCACACTAAACTTTCGATTAGACGGAGAATTTATTGAAACAATTTACTCAGTTTAAAAAACTGACTCTTTGAATTTGCGCTGAAAACCTATCCGACCGACCTCCACGATTCATCCAAGTCGGTCTCACCTGAAACTCCCACAAGTCAGACATGCATGAAACCCCTGCAAAGCGTTATAGCAACAAAGTGATCAAATGCTAATAGACCTTTGGGTCGAACAATCCCAAATTCCCCGCAAGGTCAGGTGACCCCCGAATCCACGCTTTGTCTTCTATAGGTTAGATGACCCTCAAATTAGTGCAAAATTGATAAGATGACTGTTCTGATGGAAATTTCAAAAGGAAAAAGGTCTATTAAGGTGAAATAAGAGTTGCATTTATGGAATCATGATGTTTTACATATTTCAATTAGGATTTTGTAGCATTTGACCATTTATTGCATGAGTTAGTGTAGAATGTAATGATATTCATCATTTTCATTATGTAATAAGTGCAATGCTTGGTATATTTTCAGACTTGTACATTTTATAGGCATGCATTCATAACTTAGCTGGATAGAAATCAAACTCATTAAACATAACATGACTTAATGGTATAGTAGTTGGCTTGATAATCATAGTTTTTAAACATAGGAGTTAGGGAAACCATTCAAATGCATCAAGACTTATAGGGTCCATTCGTGCAGGTTAAATGACTACAAGAGCCCAAACCATGAGGTATGAGTTCAAAGGCACCCCCCTAAAACTAAGATCTCCACTGGATGGAAGAACATAGGGGACACCGATCTAGGTCATATTGACTTAGATGATTTCAAACTTTGAGTATTTGGACCCAATCCTACTCCAAGGGCTAAGAAAGTGAAGGACAGTGGGATTGTAGAGGCAGCTGCTTTCCCCACATCAGCCCAATGTGCATAATTGATAGTTACCTATGCAAAAAGATATGATATAATGACTAGGACTATACAGACTACCAATGGAGATGTGTTAGCAGATCTAAGCTCACCATCCTTAGTTGAAATCTTTGGCATCCCATGGCATCCAATGATGACCATGCCAAACAAGGCAGCTGCAAAGGCCACATACAAGAAAGATGTAGATGGATGTAGGAAGCACATAAATGAACAATGGGTGAAAAGTAAGAGGTCTGCCCTTGTCAAACTTCCTCAGGGGTAAAATGGATGACTTTTATGAAGAGATAGGAGATTTGGTAACTTTACTCAACAAAATATATGGACTCCCCACGGCATCAACTTTTGAAGGGTGGATGTTCCTGGTATTCGAAGAGATATTGAAAGGCACCAAATTTCATTGGACCCAAATACTGAGTGATAACATCCATGAGACATTCAACAACTTCAAAGATAAACAATTCTTTAGATGAATATCTTATGTGGTATATGCATTGGCAAGGAATAATGAATATGTTGTCCACTATCCAAGGTGGGAGAAGCAAGGAATGATGAGCAGTGCCAAGTTAAGGTTTATGAATGCTATACTCAATTGACATTGTCCCAATCTCTTATCCATTTCAAAAGGGTGAATGATGCTTTCACCATGTACATAACAGGACTGCTGCAAGGGCACACAACCTTAAGAATATCCACTGAGGTAATGAATGAAGTCACAAAATACGGAAGGTGGTATATATAGTTTTAAAAGTTTACTTATTTGAGGATTCAAGGCTTTACAGGAATGGCCTACAGATTGCCTCGTTACCCTACAGATAAAGTAGTTCTTTTGGAACTATCAAGGTAATTAATAACTTGTGTTGAAAAGCTAAAACATCTACATAGAACAAATGTCCAATTTCCTATCCTGCTAGGAAGGGGAAACTATGCATGTGCTTCCTTAGGGGTAGCTGAGAACTCAGATACACAGCTCCAACTACTCAATCTCCATTACCACACAAAGAGAAATTTGTTTGATCCGAATAGAGTAATGGAAAGATTTATAGCAAGAATTTGTTTCACAAGATGCACTTAGAAGATTTTTGCGCTAACTCCTTAGATGATTATGAAGTAATGAAGAGAGCCCATTCAAGATTGTCCTTGGGATTCATAAGGAAGTTCCATATTATAGCATTCCCAAATCAACTTTAGGATGATGAAAATGTCATGCATAGAGGAGCTTAGGAGGCACAATACCACAAACCAATCCCCTTTCCAAATTGGGCCAATGCTAAAGAGAGTTCCCCAGATCAAGTAATGAAAGAGCCAATCAAATTAATGCTTGGGTAAGGAGTCAAATTGCTGCTTTGGAGAGACAAGGAGTGCAGCTCACATACACTGAACTCAAATATGAGAAGGAATCTAGACGAGAAGAAGATGTACCAATAGAGATAATGAATGAGGTAGAGCCAACTCAGGAACCTCCTAAGAAATTAGACAGTGAAGAACATGTACCGCAAAGAAAGGTGAAAAAGGCTGCTCCTAAGGCACAGAAGAAGGACATGCCACATGCCACAAGAACAAGAGCATCGAAGGAGAGAGATTTGCCTAGTGGGCTGAGAGAAGGGTCAAAGATAGAAAACCAAAGTGAAAAATACTGGCATAACCATAGAGGCTTCTACTGTTGCAACTTCTGACAACACAAATCTGCCACTTCCTACTACCACAGTAGTAAGTGCTGCTACCCTTTCCTCTGCTGATTTAACTAGTACATCTTCCCCTACTATTTCAACTCCACCTCCTATTGTCCCTACAACAATCACTCAAGAAGATACCTCTGCTGCCTCCCCATTGGCAATAGCTATCTCAATTGCCTCCTATTCATTGGCAATTGATTCAAATATGCTACCACAGTAGTAAGTGCTGCTACCCTTTCCTCTGCTAATTTAACTAGTACATCTTCCCCTGCTATTTCAACTCCACCTCCTATTGTCCCTACAACAATCACTCAAGAAGATACCTCTGTTGCCTCCCCATTGGCAATAGCTATCTCAATTGCCTCCTATTCATTGGCAATTGATTCAAATATCCCAAGCAGTCCCATTTCTTCCATTTCTGCCCCTTCATTTTCCTCCATTTCCACCATGTCCTTGCCATCTGTATCTTTTGTTTCACTCTCTACTTCCCTTGCATTACAACCTATTTCTTCTATTCTTTCACCATCTCTCCCCATGCCCTCCTTTTCCATTACTTCACCTATTATCATGTCATCCATCTTACCGACCTCTCCCATTCCACCTACCTTGCGGTTTGCCACTTTTGCCAACCTAACACAGGTCAGCTTGCCTTCGCTTACAGCAGCCTCATCATCTTTTAACTCCATTCCCCAAGCTGCAATAACTCAAGATTCAACTCCCTTGGTTGTACCACTACTATCAGGATTAGAAAAGGTGTGTGCTGAATTGGGCCTTCAAGAGCAAGAATCAGAAAAGGATACATTTGAAGAACCTCTTACTGAAGCAGTGAATACTGAAGTAATAAAAATTTCTGATAGCCCTTTAGAGAAGAACTCAACAGAGATAGTCTTGGGAGTAGCCCAAAAGTAGACTTTAGTAAACTGGAGAAATCTTGTGGATGAAGAAGAGGATATGGATAAAGGACTAGAGTAGGAGCAAAAGTTGCTCAAGGGGCCATCTAACAAAAACAATGAAGATGCTAATATCTCTAAAGAATCCTCCTCTACAGCACCTGATTAGCTGCAAAGTAGGATTGCATATCCAGAGCCACAGGTTGAGATCATGAAGTTGGACTTAAGTGCCATTTTATCACAGACAGAGAAGCTGAAGAAATAGAAAAAGGCTAAGATATAGTCCATAATCTACAGGGATGCAATAGGATCTCGAACAACAGAAGTTGTTGTCCCACCGTCTGATGTAGATAGAGAATAGGTTAGAGCTGGAGATTACACCATAACAACTGTCAACCTGGGGCCAGCTACAAGAAGTCAAAAGGTTGATGAGTTTAAAGGCTCTATTTCCTCCATCATAGAGCAATTAGATAAGGATGAACTTACCAAAAAGGAACTGAAGCGACAAAATGAAGAATTTGAAGCATGATTGCAGTTCTTAATAAAACCTATGGACTCTGATGGTGATCTCAGGGCAGTCCCTACTCTGCTATCAAAAGATGAAGTAACTAAGCTTGATGAAGTCATGACTTTGGCCACTGGAACTCAAAAATGGATGATCAAGGTATGTCAGTAAGGATGTGAGGCCATTAATTTTGTTGTTGAACTTCATAAAAACTTATGCAGATTACGGGACCATTGGAAAGACTTGCACAAGCAATGTGATCCTTTTGATGAGTATTATTCTTAGGTATTCCCTCAGGTGCAAGCAATAAGAGATCTGCCTGCTCAAACACTTTTGTCTGAAAATATCTTAACAGGTGATAGATTGCATAAAGTAGTGACATGGTATCAACAGATAAAGCTAAGGAAAGAAGTTTTTGATAATATCAAAGAGGCTTATAAGGCAGCAGATAATAATATATTCTCTTATTTATGAGATAAATGAATCCTTGAAGGATTGCCTGGTAATGGGTTGTGATGATCTGGCTCCATATGATACGCAGGGATGTAAAGACAAGTTGCACAAAATAGTTTTTGAAGAAACTGAGTTGGATGCTGTGGACAGGTTGGATAGATTCAGTGATCTCCAGACTAACTTCATTACATTTCAAAAAGGAAGAGAAGACATTGAAAAGATGTATGTCCAATATAGTCAGGAGCTGGAAATGTTCAAATACCGAGTGAACCACATCAAGAACCTGGACCCTGCCGATATCAATCTAGCATTGTCAGCTTGGGTCAGCTATCGCAACAAAAGGGCAGAAGAAGACAAAGTAGATTTGGATGAAGATCAATAATATATTTTTCTAAATGTAATCTCATCACAAATATGTATTGTTATATTTGGAAGGTCATGTGAGCTATTTTGTCTTTATTATGTCTTGAAAATGGTCTTTTCTATATATATATATTCAAATGGGTAGTCAATTTGTCTAGGTTCAATGTATTTAGAGGTCATTTTTTGTCCTTTTCATAAGAGACAAATTGTAATCCAGGAATGCAATGAGCTATTGTGAATGCATTTAATGATGTTAAATCTGGACCGTCGGTGTTGAGTTAATCTCCACTATTCATTCAAAAACTTAGTATGGCGCCTCTCCTATATAAAGGGCTACCATTTCCCTCATTAGAGAGAAGACTCTTGATGTCGAATTGTTGATGCTCTGCCATTTGAAGCTAATACAAAGCAAGTTTCTATAGTTTTCCTGAGAATTTGTCCATTGTGTTGCTTATTTGGTTTCATGGTTCGCTTCTTGATCTCCATTAGTTAGTTATTTGTGCTTTTGCAATGTTAATGATTTGTTAAAAGGTATCTGATGAATGCTCTAAGTCCATACTTTTAGTTGCTTGCTAATTGTAAGTGACTGTGCAAAGTTAGCCTAGGATGATTATTGTGTGCTAAGTTCAATTGCATTTCATAAGTTAAATTGTGCCATTATTTGGGTATTTGATGAATGAATGTGATCTAAAAATCTTTAAGTCTCCATTGAAGATAGCATCATTTTCTGCAGTGCTTCAACATCCATTTAGTTTGGTTACTCAGGAAATTGGTTAAATTTTAGAACATCTGTCTACCTACAACAGTCTTCATATTGTGAATATCACTTAGGATTTTCTCTAAACCCTATCTCCTTTTACATTTTCTTTGAAAATAACTATTAGTTTAGGTTCTCAGTAGCATTCTACGTTGTCTTATCAGCTGAAATCATAAAAGGGTTTGAATGAATTGCTATCCAAACTGTTTAAATCTATCAATTGCATGTAAGACCCCTTTGTAGGAACAACTAGTACATTCCAACTGAGAGATTCCAAGCACGCTACGACCTAGCTATATTATCCTTGGAGTAGTCTTACCTAGGGTAGGATACTTTTCAAGAGAGGTGAGATACTTGTATTTCACCTACGTTGTTGTGTGCTAAAAACACCATCAACGGTATTCTGGCATCTACTTCAATGGAGGAGATAGAAGATATTTTGGATAGTCGTGTGGGAAGAAGTACTCGAAACAGGTAATATGAAGAATCACGGAGTGTGAATCGAAATGTTGAGGAAAAAGCTCTAGCACAATTTAATCCAGAAGCACTTAATACAACATCATGGATTATGGAAAATTAATGGTTTCCATCAATATGAAGAATATCTAGTGAAATAGAAAGGAAGGCCTGTTGAAGATTCTTCTTGGTTGTCTAAGGCAGAGGTTGACCGTTTGGGTTTTCCTCAAATAAACACCTAAGACGTGATAGGGTCACTTCTCAAATTACCCTAGATGTCTAATGTAGGAGCATCCAGTGGTGTAAGGACAATCTTGCATCACCTAAAAAGATGTTGATTCAAAATCATTGAAGTTGTTTTTATTTCTTTCCATAATTAGTATTTATGGTTCCATAATCCCTTGAATAATGATGTAGGACTTTCAGTTTCTCCAAACTGCTATTTTTGGAAAGTTTGCATTTGGGCACGGATTGAAGCAAAATATTATAGGAAGCTTTTTAAATGAAATATAAGACCGTTGGCAAAAGAATCAGGCAAATATCATTTGTGAGATGAAAGATATTAAAGTTTTTGTTGTTTGAAAAACCCCTAAAAATTTTTGAAATTTAATATGAGGCACTAAAATGTCCCATAATGCTCTAAAAAGTTGAATGAAATCTATTTACAGATTTCCAACATGATAGTTCACTTCGCGAGCTTTTCAGCACTTCAAATAGTTCGTCAATCAGACACCCGGATCAAAAGTTATTCTTCCTGAAAGTTGACCTACTTTTGGAGGGAGTTGCAAATTTCAAAATTTAGTTGGAGGCCGCCAAAAAGGGCTATTTATGACTATTTTTGGGAACCCTGGGGGTAGTAGAGTTAAGGGGGAAAGTGTAGAGTCAAAAATAGGGGGAAAACAGAAAACCTAGCTAATTTGGGGTTACAAAAGGCAGAAGATTCCAGAGTCTTGAGATAGGGAGTTGTAATGTGTTGCAGCCTGTGGAGGATGCATCCTCTGATTGTATTTGAGCTTCTGTAATGTAATGAGTTGTCCAAATAAATAAAAGAAAATTATATTTTCTATGTGCAATTTTTTTTGTTTTGTGTTTTATGATTTACCCCCTTCATCAAGTAGGTAATAATTTTTAGTTGAGGAGTTAACATAGAAGCGACTTGCATCATTCTAGTAAAGTTCATCTTGTTCACCTTACCAAATGACTCCCCAAGTGAGGGAACAATTGCTTTCCCCATGTCCTAAGGGTTTGAAATTGTAACACCCTAGGACTTCAATGGCTAGCCACCATTACCAATTAAGACTTTATATGGAGCATTAGTGCTAGTGCTCCTATTATTTTTATAGCTAACCATGGTTGACCAGCCCTCCTCTTTTTTATAGGAGGAGCATCATTAGTTGGATGGGGAGTAGATCTGTTGTGAGAAGTAACCAAGGGGTAGTCCCTAATCTTATGATTAGAGGATTGGCAAATGAAGCAAGTGTTTTGTAGATTCATATAAAGCACATGCTATGTGTGTGGCGTTTGGACAATCTGAATGTCAATGGTCTCCTTAATATCTTTTTAGAGATCAATTTCAACACAGACATGTTTTTGTAGTTGAGTTGAGAAAAAAAATCTGGGCTTAACACAAATGACATTTCCTAGCAAGATGACTATTTTTGGCAAGAAATTCCAACATTGCAAGGGTAACCGAAGAAACTCCAACAAACCTAGTACATAAAGAGATCTCTTCTTAGAGACCACAAAGTCTCTTTTCTAGGCTATGAAAACTAGAAGGAATGCACAGACAAACCAAGGGCCATGTTTGAGAATGGCTTCCATGTGACTAGCTTTAGCAAAGTGAAAAAGAAAAAACACTTTTGTAAGGTTTTAAACAAAATCAAGGTAGATCCCATGTGGGACTTAAGCCTTGATCACCTATTCTTTAAGCATTCTTTTAGGGGGGGCCTCCCAACAAAATATTTGATTAAAGTAAATTTTTCAAGCCATCAACAGGCACTATTCCAAAATGCGAAAGAACCATTTCTGGAGGTGTTTCAAAAGACATGCCTCATGGAAGACCTTGGGGATGAATTTCCTAGGTCACTTTGGTGGTGTCATCCTCATGTGTCATCAAGCCTTCAACACTAGTTGGAGCTGGGTTAATGAAGCTTGAGGCCATTTAAAGAGGGAAAAAATTCCCACAAGAGTGGCAAGTGAATAAAATTTACAATAAATGGAGAAAAACAATGCAAACTTTAGCTTCAGAGAAATAGTATGACATAAGGGAGTACACTAATTAACACAAGAAAGGCTAGACTAAAACTTTGAGTAGGAGTATTTTGGTAATAGTTTTAATAGAGTATTTTCTTATTTCCAATTGACATGCAATTGATCCTCTTAATTTTTGAGAGGCAAATATTCTTTATCCTTCATGCACACGTATAATTGACACATGAAGGTGGGGGATATACAAAGATTAGAAAGACAGTGACCCTTGATATGATAGTAAATGTGAGCCCTAGCAATATATGTTCTTGATGCCATTATATTTTCTAGACATGGTATGATATATGTGTACACTAATTGATAGGTAGTAGTGACCGTCAAATTTCATTCACTCATGAGTTGTCCTATTGTTCAAAGAAGATCCCAAGACCTCAAATTTATTTACATGAAAACAATTTTGAGATATGGTAAAATGAGTGATTAATTAATTTACCAAGAAATTAATAGGTACTAGTCATTTTCTATGATAAATTTGATTGCGTAAATATTCTTATTTCAATCATAAATACTCACATTCTAAGAGACACGACACTTAGGATTTCCATGTCACTAAAGAAGCAAAATTATTTTTCTTTCTATCTTCACCTCTTTCTTTTAAGGTAATACATAGGTAGAGAAAACTCTACATAAACATCAAATGGTTCAATGGTCAAATAATCAATGGCAATTTTACACCTCGTCTACACTAAAAGGTGGTAAATAATTGTTCTATTTTACTAGCCAAAATTTACTTTTAACTTTTAACTATTTAGTGTTTATGAATAGCTCATAGAGCATAAGAAGAATTATAAAATACCTCCACCTTATTTTTATTTTTTAATTTTCATATAAAAACATAAGATAATATTATTAAAAAACATATATTCGAGAGAGTATTTCCAAAAAAAAAGATATGACATATTTAAATACTATATTTATATAAAAACTTCGGAGTGTCTTATGCTTCTACTTCATAATGTTCTTGCTCTCACACCCCTTCTGGATTCCCTTTTTTCCTTTGTTGTTTCTAAATATCTAGTCTACCATAGAAGGACTTGAGCTTGTTGAAGCAACTTGCTCTATGATCACCCAAATCTCTTGCATGTGTACCCGGGTGATGCAATATTTAGATGTTGTGGTTAACATACTAATTTCTTAGATAGGTTGGAGACATAATGAACAATTTCCTTCCATTTTCCAATTATGTGAGACTTAGATCTACCCTTATTGTAATGTTTTGTGAATATTTTTCCATGTGTTCCCTTATCCTTCTCAAGATAGCAGACATCTTAGGGATTGACACCATAAATAGAGGGATAATTAATGTGGATTTGCAATTCCACATTTGTCTCACCTCTTCCAAACACCAAGTAGAATCTGTGTAACCACTTGAAAATATGGGAATGATAATGGAACTATTCTTTATCACCTTTTCCAAACTTAATCCAACATTCTCTCCTTTCTCAAGTCTTTTATTTTTAGGAAAAGCAAGAACTCCATCTACAACAAGAGATTGAAGTAGATGGTCTATAAGAGAATTTTAGATGTGGTTCTATAAAAATAAGTAAAACATGATACTTGTAATTTGACAAGTTGAAATAAAATAAAAAGAGTGTTAATGGGGAAATATGTTACTCTTTTTTTTCTTTTTAAGTGTGCAATAAACTAGTTCATATGAAAGACAACTAGTCTGGAACACTAACTTATCACACAAAGCTAGGATTGGAGACTAGACAATACAACTAATAAAAAAGAAACAATAACTAGATTATGCTAAAGAGAGATAAAATAGGAAATAAGAGGATGCAAATGAACTTGGATTTAGTCAAGAAAATTTTGGAAAATGTTGGAAATGATGATATATAGTTGTTGTAAAAGTTTTGGGTCAAATAGAGGCAAAACAGATGCATCCCTATGAGTGTAGGCACACTAATTTCTAGAGTCCTTTCTTAGAATCAACATAAATTCTCTGATATGTTAGGTATAGTGTTAGGGATGTGAGATCCATGAAGTCCAAGTGTCTATAGGTGTTAGAAATAGAAGAAAATTTAGGAAAAATTAGTGAAAACATAGTGTAAAAGAAAAAAAGAAATGCATACAAAAGGGAGAAAGCAATTTTTAATTTATAAACCCTAGATCTGATGAAAAACATAAAGTAAAAAATACATAGGCTTGAAAAAGTGTCAAAAGACTCTCTAGTAAATTTGAAGGTTGTATGGTGAAGATTTATGTAGGGACAAATGCAAAGGTGCACTAATTGGGGCATTGGTATAGTGTCAAAAGAGGAGAATTGGTGTTATATCTTACAATAATCTAATTTTTTTAGGGATTATTCTCCTTGATATGCTAATCAATACTTAAAATTATCCCGCTTGTTCAATCTACATTGATTATTCCATAAATCACTTGCAATACAAATTTGGTTAGTAGGGACTTTCCAAGATCTGGTTAGATCAAAGGAGAAGTTATCTTGAATATCCCCCTTGTGGGTTATTTAAGTTCTTAAATCTTCATGTGCATGAAAATGACAATAATATACTAAAATTAAATTTAAAAATAGATTTACTAATTGAAACTAAAATTAAAAACCTAATGTGCCTACCAAAGAGGAAATGTGAACAAAGGAAGTAAGGTTCAATGGGAGATGGGAACAGGCAAATCAAATAGCCATAAAGGATAACAAGAAGGGTATGGATCTAAAGATAAATAAAGTGGGGAGGAGAAAATAAGGAATTAAGAAAGAATGGGATGGATTGGAAGGGAGGAAGAGGAATGGCTATGAAATAGAAGAGAATAAAGAAAGGGCTCTTTAATGGCTACATCAAACCTCTAAAAGGCTAAACAATAACATCCAAAAGCTCCATGAGAGGCTTCAAAAATGCTCTAAATTTTTCTCCAAGAATGTTCCAAATCTTGCTCCACAACAAGAAGAAAGATAGAGGAATTGTAAGCTCATATTGTTGAAATGAGATAGAGGAGGGATCTTTTTATAGTTCATTAGAGTGAGGATTATATTTTTGAAGAAAATATGGGATAAATGGGACTTTTAATTTTTGGAGAAAGTGGATAGAAAGATCATTTACTAGTTGAAGCAAGTTTATAAAAAGAACATTAAATATTTAAAGCAAGTGGATAAAAAAAATTAAATAGTCGGAGCAAGGGGGTAAAGGAACATGAAAAAGAGGAAAAATAAAGGGAATTAAATAAATATAAATACAGAATAAAGATGCAAAAAGGAATAAAGTCACATAAAAGGAGAAAATTAAAGGGATAAAAATTAATAAAGGGAAAAATAAAAATAAAAATAAAATAAAGGCTAAAAATTGGTAAAGTCAAATATAAGTGGAAAATTAAAGGGATAAGGGTAAATAAATGGAAATAAATCAAATGAATATAAAATAAAGACTCAAAAAGGGATAAAGTCACATAAAGGAGAAAATTAAAGGGATAATAAATAGGGCCCATAAAGGGTTCAAGACATGTGGAAAGGAAGAAAAGACACATGGAAGAGGAAAATACTAGGGGAAAGAGGGAAATGGGTTAGAAAGGGGTAAAAGGGACAAATTAGGAAAAACACTAGAGTGAGAAAAAAACATGCAAACTTGAATTTCAAAGTATGCAATTTATGTTCCTTTTAGAATTACTTTTTTCCTAAGCATGGCTTGAAACTAGTGAACTCTACCATACTTTAAAATTAAAAAATAAGACAACTAGACAAGAACTTATAGGACCCAAAGAAAGTATTATGCGAGGGTGAAGTTACAAGTGTAGGTGTAGTGTAGTTAGTGGTAAGCCTCATCAAGATTTGGGTGGCCATAAACATCTGGCATCAAATTCCTTATCAAAAGAGAAGTAAAGAGAGTGATCTCTTGAGCTACAAAGATATGCACTCCAATCTCTTTTTCTTTGGAATCTCCAATTGAACACTACCCATGTTGCCCTCCATTTCCCTATCTATCCAAACTCCTCATCTACAACTCCCACTATCAAATAAAATTAACAATAGCTTAAATTAATTGGATTTATGAGCTATATGGGAAAGTGAATGGAGAGATATGTTTCTAGTGCTAGGATTAATCTGGTGCCATTTGGGAGCTTCATTTTTTGGAATCCTAAATGGCCATTGTGGGAAGGGGTTACTTGTGTCCTACAAGAATGAGTTCAATATATACCATGTACTATTTAAAAACAAATAAAGTACATGTACCATAGGAAAATAATGAATACAAAATATTAATAAATGTAACTACTTCCATCACCCACCACCTACTGACTAGATCTCCCGTGGTCAAAAATAAAGTCTATACATGTCTAGACAAGATTAATTTTATAGTCTTGCAACATCTCTAATAGAATATCAGTTATAGATTTAGTAATTTCACCTGCCCTTTCTCATCTACTTAATTGGAAATGAAAATAGGTAGGACACAACATCATCCATTATTGCTACTAGTCATGAATTATAAATTAAATAATGGAAATGAATGTTTTAGTTGTTGTAGTTCAATAGTGGGATTTTAAATAAGAATTGCCTAAATAGGCTTAAATTTGCCATGAGATATATTTGTAGGGGATGGTGTACATGTACTTCAATTTCTCTATAATGCATAGAAAGATGCTCAAATTTCCTATTTAGGCATTTAAATGTACTAGATATATTCCATATAGTAGTAATTTATTACTATTAGTTTCATATTAGTGGTACTAGATTAAGCTAGTTTTTAGTGTGAACCTTGATGCACATTGGTTAGACTGTTAAGTTGTATAATGTCAAGGCAACATATTTGTTCCAAGAAAATTGCCTTTTATGGTCTTGCATAAATAGTCTTCACATTGAGTGAGTAGCATGTACTTTAATCCCAAAACAAAGAGAATACTTTGTACTAGAATTAAAACTAGTAACAACACACAAAGGTGCTATCAAATAGATAATAATAACAAACATTTATAGTGCTATTAGTGAAGCACTAGACAATTATATTTTTAAGAGTCATTCCATGTAGTTCTTAGCCAATAGAGCTACAAATATTTATGTCTATTGACCATTTGATAGTACCTTTAGGTGTTGTTACTAGTTTCCAAGAATTTCACAAGTGTGATAATTTAAGAGATCTTTTTTATGGTCCTCTCACATAATTTAAAATGGCATCCCTAGAAAACTCCTTAGATAATGCCAAAACCATTTTCACTAGCACATCCACTACAAAGAGAAGGATTGAGATTTTATTGAGGAAGTTGTCAAGGGCTAACATGTGGGCATGCTGGAGATGGGTTTTCAAGGATTTGAACCTACTACTCTTCTACTAAAAATGGAATAGTACTAATGTGAGAGATGTGGGGAGATTTTATGAATTCTAGGTGGTTGTGGGTGATTTGGAGAGGGCTTTGGCCTTTGAGACAAGGGTGGTCAATTTCTAGTTGTGTGAAAAGGCCTTGACCTTTGGTAATGGTGGCCAAGTTTTTCATCAAGTTTAATGTTGTAATTCCATCCAAGAAAATTTTATCCTTGTCAAGCAACCTCCACATTTGATTCACATTACTTGCATGATGTAGAGTTTGTCACTTGTCAGTACCTACATTTCCATTTAGGTTTTATCACAAGAATGGCATGCACTAATTACATAATTTTAAATTAGGATATCTCCCTCAATGAAACATCCAAGTAATAAAAACAATTAATATTCCAACACCCAAATAAAATTGTGTATTGTATGGATTTTTTTGTCACCCAATCCTATTTTTACAAAATTTGTCCAATTGTGTTCTTATGCACACATATCCAGTCTATGGTGGAGCCCATTATGTCTTGGTCATGGGTGCATGACTTCTCATAGCAATTTAGGAGGACTAGGAAGCATATTATTTGCCCACCATGTGTCACCTCTAGTAGTGGTGGACATGAGTGCCTATCACGGTGACTTGTACTCCTAGGTAGTAGCTTGCTATTAGTGCCACATGTTCTCTTTAGTGGGGTCTAGTTTCATTGGCAACTTCATCATGCTTCTTAGGGCTTGCATGGTATTTTATATGAAATGTTTATCAACATTTTTAAGCACTAGCAATATCTATTCCATGGATCTAATGCATATTTCTAAGTAGTTAACACTGTGGCCCATCCTATGCAATGTTAAAAGAATACATGTCATTATAATTGATGTCTTTGTAATGTCAGAAAATGTTCCCTTAGGGGCTTTTCCCTCATAAGGTTTAGCTCCCAAGTCTTTAGAGTGCATTTAGGACATTTTAGTTCATATTTTAGCATCCCGATGGAATGAGACCTAAGTCCCATGGCAAATAGGACCTAGGAGGACCCCTTGAGCTGCACCTTACCCAAAATAGGGGGGGAGGACTTGGGCGCCCGCACCCTAGTCTTGCCCTATTTTAGGGCAGGCCCAATTTCTGGGTGTCGGTTAGTGACCATTATTAGGTCCCTTTGCCGACACGGTAAGTTTAAATTTCAAATATCTTGGTGGGAGTGCTTGTAGATGCATATATAAGCATGTGTAGGCATTCATTTGTAAACTAGAGATTTCAACTAGATGATTACTAGAAAGCTATTGTGTTCTCAAGGTGATTCAAGGCTTCCTATTGTGTTGCAAGAGCAAACTTGTGTGTTTTGTGTGTTGATATTTGCAGATTTGAGCATTAATTCCTTCATGGCATGAAGAGCATCTTCCTCCATGAAAGCTTCACTACAAGGTGACATAATATTGTGCTTTTATTATAGTTTCCTTTGGTTTTTGGCCTCTGCCTCACAAGGGCATGCCCTCTTCATCTAACAATGGTGTTCGGAGACTTAAGTGTCCTCTGGGGTTTAACTGAGGCAAACCTCTAAACACCACAACCCCCAAACCAAGTCTTATGATTGCAGGTTACAGGTGCTACATCCAGGAAAAGTGGAGTTACAAGAAGGTTGGGAAGACATCGGGGATTCAGGATTTGAAGGAAAGTTGGACAAAGGAGAACTTCTGGGACTAGGGCGCTCACTGCAATGTCATCTACAGACTGATTCTGGAAAATAGTAGTTACAAGGTTGACCAGTGTCCGAAGGAGGTCTAGATTCCCCAAAAAAGTAGATACCTTGGACTTGGGCACTCACTCCAGTGTCCCCGACTGTTCTGCTTCAGAACCCCAAAAATAGGTACTCTATAATTTTGCATTTTACTCCCGTATGTAAGAGGTTTTTCTGTAATTCATTAATTTATTGTCATATTTGCATAATTAGGGTTTTAATGGTCAATTAGACATAGGAGAAGGAAAAATTAATAATTAATTCCCTAATCCAAGTTTCCCTACCTCTAAAAGTGACTCTAGGGTATGATAGTGCTTGCCATTCAACCCTAGATCCTTCAATGTATAGTGGAGAGGCGGATTTAAACATCTAAACACTAGAACATTAACAAATCTAATTTTCCACTAAACATTTTGGTGAGCCCGTGTCTTTGAACTTAAATTGCAACTTTCTAAGTGTTTGTCTACATATTTGGTGTGATTTCATTCATTCATATAGGCATTTACTTTATTGCATTGAGAAAATTTCAAAAAAAGTTAAAAATTTGGAAAAATACAAAAAAAATTGCATTGTTGGGCTTACTAAATTGTGTCAGTTCTTCCTAAATTTTCCTAATTCATGATTTTTGCATCAGAACTGATATAAACTATAGAAAAATTAAAAAATTCAAAATCTTACTTTGCATTTTCATCATTTAATTGCTAGGGTTTTGTGGAAATTTTATCAATTTTATAACCTAGTAATTCCAAAATCTAGGGTTTGTAGGCAAAATCTTTTATCAAATTTTTCTACTAATTTTAGAGGCTCATTCAAATTTTCATTTGGCTGTAGTCTTGCATTTTAGTGTGAATTTTCTTTTAAATTTAAATTTTTTGCATTGAAAATTTCAACAAAAACTAGCAATTTTGGTGCATTTTCATTAAATTTGCATGGAAATTTTACATGATTAAGCTTGAAAATCATTTTCAGATCTGATATTATTTAATTCATGTCATAAATTAGACTTAAAATAATTCAAATAGCTTTTTGTTCCAAAATTTTGAACCTAGGGCTTAAAAAATGATAATTTTCACTAAAATTGGCCTTTTCGACTCTCCAAACCTGCATTATAGGTGTGTTGTGAAAGATATTTTCACATTATTTTTCTGTTATCAGGGTAATAATTTTCTCCCCCTCATAAAAATCTTCACAACACCCTTTTAACGGGCTCTTGGAGTGAAAATTTGGCAAAAAACTATACATTTTGACAATTTTTGGCCCTAGCGTTTGACCTAGTTTGCACTCCAAGAGTTTTGTGATCAATTTTATGGATTTAGGTGACTAATATTGTTAATATTCTTTTCTTCCCCTCCTAAAAATCCTTACAACACCTTCTTTTCTAGGTCTTGGAGTTGAAAAACCATGAAAATTTGCATATTTCGCTATATTTTCACTAGGGTTTGACCTTAAATTGCACTAAAATCATGTTGTGTTGGGTATTTTGGCACCAAATGGCTGTTATTACTGATATTATTTTCTTCCCATCATCATTTTCCTCACAACACCCTTTGTTATGCTCTTTTGCATTGAATTTTGGTGAAAAAAGTGCCTATTTTGACATATTTTCACTATAATCGACTTGGCATTATCTTAAATTTGCATCAAGAGTGTTTTGAGAATGATAGTTTTCTATTTTGGACTGATATAATACATATAACTTTCTTCCCTTAACTAAAATCCTCATAACACCCTTTGGGTCATTCATTTGCATTAGAAAAAGTACCAAAAATCAAGCATTTTAGGCTATTTTTACATATAGTTTTGCACTTGTCTTTTGCATCAAATTTGAAAAGCTTTTAAAATATGAGTTTACATTGAAAAAAAGGCAATGGCACCTTCATTTCATTTTTCTATGCTATCTCTGCATGCATTTATCAAAGATCTTGATTTTGAAGAATTCCTAATCTTCATGAGTGAACATCCTTTGATATTAGAAGATTTAACCAAATTCATCTCTAGGAACACCCATGGGAAAGATGAGAGATAAAATCCCTCTTCCACCATAGAGAATGATGATGATGGTGATGATGTACCCTCCTCTCATCCCACTAATCTCCCTGGCCAAGATGTAGCATTAGTGGATGATAAAAGGTCTCTCACATTAAATCCTTTGGGGATGGATATTGGGTGCAATCAAGAGGAAAACAATGTTAATTCAATAATCATTAATGGCCTTCATAGCAATATTCCTAAAATGGTTGTTCGAGGGGCACTTAGTGCACCCTCTTGCTTAAAGCCGATGATTACAGTTCAAGGTGTTCAAAATGTGTTACAACAACCACACCACTATGTGATTGCTCACGTATACAACACTCGTAATAACAAGTAAAGTAACCAAGAACCATATATGCCTGTCTCTCTTCCATGTTCTCAACCTATGCTCCCTCAACCACCTTGTCTTACTCATAAAAGTGGTCAAGAGTATGATCTTGTCAAACAGCGTCGCGCTACTCCGGCTAAGATCTCTCTTTGGTATTTAATACAAACATCGCCTACATACCATGGAATGCTCCAAGAAGCTTTACAAAAGGTGATTATCCCACCTACTGCTAAACCTAATGATGTAGCAGTTATTTTGGATAGTATGCATGCGACAAAAATAGATATTCTCTTTCAACCGCAGGAATTACTGTCAGTTGAAGTTCAAAACCAATATGATCCACTTATGATCTCTGTCATAATAAATAAAACATTGGTAAAACGAGTTATGATTGACAATGGATTGGCTCTTAATGTTTGTAGCATTGACCTACTAGACAAAATTAAAGTTGACACTGTAGACACCCAAAATTGTCCCAATTTGTCCATGTCTTGCAACACCTAGTCAAAAACATTACGTAGACATCATGTAACATTTTTTCCTAATCCCACTCTTAATTCCACTAATCCATTAGCTAATTAATTAAATAAATTTTATTTACTTAATTAAATCCCATTTTAATCCCATCCTTATCCCACTTAGCCAATTAATTAAATAAATTTTATTTATTTAATTAATTTCACATTCATAATCCCACTTTCCAACTAATTAAATAAATTTTATTTATTTAATTAATTTCCCATTCATATCCTAGTCCTATCCTAATCATCTTCCCAATTAATTAATGAAATTTTATTTATTTAATTAATTTCCCTCACATATCCCAACTAATTCAAATATTTTATTTGAATTAAAATATTTGAATTAGGTCCTCACCTCTCACCACATTTCAACACTTGTCCATCTCTCAATTGACTCATGTGTGGTAGTACAACTTTTATTTAAAATCCTTCACATGTACAACTAATGGGACCTAATTTTAGTATTTGTGTACACCATCACATATAAACTTATTAAATAAAAGTATTTGTGTACACAATCACACATGAGACCTATTCTCCTCCCTCCACTTGTCACATGACTACAACTCCCTTGAAGAGTGGGAATAACTAACAATCCTAGCCATCGACATCAATCATTTAGCTTTTTGATCTCAACCATCCATTTGAACCAAGCCTTTCCTATAAATCAACCCCCTCATAAGCCATTTGTAAAGGAGGCATTGAGTTGGAGTATCCTTATACTGTTGAAATCACATTAGAGCCTTTGCATCTATCATTCATCTATCATCATCTTCCATCTATCATCTCAATCCTATGCAAATGTTATGTTACTGAATTGTGAGCAACCAACATATCAAATCAATCAAACAATTCATCTTGCATCTTTGAGGTATTGAATGATTTGGGTTTAGGTTATGCATTTCATTGTTTGATCATTTCCATTTGTAAATCTAAATTTTTTGATATACATTTTGGCACACCCAGTGGGACTCACGTCCTTGATTAACCTCCTTGTTTGAGTTGTTTTTGTGAAGTTTAGATCTCTTGGTGCGTCAACCTTTCTTTTTTGCAAGTTTTTGTAGCAAAAATTTGCATTTTTCTAACCCTAGTTTGTTAATATTTAGATAAAAATGTATGTATATGATCTCTTAGCTCAAATCTAACCTCCCCATTACGTCCGAGGGGCTGTTTCCATAAATTTTGAATACAAATTTGCCTAGATTCCATGAAAAATAGAGCATTTGGTGAAGAAAACAACAATCGGTCTGCAGAAATTCACCTCTGGTAATTCAGCTCACTTTTGATCAAAAACCAGTCGCCCTTGGTAAATCAGCTCGCTTTTGATCAAAAACTAATCGCTTTTGGTAAAATTCAGCTCGCTTTTGAACAACGGTATTTCACTTTTGGTAAAATTCAGCTTGCTTTTGATCAAAAATTGATTGCCTCTAGTAAACTTGGTCGCTTATGGTTAACATTTGCATTCTATCACCTGAAACTTTCTAGATCACTTTTGAGCTATTGCCCATCGCTTTTGGCATTTTCTGAGTCGCATATGAGCTATTACCTACCACTTCCATCAATTTCTACATCACTTCTAAGCAAGCAGTGATCACCTCTACCATTTTTCGCGTCGCTTTTAAGTTGAACATAATTGCTTTTAGATCTTTGAGTCGCTTCTTGCAAATTAGGGTTTTTCCATTTATACCTACTTTTCTGCAATTTGCGGTCGCTTTTGAGCTCTAATCATTCGCCTTTGGCTTTTACGCATCACTTTTAAGCTGTAGCCGCTCACATCTGGTCTTATCTAGGTCACATCTGAGCTATAATGAATCGCCTGCAAACAAATTCAAATTGCTTATAATCAACAGTTGGTCACTTCTGGTAATTGTAACTCACTTTGGTTGTTGTCATTGTGCATTTTGGTGTTTCTATCATAACTTTCACATACGGAGGCCAAATCGCGCAAACAAGGACTCATTGGAAAGTTGAGAGGATGAACTACGCAGTGGAGTAGGTTTTATCAAGGGCATCTAAGGAGCTAAAGTAGCATTGGAATTATCATCTACAGTAGATTTGGATAGCCAATTAACCAGGGGCAATTATTTCATCTCTTATCTTCCAATCTTGTTTGATCACACATTTGGACTTTGGGCATAAAATGAACAACTTATTTGCAATCACACCATGAAATTGGGCTAAAATGAACCATTATATTTCATCACATTTGGATTTGGGCTTTAAAATAAACAAGTGCTTGCATTGTCTTCCACCCATTGAATTTCTAAGGTTAATGAACCCAATGCGAGTGTGACCAAGTAAATGTGTATGCTCTCTCCTCGCATCCTAACACGAACTTGGAGATCAAAAACATTTACTTGTGTTGCTTTTTGTTTAGTCTTAGAGAGGCCTGCCTTGGTGGAAAAAGAGGTACTCACCCCAAGGGAATGACCTCAAGCGGTACTTTCATCCGGTCCACTATAAAAATTAGAGGATAAGACGAAAGCCAAGTCTAACCGATATTAGTGCTCACCATATAGTGCTAGCTCGAAAGGAGGTGTACCTTGTGTATATTAAACTCCTAGTAGGGTTAGTTAAAGTCTTAAGTGGCTTGCTAGATGCTCATGGGGTGCCGGTCCCCTGGATTTTCACTAGAACCTCCTTGTGATAGTGGCCTTGCCTTGACTAGGACTTGTTGAAGTGTCTTCATGTGCTTGCTTAACCATCATTACATTCTTCCAAACTAACAACTTGCTTATGTGTCTTGTGTGAGTGATTCATGTGTGTATATGCATAATCATTTGTTTGAATATTTCCACATTAAGCTCTAAACACCCAAACACATAAAGACAAGTCATCCTACACATTCTTCCAATAACATTCAAACCCAATCACTTTCATCCCAAACATAGCCTAGTCATCATCCAACCCTTCATAGCCAAGTCATTCAAACCATCCTAAACTTATCCTAGTCGCATCCCTATCCTAGCCAAATCACTTTCGCCACGTCATCAAAATCCCTAAATGAGTACTTGCTAAAAGGACTTAAGACAAACACTTGGGTGACAACATGTTTACACCAGAAGACCCCGAAATCAAATTCCAAAGATTCCTCCAAACTCTTTATCAAGGATTAGAACCCCTAAACCAAGACACCATTGAAACATTACAATTCTTCATCCAAGAAGCTCAACCCCACGCAAGCTAATCACCTCAACTGCAACACTTCGTAGCCCAAGTCCAACACCTTTTAGCCACTAGTCAAGCTTGACAAGTACATCAATCCTTAGCCACTCCATACCAACCTAATCCACCTCATAGCCACATGTCATATCCATCCACTTCCTATCAACTTAATCCACCTATCCACCAAGTCAATGCCACATCAACCTACGAACATCCACCTCAAGCTTATCCAATCCCTCATGCCACCATTCCAATGCACTACCAAGCCCATCCACAAGGAAATCAAGTGATATCACAAGCACAACATCCAAGTCCCAATGGCCCTTTGTACATAAACCAAGTGAGCACAAGTCAACCTTGCCAACAAGATCTTTTGTCTACATATCCTACCATTACACCTATCTACCAAGACTATCAATGGCCTCCCCAACAAGCACAAGTGAGCCCAAATCAACCTTTTCAACAAGAAGAATATGCAACTCCAAGTGGCCCTTTTTATATAAACCATGCGAGCCTAATACAACAAGACTTAATTACCTTTGACAAGGGAGATATCAATCTAGCCAATGCATCCTATGAGTGGCCTTCATCATCCAATCACCTGCCAACACATGAGCCTACTAGCCCTATCATAACACCACCATATGATCCTACCCCTAGTCCATTGGTCCACCAGCCTTCATCACGTTCATCCTCATGTTCTACCAATCTTCCACCACAAGATCCCTTGGACATAACCGTACAACAATTGGTTCAAGCAAATTTGATTGAGCTGCCACTGATAAAACCTTTTGAACCAATCTTTAAACGCCCTTGGTATAATGAAAACCATTATTGTGCATACCATAGGTATAAGGGCCATACAACAACCAATTGTGTCAAACTTAAGAGATTGATCACAAACCTCATAAATTGTGGTAAGATTATCCCTTCATCCAATCCAAATCCTAATCCACCCAATCCAGTTAGCCCCCAACCTAATCCCAGTCCTAAGCCTACAACATCATCCGCTATTATTTCTCATCCATTATATTGCCCATCCACTCATACCCTTGCGAAGGATGTGATCCATTGGCTACTAGCTAGGAATAAACTACCTCCATGTCAAACACCCATTCATGAGCCTACCAAAGACCTTCCAAAGGTCATGTCCAATCCTATAATCCCATCATGTGTTCCACCTATCCTTGAGCCTATCCAATAGCCCTCCAATACCATTCTTAGCCATTCAAGCCCATCATGTGACCTACAAGCCATCAAGCCTATTCAAGAGTCTCTTGTTATGAATCCAAGTCAAGAGTCATCATACCTTCATGTTGTTGACCAAGAGCCTTCCACTTCCATTCAAGCAACCCAAGAGGTATGTCAAAGGTTTAATCTTAAGCATGTGGAAACATTAAGCCCTAGTCCAACTCAAGATCAAAACACTTTCATGCAACCCATCCATAACATTTACATTCTTTATGATCAAGATGATACCTATGAAGAAGCTATCCATGAGCACATTGATCCTATCCATAATCTTATATCCATCCATGAGCGAGATATCCAAATTGCTCCTAGTCATCTGCCATCTAGCCCTATCCATAATGAGCAAACATCCACTTGTCATGATGAGACACTTGTCCCCCAAGTAAGCATAAAAGATCAAACAAATAACTTGGATCTTAGTGAACACAATGCTAATCAAGATCCTAATGATCCTCCTTCGACATCCACCATCAATTCCACTTCAAATCCACTATCATGTCCTAGTGGTCTTACCACCTTTGTCCATGAATGTTCTTCCTTAGGACAAAAATAACCTCTATCCACTTCACCTTCTCCATCCAATAATGAACTCAAGTCTAGTGTTCAAACCACACCTAGTCCCATTGTCCATCGTAGCCTCCAAAACATGAACTACTAAGGTAAAGGCCTAGGCCTTCATGAACAAGGTATTTTGGAGCCAAACCATGTCAAGATTCCTCCATGCTCATATGGCCTTGGATACACACCCCAAGGTAAACCCTCTAAAGATGTTGGTAATTCCTCCATCCCTCCTAAGTCCACCACTTTCCATCACAAACCACATCATATACCCAAAACATATGTAGCCATTCCCCCTTCATCAACCTACAAATGTCGAAAGCATGTGACCATACACCTCTCACCATCCACTTTACCTCCATTACTTCCAACTCCTAACATCCCATTATCCACTTTACCTCCACTCCTTCCAACTCCTAATATCCCTCCATCCACTTTGTGTCCATTGTTACCAACACCTAATTATCCCCCTATCAATAAGTACCCTTACATTCCTAATCATGACCAACAAATGCACACATTGCCTAAACATGAAGCTTCCACTCATTCCACCAACCCCACTTCCACCAAACCTATGGGATTCCAAAATAAACATTTGGATGCCTTTATCTATAAAGCCAAAAATCTAACTAAAACTCCTATGGACCCTCATGCCTTAGGGAATCAATGTGAAAAGTCTCTAAATCATCCATCTTCTAAGCAAAGTACATTCACAAAGCTATCCAAGCCCATACCTCCACAAGCAAAGCCCAAAAGCAAAATAGTTTGGGTTCCTAAGCAAATAGCTAGCAAGTCTAATGAGGCATCCTCATCCACATCTCAAGAATCCCAACAACCTAGATCCATCCAAAAGCCTACTTCCATCCAAAACTGCCATTCCCTTCAAAAATCCCACAAGAAAAGCAAAAGCACTAAAAATACTAAATCTACGTGGGTTCCTAAATCACTTTATCAACCATCCCCTAAGCAAACATCTTCATTGCTTCCTACACCGCCATCCCATCAAAAGCTTCAATGTTTAACACGGTGTGTGCAACCGTTGGTCATGATTCCTTTCCATTCCAAAACATTCCCACATACCTCCATCTCCCCAACCTTCATCCATTACCCTACATATCTTCCCCATCACCTTCCTATGGTCCATGCTTTTGCATAAGTCTTACATAAATCCACACCATAAGCTACTAGCCTACCCTACCATAATTCCACATCATAATCCACTATCCCCCATCCTTACACAAACCTTTCATCCTAATCCACTATCTACCTACTCCATCTCCCTTTCATGAAGTCCCTTACCAACATCTATGAGCACACATGACATGGGCTATGCAATGAAATTCATCTCTAGTGGAACTACCATGGTGAAAACCTAGCAAACAGGTGCCATGTGTAATTGTCATCCCATCTAAAAAAATCAACAAAAAAATAAAGAAAAAAAATAAAGTAAAGAGAAATCCCTTCGTCCAATGGTGAAAACCACCTTAGTGGGGCCTTGGATAAGTACCATGATGAAAACCTGGCAAACAGGCGTCATGTGTAGGTTGATCTTCTATGTCACTCACACTTGGGGGAACATGGTCTCATCCATCTTATCATTTTCAACTTATCATTTTCTATTATATCATGCTACATCCTACCATCCTTAGCCATTACATAAACATGCCTATCCTATTGAACCCATTTATCCATCCTTCCGCCTTTTGATTTTGATGAAGACATAGGGGCAAAATGTTGAAACATGTTTGGATATTTCTTGACATACCTTCTTTCCAAACCAAGTCCTATCCATTGACCATTTATCCATCCCATTTAAACCAATCCATCATGTCATCCTATCATCATAAGCGCCATGTAAAATCCAATCATGTCATCCCTTGGTCATGAACTTTGTCATGTAAAAATCCTATGCATTACCACCTAGAATGGGGCATGTTATTCCTATGCGACATAGTCTTTGGAGATCACATCCTAGCTCCATTATGAGGCATACATCCATCCACTATAGCCTATCCTTATTTCTATCTATCTATCTATCATGAGCTTTCCCTTTTATGGCCTATCCCTTTATCCACCCATTTATCATGAGCCTTCCATCCCATTTACTATCACCCATCCTTTTATCCATCCAATCTCATTCATCCATCCTTGCATCTAGACTTGGTTTTCCCTTGTCATTGGTATCAAGCATAAAGGCTACCTAAAGTGTAAATCCATTGGCATTTTTTAAAACATTTCAAAAAATACAAAAAATCAAAATATCCCAAAACAAAAAAATCAAAACATTTCAAAAACTCCAAAAAAATTAGAATATCCCCCAAAAAAATCAAAATATGTCAAAAAAATCCAAAAAATTAAATATCCAATGAAAAATCATCAGCATCAAAACCAAAGCACATCAAGCCAACCATCAAAACAAATCCAATCACTTCAGAAAATCAAAAGTAGCTCAATCCACCACATATCATCTCATCATCAACATTTCATCAATCAATCTCAATCCATAACCCAATCTTTTATCATCATCAATAAAACACAAATCAGAACTACATCTCATTTCCATCATTAAGTGCCTTAATCTCGTGGATACAGGGTATGTAGGTAGTCTGGAGTACGAAGGAAGTGCCCATATTCAAGCACAAGCAATAATCCTCTTTCTCCTCTCATCATTTCTTCTATCATCTATCTTCTACATCATCAATAAACAACTTCTTCTAATCAATCTATCATTGAATCAATCCATTTCCTTCAATTCACTCCAATTAATTTTCATCATCCTCAAATCATTCCAAACAATGATCCAAGTGCAAGTCAATCATTAATCCATACCAAGCAAGTTAATCAATCAAGCCAAGTTATCCAAACGCAATCCATGGTCTTAATCCTAGCGTTGTTGTAAGCCAAATCAATCAGCGAACCAACTCAGCAAACAAGCTTGTGTTGATCTAGGGATATAGCGTTCCCCACCATGACAACACTCTCAACTATCATCAATCAATCAATTTATGATTGGTTTACAGCTTGACAGGGGCAATACCTTGTTTGTTTTTGTATCATTTGTGCATGCTTGCTTGCTTGCTTGCTTGCTTGTGTGTTATCTTTTTATCTTGCATTTGTATCAAATCAGTTTCATTCCAGCTAATATTCATATCTTGTGTATGTTGGAATAGCTTTTTGCACTATCCTTTGCATCTAAGGTCATATCATACCTTTTGTGCATTAGGACTTTAATTCTCTAAGTTTACTTCCTCATACGTTAGACAAGGTTGTATTATACTGGGGCACGAGACACATCATCACCCTAGTTCCTTATACCTTGGTGCATAATGTCTAGTGCTATATCAAACATCATGGTTTCTCACATTCATTGCAACATAATGCATCTTCATTTCTTCTATCCATCCTCTTATCTTCTTGACCAATTCATTTCTTTTAGAGAGCATACCCGTGCTTATCTAACCCACATATCCTCTTGAGGGGGCATCATCATCCTATCATTCCATCATCATCTTATTCTTTCCATCCTCATTTTATCTTTTCATCATCATCCCATTGTATCCTATCCTTTTCCTCTATCCATACCTTAGCTTCTTTGAAATGATGTTACTCAACACAAATCTTATCATTTCGAACATCATCTCAAAGAGGGGCAAAATGTAGACACCCAAAATTGTCTCAATTTGTCCATGTCTTGCAACACCTAGTCAAAAACATTACTTAGACATCATGTAGCATTTTGTCCTAATCCCACTCTTAATTCCACTAATCCATTAGCCAATTAATTAAATAAATTTTATTTATTTAATTAAAATCCCATTTTAATCCCATCCTTATCCCATTTAGCCAATTAATTAAATAAATTTTATTTATTTAATTAATTTCGCATTCATAATCCCACTTTCCAATTAATTAAATAAATTTTATTTATTTAATTAATTTCCCATTCATATCCCAGTCCTATCCTAATCATCTTCCCAATTAATTAATGAAATTTTATTTATTTAATTAATTTCCCTCACATATCCCAACTAATTCAAATATTTTATTTGAATTAGGTCCTCACCTCTCACCACATTTCAACACTTGTCCATCTCTCAATTGACTCATGTGTGGTAGTACAACTTTTATTTAAAATCCTTCACATGTACAACTAATGGGACCTAATTTTAGTATTTGTGTACACCATCACATATAAATTTATTAAATAAAAGTATTTGTGTACATAATCACACATGAGACCTATTCTCCTCCCTCCACTTGTCACATGACTACAACTCCCTTGAAGAGTGGGAATAACTAATCAATTCTAGCCATCGACATCAATCATTTAGCTTTTTGATCTCAACCATCCATTTGAACCAAGCCTTTCCTATAAATCAACCCCCTCATAAGCTATTTGTAAAGGAGGCATTGAGTTGGAGTATCCTTATGCTATTGAAATCACATTAGAGCCTTTGCATCTATCATTCATCTATCATCATCTTCCATCTATCAATCTTCCATCTATGATCTCAATCCTATGCAAATGTTATGCTGCTGAATTGTGAGCAACCAACATATAAAATCAATCAAACAATTCATCTTGCATCTTTGAGGTATTCAATGATTTGGGTTTAGGTTATGCATTTCATTGTTTGATCATTTCCATTTGTAAATCCAAATTTTTTGATATACAGACACATCACAAATCATACCAAATGGCATTAGCATTCGTGGCTTTGATAATGTTGGACGACAATCTGTGGGCACTATAACTCTACCCATACAAGTAGGACCTGTGCTAGTGCCTACCCTGATTCATGTCATGCCTTGTTCTTTATCTTAAAACATGATTCTTGGTAGACCTTGGATTCATGCATTGGGGGCAGTTCCTTCCACCTTGCATCGTTCAATCAAATTTATATTCAAAGGTAAACTTCACACTATTCATGCCGATACTAAACCAGATAACTGTTTACACATTGAAAAGCAAAAAATAGTTTACAATCATTTACGAGTTGGTTCATCAATGCCTCTAGCCACGAATAATGTTGTGCAAAACTCTCAACCATTGAATGCACTTGTTGGTGATGATTGGGGTTCATTAGATTTTAATCCTTGCAGTACAAGGGAATATAAAATTAATAGCCTTGACAAATCAAAAATAGCATCAATCTCACCTAAGCACTCTTTTGAAGCATCTCAGAAATCTAAAGTCCCCTGGGTAGAAAATAAAAACAAAACTCTCACTTATACTACAAATTACGACACCTATGAGGCTACACCATCTTCTAAGAAAATGGCATCCCTTTATGGTCGAGGATTTAAAATCCTTTATAACAATTGTGAATATGAAGGTAAGGGATGTGGTGTAAATCAACAAGGGATCTAAATACCTATAGAATCCATTTCAACACATTACTCAAGCAGCATTGGATATAGTCCTTTTAAAGAAAAGAAGGCCTCTCGTCATCCTACACTTAATGTTAATTTAATAAGATCAAAACAACATGACAGATATTCTAGATATGCAGGTTCTTAACGATGATACCCTAACAAGTAAGTATCTCTAACCATTTATCTCTCTCATGATGTGCTTCCCCTGTGATGTGTTATATGTTGTTTAGGCCTCCTGGGATGACCTCGGATTCTCCCGTAAGGTTCAGGATACCAGGAGACCGCCTCTATTATGACCTTCTTCTATTTGTATCATCATTCTTCTAAATTGTCTCTCTCTGATTTCATTATTGTGTGTTGTGTCGTACGGACATAGCATCATGGTTGGTGACTTGGGGGCACCCTCCTACATGACTGTCCCTAAGACACTTGTTTTCTCCTCTCTTATTTATTATTTCCTTTCCTCTAGTGTTTCCATCTAGTGGGCGGATGACGACAAACATTTATACTAATGCGGACCTAGTGTCCCTTTCGAGAGCAATCAAAAAATGGACTATAGTTCCTAATATGATGATGGGGTTGTATATCTTATCTGACGCTTGGATAGTGGAAGCACTCATGCTTTCTGCGTAGTGAATTTGATGATGTTTCTGTCACATTTAGAAACCTTAACTATACTTCTACTCTGTGCACCTTTGTTTGCCTGTGAATCTAGCCTTGGTGATACTCGATTCAGAGAGCTTCATGATATAGCCCCTAGTTATCCTTGAACTTTGAATTCGTTGTATAACCTTGGCTCTTTGTGTGGTTAATCATATGCATTGATGTTGTTGTTTATCATTATCTTGTAGACACTAACATGTTTCTTGCAGGGATGTGTTTGTGGGAACATTTGGTGATCGTAAAGTACATGTCACCTTCGGGGGGCATGGGCTTTGTGAAAGTCGGTGTTCCCTTGTGTGTTTTCTTACTACCTTAACGTGCTTGATATCGATAACTAATTTGAACCACCTTAAGGTGGGGGCATATATAAGGTAAGCTGTCTATTGTAGATGTTAGCAATGTGATTGTCCTCAAGTGTAGGCTAATACGATGAGTCTTCCTGCATCCTGAGTTTGTTTGCAATCAATCTATCTATCTATTGCATATACCTCCTTTTCACCATAAGGCATCTCTATGATGCAGGTGGGGTTGTATACTTTTGAGCTCATACCTCCTTTTCACTGTAAGGCATCTCCGTAACATGGGTGGGGTGGTATGCCATGCTTCCTTTTCACTATAAGGCGTCTCCATGACGTAGGTGGGGTTACATTTTCAAAAGTCCTCTGTAGAGACGGGGAGCGGTTCTGTGACTAACTCAACCCTTAAGCGTGTCTTCAGCAATTGTTGTGGCGAAGCTCAATCATCGGTGTGTGCCTGTAATGTGCCTAAGATGGTGATGAGCCTAGAAATAGGGAACACACCATCGCTTGTCAACCATGTTTTCTCTGTATCTTCAAGTGTGTGTGTTTTGGCATGCTTGTTTTGTTTGGCGTGTTTGTTGCCCCATATGTGGTATGCATTTTGGGAGGTTTTGCGTGTCTTGTGTGTGTGTTGCCCCATATGCAAAGACCAGCACCATCGAGTAGTGTTTCCTGCATTTTGGGAGGTTTGTTTACTTTCTAGTACTTGCATTTGCATTTCATATATATGAGAAAAAGAAAAGAAAAGATATCATTTATGTCTTCCATACATTAATGTATCTTATATGCATTAACTGTCGGCTCCGTGTTCTGCATGACTGTAACTGTCTTCTCCGTGTTTTGCATGTTTGTTACTGTTTTCCAATGTGATTGGTGTGTCTTCTTCGTGCTTGGTGTGTTTGTTGTGTTTGTGACCTTACTTTAATGCATGTATGGGCCTCATGTTCATACATACATTAAAGTGGGGACTAAATGTAACGTCAAAAAATGTCCCCTTGGGGGCTTTTCCCTCATAAGGTTTAGCTCCTGGGTCTTTAGAGTGCATTGAGGACATTTTAGTTCATATTTTAGCATCCCGATGGAATGAGACCTAAGTCCCATGGCAAATAGGACCTAGGAGGACCCCTTAAGTTGTACCTTGCCCAAAATAGGGGGAGGACTTGGGTGCATGCGCCCTAGTCCTGCCCTATTTTGGGGCAGCCCCAATTTTTGGGTGTCGGTTAGTGACTATTATGAGGTCCCTTTGCCGACACGGTAAGTTTGAATTTCAAATATCTTGGCGGGAGTACTTGTAGATGCATATATAAGCATGTGTAAGCATTCATTTGTAAACTAGAGATTTCAAATAGATGATTACTAGCAAGCTATTGTGTTCTCAAGGTGATTCAAGGCTTCCTATTGTGTTGCAAGAGTAGACTTGTGTGTTTTGTGTGTTGATATTTACAGATTTGAGCATCAATTCCTTCATGGCATGAAGAGCATCTTCCTCCATGAAAGCTTCACTACAAGTTGACATAATATTGTGCTTTTATTATTGTTTCCTTTGGTTTTTGGCCTCTACCTCACAAAGGCATGCCCTCTTCATCTAACAATGGTGTTCTGAGACTTAAGTGTCCTCTGGGGTTTGACTGAGGCAAACCTCTATACACCACAACCCCCAAACCAAGTCTTGTGATTGCAGGTTACAGGTGTCGCATCTGGGAAAAGTAGAGTTGCAGGAAGGTTGGGAAGACATCAGGGATTCAAGATCTGAAGGAAAGTTGGACAAACGAGAACTTTTGGGACTAGGGCGCTCGCTCTAGTGTCTTCTGTAGACTAATTCTAGAAAATAGAAGTTATAGGGCTGATTAGTGTCCGAAGGAGGTCCAGATTCCCCGAAAAAGTAGGTACCTTGGACTTGGGTACCCACTCTAGTGTCCCCGACTGTTCCACTTCAGAACCCTAAAAATAGGTACTCTGTAATTCTGCATTTTACTCCCATCTGTAAGAGGTTTTTCCATAATTAATTAATTTGTTGTCGTATTTGCATAATTAGGGTTTTAATGGTCAATTGGACATAGGAGAAGGAAAATTGATAATTAATTCCCTAATCCAAGTTTCCTACATCTGAAAGTGACTCTAGGGTATGATAGTGCTTGCCATTCGACCCTAGATCCTTCAATGTATAGTGGAGAGGTAGACTTAAACATCTAAACACTAGAACATTAACAAATCCAATTTTCCACTAAACAGTCTTTATCTAAATGTTATGTGATAGGATCAAGGAGGATATAAGTTGAACTTGTTGTCATATGGCTATTTATTTACAACTCATGGGAAATCCCTTTGGTTTCAAGTGTTGTGTAGGCTCATTTTATTACCTAAAGAATATGGTGGATCATGCCCTATTTAATGGTGACATCTAGCCACTAGTTCCCTATGTATGGGCATGGTTTTTCTTGTTGGAAAGGTGTGTATGGGCATACAAGTGTGATGTAACTCCAATGGTTCATGTGCTTTCTATAGATGGGTCCATCTCTTCTCAAGGATGGTTTGTAAGCATCTAGGCATTTATTTGGGGCCTATTCTCTTGTCTAAATACATTCAATATGCCAAATGTGGTGCTTTCAAGGTTAAACTTTCTCTACTACAAGTCGTCCATGCCATTTATATTTCTCCTTACTACTTATGTGTTGGTTTCTTGGTGGGCTTACATTAATTGTTAATTATTTCTTGGGATTGAGCTACTTCCATCTATGGGATACCTACTATTGTTGTGAGTTATTGCTTGCTACATGGGCTATATGGACTGATTTAATACATAAGAACACTAATTTTTACCCCCTACAAACCTATTTTTTATTGTACATGACTTGTGCAATTGTTGGATGGTGCTATCCCTTGTCCAAGGTACTAATTTTTTATCCAAGGAGGATTATCCTCACTTTTCCAAGTGTAGACCTCTCTTTGCCAAGGTATATTGATCATGAAAATGGCTTTAATGTTGTTATATTCGTGAGATTTGACATATGTAATGTTGATATGACTAATTTCTTATGCCCAATGGTTGATTGTAACTCAAATGTTATATATGTAAGCTTGTTGCATATTATAAGAATTGGTCCTTGGGCCAATTTTATGGTTGTGAGTGTCTTAGGCTTTTCTATGGTATCAAATGATGAAGGTCAAGCTTTGTAAGGGTTGATAACATGTGTTATAAATTAGGGGAAGGTGATTCAAGTAAGGATTCATTTGCAAGTGTATGTCTCCTTGGCAAGTCATAATGTTTTAGGGGAGTCTTTGATCCTAGCTATTGATTCTCGCATGCCACACTTGTTGGCATGATTATAATAAGGTTAGATTCATGTATGACAACATCCAAATGCATTAAAAACTTCTTTGTAATGGTCTTATCTTATTGCATGCAATACATTATTGATTTGAGATGGATTATTGAAGTATGTTCATTGAAGTGTGGCATGATTATAATAAGGTTAGATTCATGTATGACAACATCCAAATGCATTAAAAACTTATTTGTAATGGTCTTATCTTATTGCATGCAATATATTATTGATTTGAGATGGATTATTGAAGTATGTTCATTTATATATTTCCTTAATCTTTCAGTTTGTATGTTTATGAAAGCTTGGTTCCATTATTGATTTGCACATGTATGTTCTCTTATTCCTTGTAAGCTTTGAATCAATTTCATAATAGAGTAGGAACCAATATGATTGGTGAGAGGTTTAACACATTTTATTAAACTTTCTCTTGTTATTGCAGGAGTAGATTAGGTTTCCCCATGCTATTATGATCTAGTGAGGCAACCCATGCCATACTTTATGCAGTCTCAAGTTTATATTTAAATCTTAGAGGATCATGATTGTGTGTCCCTTTCTTGTGTGTATGCATGGTCAAGTGGATTCACTTGTAGGGGTATAGAAGTGCTATCATCTTTTGTTTCACATACAATAATAAGTTATATCTTCTTATTGGAAGTCTTATAGGTCTATTTGTAGCCAATGCTGAAATGAATTTAGTGACAAATCTTGGGATTCATAGCACCATAGGTATAGATGTTAAGACTTTATGTCTAGTTGTCCATTTCTCTTTAATTATATTGTTATTAATACCATGGGGAACACCCCCTTAGATTGGAAAATGCCTAAAGATGAAGGTGAGTTTACCCACTCACAAGTATTGGCCCACTCATGCCACAGTTTGACCATAAGTTGAACACTTCATCCCGTGATGCCCTTCCTCGGACTTAGGTTTTATGTTTGTCTTTATGATTTGTGGAGATACATGTTTGAGATCCAAAACATTCTACAAATTACAATCTCTAAACTCCTTTAGGGTTACTACATCCACTCATCAAATGTATTGCAATAGGTTACAATATCTGCTCATCTTACCTGTTATGGGAGATTACATGTTGAATAACTAACTTTAATTTGGTGTATCTGTAGACACTTAAAATTGACTTGCTCTGCAAACCAATTTCCTGTACCTCTACACTAATTTATCCCTCCTATTAATTAAATAAATTCATTTTATTTAATTAAATTTATCCCTAACCATCTATCTAGCCCTTGTGATCAATTGATTCACTTAATTTATCACTAGACCTTACAACACTATCCTCATCAATTAAATAAATATTTCTAATATTTATTTAGCTGATTTGTCCATCTCCCTAATCCCTATTAATTAGATAAATCATTCTTATCTAATTAATCTATCCTACTGATCAATCTACCCTAGCCTACCTATCCCCTAGACCTAGGTTAATTAAGCTAAACACTTAATCAACCTTGCTTAGCCCATCCTTCCACACACCTTTGAATAAAAATCAATCTTTTATTCAAAGGGTCAAATCCCTCTTACACATGTAAGTGTACATCTTCGCATCTCCATAAAAAAGTGAATTTTTAATTCACACTCCCCCATGAGTTGAATTAAAAATTCACTTGTCATATCCACTCTTTCCAAAAATGAATCTTTAATTCATTTTTGTCCTCCACACCTTTCCCCATGTGAATTTAAAATTCACAAATATTGAGAGCCCTCCAATCCCATTGACCAAGCTTCAACCCTTGATCTCTCTCATCCACTCCCCTTGTGACACTTGTCACAAGGCTATGGCTTCAATCCTAACCCTAACTCTCATTCATTTCTAGCCCTTGATCTCAACTCTTGATCCTCACCCTCCATCCTCTTTTCAGAAAATCTATAAATGAGACCCTTCTCTAAGCAATTTATAAAGAACTTCTTCTTGCATCCAACCTCTACCAAAATCTCTCCAAAATCATTCCTCATCCCCATCTCAATCTCCATCTAAGTCCAAATCCTTCATCTATATTGTGTTGAGCAAGCATTGAGCAATCCACATTTCAGTCAAATTGGGTAAAATCTGAGGAGCTATCGGGTGCAACTCCTTCCCGTTATCTTGGATTTGTGGGTCATTGTGAAGGTATAATCATTTGTGTTTGCATTTGATTTATATTTCTACTTTCATTTTGATTTCATAGATCACATTGGCACGCGGGTCTTGGATCTAATCGTCAGTTTGTGAAGGTTTTGTTGTCAAAATCTTCATTTTCTAACCCTAGTTTTTGTGAAGTTTTGCAAGTTTTGGGGGTGACTTGTTGCAGGTTGCATCTTGGGCAGAAACTAACCTCACTGTTGTGATCAGAAGGTTGTTTCTAAGTTTTTTGATAGTAAATTTGACTATGTTCGGTGACTAAAATTTTTGAAAATTTTTTAGGGTACAGTCCGTACTGTACGGATCCGTACCGTACGGATCCGTGACCCCCCAACACTGATCTATGCATTGTTTGTTTACTATCATTGCTGGTTTTCTGTGTGAAAGTCATTTGTCTTGCAGGTTTAATGTTGGTGTTTGCAGGTTCTGGTTCAAACCATCGACCACCAACTACTAACCCCAAACCACCCAATTGCCGCCCGCAACACCTAAGTCGCAGTCATCTTTTCCCTCGCCACCACTATCATCCCTAAGCTATCGAAACCCTTATGCCTCCCAATTGACACCACGATGCCGACCAACTTCTCCTTCGCCACCATCAATACCCTGTTGCCTGAGTTGTAACCTCGTCGCCGCCTCTAAACGGTAGTCACCGCTACCTTCGGCCACCATACATCTGTTCTCTGCCTTTAAACTACCGCCCAGTCGACACCTCTAGTGCTGATTTCCTCCTGTCACCACCCACCAAGAACTCTCCCACTAAGTCGCCACCGCTCATGATCCGGTCACCACCACAGTTGACGACTTCAGCACCTCCCCTTCGCTGCTCTTTTTAGTCATCCACCATTCAACCGCTGCGCTGACACCATCTTCTTCCCGTCACCACCACTATGGCGTTCGTCGACTACCTTCTGCTAATACCACTACCCACTCATCATTCGACTGAGCAACACATAAACCCACCTCCACCATTGGACAACCGCTCCCCCGCCACCTGCTCAAACCCCCGTCGCTGCTCTTGTGTGGCCCTCTGCCCACTAAAAAAACCCTAACGCAAACAATGAAACAAAAAAAAACCCTAAACTGCTTGGTATCATCGGGCTTTAAGCCCTCTGTTTAAGTTTTAAAATCTTGGTCATAGCAGCGACCGCGAGGGATAGGGGTAGGGGCTATTAAAAGCCCCTCAATTTGTCTTTTTTTTCAAAAGGTTAAGCCTCTGGTCATATCAGCGACTAGTGGCCCCCTTTTTTCTTTAACCATCAGACTTAACTGATAAATCTAGATGCCAGCATGTGACCACGTTTCTTCAAACTGTCAGCAGTCAACTTAATTGCCAGGTGACCTCTTGTGCCTCCTACATACCAAAATAGGCATTTTTTTTCAAACTCACACAACTTTCAGATACAAAGTCAAAAATTTGCAAACAAGGACTTGCTAGAAAGATGACGAGGTGAACTACATAGTTGTGAAGGAATTTTCAGGTGACTATATTTTTTTGCAACATTTTTTATCAGTCAAAGTCAAAGATACTTTAAAACTTCAAATGCACATAACTTGAGCAAAATTTAGCCTTTTTCAGTGAATTGTTTTTTCAAATTGCATAGAATTTCCTTAAGAATCTGTTCATGCACTTCATTTTTCTGTATCAGTTCATTCTTCATCAAATTTTATCAGATTATCAATTTTCGCATAACAATCTCCTATGCTAGTCTACTTGCTTCATTTTTTATTTTGTGACTTGCAGGTGATCATTCGGGGCTGGAACAACATCAGGATCAGCAAATACAACAATTTGGATAGTGAAATAATCAGGTGCACTCATTCTATCTCTCATTTCATCATAATCTTGTTTGCATACACACTTCAATTTGGGATATAAAACGAATCATTGTTTGCAAACACACTTCAATTTGGGCTTCTAAAATGAACATTTGTCTTCAATCACATCTTGAAATTGGACTAAAAAGAACCATTGCTTGATGTGTCTTTCACACATTTCAAGTTATAAGGGCAATTAACCATTGCAAGTGTAAATCAAGTGCGCATGTGTATGCTCTCTCCTCGCACCGCAAGGTGACCTTGGAGATCAAAAACACTTCACTTGATTTGCTTTTGTTTACCCTTTCCTAGGAGGCCTGCTAGGGGATTTCATCACCCCTAGGGATGACCTCATTCGAGGCTGAATCGAAAGACACCCTCATTGAAATTAGAATCTTGTCACTCTTGGCTAAGCCCCAAAGAACTTTCTACCTTTGGGAAGTGAAGGTGAAGGGTGGATTACCCCCTTCTCCCGACTGTGTGACAGGATTTCACTTTTAAATCTTAGTCAACCTCGTATAAAAATTGCCCAAGACCTAATTGGCTATACCCTATTTCAAACTAGACATTAGGGCATGTTGATGTGTCTTCCACATGTGCTTGTTTATTCATCATCATATTCTTCAAATTCAAAATTCAAAATTGCTTATGTGTCTTGTGTGAGTGATTCATGATTGTACATGTGTGATCATTTCATTGAACATTGCCAAATCAAGCTAAACACTAAACACATAAGACAATTCTTTCAACACATTCAAATCCAATCACATTCATCCTAATCACTCATTTTTTTCCAATCATTCCTAATCACATCCAAGTCATCCTAAATCAATCCTAATCACATCCTTGTCACTCTACATCATCAAATCATCATCATTCTATCTAAATCATTATTCAAACAACATCATTCTAATCATTACATGTCATCATTATCTCCATTCTTGTCAAATCAACCTCAATCCCAATCATCCCTAAGCACATCCTAGTCACATCTCCATCCTTCATCCTCATCCTATCAACATCATCCTAATCATCCCTAAGCATTCCATATCAATCCATAATCTTCCAAATTCATAGTCCAAATCGAATCCAAAATCAACATCAATCCCAATCATTATCCAAATCCCCCAACATCATTATCAAACTCCAAATCCAAATCAACCCAATCAAAAATCAAGACCTTAATTGATCATCCAATCAAATCAACCGAATCAATTCTATTACTTAAGTGTCATTAGTCTACCTTAAGTATAGAGAATCATCCATCTTTTGAAGCAAATCAAATCATCCTAAGGTCTTGAAATTTGATTCCTAATATCACAATCATCCATTGTCCTCCATTTCATCTCATATCTCTCCTACAAAATGGATCCTTATGTAGAAATGCAACAATTACAAAGACTTAGAAAAATCTATGAGAACATGGATCCTAATGCTAAGGAGAAATGCAAAAATGACATTAGAGATATGCCCTTAGCACACCTCATCATTGGAGAATCCCAAGCCCCTACCCAACCTTCATCATATCAACAAACATCCTACACATCATCCCCATCCACATCATATCATTCTTCATTCTTTCAACCTTCATACCAACCTACATCTTACATATCCACACCATCAACCTCCCATCAACCTTCATCATATCAACCCTCATCATATCAACCTTCAACATCCTACATATCCACACCTTCAACCTCATACCAACTTCCATCATATCAATCTTTACCCTCATATCAATCTCCATCCCCTTACACATCCATGCCATTGTACCTATCTAACCAATCAATACCTCCAACTTATCCATCCCCCAACCGTTGTCATGCTTACTTTGATCAAGGGAACACCAATCTACCACACCTTATCTCCGAAATCCAAACCGTATAGCAACAACCATTTCCCCATACAAATCCCCCATTCTCTAATCCCCATCCTATCAACCTTAATCCATCACCCTACCTACCTTACAATCCATCAATCCCAACCCCCCCAACACAATGTTCCTCCAATCTTAATCCATCACCCTATGTATCTCCCAATCCACCAATCCCTATAACCCATACACCATCTAATCCGCCATCAAATCTTCCAAATCCTAACACCACGACATCCAACGAATCCTTGTGGGATTTCCTCCAAAGAACATCACCAAGCAAAGAAAAGGAATCCCCCAAATCCTCCACCCCTCCAACACCACCATTTAGTCCAACACCTATCCTTGAACCCATCCATGAACCATCACTACCTAATCCCATCACCCACCTATCCAATCCCAATCCTAATCCCACACCAACCACCATCATTATCCATCCATTATATTATTCATTAACCCATACACTCATAAAAGACACCATCCATTGGCTATTAGCAAGGAATCAAACACCCTCATGCAATCCACCATCCACCAAATCTCTTGAACAACCCCCTATCATAAGTCAAGAACCATCATGTAGCCATGTTCAAGAACCCATAAGTCAAGCACCTATCACATCTATCCAAGTCACTCCCACTTCTATTCAAGCACACGAGCTATGTCAAGAATCAAATCCAAAGCATGTTGAAACATCAACCCCTTCTCCTAATCAAGATCTAACCATCCCATCTAATACCATCCCCAATCCTCTCCCATCTATTGATCAACTTATTGATCTCACACCATCTTCTACCACCCCTTTACCATCCCCCATGAATCCTTCACCTCCATCTACCAATCCCATCCTGAATCCATCCTCCTATTCACTTAGACAAAGCACTTTCATCCATGGTAAACCCCTTGTAGGAGGTGAACAACTTCCATCCACCACCTATCCTTCTCCAACAAATAATGGACTCGCGTCTTGTTTCCAAAGCAACAAACATCCCATTGCATGTTGTATGCTCCAACATATGAACTATCAAGGAAAAGGCTTAGGCCTTCATGAACAAGGCATCTTGGAGGGCATCCACACCACATTCCATCCATCCTCACATGGCCTTGGCTATACACCCCAAGAAAAACAATCTAAACATATTGCTACCATCCACCCACCTTCCAAAACCCATTCATCCAATCCCAAACATGGTGCATCTCATCGCACTCCAAAAACATGTCACCATCCCCCCTCCATCATCCTATCATTTGCAAAAGCATGTGACCATTCATCTTCCTCCATCAAATTTACCTCCACTACTTCCAACTCCAAATATTCCTATCAAATCCACTCTACCTCCTATCCTACCAACACCAAACATCCCTATCCACAAATCCTCTAATCCTCCCATCCTACCAACTCCTAATATACCCATCATCAAATCCCCTCATCCATTTATCTATAAATCCACTTTTTACCCCTCCACCCATAAATCCCCTAAAATTCCCAATCAAGACCAACAAAAGCACACATCTTTCAAACATGAAGCTTCCCCCAAATCCATGGGACTCAAAAATTTGAATGCCTTGACTCATAAAGCACAAAAGCCTAAAGATGTTATCCCTTCCAAGCAAAATCAAAAATCCAAAAGGCTATCAAAGCCCACACCATCACAAGAAAAAGCAAAAACAAAAATGGTGTGGGTCCCTAAACAAAAAGCACCAAACTCTAATGAGGCATCCACATCTAAATCCACTCCAAACTCCCAAACATCTCGCTCCCCATCTAAAAATCCCCCAAATCCTAAGTCTATTTGGGTCCCTAAAACCCCAAATCGACCATCCAAAATCCCCCATCATGATCCCCATTACTCCCAACTCCACATCCAAAGTACAAGCTTCCAAATACATCACTGTGTGTGCAGCCGTTGGTCTTGGTTCCCCTCCACCACTTGACATTCCCACATACCCCCATTTCTCCATTTTTCATCCACTATCCTACATATCTTCCCCATCACATTCCTATGGTCCATGTTATTGCTTAATCCACATAATCCATTATCCACCATCCATTCCATCTTCTCCTATCTACCAACAATCCATGCAATCATAATCCATAATTCTATCCAACATGGGACCATCTTCGCCTTGCTATGGAAACAGACGCTAGAGTCCCCATTCCATCAAAAAAGCAAAAAAATTAAAAAATTAAAAATCAAGAAAATAGTAAAGAGAAAAATCCGTCCAATGGTGAAAACCACTCCTTGTGGTGCCTTGGGCAAGTACCTTGATGAAAACCCCTTGTGGGCATCATGTGTAATCCCTTCTCCATCCATTTGTTATCCCTACACTTGGGGGAAAAACCATCTAATCATCCACATCCATAACATCTTTTTACATATCCTATCCATGTATCCTTATCCTATCATATTCCTATCCACTACCCCCTATTTATCCTATCATTTCCCATCCATCCTATCCATTATATCTTACTTTTACCATCTCCCACCTTAGATCTTGATAAAGACAAGGGGCAAAATATCAACAACATGCTTTGGAGACCTCTTGGCATATGTCCTTTCCAAGTACATCCTCCATCCATCTACTACAAAGTCCATCCATTCAAACATGAGCCCATCATGCAAAATTCTAAGCATTGGGGAATATGATTCCTTGCAACCTAGCCCTTGGAAAAAATCCTAAAACCCCCCATCCATATATCATGCATACCTATCCCATCCCTCATCCCTATCTTCCATCTATCTAACATGCATCCCTATTGCTTGTCCATTCATCTACCACAAATCTCCTATCCATTATCCTTTCATCGCCAATCCCCCTATCCAACCCCATCACCTTCACCTCTAGACTTGGTGTTCCCTTGTCATTGGTATCTAGCGCAAAGGCTATCCAAACGAAATCCAATGCAACCATCATAATAAATCATGCCCTTTCCAAAAACTCAAAAAATCAAAAAACAATACAAAAAATTAAAAAAAATCTAAAAACAATACAAAAAATCCAAAAATCCAAAAACAATACAAAATTAGAAAATCCCAAAACAATAGAAAACTCAAAAATCCAAAAAAAATCAAAAAAATCCATAAAATCCCAAAATATCCATCACAAAATCAACATCATTCCATCATTCATCTCATCATCTTCCAACATCATTACACCTATCTTCAACCATCCCACATCATCAACACAAATCAGAACTACATATCATCATCACCCACATCTTAATGTGCCTTGATCCCATGGATACAGGGTATGTAGGCAGTCTAGAATATGGACATTTCTAATAATTAGGTACATAAGATGCACCCATCCAACCCGCTGAGCTTACACTAGATCCAAGCATCGCATCACCTATCAAAGCATCGTCCCTTAATCAAAATCATCAACTATCAAATCAGCATCAACCACAACTTGTCACCATCATATCTTGAGCCAATCTTACAACATCAACTAAGCATGATCCAATCATCAATTGATTCCTGCCTTAGGATATATCATTCCTACGATAGGCAGAATCTATCCAATCATCATCCATCTTGGCAAGAGATACAATGGCTACTTATTTGGTTTGTTGGTCTTTTCATTTTTTATTTTTATCTTTTGTCCTCTTCGAAGATCACATCAAAGCTACCTTGATCTCACTATATCATGGTATGTGGCGAAAACATCTAGAATGGGGCATAGTCATTGCTTTTTTATGTTGTGCTTGTGGGTTGGTTTCATTACTCCAAGCTAGTATTCATATCTTGTTGATCATAGGGTTGGTTCTAGCATATTGATTTCCTTGTGCATCTAAGGTTCATCATACCTTTTGTGTACTAAGGACTTATGCTATGAGTCCCCTTCCCTCATCTGGACAAGGTTGTACTATCTTGGGCATGCATGAGATCATCCCTTTATCTACATGTCTAGTCCATGCAAATGTTGGATAAACATCATCACCCTGGTCTTCTATACCTTGGTGAAAATATCCACTTTGCTATATCAAACCTAGGATTGCTCTAAATCATTTTTCAGCATAATGATCATCCACCAATCAATCTCTCACCATCATCATTCTTTCATCATTCTTATCCTCCAACCAATTCAACCAATCTGTTCCATCCATTTCCAGAGCACAACCATGTTCTTGCAACCCGCCTATCCTCTTGAGGGGGCATCACCCTTACCAGTTATCCGCAAACCTTACCCTATTCTTCTAAGCCAAAATCTTTTTTCTATTCAATCCAACTCTATGTTTGAACTTCTTTGAAATGATGTTACTTAGCCGCAACACCATCTCAAAGAGGGGCAAATGTAGACACCTAAAATTGACTTGCTCTACAAACCAATTTCTCATACCTCTACACTAATTTATCCCTCCTATTAATTATATAAATTCATTTTATTTAAATTTATCCCTAACCATCTGTCTATCCCTTGTGATCAATTGATTCACTTAATTTATCACTAGACCTTACAACACTATCCTCATCAATTAAATAAATATTTCTAATATTTATTTAGCTGATTTGTCCATCTCCCTAATCCCTATTAATTAGATAAATCATTCTTATCTAATTAATCTATCCTACTGATCAATCTACCCTAACCTACCTATCCCCTAGACCTAGGTTAATTAAGCTAAACACTTAATCAACCTTGCTTAGCCCATCCTTCCACACACCTTTGAATAAAAATCAATCTTTTATTCAAAGGGTCAAATCCCTCTTACACATGTAAGTGTACATCTTCACATCTCCACAAAAAAGTGAATTTTTAATTCACACTCCCCCATGAGTTAAATTAAAAATTCACTTGTCATATCCACTCTTCCCAAAAATGAATCTTTAATTCATTTTTGTCCTCCACACCTTTCCCCATGTGAATTTAAAATTCACAAATATTGAGAGCCCTCCAATCCCATTGACCAAGCTTCAACCCTTGATCTCTCTCATCCACTCCCCTTGTGACACTTGTCACAAGGCTATGGCTTCAATCCTAACCCTAACTCTCATTCATTTCTAGCCCTTGATCTCAACTCTTGATCCTCACCCTCCATCCTCTTTTTAGAAAATCTATAAATGAGACCCTTCTCTAAGCCATTTAGAAAGAACTTCTTCTTGCATCCAACCTCTGCCAAAATCTTTCCAAAATCATTCCTCATCCCCATCTCAATCTCCATCTAAGTCCAAATCCTTCATCTACATTGTGTTGAGCAAGCATTGAGCAATCCACATTTCAATCAAATTGGGTTAAATCTGAGGAGCTATCGGGTGCAACTCCTTCCCGCTATCTTGGATTTGTGGGTCATTGTGAAGGTATAATCGTTTGTGTTTGCATTTGATTTATATTTCTACTTTCATTTTGATTTCATAGATCACAGTATCCATTGGAGCTTTGAGCATCATGGATTCATAATAATATTAGACAAACTTTTATGGTACAATGTCCTAAGTCTAAATTGATCTAGTATAATGCCCTATCATTTTATGTCTTATATGCAAAGAAATCATTGTCAATACAACTTATATTTGATGAACTATTCTACCATGATGGTTGTTACATTAAAGCCTTTCTAGTACCTAAATTTAAAAATAAAATTATACAAAGATATTTTGCTTAAAATTAAACTATCAATATTCATTCCTTCATTCCATTTGTTACAAATATTCCAACAACAAAATCACATATTTTAGTACAAAGCATTTTTTTATTTACATAAACTAAAAAATGTACAAGGCATGCCAAGTGGTATTAAATTGGTAGTTATAAAGGACTTACAATTTTTTTAGATATATAGGGAATGTTAAGTGGTATGAAATTTATGAGTTGGATTGGTTGAATAAGGCATGACAATTTCTACCACATATATTTGATTGGTATAAAATATAAATTTATATTCTTTTTTATGACAAATTTTTGTACAACCAAAATTTGTGAGTTACCAAGAAAGTTCATCCTAAGAATGGCCTATTGGCCAAGGTCAACCTAAATGTGACTTGTGTATAGTTAGATCCCATGTTAAAATTTTATGGGGATTTTTATTCGTACTCCCAACTTTACCTTTTGTGATGGCCTAATATTAATATTTATTTGGTCATCATTTGAGTTTCTTTGGAATGGGTCTAAAAAATAGTGTGGTTGTTGATTAAAAACTAAACACGTTATCCTTGTGTACTTATGAAGAATCAAATGTTCAACCATGTTTTATAATTCCTATATTCATCTATAAACTCTAATGTTGAGGCTTTACTCTAAGATATTCTTCTAAATTGTCATTATCTTCTCAACTATAGGTAATTCTAATGGAAAACAAAAAGATCATGTACCAACTAGAGTAAATTAAATTACAAATCAATCAACTCCAAGTCAATCAACACTTTGTAAGTAAACAAATTATGTACACTATGTCATGAAGTCTATATAGTTATTGTGAACAACTTGTAAATGTTACATCATTGTCACTATTGTAAATATATTTTGTATTTAATGCTTGCATAGTCCTTATCTACGTCTTGGTTCCACACAACCTTAGTGGTTGATTATTTTATTGTAATTCAATATTGTTCAATGCAAAAAATTGATTATCATAATTTCAAAGGATACATCCTTAAGTAAATGTAAGATGAGCTCCTCCAACAAGTACCAAGTAATTTGACCATCCCCATTAACACACTCTTAGTCTTAGGCATGTAGCCAACTTGAAATCTAGCATGTGTGCAACTTCCTTACATCCCCCACTTGCAACATCTCCTCCATAATACACTGACGACCAAAGGATTCACACAACTTTCTCAATAGTTGATTTAGACACAAAAAATATTCTTAGAGATCGTAGGGATGGTCATGGCATGGTTGGCCATGGTTTCTCTTCCTTCCATGCATCTACATGACATGTCAAGAAGAAATAACATCCTCTCACAAGTGATCCTTCTCTCTAACATCTTCTTAGGAAGTGATTTGATCAACACAGGAACTGCCTCTACCTTAATTGATTTCACTAGTTGCATCTGTTGACCAATATTCCATATGCATGACCATCCACCTAGGTTAGAGTACTATTAATATTTATCAAATATTTTATTGCAATAATTTAAATGAAAGATGAAACACAAGTGACATGATATATATTTATGTGTGTTCACCTTAAACAACATAACAAAATAGAAAACAAAAGAACCATTCATATAGGGCAATAACTTCAATAGTTACAAAGAGAATTAAGATAACCTATAAGTAGCAAGTTATATGTTTTCAAATTTAAATTAAAAATGAAAAATGTACTGCAAAGTTGAAGTTAGTTTAAATGCAATTCTAATTTGACGCCCAATATAAAATTTTCATTTGGATTCCATGCACTTTTCTTACAATTAAAATATTTGATGATATTCATTATAAATATGGAGAAGAACAGTTCTGACAATATAATAAGACATATATAAAATTGCATGGCTGAAAAGGTAAAAATAGAAATAAAATATAGAAGAATCTATAATCTTGATTATTTAAAGTGTAAAACCAATATATACTTTTAAACACAATACAAATTGTTCACTATATTCTTCAACCAAGAAGTCCATAAAAAGCTCTATGTTAACAATATTAATAATATATGCATTTTCCTGTAACTATTCACAACCAAAATTTATTATATATTAATTAATAATAATATTCTCCTTTCTTATAACTATTGACAAGTATTATCAACCAAAAATGTCGATGGTCTAGACTTGATTGATTTTTTAGGTGCCTTGGGTATTATCACTATCATCGCTTTGTTGTCCATCCTATCATTGATATTCTCCAACTTGGCATTCACTAGAAACCAGAAATGGCTAAGAAATCTCTCCTATTGCCTTTCCACATGGTGATATTTTTCATTTTGTCCTCCTCTTCTTTTGAATGCTACTCACATATTTTCAACACTTGTGTGTCTTCCACTTACAAAAGATATGCATTGAAGTTTTTTGTTAACAAAAAATTACTATGCACAAAAGCTTGATTTAAAATAAAATATATAAGAAATCAACACAAAAAGATTAAAACTAATCAATCTAAAAAGGATTACTAAACCTAAAATTTCACAAACAATTGTGAATAATGTGGTGCAGTCGTTAGACTTAGTAGTGCAAATACACACATCTAATAAAACCCTATCTATTTATGACAAGTCTTGGTGTAGTCCAATCACTCCATCAATTATGCCAAGTGACTCAAGAAGTAAACAAATATAACAAAAATAATATGATCACCACTTTGGCATTAAGTAGATTGTTGCAATTGTCTTATTTAGCAATGCAAAGAACCACACCAGTGCACCTACAGTTACCAAAAATATTGTATAGCACAAAATATTATTTGAATTCTAATATGATTAGTCATTATGTAAGTTACAATAGTTATGTACTACAAAATTTATTAACAAAGATACAAAAATAATAATTATTACATTTTAAGTAAAAAGTCATTACATGCAAAGCTCCCTTCCCTTACCTTTAGTTAAATGAGAAATCTAATGTGCTTGAGTTATAGGTTTTGGAGTATGTGGAGGTGGTCTTGGCTCTACATATGGATTTAGTTGTGAAAGACCTTTAACTCTATAGAAACCCCCTCAACAAATGTAAAATAAATACAAACATGTATTGACAAGCTATATCAAGCATGTTTCCTCTTAAGCAATTTTCATAAGTACTATGAAATATCAAAGTGAACACAAATTTCAAATTTGAGTTGGCTTCAGAATCACCAAAAACTAGAGTTCATGCCGATCCAACCTTTAGAGTAGAAGCCAAATCTAATGTATGGTTGGCACCAACAAATACATCCAAAACCATGCATGCCTAAATGGTTAGCCTCCATTATATTCCAAGATAAAAATGCTTGTTGATTAATTCAACCTCTAACGTGTAATTAGAATTACATTTAATCACAAACAAAAAATCAATTCTACTAGTGATACAGGTTTGTAGAATATACTCAAATGTTCAAGATTCAAACCTAGAATAACTAAAAATCCAAAAGGGAGCAAAGGAGCTGTTGGCAAGAGACACTACTCTAGTATGGACTTGTATGTTGTCAATGATGGAAAAAAGGCTCAAAGATCCTATCACCATGACAGGAAGAGATATCTTCGGAAGAACATATTAGATTCCAGGTCCGGTTGATAGAAAATGGCTAAGTATGGAAAGTATGCAGAGTAGAGGACAGTAAGCTAGACAGTATGCCTCCACAAATGATGATCTAGTAATGTGGTTCAAGTGTGATGTTCTCAATTGTTTGATAGTGTTATGCCTCAGAGATTATGTCCTGACTTCCTCTAGAAGTCATCTTGGAGAAATGTCTAAGTCCGGGTAAGCAAAAGGTATAGCAGGAACAGTGAACAAGGCATAGTGCATTGGTCCGCATTCCTCCGCAAATAAGTATTTTGTGATGTGGTGTTGAGGTGTTGTAAACACAGATATGGAGTGTCATATTCCAGAGTTAGGAGATCTAAAGTCCACCAAAAGGTTAGCTACAAGCTATTATGTATCGGCATAGTGTTTGATAGAGTGTGACAGAGACAAAGTCTGAGTTCTGATGGTCCACATTTCTCCACAAGATGATATCATGCCTTGCAGTTCTAAGGGTAAGATTGGAAATGTGTAAAGAGTCCTCGATATTGTTTGGAAGGTGTTTTGAGATCCTTAGTAAAAGTTGTAAGTCAGCAGATGAAGTTGTTAAGCATGCTCTTGAGGAACAGGCCGACTGGTGAGATAAATCATGATGTGGAGAAAGGATAGTGTGTGAAAGATCTATGTAAGTAATTGAATGATTAGAGATGACCTATATGAACACGTTTGGGAGAAGATTTGGGTCCATACGACACATAGTGCATTGGATTGAGTGATAAGGTACATCTTTCTATGTACATGTTTCACTTCTTGGATGACAACCTGATTATGGATTAAATCATGATGCGGATATATATAAGAGTGATGATCTTTGGTTGAGTGGTGTGTGAGTGTAGTGTGTGTGGGTGATGCGAGCATGTGAATAGAAGAGTAGAGTTAGAAGAGAAGCAGCGATGAAGACTTGGGATTCAGAATTCAGTTGCTAAATGATTGCACCCTAGCATAGTGGCAGATGCTTAAGCAGTATTCAGTTATCATGTGTGATCTGATTGGAAGGAATTTTTTGTCATCAAGGCAGTAAGCCGGCAGTGAGCCTTCAATAGGGTTTAACAGCCCTCATTGTAGTCTTGCTAGGTTTAGGGTTGAGGAAGTGATCCCACTAAATCTAGTTGTACTTCATGGCAGTAAGCCAGCATGTTCTAGGCCCGTGGAGTGACCAAGCCTGAACATCATTTTTGTAAAGATTGCAATATATATATATGAGAGCTAATCCTCTTCATGGTTTTTCCCTCTTTGGGTTTTCCACGTAAAATCTTGGAGTTGTGTGTCATACTTTTGTGGATGATGTTCAGTTGTATATTTTTCTTCTATTGGATTATTCTTTTGAAATGGTTAAAAGTAAAAGTACAAGAAAAGATTTATAGAACACTAATTCACCCCCCCTCTCAGTGTTCCCGACAATCAACAATTGGTATCAGAGCAAGGTTCCTTGGAAAAGTTTAACAGCTTAAGGAAGATCTGGGATAGTATGATCATGGCAAAAAGAAGGTATGGAAATTATAAGAGATACAACCAACTAGAAGCAGCTCTTATGGATCTTGAAAATTCTGAAGTAGAGGTCAAAGATCTGAAGGAAAATCTGAAACAAGCTAATGAATGCATCTTAAAGCTAAAAGAGCAAATCAAGAAATTCAAAGATAAATACAAAGAAGTTAGTAACCAATTGTTATAGCAAATGAAGCCCTAAATGATTTGGAAGTAGAAGTTATAGAAAGAACAAGAGCAGAAGATGATCTAAATTTGATTGTGAAGAACAGATCAGAAGATTGTGCTAAAATTGAAAAAGAAATTATAAGTTTAAAAATAAATATGGAAAAGGCCAGAAGTTTTGAAGAAAAATTCAAGATAAGTAGTGCAAAGCTTGATGAAATGATTGCTAGCCAGAGGAATGATGATGACAAACATGGCTTAGGATTTGAGAAAGGATAAAGCTCAAAGTCTGGTCAAATGAGGACAGAGTCAAGGGAAAACAAAGGATACCAATTCAGAAATCAAAGAAGAAGACCTAGAAGACCTCTGGTCAGACAACCGAATGCTCAAAGGTACCCATCTTTCAATGGTTATTGTAATTCATGCAATAATTTTGGTCATAAGGCTACTCAGTGTAGGAGTAGAATAAATCAAAAGATTCCATCATTTTCTAGTCAGTGTTTCAACTGCAAGAAAATTAGTCATAGAGCAAATGAATGTAGAAATCAGATCAGGAAAAGTTTCAACAATGGGAGGAATGAACAATCATTCAAAGGCTTCACTTGCAATAGAATTTTTCATAGAGTTGTTGTATGTAGAAGTAAAGTGAGTCAGAATTCTATTAGGTGCAATGCATGCTATAAAATGGGACACAGATCAAATGAATGCAGAAGGTTGATAAGAACTAATTTTCAAAATATTAGGAACAGTCAATCATTCAATGGAAAGTGTTTTGCATGCAATAGATTTGGACACATGGCTAATCAATACAGATCAAATTCAATTAATGGAAGGATTCAAGGTCAAAAGAATGTGGTATGTTTCAATTGCAACAAATCTGGACATATTGCAAGGTTTTGTAGAAATAGGAATGTGAAGAGAAATCGTTATTCTGAAGAAAGGAAAACATAGCAAAGAAATGATAAGGGAAAAGAGAAAGTTAATCCAATTGAAACCAAGAAAGAAATGAACAAGGTATGGATCAAGAAAGAAGTAATTGAGGTCAGGGATCAATCCGCACCAGTATCTGGTGTAGATACTTCCTCCAAGAAGTAAATTAAGAGCTCTGACTCAAGGGGAGCAGTGTGGCAAATCCAAATCCCCCAGCTAGAAAGTGGATGCCAAAATTTGCCATGAAGGCGTATGATGAAATTTGATGCGACACAGCTCTTAGAAGGAAGAACCGGAAGAAAAAGAGTTAACGCGGCATATTACGGAGCAATCCTAATCGACCATGTTCTACAGTGAGGGGTTTTCAATAGCCTTTTGGGATGAGCATTTAATGGCAACTAAGTCAATCGTGTAGAGGTTAAAAAGGAACTTGTTTTCACTTTGCATTTGGCACAACAGTGTATCAATTTGCTCTGCGAACTACAGGATTCTTCAACCTACACCGTGGAAATTCTTCTTTTTGACTAAGGATAAATGATTCTATTTTGTCATGCTCACATATAGAAGCCCTTGGAAGGTTGTATTTGTAGTAGTTGTAAATCAAGCAAGGACTATGGCAGTTTTTGAGAATTCGCTGCTGGAGGCAGCTGGTCAAACTAACGCCCATGATGGAAAGCATAAGGAATTGAGCTCCAACAAAGAGCAAGAAATCTAATTATTTTTTAGATGATGGCAGTAATTCCAATTTTGATAATGGGAATGATTCTAATGATAGAAAGACATCTGGGACAAGGACACCTTTGAAGAAGAGATTTGATTCTAGTGAAAAAGATAATGCTGATGTAGGCCAGAGAGATTATTCATACAATGATGGATTATCATTTGGGAGTGATTTGTACAAAGATGATGAAGATAGGGAACAACTTTGAAAGATGTCTAAACTAGATAGGGAGATGTTTTTGGTAGAGAGAGCAGAGGCAAGAGATAAATTTTTGGTGCGGAAGAGGGCTGAAGCTTGACAAAATGACACTAGGAATCAGAGGGAAAAGACATAGGGCCACCATCTTCACAGATGTGCTCTTCTGTGAAATTTACCAAGACAATGAAAGAAAATGTCTTAAAAGAGTTAGTTGCAAGGAGACAGAAGGCACAGGATTTAGACGTGCAGAGAAAGCGAAGGGACTCTGCTGGGTCATCTAGAGGACAGGATTCTTCACCTGGCAGATGAAAAGTTTCATGATAGTTCTAGTGTTAGTCCATCATCCTCTAGTAACAGGGATCAGAAGTCTAAGCAGTCGTGGAGATCCAAATGACAGAAATGAAGAAGGCAAAAATTCTGATGCTCCTTCTTTTGAATATATTAAGAGTATAGAAATCTAAAGATCAAAGCTTGCCAAGAGGTTCATGGAGTCATTCTTTGAAAAGATCATTTTGGGTTGTTTTGTGAGAATTAGGATTGGTATTTACCGTCTTTGCATGGTCAGAAATGTAAACACAACCAATGTTGGCAAACATTACAAATTTGGGAGTAGCATTATCCACAAGCACTTGGATTGTGCTTGAGGTAGTGATGATAGTGCATCTATATGGTAGATGGAGAGGGTGTCTAATTCACCGTCTCTTGAGAAAGAGTTAAAGGAATGAGAACAGGAAGTAGAGCACACTAAGGGCCAAATTATTGGTAGAGCTGATGTGGAAGTGAAGAAAAATGCACTGAAGGAAATAAATAATTTTGTCTATTCTGCAAAAATTGTAAAGCAGATGTTGTAGGAGAAGAAGATGACTTCTGCAAGGTCATCAAATCTGGCTAATGAGAGGGATAGGCTGAGGAAGGAGATGAAGCTTGCAAACATGATTATTTAGAAGTAGACAGGATCAAAACAAGGTTGAAAGAATTAGAAGTCCTTTCACTTCAGAGAAGAGGCAAGGATGCAAAAGTCATAATGTGTGCATAGATGAATAAGAAAAACAAATTGAAAATTTTAAGAATGCTTCAATGATCAAGCCTTCCAACTTTAATCTCAAAGCAGGTGAGAATGGGTATGATCATTTCTCTAGTCACTGGACTAGATCTCAAAATTATTATAGTGTAAAGAGTGGTGCTACAGAAGCAAACATAGAGGTGATATAGGCAGAACTGAAACAGATCTATCTCCTGAGTATCAAGCTGAGGATGTAGAAATTATGGAACAATTAAAGAGTCCTACATTGGAACAAAATATGGATGTAAATCCTCTAGAACGAAGTTGAGAAGGAAGATCTATGAGAGCAAGAGACACTGCAGACGTCTTAGTTGATGCTGGAAGGGAAGAAGTTGCAGATAAAGCCATGAAATCACTTGCACTAATTGACACACCATAAGATGTACTAAGGGTAGAAAAGATAGTTTTTCTAATGGCCACGTCCATATCCTAGAAAGTGCAAGGAACAAATGGAATGGAGAAATAGCTCTAATAAAGACTATCTTTAGTGACATTTTGCCTTCAGTCACAAATTGAGATGAAGATTGCGACAAGTACACACATTTTTGAAGTTTTTGAAAAATTTTGTATTATGGGCTACACCCTTTGCCATTGATGTCAAAGGGGGAGAAGTAGATCAGTGAAAAATGGATAATCATCTCAGGGGGAGCAAGAAAGTACAATGTGTATAGTAAGGGGGAGCAATCAAGCATTTTTCACTAAGTGTTGCCATCAATGCCAAAGGGGGAGATTGTTGGCAAGAGACACTGCTTCGGTATGGACTTGTATGTTGTCATTGATGGCAACAAGGCTCAATGATCCTATCACCATGACAAGAAGAGATATCTTTGGAAGAACATATTAGATTCCAGGTCCGGTTGACAGAAATGGCTAAGTATGGAAAGTATGTAGAGTAGAGGACAGTAAGCTCGATAGTATGCCTCCGCAGATGATGATATGGTAATGTGATTTAGGTATGATGTTCTCAATTGTTTGACAGTGTTATGCCTCAGAGATTATGTCCTGACTTCCACCGGAAGTCATCTTGGAGAAATGTCTAAGTCCGAGTAAGCAAAGGTATAGCAGGAACAGTGACTAGGGCATAGTGCAGTGGTCCTCATTCCTCCATAGATAAGTATTTTGTGATGTGGTGTTGAGGTGTTGTAAACACATCTATGGAGTATCTTATTCTAGAGTTAGGAGATCTGAAGTCCACCAGAAGGCTAGCTACAAGCTATTATGTATCGGCATAGTGTTTGATAGAGTGTGACAGAGACAGAGTCTGAGTTCTGATGGTCCACATTTCTCTGCAAGATGATATCATGCCTTACGGTTCTAAGGGTAAGATTGGGAATGTGTAAAGAGTCCTTGATATGATTTGGAAGGTGTTTTGAGATCCTCAATAAAAGTTGTAAGTCAGTAGATGAAGTTGTTAAGAATGCTCTTGAGGAACAAGTTGATTGGTGAGATATATCATGATGCGGAGAAAGGATAGTGTGTGAAAGATCTATGTAAGTAATTGAATGATTAGAGCTGACCTATAGGAACACATTTGGAAGAAGATTTGGGTCCACATGACACATAGTGCATTGGATTGAGCAATAAGGTACATCTTTCTATGTACACGTTTCACTTCTTGGATGTCGACCTGATTATGGATTAAATCATGATGCGGATATATATAATAGTGATGATATTTGATTAAGTGGTGTGTGAGTGTAGTGTGTGTGGGTGATGCAAGAATGTGAATAGAAGAGCAGAGTTAGAAGAGAAGCAGCAATGAAGACTTGGGATTCAAAACTCAGTTGCTAAATGACTGCACCCTAGCATAGTGGCAGATGCTTAAGTAGTATTCAGCTATCATGTGTGATATGATTAGAAGCAAGTTTTTATCATCAAGGCAGTAAGCTGGCAGTGAGCCTTCAATAGAGTTTAACAGCCCTCAGGGTTTAATAGCCCTCATTGTAGTCTTGCTAGGTTTAGGGTTGAGGCAGTGAGCCTACTAAATCTAGTTGTACTTCATGGCAGTAAGCCAACATGTTCTAGGCCCGTGGAGTGACCAAGCCTAAACATCATTTTTGTAAAGATTGCAATATATATATATGAGAGCTAATCCTCTCCGTGGTTTTTCCCTCTTTGGGTTTTCCACGTAAAATCTTGGAGTTGTGTGTCATGCTTTTGTGGATGTTGTTTAGTTGTATATTTTGCTTCTATTGGATTATTCTTTTGAAATGGTTAAAAGTAAAAGTATAGGAAAAGATTTATAGAACACTGATTCACCTCCCCCCTCTCAGTGTTCCCAACAATCAATAGGAGCAACATTAGAAAATGATTCATTCTATATGGAACATTTTTATTTTTTTAAACTTCTTCATTCAAACTTGCACATAGCAAAATCCTTTTGTATTCAAAATTGCAAACTAGAAGATGATAGAAGAGAGAAATAGATCTGCACCATTACCATTGCCTTCCATGTAGAAATAAACATGGATTTGAGAAGAAAATATCCTATATGGTTTTTGATTCCTTTTAGTCCTTCATCAAAGTGTGTATATCGGGAGAATGAATTGAATCTTATTATCCTCTCTAGTTGTATTGTTGGGTGTAATACTATTTGTTGAAAATAAGTTTTGAATTGTAAAATAAAAATTCACATAAGAACAAATCTACAAAAGTGTAAATTGAACACCCACCTATATTCAAATAAATGATTTGAAAAATTCTAGCCATAAAACTATAGAAGGCCATGCCAAAACTTGTAGAGAACAATACAAACAAATCTACTGTTATATACAAATCTTGTTTATAGCATGTTGATGAATCATAATTTTGTTAGCATTGTCAATGAATCATAATTGAAATAAGATGTCATTCAAGCACAATCAACCACAAGTTGGAAGCTACGAAGGAAATTAGACCTAATCATCACTATGTTGCACTAAGTTAAGGATTACACCATAGGGCATATCTTTCAGGAATCCAGTGGCACAGTCAATTTGCTGGCCAACATTGGTTTTGATCAGCAAGAGGACATCAAAGTAGGCAATTCACCCTGCATCTAGGATGGCCTCTATACTTGGTTGTGTAAGGATATGGGGGAATGGCATTTGGTGGTAGGCACAATAGCCAACACCACCTACAACCTTCTCCCTTCCCACCCAATCCCCCTATAAACTTTGGCTCGATAGTGATGTCTTCCATCCAAAATGGTGTAGTGGATGGAAATGGATGGTGTCAAGTGCACTTTCAAGGAGGAGGAAGTCTTGGCACAAATAAGGTGCATTTTCAAAGTGTAAAACCTGGAAATGGAGGTGGACATTATGGAGGTGCTGGGAGTACAAAGGTTGGTCAGCGTCCATATTCATGACCACATTTTGGTCGATGACTTCCTAGGACTGTATGTAGATATGACAAGCAAAAAATTGATAGCAAAGGTCACTAAGAGCTATTTTTGTAATATTTTGGGTCAAGAAATGCATGGAAGCAATATCCAACTATGACCACAAGAACACTACTAGAGCCCCTGGAGGCATCTTCGACTATGAGGTGTTGAGGTCTAATAGGAACTTGAGCCAATGCCTAGAGCTATTCATTAAAGGCATTAATTTGAAAATTTTGAACCTTTTTCAGAAATTTGTGGAGGACCATCTGAACTTGCTTTCAAGGCCACAATTGGGATGCCTGGAGGAATTAAAGTGTGGCTTGATCTTCCTCCAGGCCTCCTAAGTTCTTTGTAATCTTCTTTTGATTCTAGTTTTAATTGAAGGGAGCTACCCCCATGGTAGCAACTTGCCAAAAAAATAATAATTGAAATAAGATGAAAATTAAATCTAAATATATCACCCATTGTAACTCTTCAGTCTAGTCATTACAAATTTTCCAATGGTTAAAACACATATTTGAATGTAAAGCATTTTTTTATTTACATAAATTAAAAAATCTACAAGGCGTGCCTAGTGGTATTAAATTGGCAGTTATATAGATACATAAATATATGTATACATATATAATATATATTTATACATATATATGTATAAATGTATGCATGCATACATACATACATACATACATATATATATATATATATATGTATAACTATAAACTCTTTAATAAAAATAAAAATATATTATCTTTTACAACCAAATTTTGGATGACCAAAATTTTAGAGTTATCAAGAAAGTTCATACTAAGAATTACCTATAAGCCAAACAACCAAAGATTGGAGATTAAATCCTTATATCTTTAGCAGATAGGATTCTTGTGTGGCTTATGCCCATTGACAATTCAATCCTGATAAATTGTAATGAATACCAAGAATGATTTTGTTGTTGATAGAATTTTTAAAGTCATCAAATATGTTTTGTATTCACTAAAGCAACTCAAATTCTTAGATGTTTAAGGTACAAATTCATCCATTTATCATGGATGTGTAAGTTGTAGATTCATCCATTCTTTTATTTTATCTATAAAATAAAATTTGCAATAAATGCATCTCACATCACTTAAGAAATTTTAAAGCATAAGAATCTACAAGCTACGTAGATGAACATACCTATGCCTCTTCTTTGTAAATTTTGGCAATCTATCTCTTTTAATTGTGTTGAATAACTAGTTTGGAATTGGAAATAATAGGTAAAAATATGGGAGAATTTGGGTAGAAGTGAATAGTGGTGGGAGTAGACAAGAGTGAGTAAAGCATGTATGCCTTGGAATGGACCCTTGATCATCTAGTTGCCTCCTTCATTCATGCCCATCATCTGGCCTTCAATATTTTTCTCCTACATGCTCACCCTTCTATAATCATCGTCCTTCACAAGGCAGGCCCCAGTAAATTAACATCACTACTCAATTCCTTACTAATTTTTTATTTTTTTCTACTTGTCATCTTGAGATTCAATCCACTAACATTGTAGGTGCAACACAAGTGGTGCTACCTATTGGCTCTCAAACATGTAATCCAACAAATCCTAAAGACTAGCACCAAAAATTGAGGCTAGGGAATGTCAACATAGGCAATGGGGAGGACTTATGGTCAAATAGTGGCATGGATGGACTAATTACTGAGTGGGTAGGATCACCTTCATCTATGGGCTCAACTAAACCCAAGATAGTATTTCCTAGAGGTATCCTTAATAGGATATCTATCATAGTAGGATGGACACGAGTAAACCAACTACAATTTTACCCAATGTATGCTTGGCCCCAAGATTTGTCACCGGGCCAAAGAATAACTAACTACATGTAAAAACTCTTATTAAGCTAATAACTATAACCTTGTATATGCATTGTAAGATGGTAGTAGTACAATATCCCCACAAGTGAATTCACTTAACATTTCATACACAAATATAATTTGTAGGCATGCATGGCATGACTCTCTAATGATCTTAGCTATTAGAGGTCACTTAAATATTCCCTAAGTTATACAACTAAATCATGAAATCATGTAGATCTCTAATCTAGTCCTAAACTACTAAGGATGGAGATGATTAGAAGAAATGTGTTTAATCTTTCACCTCCTAGACTGGTGTCTATTCCATTGGATAGTAGAGTCACAATCTACAAGGAAGAAGAGGATAGACCTGTAGAGCATAAATGTAACCAGATGTGTACATATATACAAATCATAAATAACACTTCATATAACTAAACATACTTAATAATCCATCTCAATACTACAAAGACACACATGAAACAAAGGAAATACCATCATAAAAGCTTTGCAATCATTAGAAGTTGACATACATTCATCTAACCCTTGTTACATATATACTAGAAAATGTGGCAAGAGAGGATCCACAACTAGGTTTATGAACCCCCCTAAATAATCACAAACTAGCATGGAAACATACCATTTACATGCATTGTGTTCACTGAATACCATTCCTATGATTTACAAAGTATATACCATCCCCTTACAAACTAGAAATGTATCACTTGATGCCCTAGAACATGCTTGAGAAACTTATGTTGAATGCACAAGACAACTGAGAGGGGGGAGGTGAATCAATTGTCACAAAAACTTCAAACCCTTACAAACATTCAGATCCACATTAACCTTTAAATATGTTATGATGTTTAAGCATGAAAATCAAATAACTAAAACTGAATCATAGCAACACCACACACAAGAGAACACCAGATTTTACGTGGAAAACCCTAAAAGGGAAAAACCATGGTGAGAATTAGCTCACAATATAATGTAGTAGTAATACCGAATTACAAAGGCTCACTGCCAGGGGGCTCACTGCCCAAAAGAGAGAATGCTCACTGCAGGTGGACTCACTGTCCAAGTGGACTCACTATCCATTGACAAAGAAAGAAGAGAAGAGAAGAATGGCTCACTGCTAGGCTTTCAACTGATATAGTTGCATCTAACCTATGTATAGAGTTCAGTTCTAATGAAGCTCAATATCCATCACAACACAAACATCTTCACAACATCACTAAAAATAGTAGACACCTTCTACTCACGACATCCAATAGCCTAACACATGAAATCTCTCGCTGCCCTGATCAAATTTACATCAAAACATCATATCCCTCACACATGCACATATCCACGACTCCTTGACACTTATTTATACAATCACCAATCATGAAAACATTTTCCAAGGTTAGAAACACAACTTAACCCATAAAATTCAAATTAGGTCTAGACCTAAATATTCCCGCAGAAGAAAGGAATGAATGCAAACCACATCACGCCTTAGTACGGACCTAAATCCACTCTTACACACTTCATCACACTTTCACTTTCACCAAAGCAGAACCAAAAATAGTGTAAACAACCAAGTTGGCCATCCTTGTGTTTACATCATGAACTTTTAAATGCACACTTCCTCAAAATCACATGACGACATGCGGACCACGCACCAAGCTCAAACATGATCTAGAAACATCCACAAGCACCTAAAAACCAACAAATTCCTTTATGTTGGGAATTAAGGTGTCTCAACCTTAGTAATTCCTTGCATTATTTATGCTTGTATATATTATTTAATTGCCTATGTTGTAAATAAATTGTAAATTCCATATTGTCACGTTGTGGGATGTGGCACGGTGATGTGTCATCCTACATGGAAGATGACAACTTGTGTTTTTGTCCTCACATGAGGAGATAGACATCCCACTTTGTGGTAGGAGCATTTTTCTAACGCATCTTTCATGTTGTGTAAGGGAATGTTTGACCGAAACGGTTATGACGGATTCCAATGACGAAGTTATGACATGTAAGAGTCAGAAATAGAAGCATGTAAGATAAGTGAAGACATGTGTCATGAAGCATCTTTGAAAAAGGCTTATTTGTGTGCCCCAAGGTGGACTATGACATGTTGTAAGAGAATATGCTATTTATAGCCTGTGTATGACAGATTCTCTTACAGCTGTAAGTTGTAACCACTATGACAGATTCTATGATAGTCGTAAGAGTTGTAAGAGCATCTGTCATAGCCCATTTTGGAAATAGGTGACCTCTTTGGGATGGGAGTTGTGGACAAGTGTTAGGCACATTCTACAATGTTGACCAAGTGTCCTTAGGTGTGGTTTTTGGGCCATGAGGCCAAGTTGGACGCCCATCCCAAGATAGGTCTAATATTGCCTTGTATATTCTATATAAACAGGTGCTTGGAGAGGGAGTTGTATCACAGGTTTACAGGTACTGTTATGTTGTCGGATTGACTCTAGACATGAGTGTTGAAGACCATTGAAGCTTGCATTATAAGTGTATTGTAAACAACTTTCAGATTTGTTAATACATTGTGCAAGTTTCTGAGTGTGGGGTTTTTCACCCAATAAGGGTTTTCCCCACTGTAAATCTTTGTCTTTGTTCTTCTGTCTTCTTTCTGGTTCTTGTGTATTGCTGCAATATCTCTATTAGATGTTCTATCTTGCTATAGTTGTAAGGATTAATTTGAATTTGCATAGTCCTCTCCTCATTAGATTAGTGTAGGAAGCGATTTCCGCACACCTAGCTTCCTTTCACTTTACAACATCTTTCACCTGAAGAAACTTCACACCGGAGTACTTAACCAGCAATAATGCTCTGTCATCATCTGCAACTTAACAAATGCACTTACGGAGCACCAAAATATAAACCACTTGAGCTGAAGGAAAATATAGACCTTATAAGCACACATCCAGAACCACAACACCTAAAACCATTATGCGGAGAAATGCAGAACAAAATACTTTCTCCCAGACACACTGCAAACACTATTCTCAAACTGGTGAACACAACTTCCACTGCACAACAATCTAGGGCACCAAATTCTAGATTTAGCATCTTCAAACAATTATAAACCACATATCCAAGATGCACACTCAGATATTCATTTAGGAAGAAATGTAGAGAAAAACTTGATCATAACTCTGTTAAGCCAGAACACATCTTCAAACATTATTTCCTTTGTTAATCAAATTTTCTCAAAAGTACTTGGAAACCCAACAATAGAAGCATATCCTCAACATCTTTAGTACCTCTACAAAGCAACCAAATCACTTTAACATAGCAACTCAATCAAATAACAACAACCTCATCAGAAGACACATTTGACAACAATGATAACACAAGCTTGTTGACATCAATGACAACACCGATTAGTACATACTTGCAACTATCTCCCCCTTTGTCAGTGATGGCAACACATGATGTGAAAAACTATCAAGACACAACTTTGCACCAATCTTATTTGCTTGCTTACTCTCCCCCTTTCTTTTGCACATCTTATTCTATCTCTCTGATCACTAATTGTTCCTTCTCCCCCTTTGTTTTTCACATGAAATCTCTCCCCCTTTGGCATCAATGGCAAAGGGTGTCACAACTTTCCCTTTTCATGATACTGCATATACTTGCACTGTTCACTACTGCTTTGCAACATCTTTTTCTCTCACTGCTCCGAATACTCCTCCTGACTACAACAATCATCATAACCACTACCTTCTCCCCCTGAGAGGTAGCCTTCAATCATCAGTCTAAAAAAAATGAATCTTGAAATCCACTAGACTAATGCATCTTCTTATACATCTAGTTCAAGGAAGGAGGGGAAATAACCCCTAAATTCTCCCGGAGATACTCAAATGTATTCTTAGGAAGAGCCTTAGTGAATATGTCAGCAACCCGATCCTTTGTAGGCACATACTCAGGATTCACTTCATTCTCTGCAACCTTCTCTCTCATAAAGTGATACCTAATTGAAATATGATTTGTCCTTGAATGCATCACTGGATTCTTTGAAATGTTAATAGAACTTGTATTATCACAGAAAATAGAAATTGGCTCATCATACACAACTTTGATATCCTTCAAGGTTGTTTCATCCACAACACATGTGTACAACAAGATGTTGCTGCAATGTATTCTGCCTCTGTAGTAGACAAATATACTGAATCTTTCTTTTTACTTAACCATGCCACTACTCTGCCACCAAGGAAGAATGTTCCACCACTTGTACTTAAATCCTGTCATCTACACAACCAGCCTAATCTACATCTGTATAAGCACTTAGAGTAAAGTCAGTATCTTTTGGATACCACAAGCCATGATCAGAAGTGCCCTTTAAATATCTGAATATCCTCTTCACTATCATAACATGTGAATCTCTAGGATCTGCTTGAAATCTAGCTACAAGACAAACTACGTGCATAATATATGGTCTAGTAGCAGTCGGATATAGTAATCCTCCAATCATTGATTTGTACTTTCTCTGATCAGCCTTAGGAGATTCATCATTCTTGTTCAACTTACAACTAGTAACCATAGGAGTACAAAATGGTTTAGAATCTTCCATTCCAAACTTCTTTAACAACTATTTTACATACTTTCACTGAGAAATGAAAATGCCTTTATCTGTCTGGTTGATCTGTAAGCCTAGAAAAAAATTCATTTCCCCACACATTGACATTTCAAACTCTTTCTGCATCTCATATGCAAAGCTCTTACACATGCCTTCATTTCCACCAAAAATTATGTCATCTACATACACTTCCACAATCAAAATTTGATCTCCACTTACTTTGATGTACAAATTACTATCTGCAGAGCCTTTATTGAATCCTTGATGTAATAAGTACATGTCTAACCTTGCATACCTAGCTCTGGGATCTTGCTTCAATCCATATAGTGCCTTCTTCGACCTGCAGACCATATCTGGCTTATCTGACAACTAAAACCCTTTTGGTTGCTCTATGTACACTTCCTCTTCCAGTTCCCCATTCAAGAAAGTAGACTTCACATCCATTTTATATACTTTGAAAACCTTATGTGCTGTAAAATCCAAAAACATCCTAGTGGCCTCCATTCTTGCCACCGTAGCATAAGTTTCCTCATAGTCTATTCCTTTCACTTTGGAGTAGCCTTTACATACAAGTCTTGCCTTATTTCTTAGCACTTCTCCATTCTCATTCAATTTGTTCCGGAATACCCAATTAGTTCTAATCACATCTTTGTTCTCTGGTCTTGGGATAAGTTCCCAGGTCTAATTTTTCTCAATATGTATTAGTTCTTCTTCCATAGCCTTGATCCAATTCTCATCCTTACATGACTCAACCATTGTTTTAGGTTTAACTTTAGAAAGTAAACACAGATTTACCTGTTCTTTAGTAGCTTTGCTTCTTGTCAATACACCTTTTTTCTTATCACCAATGATTTGGTCTTCAGTGTGATGCTTATGCACATACTTGGGGGTTTTGGAAGATTTCACCAGAGCTTCTTCCTCTTCTATTTGTGCTTCCCTTTCTTTAGCTTCTTCTTCTTCACTGGAAGAAGACTCATCCGATTCATAATCATTAATCTCTAAAATTTTCTATATGTCTTCATCAACCTTAACATTTGCACTCTCAACAATCCTTCTTAGCCTTTTGTTATAGCACCAGTAAGCTTTGCTTTTGTTAGAGTACCCAAGGAAAATACCTTCATCACACCTTTCATCAAACTTTCCTAGTTCTTCATCTCTTCCGATATAACATTTGCTTCCAAAAACTTTAAAATATTTAACAATAGGAATCCTTCCATACCATAGAACATAGGGAGTCTTTGTGTCATTTGTCCTCACTTGTACTCTATTCTATATGTAGACAGCAGTATGAATTGCTTCTCTCCAGTAGGATTCTAGTACATCTGCTTCTTTGATCATTGTCCTTGCAGCTTCTTGAACAGTCATGTTCTTCCTTTCAACCACTCCATTCTACTGAGGAGTCCTAGGGGCAGATAAATGCCTCTTTATCCCATGATTCTCACAAAACATGTTAAACTCATTAGAAGTAAATTCTCCACCTCTATCAGACCTCAAACATTTGATCTTCATATCCATTTCATTTTCAACGATGGCTTTAAAGGCTTTAAACTTATCTAGGTCTTTTGATTTTTCCTTAAGAAAAGTAACCCATGTCATTCTAGAGCAATCATCGATAAATAATATAAAATACCTGTCACATTGAAAACTCCTTACTCTAGTAGGACCACAAAGATATGTATGTACCAATTACAACAATCCGGTAGACAACTGCTCCTTAACTTTGAATCTTCTTGTTTGCTTTCCAATCTGACATCCTTACAGACAACATTGATGGGCTTTGTGATCTTTGGTTGATCTCGCACAGCTTGAACTGAACTTATCCTTACCAGGATATCGAAATTGATGTGACATAATCTCCTATGCCATAGCCAACCCTCACTGATCTAATTCATAAGGTAATAACTAGTACCACCTTTGAGATGATAAACATTTCCACCTATCCTCTTTCCAGCAACAATTACTATTCTGGAGCTTTTTCTAATCTCACAGCCATCATCCTGAAATATAAGATTGTAACCCTTTCTACACATCTGTCCAACACTCAAGAGATTATGCTTTAAACCTTTGACATAAATGTCATGTCCCCATATTAAGGCAATGTTTAAATTAAAGATTTAAAATGTCATGTTAAATATCCTAGCCATAGGCCATTAATAAATATATATAATATTATATGATAGTATCTATAAATATTTTAAATATTAACTGATATATTATATTTATAAATAACCAATACAAATATAAATATTAATATTAAAATAGCATATTATTATTATATAATAATAATATATAATAATAAATATAAATGTTAAAATTAATATTAATATTAATATTAATTATTATTATGATTATAATATAATAAACATATTTATATAAATGAATGTAAATCATACATTATATAATATATTAGATTGCCTTTAAGACAATCCGTCAATGCAGCAGCAACTAATATATTTATAAAAAGACATGACCTTTGTGAAAAGGTAGTCATTGACCATTTAAGAAAATATAAAGGTAGAGAGTGGAGGAAGCAATGAAAGACAACAAAATACAATGAAGCAAGCAGATATAAAATTAATAATTTATGAGTTTGAATTAGAGACATGATTAATTGCTGGGGAAAATAAGATAAGTATGCTACACCTATATTCCCAAAGAAATAAATTAATTAATATCTATAAGTTATTTCATTATTTTTTTATACGGAATGATATTAATTAAAGGGATTATAATATGAATGATATTAAAATATAGATTTAAGTAATAAATTGAGTAATATAAGAAAGCAATATTATAAATAATATATTATTAACAAATATCAATATTAGTGATTAAATATTATTATAAATATAAATATAAATATGTATAGATGATATGATAACATGTTATAGTCAAGGTGGAGCGAATAACTAACATGATATAGATAGCTTAAATAGCTATGAATAACATGATTATAAATGCTTAGAGAATCCATCATCATTAGGATTAAGCCCCAATAAAGAGTAATCATACTTGATTTATATAATGAAGGCAAGGTCCTTAGAAACAAACCCATGATATAAGATCATAGAACACATTGAGAGATTGGAGGTAGACTTGTTAGGAAGAAGTAGCATTAATACATCGAAAGGTAGATAAGACCGGCGGTGGAATGGACCATGTTACATCATACTTAGGCAATGGATAAGACCTGCGGTGGAATGTGTAGGAATCAAGGGCAACACTGAGAGGGGGGGGTGAATCAGTGTTGTGTGAATTTTCAAAACCTTTTTGAAACTTTAACTTTCAGAGCTCAAAAAGAAAGATACCATTGATTTGTAAAATACATATGCACATGACTGTGAATACAGAAAGAGAACAAAACTTCATAAGTAAATCAAACACACACAAAAATGATCAATATGAATCATGACACAAGATATGCATGAGTGGAAAACCCTCCAGGGGTAGAAAAACCACTCTAGAACTGCCTCACTGGCTTAAATGAAAAATCTTCTTACAAATGTCTCACTGACATATATATAGAGGTCTCACTGACCATGGTCTCACTGACCACAAGCCTCATTGGCATGTTGTGCCTCACTGGCAAACACAATCACTATTAACAACACATCAAACTTTGTGTGCAAGACATGATTGCCGTTCAATCAGATTTGCACCATTGTATACAACCTTATACCTCCTGTTTGATTTTCAAATCAAGACCATTTTCTTTTCTGCAAACAAGGTCCATATACAAATCTCTATAAACAATTTTCTCTGCAAATTATCTCTATCAATCTTTTATCAATCACTGCAATCAAAGCTTGATTCAATATTTCTTCTACTCTGCAAATTGGTCATTTGTATCATCAAATCATTAATCTGTATAACCTTGACACACATTATATGTATTCAATCTCTCATCATCTATATTTTTCACTTCTGTTTTCTACATCAACACACACACCACCTGCATATTTATAAGATTTCAAAAGACTTTTGATCTTCCATTTTGTTTGCATTTTTATCATTTTCAAAATTTCATTCACCTGAAGAAAATAATTTATCCTTGCACCTGAAACAAAAATCACATTATTTTCACCTTCCTCAGTCTCCAAAAATTAGGAGATAAATATCATAAAAAGACATTTATTTTGGCACAAATAATGTCTCTGCAAAAATCCTTTCATATTAAAAAAACTTTTCAATCTGCCCTTTTAAACTTCATCTTCCCCTGCATTAAAAACCTTCAATCTGTAAAATAAAATCATCTTCAAAAACTTTCAAGCTTCTTTTCATTTTCTTCTATCAAAAAATCCATCTGCAAAAATTTCTTATCAAAAGAAATATTTCTCAAAATAATTTCCTCCTAAATATTCTCTCTGCCAAGGAAAGTTTTAAAAAAATAATATCTTCCCATAAAAATTGCCTTAATAACTCCAAAAAATTTTCCATAAAAAGAAACTCACAAAATCTACCTTTCCTCAAAAATAGGGAAATAAAATCAAGATTCTAATTATATTCCATATTATGCTCTTCAATAATAAAAAATAATTAATGATTTTCATAAAGCATTTGAATGCCTTTTTGGAATGCTTTAAACCCTTAATTAAATCAAATGCCCCTTTTTTTTAATGCTTTAAATCCTTCATAAAAACGACTACCTTTTTGGAAATTGCTAGAAATAGCTTTAATTCTCCTTATCTTATGAAGTCAAACCCTTTTGACATCCACGAGCACTTCAATGTGGAAATATATCAAAAAATAAATATATGCCTTGGATTTTAATCCCTCCTACTCCATTTCAAATTGTGCCTTTTCTTGTTTGAACTCATAAGAGACTAACCGGTGTAGGAGGTAAAAGAGAGAGTAGGGGCCGGTTTCTAACGATGTTTAAACCCTCAAGGAAGTTACTTAAGTGACATAACCTGCAATGATAAGTCAATTCAAAAATATAACAAAAGTGACACAAATGCTATCAGGCAAATAAGGCTCTTAGAGTTTTCTTTGAAAAAGAGTTAAACCCTAAATAAGACTTAGGTCTTAAATAACATTGCAAGGATTTAACAATCATGGAATATAAAAGAGGATTCTTCTTATAATAGATAACTTTCTGATCCATGTTTCTAACCATACTCTTCACACATAACAAGTGACTCTCTAGGGTTTAGAGTTGAGAACCTAGGAGGTAACAATGGAATATTGAAGTACAGAGACATCTAGGAACAGAGTTATAACAAGAACTAGACATTAATTTAATTGACTCTGAGACTTGACACCAATAATACCAATCTTTGCCTTGTATAAGAGGAACAAGTCTTTTTCATTTTCAATACATATGTGAAGCCCATAATATACATTAGTCTTCACTACTGATCAAGAAAAACACCACCAAGAGGCATTAGTATCCATCCTCAACATCACCTCATGAAGAATAATCTTCATAACTTGATATGAAACCTCATTTGATATCATGAATAAAGAATGACCATTGATAATGAGTGACATGAGAATAATCTGCATGAATATTTAAATCACATCCAAACATCAACAACTTCAAGATGATTCAATAACTACAAGAATCATCAATGACATGAAGCAATTCCAAATTCTCTGAATAGGAGATCAAACATGAAGCAACTCATCACAAACATGAAGCAACTCCAAACTAGGAAGTCTTCTCTACCTTGCATCTTGATCAACCTATCAACTTCAAAAGCACCAAGAAGGCCAAACCTGTGAAAACCAAGAATATAAGTCCATTCTCTGCCACTTGAAGACATCCTGAATTAAATCTGAACCAACCTTGAAGATCTATTGATATGAAGTCTTTGCACAAGATCAACCACAACTCCATCAAACACTCTACATCCCTCTGCAAGACCACTCATCAAACAAGTCCTTTTTGACATCAATGACAACCAGTCACCATCAGAATGGACTATGCTACATCATACAAGGGTAATAAGTAAGACCTGTGGTGGAATGGGCATATGTTACATCATACAAAGGCACTTAGTAAGACCTAAGGTGGAATGGGCATGTGTTACATCATACAAAGGCACTACCTGTAGAGGATGATTCATGCAACCTAACAAGAGATAGTACCCCATCTCCACTAGGGTTTGAAAATAAATAAAATTAACATATAATAAACAACCCTAAGTATGAATCCACTTAAGATTGAATAATTAAATAATTTATTTATTTGATTATTTTAATATGATTTATTGATCTTATCTATTACTATTGTTTCCTTTAAGAAGTAAGGTGGAAAATAAGGATCTTCTTAAAGGGGACATTACAGTGGTATCAAAGCAGTCATCCTACCATCCTGTGAATAATAGTTAAATAAAAAAATAATTAAAAAAAAAAGTATTATATACTTTAATATTAAATTTATTATTACCATTTTATGTATACTTCAATATTAAATTTATTATTATCATTCCCTATACTTTTGTCTAATTTTTAAAGTATTCTTTCATTACAAATTTGATTTAGGATCTTGAAAGCATCCTAATTGTGATTGCTTGAGGACAAGCAATCTTGAGTGGGGAGGGTTGTCATGTCCCCATATTAAGGCATTGTTTAAATTAAAGGCCATTAATAAATATATATAATATTATATGATAGTATCTATAAATATTTTAAATATTAACCGATATATTATATTTATAAATGACCAATACAAATATAAATATTAATATTAAAATAGCATATTATTATTATTATATAATAATAAATATAAATGTTAAATTAATATTAATATTAATTATTATTATGATTATAATATAATAAACATATTTATATAAATGAATGTAAATCATACATTACATAATATATTAGATTGTCTTTAAGACAATCCGTCAACGCAGCGGCAACTAATATATTTATAAAAAGACATGACCTTTGTGAAAAGGTAGTCATTGACCATTTAAGAAAATATAAAGGTAGAGAGTGGAGGAAGCAATGAAAGACAACAAAATACAATGAAGCAAGCAGATATAAAATTAATAATTTATGAGTTTGAATTAGAGACATGATTAATTGCTGGGGAAAATAAGATAAGTATGCTACACCTATATTCCCAAAGAAATAAATTAATTAATATCTATAAGTTATTTCATTATTTTTTTATACGGAATGATATTAATTAAAGGGATTATAATATGAATGATATTAAAATATAGATTTAAGTAATAAATTGAGTAATATAAGAAAGCAATATTATAAATAATATATTATTAACAAATATCAATATTAGTGATTAAATATTATTATAATTATAAATATAAATATGTATAGATGATATTATAGCATGTTATAGTCAAGGTGGAGTGAATAACTAACATGATATAGATAGCTTAAACATCTATGAATAACATGATTATAAATGCTTAGAGAATCCATCATCATTAGGATTAAGCCCTAATAAAGAGTAATCATACTTGATTTATATAATGAAGGCAAGGTCCTTAGAAACAAACCCATGATATAAGATCATAGAACACATTGAGAGATTGGAGGTAGACTTGTTAGGAAGAAGTAGCATTAATACATCGAAAGGTAGATAAGACCGGCGGTGGAATGGACCATGTTACATCATACTTAGGCAATGGATAAGACCTGCGGTGGAATGTGTAGGAATCAAGGGCAACACTGAGAGGGGGGGTGAATCAGTGTTGTGTGAATTTTCAAAACCTTTTTGAAACTTTAACTTTCAGAGCTCAAAAAGAAAGATACCATTGATTTGTAATTCTTTGGTAAAATGGTTCAAATTTTGTAATTCTTCAATAGAATAAACCTTATGATTGTCAACTTTAGGAAGAGTTCTGAGTACTTTCAATATCACTTCTTTATCATCCATACTTCCGCCAAGTCCTTTGATGTCATTGACAACTTCATCCACCTTATGTAAGTAGCTTGTAATGTTTTCATCTTTAGACATTCGCATGGACTCAAAAGTGAGCTTCAAACTTAGCATTTTAGCTTGTTTGACTTTATCATTTCCTTCATAAACACTTTCCAACTTTTTCCAAATCACAAATTAGTAGTCTTCAAATTCACAACATTCACCAACTTAGAATTAGTAAGTCCACTTAAGAGAGCATGTTTTACCTTACCATCTATTTCAGTAGCTTTGACCTCATCTTTAGTACTTATACCATTCGGAGGTATAGTGTAATTAGAATGGACTGATTTCCAGACATCATAACCAAGAGCAATTAGAAAGGCTTCCATCCTTACCTTCCAGAGTGCATAGTCTGATCCATCAAACAAGGGAATCTATTTCTTGTGCGCCATCCCAGATCTACCTCAAGCTGTTAATATTTCTTTAAAGGAACCTAGCTCTGATACCAATTGTTGAATGCACAAGACAATTGAGAGGGGGGGTGAATCAGATGTCACAAAAACTTCAAACCCTTACAAACATTCAGATCCACATTAACATTTAAACATGCTATGATGTTTAAGCATGAGAAGAAAATAGCTAAAATTGAATCATAACAACACCACACACAAGAGAACACCAAATTTTATGTGGAAAACCCTAAAAGGGAAAAACCACGATGAGAATTATCTCACAATATAATGTAGTAGCAATACCTAATTACAAATGCTCACTACGAGAGGGCTCACTACCCAAAAGAGAGAATGTTCATTGCAGGTGGACTCACTGCCCAATGAGAAAGGAAGAAAGAAGAGAAGAATGGCTCACTGCCAAGATTTCAACTAATTTAGTTGCATCTAACCTATGCATGGAGTTCAGTTCCAGTGAAGCTCAATATCCATCACAACATCTTCGCAACATCACTGAATATAGTAGGCACCTTTTGCTCACTGCATCCAGTAGCCTAACACATGAAAGATCTCACTGCCCTGATCAAATTCACATGACAAACATCATATCCCTCACACATGCACATATCCATGACTCCTTGACACTTATTTATACAATCTCCAATCATGAAAAATGTTGCAAATATGTGCCTAAGTGGTGTTGTCATTGATGTCAACATATCCTTGTTGCCATTGGTGTCAACTGTATCCTATTTTGTTGTCTGTATAGAGGACCGAATTGTTGAGGATATTGAGAAAATTAATGACAATCAATGTACGTGAACCATATGGATGTGTAGAGGCTTGCTTGAAGAAGCTCCAATTATGATTTGAGAAGTTTGCATTAAGATCTGAGAAAGTTATGGCCATCTACGTAGAACCAGTTCCTGCAATACTCAGGAGAGACAGAGTGATAGGAAAGTGGTCCAGATTACTCCGGTAACATAAATTAATGATCTGCGGATCTAGAGGCATGTTTGGGAAGTCAGTGTGTATCATCAATACAAGTGGTTTTGGAGGTTCGTAAGCAATCCTTCTAGTTTGGCAGTCATGGCAGATAGTGTTCTTGAGGTTCCAAAAAAATATGCAAGTGATTCTGATGAGTTGGAGGAGTGCAGATGTTTCTGTTGAATTCAATGTTCCTGTGAAGATCTCTAGATCATGTAGCTGTTGTGTTGAAGGTCTGCATTGAAGTTTGAGCTCACTTTTGAAGATTTTCCTTTTCATTGGTGATGTTCTTCCCAGTCTTGGCCGATTAGATGATCTTAGCATATTGCGGATGATCTAAGAGCATTTTTATGAAGCGTGACATGTTTGTAGAGGAAGATTCAAGTCTCAGTTGTGTTTGGCCAACAGTGTAATCATCTGTGTCAAGTTTATCCAGCCTTGTTGATCATTCCAAGGTTGATGAAACATACAAATACTTGTTGAAAATTATCCTTGTGCAAAATGAATTAAATCTTAAAAAGAATTAGAAGCATAGTAGAGAAGAAGAGGAGCAAAAGTAGTATAGAGTGAAGAGTGGGTGAAGAAGGAATTGGGGATAGAAGCAGAAGTTTTGGGAGCATCAAATGAAATTGAACCAGGCATGAAAAGATGCTAATTATCAATTAGTTCTTTCTTAAAACAAATCTCTTGTAGGCAGTGAGCCTCTCTTTTGAGCAGTGAGCCTAAAGGCAAGTGCCTTCCCTTTCTTTTAAGTACTTTTAACAGGGTACGAATCTTGTGGGCTAACACCCACCATGGTTTTTCCCTTAACCAAGTTTCCACATCAAAAATCTTGGTGTCAAATGTGTTGATTATGTTTCTGCTTATGTGTTGATGTTATATGCTTTAATATTTGCATCCTTAATCAATTTGTCAATTGAGAAAGAAGACTAAAAGAAAAGAAAAGATTAATTTTGGTGACAACTGATTCTCCCCCCTCTCATTTGTCTGGAGTAATTCCAACAATTGGTATCAGAGCCAAGTTCCTCTAAAAGGAGCTTAATCACCCGAGGAGATCTTGGATGTCGACCTACAAAAAGGATAGTTTGAGATTTGATGGAACAAATTACGTTGTTTGGAAAAGTCGTATGGAGTGCCATTTGCAATGCATGGGTTATGATTTTTGGGTGATAACTAAGGAAGAATATAATCCTCTGGAGAAAGGTTCGTCAACTCCAAATGAACTCAAGGATGCTGAAAATAACCTTCGAGCTAAAGAAGCTTTGTTGACTGCCCTTAGTGATTCAGAAATGGCAAATGTTTTTGGACTAAAAACTGCTCATGAAATCTAGAAGAAGTTGGAGAATATGTATGAAGGAGATGAATATATCAAATGTGCCAAACTACAAAGTCTGAGAGGAAAATTTGAAAATCTGAGGATGAGTGAAGATGAAAACATCACAATCTACATGTAAAAGATAAACAAACTTGTGTGTAGGATCACGTGTGCTGGCGGAACTTTGGAAGAATCAGAGATTGTGGCAAAAGTGCTCATATCTTTGCCTAATTCATACAAACATAAGGTTGCTACTATAGAGGAGATCAGGATTGTCTCAGAAGTTACAAGAGATCACCTGGTTGGAAAAATTTTAGCTTTTGAATTAAGTGAATTTGGTGATTCTCTTCCTAAGTCTGAATATGCATTTAAGGCCAGTGTATATGGAAAACAAAGATATGATCCGGGTGAAAGCTCTTCTACAAGATCAAACAGATTTGTGAAGATACGAAGGGATCTTGAAGATATTGAAATAGAAATTGCAGATCTTGAATCTATTATTTCCAGAAGAATGCCAAGAGGATCCAGTAATTATGAAGGAAAATTACCACTCAAATGTTTTGCTTGTAATAAGATTGGGCATTTTGCCTCAAGATGTCTGGAGAGGTTTTCAAAACCAAACCCTAATAGATACAAGGGTTAGAATAAATGTTACTATGTCCAAGAATCTAGAGAAGAAGGGCTCACAGATGATGAATCTAATCACAGGGGTTCCTCTGAAAATGATTGGGTGTTCAATGCTATCAAAGAAGAAGATCTGATGTCTACTAAATCTGCTAGCTGTCCAAATGTGGAAAGTGCCTTGGTTGCTCAGGCTATTGAAAAAGATGAATGGGTGATTGATAGTGGATGTTCTCATCATATGACTGGTGACAAGAGTAAGTTTGTGAGTTTTGAAAATTATGAAGGAGCACTTGTGAAATTTGGAGACAACTCAGCTGGTAGAATTCGTGGCAGAGGATCCATGTCTTTTGATGGTAAGAATAGCACCAATGATGTTCTGTATGTGGAAGGACTAAAACATAATCTTCTTAGTGTTGGACAGTTGGTTGACAAGGGTTATGATCTTCGATTCAAGGATGGAAAATGCAGAATCTTGGAGAGCTCAGGAACTGAAATTGCATCTGGTACTCAAACTAGAGGTAACATCTTTCACTTAAGTAGTTCTGGCAAAAGTTGTTTGATTACTCAAACAGATAAAATTTGGTTATGGTATAGGAGGATGTCTCATGTGAATTTTATAACATTGTCAAAATAAGTTCCACTTAAGTTGTACGAGATCTTCCAAGACTTGTGAAACTTGATAGCATTTGTAGAAAATGTGAATTAGGTAAACAGAACAAAATTTCATTCAAAAGTAAGGAACAAGGTTCAAGTGAGAGATTGGAACTGGTACATACTGATCTATGTGGTCCTGCTAGAATTAGGAGTGTATAAGGAGACAGATATTTCATGTTGCTGATTGATGATTACTCCCAGATGATGTGGGTAACTTTCCTAAAAGAAAAATCAGAAGCGCTTGATAAGTTTAAGGTGTTCAAGATGATGGTTTAAAATGAGATTGGTGGGAAATTAAAGTGTCTAAGATCTGACAGAGGTGGATAATTTACTTCCGGTGAGTTTGATGCTTTCTATGAAAAACATGGAATAAAAAGACAGTTATCTGCTCCTAGGACTCCTCAGTAAAATGGAGTTGTGGAAAGGAAGAACCGGACAATTCAAGAAGCTTCCAGGACCATGATGATGGAAACAAATTTTCCTCAAGTTTATTGGAGAGAATTCGTGAATACTATTGTCTACACTCTTAATCAGGTGTAGATCAAAGGAAATTTTGGTAAGACTCCTTATGAACTATGGTTTGGTCGTCCTCCTACTGTGAGATATTTCAGAGTTTTTGGTAGTAAATGCTATATCAAAAGAGATGAGGATTTAGGCAAGTTTGATGCAAGAAGTGATGAAGGATTATTTTTGGAATACTCTACTCAAAGTAAGGCTTACCGGTGCTTCAACAAGAGGTTGAAAAAGATTGTTGAAAGTGCTAATGTTAAAGTTGATGAAAGCAAAGAAGGACATTCCAGGTACTGCAGATATGATTCAGATGATCAAGATGAAAGTCAAAGTCAAGGAAGACAAGTTCAAGTTCAGACTTAGATTCAGATTGATCTGATAACTCCATTAACTCAAGAGGTTAGTGCAGATGATGAGGAACAAGTTCAAGAAACAGAAGTTCAAACAATCCCCAAAGCTCCCAGGTATGTAAGGTTGAATCATCCTAAAGATCAGATCATAGTAGATAAGAGTAAAGGTGTTCAAACTAGGAGAAAATTTTATGAAGATCAAGAGGAGATTTATTTGATTTCAAAGATTGAACCTAAATCAGTAAGTGAAGCATGCAATGATGAAAAGTAGGTTAAAGAAATGGAAGAAGAATTGATGCAAATTGAAAAGAATCACACTTGGGATCTTGTTCCTAAACCTTAGGACAAAAATGTGATTGGAACCAAATGGGTCTTCCAGAATAAACTAAATGAAGATGATGAGGTTGTAAGGAACAAGGCAAGGTTGGTATGTAAAGGCTATTCTCAAGTGGAAGGAATTGATTTTGAAGAAACTTTTGCCCCGATGGCAAGGATAGAGGCAGTCAGATTATTTCTTGCTTTTGTTGCTTTCAGAGATTTTAAAGTTTATCAAATGGATGTCAAATCAGCATTCCTAAATGGAGAGTTGGAGGAAGAAGTCTGCATTGAGCAACTGGAAGGGTTTCAGTTATTTGATTAGAGAGATATGGTCTGCAAACTGAGAAGAGCATTATATGGACTTAAGCAAGCCCCAAGAGCCTGGTATGCAAGATTGGATAAGCATTTGCTTAAGCTAGGATTCAGCAAAGGTACCACTGATAGTAATCTATACTTTAAGATAATCATGAGGACATTCTAATTGTTGAAGTCTTTATTGATGATATCATTTTTGGTGGGAATGAATGTATGTGCAAAGCATTTGCTGATCAAATGAAAAGTGAGTTTGAGATGTCAATGTTTTGTGAGATGAATTTCTTCCTAGGTCTGCAAATTATTCAATCAGATAAAGGTATCTTTATATCTCAGTCCAAGTATGTGAAAGAATTATTGAAGAAGTTTGGAATGGAAGATTCAAAGCCAGTAGGTACACCTATGGTAATTGGATGCAAGCTAAGCAAAGATGATGACTCCCCCAAGGCAAATTAGAAAAGGTATAGATCAATGATTGGAGGATTGCTCTATCTAACTCATACCAAACTTGACATCATGAATGCATTTGGACTTGTTGCCATATTTCAAGCTGATCCAAAAGAATCCCATGTTGTGGTAGTCAAAAGAATTTTCAGATATCTCAAGGGGACAATTGATTATGGACTATGGTATCCAAAGGACAATAACCTCACTCTTCATGCATATACAGATGCTGATTGGGCAGGAGATATGGATGACAGAAAAAGTACTAGTGGTGGTGCATTCTTCTTGGGAAGAAGATTGGTCTCTTGGATGAGCAAAAAGCAAGAGGCAATATCTCTGTCTAATGCAAAGGCAGAGTATATAGCAGCAGCAAACAATTGTACTCAAGTTATGTGGATGAAGCAAATGCTGAAGGACATCAAAATTGTGTTTGAGGAGCCTGTCACAATTTTCTGTGATAATTCAAGTGCTATAAGCATTTCAAAGAATCTGGTATAGCACTCAAAGATAAAGCATATATCTATCAAGTTTCATTTCTTGAGAGAGAAAGTAAATGAGAATAAAGTCAAGTTCAAGTTTGTGTCTTCCAAAGATCAAATTGCGGATATATTCACTATGCCTCTTCCCAAGGATACTTTTGAGTATCTCAAAGAAAAGTTAGGGGTTATTACCCCTCCTGATCAAAATTAAAATGCACTAAGGTGCATCAGTCCGGCGGAATTCACATTCATATCTTGTGATTCAGATTGATGTTAAGGAGTTACTACTCAAGGGGGAGTAGTCAGTATGCAAATTTTGGATCAGTCTGAAGCAAAAAGGGAGAAAAGATAGCAAATATGTGCCCTTTGACATTGATGTCAAAGGGGGGAGAGAAGTCATATGAAAAACTTGGAAGTGAATAGTTGCTGGTGACAGGGGGAGCAGTGAAGAGAGAATTTGCAGGTGTGATAAGAGAAAGGGGGAGACATCCTTGTCTTGATGGTTGAATTCAGTTTTCACATCATATGTTGCCATCAATGACAAAAGGGGAGATTGTTGCAAATATGTGCCTAAGTGGTGTTGTCATTAATGTCAACATATCCTTGTTGCCATTGGTGTCAACTGTATCCTATTTTGTTGTCTGTATAGAAGACCGGATTGTTGAGGATATTGAGAAAATTAAGACAATCAATGTATGTGGACTATATGGATGTGTAGAGGCTTGCCTGAAGAAGCTCCAGTTATGATTTGAGAAGTTCGCATTAAGATCTGAGAAAGTTATGGCCATCTGAGTAGAACCAGTTCTTGCAATACTCAAGAGAGACAGAGTGACAGGAAAGTGGTCCAAATTGCTCTGATAATGTAAATTGATGATCTGTGGATCTAGAGGCATGTTTGGGAAGTTAGTGTGTATCATCAATACAAGTGGTTCATGGTTTGGAGGCCCGCAAGCAATCCTTCTAGTTTGACAGTCATGGCAGATAATGTTCTTGAGGTTCCAGAAAAAGATGCAAGTGATTCTGATGAGTTGGAGGCTTGTGGATGTTTCTGTTGAATTCAATGTGCCTGTGAAGATCTCTAGATCATGTAGATGTTGTGTTGAAGGTCTGCATTGAAGTTTGAGCTCGTTTTGAAGATTCTCCTTTTCATTGGTGATGTTCTTCCCAATCTTTGCTGACCGGATGATCCTAGCATATTGCAAATGATCTAAGAGCATTTTTATGAAGCATGGTGTGTTTGTAGAGGAAGATTCAAGTCTCAGTTGTGTTTGTCCAATAGTGTAATGATCCGCATCAAGTTTAGCCAACCTTGTTGATCATTCCAAGCTTGATGAAGCGTACAAATACTTGTTGAAGACTTGTTGAAAATTATCCTTGTGCAAAATGAATTAAATCTAAAAAAAGATCAGAAGCAGAGTAGAGAAGAAGAGGAGCAAAAGCAGTATAGAGTGAAGAGTCAGTGAAGAAGGAATTGGGGATAGAAGCAGAAGTTTTGGGAGCATTAAATGAAACTAAACAATGTATGAAAAGATGCTAATTATCAGTTAGTTCTTTCTTAAAACAAATCTCTTGTACGTAGTGAGCCTCTCTTTTGAGCAGTGAGCTTTGGGCAGTGAGCCTCTCTTTTGAGTAGTGAGCTTTGGGCAGTGAGCCTGAAGGCATGTACCTTCCCTTTCTTTTAAGTACTTTTAATAGGGTACGAATCTTTTGGGCTAACACCCACCATGGTTTTTCCCTTAACCGAGTTTCCACATCAAAAATCTTGGTGTCAAATGTGTTGATTATGTTTATGCTTATGTGTTGATGTTATATGCTTTAATATTTGCATCCTTAATCAATTTCCCAATTGAGAAAGAAAAGAAAAGATTAATTTTGGTGACAACTAATTCACCCCCCCTCTCAGTTGTCTGGAGTAATTCCAACAGAAAACATACTCCAAGGTCGGAAACACAACTTAACCCATAAAATTCAAATTAGCTCTGGACCTAAACATTCCCATAGAGGAAAGGAATAAATGTAGACCACATCACACCTTAGCATGGACCTAAATCCACTCTTACATGCTTCATCACGCTTTCACTTTCACCAAAGCACAACTAAAAATAGTGTAAACAACCAAGTCGGCCATCCTTGTGTTTACACCATGAACTTTTAAATGCATGCTTCCTTAAAATCACACGATGACATGTGGACCATGCACCAAGCTCGAACATGATCTAGAAGCATCCACAAGCACTTGAAAATCAATAAATTCCTTTACAACATCTTTCACTTGAAGAAACTTCACACCAGAGTACTTAACCATCTATATCATGATCTATCATCATCTGTAACTTAAGAAATGTACTTGTGGAGCACCAAACCATGAACCACTTGAGTTGAAGGAAAATATAGACCTTATAAGCACACATCTAGAACTACAACACCTGAAACCATTCTACAGAGAAATGCGGAGCAAAATACTTTCTCCTAGACACACTGCAAACACTGTCAAACATTGTTCTCAAACTGCTGAACACAACTTCCACTACACAACAATCTGGAGCACCAAATTCTAGATTTAGCATCTTCAAACACTTCTAAACCACATATCCAAGCCACACACTTAGATATTCATTTAGGAAGAAATGCAGAGAAAAACTTGATCATAACTCTGTTAAGCCAGAACACATCTTCAACACACTATTTCCTTTGTTAATCAAATTTTCTCAAAAGCACTTGGAATAGAAGCATATTCTCAACATCTTTAGTACCTCTACAAAGAAACCAAATCACTTTAACACAGTAGCTCAATCAAACAACAACAACCTCATCAAAAGACACAGTTGACACTAATGACAACACTAGCTTGTTGACATCAATGACAACACCGATTAGCACATACTTGTAACAACTTATAGTCAATAAATTGGATCAACAAATAACTCTTATTACATCTTGAAAATATGTATATATCACATTCAAATTGTATTTCACTCATCTTGCCTCATCAAGGTTTCTAGGGGTCGCATGCTAGTCAAAGTATTTAATGCACCAACACATCCCTCCATAGCAATATCTTCCTTAGATCTATTGTTGACATCCTGGAGCAATAAAACATTTTTCCTACACCTAGAAGAGTAGCCTCATACTTAATCTTAGACACCTACAAGTAGGGTTTGTATTAATGGAATTCAATATGCCCATACATATTTGTATCATCTTCACATGGCCTTGTGTGTGGATATGTGCCTTTGAGGAGTCCAACAATGTTTTGGTAGGATTTGAGGGGTTACATAAAACTCCATCACATTCAAATCTTGGAATTAATGACATCCTAGAAAGTGTAGGAGAGTAGGTAGGTTTTGACATTTAAATAGTGAGGAACTAAGGTTTTCTATGTTGAAGGGTGCAATGCAAGAGGGAATGAGTGAATGGGAGTTGGGATGTTTTCAGATGCTTTGCACTTGGTACATTGGTATTAATATTTTTGAAGGTCTAAAGTCAAGATTTTGGGGCATGCAATGTAGGGATGCTAGGATGCAAGAGGAAGCAAAGGTTTATGGTCCTAGGAAGAATAAATGGTGGGATAGTGAGGAGCGATATCCTTGTAAACAATTTTACAAGAGGGAAGGATGGTGAGGAAAACTTTGAAGGTTTAAGGAGGAATACATAACTGAGGCTCATGGGGATCAAGAAAATTGGATCCTCGCTATCATGGGAGGAAGTGCATAGAGAGGGAAGGGAAATCCTAAAATCCCATGGGAAATAGGGAGTGGGGATCTTAGTTCTAACATAATCGAAGCGATTTGGAAGCAAGGGATGAAATAGTCTGCAAGTTGATAAATTATTTTATTGAGGAAGGCCAAGGACCAGAGTTTTGACATACCTAATACTAGTGGATATTGGGTATCAAGGATTAGGTATAACTAATACTAGAGTGATGAGGGAAAGGGAAAACCCAAAATCCCATCAAGGTGGCGGGGTACAAGGTTTTAGGATATTGGATACCTTTAGGTATGATAGTAAGAAAAAGTCTAGGAGTCCACTAAATAGTGGAGATTAGGACTTGGGAATACTCGATGATGTAGGGATCAGGGATTGGAAGTATTGGTTCTTAGAGTTGAGAATCCTCAATTCCCTAAAGCCAATCAGTTCTTGAGTGCTAGGGGTGTCGAATTCAAGACAAATATTACAAACATATACTTAGGATGAGGCAACTAAGGACAACATTGATAAGGTGGGTAAGACCTTCTTCTTCTTTTAGCTCTGCTAAACCAAGGGGGTATTCCCTAAGATGTATGAGAGAAAGGAATTATATAAATATGAAACTAAACCCTACGTCAAACTGTACCTAATGCACAGGAAACTCCAATTTTATGTCACTAAGTAGCCTATATGTTGGTTTAAGGAATTTAGGGGTATTACACCTTCTTGTTGCAGATATACAACCATGTAGAGTCTAAAATATTTCTTTGACAGCCCCTAATGCAATAGCACATCTAGACATGGATCTAGGTAGGACAAACAACACAAATAAGGTAAAGATTTAGGTTTTTTGTTGTGTTTAAGTGTGTTGATGGAAACAAAAGGTTAAGAAAAATGCAAATGGGTGCCTATATCCAATTTGGGCAATAGAGTATTGACATCAAGTCAAAGGGGACACTAAGTAACCAAGATTTATATATAATCAAGATATTAGAAAAGACTATAACTAACCAGTTTACTGCATAAGCTAGGCTCTACACAGACAAATTAGTAGCTAGAAAACTTGCAAAACATCAATTCAAGCATTCTTTAACCATCCATAAATAGACATAAGTTTCACATATTCTTAATGAAAATATATCTTGCAAAGTATTGCAAAGGTGTTTTATAATTTACATCAATCAACTAATCATAGACAACATTGAAATCAACAAATGTGATTAGGGAACTTGCCAGGATATCAAAAACTCACATAATACTTATGGATATAGTTGAAAAGATGAATAATCCACACTTTGAATTTATTCTTTGAGTGTTACAATTACCTCTCATAACCCTTGATAGAAACTTGTTGAATGCACAAGACAACTGAGAGGGGGTGAATCAGTTGTATCAAAAAACTTTAAACCCTCACAAATATAATTACATTCACATCAGTTCACTTAAACTCTTATTCTGTTATGAAGATTAAACATGAAAAATAGATAATAGAAACTTAATCACATCAATACCATGCACAAGAGAACACCAGATTTTTTATGTGGAAAACCCTAAAAGGGAAAAACCACGATAAGGATTAGCTCACAATATATAGTAGTATCAATACTGAATTATAAAGAGGCTTACTACCAAAGGGCTCACTTCCCAAGGACTCACTATCCAAAGAAATGCTCACTATAATAGGATCACTACCAAAAGGGCTCACTACCATTAACTAATATGATGGCATCTACCACATGCCTAAGTTCGGTTCCATTGAAGCACAATAGTCATCTTCTTCGCAGCCTCTCTAAAAATTATAGATGACTTCTGTTCACTGCATTAGGTCTTCTACCAAATGAAAGTTCTTGCTGCCTCTTATTCAAACTCACAACAGAAACATCCTCATCTTCGCACTTCACCACCTACACATGAATAATTTACACTTATTTATATCAATCATCAACCTTGAAATATTCACAAAGGTTGGCAACACATTCTACAACCTTTGAAACAATCTTCAAGGTCAGTAAACATACATAATTCAAATTAGGTCTGGACCTAAACATTCTTGTGAAGCAAAGGAATGAAGGTAGAACATTTCACAACTTAGCTCAGACCTAAATACATCTTTACACACTTCAACACGCTTCCTCAATCCACGAAGCACATCCGCAATTAGTGTTAGCGTCCAAGTTGGCTCAACTTGTGCAAACACCAAGAGCACTTAGGCACACGCTTCCAAGAACCCAATCATAGCTTGTGGACCAAGGCTTTAATACAATCTAGAAATATCCATGAACAACATGAAATCACCTGGGAGTCAACAAATTCATCTACAACAAATCTCATTTGAAGACAAATCACAGACTGCTCACAACCAACACTGCCAAGCTCTGCTACTCATGAAAACTACATTCTAGAGCACCAAATCACAATTCCTTTGGATGGAACATGGATATGGATCTTAGGAACACTCATCCAGAACCACAAGACCAAACACCAAACTATAGAGGAATGCAGAGCATAATACTTTCTCCTAGTCACACTGCAAATGTTGTCAGGCACAATCTTCAAACTGGTGAACATAACTATGAATCCACGGCATTTCAGAGCTCCAAATATTGGATTTAATATCTTTAACAACTTCTCTAAAACATATCAAAACCTCACACTCTAGTCTTCAACACAAAAGAAATGCAAAGTAAAAATTTAGACAGTATCCTACAAGCCAGAATACTTCTTCGCAACACTGTCTTTAGTTTTTATCAAATTTTCTCAAAAGGACTTGGAAACCCAACAACAAGAACTATATGCTAACATGATCAGCACTTCTGCAAGCCATTCAAATCACTTTATCATAATAACTCAATCAACCAACAATAGCAACCTTAGAAGATACAGTTGACACCAATGACAACACAAGCATGTTGGCATCAATGACAACATTGATTAGCACATACTTGCAACAAAACCTAGAAAATATTACAATAAAAATGTTCAATAACCTATCACTAGAGAAAAACCCTTATTTTTACAAACTTTATTTCTAATTTTCAGTTCTGCTCTACAACCAAAAATTTCCATGATCCTTTGAAAATGAATGAAAAATCACTTAAATACTTATTTCTATTGCCAAGGAGCCTTGGAAGAAGGGATTTGACCTATAAAAATCAAATTGGGTGACCATGCTACTTGCATCATGACCACAAGGGCTATACCAGAAAACTTTACAAATTTTGAGGGTTTTCCCATGCTCTGGTACAAAAATTCATCATGGAAGGGTCCACAATAGTCATGGGGTGTATGGAGCTCACCTACCATGACATCGAGCTTAAAAATGATCATTAATGGCATCCCTAAGATTCTCTAGGATATCCCATCATGTTTATGTGCCTTGGCATGATTTTAGGTTTCCAGAGAACCAGGGAACTAAAGGATGCAGGAATTGGGGATTTAGGAGAACCAGGGACAAGTGGATGGGAAGGGGGAGAAGGTTGGTTCTAAGATTCAATTAGGAATTAAGACTGGGAATGTGACAGGGACCAAGTCTAGGAATCAAGGAGGAATAGGGTCAGGGAATCAGGAAATCAAAGGAACCAAGGATGGGAGTATGAGTGCAAAAGTTCCATCAGAACCTAAAAATGTGAAAGGACAAAGGGGGTGAGAAACTGGGTTTCTAGGACACCGAGGAACCAAGGGACAAAAGGACAAAGTTCCAAGGTTCTCAGAAAACCTGAAAACCTAGAATGACCAAAAGGGAAAAAAGAGCCCAACATTTACAATTTTTTTTCCATCATACAAGCTGACATCATGATGACATAATCATCACCTGGATGCCAAAGCACACCGTCGGGGTTCAGGGTTCTAGGAGAACCTCGAATAAACAAACAAAAGGGTCTGAGCTTAGAAAATTCTGTAGCCCAAAACATTTACCCATGTCACCTCAAACTTACTTCATTTTCTTTTTCCTTCTCTTCTTTCAGCAATTTGGCACTTTGAAGAAACATCAAACCATCAAACAAATTGTCTGTTCATTTCTTCTTTTCTTCCATCTTCCTTCATCCTCCTTTTTTTGGCAATTCGGTGAAACTGAGAACTCATGAACTGTATTGGCTTTTCAATGAGTTCATCAACTTGTGGACTTTCCAAAATCCACTTTCTTTGTTTCTTTCTCTTATCTCCCTTTTCTCATTTGTTCTTCCTTTTAAGCATGTCGGCACTTTGGAAAACTTAAGAATCGCTTTGACAAGTTCGCTAGTTTGTGAACTCGTCGACAAGCTAAAACACAAGGCTTATCAGACTTTTGGCAAGTTCATGAACTTGCAAACTTGCCAAAATGCACCTAAACTTGGAGATTTTCATAATTAGGAGGACTTTTTAAGGATTCTAAGACTTGAATAATTTTGAGGGTTTTTCAACATGGATAAACTCATGAACTGCCTTCATAGGACTTTCAAGATGGGTGCCCAGAACTTAGGATTTTTACAAATTGTAGGAACGTAACAACATTGGCTCTACTTGGGTGCCTCTTGCAAGCATAGTGAGGATATACCTATCTTCGGGTTACAGTCCAAAAGGAAAGAGCAAGGACCTAGCCAAAAATAAAATGGGGAAGGGTAACTACCACAAAGAACCTGACAACAAAAAAACACATGAAAGGGAAATATATACATATGTACAAAGGACCACCTTTAGGTGCTAGCCATGAACTATCAGCTCTAGAAGTTCTTCATCCAAACTCTTGAGGTAAAAGTGCCTTGACTGCACTTATCTGCAACTTGATAAGGGCTAACCCATAAAGCTTCAAATTTTCCATGCTTGCCCTTATCTTCAAACCTAGAATTCCACATGAGGACTAGGTCACCAACTTGGAAACTCCTCTAAACCTCCCTCTTATCAAACAAATGCTTGATCTTCTACTATTGTAACATATTTATTTTATGTGCAGTCCTCCTAGCTTCATCAAGTTCAGTCAACTCATGTATTCTCAAGGAAATGGCATTATCCCCATTTCCTTCAACTTCATGTAACATTTTGTATATAGGTAACACAAGACTAATCAACATCTTAGCCTCTACTCCATACACCAATTCAAATGGGCTCCTACCAATATTCTTTTCCAAAGTTACCCTATCATCCCAAATAGCAAATCTAAGCTTATCATCCCACCTCTTCTTGTTTGATTCAAGTGTCTTCGTGATGATATTCATGATGCTCTTGTTACTAGATTCAGCCTGACCATTTCCCTATGGGTGATAGGGGGAAGAATGTTTTAAAGCTATCCCATACATAGATCATGTGTCAAAGAGATCATAGGATCTAAAACACATTGCATTGTCAACAATCATCCTTGTAGGTACACCAAACCTTGTGATGATATTGTTCATTAAGAAGTCAATCACTACCTTAGATGTATTTTTGGTAGGTACTACCTCCACCCATTTGGTGAAGTAATCAGTGGCTACAAGGATCGATTTGTATCCATTGGTAGATTTTTCTACAATTTCATCAATAAAGTCAAGACCCCACTGTTGAAATGGAGCCTTAGTTGATACAGATGTGACGGGGAGTGCACCTACAAACTTAATCTTGCTTGCAAACCTTTGGCAAGGATCACACTTTCTAACAAATTGAGCCACATCCTTGAATAATGTGGACCTCTGGTACCCTGTACCCCCGATGACATTTATTCATGACCTTAACAAACTGCTCATGATCTAAACTTTTGAGAAGCGATCCATCAAGGTTCCTCCACATAAGTTGGCCTTGCATCAACACATACTTATGGACTACCAACTTCAATGTTCTCCTTTGATGATCACTCAATCCTGGAGGGAAACTTAAGTTTTCCAAATAGAAAACTACATCTTTATACCAAGGACCATCTTTCGAAGGACAAGGAGGAAGTGCTAGAGTGGTGTTTACCCAATGTACTTATGTTGCTTCCAAGTTTGTATCTATAAGAGTTGGCTAGATAGGAGCCACATAAGATCTAGGACTTCATGAAAGCACAAGAGAGACAATGAGAGAATAATTCTATTCTATCAATTAATGCAAAATTGTTCATCTTATGTTGCAATGTACATGAAGAGCCTTGCTTATAAAGACAACGATGAGAGAAAAGATGTTGTAGTCATGTGACAAGTGTCTTAATCCTATGACATGTGACAACTATAGCACATGTGTAGGATAAGACAACTATCAACACCTAGCAACAACTAGACACAACTAGAAACATCTAGTAGACTCACTAAGTAAACTTAACATGTGAATTATGTGTGAGAAAATTATTTAACTAATAAATAGTTAAATAATATGAATTATTCTCACAACAAGGGAAACTAGATAGGAAATATTCCTATTCATGCTACCACCCCCCTTAAGTGCAACTTAGGGAAAAGCTGACAAAATGCAAAGATGGATGGGTCCTAGCTACTAGGCCATGTTAGGTACCCATGTACACACAAGTCTCAAGTGGAGTAAAGGAGAAAACCTCATGGGGAAAAACTCCTCTCCAAAAGTGACAATGCATACAAACATGTACAAGTGATGGAGTTATGGAAGAATCAAGACCCCCCAAATACAACATCCATCACAAATATACAATCAATAGCCCCCCATAAGAGGGAAACAATGAGACAAGATGTCCCCCCCCATAATGAATTAGCTCATGTGCCAATGGTGAATGCTCGAAGAAGAAGACCAAAGAGGATCCAAAACCTGCAAACAACATTCCTCCCTTTAAGAAGAAACCAATCCACTCGTGTATGTCAAAGAAACTTCACCTCCATAAAAAGAGATGAGGGTAGAAGTCTCATGAAATATGATATCTTAGAAAATTGTTCATGTGTCTCCGTGTCGATGTTGAATGATACCACAATCAAATTGAAAGGAAGCAAGGTACGCAGAAATGGTTCCTACACTGATCTAATAAGGGGAGATGTATGCAAATTATTTTTAATCCTTACAATTGCAGAAATTTTAAACATATAATAGAGATATTACAGTAGAAAACACAACACAAGAATGTAGACAGAGAGAGAGAGAAGATATATCATGGGGAAAACCTTTTCAGGTGAAAAACCCCACACTCTAAAACCCGCACAATGTATTATCGAAACAATAACAATTTACAATACAATTGCAATGCAAGTTCTTCCAAGAGTCTTCAAATGTCATTTCTGGAGTGATTCTAGTAGCATAACAATACCTGTACATCAACTATGCAACTACAACTCCAAAACTATGCAATATATAGAGATACAAGGTAATATTGAGAAGCCTCTAGATATAGGCATCCATCTTGGCCACATGGCCATTTACACACTCAAAGGACACTTGCCCAACACATTTTCACCTCTCTTACATCTGTCATAATATGGCAGATTTGACTTCCCAAGGATAGAGTGCTCCATGCTAAAAATAGGCAATGACAGATGCTCTTACGCATCTTACAACTGTCATAAAAATCTGCAACATGACAACACTTAATGTTGTAAGAGAATTTATCATACTTGACTAAAAATAGCATATTCCTCTTACAACATGTCATAGCCCAACTTGAGCACCCAAAGATGCCTTTCTCTCATGCAAAGATACTCTCCGACACTTGTCCCCACTTGTCATAGGAATCTCTATACTTGGCTCTTACACGTCATAGATTCTATCATATAGAATATCCTCTTCCACATACCACAAGATGCCGACACATGGTATATTAGTGCCACCTCAAATGGGATGCCCAAATCCATGTGAGTTTGACTTGACCATCCAAGTCACATTCCAAGTAGGATGACATGTCACAATGCCACCACAACTAAGTGACCAAACTAAATGTGCAAGTACATACAAAATTAGGCAATAAATAAATACACAATTAAATAAACAATGCTAGGAATTTGCAAAGGTTGAGACACCTTAATTCCCAACACAAATCAGGGGTCTCAGGCCTCACTAATGAAAGTGACAATCTAGGATCAAGTGGAAACTAAAAATCATCAAGCTCCAAAGATGAAGATAGGTTGACAACAGTTGTGCTATGACTGTCATCAAAGATGAGAGATAAACCCTCAAATGTGTCCTCCAAATCTACAAGATGAGACTCACAAAACAAATCTAAAATACCTATCAAATACTCATCCCACAGAGTTGTATCTAAAAGACAAAAAACATCCTGTTGAACTGAAGCATTGAACTCTGAAGATGTAGGAGATGGAGAAGATGGAACTATAGCACATGTCTCAAGAACCGATGAAGAGGCAAGAATACCAAGGTTCAAGTGACCAAACTTCTCCTCTAAAATATAATTCACACAAGGAGTGTGAATGTCAGCCAATGGATCTGAATCATCATCAGGAGAGAAACCATGAAAGGTATATAGCTGAGATGCATGATCAACCACCCCAGAAGAAATTAGCTTTGTGCTCTCCAAGTCTATGGTAATAACCAACTTAGGTTTGAACTCCACTATCTTCCCTATACCACTATGAGTAATTTGATATATGGAAAGAAGATTATTGGTCAAAGAAGGCACACAAAGTACATCATTTAAATTACCTTCACCAATATCAATAGTTCCCTTCCCAATTGCATTCATATATGTGTTATTACCCATCAACATAGGTGGCATATCACACAGCTCAAATGAAGAAAACATATCCTTGGAAGAAGCCATATGATGAGAAGCACTTGAATCAAGAAGCCATTTACTTGATGTAGAACTTATACTTGCACAAAGTGCTTTACCTTTATGTTTAGGTTTCTTACCTTTCCTTACATGACTTGATTCAGAAAGTTCTGGCTATGTAGATGTTGAAGGAGTAGAAGAAGAACCAGGCGATGGAAGATTGTTCATTTGAACAAGTTGCATCAACATATCAATCTCTTTCTTAAAACAATTATGTTCATCATGCCTTGGTTTCTTACAATAAGCACATGTAGGCTTCTCCTTCATAGATGAATTTTGTGCTTGATCTGTGTGTGCATTTTTCTTAGATTTCTTTTGTTTCTTGTCAGAAGAACCTAACACTTTATATTCCTTAGGTTGTCCAACGACCAAAGCATGAGTCTATGATGGCTTAATGATACCCATAGAGATAAACTTTTGTTGATCATGCATTAACATCTCAGAAAATGATGCAAATGAAGGCATAGTGAAAGAAGATCCCGCGGTTAACCTATGAGTGTGAAAGCTAGAAACAAAAGCTGCATATTCAGGACCAAGTTTATTCAACACATTATAGATCAAATGGATGTCCTTTTTCTCAATACCACATGCTTTACATTGTGCTCTTAGATCATTAACCTTAGTTATGTAATCCTGGATGTTGCTAAAATTATTAGGATTAAGGCTCATAAATTCATTATCAATTTGATAGCCTTTAACTTCATTTGTTTTACCATACAATGTTTTCAACTTATCCCAAGCATCATGTGAATTTGTACATGCCTCAATCTGAAACAAGAGATCTAGGGAAATTAAACTATGAAGACATCCAAGAGCTTTTGTATGCTTAATCATCCATTTTATCTTTTCCTTATCATCTGTGGGTTCAGGTATCTTGTTTTCAACATATAGAGAATGTCCAAGATCCATTAGGCTATTCCATGCATGTTGACTCTAAGTTGCATAGTTATATGGTGTTAACAATGGAACCCTTGATTTATCCATTATGTAGAGGAAAAGAAGAGCACAAGCAGCTATATCAAAGCACAAACTCAATCAACATTGTCATTGAAGCCCCCCAAAACAAAACAACCACTAATTTCAACTCTTTTTCCAATCAATGAGTGTCTATGTACCCAAAGTGCTTCAAACTAAAAATCTGATGTCTAAAGTAAAATTTGGAAAAATGGCATGGACAAAACTTTAGATTACAGAAAAACCTTTCCAACACTTGTAAAAAGTTGAAATTCTAATAAAGTGGGCAAAATTTGTGAGCTCAGGAGTGAAAAATGTAAGATCTGACTTCAAACAGTTATATGAGACACCTGCAGAAAAATCTCAAAAAATTACCTGCATCACTGCGAAGTTCTCAGAACCAGCTTTCTAACAATATCTTATTTGTCGATCGATATCATGGTGAAAAGTTATAGCTCCCAAAAAAAAATCACCCTATTAGGGCTAGAAGGGGGCCAAAGACAACCCATGTCATTGATGTCACTGCTGATGCAAGCAGTACCCTATCAGAATATGATCTATCAGGACGAAATATTCCCTGTCAAAAATCCAAAACCGCCTGTGGTTTTCAAAAAACTACCTTGTAGGGAAAAATTGTTGCTCTGGTCAGAAAATTACCCTGAAGGTGTACAAAAACTTGCCTATGAAGGGAAAAATGCCACCTATTTTTCCTACAAAACCACTTTCTGAAACAAAAAACTACCCTCAAGGGATTGCTAATAAAAGGCGAAAACTGCCATGCAAAACTATTGTATCAGTCTGGAACCACCGACTTCCTGAGGGTTGTTTTGGGGAATATTCCCCAAAATGTTCTCACTGCATAGTGGTTTTGTCAAAATCTACAAAATTAATAAAAATTTGAATTGTTTTATTACATCTAGGTTTTATTTTGAGTTTGCGGACAAAATTAAAAAAAAGCAATGTTTTTTTATTAAAGGTTGAAGCCTTGTTTCACACTGTTTGCCCACCGAGGGTTTTTAAACCCACTAGTGGCTGTCGGCCGAGGGTTTGACCCTCGCCGGTGGTCTTTAGTCAATCAGGGGCCATGGCAATAATGGTGCTCCTGTCGTGGAGTACAGGGCCGATAGGGGCTAAAATACCTTGTTTGTACCCTCTATAATTTTTTATTAAACAAAACAGTCCGCGGATAATTTTTTTTAAAACAATGAATAATAAATCTTCAAACAAAAATTTTACCCACTGATTGTGCTGATGCCTGCATATGATTGATGATTCATGCACCTGCATAGGCAATGCGCAGAATATTCTGCTGCAATAATGACGCCTGTGAAATATTTTGCAGAATATTTTGTACGGTTGAATTGTAAAAAAAATTGCCTTTTGGTGCAAGTGCTCAGATTTTGACGATTTTATAGTCAATTTGTAGGTTTTGATACCTTCCAAACACAATGGCAGGGTTGATTTTTGCCCAAACTACTCTAAAATTGCAGCTACCTCCTGGATCAGGTAACCACTCCTCAAATTGAAAACCTCATAAATTTAGCCTCAGGTGTCTGATCTGGATGAAACAAAAGGCAATCTCGACTATCTCAGACCTCCTTAACACAATGGTGTGCTTAGATTTATAGCAGCATGCTCCAAAATGAACCTACAATGTAAGATACAAAGAGGAAACCCTCACAAATCTGGTATTTCCATCAAGTCTTTCTAATTCTCCAAGTCATCATTCAATCCAAGAGAAAAGCATACTCAACTATCAAGATCCACCATAATTTACATTCAAATCTCTCAAAAAATTGGCTAATAAGAATAAACCCCACCTAGAAAGCTCTGATACCATGTAAGATTTGGCTAGATAGGAGCCACCCAAGATCTAGGACTTCATGAAAGCACAAGAGAGACAATGAGAGAATAGTTCTATTATATCAATGAATGCAAAATTGTTCATCTTATGTTGCAATGTATATGAAGAGCCTTGCTTATAAAGACAAGGATGAGAGCTAAGATGTTGTAGTCATGTGAAAAGTGTCTTAATCCTATGACATGTGACAACTATAGCACATGTGTAGGATCATAAGACAACTATAAGACAACTATCAACACCTAGCAACAACTAGACACAACTAGAAACATCTAGTAGACTCACTAAGTAAACTTAACATGTCAATTATGTGTGAGAATATTATTTCACTAATAAATAGTTAAATAATATGAATTAGTCTTACAACAAGGGAAACTAGATAGGAAATATCCCTATTCACACTAATAGTATCTATCATTAGCTTGGCGAGGCCTTGACCTATAACTAGATTTGTGGTCTGTACCTCCATATTATATTCCTAGATCTTATTGATCCATCTACATATCTTTCCAAAAGCTTCTTGCTAGGCAAAGATATCCCTTATAGTTGTATGAGGCACATATGCAGTAAATTTGGCTCCTATGAGATAAGGCCTAAAATTCTTGATGGCCTTGACAAGAGCATATGCATGTTTCTCCATGATGGAATAATTTCACTCAGCATTCTACAATGATTTGTTGAAGAATGCAATATGGTGCTCATATCCATTAGTATTTTCTAGAGCAGCACTATGAAATAGTGTAGAAAGAAGCAAAAGAAAATAGTTGAAAAGGCTTGGAATAATTAGGACTAGTCAATACTCATGCTTTCTTAAGTGCATCCTTAATATCCAAGAAGGAGTCAGTTGATTCCTTGTCCCATCCAGTTGACTTTCCCTTCTTAAGTACCTTAGAAATTGCTTTTGACTTCTCAGCAAAGTGAGGACCAAACCTCCTAACAAAATTTATTTGTCCAAAGAAGGATTGTATTGCTTTAATTGCTTTGGGTTGAGGTGAGGTAAATTGCTTTGACCCTTTCTAGATCAATCCTCACACCATTTTTGGACACAATATACCCCAAAATCTTACCTTCCTCAACACCACATGTGCACTTCTTAGTATTTAAGGAAATCCCATATTCTAAGCATCGTTGGAAAATCAACTCCAAGTGTTTGCAATGGTCATCTTTATTCCTAGAATAGGTCGTCACATCATACTGATAGACCACCATGATTTCATTTATCAATCCTACAAATACGACATACATTTCCCTCTAGAAGGTGGCCCCTGCATTCTTGAGTTTGAAAGGTATCCTTATACATACAAACATTCCCCAAGGGGTGGTGAAGGTTGTCTTGTATTGCTCAGACTCTTTGACCATTACCTGATTATACCCTAAGAAGCCATCCATCATAGACATTAATTCAGACCCTATCACTTTATGTAGTGAATGGTCCATACTGGGCAAAGGGTAGTTGTCCTTACAGGACTTAATATTCAAATTCCTAAAGTCTACACAAAGCCTTATGTCCCCATTCTTCTTTCTTATCAGAACCAAGTTTGAAACCCATTATGAATGCCTAATTGCCTTGATTATACCACCCTCTTTCAACTTCATTAATTTCATTTCCATCTGAGGGGTAAGTGTAGGACTAATAGGCCTTTGGTTTTGCACCCAGTTCTAAAGGAATAATATGCCAAAACAAATCTTCCCTATAGGATTTCAATTCATCGTATGACCATGCAAAACACTTCTTGAACTTCTTCAATACGCTAATCAGAAATTGCTTCTCTAGCATCCTTAACTTCCTCCCAATGTAGATCATCTTTGGAGCTAATTTTGTCCCTATATTTACTCCTACATCATCTTCACTGATTGGTCTACTTCTTGTCTTGTAACAATCATTACTATCTAACATTTTGTCAAGAGATAAAAGACCTCTTGGAATGGTATTGGTCTTGAGATAAATGACCTTATTTCCAAATAAAATATCCTTTTCATACTCTACCTCAATCATTGGGTGTCAATCAATATGTTGGTTTTCAAAATCACTTATGTCATTCAAGAAATCATAGATATGTCTGTCATCATTGAAAAATTGTCGGCTATATATATTATTAGGAATGCTAGGCCTGGTGAGGACTTCAACACTACAAGTTCAATGAGGTGATGACAAAGATGCATCAAATTTTGAAGCCATAATAGCAAGTGCATCAACTATGACATTTTCATTTCTATCCATCCACTTGATACCCAAAGCATCAAAAAACTCAATGGCATCCCATACAACATTCCTATCAATCTTTTCTCTTTTATTGTATATGAGCCTTTAACCTAAGATACTATTAATTTAGAATCACCAAATACACTAAGGCATTTAATTCCATACCTGGAAGTAATATTCAACCCAAGAGGCAGAGCCTCATATTCTTCTACATTATTGATGCATCCAAAATTCAACCTAAAAGTGAACCTGTAAGATGTATCATCTGGAGAAATTAAAACAATACATGTGTCATTTCCTTCTTGTGAACAAGAACCATCAAAATACATTTTCCACACATCATTGTTTTTAAGGCAAGAAGGCTTCAGGCATGAGATCAGGTCAATACAATTATTAACACTATCATCAAAGTTCTTGATTATGTTGTCAAGCTCACTATCTTCATAGTGTATCTCATCCTTTACCTTTTCTGGGTCCTACACAATATGTAAAAATTTCTTTTCTCTATGCAAATGAACCTATTTTCTATTGACTGGTATGGTGGCATAAGATAAGTTTGTCTGGATACTACACCTATTCAAGCTTCCCATCTTCTTGATAATAGCATACTCCACTTGGTTGGACAATCAACAATGATTATGTCCATCAAGAAGCATTTAAAAGGACATGCAACGAGTTGCACCTCTACACCATTGAAAACTCCAATAACATTTACCTCTCTAGAATCCATTGCATAGCACTTTCCATAAGACCTAGAAACTTTCAAGCCCAACAATTTCATGACCTCTAAAGGCATCACATTACTTGACACACCAGAATCTAACATGCAGTTATGCACCAGCCATCCTTTTATTAGCAATGAGGTATAAAAAGGATCGACCATGGTTGGATTACTTACAAATATTGTTCAAATGTAAACCTCATGTATTTCTTGAGTATTTTCTTTAGAAATTGTATCTCTTGCAGGATCATCCAGAGGATTTGTTTGGTCTTCAAATATGGTTGGAGCATTGATATACTTAGGACTCTATCTTTATGTTCTGGGATCCTAAGCATTTTCTAGATTGGAACTAAGACTTTTATTTGGCTCAAGTTAAATGCCATGTCAATAAGGACAAAATCAAGAAGAGAGGTAGACAAAGGCATAATTGTCACATGAGTATCATGAATAAAAGGAATTACCTGACTATCCTTATTATTCACAATTGCCTTGGCTACAAATTATCCCTCTAGAGGACTCTTCTTCGCTTGATTCTACTTGTTTCCAACTTCCACCACCTTAGGATTTTGAACCTTGTTTGCTGGTACACTTACATTTTTAAGCTTTGGAACATATTTCTTCTGCATAGGGACATCAAGTACAAATGATATTTTCTTCTGTGTTGATCTTTTTGTAGTCTTTCTCACATTATTATCTATACTGTCATTTTTTTCTAGCATCTGTGTCCACCTTCTATTTTCCTTTATCAGCATATGTATTTGATACTTTCAGTGTTTCTACATTTTGACTGTCACCTCAAGGATTTACTTGCCTATTTCTAAGATGGTACTCACTCTAAACCTACATAACAACTGCAATAGTAAGGGCCTTAATGACTACATTTGAGGGCCTTTCCCTCTTGTATCTTTGTTGCATGAGTTCCTTGACATGTTAGAAATCATGAGCTAGTAGTTCATACTGCATTTGATGGTCATTGAAGTCATATTGCAAGATTTCATCTTCCTCATATTCATTGAATTGATCTAGATCAACATATTCATAATATTCAAGGGTCTCTTCTTCATTTAGGAACTCTTTGTCCCTTGATATACTAGCAGAAACATCACAGTTAGTCAGATCATGAGGTAAGAAGCATGCTTCACACCATAATGCATCATCCTAAACATTCACATGATCCTTCCTTAAAGGATCAGGTGTATTCTTGTCTAAAGGCCTTGGATTTCCTTCCCTTGGAACATGTTTATCATTTTTCCCTAGTCTCTTAGACCAATCAGTATTGTAAGGTTGGTTATGTAATTGTTTCCCCTCATTGAAGTGAGTAGCAGCACTATTAGAAGGTAAACCCTTCTCGTTTCTTGCAACTCAGTAAGACAAATCTTGCATTGCTCCCATCAGTTTATCTAACTTATCTTCAGCAGTAAGAGGCTTGCTTGAGGATGTTGCATTTGGTTTTAGAATCTTCACATAATCCCTTTTGACATGTTTCCCAAATGCCCTCATGTTACTTTCTATATCGATTGCCATGGTATAAGCCTCTCTTAAGGTTTGATGGTTTTTATTGCAAAGGCAATATCCTAATTTTGCATCAAATGCTCCACAATAAAGAACCAAGCACATGGATTCATTTGGTCTTAGATTGGGAGGCACTTTTCTCATTGTCATGACAAACCTACTATTGAATTCAGCAACGATCTCATTTATACCCTTTTTATTTCAATTAAATCATGGATTGCAAATTTGGGATCAATCTTATCTCCATACTACAATCTGAAAACTCCCATGAATTCATCCCATGATTCAATGATGCTCTCTGGAAGACTTTTGTACCATTATTTTGCACTTTCCTCTAATGATTGCACAAACGAATTCATCATAACATCCTCATCTTTGATTGCATACTCATCAGTTGCATTGATGAATCTCCTAAGGTGCTCTTCACCAGTGACAACATTATTGCCTTGAAATTTAGGCACCCTACCCCTGATTTAATTTGATATTGGATTGGGGTAATACGAGATGCCATAGAATTCCAACTGTCTATATCTTTCCATTCCCAAGGGATTCCTTGGTGCTGGGAATATTTGAGCATGCCTCCTATTAGGGGCTCTTATATTCTGTTGGTTATGTTCATATTGATTAAGTTGTTGATTTGTTGTAGGTGAAATAGGAACATTATGATGTTGAGGCTTATTTTTCTACTAACATTCTGTGCAAGTTGAGCTTGTTACAAATCAATTTGAGCTTGCATTTCCTTTTGTCTCTACCTAAGGTGATCAAGCAAATCCAACCTTTCATAAATTTCTCTTTACCTACGCTTGTTTTATGATTGTTTAGTAGCATTGGCATCATGGAAAGAAGTGTCTTGTTCAAGCTCAGTCGCATGCAGAGCTAGGGGAACTAGTATGTGATCCTACTATTACAGTTCTTATGTTTGCAAGATTTGATGCATTCAAATCTTCATATTGTGTCTCTTGGAATATGTTAAACTATCCCCTCCAATCATGTTTATTGAATCTTTTGGCATGCCAAATTCATGTCTACGGTTTCTTCTACTAGATCTAGATATTTTATCACTAGAATCATCTGAAATATATGGATACTGATCAACATGCACATCATCTCTAATAGAAAGGCCAACATGATCTCTTTGAAAAGTGTATCTAGTAGACATACCTTTGTTTGTAGCTTTCAGGCACTATGTTACCTCCCTGAGTGTGTTTCTATATCATCAGGTTCTTGTGATCTCCTTGAATGCTTCCCTATTTCCATCTTTGATTCTTTCCTTTATACTTTTGATGGGTTTAAACCAAACAGAGTTTCCACTCTTCACTTGGGAAGAGAAACTTTTATTTACCAGTAGAGAACTCAAGACAACAACCAAGAACTTAATTCTTCCCTGTCAACAACTCCATTTTTTTTGGGGCTCAAAGTTAAGAATCCTCAAATCCCTAAAGCCAATTAGTTATTGAGTTCCAGGGGTGTTGAATTCAAGACAAAGATTACAAACTTATACTTAGGATGAGAAAACTAAGGACAACATTGATAAGGTGGGAAAGACCTTCTTCTTCTTTTAGCTTTGCTAAACCAAGAGGGGTATTCCCTAATATGTATGAGAGAAAGGATTGATAGAAATATGAAACTAAAACCTAGGTCAAACCATACCCAATGCATAGGAAACTCCAATTTTATGTCACTAAGCAGCATGTTGGTTTGAGGAATTCAAGAGTATTACACCTTCCTATAGTAGATATACAACGATGTAAAGTCTAAAATATTGCTTTGATAGTCCCTAATGCAATAGCACATCTAGACGTGGATGTAGGTAGGACTAACAACAAAAATAAGGTAAATATTTAGGCTTTTTGTTGTTTTTAAGTGTGTTTAAGCAAAATATTTAGGTTAAGTAGAAAGAATATGGTTGCCTATATCCACTTTGGGCAATAGAGTCTGGACATCAAATCAAAGGAGATACTAAGTAATCAAGATTGATATCTAATCAAGATATCAACAAAGATTGTAAGTAACCAGTTTACTTCATAAGCAATGCTCTACATAGACAAATTGGCAACTAGAAAACTTGCAGAACATCAATTCAAGTATTCTTTAACCATCCATAAATAGACATAAGTTTCACACATTATCAATGGAAAATACCTTGTAAAGTATTGCAGAGGTGTTTTACAATTTACATCAATTAACTAATCGTAGACAACATTCAAATCAATAAATGTGATTAAGGAACTTGCCAGGATACCAAAAACTCACATAATGCTTATGGAGACAGATGAAAAGATGAATAATCTCCTCTTTGAATTCATTCTTTGATTGTTACAATGCCCTCTCATAACCCTTGATAGAAACCTAGAAAATATTACAATGAAAATGTTCAAACTGTTAAAACACATTGATATACTGAGAGGGGGTGAATCAGTATATACCAAAAAAACTTATTCCAAATCAACTCTATCAACCAAATCCTTTTACTGTCTTAAACAAGTGATAAAGAAAATTAAGCAAATCAAAGCACAACACATGAGCACACAACCATAACACCATATTTATGTGCAAAACCCTAGAAGGGAAAAACCATGGTGAGCAAGTTTCTTGGATCTACTGTCCAAATCTAGCCTCACAAATAAAAAAAAGATTACAATATTATTTATGGGCTACAACCCAAAGGAAGCTACAACTCCCTGAAATACAATACTACAACACTTACAGAATGAGGTTGCAACCTCTCAACATCACACTTAACAAATCTCACTAGTCAGATTCCTCCGCAAATTCCACACACTTCACTCTGACTCAAATCTTCACTTCCTCTGCATAGCAAACACTGATGCCTTCAACACATCTTCACATACACACTCACTCACATAACCTTGCACCCTCTCACACACTTCATTATTTCACACCAAACAAGATCTTTTATTTATACTTTCTACAAATTAAAAAATCTTTCTCCTATGTCAGCCAAGATGAAACATGCAATGGCCACAACAAGTTGGCTTCCAAATGATGTAGAAATCCAATGCAGTTCAAGCCAAGTGATAACCAAGACCTATTCTTCATTAAGACATTATTCCAAGCTAGCGCACACATCCAAACATCTAGTGGGATCATCAAAACACATCAAGTCAACCCAACAAACACTTATCCTTCCACAAAATAGCTCCAGACCTAAAGCAGTACCGGAGAGACCAATCAGCATCATGTGGATCACTTCTCAAGAAACATAAGACTTGCACAAACCTTCTCAAACATTCCTTTCTCTAAAATATATGTTTTCTTTCTAGCGCAAAAAAACAAACATTGAACCTAGTATCACATACAAACACTGAACACCCAATCTTGAGATAGAACATTGAAAAACCAACTTGTGGTACACTTCAATACTTGAAACCTAAAACTAGAAAATATATAGATCATCTAAATACATCCTCCAAATAGAAATTCCATATGATGTAGTGCGGTGAAATGCGGTGGCATTTACGTTCTCCTCTAGACAATCCTAATCAACAAGAAGATATGTCTTTTCTCTGTTGACTTTGGAGGACCTCTGTGGTACACCTTATCATATAAAACTTGGATATATCATTCTTCTCATCTATAGCTAACTATTCTTCAAACCGTAGCATCAGAACTTCTAATGCGGAGAAATGCAAAGCATTTCTTTGACCTCTCTAATTGTATCAACACAAGAACACTGTCTTCACTCTGCGAGCTCTAGAATCTTCTATGGTAACTTTCAAGCTCTAAAATCAAGAACATACAACCTTCACATTTGTCTCTGTCTAACTCCCAAACCACAAGGTCATACCTTTAAATTCAGAGGAATGTGGAGCATTCTCCCGAGCTTCTTCAGTGCAACTTCTAGTGCCTTAGACTTCCTGAATCTTTCTCAAGATTTAAGCAACACTTTTCATCGGGAAACAATGAATACAACATTCACCATACCAAAGACTCCATTCACAACATCATACAATAACAATCACAACTCTTTTCATCAAAACAAGAATCTTCATGTTAGCACAACCTTTTTCACTAAACTTCTAAAGATATGGTGCAACTGTGTATAGATGATACTGATTCAATCAGTATACATAGTACATGACATTCATCATCTTACCCTTTACTTCACAACTTCTTTGATCCATCTCTTTATTATTCCTTTATCTTCTTCTCTGATCACCTCAGCATTTACTCATCACTTAACTTCTTTGTCTCACAACAATCTGCAAAAAACTCCCTTAGTCATCACTATCCTATGGCATCTCTGATCATCACTTCCACTTCCAACCTTCAGCACTATTGACATCAATCCTATCCATCACTAAACATCACATTGTTGACATTAATGACAACACATATGCAACAATCTCCCCTTTTGGCAATGATGGAAACACTTAACCTGATATACAAGTTTCTCCCCCTTTGACATCAAGGAAAAAGGGCTAGTGATCTTCCTTTAGCTCCCCTTGTCTGCATTAACCTTGAACTTCATTAACTTCTTCTTATCCTTGTTATCCTTCTTAGCTTCTTAACTACCTGTTCCCCCAGAGAGGTAGCCTCCATCAATCTAGGGATAAAGATATGTCTTGAACTGCTCCCCCTAGATAGATGCACCATCTATGCATCTAGTTAGAAGGAGGGGAAATCACCCCTAACTTCTATTTGAGATACTCAAATGTGTCCTTAGAAATTGCCTTTGTAAATATGTCTACAACTTGATCCTTTGTAGGCACATACTCCAATCTAACTTCTTGATTTGCAACCTTCTCTCTTAAAAAGTGATACCTGATAGATATGTGCTTGGTTCTAGAATGCATCACTAGATTATTTGAAATATTTATGGCACTTGTGTTGTCACAAATAATAGGAATGGGATCATCATATATCACCTTGATATCCTTCAATGTTTGCTTCATCCACAACACTTGAGTGCAGCAGGTTGCTGCAGCTATATACTCTACCTCTGTTGTTGATAAGGACACTAAATCTTGCTTCTTACTAATCTAGAGACCAACCTATCTCCCAAAAAGAAAGCTCCTCCATTGTACTTCTTCTATCATCAACACTTCCAGCCCAATCTGCATTAGTATAAGCACTCAGGGAAAAGTCATCACCCTTTTGATACCACAACCCATGTTCTGAAGTGCTCCTAAAATATTTGAATATTCTTTTAATTGCCTTCATATGTATTTCTTTAGGATTAGCTTGAAACCTTGCAACCAAACGCAACTTGCATAATGTTAGGCCTTGATGCTGTTAGGTATAGTAGGCCCCCAACCATAGACTTATACAAAGTCTGATCAGGTTTAGGTGACTCATCATCTTTACTAAAATGTAAACTAGTTACCATGGGAGTACTCACTGGTTTTCAATCTTCCATGCCAAACTTCTTCAACATTTCCTTGACATATTTTGCTTGAGATAAAAGATTCCATCATCTGATAGAGTAATTTGTAGTCCAAGAAAGATTGATAGCTCACCTAACATAGACATTTCAAATTCTTTCTGCAAACTTCTTACACATCCCATCACAGCCACAAAAGATTATATCATAAACATACACAACAACAATTAGAATTTGTTCACCTTCAATCTTGATGTAAAGATTATTGTCTATGGTACCTTTCTTGAAGCCCTACTAGAGTATGTACTTATCCAACCTTGCATACCAAGCCCTAGGGGCTTGTTTGAGACCATACAGAGCCTTCTTAAGTCTACATACCATGTTTGGGTCTTCTGATAACTGAAATCCATCAAGTTGCTCTATGTGGACTTCTCCTAATTCACCATTCAGGAAGGCTGATTTGACATCCATCTAATATACCTTGAATCCCTTATGCACTACAAAACCAAGAACCATTCTGATTGCTTCCATTTTAGTCACTGGAGCAAATGTCTCCTCATAGTCAACACCTTCAACTTGTGAATAACCTTTGCAAACCAATCTTGCTTTGTTTCTGTCCACTTCTCCATCTTCATTCAATTTGTTCCTAAATACCCATTTTGTACCTATCACATTCTTGTCTCTAGGCCTTGGCACCAATTCTCAAGTCTGATTCTTCTCTATCTGATTTAGCTCTTCTTCCATGGCTTGTATCCATCCTTCATCCTTGCTAGCCTCATCAAAAATTTTAGGTTCTACTATTGATAGTAAAGAAAAGCTTACTTGCTCATTTGTACTTGCAAATCTTCTTCTTGTCTGTACTCCTTCATTCTTGTCTCCAATGATCTGATCTTCTAAATGATTCTTCTGAACATACTTGGTAGGAGTCTTGGCAATCTTCTCTTGAGTTTCTTCCTTTTCTTCAACTTCTTTTTTTTCTTCTGTACAAGCAGGTTCATCTAACCAATAGTATTTTTGCTTATCTGTGATTTTATGTGACTCTTCATCCACTCTAACATTTGCACTCTCAACTATCTTCCTCAGTCTTTTGTTGTAACACTTGTAGGCTTTTAGTTGAATATCCAAGAAAATTCCTTCATCTGCTCTTGAGTCAAATTTTCCCAGACCTTCTTCATCTCTTCTAATATAGCATTTGCTTCCAAATACTCTAAAATACTTGACTGATGTTGGTCTTCCATTCCATAGTTCATAAGGTGTCTTAGTGTTGTACCTTCTTAGTTGTCCTCTGTTGAGAGTGTAGACAGCAATATGAATTGCTTCTTTCCAATATAAATCAGGTAGCTTAGCTTCAATTAACATTGTCCTGGCCATCTCTTGAACAGTTCTATTCTTCCTCTCTGCAACACCATTTTATTGTGGAGTTCTTGCAGCAGCATAGTGCATCTTGATTTCATGTTCTTCACAAAATTCTTCAAACTCATTTGATGTAAACTCTCCACCTCTGTCAGATCTTAGGCACTTGATTCTAGCATTTACTTCATTTTCTATCATAGACTTGAAAATCTTGAACCTACTAAAAGCTTTTGATTTTTCTTTCAAAAAAGTAACCCATGTCATTCTAGAGAAATCATCAATGAGCAACATGAAATGCCTCTCACCTTGTAGACTCTTTGTCCTACTAGGTCCACATAAGTTAGTATGAACCATCTCCAATGGCCTTGTAGTAGAATACTCCTTGGACTTGAAACTTATCCTTGTCTACTTCCCAATCTGACATTCTAGTGCAGGAGCATTCAGGTTCACAAGCAATCTTGTATCAAACAAAAAATATTTTATTTCTTTTACCCTTTTGTTTGTCTTGCAAATTTTTAATCAACATCATACACAAAATATGGGGAAATAAAACAAATATTCTCCAACACTCCAAGGAAAAGACAAGGCAAGTTGCATATGGACAAATTCCTAGTCACCTACATGCTAGAAGACAAAGATTGGACAATGAAGAGTTTTCAAGCACCCAAGTCATGAAAGAAAGCAATAAAAGAATCCCAAGAGTCACCTTTATCCAATTTGGATGCCACCAAGCAAGAAGAGGAATACCAAGAGTCATTGGAGCCCAAAATGAAGAAGATGAAACTATGCAAAGGAGATCTTATAAAAAGATTGAAGTTTGGCTCCAAAGAGGTATTGAAAAAGAAGAGAAGAGCCCAAATTTATTTCTGATTTTTGTAGGTCATCAAGAGGATGTCCATAGGTGATATTGAAGATGATTCTCCAAGGGAAATACATCCATTTTGATGAGGCAAAGAAGGTGAACGTCCATGGTGACCTGTTAGATGAAAAAAAAATGAATTTGTAAGCTTGTGCATGTCGATAGTTGGAAAGTTTGTTGGAGACATTTCATAGTTGGATTTGTGGAGCTTATGTATGTCTGTTACCATCTTGATTTTCTACACAAAAATATTTGGGTTGTAAGTATTTTCTTTTGTTCATGTTTTATGAAATTCTCAAGATATGGTGTTACTTCATAGCTGAAATTGTTGCTACAACATTCACAATTTATTTGAACTTAAGGGCTGCAAGTTTAAGAGGTTAATATACATTTATTTTTCTGCAACTAAAGGAATCAAAGGGACAAATAACAATCCTTAAGGGCTGGAATTTATCAAATTTAATTTGCATCTAAGAGGAGTGGAAAAAATCTTGACAAACAAGAATCTTAAGGCTAAAATTTAACAAGGATATGTTGGCACATACAATTTGTTTCAATCTTTGAAGTTTTGAGCACATGAATATGATAATTTGAAGGAATGAATATTTCTATTATCACAATGCACATAAGAGGAGTTGATTGGGCTGCATGATGGGACAATCCTTATTGGATTCTCTTGTTACCTCTGCATCAATTGGTATCAGAGCTAGAAGACTCTGGGGAAAAGACAGGTTGTGTGTTGTGTGTGTTGTCTTTTTGAAGGTTGAAGAGAGAACCTAGATGCCAAGAGACCAGGAAGTAAAGAAGAGAAGAAACTTGGGTGAGGTGTCATGAAGACAAGTGAAGCAAGGTGAAAGAGACTTGCTTGAATAAAGAGAAGAATGGACTTGTTGAGGAGATTCTTACAGGCTGAGGGTTCACAAAAGAAGAAACAAGAAAAGAAAAAAGAGGAAAAAGAGATGAAGAAGGAAAAAGAAAAGGCAAAACAAATGGGAATTGACCAAGAGATAAAAGAGTTGAGGTAGGCTTTAGAACACATAAAAGAGATGCGAGAAAGAATGGAAGAGAAATGGAAGGATTTGCTTAAACAAGACCAAAGTTGGCACTTACCAGTGAGCAAGAGGGTATCATGGCCTATTAAAAAGATTATTCAAAGGAGAAGACAAGTAAGGGTAGAAAAATTAGTCATGAAGGAGAAAACAAGTAAGTAAACCTATGACTGTTATAACAGTAGTTAGAGTTGATGAATTACCATTAGAAGTTCAAAAAAATTTGCAAGGCCATGTTGATGTGTTTATAGATGATAGTACAAGGCAAGATATGAGTTCTCATGCAAAATGGGAGAACAAAACTTTCAAAGGGATGGAAGATAAGGGTGCAGCATATTGTGAGGTTGAAGGGACAAAGGTTCCTTGTTATGTTTTCCAAATTGACAAAGATGAAGGAAAATTTGCTGATGGCTTAGACATTGAGATGAGAACATTGCCTAGTAGGATTATGGAGGAAGGAATACACCATTTTCTTGTTGAGATTGCAAGGAAGAGTAAACCTAGGGTTAAGATGAAGCAGTTTGTGGGAAAGGAACAAGGTATTGGAGCAGGTTCACCAAAGTTTTCAAGTGAGGAGAAGATTAGAGGTCATACATCAGGTGGCAAGCAACATTTTCTAGTGAAGAACCGGTCACACACAAGGGACAGTGCCAATTTTCAGTTTTGGGTCCATTGGAAAGGACTACCAGATGAGAATGTTACTTGGAGGGCAAGGAATGATATGGTTAAGCTTCAATCTAATGTGTAGCACAGTCCTCAAGGGGTCTTGAGTTCTTTTTTTAACCGGGAGTATGGTGCAGGAGCACCATGTGATTGCATGCCTCCATGAGGCAATCTTGTTAAATTTGGTTAAATTTTGTATTTGAATCTTGTAATAAGGTCTTTTAGACCATGATGAATATGTTTGAGTCTATTTTAGGTCCTAGGAGTTCTTGGTTGGGTCATTTTGCAATTATGGTTAAAAGTTGTCAAATCTTGTAAAATTGTCATGTTGTAAAATGCAAAAATGCAACAAAAGGAAGATGAAGGGTCAAAGTCAGTTGGAATTAAAAGAAGTTGGTTTGTAACTACTGAAACAAGTTGGGAAAGGTTAAAAGTCCTAGTTCCATCATTGTAAGTGGGGTTGAGTGATTTTGAGGAAGTTGGGAGCAATAAAACACTTATTTTCTACACATTTAACTGTGTTCCTAATTGTTCCTTTGAATGGCACGTGCTTGTGCGGATAGATGAAGGTTTGAAACCAATGGTAAATGAAAGTGTAATGAATCTATTTTCTGTGGTTTTTTGTTTCTCCATTTCATTAATACATAAGAAAGATATGACATTTTCTTTGAAAACCATTTGAAACCCTAGCTGGGTTAACTAGTGGCATAGAAAAATGCATAACTTTAAAATTGTCTCCGGTGAAAATTCATAAAATTTAGTGTAAAGGTCTGTGTTGACATGCTCTTTGAGTTCTCCAAGTTGCAGGGGTCAGAGATAAGGTTTTGTGCAAGAATATTGATGCCCTAGGCTAGAAAAAGCATTTTTTTTTAGCAATTGATGCATAGAGGTTAGGGTTGGTAACAAAACTCTTGGAAAGTGACTTGTAAAGGTTGGAATAGCATGTGCAAACCATATTTGGTGTGTTTGAGCTATTGGTGAGGAGTTTTAAGGCTAAGAGTGTGTGGAATCAATAAACCACCTTGTGAGCAAGCCTAATTAGGCCTTGTAGCAGCAGTAACAGTCAAGTTTTGAGCCATACTTTCCAAAGCAACCTATGCCCATTTCAAGATATGTTTTAAAGTGGCCAAAAGGGTATCTAAATCTATCATTATAGTCTAGGAAAGAGGTCTGTATAAAAATATATGAATGACAATTCCTTTTGGAGGTTTACTAAAATATGAGGTTGTTTGAGAGGAAGGAACTCTTAGAAAGAGTCTAGGACTTCTTGGGTGGATTAGTTGAGTTTATTAGGTCATGTATACCCTATGAAAGGTTTACCAAGAGTTGGTTGAACCTTTAAGTCATAGAATCCATTTTTGGTGCTTGTAGTCTTAAGTGAATAAAAGGGATAATTTGGGACAATCAAAAGAAAACCTTACATTTTGTGAAACCTAAGTTCTTGTGAGTTATTGTTGAGTTGTTTATGTCATTCCCACATATTCTAAAGTGTTCCTAGAGTTTGGTGAAGAATTCCAAGTATTGGTGGCCCTTTGAGAGTTGTTAGCCTTATTTGAACCATGTCATGTTAAAAGAGAGTAGTGCCATTATGATGAACCCATTGTTGAGAAATATGCCTCCATTTGAGTGAAGTGAACCCCTGCTCTACATCAATTGGGATCATCAAAACACATCCAAGGCATCAAAAACACATTAAGTCGACCCAGCAAACACTTATCCTTCCACAAAATAGCTTCAGACCTAAAGCGGTACGAGAGAGACCAATTAGCATCATATGGATCACTTGCCACAACTTGCAACAATCCCCCCCCAACACAAGCGCGGGGTTTGAACCCGTGACCTTGGCTTTGATACCAACTGTTAGTTGTCGTTGCACCAAAAGATCAACCTATTAATGCCCGATACAACCACTTGACTTAACAAGCACAGGAGGTGGTTAAGCCCTTGTCACAAACCACCGTAGTGCAATGCTAAACAAGGAGACCAAGGGCCACACCTTGCAACACCTGGTATCACATACAAACACTGAACACCCAATCTTGAGATAGAACATTGAAAAACCAACTTACGATGCACTTCAACACCTAAAACCTGAAACTAGCAAATATACTGATCATCTGAATACATCCTCCAAACAAAAATGCCATATGATTTAGTGCGGTGAAATGTAGTGGTATTTGCTTTCTCCACCAAACAATCCTAATCAACAAGAAGATATGTCTTTGCTCTGCTAACTCTGGAGGACCTCTGTGGTACACCTTATCATCTGAAACTTGGATATATCATTCTTCTCATCTTTATCTGACTATTCTTCAAACCGTAGCATAAGAACTTCTAATACGGAGAAATGCAAAGCATTTCTTTGACCTCTCTAACTGTATCAATATAGGAACACTATCTTCACTCTACGAGCTCAAGAATCTTCTACAGTAACTTTTAAGCTCTGAAATCAGGAATATACAACCTTCACACTTGTCTCTATCTAACTCCCAAACTACAAGGTCATAAAATTTGGAGGAATGTAGGGCATTCTCCTGAGCTTCTTCAATGCAACTTCTAATGCCTTAGACTTCCTGAATCTTTGTCTCAAGATTTAAGCAATGCTTTTTGTTATATCATAAAAAGGGGGACGGATGCAAAGTATGTGAGTACACTAGATCAAACCCTCCTTTAACTACAACATTCAAGGACAAAATTGAGCCAAGTCATTGCAAGATGAAAGAGGAATCAACTATAGGTTTTGTTCTCTTGTTTGCAGAGGAAAGATGTGATTAAATCAAGCCTATTATCAAACTCTAGGCCAATCAATGCTCCAAACCCTAGATCTATGATAATCAACTTATAACAGTGAAACATAAACAACAATTCAGGATCTGAGAGTGCCAAGATGATCAGTGAGATGTCCAAACATGTCCCTCAGAAGTTAAAATGTCGAAGGACACAGGGGCTAGTGCCTGAGTCCATAAAGTTTAGATCTCTGATAACTCAAAACTGCAAAAATGTCACAGAAGATGCTTTGATGCTGAATTTTAGGTTTGTTTGGCATGTTGGACACTAGGGCTCATGCTCTATTCTACTACAGTGGATTTTTCGAACTCCATTTTTAGATCTAGAATCTTTATCCCTCAAAAAGCTTCCTTGTACCTGTACTTCCGCAACTTCCACACCTGTAACCTGCACACACAAAGAAAGGGGTTTGGGGATTGTGGTGTTTAGGGATTTTCCTCAATCAAATCCTGGGTTAGCATTCAAGCTTTCCCAACACCATTTTTAGATAGATAGCGTGCCCTAGCAGGGTAGAGGCTAAAGATAATCCAAATGATGATGAAATAATTCAAATGCAATGATGTCACCTTGGTGGTGAAGTCCTTACAAGGATTAAGATTCTTCAACTCATAAGGATGTTGATGATGAATCCAAATCTGCAAAAAACACAATACTAACACATTTTTGCAACAAACACAATGAATACCTTGAATTCGCCTTTTGCACAATCTCATAACCTTGCTAACATCAACTTTGCTATCATCAACCTAGTTACAAATGAATTCAAACACTTGTTTATATATTCTATCCTATTAAACTTTCGCAAATTAATTGAAAGATCCGACAAGGGAGGACGCATTTAAGAGTCTTATGCCGACATACATAAAATTAACCCCGACCAATTAGGGTGGACTTGGGCGCAGGTGCCCAAGTACCAAGGGGCCTTTTTGGTTGGGACTTGGATAGAAAATGGGCCCCTAGTCCCCATTTGTCATGGGTTTTAGGGGATTTCTCATCGGGATGAATAATTTGCATGTAGAGTGTAAACACGGGGACCTAGGAGCTAAACTAGGAGGTAAAAAGGCATGTGTCCACTTTTTACTCCATAACATTTACCCCCCACTTTAATGTGTGTGCAATCCTATGATACATCACATGCATTTAAGTATGGTCAAAGCATATAAAAAACATATCAAACACTAGAATAAAGACACACCCTAAGTTTGAAGGACTATTTCTAGCCCCCAGACTTAGGCAAACATAAGAAAAAAATTGAACAATCACATAAGACACGGTGAATATAGTAAGGAAGCACGTAATACACGGAGAAGATAGTGAAAGCACACAATACACAGAGAAGACATGAATGCAGTCATGCAAGACACAAAGAAGACATAGATAGAAGACATGATTAAGAAATTACATATCTATATATAATGCTAACTAAAGTAAATAAAACACATAGTGTGGGGAGGGACTCATCACTGCACAACATTAGACCATGCACAAGCACACAAAACACATATAGTGTGGGGAGGGACTCATTGCCACACAACTTTAGACCACACCACAAACACGCAAGACACACAAGGAAGACACATAAAACACATGGAAGACACACGGAATACACGAGCACTGCATAGTATGCCATAGACACACTATAAATCTTATACATGGCAAACATGAGCGATAGGGAGGAGCTCGTCACTGCACTCCACTATCTAAAACACACCAAACACACCTAACAATCAAGCTACGCTACCACAATCATCAAAGACATGCTTAAGGATGAATGACTCAAGATCCAACCTCGCCTCGCAATGAGGACTTTGTATAAAAGGATGTGCACTAGCTCAAGAGATACACCATCCTACCTCGTAATGAGGGCTTTGTATAAAAAGATGCGCAATAGATCAAGAGATATGCCATCCTGCCTCACGATGAGGGCTTTTTACTTTTAAAAGGATGTGCACTAGCTCAAGAGATACACCATCCCACCTCATGGTGAGGGCTTTCAAACACGCTTTGTTAGTGTCAAAAGTAATCAAACAGATACCATTATATATGCCCCCACCTTAAGGGGGTTGATCCCGCTTGCTGGTATCAAGCACATTAAGGTAGAGTGAAAACACACAAGGGAAAAAGAGATTTCGTAAAGCCCATGCCCCCAAAGTGACATGTGTCACAATTGCCAAATGTTCCCACAAACACATTGATATCATTTGCTAAGATAATCAACAAGATATAAACTTTGATTAGAAAATCTTACTCTAAGATAATAACCAAATCAATTCATGAAAGCTATGTAGAAATCATTTATTAGATCACATCAAAGGCCAAGGCTACACTTGCGGGTTCAGAATAGAGTATATCTGTTGGGCTATATCACAAGTATCTCAGAACTGAGTGTAGCAACAAGGTGAGATACAAAACAATCCAAAGTGCGTTGGAGCAGATTGAGAGTATTACAAAAGTTTGTTACAAGAAAAGTTCACAACATGGATTGATTCTACTACTCAAGTGTTGGATATATATATCAACCCCATCTTCATATATGGACTAGGTCCATTTTTTCTTTCTTGCTGAAGGGACACACGGTCCTTATCAGTATTTGTTTGTTTTCGTCATCCGCCGACTAGTATAGTCACTGAAGAATGTAAACAATAAAATGAGAGAGGAGGCACTTGAGTGACTTGGTTTTACAACACAGGAAGATGCCCCCAAGACATCTTCCATGATGTTATGCCCCCAAGGCACAACACACATCAATAAAATAGAGGAGAGGAAAGTAGAAAAATGTAGAGACAAATGGAAGAATGGTCACAACAGAGGCAGTCTCCTTGTATCCTTGGCCTTACAAGAGTATCAAGGGTCATCCAAAGAGACCTAAATAACATTTAACACATCATGAGGGAACACAACACATAAGAGGAGGCCACATAAGGGATCAACTCAAAGAGATGCTACAACAAAGGTGGCCAAAAAGGGTTAGAAATTTACTTGCATGTTACACAACTGAACTAGTGGTTGTCGTCGATCAAATCATCATCCTCCCAATCTCAAATGCAAGAGGAAATAGGTACATAAGGTATAATTGCCCAACTTGAATCATCGTCCTTTAGCTCTTTAACCTTTAGCACTTCTTTAATTGATTCAATAGTAGTTGGTGGAATGTTTTCTTGTTGAAGTGTTGCTTGTCAAGCTAAGGCTTGTCTCTTTCTCCTTCTTTATCTTTCTTGCCTATTCCTTAGTGTTTTATTAGTGATGTTTACAAAGGGATTCTCATTTTTCTCCATAGTCTTTGACATCTCAAAGGAGGAATCTGGTACAAAATTGATCTTTTGTGATGAAATGTGTTGTTCTTTACGGGCATCTATTTATCCTTGTAAGAATGGCAGAGGAGGAACCTCGGCAAAGACTCCCTTACCTTGTGGGCAAGGGGATTCATGCAATTCAGGCTACTTTTAATTTTCAACTTGTTCAATAGGAGGTCCAGCCAATTTTGTTATTGATTTTTCTTTGTATCTTTGATATCCCAGGAAGAATTGATCTTCTCTTGGTTGAGGAGGCTCAGTAGGTTATGGCCAAAAGTAGTCTAGGCTGAAATTTCTGTGAATAACCATAAGTTTCCATCTACTATGGTGAACAACATACACTCTCCCTTGGTGAGGAAATTTTATACATTTAGGAATTGTAGAGGGGACTACTTTCATGGACTTGAGCCATGGATGGCCTTGTTTCACACGAAATAGGTCAGATGTAGGAATGATGTCAAATGATTGTTCCAAAGCTTTCTCTGCTACTTTAATCAATAATGTAGTATTCCCTATATCTGGGAGGAAATATCCAGTATGTATCTTAATCATCATATGTGTGTGCTCATAAGATTCTTGTCTCAAATCATGCGCATAGAGGAACTCTTCAGTAATTACATTTGTCATACAATTAGGATCAATAAGGACCCCTCTTGTAGGATTTCCACTTATATGTGTGGAGATGTAAAGGGGTCCCTCATTGTCTCCAATTGTTATATCATGTGGTGTAAATGTTATTTCAAGTTCAAGAGTTTTCCTCTTCCTATAAACTCGAGGAGGAACCATAGCATTATTGTTGTGATAAGAAGCCATGTATGTGAGACGGTTTCACAGCAAAGCACTTGTTTGAGAAAATCGGGTTTTTTAAATAGCAAAAACACATGGATTTCATGAAAAACAAAGTAAGTATGATGGAAAGAGTGATACACAACCAGGAAAGATTAAGAATTTAAAAGTTTGCTTAAAGATGTGTGAAGAAAGTGTGTAAACCCTTAATGTTGAAATACACAATGTGTAATTGAAAATTTTGAAATTTAAATGCAAGGACACATAATGAAGCAACAATACAACTCAAAATCAGATTTGAATGAGTGTTTAAAGGAGTAGAAAAATTTGAACTAAGATTTTGACTACAAACCCTAGCTTTTACCAAAAAAGGGTTATATGCAAAATGCAAAATTTCTACAAAACCTTAACAAATGATATATGCAAATGCAAGGTGCAAGGTTATGAAATGATTAATTGCTGTAATTTATCTTAGATATGAAGTATAAATCAGATTTTCAAATGCTTCTAATGATATGCAATAAAAATAATGCAAAACTATGCCCTTATGCAAGCCTAGAATGCTTTTTTTTTTTTTTCCAAATGTATGCATGATTTTTCAATGAAGAGTGACAAGCATGATATGATGTAATGCAAAATCTAATTTCAACACTCAGAAAGATGCAAGTTCATTAAAAACATGGATTCACCAAAATGTTATATCGTAAAAAGGGGAAGGATGCAAAGTATGTGAGTACACTAGATCAAACCCTCCTTTCACTACAACATTCAAAGACAAAATTGAGCCAAGTCACTACAAGATGAAAGAGGACTCAGCTACAGGTTTTATGCTCTTGTTTGCAGAGGCAATATGTGATTCAACCAAGCCTATTATCAAACCCTCAGCCAATCAATGCTCCAAACCCTAGATCTATGATAATCAGCTTATAACAGTGAAATAGAAATAGCAATTTAGGATCTGAGAGTGCCAAGATGATCAGTGAGATGTCCAAACCTATCCCTCAGAAGATGAAATGTTGGAGGATATGGGGGCTAGTGCCTGAGTCCAGAAAGTTTAGATCTCTAATAACTCAAAACTACAAAAATGTCATAGAAGATGCTCTGATGTTGAATTTCAGGTTTGTTTGGCATGTTGGACACTGGAGCTCATGCCCAGTCTACTGTAGCAGATTTTCTGAAATCTATTTTCAGATCTAGAATCTTTATCCCTTAAACAACTTCCCTATACCTATGCTTCCATAACTCCTGCACATGTAACCTGCACACACGAAGAAAGGGGTTTGGGGGTTGTGGTGTTTAGGGATTTGCCTTGGTCAAATAATGGGTTAGCATTCAAGCTTTCCCAACACCATTGTTAGATAGAGAGTGTGCCCTAGCAGGGTAGAGGCTAAATATAATCCAAATGATGATGAAATGATTTAAACACAATGATGTCACCTTGGTGGTGAAGTCCTTAGGAGGATGAAGATTTTTCAACTCATAAGGATGTTGATGGTGAATCCAAATCTGCAACAAACACAATACTAACACAAGTCTGCAACAAACACAATGAATGCCTTGAATTTTCCTTTGCACAATATCATAACCTTGCTAACATCAACTTTTTTATCATCAACCTAGTTACAAATGAATTCAAACACTTGTTTATATATGCTATCCCATTAAACTTTCACAAATTAATTGAAAGAGATGATAAGGGAGGACCCATTTAAGAGTCCTATACCGACATACATTTAATTTTACCCCAACCAATCAGGGTGGACTTGGGTGCAAGCACCCAAGTCCCAAGGGGCCTTTTTAGTTGGGACTTGGATATAAAATGGGCCCCTAGTCCCCATTTGTCATGGGTTTTGGGGGATTTCTCATCAGAATGAATAATTTGCATGTAGAGTGTAAACACGAGGACCTAGGAGCTAAGCTAGGAGGTAAAAAGTCATGTGTCCACTTTTTACTCTATAACACTTTTCATCAGCAAATAATGAATACAACATTCACCATACCAGAGACTTCATTCACAACATCATACAACAACAATCACAACTCTTTTCATCAAAACAAGAATCTTCATGTTAGCACAACCTTTGTCACTAAACTTCAAAAGATGGGGTGCAACTATGTATAGACAATACTGATCCAATCAGTATACATAGTACATGACATTCATCATCTTACCCTTTGCTTCACAACTTCTCTAATCCATCTCTTTATTATTCCTTTGTCTTCTTCTCTGATCACATCAACATTTACTCGTCACTTTGCTTCTTTGTCTCAAAACAATCTACAACAATCTCCCTTAGTCATCATTATCCTTTGGCATCTTTGATCATCAACTAATCATCACTTCCACTTTGAACCTCCAGCACTATTGACATCAATCCTATCCATACCTGAACATCACACTGTTGACATCAATGACAACACATATGCAACACAAACACCTGTCACTAGAGAAAACCCCTTGTTTTTATAAACTTTCTTTCTAATTTTCAATTTTGCTCTACAACCAAAATTTTCCATCCTTTAAAAATGAATGCAAAATCACTTAAATACTTTGCTCAATCCCCAAGGAGCCTTGGAAGAAGGGATTTGACCTCTGAAAATCAAACTAGGTGACCATCTTGCATCACGATCACAGGGGTTGTACTAGAAAACTCTGTAGATTTGGAGTGTTTTCCCATACTCTAGTAAATAATTTCATCATGAAAGGGTCCATAGTAGTCTTGGGGCATATGGAGCTCACCTACCATGCCATCAAGCTTCAAAATGATCATTAATGGTGGCCCTGAGAGTCGCTAGGATGTCTCGTCACATTTCTATGCCTCAGCGGGATTTTGGGTTTTTAGAGGACCAAAGAACAAGAGGATGTAGGAACTAACAATCTTAGAGAACCAGGGATGAGTGGATGGGAAGTGGGAGAAGGTCGACTCTGGTATTTAGATAGGAATTGAGACCAGGAAAATGACAGGGACCGGGTCTGGGAATCAACAAGGAACGAGGTCTAGGAACCAAGAAACTGGAGGAACCAGGGATGCAAGGATGAGTGTAAAAGTTCCATCAAAACCTAAAAACCTAAAAGGACAAAGGGGGTAGGAAACTAAGTTTCTAGGTGATCAAGAATCGAGGGACAAAAGGACAAATTTCCAAGGTTCCAAGAAAACTTAAAAAGGCACCAAAAGGGAGAAAAGAGCCCAACACTTGGAAATTTTTCACCATCTCACAAGCTGACGTCATCATCACCTAAACGTCGAAGCACACCTTTAGGGATCAGGGTTCTAGAAGAACCTTATACAATTGAATAAAAGAGTTTGGGCTAGGAAAATTCCTCGGCCCAGAACATCTGCTCGTGCCACCTCAAACTTACTTCATTTTCTTTTCCCTTCTCTTCTTTCGGCACTTTGGTGAACTGTCAAACCACCGAATGAATTGTCTCTTCATTTCTTCTTTTCTTCCATCTTCCTTCATCCTCCTTTTTTCAATGATTTGATGAAACTAAGAACTCATGAACCACATCAACTTTTCAGTGAGTCTGTGAACTTGCAAACTTGCTAAAATCCGCTTTCTTTCTCTTATCTCCTTTTGCTCACTTTGGAAAACTTAAGAACCACTTTGACAAGTTTTCCAATTCTCGAACCCACCGACAAGATGAAACACAAGGCTTATCAAGCTTTTGAGAAGTTCATGAACTTGTTCAAACTTGTCGAAAGGCACCTAAACTTGGAGATTTTCATACTTAGGGGGGTTTTTTGAAGGATTCTAAGACTTGAAAAATTTTGAGGGTTTTTCAACATGGACAAACTCATTAACTACCTTTAGAGGACTTTGAAGATGGGGGCTCAAAACTTAGGATTTTTTCAAATTTCAGGCATGTGCCAATGGGGAAACCAAATCCTTCAAAACTAAGTGTAAGGAGAGAAGTGAAACTCCAAAAACCTGTAAGAAATAAGGGGTTGAGAAAGCGGGACCACGGGGAACTGGGGGACCAAGGGAAAGGCATCCCAAGAAGGGAAGTCTTGAAATCCCATAAAATTAGGGAAATCAAGGACTTGGAGAACAAGGATGAAAGGTACACTGCCAAGATAAAACTCTGACGAATAAGACAAGGTAGGGTTTTAGGGAAAGGGGGCTTAAAGGAAAGGCTTGACAACAAAGGAAAGTCTAAAATCCCAAAATGAAGGGAACTAAGGAATTGGGGAAAAGAAGGAAATGAGGACAAGGTAAAGTCCTAAAAACCAAAAATGAAGGGGGAGGGGGAATTAGGGGTTTGGAGAAAAGGCACCAAGATAAGGAAAACCCTAAAAACTAGCCTACGGCTAGAAATTGATTGAAACACCCACATACTGAGATTTTTTTTTATTTTTTTGCAATTTAGACATATGACCAAGACATGATAGAAAGAAAAGCACAACACTTAGGTACAAATTTAACTAGGGGGCCCATTGAAGGAATTATCTAGTCATTTATCAATGATGGGCAAAGTAAGGCCAAAGAAAGTGAAGGGAGCACCAAACTTATAAAAAAAATGCATTATTTAGGCAAGTGCCAATAGGCTCTTGCTGGAGACATATGCCTCTTACAGGCACAATGATAATCTAGATAAGTCTCTGAGAGTAGACCAAAAATCCAAAGAGGGACAAGGGGGGAGGGGGAACCAAAAGAACACAAGACAAAACACATATGTATAGGACAAAAATGCAAACAACATGCAGCCAATGACATGAAGGCATAATGAAACTGAAATGGTTGATACAAACAAAATTTTGGAAACATTTACAAGTTAGACCCTACAATCAAGATACATGTCACAAGGCCATGGATAAACTACAACAATCCACTTGCCTTTATCATAGATAAGTTTGAAAAAACAGTTGATCTCTCTAAAGCTAAAATTGCAACAACAAAGTGTACCTCTTGCATGGAAGCATATTCCTATTGCTAATGTCATGAGGATTATGTTGAGACTAAAAATGGAAGCTATTCTAGCATGGAAACCATAAGTAGAAAGGGCCACCATCAAGTTCATTTATGTTGCCATGTGTATCTACAAGCTCCTGGCTAGAATGGAATACATTTTTCCTATCAGAATTAGTAACCCAATCTAAATGCATGGGGAATAGAAAAATATTAATGCCCATGCCAACCACATCCATTTGGTTATGCCTCAAACTCAAATGCCTTTAAAAAATATAACTAACTGGGGTTTTATTAGTATAAAGAGAAAAATATTCATGCACCTCAAAATAGAATGCTTCAAGTTTAGGTATGTCATTAGGTTGAGTTGCAACATGTTGGGCCTCAACTTCACATATGTATTATAACTCATTATTATATTTATTTACATGCTAGCCCTACACAAAGGATTTTAATGTAGGCACATCTTGGTGCAGGAGCTCCCAGTTTTAGTCATTGTTTGGCTATGTCATGTTTTGTTGTCTTGTTTTTTTATTTCCTCTAAGGCTTTGAAAGCCATTTTCATGTGGATTGTAATAAGGACTTAGTCATTTGGTCAACTAGTCCATTAGAGTCTTAATAAGGTCTATTTTCAATGTTTTTTCCCTTTTGAAACATAGGGTTTCTTGTACAAATGTAACCTCCAACGTTTCACTGCCCTCCAAGGGTAGTTGGACGGTTGGAGGATGTGAAAAAACATTTGCCAAGCCTTCTATAGGCAAAAGAGTGTATGACATGCCAAGTAAATGAAGTGGAGAAGCTTTTTGGAGTACAAAAACTGTCTTTTTACTGTGTTTTCTGGAAACAGTCATACAGTATGGCCTGGTACAGACAGCAAGGAGTCTAAGATCTGGAAAATGTGTTAGTATTTTGAATCACCTTTCATTTGCATGTAGTTAGAGCTCTTGACATTTCTTGTGAAGGGAGAACCAATTCATTTTGCAAAAACTGTTTTGAAACCCTCCAAACTAGGGTTTTGTGCCAAAATGAGGAGTTTCTCCCCTATCCTCTGAAAGGCATCATCTATCTTCAGTAAGATGGAGAGAGAGAGAGAGTCTTTTTCATGTTTTTGTTGCTTATTTGGTTGGCACTCCTCACTCCAAGCCTCTTGGCATGAATCTAACTAGTCTATATAGTGACTAGTTAGTTTGTCAATGGTGGACAACAGTATGTATTCAAAGGACAGTCAAGTGTTTGATCTAATGCATGGTGTTTTCAGTGTTTGTAGGTGAAACCAAACCAGTGCAGATGTTTGTCTGATCGTGAATGGGTGTATGTGATCTATTTCCTTCACATAGCCCCAAATTAGGCCTATTTTCTAGGAAAAAGACAGTCTGTTGTCCTTGCTCGCCTGTAGCAGAGTATGGACCTACATGTTGGAAGATGATTACATGTCCACAATGGGTGTTTGAATATGCATTAAGCCTTGATGGTCTTTTGGGGTTTTGAATAGTTATTGTTGATTTAGTCAGTTCATAGGGCTACAAGGAATGAGCCTTTTTGAGACACTGTTTTAGGACAGTCATATCACAGTTTGTTGTTCTCTGTCAGTGCAGGTACAGAACTTAGTTTTGTGGGTCAATGACCTTGAGTTATTCATGATCTTGACAAGCTTATGTTGGTAGTAGTGTAAAGATCCTGTTGGTAGAGTAAATTGGTAGTTAGTTGTGTGTTCTTGAAGGTGTATTGTGCATGTAGGTTGGGTTGAGCAATGACTCCCCAAAGAGAGTTGAATAGCTAGTGTGGGTGGACACTAGGGTGTGGTCCTAGGCTAGGTATATCTCTTGAGTAGCCTTGTGTAGGCTTTCATCACATTACCTTTATAAACCTCTTGAAGGAAACATTGAATCTAGGTTCATTGTGTGAGATTTAGCAACTACTACCATTACCTCTGCATCATATTGGTATCAGAGCCAGATTCTGATTGGAAGCAGTGTATGTTAGACGAGGAGATTGAAACAGGGGCCAGTACAATGCCTCCCAAGACAATGAGTCAAGATACCATCAAGAAGTTGGTGGAAGAGATGGCTGAAGCAAGATTGTAGGAAGAAAGAAGGTCTAAGGGCAAGACCAAAGAAGATGGAAGTTCTTCTGACACAAATGATGAAGTAGAGGCAGAAGAGAGTCCTCAAGGGTAGGACATGTCTGCAGATCAGAAAGCTTTCTTGAATGCACTTAAAGGTGCTCATGGAGACAGTGGTGATCCCAAGATGGATGTACCTACCTTTCATGGCAAGTTGGATGGGGATGCTCTCACCGATTGGATAGAAGCCATGTGCAACTTTTTTGACTACAAGGAGTTGAATGACAGCAAGAAGGTTAAATTTGCCAAGACAAGGCTAAGAGGTTCTGCACTTGTGTGGTGGAAATACTTGCAAAGTGAGAGGGAGAAGATTAGGAAGAGTCCCATCACTAAATGGAGTAGAATGGTGGCTATGCTCAGAAGCAAGTTCATGCCACCTGACTATGAGATTCAAATCATTAGGAGATTCCAGAATTTAAGACAAAAAGACTTGGATGTGGCTGCCTACACAGAAGAATTTCATAGACTAAGTATGAGGGCCAATCATAATGAAGATGAAAAAGGGATGGTGGCTAGGTACCTAAATGGTCTGAAATACAATCTGCAAGATGAGATCAGTTTAGTGATACCAAAAACAGTGGATGAATGCTTCTTATTGGCCTCTAGAGTAGAGGAAAAGCTGAGAAGGAAGGGTGAACAAAGTGCCAAAGGAAGAGGTGGCAGAAACCAAAGAGGAAGAGGCAGTTTTGGCCGTGGACAGTCCCACAAAACTGAAAATAACAGTCAGCAAGAAACACAATCAGAAACAGAGCATAGAGGAGGTTTCAGAGGTTGGAGAAGGCCTAATGGTAGGGGCAGAAATGGTGGAGGAGGTAGAGGACTAGGAGTCTTCACTGGAAGGTGTTATGGTTGCAACCAAGTTGGCCAGGCAATGAACAAATGCCCAGAGAAGTAGTTCTCATGATAGTGGAAAGAGAAATCAGTTGGTAAAGGATGATGATTGTGAGAGTGTAAATTCACCAATGGGAAGTGCTACACCTATCCTAGAAGGAGAGAGTATGATGATTAAGAGGTCTATGTTGAAAGTGCCATTGAAACAAGAGCCCCCTTAGAGAAAGAATCTTTTTAGAACCCAAGGCCTAGCCTATGGGAAACTTTGCAAGATCATAGTAGATTCAGGATCTACAGAGAATGTGGTATCCACTGAGATGGTTGAGAAGTGTAGGTTGAAGAGGCTACCTCATATCAGTCCTCACAAGATTTCTTGGTTGAACAAGAATCAAAGTTTCATGGTGGAAAAGCAAACTTGGGTTGAATTTGAAATCGGTGACTACAAAGACAAAGTACTATGTGAAATCATCCATATGGATGCATATCATCTGCTTCTTGGCCGCCCATGGCAATATGATGTCAAAGCACAACATGATGGTGAGAAGAACACTTATGTCATCACCAAGAATGGAAAACCATACAAGATGGATCCTATGCTAGAGCAGACCGGAAGGAAGAACAATGACAGCAGTGTCATGTTGGTGAATGGAAAAGAATTTTTGAACCTCTTGAAGGAGAAGGATACCCAAGGGTATGCCTTGGTCATGAAGCCCAAGAGTGGATCAGATCAGCAAGATCAAAAATGGAAGGAGATTCCATTTGAAGTGCAGCAACTTCTATATAAGTATCAAGATCTTGTGGTAGAGGAAGTCCCCAACTCCTTACCACCCATGAGGGACATAAGTCATCAAATTGACTTAATACCTGGTGCTACATTGCCTAACAAGGCTACCTATAAGCTGACACCATAGCAAAATGAAGAGGTGGCAAGGCAAATTCAAGATCTCTTGGAGAAAGGGCTGATTAGGAAGAGTTTAAGTCCTTGTGCAGTTCCAAGTGTACTTGCTCCTAAGAAGGATGGAAAATGGAGGCTATGTACAGATTCAAGGGCCATAAACAAGATCACCATAAGGTACAGGTTCCCAATGCCAAGGATTGAAGATCTTTTGGATTACCTTGGAGGATCATGCTATTACTCAAAGATTGATTTGAAATCTGGTTATCATCAAATCTGGATCAGACAGGGAGATGAATGGAAGACTACTTTCAAGACTAATGAGGGTCTTTATGAATGGCTTGTTATGTCATTTAGTCTTAGCAATGCTCCAAGTACATTTATGCGCTTGATGAATGAGGTATTAGTTGAATTCATTGGTAAATTTGTTATTGTTTATCTTGATGACATACTAATCTTCAGCAGGACAAGAGAAGAGCACGTGAAGCATGTTGGTTAGGTGTTGGAGAAGCTACATGAGCACAAGTTGATGATCAACTTAGACAAATGTGAGTTGATGAAAACTAAACTTGTATACCTTGGATTTGTCATTTCTAATGGCTATTTGAAGATGGATCCCTCTAAGGTTGAGGCTATTCTTAGTTGGCCTACTCCAAAAATAGTGGGAGATGTGAGAAGTTTCCATGGATTGGCAACTTTCTATAGGAAGTTTATCAGAGTTTTCAGTTACATTAGTGCTCCCATCCTCAACACCATCAAGGGTGGAGTCAAATGTAGATTCCAATGGACAAAGGAAGCTGATGATAGTTTTGAGTTGTTGACGACAAAGGTGGCTGGGTTGCCTACTTTAGTACTTCCTGATTTTGATAAGGTGTTTGTTGTTGAGTGTGATGCAAGTCAGCAAGCTATTGGTGTTGTTCTTAGCCAAGAAGGACATCCAGTGGCATTCTTCTCAGAAAACTTGAATGAAGCCAAGCAAAGGTATTCTACCTATGACTTAGAACTCTATGCAATGGTGCAAGCTCTTAAGAAATGGAGACATTATTTGCTGCCCAAAGAATTTATTGTGTTTACTGATAATCATGCTTTAAGCTTTCTAAACAGTCAAGAAAAATTGAACCATAGACATGTTAAATGGATGGAACAACTACAAGTCTATACCTTCACAATTAAGCACAAAAAAGGTGTTTCTAACAAGGTGGCTGATGCATTAAGTAGGAGGCTACTTATTGTTCATGAAATTCAGTTAGAAAGCATGGGCATTAACTGTTTAAAGGAGTTGTATAAAGAAGATTTAGATTTCAAAGAGGCTTATGATGTTTGTGTGAACTTGGCTAACACATTCCATGGAGAGTATGCAGATTTTGTTTTGCAGGAAGGCCTCTTGTTTAAGGGCAATTTGTTGTGTATCCCTAAGTGCTCCATGAGGGACAACATCATCAAGGAGAAGCATAATGGTTCTTTAGGAGGACATTTTGGCTTAGACAAGACACTAGAACAAGTTACAAGGTTCTATTTTTGGCCAAAGGTGCAATCAGATGTGAGAAAGTATGTAGCTAGTTGTGCAATCTGTCAAAGGGCCAAGGGTGTGTCTTCAAATGCAGGTCTATACCAGCCCCTTTCTATTCCCAACAGACCTTGGGAAAGTATCAGCATGGATTTTGTACTTGGGTTACCCAGGACAGCCAGAGGGGTGGATAGTGTGTTTGTTATTGTTGATAGGTTCAGCAAGATGGCTCATTTTGTGCCATGTAAATGCACAAATGATGCATCTCATGTTGCAGGTCTATTTTTCAGAGAGGTAGTAAGAATTCATGGTTTGCCATTGTCCATTGTAACTGACAGAGATTCTAAGTTCGTAGGTCACTTCTGGAGGACCTTGTGGAGAAAGTTGGGCACACAGTTATCTTTCTCATCAGCCTACCATCCACAAACTGATGGTCAGACTAAGGTGGTTAATAGATCACTTGGAAACCTTCTAAGATGCCTTACAAAATAGCATGGTTTGGCATGAGACTTGGTTATCAGTCAGGCTAAATATGCCTACAATGATTCAAGGAATAGGAGCACTAGTAAAAGTCCTTTTGAGGTAGTTTATGGCTTTCATCCAAGAGGGCCACTTGAACTGAAGGATCTCCAAGGATGGGATAGAAGGAGTGCACTTGGTGAAGAGTTTGCTGCCTCCATGAAAACAGTCCATGATCAAGTCAAGTTGCAATTAGAAAAAACAATCACAAGGTACAAGGAAAGGGCAGATTTGAAGAAAAGAGAAGTGCAATTCAAAGTTGGAGATTTAGTTATGGCATATCTGAGGAAAGAAAGGTTTCCAAAGGGCCAGCCAACTAAACTCCTGATGAAGAAGATTGGGCCATGCAAAATAGTGCACAAATTCGGTCCAAATGCATATGAGATTGAGTTACCATCTGGCCTTGGTATCTCTCCAATTTTCAATGTTTGTGATCTTTTTCCTTTTAGACCTCCATTATCTGGTCAAAGTGGATCAGATGTGGTGGCTGAAGATGCTGATTGGATCAAGGATTTGCCTCCAAGCAAACCTTTGTAGTTGGAATGTATTCTGGATTCCAAAGTTGTCAAGAAGACTAGGAGAGGTGTCTATAAAGACTACTTGGTGAAATGGAAGGATCTTCCTAACTCAGAGGCCATTTGGATGACTAAAGAAGATATCTTGAAGCATGGAATGACACTTCAACAATTGGCAACTCAAGGGACTTGAGTTCTTCCTACAGGGGGAGTATGGTGCAGCAGCTCCCAGTTTTAGTCATTGTTTGGCTATGTCATGTTTTGTTGTCTTGTTCTTTTATTTCCTCTAAGGCTTTGAAATCCATTTTCATGTGGATTGTAATAAGGACTTAGTCATTTGGTCAACTAGTCCATTATAGTCTTAATAAGGTCTATTTTCAATGTTTTTTCCCTTTTGAAACATAGGGTTTCTTGTGCAAATGTAACCTCCAACGTTTCACTGCCCTTGGAGGGAAGTGGTATGGTTAAACAAGGTGAAAAAATGTTTTCTAAGCCTTCTATAGGCAGAAGAATGTATGACATGCCAAGTAAATGAAGTGGAGAAGCTTTTTGGAGTGCAAAAACTATCTTTTTACTGCATTTTCTGGAAATAATCATATAGTACGGCTTGGTACAGATAGCAAGGAGTCTAAGATCTAGAAAATGTGTTAGCATTTTGAATCACCTTTCTTTTGCATGTAGTTAGAGCTCTTGACATTTCTTGTGAAGGGAGAACCAATTCATTTTGCAAAAACTGTTTTGAAACCCTCCAAACTAGGGTTTTGTGCCAAAATGAGGAGTTTCTCCCCTATCCTCTGAAAGCCATCATCTATCTTTAATAGGATGGAGGGAGAGAGAGTCTTTTTCATGTTTTTGTTGCTTATTTAGTTGGCACTCCTCACTCCAAGCCTCTTGGCATGAATCTAACTAGTTTATACAGTGACTAGTTAGTTTGTCAATGGTGGACAGCAGTATGTATTCAAAGGACAGTCAAGTGTTTGATCTAATGCATGGTGTTTTCGGTGTTTGTAGGTGAAACCAAACCAGTGCAAATGTTTGTCTGATCATGAACGGGTGTATGTGATCTATTTCCTTCACATAGCCCCAAATTAGGCCTATTTTCTAAGAAAAAGACAGTCCGCTGTCCTTGCTCGCCTGTAGCAGAGTACAAACCTGCATGTTGGAAGATGATTACATGTCCACAATGGGTGTTTGAATATGCATTAAGCCTTTGTGGTCTTTTGGGGTTTTGAATAGTTATTGTTGATTTAGTCAGTTCATAGGGCTACAAGGAATGAGCCTTTTTGAGACACTGTTTTAGGACAGTCATATCACAGTTTGCTGTTCTCTGTCAGTGCAGGTACAGAACTTAGTTTTGTGGGTCAGTGACCTTGATTCAGTCATGATCTTGACAAGATTATGTTGGTAGTAGTGTAAAGATCCTGTTGGTAGAGTAAATTGGTAGTTAGTTGTGTGTTCTTGAAGGTGTATTGTGCATCTAGGTTGGGTTGAGCAGTGACTCCCCAAAGAGAGTTGAATAGCCAGTGTGGGTGGACACTAGGGTGTGGTCCTAGGCTAGGTCTATCTCTTGAGTAGCCTTGTGTAGGCTTGCATCACATTACCTTTATAAACCTCTTGAAGGAAACATTGAAATCTAGGTTCACTGTGTGAGATTCAGCAACTACTACCATTACCTCTGCATCACATCTCCATCATCCATATCCTTAGAAGCATGACCTTCATCAAAAAGCAAATCTTCATAGTCAGGAGTGTTCATATCAAGCTTTCTAAGATAATAGGCAGCCAACATACACCATAGTCACATGTACTAATATACTTTTTAATGTACAAATCATAAGCATGATTACACCACAATTGAACCATCAACACAAAGGTTAAAATTAGGAGACACCTCAATTGAAGAACCAAGTTCTTCAAATTATTCCTCATTTTTAAGTCCACTTTGGCAACTTGTATCACATTCACTGTTGAAATTAGACTGGTAACATTTTACCTCTTCCCCTTCACTCATTTTGACAACATTTATTTTCAACTTTCTTGTATCACAATCAACATGGGGGAGACAACACAACTTGTACCAAATAAATAGGCTCTCATATGCATCCACATAATCACCATCTTCACAATCATCAAGGGTATGCTCTTCACTACAACCTACAACATAGTCACCATTATTGTAAAGAAAATTATCAATGATTTAATGTTCCTCCCCTTGGAGACAAACATTTAGATATCCTTCATAACAAATAGGTTCAACCTCAGCACATTCAACTAAGGAGTTTAGAAATAAATCCTCAATATAATTCATAGTAGCAATAGTCAATGCATCTAAACCAAGTTTCAAAAACTTATAGAGATAAAAATACATGTGGCCATTATCATTCAAAGCAAGAGCATTTAGATTAGAAACATCACCATCCATATTAGCACACTCTTTCTATGATTTAGAATCCTCCACCTCACCCTCATAAGACAAATAGATGTAATTGATGCACTAATAGCATCACAATCCTCAATGACATAACAAGAGAGAACATCAAAGGTGTATTCAAGTTCTTGCCCTACAAATTTCTCACTACCATAGTTATCATAAGGTGTGATGTCAAAAAAATTTCCCCTCACACTTTCACTCTCAACTTGATCTAGTGTTCTAGTCTATTCATTATGGTATGCATCTTTATCCTTTAGATCGCAAACCTTGATAGCACATGTCACATCCACCTCATTACTACTGATAGTAGCTAATTCATTACCAACATCACTTGCATTTGAGGATAGCAAATTTACTATGTAGTCATTGCTCATCTTTTCTAGGGAGTCAAGGCATTTGTAGGCTTGTAGAAAACATGTAAGTTTCACCTCCTTAAGCACTAGACTTAAACCAACTTCATATGCCCCAAATAATAGATCAATGTAGATAGATGCATCAAGATTATAAGCATTTGAGATTTTAGAAAAGGCAACAACAAACCTATGGCTAAAATCCTACTAGATTCTCCCTCTTGTCTTTTGTCACTTACCAATTCTTGGACAAGAGTGGTAGGGTCCACATTGTGTGCATACATCTCATCAAATCGAGCCACAAGATCTCTCTAAGAGGCAAAATAATGTTCAATGAAACTATCAAGCCACCTTCTTGCCTTCTCATATAGAGATATAACAAAAAATATCATCCATGTGTCTTCATCTTTAGATTGAAATTTTTCCATAAACTCTGAAAATGCATCAACATGTGTATCCCCTTCAAAAATGTCACATCCATCAAATCTAGGCATTTGGTTTTAGTCCCCAGTTGTTTGTCATGGTTTGTATTTCATAATCAGTCCAAGAGATGTCTACTTATTTGTAGGTGGTATCTAAAGGGATAATATGAAATTGAACCATAGGACTTTTTATAGTAGTAGGTAGGGAATTGGATCTAAATTTGGACTCAAACATTCTAATATGATTCTCAAGTTCAATTTGTTCAATAAGTTTATTGTGATTTTGTATGGATGCTTGCAGATTGTGGGAATAAATGGGAGATAGAGCATGACTACTATAATAATTTGCATCACTACAATAGTCTAAGTCATACATATCAACATAATATCTAGGGCTTAGACCATAAGAAGGTGCACATCAGGGAGTAGCCCTAGAATGGTCATTATTAAACCAAGAAGCCATGACTAGAACACTTTAAGATGCATGGGCAAAAAAATATTCTTATAATTATGTGTTTCTTTACTATAGAAGAAACCTTGTCTAAAGAGAGAGGAAGGAAATATTTGTGTACCTTTATTACCAAATACTACACAAACTTGAGATGTGTTCTTGAAGCAGCAACAACAAATAGATTATAGCACCAACAAACTTGGTTATTGACAACAGAGTTGCCATCTCACTAAATGAGGAAAACCCTGGAGCAAGAGAGACCACCAAGGTAGAAACATTTTTAGGTTCAACTCACCAACAAAGTCTTCATTTCATTTAGAACCTATTTTTACCCTTCACAACACACCCCTATTTTGTCATCAAAATTGGGGTCCCTACTTATGCTTTTAGACTTTTTCCCATTCTTATAACTTAATTTTCAAATCAACTTGGTTTTGGTGTGTGGTTATCCTTTAGGTGGGTAAAAGTGTCAAAAGGGAGAGATTTTTAAGTGTTAGAGTCTTTGGTTTTCCTTTTTTGCAATTTCTAAACAAGGCTTGGAATTCGTTTACAAGTTGCAAACCAGACCCAAACTTTCATTTGCAACCCCACCCTACTTGTAGTTCATTTTGTGCATTTCTATTTTAGCCTGACATTTCATTTTCCTGACCCTTTGACTACATTTTGAGTATTTGTCTACCATTTTCACTCATGCAAGTTTGATTTTTGATGATTTTGCCTCTACATGAGCTAGATTCCACCTTTCTAGGTTGGTTTGCATACTTTTCATTAATTTTGATCTCTTTTTTCCTCTTTCGGGTAGATTTTTTATTGCAAGTCCAAAATGTTTTGAAATTATTCAAAGTTTTCAAAGGATTTGCATGCTAAGTGTGCTCCAAGTTTGTCAAATTATGACTTTCTCATTTTCTAGTTTTATTTTGTTGGTTTTGTATAATCCATTTTGAGAGTTCTTGCATGATTTGTTGAAACCTTGGTTTGAGTCCAAACTCCCAAGACTTTTTGCAATTTTCAAGTTTGTGCGCGCTACAAATCAAGTACAAAGTCAGGTTGATAGTCACATTCACTTTGCAATTTACAAGTTTTTGCAAACAAAAACCAAAGTCCAAACTTCATCCATATTCACAGTCCCAAAATATTTGACAACTTACAACTTTTTGTAAACTACAACTAGAGTCCAAACTTTGGTTGCAATCTAGAAACCCAAAACTTTTGCAATTTGCAAGTTCATGCATGCTACAAACCGGTTGTGAACTCTAGTTGGAAATTAGTTTCACTTTGCAACATGCAAATTTTTACAAACCACAACTAGAGTATAAACTTTGGTTGCACTTTGCAGTGCCAATTGTAACATTATTGCAAACTGTAAACTAGATTTGTAATCTAGTTTGTAATTTGCAAATTTTCTACAAAATTTGAAACTCTCCTAAATGATCCAAAAGGCATAATTTTTTTAGGGAAAGAGTATTTTTACCCGTTTTATATTACTAACCTATTAATAGATGTAATTAAGAGGTTTAAATTAATTTTTGTATTAAATGCATCTTTCTAAATGGTGTTTTATTTGAAAATAATAAGGCACATTCAATTGTGGAAAGAACTTCTAAATTCAGAAATGTCCTTGCCGATGAAGATGAAATATGAATATAAAGGTGCAATACCACCCTTAAAATTAGAATTTGAGCTTGATAACATTTTGATATAGTTTTTGGGCATGTGGGACTAGATGAGTTTCATAAGAGGCTACTGGAAAGCAAATAAACCAAGATGCTACAGAACATCAAGATGAGTGATCTTGTAGAAGCAACATTCTTTTCAGTTTCTATTCAATCTCTAGACATAGTCATGACATGCATAAGATTTTATAACAAAAAGGACAACGTGATTAGTAACAATAGATGGAAAGGTGATCATGCAAATTTGACCACCATCTATAGAAGAAATGTTGAATCTACCATCAAGGGATGCTTTTGTCAAGATAACCATGGAATCATCTAGAGAGTATTTTGAGGCCCACATCGACCAATGTAAAAATGTTATAAACAAAATTTGGTTGGCTAAGTTGAGACTATCAGTCTCTAGATTGCCAAAGAAGATATTCTACAATGAATTCAAAGAGGAGATCAATGACACAATTACTCTCTTGAGTTGTGTCATAGGACTTGATATTGTTAAGGAATTTCATCCATGGATGTTTTAGTTCATTACCAAAGTCATTTCTAGAAAGGAGTTTATTGATTGGGCTATCCTCATTAGTGATAACCTTCACAAGTAATTAAGTGAAGTCATTCAAAAGAAATTCTACATGACTTCATATTTGTTGTATGCCTTAGCAAGGAGGCAATAGTTTGGTAGACTTGAGCAAGTTGGTGTAAAGGGTTCAAGATAGAATTGGTATATCAGTTTTATCCCCAACTGGAGATGAAACAAAGCCACAAGCATTTTAGAAGGGTGAATGATTCTTTTATTTTTTACATCATAAGGATGCTTAAATTGATAGGGCAAAGAGAATGTCTCCAAAATCCATGGATAAAATTTAGAAATAGGAAAATTGGTATTACCAATTCACTACCTTTACCTATATTAAGATTGCAGGATTTTTAGGGGCACCATTGAAACTCCCAACTTACGTCAGTGATCAGATAGGTTTATTGGAAACATGAAGACATAGCACTGAGGATCATAAGATATGCATCAAGAAGAAGGTGGAAGGTCTTCCTTTCCCTTTATCCATTGGGAGATATACTTGTCTAACCACTCAAGCAACCAAGAATACAGAAACAAAATTATCTCTCTTGACACTTACGCCCTATGAAGCAAGAGCTTTGGTCAAGCTAAGGAAATGCTTTAAAGGGTTAAAATACACCATCATACATAAGACCCATCTGGAGGACTACTGGGTGAATTGTACTAATGATATTGACGTTTGCAAGAGGTCTTATTCATGCATGACCATGTCACAAATGAGGATGTATTAAATTACCATGGTGCCTAGAGGATTGCAAGATAGTGGTGAAACACTAGACCCCTCATATGAGGCTAATAGGGTATTTGATCAACATTTTCTAGTGCATGATTGGACTTCAAGAGAATTTAAGAATCTGGAAGCTAGAACCTCTACAATGATTAAAAGCAGTAAGAAGTGGCTTAAGGAAGCAATGAAAAATTTTCAAGAAGAAATCCACCCTATCAAAGTAGTAACGATGGTAGGTGATGAAGAAGAAGAACAAGAGGAGGAATAAGTAAGGCCAGTATAGAAAAGGAAGTCCCCCAAGTTGAAGTTTGTGTGTTCAAGTTTGAATTAGCTAGAATGAGGGTAGAATCAAGGTATGGATGTCTCTCTCAGCCATCACAATGCTCCTTCTAAAACCCCTTCTCAAGTTGTCCAGGAAAAACTAGCTCAAATCAATGAGCATGTATCTTCTTCTAAATAATTTTTCAAATAATCGTCTCAGTCTCCCCCAAACTCGCCTATTATCACTCAACTCCTAAACCCTCCATTTGTTATCCCTCCAAGGTATGTTATAGAGAAAACTCCTATTTAGTCTTCGAAGAAGATGCCTTTTGTATCTCTCAATAAAGTTCTGACTCCTCCTTCCAAGTTTGTACCCCATCCCCTTCCCAAATGATCAAAACACACCACAGTAGCCTCAAGCCAATATCCAGGTAGAAGAAGCACAAACTATGGATACACCTTAGTGATTTGATCAAATCGTTCAAAAGGGAAAAAGGGTTGTGAAATTGGCATTGGAAGATCTAGAGCTCACTGCTATGTTCCCAAAACCCAGTCTTCCGAAGAGAGCTAGGGTAAGATCTTGCATTACAACTAACAGTTATGGAAGTAGACAAGCTCATATCATTACACCATTGTCAAACAATCCTAAAGTAGATTTGTAGCCATCAGATTATATAGTCACTATAATCACTTTAGGGAAGCCATCAAGGGAGGAAGGGAAATATCTCACTAGATCATCAATGGATTGGCTCATTTAAAATATGGACAAGGATAAGGCCACTAAAGAATAATTGAAAGGTAAGGTTTCTCACCTTATAGCCTACATTGAATACTGAGTTGGCCCCATTGGTTCATCTTCTATGGATATAGTTCCCTAGAATATTTTAAGTATAGAAAAGGAGATACCAATTGCTGGAGAATTAGGGAATGTCATGTGAGTCATCCATGCATGGAAAATGGAGCTCATGACTTTAGGCCATAAGATAATGCAAGAAGTAGTCAAAATTGTTGTAACATTATCTAAATGAAAGGAGGTTATTAGAACCTTGATGGTTGGGGTAAAAACTAAATTGGAGGCTATAGAGAAGATCTTTCCCCATATAGCTCAGATGGTTGATATGGATTTCCCATCTTTGGTGGATGAGGGTATTCTAAGTGATCAAGAGCCAAACATGCATCAAAAGTGGAAGTTAGCATACAAATTTTAGATGAAGATCCTAAAAGGGTGCTAGAATAAGAGTAAGAAAGCTTGGTGTCTAGTCCAAAGTGTGTTCAATGCCTTGGAGGAATTCATGGATAACTTTGGATGTTCTTTGTTTGACAAGGACCAGAATATTTAGTCATTGCAAAATTTGAAAGATTGGTTCTAGGAATTGGTGAGAAAAGAGTCTCCTAAGGACTCAAGTTTTGGTACAAATTTTGTTAATCATTAAATGATGAAAATAAGGGTTGCTTGTGAATATTTTGAGCCCAAGATTATACAATTCAAGGTCGCTCAGAAAAGATTCCAAGAGATTTTCATAAAAATTGATGTCAAATTCACTCACTCAGATGGACCTGATCCTTAATTAGTCAAGGTAGCATTGGGTAATTTCATGTCCTACTTGCAAGATATAGAGTGTGAAGTTGCTAAGAGAAACTAGCTAGAGTGTGCTAATGATGGCATTCATTTGCACATCAAATTTTGTGTTAATGTTGCAATAGGACAAAAGTACTACAAGATAAATGTGTCTTTTGAAATTTTTGTCATTTTGTGGATTTTGGAGGGAATGGAATTTCACTTTCTTCCCTCTCAAAATTTATAAATACAAATGTATTTGACATTAAAAATAATTGGAAACTCATTATTTGTAATACAATTAAAACTTTTGCAGCTTCATTTTTTAAGTTCTATTCTTTTCTTGTGTATTTTTTCAAACTCTAAGCATGTACCTATCTCTTTATGTGATTAGTTCACCAAATGTTGATGAGTTTGATATATGTTTGAGCCACTAATTCTTGGCTAATTGTGAGGCATCTTGTGTGGTAATCTAAAACACATTTGTCTACTTGGGTTTTTAAATTTCATCTTACATGCACAAAATTCCCTAAAAGATCTTACATGCACAAAATTCCCTAGAAGATCACACCTTCCTAACTGGTGATTGCGGTAATAGGTCATATGAGGAATGATTTCAATCACATTTGTCCATTTATAGAACAACGCAGAAGGATAGAGGCTACACACTTAGATTCTTCTAATCTTTCTCTTCCTCCCCTCTTTTTCCTTTTTCTTTGAAATCATGGTTAGAGTAGGAGTATTTTAGAATTTTTTTTCTCACATTTGTGTCAGTTTTGTTTTGTATGAAGAAGGCAAGAATTTTTTAAGCAAGTGAACATTGAAATCTTTAAAAGTTATTTATTGTGGATAGTTTTGGGATTTTTTAGGTTATTTTTGTGGGTTTTGCATAAATTGATTCATTAAATTCTCATATTAATTATGCACCAATCTTGAGGAAAGAATTGTTTTTATCTTAAGGTTATTGCTTTATGATTCTTCATATTCTAAATGCATTTATTGGTATTATGGTGATCCTTTGGTATTTAAAACTATTGAATTTTGTTAGATGTGTTGTTGTTAAAGTGTGAAAATTTGTGGGTTTGAGATTATTATTTAAAATTGTCCTAGATATCTAAAATTTGAATCATAGAAAAGTTTGTGGTAAAATTTTGGGTTTCCTTGAAGGTTTGAATATTTAAAAGTTTCCCTAAAGCCCCTTGAACGGGATAGTCAAGAGCTCACCTACTAAGATATTTCGGTCTTATTGTTAAGAAAAAAAACAAAAGAAGACTCTTGGGCATTAAGACTTTCAAGTAAGGGAAATTTCATTGTTCCAACGTGGCACGATGTGCTAAAGCACTCCTCAATAGAACCCATAATACATCCCCAGTAATGGTGTCATTTATTGGCGTAAGTTGAAAAGCTACCAACTACACTTAGCAAAGGCACAACTACAAGACTTCTTCACTGAGTTGCTAAGGTATACAATATATCAATTGGAATTAAAACATCCATGGAAATGACATCATCTTTTGGCTCAAACATGTTTTCCCATAAATCCTAAAGACTTGTCGCAACACCTAAAGCTTGGGAATGTCAACATAGGCTATGGGTAGGACTTATGCTCAGATAGCGGCATGAATGAACCAATTACTATGAGTGGGAAAGATCACCTTCATCTTTGGGCTCAGATAAATATAGGAGGATATTTCCCAAAGGTATCCTTACAACTACAACTATACCTAATGTATGCTTGGCCCCAAGATTTGTCACTAGGCCAAAGGCTAACTAGTTGTATGTAAAATCTTAAGCATTAAGTTAATAACTACATCCTTACATACTTAGATTAAGATAATAACATTACAATATCCCCACAAATGAATCCACTTAACCCCCCATACACAAGTGCAAGGTGTAGGCATGCACGACATGATTCTTTATCAATCTTAGTTGTTTGAGGTTACTTAGAATAATCCTGAGTTATATCACTAAATCGTGAAAGCATGTAAGACTCTAACCTACTCCTAAACTAATGAGGATAAAAGATGATTAAATAAAATATGTTTTGTCCTTCACGTCCTAGACCAATGCCTACTCCATGGGGCAACAAAGTTACAATCTACAAAGATGATGAAGACATGCATGCAAATCAACAATGGAATAAAGCTTGCATATACATACAAACCCAAAGAATAAGGAAACATACAAGTTAACATTCTTAGTTATCCATCCTATTAATGTGGGTTTTAACACACCAACAAGTTGGAATGGCAAAGATTTCCCTACTTAGAAGGTGGCTATCCTCAAGAGTTTTTATTAATTTTGAGTTATGAGGTTTACCAAAATATCCCAAGTGGAGAGTGCTTTGTCCAATCCATTCAAGGGACTATGCGTAGAATGCTGAGAGGCATTCACATGAAAGAGAGGTTTAACTTAGTGAAATCAATTACTATTGGCTAATGTAAACCTTCTGATTCAATTTTAAATGTGTTCATGATTTTCATTTTGAATTATTTAACTTCCTACAAGTAGTTTCTAACATTAATCTAAATAAAAGAAACCATTTAAAACCATATGAAAACTTAATTATTTTCAAAATTAGAATTAAATAACATAGAATACGAAAATTCATCCATGTTGTTTTGCTCAATTTCAAAGGAATACCAATTCTATTTTTTAGGACAACAAAAATATATAAAATACAAATTTTATCATGTGGAAGGTGAAGAGTCACTTATATTTTTTTGTCTCATGTGAATATAAATTCATCACCAAAACCCTAAACTAATCCTAATCTATTAGAGATATATAAAAAAAGAGCAAGAAGGAAGTGGGAGAAGAAAAGGTTAAAAAATCTAAAACTATTTTCAAACCCTCCATATGCCATTTCGTAAATGGACAAATTTGATGAAAAACCATTCCTCACCTGACCCTTTACCCACAATCAAAATGTAGGAAGGTGCAAAATATCCAAAGGAATAAAACCCACATGCATGATGGATGTTAAATTTTTGCACAACACAAATGTGTTTAGGTTGACCACACAAAACATCTCACCATCATCAAGGTGTCAATGATATGAAACACATATTAGATCCATCAAACATTCATTGAATTAAATTCATAAAAAATGGAAGAATAGATTTAGAGTTTCGAAAACACCATAAAAATGAAAACCCAAAAATGGATCAAAATTTGGTATATTGTATTTTAAAAGTGGTTTCCAAGGTTTTTTAGCCCTTATAATGAGTCTGATTTAAAAATTTATAGGTTATTTAGAAAGGGAAAGATAAAAAACCATTCCCTCTAAAATCCCCAAAAGAGACAAAGTAGAAATGGAATACCAAAAGAAAGTTTTCTTTTTTCACTTTTGTCCTATTCCCCTATTACACATGAGTAAAAGTTTGACTTTAGGATGCATTTCATGCTCTCTATGTGCACACTTCACAAGTGAAATCCACACCCTCCTGAAACTTTTCTTGTAAATAGGTGGTAAAATTATCCAATGCTAGTTCTAAATCAAGCTCATTGGTGCAGGAGCACCCCTTCAAAATAAAGCATAAGTCTAATTATAGTATGTTTTGACTTTGTGATGTAATAAGGTCCACTGGACCAATGCATGTGTTTTAGGTAAATCTTGGATTGTGTGTAGACCGTTATAGTTTGTTATGCTAGTTGTCTTAGCTGTCTTCTCCCAGCCTCTTGGAGGTCTCCCAGTCGCTGGGAACCAAGTTTGTACTACTCGTGAGGAGTAGCTATTTATGCCCTAGATCAGTTTGTTTTAGACATACAATTGCATAGGAAAAATAGAGATATTGTGTGTGGAGATTTGACAGAGCAGTGTTGTACAGTGGGACTGTGAAGTCTGATATTTGTATGCATTCCTGAATTTGAAATAAAGAAGATCCCATTGGTGTTGTTTGTCTGATTTCGATATATCTGTGTGATCATATTTTGTTTTGCAGTTGAGATGGAATCATTCATCCATTCCACTGGTTGATTCTCTAAATCGGTGGAATGGACATGTACAGTAGTTTAGTTTGCATTCTCATTTTTCTATTTTTACATTTCATGTTCTTGGGATCGAAATATTGCATGCAGTGAGCAAACCTAGCATCCTCATGTGCTAGGGTTTAGAGGGAAGAAATCCGTGTCGAGATTGTTAAGTAAGCGGATCGGGTCGAGATCAAAGTTTTCGGTGCAAATTTGTGAAGGCATCAGCATGAGAAAAACCATCAGGTTGAGAAAGTTGCATTGAGCCGACAGGGGGCACTTTCACCGATCAGGGTGACAATTACAAAGTGTTGCCGATGAAGGGTATATCAGCATGAGAAATGATATCGGTGGAGAAGTGAAATGTTCCACCGACGGTGTTAGTCACACCGATGAATGAGGTCCGAAGGCTCATCGGAGTGACCGAAGGTATCGGTATAAGGTTGTTTGGTATAGCCGATGTTATATGTCACAGCGACGAGTGCGAAAGGAAGAGTGGATAGTCCATCGGGGAGAGTTGGTGAAAGTCTCAGTGAAAGAAGAAAGCATATCGACGTAAGGTTGGATATCGGCGAAGGAGTTTGAAGTTAGGCCGATAGTCATAGTCTGGCTAACGGTGGTGTTGGCGTTCAGCTTATCAGAGTGACAAGGGAGATCGGCAGGAGGCTTAAGGTGTTCGCCAATAGTGGGAGTCCTGTCGATAGGCAACTAAATCGATGCAAAGGTGTTGGCAAGACGGTGTGTGTCGGAGAGACATAACCCTCAAAGGTCGATGGGTTAAGTGTTGTCGATAGGCACATAACGCGACAAACATCCATCGGCGCGAGGTGGAGTTTGCTGTGACAATTTTCTTGGGTGCCGATAGTTGTTGTTTGGCTGATAGTGTATATCGGGGAGACATTATGGTAGATCTTGCCGATGGAATGAGAACAGTTAAATCCCGCCAAGTTTGAACGCTTGTGCTGGCCACTCTGCATCATAGTGGTATCAGAGCAAAGGAAGGATCTTTTGGAAAACATAAGAAGATAGCAAGATGTTGGATGAGGAATGAACATCAGAGATTCTGGCAAGGATGACCAACACTAAGTTGGCAGTTCTGGTAAAGAAACAGATTGCAGAGAGCATTGCTGTAAAGGCTCAGAATCAGGCATTGAAAAATGAGTTGGAGAAGTTGAGGGACAGAGTAGGTTCTAGTAAAGAAGAAGATAGGGAAGAAGAAGAGATCCCTAGGTAGAATGAGGAAGTCATTCCTGCAGACCAGAGACCCTTGATTAATGCCCTCAAATCCATGGAGAGGAGAACCATGGATGTGAAACTGGATTTGCCAGTGTTTACAGAAAAGATGAATCCTGATTCGGTGATGGAGTGGATAGACTCCTTAAACAATTTCTTCAAGACAGAGGAGATACCAGAACACCAGAGGGTAAAGATAGCCCAATCAAAAATGAAAGAGGCTACATTAACTTGGTGGAATTTCATCCAAGATGACAGAGTACAAGAAGGAAAGAGCAGAGTTGCTACATGGAAGAAGATGATGGCTTTAGTGAAAGAAGCCTGTGTTCCATTGGATTACAACATCCAATTGCATAAGAGGAAACAAAATTTGAAGCAGAAGGAGCTAGATGTCAGCTCATATACAAAAGAGTTCATGAAGCTTTGTGTCAAGACAAAGGTAAAAGAGAGTGAGGAAGAAAAGGTAGCCAGATACCTTAATGGATTAAGGTTCAACATTCAGGAAGATTTGAATCTGCATAACCCAGATACAGTTCAGAAATGTTTTTAGTTGGCATTGAAAGTGGAAGAGAAATTAAAGAGAAGACAAGAACAGAATAATAGGGGAAGAGGAAAACAACAAAGGGGTGGAAGAGGTCCTTTCAGAGGCAGAGGACATGGATTTGGATATCAGGGAGAATCTAGTCATGACAATAGCAAGGGAGATAACAGTCAAAACTAGAGAGGAAGTTACAATCAGCAAGAAAACTTTAGAGGTAGAAGACCTTTCAGGGGAAGATCTTAGGATAGAGGATCTATCAGATGCTATAACTGTAATAAAGAAGGTCATATAGCCAACAGATGTCCAGAAAAGGCAACAAGTTCAATGGGAGAAAGGAGAACAAATCTGATCCAAGAACCTGATAGTCAAAGTGCAACAAGCTCAAATGCTTTCCAAAGTGTGAATGCTCCTGACAATTATGGATATCCAGAGAGTGGAGAATCTCTAATGATGAGGAGTACAATGAATACCATGAAGGTACCTGACAAAGAACCCCCACAAAGAAAGTCTCTTTTCAGAACTACATGCAAGGCAGGAGGTAAGGCATGTAAAGTTTTAATTGATTCTGGTTCTACTAAAAATTTTGTATCTGATGAAATGGTCACAAAGCTTAAGCTTAGAAGATTGCCTCACCCATCCCCATATAAGGTCTCATGGCTTACCCAAGGTCAGCAAACAGTTGTAGAAGAGCAGGCTTGGGTAAGAATTCAGATTGGATCATATAAGGACAAGTTGTTGTTTGATATTACCAAGATGGATGCTTGCCATCTTTTATTTGGGAGACCATGGCAGTATGATTTGAAGGCACACCATGATGGTGTTAGGAACACCTATACAATCACCAAAGATGGTATGGTAACAAAGTTAATCCCATTGACAGAGAAGGAGGAGAAATCAAAAGGAAAAGAGGTGAAGGTGATGCTAATGGAAGGAAAACAATTCATGAAAGAAGTAGGAGCAGAAGGTGCAGTTGCATATGCCCTAATTCCATGTCTCACAGTGAACAAAGAATAGCAACAAGAAGTCAAGAAAGAGAAGAAGCAAAGATTTATAGACCCAGTTGTCCAAGGGTTATTGGATAAGTATAAAGGCATCATCTCTGATGGAATGCCAAGATCCCTACCACCTGTAAGGGATATCAGCCATTACATAGATCTAATCCCAGGATCTACACTTCCAAACAAAGCAGCATATAAGCTAACTCCAGAGCAGAATGCAAAAGTAGCAAGATAAATTGAGGAATTGCTAGACACAGGTCTGATTGGCAAATGTTTAAGCACATGTGCAGTACCAGCTGTACTAGCACCAAAGAAAGAAGGCACTTGGAGGCTTTGCACAGATTCCAGGGCTATTAATAAGATAACAATCAGGTATAGGTTTCCAATACCTAGGATAGAGTATTTACTTGACTGTTTGGGAGGTGATAAGTATTTTACAAAAATAGATCTGAAGAGTGGTTATCATCATATCAGAATTAGGCTAGGAGATGAATGGAAAACAGCATTCAAAACCAATGAAAGGTTGTATGAGTGAAAAGTTATGCCTTTTGGTTTATCTAATGCACCTAGTACTTTTATGAGATTCATGAATGAGGTTTTGAGAGAATTCATGGGAAAGTTTGTCATAGTATATCTAGATGACATTCTGATTTTCAGCAATACAAAGGAAGAACATCTCAGACATATAGATTTGGTTCTCAAGAGGTTACATGAAGAGCAGCTAATGATAAATTTGGACAAGTGTTTGTTCATGCAGGAGGAGATCACATATTTGGGTTTTGTCATTTCCCAAGGCAAGCTGCAAATGGATAAGGAGAAGGTAAGTGCCATATTGTCTTGGCCAACTCCTAGGACTATGAATGATGTCAGAAGTTTCCATGGGTTAGTAACCTTCTACAGAAAGTTTATAAGAGGGTTTAGTCATATTTGTGCACCCATGCTTGATACTATAAAAGGAGGACAAAAGTGTAGATTTGCTTGGACGAAGGAAGCAGGTGATTCCTTTGAAACATTGAAGAAGAAAGTGGCACAGCAGCCAGTCCTTGCACTTCTAGATTTTAACAAAATTTTTTAGGTAGAATGTGATGCAAGTCACATGGCAATTGGAGCAGTACTCAGCCAAGAAGGTAGGCCAATTGCATTTTTCAGTGAGAAGCTCAATGATGCTAAAAAGAGGTATTCATCATATGATTTGGAAATGTATGCTTTAGTCTAGTCACTCAACAAGTGGTATCAGAGCCAGGCTAGGAGCCCCAAGCACCTGCAGTGTGGCTTAAGGGGGGGTGTTGGAAGTAAGCCACACCCAGACCAACGATGGGTTGGCCACAAGGGGCCAGTAGCTCAGTTGGTAGAGCACTCCAGTAGCAAATGGAAGGTCCTAGGTTCGAGTCCTAGCTGGACCATATGAGCTATAACTTTCTAGGAAGAGACATCAATAACCACTGATCTTGGAGCTAATTTAGCTATTGATCAAGTAATTATGGTGTATGTACTTGATTTAATCAGATAACCTTGAACATTGAACTTTGCAAACTTTAGACGTATGAAAGCCAATAATAGACACAAAGAATAGTAGTAGTGACCTTGATTTGGTAAGAACCGTGTACTTCACCTTATTTCTTAGTATGAAATTCTAAAGTAAATTGTGTATCCCCTATTAGATGCTTGTCTCCATCATGTTCCATGGTCACAAAAGACTCGAACCATTTCTATATTTCTATTAAAGCACCATGTGTACTAAGCTCCTTCCTAGTAGGTACAGAAGGTTGATTGTCCCAATGTTCCCATGCATTTCTTAGTTTATCTATTTGAGCTTGATAAACTTCTACTTGACTTGAAAGATTTTTTGTCCACTTCCAAGTAAGTAAACCCTATCCTCTTCAATGTCCATTTCAAGTGATGCTTTATTTTCAACCAATTTTTCAAAACCCATATCATGTTCATTCATTCCATCTTGTCTATTGTATCCTAAAACCCTAGTAAAAGTATCATCATCTTTTCCAGAATGGCTATTAGGCTACAAATGCTTTGTGAAAATGGTAATTAATCAGTCCTTAGCTTTATGTTCATTTTTTTACTCAATTAAATTATCTTCAAATGTAGTAGAATCCATCAATTTTCCCATTGGATATTCTTTGTTTAAAGGAAAAGGAATTTACATTCATATTTTGGGCCTCATTCAATAGTTATGTATCTTTCATTGATAAGACTAAGGCCATTGTGTTGCTATCAAGTACAAGCAATTTTACATCAAAATGGTTTACCAATGGCTTCACAAACATTCTTTAGCATATCTCAAAACCTGTAGGACCAGACAATAATATTTTGGGGCTTATAGAAGGAAAATTAATTGTAAACTTTGTAAAATCTTTCCTTTTTAAATCTATAAATGTAAATTCCATCAACACGATCTTTTTGTTCTCACATTAGGTAATAAGTAAATTCATCAAATGATACATTAGTCTCTCTGTCGAAGATAATTTATTTTCTTAAGTCTTCCTTCAAAGCTTGGCATTTATCAAACACTATAGACATATCAACATCTCTTCCAAATCCCTCATATCTTCTTGAAATTGTTCAAAAATATTCCTATTATGTCCATGTCACATGTGTTGGAAATGTTATTGATGTCAAGGATATTGCATTGACGTCAAGTTGAAGTGTTCAAATCAAGATGAACTGATAGATTGTTTGAGGGAGTTTGCTACAAATGTATGCACTATTGCAGAATGATAATGTTATCATTTGGTACATAAGCAACCTAAGAGAAAGGATTCCTACCGAAATCAGTTGTTTCTGAATTATTACTATTTTGCAAAATTTTGGTAGTGTAAATGCGATGGAGTTCTAATGTGTGTTGCTCTGGAGTGGTATTGTGTCTATCGTCATTTTTGTACCACATTCTACTGCATTTAGGTGTATGGTCTTGCGGTTTGGAATATAGAATTAGTTGGCCATTATGTTGGTTTGGTCCAATTTTTAGGATATTTGAATTATCTAAGAGATTTCTAGAGGAGTTTGAGTCAAGATAGTGAAATTGTTTATCATAAGTGCCATGGGAGATTACTGCATTTCACCACAATTAAGTTTCTAGACTTGCGGTTTGGAATATAATCAAATATAATCAAGAAGTATGTTATACTCTTGTCTCAAAAGATTTGAAATTTACCAAGGAGAGATCTAGAAGTGACAGAATGTAGTATGTGTTTGCCGGTTAACTGTACAAATGTTCTAATGGTTGTGCCAAATAAAGGAAATGTGCGCCAGCAAGAGGAAGCATGTGAAGGTAGTATGGGACCAGGAGAGCTCATGGAATGAATTGCATAATGTGAATTCACTCCTATGTTACCACATAGGTTTTAGAGTTGAGGTGACTACACGTTACATGAATAAGGGTTGATGGCTGACATAAGTAGTCTTGGAAAGGTTTATTAAGTTGTTCTAAGATGACGCAGATAATATGGAAGAGATTTTTGATGTGAAGCATGTAATGATACTTAATTCCTACATTACTGCATTTGATTTGGGATAAAAGTGTATATGCAAGGCCGACTACACGTCTTATGTGGCATAGATTTATGCGTCACCTTGTAGCTGACGTAGATGATCTAGAAGAGTTGTGGATGACATATATATAAGTGACTTGAAGCTTTTTGATGAATCTATGGATGTGGTGTGATAAAAGGTAAGTAGTACATTGTGTAAGTAGTGTGCAAAGGGCATGAATAGAAGATGATCCAGAGTTTGCACAATTTGTGTTAGTACTGGTATAAGAATATTATCTTATCTAGAGAAGAGAAGTGTTAAGAAGTGTGTGATGCTACATATTTGAAGGTGTGCAAAAATTAATGTTTTAGAATCTGAGTTGGTGCTCAGTGGCAGGGTTGATGCTTTATTTAGAATGAATTTGATCCTATTTCAGTCATTTGAAGTCAGTGCTTCATAGCTAGGTTGATGCTCAGTGTGGATTGATTTGAATTCGGTTGTCTACTTCTTGAAATTGGTGCTTCATAGTCTGAGTTGGTGCTCAAACATAGAATTGGTGCTCAGTTCCATAAGGGGATTGGAGTCTCCTATAGGTTGGTGCATATAAATCTGTAAAAGGATTGGTGTCCTACTCAGGTTGAAATTCCTATGGGTTGGTGCCTACAAAATATTGTAATCATTGATTCATTTTGTGAGGCTAGATTTGGGAAGTAGACCCAAACAGCTTTTCTTAGTGTCATGGTTTTTCCCTTCTGAGTTTCCATGCAAATATTGAGTTCTCTTGTGTGGATGTGTTTATGTTTACATAGTTCTTACATAATTTGATTGATGTGATAAAGATCTTGATGTTGCAGTAGAGTTGAAGTAAAATTTGGTATATAATGATTGACCTCCCCTCAATATATCTATGTGTTCTAACAATTGGTATCAAAGCCACTGGTTCCTCATTACAGCTTAACATCTGAAGGTAGATCTTGGATTGAACACAATGGCTAGACAAGAAGAATCCTCTACTAACAGAGCACCACTTTTTGATGGATCTAAGTATGCTTTCTAGAGTATAAGGATGGAAGCCTATTTGACCTATCAAGGGTATGATGTTTGGAGATCTGTGCTTGATGGTTACATTGAACCTACAACTCCTCCAACAGACTAGGCTGGCAAGAAATAATGTGAGAACATTGATGCTAAGGAAAATAATTCTATCTTGTGTGGTCTGACCAACACATAGTTTGTCAAAGTAATGCAGTTCAAGATAGTTAAGGACATATGGCAAAAGCTTCATAAGATCTACAAAGGGGATGATAAGGTAAAACAACCCAAACTACAAAATTTCAAGGGTAAATTTGAAAATCTAAAGATGAAAGAAGAAGAGAACATAGCTGAATATCTATATCGAATAGATGAAATTGTAAATGCTATCAGAGGTCTTGGTGAAGAAGTGAATGATTCAGTAATTGTTAAGAAAGTACTGAGATCACTCCCTTAAAGATATGACTCAAAGGTCTCTACTATTGAAGAAGCCAAAGATTTGAATAAACTCACCATGGATGAACTATTTGGCTCCCTCACTGCCTATAAGATGAGAAATGCAAGAAAAGACACATTTAAAAAGGAAGATGCCTTCAAAGCTACAAAGAAAAAAGAAGCATCTAATCCAAGTAGTGGATAAGGGGAAGAAGAAGCAAACTTTGTAAGAAAGTTAAAGAAGGGCTCAGATAAGTACAAAGGTAAGCTGCCTTTCAAGTGTTTCAACTGTGGTAAAGTTGGTCATTATGCATCTAAATTTCCCTTTAGAGAAAGTGAAGAAAGAAACAAGGGTTTCAAAAGGAATAACTTCAACAATAACAAGAAAAGCCTCTACTCTAAAGAGGACTACAGGTCATCAGAAGAAGCAGACCACTGCTCATCAGAAGATGAAAGGGAAGAATCCCTATTCATGGCTATGGAAGTCCTTGACAATTTAGATAGTGCTGACAAAGATGAAGAAGACATGGCAGTCATTGATGAAGAAGAATGTGAAGTTGATCTTGAAGGTGAACTTATCTATGCTCTTGAGGACCTAAGATCAGTAAGGAAAGAGTACAAGGAACAAAAGGCCAAGTTTGAAAAGATAGAAGAAACAACTGTTGACTTGAAGATTCAAATTGAAGAAGGAAAAAGGGTTGCAGATATCTTGAACACTAAACTCAATGTCAAATCAGATGAATGTTCAAGACTTGAAGAAGAAAATTTCTCTCTAAGGAAAGAATTCGAAAAAGTAGATACTCAATTGGGTAAAAGCATCAAGTTTGGTAAGAGCTCTGAGATTCTTGATGACATAATCAATATTTAGAGACCTCTATTCGTAAAGTCAGGATTAGGATATGATGATAAAGTCACACAAACTTTTGCTCCTATAGAGAAGACTGACTCAATAAAGATAGTGCCAAATGAAGAAATTCCAATGAAGAAGGAGAGTAAGAAGATTGAAGAATTTGACTTCATCCCTATCATCTCTCAAAGGAGAAAATTCAAAAGAACAATCCCTACAAGATAAAACTTCATAAACAAGTTTAACTATGCCTTCTCTGGTTATTGTTTTGTTAGCAATCAATATGGTCACAAAGAAATTGAGAGTAGATATAGGATGAAAAGAAGTAGCTTTGTCAGTAGGAATACTTTTGCTCCATTAATTGATTACAACATAATATGTCATACATGCAACAACCTTGGGCACATAGAAAGAAATTATAGAAGTGGATTGGTTAAATTAGGAACTCAGATGATTGACATCAATAAGAAAAATGACATTCCTGAAAACCAGAAGACAGATCAGAAGAAGGAATAGAAAGTCAAGAAGAACATTTATGAAGGTGAAAATTCAATGATTGTCCAAACTTCATTTCATGCACAAAGGCAATCAAATCCTTGGGTTATAGATAGTGGATGCTCAAGTCACATAATAGGAGATAAGAGCAAGTGTGTTAGCCTTGTAAAATGGAATGGTGGATCAGTCAAGTTTGAAGACAACACCACTACAAGAATATGTGGTAAAGGTGTAATAAGTATTTATGGAAAGACTAGGACAGAAGATGTCTTATATGTAGAAGGTCTCAAGCACAATCTTCTCAGTGTAAGTCATATGTGCAACAAAGGATATAATCTTATCTTCCATGAACAACGGTGTGAGATCAAAAGAGCAAGTACTAGTAAACTGGTGGTAGAAGCATGCAAGATAGAGAATAACTTGTATAACCTCAGTGAAGTCAAGCGAAGGAACTATCTTCTAGGACAAACAAATGAAAGTTGGTTATTGCATAAGAGGATGGGACACATCAACTTTGATAGTCTTATGAAGATCAGCTCTAAAGATGCAATTAGAGACATGTCAAATATTTCTAACCCTACAAGCACCTTTAGTAAAGAATGTCAAATTGGGAAGCAAACAAGGACTAGGTTCAAGACCAAGGAGTACTATTCTACTAAGTTGTTGGAACTGATTCATATAGCTTATGTGGTCCTACCAAAACAAGGAGTCTCCAAGGTGAAAGGTACTTTAGGTTGCTCATTGATGATTACTCTAGAATGACATGGGTTACATTTTTGAAAAATAAATCAGAAGCTTTTAATAGATTCAAGATTTTCAAGGCTATGGTTGAGAATGAAATGAATGCTAGAATCAAGTGCTTAAGATCATATAGAGGTGGCGAGCTCACATCAAATGAATTTGAGGAATATTGTGAATAACATGGGATAAGGAGACACTTCTTTGTAGCAAAAACTCCCCAACAAAATGGAGTTGTTGAGAGGAAGAATAGGATAGTGCAAGAGATGGCAAGAACTATGCTCAATGATGCAAAACTTCTTGACAGGTACTAGAAGGAAGTAGTACATGTTGTAGTTTATATTCTAAACAGAGGACAACTAAGAGTGAACAACACTAAGACACCATATGAGCTGTGGAAAGGCAGACATGCATCTGTCAAGCACTTTAGGGTGTTTGGCAGCAAATGTTACATCAGAATGGATGAAGACAACTTAGGAAATTTGATTCAAGATAATATGAAGGAATCTTCCAAGGCTATTCAACTAGAAGCAAAGCATACAAGTGTTTTAACAAAAGGTTACAAAGGGTTGTTCAAAGTGCAAATGTTAGGGTTGATGAAGAATTACATTCATCCACACATGATCAAGAAGACTTTTTCTCAGAGGGATCTACCTACACAAAAGAAGAAGATGAAGTTGAAGAGGAATAATCACATAAGGAGACTACTAAGACACCTACAAAGTATGTTCAGATAAATCATTCTAAAAATTAGATTATTGGCAATAAGGATGATGGTGTTGTAACTAGGACAAAACTAAGAGAATGGGTAAACTTTTCTTTGCTTTCCAAAGTAAAGCCTAAGAATTTCATTAAAGCTAGTAAATATGAGAATTGGATCAATGCTATGCAAGAAGAACTAAATCAGATTGATAAAAATGAGACATGGAAACTTGTTCCAAGGCCAAAGGATAAGAATGTGATTGGCACCAAGTGGGTATTCAGAAATAAGTTAAATGAAGATGGAGAAGTGGTTAGAAACAAAGCAAGGTTGGTTTGTAAGGGCTATTCACAAGTGGAAGGTATTGATTTTGAGGAGACATTGCTCCTGTGGCAAGATTGGAAGAAATTGGGATGTTTCTTGCATTTGCAGTTCACAAAGACTTCAAGGTGTATCAAATGGATGTCAAATCTGCTTTTTTGAATGGCAATCTCGAAGAATAAGTTTACATAGAGAAACCTGAATGATTTTAGCTATCAGAAGATTAGAATTTGGTATGCAGACTTAGAAAGGCTTTATATCATCTCAAACAAGCCCCTATGGAATGGTATGCAAGGTTGGACAAGCACTTACACCAACTAGACTTCAAGAAAGGTATTGCAAACAATAATCTCTACATCAAGGCAGAAGGTGAGCACATGTTGATAGTAGTAGTATATGTTGATGATATTATCTTTGATGACAATGATGAGATGTGCAAGGAGTTTGCAAAAGAGATGCAGAAGGAGTTTAAGATGTCTATGATAGGTGACCTTTCATTCTTTCTTGGACTTCAAATTGCTCAATTAGACAAGGGTATCTTTATTTCACAAGCAAAGTATGTCAAGGAGATGTTGAAAAAATTTGGTATGGATGACTGCAAACCAGTAAGTACACCTATGGAAACAGGTTGTCATATTAGGAAGGATGATGAGTCACTTCAAGATAATCAGACTCTTTATAGGTCCATGATAGGAAGTTTATTATACTCGACCGCATCAAGGTCAAATATTATGCAAGCAGTTTGTATGATGGCTAGGTTTCAATTTGATCCAAAAGCGACACATGTGAAGGTTGTTAAAAGGATTTTCCTGAAGGTACTTGAAGATCACATTAGACTATGGATTGTGGTATAAGAAGGGAAAGGACTTCTCTCTGATTACATATACATATACATATTGGGCTGGCAGCATTGATGATAGGAGAAGCACAAGTGGTGTTGCTTCATTTCTAGGTGATAGATTGGTTTCATGTTTAAGCAAGAAGCAAGATTCAGTCTCTCTATCAATAGCAAAAGTAGAATACATAGCCACAGTATCTTGTTGTACTCAGGTGTTGTGGATGAAGTAGATATTGAAGGATATCAAGGTAATATATGATGAGCCCGTTCCTATATTGTGTGATAATACAAGTGCCATCCACATATCAAAGAATTTGGTAATGCATTATAGAACCAAGCACATATCTATTAAGTATCACTTCTTAAGAGAAAAGGTTGCAGATCAGGAGGTAAAGTTGGAGAATATCACCACAAAATATTAGATTGTAGACATCTTCACAAAGCTACTTCCTAAGGATACTTTTGAATATCTCAGGTAGAAGCTAGGAGTTATTGTTCCTTCTTCTCACAAGTAGAAGTGCAGCTGAAACATCTATCCAGGAGGAGCAGCTCAAGGCATACTCTTCATCCCTAGTTGGACAGTGGCTACCTCTTAGGGGGGTAGGTAGTTAGACAATAATATAGATAATCAAGTTTGATGTAGATAGGGGGAGACATTCTTCTTAGCTTGAACATACTGATAATACATTGCCCCTTGCCATTGATGTAAAGGGGAGAGATATTGTAAGGGGGAGCAAAGCAACAGAAGAGAAATATGTTTGTGTTGCCATCAAAGGGGGAGCAAAGCAACAAATGGGGAGATTATTGGAAATGTTGGAAATGTTGTCATTGGTGTCAAGGAGATTGCATTGACGTTGAAGTGTTCAAGTCAAGATGAACTGATAAATTGTTTGAGGTAGTTTGTTCCAAATGTATGCATTGTTACAGAATGATAATGTTATCACTTGGTGCATAAGCAACATAAGAGAAAGGATTCATACCGGAATCAGTTGTTTCTGAATGATTACTATGTTTGCGGAATTTTGGTAGTGTTTGTGGTGGAGTTCTGAGGTGTGTTGCTTTGAAGCGGTATTATGTTTGTCATCATTTTTGTACCACATTCTACCACATTTAGGTGTATGGTCTTGCACTTTGGAAGATAGAATTAGTTGGCCATTATGTTGGTTAGGTCCAAGTTTCAGGATGTTTGAATTATTTGAGAGATTTCCATAGGAGTCTAAGTCAAGACAGTGAAACTGGTTATCAAAAGTGCCATGGGAGACTACCGCATTTCACCGCAATTAAGTTTCTAGGCTTGCGGTTTGCAATATAATCAAATATAATCAAGAAGTGTGTTATACTCTTGTCTCAAAATATTTGAAATACCAAGGAGAGATCTAGAAGTGACATAATGCAGTTTATGTTCACTGGTTATCTGTACAAATGTTCTAATGGTTGCACCAGATAAAGGAAATGTGTGCCAGCAAGAGGAAGCATGTGAAGGTAGTATGTGACCAGGAGAGATCATGGAATGAAGCGCATAATGTGAATTCACTCCTATGTTACTGCATAGGTTTTGGAGCTCAGTTGACTACACGTTACATGAATTAATGGTAGATGGTCGACATAAGTAGTCTTGGAAAGGTGTATTAAGTTGTTCTAAGCCAACGCAGATAATATGGAAGAGATTTTTGATGTGAAGTGTGTAATGATACTTCATTCCTACATTACCACATTTGATTTGGGATAAAAGTGTATATGCAAGGCCGACTACACGTCTCATGTGGCATAGAGTTATGCACCACCTTGTAGCCAACGCAGATGATCTAGAAGAGTTGTGGATGATGTGTGTGTGTGTGTGTGTGACTTGAAGTTATTTGATGAAGATGGATGTGGTGCAACAAAAGGTAAGCAATACATTGTGTAAGTAATGTGCAAAAGGCATGAATAGAAGATGATCTGGAGTTCACACAATTTGTGTTAGTATTGGTATAAGCATATTATGTTATCTGGAGAAGAGAAGTGTTAAGAAGCATGTGATGTTGCGTATTTGAATGTGTGCAAAAATAAATGTTTTAGAATCTGAGTTGGTACTTAGTGGCATGGTCGATGCTCTATTTGGAATAAACTTGATCCTATTTCAGTTAGTTGAAGTTGGTGCTTCATGGTTGGGTTGATGTTCAGTGTGGATTGATCTGAATCCAGTTGTCTACTTATTGAAGTTGGTGCTTCATATTCCAAGTTGGTTCTCAGAGACAAATTTGGTGCTTAGTTTGATAAGGGTATTAGAGTCTCCTGTAGATTGGTGCCTTCAAATTTGTAAAAGGATTGGTGTCCTACTCAGGTTGAAATTCCCGTGGGTTGGTGCCTACAAAATATTGTAATTCATTGATTCATTTTGTGAGGTTGGATTTGGGCCATAGACCCAAGCATCTTTTCTCACCATGGTTTTTCCCTTCTAGGTTTCCACGTAAATCTTGTGTTCTCTTATGTGGATTTGTGGATGTGCTTATGTTTGCATAGTTCTTACATAATTTGATTGATGCGGTAAAGATCTTGATGTTGCAGTAGAGTTGAAGTAAAATTTGGTATATACTGATTCACCCCCCCTCTCAGTATATCTATGTGTTCTAACATGTACATGGTGTTGAAATCCATTTCAAAAGAGGTCTTAATGAATAATCAAAACTGGGGTATTCCCCAATATCCATATTAATCCTTGTGTCTAAGTTATCAATGTTAAAATGATCATTCATTGCTAAAATATCTGCAGACAAAATAATATATTTTTTTTCACTCATGGGAATATCTTTTACATCTAGAGTGTTAAAGATCCCTTTTCCTACTTGGCCATCCACTTCAATATTAGAACCTAGGTCCATCTGACATATCCCATGAAGTAGGCATTTGAGGCTTATCAATTCATTGCCTAATCTTTTCCCAAACTACATATTGTTGATAAGTTGAGCATATGTAGTTGGATCATAACCATTCCATCGATCTTGTTTGTCATCAGAATCAAGTTCAAAGTTCTCCACTTTCTCAAGAAACTATTCTTTATCTAATCTACATACTACATAAAATCATACTCTGTAGACTCTAAAGCTTCCCATTTTTTAATAATAACCTATAAACAATCACATAGAAGAGCTTGCAAGTCATTTTATTTCTCTCTACCTTCTAAGGAGAGCTTTGAGAATTCAAAGGTGTCATTGAGCTTCCTTAAGATGAATAGAACAAGATGCATCACTATGTGTTGTTCATCAATTAAACATCTCACAATGTCATTTAATGTCTCATAGGCAGAGATTCTAATCCTAGAATCAACTACATCTTCCTTGTGAGCTGTAACTTAGAAGAGGTTGAGCAATGTTCTAGGAAAATGGAGAAAATGCAAAAGAGCTCGCTGGTGCATCTTTGTAGCCTTAGGCCAAGAAAATAATGCACCACCTATTAGTTTACAATATTTGGAATATATTCTATACTCTCAATTAAAATCGAGACACTAAGTGGCAAATTAAATTGTGTCACTATAGGAGTTTGCATTGAGGAACCATGCAAAAACTCAAATAAATCACTTGCACATATGTCATATACATGTTAAATCCATATCGAGCCACTATTCTCTTAGAGCAATTATACCATTTCTAATTTGCATGAATCCTATCCTAAATCTAAATCTATATACTCTAATATGATCCATATTGTCTTTAGTGGGTCGTGCATGCCCAAGTTGAACCATCTTTGCAATATCCAAATGCAACATGATCCATCCATCCTTAATCACAGAAGGATAATATTTTCACTAGAGAGTTAGAACATGAATCCTGGTTGATTTACTTACCAAAATAATTAAGGGTGCTTATTCAACTCCAATTTCATGCAAATGCTCCAAATACCAGTGACAAGAAGGTGAAGGGTTTTGAGTTTATATTAAAGGGTTGGTTCAATGCTTGGGATCTCAGAGTATCAGCTTAGTCTCAATGCTTGGGATCTCGGAGTATCGATCATGCCACACAAAATGCTTATGCTTTAGTTTAGAAGTTCAAAACACAAGCTTCAAATTTAAGGTTGAAAATTATACATTGCAACAAAATACCATTCAGCCCCAAAAGTTTAAATTGGACTCTATTTAGCATTTAGACTTTGATGAAAAAAATTCACAAAGATTTGGCTTCAATATTATTGCACAAATAAAAAGTAAAAATGCCAATTTGAAACATCGAGTTCTCAGGGTTTAGACTTTGTCTCTTAATTGGTCAGATGGAGCTCATGCAATTGAGAAGGTGACATGAAAATTTCATGATATATATATCATGATTTGAATGTTAGTGTGTTGCATACTAAATATTATCGATTACCCCATTTCTGATATCCTTCAAAATCATGATCATCCTTTTTAGAATTCTCTTTTCACTTGTATCATTACCACCTATTGGAAATAATGCTCTTCCACACCCCATACCTTTCCATGAGCAAGCATAGAAAATCCAAGTTTAGATCGCCTATTTTGAGCACTTTCTCCAAATACTTTAGGCAAATTAGTAGTTGTTTTGAGCCCAATAGGTGGGTCTAGATGCGTGGAGATGGAGAGGCATAGGTGATATCACTCGACACTTGGAGTAAAGCTCTTGTTTAGGATAATTATAAATTTGAATAGAAATCCCAAGAAGATCCAACCTCTCATCTCTTTAGACTGTAATGATGAAATTAGATTTTAGCTAAGAATGTTCTTGTTTTCTAACTAAAATAATTTCAATAGCATTACATTGGATCTCAACTAGTTTCAAGGGAAATGTATTTTGCTACTATCCAAATAGGAAAAGAAAAACAACTCTAGAAAATCCTAGAAACACTTTAAACTTAGAAAGAAATCATTTTTAACTAAGCTAAAGCACAAAGAAAATGACAAAGTAGTTTTTTTCTAGAAAATGAAGTACAAATTCACAAAGAGATACAGAGTAGGGAAGAGAATGAAAAATGGAATGTTACACCAAAGACTAGAGGATGTTATCTAGGACACCAGTGCATTGCACAGACATATACATGTCACATTGTTGTCTATATGGCCAAAATATAAACAATACTTCCAAAAATGAGTTCTTTTAGATTAGTTACACACCCAATATACACAAGTAACTAGAAAACACCAACAACATTCTAAGTAATAAAAATGATGAATAAATGCATTGAAATGCCTAGATTTGAATTATTAAAATAAGAAATAAAGAAGAGAAATAAAAAGGAAAAACCAACAAACCTCCATGAAAATATCTAAAAAAACTTACAACTATAAGATCTAAAGGGAAAATGGTTAGGGTTGTTTGGGACCTTTCCTTAAGGTCAAGCCCCTATGTTGGTCTGTCAACCTCCACAGACATCTGATATTGAAAAAATAATAAATAAGTGTGTGCTTTTATTTCCTAAGTGTGTCTAGGAAAATAATAATGACTAGTAAATAAAATCTATGCGTGTCAACCCTAGTCTATGAGAAAGAATACCCTAGTGTGAGTAAAAGGGATAAATAAGTTGGTGGTATACACCAAAGATTTTCCAATAGGTAATAGAAAATGCAGCAATAGAGAGATGATTCATCCAAGAGAGAGCATTTTAAAACTAGCAATGGAGAGCCAATAAGTAAGAAGAAGAAGCCAAGGGTTTCAAAAATTCTCTTTTATTAATGACTAGAGCGAAGATGTAAAGTCAGGTACACTTGCATGAGGTATTTTTCTATGGGATGAGCATTACCACTGACAAAGGTAGGCATCTAGGTGGGAAAGCAACAATCCAAGTTTCAAAAACTTTCAAGACACTAGCACATCACTTAAATGTCTACACATCGCGCTCGCATCTTGGGGAAATTCTCCAAAATTTGACACATGTTTTTAGAATATAAGAAGGAAGAAGAATCTGAAACGAAATCTTGGCAAACCTTGGTGACGGGAAAATAGGCCAAGATTAGGCATGAGTGACCGTAGAAACATGCTATGAGAGTGGGCACCAAAGCAATTCCAAAACACACCATTAATTTGTAAGGATACATAAGTTTTGATGTTACATTTTGCCCTCACTTTAGCAGGATGATAACACTAAATGATAAGATATGTTAAAGTACAAAAATAAATTGTTGAAAAGGAAATAACATCATGTAAAGGATACCCAAAAGGATATTGTAGAGGACACAAAAATTCTTCAAGTTGAAGGATGATGCCCCTAGACCGAGAACCGATAAAACCATAGTATTAGGTATCGCAATCCTACAAAATCATAATGTCAGAAAACATATAATCCTACAAGACCAAAATGTGTCAGTTTGAAATTAAAGTGGTAAACAAAAGAACTCTAAAATGGTGAGAAGAATGATACAAGGAGAAATTGAATCAGAAAGAAATAAGGGTGAATGTGTGCCCCCTCATGTTTTTGCCTGACAATTAAGAGGTAAAAATATGAAAGAGAATTCACCACTTTTGAGTTTCAGTAGAAAATTTGTTGAAAACACCCATTGTAAGGTTATTTCATAAAATAACACCTTAACAAAAAGCATATCACAAGAAAGAGAGCAAAGGTGAGATTTACAAGGATGAAACAACATGAAAATTTGAGCTCACAGCCAAAAGTTATGAAGGTTTTTATGCAAGAGGTGTTGCAAAAAAATTGAAAATTTTTAAAATTACTATAAATAGTAAGAAATTTTCAAATTTACTATTCATTTTTTTTTTCTAAATTTAGTAATTTTAGAGCACCCAAAGCACTCAGAGAGCAAAAATATTGTTGTCACTTGGATTTGCACCCTATGTTGAAGCGCCTATGCTGCAACAATCCAGTGAAACATTGGAGTGATTTCTAGGTGTGGGACCCTACGAAGGAAATCAAACCTCCAGAGAAAGGTTAGTTCCTTTTCTAAATATAATATTCACAGTGTGCTAAGACTAAACCTAATCTAACCACCACTGTGAAGGGGAAGAAGGAGAAACTAAAAATTAAAGGTGATTCACCAGATTTGAATATAGAACACCCACAAAGCTAAAATGCACAGAATAATGAAATACGACTAATAAACTCACATAAATCTTGTAGGTTTTAACAGAGGTAAGGAACAACATAGATTTGCAAGGAAATAAACATTCACAAACAAAGTAGTTCTAGATTATACAGAGTTAAAGAACAACATGATAAGGTAAAAACACAGTATTGTATTGATTAAAAAGGCACGGTTACCGCAAAGGAGGGTTTTGTTTGAACACAAAAAATAAGTCTCTATATCCAACCCTCATTACATCTTCTTTTCATGTATGCATAGCATTTCCTTACTGACCTAAGTCATTCATTACAATTAATTCACCCCATGGACCTGTCAAAAGATATTTTTGCCAAAAGAATATATGTAGCAGAACATGAATGCAGAGAAATATCTGAAATAGCTGGGAGATATTCGTTGCCTTGAATGCAAGCAGTTGATTCATCATCTGCAACAATAAATGTGAAATATCTAGAGATGAAGTAGCTGGGTAGATCTGATCTGCATTAATGGATGAAGAAGATATTTCAAATATGTTTTCCCGCCAAAATCTCCTTGTGCTGAGATTTTACAACATTTAAAATATTTAATTTCAAATATTTTAAAGCTTGCAATAAACTACAAGCTTTGTTTTCATTGATTTCTACTTTACTTCAAATTTTGGCGTGAATTTTGCCCTGTCGGCAAAATTTGTCTTCCATGAACCATTTTTGCCTCTCTTTTTCTTCATTTTTGCTTTCTGCCCTTCAGTCAGCAAATTTTCACTTTTCTAAACTTGGCTTGCTTTTTCATTTCATCCTCCCATGTCTCTTTTTACCTTGTTGGCAAATCTCAACTTTTATAAACTTGGCTCGTGTTCGCATTTTCTCCTTTATCAGCAAAATTTGACTTTTGTGAACTATCTTTGTTTATTCCCTTTTTGCCCCTATCAGCAAAACTTCATCTTTTTGAACCAAGCTTGCTTTTTGCATTATCAGCAAAATCACCATTTCTCGAACTCTGCCTTGTTCTCGCTTTGCTCTCTTTACTTTTGCTGAAGAATCACCTTATCGGTGAAATTAGGAAACTTCAAACTTGTGGATGAGTTTTATCTTTTGCTAATTTCCTAATAAGGCCCTTTTCTTTCATTTGCCTTAGTCACTTTTCAGCTTTCTTATTCTGCTTTATCAGCAAAATCCATCCCTTACGAACTTTGCCTTGTTCTTTCTTTTCCTTGTATTTTCTCCTTTCACGTCCCTTTTGTTTCTTTTTCATACTGGTCGGCGATTTTACCTTTTTGCGAACTTTACTCTTACTTAGTCACCTTTTTCCTTGTCGGCAAAAAATCTCCTTTTACAAACTTTCCTCATTTCGCCCTCTAGCTTTACCTTATCAGCAAAATTTCACTTTTATGAACCTCTTTGCCTTCATTCTTTCCTTTATCTTTTTCTACCTTGTTGATGAATCACCTTATCAACAAATTTGGGAAATTTCAAAGCATTTGGGGAGTTTGAACTTTCCTCGATTCGTCGATAGAGGAGTTCCTTTCCTTTTCTTTACTTAGCCGATTCTCAAATTCTTCTTTTGGCCTCCCACATTTCTCCTTTAGTCGGTGCATTCGCTGATTGGCGAACCATTTGGTACACTAATTTTTGCCTTGGCTGACTAAGGCCTTCTTTTCTCTCTTGCCTTACTGATTTGAAGAATGCCTTCCCTTCTATCAGTGGTTCACTTCATCAGTGAACCTTTTGACAAGCTCGAACCTTTTGAAAATTATCAATAAAGGGAAGCCTCCTTCACTTGTTTCCTTTTCTGCTTCCTTCCTTTAGTTGGTGAATCGGTTGGTCAACAAACCAATGAGTTCGTGAACTCAACTTTTTTCCGACTAAGGCCAAAAACTATGGCAAAGACTTAGAAAATTTTGGATTTTCCTAGGTTTTTTTAGGGAATTTTGGGAATTTTTACAAGGAAAACACCCTTAGATGAGGAACATTATGCACTTAAACAATTCAGCAAGATTTTCAACATTTTCAAGCTGGGCTATTTGACTTCGGGAAGGGGAAAATAGGTCAACAAATACCATATAGACAAGACTTCTAGTGCCCCAGGTTAGGCCAGTTAAGACAGCACGTCAAGCAAGGTCTTGACATATAGGAGATGAGTAAAAATATTTAATTTTAGTCATAATTTTTCTTTTTTTGCACCCAAAGGGCCCATGTCATATGCTAGGGTCCTATCAACATGTTGGAATCCCTTATGCATCTTAGAATCCATTATATGTGCTAGCATTCATTGGATGCACTAGCATCCTTCAAGCATGCAAGCATCTAAAAAGGGCACTAGGGTCCAAAGGAACATTAGCATCCAAAAAGAGTGCTAGGGTCTAAAAGGTGCACTAACATCCAAGGGCACAGGGGTCCCTTAAGGACATAGAAAATTTTTGGAATTAAAATTTGATTTTTCATGATATGGAATTGACGTAATGTTATTTTTATGTTTTGTAGTACCCACCTACGATGCAAGAGCATATAGGAGGGAGCATTCTCACATTGTTACAAGCTTGTCTTGATGCTTTATATCACTAGGAGATTGTGCTACTTTACCTAGTGAGTGAACCTAGGTATACACGATGCCAAAGATTCCATGATCACATGCTCATGGATTTGATGGGGAGATGGGACATAGAAGCCTCTATCTTTCATCTATTGATGAGAGAGATGGTCATGACTTTAGAGGATGTATATCAACTATTGAGGATGTTATTCTAAGCTAGCCCCTATTGATCATGGAGTAGTAATCATAGGCATATGCACAGGCGAGGCAACTAAATGCAATCAAGCAGATGGCTAAAATCCATGTTGGATTCACCCTCATAGCTTATGATATTTTCAAGTTCTTGGACAAGAACAATAGGGTCCAAACTACTTGCAAACTTTTCAAATGCAGTCACTAAATGATCCCAAGAAGGAAAGTGATGGTCAAGGAAACCAACAAGCCATTTCCATGCCAATCCATAAAGTGATCTGATAAAGAACATCATCCACATATCCTCATCCTCAAATTGGAACTTGTCCATGAAATCTGAAAATGCAAGAATATGTGCCTTTCCATCGTAAACATCACACCCATTAAAAATTGGCATCTGATAATATATTTTATTGGGCATGGACTAGTTCTCATAATTGACCCATGAAAGGTCCAACTGTTTGTATGTGGTCTCATTAACAATGGGAGGGGGCCAAAAAAGTGAGTTATCGACAACAACAAAGAGGGCATTGGATTGTGCCCTAGACTGACGTAGCATGATTTGATTTTTTAATTCCTTTTCTTACTGCAATAAAGACTCTAATAGTTGTTTTCCTTTTTCAATTTCATACTGCACCCTAGCTGATTCATTTTGATTATGCAAGGGTGCTTGACATTGAGGCAGAGGAATGCAAGATGTACGTGAATCTGACTAATAGGATGAATCACTATCATAAGAATCATAAGCATCTTCATCATCATAATAGCTAGGGCATGAGACATAGGACAATGCATAAGAAAGATCTGCCTTAGGGCCATTAGTGTTCCAAGAAGCCATGACTAAAATTTTCTACCATGCAGGGCGGCACAAGACATAATAGAATAATTGCCTTTATATTTTGAAGGAAGTCTGAATTGATTATAAGAGGAAACCATGTGTACCTTAATTTTCCAACTGTTGGTCATAAAATTGGGGCATTTGAATCACCAACAATACAACTAGAACAACAACAAACAAACTTATGTTCTTTAACAGTAGAGTCGCCACCTCTTCCAAAGAGGAATTCCTTGAAGTGTGACTGATCTTCAAGGCCACAAATTTATTCTAGGTTCGGCTCACCAGTAGAGTCTTCAATTTCTTTGAACCCTCAAATTCTCCCTAGCAACGATGCCAATTCTGTTGGGTCCCAAAATAGCAGCAACCCAAAACCCTAAAACATTTCACCATCACCAAGGCTAGGGGTGTCATCAAGGTGACTGAAAGAGGTTTATCAAAAGGTCAAGGGTGATCTTGGCCAACTGGTAGGAGTGGGTATGCTTCTCTACACTTCAGGCTCGACTAGACATATGAGGGATATTCCTAGAGGCATGCAATAGAACAAAAACAAACAAACACAGTCATACCCAATGTACACTTGACGCCCAAAGTTGTCACTAGGTCAAGACAAACTAGCTGCACATGCCTCTATATTAAGCTGATTAATGCACTATGCATTTGCACCCAATCATAACAATATTGCATTACTTGACATGACTCCACTTAACTTCTTATACACAAAATACATAGTGCATGCATACATGTACATGATTCACCAATGATTAAAGCAACTTTGCATCACTTCATATTTATTCCTGGTTATTATACTGAATCATGGACAACATGTAGAACCTAAACTAATCCTACTCCTACAACTAATAGGATAAAGATTTTGATTAAAAATAATGATTGATCCATCCCTAATATAGACTGGTGCCTACTCCATTGGGCAACTGATTCATAAGCAATAAAGAGGAAGGAAATGGACTGAGACAACATTAACAAAAAACTAAAATGTACTCACATACATTTCTCAGATACACTTCATGCACTAGACATACTTATTTATCCAAAACCAAACTATAATGACCCATTTGCAACAAAGAGATGACCCAACACAAAGCTTGTATTGACATAAATGATCTCACACATTATCAAATCCCTATTACAATTGCACTAGTAAATGTGGTGAAGGCAAAATACAAAGCTGCGACTATGCATTCCCCTGAATCATTAAAAATAGCCATGGAGACATAACACTATATAAAGATGTGCATTACAACTCATTCCTACGTTGTATCAACCGCATTCCTCCATTCATTGCTTAGACATTATCCTCTGCTTGATGCCCAAAAATTCCCCTTAGGCTTTTTTGACCAGACAATTGGTTTAATGACCAACCCTGAAAACATTTTTCTCATATGTATATATAGCCATCTCATTCACTGTGCATCCCAGGGCATTGAAACTGGGTCAACACACTAAGCCCATGCTGCATTAAAATCAGCCTAGAGGCACTATCAGAAGATCCATGGATTTTGTGGATGCCCATGCCCTATCAGAAGATATTGGACCAAAGAGCATTCAAGGCATTCATTGTGTTATTGTTGTAGATTTGTGTTGTATTTGTGTGTATTGTTGCAGATTTGGCATCCTCATCCATCTCCTTATGAGTTGAAGCATCTTCATCATCTTAAGGACTTCACCTCCGAGGTGACATCATTGCTATTTGAATCATTTCATCATTTAGATTATCTTTAACCTCTGCCCTATAAGGGCACGCTCTCTCTAACAATGGTGTTGGGAAAGCTTGAATGCTAACCCAGGATTTGACTAGGGCAAATCACTAAACACCACAACCCCCAAACCCCTCTCTTGTCATCTTGTGTGCAGGTTAAAAGTATAGGCTTTGAAAAAAGTGGAGCTACAAGAAGGCAGTGCAAAAATTAAGGTTTCAAGATCCAAAAATAATTTTGGAATATCTCTCCAAAAAGACTTGGGTGGTTGGCACCCTAGTCTACTGGGCTTCTAGGTTCTAGATCTGGTTTTTGAGCATCATTTACAACATATTCTTAGTTTTGACTTTCGGCAGATTCTCACTTCTGGACTTGGGCAGTTACCGAATTTGTCCTTCCACACCTCATCTTCTGAGAGACAAGTTTCGACATCTCGCTGATCATCTCTGCACATTTAGTTTCTAGATTTGTGTTGTCGATTATCTATTACAAGCTGATCATCTCATAACAAGGGTTTTACTTACACTTAACCTAGGGTTTGGTAAAAAGCTTGGTTAAATCTCATCTTTCCATAGAAAATTAGAAGCACGAGATCTATAGTTGATTCCACCTTCTCCTTGGTTGTGATTTAGCTCAATCTCATCCTTGAATGTTATTGTGGAAGAGGGTTTTGATCTTGTTTGTAAATGCATGCATTCATCTCCCTTTTACCCCTTAACATTTTGGTGAACTCGTAGCATCGAGCATTTGCATCTTTCTGAGTGTTGAAATTAGTCCTTGCATTAATTCATATCATACTTGTCATCCTACATTGAAAAATCTTGCATGCATTTTGAAAATTTTGAAAAAATAAGCATTTCAGGCTTGCATAAAGGCATAGTTTTGCATTGTTTTCATTGCACATCATTGGAAGCATTTGAAAATCTGATTTATACATCAAATTTGAGACAAATTACAGCAATTAATCATTTCATGATATCACACCTTGCATTTGCATATTTCATTTGTTAGGGTTTTGTTGAAAAAACTTGCATTTTTCATATAACCTAGTTTTTGGCAAAAGCTAGGGTTGGTAGTCAAAATATTATTTCAGATTTTGCTACTCTGATTTTGAGTTGCAGTGTTGCCTCATTGTGTGTCCTTGCATTAAAATTTCAATTTTTACAATTACACATTGTGTATTTCAACATTAAGGGCTTTTACACTCTCCTAACACTTCTTTGAGCAAACTTTTAAAATCATTCATATTGCCTTGTTGTGTAGCATTATTTACACCATACTTTGTTTGTAGTGAAATTAGTGTGTTCTTGATCTTCAAAAACCCAATATCCTCAAGCTAGTGTGCAACAAGATATCATACTTTCATCATGGATGCTTCTTGTTATTCATCTTTCGAATCTTTGTTTGCATACATCATAAATATTGATATTTTTTCCAAATTGATTAATAAGCATCCTCAAGTATTAAAACAAATAGCATGCATATATGATGTTGATATTTCTATGTGTTCTACATATGAAATTCTTTGTTATATATCTGATTTTGATAGTTTCACAACTCTCATGGCAATATATCCTTCGATATTAGACGATCTCACTAAATTCAAATACGATGTATCATTTAGTAGTGATGACTTCAATATGTTAGATGAAGCCCTAGATGACTTTATCTCTATTGAACATTCTACTACGATTCATATTGCTAAAGGTCAAGATCATGCCTTGGATCTAGTCTCTAATACATGTGATGGTAACTTTGTTTTATCTTAATATCTCTCTCCCAAAGTCATTCCCTCTTATGAGGACATTTTGGTGCAAGAGGATGAAATCATTGACACATCCCTTAACATCACCCTACCCTCTCTTCATTATGATGCTCTCCCTTTGAAGGATGAAGCATTAGTAAATGAAGAACCCCCTCTAACGAAGAACACTCTGTCGATAGATAATGAGAATTTGAGAGGAACCTCCTGCAACAATATAATGAAAAATGCATGAAATAACATAAATAATATAAATAGCAAAAACATATAAGGAATTTATTCATCACAGGCCACTTTGAGGGGGCAACCTCCTTTGAGCAAGCTCAATACAATAAATTTGTGGATGCCTTCATTGGCCTCAACACGTACTTATATACTAAGTCTAATCTAAACAACTATTACTTCCCATGAATGTGGGATAATACAATATGCTCATGGGATGACTTACAAAGCATATGTGTCCAAATGTAGTAAACTAACAAAGTAAAGAGAAGGGCTAAACACGGGTTCCTAACATCCCCTCCCTCTTAGAAAAGCTTTGTCCTCAAAGCTTAAGATGTGGAAATTGTTGCTGAATCTGAAGGAGTGGTTCCCATGTAGCATCCTTTGGTTACATTCTGTGCCACTGAATTAAGACCTCTGTGATGGATCGTGAGTGAAGCTGACGAGTGTGTCTGTTGAAGATTGTCTCCAACTCCAAAATGATGGATCCTTTGTTATCTAATTATGGTAAAATAGTTTGTGCTCTGACATTGGTGCCAAGAACTTTCTTTAGACAAGAGACATGAAATACCGGATAAACGCGGGAACAAGGAGGAAGCTCCAATTTATAAGCAACTGACCCAATCTTCTAAAGAACCTTATATGGCCCATAGAACTTTGGAGCCAACATATGATGCCCTTTGAGTTTCAAGGATGATTGCTTGTATGGTTGTAGACGAAGAAAAACCATATCACCTACTTAAAAAGTGCACTCAGAATGGTGATGATCAACTTGTTGTTTCATTTGATTTCTTGCCATGTGAAGATTGTCCTGCAAGATGCGAAGAATAGATCTAATCCTGGGTTCGGAGAACCATGTTGATTGCTTAAATTGGTGAACTATTGGGGGTGTACGGAAGGAGCACTGGCGGTGCTGACCATAGACTGCTTCATATGGAGTCATTTTAGATGTCGTGTGGTAGGAGGTACTGTACCACCATTCAGCGAGAGGGAGCCACTTTGCCCACTGATGTTGTTGTTCTGAGGTGAAGCAATGAAGATAAGTTTCCAAACATTTATTGATAATTTCAGTCTGACCATCTGTTTGTGGGTGATACCCAGAACTCATCTTTAGTTTGGTGCCAGTGTGTCAAAATAGTTCTGTCCCAAAATGACTGGTGAAAGTTGCATCACGATCTGAGACAATGGAAGAAGGGATGCCACGAAGACGGAAGATCTGGTCCATGAAAATTTGTATGACTGAGGAGGCTGTACAGGGATGGTTGAGGGTATAAAAATGACTATATTTAGAGAGGCGATCAACCACAACCAAGATCACTATCTTTCCTCTAGATTTAGGGAGCCCCTCAATGAAATCCATAGAAATATCTGTCCAAATCTATGTAGGGATGGGCAAGGGTTCGAGCAATCCAGGAAGGAGTGTCATTTCACCCTTGTTACGTTGGCATGTATCACATTCAGCCCCCATATGTTGAATTGCCCTTTTCATTCCCTTCCAAAAGAAGTTACGTTGTGCCCGCTCATAAGTTTTGAGGAACCCAGAGTGCCCTGCCGATGGAGAAGCATGGAGTTCATAGAAGACAGTCTGGTGAAGATCTGTGCTCTAGGGGAGCACCAGACGACCCTTGTATCGCAAAGAAGCACCATCCCAAGAGTAATGTGGTACAACAGAAGGGTTAGTGGCCAACTGTTGAATGATTTGAGATAATGAAGAGTCATTGAGATAGCCCTACGGGACAGATTCCAACCAATTTGGAATAGGCATAGAAATAGCTGAAAGGGAAGCCTGGTCATCAAATGTGCGAGAAAGAGCATCCGCCACAATATTGTCCTTACCCTTCTTGTAAGTGATCTCATAGTCATAACCCATGAGTTTGCTGACCCATTTCTATTGTGTTGGGGAGGAGACCCGTTATTCTAGGAAATATTTCAGACTTTGGTGACCAGTCTTGATGTAAAAATGATTCCCTAGTAGTTATGGCTGCCACTTCCGTACTGCATGCAAAATAGCCATCATTTCCTTCTCATATGTAGAGAGTACTAAATTCTTGCAAGAAAGGGCTTTACTGGTGAACGCATTAGGATGTTCTTCTTGAAGGAGAACAACACCAAGTCCATTGCTGCAAGCATCACTCTCAATAGTGAAGGTCTTGGAAAAATCTGGCATAGCTAGAACAGGTGTCGTACACATAGCTTGTTTTAGTTTTTCAAATGCACACTCAGCAACATGTGTCCAGATAAAAGCATCCTTTTTTAACATAGCTATTAATGGAGCTACAATCTTCCCGTAATCCTTGACAAACTTGTGATAGTAGCTAGTCAGCCCCAAAAAACCACGAAGGCTCTTGAGTCTCTGAGGATGCGGCCAATTTTTCATGGCATCTATTTTTGCAGGATCCACTCGAACCCCTTGGGCTGAAAAAATATACCGAGATACTCCACTTCTTCCTGACCAAAAACAAATTTAGACTGTTTTGCACAAAGATGAAGATCAGAGAGAAGTTGCAGTACGAGATCTAGATGTTGGAGATGCTTAGCCCATGTTTTACTATAGATGAGGATATCATCGAAGAAGACCAGAATGAATTCCGCAGGTAGGGCCGGAATATTTTATTCATCAATGCCTGGAATATTGAATGTGGAAAGCCATTTTAGGGATATCATCCTCATGAACCTGAATTTGGTGATACCTAGAACGAAGATCCAACTTGGAGAAAAAATGAGCGCCATGAAGCTCATCAACAACAAGAATCAAAAACTTATCCTTGATTGTGATGTGATTAAGTGCTCAGAAGTCAATGCAGAGGCGCCATGACCCATCTTTTTTCTAGACAAGAAGAACTGGTGAAGAAAAGGAACTAGTACTAGGGCGAATAATACATTGCTTCAGTAAGTCTCAAACGAGCATCTCAATCTTTGTCTTTTGGTGAAATGGGTAGCAACAGGGCTTGATGTTGGGAGGAACGCTTCCAGGAAGGAGCTGAATATGGTGGCCCTTTGGTCGTGAAGGTGGAAATCCCATTGGTTTGATAAAGACACATGCATACCTATCCAAAATTCATTGTAGATCAAAAGGAGTAGTGGAGATCGTTGATGGTTGCATCTGAATGGAATGGAGCTGAGCAATGACACCATGTGAATTTTTTTTAAGAAGCTTTTCCATGCGATGTGAACTTATGATGTTGAGAGACCCTAGTTGTAAGCCCTTCAATGTGTGTTTGTGCCCATTGTCTGAAAACTGCATCCAAAGTTTAGCAAAATCCCATAATATGGGTCCAAGTGTGCGTAACCATTGGGCACCCAAAACCACATCACATCTGCCTAAGGGCAAGGCAAACATGTCAAAGTACAGGTTATAATCCCCAATAGAGATGCGCACATTGCGACACTTCTCTTTGGAAGGTAATGTGCCCCCATTGACAATCGTGACTTCAAAGCTGGAGCAAGGATGGACAAAATAATCTGCCTGTTTGGCGATTTGAGGGTCAATGAAGTTATGAGTGCTACCAAAATCAATGAGTACTATAAGAGGGAGCTTCTTGAAGTAACCCTTGACCCGCATGGTTTGTGGGGTGGTGACTCCTACTAAAGCACGGAGGGAGATCTCTGGGTGGTCTTCCTGAGAAGCAAGGTCAACAAGCGGCTATTGAGTGTCGACCTGATCATCCACTGTATCCTGAGCATCTACATAAACTTTAGTTTTAGGAGGATAATTCACATCCAAGAGATAGAGCTTTTGCTCAACACATCTATGTCCCCCGAGTGAATTTCTCATCACAATTATAACAAAGCCCTTTTTCTCTACGTGCCTGCATCTCTGCTTCAGTCAAATGCTTGATAGGAGTTGTTCTAGGAGCTGGCATTATTTGAGGTCTTTGGGAAGCCGTATTTCTTAATGGAACACAATTGGATTTGGATCATTGTTGAGCTGTGATCTTGTCCTCTGCCAACTTAGCCAACCCTAGGGCTTCCATCATTGTGTTAGGATGGAACATTTTTACCTCAGAGCGAATTGCATCCTTTAGACCACTAACAAAACAACTCCTGAAGAATTCATCAGACAATCCCTCTATGTGATTGGCTAGTTTTTCAAATTCTATCTGATATTCTCTCATAGTGCCTGCTTGGTGTAGTTTAGTGACTGGTGAAGTCATCAAAAGCACTAGGGCCAAATCGTTGCAAAATGAGTTTTCAAAAAACTATCCATTTTGGCTCCTCATGAGCCTTGATGTACCAACGAAACCATTGAAGGGCTTCATGTTCCAAGTGAAAAGATGCAAGTGGGACTTTGTTGACATCAAAAGTATTGTGCAGACTGAAATATTGTTCTGCCTAGTATATCCATCCGGTCGGATCATCACCATTGAAGCGAGGAAAATCAAGCTTCGGCCCATGAAAATTGCTGAAAGAAGAAAACCCAGTGTCTGCAGAAGACTCTGGCTGCCGTTTATTATTCATGGCTGAATGCTGAAGATTAAGGCTGAGAATTTTTTCATCCAGATCTTGGAGTTTGGTCTTGAGGGTTGTAAGTTCATCCTCCATGTTTTTTGCTCCTATTCAGGTGACAACCATAGCCAGGAGAATTTATTTTTTTGGGAATGGGTAGAAAAAAAAAATAGAAACTTTTTTAGTAAAGGAAAATTTGGATTTGGGAAAAACTTTGATGGGTAATTGGGGTTTGACTAGGTTTTGGACACTTTCTGAGGGAAAGGGGAGAAGAAAATGGGGATTTCAAAAGTGGGGTGAAAGAATGGGAAAAATTGTCCAAGAGGGACAAAGGAGATATGAAATAAACACTGTGGCAAAATTTGAAGGCTATTGGGTGAGAATTGAATAAGTTATGGCAAACCCTAAAAATAGATAAATGTGAGATTTTTGGCTTTGATAAGTGGAATTTGGGATAGGGTCCTCAAGGAAGGAAATATGGAGAATGAAATTTCAGGGGTTCTAGTGAATTTTGAGACGAAACGAAGCTAAAGCAAGGAAGATATGGCGAAAAAAATGGATTTTTTTTTTCTGGAAATGATCTGTCAACTGCTCTGGATGGATTCAATATGCAATTTGTTAGTTGTCAATAGATATGGGCCCCAAGTATGTTTGACTTCCTAAAGGTTCAGGGGAGTCACTCAACCACCAATGTTGTCTAACGACTTGCGTATTGGGGCAGTACCCCTCACTCCAAGGCTCAGGTAAAAATGATAACCGCTTTGCCACAAACAATAGCTCTTGGTTTACCTCACGGATGGGAACTAGTCAATCAGGTAGGGGCCGTTGCCCTTTTCACTGGCAGGTACTCTCAATGGGCCAGCTACTTCGGGGTTTCTGTGGTACTCCTCACAATGCATTTTAGGGCTATATGCCTAGGCACTTCCCATAGTTAAGCGGATAGGGATATTCCCTGATCCAAACCTACAATTGAATTGAACAATATAGATGCTAAAAGAAAGAACTACTGTAATAATCACAACACCTAGAGGCCACTGCAGAAAAAAATAGGCAAAAGTTTCACCCAGTGAGCCCAAGAAAGCACTTTGATCCCAGATGAGAGGAACCTCTTGTAACAATATAATGAAAAAAGCACAAAATAACAAAAATATATAAATAGCAGAAACATAGAAGGAATTTATTGATCACAGGCCACTTCGAGGGGGCAACCTCCTTTGAGCAAGCTCAATACAATAAATTTGTGGATGCCTTCATTGGTCTCAACACGTACTTATATACTAAGTCTAATCTAAACAATTATTACTTCCCATGAATGTGGAATAATACAATATGCTCATGGGACGACTTACAAAGCATATGCATCCAAATGTAATATACTAACAAAGTAAAGAGAAGGGTTAAACACGGGTTCCTAATAGAATTCATCTAACTCTATCCCTACAATAGTGCATGAAGTCTCTATGGATCATCCTATCGATCTTCCTCCTTTAGTTGAATATTCAAGTACCTTGGATATCACTAAGGAAGTGAAGACCCTTGATCTCCCTCCTTTAGTTGAATGTTCAAGTAGCTTGGATATCACTAAGGAAGTGAAGACCCTTGATCTCCCTCCTTTGGTTGAATGTTCAAGTCCCTTGGATATCACTAAGGATGTGAAAACCTTGGATACCTCTCCTTTGGTTACATGTTCTTTGAACATCACTAAAGATACAGTCATCAACAACACCTTACCTTCCCTTCATTCCAATGCTCTCCATTTCAAAGATGAAGCATTGGTGGTTGAAGAAAGGTCTCTCACATTAAATCCTTTAGGGATGGATGTTGAGCTCGATCAAAGTGAAAACAATGTTAATTTAATTATCATTAATAGACTTATTCCACCCACTAAGGGGATAGTGAATAAGTGTACTAATGCTAATATAATATCAACAAGTTCAATACTAAATATGATATACCCTGAGATGATAGACATGGATTGTCCACCAGGAAATATCCCATTGAACCAGGTAAGTATTTCTCTCTTCTTAGGCCACACTCGTTGTAGCACCTATTCTAGTTTCTCTCAAGGGTGGCCTCCTCCTAGAGATATATATGTTGTTAGCATTGTGTTGTGTCCCCTCATGTTGCGTTATATGTTGTTTAGGCCTCTTTGGATGACCCTTGATACTCTTGTAAGGTCAAGGATACAAGGAGACCGCTTTTGTTGTGACTATTCTTCTATTGTCCTCTCATCTATTTTATTGTTGTGTTGTGCCTTGGGGGCATAACATTTTGGAGGATGTCTTAGGGGCATATTCCCATGTTTTAAACCCAATTCACTCTCGTCTCCTCTCTCATTTTACTATTTACATTCTTCAGTGACTCTACTAGTTAGTGGATGATGAAAACAAATAAATATTGATAAGGACCATGTGTCCCTTCAACAAAAAAACAAAAATGGACCTAGTCCATATATGAAGATGGGGTTGATATATATTATTGATGCTTGACTAGTAGAATCACTCTGTGTTGTGATTCATATTGAGAAATCTCTTGTAACAAACCTTTGCAATACTCTAAATCTGCTTCTATGCACTTTGGATTGTTTTTTATCTCACCTTATAGCTACACTCGGTTCTGAGATGTCTATAGTATAACCTCACGGATATACTCAGTTTGAACTCAACAGTGTAGCCTTGGTCTATCATGTGATATGATTTTTGCATAGCTTTCATGAATTGATTTGGTTGTTATCTTAGAGTAAGATTTTCTAACCAAAGCTTATATCTTGTTGATTATCTTAGGAAATGATATCAATGTGTTTGTGGGAACATTTGGTGATCATGGCACATGTCACTTTGGGGCATGGGATTTGTGAAAGCTCTTGTTTCCTTGTGTATTTTCACTTTGCCTTAATGTGCTTGATACTGGAAAGCGAGATCAACCACTTTAAGATAGGGGCATATATAGTGGTAACTGTCTAATTACTCTTTACACTAACAAAGCATGTTTGAAAGCCCTCATTACGAGGTGGGATGGCGTATCTCTTGAGCTAGTGTGCATCCTTTTAAGCAAAAGCCCTTTTGTGGAAGGCGAGGTAGTGTATCTCTTGAGCTAGTGCACACCCTTTTTGAACAAAGCCCTCATCGCAAGGCGGGATGGCATATCTCTTGAGCTATTGCACATCCTTTTAAGCAAAATCCCTCATCACGAGGCATGATGGTGTATCTCTTGAGCTAGTGCACATCCTTTTAACAAAGTCCTCATTGTGAGGCAGGGTTGGATCTTGAGTCATTTACCCTTAAGCATGTCTTTGGTGGTTGTGGTAGCGTAGCTCAACCGTCAGGTGTGTTTGGCATGTTTTAGATAGTGGAGTGCAACAATGAGCTCCTCCCTATCGCCTATGTTTGTCATGTATAAAATGTATAGTGTGTCAACGACATACTTTACGACACTCGTGTATTCCATGTGTTTTACATGTCTTCCTTGCATGTCTTGCGTGTTTGTGGTATGGTCTAAAGACGTGTGGCAATGAGCCCCCCATGCTATATGTGTTTTGTGTGTTTTGCTTTAGTTAGCATTATATATATATGTAATTTCTTAATCGCGTCTTCTCTTCATGTCTTCTTTGTATATTGTGTGACTGTGTTCATGTCTTCTACATGTATTGTGTGCTTTCATTGTCTTCTTTGTGTATTGCGTGCTTCCTTATTGTATTCACTATGTCTTATGTGACTGCTAAGTGTTTTCTTTGCCTAAGCTTTGGAGCTAGAAATAGTCTCTCAAACTTAGGGTGTGTCTTCACTCTTGTGTTTGATGTGTTTGATGTGCTCTGACTATACTTTAATGCATGTATGGACTGTAAGATTATACACACATTAAAGTGGGGGCTAAATGTTATGGAGTAAAAAGTGGACACATGCCTTTTTACCTCCTAGTTTACCTTCTAGGTCCTATTTGCTTCATTATGCATAATAATTGATCATCCCTGAGAAAAGAGCTTGACACCCATGTGAATTTGGGACCTTGGGCCCTTCATTTAACTTACCCCTGACCTAAATGGGGCCTTTGGACTTGGGTGCCAACCGTCCAAGTCCTCCTTGATTGGTCGAGGTGAATTAATATTATGTTGGCTTAGAACCTTTAAAAATGTTCCTCTTTGTCAGCGTTTGTGATTTAATTTCGTGAATGTTAGCAGGAAAGCATATAAGTGAGTTTTTGACTTCATTTTGAACCTAAATGGATATTGCAAACTTATGATATTGGAGCAAATAGCATTCAAGACATTCATTGTGTTATTATTAAAGATTTGTGTTGTATTTGTGTGTATTATTGCAGATTTGGCATCCTCATCCATCTCCTTATGAGTTGAAGCATCTTCATCATCCTAAGGACTTCACCTCTGAGGTGACATCATTGCTATTTGAATCATTTCATCATTTGGATTATCTTTCGCCTCTACCCTACAAGGGCACATTCTCCCTAACAATAGTGTTGGGAAAGCTTGAATGCAAACTTGGGATTTAACTAAGGCAAATCCCTAAACATCACAACCTCCAAACCCCTCTCTTGTCATCTTGTGTGTAGGCTATAGGTATAGGTTTTGGGAAAAGTGGAGCTATAGGAAGGCAATGCAGGAATTAAGGTTTCAGGATCTAAAAATAGTTCTAGAATATCTCTCTGAAAATACTTTGGTGGTTGGCGCCCTAGTCTATTGGGCTTCCAAGTTCTAGATCTGGTTTCTGAGCATCATTTACAACATATTCTTAGTTTTGACTTCCGACAGATTCTCACTTCTGGACTTGGGCGGTTACCAAATTTATCCTCCAACACCTTAGCTTTTAGGAGACAGGTTCCAACATCTCACTGATCATCTCTACACTTTTAGTTTTTGTATTTCTATTGTTGATCATTTGTTACAAGCTGATTATCTCATAACTAGGGTTTTACTTACACTTAACCTAGGGTTTGGTAAAAATCTTGGTTAAATATAATTTTTCCATAGCAAATCAGGAGCACAAGATCTGTATATAAGTCCACTTTCTCCTTAGTTTTGATTTAGCTCAATCTCATCCTTGAATGTTATTGTGGAAGAGGGGTTTGATCTTGTTTGTACATGCATGCATTCATCTCCCTTTTACCCCTTAACACCTTAGAAAAACTTTCCCTTTGCTCCCCTGATGCTTGGTTGGCGAATCGGGGAGAACACAAACTTATGAACTTGGTTAGCGAAATCGGTAGTTTGTGAACTAGCCGATTCGCCAACAAAGGCCTCAACATGAACAAATTTTCCAAAGAAGACATCAACTTTCTTTCACACTTCTCTTTTCTGCCTCTTTGTTGGTAAATCGGCAAATCAAAAAAATCACAAACCAGCAAACCAAGTCAGCAAGCTCAGCAATTCGCGATTTTGCCGCTTTGCCAACAAAGGCCATAAATGAACCCATTTTTTCTAAGGGAAGAAAACATAAGGAATAGGGGGAACTTTACTTAGAATTATTCTTGAAGAAAACCCATTTGAATTGTCCTAGATCGGGTATATATGATGGGTTTAAAATGTAAAGGCAAAAAATGGGATTTTTTACTAAATTTGGTGCAAAATATGCATGTTCAGGAGCTGGTTTTTCAGGTCCCCACATAATTGAGATACCAAGTGTAGACGGAGGCAAATGTGAATGGGGCAAGCAAAAATTTATGGGCATGGGGACAAAAAATTGATAGGACAATGGGGATTGAGACTTGGACATATCTAATACCATGGTATTGAGGGAAAGGGAAACTTGGAAGCTTGTCAAGGTGGTGGGGATTAGGATACCAAGATAATGAGTGTCATCTAGGAGTGAGGAATGAAAAGGTCTAGGGGTTTTCAAATGAACTTCTAAAGGTGAGTGAGGATTGGGACTTTGGAATACCTAATACCATCATGCATATGAAGAAGAAGACTTGAAATCCCATTGGGATCCTAGGTTTAGGGATCCATAATATGACATCCTTCAAGTATGTTAGTTTGGAAAATCCTGGGAGCTCACTAAATAGCTGAGATTGGGACTTAGAAATACTTGATATTACAGGGATCAAGGATTGAGGTGACCAATTCCTTCAGAACTAAAGTGCAAGGAGGGAAGGGGAACTCCAAAATCCTACAAGAAAAAAGTGATTGGGAAAGTAGGACTACAAGAACTAAGGGACAAAGGGAATGGCATCCTAGGAAGGGAAATCTTGAAAGCCCATGGAATAAAGGAAATCAAGAACTTGGGGGAAAGGGATAAAAGGGATGTTGGTAGGATAAAACCCAAAATTTTGGCCAATAAAAAAGGTAGGCATTTTGGGGAACAAGGAACATGAGGAAAAGGTACCAAGGTAAGTGAAAAACTAAAATCCTATGGGAGATAAAGAGGAAGTATGAAGTCATAGGGAATCAAGGAAGTAAGGGATGAAGGAATGGTATGCCAACAAGAGAAAACTTGAAAGCCTACCCAAGGCTTGAAATTGATCCAAACACCTTCATTCTTAGAAATTTTTAACATTTTTGGAATTTAGGCACATAAAAAATACATGAGGGGAGGCAAAGCATAACACTAAGGCGTAAATTTAACCAAAGGGGACCCATTGAAGGAAATCTCTAATTAGTTATCAATGATGGGCCTTATAGGGCTAAGGCAACAAAGTAGGCACCAAACTTATAAAATTTTGTAATTTTAGGGCAAGTTCCAACACCACCCATGGTGGAATTAGATCTCAAGAGAATTAGCAATAGAGCTCTCAAGCAAGAAAATGCCCTTTTCCATAGTTGACGAGTTGTAGCCAATAAATTGGTTCAAGGATCCACCTTTACAATATCTTTATCTACATGTTAATGTAGCATTACAATTTCACTTTCCAAGTTGGGTGGGAATAGCAGAGTGTTCAATGAGCTTGCAAGTCATCCATATCTATTTGCATCATCTTCACATGGCCAGGTACTCAAAACCATGCTCCTTGTACCAACAACCATGCCTATTTATACATAAGCCATGTCTTTGAGGGGTCCATAGGTACAGGCATTGGAAAGCTATCCCCTGTCTTATCACACTCATATGAGACCATTAATGGCATCTAGGAAAGTGTAGGGAGGTAGGTTGGGTTTTCTGCTCAAACAATGTGGTTTTGGGGGTTTACATGTCAAAGGGATGAGAAATGTGAGAGGGACCAGGGAATTAGGAGTCAAGATGCCATTCATATGATTTTTAATACGTATGATGACATTAATATTTTTAAAGGTTTAAAGTAAGGGGTTTAGGGATTTGCATGCCAAAGGGTTCTTAAGATGAAGAGGGGATTGGGGGTCGAGATACCTCTAGGGCAAGAATGAATGAGTGGATGAGTGAGGGTCAGGGAATCAGAATATCAAGTGGAAATGGAAGAAAATTTGAATGGGGGAAGCAAAAATCTACGGGAATAAGGAGAAAGAATTGGTAGGACAATGAGGATTGAGACTTGGACATATCTGATACCATGGTGGTAAGGGAAAGGTAACTTTAGAAGCTCACCGAGGTGGCGGGGAATAGGATACCAAGATATCGAGTGCCATCTAGGAGTGAGGACTGAAAAGGTCTAGGGGTTTGCAAATGAACTTCCAAAGGTGAGTGAGGATTGGAACTTTAGAATACTTGATACCATCCCACATAGGAAGAAGAAGTCTTGAAATCTTGTTAGGCTCCAAGGTTTGGGGATCCACAGTACGACATCCTTCAAGTATGTTAGTCTAGAAAAGTCTTAGAGCCTGCTAAATAATAAAGATTGGGACTCATGAATACTTGATATTATGGGGATTAGGGTGACCAATTCCTTCAAAACTAAAGTGTAAGGAGGGAAGGGGAACTCCAAAAGCTGACAAGAAAGAAGGGATTAGGAAAGTGGGACTACGGGAACCAATGGACCGAGGGAATGACATCCTAGGAAGGGAAGTCTTGAAATCTCATGGAATCAAGGAAATCAAGAACTTGGAAGAAAAATATGAAAGGGATGTTGGTAGGATAAAACCCAAAACTTTGGTGAATAAGAAAAGGCAGGGATTTCAATGAATGAGGAACTCGAGGAAAAGGTACCAAGGTAAGGGAAAAATTAAAAGCCCACATGAGATAAAGAGGAAGCACAAAGTTGCAAGGAATCGAGGAAACAAGGGATGAAGGAAAGGTATTCCAGCAAGAGAAAACCAAAATCTCACTCAAGGCTTGAAATTAATCCAAACACCCTCATTCTTATAAATTTTAAATATTTTTGGAATTTAGGCATATAACAAAGACACGAGGGGAGGCAAAGCACTACACTAAAGTATAAATTTTACCAAAGGGGGCCATTGAAGGAAACCTTTGATCAATTATCAATGATGGGCAAAGTAGGGCCAAGGCAACAAAGGGAGCACCAAACTAAAAAAAAATTGCAATTTTAGGGCAGGTGCCAACACTACCCATGGTGGAATTGGATCTCAAGAGAATTAGTAGTTGAGCTCTTTAGCAAGCAAAGACCCTTTTCCATAATTAATGAATTTGGTTTCTCCTTATTTGCCTCTAACTCCTTTGGTGTTTGATCCACTCATGGGACCAGGAGAAAATATTATATCTTGGCTTGTAAAATTGTGTATATTCTAGTGTGTAATATGTAGGTGGATGATGTGGTAGTAAAGATGGTGGAGGGTGATGTGAAGAATGTGTTGTACGATGCAATGGAGGAGCACACTACAGAGATGTTGGTGGTGGGAAGCCATGGATATGGATCTCTCAAATGATACACATTACATCTCTCTTCCCTTCATGAAACCCCATACTTTGAAGCTCCAAAGACAAACAATACTTGCCCTTGAGAGTCTCTAAGTGGTATGATTTCTTTCCAATACAATTACCTTAAGAAGTAGGGGAAGTTGGTTGCTAGATAACTTGTTCAAACCTTGTAATCTATCTGTAAGTTGGTTGTGGTTGGATGCTAGCCAAGAAAAGATTTTTTTTCTATGTTCACTTCAATTCTCCTTCCTTAGTCAAAAGGCATGAAAGCAACACAATTTTCATTTAAGAAATTTTTAATTTCCCTTCAAATCTTTAGAATCCCTTCCATTCTCTTTCTTTCAAGTAGTTGGCTCTTATGTCATTGTATTATTGCCTTGACAAGACTCCAAATCCCTAAGAAGGCCTCTTAATTAAGAAGGAAAAAGTCTTGGACCATTAATTGAATTGTCTTCAGACTTTTCCTTTTATTTTTTGTCTTTTGTGAACTTCATTTCATATTTATTTCAAGCTCATAGCTTTGGGTTTAGTCTCTTTGTTAGATATATATTGAAAGAAGATTGTTGAAAGGTGTTATATGGGTGAAATTAGTAGTGATAAAGTTACAGGGACAAATAAAATGATGCTCTCTGAAGATTGGTTGAACTATATTAATATGAAAGCTATAAAAATGAGGAATGAAGCGAATTGGAAATAGCAAGTCCTACTATATTCATTTAAAAGGAAATAAGCGCTATATATATATTTTGTCTATGTTCAATCACTAATTGACAAATCCAATTGTTTAAGAATCATTTACTTACTATACTTTATAACAATACTATTGTTTGATGCAATTCTAAGTTCTATATTGATTTTTTACAAATATAAGGCTACCTAAATTAGTAACAATTTGTGTTTCACCATACTATAGCTCATTCATTTAGATGCATTGATATTGCAAACTCTAATTGTAATACTTGCTTGCTTATAATATTATAATGATAGACTTGTCATATCATGATCCTACAATGGAAATTAACCGATCTTGGACATGATAATCCTATGAATATCACAACTATGGTTGTCAAGAATTGTTAACACATAAATTCTATAGAAGTGTTTGTAGATACATGTGTGAATGTTTATCTATAAGTCATGAGGTTGTCCATCCAGGTACTATTTTTCCATATGAAACTATAGATAAACAATCTTTAACCTATTTGCATAGCCAACTTTTCTAAAAAGTTTCATATTTTTATATTTATAATTTACAGTACACATATTTTATAGATATTTACTTTAGTCCAAAATGTGTAATATTTTTATCTCCAATACATTTAATAGTTTATTTGGTTCCTTTTTCTTGAGAATTTTATGAGTGTAATACTATAGTTTGATAAAAGGAAATCTATATTCCATTATCTAATAGCAACTAGCTCTTCAAATATGCCATGTATTGTGAAATCAATACAGCTATGCTAGCAACATTAAGGACACATAAGGCTAATCTCTTATATGCCACAAACTCATGACCATCAAAATTTTAGTATTGTAGTAGCTATTTCTTAGTTCTCTTTAGAACAACTCTTACACAAGCAATATACACCACATATAGTAAAAGATATGTTTCAAAAGCGTGTTTCCATCTTTCATAAACTTAATGTCCCTAGACCCACCAACAAGCTTACCCAAATGAATAAATCAACAATTGCTAGTCATGAGATATTAGAAGAAAGATTAGCGTACAAAGAACCTGTGTAATCAATGAAATAAATCTTATATGGTCAAACAATCTAAGATCTTAGTAAATTGAACTAAATTAACCATATATGTGAATTAAAACTATGTATTGATGTAGTCTCGGGCAAAATAAATACGTTGCATTTCCTTTATGTAGATATAACCAAAATTCATGGTTTGAAGAAGAACCTAAGAATTCTTGGTGAATAATGAAAAAGAGTGGTAAGAGTCGACTAAAATAACAATTCACATTTTTTGTTTGTGGATATTAGCACAATTCGCTGGGTATTAAAGAAAACAATAGGAATGCTTAGTGAACCATTAGAAAGAAAAATGAATGTGTATAGGAATACACTTGCACAAATATGTGAAAATGTAGAATTAGTTAAGGGTGGAAATTTTAATTCATGCCAAAAGCAAGCTAAGATTGAGACATATATTGGGATATTAGCATACTCGTGTCATTTCCCATTTAGTTTTATGCCCACTTTGATGGGAATGTCTCAATGACAAGTGGCATACTTTTACGTTAAGATTGACTCATGGTTAGATTCTTTTTCACACCCATTTCATTCCTATTTGTACCATTTCCTTGTCATTTTCCATATTTCGTTGTTTACTCATTATTATTGTACCTTGACTTGCACCTACTACCATATATTTGGTTCCTACCTCAAAATTATCATGTCATCCTAAAGTTCATTTTCAAGTGAATAACAATAAGGACTTTGTATTACATCTCCATCCATATGATGTGTTTGTGTCAATAATATCCTCATTTTCCTATCGGGGCAACCATTGCACCTCTTAATGGTGCAAGTGGTAGTTATAAGGAAAAATAAACTACTTACATATTATAAAGGAAAATATTTTTTCTAGGTTTAATCTAGGCTAAGGTAATAAGATGCATACACATAAACATAAATCAACTTAGATTAATTAATTAAGAGTTGTGGGAGTGATTAATTCAAGATTAAATGTTGAAGCTAGGAAATAAATGTGATGGATAGATGTACTTAGCTCTAGACCCAATAAAGAATAAATTTGGTCTTGTAAAGATTTTGGATTTATGACATATCTAGATGTGTGAGCATTGTTTGGAACTCTATGCTAAATTATCACTATCTTCTAGGTCAAATTTGAGGTCGTGGGTAACTTTTGCCTCCACGGACCTATCCTTTGATGCACATATTTGATCCTACAACTTGTACAATGCTCCTTGATTCATCAAATTCATTGTTGTCTACTTTGCTATGAAGATAAGTAGTATTTAGAAATACCTTTAAAAGGGTTGTCAGGTTGCTAGGGGACATGTTCTCCTAAGTCAACCCCTCGAAAAAAACAAATTTACAATTGTATGCTAAGGATCGAAAAGTGACAAGCAACAAATAAACGTACAATTATCCTAAACAATGGTGCTAAAGTAAATGCTATTTTTTATTATATTTAAACAAATATACAATATAAAGTAATTTATAATAAAGACAAACATTTGATTTAAACACCTATATTATAATAAAGACAAACATTTGATTTAAACACCTATATTTCACTTCAAAAAATTATAAAGAAAGATTATTATACGCTACCATTTATTATTGTAGGGTACAATTTATTAATATATGACATAAATTTCATTTTATCATATTTTTTATTAATATATTATTCTATCATATATATTATAATATAAAATTAACCAGTACGTAATATTTGTGAAAGAGTAATTTTATGATTAAATACTCGTCACTAAAATAAATAAAAAATTAATACCATTCATCATAACATGGTAAATAATTTATAAACTAATTATTTAATATGATGCACTAAAAATAAATAAAATATACATATACATGCACCAAATGCATGAATTTTAAATAAAATTCTTTTTATTTTATTATTATACGTACCAATTAAATTCTTTAACTTTACTATAAAAGAGTGCAAATAAAAATTTATTTCATTTGAAATTTAATTAAGTAATTTTTTAACAACTACATTAATGTTCCAAAGTATCGTTCTATTTTATTTTAGTTTTTAGTTAATTAATATAATATTAATAATTTAAAAAATACTTTATAGTATAAAGATAATAAGATGTACACCATAATGGACAATTCTAGACTTCAAAAGAATCTTTTATCACATTAAATATTTGAAATAATTTTAATTTTAAAAATATTTTTAAGTAAAAGAAAAAGGTTATTAAATAAAAATATTAAATTATTTAACAATTTTTGTGTATTTTAAAACTTCTTTAATAATTAATTATAAAAATTATGTTTAAAATATAAGGTCAAATCTTATAAAATTAAAAAAACTAATTTTTAAGATTCATTATATGTTTTATAATTCATTTTTAAAAATAGAAAACAAAATGGTTAGATAATGGGTATGTGTATGAATATATTGTTGGTGATAGTACAAGGATAGTTGGAGTAGTAAGGTGGCAGATCTCTCTACAGATTGTTGCACATAAGATTGGAAGGGGATGAAGTTGATAGGACATGTCTTGATGACCAATACTAATCATGACCCAGGGTGTTTGAAGCCAAATGTGGAGTTAATAGCTTTGGGTTGAGAATGACTTCTTTCAGATGACAAAGAGCTCATTTTGGGATTGTAGGTTTTGGTTTACCTTTATCTTCCTAATGGCTTGAACGAGTGAGGGCAAGGGTAAATGAAGGGTGATGGAGGATAAGGAGAAGGGCAACAATAGATATGGGTGAGAGGGGAGGATATTATCAACAATTTTGTAGATTTTTGGAGACGGATATCAAATCTTGACTTGTGGGTCTAGCTACAACAGATATGGGTGTTAGCCAAAGACATAGATTGACCCTCTTATGTAGGCATTAGATAGGCATTGCCAAAACTATTATTGGATCCAGTCTAGTCGGTGTGGAGACAAAATGTCTTCGATGCATCCTGGCATTTAAGCCACACCTTTATGCTCTCGATGGTGACATGGACCTACCTTCTTCATGACGATATTAAAGGGGTTGAAAACCAAGTGAAGGCTTTCTATAACTATCACTTGGATCATCTACATGGCCTGTAGAAGAGTTTACGAAGAATGCACCTAGTGATGAAGGAGTTAGTGAAGGGACTAAAGGAAACTCTTTGTGTAGAAGCTAGCTCAAAATTTCTTTTATGTTGTTGTGATGTCTAGTTGAAGGATGTACCGATGGATTTCTCCCCTCTTGGGAAGGGGGGAAATGTTATAAATGTAATTGTGTATATGGGGGTGTGAAGGGGCCTAAGTAATTTGCCCCCTGTTGTACCTCTTTTTCTAGCTATTTATTATGCTCGAAGATAGTCTAGAAGGTGGATAGTAGTTGGTAATTTGCTTTTTTGAATGGTTTGTGTGTATAGAGCGACACATCTATGTCGATGTAGTATATGGTAATCATATACATACATACATACATACATACATACATAGTTCTATAATTTGCATTCAAGGCTCAAATTTACTTTTGTATGGATGTATCTTCTCATTGGTGGTATTGGAAGAGTTTCAACAAGAAGGTTCTTGCACAGATTTGTGGTGTCTTGTCAATTTCTTGGCAAATCCCACAAAGGGTCTCGACATTTTACTTGAGAGTCTCTATAGGATGGTGGGTTTTTTATAGAATTTTAAGAAATACTTTTTTTTATGTTAGATTTGGTGAACTAGTGGTTACCATAATCTAAGCTTTGACACCTTTTTTTATAGCTCCTAAGTGCCCAACCTAAATATATTTAGAAAAAAAATAAAAATAAATCTACCATATATTATAATAAAATAATTTATAAATATTATTAATATTTTTCCAATATAAAAACAATGATAGTTTTAACATTCACTTTCTTTCCAATACTAATATCACTATTAATTATATAAATAATATAATTTATAAATATCCCATAAATATTAAAAAAAATTATAAAATAACTTATATATTTTACTATCCCTCGAAATAAGCAAACCTTACATAAAAAGATTTAAAGATAAAACCTAAATAAATTAAAAACTCTAAAATCTTAAAGACCTAGAGATTGATAGACATGAGTAGGTGAATTAGAGAAATAGAAATGTTGGGAAGGAAACAAAGCTTATATGATTTGTGGTATGTTATTGACTTTGACCATTTTGATTATTTGAGATAGTGTGATAGAAAATAAAAACTTGTATTGTATTAGTAATTAGCAGTTTGAGACAAATATATTATGAAAGTTTTAATGCCTGGGACTAGGTTGTGTCCAAGATATGGTGTTGGGATGATTTTCTCCCACAATATTTTGTCCTTATTGATCTTCACCATTAGGATATGCAAAACTTGTTTGGCTGTGTTTATACCTAAATATGAGAAATTGGTGGTGTTGGAAAGCACCTCTAGTGGGTTGCTATAAATAGAGGGGAGACTATTGACTTCCTTGGTAGTAGCTAATTCTCATGGTTGATACAATAAGTTCAAAAACACACTAAACATAGAATGCTAATGTTGATGCATCTGAGATTGAGATTGTGACTAATCTTCTAAATGTGGATGCAAGATACTATTGATTGATGATCAAAATGGCTTGGGATGATGTCCTTAAATACAAGTCATATATACACAACTCAAGACCTTTGGCACTCAAGCCAATGAGTAATGGTGATATTTCTAGGAAGATAGTCTAAGAAAATGAGAGATTTAAAATTTAAAATTAAAAGACTAGACTATAGGTGTAGTTATGTCTAGAGGACAAAATTGCATGGGCAATTTAGTTTAGGGAGGTAGAGCCCTATTGAATTGGACCTATCCTATTATATAGTAATAGATTTAGCATATCAAACAATAGGTTCAAGATTAAGATTAGCTAGTATGCCAAAACATTCAAATTAAGTAGATTTACGATATCAACACAAAATGATGTAAAATAAAGTGGTAAAAATGCCAGGTATACCATTTTATGCTTTACAAAAACAAATGCAAAAAACACCAATAAATTTAAAAGGCCCTAAAACTAGCCATTCTCATTCTTAATATCATGTCAAAATTTTAAATTTTTTAGCATAATATTATTGTAACGGTGAATTTTGCATATCCATGCCATTTCCCATTTAGTTTTGTGCTCATTTTGAGAGAATGGCTTAATACAATTACATATCAACAAATGACACACTCTGTTGGACCCCTTCATCCACGTTGTTATCTACCCATTCATGCACCTATCCCCATACATTTGTTATCCACCTTAATACGAGCTTTTCCATGTTGAGTTATTTTTGCCAACATGGGGTTGACCTCGTAGATTTGACCCTTGAAATTTTAAAATTCAAATTCAAAATTTGGTTGACTAGCCCATTCTTTTCTTGCCAAGGGCCAATTAAACACACATTTTGCGCGCTTTATTGCTATATCATTGTATTTAAAGGCATTCAATAACACTCATTTATCATCCTATCTCATTTGATCATTCACATTAAAGGAGCATGTTAGGCGCATTTCCATTGGTGCACTAAAACGAATCTAGATTTGCACATTCATCCTAGAGCATTTGCATGACTACAACTTGTTGTTTTTAATCCTTTACACAACTTTTTGGGAATTGACATAGGAAAACATGTCCCCTAGCATGATATAGGCTAACCATTCTAAATTTGAGACAAAATTTTAATATAGACTTAATATTTATAATCTTGAAGCATCTTGAATTATGACAAATTTTGGAGATCATCTTCATACCTAAAACTAAGTGCCTTATATTTTAAATTTACTTTTCTAATTTAATCTTCAAAATTTTTAATACTTACTACCCACTTCTATATTGGAGACACAATTTTGATACAAACTTGATATTTATGATCTTGAAACATCTTGAATTATGACAGATTTTAGAGATCATCTTCATACCTAAATACCTAAAACTAAGTGCCTTTTATCTTTTAAATTTACTTTTCTAATTCAATATTCAAAATTTTAAACAATAACTACCCACTCACTCTATATTATCTAAATCAGTCTATACTTCTATTACTTCATTAATATCTACTAATAACAACTTTTAATAGAGAGAAAGCGTTATTTTTCCTTTACAATTATAGCCAAGCCACAAAGTAACGGCTTTCCAACCCAATATGATGAAATGAATAGAAGGGGATTAAAAAATCAAAAATGGCGGAAAAGATGAAAGCGAACAACATCGGCCAACTACAGCTAAAAGGCAGAAGAAACAATAAAATTTAATAAAATAAAAAGAAAATAAGATTTTCTTAAAGAATTCCGAAAGACATGAGCTGGACAGGGTAATCGATTGTAAATGAAATTAAAACTCTGGCGAGCACTAAGGTTGGGCGTTCGAATCACACCAGCGCGCATGACATGCTTAACATAACGCAGTCAAATCTGTGAGAAAGAAGTTGCTCTTTGGTTTGTTTAAGAGTGAAAGAGAAAGAGAATATAGGAAGAGCATAATGGATGGATTGCATTTGACCGGGTCTTGTTGCGATTATATAACAGCGACCTTCATTTGCCAGCAATAATTTTATTTTGAGTCGGTGGGGTAGTTTAGGGAAGCTTTAGTGGTTGGGATTGCCCATTTCATTTCAACAGAACTTAAATTCGCAAAATTTGTGTTCGTTTGACGGATCCGTTCAACTTGTGTGGATCCTGCTGTTCATCAATTTCGTCTACAGGTTCTTAAGTTTCTTAGCCCTTAGAAATTGTGCAATTGTTGTGGCTTCTTTCGGAAGGAAAACATTTTGCATCGTCGAATGCGGTTTTGGTGTCCCTTTAGATGGCACTGTATTGGGGTTGAGCTGGATTTTCAAGAGGATATTAAGTTTTGGGACCTTAAATGGAGTAGCGTTTGTTGAAGGAATTTAATGGTTTTGATGAAGTAGTTTCTTGCGGGTTACGTTGCTTGGATAAATGCGGTTCTTGGGATGCATTATTGAGTACTGTTTTGGGTTTTGGACTTGTTCGTAATAGATAACTGTAGGTGAAACCCTTTACTGAGTAGCTTGGTGGGTTCGAATTGTTTTTGCAATTGTAGGAGTGATATTGGGAATCGTTTATTTGATGGTTTTGAGGGTTTCAATTGGTTTTTGAAATGGAGGGCCATGGAGGGAACAATTGTGTAGCATAGGACCTCTTACGAGACCATGGAAATTGGTGGAAAACCATAATTCAGGGGGTTTCTCTGCTCGTTTGATAGTCATGATGTCTTTTTGTCCCCATGTTCAATGACCTGTTAATTATCTAGGACAGGGCTGCCCTCTCATTTTTTAACTTTTCTGAGAACATAGGTATCGTCAACTACCTTTAGGTCATGAATTGATTGAAAGCTAACTCCTCTGTCACATCTGCCAAGGTCAACTGCTCGAAGATAGAGGCCATTAAATCCTTCAGGTTTTGAACCTAGGTCATTTTTGCATAAGTTTTCTGTCTAACACTGAGTCACATCCTGGGAGGCTTGATGATCTTGCTGTTACTGTCCACACAGATGTAATGGTCTTGATGTACTGTAAATGGTGCCAAAGTATTTCTTAATTTCTCTGGAAGGAGGTTTTTTTTAGCAAGCAATTACAACCAGCCAGCAGAAAGCTTACAGGCATATTTTAGGATGCTATCTGTTCAAAATTTTCCTTGAATTTGGTGCTCAACTGCTGTTTCATTTGGTTGAAAGTGCTCCAGAGCAGGGTGACTTTTAAGCTTGCAGGATAGTGGATGCAGGAATTTATCAGTATTGGCTCATTGAGTTGTGGATCATTTTTATATCAGGGCATATTTCATTTCCATTTAGGCAGGGCATCTTAGTGCAATGCTCCTCACAACATTGATGATGATACCAGGGTTGCAGGAAACTCATACAAACACGTTTCAGTCTTTTATGTTGAGAAAATGTAATTGTTTTGTGCAAAGTAGATGGGAGAATGATTTTAAGTTGGTGGTGATTGAGCTGTTGCCTTTTGTCGTAAGGTGACTGGCCATGCAAGGTTTGAATAATAGCGGTCGTAGATTACTAATAGTTGGGCTTAACAATACCGAGAAGATGGGCCTTTCTATGGACAAATATCTTTGGGTTTCTTTAATAGGTTGTGATTTTCCTCGGTAGAGGTGTACTTGATTCTCAGATTTTAATATGATGATTTCCAGAGGTCTATTTGGGTGGTCTCCTCCACACATACAGCCCTTGACACCAGTTTCTGAAGTGTCTGAACCGCCAGAGTCACCATCGCCATATTTGGATTCCAGTGCAGAGGCTGTACAAGTTGAAGATGATGGAGCTGTTGATGAAACTGAAGAGTTGGAGCCACCTCCTGCAGCTGTGCCATTTTTGAGGCTATTTGCATGTGCAGATGGGTTGGATTGTGTTTTGATGATTGTAGGGTCCTTGGCAGCTGCAGCACATGGTGCAGCACTGGTGGTGTATTTGCACTTTTTTGGGAAGGTCATAAACTTCCTCCACTTAGGACCAAAATTATCAAAGGATCAAATATTTGATGAGTTTACTAAGGTTAGTTTTACTGATCATTTGTCTCTATTTTTTGTGCACACAAGTGTTTAATGTATTTTCATCTACTTCTAGGCATAAAAGATAAATTAAAATTTTGTTCTCTTTTCCTACAATATTGACACCTACTCTTTTGTAAACTAGTCAACATGAGTTGGCTCTGTGCCAACTGAAGTTGTCATGCTGTATTCCCATTTTCCGTGTTGGCTGTGTTGGAAGATGGATTGTCTCCTATAATTTGGTCAGCCGAATGTGTAAAAATTCAGTCATACAGTTTATGAAAAAGTAGACTCCTGTGCATTTGAATCAAATAAATTGGATATAGGTTTATATAATCTTCAGATTTATCTGAGACATCCCTGCTATGCAAGGAACATCCCCTGGGATGTTTCCTCCCGCAGGGGCAGCCAGGGGACTCCTTGCCATCCCCAGGACGGCCAGTGGATGACGGGGTGTCCCTGGACTTCCTGGGGATGGTAGGGAGTCCCCCCGCCCCCAAAATTCACTCTTTTTTGTTTTGGATTTGTGTCAGTGTTTATTTTAAATCTGTGGGTGGTGCCTTGGTGTTAATCCAGCTTTTTCAACAAGGTATTGTAACTGGAGGGAGATCTGCTCTTAACCAAAGGGCACATGTTTACTTGAAAAATTGTAAAGTTACCTCATAGTTTCCAGATGCTTCTCAAATGATACTGCTATAGCAGATACAGGCAGCAAATCAAGGTTTTGAACAACACCTAGCCTCTTGCCCTGCATTCCATCAATCTTGAGGAACTGCTTATAAGTTTATAACTGCTTTTGGGAATTAATTTAGTTGCACTCTCTGTGACTTCATGGTCAGTAGTAAGTACATCATACCCAATAATCTCATCTAGCAGGTAAACTACGTCTTATACACTTATGCGAATGCATCTGTTATCAATAAATTCAAGTCAGGTGTCTCAGAACTTGTTTTGTCTTTAGTAAAACATTAGCTTCTTGTAACATTTTATTTTGGGCTAAAAAATTTGTACTTTTGTGTATGGGTTCTCAACCGAAAAGACAGATAATTGTCTTATGCAATTAGGGCTCTTGAGTCTTTACAATCTGTCAATCTATTCCACAAATTGTATCACTTATTGTGGATACAAATGTTGTTGAGTTCTTATTGAATATAATTCATGATATGGATGTACCAGAGAAGGTTCTAGGGATTTCGAGCAATTTAGCAGCCACAGAGGAAGGGAGACTCAGAAAAGCCATAGAAAAAACAAGTGAAGCTTTTCCAATATTAATAGATGTGCTCAATTGATTCATTGTGCTTACAATTTAACTTTACATCGAAGATAAATTGCAATTTCTTGTACATTTTGTTATAACTAATCTTTCAAGTACTATATTCTATTTGCACTGCGGTTCCCCTGCCATCCCCAAATTTTGGAACATAGTCACCCAGCCCCCGAAACCCGACCCCATGTCCCCCCATCCCCCCATTCTGAAACTTTGTGGAACTATGTTATTTCCTGGTTTATTAGCAGTTGCAACTTGTTGCTCTCTTTCTAATTTTCAATTATGTTTTTGTTTGATTTTTAAGTTTTTTGTTTCCGAACATATTAATTACATTCTTAACTATAGTTTCTGATTTTCTGCATATCCTATTCTATAAATTGTATGGAATTTGAATATTAAATGCAATTCCAACCTCTCATTCAAATTGATTTCAAAGAGATTTACAGACCCAAAATTCATATTTTTGCTCCTTTCTCGTGCTGATTCTTTTTTTGAGGTGGCTTTGCTGAGTTTATGATATAATTTTTTCTCCTTTTGATCAATTTAGGTTCATCTTCCTGGACATATTGTTTAGAACTTAATGAATTCTATTACTTATATTTGCAAGATAATCTTGTTTCTCTGCAGCATGCTTTGTACATTGTATACATAGCGGGAGGCGTTTTTTTGGCCGGTTGGATTGGTAAGCTGCTTCCCGTTTACAATATAGATTACATGTTCATTTATCTTGATTGGAGTTCAGCAAAGCATAATGGTTGTTTTTTGCCTGGCTTGTTCGAACTATATAGAAACTCAATGCTGTCCTCTTAAATTTATTTTTTATTTTCTTATAATGTGCATGTGGTTTGGGTATTTAAGGGGCTTTTAATTTTTTTTTTCCATGATATTACTGATATGACTTTGCTAAATATTCTTCACAGAGGTTTCATGCTGGATTCTTACTGGAGAGAGACAGACAGCAGTCATCAGGTCCAAATATGTTCAAGTATTGCTGAACCAGGACATGAGTTTTTTTGACACATATGGAAATAATGGAGATATTGTGAGCCAAGTGTTAAGTGATGTGCTACTTATTCAATCTGCTTTGAGTGAGAAAGTATGTTCCTCCCATAGTTCTTATATTCTTGTAAAGAAAAAGGTCTTTAATGCATAATTTATTAATTTTATTTTTATTGAGGAACCAATGAGCCCATTTCCTGGGGAAAATCCATATCGTAAGTCACTCGAGGTCGGGTTGAAAAGAGGTTATGATATTGACAAACTGAAGTGCTGATGCAACAGGTGGGAAATTATGTCCATAACATGGCAACTTTTTTTGGAGGTCTTGCTGTGGGATTCATAAACAGTTGGCAAGTTGCCCTTGTAACTCTAGCTACTGGCCCATTTATTGTGGCTGCAGGAGGAGTATCAAATATCTTTCTTCATAGGCTTGCCGAAAACATTCAAGATGCATATGCTGAAGCTGCTAGCATTGCAGAGCAGGTTAATCAATTTCTTCAGTTAGAATTTTTAATTTGATTCTTGAATTAGGATTATGGCTAACCTAATATCTTGATTTTTTAAACTAATTATAGAACTATAATATGATTTTGTCATTGCACATTTCCGTTTCTAACTATCAAGGATATGGCAACATACCTAAGCAGTGAGTGCTAGTCTGTTAAGAAGGAGTGGGTTAGGTTTCGGCGTTAAGCAGTTAAGTTGAGCAAACAGGGGAGGGAAGAGTGGGGATGTATGATCAGTAATTAGCATAGATATTCCACAAATAATTCACTGACATAAATCTTATTTCATCCATTAATAACTTTATTGATTTTGAATGCTGTTCTCTATGCGTTAGCTTAAAAAAAGTCAATTTGTGCTAAGAAATGAGTTGTTTAAGTACTTTGATTGACATAGGCTGCTGTCTGCATAAAATGAAAGAAATTAAGAACTAAAACATCTCAAAAAATGAGCACAACACAAAGGTATTTTACCTTACAGAAACACAATGTGGGAAATTCCAGAAGAGGAAGGCCTTGCCTTATTTTGCCACTCTACTCTGCCAGTTTACAAGTTCACTGCATTTTACAGGGCATTCAAGGACACCAACAAGATCAACAGTATCCTAACTCTTGCAGTCAACTTGCTTTCAAATACACACTCTCATACCACTCATGTCCACAACTCCCTAGAACACTCAGCCAAAAAGTACTCCATCACTTGGAAGCAAAAATGATCACATGAATGACTTACAATGACCCTTCTAGGGTTTGCATAAACAAACTGAACAATGTTTGAACATGAAGCCCAAATGCCAAAGAACATGAAAAGACCATCTGTAGCGGATACTACTCTTTTTTGACTGACTAGGGAAAAACCGCCACATATATTAATGGAAAACTGCCATGACACTTCCAGAACTGCCATAACACATCTAAAACTGTGATTGCACTTCCAAAACTGCCATGGCACAAATGGAACCACCATGTTAAGCCCTGCTGTATCTGGCAGTTTTGTCACTGTCAAATTGTTCTTTGTTTCTAGGAACCCACTTGAGCTGTGTTGCTGGCTTGTGTAATGAAAGGGCTTGGGTTCCTCTATTTTTTTGTGCCTTGTGGTGAACCTGGGTTATACCAGGTCCCCAAGTGCCTTGGAGAAAAATGCATTTTTACCTTACAAAGTTTGAAAAACAAAAAGTAAAACCTAATTCATAATATTATTTATATTTATGTATTAAAAATATTTCGCATATTTTTTGTACAGCTGTAATCCAAGTTGTACCAAACCTGGGTCCAAAATCCAGCAAACTGCTGTATTGGATCCTCATACCCATACCTGAACTCTTGCCAAGATTGCAACTTAGTCCTTCAGTTGTGTTTGACTCCAAGTTTTCTGGATCGGCTTTGAACCATCTGCAACTTCGGCACATCCCTACACAAATGTGCATACTTTGTTCTTGCTGAGATTGATCATGTTAGGACTCTTTTGAGAGTGTTTTCAAGTTGCATACTTAGTCAATTTGACTATTGATTGGGGAATGTATGATTGGTGTTTGAAGGTAATAAGAGATTATTCCTCTGGAGTATGATTTTAAATGAAAAATGGTCTATCCTCTCTCCACCTCTCTTGTGCCTTAAGGCCTATCCCTATCTCCCTTGATCTCGGTCATAATGTGTATAGCATAGTTGCAAGACTTAGACTCGGCTTGGACTCGACAAGATGATTTTTCACTCGGACACAAACTTGACACTCAAGCTTGGTCAAGGCTCGCCAAATTGAAAAAACCATGAAATATAGAGTTTTTTAAGGATTGAAAGCTTTTTTTATCCACCCTTCAATAGATAAACTTTAAAGACAAAATAAACTAATCAAATAGAAGGTACTTTGATCACATACACAAGTATACATCGATCACATGAGTACAAAAGCGGATTTTAGCTGAAGGAAACAACATTTTTGAATATATAATATTATAAATATTGTCAAGTGTATACAAAACTCATGGATTATGAAATCCATGGCATCAAAACAAAATATCAAAAGTAAAAGTTTAATTATGGCTAAGAGGAGCTTGGAACATTATTCCCACCGTACCTCTCCTCTCCATTTTTCTCTCTTTACCAGCGCCCTTGTGAGATAAATTGAGAGAGCAATCGATGTCCTCAATAATGATAATAGATTTGTTCCATGTTCATGCAAAAGGATGACGGACCTCTTTATTGTCTTTCTCCTTGGACCTATGGGAGATGTATGAGGGGTGATGAGTTAATTTTTAAGAAGGGACATTACAAGCTGATGGTGCCATCGCCAATCAATCATGTCCTATATGGGACGATATTTATCCTCAACTCCATCATAGATAGATCTAATGGTTTCCTTGGCTGTATCCATGCCCTCATATAAATAGCCCATTTTGGGCTTCTCCCATCAGCAACTTGAAGGAGAAATCTGGTTGGAATTAGAATACTGGATTCAAGAAGTAGGTAGTTGCATGTAAGGGCTTGTCAAGTTGATGGTGCCATCGCTGATCAATTATGTCCTAAATGGGACAATATTTATCCTCAACTCCATCATAGATAGATCTAATGACTTCCTTGGTCGTATCCATGCCCTCGTAGACATAGCCCACTGTGGGCTTCTCCCCATCAACAACTCGAAGAACAACTAAAAGCTCTGTGAATTACAAAAGAAGGAAACATAAAAATTATAAACAAATAAAAGTATTATAATTGGTAAATTGGTAAAATGAACAAAAATAGAATGGAAATATGAACTTACTTCTACAATCTCTTTTGTCAAAAGCCAGAAGCTGTGCTTATTGAAAACCCAGTCGACCACGTTAACTGTTGCATTGGTCTTAGCATATGAAGATGTAGACCACTCCTCACTAACAAACATGCACCTCAAGGCAGCCTTTGATTGAAGCAAAGATTGCAATGTGATAAAGTTTGTTGCAAAATGGGTTATTCTAAGACAAGCCAACTTGTTTTTGTTTGTATACTTTCTCATTAAGTTGAGAACCCAAGCATGGTTGTGTATGTATTTGCAAATGTTTTTACCATGCTCCACACATGCTTTGGTTCATTGGATTTTGCCCAGATCCTTCAATATGTGGTCAAGGCAATGAGCAACACAAGGAGTCTAGAATAAGGATGGGTGCCTATCCATGAGAAGTTTATTTGTAGCAACATAATTTGCTGCATTATCTGTAACTATCTCCACAACATTCTCCTCACCCACCTCAGCCACGACTTCCTTCAAAACCTCACAAAGGAATTTAACATTTTTTGTGTTCTTGAAGCATCAATTGATTGAAGGAAAATTGTGCCACCTGAGGAAGAAACAAGGTAATTTGAAATTGTCATGTTAATCACTAATGCAGAAGTTTGAAATCTTAATTATTAAATTAATGGATTTCAAGAAGTAGGTGGTACTTGAGGAAGAAACAAGGAAATTCAACAATGTCTTGTTCCTACTATTTGTCCAACCATTGGTCATAATTGTACAACCCTTCTTCCATATCTCATGTTGCTCTTCAATCTTGGCCTTCACATTGGCCACTTTTTGAGTCAAAGTAGAGCCCTTTATCTCCTCATCATTAGGGTTTTTGAACTCAGCCCTACAAACAGTAATGGCATCTACCATATTTTGCCAATAAGGAGACCTATAAGAAAGAAAATAAACATTTTTTTTTGAGTTTAGTTTTAAATTGTACGAAGTGATAAACCCCTAAATTTAAAAATTCAAAAGACACAGAAATCAAACATGTTTTAAAACAAAAAATAGTAATTAATTTTCTGGTTGCGTGAAATGGAATGGAACAATAGAACCAAAAGTCTCTGATTGCACTCCTTGTTACATCATGTTTGTCCCTATTCCAACCCATGCTCTTCAGTGATGATTGGGCAGCTAGAGTAGTGCATGGTACAATATATGAATCTAATCTAGATCCACAAACTCTAGGTCCAACACTAGCATTATGACTACCACTACGGCTGCCATTTTCACTAGTGGTCAAAGATCCAAGGAATGGAGGCTAAGGAATCGAAGAACAAGACTCTCCATGAATGACTGGCATCTCTTCCCTTGGCCTCCTTTTTAGTTCCTTTTGTTGGTTAAAGGTTTTTAATCGACTTTGTACCTCACGCACAACATCAAGAGGCACATTTGTGCACAAAGTAACATTTTGGCATGGCATTCATGTGAGGTGATATTTCAATCGATTAATGCCTCCAATAATTTTCAATGTGCAATGTTTGTAAACCAACTTCCCTTTTTTTGTCCCTGAGATGGCATGTTTCCAACAAGGGTTCTTTCTAACTGGGCTCAACATTACAACAATCTATAAATTTTAAGTAGGCTGCAATAACAAGTAAATTAAATAAATTAACATTTAGGGTTTCTAGATAAACTAAGATTAAAAAAATTAGAAAAGAGAAAATAGTTTGGGCTTGTAGCTAAAAAATAGATAAAAATTGGAAAAAATAGCTAGGTTTTGTTCATAAAAAGATAAAAAACAAAAAAATCCATAAATGAACAAGAAAAAAAGAGGAGAAAATGAGTTCTCTTATTTTTTCCCTCTTGTATTTCTTATTCCATGAATCTAAAGTGAAAAAAGTTAAACAAATGTAGAAGATTTGCAGGATGGAAAAAAAATCAAAAAAGAAAAAGATTCAAAATAGGTAAATACCTCTTCAAATTAGCTGCAACTTGATGGTGTGCTGCTCCAAATCAACGGTGGGTCTTCCAAATGCACCATAGGCTCCTTTAGATGCATCAAGGGTTGCTACAAACCTACCCAAGTTGGATTTAATCAATGTTTGTTGCTCAAGTTGTCTTTTGGTTGTTGCTTCTATGGATTGTGTTTTTGCTCCAATACTCTTTTTTCTTTCTTCCTTGTGGTTGCAAATGATTGCAAATGAAATTAAGGTCTTTTGAGTGTGTTAAGAGGTTTGAGTTTATTTTAATATATTGTTCTTTTGGTTTTTAACACCATTGCTAAGCAATTGGGTCTTGTTAGTGAGATTCACTGGTTTCTACGAGTTTGGTGGACTAGGTGAGTTTGACCAGACTTGTCGGTGAACTGGTTCCCGGGTCTCCTTGCCTCGGCTAGCACAATTTGCCTTGGGACTTGCCAAGTTTTTGTGATTGCATGCAAATTTTGTAACTTTGATGTATAATATCTAGTAAGTAGAGATGGTATGCCATCACCTGATGCATGTCTCTTGACCATGGGGTAAACACCATGCTTGTACTACTAGTGTGTTCAAGTGCTCTCGTGTCAAGTAGTCCAAAGAAGCCTCCCAACTCCCTGAAAGTGTTGGCCTGTTTGTGGAGGAATTAGAGGACATGGGTGGTTGGATAGCTCTTTATACCTAATGGTCAAGAGTAATAGGGGCTTGGTAAGTTAAACTTACTAGCTTTTAATGGTCCAATTTGTATAAAGGTAGGTTTAAGGGGTTAGTAATTGAGGTAGGCAATCAAGGTAAATGGAAATAAAATACAAAACAACTTCACTTCTAGCTTAGATCCATATATAACCCTGGACTTGACATTTGTTGACAGGTACCAATCCCAATGTTTCATTAGAAATAAACTACATAGGGGTGTATAAATATTTTGTTGATGCTTACCAGAAATTGCCATGCCTAGGTTTTTTGCATAGTTCCACGGAGTTTCCTGACGAGGGGACGGGGGGATGGGGGGCCTAAGTCTGGGGATGATGAGGGGACGACGACGGGGGAGCGGTACAAATACATATAGTACTTGAAAAATTAGTTATAAAAAGATGTATAAGGAATAAGTATACTGCCTTGAACAATAACAATTTAGCATTTAAGTTTTTAACAATGAAGTTTGAACCATTGAACCAATGAACATTGAACATTGAAATTTGAAAATGAAAATCAAAATATCAAATTAGGAATTTTCACAATTTCATAATGATGATTCATGATTACAATCAACAATGTTCAAAAACAAAATAGTAAATACTAATGAGTCAATGGCTAATGGCCTGATGCCTCTAATCATCCCCAATGTTCTTGCCAAACTCCTCATCACTAGAACTGCTTGACTCCACATGCTCAAGCTCCTCCAAACCAGTACCAACCAGCCATGTCTTTGTAGCATCATCATCAATTTGTGTTGGCTCCTCTGGCTCTACATCCCATCTAGCTGCTAGACTCTCCTTGTACATAAGTGTGTTGCGGTCAATGAGATGCAAGGCACTATGTACATTCACAAGCTTCTTTGCCTTCCTAGAGGTAAGTTTGTTCCTCTTAATGGAGTGGATGAAGCTATAAGTAGACCAGTTCCTCTCAGCAGCAAAAGAACTAGAAACCCGGGACAACAAATGAATGGCTAGATTGGTAGTCATAGAAGCAGGCCCGTGCATAGCCACCACAAAATAGGGTCCTCCTGTGCCATAGTCTCCGTATCTACTTCGGCCTCCTGTGAATATCCCCTAAGAGGCAAATTTTGTCCACTTAGTACGAATGATGCTGGCCTCTGTAGAATTATACATGTTCTGAATGGCCTTCATGAACCCTGCCTTCACCTCAGCATCTTGTATAGATGTAACTCTACTAGGCCTTTGCACGTACCACTTCGTGTTCAATGCATAGGAAGCCATGTGCAAGGGAGTGTTGAGCTTCTCCCATCTGTGATGAATGATCGGTTGAATATGTTCGGTGTAGAATTGCAATGTTGGGTCTTTCTGTCGTACAACAACCTTCATTTGATCAAGCATAGTATCAATGCACTCATACACCTTTCCAAGGGTAGGTGCATTAGCATCCCCATATCTAATCACTCTGAAGATTGGAGTAATGATGGAGACAATATATTTGGCACCAACCCAAAAAACATCACTCTTCACCACCTCCTTCACCCTCTTCTCCTGCTCTGTCTTCGACTTAGGCCACCATTCCATTTTGCTGTCATAAGCATTAGTTGCAATGCCTCTTGCATCCTCTCCAAGAGGATAAAGTATGATGCATACCTAGGTTCTATTGGTTTCAAGAATTCCTTCTTGGAGAAGGTCCCAAAGAGTTCATGTGAAGTGTGGTGGTTGCAGATAAACATCTGCACATCTCTAGCATCACTAACAATTGTTTTGATCTAGCTGATTTTTCCAATGTCCTTGAGTGCATTATTCATGGCATGCACACAACAAGGAGCCCACCAAATATGTCTATAGACTGCCTCAATTAACTTCCCTACAACTTTGCACACATGGGTTGCATCTGTCACTACTTGCACCACATTCTGTGGCCCAACCTCCTCTATAGCATCTTTGAGGATCTAGAATTGAAAATCGGCATCCTTGCAATGCCCTGAACAATCAATAGCCTTAAGGAAATAAGGGCCCGCTATACATGTAACCATGATATTGGTGAGTGGACGATGCCTAATGTTTATCCACCCATCCATGACTATGCTGCATCCACTTGTGACCCAGGTATTCTTCATTTTCTCCATTAAAATATTAATCTTGGAATAATTCTTATCCAAGATTGTTGTCCTCAATTTAGTCTCTCTTGGTGGCACATATGATGGTCCTGCCCTTATTATCTTTGCTACAACTTCCTTATAATATGGAGAGCGAGCCACATGGAATGGAATGCCATTGGCAAAGAAGAATTTGCCAATGGCATCATCTGCCTCATCCTTTGCTTGCACATTGAATAATTCTGCTAGTGGGTTTGAAGCATCACTAGTCACCTTACATTTCCCCCTACTGCCCCTGAACTAGATGGATTCGTTTGCCTCTGCAAAGTAGTAGAAGGAGAACTCTGATGACCCCTCCCCCCTTGGTGGCAAAGTACCAGATGTAGGTGCATCTTCTTCAGTAGTACCCCATAATTTACATATTTCAGGGTTCTTTCCAACATTTCACATATATCTACACCTTTGCGTCGGATAAGAAGGAGGTGAGCATTTGTTCTAGTCATGCTGCCAAACCATTCAAGGTCACATAGGTTGCACTTCCACAACCTAGTGCCCCTAGCTGTCCCAAGCTTTCCTGGTATCTTAGTTGCAAATTGTTTTAAAGGGGACTTCGGATCAAAGGGACCCTTAGCATATTTTTGTAGGATTTCGGAAGGGCAACCACAATTTGGACTCCCAATAGAACTAATTTGATTTTCACCCCACTGCTTCTCAACTAGGATCATCAGGTGCATAATCAGATTCATTTTCACTTGACCCTCATCCTCACTCATGCTATGAGAACTCATAATGACACTGCAAGAAATGGTAAATTTTTTTATAAGTTTATAATTAAAAAATTAAAATTCAAACCATGCATAATGGAAGGGATTAAGACACAAGGATTTCCTTTTGTTTTTCTTACTTCAGGTCGCATGAAACGCAGAAGTAGAGGATACACAAATAGGAATCCTTGTTCTTAACCTTTGTCAAGCAAGGACTTCACTTTTGTTTTTCTTACTTCAGGTCGCACGAAGTGCAAAGCAGAGGATACACAAAAGTTAAAATCCTAATTTGACTTTCAAATTTTATGATTGATTTTATAATTTAATCAAATATTTATTCATTAATTAAAAATTTAAAAACCTAAATGCTGCTGTCATAAATTTACAATTGTAAATACTTGGTCAAACAAGGATTTCACTTTGTTTTTCTTACTTCAGGTCGCACGAAGTGCAAAAGCAGAGGATACACAGATGAAATCCTAAATTGACTTCTAAATTCTAATTTTGAAATTGAAAACAAACTTACAATGCTACAACCTACAAAGCAAAATAAATTTGAAATTTAAGCATTTGATTTGAATGAAGATTTAAAAATTAAGAATGTCAAATTGTCAATGAAATTAACATTGAAAATCTTAAATCTATTAATCTAAAGATTAAAAAATGAATCATAAATAATTATAAGAAATGAATCATGATTCAAAGAACAAATGAAAATCAGAAATTCAAAGAATCAAATGCATAGGACCTACCTTGTTGCTCAAATGATGAACTTGAAGAGTCTTGAGTCTTCTTGGCTTCTATATCCTCTTCTTGATCTCACTTTCCCTCTCCTAATGCTCTCTCACTCTTAGCTTGCTGCCTCTACCTCCAGCTCTCTACTTCACTCAATAAAGTTTTTGTGTGATTTGGAATGAGAGGGATATGACTTTTTATAAGCTTTTGGGAGGCCTTGGGTGTGGGGGTGGGGCCCATTAGCAATTAGGGTTAGGGCTATGGGCGCATTAACCAAAATCTTTTTAAATTAAAAAAAAAAAACACTTTTCGTCATTTTACGGGGGACGTCCCAGAGTCCCCCCAAAGCCCCCTTTTTGGAGGGATGCCCTGGAAACATCTCTTAGAGAAAGACGTCCTGGGGACATCTCGGGTGGCGGTGGTGGTGTGGCGGGGGGGCGTCTCCCTGGCGTCCCCACGTCCCGGGGATGTCCTCGTCTCGGAAACGTCATGATTTTTTTTTTGGGGGGGGGGGGGGATGCGTCCTCGTGGAAAACTAGTTTTTTATACCTATGAACTAAGTCGCCGAATTGAAATTGAGGACAAGTATGTGGGTAAGGAATGCCAGTACAACAATTTTTGTTGAGGCTAGGTATGCTTTGGGTAGGTTCGTACAAATAAAAATAAAAATCATAAATATATACGTATTTGCAGCCTAAAAACAAGAATTAAGTTTAGAATACCACATATCATACATATGTGAAACAAAACTACCATAAGTATTACAAATTTGAATTATAGTATATTAATTGATTCGATATCAATTTGTCAAACTTGAATGTCATGATAGATATAACATATTCATTGTTCAATAAAATAATACAATCAATAATAAGCGTCATATGGTTCTTCATCAAAACCAACATTATCATCATCATTGACATTAGATGGTGTAGGTAGATAAGAAGAACCACAGGTAGCCCCATCGCCACACGCAATAAAAATATGTTGGCTTTCTGACTCCTTAAAAGGTGAAGATTGTGTGGTAGTAGAAACATCCAAGTCAGTTTGCTCTAGGTCTACATTCCACAACTTCATTGCCCCATCCTTGTACTCATTATGTTTGTGCATGAGAAGGCACAAGTTGGAGTGCATGTAAACTAGCTTCTCTCCCTTGATGCCAATCGATTGTGCTTTATTGAGTGGATGAAGGAGTATGTACTCCAATTCTGCATAGATGAAGATAATCTAGCAACATGAGGGAAAGTGAGAGAGTTCGAGTTTTAAATTGTAAATCAAACTTCAAATTTAAGATCAATAACTTTAGAAATGAAGGAAATTCAAATTTAGAGAGTTCGTTGCAAAAATTACGAAACTTGCAATAAAATTTGGATTGCAAGAGTTTGGAGGTGTGGCAATTTATGGCCATTGAGGTACCACCAAGAGTGATCACCTTTCTATACTTGTCACAGATGGCGGAAACACTTTGACTAGTGGAGGCTACAAAATCAACGAACTCACTTGTAACTACATCTTCCATATTAGGATAGGGGAAGAGTTTAGTAAGCGCTTGCTTGTACCCTTCGTTGACTCATACATAGTCGTATGGTGGCACCCTTGTCGACAAAGAATTGATCATCATTGTAATATTTGGGAGTCAATGCAGAGGAAAGAAGATGTAGTTGGGTGGTCATTTTGTTACATTTCTCAACGCAAATTGTTTGCACCTCTTTGAAGAAAGTTTCTTGGGGATCTTGCTCTTTTTCATTTATGATGGACTTCATCTTCTCAATCATTGAGTTGTTGACATCATATACCTCTTTTAGGCATGGCTTATCCGTGTTAATAAAGCTGATCATACTCATGATGGGCTCGTTGGAATTAAAAAAATATTCTACACGATCCCACTCGGTGTCATCTAGGATCATTTGCTTTGCATGTGTTGCCCTCTCACTATTGGATTGCCTCCATATAGACCAAAGTTGGGTGATGACCATGCTAGAAACACCTCCCGCACCTTTAGAAGTCGTCTCAAGACGATTGTGTTGAATTGGGTGTCAACCACCTATTTGAAAATAAAAAATTGGAAACAAAGAAGAAAACATACTTAAATTTAAAAAAGCAAATTACTAAAATGAAACATAAAATTTGAAAATTGTATTGTTTCAATAACCTTCAACAACTATATTTGCGAGAATGATCTAAAAATGGCTTGCAATATGTGGTGTTTTATGATAAACATTTGGATCTCTTCGGCCTCAGCATAGGCTTGTTTGATCCAATCTATTTTCTTGCTCAACTTTTGTAGCATGAGGGTGAGTGAGTGGACAACACAAGGTGTCCAAAATATATGTGATAATCGTGCCTCAACCAACATACTAACTGTTTTGCAATTCTTTGCGTTGTTTATTATGACTTGGATAAGGTTTTGAGGACCCACTTCCTGGATCCATTGTATAAGGATGTTAGCAATACATTGTGCCTCCTTCACTTTCTCCTCTCCATAACGTTCAAAAACATTGCCCATTTAGGGCACATGGCAATCACATTGATCAATGACTGATTTCTGGCATCCTTCCATCCATTGGAAATGATGGCTACCCTTGTTTGTTTCTATGAATGCCTAATGGGAGGTAATGAAGTTTCTATATTTTTTACTTCCGTTGACACTAAGGTGCTATGCACCTTTCATAACTTGGGCCCGTGTACCCTTTTGGAGCCTCATTCACGTTTCTCAACATATCTTGCAAATATGGTGACTAAATAACATTGAAAGACAAACCATTTGCATAGAGGCATCTTGCAATGGTTTGAACAGCTATCTCTCTAGTGTCATTTTGAAATGCTCTCTCTAATGGCCTCTTCATTCTCTTCATGTTAGTGGGCTCTTTTTCATTTCTGCCCAAAAATAGGTGGCTCTCTACCACAATATTAGACATGATGCTACGAGATGGGGAAGTGGGGGTCTCCTTGACCCCCTTCCTCTCCCAAAGGATGCCCTGTTCTAAGAACAATTGCTGCATCTGCTTCCTTCTGCTCTCTAACATATTCTACTATTTTATGAGTTGGCATAGGCACACCATTCTTCCCTAGACAAGCTTTGATTCCTATGTTAGGAAAAGCACACAAATGGGCTTTTCGCCTAATTGTATGAGCTTGTATAACTTTGACCACATCCACGGCTTATTCAAACATATATCCCGCCATTTGGAATATGTCTATCATTTCTACATGTCTCCACAAAGGTGAACTTGGGTTGATTTTAAGTGGGGTTGGCCAACGGAGCTAGGAGCTGCCATTGTAATACAAAAGCAACTGCAAACAGCAAGATCAAAATAGACTTTAATAATATGCTGAACCAATCCTTATCTCCTCCTTTGCTGTATTAAAACAAGTTCTGGGTTCCAATCTATCGTCTCAAGGGGATTAGCATGATGAAATAGGATTTAGAGTTCCTGGGAAACATGTTTGGAGATCCATATATTATGCACACCAATGTTTTCTCAAAGGCAAAGACAATAACTAGCAGCAATCCATATTTCCCACCACTTAAATCCATATTTCCCAGCACTTTGGGGTAAAAGATTGAAAAGCAAACACTAGGCACATTGTTTGTTAAGATGGTTGAAAAACAAACAAATAACATGTCAAAGTGCATAGAACCTCATTGAGACAATGTCGAGCTTTTTCTGATCGTTGCCCTGCACGTTGACTCCTCCCTGAAGGCCTGTGAGGTTGGCTATGCCTGCTCTTTTCACAAGAGCAGCTATCTACTTACATGCCAAAGAAATACTTGAGAGCACAATTACCAGTTTGCCATCTATATCAACCCTTTGTTTGTGTCTTAGTAACCATGCCGTCAGAGTTTGGATATCAAATGCCCCTTTCTTCCTCATCTGCTACTGCTCATGAAAATGCAAGTGAACCATCAGTTAGGGTTTACAACTTGTTTTTTGTGGTTCAAAGTCAAATGAAATGCATGGAAATTGTCACCCGCTACTGGAATTGCCTCAATCAAGCTGGAATTGGCCAGGTATGCTCATGGATGATTCCAAATGAATCCACCTGCAAAAAATGTTGCCCTAGACGTTTTCACAAGCAATTTGAACCCGAATCCAATTCCGAAACAAATTGTACCTGGCTACGTCTAGTTTTTTAAATTTTTCCGATTTGGAGATGTTGTGACCAAATCACACATCGCCCCATTGCAAATGGGGACCCCCTTTTTTTTTGAGCTCCGATATTTTACATGAAGTTCTGATGATGCCTTAGGTTCGTTTCCTCTGCCAATCCAACAATAAGTCTCCCTCCTAGAAGATTTTGCTTTATAACTGGAGGTCTTATCTGGAAGATGAACTTGCAATGTTGAAGAATTGTGATAAAATCCTATCTAGATATTGAGTTTTGAAGTCAATCCTGAAGAATGTTTGAGATCCTGAAAAGACTAAGCCTGGAGCCTGAAATCCTGAAAATCCTGAAAAAATGGCTAAGTCTGAAATCTGGTGAATCCTCCAAATTCTATATTTTGCATCTTAAATCCGGTGGATTCGGGACCTATCTCAAACATCCTGAAAGGTATATTGAAAAATATTTAAAGTATAAGAAATTCAATCTCGAATTTCTTATACTTAAATATATTTTTCAATATACCTTTACTCGCGCGATCTTGAAAATGCTTGACGAAGTCAGAGGATTCAAAATCCTGATCTAATGCGACTGGACACTTAGATGGCGCGAATCTGGGCGCAAAATCACGAAGGAGAAGACACTTGAGCCAGAGGATTTGAAAACTCCATCTAGTGCGCCCATCAAAACCTTGATCCAATGCGAAAATACAAGAGGATTCTCTATCTTTGATCTAGTGCGCCAATTCCTGAGGATTTTAACCCTTGAAGTGATGCGACTTCTAAGGCATGATCTAATGCGACTTCTTGAGAGATAACTCTAGAGGAATCTAAAACTTGATCTAATGCGCTAGAAGTCAGGGGATTTGAATAGATGAAGTAATGCGCCCAAAAGGTTTCAAGATGAAGTTTCAAGGATCCAAAACCAATGCGCCAAACTCCATGCAGGATCCACTGCGCCAAAGGCAAAGGTCGTCTAAATTTGTTCAAAGTTTGAAGACTTGAAGACTTCAAAATGGCATCCAGTGCGCCACCTTCCAAGATTCTTATCCAAGCGCCAAACAAGAAGAAAACGAAATTGGCATCTAATGCGCCAGGTGTGAGAGGAGAATGAAGTTGCATTTTGAAGATTTCTAACTACTCTTCCAATGAGCCACTCCTTTAAGGAGTCTTGAAACCCTATCTAATGCGCTATGTTAGAGAGAGATTGAAGTTCAATTTCAAAGATCCCGTATTATCTATCCAATGCGCCATGTTAAAGGGGAGACTTAGGTTTGACGATGAAGAACCCTAAAAGTTCAAATGACTTGAAGACTTCGAGGTGCTGATCTAATGCGATCAAATGCCAGAGGATTCTAATCCTCTATCTAATGCGCCAAGTATTAAGAAGATTTCAATCCTTCATTCAATGCGAAATATCAAGAAGAATCCAAGCTTTGATCTAATGCGCCAAGTGTTAAGGGGATTTCGATTCTTCATTCAGTGCGAAATGTAGAGAGGAATCCTATATCTTGAACCAATGCGAAATCTTAGAAGATTCTCTACCCTCCATCTAATGCGCCACTTCATTGAGCAAGTAAAACTAAGTGTCATCCAATGCGAATTGCCACGGAGAATTTCAATTCTTGATCTAATGCGACTAGGAAGATTATGAAGAAAGAGCATTATGAAACAAAAGGAAGAAGATTATCGAAACATAGTCAAATGCGAATCCAAAGAAGATAAAGAAGGCCTCGAAGACCTTTAATTAATGCGAAATGCCAAGAGGATTCGAATTCCTCATCCCATGCGCTTGAAGGAGAGAAGAAGAAATTCCAACAACAAGAAGAAGATCACCACGCCTTTATCTAATGCGTCCAACAAGGAGAAGTTACAAACATTTAATAATTGTTGCCTTCGGAAAATGTGAAAATATATTCATTTAATAAAGATCAAAACTAAATTAAATGTTTGTGCATAAGGTCGGCCTAGAGAGAAGGAAAAGTTTTTTAAAGCAAATTATGTATATATACCTCATTTCCTTTTCATTTTTATCATTCTCAAGAGCAGATTTGTTCTCCAAGAGCAGAATTTTCTTCAAGGAGCAGCAACAAGAAGTTTTTTTTTAGAAGTATAAATTTGATTTTATCAAATTTAAACAAGTGGTGGATCAAATTGCAAGGTATCCAATTCAAAACAGCTCATCAAGTAAGTCTGATCTGAATATTTTCTGATCTGATTTTCTTATTTTTCCTTCATTAAATGCATTGGAATTGTTCAAATATTAGTAAAATTCAAGAAGGACAAGTGGATTTTCATGGATTTTCATAAATTCCTTGAATCTAGATAGCAATATTTCATAATTATAAAGGAAAATTCCATAATTTAATCCACTAAGGTTGCTGAAGTGAAGATTGTGTTTGCAATTACTTATTTGCGTCAAGTTTGCAGGAATGTCAATGATGCTAAAGAGTCATCAAAGAAGAAGAAGCTGGAACCACCTTCATGCTAGGAGTAAACTCAACCAATTGTCATGTGGAGAAGACATCAAGTAGCTGCTCCACCATAAGGAAAGTGTTATCATCAAGTTGGAGCATTTCATATATTCTACTTCATTCAAGATCATCTTCCAGGAAGCATCATTCTAAGAAATCTACATCACTTCAAAAGGTAGCTGCTCCAAGACGTCACAGCAAGATATATCTCAAGTCCTCTTCATCAATGACATCATGAAAGATCCTACGTCAAGTTCCTTCGAGCTTCAAGATCATCTTCAAGGAATCATTTCATCAACTATATCATGATCATCAAGAGCAAGTGTTTGAATCACTTTCACCTTGCGGAGGGAACACTACTTTAAAGGATTATACCTCAAATCTTCTACATCATCGAGTTGGAACACTTCATTGAAACTTCCAAAAGCATTCATCCATCTAAACTTCAAGACTCTTCAAATTTCCAAGTCCAAGAGAGTCTCCTACTCTTCATGAAGGAATCAAGTGTCATCATCTACTCTCTAGCCTACATGAAGATACATCGAAGAAGATTCACATCAATCTATCTACAAGAAGAAGAATCATAAAGTTAGTCAAGTGAGGCGACAACTATCATACATCCAGTTACAAGAAGAATGAACAAGGCAAGATCCACAGGATGTATTCCTAAATATACAAGTTCAAACAATCACATTGAATACATCATTACAAGTTGATACAATTTTCAAAGTATGCTGAGTTGGCACTTATGTGGCGAGTACACATCATTCAATTTTGATTAGCCGCATTATTTAATGCATGCAATGTATCATTTAATAAAAGAAGTCAAAGGGATTCCTATGTGGAGGAATATTTTAAATGCTTTCGCCTTACCTTATCACATTGGAAAACGTGCCTTCATTGCCTCTCTCTTTTTTGCTAAAAATAGCAAGTTGTTGTAACTACCTCTGAGGTGGCACGATCTAGACCCTTGGCTATTGAATTAATCTTAGCCCTTCATTGTATTCTGGACACTATATAAAGGCCTTGTTGCCTCATTTGTAATTCATTAGAGAATAGATTAGAGATATAGATTAGAGAGTAGATCATTAGTAGTAGTAGAGAGTAGATTTTAAGAGTAGAATAGAAGAGACTCTCAAAATTCTCTGAGAGAACTTGAAATTGTTGTAAATATTCCTCAAAGTTAATGCAAAGACATTGGAGCTACTTGTTTGGTGTTAAGTATTATCTTGTGGAGTAACATGGTTTCCTGAATCTTGATGGAATTAAGAGATGTTTCAAATAGCTTAGAAATAGATTAGAAGTGCATTGATGTAATGAATATGCGTAAAGATATTTGATGGACTCTTCTGGTTCATACTTTTCGTGTATTGTCGAAGGCAATCCACTTTGCAAAGTTAGACTGAACCTTCATTTTCTTTAGTTCGGTTGTGAATGCTTGTTCAAATTGCGCCAGTTGTGGGTGTTTGGATGGAGATTTACAACATGAAAATCCTCGAGTTTCCTTAGAAGATTGCACCGTCTTCGTGTAGTTGTTGGTTCTCATGGCGAAGCGAAGTCTGGTTTCATGAGGAGTTTGTCTATCTTTACATGTTTCATTATCTCATTGTCCTTAGATTAGCCTTCTAAACCCTTACCCCTTTTTTATTTTCTTTATCATAGAAACCTTGTATATACATCATCCACATCAAAGGAGGAACAAGCTGAAAGAAAGGAGAAGAGTCTGCGTAAGTCCCTTTGTTGATTAACAGCAGAATCATACTTAAATCATTGAGCTGTCTCTTACTGAAATTAAAACATTATTAGAAGGAACCTTGGAGTTATCTCGTTTGATCACTTAGTTCAGCATCCGAGAGGCTTTGCTCAAGAGAGAGTCAAATACTCAGTATTTCACTCTATTGTTGACTTGTCGAAAAACAACCATCAACAGGTAACAATAATTATTAATGACTATATCTTTTATATTTTAATGTTGCTTCATGAATTAAGAATACAATATTAATACCTCTAATCTTTGTAACACAACGAAAAGCATTTATTACTACTTAACCCTGCCAGTACTCAGCAAAGGAAATTGTCAATCAAAGTTAGATGCAGTTGCACCCTAATTCCCAAATAAAGTAAAATGCACCCTAATACCCAAACTATGTGCACATTATATGCAAACAGAAGTGACTTAATGAGAACAGCATCAAATTTCAATGTAGTTGAAAGCTAAGTCACAAGGTTCGAATTCGAGTTCGAGTTTGGCAACAATAAAATTTGGAATAAATTCGGCAAGGAAAAATTTTTGAAAAAAATTCGTGATTAAATTCGCCTTACATAAATTTGATTTTTTGAAATATAAGTAATAAATACACAAAATTGTTAAAATAGTTTAACATTGCTAAATAGATGCCACGTTTATAAACCATGATAAACTTTAAACCATAAGAAACATAATTTAAAAGATACTAATTTTATTTAAAAAACATAAAAATAAAAATATATTTAATTTATATTTTAACTTTAAAAAAATAAAATAAAATAATTACTAATTTTATTTTAAAAAACATATAAATAAAAATATATTAAATTTATATTTTGATTTTAAAAAACAAATAAAAAAAATACTAGTTTTATTTTAAAAATATAAAAATAAATATATATTTAATTTATATTTCAACTTTAAAAATAAAATAAAATAATTACTAATTTTATCTTAAAAACATAAAAATGAAATATATTAAATTTATGTTTTAATTTTAAAAACAAAATTAAAAAAATACTAATTTTATTTTAAAAATATAAAAAAGTAAAAAAATATATTAAATATACATTTTAAGTTTTAACTTTAAAGTTTAAAAAACAAAACAAAAAATCTAAATTATATTAAAAAAATTAAAATTCTAAAAAAATAAAAATATAATAAATATTAAATTTTATTTTAAATGGCCAAAATGGTCTCCAAATTGTCACCGAGCACTGAAAAAGGGGGCGAAAGCCCTAAAAAACACTATAAAAATATATTTTATTAAAAAGAATAACTGTACGAATTTATGCCGATTTTCAACGATTATTTTTATTGTTTATTAGTTCGCCGGATTTCGATTTTCATGGCCGAAATTCGGCGAATGCTGTGACTTAGGTTGAAAGGGGCTGGGCAAAACAAAGTATTATGTTTTGCTGCACTCCAATCAAGATAGTGGAACATGTAATCAAAATTGTAAACAGGAGGAAGCTTACCAATCCAATCAGCCGCAGATTGCTATGTATACTTTATACAGATGCCCCAGGCTGGAATGTTCACTGTTATATGCACTTATAAAATGAAGGATTTTGATAAGACACATGAATGATGTTATCATGGTGAAGTGAAAGGATTACATTAGTATTATGTGTTGGAAATATATTACATCTTAGTATAGTATAGATTAAATATAAATAAATGTTAGTTTGTAATAGGCGATAGTTAGTAAATAAATAAATAAAACAATCGTTAGTTAAGTGGGAGTTACTTTCCTGTATGGAGGTTGCATAAGTGGTTAAAAGGAAGAGGCTTTTATAAAGCCAATGTAATGTAATGTTAAATCAATTAATGTAAATCCAATGAACAATATAGTATTGCATATTATTCAGTGTTATATTTCTATGCATCCATGGCATAAATAATGTCTACTTTGTGTTCACATTTTCAATTTGGTATCAGAGCAAGCAAAATATGAAAGGTGTATGAGGTCGGTGAGATGTGAAGATTGATTGATTTGTGGTGAAAAAAGGCCGTTGTATTGTGGAATGCTGTTAGAGAGAAGAATATTAAAAGAGAGAATGCGGCCTCTAACACATAAATATTGGTCTTACTAAACATGTCAATTTGAAGAATATCCAACGTGATTGCATACATCATTTTGCACTTCTTCAATACTGCTTTCATTGCTCAACCAATTTGTGGTTGAATATTGTTTGCTAAGCGACTATCATTGAATCAATAGAGAATCAAGAAAGTGATCATAACGATGCAAAAATAAACTGCAAAAAATGTTTTATTGAGTGGATCTGCTGTGCACAACTGTAATTGGGTTTGGAAGTAGAATGAAGAATAGATCTCTCTGCCATTTGCATTAAATCTTGGAGTCAATGTTCATTGTCCTGCACAAAAGAATACAACAGTTATTCACACTAATACAAGCAGTTAAGTAGTTATTCACAGCTCTTTCAGCAATTTTCAGCCATGTAAGGTGCTGACTCATTCCAGCAAAGCCTCAATGTCCAGCAATGTATGGCGCAGCCATTTAAGGCAATGTGATTTTCATTGATAGCACCTGCTATGAAGATTGTCAAATATTGTGATACAAATCATAACTATCGACTATATATAGTATTTTTTTTTATGTTTTGCTCTTAAATTCAAAATTCAGTTCACCAGTTCTTCGTTCACATAAATTAAAAGGAGGTATTACTTTTAAGAAGATTTAAAGCGGGCATATAAAAAAGGGAGAGATTCTTATGTGTTTTAAAGGAGTATTAATTAAAAAGAAAGAAATTGAAGTGATTTGCATGAAAAAGAGGAGAGATGTGTATGTGAAGAACTATACGAAGGGAAAAAATAGTCTTTATTTTATTTTGTTAGATCTTTTGTTTTTGTTTTAAATTCATTGCACTGGACAGTTGGTTAAGGCAATGGTTTTGAGGCTATGTGGTTGCGAGTTCAAATCTAGGCATTACATCATATTTCTTTTTTCATACGTGTAGTGGAGTTGATGAAGAATTCTAAAGTAATTATTAATGATAAGGGAGATTTATTTGTTAGAGTTCCTGGTATGTGATTCTTTTTAAACTATTTTAATTGAAGGTTGGAGGCACTGAAGGCTAGAGGTATATTATCATCTCGAGCTAGCTTCTCGCTCAGAGATGATACTTTGCATGAGAAGCAACAGTTTCATTTTTGAGTCCCTTCATGGAGCAAGGGGGGCATGGTAGTTTTCTTTTGATTTGTGAATAGTTGAGTATGTCTTGATCCACAGATTTGGTGAGTTGTACCTATGGATAGTTGAGTATGTCTCGGTCCATAGATTTGCCTGTTTGTATTTGTGGATAATTGAGTATGTTTCGATCCACAAAGGGATGAGTGTTACTATGGATAGGTGAGTAAGTCTCAATTCACAGTTGGTTGGTGTTTTTCTTGTGGATAATTGAGTGTCTCAATTCACAAGAAGCGCGGTGTACTTGTGAATAGTTGAGTATGTCTTGATTCACAGGTATTGTTGGATAATTAGGACATTTGCCTAGACATGAGCAGTTTGGGGTGTTTTGAGGAGGATTTGCAGGTTTGACAGTCAAGACATCCGCTGTTGGGATCAGTTTGGTGTGCCTTGGGTGAGCGAGGAGATTTGGTTGAGATGCTTCATCAAGTTTCCAAATGGGCTGTTGTGTTCAGTCCATGCAATGTTTTGTCCTTTTGTTTGGGTTGATGTAATAAGGGGGTGAATGTTGGAAATATATTACATCTTAGTATGGTATAAGATTAAATAATAAATAAATGTTAGTTTATAATAGGTGATAATTAGCAAATAAATAAATAAAACAATTGTTGGTTAAGTGGGAGTTACTTTCCCGTATGGTGGTTGCATAGGTAGTTGTCAAGTGGTTAAAGGGAAGAGGCTTTTATAAAGCCAATGTAATGTGATGTTAATCCAATGAATGTAAATCCAATGAACAATATAGTACTGCATATTATACAGTGTTATATTTCTCTGCACCCATGGCATAAATAATCTCTACTTTGTGTTCACATTTTCAATTTATGTAGTAGTTATAAAGTTAATAGTCATATCTAGTGGTAAAGCAGATAGTTGTTACTAGACACACAGTCCACCTAGGTTTCGCAAATCATTTTTCCTCAACCATCTTCAAAAGCATGGCATTAGAAGTTTTGCATTTTGGCATTTTGCATAACAATCAGGTTCGTGCAATAATTGCAATGTAGAATGCTGATAGTGACCATCACCTGCAAATTTAATGATGATTTAAGTGGTCTTCTACTAGAATGGCTTTCTGACTTTTGGTTGATGTGTATGAAATAAGAAGACATCCATTAGACACATGGTTCACCTAGGTTTTGCAAATCATTTTCCACAACCATCTTCAAACCCATGGCATTAAAAGTTTTGCATTTTACATAACAATTATGTTCATGCAAAAATTGCAATTTATAATGCTGATAGTGACCATCGCCTTTAAATTTAATGATGATTTAAGTGGTGTTCTATTAGAATGACTTTTAGTGGATGTGTATGCATTATGAAGACATCACATCCATGGCAATTTAGAGCAAAAAATATTTCTAGTTTTTGTTTATGGGGTTTAAATTTTTTAATGATCGACAGTTCTAGCTGAACAAAGCAGACCTTATTTGTGTATTATGCTTGTGTATGGCTTTACATACTGATTGTGATTGATTTGTGCAGGCCATATCATACGTGAGGACACTTTATGCTTACACAAATGAGACATTGGCAAAGTATTCTTATGCAACTTCACTCCAGGCTACACTGAGATATGGTATTCAGATAAGTCTTGTACAAGGACTTGGACTAGGATTTACATATGGGCTTGCCATATGCTCATGTGCATTGCAACTTTGGTTTGGGAGGTTTTTGATCTCACGTGGAAAAGCCAATGGTGGAGAAATTATCACAGCTCTTTTTGCTATAATTCTAAGTGGCCTGTAAGCATAAGTTAAATCACCAATTGTAATATTTATCTATATATGTGTATACTTTTGTTTAGGTATTCTGGTTACTTCAATTTTTTCCTTGTGATGCATTGCTTTTTAATACCCTGTTTATATCTCCTTTTTTCCAGTGGTCTCAATCAAGCAGCCACAAACTTTTATTCATTTGAGCAAGGCAGGATTGCTGCTTATAGGCTTTATGAGATGATAAGCCGGTCACCTGCAAGCATTAATCAAGATGGAAAGGTTTTGGGTAGCGTGCAAGGAAATATTGAATTTAGGAATGTCTATTTCAGTTACCTATCCCGTCCTGATATTCCTATTTTAAGTGGCTTTTACTTAACCATACCTGCCAAAAAAACTCTTGCACTTGTTGGCAGAAATGGATCAGGAAAAAGTAGCATAATTCCGCTTATGGAGCGCTTCTATGATCCTACTTTAGGTGGGTTTCCAAGCATTCTCAACTTGTTCTTGGTAATGCTGCCTCTTGAAATTCTCTTTAAAACGTTTTTCAATTCTAAGGAAATTTATGATTTCTCCATATAATGCTCTTGACATTAGCTTTGGGCCTTCGGCATTTCCTTGTAGGAGAAGTTCTTCTAGATGGTGAAAATATCAAAAGCCTTAAAATTGAATGGTTAAGAAGCCAAATAGGATTGGTAACACAGGAACCTGCTCTACTAAGCTTGAGTGTCAAGGAGAACATTGTTTATGGACGATCTGCAACTTTTGATCAAATTGAAGAGGCAGCAAAATTTGCACATGCCCATACATTTATCAGTTCACTTCCTAAAGGATATGATACTCAGGTGTCTTACTTAACCACTTAAATAACATTTGAAAATGGAGCTGTGCTGTCAGTTGATTAGATATTTATTTGGTTGAATACTCAAAGGATTCATTTTGCAGGTTGGTAGTGGTGGATTGACACTGACAGAAGAGCAAAAGATAAAGATTGCAATCGCAAGAGCTGTGCTTTGCAAACCTCGCATATTATTGCTTGATGAAGTCACTGGTGGTCTTGATTTTGAAGCAGAGCGGGCTGTTCAGGAAGCTCTTGATATACTAATGATGGGTGTTTCAACAATCATCATTGCTCGGCGCCTTTTTCTGATAAGGAATGCTGACTATATTGCTGTTATGGAAGAGGGCCAGCTTGTAGAAATGGGTACACATGAGGAGTTATTAACTGCTGATGGCTTGTATGCTGAACTTATTCGGTGTGAAGAGGCTGCAAAACCTCCAAAAAGGTATTGGATGACAACTTCTCAAATATTTAAGATAAGCATAATCTATGAATTGAACATGATTTTCAAGAGAATAGCTTCACATTTAAAATAATAATAATAATAATAAGAGGAAGAAGAAGAAGAACAATAACAATAATAATAATAATAACAATAACAACAACAATAACAATAATAATAAGTTATAACAACAACAACAGCAACAATAATTTTGTGTGTATGGGGGATAAATAGTGTACCCAAGTTTGGGAATCCGGGATGTGTGCTGGGTACTAAAAAATCGCATTTTATATATCCCTGTACTCCATAGCATATTGTAAAATTCATATTTTTGTGTCGTGGTATATCAGACCTTTTTTTCTGTCAATATTTCCTTTGTTTAAGATTTTTGTTGAAACTTGTTTTCTAACATTTATAGGGAGTGTAATATGGGATTATTGGTTTCTTAGATTCTCTATTTTATTTTCCTTAGGACTCCAGTTAGGAGTTACAAGGAGATTGCAACTTTCCAGATACAAAAGGATCCGTCAGCAAGTCAAAGCCAGCAAGATCCATCTTCACCTAGGATGGTCAAATCACCATCTCTTCAAAGACAGCACGGGGCTCATGCTTTAATGCACTATCAGGCAAGTAATATTACACCAGATTCCCCTAAGCTACAGAGCCCACCTTCTGAGCAGATGATAGAAAATGGGGTGTCTTCAGATGTGCAAGAAAATCTGAGTTCCTTGACAAGGCAGGATAGCTTTGAAACGTCTTTGCCTTCGTTACCCAGATTAGATGTGCATGCTATTCAGCGACAAACATCAAATAACTCAGATCCGGAGTCTCCTGTGTCTCCACTCTTGACATCTGATCCTAAAAATGAACGTTCTCACTCAAAAACCTTCAGCAGATCACTCTCTGATTTTGAGGAGATACATGTGCAAGGCAAACATGCTAGGGAGGCACAAAATCTTAATCCTCCGTCTTTATGGAGACTAGCAGAATTGAGCTTTCCTGAATGGCTTTATGCTCTTCTGGGCAGCATAGGGGCTGCTATTTTTGGTTCATTTAATCCTCTTCTTGCATACATTCTTGTCCAGGTAGCGGAGGCTTATTATGGAACATCTGGTAGGCATCTCCGGCATGAAGTGAATAAGTGGTGCCTTGTAATCTCATGTATGGGTCTGGTGACTGTGGTTGCAAACTTTCTTCAACATTTCTACTTTGGTATTATGGGGGAGAAAATGACAGAGCGTGTTAGAAGAATGATGTTTTCAGGTAAAATATGTTACAGCTGTGTTATGCTGGATGAATGGGAAAACATCATCTTGGCCTATAAGGAATGTGCTCAAGCTGCTAGAATATCTTTAAAAAATAGGGGTGAAATGATTTTTTGTTTTCTGTGTTTGCAGCAATGTTGCGAAATGAAGTAGGCTGGTTTGATGAGGAAGAGAACAGTGCAGATGCATTATCTATGCGTTTGGCAAATGATGCCACCTTTGTTCGTGCTGCATTTAGCAACCGACTTTCAATACTAATTCAGGATTTAACAGCTGTTATTGTTGCTGTTGTTATTGGAATGCTGCTAGAATGGCGAGTAGCTCTAGTAGCTTTGGCAACATTGCCCCTTCTGACAATTTCTGCAATTGCACAGGTATGAAATTATTTTTGGAATCGCAGACCTAGGCTTATTTCTGCTAGCTGACTAAAAGAAATTATAAGTAGCTTATTTCTGCTAGCTGACTAGTATGCTCAATCCTATACTAATTTGCATCGCCTGTGAAAGTTTTAATTGAACAGCAACTCTTTTCTCTATTAGGTATGTTATTTGCAGTGTGACGAGTTCATTACTGTTTACAAATTTAACGTTCTCATGATGGAAATAGAAGAAGCAATCTAATAAAAACCTATGCTTTTTAAGCTTCAAATATCTTAGTGTGCAGGTTGTTGGTTCTTTTTCTAGCTACCCTCAGCTCTAAGGGGTGACACAACACCTAGACCCGGGGATCAAGTTGATCCAGGTAAGATGATACCCCTATGATTGAACCAAGGACGAGAGAAAGCCAATGGGACAAGACTGAACCCTATCTTTTGCACTTGAGCTCCACAAGACTTGGGTAATCCTAATGGGAGTCTAAAAAAATAATAAAGATATTTGATAGATATTGCTACAAAGACAAAACCAAGTCCAATTGACATAATACATAAGCCCAAATCTCTGTCACTAACTTAGATTGTTCTGGTTTCATACTAGTTTGTAGCTACAGACCTTAACATGTGGATAATTGATACAGTCACATATGTATAAGCAAAGTATTTCAAATTAGGAGGTGCAGGCATGATACTTTATACCTGTACTAGCATTGTGAACAAATAATTTACACAAACTAATTTGTCTTCATACCAAATAGGCAAAGGGGTGGTAAATGAGCAAGAGCTTAGGCCTATCCTTTGCATCCTTTAAACTCCATGAAGACAAGCATAGTCCAATAACTTATTCCTTTCTGTAGATGTTCATCATTTGTAAATTTGAGGTGTTGGGTTAGTTGCAACCATTAGAGACCGGTGCCTTGTCCTGCAGGAAGAGAGTCAATTCAAGACTAATAACAACAATGGCACAACATGTCACAATTTAAATTAGCCTATGTCACATGGCTCTTCCTTACGGAACCTAGACTCTCAAATGCCTTCAAGTTTTAAACAATGTAACTCATTCTTAATAATCTATTTCCAGCCTATAAACTCCACATACCAGATTAGAAAGATTTCCCATCACAAATAACTTCTGATAGAAAGATTTACTGTATTCCTTGAATACAAACTAACTAAACCCTGGTACAAGTGCAACAAATGCGCACCTAGAAAGTGTCAAATTCCCTGAAGCATATAAGAAGAAATGTAGACAAATTGCAGAGCAAAACATGAGTAAGTCTTATATTGCATTGTACTAAATAAATAGTACAATGCCAATGCAGAAACCAAATTGAGAATTAAACAATGTCCTAATTAAGCAGAGTTTTACATCAATTTGGCATACAAATCTCAGATAATTACAAGGATGAACCTATGATTCGCCTGGAAATTTTTAGCAGCCTCTACCCATAACTCAACAGTTAACTAGAAAAGACCTAGAAAAATACAATATAATGAGAAGAGAGGAGACTCAGATTGAATGCAATAGTGACACATGTCACAAGTTGGGTCCTTGATGTGCAACATAATTAGGCAAGGAAGAATATGCCTCAACACTTTTGCTCCCTCCTTTTTGTCCTCGTCTGGCAACTGGAAATTCATTTTCACCAAATTTTATGCATTCACGTCCAACCTTTTTACCCTGCAATAAAAGTGCCTTACCAGCCTAATTTTCACTTCATAGGTGAAAAATTTTACCCTCCAACTGTACCATTTCTCTGGTATTATGCAAACATGTACACATCTGGAAGTTGATAACTTCTCTTTAGTAATCACCCTGGCTTTTCACATGTATTCTATCATGTGCAAGATATTTCAACTCTAAAACTTCATTAAAATTCATTCCACAACCAATACATTGCAGAGAGACATTTTGTCAAATTGTTAACGTGCATTCTTCCTTGGCTTCTACATTTTGCTTGTTTGACCACCCAAAGAAGAAAATTTCACCTTTGTAACAATCCAGGCTTCCCTTGTATTTCTGATATAAGTATTTAGTTTGGCAGAGTCCCACATCCATATATCTTCTGCTATTACATTTTCCAGCCTATGCACAGGGAGTTAATTGAATTGAGCAAGATAAAACCAATGACCCTATACATCCATGCCCCCCTTGAAAATTTATAATGGCAAACTTAATAATGAACAGCCACTAATGTGGCATCTCTATTCAACCTCCAACATTTGTAGATTTGTAAGAGAATAAAGCACTCAGCAATGGCACCTTAATTTTTTCTACATTTTAATCACACAAAATAAATGAAAATGGTGTCTTATCGTTTCATTTTCTGTTGCAATACTTTGGTTATGGCACCCCTCTATGTTGTTTATTGCTTCATGAACAGCAAGCAAATCAATGAGGAAAAAAAAATCATGGAATGACATCCCTTTTTGCCTCCACAATCTGCAACAAATATGGTGGAGAGAGACTCAAAATAGCACCTCATTTCCTTTGCTCTGCTGCTGCTATTTTCAGAAGATGACACCTCCTTTATGCATGAGAAAACTGCATCAAACATCGTAGGAAGAATCTCAAAATGGTGCCTCATTTATTTTCTGCAAGCTTCCAAAATGGCATCCACTATATTGAGTTGGAGAAGGAGACAAAAAGAATAAAATAAAATAAAATGAAATTCCATGGCCTCCTTTCATGCTGCAACTTCAATAATATTAAAATTAATGAAGTGAAAAGCCTTCAATTTGTTTGCATTGCACCATTGTGGAGTTGAAAATAAAAAAGAGAAGGAAATGGCGATGTGAAGAGGAGGAGCGATGGAATAGGAAGTATCCATGTGGCTGCATCTTTTAATACCAAATTTTAATTTACTTTCCTTCCATTTGCTGCTCACTTGAAATATTTGCTTTGCACGGGAAGGCTTCCTTCAATCAAATTCTTTTATCCAAAAGTCCATTGCATAGAACTTGCCCATTGCAGCCTTTCAAAAGCACAAGTTATCCAACCTTGCGATGTGCAATGGATAAAAAGTTTTAATATTTGCCTTTTCTCTTTATAAAAATTTGCACATGAATATTCACCTCCTAAAGCTTCACTTTGCTATGTCATTTGGAAAATGAATTATTGTTATAAAACAATAAAATTAATTATATTTGCCCATATTAAAACAATAAGGATAGTGTTTTAATAAAAAAAATTATAGTGCCGCCGTTCATAGCACAATGCGATGGTTAAATTGTGGCATTGTTATCTTGACCACAAAGGTTCAAACCCTTGTTGGGCTGACGAGCTCGCGGGCCTTGTATCTTTGTATGCCCCCCCGGGCCAACGAGCTCGCGGGCTTAAAAGCCCTCGTTGGGCTAACGAGCTTGTGGGTTTGAACCATCGACATTAATGTAGTGTTCATGCCAGGGGATGAGGTTCCCTGTGTTGTGGCCTCACCGGTTCATAGCTCTCATAAAAAAAATGTTTATCGATTCGATTTTTTTTTCCAAAAGTGCCAGTAGTCAAATGACTAGCTGCAGAAAAATGGGATCGCTGCCATGGGCTCAAATTGCGTTCGAAGGCTGTGAGAATTTGTAGGGAGTATTTATAAATGCCGAGGATTATTGTATATTTGCTAGAATTTGAAGAATCGACAAATTTTCGGGGGTTCCTTTGTAACAACAGCCATTTCGTGGATTGTTAATCAGAGTTGCAGGATACGTCACCCCTTCCCCTGGTACGCGTACCAATGTACTAGGTACAGATTCGGGTACAGTACGACATAGATACGACCCGGATACTGTGCCCATCCGTACCCAGAATTAGGGCAAATATTGACCCGCGCCGGATACGCCTGGATTCGGCGTTTGAAAAGAGGGTAACGTTTTTTTTTTTTAAAATCAAGAAAAAACCCCTAAAACGTAAAACAAAAAATCATTTTATTGAGTCGCATCAGGGTTTTCGTGGGTTGTTGGCACAGGCACAACATTTGTTCATAGCGCAAGCAGTTCTTCAGACCAGAATTTGTGCCCTTAAGGATGAGAATGCATAAAGCTTCCACGATGAAAACTAGCACTTGCACGGAATACGCTGATAGGAACAAACAAGTTTATAAAATTTTCCGGCGTGAATTTTTTTTACAGCTTGAGACAAATTTGAGCACTATAATTTTTTACAGCATGAGACAAATTCGAACACTATAATGCTCACATATAAAAACTTTTCGGCTAATTAAAATGTTTCGGTCTATATGCTTCCACGACTAAAATTAAATTGTTTAGGTATAATATTTATTATTATTAAATTTATAATATTTAGTATAAAATAATAAATTATATTTATATATAATAGATTATTTAATTATATATAATTTAATAATATTATTATAATATTATATAAATATTATTTTATATATAAATGTTTAGGTATAATATTTATTAATATTAAGTTTTTAATATTTAGGTATAAATAATAAATCATATTTAAATATCATAGATTTTTTTTTTTTTGAAAGCATCCACCTGCTACCCCTATCAGCTACTTGACCACGCAGGGTCTATCAAACTTGAGAAAGGCCATGCAGGGCCATACTACTAGCAAAGGAAACCCCCAAAAAAAGAGTAATTACTGAAAGAGATGTATGCAGGGAAGAGCAAAAACCTACACAAACATCTACCCCTACCATCTACCTCACAAAACATAACCAGACTAACACTAGAAGAGAGCCAAAACATAGAAGAGGTTACACTTCAAAGCCAAGGTTGGCTGCCCTTACCCTAAAATTCTCCATCCAATCGAAGGAATCGTCGGGAGAAATTTGCAGCAGATTGCAAAGGAACTCAGCACCTGCCGACACATGCTCTCTGTGAAGGATAAGTGGCCACCCTTTGGGACTGAGGCGGAAAGGGAAATAACGTACCACCGCATCCTCATTTTGCGTAGACTGGACATCCGCCGGCCTGGGGATCCTGGCCCCTGGTTCTGCCACCCGAACAATATCCTCTAAACCCACCAAAAGATTACTGATGAACAGGCTGCGCATCAAAAGAAGGCATATGTCTTTCTCAGTACCCGCATCCAACAATGAAGCTAGGAACCGTGAGACGATGTAGGTGTCTACCCTGTAAAACTCTTCCTCTTCGATAAAGTCCTTGCCCAATATGACCTTGACTGCCAGAAGAACTAATTCATCGTTGTGGCGCAACACTCTTTTCAGCCCGTGCTCTGTCACCGGGCCCTTGAAGGCCATCTGCCTCACAGAGCTTTCAAGTTGAATAGGAGTGCTCAACCCCAAACACACTAGCCCCTCTGTGGATTTCCGCATGATAAAACCGGACCCTCTCGCCATTTGGAGTTGAGCACAGAGCCAGACCAACCTCTATAATTGGCTTCCTTCAAACCCCTGCTCAGACTTCTCAAAGATTTCAAACGAGGCAAATGAAAAGAAAAGGAGCTGTCTTCCTTATGAAATCCAACGGAGAGTGTAATCAATGCCAAGCATGTTAATGAACCATTGTTCCCTACAACGAGGAGCTTCACACGCTCGACCACCACTTCCATCTCGAGCCCAAACCACGACGGCTCCTGCACCCGCCAGCTCAACCAAAGATGTTGTCAAATCATTTGACAACACATGTCCCTAGTCCTTCCTTCTGAAAGGTAGGACGCCCACCCTTCCACCCTCAAATATCATAGATTATTTAATTATATATATAATTTAATAATTTAATAATATTATATAAGTATTATTTTATATATAAATGTTTAGGTATAATATTATTATTATTAAATTTTTAATTTTTAGGTATAAAATAATAAATTATATTTAAATATAATAGATTATTTAATTATATACATAATTTAATAATATTATTTATATAATATAATAGTATATAAAATACTATTATAAATATTATTTTATATTATTATTATTATTTTTTGATAGATAAGTGTGGTATAAGGGAACTGCTCCTGTTAAAAAAGATCCAAAAATTAGAACAAGCATGCCCTTTGACAGGGGTGTGAAAGAAACAAATAAGGACAGTCCCAGATTTCATCTAGGATCCGTAGATCCTAAAGAACCAACCTGAATCAACAGTGAGAAACAACTTTGTGAGGAATTTTCTTTTTCTTTTGTACCTATTTTATATTATTATTATATTATATATAAATAATATTATTAAATTATTAAATTATATATGTTAATATTATTAAATTATATATATAGAGAGAGCCGTATCCATATTGGGGGGGATACTGTACCTGTATCAGACACCGTACCCGTGTCCATGCAACTTTGTTGTTAATAGAATTTTCGCTACGGCCACAAAACTTACCTAACAAACTTGAAACTAGAATTGGAGACTCCCCATGAATTATTGAGACTTGTGCAATTGCCAGAACATAGAAATTTTACCGTTTTGACCATGCTGTTCGGACACACTGCCAACTGCAGGAACGTCAATTTTGGGCTCAAATCTTGTCGATCACCACGAAATCAGAACTGTGAGGAGTTTATGAATTATTAAAACTTTTTGCCAAATGAATTTCAAATATGAGCTTTGGATTGCAAGATTTTAATGCCAGAAGTTTTAGGCCAGCGTGCCATTCTGTAGGCTAAAGAAAGAGTTTCTCTGCCAAACTGAAGGTCAAATCACAAGGAAATGAGGCACAAATTCAAGTGCCAACACAAGTTTTGTCTACTGTATTTGCATAGACATGTCCTGCTAGTATTGTGTAAAAGATCACTTTTCAACTTATTAGGATTAAATTACACTAATGGAAACACTAGCATAGCCTATTATTGGACTATTTTAGGGGTACAAATCCTCTGGAACTAGTTGAAAGCGCCTTGTTTTCCATTGGTAGTAATAAATGGAAACCTATTCTTTTCTTAATAACCAGATCTCTGATGTAATTACAAAACTGGAAAAACCTATAGCTGCAATAAAAAAATTCTTAGATTTCTTTTTATACTAAAATCTGAAATCCTTTTAACCAGATGTTCAGAATTGAGAATACAGAATGTTGGCAAAATTTTCTATTTAATGAGATATTCAATACTCTTAGTGGAAAACTGTAATGTCCCCTTTTTGCAAGTCAAAATTCTCCTTACCTTGCACACAATTTCAACTCACAAAAGGAGAACATTAGTATATTTTCATTTAAAGCCACATATATAATTTACATAATCCCATTGCTTTTATCATTTCTATGATCAAATGCCAACTCATAACTTTAGTTCATCATTGATTTCTTTCAATACACATTACTATCATCAATCTATGATTACTTTCAATGCATGTTACTATTGCTAATCTTATGATTGCTTTCAATGCACATTATCTATCATTCATATTTCACATGTTATTCTTGTGATCACTATGCCTTGCATATCTTTAACATTTCATATGTTACTTTCATGATCATCATCAATATGCCTTGCATATTCTTATCATGACATTTCACATGATCTATGATCTTCATCAATACAAATTGCAATCTACTTGTCTATATGTCATTTGTTAACAACCTATGGGAGATTAGAAGAGAGTTACCGTTATCCACCATGGGACTTTAATGTCTCTATCCTTAGACTCAATGTGGTATCCTCAATACCTTAGAGTCAAGGTCTTTATGAGACTCCTTGGTACTCTTATGATGCCTTACATCAAGTAACCAAGGCCTATACATCACTATCCTTGCACTATGGGTACCTTACACCTCATGTGACAAGGCCTCTATGTGATATACATCCTTTGTACTATGGGTACCTTATACCTCATGTGACAAAGGTCTCTATAATACCCACGAGTGGCCTCTTGGTACTTTTTCTTTCATCTCTTATATGAGGTTAACAAATCACATAATATTATGCATAATTGTTTACAAGTTATATCATTTAAATTATTGCATACTAGATACATTATAAAAGATCATTCTATATGACTGTCTACATGTTCATTATTCGTGATGACTATCTATACATCTTATCATCATGAATAATGGAATGTATACATCATATTGCTAAGAATGACTGTTCATAAACCAGAGTTATCATAATCAATATATTCATGAGTACTGTCATAAATATATATATATATATTCTTGAATGAATGAATGAAAACGAGCTATAAGTAAGTCTGCATACCTGATCATGTTAATTCGATCAGAATTATTGAAAGAAGATTACGTTAAAGTACTTACCTGCTGTTAGTATGACAACCGATCAGACAAAAGGACTAATAATATGAAGATGCTTACTTGCTATTGTAAACTGGACTGCAGTCTTGGAGATATTCTTGTATGAATTAATGATAATGTCACTTGCTTGGATTGATGCTTTTGGAGGATAAGAATTACTTTCTGCTGTTGACGTCTGTACCTTTCAAATATTCTAATGTATTTTTCCTTGTTTTTCCAATGATGCCTTTGGTTGTCTTAGACTCCTCCTTTTATGGCCTTGGGGAGTCATTGGGTGGAGACTCTTGGCCATTGTGCCTTTTCATTAATTAATTTATAATTGCATTTGTTCATTATGAGGATCGGCGGTCTTTGCTAGTCTTATTCGATCCATGTTAAATTGGTTTGTATTGCCTTTAAATATGGTTTTGTCCTTTAGTGCCAAGTCATAATCAATTTGTCTTATTTGATTTTGTCTTATTCTAGTTTGTCTTTATTAAAATGCTCCTTTTATAAATATAAATCGTAGCTAATATGCTGCCTAATATATGTCATTTATAAAGCCATTCATAAAATGAGGATTTGATAATTTAAATTATTAATATATATATTAATATCTATATCAATATTTGTATTGACATTTATACCAATATTATTTATTATATTATTATAATAAATGACTATAATAATATATTTATATTTACTTATATATTTATAATAATATTTATATTTATAATCATCATAATATTTAATTACTACTATTTATATTTATATTTATAATATTTAATTACTTGAATCGATTACAATATTCATATCTTCAATTTGAATATGTAATCGTTTAATGGGTAAACATGGGGACATGACAAACACAAAATCTACTTCATGGTTCAAGAATACCTTTAGGTACTCAAATGAGCCTTCATTCTTCATTCTTCATCAAGTGTAGGAAGCTTAGTGTGGTTTGGCAAACGCATATTAAAATTTTTCTTTAAGCAGGATTCATCTACTGTATTTGGAGGATTTAGGGCATATATGAGTTATTTTCCTCCTAATTTGAAATAAGTGTAAATATTCTGGCAACTATTTGTTTTAATAAAGTTTTGTTTATATGTGCTTGAAGGCACCCATAAACCCAATTACCTTATTATAGCTCTCTTTGTGTGTGGTGTTCATCTAAGTGTTGCTTCGTATGATTATGCATATGTGTTCCAAAATATCTTTGAGAATTTAGATTTCTTTTTGTGATTCCTTTAAAGCAATTCAAAGTGCATGATATTTTGCTTGGGTACATAGAAATTTCAAATTCCTAAAATTTAGGACATTTGTAACCAAATAGGGCTGTAAATGGTATTATTTTGACAGATGTAGGACATGTAGTATTGCACAACCTTTTAGTCAAGTGAGTTCATTTAAATCATTGATTGTCTTTCTGATGTGAAACATCTAATATACCCTTTCATACTTATTAACGACCTTGGGCTGTCCAATTTAAGGTTGGCATGTGGAGCTCCAAGTAAGAGAGATCCCCATTTGCGAATATAATTCTCTCCACAAGTTAAATGAAAAAAAGAAGATTACTGATTACCTTAGGAAACTTTATGAAATTTATATACATCTTCTTTTGTTTATAATACCCACGGTTAGGGTCCCGATATATGCAAAAAAAAAGAAGTGAAAATACTAGCCACCAGCAGATATTATACTTCACTTGCTGGGGCCTCAGTAAAGATATTCCTAGGGAGATTGAAGCAACCCCAGTCTCGATGACCAATGGATGATATAATCAATGCCATAAAAAGCTTCTTATCACAACCTGCTACTCTTTTTATCCTCGTGCAACTCTCTCTTTCACAAAGGAAGAAAAAATGAGGCCAAGAATTTAATGTTAGGACTAATGTTTAATAGAGCAAATTAGAGCACAGCAAATTTGCAGCAGAACCAAATCACAAGCAAGTGATGTATTCTCAATGGAATTGTGCGTATTAAATAGGCTTACAAAGGAAAGCCAAGTTAGCCATCTGTTAGACAAACTTCACAAGCAAACAAGGTAAAATCTTAACAAACTAACTAAATCTTCTAATTTGGGTGCTATATTAAACCACCCATGTGCCAACAGGAAACCACTACTAATTTATATATTCTATGAATCCATGTATGATATATCTAACAATGTTTTGTTAGAAAAAATTTAGCCAAATTATTTTATATGCTGGAACTCCTTATAATTGCAGAAGTCAAAGGTGATAAAATACAATTCACCATCAAAGGATTAGAAGTTTTGACTGGGGTTATTGGATACGCCACCGCCCTCCTCTGGTATGCGTACCGGCATACTTGGTACAGATATGGGTATGATATGGCCTGAGTACTGTGCTCACCATACCCAAAATAAGGGCAAAGTTTTTGCCGTGCCAAATATGTCTGGATTCAGCAACATGGTCGTCTGTGCTGTATCCAACTAAATATTTAAAAAAAATACAAATAAAAACCTTAAAATGTAAAAAAACTCTAAATCATTAACAAAACCCTATTTGTTTTGTAAAAATACAGTCACAAAGCAGGTCCCCAAATGGCAAAGGTTCCATTGGAACTTGGTTGTGGTATGTGTGGTTTAGATATGTCTTATTTGGTGTCTGCTGACATGAGACAGATGAAAATCACGCTTCATCTTGGTTGGGATTTCAAGGAATACAAGGCTCCTTGAAATGTGCTCTAGTTGTTTGTACTTTATTAATACGTAGACTTTTTAATGCTCCTGCTCTCTGCTTTTATAGTTTTTGGCACATGCACAAACCTTCCTATTATTTTGACACACCTCCTCCTCGTTATCCAATCTCACACAGATTACAGCTCGTTTTTGTTATGTTGACTTGATTACCTACCTGGCCGACATTAAAAAGTTCTTGGAGATGGGACAGAATTACTTCAGGAGTGTTAACTTTTAACAATTTTAATATGTTCTATATTTATTTTTAATATTTTATTTTTAAGTAAAGTTTTAATGTTTAAAATTTAGTTTACTTATTAGTTTAATTATATTTATTATAAAGTTTATAATTATCAATTATTTCTAATACTACCTTTATTTTTTTATTAATTTTAATATTATTTATTATTAATCATATTTATTATGTATATATTAATTAATAAATTATAAATAATATTTAAATATAATATTGTATCTATGCCATATCCATATTAGGGGGCCTTGAAAAATAGCTGTACCCGAATCTAATACTGTATCTGTATCCGTGTCCATGCAACTTTGGTTTAACAGATACAACCAGTGTTCCATGGGAAGATGCCTCCCTCACCTCCCAAAATGGGCCATTTTGGAAATGGGGACGTCCCCGAGATGTGGGGACGGGGATGAAACGTCCCCCCTCTGGCCTTCACTGCCACCTGAAGGTGAGGAAATTTCTGAGATGTCCCTGCAGAAGCAGGGGATCTCCTAGTGGCATCCCGCTCTACTAGGGACAGTGGAGGGACTCCTCGACATCCCCAGGATGACCAGGGGATGCTTGGGCATTCCTCGACTGTTCTGGGGATGCTGTGGAGTCCTCATGTCCAAACAAAGCAAAAAGTGACTAAAAAGACAGTTTTATTGATGGCAATACCCATCATTTGTCAAATGCAGGTATTCTGATTTCATTTTTTCTAATTCAGTCTTCGCTGCTTGCAAATCTGCAAGAGCTGTTTCATGCCTAGTCTTGGCAACTTCTATCTGTGTCTTCCAAGCACCACTTCATCTGTTATGCCTTTCTCTATGTCCTCAACTCTTGGCCTTGCAATCTCCAAGTCTTGTGCTGCTTGCTCTTCTGCAGTCTGTGCTCTCTCCAAATTTAGAATTAGCTCTTCAATAAGCTTTTTCAGCTGTCTATATCCTTTAAGACTTGTACCTTTTCATTTTCTGCTGCAGCCAGTTGTTTCTTCAATCCAGGGAGCTCTTCTTGCACTCTTTGAAGCTTAGACTCTACAAAATCATAATGATTTTTCTATACAAATAGATTCGATGTTAACTTCCCAAATTGAAAATCCCAATTCTGGATGTGAAATTGAATGTACATAAACATATGCATTTTCCCATTAACAATTATAGCAATGTCAAGATTAAAAATCTGTTGCTAATAAGAATTCACATAAAACTGTTCATCACCATTGTAGACAAAATCAATGATGCATACAGCAGTCATAGTTGTAGTAAGGCAAGATAGATGAAAACGAGAATGGGTATTTGGGTGGTCAAAGAGAGATGAACTTGAAGAAGGATGGGAGTGTCAAAGCATGATATGGTCTAGGTCAACAGTACAGTATTTCAGGGAAGCACTATTGACATCATTGTCCCCATATTTAGAGATCCTACTAGACAAGTGGTTCCTTGGAGCATGTATCTGAGAGAAGATAAGGTGCTGCTTTCTTTGTTTTAATTGAAAATCTCCAGAATGTATTGCTTTACAATGAAATCCTTATTTGCTGAAGGGCATTCTAGTTCAAGAGCATAAATTTGCAGTGTTCCACCGGGACGCATACTCCCTCCCGTCCCCTTGTACTTCAATGTAATCATCATATTGAATATAATAATATATTGATATTCAGCATTTTCAATGCATTGTGTTCAGTAGTTTACAATTTAACTTTACATAAAGGACAGATAAATTGCTATTTCTTATACATTTTTTTATAACTAATTTTTCAAGTACTATATTAAATTTGTACCACCGTTCCCTTCGCTGTCCTCAAATTTAGGCCCATAGTCCCCCTGTCCCCAAAACCCATCCCTGCTTCCCTGTGTCCCACCATCCCCTCTGTTTCGAAATTCCATGGACCATTGGTTACAACTAAGTTGTTCATAATAAGGAATCTTGCTGACAGGCAAATAACTTTCTCTTATAGTTATAATGAATTATAATTCAAAAGCCAGCACTTCTCAGTACCAAAATGCTCCTCAATAATCTTCGTTGTTCCTCACTTCAACTTTCTCAACAAATTACTCTAGAAAACTACACTGGAAGAAATAGTTGATTTTTAAACAATTTAAACTCTCGATTTTGACTATGCTACTTATTTGGAAACAAGTATTTCTCCTTTTGAACTAGGACAACAGTTGATAAAGTGTAAGAATTAGACTAGACTGATGTAGAGAAGATTAAAACCTCTGTTTGAGAAGAATGTAAAATTAATCTCCAAAAACAATTAATTGGTAGTTAAAAAGACTTCTTCCTTTTTAATTGAGATTTGGGGGGATGGGATATTGGTGAGAATCTAACTCATTTTTTCGTGGAAACTAGGAGACATGTCCCTTGGTATTTAGGACATGTCTGAGTATAGGTGCATATCTCAAAAGACACAAAATGGGGATGGAAATGTCTCCAAGGTCTTGTAGACTTCATTTGGAGTCTTTTGCATCTCTTCTGCGTGACTACCCAAAAAAGCCATAATTTTTTTACAAAATATATTAAGCAATTTAAAGAAAAAATTGCCATGGTCATTGTGGGTGTGTCATGGTAATTACGGAACTTCCATAGCAGTTATTTCTTGTAGGTGGTAGTTTCACCTTGTGCTATGTGGTGCTTTTGCTAGGTTGACGTTAACAGTCAGAGTTTGTGTTAAAAAATGACGGCTCTTCCAATTCCTTTTTTTGGCCTTCATTTTTTGGGCCTAAACTGAAAACTAATACAAACCAGAGTTGCATGGAAATGAATATGGTATCTTATATGGATACAATATTGGACATGGATACGGTATCAGATACGGATATAACATTTTTTTAAGATCTCCTGATACAGATATGGTTATATACGATAGTTATAAATATAGAAATATACATATATTCAATTATTTATATATCTTGGGGTAGAGAACATAACTTTATAAATATTTGTTATTTTATTTTCGTATATTTTGGTTTTTATATTTTAGTTTACAATATTTATTTTGTTATAGTATGTTTGTGTCTTTAGTGATTATATATATATATATATATGGTGTGGTGCTGTATCCAAATGTATCAGATACAGCCCAAATATCTGATTTGGGGTTTATGAAAAACATATATATGTATGTTTGTACAATTTTTTTTTGTTGCAAATTTTGAATGTTTTTCATAAACCCCAAATTAGATATGGCACTAGATGGTGTGGTGCTGTATCCAAATGTATCAGATACAGCCCAAATATAGATTCGTTTATGGATATGTTTGGATATGGTATCCATGCTGTATTTGGGAGTATTGTACCTATGTCAAGAATCTGATACACATATATGTGTTTGCAGATAGGGGAGGAGAAGTATTTGTTAACTCTGATGTAAACATGCTCAGAGTGGTTGGAAGACACGTCTTTTTCAAGTTAATTTTCTAAGTGAATTGGTGTATAGGGAGTTGAGTGTCTTAGAGAGGTGTGTCTGAGTATGTTATAGAAAGAAAGAAATTATATTAATGTCTACGAATGACCAAAAGTAGGTCAATGGGACTTGAAAGTACATTAATATACAATAGAAAGTTCTAGGAAGAGAAAATCCCAAAGTTGCATGGACATGGATACAGTATCGGATATGAATACGACCATTTTCCAAGGCCCCTAATATGGATACGGCTGGATACGACATTTATAAAACACACACACATATATAACACAATTTTATAAGTTATTAGAGGAGATTTAATTTATATAACACAAGTTTATAAGTTATTAGTAGATACGACATTCATAAAACACACACACACACACACACACATATATAACATATTCTGAAATGTTTATATTTAAATATAGTTTCATCATCAAATAAAAATTCAAATACACCGATAGAATCACATGTTATAAAAAATGTCATTACTATTCTCCTGATATTGGAGTTCTTGCTCATCAACTACACTCTTAGAACTAAATGAAGATGCACTAGAGGATCCTCTTGCTGTGTCAAAATTCTCAACAATGGGATTGAGATGTGTCAATGCAATTATGGATACATCAATGTCACTCATCTTAGGTTGCACATCCCAAAATATACTAGGTCCCTTCATGTAGTCTATGGAGGAATGCGACAAGATGTGAAGATTGGAATGGACATATACAAGGTCCTTTGCTTTACTAGTTGCTAGCCTATTTTTGTTTCACAGAATGGATGAAGCCATATGTGCTCCAATTCCTCTTATATGCGGAAGAATTCAAAACTTGTAAAAACATTTGATATTACAAGTTACAAAGAGTAATACAATCAACTAAATAATAAAATAAGAAATATGTTGAATTAGAATATAATTCATATAATATTAAACCTGTGATAGAAGTTTGATAGCTAGTTTTTGCAAATGTTAAGTCGTGGCACCATGGAAGTTCACCATTTCACAGGGTCCATTTTTTCTTATCTGCCATAGCATGAACCTTTGCATAAGTTCCATTAGAGGATGCAAAGGTCCCAAACTCATCTCAAATCTTCGCTGCAACTCTAGGATCTATAAATATCTTGAAAGCTTTTTTATATCTGTCAACTACTTCAAGATCCATATTTGGTGCTGTTCTATTTGGCATTGCCAACATGTCAGCATAGTAGTACTTGGGGTTTAAAGCATATGCCAAAAGTTGAAAAGGAGTTGTCATTTTATCCCACTGCTTCTTGATTATCTCATATATTTGGTTATAAAAACATTCGGAGGGGTCTTGCTCTTTTGCTATGATCATGTCTCTAACTTGCTCCACCATTGTACCTATGCAATCATAGATGTTGCCCAGTATTGGCGTCTGTGTCACAATGATGAATGAGGGTATATATCGGCTCAATGAAAGAGAACAAGTAGTCTACTTGAGCCCACCAATCCTCATTAATAATTTCGCTTTATCTGTTTGAGACTGCCTCCAAGAGTCCAAACTACCCAAACATCACTAATCACCATGCTTTTTAAGGCTTGTTTTACATCCACAAGCCTTTTAAGAACAATGTAGTGTGTGGCAAAGTGAGTCTCTACCACCTTTAGTTAAAAAATAAAATAATTATTAAAAATTTAAGAAATATTGTATATTTGTAAAAAATCTTGTGACATTTCATGAAAACAAAAATTGATATATTTGGAAATACAAAATATAGTTTAGAATTTAGAAAAGTTACCTTTAGTAGCTCCAACTTAGCAAATTGTCTATAAATGGCTTGTGACATGCGGTGATTACAAATAAACATTTGAATTTCTCTGGCTTCGTCATAAATCTTTTGTATCCATTGAATTTTGCTAATTTTTTGTAGCATTAAGTTTAAAGAATGAATTGCTCATGGTGTCCACCAAATGTTTGGAAATCTTGCCTCCAGAACCAATCATGTTGCTTTGCATACCTTTGCATTATCTGTGATCACTTGAACAACATTTTCTAGCCCCATTGATTCAATTGCTTCAATTAGAATATTGACAATAAATTCAGTATCTTTTTCATTGGCCTTGCATTCAAATGCTTTCAAGAACATTGCCCCCGTTGGGCTCATTGCAATCACATTGATTAGTGGCCTATTTCTAGCATCCTTCCATCCATCACAAATGATAGAAACACATGAGATTTTCCATGAAGCTCGAATAACTTGTAATTGACTATCAATAATAATTTTTCTTCAGCCAAAAGAGTGGTATGAACCTTCTCGTACCGTGGACTTTTTTTATCCTTTTGGTGCCTCATTAATTGGCCTAACCATCTCTTGCCTATATGGAGAGCACATAACATTAATTGCAATCCCATTTGCATACAAGCAACTGATAATATTTTGATCTGTATCCTCTCGACTTTGTGGTACCTCTGATAGTGCAGTACTTTACGCAGTAGAATCTACAGTTTTTTTTAAATTCTAAAAAATTAATTAAAAACAAAATATTTAATACCTCCGTATGTAGATGATGTAGGGGCTTGTGCAAGAGATTCTGTTAGCACAATACATATATTATGTTGAATATTCCTCACAACGATTTGTATGGTTAGGAGGGGAAGTTTTTTTTGATGGCTCCAATCAAAGTGCTTTGCTTTCAATGAAATTATAGTTGATCTATAGGTTCTTGGGCTTTTTGAAGGTGATGGTAGGGTTAGATTAGACAAAAAATGCTCCAAAATATCAGGTACCCACCGGATCTAGCATGCACCTTTTAACTTCAAACTCTTGTGGATCTAGCTTCCAATGTCCAAATTAGACGCAACAAAAGGCAAAATTGACTGTCTTGGACACCTTGAGTTCAATAGTGAGCTCAACCTTGCTCCAACAATTGCCCCAAGTAACCTGTAATACAAAGCTAACAATACAACCCTCTTAAATTTGATCTCTCTTCTCAACTTTTTTTGATTCTTCAGATCATCCAAGGATGCAAAAGAAGCACATACTTAGTATGCGAAGAAGACAAGCCTATATAAACCCTCCCACTCTGATACCATGTAAGATTTGGCTATGAAAGCTATCCAAGACAAGAGACTAAAGGCAAGCACAAATAGATCATAAATGCAATATGCAAACTTAATACACAATCAATATATATACAAATGAGAAGAATAGGTAGGTATATATAGGATACACCATCAAGAGATGTGAATGTACAGCCAATGTGGGATAAAGGAGATGTAGTCACATGTCTGCACAACACCAAATAAGGAAGTACAAGTCACATGTGAAACCTACCCAAGTAGATACCTAACTAAGCAAGCTTATCCTATCCTAGGTGCAAATATGCAATAAAGTAAATAAACTAAATGCAAAAATAAAAATATGGCCCAACATTCAATATGCAATCATGGGAAGTGGCAGAGTTTTCCATTGTCAAGTTTTTCTTTGCCCATGCCATCCCATTTCATGTAGCACGTTCTTCCTATTTCAAACAAATGTTTAGAGATGCAATTTTTGTTGGTCCCTCATTCACTCTTGGAGAACATAAACTATGCATTAACCCTTGTGATAAAGAATACTCTAAGGTGAATTTGGCTATTGAGGACATGAGGTAGAGTTGGACAAGTACATGCTACACAATTGTCATGGATGGGTGGATAGGTATTAGACATTAGCCACTCATCAACATCATAGTCACATATGCAATTGACTCTTATTTTCTTAGAGCTGTTGATTGTTTAGGGAAGCACAATGATGTAGACTTCCAATTTCAGATTTTGAGAGAGGCCATAGAGGATGTTGGGGCCTCGAAATGTTGTACAAGTGGTCACTTGTAATGTCCCCTTTAAGGATTTTCTCAATTTCTTAACCTGCAACAATAATAATTACTAGAAAAGGACATTAGAATAATAAATTAAGATAATATTCAGTTCATAGCATCATTCATATCAAATTTATCTATCATTCATATTAAGTTCATCTATCATAGCATAATTAAGAATGAGATCAATACTTCATAACATAAATAATGAGATCACATCATCATAGCATAATCAATATTTAGTTCAATCCATCATAACACAATTCTTCAAGCCAATAACATATTGAATCTCCCAAGAGTGTTAGTAAGTAACAATATTGTCGAGAGCATGAAAGGGGTCAGTCCACCTAACATCTCCCAGTCCACCTTGGAGGCTGGTCATCCTTCTCGATCAAGCCCAGGAGCACTTAGTCGCCTCTCAGCCCACGAGTGTCTCATTTCGGGGTGGTGTGCTTGATAAGATGCATGAAGTCCGCTATTCAACAAGCCCGGGAGCACTTATACGCCTCTCGACCCACGGGCAACTAACTCGGGGTGGCGTGCTTGATGAAGGGGTCTATCAGTACTTCACTATCTCGTGAACTCCAAAAGGGCCATCATTTCCTACTTACTAACGTCACCTTATTTCAATTGTATTGCTTGGGAATTGATATGATTGATATATGTACCTCTTGATGGATTCCAATCTGCTGTTATAAATATTGTCTCTGCTGTTATCAATTATTGCATAGATAAATATATCACTGCTGATATATTCCTTTCTGCCTTATATATATTCTTTCCTTTATTTCTGCTTTTATATTCCAATAATAATTCTTGTTCGATGCCTTCAAACCTTCCTATCATTTGCTTCTTATACCTTCACAAAGGATATGTCTTTTATGAATAGGTATGACTCTTCTTATTTGCACACCAATTGCAGCCTTTCTGTTTTGTCTTCTAGTAACAAGTCGCAGCCCTTTATAAATCATATCGCACCATACACTTTGATCGCTGCCTCTTAATTAATATACGCTTCCATGAAGTCGGCTTCTGATGTAAATTAAATCTTTAATTTAATTTATACTTAAACTCTTACTCGCTTTTCATTATTAAGCGATCTCTTTGTTTCTATCCTGCGGGGGATATTACATCACTGATTTAGCACGTGTGTGTAAATTAGTTGGCATGATGGTGGAGGGTGTTTACAAGCACATCTTTTAGACCTCATGTTGTGTTCATGTGTTGAACAATGCATTAAAAGACATAGGGAAAATGGATTGGGTGAAGAAAGTGGTAGTGGATGCTAGAGATATTCAAATGTTCATTTGCAAGTACCACACCTCACTTGCTCTCTTCAGGAATTTTTTGAGGAAGGAATTCCTTGAACATGTGGAGACTATATATGTCGGTTACTTCAATTTGTTAGAGAGGATACTTGAGGTGCAAGAGGCTCCATAGTTGATGATAGTTAATCCAACATGTGGTAGATGAGCTGAAAACTTGTGAAACAAAGAACCTTGATGACGATTGGTGGCCCACTATGAGGTAAGAGAATTATGATTTTTTAATTAAATTATTAAGGTTTGTAACTTGATAATCTTATTCATTTTTTTATTAGCGTTCACTCTTTGTCATTTGAGTCTTATAATCTTATTTTTTTTTTAAATTTTTGTTTGCAAATATGCTTGTTCCTTCATTGGATACATTGATACAAACTCTTCTAGTCTTGGAGAGATTTATAAGACATTTGACAACATGCTTGTGTAGAGGAAACAAGCAATATATGGCAGGGATAATAATTTGAGATTATATGAGCAACATATTAGGCCCATTATGATGCGGCGATGGAACACTATGAACACCTCGCTACATATGGCTACCTTTGCTCTAATCCCAAATGGTATGCATTAAAGACTAAGATAGTGCTTCCTTCTGATGATGAAGAGGTGAAAGAAGGGTTAATGAAGGGCTTTGAAAGATGTATTCAATTGAGGAGCCAACTTTACTTCACACACAATGGTTTGCTTTTGCTAATCTTCGTGGTCCATCATTCTGCAAACCAAAGGTGAAGGTAGATAGAACTACATTAGCTCAAATTGACCTTGTTGGATGGTGGACATGTCATGGCAAGGATACACCAGAGTTGAGGTTACTTGCCATTCGTCTTCTTTCATAGGTTGCCAATTCCTCTCCTACTATAGAGGAATTGGTCCACATATAGTTTCATCCACTCTATCAAGAGGAATAGGCTTACCTCTCGACGAGTAGAGAAATTGGCGGTTGTGCATAGTGCCTTGCGACCTCACTATTGACAAACTCTAGCTTTACAATGTGATATTGATGCCGAAGACACCACATGCATTAAGGAGGCGTAGGGGGTATTGGTGGGTGTTTCATTGGATGAGGTAGCCCTTGATATTGGTAGTGAATCAGAACTAGAGTTCAATTTTGATTTAGGCAAGATGAGACAGAGGCATAGCAGCAATAGATCTTAGATTGTCTACATTTTGTGATTTTGTACTTGTAGCCTTTCGGCCTTTTCATTTTGTTGAATTATGTATATGGACATTAGTAATGAAAACTCAAATTGAAATGATTACACATTGAAAGTTTGTTAATTTGTATGTTGATTGTCGACTAATGTGAATTCTCAATTCAGCTCTAATGTTTCATAATATAGTTATGATGAATGCCTTATATATTAGTAATTGAAATTTCGTGTATTTTTTAAATTTTTCCTATTTTTTGATTGTTGTCCCCTATTGTCCCCTAATAAAAGGCCTCCTGTCCCCTATTGTCCTAGAAATGCATTCCCTTGCTCCTACTGCCCTTGTCTTGGGAACTTGGTGTAACATAGATATTTTCATTAATTATAGTGATTGGGTTAAAGGACACAAGCTTTGGAATCTTGTGATAGGAAATATGGTATACAATCAAAATGTGATCTTTAGGGAGATCAAGTCTTTCTATAGTTGAGCAACCAGATGATAATGCGAAGGTAGTGGTGTAGCAACAACCAAAGGTTGAGAAGGCTGCACTTGAGGATGAACTAAAGGTTCATAATGGATCTTATAAGGAGGATAACATAGAGAGCTCTAAGAGCTTAGAGGAGAAAGAACCTCAACCTCATCTTGTGAGGAGGTCCACTTGGCAAAGGAGACAACTAGAGAGGTATAGCCCACCTGATTTTAGATATATGTTTGTTTTGTCTACTAATATTATTGAGCCTATAACTGTGAAGGAGGAAATGGAGATAAGTACAGTGAATCTTGGAAGATGGCCATGGATGGGGCATTGAAGAAGAACAACACATAGGACTTGGTTCAATTGCCTAAGAGGAGGAAAGTTGTTGGTTGCAAATGGGTCTTCATGAAGAAATTTAGTTATGGGGGCAAGGTAGAAGTACAAAGGAGGGTTGGTTGCTAAAGGATATTCCGGGTAGAGGGAATAGATATTAGTGAGATCTTTTCTCTAGTTGCAAAGATTACATCCATTAGATTTCTTTTATATGTTCCTACTACATTTGATGTTGAGTTTGAGCAAATGGATGTGAAGATAGGTTTCATGCATGGAGATTTGGAGAAAGAGACCTACATGGCACAATCGATGCACATCATGGTAAAGGGTAAGGAGAAATTGGTTTGCAAGCTAAAGATATCTCTTTATGGCCTCAAATAGTGTCCTAGAATGTAGTACCAAAAATTTGATTCATATGTTTTCAAGTTGGGATTCGTTAGATCCAAATTAGATCACTGTATTTATTATAAGCTGGATGGTGATCATTTTATTGTTATCACTTTGTATGTGGATGACATGTTAATTGGTAAAAGTAAGAATATGATAAGGGATTATAAATCTCAGCTTTCATTACAGTTTGATATGACAGATTTGAGGGCTGCTAAGTTCTTGGGTACGGAGATTATAAGAGAGAGCTAACAATTTTTTTTTGGTTAAGTTAGAGGAAGTATGTTGACTCTATTTTGCTGTGTTTCAGCATGGAGGATTACAAACGAATGAGTGTTCCTATTTACGTGGGAACAAAGTTATCAATTGAGCAGTGTCCTTACACACTTGGGTGAGATGAAGGACACTAGTCATGTCCCTTATGCTATTGTTGTTGGGAGTGTCATGTATGCTATGGTTTGCACTAGACTAGACATTGCCCAAGCAGCGAGAGTCTTGAGCTGATTTATGGCAAATCTTTGCGTAGAGCATTGGGTTGGAGCAAAGAGAGTCTTTCGATATTTGCATCGTACTTCAGAGTATTCTATTTGTTACCAGGGTGGTACTACAGGTCACTTGTAGCTCATCTATAGAGGTACTGTAGATCACTTGCAACCAACCTATAGAGATACCATATGTTGCTTTCAAAATACTTGTAATAGTGATGGTGACACATGCAACGGTGCTAGAGTTGACTTAGAGCATTTAGTGGATATACAACAAATTTAAAAATAACAAGAGTTGAATAAATTTAAAAGTAATTAATTCAACTTTTAAAGTATTAAAATTTAAATAAATTTAAAAATATTAAAACTTTAACGTAAAATGATAAAACTAATACCTAAAAGTAAATATCTATAAGCAAACATGTATAATTATTAATAATCGTAATCCGTGAGTAATATTAGATGGATCAGTCGAATTGCAGGCTGGCCAATCAATTATGGCAATAATGGTGATTCTCCTTTGCAGAAGTGAGGAGCTGAGAAACAGTAGGGGATCTATTATGATCTAATCACTGCGGATACGGAATTTCATGTTACAGATATAGCTATGTCTGCTAATTGAGATTGTCGGTCCTGCAGTCGCTTGTATTTTTATTTTTGCCTCTATTTTAAAAAAACAGTATTGGTGAATTTCTTTTTTTTTTTAATGATGTTTCTCTTCATGCCTTGGGTGACCCACCCGGGTATGCTTACCTGGGTTGTACCCGGGGCAAGCCCTCCGGGAACCTGTTTCCGGATCTGGACCCATTTAGGCCAGGCATGTGGGTTGTGATGGGCAAACCCAACAACTTATTTCAGAGGTAGAGAGAAATCAAGTAATGTACTCTCTGTCATCATAGCCTGGACTATGACAAGGGGAACTGCTTAGAGCCCTCGATGTCGGAGAGTGGTTGATGCACCGCGTTGGAAATGAGAAGAGTGGGGTACCTTGGTGGATGTTTGTGAACAGGTATAGCGTGTTACTGACCTATTCACATTTGTGCCTAACTAAGGAGAGTGAAATGGAGGGCTGGGGTATTCCTGGTTTGCAACTCATGAAGAGGGATTGTTTCTCACTGATCCATTCAAATTGTGCCCGATGCCTCTAACAACTGAAATAGGTCAAAAGATGAAGTAATCACCCTGGTAGTTCAACTTGGTAGTCGTAGGAATCCCTGTAAAGTGAGATGTCTGCAAGTGACAAACTACCGAAAGTAAAGGGCCAACCAACTTGGGTGTGCAGAATTCCAGTATTCCAAAGCTGATGAAGGGGTTATATCTTAAGTTTTTTTCCTAAAGGGATGTTGTAGGATGCTCACAAAGCTGTGGATGTATCTGTCAAGCCGTAATGCATGCTGATAACTCTGCTCAGGTGGTGGGTTCTTGACTATAGAATGCCACTACTATAGGATCCTATCTATTCTACTCTCTTTCTCTTTCCTGCTGTAAATGTATGTATATATGTAGATGTAGCCACTTGTTAGAGAAGAGGATTTTTCTCTAAAAAATGAAGAGCCAATGAACATGTATTCACTTGAAGATTACAGGCAACTGCAAGTATGTGGGAGGTTGTGACTGTTTTATTGAGTATGCTATCCCTATTTAGTATATTTGTGGGAACTTGGTCTTAACTCTTTCATTGCAGATGTTACAATGCAACTCTATGTTGACTTCAACTGGCAAGGTTTCAGTATCCACTTGTGGGAAAGAAATCAATTCTACATATGATACCTGCAAAAATTCTGATGATTCAAGACAAATTTGTTGACATAACATTTTTCTTCTGAAAGTTTCACATCTTGAACTGGAATCCGAAGTGGATTACAATTATGAAAGGAATGGTTTGGTCACTGGTGAGATTTATTGAATTGTTAGGTTCAATAGTTAGATTTTTAAGTGATAGAGATTGCTTTGGAAGATTTCCGTCTTGTACCCATTGGTTTTGTTCAGCTCTCTTCAATAAATTTGGATCATTTACTAATTTTGTCATACACTACGATCCCATAATTTTTATGTTGTACTCAAGTTGTTGCCTCAGCATTCTTAGCTGTATACCTAACACATCTTTAGTCTTATCTTTACATCATCTATACCAAAATTTGTGTATGTTCTGGGAGAATACTTAGACCATTGATTGGCTATTTAGCAACCATCATCTGTCTGTTGAAAGGGGATGGAATGAGAACAGAGGACAGAGACAAAAGTGGAGTGTACACAATCCTTATCCACAAAATTTAGAAATAAAAACTACTGCTGTATTATGGCCCTTTCTTGCTACATGCAAAAAAATTCTTTCAAAGTTATGGTTTTAAGGAAAAAATATTATTCACTTTCAACATGTTGATCTCAGAGGGAATTATGGAAGAAAGCTTGCTTTCTGATATGCTACAGGAAAAACAGCTTGTGATCTACAAAGTTGGACAATTTATTTTTTAAGATGTTGATTGTTCTCAAAACTTTTGATTTTTGTGTATTTTATCATTATGTTAATTTTTCAGTTGTCTTGTCCTGTTTCTGTTTCTTCTTTTCTGATCTTTTGGTTAATAAACTATTTTTAGCACCTTGTGGTTACATCTAGTTTGTAGCATGAATGTGCATGTATGCCTAAAGGCATGACAGACACATTCCTTTTAGTCTATGTTACCGGGTTCTTTGCCCGGAGGCACTGGTCCCATACCGGCGGGAGCGGCTCCCAGGTGCTCCCAGGCGTGTTTCTGGGTTTTTTTTTTAAATTATAAATTCTTTTAAAAAACTATAACTACATAAATACTATATATTATAAAATATAATATATAATATATAATATTATTATATTATATATTCTATATTATATTATATTATATTAGATTAGATTATAATTTCTATTATATTATTATATATTATTTATTATATAATAATATATTAGTATAATATAATTATATATATTATTATAAATTATTAATATAGATATTATGTATATTATATATCATACATTATTATATATAAAATTATATATATAATACAGCTGTACCCAAATCAAAGGAAAAAAATTGCTGTACCGGCGTACCAGAACCCCATTCCTGTACCAGAACCGGCAACTTAACTTTTATTGCTGTTCTCACCTCCTAGCATGCAAAACCATTTATACAGCTAAAAAGGTGCAGGAAGACTAGCATGTTCTTGGCAATTGGCATCACAAAGAAATTGAAGTGTAAATTGCAGTGTTACTAGAATGTGACAAGAAAATGAGGATAGTGAAAATTTGGACATGTTGGTTAGGAATCAGATGGTAATCCAAAGGGTGTTAAATTACCAGAGTAATGTGATTGGATAAAATTCATGCTCTGCAAATGATAAATAATTTGTTGAAATGCACTGATTACCAGAAGATTTCACTCTTGCTCTTCCTCACTAATGAGATCTAAACTTTCCTATGATGAAATGAACTTAAGTCTCACTTCCTTTGCATATATTATAGTTTTACATACATTAGCTTACATTTTAGGAGCTACGCAGAAGCTTCTCCTGACATAAGCATGGAGAGCTGACATAGCATAGTTTCCATCCACATATAGATTAGTTGCATTACTTATACTGCATTCACACTCAGCTGTAAATTGGAAGGATCTTTATGGAAAGTTGTTCTGCACCTGTACCTCTATGATAATATATGCCTCTCTAATATAAGATTTGTGTGGATAATGATTAGTTTTCTCTTATAATACACTTTTCTAGTAATATTATATTTGGTAGTTAGCTGGACTGATTGATTGTGTTCTATGTGCAGAAAATGTGGCTTGCTGGATTTTCTAAAGGTATTCAGGAAATGCATAAAAATGCTTCCTTGGTTCTTGAGGATGCGGTCAGAAATATATATACAGTGGTTGCATTTTGTGCTGGTAAAAAGGTGATGGAGCTCTATAAGTTGCAGCTAAAGAAAATCCTAGTACATAGTTTCCTGCGTGGGCAACTTAGTGGATTTGCTTTTGGTGCCTCCCAATTCCTACTTTTTTCTTGCAATGCCCTCCTCTTATGGTATTCGGCTGTAGCTGTCAAGAGAGATCATGTTAGTTTGCCTACGGCATTGAAAGAATATATGATCTTTTCTTTTGCAACATTTGCTCTTGTGGAACCCTTTGGACTAGCTCCTTACATCTTGAAACGCCGGAAGTCTCTTGTATCTGTCTTTGGGATTATTGATCGCAAACCTAAAATTGATTCAGATGAGTCTTCTGGCATAAAGCTACCCAATGTGTATGGTACAATTGAATTGAAAAATGTGGACTTCCACTATCCAACACGTCCTGAAGTGACGGTCTTAAGCAATTTCAATCTTAAAGTGAGTGGAGGTCAAACAGTTGCAGTGGTAGGTGCATCAGGATCAGGCAAAAGCACAATAATTGCATTGATAGAACGATTTTATGACCCTGCTTCTGGGCAGATTTTTCTAGATGGGAAGGAGTTGAAATCCTTCAACTTGCGGTGGCTTCGAAATCACATGGGCTTGGTTCAACAGGAGCCTATTCTTTTCTCTACCACCATAAGAGAAAATATTATATATGCCAGACACAATGCAACTGAGGCTGAGATGAAAGAGGCTGCACGAATAGCAAATGCACATCACTTCATTAGTAGCTTACCGCATGGGTATGATACTCATGTTGGTATGAGGGGTTTGGATTTAACTCCTGGACAGAAACAAAGAATTGCCATTGCTCGGGTGGTGCTGAAGAATGCCCCAATCTTGTTATTAGACGAGGCAAGCTCAGCAATTGAATCTGAGTCTAGCCGAGTGGTACAGGAAGCTCTCGATACACTGATAATGGGGAATAAAACAACAATCCTTATTGCCCATCGGGTTGCTATGATGCGTCATGTGGATACGATAGTTGTTCTCAATGGGGGTCGTATTGTTGAGGAGGGCAGTCATGATTCTCTAGTGGAAAAAAATGGCCTTTATGTCCGCTTGATGCAGCCTCACTTCAATAAAAACTTAAGGCAACACAGACTAATTTGAGGATTTGTGATGATGCCTGTAGTATTATATCCAGATTTCTTCTATCCCGGGCTTTGTGTAACGTAATGCCACTGACACATTTTTCTGCGCTTGATTGATTGTTTATTAGATGCTCACTGTGTGGTTTTATCAAGGAGCTTTCCAGTGCAAGTGACACGTGTAAGTTAGTTTTTGGCATCACAGCTACAATCCCTAGTTTGGGGAGCTTGAGTTTAGGAAGTTCTAATTTTCATCCTAAAGTTGCCAATGCTTAGCTGCAAACAGTGCACACTGCTTGGTTGATACCTGTATACAAATTTCCTGTGTGTTTGTTTTCTTAATCTTTGTAATCCAGTGTTTGAAATGGAGGTATAGTATAGTTATTCATTTTCATGGTTGAGGGATCTTAGATGTAGGTTATTATTTTTTGGGGAGGAGATTCAAATGAGAAGCAATTGTAGATGTACAAGTGTACATAATCAAGCCATATCAGGTGAATTCATGGGGCAATTTGACAATGTTCCCCTTTCAATTGTGCTATACAGTAGTTGCTTTGAATGAGATTGAGATGATATCCACATATCTACAGTTGTCTCAATTTTAACCAATTGATCATCATAGTTGAGGTGGTGGCACCTTATTTGGTGTCATTCTTTTGAAGATCAGGTGGTGGAATGACATTCTGCCATGTTGTATTTGTTGTCTTTTTTCATTCTTGGAATTCATTATATTACATATCTTGTATCTATGTATTGATTTGGGCCATATTTGGTGAACATGTGCCTTCTTGCTTAAAAGAACTGTCCTTTAAGTTTGTTAGAAAGAGTTTCGTTGTGTTAGTCTATATATTTTATCTGTTTAAGGATCTCCTTAATGTGCCACACTTAATCAAGCCTGTTTACGTTTATCATGTGGATGGAACTTCGATGATTGTTTGGGCTAAATGCAAATAAATCTGTATTAGTTAGTCTTCCCAGTTCATTTAAGACATGCTGTTACAGCAGTCTTTGAGCAGATTATAAGAAAGGCTGTGAACTCTTTAATATTGGTCATCTTGGATATACTCCTAAATTTGTTGCCTCAGAAAGAAGTTAAAATACTGCAATATTTCATTTCCCCATTATTTAGGTCTGTGCATTGCTATTCACATCATACATCTGATTTGTTTCTCCCATGTTTAATGGTTTTTAATAGAAGATATGAAGGAAGTTGCTCTATTGTAGGGGCTGAGCAGACTGAGCTTTTATGTAGTTACAAATGCAGGTGACTGTCTTCTTGTCATTTCAATCTCAAAGATGAAGATGCGAGTTATATAGATTTATGGGATGTTATTTTTGTTTATGTTATACAATCTGAACTGATATCTGTGGGATGCATATTTGTTTCTAACATCTAGTATAGTCCAAATAAATATACTGAAACTTCAGAAAGAAGAAATGCTTGCATGAGGAGATGATACAAAGCTGTTCAACAATTCGTCAGAAAACTAAAAGCCTTGGGTAGAGCTGTTAATTATATTGATGGTAAACGTGGTAATTTTTATAACTATCTGAAGGTGCTTCTGACCAGCAAGTTTATGTTTCATGAATGATAAATATATGTCACGTCCAAAATCTTCTACTGTAATTAAAAAATATGTTTCATCAAAGTGTGCAACTTATATTTTTGAATTTCTCATTGCTTCTATAGAGTTAAATTATTTTTGAAGTGAAAAACACAAAAATATATTTTATGTAAAAACTAGAAACTCACGACTATGATCTGTTTTCATGGTATGTTATATGTGAACGAGAAAGATTCATGATTATCTTCACTTTCATGAATCCTTTTTTTCCTAGTTGTTTTCCTCCATGAGAAGAAATTTTAAGATCTCATTATTTTTGGTTCACTCATAACACAGATTATTTCTGAACACAACAATGAGAAAAAAAGGGAGGGTAGAGATAACAAGGTTGGTATGCTATGCATTCTAGTAATCAATAAGCACAATAAATAATGCAATGTATAATGAAGTGTAAATCTTGAAAGATGAGTAAAATGATGGCAAGTGAATATACACGTATGTGTGGGTACATGTATGTAATGGATGTATCTATATTTTGATCTTTAAGTTAAAATTTAATTACAGAGGGCCCTTTGAGTTTTAATTTAATTGTAAAGGAGGAACCTTTGAGACTCCAAGCTATTTGACCCAAGTGTGTACAAGTAAATGTTCATTATGGCCGCTTTGAATCATTCTTAAAACATTGTTCTCATTTCAAACTCACAAGTAATTTTACATACATGCCATTGAGTGCACCAGTCACATATATAATTTTGACAGCATCATCAACATAATGAGACCTGGTATTTCTTCACAAGAACATAAAGGATTAATAATGATCATCGTAATACCAGATAGATAGCAGCAAAAGTTAGCCTCGTAACTTCTTGGTCCATCACATCAATTTGTGTATCCTCTTGTTACAGTCATATTTTAAGTCGATCTTGTTAGTTGGCATCATTGGTCTACAGACTAATTCTTATGATTATAAATCCACACCAAGTTTTGGTGCTTGGTGAGGCACTTAACAATTGTGTTTTGATTTATTGTAACCTAACGAGAGGATAAGAGTTTGTATCGTAGAGAACTCTATTACTGGATTTAATCATTGATCAACTCTCATGTAAATTGTAAATCCGTACTTGGGATATTAGAATAAGGTTATGTAATAGCTTATAGAAGCTTATTAGTTCAAATGATCACTTTAGCATGCTTAAGTAATTGTGGCTTTGTCAGCCATATTTAATTAGGTTTTTAGTAGTTGTGGAATTATTAATTGTATATATTTTAGACATTTTGGATCCTTGTCAGTAAGGGGCTGAGCAATGATTATTAAGATATTTTAGACCTTAGACATCTTTATTAATTGACAAAACTTTAACTGCAAGTTCAAATCAATTTAGTTTTTTATTAATTTTTGTTGTATTGTGTTAAGATTGACCTGTTTTTATTAGTCATTACTTCAATGATCGTTCCTTCATAAATTAAAAAAAGATTTTTCTCCATCATTTGTGAAATGGATAATTTTTTAATATAATTGTAGAGACGAAAAGTGTCTACTTTGTAACTTTTCTCTTTTAGCACACACTTCTAGTGCTCTAATTTGCTAAGCATGACTATGTTTGCATTTGATCATTTGATGCACCAACAATAGTTTACTCAAATCTCTTTCTTAATCGACAAAAATTTTAGTGCAGTTCAAATCAATTTAGTTTTTATTATTTTTGTTGAATTGTGTGGAGATTGACTTATTTTTTGTAAGTAGCCATTGCTTTATTGATCCCTCCCTCATAAATTTTATTATTAAAAAAGTTCATTTCCCTTGACCATTTGTAAAATTGACAAAACTTCTACATATTTGTAGAGATGAAGAGTACATACTTCGCACTTTTCACACTTTTATCTCTTATTTGTCACATCCCAGGTTGAGACAGCATGCACGATTGGAAATTGCATAGAAATAATAATTTTGTGGATAAAGCAAACATCTTGTATATAGGCGAATGTCATATTAAAGGCACAAACATATATCATTTATGAAGGATGGGTCTGTAGAAAATGAAGGAGGTATTAGAGTTCGGGCTATGAATGAGAAGCTTGTTTGTTTGCACCATGCCAAATAGCTTCTGGATTGGAAGTTAGATGATTTTATTTAAGCTTGGATGTAGAATTTGCCTTTTGGCATGCAGACCCAGATGGAGATGCTGAAGGATGAAGCATTGGTGGAGAGATTTGGTGTCGAGACGGGGGTTCATCCATTTAGTGTTTCATCTCTGCCCACAACTCTTGCAGAATGATTTGCTGCTCTTTCTAGAGAAAGGCCAAGGTGGGAATGGCAAGATTTAGAGCCCTACATCTGAGATTTGTGGGTGCCCGGTTTACTTATAAAGTATAAAAATACTCAACCAATTGCAAATGTGACTCCTATATTCAGCGCCAAGTAAGTTGTTTACATTTGCCTAATGGTACGCCTCACAGTCACTCTCTACATTTATTAGGCAAATGTAATTACATTCGTAGCTAGCAATCAATATTTATTTTGAAGGCATTGAATTTCATAGTTGTGATTGGTGATTAAAGTGAATAAGCAAGATGATGCCCTCTTTTTGAAAGTTGGGTTTGTAGATTGACTTTAATGATAACCATTCAAATGTATATTCTAGTAGCAAATGTTAGTATTAATTTTAGAGACTGGGATAAATCATTATAATGGAAATATTTAAGCTTATAACATTATGAGCCATGCAAGGTTTAAAACTAGATAGTTGTTTTGGAACAGCTAGCAATCAATATTTATTATGAAGGCATTGAACTTCATAGATAAGCAAGATGATGCCCTCTTTTTGAAAGTTGGGTTTGTAGATTGACTTTAATGATAACCATTCAAATGTATATCGTAGTAGCAAATGTTAGTATTAATTTTAGAGACTGGGTAAATCATTATAATGGAAATATTTAAGCCTAAAACATTATGAGCCATGCAAGGTTTAAAACTAGATAGTTGTTTTGGGACAGCTAGTGATCAATATTTATTTTGAAGGCATTGAACTTCATAGTTGTGATTGGTGATTAAAGTGAATAAGCAAGATGATGCCCTCTTTTTGAAAGTTGTGCTTGTAGATTGACTTTAATGATAACCATTCAAATGTATATCGTAGTAGCAAATGTTAGTATTAATTTTAGAGACTGGGATAAATCATAACCATTCAAATGTATATCATAGTAGCAAATGTTAGTATTAATTTTAGAGACCGGGATAAATCATTATAATGGAAATATTTAAGCCTAAAACATTATGAGCCATGTAAGGTTTAAAACTAGATAGTTGTTGTGGGACAGTTGGATATTATGATTTCCCTCCTTTATAATAAATTACATTGAAATTAATACATTGAGCTAAGTTATACGATTATGTACCTCTATGCTAGTGAAATTCCTAAGGTCACTATAGCATAGAACAATAATTGAACAGGTATTGGTTGAGGTGGGGTAGTATTCTTTTCAATTTGAATGGGCTACCATCTCTCCTTTATGGTTGGGCTAAGTAGAACCACTGTCTGACATTATTAATATAGCATGCTGATTTATTCTCTTTGAAACATACTACGAAGTTCATGTATACTATGATTGGCGCTGATATTATAAAATAGATTAAATAAGCCCCAAAATTTATGGCTATAATTAGTAAGGTTGTTGGGCATTATAGGGTAATGAGCTAATACCATCTTGCATGGTATGGTGATACAAATATTACCAACATACATTGTTCGATGATATTAACATAATAGTAATTTACTCTGTTGATCAATTAATAGATGCCTTATCTAACCTTGATTGGGTGTCGTATAGTATATACTTGGAAATATCTTGTGTAGATACACATGTTTATGGTATTGTTGATTATGACTTGTATTACTCATCTCATCCATCCTTTTATAAGGATTATTCCTCATAAGCGAAGGTACTGGATAACTGAACCTATTAGGCGGTCCATGTTTAAGATGGAGGTGGTTATGTTTCATAGCTATATTTCATTAGTTTATGGATTTAACTTATTATATGAATAATTTGTCAATTAGTTGGAGGTATAGACTTGCAGTAATAAGATTACTAGTGCATAGCATAATATTCACAGGGTCATTGATACCTTCACTTTGAAAGGGTTGTGAATGCACAGTGCTAAGGTGTAAACGACGCCTTTAAGTGCACCAAAGATATGCCTAATGGGAGCAATTAAGTATCAAAACATGTAACATTGTGCCTAAAGGGTGTTGTTTAGTTTTGTTAATCTAGAAGGATAAAACCTTACAAGGCTTGCATCTAGTTATAACTTTTAGAGGTGGCAATCATGATTAGAATAAAGCAACTCCTTGTTTATGTTTTCATTATGATCTAATGTAATATAGACGAATGCTTCCCTATAGTTGAGCAATGCCCTATAGTATATATGATGTATTCATCTTGATGAAGATAGTTCTAAGGACTACAATAATAGTCCATTATCATGTTTACTTACAATAGTTACAGGGCAAATGACATGATACAAAGTCTAGTTTCATAAGTCAAAGCATAAACTTAAGATCAGTAAATGAGTTCTCAAACATGAGTCCCAGGTGTTTGGCAATTATATATATTAAGGCACCATGTATGATATGCTTGGGCATCCCGACATGACGTGTTCCAATTACAAAGGATGTCATGCTAGATTATGAGTATAATACTTGATATAATTGAATCATATATGGTAGGACATCATTTGGGGTTGTATCAAGGCTTTGCATAACTATTGCATTGTGAAGATATTTTGATTGGTATTATCTTGTGTTTGGATATGAATGGACTTATTTTATGTTAATTATGTTATGCTTATATTGTGTACAAATTTGGTTATGCGAAAATTGGTATAACATTCGGATGACAATGAGACCTTGAGGGTAGTAACCCATGTGTATAACCCTTGAGAGATTAAGTGAGGAGAACTACATGTGAGTTCAATCACATTTGGAAGCGAGTGTGAAGGCAGTTCTTGAGTGAAGGATGCCCCTAGCCCAAATCCATAGGGGAGGTGTTTAGGAAGTTTGCTCCAAGCTATGGGTTATTCCTAAACTCGATCAACCTTCTCTCTTTAGTATGTTTTAACTTGATGTTGAAACTACATCAGTTGGCTATGAACTCACATTAAAATTAATATGTCCTAACTATATAGACTTGAGCCAATAAAAGACACTTCATTATCATCAAGCTTATCTACTTTGAGGTTTGTGGAGTTTGCCTTCCACAAGCTGCTCCAATCTTGGAGTAACTTCTAGCTTCACTATCATCATGGCCCGTCTTTAATGTGAATGTATAAGAGTGTCTTTAGACTTATCTCACTATAACTATTAGAGACGCGTGTGTTGAACACTACAAAATTATCTCTGGGATCAATAATAAGTATAGGAAGGTGTATGTTAGCCTGAAGACCCTAGAGAGGTCTATTCTTCTAAGAAATAAGGGCATGGTAAATTGGGCCATGACAAACTTATGAATGTGTTATGGCAACCTGCGAGCCTTGCATTTAATGACGATTTTAAACTAAGCCATAATGATTTGATGGTGTGAACAACTCTTAATATGTGTGGATGATCTACCTGCTATAAATAAGAGCCTTATTATGATGGAATTTCTTATGATTGTCTCGCCAAATGCGAGCAACTAACAATAAGCATTATCATTTATATGGTATGTTGGTTTACCTTTATATCTGTTTGGTGGGTAATTGTATGTTAAGCTTTATGATTGGTAATATGTAAATGTTATGTACTCAGAAGTAGAATGTTATATAATATTACTACCGGTGGTTTGAATCTATTTTATAAATACTATGTTTTCAAGTAGCTATGGAATGAGGTGAATGGCCTTTGAGATTACTCTTATGAGTTGTTTTGTTATGTATATGTGACCTAAATCCTATGGGTGCAATGTGTTACTTGCATGTTGGTGGTTTTAACTCCAAGACCTATACGACCACGTGTATAGGTTTATGGAACCCTATGTGGTAATTGTAACCCAATTAATTAGTCTAAGGTGTAAAGCCTTATGACAATATGTTTTAGATAAATGTTCTTATACCTTTTAAATGCCAGAACTGAGATCGATACAGGAGCCAACTTCTTGGCATCACATGACAGTTGGAGTAAGGGCTCTACGAGGGAATAGGTAGGAGGAATGCAATACCTCTTAGAACATAACTTGTTTTTCTCCTTTTGTGGTGATCACCGACATTATAAATCTCATGACCCGCTTATAGATAAGCTTATTGTTGCTCTTGCTTAATAGGAGTCAGGGAACATGCTCTGCCTAATGAAGTATTTGGTTGTATCATAGTGCTAGTAGGATTTCACTAGTAGCATGTAGGTGATAGATGCTAGGAGCTACCTGGTTTCATAGGGATTAGCAGGCTTTCACCAATAACATGTAGATGATAGATGCCAAGAGCTATCCGTGTTCATAGGGTTTAGATAACCTTTCACCAGTGGCATGTAGGCGACAGATGCCAGTACTAGTTTGACTTTCACGAGTGGTATGTAGGTGAAGGATGCCATTATGTACCCATCTCATGAATTCAGTATTAGAATTGGGGTATCAAAATGATTGTGTGTGATTACCATGTCATTTCTACCTGAGGTAAGATTCTCAAGTTTCCAGTTGTTAAATTTGTCTAGGTGAAAAATAGCAAGCACTAGTCTTAGTTGAGGTAAAATCATAAGATAATGTGATTGTGTTTATCTAGTTATAAGATGACTCATATGCTTAGTGAGCTATGAAAATATTATTAATGGATTCATGTGTTGTATGTTGTTACACTTACACCTTAGCTAATGAGGATTGCAAATAGTATGGGATGCTTGCTTGTCATCACAGTTGGTAGAGAACCAAGAAAAAGGATAGGACCCATGTGTAGCACAAGATGCACTGACATTCCTTTTTCCAGTTGGGTTTTATTTGAGGGCTTATATGTTAGTGAACCAGGTAAAAGGGGAAGATGCTCGTAAAAATGTGGCAACCATTCCCTTTTTACTGGCTAGTCACTATGTGTACATATGATGTGCATATGAGATAATCACATTGTGTAGGTGTGGTGTAGGCGTGAGTTATTGTCATTGTGTATATGTGATGCATGTGTACACTAATTACATTATGTTTGTATGTTGCATGTATGGGTTGGTCACATTGTGTATATGTGATGTATGTTTGAGTAAATCACTATGTGTGAACATGTGATGTCTATATGAGCTAGTCACTATGTGGTTTTGTGTATGTTCATACTTTTATGTTGGCATTAAATCAACGTTTGACTGGACTACATTTACGATCACACTATTGTGTATAAACTAGGCTGTGATTTTCAAAGTGAGATTAGATATCTTATATCAAAGGAGAGGGTGAAGTCTCTTTGTTGTTGGTGTACGAACTACGGAGCCTCTGATTCCCAAGAAGGGATATGTAGGCAGGGCCATTGCGAATGAACCATCAAGGTTTAGGTCTAGGTCTTGGGATGACCCTAACATTGGGAACTTACCATATTTAGTGCAGGTATGTAAAAGCCCTCAAACCATCACAAAAGTAAAATGAAGTAAATAATCCACTTCATACAACATCATAAGAAATGAAAGTAAAATGATGTAATTAATCTACAAAAGATAAAAAGGTGTAATTAATCTGCTTAATTACAATACAAAAGATGAAAAGGTAAGTCTCATAAATAAGATTCAATAAAGTCAATAAATATTCACAATAAGAATCCATAAGAATCATTAAATATTGCAAAAGATAATCTCATCAATATAAATAAAAAAAGTCATTAAATCTTACAATTCACGGGCTCATCCTAGGTAAAAGCATTATAAAATCATACACAAAGTCCTTTGACAATCATGCCATAATACATACAATTAGAAGTTTACAATAATCATGTCCAACAAGAATAAATAAATCAATACGCTCATCAGTCACACGAACCAAGTGGTCCTCCACCTATGAGCCGAGAAACGGAAACATGGCCCAGGTGCCTTTCCATCCAACCATGAAGCAATTACACTTCCCCAGATCCCTTCATGAAACGAAGGAAACCCAGCTCTGCACGAAATGTCTAGCTACCTAGAAACAACTGGCATGAGGTAACACCCGATGTAATCCTGATGTCTGAATGTGCAATTCTAAATAATGAAATGCAGATTGTCTCACAATAGGATGTGGTAGAGATATATATAAATAAGTTTGCTAGACAAAATAAACATCTTTTTCAATGTCAACTCGTTTAGATCTAAACCTTTAAACATAGTAATCTGGTTCAATTCCCGAAAAGAGGAAAAGCCATCTTTGATAATCCACATTCGGCATCCTAGCCCAGAGAGTAACCCAATAATATTCCTAGATAAAAATCTACCTTCTTTCCCCAAGAAGTAAATAAGCAAGTAAATAAATAAAATCAATGAATAAAGATCCAAAATCACCTATGACCATTTCTAAATCCCTTTCCCATGCATCAATCATGAAACACATCTTTCAAGCAATAATCCATCATTTGATTTACACAAAATGTATCTTATTAAACTACAAAAATTAATTTAATTACCAAGTCTATATTTCATTCACTCTAAAATATTCACAATGTAATAAGTATTCTAAGTCATTATTTAATTTAACTTCCATAATATATTAAGTCTCCCAAATCGTTCAAAACAAGTATACCAATTTTCTTCAAGAAGTTTTAATAAGTCAATGATATTTATATCTCAGAATTTACTCCATCATACTAACATATAAGAAAGATAATTTAAACATATAATCTATTCATTCAAATATTCATAAAATAACAAGTTTTTTAAATAATTTAACAGTCTTACTATCATATTTGTAACAAGAACTATCTCAGTCTATTCTAATAAGTTTTATAAATCATTCAAACCTTATTGTCATATCTGTGATAGGAAGTCCATAATCAAGGGAATAGTCTTCCTGTCGTAGTTGCGACAGGAATTGCAGCAAAAAATAAAAAATAAGAACATGGTTTATAATCTTTTACTGTCATTCGATGATAATGTTTAAAATAACGTTTTGAACAACAATCAATAATGGAAAGGTAAGCTACAAGAATCTAATACTTTATCTAGATTTAAGAGTTCATCTCCACTTTATTTGTTTAATAAGAAAAGGTTGATTTGTTTAGCAAGAAATTAATTCCTAGCAACAAGCAAGGTTGTGATAATTATAAGATCTGTGTCTGTCAGAGGGTAAGTTTAACAATCTACAGCAACTTGGTTAACTATGGTTCCAATGGATACATGCAAATCAAGAAATAAGTCATTTTTACTTAGCATATACCAAGAATATTAGGAAAGCAAGGATAAGAACAATAGATCACTAACAATATCAGCGCCGTAGTGAAAAGATTGGCAGCAGGAAGGAAATAAGGATAGATTGATCTGATTTTTAAAGAGCTAACAATGCTTCTCTCAGCAAGTCGACACCAGCAAATAGAGGTAAGGATCTGACGCCAGGAACAAATTAAGGTAGGCATTTAGAAGGTTGAATTTGGTCGTTTCAAATCAAGAGGTCAATCGCTTTTAACAACATGCCAAAAACAGGTAAAATATAGGCCGATTTAACTATGCTAAACCAACCATAACAATCATTTAAAAGATTACATATATAAATAGGAAAATACTCAGATAGTTTCACTTGTTCAAGGGGCCGATCCTCTCTCCCATGACGTTACCTTTTTGCTGTCCCCGTCACTGCAAAAATAGTAAGAGATTCGTCCTCCTCTCTGCTGTCAAAACGTGCTTCCTCTGCTAAAGATCGTCGATGTTCATAAATGAAATCATGTCCTTTTATTTTATAAAAATGCCTTCTAAAATGCGAATCTCTTTAAAATATTTCTAGCTTTTGTTCTACTCTTCCCCATCTTTCCAGAACATTTTATAGTTTCAAATTTCGTTTGATATGACAAAGTTATTGCCGTTTTTCGATCGCTGTTCTTGACTGAGCTTTGAAAACACTTTTCTTCTTTTTTATTAAAAATCTCTTCTTAATTTTTGCGTCTCTTATTTTTAGTTTTCTTGTTTTTTGATAACTAAAGATTACCTCTAATTTTGCATGAGATTGCAATAAATAAAATACTAAAGACTCTTAATTTTTCTATTAAAATTAGAATAAACAATTTAATTAGCCTACTATCGCATGCATGACAATAAGTTATTTTTAATTCTCTTTATTTAAGATTCTAAATATAATAATACTATTATCAAATATAATTTAACTATTTTTAATAAAACACAATTACTTTAACTCAATCAAGAAGTATTTAAAAATAATAAAATAATATATATATTTATATATTTCTTGCAATTTAAATATAATTTAGATATTGTCTTCCAAACATCCATACTCATATAAATAGGAAAGTTAATTATTTAGTATTAATTAATATAAAATACAACCACATATATATTCACCAATTGAATTAAAATACACCATTTAATATAATCGAAAGAACTTTTAATATCTACAATTAAATCATGCATTCAAAAAAGATTTTCCTAACAATTAAAAACACCATATTTTCTAACCATCTAAATATCTATCACATTTATTATTCACACAATTAATGCATAATAAACCATTCAAAATGCAATATGAGACTACGTGAGTGTGTGATTGCATCAGAGTTAACCATCCTGAACAGTGCTTGCCACGTGGCTAGAACATCTCTACCTCAATCATGTTCTCATCTTTGACGAGTACTTGCATTCATTTGCACTCAATTCGACGTCAATAGGTTAGTTCCCAAAAATATAGCTGAAGCAAAACATCATAATCGTATCGATAATATCTAATATTTAAATCAACTTTTTAATTTATGTAAATATAACATCATGATAATTACCTTCACACATGTGAAACTTACTCGAAGTAAAACAATCATGGTAAATGCTCACTAATCTAGAATAATAATATAATCCATAAAAACTAGATGTGACAAAGTAGGCTTATGGGTTAGTGAACCATGTAAAAGGGGAAGATGCTTGTAATAAGATGGCAACCATTCCCTTTTTACTAGCTAGTCACTATGTTTACATATGATTGAAAGGAAGCAAGGTACACGGAACACACTTCCTACACCAACCTAATGAGGGGAATAGTATGCAAATTCTTTTTAATCCTTACAATTGTAGCAATGTTAAACACATAACATTAATATTACAACAACACAACACATAAAGAGAGATTGACACAAGATATATTGTGGGGAAAACTTTTTTAGGTAAAAACCCTACATTCTAAAAACTTGCACAATGTATTATCAAAACAATGGTGTGTTTACAATACACTTGCAATGCAAGTTGTTCTAAGAGTCTTCAAATATCATTTCTGGAGTAATTCTGGCAGCATAACAGTACCTGTACAAACACTATGCAACTACAACTCCAAAACAATGCATTATATAGAGTTACAAGGCATAAACAAGAAGCTTCTAGAGATGGGCGTCCATCTTGACCACATGGCCATTTTTTTGCATCAAAGGACACTTGTCCAAGCTGCAAATACTTCTCTTACATCTGTCATACATGGCATGTTTGACTTCCCAAAGTTGGAGCGCTCCAGGCTAAAAATAGCTATGACAGATGCTCTTACGCATCTTACAGCTGTCATAAAATCTGCCCAACATAACAACCTTAAATGTTGTAAGAGAATCCGTCATACAAGGCTAAACATAGAATATTCCTCTTACAACATGTCATAGCTCAACTTGGGCACCCAAAGATGCCTTCTCTACATGCAAAGATACTTTACGACACTTGTCTTCACTTGTCTCAAGAATCTCTATACTTGGCTCTTACATGTCAGATTCTGTCATACATAATAACACCTCTGTCATAGCACAAGATGCCGACACATGGCATATTAGTGCCACCTCAAATGGGACATGTATATCCACATAAGATGAGTTGACCGTCCTAGTCACCTTCCCAGTTGAGTGACAACTCACCATGCCACTTCACACTAAATGACAAAACATGATGTGCAACATAAATTATATCATAGGCAAATAAATAAATAAATAATTAAATGATCAATGCTAGGAAATTGCAAAGGTTGAGACACCTTAATTCCCAACATTCTCCCACTTGTCGAACACCTTGCAAGAGCCAATAGAAAGACAAGATTTAATTGCTAGGGGCTAAGAGGCACATAGACTCCGAACACCATATGAACTTTTCTATACCCACAGGTTTAGTCAATGCGTCTACAACATTCTTCAAAGTGTCTACCTTCTCCAATATCACCTTCCCATCTTCTACCATATCACGAACAAAATGATACTGAACATCAATGTGCTTTGTTCTGGCATGGAAAGTAGGATTCTTTGCTAAGCAAATCACACTCTAACTATCACAATAGATAGTAATCTATCCTGCATCAAAACCAATATCTAAACACAACCTCTTAAGCCAAATGGCTTCCTTACAAGCATGAGTTGCTGCCATGTACTCTGTTTCTATCGTGGACAAAACAACCACAGGTTGTTGCTTACTTATCCAACTAATAGCACCACCAAACATGGTAAACACATAAGCACTGGTGGATCTCCTGTTGTTAATGTCACCCGCCCAATCAAAATCTACAAATCCATGAATACTCACAGAATGCTGAGGTCCTGTAGGATAACCATGATAACACAAGGAATACTTGGAAGTACCCCTCAAATATTTGAACACTCTCTTAACTACATCCCAATGTACTCATCTATGATTAGCCATAAACTGACTAAGGACTCCCACTACTTGGGCAATGTCTGGTCTTGTACAGACCATAGCATACATCAAACTGCCAACTGCACTAGCATAAAGTACTATGCTTATATCCTCCATCTCAAAAGGAGACTTTAGACAATCATTAACATATAACTTTGTCCCCAATGAAACAGGAACACACAATGGTCTGCAATCTGCCATGCTGAACCTATCCAACACAGTCTTCACATACTTACTCTGGCTTAACCAAAGTTTTTTGTTTTCTCTGTCTCTTCTGATCTCCATCCACAGAATGTACCTGGCTGCCCCTAAGTTTTTCATTTCAAACTATGCTGACAACTAAGACTTTAAATCAGAAATCATATTCTTACCATTCCCAATCAGCAACATATCATCAACATACAGTGCAATAATGAGAATATGATCATTGTCAAACTTGTAATACACACAATGATCTGATTTCGATCTCAGAAATCCAATGGACAACACAAGGCATCAAACTTCAAGTACCACATCCTAGGAGATTGTTGCAAACCATACAAAGACTTCTTTAACTTACAAACCAAATTTTCTTTACCTTTCACCACGTAGTGCTCAGGCTGTGACATATAAATTTCTTCCTTCAAGTCACCATGAAGGAAAGTTGTCTTCACATCGATTTGTTACACTTCTAAGTCTTAAACTTCTGCAAGAGATAACAGGAACCGAATAGATGCCAGCTTTGCAATGGGAGAAAAAAAATTCACCATAATCAATTCCCTCCACTTGTGAATACCCCTTCGCAACCAATCTGGCCTTAACCTTCTCAACACTGCCATCTGCTGCAAATTTCTTCCTGAACTCTCATTTGCATCCAATGGGTTTCCATCCATCAGGCAAAGACACCAAGTCCCAAGTTTTATTCTTTTCTAAAGAAGCCATCTCATCTTCCATGGCCTCCTTCCAAGAACCTGCATCTTTCATTTCCATAGCCTTTGTCACAGTTCTAGGCTCATCAGTGTTAGTAATCAAGGCATAAGCGCAACTAGAATCTAGCAATGTAAAACCAAACCTTTCAGGTTGCTTCTTGATTCGTGTGGACCTCCTCAAAGGCTAAGGTGGAGGTTCTACTTCTTCTAAACTTTCAGAGCTGCTAGAGCTCTCCTCATCATCATGTTCAATAGAATCTTTCGGTTTAGTCTTCTCAGGGGTAGAAAGAAACTGAACCACATCCTCTTTCTTTTCTTTCTCTTTTGGCTGTAGAACAATAGGAGAAGGTGTTGACAGGCTGTCGTGAGGGCTTAACACTTTAGTTAAAAAATATCAGTTTGTCGATCAGGGTAGTGTCTGAGGCTGTATGCAATAGGGAGTAATGTTTGGATATCTCATCTAGAAACAATTTCCTAATTCTTTAAAAAGACTTAAACAACATATCAAACTAGAAAACATTTGAACTCTACACTAGAAAGCATTTGAACTCTACACTAAAAAGCGTTTGAACTCTTCAATCTAAGAAAATGAATAAACTCTATACTAGAAATTCACACTTGCAATCCTTACTATGAACTTGAACAACAACTAATCCTATAATTGCACACAACTAACAGTAAATAGTAATTTGAACTAAAGTAGATGCTCTAGAAATATTTAAATAAACAGAGCTCTAAGAATTAATCGTCTTAAACATCACACCCTGCAGGCTCACACCATAATGCTTAAACATAAAATAGCACTATCTGAAACATAACATTCACAAAAACAAAAATACTTATCTAGTCTACAATCCTGCAAGTGGCCAGCTCATGGGAGAAATTCATCTTTTAACTCAAATCACATTCAATTGTTTCCACATCAACTTAGTAACTCCATTCATATATTCATAACTCAAAAGGAGATACTTAGAATAACATTATTTGCATTCATGAAAATATTACAGAACATAACTCTATATCATTTGCCAAAAAGAAAATATTGATATTCATCTTCCCACAGTATGATATATATCCATGTTTTGAGAAACTAACTAAAACTAAACTATTATGAACTCCTATATTTCAGATGGCAGTAAAATGCCATTTGAAAAAGTCTTATAAAAGAAAAATAGAATTTTTAACTACTAATGTCTTTAAAACATATAAAAGGCTTTGAGTGGAGCCATAATGTCTCAGATAACCAACAGGAATAAACAGAACTGAAAAGAGTCTTTAATCAATGCACGCCTAAAATTTCTGGCATCCTCAACTTCCGACGCACTTGACCTCAGCATCATGAAGTCCACTCCTCTCGTAGGCCATGCATTAATCCTGCATAATTACTCAACTTTACATACCATTATATCAACATTTAAGAGCTAATTTCAATCAATTTAGGAAATAAAGATTTGTACAACATTTCATTAAAAATGGATAAATATTACTTATAAAAATAAACAAATTGGCAAGACTAGGGTGATTGGGCAATGCAAAAAGGGTTATTTTTTCACCAAAGGAATGAGGTTGTTTATACCTCATCATCCTCCCCTTCCTAACCTTGAGTAGGTCCTCCTGCTCTTTGATGAATCCTCTGCCTTTTTGCATCTCTTTTCCTGTTTAACTCATCAAACTTTGAATTGAAGTCATACATTTCCTTTACCTCCTCATCAATATGGTTAGGGTATTTCAGAAAGCCTTTGTTCAGTTTGATTCTCATTTGTCAGGTATATAAGTCTCTAGGATCCTGTTCTGTAATGACTAAGACTGCAAGGGGTGGCTGTAAAAGTAGTGGAGGCGTGTAACTCATCCCTATCCACTTAGTTTTGAGCTGCTATAGAATCTCTGTCAATACCTCAACTCTTTTATAAGACCATCTAAGGTTGGTAGGGGAAATCATTTCTCTCCTCTTCAAATACATTGGTAGAGGGGTATATCTTTCTTCGCAGACATTCCAAGCTCTATCAATTAATGGTGGTCCATTAACTTTGAAGTCTTCAAAATAGACCCTAATACTTTCATTGTATTTCTCCCTCATATGTGTATATCTCTTAACCCTTCGAAACTAAGCTTTAAAAGCAAAAGGCTTCTGATTAGGGTACCTCATTTGTAATCCCACAGTCCTTTCTGCATGGAGATATTCCCTAGTTCTGTCCTGCCAATGAATCTGATTTTGCATGTTAGACATAAATACCTTTAGTTGAACTTCCCCCACAAACAAATTGATAAAGAAATCATTATGTTTTTCAAGAAACAGATTATGAATGAAAAATTCACATAATAAATTTTTATGAATAGGAGGTGCTTCTTTAAATGCTTCAAGGAACTGTTGATCATCTGGGCCATGTGGCAAGTTGCAAGAAATTCTTAAGAGCTTCCATCTCAATAGCTACTCATTAAAGAACATGGAATACAATCTGGATGGTTTCCTCCAGGCCAGTAATAGTTCTCCAATTTTACATGCATCTGTTTTAGCCTGATACAATCTATCATAAGATTCCTTTAAGAATACCATTTCCTTCTTAAGTCTAGCATTTTCAGCCCCAGATTGTCTTAGGAAATAACATTCCTCCATCCACTTGGTCAACATGGGAGGAATGTGGACTTGAAACCATTCCATCTTAGTTGGCTCAGTTTGAACCTCCCTTGACTCCATAGTTGGCATAATATTGACTTCGTGGAAATCCTGTTCCAATTCAACAGTTCTACTCACAGCTTTATTTAGTTCTAATTTTTGTTTTTCCTGCTCCTTTGCAAATGTTTTCAAGCACTGTTCTAAAGTGAAGGTTAAATTCTTAATTTGTTTATCCATTTTAGATAGACTGGCCAAACACTACTTATCTTTTTCTTCAATTTGTTGCAATTGGGACTACAATTCTCTAATGGTTTGATCCCTCTGTTCCAAAAGTTCTGTTTGTTTCTCTATCTCCTGTTGTTGTCTGTTTAAATATTCCTCATTCTATTGTAGTTTATTTTTTAACTGCATAATTTCTACTTTTAATTCCTCTGTTTCATGTGTCATATACTCATTTTTGTTATCCTCTGCATCTATAGAAAGGGGGGGAATAAAAAATTTCTGCTTCATTGCTGGACACATGTCCTTCATTAATTGCTTCTAATGGACCTTGTTCTATGTCACTAACATTATTTAAAGGAGACAATTGTCTCACCTTAGGTACTGTATCAATTCCATGAATGTCTACTAGCTGCTGTGAGGAAGGAATTATTTCTACAACCTCATATTCGTGACGCTCTTCTTCTTCAACTAGGACATAATTGGGCATTTGTTCACTTGTTCCCTCTTGTCCTTTCTCTCCTATTTCTTTTTGTTCTTCCTTAGATGGGTCAATTCCTTGTTCAGATTCAGGGGATTTACTACTTTCCAGGGTTTGAGTTACATTCACACATGGATGAGATACATTCTCATCTGGTTGGGCTACTTTTTCACAAGGCTACCTTTCTTGTCTCTTTTTCTTGGGAATAGGGGGCAATTCACAGGCTGCGGCACAGCTGGATTTACTGGCCAACTGTTTGCTCCTTCTTGGAGGAGGAGATTTTTGCAGTTTTATTTTGGGCCTCTTCTGCTTTTTACGGGGACTAATATATTCCTCCTTTGAATCTACTAAATCCACATTTTCTCATTTTTCTGGGGTCTCAGGTACATTATGTGGTTTAGGTCTTCCTTCAGGGTCTGAGAGGTTTATTGGATTTTTCGGCGCTTCGCCGCCAGGAGCTTGTCTGTCACCTTGAGGCACAGGGGAGAGTTCTCTCACATTTTGGGCTGCCACACTAGATGACTCACCTTCCTCAAATTGTCTTGAGGGTTCAGAGTTCTCAAATTTCTGCAGAAACTTCTGTCATTTTGCATCTAGTTTTCTTTTCTTATGGAAATGATATTTGCAAATTAAATGAACAAGACCATGAGGTTTCAAAGGCCCAGACCCTATCTTGAACTACTCTATCATACTAACAAGGGAATCATGGAGGAAGGTAGGAAGATTAACCCTTAATTCAGGGTTTTCCAAGCCATGGCACAGATGAATGACCAGCCGAAAGGGGGGACCAACTACAATGGCGCATTGCCCTTCACATGTGAAGTATTTAATAATCCATGCAACTACTATTCACCATGGTTCTATAATAGACATTATGTGGAATCCCTTATTTTTCCCCTGGGTGTTTATGACTAGCAATGGGTGAGGTTCCCCTTCTCATGCAAAAAGTTCTATCATTTTCTGATAGGAAATGTTTGTGGTTTCTGACAAATTAACACCATCATTCCCAATACCAGATAAATTAGAGATAATTCAGGGACTCACCTTGAATTTCTTCCCGCACACAATTGACTAACTGTCTGCAAAGTTCTCAGCAAATTCTTTGACCAGTTGCGCATGATGTTCCTCAAATTTCTTTATAAATTCCAGCCATCCTACCCTCTGAAATAGCTCTGAAATATTCCCTAATGCTAGCAATTTTTTTGGTGAAGTTGGTTCAGACTTGTGTTTGGCTCCTCCCATTCTTATTTCTTATTGGTAATGTTGCTAAGTGACTATTGAAATATCGTGGCACTCCAAAATGATAAAACTGCTCAAGCAACTGATAGGCAACTTAAAGAAAATGCAATTTTTAAGGCCACTTGTACTTTGGCAATATTGATAAGACAAGAGTTAATTCAGGGTACTTGGATTCTCATTAGTTAATTATGACATTGCATGGTATAGAGTGAGTGAGCCTCCACCTTCTCCAGTGAAGTAACAGTTCACACATTTTGCCAAATTTGGAAAAGAAAAGGGTTTGTGCCAATTCATCTATTTTTATTCACAATAAATTATCTATTTAAAATAAAAGATGTACGTACCTTCCATTCCATCATTGATTTGAAAGTTGCTTATTTCTACTGATGTAATAGCATCTTAGGTGGCAGTACCATTTGATTCAGACAAAATGAATTTATTATGACATAATAATGGGGTGGTTGAGCTTATTATGATGATAGGTTGCCATAATAATATTATTTATTATGATAGGGAATGACAAACTCATGATGGCTTAACATGGTGTATTACGGAGGTGACAATGGGTGTGTTTTAAGAATGCAGGAACATTTACATAAAAGGGAATTACAAAGTTGAATTGGTGGAGGAAGATGTCTGAGGAATAGACTTACAAGATATGAATAAAATTCTGGAGCATTGCTACAAGATGCAACCGGACTGAAGGAACAAAGTTCTGGAGCATCGCTAAAAGATGCAGATGGGATGAAGGAACAAAAGTTCTGGAGCATCGCTGAAAGATGCAGTCGGAATGCAGGAACAAAGTTCTGGAGCATCGCTGAAAGATGTAACTGAAATGCATGAACAAAAGCTCCAGAGCATCGTTGAAAGATGTAGCCGGAATGCAGGAACAAAGTTCTAGAGCATCATTGAAAGATGTAGCTGGAATGTAGGAACAAAGTTCTGGAGCATCGCTAAAAGATGCAGCCAGAATGCAGGAATAAAAGTTCTGGAGAATCGTTGAAAGATGCATCCGGAATGTAGGAACAAAGTTCCAAAGCATCGCTGAAAGATGTAGCTAAAATGTAGGAACAAAGTTTTGGAGCATTGCTGAAAGATGCAGCCGGAATGCAAGAACAAAAGTTTCAGAGCATCATTGAAAGATGCAGTCGGAATGCAGGAACAAAGTTCTGGAGCATCACTGAAAAATGCATTTGGAATGCAGGAACAAAGTTCTAGAGCATCACTAAAAGATGCAGCCGGAATGCAGAAACAAAGTTCTGGAATATCGCTAAAAGATGCAGCCAGAATGCAGGAACAAAGTTCCAGAGCATCGCTGAAAGATGCAGCCAGAATGCAAGAACAAAGTTTTGGAGCATCGCTGAAAGATGTAACTGAAATGCAGGAACAAAAGTTTCAGAGTATCGCTGAAAGATGCAGACGGAATGCAAGAACAAAGTTTCGGAGCATCATTGAAAGATGCAGCTAGAATGTAGGAACAAAGTTCTGGAGCATCGCTGAAAGATGAAGCCAGAATGCAGGAACAAAGTTCTGGAGCATCGCTGAAAGATGCATCCAGAATGCAGGAACAAAGTTCTGGAGCATCGCTGAAAGATGTAGCCAGAATGCAAGAACAAAGTTCCAGAGCATTGCTGAAAGATGCAGTCAGAATGTAGGAACAAAGTTCCAGAGCATCGCTAAAAGATGCAGCTGGAATACTGGAATATGACGAGGGCATGGATCTATTCGAACAACAAGTTCCAGAGCATCGCTGAAAGATGCACAGGAATTTGTACTCTTTAGAGATGAAGCCCTGCAAAACAATGATGAAATTTAGACAAGTACAAGGATGAAACATATGAATAAATGTTTCCTGAATGCATATATACACACTAATTTTTTTTTACTCGTTATATTGTCTCTGTGGAAGCAGAGTCAACACATTGAGTTTCTCCTTGCATTTCTACTAGTCGAGTAAACTCCTCTTTGTTGACAGGTTTATGGTAGATCCAAAGTCAATGTCCATTAACTAAGAGAGTTCGAGAATCACCATCAATGGGTTTGAACCGCACTGCTCCATTTGGGAATACTTTAGAAATCTCGTATGGACCCAGCCAATGAGTTCTTAGTTTGCCTTTCTGGTCTTTGTATCGAGAATCAAACAGCAACGCCCAATCTCCCTCATGGAATTCTCTTTCTTTGATGTGTTTACCATGCCAAGCCTTTCGTTGTTGTTGAACTAGCTCAATTTGATGGATAGCTTCTAAGTGAAGTTCATCTAATTCACTAAGCTGCAAGAATCTCTCTACCTAAGCCCGATCGAGGTTTAAATCTAACTCTATTGCTGTTCTCAGAGTTTGAAGTTTGAATTCAATGGACAGAAGGGGTTTCTTCCCAAAGACTAATTCATAAGGAGTAAGACCAGTGGTTGATTTCCAAGTTGTATTGTAGGCCCAAACAACTTCAAGCAATTTCCTAGCCCAGTCTCTTCTTCCTGATGAGGCTATTTTTGTCAGGATATTTTTGAGCTCCCTATTAGTGACTTCTACTTGACCATTTGCCTGTGGGTGATAGGGTGACGACCTTTTATGGATTACTTGGAAATGATTAGTAAAATCTAACAAAACCTTAGACATAAATTGGGGTCCTTGATCTGTGACAATTGTCCTAGGGGCTCCAAATCTAAGAAAAATCTTGTTATACAGAAAATCTGCAACTTGTTCTTCTCTAGCAACTTTTAATGCTTGAACTTTTGCCCATTTGGTCAGGTAGTCCGTACAGACCAAAATATATTCTTTTCCTTGCAAAGGGGGATCTATAGGACTGATGAAATCTAAACCCCACTTTTCAAATGGTTCAAAAACTACCTGTGGCTGCAGAGGCATTTCGTTGGATGTCGTAGGTCTTCCCAATCGCTGGCATTCATCATAGTGGCAAACATAATTCTTAACATCCTTGTACATAGAGGGCCAATAATATCCCGTACCTAAGATTTTATGGGAAGTCCTTTTGGTAAAGTAGTGTCCACCAGATGGATCGTCATGGAAACCTCTGAGGATGTTGTATGTTTCATTTGGTTTGACACAACATCGCAAGACCAAGTCAGGACCACAGCGGAATAACATGCCATTAATCCATTGGAAGTGAGCACTTTCCCGAATGAGGTGTTTCTTTTGTTTTTATGTAAATGGCGGCGGAAGATCAAAGGTGGCTAAGTAATTGGCAATGTCTGCAAACCAAGGTGTTTTAATGGAGACCGCAAATAAGTTTTCATCTGGAAATTCAGCTTGTACAGGAGTACAATCTCTATTATCTTGTTTTATCTAGGATAGAAAGTATGCAACTACGTTGAATTTCCTGAGCTTATCCATTATGGTCACATTGAATTCTTGTATAAGTAATAACCATCTGATTATTCTCCCATTTACCGAGGGTTTGTTCATCAAGTATTTTATAGATGAATGGTCTGTCAACACCGTCACTTTGTATCTTGTAATGTAATGTCAAAATTTGTTTATTGCATGAACTATTGCTAAAAATTCTATCTTGTAATGTAATGTCAAAATTTGTTTATTGCATGAACTATTGCTAAAAATTCTTTCTCTATGGTGGTGTAGTTTCGTTTAGTAGGACTCGAGTTTTTGCTGATAAAATATATAGAGTACTTTCCTCCATTCTCATCTTCTTGACCTAACACTGCTCCAATAGCATCATTGGAAGCATTAGCATAAATATGGAAGGAAAGTTTCCAGTTAGGTCCCCGTAGGACTGGGGCCAAGACAAGCTTTTCTTTAATAATGTCAAACGATATTTGACATTCTTTTGTCCAGACAAAATCCACATCTTTCTGAAGAAGAGAGAACATGGGAGTTGCAATCTTACTGAAGTTTTCTATGAACCTACGGTAATAACCAGCATGTTCTAAGAAACTTCTAACATTTGTTTGATTCTTTGGGGTTTCCAGTTGTTGTATCACTTCAATCTTCTTAGGGTCAACCTTTATCCCTTCAGCTGAGATATGATGTCCCAGCACTATACCTTTTTCTACCATTATTACGCATTTCTGATGGCTTAGAGACAGTTGATGATCTTCACATCGTTGCAATACTCTATCTAAGTTTTTGAGACCTTCATCAAAAGTGGAACCATAGACTGTGAAATCATCCATATATACTTCTACACAATCGTTTACAAGTTCAGTAAAGATAGCCATAACGGCTCTTTGAAATGTGGCAGGAGCATTACAGAGCCCAAAGGGAAGAACTCGATATGCAAATGTTCCCCATGGGCAGGTGAATGCAGTTTTATTCTGGTCGTCTGCTGCCACTTGCATTTGGTTATATCCACTAAATCCATCCAGGAATGAAAAATACTTCCTGCTAGATTATCCAAAACTTGATCTATGAAGGGTAGTGGGAAATAATCTCTGTAGGTTGCTTTGTTGAGTTCTCAATAGTCAATGTACACTCTCCATTTTCCATTTTTCTTTGGAACTACTACCAAGGGTGAAACCCATTTGCTGTCAGAGATAGGATAAGTGAATCCTACTTGTAAAAGTTTCTCAATTTATGTTTTGACAATATCTTTGAGAGCAAGATTTAGTCTTCGCTGTGGTTGACGGATTGGTCTAACGTCTTCAGTATAGATGTGGTGGGTACAAACACTTGGGTGAATTCCTCTCATGCCTATATAGTCCCAAGCAAAAGCTTTGGGCCTATTCATCAAAACATTGAACAATTTGAGCTCATCTGATTCTGTCAACCAGCTATTGATATTTAAAGTTTTTCCTGGTAATAACATGATAGTCTTGGTCCCAGGGTGGTTGGAGGTGACAATATGAACTTCTTTTGTTAAAGTGTTGAGAGGATAGCTATGTGGTATAGTTCTATGGAGTTTGGCAATATCTTCGAAGAAGTGATTTGTTTTCAGAATGATATCTGCCAGGGGACAAGGTAAAGCCATGAAGTTGGTATAATCATGTTCCTTGTCGTCAATGTGGATTGGATGTCCCAAAATTTCTTCCACTTCTAAAATATCTTCTTCACCTGAGTCTAAGGAAAGGTCTTGGATGTTTTCTAATTCATCTTCCAATTCTTCACCATGTTGTTTAATAACTACCATAGCAAGTGAAACTAGATTCTCTTATTTGTCAGATTCATCTGATTCATTAACCCAAACTTGGTTATTCTTCACATGTTGAGCGGAGGGATATAGGCTTAAATGTTTACTGTTGGGACCATGTGAAATGATCATTCCTCCTACTCTGTAGTCAATCTTAGCTGCAACCGTAGGTAACCATGGCCTACCCAGTATTACCGGGTAATTGTCCTTGGGTGTGAGGGACTGGAGAATTTGGAAGTCTACTGGATATTCCCAATCATCAACCTTGACAGGGACATTTTCTAAGACACCTTTGGGAATGGCCATATATTGATTTTCCATTTGTAATATGGTAGTTGTGGGATGCAAATCAGTGAGTCCTAATTTTTCCATAACATCCACTGTCATAACATTAATGGCTGCTCCCAATTCCACTAGTGCATTAGGTATTGCTACCTCATTGATTGTTATTGTTATGAGTGGATTGCCCGGGTCACCATATTTTGGGGTTAAGGTTTTTCAGCCAGAAGGTCAGCTAGATATCCATTGATGTGCACCGTATTAATCTATTTTGGTTTCCTTCCTGGTGTTTTTATGCACAACTATTTAACTAGCCGGTTAAGTTCAGGAATTTCCTTAATCACTTGTAACAAGGGAATCTCGATATGGAGTCGTTTAATTTTTTGTATTAAAGAAGTTTCATTAGATAGTGATATTTCTAGGGAGTTTCTAGGAACAATTTCTCTAAGGCATTTTGGAAAGGGCACCTGAGTTTTCTTCCTTAGCATAGAATCTTTTTTTGGAGTATAAGATGGTTGTTTGGCAACTTCTTCTTGAGGCGATTCTATGGTAGGTGGTGAAGTTACTTGAAATTGTGTTGAGGATAACTTCTCCTAATCGTTCCTAGGTTTGTGCTCTGAAGGTACAAAAGGAGTCTTAGGTTCTATGTTAAGTTCCTCATTTGGGTCTTCTGTGACTTCAACAATGGTAGGTTGATTAAGTGTTTTTCCTAACCTTAGTTGAAGGTTTCCACAATAGATAGCATTAACCCCTGCCATGTTATCTTAATCAGCAGCATATACTGGGGTATTTTGACGCGTGTTCATGGGATTAGGGACAGGTTGTGCCGGTAGTGGTGGTTGATTAACTTGTTCATTCTGTTGAGGATTCTGGGGAGCCAGAAGAAGGTTCTGTTGTGGATTTGGCATTCTTCTTGGACCATTATAAAATTGATTTGGTGGTTGGGTCCATTATGGAGGTTGATTGTGAGGGTACCATTGTTGTTGAGGCTAGTTTGGCCATGGAGGATTTCCCCAATCTTGGTTCGTCCATTCAAGTGGTCCCCAAGGTGAGTAAGATCCCCAACTAGGTGGTACTAAAGGCCAAGGAGCTATCCACTGTGTATTGTTCCAATTATTTGGAGGTCGCCATGTAGGGTTGAAGTTTTGACCATAGGAGAAATTCCCTCTAGGTCTTTGACCCACAAAATTGATCTCCTCCTTAGTGTGAGATGACCTCTTTTTAGAATTCTTGATTACATTCAGGATCTCACATTGATCAGTGGCATGACTCTTTTCACAAATTTGGCAATTCTCAGCTTTGTCCAAAGGGCTCTTAACAGATGTTTGTTCTGACACCTAGGACAATAGATGGATAAAGCCTCAGGATTACGTGTTTTAGCCTGTATTCCATCCAAAGTGGTGTTTAGATGAACAAGAATGTCAGTCTTCAGATTTGCTATTTCCTCTCATAGTTTACCTATTTCATTTGAACTTCTTAAAAAGCTAGATTTTCGGATACCTCCTCGAGTACAGGAGAAATTCCAGCATAACTCAGAGATATCACCAAGTTCAAGTTGGGACACATCTCCCTTTCCCATTAAATCTAGGCTTCTCCTAGCATCCTCATCAAGTCCTTTGAGAAATATAGTCTTCAAAATTTATGGACTTATGGCTTCACCACATTGTTTGTTTAGAAAGCTAAACCTATCAAGGTAATCTTCCAGGCTTTCATCTTCTTTTTGTCTTAGTTTGAACAATTCCTCTTTCCTATCACTAACTCTGCAATAACTCTGATATTTGTCTAAAAAGACGGTTTCCATTTCATCCCACGTAGTTATTGACCCAGAAACTAATCCCATGAACCAACGCATTGCAACATCTCTTAAAGTGGAGGGAAAGAGTTTAAGTTTCTGGTTATCATTCTTGTAGTCGTATATTTGACACAAGACTTTGAACTCGAAGAGGAACTAGTCAGGATCTTTAGAGGAGAGTCCCCTAAAAGTCGGTAAAATGGATGGTGAAATGTTTTTCATTTGTGCATCGTCATCTTCATTGAGAGCAATAGGGTAGGTAAAGGTTTGTACTGCCGCTCTTCTTGGGATATCACCATCTCCATGGTTTGCTCTCCCATTGAGAGGATAATTATGGTGATTGTTAGCCATGATGTCAAAAGGAATGTTCTCCTCCTCAAAGACTAGGTTGGTTGGCTGAGTGACCACCTCCTCAAAGGTTTGGTCAGCTGGTAGAAATTCTGGGGTATTTTGGGAGGTCTTAGGTTGATCTTGCTCGATCAATTGGTAACTTAGTTCTTCAGCTAAGACTTATTCCTCCCTATTTATGGTTGGAACTACTATTGGGGGGATTTCTGGTATAAATCTTCTGTATGGGCCTTGTTTCCCGACCATGCAGAAAGAGAGGTTTGGTGACTATTTTTGGGTGTTTACTACAAACGGTCTCCAAGCATTTCCCTAATAACACTCAGAAAAGAATCACGTAGTCCCCGAAAACGGTGCCAGAAAGTGACAGGATGTCATGAGGGCCTAACACTTTAGTTGAAAAATATCAGTTTGTTGACCGGGGTAGTGTCTGAGGCTCTATGCAATAGGGAGTATTGTTTGGATATCTCATCTAGAAACAATTTCCTAATTCTTTAAAAAGACTTAAACAACATATCAAACTGAAATCATTTGAACTCTACACTAGAAAGCATTTAAACTCTATACTAAAAAGCATTTGAACTCTTCAATCTAAGAAAATGAATAAACTCTATACTAGAAATTCACACATGTAATCCTTACTATGAACTTGAACAATGACTAATCCTATAACTGCACACAACTAACAGTAAACAATAACTTGAACTAAAGCAAATGCTCTGGAAATATTTAAACAAATAGATCTCTAAGAATTAATCGTCTTAAACATCACACCCTGCAGGTTCACACCACAACGCTTAAACATAAAATAGCACTATCTGAAATAGAACCTTCATGAAAACAAAAATACTTATCTAGTCTACAATCCTGTGAGTGGCCAGCTTGTGGGAGAAATTCGTCTTTTAACTCAGATCACATTCAATTGTTTCCACAACAACTTAGTAACTCCATTCATATCTTCATAACTCAAAAGGAGATACTCAGAGTAACATTATTTGCATTCATGAAAATATTGCAGAACATAACTCTATATCATTTGCCAAAAAGAAAAGATTGATATTCATCTTCGCACATTATGATATATATCCATGTTTTGACCAAATGACTTAAACTGAACTATTATGAACTCCTATATTTCAGATGGCAGTAAAATGCCATTTGAAAAAGTCTTATAACATAAAAATAGAATTTTTAACTACTAATGTCTTTAAAACATATAAAAGGCTCTGAGTGGAGCCATAATGTCTCGGATAACCAACATGAATAAACATAAATGAAAAGAGTCTTCAATCAATGCACACCTAAAATTTTTGGCGCCCTTAATTTCTGGCACACTTGACCTCAGCTGCATGAAGTCCACTCCTCTCGTAGGCCATGCATTAACGTGCACAATTACTCAACTCTACATACCATTATATCAACATTTAAGAGCTAATTTCAATCAATTTAGGAAATAAAGATTTGTACAACATTTCATTAAAAATAGATAAATATTGCTTATAAAAACAAACAAATTGGCAAGACTAGGGTGATTGGGCAATGCAAAAAGGGCTATTTGTTTCACCAAAGGAATGATGTTGTTTATACCTCATCGGGTGTTAGCTCTCTAACAATAACACTTCTGCTATACAACACTTTTTAAGCCACAAGATACCAAAGCTTGTACCCTTTCACACTGACACCATATCCAATGAAGATACACTTAACTGCCTTATTCTCCAATTTTGACCTCTTCTCCTTAGGAACATGTGCATATGCCTCACAACCAAAAACACGAAGATGTCTCAACGAGGGATTCTTACCATACCACACCTCCATGGGTGTCTTATCAACGAGAGCTAAGGTAGGAGACTTGTTAACCAGGTAGCAAGCAGTGGCTATAGCTTCAACCCAAAACTTCTATTCGAGGCTAGCACCACTAAGCATACTCCTAGTCCTCTCCATCAACATTCTGTTCATGCTTTCTGCAACTCCATTTTGTTGTAGAGTATAAGGAGTTGTCCTATGTCTTTCAATCCCATGTTCTTTACAGAATTTATCAAACTCTGCAGAACAAAACTCACCAGTTATTAGTTCTCAAACACTTAATCATTCGACTAGTCTGATTATCAACAAAATCTTTAAACTCTTTGAATTGACTAAAGACTTCAGATTTGCTTCTGAGAACATAAACCCATGTCCTTCTACTGTAATCATCAATGAATGATACAAAATATAACGATTTAGAAATTGAAGGAACATTCACAGGACCAAACACATCAGAATGAATAGGATCTAAAACACCAGAAGACTTGTGAGAACTAGAGTAAAACTAAACACGGTTTTGCTTTCCATATATACAATGTTTGCAAAAGTCAAACTCGAGATTACAATCATTAAACCCCTCAACGAGGTTTTTATTTTTTAGGGATCTAAGACCCTTCTCACCAATGTGACCAAGTCTCTCATGCCACAACATTGTCTTCTCAGTAGGGAGTTTCATTTCCAAAGCATGAGCACCCTTAGGTACCCAAAATGCACTACCATCAAAAGTTGAAGCAATACATTTTTTCGTTGCTGGTTCCAATGATGAGGATGAAGTGACTGAAGCTCTTTTCTTCAAATCAAAAGAACTATTGCACTGACTAGTGCATGCATCTAGATGAAACAAAGTACCTCTCCGAGTACCCTTAGCAAGCACCATAGATCCTCTTGTCATCTTGCATCCCCCATTCGAGAAGACAACTTGCACACCTGCATCATTCAATTTACTTATTGAGAGTAGGTTTCGTGCTAAACCAAGGATGTGCATAACCCCATTGATCCGCTTCACTTGTCCATCAGGGAATCGGATCAAGGCTCTTCCACATCTAACTATTTTTAGGTGAGAGTCATCACCCAAGTACACCTTCCCACCGTCGAACTCTTCATATTTTGTGAACCAACCTCGATGTGAGGTCATGTGGAAGGAAGCACCGCAGCCAATCAACCACACATCATCTGATACATGGGTGGCCAAGGCAGCAATAAAAGCATCATCATCATCATCATGAGATTTGTTAGAATTTGAATCAGAGGTGTTCTTTTTCTTTTTCTTCTTCTCCTCGTTGCACTCCTTTCGGAAATGCCTAATTTTACCACAATTCCAACACACTACCTTAGACTTTCCAGGAGATTTGGATCTCCCACGAGATTTGGATTTGCCCTTTTCAGCTTTCTTGTCTTGCTTTTTCCCTTTCTCTTTGGGCCTACCATGAACCGCAAGAGCCTCCTTTGCCGATTCAGAAGACTTTCTCCACATCTCTTCAGAAAACAACGAAGATACCACTTCATCCATCTTGAAGGTGGTAGTAGTGCTCCCAATGGACATAACAAGGTGGTCCCACGACTCTGGTAAAGAACAAAGCAAGGTCATGTAATGATCTTCCTCCATTTTCACACCAATGGATGTCAACTGTGCAACTAGCATGTTAAAGGCATTCAGGTGGTCTGCAACCGATCCTCCATCTTCCATCCTCAGAGAAGATAGCTTCTTCCGTAGGAATAACTTGTTTACCAGGGATTTAGCTTGATAAACATCACCAAGTTTCTTCCACGGCTCCTTCGCGGTCTTCTCTTCATGAACATTCAACATGACAAAATCAACTAAACAAAGTCTCACAAGACCATTAGCTTTATGATCTTTGAGATCCCAATCTGCCTGTGCCATTGTCGTTGGTTTTGTTTCAGAAATTGTTTCCCATAGATCTCTTTCAACAAGCATGTCTTCTATTTTAAGTTTCCACAACTCGAAATTGTTGCCATTAAACTTTTCCAAATCTATTCTTCCGGATGTGGTTGCCATTTTTTTCCTACAAAAAGATTTTAAAATACTCTACACAGACTCCCACTCAATCAAAGATTAGCTCAAAAAACCCCTACCCAACAACTAGGATAAAAGGTGATCAAGCTTTGATACCAACTGAAAGGAAGCAAGGTACGCGGAACACACTTCCTACACCAACCTAATGAGGGGAATAGTATGCAAATTCATTTTAATCCTTACAATTGAAATAATGTTAAACACATAACATTAATATTACAACAACAACACAACACATAAAGAGTGATTGCAACAAGATATATCATGGGGAAAACCTTTTCAGGTAAAAAACCCCACTCTAAAAACCTGCACAATGTATTATCAAAACAATAGTGTGTTTAAAATACACTTGCAATGCAAGTTCTTCCAAGAGTCTTCAAATGTCGTTTCTGAGTAATTCTGGAAGCATAACAGTATCTGTACAAACACTATGCAACTACAACTCCAAAACAATGCATTATATAGAGTTACAAGGCATATACAAGAAGCTTCTAGCGATGGGCATCTATCTTGGCCACATGGCCATTTTACCGCATCAAAGGACACTTGTCCAAGCTGCAAATACCTCTCTTACATTTGTCATACATGGCACATTTGACTTCCCAAAGTTGGATCGCTCCAGGCTAAAAATAGCTATGACAAATGCTCTTATGCATCTTACGGCTGTCATAAAATCTACCCAACATAAGAACCTTAAATGGTGTAAGAGAATCTATCATACAAGGCTAAACATAGAATATTCCTCTTACAACATGTCATAGCCCAACTTGGGTTCCCAAAGATGCCTTCTCTACATGCAAATATACTTTATGACACTTGTCTTCACTTGTCCTGAGAGTCTCTATACTTGGCTCTTACGCGTCATAGATTCTGTCATACATAATAACACCTCTGTCATACCACAAGATGCCGACACATGGCATATTAGTGCCACCTCAAATGGGACGCCTATATCCACATGGGATGAGTTGACCATCCTAGTCACCTTCCAAGTTGAGTGACAACTCACCATGCCACTTCACACTAAATGACAAAACAGGATGTGCAACATAAATTATATCATAGGCAAATAAATAAATAATTAAATGATCAATGCTAGGAAATTGCAAAGGTTGAGACACCTTAATTCCCAACAATGATGTGTATATGAGATAATCACATTGTGTAGGTGTGGTGTAGCCATGAGTTAGTTGCATTGTGTATATGTGATGCATGTGTAAACTAATTATATTATGTTTGTATGTTACATGTATGGGTTGGTGACATTGTGTATATGTGATGTATGTTTGAGTAAATCACTATGTTTAAACATGTGATGTCTATATGAGCTAGTCATTATGTGGTTTTGTGTATGTTCATACTTTTATGTTGGTATTAAATCAACATTTTTATGGACTACATTTGCGATCACACTATTGTGTATAAACTGGGTTCTGATTTTAAAAGTGAGATCAGAGATCTTATATCAAAGGAGAGGGTGGAGTCTCTTTGTTGTTGGTGTATGAACTACGGAGCCTCTGATTCCCAAGAAGGGATATGTAGGCAGGGCCATTGCGAATGAACCATCAAGGTTTAGGTCTAGGTCTAGGGATGACCCTGACATTGGGAACTTACCATATTTAGTGCAAGTATATGAGTTGTGGCACATATTTGTCGTCGTGGCTATGGTTGGTAACGCTTTGAAGTTGGCACTTCTAATTTGGATAAAAGTTACTTGGTCGAGTAAGTTAGTACTTGATATGTAATGAATTTCTTTTAGTAGTAACTAGGGTGGTTATTACATTATTTAGCACTCACTTTTGGTGCCTTTATTTGTTAAGCATGATTGTATCCACTTTTGACCATTTGGCGCATCATCCCTAAACCTGTACTATGTTGCAAACAAATCTATTCACACTGTTGACATTTCTTCTGAATCAGCATTAGGGTTTGCCACTTCTAATGCACAGGCAGATTCAGGCCAACTGAATACAGGAGGTTGCGTGAGCTCCTCCCCTTCACTTCTGGTTCTGCCGCACCAAGGGGGTATCCCTATAACTTAAGATGTAACCTTGACTAGCTCAAAGATAGAAAGATCTAACTTGACAGCAACAGGCAGAATACTCTCATGTATGGACCAAGATCTGCATGATAGATCACAAGGCTGGCAACATTCTTGGACATGATGTCTGGTTGGGTATGAGAGCATGCAGGGGGTTCCTAATCCTACTCCTACAACTAACAGGTGGAGGTGTGAAATGGTTTGATATGAATTTGGATGCAAAGCTGGACATGGTGTATAACACAAGAACACAGCATGATTGGTGCCTATCCAGGGCTTGGAGTCGGTAGACATACACCTGTGAATGATCAGCATAAATAGCTAAAGCTGGATTTCAGGGGGATACACATGATATCTGCCTTACAGATATCTCCCAATATAGAGTGTTGAGCTATCTCTACTTATGGCATCCCTACTGCAGTATACCCTTCCCAATGTTCAACCTGAAAATAGTTTAATCTGCCCCTTGAGCAGAGGTTAAAAGATCAGACATTCAACATAGGAATTCTATGCTCTAGAATCTAAACATAAGCAAACATCCAGATCCAGAAGAAGGATACATGCAATACTGGAGACAGAATTAACACAACACATGCTAAACAGCATTACTCATATAAGATCAACCACGAAACCAGTGGATTCATGCCAAGTCCTACAACAGGAGATACATAAACTCACAAGAAAAACTGTACAGAGCAACCAGATCAGCTGGTTTTGGATTACAGAGCCAAAAATCTACAACTTTCAACAACCTCAAAAGAATAACACCATCTGCTTATAACAGCCAGGTAGGTGCTTAGCAATTAATTACAATGTTGACCAAAATCTCGCCAGATACACGGTATCATGAAAATGGCGCTCCAACACAACCAGATTGGCGCCCAAACTTGAATGCAGCAGGTAGGGGAGGAGACAGGAAGATTTCTCGAGCCCTGCGCTCCTGCCCGCTGATTGACACCTCCAGTCGGGTACAAGATCGATCCACGCCATCGCCCACACCTCTGCAATAATCGCCATTAATGGCGCACCAACCCGCGGCCTAGGGAAAATCATCATACAGACCATCGCAAGCTTTTCCCGCCGAGACTCATCATCATGATATTTGAAAATGCAGGATAACAATATCCCACATGCACCCCGCGATGACCTCAATAACACCTTATATACTAGGTCATGAGCATATATCATGTCGGTGCTTTTGCTCCTGACGACACTAGTATAGACTTCATCATCATCATCTTCCAGCAGCATGATATCCTGTTGTTCGAAAAATCACCCTGACGTCATCATGATATTTGAAATATAACCTTCATGATAATCGGCACAACCTGATCCTCCGGAGGAACATCCTCCTGCTGAGCTTATAACAAAAGTCTGGCCGATGAACATCCTGATGACGTCATCATCATATCCTGCTGACGTCATCATCATATCCACCTACTGCGCACCTCCTCACATCCGGATGACGTCATCATCATGTTTGCAAATATCAGGAGGTCTCTTCAAGATGATCAGTTGTTAGAAATATGACCCCCGCGGACCTTGATGACGTCATCATCATATTAACATCATCATGATATTCGGAAGACAACCGGATATTTGGAAATATCCTCCTGACGCTCAAATATCAGGTTGCACTGTAGCTCCTCTATAAGATCGGGGCGATAACTGAATATGATGATGCTGCTTGAAAAGATCACCCCCAGTAGATAATGCGCGAAGCTAGCAGGCGGATATCTCCTTAATATCAACATCATCATGATGTTCGAACAAACATATATCCGGGTGATATGAAAATATCACCCCCTCCTTCGCGAATATCATGATGCAGATAGGCAGAAAGAAAAATATCACCCTGATATACGGATGACGTCAGCATCATCAGGATGAGAAACAAAGAACAAGAAGTGATACAACATCATCAGGATGATATTGACTAAGATCATCCTGACGTTCCAAAATATGATGACCCTAGTGAATATCGGGTCGCAATTACAACTCTTCAACAACATCATCAGGATGATGTTAACCAAGATCACCCGAAGATAAAAATATCACCCCAGCGAAATATCATGAAGGCAGAAAATATGATGACCTCCACAAGCAGCAGGATGATAACTGGAAATATGATGATGATGAACACGACCCTTAGGAAAAAACAAGTTAGGTCGAGCAATTCAAAGAATAAGCAACATCATCATCATGCTCGCGCAAGGTGATAAATGGAAGATCACCGGAGACTTTGAAACATCACCCTCGCAAGCAGATGAGGGCGCACTGTAGCTCATCAGCATCATCATCAGGATAAAAACCAAACATCACCCGACAGTTGAAATATGATGATGACGATGAGAGACCGGTCGAAGGAGAACATGATGATGCTGACCATCATCGAAACAAACATGATGATGATGACCTCCTCCTCAAGAAAATATGATGATGCAGCTGAAAAATACTGAGGAGGTCCGTTACTTAGAGCATTTTTTGGATACTTAGGGAGAGTGCCTGAATGAAAATTTTTCAAAAAAATACCAGTCAATTCAGGCGTCAACACACACCTAAACCTTCATCTCTATTTCAATCCCTGTCTTTCTACCACCTTGGATGTTGCCACACACACAATTGTGTCCCTAACAATCAAAAACTAATTTTTCCTATTTTGAGTCTAGTTTTTCCAACCCCTTTGCATGCAAACCCTATCCCACAACCAAATAGTCACTAACAACCAAATTTGAGCTTAATAAAATGGGATTAAAGATAATGAACACACATGCATGGTAGAAGCATATAGAAGCAACAACAACCATGTACACAATAGGCATTTCTATAACTGAACCTCCGTAATTATTGCACACACCTATTTCCTCCTAGGACACTACACAAATTCTAGTAGCAACCTCAATACTCTTATTAAATATGATTTGGCGATCTAATTGAGGTAGCTACCTAAATTTGCCTAAGGAACCATCCTGTCCATAAACAATAGTTTTAATGTAGGTATAGGTTTGCATAATTTGTAGAGGATAGTGTTGGAGTTATGTAGTTGCATAAGATGCCATTGCAGTACAAGACACTAGTGCAGAAAGTTGACACTATTATGGCCTTATAGACAATACCAGACAATATTGGACAACATCTCTTATTGTCCTATCCTAATTACTACAAAGCTAGAAGACATAGCATAACAAAGTCTAGACACACAATTTCTCTTCTTGAGTTTTGTCATTTGCCACAACTATCATCAAGTGATGAATCATACATACTATTTTCACCCTTTTTATTTTTCTAGCATTAGTTTAAACAAACAACCTCTTCTCCTATATTTAGTTAGTGAGAACAATTGAAATAAATGATTAAATGTCCATTTATGTTGTTTCACTAGGATGAACAACTTAGTTTGATTTCATTTTTATCCTTTTCAATAATCTAGTTCTTACTGGGGCTCCACTCTAGCTTCTTTCCATTTAACAAAACTTTATACATATAAATTATAAGATTCCAAAGCCAACTATTCTGGATATATAATTTTTTAAATTAAGGGTAAAAGTTGGCTTTTGAAAGGGGCCCACCCTTTTTTAAAGGCTAGAAAAGATACATCAATGAAGCCCAAACAAATGTCATAAGACATCAACATAGAAAAAAACAACGCAAAAGTTGAGAAGCAAAAATCAACAAATCACACCACAAATCCAAAGCATAGGGCAAACCACCTATCCACAACAACAAACCTGCTATCTCAAGATGGCTTGAAGCCATAACACTTCAAGGAGCTATGAATTCTACTAGTACCCTGATACTTTGAATTGAGAAATCCAACCTCCTTTTGGGAGTACTTCCATTTCCAAGAACCAATGTTGACTCTTAAGAGATCGCAGGGCCCCTTTCTCGCCTCAAAACTAAATCCAACTCCTTGATGGCGGACCATGAGGTGGGTGTATATTGACTCTCAAGCATAGGGATGAGAACATTTCAAACTTGTGTTTGATCACCATTGCCCTCAATAATTTTTCTCTCCTATAATTTGTCCAACAGTAAAAATACCATCATTAACAACATGCCACTCTCATTTGGAAATGCTACTCATGTCTTGCTCTTGCTCATTGAGGGGAACCATTTGCAAATGATTGCAAGGTTTACAATGATGGTGGGCACATTTCGCTTGATTTATGCGCACTGCTCTTGGGTTTTGGTGGCGTTGAGATAGATTTAGGTTTGGGAGGTGTTTTGTGTTCTGTTATGCATCTGGGTGTGGTGTAGAGGTTAGTGCCCACTATGTTTTCTCCTAAGCATGGAGGTAATGGTGGCACAAAGGATGGTTCCCTTTGTTCATATGTAGCTATAATTGGCTCAAGGGCTCATGCCCAACCCCCACCAAGTGGAAAATTTTGGCCACTGCCATGTGCTCATCCTTCCTTAGTTGTGGTGTGTGGCCAAGATGTAATAGAGAATGAAGGACTCTTGGAAGCCCTTGGTGGAGGGAAAGATTGAGCTCTTGCCATCTACAAGAGAATTCTTCATCGTGACTTTTGTGACCTTTGAGAAGAGGGATTTAGTGCTGGATGATAGGGTTTCGATGTGGGGTGTACACTCCCTCTCGGTCAAACCTTGGTCTATCTCCTTCAATCCACTCAACGAACTACTCAATGTCAAACCAATTTGGGTTTGGCCTCCAAATCTCCCTCTCTAGTTTTGGAAAGATCCCTGCTATAAGGCCATCGACAATGCAATTGGTTGCTTCTTGAAAGTTGACTCCACTACTTCATTCATGGGACACTCTACATTTAGCTGTTTCTTGGTGGTTATTGATATCTCCAAACCTCTTCATGGAGATATAGTTCTGATGGTGGGGTGAAGGCCTTGGATGCAACAACTAGATTATGAGGGCCTCCCCTTTAGATGTAGAAGATGTTTTTATATTGGTCACCTTGCCTCCAATTGTCCCCACTCTCATTGCAAAGGTGTAGCTATGTGGTGGAAGAATGTTCTTGATGATCATTTGACTATTAGTGCCTTTGACTCTCTAATGGATGGTTCTTCCTAGGATGATGAGTCTTCTCATGATTTTGTATCCTCTCCACTCATTCACCTTAAGGTGCATGATCCTAAGGGGTTTTGGTGAGTAGGGGAACGATGAGCCCCTCGACTCCTCCTAAGTCCTTTTCTTCTGAGTGGGTCTTGATTGCCCCTTCATCAGTGGTTAAACTTGGTGCAGTCATGGATGAAGGGTCTAGGGAAAGGATTGTCCAACCATGCAGCCTTAAAGTAAACACAATGAATGAAACAACAAATTGTATTTTTATTTTATTCAACTTCACAAATGATTATAATAGGGCTCACAGGCCTGCCGCATGGACATTACAATTTCTTACAATCAGATATAGAAAGATATGAGAAACCCTAAACTCTAGACCCTCAAACTCAGAACTATGAATACTCTAATGCCTTATGAAACGTGTAGATCAACGAAAATCATATGGTGATGCTCTCAATGTTGATGAAACATGTTGCAGTTCTAGATGAAAATGCCTCTGGTCCCATAGTATCTTGTGAGATGTTCCATTAGGTGTCGCAAGTCATGGGAAGGTGCCGCAAACTTCATATGCCAAGTTGAATGCTGAATAGATAACCCTCATTGCTTAGTTCTTAACAGAAAGAGGTCCATTATTTATTTAACTTTAATTTATACTTTCAATACCAACAAATTACAAAAACAATTAAAAAAATATAAAACCCCTCTAAAAAAATCTTTAAATTTTTTTTTTTCATTTATCATATAATTATAATTATACCTTTTTAAAATTAAATATTAAAAAAAAACATTAAAACTTTCTATTCCAATTTCCTGTTTCACTTACAAATGTTTTGGAGATCAATAATATATAAAGATTGCAGTTTAGTATTAATCTTAATGGCAATGCATATATTTTTTGTAAATAATTGTAGTTATGGTGAGACTTATGCACTTTTTAAATATCACTCATGTTCAATGACATCTTTCACATTTCTACTCCCAACTCTTGCACCCATTGGTGTTATTGTTAGGTACACTATTTTCCCAATATCTTATGCGTTAACTTGAATTCTTAAAAGTTTCATTCAATAGTACCTAAGGTCTGTGAATTTGTTTATTCCAAATATTTTGTACAGTCTATACTTAGTGACCCAAATACCTCATTTCTCACATGCCTACCTTTCTTTAACGCAGAGAAAAATACATGAACATGAGGAAGCACCAGTTAAAACTTTGAAATCAAGTTCATCTAGTCAGAAAGTTACAACATGAGAAGGTGGTTAATAAATTTTTCTTAAATCTTCAATTTTTATTTTGACCTGGTGCAGCTCGCCTGCTTTTAACATACTCAATTTGGGTTATTAGCCTGAGCAAAAGAGGAACTCCCTGAGCTGTCATCGTAATGTATTGCTAATACTGTATTCTTATGGAACAGTCACATACGCATGGGATCCTGCTGAACTGGGGAATTTTCAAATTGCAGATGAGAATATCTCTGCACAGTCTTTAACACAAAGAAGCACAGAGAGTTGGAAAGTTAAAACCAAGTGTCCAATTTGGAAGTTGGGTTAGTTTTATCCCCGCCTACAAGATCAGTTGGTCATTTGAAGTTTATGTATCGAGCATAGGGTAAGGAGAAGATATTTAAGTAGAGTGATATTAAAGAGCAGGGTTGTTGATGCAGAACAAGGGAGATAGGTGTGTGGTTGTATGCCATAGCTTTATCAACACTTGGAGTTTTCCACCATTGGATTTCTTCAAAGCGATTTTGTATGTTTTTTATTATATAAAAGGACTAACAAGGGACTCTATCCTTACAAAAGTTAAGAGGTTAAAGTAAAGCAGGTCTCTACAAGGAGACCATAGACAAACAACACTTTAAACAGCTAAAAACAAAGGATCGACAACCTACACAACGTCGGACCTCAACCACCACTCAATGTGCACAACAAGACAGATCGTGTATGTTTACTTGTGTTAATTTGTCATTGTTTCTTTTCATCTTTACATGTTACACGTCTATTTATTCATGCAATATAGCCGCTGTACGAGCATGTGTTCATAGGCATAAATCTGCAAATAATTTCAGCACTGCTCCGTAAAAGTCATACAACTGGATAGGATACCATGAATAGTTTAATTTACATAAGGCCTTGCAATTGCCTGTTATAAAATTACTCTTCACGGGGGCAATATTATGGAACAAATCAAGACAATTTTAACATCTATTGTAAGAGAAATCTTTATTTTTTAATCTAAATAGAAGAATTGTATTCTATCCTCTACTTCCACAGCCAGGGCATCAATTATGGGAAATAAATGAAAGATAATTTGAACTTTGAATTGGTGTTATGACAATGCTATGCCCCTTAACTTATAGTGTGCATAGAGATATGAGCAGTCTGCTTGTGACTACTATAACTTTTAATTAAGTTATAGGTTTGGGTAGTCTTATACAGGTAATTAAGTAGGCTTCGAATGGCATTCATGGCATAATTTGACCCATAGATCATTATATATGCACTCATTTGGTACTTTTTCATCCAGAAAAATTAACTTTTTAAAAAAAATTTTAATTGTCAAAATAGAAATATGTGTTGAGTGAAGAATAGAGTAATACAAACAAAAGCAAAATTATAAATCAACACAGAACAACTCAGAATGAATGCAAAAGACAAAAGACAAGTTTTTTAACGTGGTTCACTAATTGGCTACATCCACTTTAAGCAGGGGATTGCTCTCTATATTAAAATGCATAATCAATCAGTGCTATTACAGCATACACAACAATATATATTCTTCCTACAACAAATACACTCTACCCACTCCATGACTAACAATAGTCAATACATAGTATCCAGCAAAAGGCACTGAATATAACCTCATCGTGGGAAAATGGCAGAGAGTAAAAATAGCAAAGAAGAAGTGTTACACAAAGTGAAGGATTGGACTGCAATAATAGAGGCGTTACACCAACAATCTCCCACTTGAAGTCCAATCTAGACTATAGGAGAGCTGCACAGAGATATCCCCTACTCCAAGCTTATTGTTAGAACTTGACAATCCCAAGAGAAGTCCTACAGAACTTGAACTTCTCCCTTGGTACAAGCTTGGTCAAAGCATCCACCAAAATCACTGTCGTATTAGTAGCAAATCCTTTATCAAACTGCTCATCTTCCCCTCCATACATTTCAAAATCTGTATCCTTCTCAAACTCCACATTCTCAATCTCATTCTCAAACAAATTACAAGGCTCTGGCAGTGTTGACCTCACCTCTTCATTGCTCAGCAAATTCTCAATGCATCTATGCAAGCATGAAGATTTCTCTCCCTCAGAAAACTTACAGCACTGGCCCACAAAGGCATCATAATCAAAACCCTCTAGGGGCATCCCCTCCAGAGACCTTCTGCTCATTATCTCCACAACCCTGCACCACACAAAGGTCGCCCTCCTAGCATTCTTCACCTCCTCCAATGCCTACGATACCATGTTTCCATTGGCAATGACAACTACAATTTCCTCATCCGTGCAAGTCGTCACATTGATTGCCCCCTTTCTTGCCCCTGACCTTGTCTTTTCTTCGGGTTTTCTACAATTGGATATTGATTCTTCTCCATGGTTGTCAAATTTTCCAGTGCTTTACATGAAGGAAATGCTGAAAAATCCAAGAAGATAGTCAAAGGAGGCCACCACAGAAACCAGGGCCCCAATTTCTAGCAGGCTCAACGAGTAGAGAGGAACGAAGATTCTGACCTTTTCCCTCCATTGCCCAATCAAGAAGTAGGAGGCGAGGAAGAAGAGTGACAAGAACACCTTGTTGATCACCGCCATAGAAAGGGGCAGCATGTTAGAGGCCAACATCGGCTTGGAATTCTTCTTCTGCTTCCCTTCAACTTCCACAATGTTATTATTATTATTATGCTGCGCATCATTTTTCTTTTCCTTGGAATGTGCAGCTGATAGATGATTGGCCAATATCCTTTTAACACACCTAGGATTAGTCCTTGCAATCTCTGTCAATTTCTCATTGGACAAAATCTTCTTCAGTTCAGCTTCGGTGAATTCTCCATTGCCTAATTCCATCTTGAAATTAATATTGTCATCTGTCTAACTCCTGCGAAAGTCTCTACTATTTTGGCTCTAGGAAGGAGACAGTTTTAAGTCCTTAGCACTATTGATACCATTCATGTTGCTAAGGATGCTATCCATGGACATGCTCTGATTATGACATGAGCTACCAAAAGATTGATGCCCATTACCTTCCTTATCTCTTTCAAGTGGCAATGCATTTCTATTCTGATTGCCCATCAAATTTGCCTCACTGTCAGCCTCATCTCTACTTCTGCTCCAATCGGCATCCCAAGGTCATTTTTCTCTTTCATCAGATCTTCTAATCCCTGGGAGCTTTGCCATCACGATGGAGAAAGGCCACAACTAGGAGTAGCAACAACAATACTAGCACTGCCATTAGTATTCGCCTGATTATCAGCATCAGTAGCATGTAGACTATTATCATTACTATTTACGTATGCAAGAAGAGACTCCAATTTGTCTGGCTTGCCATCAATTTCATCGGCTCCAGGTTCTATGGCATCAACCTGCTCACCATCATCTAACTAATCTCCAAAACTGTCACTATCAAACATACTGAGAAAATTATTAATAACAAAATCAATTTCAGCATCTAATTGATCCAAAGACCTTTGCTTGGCATTCCACAATGATGAATCTAAAGTAGGATGAACAACTCTCACTTCAACATGACTCTCTATGATATATAGGGTGCCTAATTTGCTACCCCTTGCAATTACCAAGGACCCCTTTTTAATCTTGCATCTATTTGATTCAAAACTAATCTCACAACCTTGAGAACCCAATTGTCTAGCCAAGATTACATTTTGTTTGAGCTGGGGAACATATCTAATATCACGTAACAACCAAGTATATCCATTTTTCAGTTTAATGAAATATCCCCTTTGCCAACAACATCACAAGACTCATTGTTACCAAGAAAAACCTTACCGAAGTCACCAATTTGTAAATTTTTGAAATACTCCTTGCACGGAGTGACATGAAACGATGAACCTGAATCAAGCACCCAACCATTAGTTGGAATTTCTTCTTCGATTAAAATAAGAACACCTGCATCTTCTTGGTATGCTGTGTTGGCTTCGTTATTGCTCACCTTTTCTTGTGCCTTTTTGTAGTTCCAACAGTTCTTTTTTTTGTGACCTTGCTTGCCACAAAACCAGCATTCACCATTTCTACCCCTGGACTTCGATCTTCCTCTGTCATTATTTCTGCCTTTATCTTGACCCCTTCCTCTAGTATCAGTACTTACAATAGTCAAGGCATCACCATTTGTTTTGTTTTTCCCTCTTCTGATATCTTCATTTAGAAGAGTGGATGCTAAATCATCATACCTCAACATTGTTTATTTTTTCTTATCCTCCCCTTCTTCGGATCTACTTTTACCAGATACTAAATTGCTTATGGTCATTATGACACTGTCCCAGCTATCAGGAAGAGAGCACAATAGCAACATGGCTCTCATTTCTTCTTCAATGTTGACATTCACATAAAGTAATTGACTAATAACAATATTAAATCCATTTAAATGATTTGACATGCTGTTACCTTCTTCCATTTTCAAGTTTACCAGTTTCTTCAATAAGAAAACTCAATTTGTTGCTGAAGCTCTTTTGTACATATCACACAGCTTGTCCCAAATCTATTTAGTTGTTGACTCTGTGGCAACGTTGAAGAGGACATTGCTTGACAGTGATAAAATAATAGTTGCAGCTGCCTTTTGGTCTAAGACATCCCAGTATTCATTCGACATCTTCTCCGGCTTCTTAGACTTCCCTTGCAGCACAATGGCAAGATCCTTCTGAATCAGCAAAGCGCGAATTTGAAGCTTCCACAGACCAAAGTTCTGTCCCAAAAAATTTTTGATTTTCCATTTGTTTGCTTCGTCCATTCTTTTGGAAATTCTTCACGATTCCCAACCAGCTTCACCACTGAGCTGCTTCGCTGAGCTTCTTCACCAAAGCTCTGATACCAGTTGTTGAGCGAAGAATAGAGTAATATAGACAAAAGAAAAATTATAAATCAACACAGAACAACTCAGAACGAACGCGAAAGACAAAAGACAAGTTTTTAACGTGGTTCATGTTGGGGTTAGCTGACATAAGATATCAATTAAATGCAAATAAAGATTAAACAGAGGAATGAAAATACATAGAAATAATAACAGCGAGAGAGACAAGTTTAACGTGGTTCACCCAAACTCGGGCTACATCCACCAACAGAGAGTCCAATATTATTATCTAGTAAATCAAACCGATTACAACCAGCAATCCCTACAACTCAATACCACTACAAAATGCTACAATACATCAACAGAAACCCTAACCCTTAGCCGCTTTTATCAATCTTTTTGTCGGTTACAAAATAGGGTTTTTTTATGTCGGCCAATGAAAAAATAACTCTCAGTGCCTTTATAAAATAATAAAAAACTGTGTGAGGTAACATTTTGGAATCTTGACCCCGTCTTGGGGGCGTTGCCCCCAAACCCCCGCAAGGGGCGTTGCCCCTTGACCTCGTAGGAATTTGGGGGGAAACCGCGCCAATAAAAGTGGGGTAAATTTAACCTCCGAGTCTGATTAGGCTCCATATAACAACAGTTCAACAATTGGCTGCATCCACTTTGAGCAGGGGATTGCTCTCTATATTAAAATCCAAAATCAATTAGTGTTGTTATAACATACACATCAATATATATTCTTCCTACAACAAATACACTCTACCCACTCCATGACTAACAATCGTCAATACACAGTATCCAACAAAAGGCACTAAATATAACCTCATCGTGGGAAAATGGCAGAGAGTAAAAAATAGCAAAGAAGAAGCGTTACACAAAGTGAAGGATTGGACTGCAATAATAGAGGCGTTACACCAACAATATGAAGAGTTTTGTCCATTTTTCTGAAGAAGAGAATAAAAATGGCAGAATTTGCACTGATGATCACTGAAGAGTATTCCAGGAAGCACGAGTTGTAGAAGCCAAATGCAGAAAAAGATAATGCATGTTCTCATTTGAATTGCAGATGACAGCCCTAATGAGGTGGTTAAAAGAGGGAGTTTCAGAATATGTAGAGGCCTCCACTGATAAACTTGTTTGGGGTGAGAAAACCTCCCGGAAAGAGGAGACATTAAGCAAAGTGTTTGTGGAAGGGATTTCTCACCTTAAAAGCCACCCCAATTTTCTTGCTTTTTATCCATATAAATGTACATCAAAGTTAAAGCCAGGGAGTACTTACAGAGTTATACTTAGACACATTTTTAATCACTAAAAACTTGAAATTTCATGTCTCATACAACTGAGTTGTTGAATCGTAACTCATTTTTGAGTAGTGCATTGGTAACTAAATGAAGGACTGCTCTACTTAAATATCATTTATTTCAATAGTCAAAACAATCCATAGCAATTTTAAGGATAAATATTTGTCCTATTTTTATTGGCCAAGATTAACTTTAGTTGAAACAAATGATGTATGATGTTTAAGAATATGGTTAGGATCTTGTATATTAAATGGTTAAATGATTTTCAAATTTTAGAAAGGGGTAAAATGATAAAACTATTCATTTTAAATGGAATAAACGATATTTCACCATCCAATCAAATGTAAGTTAAAACTCGTTTTTAAATTTATAATACATTTAGATATGATTATAATTAGTAATATAGCTAAAGAAGTTGTTTAGCCAATAATATAATATTTAAGTATTCAAAAAAATTATAATATTTTTTTAAGAATTTTACTTTTTATATGATTGAATTTAAGTGTGTTTTTTGTTATTTAAAACAACTAATGATATTTCAAATATATTGTGGTCAATAGTTCGTTATATGTGCACTCATTTAGTAGTCCTCAGAAATTATTTTATTTTATTTTTTAATTGTCAAAAAATAGAAATAGAAATCTGAAAATTTATTCCCTTGTCTTTATCTTGTCTCTTTGAATCATATCCCTTCATTTTAACCCTTGCAAAATTATAATAAACAGTACCTTATTTTAGCCACAATTAATAGTAGAAAGTGCACAACTATTAATAGAATAAACAGTCTTTTATTTTGGCCACAATAAATAGTGGAAAATACACATCTATTAAAGAATAAACAATGTTTTATTTTAACCACAATAAATAGTGGAAACATCCACAACTACTAATAGAATTACTATGTGGACTGTAGTTGATTTAGCGGGTGAATTTTTAGTCGATAGGCTATTTGTAGGAGAACCATTGTCGGCGAATCTTTTTTCCGTCCCTGAAAATTGTCTCAAAACACGTCAAGTTTCTTTTTCCCGAGCACATTTCATTGTCTTTCTTACACACCGACAACTACGACCACGGCCTTGAGGATGAGGAGATATTGAAAAGGAGGCTGAAGATTATATCAACATGGCCACCTGCTATGTTGAAAAGAGAATATAATAGAAGATACAATTGCATTTAAAATTATCTTATGTGCTCATACTAAACTTTTTTTCCCAATTCTAATCATATTACAATTATGCACATAAACTTATGTATTTAAATTATAATCATATTGTTATTTCACATATTACCCTCAGAACTAGAAGTTGACAGTACAACGATGGTGATGATGGCTTGTGTGCACTGTAGTGTGTGCTAGGGGAAGCCCTAGCCATGCCTTTATGCATTCTTTTGCCTATTTCTCTTGATCATCGTTGGGGTGTTTGTGGTGGGGGTGTTTTTGGTCGTTGCCTAGGGTGGGGTGCTCATGTGTGTGGAGCCTTTGAGGCTATGATGCAGAGTGGAACGCAACAGAGGCAACCTAACAGGAAGGAGCTGCCAACAATACAAACAGCATGATAAAATTCTCTATCGGCTGAACATCATCATCATATTTCCTAACACCAACAGCATCATCACATTTCAACAGCATCATCATATTTCAGATGATCGCAAATATCCTCCTGTCGACTACTATTTACCTCCTTCGACTGTCGCCTATCATCATCATGATAAACAACGGGCGTGAACCTCCTCCGGTTGCACTGTTCATCGGGTGCCAAACACAAGCGGCATCATCATGATATTCAATATCACCTTCGTTAGCAGGATATCCTAATATCCGGTTCTCCAAATATCCTGATGACGTTGCACTTCAACAATTTGCCTTTGATGCTCCACTGCCCGACGATACAAGCAACAGCATCATGACTCAACTTATCCGGTTGTCTTCGGAACCTCCTGATGATGCTAATACAACTTCCTGCCTACGCCGATGTCTAAACCCTTAGCGACAACAGGATAAACTCGCATAGAGGGATTTCTGAATATCCTGATGACGATGACATCATATCCTGATGACGATGACGTCACACATCATCCTGATGAACTCTTCAACACTTAGCCAAAAAAACTCAACTTTCACACCCGCATCCGTTAGCGATATGCGGATGATGACCTTCCCCGAGAGATGATCCTGACTGCGATATATACACTGAGTATATATCCAACTCAAAACATCATGATGCACCTGCAACATGCAAATTTCAACAACTTCATGACCCGATCCTGATGGCGATGGATTCGCAGATGATGTTGCGGCTCGTTCCGACTGGAAACGCACATGCAGACTCCTGTGTATCCTTCCACTGCATGAAAACACTCACAACCGCATAATTTCACAAAGATCATGTGACGACCGGGCCGGATCACCTTCAAACCAAAATCTAAGCAAACTTATCTTCTAGACCTAGCACATGAGGATGCTAGGCTGATTTACAGCATGCTTCTAACAGATCTCCTGAACAATGCAATGCACAAACAGAAAACACAAATGCAATCTAAGCTATGATACAGGACCATTCCACCGATTTGCAGGATCAACCGGTGGAAGGGTTGAAAGTGCCCATTAACTTGCAAAATGGAAAAGGAAAACAAAACAGATGTAACTGATACAACCAGATAATGCGAAGATGAGATCTTATTCAATTGAAATTCAAATGTCCTGAATACAGCTTCACAATGTCTGAACTGCTCTCCTGAATCTCAACTCAACACCAGTACATCAATATCAAAACTATATCTCTAAACCCTACAGATCGAAGGTATATATAACAAATCCTTCGAGTACTACTAACATCACTTCCCAGCGGCTGGGAGCTTCCAAGCGGCTGGGAGAGAGGACAGCTCAGATAACCTTATCCCGATCTCTAACTGCCTCTAACTGCCTACACATACTCCTATGTTGAACTATTACATAGCATCGGTCCAGTGGACCTTATTACATGATAAAGTCAAACATACTAAAAATAGATTATCCCGTCAGCATGATGATAACTATCCTACATCCTGATCATGTATGTCATCATGCGGACCTATATCCTGATCATGTGCGGGTGCTCCTGCACCATACTCCCCAAAAGAAGAAATCTCAAGTCCACTTGAGATGAGAGTATCAAGGTCGGCACCATGTTTCTGTATCTGTTCTGCAGTCATCCATACGGCTTCAGAAGTCGGCTGTCCCTTCCAAGAGACGAGGTACTCCAAGTACTTCTTGTTCCTGGTCTTAACCTGATCATGAACTTCTTTGATTGCTTCAGCAAAAGCTTCTCCATCTGCACTAACAGGATCTGCTGTAGGTAGTTCTCGCAACTCTAAAATACCTCTGGGATGCATTCCATATACTACCTGAAAAGGCGATTTTCCTGTGCTCCTGTTGACAGTATCATTATATGAAAACTCAGCTTGAGACAGAATATTGTCCCACTTCTCTCCATGCTGTTTTGTCAAGCATCTAAGTAGATTCCCTAAGGAACGGTTCACAACCTCAGTTTGTCCATCCGTTTGAGGATGATATGCAGAGGAAAAAGATAAATTGGTTCCCAGCTTCCTCCATAGGGTTCTCCAGAAATGACCCACAAACTTCACATCTCTGTCTGAAACTATGCTCAAAGGCAACCCATGAATTCTGACAATTTCCCTGAAGAATAAATCTGCAATATATGAGGCATCTGCAGTGGTTTTGCATGGCAAGAAATGTGCCATCTTACTGAACCTGTCCACTACAACAAAGACACTGTCAAATCCTCTCCTGGTCCTTGGTAAACCTAAAACAAAATCCATACTGATACTTTCCCATGGTCTGGAAGGAATGGGTAAGGGCTGATATAACCCTGCATTAGTTGACCTGCCTTTAGCCTTCTGACAAATTACACAGGTTTCTACAAATTTCCTGACATCTGACTGCAACTTAGGCCAGAAGTAATGCCTCCTGACCAGATCAAGAGTCTTGTCTATACCAAAATGACCAGCCATTGCTCCACAATGTTTCTCCTTGATTATATTCAACCTCATAGAACACCTTGGGATGCACAACTGTCCACCCTTAAACAACAATCCATCTTGGATCAGGAATTCAGAGAACTCAGCATGGTATTTCTCCCCAAAAGAAGTACAGACCTGATATATTTCTCCAAAATCTTCATCAGACTCATACATGGTCTTGAGTGAGTCAATGCCAACACTCTCTAACTGAATCTGATTTACTGTGAGAACTCTCCTGCTCAAAGCATCTGCAACTTTGTTCTTAACCCCTTTCTTATGCTTCAAGGTAAAAGTGAAAGCTTGTAGTGTTTCTACCCACTTCATATGTCTGTGGTTCAGCTTCTCCTGACTGTTGATGAAACTCAAAGCTTGATTATCTGTGAAGACTATGAACTCCTTTGGCATCAGGTAATGCCTCCATTTCTTTAGGGACTGAACTAGAGCATACATTTCCAGATCATATGATGAATACCTTTTCTTAGCATCATTGAGCTTTTCACTGAAAAATGCAATTGGTCTACCCTCTTGACTGAGTACTGCTCCAATGGCCATGTGACTGGCATCACACTCTACCTGAAAGATCTTATTGAAATCTGGAAGTGCAAGGACTGGCTGCTGTGCCACCTTCCTCTTCAATGCCTCAAAGGAATCATCTGCTCCTTGAGTCCAAACAAACCTGCACTTTTGTCCTCCTTTGATGGTATCCAACATGGGTGCACAAATATGACTGAACCCTCTGATGAACTTTCTGTAGAAGGTTGCTAACCCATGGAAACTTCTGACTTCATTCATGGTCTGTGGAGTTGGCCAATTCAAAATGGCACTCACCTTCTCCTTATCCATCTGCAGCTTGCCTTGTGAGATGACAAAACCTAAATAGGTGATCTCCTGTTTCATGAACAAACACTTGTCCAAGTTTATCATCAGCTTCTCTTCATGTAACCTCTTGAGAACCAGCTCTATATGCCTAAGATGTTCTTCTCTGGTGTTACTGAAAATCAAAATGTCATCTAAATAGACTATGACAAACTTACCAATAAATTCCTTCAGAACCTCATTCATCAGCCTCATGAAAGTACTAGGGGCATTAGACAAACCAAAAGGCATAACCTTCCATTCATACAAACCTTCATTTGTTTTGAATGCTGTCTTCCACTCATCACCTGGTCTAATCCTTATCTGATGGTATCCACTCTTCAAGTCTATTTTAGTAAAATACTTGGCATTTCCCAAACAATCAAGTAAATCCTCAATTCTGGGGATTGGAAACCTATACCTGATTGTGATCTTGTTGATGGCTCTGGAATCGGTGCAAAGTCTCCAAGTGCCTTCCTTCTTAGGTGCTAATACAGCTGGTACTGCACATGGGCTCAAACTCTTTCCAATCAGACCTGAATTCATCAATTCTTCAATCTGCCTGGCTACTTCTGCATTCTGTTCTGGGGTAAGCTTATAAGCTGCTTTATTTGGAAGTGTAGACCCTGGAATCAAGTCTATGCAATGACTGATATCTCTGACAGGTGGTAGGGATCTTGGCATTCCCTCTGAGATAACACCTTTGTACTTATCCAATAACTCTTGGACAGCTGGGTCTATCAACCTTGGCTTCTTCTCCTTCTTGGCTTCTTGCTGTTGTTCCTTATTCACACTCATACAGGGGATTAGGGCATATGCAACTGCACCTTCTGCTGCTACTTCTTTCATAAACTGTTTGCCTTCCATCAGCATGACCTTCACTTCTTTGCCTTTAGACTTCTCCTCTTTCTCCTTCAATGGGAATAGTGTTACATCTTTACCATCTTTAGTGATTTTATAGGTGTTTTTAACACCATCATGCTGTGCCTTCAGATCATATTGCCATGGTCTACCAACAAAAGGTTGCAAGCATCCATCTTGGTGATATCAAACAACAACTTATCTTTATATCCACCAATCTGAAACTCTACCCAAGCCTGCTCTTCTACAGTTGTCTGCTGACCTTGAGTAAGCCATGAGACTTTATATGGAGCTGGGTGAGGCAATCTCCTAAGCTTCAGTTTTATCACCATCTCTTCAGACACAAAGTTCTCAGTAGAACCAGAATCAATCAAAACCTTACACGCCTTACCTCCTGCTTTGCAAGTGGTTCTGAAAGGGACTTTCTCTGAGGGGCTTCTTGATCAGGTACCTTCATGGTAGTTACTGTTCTTCTCATCATCAGGGACTCTCCACTTTCTGGATATCCATAATTCTCAGGACCATTCACACTCTGAAAATCATTAGAGCTTGTCCTGCTTTGATTATCAGGTTCATTGACCAGATTTGTCCTCCTTTCTCCTGCTGAGCTTGTGGCCTTGTCTGGACATCTGCTGGCTATATGGCCTTCTTTGTTACAGTTGTAACACCTGATGGATCCTCTGCCCTGGGATCTTCCTCTGTAAGGTCTTCTACCTCTGAAGTTACCTTGCTGACTGAAATTCTCTCTCTGATTCTGACCATTGTTGCTCTTGCTATTGTCCTGACTGGATTCTCCTTGATATCCCTGTCCTTGTCCTCTGCCTCTGAAAGGACTTCTTCCACCTCTTTGTTGTCTTCCTCTTCCTCTGTTGTTCTGATCTTGTTTTCTCTTCAGCTTTTCTTCCACTTTCAATGCCAACTGAAAGCTTTTCTGCACTGTATCTGGGTTATGCAGACTCAGATCTTCCTGAATATTAAACCTCAGTCCATTCAGGTATCTGGCTACCTTTTCTTCTTCACTTTCTTTCACCTTGGTCTTCATACAGAGTTTCATGAACTCTTCTGTATATGAGCTGACATCTAGCTCCTTCTGCTTCAGGTTCTGTTTCCTCTTGTGTAGCTGGATACTGTAGTCCAAAGGAATATAAGCCTCCTTTACCAATTCCATCATCTTCTTCCATGTGGCAACTCTATGTTTTCCCTCCTGCACTCTATCATCCTGAACAAAGTTCCACCATGTCAAGGCAGCTTCTTTCATCTTTGACTGTGCTATCTTCACTCTCTGCTGTTCTGGTATCTCCTCTGTCACAAAGAAATTGTTCAGACAGTCTATCCATTCCATTACTGAATCAGGGTCCATCTTACCTGTAAACACTGGCAAGTCCAGCTTCACATCCATGGTTCTCCTCTCCATGGCCTTGAGGGCGTTCAACAGCGGTCTCTGGTCTGTAGGAACGACCTCCTCGCTCCAATTAGGGATATCCTCTTCTTCCCTATCATCTTCTCTACCAGAACCTACTCTGCTCCTCAACTTTGCTAATTCATCTTTCAACTCCTGATTCTGAGCCTTCACGGCCCTGCTTTCCGCAATCTGTTTCTTCACCAGAACTGCCAACTCAGCGTTGGTCATCTTTGTTGGAAACTCAGATGTTCCTTCTTCGTCTGACATCCTGCTTATCTTTTCCAAAAGATCCTAACCTTTGCTCTGATACCACTATGATGCAGAGTGGAACGCAACAGAGGCAACCTAACAGGAAGGAGCTGCCAACAATACAAACAGCATGATAAAATTCTCTATCGGCTGAACATCATCATCATATTTCCTAACACCAACAGCATCATCACATTTCAACAGCATCATCATATTTCAGATGATCGCAAATATCCTCCTGTCGACTACTATTTACCTCCTTCGACTGTCGCCTATCATCATCATGATAAACAACGGGCGCGAACCTCCTCCGGTTGCACTGTTCATCGGGTGCCAAACACAAGCGGCATCATCATGATATTCAATATCACCTTCGTCAGCAGGATATCCTAATATCCGGTTCTCCAAATATCCTGATGACGTTGCACTTCAACAATTTGCCTTCGATGCTCCACTGCCCGACGATACAAGCAACAGCATCATGACTCAACTTATCCGGTTGTCTTCGGAACCTCCTGATGATGCTAATACAACTTCCTGCCTACGCCGATGTCTAAACCCTTAGCGACAACAGGATAAACTCGCATAGAGGGATTTCTGAATATCCTGATGACGATGACGTCATATCCTGATGACGATGACGTCACACATCATCCTGATGAACTCTTCAACACTTAGCCAAAAAAACTCAACTTTCACACCCGCATCCGTTAGCGATATGCGGATGATGACCTTCCCCGAGAGATGATCCTGACTGCGATATATACACTGAGTATATATCCAACTCAAAACATCATGATGCACCTGCAACATGCAAATTTCAACAACTTCATGACCCGATCCTGATGGCGATGGATTCGCAGATGATGTTGCGGCTCGTTCTGACTGGAAACGCACATGCAGACTCCTGTGTATCCTTCCACTGCATGAAAACACTCACAACCGCATAATTTCACAAAGATCATGTGACGACCGGGCCGGATCACCTTCAAACCAAAATCTAAGCAAACTTATCTTCTAGACCTAGCACATGAGGATGCTAGGCTGATTTACAGCATGCTTCTAACAGATCTCCTGAACAATGCAATGCACAAACAGAAAACACAAATGCAATCTAAGCTATGATACAGGACCATTCCACCGATTTGCAGGATCAACCGGTGGAAGGGTTGAAAGTGCCCATTAACTTGCAAAATGGAAAAGGAAAACAAAATAGATGTAACTGATACAACCAGATAATGCGAAGATGAGATCTTATTCAATTGAAATTCAAATGTCCTGAATACAGCTTTGAACAATGTCTGAACTGCTCTCCTGAATCTCAACTCAACACCAGTACATCAATATCAAAACTATATCTCTAAACCCTACAGATCGAAGGTATATATAACAAATCCTTCGAGTACTACTAACATCACTTCCCAGTGGCTGGGAGCTTCCAAGCGGCTGGGAGAGAGGACAGCTCAGATAACCTTATCCTGATCTCTAACTGCCTCTAACTGCCTACACATACTCCTATGTTGAACTATTACATAGCATCGGTCCAGTGGACCTTATTACATGATAAAGTCAAACATACTAAAAATAGATTATCCCGTCAGCATGATGATAACTATCCTACATCCTGATCATGTATGTCATCATGCGGACCTATATCCTGATCATGTGCGGGTGCTCCTGCACCAGGCTATTTTCTTGTTTCTACAGTGTATAGCCCTCTTCTACCTGTGTGGAGGGTTTATCTCTGGCTGGACGAAGATATTTTTCTTTTGCTAGCTCTTGAGCTTGGGGGTTGGGGGATTGGGGATCCCCATTTTTGCGATTTGCTTATTTCTTTTTCTTTTCCTGGCTAGGTTTTGTTATGGAGAAAGGAAATGTAGCCTCTGCTAGAGAGATCTTTGAAGATTTGGTCATGGCAAATCCTTCTCCTTCTGTGCATGCAAAGTCTCTGGAGCACTTTTAGAAGCTTCCTCATGGTGCGGACTTTGCATCTAGGAGTGGTCTTCTTAGGATCAAAAAAGTTAATGGTTGTTTAGAGCGTAGTCAAGAGTGCCTTGTTGTTGAAATTAAGGAACACTGAGAGGGGGGGTGAATCAGTGTTCTGCAAAACTCAATATTATGTTCCTTTAATAATTTACCACACACATCCAAATGAAATAAGCATGAACAGAAACAACAAGATCATAACACATGAACACCAAGATTTTTATGTGGAAACCCAGTTAAGGGAAAAACCACAATGGGGGTTAACCCACAAGAATTTATACTCTGTTAAAAGTATTACAAATGGGGAAGGCACATGCTTTCGGGCTCATTGCCTAGAGCTCACTGCTCAAAGGAGGCTCACTACCTACAAAATTGATTATAAGAGTTCACATGAATACTTGAATTGAAGCATCTAACCATGCAAATTACAGTTTTGGTTGTGCTCAATACACTGACTTTACACATTTCATCTTTCTCTGCCCTGCTTCACTGTTCTGCCATGATTTGGAGCTTAGATCTTTTTACTTCACACCTAATTCTGCTATACTTCGCACCTATACCTTCATATTCACACTCTCGCATTCCAAAATGCATGAATCTATCGATCTTATATATCTGCTACATGAAATTACATCAACTGTAGTCGGCCTTAAGAAACTTGGAAACTATTTCAAGAACACTATTTTGTCGGTTGAATCCATGCACAAATATCAATGCGGACCAAAACTTATGTATCCAAGTCACCTCACATGTTGGCCAATACCACTGGATCTCATAAATTACTCGACCAACCACTTCTCTTCATCCGCACAAGGATCAAACACCTAGTCGGCCTGTTCTTCACCGGACTGAACTGTCTAATCAAAACCCAATACTCAGATGCTTGTAACTTACAATCCCTTCATCATCAGAGGCTAAAATATTGGATTTAGGTAGCCCTGACATCCCCTAACATTCCCTCAGATCTGCAACTCAATATGATTACCTGTGGAGAAATGCGGACCAAAATGCTGAACCCTGTCATATGCCTTATTCCTGTCTATCCGAACTTAGACAAATCTATAATCTGACTTCCGGTATGAATAGATGATATAATGCGAATGTGTAAGATAGATTTAGTTGCCATCAATGACAACACCTGACATGCCTAGCAGTGTCTACTGCCAACAATCTCCCCCTTTGGCATTGATGGCAACACTTAGTGAAAAATGACTAAGTGTTAGAACAACTCCCCCTTACTATATACACTTGTGATTTCCAATGCTCCCCCTTAGATTAATTCTTCATTTTTTACTGGTTTTCCTCTCCCCCTTTGACATCAATGGCAAAGGCTGGGATCCGCATATCACAATTCATGCAAAATTTTTATGTACATGGGTCAAAACTCTAAGTATATACTTCCATATATGAACATACAATCCTTAAGCCTTGTTCATCAGCAAAAAGATATCCCCAAAAATGTTTTTCAACCATGACAATTCACTATCCCACTTCTTCTTTATGCTGCCCAAAATGGATATATGCCCACTGAACAAAAATGCTTGTGATTCTACCTTTTGAAGGTCAGTAGGATCACTAGTAACAGCAACAGCTTGGGATTCTGCCAATAGATTATACATAGTTTCTAATTTGGGGGAAATTAGTCCCCGAAGCTCATCTAATCTACCCAATACTTTAACCTTTTCCTTCTCCATGTCACTCAATTCATTTCACAAACTCACTACTTGGCATTGTTTGGTAGAAACAGATTCAGTTAAAGGACTATATGACTAAGAAATGTTAGACAATTTGAGCTCTAAGTCCTTAATCTTCTTCTCAATATCTTCAGCAGCTTTAGATTGGTTTAAGAAAAATTTATAAATCTCTGCTCCTTCAGATAGGGCATTTTGAATACTCTTTACACTAGTATCAAGCCATGATCTATCATAACTAATTATTTTCTTTATTTCAACAAACCTTTTCTCATTAAATTCATTTCTGACTTTAACTTCTGTTGACTTCTCTAAGATTTCAAAATGAGAACTTACAGAGTTTATCAGACTCTTCAACTGACCAGAGGGAGATGCTGATGAGTCCTTCTGAAATGTGGGCATAATTTTCTCCAAAATTCCAGATGCAAGGCCAAGCAACTCACTATCTTCTATATGGGACTTCAAATTTCCTCTCTAGCCTTAGCTTGTGCAATAGAGGCCAACTTCATCTTCTGTATTGGTGACAGAGTATCAAAATTGATTGGTCCTTGTATTATATCTTGATCTTCTGCAACTTGTTTGTCTTTTTCCAAAATTTCTTTTACTGCTTCTGCAGTGTCTCTTGCCCAATATGATGTTTCTATTTTAAGCCCTACAACTTCTCCCTTACCAGAGTCATCCACATTGTCTTGCTTATCATTTTTGTTCCTTGTCTCTGCTTTTGCTCTCTCTACATCATCAACAATATCTTCTGCATTCTTTTCTAGAGGATTTTGTGTATCCTCAACAGAAACATCATCATCATTTTTATCAAACTCCTCAACATTCGGAATGGAGGAATCAATTCCATCATTAGTTTCTTCTTCTTGACCTTCCTTGTTGTCAACCTCTTCTATTTTCTACTAAGAATCACCTTTAGTAGGATCATTTATTTCCATATTCACTTCTTCATTTGCCTCACAAGATTGGTCTAGAGGAATTTGAGTATCCTCTGCACCATTATTATCTTCCTTCACCATTTCTTTATCTTCTTTGTTCAATGTTTCCTCTTCCGAAACATAGACATCATCTACTTCAGCTTGTTGCTCATTTCTCTGCAACTCTTGATCATTGAGAATGGATGTGTCATCAGTATCAACAAGTTCTTTAGTAACAACATAGAACTTATTTTTGTCCAGGGCTTTCTTCAGAATTTGTTCTGTTTCTTTGACCACTTCATCAATATCTCCAAGCATTAGCTTGTTCATCCTGATTTTGTTCCTGAATTCATCTTTAACTTCTTTGAAAATTTTATTTGCTTCCCTTTTGGAGATTACTGGACATAGACTTGACAGCACATGTTCTCTTAGCTCCAAGTCTTTTGCTTTGGTAGTTTCTTTTCTCATCTCTAAGATGTATCTTAGACTCTTAGGAATTGTTACATCCCTCCTTTTGGAATCGATTATGTTGTTTACTTTCTTGCAAATTTCAGTAATATAATATGTTGTGGATGACATGGAAACTGATGATTTATTATACAAAGTTAGTTATATGAAATTTTAGAATCTATTGATTATGATCAATGTGATGTTGTAGACTAAATGTCCTTTTTGTTAAGTGAAATGATGTTTTGGATATATTATGCTTTGATTTGGAACATAGGTGCTTTGACCACAAAATTGTATGTGAGACTGTCGTTGTAGGAACAGGTGGACCATGTTTGACGGGAAGAGAAAGTATCTTTGAGAGAGAGTATAGACTCTGGAAATTAACCATGGGTGTTTGTTACTGAAAACACCAAACAGGTAGTTAAACCTTGAAGCCATCAATTAAGTCTTGTTTGTCGGTGGGGATAGTTAAACTAGATGTCGACGTCTGAAGATAAGGTGTAACATCCTTTTCGTAAGTCATCATATAGAATCTTGGAATCGACTGGGTTGTCGCAAGTCCACTAAAATGAGTCGTCTTATATAGATGATTATTATTTTGTTTGTAGGTAATTAGATGAACCTATTTATGGCGGAGTTGTTGATCACGTCTCATAGTCGAAGGATACGAGAAGTCGTTTTGTGCGTCAAACGATTTAGAAACCTTGTGAAGTGTTACGACCAATCCGTCGTGATTGTCGTCAAACCGCGTTAATCATGTGTTGTGAATTATTCCCTTTTTTTTAATCGACGGAAGTCGAATGGGAAGTTGATTTACGCTTTATTTGTTCTTGTCGTCATTTGGAAGGATATTCCAAAATCGTTTTAGTCATAACTTAGTTATATTTATCGTCAGATTGCTTGATGTCAGCTTCTCGTTGAGTCATGCTGTTTTACGCCCAATCTCTGTTGTTTGAGACGTCATCCCTTGCGAATACATCTTTTTCTTTTCGAGTTTACGACTTGAGTTGTCTTGGATCAAATCCATACTCTATTATTTTAGTCAATTTTGATTCTTTACCTCTTGTCGACCTTGGAGTCATCTTTTGCATTTATTAGATATCACCTTGTGTGAGTTTCACTCCGCTAGTATTGTTAGGTTGCTTTTGTCGAGGGTTAGAAGTCTCCTTGTGGTAGAATGACGAAGTTGTTATGCCACGTCGTCATTTAGAACCTCCTTTTTGTTTGAGGCCACTGCAAATGTGGAGTCGGGTAGCTATAGTTATGTTGACCCTTGTGTTTAGGCATGTGCTGGCCATGAGTTCAAGGCCAAGTTGCTCCATCATCGTTGAGGGTGCAAGGCATCAGTGTGGCTGTTGTTAAGAATCATTAAAACTGCAGACATAGACCAATCTGTTTCTTCACTGAACTCGGTAAGAGTGATGTCGTGGAGAATAAAGTGGAACCGATCATAACTGCTTCTTATTCCTTCTTCATGGGCGCAAGAGGGAGGAGGTTAGGCGGTTGTGAGATAAGTGTGGCCGTTGAAATAGATGGGGAGGCTCCATCATCATGGAGGGTGCGGTGGTTGTTAAGAAACCATAGAAACCGCAGTGTGGAGAGTCTTTTTCTTTCCTCACTATGCTGTGTAGGAGTGATGGGGGGAGAATTTAGTGGAATGGCAGATGGATGTTGTTTACTTCTTCATCGTGGGAAGAGGTGGTAGTGGAGAGATTGGGAAGCGAGAGAGGAGGGGAGTTAAATGGGAGAGACACACCATCGACGTGGGGAGAGCATGGTGGAGGTGTCGCTGTCTAAAAACAAGAAAAAAATGGCAGAGAGGGGATTGATTGGAGTCCTTTTGGCATTCGCTATGCTGACTAGCAGGGTAGATAATGTTTAGAAGTCCGGAGGAGGCACGTCTTACCAGAGGAGAACGTGAGAGTGGAGAATCTACAAAGATCGCCGGGAACTTGCTACAACAGTCTTCAACTCTATCGACAGGTTCATTTCCCATTCTTTTCTTTTTCTTAGTTTAGACCAGTAAGTGTGTCTCACCTATGCAAGGATAAATACGTTTAAAATGAATAGAATATGATGACAACGTAATCCTACTGCGATTTCTGTGTGAGGTTTATCAACATAATTGTCTCATTGCTGTCTTTTGGTGTTTAAAACCACAGAAATAGTTTCAATGCTGTCCTTTGGTGTAAACCTTAAACTATATACCTGCGGTGAGAACATCCTCGTATGCATGATTATTGTTTTGGTCGTAAAGTAAACCACAACCTGTTATTGAAATACATTGCTTTCATTTATTTTGGTAAGCATTTCACATGACTATGTTTTCGCCTCAAAACATCTCTGAATACTTGAAATATTTCCTCTCTTTGATGACTTCGGATGTCCACATTCCACGACTTATATGACATAGGAATCTCGAAGACGAGACATTTATTGTCAACAAATGCTGTCATCTAATTCCTTATTCGGTTTAGATTTTCAATAAAAGGTTGACATATAAGTTTGATTGTCTCTAGTGTCATAGAGAGATTCCAAGACCTTATTAACCTTATCATTTAATTCTTACCTCATTGAACCTCATAAAACTATTCATTTTGGTAAGAGGTGTGAAGTTGTAGGTTAAGTAGTTATTCTTGGTTAAAAGCTGTCATGGATTTGTAATAAACAAATAGGGTGGGAAAAACCTGCATTTTGAGTCTAGATTACGTTGCATGCAATGGTTCTAGTATCGTTTTATTTTGTAGACCTTATGAGTCTAAAACCCTTAAATTTTGGGATAATGGGAAGTTGTTTTAGATACTTGAGTATGTTGTACAAACATGGGAACTGAGTAAACAAGTTTGAAACCAATTAGGAGTGGGTGTTATTAAACAATGTTTTATACGAATATGGGATGATGGAACTCGGGATTAGAGTAAACGTTGCGCCATGCGCTATTGCAGGAGAAAATCCTAAAACCTTGAGGTCATCGAGGTCAACATTTGTTTAAACCTTACAAATAGGAAACTGTAGGATTTCGATCAGTTCAAGTCGAGTAGGGTGGGTGAACTAAGTTCATGCGTTCTTAGAACGCTATTTAATTAAAAACAAATCCTTTGGCCAAAGTGGTGCACGATCCTCAAGTGCATCGAATGTTCACTATGACTGGATGGCGTTTCTTGTGGAGAGTCATGCATGACTAGAGGGTATCTAGGGATCTGCACGATAACAAGACACGTAAGTTACAACACTAGAGCTCAGATGGCAAACACCGATGGTTATCCTAAGTCTATCCTCTTGAGTAGGGTAGGGCCACTTCCGGTTAGGAAGGAGTGTGAGAGACCGATAGTCTATGGTTGGAGGTTAAGCTCCTTGAAGATACTTTCTCTTCCAAATACTGAGGATTGCCAAGTCTTGAATTTGATGGGTCGATAATCGAGATGCATGTTAATGGTATGTTTCCAATATTTTATTTGTTTCAAGAAAAATTCAAATTGTTAGAAAACAAAATGTTTATTGTATATCATTTCTTTCAGTTTTATGAAAAATGAAATTATGTTTAAGCTAAAGTGAAAAATGTTATACTTGGTAGTAGATAAGATCTTTTGTATTTGATTACCTAGTAAAAAAAAATTACCTTTGTGAAAACCTAGTTTTTCTTGTCAATTCGGATATGGATGTTACAGGAATCTCTAATAAAATCTCCACAAGTGCTCTGTTGAATTTATTCAGGTACTTAATGTAGACACCTAAAAATGTCTAACACCTTATCACTAGAACGTTTTGCCCTAGGTACCTGTATCATTCACCTAATTAGTTAAATAAATCTTATTTATTTAACTAATTTTTATTTTTCCCCCTTTTTATCCATTTATCCTATCTTCTATAATTAAATAAATTTTAATTATTTATTTAATTATTCATGACCATTAATCCTCTCTAGTTAAATAATTATTTTTAATTATTTAATTAGTCATTTATCCTTTTCCTATAATTAAATATTTATTTAATTATCTTTCCACAATCCAAAATTAATTAAATAAATTAAATATTTATTTGATTAATAAAATCCTAAAAAGACTCTGCTTTCTTTTATCCCATTCTTTTCAAAGATTTATGAGGATTTAAAACAAAAAAACAAATCTTTTTATCTTTTTCCCTACCTTATCTAAAAAATCAAGTCCTATCAAATCTTATCCTTATCTTCTTCTCCTCATCCCTGAAAATCTATAAATACCCCCACTTCCAAGCCATTTGATCATCACTTTGAGTTTTGAGCTCTTTACTCTGTTGAACCATCATCTCTCATCAAAGTTATGCTACAATCATGTGCAATCAACATCTGAGCATCTACATTGAATCAAACCTGCATGGATCATTTGAGGTATTTGGAAAGTTGGGCATAAAGGTAAATTTGCATTTAATGTGTTTATCTTCATTGTTCAAATTTGTTGAATATACTTAACAATAACATCCTCCAATATTTTCTTATTAGCATTATCAAAGCTGTCATAATATTCTGCTATAGGCTTCAAATTCCCATGAACAGTTACTGCATTCACAATGTCTTCAGTTGACAAGTTAGATTTTTCAACATGTGTTTTAGTCCTTTGCCTTTTGCTCACCCTTATACTTCTAGAGGGCTTGTCTTGGGCAACCCTTGATGTTTCTGCTTTCTTTGACTTTATTCTTCTGGAGGGCTTCTCCTTAGATACTTTAGCAGCCTTTGTGCCTGAGGCCTTTAGCTCTTTAACCTCATCGTCTGAATCAGTCTTTTCATCATCCTTCTTCTCCATACTACCATATGACCTTTTGGCCATTACCTTTGTTCTTTTTCCCTCCTTACCGGCAGATTTTTCTTTGAATTTATCTGCAATAGGAGAAGGTGATGCACTAGAGGTTGTACCATAACTCCTTGTAGTTCTTGATTTAGAGGAGGATTCTACCGGAACACTTTTCTGTTCCCTGTCCTGCTTCTCCTTCTCAGCTTTCTCTATCCTCTCCCTATTTTGTTTCACAACTTTCTTTGTTATTCCAATACTTTCTGCATACCTTTCAACTTGCCTTTGAACATTTCTCTTGATTTTTGGTTTTCGGAGCTCAACAAACAATTTCAAACTAAGCTCACTATATGTACCAAATCTCTCAACTGAGGTATCTTTTGGTTTGCTCAGAAGGTGTTGAGCATACATTTCCAATATTTGTTCATCAACTTCATACGCCATGGGCATGATCCATATAGTCCTTGGTTCAACTGCTTCCATCAGACATTGGTCTATTTCCACCATGAAACAAATTGTATCTTTATACTTTTCTACCACAGAATTTGGGATTCTCTCCCCTGTTTGCATCATAATCTGAAAGTTCTTGAAGTATCCCCAAAGAGTAGTCCTTTGGGCATTGGAGTCACCAAGATTGTGTAGGTGCTCTCTTATTTGTATGGCAACAGGTTTATCACTAGTCCAACACATGCTCTTCTTCCTGGGTAACTCATTCATGAAATAGAAGAATAAACACAATACTAGTGTACCATACTTGAATGTATTTTTCTTGTCCTTTTTGATCTTGTTTAGGTTCTCCATTAACTAATTTTGCAGCAGCTCACACAGGTCATAGTCAACATTCTCTCTTAGCATCTAATAGGAAACATAGATGGTTGTACTGGATGCAGAGTTTTCCCTACTGGAGTGGTATATATTATACCTAATCACCATAGATGCAAATTTGACATCCGGATCAGTTATGTCATTGATTGTCATTACCCTATTATCAAATTTTGATCTGGTATCTTCAGTTATAGTCTAATTCTTCGCTGATTTCAGCATTGGTAGTCCACCAGATGAGTTCAATCATGTCATAGCCTTGATGGTATCCTTGGTGATCTTGAAGGGTTTCATCAACCACATGAATTTAGCATGCATCCGACTCAGTACATACTGGGCCCACTCATCTTCACCGAAGGACGAGAACCTAATAACCTGAATGAAATGTTTGACTTGCAGCACCTTGTACTCAGGTTTAAGACCATGAATCTCATGCCTCAGATGATTCTTGAACAAATCCAATAACTTTGAATCCCCAAATTCATCTATGTTAGCATGAATGTAAGCCTAATTTCTTCAACATGCAACACACCATGCGAAACATTTGAAAAGGCACCTAACGAATTGACCTCTATAGATTTGTGTGGATGCTTTTTGAATTTAGGTTAGGGCCTTTCGGTGATGTCAACAATTAATGGAGCAGCCATATCCAAAGATTGCAAATTCAAAGAGCTTTACAGAGAATACCTTGTTTCACCAGTTAGGGTTAGCTGTCGAATTCACTTTTCGCACTTTAAATCTTTGAAATCTCAGCTCAGGCGCTCTTCTCCTTGTTCTCTTCGAATGCAAAGTGATTCAAATCTTGAGTAAATGACCTTTTATGCTCTGCAAAACCTAATTCGCAATTGTAATAAATGCTTTGACCTAATACATCTGGTTACTCTATTTTTGAACACAGTCAATCTTCAATTGCTCCGCAATCAATCGCTTTAGCTTCTTTTCTTCCAGAAATTGCTTCAATAGATCTGTAATAGGCTTCTTTAACTTCATTCATAATGCCAGATTCAGGCACCCACTTACTAGCAGAGGGAATTAGATTTTCAGTGCAGCTCCCCCTGAGCCAGAGCTCCTGATTCAATTCCCAGAGGAATTATCAGCACCGGATTCCAGTGCGGACCCATTACTGTCATTCATTACATTTTTCTTCACCCATGTTTTGTTCATTTCATTCTGGATCTCATTCACATCTACTTTTCCCTTGCCTTTGTCCAACTTCTGCTCTGTTTTTCCTTTACCTACCTGTGAGTTCTCCTTTTTGCTTCTATAGAATTTAGCAATATGTCCATATTTGTTGCAGTTGAAACACACAATCTTATTTTTCTGACAATCACATGTTGGAGCAGGTTTAGATATGCATTGCATTGCAATATGCCCAAACTTATTGCAAGTAAAACATCTTCCATTGAAAGCTTGTTTGTCCTTAGGAGGATTCCTTGATCCACTTTTGCAATCCTTAGCCTTATGACCTATCTTTTTGCAATTAAAGCATTGATCAGAGAAAGATAATGCATTTTGATTCATTTTACTTCTACATTGATTAGCTCTATGACCATACTTATTGCATTTGAAACAATTACCATTGAAAGATTGATACCTTTGAGCATTAGGTTGTCTTATAGGAGGTCTTCTAGAATTCCTTCTTTGATTTCTTGCTTCAAGATTTCTTTGACTGGTTCCAGAACTTTCACCTTTCTCAAATCCCAGACCATGCTTATCATCTGCCTTCTTCTGACTATCAAGTAGCACTTCAAGTTTAGCTGAGCTTATCTTGAATTTCTCTTTATATTCATTTGCAACTTCTAGGTCATGTTTGAGAATAACAATTTGTCTTTCAAGTTGTTCCTCATTATCCCTAGTTTTTTATAGATCAGATTCTAGATGGCCAATTATTCTGTCTAATCTGTAACATTCTTCTATTCTTTCTTTCAGAGATTGACTCAGTTTTTCTTTAGTCTTCTTCCTTTCTTCAATTTCCTTGGTTAGCCTCATCACCCTGGATTCCATCTCATGTTTTAGGACAACAATTTCTTTTGCTAGCTTTTCACATTCCTTTGTCTTCTCCTTCAGGGCCTCATCCATGTCATTGTCTTCATTCAGATTTGCTAGCTGATGAAGTAGCTCCTTCCTTTTTTCATTGGATTTGCTCAGTTGTCGTTTTAAGGTCTCAATGAAATCTTCAACATCTTTAAGGTTCTCTTGCAGATCTTTAATTTCTGCTCTGGACAGGTCAAGATCATCTAAGGCTACTTGAAGTTGTTGATTGATACCATTAGAGTGCTTGAATGAACCCATTGAAAACACCTTCCCAGATCTTCCTTAAACTGTTAAACTTTTTCTAAGGAACCAGGTTCTAATACCAATTGTTGAAATTAAGGAACACTGAGAGGGGGGGTATATCAGTGTTCTGCAAAACTCAATATTATGTTCCTTTAATAATTTACCACACACATCCAAAAGAAAGAAGCATGAACAGAAACAACAAGATCATAACACATGAACATGGGGATTTTTACGTGGAAACTTGGTTAAGGGAAAAACCACGGTGGGGGTTAACCCACAAGAATTTATACTCTGTTAAAAGTATTACAAATGGGGAAGGCACATGCCTTTGGGCCCATTATCCAGAGCTCACTGCTCAAAGGAGGCTCACTGCCTACAAAATTGATTACAAGAGTTCACAGGAATACTTGAACTGAAGAATAGAATCTAACAATGCAAATTATAGTTCCGGTTGTGCTCAATACACTGACTTTACACACTTCATCTTTCTCTACCCTGCTTCACTGTTCTGCTATGATCCAGAGCTTAGATATTTTTACTTCACACCTGATCCTGCTATACTTCGCACCTACACCTTCATATTCACACTCTCACATTCCAAAATGCATGAATCCATCGATCATAAATATCCGCTACATGAAATTACATCAACTACAGTCGGGCTTAAGAAACTTGGAAACTATTTCAAGAACACTATTTTGTCGGCTGAATCCATGCACAAATATTAATGCAGACCAAAAATTATGTATCCAAGTCACCTCACATGTCGGATAACACCACTAGATCTCATAAATTACTCAACCAACGACTTCTCTTCATCTGTACAAGGATCAAACACCTAGTCGGCCCGTTCTTCACCGGATTGAACTGTCTAATCAAAACCCGATACTCAGATGCTTGTAACTTACAATCCCTTCATCACCGAAGGCTAAAATCTTGGATTTAGGTAGCCCTGACATCCCCTAACATTCCCTCATATCCGCAACTCAATATGATTACCTATGGAGAAATGTGGACAAAAATACTGAACCCTGTTATATGCCCTGTTCCTGTCTATCCAGACTTAAACAAATTTGCAATCTGACTTCCGGTATGAACAGATGATATAATGCGGATGTGTAAGATAGATTTAGTTGCCATCAATGACAACACCTGACATGCCTAGCAGTGTCTCTTGCTAACACCTATCCTCATGATCTAGCCAGAATCGGTCTCGGAAGATGTGGAGTATCTGGGCAAACATGCTCTTATTTGCAAGTTTGTGGGTCTCTGTCTTTTGCTTCCAGCGCTGGAATCCTAGACCCGGAGGGTTTGGAACCCTAAGGGGGATATGGAATTAATGATGGCTGCAAACAACTACTTCATGGTTGTTTTTTCGTGCATGGCGGACAAAAATAAGGCATTTGAAGGTGGTCTGTATTTCTTCAATCAAGTTGGGCTTTTCATGAAACCCTAGCATGTGGGGTTCAACTTGGCTGAGGAGCTCCCTACTAAGGTCCTTGTTTGGGTTTGTCTTCCTAGGCTTCCTCTTGAGGTTTGGAGGAATGACATTTTGCATATGATTGCACTGTTGCTTGGCAAGCCATTCGGCTTGGCTCAACAAACTCTGGATTGAAAGGTAATTTCTTTTGCCCATATTTGTGTGGAAATTGATTTAAATAACCCTTTGCCAGACTCTATGGAAATTTGTCTTGGGTCCTCTTCTTGGATCCAACAGCTCGACTATGAAACCCTACCTTTTAGATGCCGGTATTGTCATGAGTATGAACATATGCAAAGGAAATATCCTCAGCTCTCTCATGTGTCGACAACAACTAATGTCTCCTCTGATTCTAGCCCTAAGAAAGATAAAGGGAAGGCTCCTTTGGCTAATGGGGCAGTTGATAAGGAGGGATTTATTCTAGTTAAGCCCCGTAACAGGGGATAGGTCTGAAGAGAACCCTCATGGATAGGCAAATTGAATGGGTCTTTAATCAGTTTGATGCTTTGGGGGACTTAGTTTAGGAGGAAGGAGTCCCAGTAGAGCTACCTTCTAGGGTTGGCTCTGTGGGTGTAGCTGAGCTGGAAGACAGAGAACTAGAGGCTTGGGATCTGACTCTGGTGGCTATGTAGGAGGGTCCTTTGGCTAATGATTCATTTCCCCAACTGTCGATTGACCACGATTCAGAAGGGATGTTAGCTTCAAAGGATATCGAGGATTTGGCTATTCCAACTCCTTCACTAGTGAAGGAGATTTCAGATTTTGGAAAAGGTAGTGGTTTAGTGCGCACCTTAGGTCTTCAGCCAAAGACCCTTAAAAAGGGGCCCCCAGAGAAGCCGGTCAAGGTGGGTTGCAAGAAGGAGCATGAAAAGGTTAAACTGGTTGGGGAGAACCTTGTGGATGCTGGGTTGGTGAAGACTATTGATTCTCATTTCTCCCAACCTTACAAATGATAATTATCTGATGGAATGTAAGGGGTATGAATAGCATCCCTAGAGAAAAGGCTATTCATGAGATGATTGGTACACACTCTCCTGATATTATCTTTCTTCAGGAAACTAAGTTGACTGTGGATGGGTTGTTGAGTAGAGCTCCCAATATCTAGATGTGTGGTTTGTGTCAGTGTGTCAGGGCTCATGGTAGTTCTGGTGGTGTTGCTTGTTTATGGAATTTGAGGAAGGTTGTTCTTCTTTGGTGGATCTCAAGACGCTCTTCTATTTCTCTAGTTGCCTCTAGCTTAGACTTTGGTGAAATTTGACTTTTCACTAATGTTTATTCTTCTTCTGATCTCTTGGGTAAATCTCAGCTTTGGTCTCATGTTTAGTATGTTCGGTCACTTGTTCCCTTGCTTCCTTAGATTGTGGTAGGTGACTTTAACGCTGTTACTTGCTTAGAAGAAAAAAGAGGTGGCACTTCTAGGCTTGACCCTTCTGCTTATCTCCTCAGAGATAACATAGAGCTTTTACATTTGATTGATGTGAAATTGAGCAATAGTACCTTCACTTGGAGCAATAGAAGATGTGGTGAAGGTGCTATTTCAAAGTGTCTGGATAGATTTTTAGTCTCCTATTACTGGATTGGGGATAGATGGAATACCACCTCAGAGATTTTAGATTGGAAGGGTTCAGACCACTGGCCGATTAAATTTTCAGCAGTTCCCTCCAGTGCTCTGAGGAACCCTTCTTTTAAGTTTTAACTCATGTGGTTGAGAGATCCTTCTCTCTAGGACTTAATGGATGATTGGTGGCTCAAAGGAAGACCTGCTCATGGTAGGGCTATGTATTCTTTTGTCAAAAGCCTTCAGTATGTGAAATACAAGCTCAAGAAGTGGAATAGGCAGTGCTTTAGTAATCTACACCATAATAAAATGATTACCCAGGCTCATTTGGACTCCATCACCCACCAAATCTGTGATCAATGTCTAACTGAAGATTTGAGTAGGGAGGAGACTTTAGCAGCTAAGGTGTTAGAGGAATGGGAGCTAAGGGAGGAGATTTTCTGGAAGCAAAAATCTCGTATTGACTGGCTTCAGGAAAGTGAGAGAAATACTGCCTTTTTTCACAATTCAGTTAAAGCTAGAAGGAATGGAAATCTTATTACCTCTCTTGTTTCTCCAGAGGGAACTCAACTCTCTTCATTGGGGGAGACTTATGGTGAGGCTTCCTAGTTCTTTTTAGCTCTTTTTACGGAAGACTGCCCTCCTGCTAGAGAAGATGAAATTCATATTCTAGGCTACATTCCCCTGCTTGTCTCCAATGAGATGAATGTTTCCCTCATGCTTCCCATCTCAATGTAGGAGCTGGAAATAGTGGTGTTCCAAATGAAGAAAGGTAAAGCTCTGGGACCTGATGATTTTCCTATAGAGTTCTTTCAGGTGTTTTGGGAAATTATCAAGTTGTATCTTTTTGAGGTGGTGCACGAGTCTCAAGGAAATAAGCAAATGTTCAGGGCCTTGAATTCTACTTTTCTGGCTCTTGTCCCTAAAAAGGAAGATGTTAATTGTCTAGACCATTTTAGGCCCATTGCCCTTTGCAATGTGATCTACAAAATTATTACCAAATTGATTACAGAAAGGCTTAGCCTTGGCTCAGATCATTGATTTTAGAAGAACAAGGGGGATTTGTCACTGGTAGACAAATTCTAGATGGAGTTGTGATAGCTACTGAGGTTATTCATTCCATGGCAAATTCTAAGGAAAAGGCTATGTTCATCAAGCTGGATATGGAAAAAATCTATGATAGGGTCAAATGGGTCTTCTTGTAGAAAGCTCTTCTAGCTTTTGGGTTTGGCAAGGAGTGGGTGGATTGGGTGATGAGTTGTGTTACCTCTACTTCTTTTTTGGTTCTTATCAATGGGGAGCCTTTTGAGTTATTTGGAGCTTCTAGAGTCCTCTGTCAAGGGGATCCCTTATCCCCTTATCTATTCATTATTATGGCAGAAGGTCTAGGTAGATTTCTCAAGTCCTGAGTGAGACAAGGGTTGATTCAGGGATGGAATTGGGATAATGAGCTACCTCCCCACTCTCATCTTCAATTTGTGGATGATAGTGCCTTAATGTGCCTGGCCCGAATTAATGAAGCTGTGAATTTAAGGAAAGTTTTGGATTCCTATTTGGCTGCCTCTGGACAAAAGATTAATGAGAATAAGTCTTCCATCTACTTCTTCAATACCCCTCGGCTTATCCAAAACATGATTGCTCAGATTCTTCATTTTCAGATTGGCTCTCTTCCTTTGAAGTACCTTGGGATTCCCATTGTTGTGGGGTCTCAACGCAGAGAGATATGGCAGGATATTCTAGATAATTTCCGTATGTGGGTTAGTCATTGGACTCATAGATGGCTCTTGACGGCTAGGCAAGTTACGCTTCTTAAGTCAGTGGTTCAAGCCCTTCCTATTTACAGGTGCTTTGTGCAGGTTGCTCCCTCAAGTTTCATCAATGAGTTTGATGCCCTTGCCTGACAATTTATTTGGGCAAGCAATTTGTCCTTCTCCAAGTGGAGTCTGGTGAAGTGGGATTCTGTCTATAGGCCAAAGCAAGAGGGAGGTCTTGGTCTGAAGCTTGCAGGACCAAATGGTCAGGTCTTAGCTGCCAAATTGTACTTAAGATGGTGCACTTGCCAGGATCAGTATTGGGCTAAAATTCTCACCCATAAATACCTTTGGGGGGTGGATGCTTTTGATGTGCTGTGATATAGCCTTTTGGGGAATGGATCCATGATTTGGGATACCCCCAAAAGAGGGGCAAAACTTATCAAGGATGGCCTTTTCTGGATTTTCAATGGTGGCTCTGAGGCTGTTTTTTGGTCTGATTCTTGGGATGGCCATCCCCTATTTTATCTATGTTCCCTCACTTGCTTTCCCTTTGTCATAGCTTGCTTGAAGCTAGGTGGAACCGAATGGCAGCCTATAAGACTCCTCAGATGTTAGGTCAAGTGGAGATTATGCAATGGAAGGACCCTCATGAGTAGCCACCAGGTGGCAATGAGAAGGATCATCAGGAGCTTGCTAGCATTTTGGCTGGAAGAATGTGTAACTCGGTCAAAGAGAGAGATGTCTTGGCATGGAGCCCTGATCCGAAGGAAAAATTCTCGGTGGCCTCAGGTTACTTGGAGTTGGACTGTTCTAAAGTTGTACAGATAGGTTGGTGTTCCCTGGTGGAAAAATGTTTGGAATAAATTCTCCTAGCCTAAGTGTAATTTCTTTGCTTGACTGGTGGTTCAAAATAGATGTCTTACCTGGGAAAATTTACGGAAGAGAGGCTTCCAGGGTCCCTCTATCTGTGTGCTTTGCAACAACAGTGAAGAATGTGTCTCTCATCTCTTCTTCCAGTGTCCTTTCTCCTGACAACTTTGGCACATTTGGTGGGGGGTGTGGAATCAAGATTGTATTCATGCCACTTCCTTGGTTGAATTTTGGGAAAGTTTAGGTAGGCCTCCAGCTCAGACCTCTTTTCTCCAAATTGTTTGGGCTATTGGACCTACTTTTATCATTTGACACCTTTGGCTAGAGAGGAACATGAGGCCTTTTCAGGATGTGAGGCTGGGGGTGGTTCAGTTATGGCAGAAGATTTGTAGTAGAATCTAGGAGACCACTTTAGCAAAATGTGACCTCACAGTCAATGTGGATCTTAAGGATTGGGATATTATAAGGAAGCTAAAATTGGTTGATAATGGCTTAGGTTTCTCTGCTGGTAGTTGTTGGGAATTAAGGTGTCTCAACCTTGGTAATTCCTTGTATATATTTATTTATTGCCTATTGTGTAATTAGGATGCAAATCCTATGTTGTCATCTTGTGGGAGTTGGCACGGTAATGTGTCATCCTACATGGAAGATGACAAGTTGTAAATTTGTCCTCACATGAGGAGATAGGCATCTATCGGCATCTTGGATGTTGTGTAAGGGAATATTGACCGAAACGGTCATGACAGATTCCTATGATAGTTCTATGACGCGTAAGAGTCGTAAATGGAAGATTCTATAACAGGTGAAGACATGTGTCGAGAAGTATCTTTGAAAAAGGCATCTTTGGGCACCCCAAGGAGGGTTATGACATGTTGTAAGAGAATATGCTATTTATAGCTTGTTTATGACAAATTCTCTTACAACTGTAAGATATGTCAGTACGACAAATTCTATGATGGTTGCAAGAGTCATAGGAGCATCTGTCATTACCCAAATTGGTAATAGGTGACCTCTTTGGGATGTGGTTACTTGACAAGTGTCAGGAACATACTACAGTCTTGGACAAGTGTCCATAGGCATGGGTTTTGGGCCATGAGGCCATGTTGGACACCCATCCCAAGTTGGACTCATTTTTGCCTTGTATTTTCTATATAAGCAGGTACTTTGTAGAGAAGTATTATGTGATTGACAGGTACTGTTATGTTGCCGGATTGTCTCCAGATACAAGTGTCGAAGACTCCTGCAAGAGCATTGGCTCTGTGACTATATTGTAACTTTCATTGTTTACAGAATACATTTGAGTTATGTTTTGGAGTGTGGGTTTTTTCACTCGTAAGGGTTTTCCCCATGTGTATCTTGTCTCTCGTTTCTTCTTCCTTACATTCTTGTGTATGTGTTTGCTACAATATCTTTGTTAGTGGGTTATTAACACTGTAATTGTAAAGATTAAAATGAATTTGCACTCAGCTCTCCTCATTAGATTAGTGTAGGAAGCAATTTCTACACACCTAGCTTCCTTTCAATTGGTACCAGAGCTTGATCACCTTTGGTCCTAGTTGTTGGGTAGGGGTTTTTTGAGCTAATCTTAGGTTTAGAGGGAGCTTTGTGTAGAGCATTATGTAATCTTGTTGCAGGAAAGAGATGGTAGGTACATTCGGAAGATTAGAGGTGGAGAAATTCAATGGCACTAATTTTGAGTTATGGAAACTTAAGATGGAGGACATGCTTGTTGATCGTGACCTATGGGAAACCATATCCGGTGTAAAACCAACCACAATGTCACAAGCAGATTGGGATCTCAAAGATAGGAAGGCTAAGGGTCTTATAAGACTTAGTTTAGCTGATTCTGTCATGTTAAATGTCCATGAGGAGAAGAGCACAAATGATCTTTGGAAGAAGTTGGGTGATGTGTATCAGGCCAAATCCCTGGTGAGCAAACTTTTTCTGAGAAAGAAGTTGTATTCTCTGAGGATGGAGGATGGAGGATTGGTTGCAAATCACTTGAATGCTTTCAACATGTTAGTTACACAATTGACATCCGTTGGTATGAATATGGAGGAGGAGGATCATTGTATGACCTTGCTTTGTTCTTTGCCGGACTCGTGGGATCATCTTGTGATGGCTATTGGGAGCACCACATCCACATTCAAAATGGATGAAGTGGCATCTTTGCTGTTATTTGAAGACATGTGGAGAAAGTCTTTTGAGGCAGCCAAAGAGGCTCTTGCGGTTCATGGAAGACCCAAGGAGAAAGGGAAAAAGAAGGACAAGAAAGGTGAGAAGGGCAAATCCAAATATTGTGGGAGATCCAAGTCTCCTGGAAAGTCCAAGGCTCTTTGTTGGAACTGTGGCAAAACTGGGCATTTCCAAAAGGAATGCAAGGAGGAAAAGAAGAAGAAGAAGAAGAATGCCCCAGATTCATATTCTGACAAGTCTCAAGATGATGGTGATGCCTTCATCGTATCCCTAGCCACACATGCATCTGATGATGTGTGGTTGATAGATTCTGGTGCATCATTCCACATGAACTCGCATCAAAACTAGTTCACGAAATATGAAGAGTTTGATGGTGGAAGAGTGTACCTGGGTGACGATTCTCATCTAAAGATTGTTGGTCGTGGAAGAGTCTCAATCCGATTCCCTGATGGATGAGTGAAGGGGATCACTGGGGTTATGCACATCCAAGGCCGAGCATGGAACCTGCTTTCTGTAAGTATGTTGAATGATGTAGGTGTGCAGGTTATCTTTTTGAAGGATGGATGTAAGATGACTAGAGGATCTATGGTGCTTGCAAGGTACTTAGAGAGGTACTCTATTTCAGCTAGAGGCATGCACTTCACAGTGCAATAGTTCTTCTGACTCGAAGAAAAGAGTTGCAGTCACTTCATCCCCACCATATGAACAAGTAGTGAAAGAATCTGTTGTAACACTTTCTGATGGTAGTGCATATGCTTTGGAAGTTAAACTTCCTGCTGAAAAGACTATGTAATGACATTTGAGATATGGCCACATTGGTGATAAGGGTCTTAGAACCTTGAAAAATAAAAGCCTCATTGAGGGGTTAAATGATTGTAATCTCGAGTTCAACTTTTGTGAACATTGTGTATATGGAAAGCAAAATCACCGTGTTCAATTTTACTCTAGTTCTCACAAGTCTTCTGGTGTATTAGATCTTATTCATTCTGATGTGTTTGATCCTGTTAATGTTCCTTCGATCTCTAAATCTGTATATTTTGTATCTTTCATAGAAGATTACAGTAGGACATGGGTTTATTTTATCAGAAGCAAGACTAAAGTCTTTAGTTGGTTTAAAGAGTTTAAAGCTTTTGTTGAAAATCAGACTAGTAAAAAGATTAAGTGTTTGAGAATTGATAACGGTGGTGAGTTTTGTTCGGTAGAGTTTGATAAGTTCTATAAAGAGCAAGGGATTGAAAGACATAAGACAACTCCATACACCCCGCAACAAAATGGAGTTGCGGAGAGGATGAATAGGACACTGATGGAGAAGGCTGGGAGTATACTTAGTGGAGCAAGCCTTGAACAAAAGTTTTGGGTTGAAGCTGTAGCCACTGCTTGCTATTTGGTAAACAATCTCCTACATCAGCTCTTGTTGGTAAGACACCTATGGAGGTGAGGTCTAGTAAGAAGCCTTCAGTTAGACATCTTCGTGTTTTTGGTTGTGAGGCATATGCACATGTGCCTAGGGAAAAATCGTCTAAATTGGAGAACAAGGTTGTTAAGTGTATCTTCATAGGCTACGGTGTCGGTGTGAGATCCTGTGGTTGAAAAAGTGTTGTATAGTAGAAGTGTTATCTTCAGAGAGATAACACCTTATTCCATTATTTTACAGCTAGAACAGACATAAAATAAAGAGGATGTGGTTCAGTTTCCTTCTACCCCTGAGAAGACTGAACCGACAGACCCTATGAGACCTGATGATAAGGAGAGCTCTATCAGCTTTGAAAGCTCAGAAGAATAAGTAGAACCTCAACCTCAACCTTTGAGGAGGTCTACACGAACAAGGAAGCAACCTGATAGGTTTGGTTATTCATTACTTGATTCTAGTTGTGCTTTTTCCTTGCTTACTAACACTGATGAGCCTAGAACTGTGAAAGAGGCTATGGGCATGAAAGATGCAGGCTCCTGGAAGGAGGCCATGGAAGATGAGATGGCTTCTTTGGAGAAGAATAAAACATGGGACTCGGTGCCTTTGCTTGAAGGATTGAAACCTATTGGATGCAAATGGGTGTTCAAAAAGAAATTCGTTGCAGATGGCAGTGTTGAAAAGTACAAGGCCAGATTGGTTGTGAATGGGTATTCACAAGTGGAGGGAATTGATTATGGTGAAATTTTCTCTCCCATTGCAAAGCTGACATCTATTCAATTCCTGATATCTCTTGCAACAGCTTATGACTTAGAGGTGGAGCAGATGGATGTGAAAATAACTTTCCTTCATGGTCATTTGGAGGAAGAAATCTACATGTCACAGCCAGAGCATTACATAGAGAAAGGTAAAGAAAATTTGGTTTGCAAGTTGAAAAAGTCTTTGTATGGTTTGAAGCAGTCTCCTAGGATGTGGTACTTGAAGTTTGATGCCTTTTGTGTTGTTGATTGGATATTTGAGATCAAAATCGGATCATTGTGTGTATTACAAGTTTGACAATGATTGCATTCTCATTATTGCATTGTATGTTGATGATATGTTGTTAATTGGGGACGGTAAGAATATGATTTCTTATTTGAAGTCTTAGTTGTCAGCACAGTTTGAGATGAAAAATCTTGGGGCAGCCAGGTACATTCTGGGAATGGAAATCAGAAGAGACAGAGCTAACAAAAAACTTTGGTTAAGCTAGAGTATGTGAAGACCGTGTTGGACAGGTTCAGCATGACAGATTGTAGACCATTGTGTGTTCCTTTTTCATTGGGGACAAAGTTGTTTGTTAATGATTGTCCAAAATCTCCTAGTGAGGTGGAGAACATGAGCAGAGTACCTTATGCTAGTGTTGTTGGTAGTTTGATGTATGCTATGGTCTGCACAAGACCAGACATTGCCCAAACAGTGGTCCGAGTCATTAGTCGATTTATGGCTAATCCAAGATGGGTACATTGGGATGCAGTTAAGCGAGTGTTTAGACATTTGAGGGGTACTTCTGAGTATTCCATATGCTATCATGGTAATGTTATAGGACCTCTGCATTCTATTTGTATTCGTGGATTCATGGATTCTGATTGGGCAGGTGACATTGACAGCAAGAGATCCACCAGTGCATATGTGTTCACAATGTTCGGTGGTGCAATTAGTTGGATGAGTAAGCGACAACCTATGGTTGCTTTGTTCACGACAGAAGTTGAGTATATGGAAGAAACTCATGCTTGCAAGGAAGCCATTTGGCTTAAGAGATTGTGTTCTGATATTGGTGTTGATGCAGGACAGATTACGATTTGTTGTGACAGTCAGAGTGCGATTTGCCTAGCAAAGAATCCAACTTTCCATGCCAGAACAAAGCATATTGATATACAGTTTCACTTCGTGCGAGACATGGTAGAGGATGGGAAGGTGAATTTGGAGAAAGTAGACACTTTGAAGAATGTTGCAGATGCATTGACGAAACTAGTGGGCACAAAGAAGTTTAGATGGTGTTCAGAGTCTATGGGCCTCTCGGGCTATAGCAGTTAAATCCTGTTAATTCCATTGGCTCTTACAAGGTGTTCGACAAGTGGGAGAATGTTGGGAATTAAGGTGTCTCAACCTTGGTAATTCCTTGTATTATTTCATTGTATTTATTTATTTATTGCCTATTGTGTAATTAGGATGCAAATCCTATGTTGTCATCTTGTGGGAGTTGGCACGGTGATGTGTCATCCTACATGGAAGATGACAAGTTGTAAATTGTCCTCACATGAGGAGATAGGCGTCCCACTTAGTGGTAGGAATATTTTGCCATGTGTTGGCATCTTGGATGTTGTGTAAGGGAATATTGACCGAAACGGTCATGACAGATTCCTATGACAGTTCTATGACGCGTAAGAGTCGTAAATGGAAGATTCTATGACAGGTGAAGACATGTGTCAAGAAACATCTTTGAAAAAGGCATCTTTTGGGCATCCCAAGGAGGGTTATGACATGTTGCAAGAGAATATGCTATTTATAGCTTGTTTATGATAGATTCTCTTACAGTTGTAAGATATGTTAGTATGGCAGATTCTATGACGGTTGTAAGAGTCGTAGGAGCATCTGTCATTACCCAAATTGGGAATAGGCGACCTCTTTGGGATGGGGTGACTTGACAAGTGTTAGGAACATCCTACAATGTTGGACAAGTGTCCATAAGCGTGGGTTTTGGGCCATAAGGCCATGTTGGATGCCCATCCCAAGTTGGACTCATTTTTGCCTTGTATTTTCTATATAAGCAGGTGCTTTGTAGAGGAGAAGTATTATGTGATTGACAGGTATTGTTATGCTGCCGGATTGTCTCCAAATACGAGTGTCGAAGACTCCTACAAGAGCATTGGCTTTGTGACTGTATTGTAACCTTCATTATTTACGGAATACATTTGAGCTGTATTTTGGAGTGTGGGGTTTTTCACCCGTAAGAGTTTTTCCCACGTATATCTTGTCTCTCTCTTCTTCTGTCTTACATTCTTGTGTATGTGTTTGCTGCAATATCTCTGTTAGTGGGTTATTAACACTGTAATTGTAAAGATTAAAATGAATTTGCACTCATCTCTCCTCGTTAGATTCATGTAGGAAGCGATTTCCGCACACCTAGCTTCCTTTCAGTAGTTGGCCTCGGCAGGCCAAGCAAAAGCTTCAGCGGGAAGGGTAGTGGACCCCTCCTCTAGGAATTTTGAAGGTTAACACTGATGGGTCTTCTAGAGGGAACCCTGGACATGCGGGGATTGGGGGTATTGGCAGAGATAGTGTAGGAGAAGTTTTTTTCTTCTCCACTTATAAAGGGTTCCATACTAACAATTTTATGGAAGCCCTTTCTATTCTTAGTGTTGTTGAGAGGGCTTGCTCCCTTGGTTGGAAAAAAATCATATGTGAATTAGATTCATAGATTGTGGTGGATATGTTGTTGGATTAGAGGGTGGAGGGTGCTAATTGGCAGTTGGCTATTGTGGTTAAGCAGATTCTGGAGCTTTGTTTCTCTTTGGAGTATGTTTCCTTCTGCCATATTCCTCGTGAGTGGAATAAAGTGGTGGACTGTTTGGCCAAATGGGCCTCTGAGCACCTGGAAAGATGGAATGTTGGGGATTGGGGTCTTTTGTCACTAGAGTATACTCTAGTTTTAGATAAGTTAATTCTTGAGGACAGAAATGGGTAGATGGCTTCTTTGGGGCTCCTTGTGGCTCTCTTGTTGGTTCTTTGTGGGCCTGAGGCCTTTTTCTGTGTAATCTTTCTTTGCTGATCAATAAATTTTTACCCCCCTTTAAAAAAAAAACATGTTACCCTATCGACGAATTTGTTGCATGTAAACTTCGTGCAACTGCTAGAATACATATATATATAGAAGCATGGGTCTTATGAATTTGGATAAAATACTCTCTGAGCTTAAAATAGTGAGGCAATTAGCATCGATTTCATAGCAAGGAAGGAGTGTTGGTTTCAGAGCAGACTTTATTTATGGATTGGTGTTGTTTGTGAGTGAGTTTGACATCGAGCAACGAGGAGTTAATGACAACGATAACATATACGGAATGGAATTTTGACCGAATTTCTAGCATACGTAGTGGAATAGGATTTGGACTACATGCACTGAGCCCTAGGAGAAAGTTATTATCTCTCCACAAGAGATAGAAGTATCACTACTAATGCTTCTCAAATCAAATACCAAATATTGTTTTAAGTAATTTTCTTATGTTTTGTGTTAGCAAATAATAATCTTAATCTAAGTTAGACAAATGAGTTAGCATATTGTTTGTGTCCAGATCCACTCTACTTAAATATCATCCATGGTCAAATAATCAATAGCAATTTTAAACACCTCATTCACAATAAAAAGTGGTAAATATTTGTCCTATTTTTATTGGCCAAAATTAACCTTTGACTGTTCAAGTGGATGATATTTAAGAATAGCGTCTCCACAACAACTGTTGAATATTGACTCCATTGACATTGAAATCGCAACAATTGCAATGTTGGGACTACAAGACCTTTAGATATAGTAGTATGTGTTACTGATTTAAATTGATATTTACCCTGATTTTATGTAAGCGGGGATATGTACAAGTGTATGAGAGCCAGAACAAGGCATTCCTAGCAATGATATCAATAACTAATTATACAAGAGGGTTTTCTTTATGAAATGATTCATCTCTAATCAAGGAAATATGGTATTTCCATGCTCATGTGTCAATCTACGCAACTTTCAAGAAATTGGCATGAGAGTATTTCAACCTTCATCGAGTAACTGGTGATAAAAATCTGTCGGTGATGTGTTGTTGTTCAGGATCTGTAACTGGTTTGTATCACCAAATCAAACAAGGGAATTGGCTGTCAGGTTGAGGCCAGCCTGCACCAATTTTTGTGGGTGCTAAGAAGTGACAAGGATGTATCTAAGCTGCTTTCGCATAGGTTAAAAATGTAGACTCCAGATCGTGGATTTCTGTGGACTGTTATATGGTTTATTTTGTTGCTTTTTCTCTCGAAATCTGCACCATATAGAAATTAAATTATGTACATTATTTTTTATTTTAATAAAACCAAATTATGTACATATTTTGTTATCAATGATTTGTAAGGGGGAGTGGAGAAAATGAGGCACCATATAGACCATACTATTCTATTTTCATTATAAATCCATGATTTTCCAAAGCAAATAAGCCATGAAGAATGAATTTAAATGAAGCTTAAGAAAATTGCTATCATCTATTTGATTATCATAAACATTTTAATTCCATAAAAAACTTTAATGTTAGAGCACCGTAACATGATAGCAAGAGGTCCAATGAAAATTTGAGTCCTATTGTTTTTATTGATTAAAGAAGCTTAAGTTGTATATGAATATCAAGATTATTGGTGGTGTTGCCTACATATTGGATCCCAACATAATGAAGACACAAGAATATTGGTGGTGTGGCCTCCTTATTAGATCTCAACATAATGATGACATAAGAAGCCCAAAAAAACATTGAAAATTTAAGTGTGATGTTAAATTTTGATATTTTGAAAGGTTTTTGTTTAATTTGTATTGGGATCCTAACTCAAATTTCTTTGTTCTCTTCTAAATTCAACAAAGTTTTGGGAAGTAATAGAAATACATCCCAACAATCCGAATAGAAAGGAAAGGATGGAATTAAATTACATATAATTCTAATCCTAACCCTAACCCTAACACTAAAATTACATATAATTCTAACCCTAATCCTATAATTACATATAATTCTAACCCTAATCCTTATCACTTTTGTAATAATTTTAAAAAATAATTAATATTTTTCTTGATTTATTTTTCCAATCTCAAATAACTTATTTAACCCAATTTACAAATTGTCCAATACCTATAGAATATAGCTAATTTATGATATCTATTTCCTATTTGTTTTTCTCTATTTATGGATTCTTAGATAATTGTTGAAGAATGTTGCATCTATATTAAAGGATGTTGCATCTATATTATCTCTATATAGAAAGTGTATTGAAGCAACAAAACAACTATGCATTCAAAATATTACACCTCTCTTAGCACTTTCCCTAGTTTTCCTAATCATTTTTGGTTCTATTTGTGGCTGGTTTTTACAGAATCCTCAGCACTTTCCCTAGTTTTCCTAATCATTTTTGGTTCTATTTTCATTTTTGGTTCTATTTTGTGGCTGGTTTTTACAGAATCCTCAGATCTTGTGTTTATGGATCAAATCTTAAGACATACATGATTCATGTATAGAGCCAATGCATATATTAACATCAGAAAGAAAGAAGGAATTAAAATTTTTGTTAAATGTCATAGAAATTGGATATGAAGAGAAAATGAGCAAATTTTTTTTGGTTGTATATACCCTGGTTTAAGTCCAGGAACCATTAGAAAAACTAGAACCAAACTCTGTATATCAAAGTTTCCCTTCATTAACATTCTGATAGACTTTCTTCAGTTTTATACATCCATACTACCATCTCCATTTATCTATACCCAAGTCTATAGACATACCATAAACATGCCTAACTATTCGAAGAGTATCACAGTCATACTTCAAAAAACCTACTGGGGATGGGGCAAATTACACAGGCCTTGTCCTTGTCATATCATTATTACAATTAACTTCATTAACAGAGCCTACCGGTTTACCATCCGCCTCTGGTATCTCTACAGTAGAGTCAATCTCCCCTACCATGCAGCAGTCCCTTGTAGCTGGAATCACAGCTGTCAAAAGCACCACTTGTAATCCCTTAGCCAGTTCCTCCATAGCCGCCTGCAAGCAAATCTATCTATGCTTAATTCCATAGAGGTGATCCAACAAACAGTCATGAAAAGCATACATTAACAAGTCGTTGTGCAGAAGAAATGAGCTCAGTGTCATCACCATCATGGAAGCACATGACAGTGATTGAGCCCCGTTGAAGATGCTCCATCGACCCCTTGTATAGTCAATTCTAAAATCAATCAAGGAGAGTGTCTCTTTCTCTTTATCGTAATACAAATGTGTGTGTAAGCCCTTATTTTTAACATTCAAAATATCAATCTTTGAACAATGCCAAATTGTTCTAAAAATATAGTTGATTTGATAACATTTGTTACTAATCTATTTTTCTCTTTATATATATTCTTCAGTAAGGCCTAGAGGATGTTGTATCTATATTTCTAGGCAATAAAATAATTTGAAGTGTAGAATAAATGTGCCTCTTTAAGATCCAATTTGCTCTCTAAGAATTTGCTTTCTTTTGCCCTATCTGACTCTTCCCTTTAGATGGCTACAAAGGAAGCTTTCATGCCCGAAAATAGGAAGACCCATGAACTGATTGATCCGCATTTGGAAATAGATTCTTAGAACATGAATTTCAATGCATGATGTAGGTAACATCGATCTCTGTTGATGAAGATCTAGAGTCATGCCTATGCATATCCCAAGTTTGTCTACTTTGAACATGTATGAAACATTCTTTCTTTATTTAGAACATGTAGAGCATCTTTTTTTTATTAGAAAACTACACGGTTTAGGTACTATGGATTCTAGAAGGAGATGACTCATATGAGAAGGTTTGTTCTTGGATATCCCCATCAAGAGATAAATATCTACGTGAAATAGACTTAACAACATAAAAATGAAGAGACTACAAACAACATCAATAGTAACAAAACATCATATACGTGGTGGATTTATAGTCAAAATGTATTCATTTATTAGAATTTTTATTAGGTGGCCTTTTTTAAACAAAAATAGGTGGTGGCTTAAGCATTGTCTCCAACTAGGACGAGAACATCAAAGTCATTGAGAATCCACTTTATAATTTCATATTTGTCACTCACATATATTTTTGTTCCAACATCAACAAATGTCCACACTCTCCTAACTAGTTTTGTTTCTAGATCTTGTAACCCCACATCCACCATTAGATTTATAAGTCATGCCAAGATTAAGATTATGTAAGTTTGTAATTTTGCGGAATGCCAAAGGAGTTGTTGAAGCAAAATATGACAATAATTAATTAAATTTTTTAGATTTTTACAATTGGCTCTAGTTAAATGTTAAACAATTTATAAATAATTTTTTTACCTTTAATTAATATTTTAAAAAACCCATAATATCATATAACTATATAATATTGTGTAATTTATTTTTAATTCCTTATTGAAGCTTTATCCCTTCAAATATATGTATGTCATTTGATTAGCTAAATTGCACTCAAATAATAAAGGGATGTAAATGTTTAAATACACACTTCACACAAACAATATATGGATGCCAAAGTGTACACACTAAACAAAGTGAACTCCAAAGTTCAAATAAATAAGTGGATGTCAAATTTCAAACACACATAGAAAGTGAAGGCAAAAAGTTGAAACAATAAGTGCACACAAAGTAATGCCTAAAGTTCAAACACATTTCAAACAAACAATTAGTGGATGCCATAGTGAAACACACTAAACAAACAAAGTTTAAAGAAATTTCAAACAAACAATCGGTGGACGTCAAAATTTAAACACACACCCACAATAAATGTCAGATCACAAACACACACTTCATACAAAAAATAAATGCAAACAAAGTGAATTTGTTTTTAAACAAAAAAAGTGAAACACATATAAATTGATGCCAAAGTTTAAACCCGTACTTCACACAAACAATAAGTATATCAAATTAAAGTGAATGCCAAAGTTGCACTCCACACAAACAATAAATAGATTCCAAAGTGAAATACATTAAATAAACATGTTTAAATTACAACTTACTAATAGTACAACACTAATTATGATAATGTTTATAGATTGTATTGTGGTTAAGGAATATTGTGATACTTGATAATTATAGTGCACTATTTAAAATTCATGTCATTAAACATCATGAAATTAAAAAAACTAAAAAAAAAGATGTCAAATTTTATGCAATAAAAAATAATATTAAAACTCGAAAAGAACAAACACAAACAAAGATGAAATTAAAAAACTAAAAACTAAAAAAGAAAGATGTCAAACTTTATGAAATCAAAAATAATATAAAACTCAAGAAGAATGAAGACAAAATTTAAGGAATTGTCATGGCCAATGGCAGTACTTGCATCCTTAGGAGGGGGCCAATTCAACCCCTTGCAAATAAAAATTGTTTGTACTTAAACAATAAATCAATTTACAGATTACAGATTACATATTATATTCATTGAAGTCAATCTAACTTTAGCTACTCATTCAAGTTTTCAAACATTTCTAGACCATCAAACAATGAAAATTCACCATGGTTTAAATTTATATCAATTTCCCTACCAATAAACTAGTAAAAACATCTAAAGATGCTATCAAATGGTCGATAGGAACATATATAAATAGTCCTATCATCTATGCATAAAAAGTACACTATTTAATAATTTGACTACAAGTATGTGTGTCTATAAGGAGGCAAATTAGTAACATGGATTTTTTATTATCCTCTATTATTTAGGTAATGTAGTTCACTTAATGTCTTGATTGCTTAGAGTTTATTTAGTGGATGACTTTGGGGCACTAGTAGATATGTCACTTCTTCTTGGCTGAATGGGAGGCCATAGTCCTTTGATGGTTTGTTTATGATTTAGTTCTCTAATTTGTTTATGATTTAGTTCATGTGGTTATTCATTTAATACCATTCCATTATTTTTATTTGTAAAAAAAAATGAATTTCTTATAGTATTTATAACCTTGTCCACCAACTACTACATGTAATGACTTTCTAGTATAGTATGTGTGTGAATAATTTTATTTGTATGTCACTGTCAAATCTACCGATGCCTCCTATGATAAGGATTTTTGCAAACCGATTTGAATGCCCCCGTCGGATGCCCCTCATCTAGATATTATTCGAGCAAGAAAGTCCAATAATTTGGAGAGTGGGTGAAACAATGGAATCAAAGAAGAGAAAATTGGAAGAAAATGATGGGGCGGGGGAAACGAACAAAGCAGTAGCGGTGGTGGATGCTGGGAAAATGATAGAAATGAACAACTGTGAGTAGCGGGTAGAGATTGTGCATGAGGCGGGGACGAAGCACTTGGACATTTTGGAGGCAGTTCATGCCCCAATTCAGGTCCTTTTGGCTACAAAAATGTTGCGACTGTATCTGATCGAGTTGCTCATAACCCAAATCTACATACTACCTCTGATTCCTTGCATGGGGGAAAAATAAACCCCTCAGCTATGATTCCCTTGTCCTAGTTTTTGAGGAAGGAATTAAAAATGAAGTCATTGAAATTGAAGAGTTTTTCATGGCACATAGTTTAATCGGCAGATTCAATCGCTTGTGGCTTGCGCTTCCAGACCTTCATAAATGGATTACTGATGCTTCGCAGCCATGCCTGAAAGGTAACCATGAAATATATCCCTATGCGCGTGGCTTCTTTATTGTTGTTTTGACTATGAGATGGATCGTGATATTATACTACATGTAAAAAATGTACTTATGCTCAAACGATGGCATTTATACTTTAATCCTTCTACTGAGTCTTTCAAGGTTAAACCTGTGTGGATTCATCTTCCAAACCTCCTGCTCCAATTTTGGTTTGATGCATGTTTTGAGGCTATTGGCAATTATCTTGGTTGTTTTTTTGGTAATTGACACTTCAGATTTTACACATACCATTTATGCATGCATTCGTATTGATCTTGATACTTTGAAGGCTCTTACCACAGACATTACTTTTAGAATTATTGAGCGCAGTTGGTCTCAAACATTAGACTATGAAGGTTTTCCCTTTCGATGTCATTGGTGTTATGCAACAGGACACATCACTGTTGAATGTCTCAACTCTGAGCACAACTTAGGCCATCATGCTACATGGTGGAAGGATGAACTTCCACAATATTACACTATGGACCTTTGTAAAATCCTCTATCTCCCTCTGCATCTGATCAAGTCGACAAAAGGAATTTTGAACAACCCACAAAGCTTGTGTTGAAACCAAATAAATCTTTTTTAGTTACGGAAGAGACATTATATCGTGTTCAAAGTGAGAAATCATAAATGTAGGTCTTGTTTGAATCTACCAATGGTTCATTGCCTTGTGAGGAGGGATGCATGTCTACAACAAATGATCATTCTTCTCTACCTTCTTCAGAGTGGAAAGCGGTGCATAAGAAAAAGAAAGAAGTAACCAAAAAAGATGTTGCAATCCATAAGATGAATTTGTGATCACACTCCAAAATTGGTATTAATGACTATAATGCACTTCTTTAAGGTTCTGATGCACTTTTATGGGCACTACATGTATGCCCAACTTGTTTGAACTTTGAATATATTGGAGCTACCCCTTGCTAGCACTTATATATATATAAGGCCTATAAATATTTATAGGCCTATCACCTAATAATATATTTCAATGATTCATTAACAATAAGAATATATCTAATGCAACACTAACTATCCAATCAATTAGTTATCCAGATTACCTCGAGATTATTCCTTGCATAAAGACATGCTACTAGTTTGTTACCCAATAGATGTTTTCATTATAAAAATGCTAAAAATAATAAAAATTTCAAGAAGTCAAGATATAATATCATCTACTTCTTTTGAATTCTATTGTATATGTTCAACTTCTACAAGTAGCCATTAAAGTAGTGTTTCTCTATTTCGGGGATAGTTTAATTCTAGCATATCTATCTTTGATTTTTGCACACATATTTGAAGCCTTATTCAACTATTTTTGAATCAAAGGTGTTATTATCACTCAAATTTTACACTATCCATTACAAGTTTAAAAAGTTTCTGTTAGGTATAAGAATAAAACTAAAAAAATATTTACTTTGTAAAGAACATTCACCAAATAAATTTTCAGTACCACCACTGAAGCTTAAGTATTTTGCATACTACGTTACCATCTATGGGGAATGTATGTTTCATGAAGAGTTTTAGTCCCCATCATAGACATTATAAAACATGTAGTTTGTATCCTTGTTCCCTTGAAGGGAGCTCTAGACTTTAATTATGACATCAAGGTGAACTACATGAATCTGAGCATTGCAAACATGCATATAGATGGAACAAGAATTTTAATACAATGTCTCAAAGGGATGCAATCTATAGTACTATAATCATTATTTTATATGCACAAAAATGCCTAATGATCAAACAATTAAGTAGTTGCAAATGTAATTGTAAAACCAATTTTATCTTCCATACGCAACATCATCTCAAACAATGACAAACTTGGTGCTCTAAATCAACATTTCATCAAAACAATTAAAGGAAAATTGGTGTGTGTGGTGGTTGTGAGTGCCTAGTAAGTACATTTGAAAAATTCACCTACATTACAAAGGCTACAAAAGGAATTTAAAATGTGCATCAAAATGATTGGAATTAAGAGAGCTAGGTGCTAATTCCTTGTCAATTGATTTCAGGTGTTAAAAGTTCCCCTAGAACAACTTGCAAATGTGTCAAGATTCTTTTTAAATATCTCAGGTCTTTCATTTTGTAACCATATATCCAAAATTATTTCAAGAAAAATAGTTATGAGAGAAGCAAACCATTTTCATCACTTCAAACAATATTTTTTGGTGGCATTGCTTTTGGCTTGCCCACAAGTAGTCTGTTGTTATAGTTTCAATAAAATTGTAGTTTTTCCAAAGGAAGTACACAATTTTTTTTGTAGATGAAGCTAGATTAGGTTTCCAAATATGTTGAAAATAATCCATATTTCTCAAATTTTGTAGGATGCAAGAATGGTATCATAAATCTACATTGTAGAGTTCATATAAGATTTTTTACAACATTTATCAAACACATATTTATAAGACATACTTCAAAAAGTCTTGTTTTAATAAGAGAGTTGAATTAGAAGTATTTGCTTCCATCCTTTTAAAATTATGATTTATAATTAAAATGATCAACTAATCAAATCATGATGATATGTTACAAAGAACAGTTACACCGTGTATATCAAAATGGCCAAAACATACAAAGAATAGTTACATTATGCATATCAAAATGGTTGATGTAATTAATTTATTTAAAATTCTAAAAATGAGTAGCATGCCACCAACTACTACATGTAATGACTTTTCAATAAAAATAAAATTATATACTATTTAGAGATAGGCCTATAAATATTTGTGTCTGTCAGCCATTTGATAGCACCTTTGGTGCTTTTACCAGTAGTGTATTATAATTATATTGTGAATTGTGTTTTATTGGAAACTTTTGGAGGATTTCCCCCTCAAAATGACTTATTATTTTCAACGAATATCAAGTATTTGCAACATATTTCCTATTATATTTTTCTTTTGTGCAATTTATTTCATTACAAGTGGTATTAGAGCATGATCTTAGCACTCAAAGGGCAAGAAGCAAGGCAAACTTTTCAACTTAAGAGGTCAGATTGTGAAGCACATCTCTTTCTCAATTTGGTGATTTTTTTCTTAATTTTTGGAGGTTTTTTCAAGGCCATACTAAAGTTGCTACATTCTAGATTTGGGTCATTTGGAGCATATTTGGAGGAGTTATTGTGAAATTAGGGTTTCCACGAAATTTGCTCCTAAGGTTGCAAATCAACATATTTTTTCTTATTGAGAGTTGATCAAAGACATATTTAAGTTGTTGATATCTAGATTTGAGGTCATTCGGAGTAAATTTAAGGAATTTATTGTGAAATTAGGGTTTCCACTAAATTTTCTCTCAAGGTTACAAATCAACAAGTTTCTTGGAGTTTTTTTATGAAAGGTGAAATCTAAGCCCAAGTAAGTTAAAGTAAAAATTTTAGATCATTTGAAATTTTTTGTGTGATTTATTGTAAAATTATTTTTCCCTATCATGGTGGGGGTTTGCCACAAGAGGTAAAAAGAATCTTGTTACACCTAGAAAATCTCCAAATAAGGATGATATAATAATTGAGATCAATCCCATTAATATTGAATCTATAAGGGAAGAAAACACCAAAGTTCAACATGAGATTTCATCGTTGAGCATGGAGATAAAAGAACTTATTGCATTTAAAAAAGAATTGAGTCTCTTGTGTGTTTTATGGAATCGAAGGGAGTGGATTCACATCATAAGAATTAGGAAGAGGATGCGTCTTTAAAGGATCCAAGCACAAGCTGTACACTTGTTGAATCCATAAAAAAAAGGAAGTGTCAAATTTTCCAACACATGTTGAAGGTCTTTTTGATTTGTTTGAGGTCTAGGTTCGGGTCTTGGTCCACTCCTTGTTTTCTTCAAATTAATAAATTATGTAAGAGACATTTTAGCCTGAATCTATGCCAGAAGAGCTCTATCTGTAGCATAACAAGCAGTAATATCATCTGCCACTAGATTCTAAACTTCCACATCTAGAAATTCTTCACCTATATGAAAGAAAGTAGGTTGGAAAGGTCTAAGAGCAAAAGGGTGCTACCACAATAATGGGTTCTAATTTTTGTTGAAATCACATATTTTTAAAAAATATATGATTTAAGCCTTGAAAGGTTCCATTTAAAGGATTTTAATTGAAGAGAGTTTGATCAAACCCACTTAGATTCAAACCCCCTTGGATAGAACCCCACTAGTTTTAAACCATACCTATAATGGAGTCTCCTCTACACCTATCGAAATGTTGATAAAAATCCACTTTTGATTTACCTTTTGGGGGATCAAATGAATTCATTTAAAATTTATGTTTTGTAAATATGTAGTCCTTATTATAAGCTTCCCAAAAAGTATAATTTTAAATATATTTAATTTGATTATTATATTTATTTTTTATTTCTTATGAATGTAGGTTTTTCAATGAACATCAAGGTCTTTGTTTCACACATACGAAAAAATAGGAAAATAGAGAAAAAAATTCTAAAAAATACATGCCCTCTAGGTATTGATGTCCTTATTCCAACAAAAAAAATTGAATTCTGATCCATACAAAAAAAGTTATGTTGGATAGATTATGCCTATGTCTAAATTATAATTGGTTTGACTTCAAAACTTAATTAAAAAAAATATTTAACAAAACATTATGAAAGCAAATGCATCCTCTAGATATCGGTGTTACCAATCTAAATTCAAAAGAATTGGAATTTTATCCTTTGTAGAAAAAAAGTTGTGCGATAGAATACACTTCACTTTAAAAAAATGTTGTTTACTATTAAAAACTAGTTATCAAAGGAGACACAATTTTTTTTTACAATTTAACTCCAATTTTTTTAAAAAATATATATTTAGAATCTACAGATAAAATCTCACAAATCACTAGTTCGCATCATCTTCAAATTCCTAACGTTTTAGCGGCTATAGGTGTCAAAAAGTGAAGATTTAGTTCAAAATGTTGATTTTAATGTCAAGTTTGGCTAAAAAGTGTAACCCATTATTGTGGGATGACCCAAAACTAGTAATGGTTATCTAGGTGTTGTTACTATTATTGTTAACCATTGAAGAGCTACTTTCACCATTCTAATTTTTACACATTTATATTATTTTGCATTGTGTGGATCAACTGAGCCAACATATTTTAAGGCATTCTTTCCCTTGTACAATTTTTTGTACCATGCATCCATTGGATCTTCATCTAGCATGGTTCTCTTCTCTCTTTCTTCCATATTCAACTCTTCTGCCACAATCTTTGGATTCTATTGTTCTAACCCTTCATTCAGATGTTCTGTACCCTTATTTTTTTCTCTTTGATAATATCAATATTATCTATCACTATTGTGCATATGGTATATGCTACATAAAATGTTAGCTTCTTCAACAGGATGGCAAGATCACTAGCTTTGATACCACTATAATGTCTTTTTTTAAATGTAGAGAATTTGTATTTTTTAAAATATTTGATGAAATGCATAAACCCTTACACTTTATGATCACCAAGATCCCAATGGCAAGGTGATAGCATACAATGATTAGGATGCTATTTGGTGGCAAGCCACACAATCTAAATGAATACAACGTTGGAAGAAAATAAGGCCTTAACAACATAGCCATCCAGACTTACAAATTTAATATAAATTGATGGAAAACCATCCATTCATATACAAATAATCAAATAAGCATGAAGATTGAATTGTCTCATAATATCTCTTATTATAACAGTCGAAACCTTCCTCAGATTATTTATACTAGAAAATATGACAATGAACAATCAAGAAATATGAAGGAATATTAATGTCAAACTATATGGTTAGTTGGTAAGATTATATTAGTTGGAAACAATGAAAATAAGATAATTTCTGCTACTAAATATTTGTCACAAAATGATACTAACCCTTTTCTTGCCAAATCAATCACCCAAAAATTTGTCAAAGTCCACAATAAACCCTTGTATGGACCCAAACAAGCACTACAAATGTTGTGATACCTATTGAGGATGGTACAACTGATCTAGAAGATGGTGCAGGTGGAATTTGGGTTGTATTTTGATCCCAAAGTGACTATAGTATTGTCCAAACTAAATTTGACTTATTCTAATGCCAATTGCCTCAATAAGTTGTATGTTCAGGTCAAGGAGGTGGTACAACTTGGTACAAGGGTCACACCCAACTCCACAAATGCACACATTAATAACAAACTTGGCAACCAGTGTCTAGTACATGGCATAATCAATAATATTCACATAATATTCAACTAGTAATGATTCCTCTTCAACAATAGCTCTCAAACTTGTATTGCTTCCCTTCTCATTGGTATGGCTAGCATTAAGGAATGTAGATAGCCAAACAAAATTGTATGGCTTGATTTGGAAGTGATATGGCCTCTTTACTAGTAATATGGCCCTTGAAGATGGACACCAAATGTAACAATATGATTTGCTAAAGCAAAGGAGAATTAAGATAATTCTTCAACAAAAATTCCACATTGAAGTCTTCACTCTAAATCTGAAATCCATAATCAAAATGGAAACACACCAAACAAAATTGAAAATCTTCCATAATTGTTCAACACCAAAGTACTTCCTGAGAGGAATTACTCAATGAATAGGAGGGTTTTCATCCTTGAATCCATTTACCATAGGGTTTCATCCTAGGGAAGAAAGATGGGCAATGTTCAATCTCAAGAGATTGGATTTTGATAGAACTTGGGATGCTTTCTTCTTTTCCCAAACCCTTATTTTATAAACACTTAAAAGATTATAATTGTTATCTCTCAGATTCACACCCTTGCTGAGTTGTAAAACTTGGCAATCTAGAGAAACATGGGATCTTTCCAGGTCTGTGGGTCACCTGTGTTGGAAAGAACCTCTGGAGAAGGCCGACTTCCTAGCTGGTAATCACCTAAAATCTACTAGATTTGCAGAGGAAAAGGAGAAGGAATGCTTTTTAAAAATGAAAGATAAAACTGGAAAACTCGAAAATAAGGGGTGATTCACCAAACTTGATAAGGTAAAATGAAACTCAAACCTGCATACACTTGGCCACAGACAACAGAAAATAAAACCTGCACAACTTATCACTATATGTTTGCAAAAGCACTTGACAAAGAGGCCCAACTGCATTAAAATATTTAAAAGGAAGCTAAACTTCACAATTTAAAGCCTTATAACACTCTAAGATTTGTAACCTGCATAAACACAACTTCTACAGGAAAAAGGTATTAAAAACATAAGACAGTCACAAGGAAATGAATTACTTCACAAATGACCTGATCAAACACTTAATAACACCCAATACTACAAAATAAGAAGGCAAAATTTTGATTGTCAATAGTATCCAAGGTGTTCTTTGTATTTCATATGCCCAAAGAGTTACAAAAAACATACTCAAACTGAGTAGGATTCAAAAAATCACTAACTCTAGAATGGTACATGGAAAGAACTGACTACAAAGAGTCGAAATAATGACTATATACTCTCCAAAACCGTTGCAATAAGTCAAAACTATGCAATAACTCTTGAAACAGTTGCATAGGATCCCAGGAATGCAGAATGTATTTATCAATGTAGGAACAGGGACGCAGAGGCAGGGGCATGGTGAAAGGACAGGAACCATGTCGCTGGCAGGTCCAAAACCATAGAAAATGGTGGTCCAAACGCAAGATACGACAGGGCATTGAAGAGAAGAGCCCCAAAGTCGTCACCCAACACATGAAGATCTGCCAGCAAGACACAGAGCCCATACGCATTGAAGAGTGAAGCCATCTGCCATGAATCCACCTGTAAAACCTAACAATTGGAATAAATGTAACAATATTAGCCCCTGCATATGCCAAATCGATCGCTGAAACATCCAGTCGGTCGAGCCTGTAGATTTGCATCAAATTATAAAAGTGAAGATATCCTCCTCAAAGCCCACCAGATGAAAGAGGCAAAAACAAGCACATTTGCCTTTTGGAGCATGTAGAAATTCCTCAGGATGAAGGAGATATGGGCGGTCAAATTTACGGTCAATTGCATCTTGCATCTGTATATCGCTTTGCATCTGCATATACAACTGTTGTATATATCAGGCTATTGGGGAGACCTCAGAAAGCACCTCACCGATGTGTATCTCACTTTGTCTCGGCCGTTGTATATGTGACTTGAATCACCATCTAAATCAGCCTCTGAATCTGCCTGACACATGGCACTATCTGATTGGCCGCTGAGCTGAACCTAGGACCCATCACTGCATCCTCCTTATCGGCCATCAGAAAAACCTCAAACTGAGCCATCGATACGCATTGTCTCGTTGAAAATCCATTGTATGTGTCTTTGTACATCGCAATTGTATATAGGGGATACAATCGCATGTACATACAACTGTGGAACTCAATGGATTATCAACCAGAATGGAACTTTTAAAACAGGTCTGACCTTGTAGCCTTGCTTCTTGCATATTGGCATATACATGCACTTCAACATACAACTGCGGACCCCAAACTGAAGTTTGCCAAATTTAATTTCCTAGTCGGGTTCGTATTGTATATCCCTGTTGTATCTAACTTTTGTATATGCAATTGTATATGAGATACAATCGCATGTACATGCAAAGGCGGGCCCCAACATTTTTATAAAGCAAATTGAAATTAACATCAGGTCCGGCCTTTGTATCTTACCTTCTTGTATGTTGCACTTTTTGGACCTTGTACATGCGATATACAACCGCGGACCCCAACGGATTATCTACCACATTTGATTCTTCATCGCGTCCTGATTGTATGTATCTCCTTTTGCATCACCTTTTGTATATCACATATACAATGCGAATATACAAACAAAACTGCATACAATCGCTTGTACATACAAACATTGTACCTGAACTTTCTAAACCAAATTGCATATTCTTTTGGGTCTGGGATTGTATCTCAGGATTGTATATGCCATTGCATCTTCCTTTGTATATACCTTTGTATCTTGCCTTTGCATATTCCTTTGTATATACCTTTGTATCTTGCCTTTGTATCTGCAATTGTATGCGCAATATACAAACAACAATACATACAACATAACCTACAACGAACCCGATGTACAGTAACATTGTACATGACCAAGATACAAGGAAAAATTGTATCTGAGATGAAATTCGACCAAATGATAGAAAACTCCAAAACAAGGATGACGTCATCATCATATACATGAAAAATGGCTAAGTATAAAATTGAGAAATCTCTGCGATAGAAAACAATTGGAGACAAGATTTCTAGGTTTACTGCAAGGATTCTCAAGGTGAGATTTTGGGAAATTTTGCAAGGCACAGCATGGGGAAATGTAGGATTTAAGACTTTCCTCTTTCTATTTAGGCTCACTTTGATCAGATTTCTTTGATAGAAAGAGGGGGACAGGAATATTTTAGGGCTAGGAAAAATATGACATCTTTGGCGACCTCTCAGGGATGTTTGCTTGCTAAACAAATTGATCAGTGGCCTTATATATCCATTGGGCACAGGGTCATACAGAGACTTAAAAACACCTTTGACAATCAATCTTGACCTCAATAACTTAGCATGTGAGCAATTAAGAACACTTGGAAAACCAAAAACCAAAACAAAAATGCTGAAAGCAACTCTCGTAGCTATGCTAGACAACACTTAGGGAAAACAAAAGGCATCTAAACTATTGTGCAGCAACACTTATTGAAAGTCAGAAACCTAATCTACTGTTTTACAAGGCAACTCATACCTCAAAACACCTCTTCAGGTGTATCCCATTAAATGGGATACGCAAATTTTCTCCATCCATGTTTGATAACTGGAATGCATTGTGCTCCTTGCATTCAGTAATGATAAATGGGCCACTCCACATGCTGTCAAACTTGGAGTGCTTCTTTGGCCTGCTTTTCAACTCATCCCATTTGAGTACCATATCACCCTCCTTAAAACTTCTGGGAGTGGCTTTCTTATCAAAAATTCTCTTTGTTTGAAGCTGATGACACTCCATAGCTTTCATAGCTTTATCTCTGATCTCTTCAAGCTCCATAAGTTGGGCATATCTGACAGCCATGGGATCTTCTTCTTCAAACATCTCCAGCTGATTCATGATATCAAGAGCTGGCAGCTCTACAGATATAGGCAGTCTTGTCTCTTTTCCATAAACTAACATATATGGGGAGTTTCCAATAGACCTCTTGGGAGTTATTCTATCTGCCCATAAAGTAGATATCAGATTAGTGTGCCAGGTTCTCTGGTTTCCCTCCATTGATCTTTTGATAATCCTTATGAGATTCTTATTTGTAGATTTAGCCAAACCATTACCCTGTGGGTAATAATTTAATGAAGTGTTCAAATAGATTCTATTCTTCACAGCCCAGTTAGTTACTTTCAATCCAACGAAGGCTAAAGCATTGTCTGAGATGATTGATTTAGGTACTCCAAATCTAGATACCAAATCATAGTAAAAGTTCAAAACAACATTCTCATTGGCCTCCTTCAGAGCTACTACTTCAGTCTACCTTGTGAAATAGTCTGTTGCTGTAAGTACCCACCTGTGGCCTGCACTGGATGGTGGGTTAATGGGACCTATAAAATCAATGCCCCATCTCATGAAGAGTTGTTCTACCTGGATTGGCTGCAGAGGTAAAGCTGGCAGCCTTTCTTTGCCTGCAAAAATGGCACATTTTACACACTTTCTGGCCCATGCATGGGCATTCTTGAATAAGCTGGGCCAGTAATAGCCAGCTCTCATTATTTTCCAAGTAGTAGTTCTTGGGGCAAAATGACCCCCTGCTGTTCCATCATGAAACTCATGCAACACCTTGTTAGTTTGATCATTATCAATGCATCTTAACAACACACCATTAAAATCTTTTCTGAAAAAGATATCATTAATTAAAACATATGGAATAGACTGCAGTCTAAAATATCTTCTCTTGGTTCTATCTCAACCTGCTAGACATTCACTAGTTTGTAAAAAATGAGTCATGTCACCAACCCAACCTGTTCCAACTGTTGTTGTATCATCCCAGTGTTCATCTTCAATGATCAGAAGCACCTCCTCCTTCTCTGTTTCACTTTTAGCCCTAGTAGCAAGCTGTTCACTGAGTCCTCTACCTCTGATGAGCTTGGTTATCTTGATATCTATGTCATATTCCATGACTTTGGTAATCCAACTAGCCCTTTTCTCATTAACATCCTTACCTAACAAAAACTCTTTCACACCAGGGTGAGCAACCATTAAATGTACCTTATTGTTAGAAATAAGATGCCTAAACTTCTTGAGACTCTTTACCACTGCAAGGACATGTTTTTCAATGAAACTAAATCTCTGTTCATACTCCTCCAGTCCTTGACTAAAGAAAGCAATTGGCTGCTCAAAGCCTTCACTTTGCTGTTCTACCAGAATTGCAGAAATTGTATCTATACTGCCATAAGCATACAAAATGAAATCTTTTGAGAAATCAGGATTCACCAGAGTTGGTGCAGCTGATAATGCCTCTTTTATGGACTCAAAGCTGAGTTTGCCCTCTTTTGTCCAACTGAAAACTGCATTTTTCTTTAACATAAAGGTCAATGGCTTCAATAAATTTGCAATGTCAAGTATAAATCTTTGCAAAAAATTAATTCTGCCAATAAAACTTTGCAGTCCTTTCTTATGACTGGGTAAAGGCAGCTCCAAAATAGCTCTTACTCTTTCTTTATCAATGGTAACTCCCTCTTTTGACACAATGTGTCCTAAAAGCTTGCCTTCATGCACAACAAAAATGCATTTCTTGGGATTGAGAGATATCCCAAACTCTTTACATTTTTCAAATACTTATTTTAGGTGGGATAAATGTTCAGCTGCATCCTTAGAGAAAACTGTGATGTCATCAAGGTACACAAGTACTAATTTATAAAGCAAACCTTTAAAAGCCATATCCATAGCTCTCTGAAAAGTGGAGCCAGCATTTGACAGACCAAAAGGCATCCTTTTGTAGGCCATGGTGCCCCATTTTGTGGCAAAAGTAGTTTTAAACTGATCTTCCCCCTTGACTAATACTTGATTATAACCGGAATATCCATCCAGTAAGGAGAATCTTTCTAAACCAGCCACTACTTGCAGAATTTGCTCCATTGAGGGCAGCGGGTAGTGGTCCTTCAGGGAGGCTCTATTAAGGTTTTTAAAGTCAACGCACATCCTAATCTCTCCATTCTTTTTCCTCACAGGAATAAGATTCAAGACCCAAGAAGTATGCTTGATCAAAAAAATGGTATTTCCCTCGATCAACTTGGTTAATTCCTTAATCATCAGAGGCTCAAGTTTTGGATTTAAAGGTCTTTGTTTCTGCCTTACAGGTTTTGCACTTGGCTCTAACTCTATAGTATGCTGGGCAATATGAGGGTCAAACCCCTTTAAGTTTGAGTATTCCCAAGCAAACACAACCTCAAATTCTTGACAAAGAGTAATAAAAGCTTTCCTATCCTCAGGTGAATAGATTTTACCAATTTTGAGAAGCTTACCTTTAAAAATTTCTAGCTCCTCGTAATGTTTTTCTTTGACATGTATGTTGGTTTTGCTCTTCTTCAGCTGATCATTAGTACCAAAAATGGATTCCAAGGTTACCAACCCTCTGGGTAGCTTATTAGTCCTTAACTGAACAACTTGACCATCACCATATTGTTGTTTGAGTTTGTTCTGATTCATCACAGAGAACTCATCCTCTTCTAACAGGAAACGCAGAACCTGCCCATCACTCTCAAAAACCTACCAATGAATGTTATTGTCAGGGATAGAGGGCCTGTCAACTATTTTCACATGAGGCTATACCGTTTCTCTTTGAATATCACTGGGGATATCAAACTGAGCCCCGATTGCAGCTAACCTGTCTGCATGATTATTCTGATTTCTTGGAATAGAGATTAGATTGAAGGCATCAAACTCCTCAATCATATCCCATACCCTATGTTTATAGCATTTCAAGACATCATTCTTTGTAACATGCAGTCCCCTCACCTGATTCACAATAAGTTCGCTGTCCCCATACACCAACAAACAGCCGATTTTCCTCCTCCTTGCCCAGTGCAAACCTTGAATCAACCCTTCATACTCAGCAGTGTTTGTACATGAAAAAGCAAAACAGAAAGTAGAATAATATATGTCACCTTGTGGAGACATAAGCATTGCACCACCACCAAATCCATTCATATTCCTAGAGCCATCAAAGTACATTTTCCATACCTCATCTTGCTATTCTATCTGTTGTTCTACACTCTTTACAAGGTTTGGAATTGTTGTTTTAGGTTCGTGCAGCATGTAAACCCCCATACCAGTTTCTTGAATGTGTCCCTCAGGATCATCCACAATATTTTCTAATGCCCACTCCTTTAACAACACTTCTGGTATACTCTCAGCTTGCAGTTCTTGAGCAACAACAAGCTCAAGATCTTTAGAAATAATACAATTTGCATTAACAACACTTGGGATATAAGGCTCTATGTGATCTTTGGCAAGCAATTCAGATTTTATGGTCACTTTTGTACCATATCGGGTCCTAAAAAATATGTGGGACCAGTCTGAGGATAAATATCCTCCTATCTTGGCTGTGAACTCTCTTAACAAACACATGGCAAAATAAGGAGGTAGATCTATGATGAACACCTCTTGGGAAATGGAAATATTTGGGAAGGTATGCAAAGTGAGACCTAGATCTTTTATCACACCTATAGTGTTAACAACTGTGCCATCTACCTGGAGAACACCCTTCGTAAGGGGCTGTATTTCAATCCTAATTAGTCTACAATCTGTTTTGGCATTACAGAACTACTTACACCGCTATCCACCATGCAGTTATGTACTAACTTGTCTCCTATTATTAATGACACATAAAATGGAAGTGGTTTATCACTCTTGTTTGGCTATTTACTGTTGTCTTGGGATGAATTGGTAAGGACAGCCCTAGTTGGGTCAACAGTTGCATCATTTGACACTTTTAAATCAGACAAGGTAGATTGTAACATGTCCTTTTGACCTGGGATGGCTAAGGAATCCCACATAGATATTGTCACATTCATTTTATTCATATTTTCAATGATGTTAAAAGGTGAAGTGACATTTACCTTTTGATGTGACTTTGCAGCAGTAATATCAGCTTGAAAATGAGGCTGTTCCTTGGCAGTTGTTTGAGTGTTCCTTTGCAAAATATGGGGAATCTAGGATATAGAAGGATCAACAGGTCCTTTTCCTTTATTTGTTGCTTGATCTATCTCAAAACCCTTCTTTTTAGCTCTTGTATTCACTACAACTGAAGTATCATCTCTGTTCACACCACAAAACTCATCTCCCTGCCAATTTAGGAAGGCAGTATCATTCTGAGGCTATTCTTGCTGCTGTACAACCCCATAATTAGGTGTATTTGGTTGTTAAACTGCAACATTTTGTACTATTAGAACCTGATTTATTACCCCATTTGAACAAGCTACCTGACTGTGTGGCTGATTGTAGGGAAAACACCATTCATACTCGGCTGCAAGATTGTTCTGAACAGGGACAAGGTCCCTAACTACATTAATGGGTGCAAGGTTGTAAGGCTGGAAAGGCCTCTGGTTCACATTCTACCTAGCACCCTGGTAATTGCTTTGATATGGAGGCCTATTGGCTTGGTATGGCTGGTTTTGCCCCTGATAATGCTAATTTTGCCCTTGGCTATGTGGCTGATAAGGCTGTCTGTTCTAGGACTGCTATTTTTTTATATTCACCAACTCATTCCCAAAAGTTTGTGGGATGTTCTCTATTTTCTATTGGCTATTTTTAATCTCTCTTAACTCCTGTGATGAGCTGGAAACAATAGTCTCAGGATTGGCAGTACTTGGCAATGCTGCTACAACAGGTAAAGGGGCAAACAATGGGATCGACAAAGGCATTGAAGCTTGAATTTCAGGAAAAATGGGCACTGGTGGTCTAGGTGCTATTTTCCTAGCCTGAATCAAGTTGTTTTATGCTCTAATAGCTATTTCATATGCATCAGGTAAATTTGTACCTCCCATTGATTGTATCATTATTGAAACGTCACTATTAAGAGCTTTAAAAAAAAAGAAATGCATATTCTGATGAAGGCCTTACCGTGGCAGGAATTCTATTCCATGTCTTCTGAAATTAGAAATTGAAATCCATCATTTGCTCTTGGGGAGCTCTCTTTATTGTGGTCAACTGTTCAACCAACGATAAGTTATCAGACTTATCTTGAAATTGTTTGTTCAACTTATCACCCAAATCATCCCAAGTTGCAATGGTTTGCACTAGTAAACTCCTGAACCACTGTAATGCTTTTCATTTAAACGAGGCAGCCAGCAGCCTGATGGCTACATTTTCTTGAGTTACATGATGAACACCACATAGAGAAGCTACGTCTCTAATGTGCTTGATTGGGGTAGTTTGATCCTCCCCAGTGAAATAGGGCAGGCTCTTCAAAGTTGCCATGGGTATATTATCATGCACTATCAAGTTCAATGGGTTGCCCCCATCAAAACCCACAAACGGCTGATTCCTTGCCATTGGAATAGCTGGAGGTGGGTTTGCTTGAACCGGTACAGGAACTACAGGTACTACTGGCCTGAAACTTAGTGGGGTTGATTGTATTCTTTTTGAAACCGGAGTCCTTACCACAGTTCTACTCTGTCTTCTACGCAGAGACAACTGCAAATAATCAAATGAACTCAAACTTTGAGTTTGTATCTTTCTCATAAATTGTGTGACAACACTAACCTACTTGTCCTTTTTTTAGTATGAGTTGCTAGGTGTGTAGAGAAAATGCGTCTAAAGGCTGGTAATACTAGGAGAAACACCAAATCTCTTAGTACTTTTATGAGAAGTTAATTGAACTTGTCCCACCGGGTGTGCCAAAACTGTTATCTCTCAGATTCGCACCCTTGCTGAGTTGTAAAACTTGGCAATCTGGAGAAACATGGGATCTTTCCAAGTCTGTGGGTCACCTGTGTTGAAATGAACCTCCAGAGAAGGTCGGCTTCCTAGATGGTAATCACCTAAAATCTACTGGATTTGCAGAGGAAAAGGAGAATGAATGCTTTTTAAAAATGAAAGATAAAACTGGAAAACTTGAAAATAAGGGGTGATTCACCAAACTTGATAAGGTAAAATGAAACTCAAACCTACCTACACTTGCCCACAAACAACAGAAATAAAACCTGCACAACTTATCATTGTATGTTTGCAAAAGCACTTGACAAAGAGGCCCAACTGCATTAAAATCTTTAAAAGGAAGCTAAACTTCACAATTTAAAGCCTTATAACACTTTAAGACATAGTTTGTAACCTGCATAAACACAACTTCTATAGAAAAAGGGTATTAAAAACATAGGACAATCACAAGGAAATGAATTACCTCACAAATGACCTGATCAAACACTTAATAACACCCAATACTGCAAAACAAGAAGGCAAAAATCTGACTATCAATGGTATCCAAGGTGTTCTCTGTATTTCATATGTCCAAAGAGTTACAAAAAACATACTCAAACTGAGTAGGATTCAAAAAATCACTAACTCTAGAATGGTACATGGAAACAACTAACTATAAAGAGTCGAAAGAATGACTATATACTCTCCAAAACCGTTGTAATAAGTCAAAACTATGCAATAACTCCTAAAACAGTTGCACAGGATCCCAGGAATGCATAATGTATTTATCAATACAGGAATAGGGATGCAGAGGCAGGGGCATGGTGAAAGGACAGGAATCATGTCGCTGGCAAGTCCAAAACTATAGAAAATGGTGGCCCAAATGCAAGATAGGACAGGGCATTGAAGAGAAGAGCCCTAAAGTCGTCGCCCAACACATGAAGATCTGCCAGCAAGACACATAGCCCATACACATTGAAGAGTGAAGCGATCCGCCATGAATCCACCTGCAAAGCCTAACAACTGGAATAAATGCAACAATATCAGCCCCTGCATATGCCAAATTGGTCACTGAAATGTCCAGTCGGTCGAGCCTATAGATTTGCATCAAATTTTGAAAGTGAAGATATCCTCCTCAAAGCCTGCCAGATGAAAGAGGAGCCAAAAACAAGCACATTTGCCTTTTGGAGCATGCGGAAATTCCTCAGGATGAAGGAGATATGGGCGGTCAAAGTTACGGTCAACTGCATCTTGTATCTGTATATCGCTTTGCATCTGCATATACAACTGTTGTATATATTAGGTTGTCGAGGAGACCTCAGAAAGTGCCTCACCGATGTGCATCTCACTTTGTATCGGTTGTTGTATATGTGACTTGAATCACCATCTAAATTAGCCTCTGAATCTACCTGACACGTGGCACTATCTGATTGGCCACTGAGCTGAACCTGGGACCCATCGCTGCATCCTCCTTATTGACCATCAAAAAAACCTCAAACTGAGCCACCAATATGCATTGTCTCACTGAAAATCCATTGTATGTGTCTTTATACATCGCAATTGTATATAGGAGATACAATCGCATGTACATACAACTGTGGAACTCAATGGATTATCAACCATAATGGAACTTTTAAAATAGGTCCGACCTTGTATCCTTGCTTCTTGCATATTGGAATATACATGCACTTCAACATACAATTGCGGACCCCAAACTAAAGTTTGCCAAATTTAATTTCCCAGTCGCGTCCGCATTGTATATCCCTGTTGTATCTAACTTTTGTATATGCAATTGTGTATGAGATACAATCGCATGTACATGCAAAGGCGGACCCCAACATTTTTATAAAGAAAATTGAAATTAACATCAGGTTCGGCCTTTGTATCTTACCTTCTTGTATGTTACACTTTTTGGACCTTGTACATGCGATATACAACCGCGGACCCCAACGAATTATCTACCACATTTGATTCTTCATCACGTCCAGATTGTATGTATCTCCTTTTGCATCACCTTTTGTATATCGCATATACAATGCGAATATACAAACAAAACTGCATACAATCGCTTGTACATACAAACATTGCACCTGACCTTTCTAAACCAAATTGCATATTCTTTCAGGTCTGGGATTGTATCTCAGGATTGTATATGCCATTGCATCTTCCTTTGTATATACCTTTGTATCTTGCCTTTGCATATTCCTTTGTATATACCTTTGTATCTTGCCTTTGTATATTCCTTTGTATCTGCAATTGTATGTGCAATATACAAACAATAATACATACAACATAACCTACAACAAACCCGATGTACAGTAACATTGTACATGACCAAGATACAAGGAAAAATTGTATCTGAGATGAAATTCAACCAAATGATAGAAAACCCCAAAACAAGGATGACATCATCATCATATACATGAAAAATGGCTAAGTATAAAAGTGAGAAATCTCTGCAATAGAAAACAATTGGAGACAAGATTTCTAGGTTTTTTTGGGTTTTCTGCAAGGATTCTCAAGGTGAGATTTTGGGAAATTTTGCAAGGCACAGCATGGGGAAATGTAGGATTTATCTTTCTATTTAGGCTTTCTCTGATCGGATTTCTTTGATAGAAAGAGGGGGACAGGAATATTTTGGGGCTAGGCAAAATATGACAACAATAATATTACTTCTTATCTTTCTTTTTACGTCTAAAACTGAAATTACAAAGTGTCTAAAAAGTCCTTTTAATCAAGCATCGCTTTTGGACCACATTCCTAACAACACTTTATGACCAAACTCTTTTTAAAATCATTCCTTTTAATAATAAAACATAAGTTATATTTTGATAATATAACATAAAGTTACTTCTTTGGACAACTTAAGCTTAATTATTAAAATATTTCCCTTACAGCATCCCCAATAGCCCATAGGAAATAAAATAATAGGCTAGGGATCTTTCAACAACTTACACTTGGAAAGGAGACATGCTAGTGACCCTATACTTAATAATAACTCTGGGACATATTTATTCTCTTGTTTGTATACTAAATTGACTCACAAATCTTCATACCATCCCCAGTCAAATGGGAAAACTGAAGTCGTCAATAAGTGCTTGAAGAGGTATCTATTTTATTTCACTTCAACTAAACAATGGTCTCAATGGGTGGCTTGGCTACAACTAGAAAAATAGTGGTATAACGCTTAATTCCATAGTTTTTAAAAAATGCTTCCATTTATGATATTAGATGGATACCATCACCATCCATAACATCATCAATGAGAGTGACACCAAGAGTTCAAGTTATGGAAGTTCACATAAATCATTAACAACATGTACTTTTTGGACTCAAGGAGAATTTTGGCCATAACACAAAATTGAATGAAACAATAGACTGACTAACAGTATATTGAAAGGAGTTTTAAAGTGCGTGATTGGGTTTTCTTGAGATTGCAACCTTATAAGCAAATGCCCTTGAAGAACCAAATAAATAATAAGTTGTCACCAAAATATTATGACCCATACTAGATTCTGTAAAAGATTGGCAATGTAGCCTATAAGCTTGAGTTGCCTTTAACAACAAAGATATGATCAGTTTTCCATGTCTTATATTTAAATAAGGTGATTGAACAATAGATCCCTGCATAGATAGTGTTATTAGAGTCATATGAAGAAGGAAGAATCATCTTGGATCCAGACTTAGTTCTTTAGACACACACAAAAAAGTTGACTAGAACAATCATAAAGTACTTCATTTAGTGGAAGAATTTTCCAATCAAAGATGCCACATGTGAGGCCCACCCTTGTGTGACATTTAATTGTACTATTAGACTTGATGGTGTTTTGATACACTTGAATATTAGTTATTGTTTATGGACTCCTGATTCTATCTATTAAATATTTGGTAGGCATTTATGATGTAATTAGAGTAGTAAACTATTTTGATTGTGATGATGATGATCTAGTTAGAATTGCTTATGCTATAATCTAATTATTTATGATGGATGAATGCCTTACCCTTTGATTATTTCAATATGGTTGGAAATTAATTTTAGTGATCTAAGTGAATTTAAAATGTTACATCTATAATTATATTATCAGGCTCATCATGTTGATGAGAATTGAGTTATGAATTGAATTGGATTATGGACATATATCTGGATGTGTAAAATTGATTATCTTTCATAATATAAACACTTGTGTATTGTGTGAATCCATGTGTGAGTTCAATTTAAGTTACTTCAACTATTTATATGTTGGGCATATTGATGTGTGTAGGTATTTCCATGACCAATGGAAAATCAGAGCCCTCTCAAATAACTCCTATGAATTAACTCTGTGACAACTAACCTATTCCATAAACTGGACTAAGGTCTTTGTTTTGGGTAAGTGCAAGAAGTTGGGTCCACTTTTTGGCCAAAAAGTGGAAGTGTTTTCCCTTATTTTCAAAATTTGTCATATTTGACCTTAAAATTTGAAGCACTTAGAGATGGAATCTTTAAAAAAGTCACTAAATATAAAATGTAGTACTCGGAGTCTAGTTTCTAAATATGTAATTTTTTTCAATACCCAGATGATACAAATTGATTTTCAATAGGCATTTCTAAAAACCACTATTTAAAAGTCACTTTTTTTTAACCATACCATGCATGTGTACGGCCAACATAATTTGACCTAAATAAAATTATTTTTTAAAATCTTTTTGGGAAAAGATGTGTAGTATAGTGAAGTTTGATGAGGATATTTTTTTATAATTTTTTTCCAAATAATTTTTTTTTATTAATTTTTTATTAGGCCTAATTGATACTTTTGAAAACCCCTCGTGTACGGCCAACATAATTTGAGCAAAAAAAATTATAAAATTAAATTTTTTTTTTTCATTGTGTAAAGAATGATGTGTAGATTGATGACATATAATTTTTTTTTTTTTTAAATTTAAAAATTAAAAGTTATTAAAAAAATACAAACACCTGTCATTTCAAGTTTTTGGACCAGTTTGCTCATAAATTAAATAATAAATAGAAAAACAAGTCCAATCCAAAAAAAATTACATATTTGAAAACTAGACACTATGATCTGTAATGGGTTTTAATTTCGTAAAAAAATTCAGAAAAAAATGGCATCAGCCATATAGGTGAAGTCAGTCTTTCCTCTGGTTCTGTACTTGGAGAAATACTTGCAGGTCCAAGGCTCAAGGTCGGCTACCCATGCCTTTCCCGAGCCTAAAACGAAACCAAAAGCGTGGGTACGAAATTCAAAATTTTAGAAACGGGTACCCGTTCTAGAAAACAATAGAAAACAAAACGGGTACCCGTTTTAAAAAACGGGTACCCGTTTCTAAAATAGTAAAAAAAAATGGGTACCTGTTTTTTTTTTACTATTTTTGGAAACTTTCTAAAAATAGTAAAAAACAAAAACGGGTAGCCGTTTCTAAAATTTACTATTTTTAGAAACGGGTACCCGTTTTATAACGGGTACCCGTTCTAGGCTCGGGTGCCCGTTCCTAAACGGGTACCCATTTTCTTTAAAACGGGTACCCGTTCCTGTCGGGGTTTTTTTTTTTGCACGACACTTCCCCTATATGTGGACCCAACTTCTTGCTTTTACCCTTTTATTTTAGAATGATGAAATGTGTTTAATTTTTTGTAATTTTTATTGTTTGAGTGTCCTAAGGTTGTTTTAGGATGAATATGATGATGTGTTGTCATCTTGGTTGTCCAATTTCAAATTTGTGTTCAAAGGGTTTTTAAAAAGGTGTTATTTGATCTTTTTCTTGATTATATAATTATTTTTAGGGCCTTAGGCCAAGTACCTATGGTATAGGTACCTTTTAAACCATAAATATTTGGTTTTGACCAAGATTTGACCTTTCTAAAGTGCCTTGGGAAAGAAGTGACAAGATTAGGGTTTGGAGAAGAGGGATGGGTGACTTGTCACCATCCCATTCCCATTCTCCAAGGTTCATGTATGGGCTTGGGTTGATCAAAAAGCCTCACACGTGTGAGCATACAATGTAAGACTTTCATGAGAAGAAAGACCAAGTACTTCCCACTCCCCAATGCCTCACACATGTGAGAGAAGGTGTAGGGAGATGCGGTTTTGAAAGTGAATGAGAAAGTGACAAGTGTCACCTCTCCATTCAAGGGATTTTGAATTTGTATCCCTATTTATCTCCCTCTTTAGAGAGAGAAAAGGGTTTTTTATCATTTAAGATTTAGAAGGTTTTTGATATTTGGAGAGGAGTTGTTGCAAGAAGAACTTGGAGATCATGGAGTTGGAACTCTTGGAAGGGCTCCAACAACTATTAATCAAACCCTTTAGAACCTTGAGAGGTAGGCTCTCAATCTTTTCAAAGCTATGTGTGTGAGCAATGCTCTTTTCTTGTCTTGAAATATATATGTGAATGTTTTGTATATGATAGTTCTCTTAATTTATTTGGGTATATATTGTGGGTAAGGTCTATAATAAATGTTGATCTCTCCATGTGTGTGAGCATACCTTGTGTAGAGTTGAGAGAGGTATGAACCTCCTTGGGGGAAGTCTACTCCTTGAGAGGAGTTTGTAGGCAGGAGTACCTTGATATTTAGAGTTTGGTGTATGGTGGAGTTTGTAGGAAAGAGTGCCTTGATATTTGGAGTTAGGTATATTGTGGAGTTGGTAGGCAAGATTGCCTTGATATGTGGAGATTTGAGTATTGTGAAGTTGTAGGCAAGAGTGCCTTGATCCTTGGATACTATGAGTATGAGGTTATGGTGTTTTGGTATCATTATTTTGAAAAAGTTTTTGGTGCAAGTTTGATTATTATTTACCCCTTGTAGGAGTGATGTCCACTCTATTCGCCCTATTTGGATCCTTATTTATGGATTCCTATGTGTTCTAAGTCTCCTTGGTTGGGAGTGTATCTTCTTTGAAAGTTGATATGAGTCTTATGTGTGTGTGAAAATTGAGGTTACCTTGAAGGCCTCCTCGCTCAGGAGTGGCTTGTAAGAAAGCCTATGGTTGGGTGGTGAGCCCTCCATTGACCTAATTAGAGTTGTTTATGTATTTTGTAGAATCTTGTTAAAGTGGAAAAAGAAGAAGGAGAAGAGTCTCTGATGAAGAAGCATCTCAAGCAAATCGGCTATCAACATCAACCAAAAAAAATTACATGTTGCATTTTTAATTTTATTTTGTTTGCTTGGGTTTCTAATGGTATCTTGCTATAGTGGAAGTGTTTGACACAATCAGATTTGCAATTTTTAGCTTTCACAGTTTTGGGTTCCGGGACAGAATAGGTTGACTTTAGGAAAACAATTGTTTCGTTAAATCAGTGAAGTTTCATGGTGAATCCTTGCATAGATAGATTGTTAGAAGCATCCTAGAGTTAATGGTGAAGATTTTGTGGGCAAATCTTTCATGGTTTCAGAGAAGTAATTGTTTCACAATCAATGCTGGTAGTTTGGTGAAGCATTAAAATTTTGACTTCCATGAGGTTTGAGGTAGAATAGCTTGGTAGAGAGCTTAGGGTTGTTGACATATTGATCTCTGCAAGTTTTTGGGTAATTCTGACCTCCCGGTGAAGAGTTATGGCGATTGTTGGCTTTAAACTTCATGGGATTTGGAGAAATCATTGTCAAAGCAAATTCTTTACCCTGATCATAGTAGTATGCAAAATAGAAGATAAAAAAAAATGATGACTATGGACTCCTATAGGCTCTTCACAATCAAGTAGCTGGTAAATTTAATGAAGGCATGGTTCAAGACAACATGTTATCTGATATCTTAGCACAACGAGTCCTCATGTAATTGCTTGTTTTGACTGGCTTTTCAAAAGACAATTAGACTATTTTCCTAAGAAGAGAGTTGCATATTGAAATTGGGACAATTCTATTTAATAGAGGTGCTTTGATATGGAATGATGCTGACAACATATAAAAAAAGTGGAGGCTTACATATAGAGTTTGGAATAAAATAGAAGAGGGTTATTATTAAAATATAGGTGCCTATAGAGAGAGAAACAATTTCATTTGATGGATAAATTGTGGCACCTAGATAGATGCAGATAAATAAAACTAAAAAATATAAGAGGGGCACCTAAGTTAGTTTAAAAAAGAGATTTTCATGTGGATATAGGTAGGAAGAAAACTAGCGCCAAGGTTGGAAGGTGAACCGATTTAAAAAGAAATTAAAAAAACTTTGGGAAAAAGATTTAAGGTGCCAGTGAAAAGAAAAGATATTGTGGAGTCTTGAAGCTATTTTTTGGAGTCGCCCAAAATAGAGGAAAAAAGGTCTGGGATAGAACGTAGTGTGGAAATTGAAGAGGAGTCACCTAAGAGATGAGAAAGGAAAAAAGTGTGGGGTTGGAGGGAAGTGTGTGGCCCAGGGAGAAGTCTGTTGCCATAGAGGAAAGGTAAAGAGATATTTACCATTGATTGCTAAAATGAAATAGTGGTGGCTGCCAGAAATTGAGTATGAATGCCTATGACATCAGAGATAACTTTAAGTAACCCCCCCTAAAAAAACTTATAAAATCTTGGTGAATCCTAGCCCTAGGCCAAAAAAATGTTGGCAAATCTATGCCTATTTTTGAAAAAAAAAAATCTCATTAGCAATTTTTTTCAAATTTGTCGACATTGGTTTTTTGGCTGGTGAATAGTATATAGATTTGAAAAAAAAAATTAATTTTGTTGGAAAATTATAGTTGTATTCCAAAAAATAAAATAAATTAGGTGGCAAATTATATAGATATTCAAAAATATAAAAAAAATTATTTGGCGAATGTGCTTGCAATTTTTTGAAAAATCATAATGTGGCTGGCGAAAATATCAAATGCTAAATTATAATGATTAATTTACTTGGTGAATTTATAGCTTAAAAAAATATGTACATTTAGATTGATGGATATTTAGTATTAGAGATCAATGACATAAGTTCTATTCCAGGTTGTAGTTCTAACACACCCATTGTTGGCAAGAGACACTGCTATGTTGAATAATTGAGTGTTGTCATTGATGGCAACAAGACAAAGGATCCATCACTCTGGAAGACCATCTGGATTTGGCAACAAGGCACAAGAGTATTCAAGACTGGAAGACCAAAATGACTAAGTATGGATAGTATTCAGAGTAAGGGACAGAAATTGGATCAGTATGTCTCCGCAGATGAAGACCGAAAAATGTAGTTCAGGTATGTTGACTCATAGCCACTTCATGATGATATATTCCAGTGTTCAGGTCATGACTTCCTCCAGAAGTCATTTGAAGAAAACATCTATGTCTGGATATTTTGAGGTGCATATTTTGTTATGCAGTTTTGAGGTGTTGTAAACACTTGTATGAAGTGTCTAAATCCAGAGTTGTAAGATCTGAAGTCCACCAGAAAGATAGTTGCAAGCTACTGAGTATCGCTACAATGTTTGATAGAGTTTGACTATTACAGAATCTAAGTTCTGATGGTCTGCATTCTGCCGCTAAAGAATTTTTTGCTCTACAGTTCTGAAGGTATGATGGGTGATGTCTGAGGAGTCTTTGTCATGATTTTGAGCAAGCCATGTGGTCTACAGTGAAAGTTGTGATCTGACAGATAGACCGAGTTAGTAACAGTCTGTGTTTGAGGCTGACATGATAATTTGATTTATGTGCGGTAAGTTCTATTGATTAGAACTTTATCCTAAGTGGTTCTATAATTGAAGCCAACATATGAGGTGTTTCAAATGTTATTTAGGTCCACCATGTATTTTGATGAATGGATTTGGCCGACAAGCTACAAGTTTATTAACTATATGCTTCATCTGAGTATGCCAACCTAATATGAAGATCTTAAGTATTGCAGATATATATATGGGATCAAATTTTGTGTTTGGAGTGTGTTGCGAATGTGACAGGAACATATGTGCAACATGAAGAGGAAGGAGATTCTGTGGATGCAATAGAGAGTAGAAGAAGAGATATTATTTCCATGTAAAAATAGAGCAATGATAACAGAGCAATAAGAGATGAAGAGTTTTGAGATAGTATTTATGTGCTTCATTGGAGCTACACCCATGCATGTGTAGATGCAGTCTGAGTAGTTCATTTTGGTAGTGAACCATTTTTCTTTCTTCTTTCTTCCTCTAGGAAGTGAACTTGTTTTGGCAGTGAGCCATTCCTGTAGTGAGCATTTCTCAGGGCAATGAGCCCTAGGCAGTGAGCCTTATTGTAATCTGGTATTGTGTTATATTAATATATTGTGAGCTAACACCCACTGTGGTTTTTCCCTTTTTGGGTTTTCCACGTAAAAATCCTAGTGTTCATGTGTTATGTCTTTGTGGTTGTTGTTCCTATGCCTATTCTATTTTTATATTATTAGTTTTGGAAAGTGGATTAACAAACTTTAAAAGAAGTGGTTTTGTAGAATACTGATCCACCCCCCCTCTTAGTATTCCTTACTATCAACAACTGGTATCAGAGAAAGGTTCCTCAGAAGAAGTCTAATAGCTTGAGGAAGATTTGGGGTGGTGTAATCATGGCAGCAAGAAGATTTAGAAATTTTGAAAGCAACAAGGAACTATAAGTAGCCCTTATTGATCTTGAAAAGTCTAAAGCAGAAGTCAGGGATCTAAAGGATAACTTACAAGAAGTTGATGAATGCATCTCAAAATTAAAAGAACAAGTCAAGAAATTCAAAGATAAATACAAAGAAGTTAGTGATCAATTGATATCAGGAAATGCAACCCTGAATGATTTGGAAGCAGAAGTTATAGAAGGAACAAAAGTAGAAGAAGATATGAATTTAATGATGAAAAGCAAATCAAAAGATTGTGCCAAAATTGAAAAAGAAATTGTGAGTCTAAAAGCAGACTTGGAAAAGCCCAAGAACTATGAAGAAAAGTTCAAGATAAGTACTGCAAAGCTTGATGAAATGATTGCTAGTCAAGAGTGTTGATGATAAGCAAGGTTTGGGATTTGAAAAAGGAGAAAGTTCAAAAAATGGTCAAACCAACACTGGGTTAAAGAAAAATAGAGGGAACCAGTACCAAAATCAAAGAAGAAGACCTAGAAGACCTCCAGTCAGACAGCCAAATGCTCAAAGGTATTCATCTTTCAATGGCCATTGTTTTTATTGCAATAAGTTTGGTCATAAAGCTACTCAATGTAGGAGTAGAGTAAATCCGAATGTTCCATCATTCTTTGGTCAATGTTTTAATTGCAATAAAATTGGTCACAAATCAAATGAATGCAGAAATCTGGTAAGAAATGGGTCTTACAATGCAAGGAATAGTCAATCATTCAATGGAAAGTGTTTTGTATGCAATAGATTTGGACACATGGCTAATCAATGCAGATCAAGGATGAATTCATTTAGAGGAAAGAATCAAGGACAAGGAAACATTATGTGCTTCGATTGCAACAAATTTGGACATGTTGCAAGATTCTACAGAAGCAAGAATGTGAAGAGAAATTACTATGCTGAAGAAAGGAAAATAGAGCAGAGGAATGATAAGGGAAACGAAAAGATTGATCCATCTGAAATAAAGAAGAAAATGAGCAAGGTTTGGATTAAGAAAGATGTTGACAATACCAAGGATGGATCTACACCAGATTCTAGTGCAGATACTTCCTCTGGGAAGTAAAATGAGAGCTCTGGCTCAGGGGGAGCTGCGTTGAAAATTCAAAACCCCCAGCCAGTCAGCCAGTGCTAGAATCTGACACGAAGATATGATAAGAAGAATCATATGATAGATCCTCTAAAGCAGGTTCCGGAAGAAAAGGTTCAACTGTGAAGATTTGCGGAGTAATCTAAAGTGACTGTGGTTTCCAGGAAGGTGCCTAACAACTTTTTGTAAGGTGACATTAATGACTTAGGTTTTGGCATATGAAGGATTCAAGGAGTTGTATCTGAAGGAAAAATCATTCTGCATTTCATGCACTCAAGTGACTAAGGGGAACCAAAGCAAGGTTCAAAGCCTCTACAGTATTCTCCAAAAGATTTCAGATCAAGATCAAGGAAACCCTAATCCAGTGAAAGAGGTATTTACAACTTGAAACCCTACTGTGAAAATTAAATTACTCTGGAAATGTTTACTCCTCACATAATCAAGATAGGAAAGATGCCTCGCCCCAAATTTAAGAAACAATTCTTCAAATCTCTAGAAAATGATCCGTCGGGGGCATTCTCAATTACCCCACATGGGGTTATGCATATGGAAGATATCATATCATACATTCATATCAGTCTAGAAGAATATGATCACATGAAGTTAGGAAAACTGTATTTGGATGAACTGACTACTATGGATATTGTGTTGAAAGATGATTATAAAGTTTTAGGAGAAAAGAAACTTGACACTTGGTTGGATTTTCCCACAATTTTGATTGATGCATGGGTCAAGCTTATTCTAAGCAGAATTCATGATGAATCCTTATGGCCTGATGAACCCTATTTGATAACTAAAGAAGCCATCAAAATTGTAACAGGTATGAGCTCCTTCGGAAGGGTTCCAGACATAAAGAAAATGAAGAACAATGTGGTAATGCAGCTAATAGGAGCCAAAATTGAGAAGAATGGCCTTACGGTAAATGATATCTAGGATTCAGCTGTCAAATTTGCACCAATGATTGTTGGATACAAAGTGTACTTCTCTAACAAAGAAAACTCTGTGTATGCATCAGCTATATACACAGCATATGACATGATAAAAAACAATACGAACTATGACATTTGTGAATTGCTCAGGAGTGAACTAATGGAGAACTTGAGAAGAACAAAAGAAACTATTCATCCTTTCAAATAAGAAACATTGATTACATGTTTATTCTTTTACTTCTTGAGAGAGATACTTGGTTTAGGAAATATTGTCTGACTTGATCAGATACTTGTAGCCGCTCAAATAAGAAATCACTTACAGAGTTTGGGCAATGCAGATAAGCAGAACGAAATCTTATGGAATTATTTCAAAGACTTTCAAAAGAAAATGTCAAGTAGGTTCCAGATACCTGAAAATGTAGTGATAAAGTATGAAAAAGATATTGTACTCATGGTGGATAAAGACAAATGCTTCATGGAAGCTATGGAACCAAGAACTATATGGGTTCCTGCACTAGGTTATGAAGTTGAAAAAGATGTCTTGACTGAATTAGCTGATGCACTACTAAGTAAACCTATTGATCCCAAAGAGGATAGATTTGGGACATTCTTAGAATTATCTTCTAGAATGTTGATGGAATCTAAGCAGTCAGAGAAAACATCAAATGAACAATTAAGTAAGGCAACAACCAGCTCAGAAGGATCAAAGTCTATAAGTTCTCTGATAGAATGGACTTCAAGCACTCTAGAAAGGAAAGATAAGAGATTTGAAGAAGAGAGACCAGCATCTAGTCTCAGAAAAAGATCAAGGACCTCATCCATAACAGATGCCACAACTGAAGAAAAGAAGAGAAAGAAAGTTTCATTTTGTGAAAAAAAAGTGGCAAGAGACACTGTTGCAAAACCTTTGAAAAAGCTACAAAGTGCACAAATCTCAGATCTACCCAAGTTTCTTCAAGAACCAATAAATCTGAATTCCTTCTCTCTGGAACAAAAATTTGAATTAGTATCATTTGCCCAAGCAAAGGCACAGGAAGAATTGATGAAAACTCACATGCAAGACAATAAGCTCATTACAATAGTATCTGGTGTACTTGGAAAGTTGACTCTTGATTACCAAAAAGATACAGGGATATCATCTATAGATCAACTAAAAGGTATGATAAGATCAATCAGTAATTATTTTAAATCCTTTGAAAATATGCAGAAACAAAGGTCAGAAAAGAATTTGATGAGAAAAGACTAGCAGAGTAAAAAACCATGTTGATCAATGACAAGATCTGAATTAGAAGTATTCAAAGTGCCATTAAAGAATCTAGTGACATACAAATTTTGTTTATCCTGCCAGAAGTCACAAAGAAAACAATAGAGAAGATCAAGGATTTGGAGCAGAAACTGTTGAACACGTCCAAGACATTTGATCCAATAGTAGAATCAGTTAGCAACAAGGAAAGTCAAGTCATCAACCTTCATAATGACTTGAGCAATCTAATAAGTGAGAGGAATCAAATCAGAACCAAAATGTGTCAACTGAGAGAACTAATCAGTCCTAAGTTTGACTCAATGTTTAATCTTTCAGCTGAAGCACAAACAACTTCACATACTGATACACCTTCTGATCCTCACCAGGCAGAGGCCATAGTTTTTCTACTTAGTGGTCATATTCAAATTTTGGACAATGCTAAGAAAAGATGGGATTGCGAGCGGACTCAAATTAAGAACATATTCAATGACATCCTGCAACACATGTAAAATAAAGTTAAAGATTGTACTTGTAAATATGCGATAGAGTACAACAAATTCTTGTAGTTTTGACAATTTTGACTCCAGAACCTACACCTTTGCCATTGATGTCAAAGGGGGAGAAGAAGATTAGTGAAAAATCGGCAAACATCTTAGGGGGAGAAGGAATATAGAGTGTATATAGAAAGGGGGAGCAGTCAAGACAGTCAAGCATTTTTCACTAAGTGTTGCCATCAATGCCAAAGGGGGAGATTGTTGGCAAGAGACACTGCTATGTTGAATAATTGAGTGTTGTCATTGATGGCAACAAGACAAAGGAGACATCACTCCGGAAGACCAACTAGATTTGGCAACAAGGCACAAGAGTATTCAAGACTGGAAGGCTAGAATGACTAAGTATGGACAGTATTCAAAGTAAGGGACAGAAAGTGGATCAGTATGCCTCCGCAAATGAAGACCGACAAATGTAGTTCAGGTATGTTGACTCATAGCCACTTGATGATGACATATTCTAGTGTTCAGGTCATGACTTCCTCTGGAAGTCATTTGAAGAAAACATCTAAGTCTAGATGAATAGAAGTAAGACATCGATAGTGTATAGTGTGAAGTAAAATGATCCTCATATCTCTGCAAGTGCATATTCTGTTATGCAGTTTTGAGGTGTTGTAAACACTTGTATGAAATGTCTAAATCTAGATTTGTAAGATTTGAAGTCCATCGAAAAGATAGTTGCAAGTTGCTAAGTATCACTACAGTGTTTGACTATGACAGAGTCTAAGTTCTGATGGTTCGCATTCTGCCGCTAAAGAATATTTTTCTTTGTGGTTTTGAAGGTATGATGGGTGATGTCTGAGGAGTCTTTGTCATGATTTTGAGCAATCCATGTTGTCCACAGTGAAAGTTGTGATCTGACAGATAGACTGAGTCAGTAATAGTCTATATTTGAGGCTGACATGATAATTTGATTTATGTGCAGTAAGTTCTATTGATTAGAACTTTATCCTAAGTGGTTCTATAATTGAAGCCGACATATGAGAAGGTGTTTCAAATTTTATTTAGGTCCGCCATGTATTTTGATGAATGGATTTGGCCGACAAGCTACAAGTTTATTAACTATATGCTTCATCTAAGTATGCCGACCTAATATGAAGATCTTAAGTATTGTGGATATATATATGGGATCAAATTCAGTGTTTGGAGTGTGTTACGAATGTGACAAGAACATATGTGCAACATGTAGAAGAAGATGATTCTGTGGATGCAATAGAGAGTAGAAGAAGAGATCTTATTTTCATGTAGAAATAGAGTAGTGATAACAGAGCAGTAAGAGATGAAGATTTTTGAGACAGTATTTCTATGCTTCAAATTGGAGCTACACCCATGCATGTGTAGATGTAGTTTGAGCAGTTCATTTTGGCAGTGAGCCATTTTTATTTCTTCTTTCTTCCTCTAGGCAGTGAGCCATTCCTGTAATGAGCATTTCTCAGGGCAGTGAGCCTTATTGCAATCCGGTATTGTGCTATATTAATATATTGTGAGCTAACACTCACCGTGGTTTTTTCCTTTTTTGGTTTTCCACGTAAAAATCCTGGTGTTCATGTGTTATGTCTTTGTGGTTGCTATTCCTATGCTTATTTGTTTTTATATTATTAGTTTTGGAAAGTGGATTAACAAACTTGAAAAGAAGTGGTTTTGTGGAATACTGATTCACCCCCCCTCTCAGTATTTCTTACTATCAACACCCATATTTCTACATAAAGTCTTTGGAATAGAGACAAGTGTCAACAAAAGAATGATTCAGATTAACGAAAATTAATAGATAATAATTTAATAAAAGAAAATTCAAAAGGATACATAAGAAGAATACAGATTCATCCACCATAACACAAAGTTTACGACTTCAAAAATCTACTCCTCAAGCTTCCATTCATATATTGAAAATAAATGAAATATAGAGTAACACAAAATTGACCTATCAACAACACAAAGTTTGTCAAAAGATCCTAAATGCATCGATAGGCTTAGTATATATAGCCTTGTCATAAAATAACTATCTTTGAAATAATAACAGCTTCTTGGGGACAGCTGATTTAAAACATAAAATAATAATAAGTCTTCTGCCACAAGAGTATCTAGAGTATGTTTAAAGAAATAACATAAAAATAAGAAATGCCATCACGTGGCAGTAGTTTGGTCTTCCTCCTGAGTCGCTTCACTTTCCTTGTCATGTTCACTAGCAACACTCAAGTCCACTTGTGCTCTCAGTTTTGCCTTGTAACTCTTGTACCTAGTAATGACAGGAGTTAAAATCTTGACACTTGGTCTACAGGTAATGTTTGCCTGAAGTTTCTACTTATTTATCATTTTGTCCACATCTGTTAGTCTCTTATAGACATCATCAATTTCATGCTTGAAAGTTCTAAGATACATTGCTATATGTCCAAGCTTCCTTGGTGATTCACCATTAATTGTGTCAGCACCAACAAGCTCTTCAATAAGCATCTTCTTAAAAAAATTCCTTACTTCCTTGACATCAAGCAAGTTCTCTCCACTTTCATCTGAAATCTCTACATCTAAGATGGTACAATTATTTTTAAGATCAACCATATCAGTGCAATATTGAGTCAAAATTCTTATTTCTCCACTAAAATCCCCTAGCACAGACCTCTTCCACTCTAGTGCATCTAGCCAAGACACATAATCATTGTCATTTGGAATATTAAAAATTTTCTTAGATACAAGAATATTTGTATCAATTTCCATCATATCTTTTATCTTTGTAGATACCATGAGCATATTACTGTCTTCCCTCTTTACATTTCGTAACTTTGCAACTAACCCTTTCCTTTTATCAGAAGTGAGGATATATAGTTTCATGACCTCCTCGATGTACAACAAACCATCAACGGTGACTTGCTAACCCATTGCTCGGTGGCCTTAGCTAGAGTTTGATATCTCTTGATTTGTTGCAACATGCTAGGATCCATTCCATGAACATAAACACTCAGAGTTTCATCGGAGGATTGAGAAGTAATATTCAAAATAGATTGAATGAAAGATGTCAGAGAATTCACCTGGGCTTGCAGCTTTGTGTTCTCCTGTTTCTTAGCTTTAACTCTCTTTTCTAGCATGCCTATGGAGAATTTTGCAGGATATACATCACCTTCCATGGTAGGAGGACCCATGTCAATATTGCTCATATTTGTAAGGAAATTAAGTCATCTCATAATGAACATCTGAAAATAGTAGTGTCTTTGATAACTTTCAATTTCTTTAGATTGCCTCAAAAACACGTACAACTATGCCACAAAGTGAAATCAGACATAGTTCAATCCTTAGAGACAAGTTATTGCAATTCAGAAACAAATCAGCTTCAGCAGTAATTGTTAAATAGATTCAATAAACAGAATCACAAAGCATGAAAGACAGAACAGAAGAAATGAACACACAGATTTACGTGGGGAAAACCCTTTCAGGTAAAAAACCCCACACTCCAAAAAACTTAGACCCATCGTATTATTCAGCAACCAAAAAAATACAGTTACAATACAATTGCAGGCTCTAAGCCTTTTCACAGAGATTTACATCTTGTTCAATCTAGAGAAATTCTAACAGCTACACCTCTCCTCTTGTCACAATCAAACACTCATCTTTGTTACAATCGAACTCCCTTTGTTTCAATGCATTCAATACACTAAGGCACTCACATATCCCTCTACAGGTGTTCCTTGAATCTCTGAACAATACGAAGATTTATCTACACAGTTACAATGTAGACACATAACCATTCAGTTACCATAGAGAAACTCTTCGTTTTGTATTCCAATCAACACTAGAAATAGTCGATTCAGTTCCTGAAGGCAATCGGTCACACCAAACATAACCATCTCTACCCTTGTCAGAACTGTTGAAGAGACTTGAAATCCCATCTCTTCGAACTCCTATTGTCACTCCGATACAAGTCCTTCACCGGTGTTTACTACTACTAGCACCCACCATCGGGATATCAAAGAGACCTTGAACATTGTCTCTCTGAAATCTCACCGTCATCCTGAAACGTCAATCACTCCATTCGCTTCACAACAAAGATGTGAAGCAAGTAATATATCACCACACATTCAGCCACATCACCAACATGACCCACTAGGTGCTTCATACAGTTAACATCGCCACACCGACCAAATACTTAATGCCACGTACCCGAATGACATCACCTTTCATAGTTACTTAGACCCACCTAATTAGCGTATCAAAGAGACTCATTCTCATGTTCCACCGAAAAGAGTTTGTCCCACTGATGAGAGATTAATCACCATTTACCACTGCTCATCATCCATTGAGGGGACTTGGAATATCATCTTGCCAAAACTCAACTGTCAGGCCGATAAACCTGAAATCGACGTCTTCTAAGCTAGCAAGTTTAAGGCACAATTTTTCAACATTCTCCCACTTGATGAAGAACTTATTGGCTCCCAATTAACACTCAAAGTCACTGTATTAGCCAAGACACCAGTCTAATCTAAGACATCTGCAATGGATCTAATTGATAGTAAAGAATACATAATACTACCACCACTCCATTATGCTCACAAGCTATACAGAAGCATCAACAATATCAACTTCAAAACTTCAACTTGAACACAACCATGAAGTCATCCTCCAGAAACAAGATAGAAGATCAGCTAGAACAACAACCAGAAAACTAACTGCTCCCATCCAACTGAACAAAACCCACGTGACTAAAAATAGCACACACAGCAAGTACTAATCCATCCAATCACCCATACTCGAAGGTATCCAAAACATAGTAAACTAATGTCATAAACATATATGCTCATAAAATGCAATCATAAACTCCATATGCAAACTTGTCATAGAATGACATACACATCCAAGAGCTCCCATTGCATGGGTAATGCAAATCTGAAAAAGATCAAGGCATACTAAGTCTACCAATAGCATCACATAGAAAGTGTAAACAACATCATGTAGTACCAAGGAACATCCACAATGATATGCAAAACCTGTCAAAACAACTCTCACCATGAGTCTCCATAGTTCTCCCAAGTTCTCCACACCCAACAAGGGAAAGAGATAAAGAAACCTCCATGTCATCACCCGAGAACATAAGTGAAAACACATGACTACAAGCTAGTGATCACAAATAGATCCAATCAAACCTCAAACCAATGTAACGTGAAACAAACCATCCAGGAAGTCAACCAAGACAAAAGGGAGAATTACTGCACATCATATACCTGTAGCTTCTACATACACCTCTAAATGTCAATTGTGTCAAGTAAGATCTTCTCCACAACCCTAAAGAGAACAACAAATCAACACCCAAAATCATTCAATCTCAAGAGATCAAACACTACATATGTAACATGTAACTAACATGGATGTAAGCCTCTCAAACCAAAGAAAATCAAACTAATTCATTTCCCATCTAAGGGAATTAGCCCATAAACCATCTCCTATAATCATTATAAATGAAAATCCAAACCCAAGGAGACTACCATGCTATTCCTCTCTCATAATGAATCCTCCAAAACCATCTAATAGCAGCTCAAGATCCATGTCTATGAAAGATAGAGCATCATACTCATGCTAAACCATAATCAAATGAGTCTCCATAATCAATGACCATGAATCAACTCAATCCTATGAGAACCAAAGAATGAAATATAACACATCTAAAAGATATAATGGGCAAACTCCTTTCAAATAATAAATAGCCAAGCAAACAAAGAGTGGGGAATGTGGTATGCTCCTCTACGATATGCAAGCCATAATGACTTCCAAGAGAAATATCCTCATAGATCTCTGTTGAATTCACGTCTAACTAAGGTGTAGGCTTCTCAAACTTTCTGCTGAAATCTCATCTGGAGTAACCATCTCAACATATTTCTCTCATCTTAAGAGAAATATAGCCTCACCTTATTCTCCATGTATCCATGAGCACCTACAAACAATCATCTCATGCTAAACTCCAAATACATGACCGCACCATCATGAAGTTCCCAAGCATATGACCAATGCACCCAAAACACAGAGAAACTGTTAGAAATGAAAGCAAAACTACTTCAATGGAAATCTGATTCAATATAAATTTTTGCAATCTTTAACTGTGTGTTATTATTGGAGATTGTAACACAGAAACAAAACTATGCTTCATAGAAATGCAAAAGCAGAAATATGAACACATAACACAATGTTTAACGTGGAGAAAACCCTTTTGGGTAAAAAAATCCACACAGGAAAGAGGCCCCAAATTTGTATTAATCTAAAAATGATTTACAATACAACAACACTTCAACTCTCTCCATCAGTATTCAATCTGACAGCATTCTGGCACCACCTGAGTACCTAAAATCTATATTGCAGCAACTAATACATGGAAAATACTTATAGAAACATTTTCTAACTCATCTTAGGCGTTCACCTTCTCTCTCCTAAGATTCTCCAACCTATAAACATTAATTACCATCTTACAAGCATCTTACACTTGACCAAAAATAGGCATGCAAAGGCTGGGTGCCCAAGACTAAATCTGGCCTCTTACAGCATCTTATGATGCGTCATAATCGTCATAGATTCCAGCAAAAGAGTATCTTTCCAAGATAGGAACCTTGGGCTAAATATAACAAATATACAACTAACGTATCCATCATATGCATCATAGAATCTCAGAATCTTATGACAACTTGCAGCTATCATAGATTTACTCACCAAATATTATGACAGTTGTCATACATGCCAAAAATAGTATATTCCTCAAGGGAGCACACCTACCCTCATTTACTTTGAGTTTTTACATTTGCCAATAGTAAAAGTCACTCCGTAACTGCCGCCGGTAACTCTAAAATTACAACTGTCAATGAGACTACCTTATTCCCTTATGGGTAATTACAAATAACAAATAATAAATGGAATAAAATACAATATTAGAATTTACAAGGTTAATGGCACCTTATTCCAACATTCTCCCACTTGACATTATACATTGTAAATCAACCCATAGGAAAACAAATGAAAAATAATTAGGCACTAGAAACAAGGCCCATGGGCTCTCTGCACCATACAAACTTCTCTGTGCTCACAGGCTTGGTCAATGAATCTGCATCATTCTCCTGAGTGTCTATCTTCTTCAGCTCAATCTCTCCATTTGCAACCAACTCTCGAACAAAGTGATACTAAACATCAACATGCTTAGTTCGAGCATGATAGATAGGATTTTTGACCAAACATATAGCACTCTAGCTATCACAACTAATCTGAATGATCCTGCAATCAAAACTAATACCTATACACAGTCTCCTCAACCAAACTGCCTCCTTAGAGACATGAGTAGCATCCATATACTCTGCTTTTATGGTGGACAAAGCAACTGTGGGCTGCCTCTTACTCATCCAACTCACTACAGCTCCAAACAGAGTAAACACATAGCCACTAGTAGAACTTTGACTATCCAAGTCACCTGCCCAATCTACATCAACAAAACCTTGTATGTCCAAAGATTTATCAGCACTATCAGTACTAGAATAAACCAAACAATGGTCAGGAGTACCTGCAAGATATTGAAACACCCTCTTGGCATAGTTCCAATGTTGTCTACTAGGGTTAGACATAAATCTGCTCAAAACTCCCACTGCTTGGGCAATGTCTGGTCTAGTGCAAACCATTGCATACATCAAACTCCCTACAGCACTAGCATATGGCACATTAGACATATCCTCAAGATCATCCTCAGTCTTTGGACACATATCTAATGAAAGCTTAGTACCAATGGGTCAAGGAACTCTAACTGGGTTACAGTCCTGCAAACTAAACCTCTGCACAATAGTATCCACATACTTACTTTGTGACAACCAAAGCTTTTTGTTAACTCTATTCCTCTTGATCTCCATTCCCAGAATATACCTTGCAGCACCAAGATCCTTCATCTCAAATGCACCTAAAAGTTGGGCTTTAGCTCACTGACCATACCCTTAGTATTGTTGAAAAACAACATGTCATCAACATACAAAGTAATAACCAATATAGAATCATCAACATAATGAATTTAAACACAATGATCCTCCTCACTTCTAACAAAACCCAATTTCAAAACAAATGAATCAAACTTTTGATACCACATTCTGAGGGACTATTTTAGACCATAAAGAGACCTCTTTAACCTGCAAACCCAATGTTCTTTTCCTTTTACCTCAAAACCTGTAGGTTGTTGCATATAAATTTCTTCTTCAAGATCTCCATGCAAGAATGTAGTCTTAACATCCATTTTCTCAATCTCCCAATCATAAGCTGCAACAATGGATAAGAGAAATCTAATAGAAGTCAATTTAGCAACAGGATAGAATATCTCACCAAAATCAACTCCCTCTCTCTGGGAGTAGCTCTTGGCTACCAGTCTAGCCTTGCACTTCTCTAATGACTCGTCTACTCCAAACTTCTTCTTGAAGACCCACTTACAACCTATGGATTTTCTTCCTTTGGGCAAATGAACAAGATCCCAAGTGTTACAAGAATCTAAAGCCATCATCTCCTCCTGTATGGCTAACTACGAAGAATCACTATCATCTGCAGAAATAGCTTCCCTGTAGGATCTAGGTTCATCGTTAGTACTCAATAAAGCATATACATAATGGAAATCTGGTGGGCTATACCTGTCAACTAGATTCTGTTGTCTTGTGGATCTCCTCAAGGGTGGAGTAAGAGACTCTACTCGTTCTTTTGCATGATCATTTGTAACAACTTCTTCTGTCACAATAGATTCATCTTCATCAGAACTACTCGAATATTCTTCTTCTTCACTCCCTAATCCATCATTCTGTTCTTCCTAGGGTGCATCTTGCTGCTATAAATCAAAGTGCACCTTCTTTACCTTTTCATCTTTTTCTTTTGGCTGCTCAGGTTCAGAAATAGCTCTAAATTCCCTGAAAATAACATCTCTAGAAAAGATAATCCTGCGGGTTAGTGGATTCCAAAGCTTATAACCTTTCACATTATCACCATATCCAATGAATGTATACTTTTCATCCTTTGGATCCAACTTAGATCACTTTTCCTTAGGCACATGAACAAGATCCTCACAGCCCAAAACCCTTAAATGTGAAATAGAAGGTTTCTTACCTGTCCACACTTCATAAGGTGTCAAATCAAGAGCCTTACAAGGAGATCTATTTATTAAGTAGCAATCAGTACACACATCCTCTGCCCAAAAGTATTTATCCAACTATGCATCACTAAGCATACTTCTGGCCCTTTCCATAATTGTTCGATTCATCCTTTCTGCAACACCATTCTGTTGTGGTGTATACGGAGTTGTCTTTTGTCTGATTATACCTGCATGCTTGCAAAACTCATCAAATTCCTTAGAACAATATTCCGCTCCATTGTTAGATTTTAATATTTTTATCTTTAAACTTGATTGGTTCTCTACTAAGACTTTGAATTCCTTAAACTTAGTGAAAACTTCATATTTATGCTTCATAAAATAAATCCATGTAAATCTAGATACATCATCAATGAAGGTTACAAAATAACGAGATTTTCTGATAGATTCATTATCCACAGGTCCAAACACATCCGTATGAATAATTTCTAACTTCTCTTTTGCTCTATTGCTTCCTGAAGGAAATGACTTTCTTTTTTGTTTACCAAACACACAATGCTCACAGAAATCAAAGTGCTCATGAGAATAGGAGAAATCATCCAACAAATTTTTATTCTTAATAGTTTTTAATATATTATTACTTGTGTGGCCCAATCTATGGTGCCACAACATACAAGTGTTTTCAGAAGCCTCAGATACATAGGAGGCATTATAAAATGTAGTGGCTTCAAACTTGAATAGGCTTTCGAATCTCTTCCCTTCGCTACCACCAAGTTCTCTCTCACTAATCTGTAACCATGCTTGTCAAATGTCACATGCATTCCCAAATCATTCAACTTCGAAACTAAAATTAGATTTCTAGCTAATCCAGGAACATGCAAAACACCAGGGAGGGTTTTAATCCTCCCATCACTGAAACACAACAATACCTTTCCTTTCCTGACAATCGGATATGTAGAGTTGTCACCAAGGTAGATATTACCTCCATCATATTCTTCATATGTGGAGAACCATTCCTTATGAGGGGTCATATGAAACGAGCATCCTGAGTCAACCAACCAATTTTCATCAGAAACAACATTACATGCAGGAAGTAAAACTTCTTCACCTGCATTCGAGGACTTATTTGAAGCACTCTCCCACTGTTTCTTGGGGTTTCTACACTCCTTCACATGTCCCCTTTTACCGTAGTTCTAACACTTAAATCTGTTCTTTTTACTAGGAGTCTTAGATTGGCCCTTGGACTTGTCCTTAGCCCCTTTTTGATCTCCTTTAGGTCCTCTTTCCTTAGACCTTCCCCTGACACTGAGAGCATCCCCTGAACTATCTGAACTCTTCTTCCTTAATTCCTGTGATAGTAGCACTGAAACAAGAGCATCCAACTTCAGAACCGCAAGGTTAGCAGTGATAGCAAGGATAACATTCTCCCAAGACTTAGGTAAAGAACAAAGAAATAAGATACATTTATCTTCCTCACTAACCTCAACATCTACTGAATCAAGCCGACTCACTAACAAATTAATAGAATTTAAATGCTCTGCAACTTATTCACCTTCTCGCATTTTCATGGAAAAGAATTTTCTTATTAAATAAAGTTTATTTACCATACTCTTTGCTTGATAGATCTCACCCAACCGTTTCCACAACTTGTATGTAGTCTCTTCCTTTGTGACATTCAACAGGACAGAGTCTAAAAGACACAACCGGATGGTTCCCCGTGCCTTCTTATCCAGTCTATCCCACTCATCTTGAGAGACATCATTAGGTTTCTTCTCTTTTTGGATAGCCAACCATTGGTTTCTTTCTTCCAACAAATCTTCCATTTTCAGCTTCTGCAACTCATACCCCATTCCGTTGAACTTCTCAATGTCCAATTGAGAGGTTGATGCAACGGTGGATGCATCCATAATAACAACACAAGATCTGTAAAACAAATGCAACCAAATCTCCCACTGTAGCTACAACTTCCATACTACCACCCAAGAGTCAAAGTTGACCAGGCTCTAATACCAAATGTTAGAAATGAAATAAAAACTACTTCAATGGAAATCTAATTCAATATAAATTTATGCAATCTTTAACTGTGTGTTATTAATGGAGATTGTAACACAGAAACAAAACTATGCTTCACAGAAATGCAAAATCAGAAATATGAACACATAACACAATATTTAATGTGGAGAAAACCCTTTAGGGCAAAAAACTCCACACAGGAAAGAGGTCCAATGTTTGTATTAATCTAAAAATGATTTACAATACAACAACACTTCAACTCTCTCCACCAGTCTTCAATCTGACAGCATTCCGGCACCACCCGAGTACCTAAAATCTATATTACAGCAACTAATACATGGAAAATACTTATAGAAACATTTTCTAACTCATCTTAGGCTTTCACCTTCTCTCTCCTAAGATTCTCCAACCTGTAAACATTAATTACCATCTTACAAGCATCTTACACTTGTCCAAAAATAGCCATGCAAAGGTTGGGTGCCCAAGACTAAATCTGGCCTCTTACAACATCTTATGATGCATCATAACCATCATAGATTCTAGCAAAAGAGTATCTTTCCAAGATAGAAACCTTGGGCTAAATATAGCAAATATACAACTAACATATATGTCATATGCGTCATAGAATCTCATAATCTTATGACAACTTGCAGCTAACATAGATTTACTCACCAAACATTATGACAGTTGTCGTACATGCCAAAAATAGTATATTCCTCAAGGGAGCACGCCTACCCTCATTTACTTTGAGTTTTTACATTTGCCAATAGTAAAAGTCACTCCGTAACTACCGTCGGTAACTCTGAAATTACAACTGTCAATGAGACTACCTTATTCCCTTATGGGTAATTACAAATAACAAATAATAAATTGAAAAAAAATACAATATTGGAATTTACAAGGTTAATGGCACCTTATTCCAACATAAACACTAGACCTCTGTCAAAGGTCTAATCTTCTTAATCAAGAACTTGTCATGACATCATGATCTTAACATCCCCTTTAGGAGATTCCATGCTCCAAGTGAACATATCATGGTCTCAAGAGCAATGTATCATGCCAAACCTCTAATGCATAAACAAGAGTATACCATGACACGAAACAAACAAACTCTAAACCAACATCACCTGTCAAGCACCACCAACACCTCAACCAGAGACTCCTAGAGTCCTCAATGGCTCCAAGATGTTTCACATCCTCATATAGTGTCCACGCAAATGCAAAAGAACCTTTCTGTAGCAATAGGATCTAAGAGCTCCTCCTAGTAACATCTGCAACACTAAGGAAGATTATTCACCACTAAGTGATGAACACACAGTTAATGCTAAATCTCCCACTGAACCGTGGCAACCAAGCTTTCCAAGCATCATGACCAAACTTCTACTAATCTAAAAATCCTTTAGGTCCACTCATCAACATGTTCATCTGACAGTCATACCAAGTGACACCAAGATCTTCAAACCAAGCAGAAAATATACTATCACTATAAAAAACTTACACAAAGATGTGTATCCAAGTTCTTCATGACATTGCGATACACATGCTACAGGTCCTCATCATTAATTATCCAGGTACCCAACATCATCCATCCTCTCATCTCAGAACAGCTGCACCAATGTACAAGTGACCACAAACAAGGCCAACTAACAAGTCTGCATAAACATAGAATCAATCTTGTGGATATAGACAGTCCACTTCCAAGTTATCCCCCTATAATCAAATAGGTGATCAACCCACAAAACTGCATAACTCGTAGATTCAAAACATGAAACATGCAAACTCATCATCACATTAGAAACCTATAGACTGAGGTAACAAGAGGATAACATGTAGACCATAAGACTAAAACATCAAATCAACCACAGATCTAATTTGCCAAACTAGTCCACATATGAGTTATCCTAGTCAAGGAACCCATCAAGCAAATACTGTAGAGATTATGAGTGATAAATCACATACCAACATCTCCACACTGAGAAAGCTACAAACCTCCTCATACCATGCACGAAGCATACATGCAAAACTGCAACTATCTCATCCAGCAACACCCCAAAAGCCAAGCTCTAGAAAATAGCTTAGCAGTAGCTCCACAAAACCCCAAGTTTTTCTTAACCATGTAAAACCTGCAAAACAACTGTGTTCAAGAACACCCATGCACATCCATATCCACTTCACATCTGGATGACTCAAAAGTCTGAATCAATAACACCATAATAGTTACACCAGAATAATGGATTATCATGAATATGCATAACCATAAATTTTAGGAAAAAACTATAAAACCCTCAGATCCAAGGAACATAAATCTCATCCATGCAAGTACAAAACTTCCTTAAAAGGAAATAGCAATTCAAGAAATTCAAGCCCACTTGTAGGCCAACTCGACAACCACCAACATACACATGCATTTGAGAGAGTTCGGCTATTTCAGAAGCTTTCAGATCATCCAATGATCAGCTTCATATCTTATATGCAATCGGGGTATACAGAAATAATGTCTTCCAAAACCAGGAACAAACACCCAACAGAAAAACATTACTTCATAGCCGAACAACAACCCAAGCTTCTTCATATCACCAAGGAGCCTCTCACATAGACACCCAATATGAAAACTTCGATGCAACACAAATACAAAGAAAAAATCTCACCCCATGTATTAGGATTATTCTACTATCAACTAGGAGCCTTAGACCACATCATTTCAATATGACCAACCCTAGTTTCTCTATCTTCACCATCCTTCAAGCTACATGATGTCTCCTAAAACTGAAACAAAACAACAAAAAAACATAAACTTCACAGAGGATCAATCATCAGCCAATTCCTTTAGATTTCCTCAAGCTTGCTAGACTAAGAAATCTTCATAGAAGGAATACCCAAAACTAGAAACACCAGGAACAACAAATCCTAGAAGAAGGCTCTGATACTATTTGTAAAGATATTAACTCATCTCAAAATGAACATCTGAGAACAATAGTGTCTTCGATAGCTTTCAATTTTTTTAGATTGCATAAAAAACATGTACAACTATGCCACAAAGTGGAATCAGACATAGTTCATTTCCCACCATTAATCTTCAGAGAGAAGTTATTGCAATTCAAAAACAAACTAGCTTCAACAACAATTGTTAAACAGATTCAATAAATAGAATCAAAAAGCATGAAAGACATAACAAAAGAAATGAACACACATATTTACATGGGGAAAACCCTTTCGGGTAAAAAACCACACTCCAAAAAACTCAGACCCATCGTATTATTCAGTAACTAGAAAAATACAGTTACAATACAATTGTAAGCTCTAAGCCTTTTCACAGAGATTTACATCTTATTCAATTTGGAGAAATTCTGACAGCTACACCTCTCCTCTTGTCACAATCAAACACTCATCTTTGTTACAGTCAAACTCCCTATATGTTTCAATGTGTTCAATACACCAAGGCATTCACATATCCCTCTACAGGTGTTCCTTGAATCTCTGAACAATATGAAGATTTATCTACACAATTACAATGTAGACACATAACCATTCGATTACCATAGAGAAACTCTTCATTCTGTATTCCAATCAACACCAAAAATAATCGATTCGGTTCCTGAAGGTAAACAGTCACACCAAACATAACCATCCCTGCCCTTGTTAGAACTGTCAAAGAGACTTGAAATCTCATCTCTCCAAACTCCTACTATCACTCCGATACAAGTCCTTCACCGATGTTTACTACTGCCAACACCCACCATCAGGATATTGAAGAGACCTTGAACATTGTCTCTTCAAAATCTCACCATCATCTTGAGACATCAATCACTCCATTCGCTTCACAACAACAATGTGAAGCGAGCAATATATTGCCATGTGTTCAGCCGCATCACCAATAGGACCCACTAGGTACTTTGTACAATTAACATTGCCACACCGACCAAATACTTAACGCCACGTACCTGGCTAACATCACCTTTCACAGTTACTCGGACTCACCTAATCAACATATTGAAGAGACTCATTCTCATGTTCCACTGAAAAGAGTTTGTCCCATTGATGAGAGCTTTAGCACCATTTACCACTGCTCATCATCCATTGAGGGGACTTAGAATATCGTCCTGCCAAAACTCAACTATCAGGCTGATAAACCTAAAACCGATGTCTTCTAAGCCAACAAGTTTGAGGCACAATTTCTCAACAATATTAAAATCTGCTTGTGTGACTTCATTTTCATTTTTATCCCCAATGGGGTCTGCAATCTCTAAAATTCTATGCCCTAAGGAAGAATATGTTACCATCCAAGACATCCTCTTAGCCTTCTTAAGATTAGGTGTAGGATTAGGTGTAGTGTCTATCATTGGGGCATATCTCCTCTTTTTCTCAACAACTTTCTTTAGCCAGGAAGGGGAAGACAAAATTGTACCACTCTCACCAAGACAACTCTGTTTGGCTGATTAGGAGTATATTGCACATGAAATTCATTTGATACGGGGGAGGCTGGAATCTCAAACAAGGAACAAAAAGTACTATCATCAACAATCTATTGAAAGATGGAAGAATCATTACCAAGTGAAGGAGACATAGGAGAAGTCATGTGATCTACCTACAATTGTTGTAAAGCATCCAACTTCTTCTCTACTCATGGTTTCAAGAATGTAGGCTGACCATCATGTTCACATACACCTTTTAGTTTCCTATTATCTTCAATCTGCTCTCCATCCCCACTGGATTGTGAACCAACTCTGTGATGAGTTGTCTCCACACCAGTTGAAGTTTTCTGAATTCTGAAAGCCTGGGAGGTTCCTTGCTCTCTTGTTCCCAATTCTTTATGCACAGAAGAAGAACCAACATGCTCTCAAAATTTCCCCTTAAGCCAACTCCTGGTCTTCTCCAAAACAAAGGATGACTGGACCTTAATATCAAGATAATAGTTATTTGCACATGCAACAACCAGGTTTAGACATGACACAACAGGTGGGAAACCCCCAGCATGAGCTAGCCCACTTGTTAGGATTTTCTCGGCTATAGGTGACTTGGGATTTTACTCTAATTGAGCCCAGAAATCCTCCAAATCTATATGTCTTAGCTCAATATCCTTCACCTTAGCTAAACCATTCTCAATAATTGAAGCCATAGGGGAACCCTGATATTTGTACTTCATCTTTACTTGTTTAAGAAACCAGTAAAAAAAGCTTTTATAACTGCTAAGGGTGCCAAATAAATCCCCAGAAGATTTAGGGTAAACAAATAGTCCAAACTCATGAAATAACTGTTCTTCCCACCCAATTGACTTAAAGAATTCAAATTTATCACTATACAAAATGGGCAAGAAAGAGCACCAATTAGCCAACCTGGTTGCGAAAGCCTGTGTTCAACACCTATAGAAGACGCAGCCCAGATCTCCTTTGAAGTACACTAGTGAAAATACATAATAAGGTATCTGTGAGGATTGCAAACCTAATAAAATGTTTCCATAAATTGCATTGATTTCAATGGTGTGTACTGCTGTATGATTCATAAATGAGAGCTGTGTAAATTCCCTTCCAAAAAATGTGTAATTGCACTTCTCATGACATTCCTTATTTATTACGACCGTGCATGTCAATAAATGGAAAATTGGCACCTCAAAATTTGATGAATGTAACCTTACAATTTACATCAATGTACTTATAATACTCTAATAATTTTTTATCGTCAGATGATCGTAGATTGACGACATAAGTTCTATTTTAGGCCAAAGTACTGACACACCCAAATTTCTACATAAAATTTTCAAAATAGAGATAAGTGGACTGTGTTGTATGCCATGTGACTCATCATGATTGCATCGTGATGTTTTATGTACATCACAAAATTAAGAGGTGGGCCCATCTTCACAGTTGAGGGCTTGCACTCTGTCGCCACCTTGACCTTTATTTTATATTAAAAATTCATATTATATACAATAATAGTAATACTTATAAAAATCAAAATATATAATAAAGTTATAAAAATCAAGAAAGTGAAGTGTTTTAAACTGAAAAAATAGTGATATACTTTTTTAAAAAGGATTCATCATGCAATGTGCGAGAATAAATAGAGACACCGAAAAAATAGAAATATAATTTTTTAAATTGATGCAATGTGAGAGAATACAAGAAAAAATGGAAGGTTCATCAAAAAAGACAAATAAGCAACGCAGAAACAGTCGTTCACTACAACAACGACATTTCGCTCATCTGAAATGAAAACACGGCCTTCCCGTCGCGTTTCTGGTAACGTAGGTATACAATAATCAATATAAATATATTATATATTTTATATATATCTCAACCATTGATCTAATAATATCTAATGACTCCTGGTTGATTCCGAAGGATTTTGATGGCAATGTGTAGCATTGGAGATCTACCTTCTGGAATTGAACTATAACCGTTCATCATTTGTTTATCAAATGGTGGAACAATTTACAAGTGGAACAATTTTCTCTGATGGCTGATGTTTTGGTGGTCATATCAGTCACCCAAGTTGATCAAGTGGACGCAATATTCAAGCTTTGTAAAGGGAGCCAAGGTACTTTTCAATGCGACATGTCAAGTCCATATGAGTAAGATGACAAATTTATACAAGGATTTCTTGAATTAGATGCCCAAACGCTCTCAGAGCATGATATGAAGTAACATTTTGGCATCTGGAGATTTATTTACAGGGTCAATAAGATGTACTAACAGATAGGTAATGATTTTTTGAATTCCCAGCAGTCATGACTATAAATGGATGGATAAAGTTGCTTCCAACAATCAATTTCAACTTTTGGTTGTTCCTTGTTAGCTAATTTGAAGGGAATTATTCAATTAGAATGCATTCTTTTGTGGCAAAGGAAGGGGTTAGAATGGTTATATAGTTGGGTTGTTATCCCTACCTTGAAGGACTTGGTTCTTATAATATAAAAAAAAAATGAGACATGGGAACTCCATGTATGACATGGGAGGATTTGGAAAGATAAAAATTGACTACTTGGGAAATAAAGAGGAAGGAGAATGGTACCTTCTGGCATCAATCTTCTTTCAGTGCAGTTGGAAAGTGCCTTGGCTCCACAACCCAATGCATATGGTAGCATTGTATGATAGATGGTCTTGCATCTATCTGATGGGTTGTGGTTAGTGTTCTCTCCCAATCCACTATCGCATCTTTCTAGTAGCCTAGTGATGGATTATGGATAGTGGACTCTCCCAATCCATTGTTTAATCTTTCTGGCCGCCAACTTAGTATGATGCTTCTTCTAGCTTCCTTCTAGACAATCCAAACTGTAGAAGGCTTCTTCTTTCACCATGTTATCCTTTCTTCTTAAATTTGGAAGAAATCTCCAGCTTTATTCCCAATTTCATTCACAAAATCTTCTTGCTCCAGCGGCTAGGGCTCAAGTGAAGGTTTCTTCTTCATTGTGTTGCAAGGAAAATACAAGGGAAATACATAGTGTTCAGTTCTTTGTCAACTAAAAATATTTATCCAATGAGGGGTCAAGGGCTTCTTCTTTTGCCATGTAACCTTTATTATAAAGGGATGTCATATTTGTGTTGTCATCTTTCTGTAACGGTTGTTTAATTTTTTTGACTTATTAAAATAAGAGATGATTCTAATTCTAATTTGTTAATTTCATTAATTACACACATTGTTAATATATTTTCTGAAGGATTCAAGGAATGATTTTGATTAAACTTATTTTTTACATATATTCTGAATTATAATACTCCCAGAATCAACCAATCGATCTAACCATAAAATAATAAAACTTAAAAGTTCCAAAATTATGTTATTATCAAAAAATAATAGATAATAAGACAAAATAATTAAATTGTTGACAACAATTGTAATCTATATCGATAACCCATATTAATATATTATATTAAATAAAAGAGTTTCAGTTTACAATCTATAGAGGATTTTTTAGTATTTACATAGTCCTAATCCAAGCCCAAGGTGCCCTAACACGAAGCTTGGATAAAGGCATATGCAAAAAAGGGAAAGTTCAAAATAGTTTTAATTTTCAAAACTCAAAATAAAGTTATTAGTGGCCATCGTCCATTTGTCTTCTAACAACCACCACGTGAAGAAGAAAATCTGCAGCATAGACAATAGACCTTTCCCTTCTTAAGTAACAATCAGATAAATCATTATATGTAAAATAAGGGCCATGTTAAAGCGCTCCAATGAACCTCTAACAATTGCCCTCATTACCTCCTTAAGAATGTGTTTAGCTACAACCAAGCGCTCTAACAAATGTAAAGGGAAAATTCTAACCTTATCCCATGGTCCGGCATCACAATTGTAATCATTTAAATCTAAATCAAGCTTATCCCCAAGGATAAGTGATTATTGAATCATTTCCTTCCCTATCATCTTCACCAAACTTGGATCATCAAGCAGGTCCATTAAATTCAACAGAAATGCACAAACGATGTCACTGAAAAGATTTTGTTGAGGATATTGTGAAAGAATATCACGACCAATAATATCCTGAACAACATCATCAACCAGGGGGGAGTCAATCAAACACCTTTCACAGTTTTTGCTCATCATATCTATCAAAATCTATCATTTCCCACTTGCAAGGCAAGAGAGAAACATGACTAGAAATCAAATGACTCATCTTGAATCTCAATGATAGCGATTCGACATGAAATTGTGAAAACAAAAACAACCAAAAAAGAAGGAAGATGCCTAATAAACTTATAGAAGAGGCTTAGGGCTATATTTATTGTGTCACGTGTGAAAATGTAGTTGTACAATAACCACGCAACATACCACATTATTTCCATTTACGGTGGGTTAATTGTGATGTGAATTGGGATGGATTCAAATAGTGTCGCACGATTGATAGGACAGACTGCACTTGCAGTACCTCTATCATTTAATTAGAGTCATACGATTGATTTGATTGAAAGCACTTAATCAACTAGATTAGCCAATGCCAATTGAGTTCATTAATGGCAAGTGATAAACCACATAGATTAGCCAATGCGATTAAATGAAGTTGCTTGTTATTTATTACCCATTTTGTACAGCAATGCATGTCATGTATATATGATAGTGTTTATTGTTTCAACCTTATATTGCATTACTAAATTTCAGATAGTAGAAGAATCAATAAACTATAAAAGTTCAAAGTAATGACTTTCATTATAGCAGCTATGCGAAGAAAGTAAGTTATCAAGTACTTATTTTGTGTTCATTCATGATTTTGAATTTAACTGTGTGATAGAGTTCTTAGTTCACAGATGTAGAATATTAATAAGTATGATGGAAAATTTTATTTGTGTGTGGCTATGCAAGATGTTATTGCTGTGCATTTCTCAGAATGAAGAAATACAATCATTCATCAAGTGGAATAAATCATGTCAAGAATCGACACTTTTAACATTTGTAAATGATGCATTATATTCTGGGTGGTGGGTTCAATCTCTCACACATGCATGCATGTATGAGAAATTGGAAATGCAAATTGACGCATGGAATTGGTATTGCAACTCAATTGCCATTGACCTCGAGAAAATCAATTTACTTCTCCTTTACTGGCCTTATTGTTACCCATACCTAGTGGTTTCTTGTACATATAAAGCAAGGTTCCATAGAAAATTATTTACTGACACAGTGAATGAGTACATAATTGAATTTGTAATGGAGACATTGCCTGTCAATAGGATAATTATGGACTACAGTGAAATATTCATTAAGCATCATCGAAAAGAGGAACCAAAAAGATTTTGGAAGACCAAAGCAAGGTTTCAAGGTCGAAGGATAGGAGTTTTATTTGGAACTTTGAGGTTGGTTAGATGTTCATGTACAATGTAATTCCCCAATCTTTTTGAAGGGTGATGTTAAATTTTAATAAAAAATATAGAAGTAATTACGGTTTGAAATTGACATGAGTTCAATGGAAAATTGCAATGTATACAGATGGTTCAAATTTTCAATATTAAATATCATTCATCACATGGAAAAGATAAATGAGTTCAATGGCAATGTATAGCGATGTATAAAAAGGGCAAAGATAAATGGATGTGTTATGTCAATTCAAATTTTTAGGGTTTTTATGTTATCTTGATTCACTTTGTAAAATCCCCTAGTAAAAACACTGTGGTTGGTGTTGTCTAAGGCATTTAGGGTTTATCCTTCTAATTGATCGTTGACCTGTGTAGCCAGTTTCCCTAGCTTAAGTCATTCTTTTATCCCCTTGGTGGTCGTCGAGATACTGGCCCCTTTATTCTAAGTTACCGGCCCCGAGCCCCTTTATTTTATTCTATCTGATTTCGTCGCGTGCGTCACAACCTCCTTTTAAGCCTATATTTCTGAAGCTGTGATGGTGTGCGAAGACACCACATATTCCCTGTGGGTCCTTGTTTTTAATTGCCCCAATCTATTTTAATATTATTTTCATATATTTTTACTATTTATTGAGCATATCCCCTCTGAGCCTCTAACATGTGGCGGTCTTTATTTTCTTGTCGCAAGGATTTGCCTCATCGCAGCCTTGCTTTAAGCTAAAAACTTAAAGCTGTGATGGTGCGATAAGGCACAATGTATCCCTTTCACCGTAGTGGGAATTCCATGGTCCCGCCAAAGGTACTTTTTTGAATCTTGACATGTGTCATTTTATCATTTGCTATGAATATTTTGATGACGACATGAATGTCAACGGTTGAATAATTATTATATATTATAATATATTATATCAATATAATATAATATATAATAATAATAATAATATATGATTATTATCATAAATTATATTATTATCAGATAATAATATAATAAATAATAATAGAATAATAAATTATAATTATATTATATAAAATATACTATTATTATATATTATATAATATAATATATAATAATAGTATATTTTATATAATATAATTATAATTTATTATTCTATTATTATATATTATTTTATTATCAGATAATAATATAATATATGATAATGATAATTATATAATATATTATTATAATATAATAATAAATTATAATTATAGTAATATTTAATAATATTATTATATTATATTATATATATAATAATAATAATAATTTGCCTCATCGCACTTCACAACCTTGCTTTAAGCCAAAAACTTAAAGCTACGATGGTGCGATAAGGCACCATGTGTCCCTTAAACTTTTGGTTGTAGAATGAATTCCATTGTCTCGCCAAAGGTACTTTCCTGAGATGTGGCATTTTATCATAATTTGGTACATAAATAAAACATTAAATGTAATGCTAATGAGATTTATAAAGTATAAACATAACCATAACCGGGTAACCCTGATTAGATTAAAATTTAAAACCTTATTCTAAACCTAATCTAAGTGACTCTAAAAGTTATAAGTTATCAAAAATAATTAAAACTGCTAGTAAGATTCATCATGAGAGAAGTAATAATTTATAAATCCTTGATTGTATTAATTCTCAAATTCTCAATCGTCAGTTAAAAAAAAACACAAATGGAGATAAGATGCATAAACAATTTGCATTCTGTCATTTAATTCAATTGGGGAGAATACATCATACAAAAGTACTCACACTGCACAGACCAAAATCCCCTATAATTTATTGCTCCTAAACATAGACTAGACATAAAATTACAGATGGTGATTATATCACATACTTTTGCACCCATACATTATATTCCTCCTTTGATGGCCAATTGTACTTAAAAAATTTATCAACTCTTTGCATATAAGTTTTGTACCTACCATCTAACGATATTTTAGTTTCTTTTATGAAACTAGTCAAGCTGGATTCTAAATTCAGTAGCAGGCTGTCCATTTGAGCATTACATTGCACATGATCAATCTTGCTCCTAGTGATGATTGATTTGATGGAGACAGGAACTATGCTACCAAATTATGCTTTCCAATCTGATAGAGACTTTTCAGTGCCATTTTTAGTACAAACTAGTGGCAGGGAATACTTTTCAAGAGACTTAAATCTATTAAATCTATCCTTCAACATTATATCAAGTTGGTCATGACAAGCAAATACTTCATTCAAAAGGCCTATGACTTCATGTGTATCGATCACTCCATCTAAGACATCAGAACCTATGCTGGCACTATTATAAATATGATTCATCACATGCACACATGGAATCCATGTACCTAGAATATCCCTTAAGGCTGACTCATTCATAGTCTGGCTTTCAATTGCCTTTTTCAAATTACTTAGACAAACCCATGCATCATCTACTTTATTCAACACTTTACTCATCTAATGATCTAAGAAGTTTTTAATCAAAGCTACATGTTCACTTTTGTGCTCTTCTTTGAGTTTGTCAATCAGACTATTTCTCCTTCTTAAATTATCTTGTAATTTAGTAACACCAATAGAATTTCCTTCATATCTTGATGAACTCCTTGGACTAGACACAGAAGGTTCTGATAAGACTTCAATTCTAGTGGAAGGAACAAGTGATTTGAGCTTGTTGTACTCATGTAATAGCTTCACATAATCCTCCCTCTATTTGTCTAGTTCTACTTGTAGCTTCTTTGCTGCAACTTCACCGAATTTTGTTGTAGCTACCACCAACGATGCAGCCTAAGGGGCAGTGGTGTCAGTTAATCTTCTCACAATTAACTGGCATGTGAACTCATTTATATCCCTTGCCACTTGTGTTTTATTATCACATGGAGCCATATCCCAAATTGCCAAAGTCTCATGATTGGCATTAAAACATGCTCCAAACAATTTTTCTGCTTGCTCATGTATCAATTCTTCATCATCAAATTCATCTTTCCTTCTAATATATCCATAACAATAATAGATGAGATATCCCATCCTGGCAATTGCAATAAACCACTTTACTAATGTTCTTCCTTCCTAATGGGTAATGCTACTAACATCCATGTCAACTTCCTTCAAAACCCTCTGAGCAATTGTCACCTTATCCTCATTTTTAGCTTTACCCTGTTCCTCATTCAACTTCTTCAGGCACATCTCAGATGTCCTCTGCATAATTAAAGCTCCAATTTCCTTTAATTTAATGAATTCATCATCAGATAGAAATTCCTTGTGATGCAGAAGCATCCCTAGTTCAAGAGCAATCTTGTATCAACCAAAAACATTTGCATTTCATTTTGTTTTCTTTCATTTTCCAGTTCATTCCAGTCAGTTTAGTCAGTAGTAGTTTCTATATTTTGGTCTGCATTCTACCACAGTTTAATTTCAGACCTTGCAGAGCTAGACTTAGCATCTTGACATCTTCATGTACATCATATCTAAAACTCAGATCATTTGGATCAGTTTCTAGAAAGATATCGCTATTAGAGGATCGACTATTTTCTCAGAACAGAGCATCCTGACAGTCTCAGACATCAGCTAAAGGAGAAGACTTGCGGAGCACTTCCATGACTTGTGGAGCTAAATTACACATCATTCAAGGAACTATGGATCATGGCCAACCTTCCCTGAGATCTGCACGTCATTTCATGCACTTGCAGAGGATTCCCATCTATTTAGGTCCAACCTATCCGTGTACACATGTTACATCTCTTTCATTGGAGTTTGTACTTTGTTTGGCCGACGTGGAGGAATCTTGTGATCTGAAGATGATATATATTCATGTAATAGATGCATAGGAAGGTAGTTCATCACATTAGAGATAATAGATAGTTTGAATTCTTTTGTAAAAGCACCTCAAAGTCATATCTTGTGCATGTATTGTAACTAGAGAATCAGGCCCGTGAGCCCTAATTTGTAAGCCTACGTGTTGCCGGCATGTTTGTATTTTGAATCTATGATATACTAAATGACTGAATCTGTGTTTGTATTCTACAATTGAGTTGCTTCCGTTGTGTTTACTCTTGTTGTACGACCTGGACTGTTCACTTTGTGAACCCTTCTAACAGTGACTGCACCAAGTGGTATCAGAGCGAAGTTTGAATCCTTTGGGAGTGAAGTGAACGAATTAAGTGAGGGCATTATGTAAGATCTTGTTGTGAATAGACCACCAAATATGAGGCAGACTACTTGTGTTGTCGACTGATCACCGATCGTGAGGCAATTGTCACCTTGTAGCCTGATTGTTGAATCTGAGGCAGTCACACTTGATCCTAGGAAGAGATGCTGCCTAGGAGAATACCTGTTATTGGTACAATGGCTGGAAGAATGGATGAGATGATGGAAATGATGAAGACAATGCGAGGTCACTTGGATGTTGTTGAAGAAGATCAAAGAAGAGGACTTACACCTCGACCTAATAATTTTGAAAGTGATAATGATGAAGAATTCAATCCCTTGATCAAAATGAAGAAACCCTAGGAGAAGAAGAAGAATCAGATCAAGTAAAGATGTTGTGAGCTATTTCAAAGATTGGGAAAAGACCTAGAGTGGATGTATCGAACTATACTAGCAACTTGAATCCTACAGAGATGATTGATTGGATAAATGACCTAGAAGAATACTTTGAATATGAAGAAATTGAAGATCCCAAGAAGGTGAAATTTGCAAAGACTAAGTTGAAAGGGCATGCTCCTATTTGGTGGAAAGAAGTTCAGTTGGATAGAAACAGAAGATGAAAAGAGAAGATCATAAAGTGGGATAGAATGGTGACAAAGTTTAAGAATTAGTTTATACATGCTGACTATGAACTGGAACTGTTGAAAAGATTGCAAAACTTGAGACACAAGGAGAAATCTATGAAGTACATTGAAGAATTTCATAAGATGATCATAAGGACAGGACATAGTGAAGCAAGTAAGGAGAAAGTGGCAAGATACATCAATGGATAGGGATTAAACATTCAAGAAGAACCGAGTTTGGTAAGGATGACAACATTGGAAGAAGCATATCAATTTTCCCTGAACGTTAAAGAAAAGTTGAACAAGAAGCATGAACAGAGATAGAGAGGTAGAGGGGGTAAATTTCAGAGAGGTAGAACATTTTCCAAAAGAGAAAGATCATTTGTGGAGCCAAGCAAACAAGATAATACATTCAAGAAGGAAGACAAAGAAAATAATGTATGCTAGAGAGATGATAAAACTTTCTACTGCAGAAGAAACCCTAATTCATACCAGAGTGAAGGATACAGAAGAGATGGAAGAGGATTTGATAGGAGAACATTTAGAGGAACCTATTTTAACTGTGGAGGTGAAGGACATAGAGCATTTGAATGTAACCAAGGAAGTACAAGCAAGAAGACTGAGAACAGTGGAAAAGAAGCCTATGTAGAAGAAGAACTTGTTGGATCACCGAGTTCAGTTGGTAAACCTGAGAAAGGAAAATCACTTGTCATGAGGAGAGAACTATTTCAAGTAAAGACAAATGAGGAACCACTGCAGAGGAAAGGTTTGTTCCGAATTAGATTCAAATCAAGAGGTAAATGTTGTAAAGTTGTAATTGATAGTGGTAGTTCAAATAATTTGGTTTCAGAGGAGATGGTGACTAAGCTGAAGTTGGAAAGATTGAAACACCCTAAGCCATATTAGATAGTATGGATTTAGGATGATCATAAGATACTAGTGAGTGAACAATGTCTGGTGAGTTTTCATATTGGATCTTATCATGATGAAGTATTGTGTGATATTATGACTATGGATGTATATCATATTTTGTTGGGTAGACCATGACAGTATGATAAGAAAGCCATACACGATGGAAGAAAGAATACATATATTATCACATCAAATGGAAAGAGAATTACTTTGATTCCTTTAGAAGATGATCCTAAGAGTGAAGTATGTGGGAATGCTAGAATCTTTTTGGTAGATGGAAGGAAATTTATGGATGGTTTGAGACATGAGAATATGTGTTATGCTTTGATCCCTAAGAAGCTTGAAAACCTAAAGATAGAGACTGAAGAATCACAACGAGAGGAGATAACTGAGTTGCTGACAAAGTATGAAGACATCATATCAGATAATGTACCTAAAGGATTACCACCAATCAGGAGTATCAGTCATCACATGGATCTTATACCTAGATCTAGTTTGCCTAACAAAGCAACACATAGAATGACACCAAAAGAGAATGAAGAATTGAATAGATAGATACAAGAGTTATTGAGGAGAGGTTTGATCAAAGAAAGTTTGAGTCCTTGTGCAATACCTACAATGCTAGCACCGAAGAAGGATGGAGAATGGAGAATGTGTACAGACTCTAGAGAAATCAACAAGATCATAGTTAAGTATAGATTTCCCTTGCCTAGGATGGATAACATTATGGATTGTTTGAGTGGAGCAAAATATTTTACAAAGATAGACCTGAAGAGTGGATACCATCAAATCAAAATCAGAGAAGGACATGAATGGAAGACTACTTTTAAGACAAATGAAGTATTGTATGAGTGGTCAGTGATGCCTTTTGGATTGACAAATGTACTGAATACTTTCATGAGGCTTATGAATGAATTTTTTAAGAAATTCTTGGGTAAGTTTGTTATTGTATATTTGGATGATATTCTAATTTTTAGTAAGACAAAAGAAGAACATTTGTGGCACCTAAGACAAGTATTGCAGAGGTTGAAAGAAGATAAATTGTTGATAAACATTAAGAAGTGTAGTTTCATGATGGAAGAATTAGTATACTTGGGATTTGTGATTTCTACAAAAGGATTGAAGATGGACCCTAAGAAAGTTTAGCAATTATTGAATGGCCAACACCTAAGAGTATTGGAGAAATCAGATTATTTCATGGATTAGCTAGTTTCTACCAGAAGTTCATCATAAATTTCAGTTCAGTATGTAACCCTATGACAGAGACAATGAGAGGTGATAGGAAAGACTTTAAGTGGACATCAGGAGAAGATAAAAGTTTTGAATTGTTGAAAAAGAAAGTGATAGAGCAACTTGTATTGGCATTACCAGATTTCAACAAGGTATTTCAAATACATTGTGATGCAAGTGGAAATGCAATTGGAGTAGTGTTAAGTCAAGAAGTTAGACCTATAGCATATTTTAGTGAGAAGTTGAACGATGCAAAGAGAAGATATTCAGTTTATGATCAGGAGTTCTATGCCATAATTCAAGCGTTGAAGAAGTGGAGACATTATTTGTTACCTAAAGAGTTTGTGGTGTATACAGATCATCAAGCTTTATAGTACTTGAATAGTCAAGGAAAGTTGAATTAGAGACATATGAGATGGGTAGAGTTCATGCAGAGTTAAAATTTTGTATTGAAGCATAGGAGTGGAAAATCAAACAAAGTTGCAGATGCACTTAGTAGAAGGAACTTGCTGACAGAGATGAAAGTTGAAGTGTTAGGATTTGAAGAATTGAAGAACATGTATGAGGAAGCCCTTGATTTTGAAGAACCTTGGAAATCATGTAGGGAACCTGTTGTGACAGATAGGAGTAAGTGGTTGGACTATTTCATTCAAGAGGATATGTTATTCAAAGGGAATTAGATGCGTATACCTAGGATTTCAATGAGAGATAATCTGATAAAAGAGAAGCACAGTGGTGGATTGGCAGGACATTTTGACATTGATAAGATAGTGGCTTTAGTAACTAAAAATTACTTTTGGCCTTAGATATATAAGGATGTTAGGAATTTTTTGTAGAGTTGTAGAGTATGTCAAGTTGCAAAAGGAAGTAGTCAGAATACTAGATTGTACAAATCTTTGACAATACCGGAGAGACCTTGGGAAGACATAAGCATGGATTTCATAATGGGATTGCCGAAGACATGACAGAGAAGACATGATTCTATATTTGTAGTGGGGGACAGATTTTTAAAGATGGCACATTTCATACCTTCTAGGAAGACAACTAATGCAGTTCATGTGGCTGACCTATTTTTCAAGGAGATTGTGAGATTGCATGGATTACCTAAGAGCATAATTTCAGACAAAGATACAAGATTTCTTGGATATTTTGGAAGACACTTTGGAAGAAGATGAAGACAGATTTGAATTTTAGTTTAGCCTTTCATCCATAGACTGATGGACAAACATAAGTAGTAAATAGGAGTTTGGGTAACTTGTTGAGATGTTTGGTTGGAGAGAATGCAGGAAATTGGGATTTGATGCTATCACAAGCAGAGTTTGCATATAATAATTTAGTGAACAGGAGTACATGAAGAACACCATTTGAGATTGTGACAGGAACTAACCCTAGAGGAGTAGAATAGTTGAGGGATATCAGCATGGAGGACAAGAGGAGTGTAGAAGCAGAAGAATTTGTAGGACACATGGAGACAGTGCATAATCAAGTTAAGAAATATTTGGAGGAGATGAATAGTAAGTATAAAGAGAAAGCAAATGAGAAGAGAAAACAAAGAATTTTCAATTAGAGATGAAGTGATGGTATATCTGAGAAAAGAAAGATTTCCAATTGGGACATATAACAAGTTGAAGATGATGAAGTTTGGACCATGTAGGATACTCAGAAAGTTTGATTCACGAAATGCATATGAAGTGGAGCTACCAGACACATTGGACATATCACCTATTTTCAACATTGTAGACCTATATCAATATCATGAAGTAGAATCCAATGACAACATTGAAGAAGACTTGAAGAAGCAATTACCACAACAGGTACTGGAGTAGATTGAAGACATCTTGGACAATAGAGTTGGATGCAGCACCAGAGGCAACCAACACAAAGAATATCTTGTGAAGTGGAAAGGCAAACTTGAAGAAGATTCATCTTGGATTTCTTAGGTTGAGGTAGACCATCTTGGTTCTCCTCTAGCCCCAGCAAAGTGAGGGACTCACTTTTTCAACAACCCTAGGTGTCTGATGCAGGAGCAACCCTGGTTCAAGAACAATCTTGAATCAACCAGAAATATTTGCATTTCATTTTGTTTTCTTTCATTTTCTAGTTCATTCCAGTCAGTAGTAGTTTCTGTATTTTGGTTTGCATTCTGTCGTAGTTTTATTTCAAACCTTGCGGAGCTAGAATTAGCATCTTGACATCTTCATTTGGATCAGTTTCTAGAAAGATATCACTATCAGAAGATTGACTATTTTCTCAGAATAGAGCATCCTGATAGTCTTAGACAGTTAACTAAAGGAGAAGACTTGCAGAGCACTTCTACGACTTGTGGAGCTGAATTACACATCATTCAAGGAACTTTGGTTCATGGCCGACCTTCCCTGAGATGTGCACATCACTTCATGCACTTGCAAAGGATTCCCATCTGTTTAGGTCTGAGATATCCATGTACACATGTTACATCTCTTTCATTGGAGTTTGTAATGTTGCAAATATGTGCCTGATGTGTTGTCATTGATGTCAACATATCTTTCTATCAGAAACAGTGAAGATAGTACAAAGAAGTGATTAGTATTTCTAGTAAGGTGAAGATCAGAGTATGCGGATTAAAGGGCTTGTATAGGGTTATCTATTGTTTCTCTTACTGAGATTTGAGAGGTCTGCATGAAGATTTGGCAAAGTTATGGCCCTCTAAGTAAAACAGGTTTCTGCAGTTGTTTTGTAATGACAGAGTGGCAAGAAGTTGGTCTGGTATGAGCATATTGTGATCCGCGGATCTAGAGGCATGTCTGGGATGTTGATGTGTTCCCTCAACTCAAGTGGTTCATGGTTTGGAGGTCCGGAAGCAATCTTTTTAGTATAACAGTCATGGTAGTGTGTGTTCTTAAGGTTCAGTGTGAAGATGCAAGTAATTCTGATGATGCGAACTAGTGTGGTTGTTTCTGTTGACTTAATTGTGCTTGTGGTGGTCTCTAGATTGTATGGCTATTGTGTTGGTGGTCCACATTGACAAAGGAGCTTATGATTAAATTTTTCCCCTTGGTTGTTGTTGTTTCTCCCAGTCTTGGTTGACTAGATGTTCCTAGTATGTTGTGGATGATCTAAAGATCATTTTATGAAGCATGGCATGTTAATAGAGGAAGACTCAAGTCTTAGCTATGATTGGCCGACAATGTAAAGATCCGTGTTAAGTTTGGTCGACCTTGTTGATCATTCCAAGATGGATGAAGTGTATAAATACTTGTTGAAGAGTTGTTAAACTTCATCCTTGTGCAAAACAAATTAAATTCGAATAAAGGATCAGAAGAAAAGTAGAGAAGAAAAGGAGCGAGAGCAGTATAGAGTGTGAAGTTGGTAAAGAAGAATTCAGGGCAAAGTAGAAGTTTTTGAGCATTCACTGAAACTGAACCAGGCATGAAGTAGATGTTATTTCTCAATTAATTCATTTTGTTCTAAAATATATTCTGTAGGCAGTGAGCCTCCCTTTTGAGTAGTAAGCTCTGGGTAGTGCGCCTGAAGGCACGTGTCTTCTATTTTTCTAAAAGTACTTTTAACAGGGTACAAATATTTGTGGGTTAACCCCCACCGTGGTTTTTCCCTTAACCCAGTTTCCACGTCAAAATCTTGGTGTCAAGTGTGTTGATTATGTTTCTGCTCTTATGTTGTTGATCTATGCTTATTGTTTACATCATTAATTTGGAAGCAAGTTAATAAAGGAGGTTAAAAGCAGAAAAATTTTATATTGTGTGACAACTGATTCACCCCCCTCTCAGTTGTCCTGTCTAATTCCAACAATTGGTATCAAAGCCAAATCCTCTTATAAAATCCTGACCACTTGAGGAGATCTAGGATGTCAACCTACAAGAAGGATAGTCTAAGATTTGATGGAACAAATTATTCCATTTGGAAGAATCGCATGGAATGCCATTTGCAATGCATGGGCGATAACCAATGTTGAGTATAAACCTCCGGAGAAAGGTCCTTCAACTCCAAATCAAGTCAAAGATGCTGAAAATAACCTTCGAGCTAAAGAAGCCTTGTTGAGTGCTCTGACTGGTTCAGAAATGACAAATGTCTTTGGTCTAAAAACTGCTTATGAAATCTGGAAAAAGTTGGAATATCCGTATGAAGGTGATAAATATGTCAAATGTGCCAAGCTACAAAGTCTAAGAGGAAATTTTGAAACTATGAGAATGAGCAAAGATGAAAACATCACAATCTACATGCAAAAGATAAATGAACTTGTGTGTGGTATTAGGTGTGCCGGTGGAACTTTGGAAGAATCATAGATTGTATCAAAAGTACTCAGATCTTTACCTAATTCATATAAAAATAAGGTAGCTACTATAGAGGAGATCCAGACTATCTTAGATGATACAAGAGATCATCTGGTTGGCAAATCTTAGCTTTTGAATTAAGTGAGTTTGGTGATTCTCTTCCCAAGTCTGAATCTGCATTTAAGGCCAGTGTATATGGAAAACAAAGATATGATCCGGGTGAAAGCTCTTCTGCAAGATCAAACAGATTAGTGAAGACAAGGAAGGATCTTGAAGATATTGAACTTGAAACTGTTGATCTTGAAGTTCTTCTCACCAAAAGATTGCCAAGAGGATCCGGTAAGTATGAAGGAAAATTGCCACTCAAATGTTTTTCTTGCAATAAGATTGGTCATTTTGCCTCAAGATGTCTGGAGAGGTTTTCAAAACCAAACCCTAACAGATATTGAAATCAGAATAAATGTTACTATGTCCAAGAAACTGGAGAAGGAGTCACATATGATGAATCTGATCATGGAGGTTCCCCTGAAAATGATTGAGTGTTCATTGCCATCAAAGAAGAAGATCCAGTGTCTATTGAATCTGCTAGCTATAAAAATATGGAAAGTGCCTTGGCTGCTCAGGTTATTGAGAAAGATGAATGGGTGATTGATAGTGGATGTTCTCGTCATATGACTGGAGACAAGAGTAAGTTTGTGAATTTTGAAAATTATGAAGGTGGGCTTGTGAAATTTAGAGATAACTCAGCTGGTAGAATCTGTGATAGAGGATCCATCTCTTTTGATGGTAAGAATAGCACCAATGATGTTCTGTATGTGGAAGGACTGAAACATAATCTTCTCAGTGTTGGACAGTTGGTTGATAAAGGTTATGATCTTCCATTCAAAGATGGAAAGTGCAGAATCTTGGAGAGTTCCTGAACTAAAATTGCATTCAGTACTCAAACTAGAGGTAACATTTTTCATTTAAGTAGCTCTAGCAAAAGCTATTTGATTGATCAAATAGATCAAAGTTGGTTATGGCATAGGAGGATGTGTCATGTGAATTTTGATAATATTGTCAAAATTAGTGCCACTCAGGCTGTAAGAGATCTTCCAAAACTTGTGAAGCCTAATAGCATGTGTAGAGAATGTCAATTGGGGAAACAGAGCAAAATTTCATTCAAAAGTAAGGAACAATTTTCAAATGGACGATTAGAACTGGTACATACTGATCTTTGTGGTCCTTCTAGAATTAGGAGTGTGCAAGGAGATAGATATTTCATGATGTTGATAGATGACTACTCCAAGATGATGTGGGTAACCTTCCTAAAAGAAAATTTAGAAGCTCTTGAAAAATTTAAGGTGTTCAATGTGATGGTGGAAAATGAAGTTGGTGAAAAAATGAAATGTTTGAGATCCGATGGAGGTGGATAATTTACTTCCCATGAGTTTGATGCTTTCTGTGAAAAGCATGGCATAAAAAGACAGTTATCTGCTCCTAGGACTCCCCAACAAAATGGAGTTGTGGAAAGAAAGAACCAGACCATTCAAGAAGTTGTCAGGACCATGATGATGGAAACAAATGTTCCTCAAGTTTATTGGAGAGAAGTTGTAAGTACTATTGTCTACACTCTTAACTGAGTGTAGATCAAAGGCAATTCTGGTAAGACCCCTTATGAACTATGGTTTGGTCATCCTCCTACTGTGAGATATTTCATAGTTTTTGGTAGTAAATGCTATATCAAAAGAGATGAGGATTTAGGCAAATTTGATACAAAAAGTAATGAGGGAATATTTTTGGGATACTCTACTCAAAGTAAGGCTTACTGGTGATTTAACAAGAGGTTGAAAAAAATTGTTGAAAGTGCTAATGTTAGAGTTGATGAGAGAAAGGAAGGACATTCCAGGTTGTGCGGATATGATTCAGATGATCAAAATGAAAGTCAAAGTCAAGGAAGGTTAGTTCAAACTTTGACTCAAATGCAGATTGATCTGGAAACTCCAGAGACTCAAGGAATCAGTATAGATGTTGAGGAACAAGCTCAAGAAATAGAAGCCCAAGCAATTCCCAAAACCCCCAAGTATGTAAGAATGAATCATCCTGAAGATCAAATCACATGAGATAGAAATAAAGGTGTTCAAACTAGGAAAAGAGTTGCTGGAGATCAAGAAGAGATTTGTTTTATTTCAAGGATTGAACCTAAATCAGTTGGTGAAGCCTGCACTGATGAAAATTGGGTAAAAGCAATGGAAGAAGAACTAATGCAAATTGAAAAGAACCACACTTGGGATCTTATCCCTAGACCAGAGGACAAAAATGTAATTGGAACCAAATGGGTCTTCTGGAATAAACTAAATGAAGATAGTGAAGTTGTAAGAAACAAAGAAAGGTTGGTATGCAAAGGCTATTCTCAAGTAGAAGGAATTGATTTTGAAGAAACTTTTGCTCCAGTGGCAAGAATAGAGCAATCAGATTGTTTCTTGCATTTGCTGCTTTCAAAGATTTTAAAGTGTATCAGATGGATGTCAAATCAGCATTCCTGAATGGAGATTTGGAGGAAGAAGTCTACATTGAGCAACCTGAAGGATTTCAGTTGTCTGATCAGGGTGACATGGTTTGTAGACTGAGAAAAGCCTTGTATGGACTCAAGCAAGCTCCAAGAGCCTGGTATGCAAGATTGGACAAATATTTGCTTAAGATAGGTTTTAGCAAAGGTACTGTTGATAGTAATCTTTACTTCAAGATTAATCATGAGGACATCCTGATTGTTGAGGTCTTTGTTGATGATATCATTTTTGGTGGAAATGAATGTATGTGCAAAGCATTTGCTGACCAAATGAAAAGTGAATTTGAAATGTCAATGTTTGGAGAGATGAATTTCTTCCTAGGTCTACAAATTGTTCAGTCAGACAAAGGTATCTTTATATCTCAGTCCAAGTATGTGAAAGAATTTCTGAAGAAGTTTGGAATGGAAGATTCAAAGCCAGTAGGTACACCTATGGTAACCGAATGCAAGTTAAGTAAAGATGATGATTCACCCAAGGCAAATAAAAAAAGGTATAGATCAATGATTAGAGGATTTCTCTATCTAACCCTGACCTGACCTAACATCATGAACGCCATTGGACTTGTTGCTAGATTTTAACCTAATCCAAAAGAATCCCATGTTGTGGCAGTCAAAAGAATTTTCAGATATCTCAAGGGGACAATTGATTATGAATTGTGGTATCCAAAAGATGATGACTTTACTCTTCATGCATATATAGATGTTGATTGGGTAGGAGATGTGGATGACAGAAAAAGTACTAGTGGTGGTGCCTTTTTCTTTGGAAGAAGATTGGTCTCTTGGATGAGAAAAAAGCAAGAGGCAATATCTCTGTCTACTGCAGAAGCAGAATATATAGCAGCAACAAATAATTGTACTCAGGTTCTGTGGATGAAGCAAATGTTGAAGGAAATTAGAGTTGTGTTTGAGGAGCTAGTCACAATCTTTTGTGATAATTCTAGTGCAATAAGTATCTGAAAGAACCCAATGTTGCATTAAAAAACAAAGCATATATCTATCAAGTTTCATTTATTGAGAGAGAAGGTAAATGAAAATGAAGTCAAGTTGGAGTTTGTGTCATCCAAAGATTAGATTGCAGATATCTTCACTAAGCCTCTTCCCAAGGATACCTTTGAATATCTCAGAGAGAAGTTAGGGGTTATTACCCCTCTGAATCATAACTAAGATGCACTAAGGTGCATCAGTTCGATGGAATTATCAGTCATATCTTGAGATCCAGATTGATGTTGAGAAAATACTACTCTAAGGAGTAGTCAGAATGCAAACATTGGAGATTAGTCTAAAATAAAAAGGGGAAGAGATGATTACAAATATGCGCCCTTTGCCATTGATGTCAAAGGGGGAGAGAAGTCATGTGAAAAACTTGGAAGTAAGTAGTTGCTGGTGAAAGGGGGAGCAGTGAAGAAAGTGGTTGCAGATGTGTCAGGAGAAAGGGGGAGAAGTTCTTGTCCTGATGGTTGAATCAGTTTTTCACATCATATGTTGCCATCAATGACAATGGGGGAGATTGTTGCAAATATGTGCCTGATGTATTGTCATTGATGTCAACATATCTTTCTGTCAAAATGAAGACAATACAGAGGAGTGATTAGTATTTCCAGTAAGGTGAAGATTAGAGTATGCAGATTAAAGGGCTTGTATAGGGTTGTCTATTGTTTCTCTAGCTAAGATTTGAGAGGTCCGCATGAAGATTTGGTGAAGTTATGGCCCTTTGAGTAAAACAGGTTTCTGCAGTTGTTCTGTAATGACAGATTGGCAAGAAGTTGGTCCGGATTGGTCCGGTATGAGCATATTGTGATCTGCGGATCTAGAGGCATGTCTGGGATGTTGGTGTGTTCCCTCAACTCAAGTGGTTCATGGTTTGGAGGTTCGAAAGCAATCTTTTTAGTATAACAATCATGGCAGTGTGTGTTCTTGAGGTTCAGTGTGAAGATGCAAGTAATTTTGATGATGCAAAGTGGTGTGGCTATTCCTGTTGACTTAATTGTGCTTGTGGTGGTCTCTAGATCATGTGGCTATTGTGTTGGTGGTCTGCATTGACAAAGGAGCTTGTGATTAAAGTTTTCCTTGGTTGTTGTTTCTCCCAGTCTTGGCTGATCAGATGTTCCTAGCATGTTCTGGATGATCTAAAGATCATTTTATGAAGCATGGCATGTTAATAGAGGAAGACTCAAGTCTTAGCTGTGATTGGCTGACAGTGTAAAGATTCACGTTAAGTTTGGTCGACCTTGTTGATCATTCCAAGATGGATGAAGTGTATAAATACTTGTTGAAGAGTTGTTAAACTTCATCCTTGAGAAAAATAAATTAAATTCGAATAAAGGATCAGAAGAAGAGCAGAGAAGAAAAGGAGCAAGAGTAGTATAGAGTGTGAAGTTGGTAAAGAAGAATTCGGGGCAAAGTAGAAGTTTTTGAGCATTCACTGAAACTGAACCAGGCATGAAGTAGATGTTATTTCTCAATTAATTCATTATGTTCTAAAATATATTTTGTAGGCAGTGAGCCTCTCTTTTGAGCAGTGAGCTCTGGGCAGTGCGACCGAAGGCATGTGCCTTCTATTTTTCTAAAAGTACTTTTAACAGGGTACAAATATTTGTGGGTTAACCCCCACCGTGGTTTTTCCCTTAACCGGGTTTCCACGTCAAAATCTTGGTGTCAAGTGTGTTGATTATGTTTCTGCTCTTATGTTATTGATCTATACTTTATTGTTTACATCATTAATCTGGTAGCAAGTTAATAAAGGAGGTTAAAAGCAGAAAAAGTTTATATTGTGTGACAACTGATTCACCCCCCCTCTCAGTTGTTCAGTTTAATTCCAACATGTAATCTGTTTGGCCAACGCGGAGGAATCTTGTGATCCGGAGATGATATATATTCATGTAATAGATGCATAAGAAGGTAGTTCATCACATTAGAGATAATAGATAGTTTGGATTCTTTTGTAAAAACACCTCAAAGTCATATCTTGTGCATGTATTGTAACTGGAGAATCAGGTGTGTGAGCCCTAATCTGTAAGCCCGCACGTTGCTGACATATTTGTATTTTGAATCTATGATATATTGAATGACTAAATATGCATTTGCATTCTACAATTGAGTTGCTTCCGTTGTGTTTACTCTTGTTGCATGGCCTGGACTGTTCACTTTGTGGACCCTCTTAACTGTAACTGCACCACCTTGCAAGCCAATGCCCTAACATATTTTACAGTTGCACTTTTCTTGCAAGCTCAATAAAGTTCTTGATGGGGGAGGCATTGGCAAATGTATTTCATTCCTAGGAGGTGACCTTAACACCTGCTGCACCTCATCAAAGTCAATTTGGTTTTCCTCAACATCCTTTTTCAAGGAGTAATCAACTAAAGGTTAATTTTCAACAGTTGGTTCAGGGGGAGGAAGTGAACTCCATGTCTCTCCTACAACCTCCTCAACCATAGATTGAGTAGGTTCTTCAATATTTTCCTCAGGCAATTGTTGTTTCTTAGGTGACACTGGCTTCTTTTTGGCTACAAACTTGAGTTCCTCGACATGTTCTAACATCACTTGCATCCTAAGAATAGGATCAACAATTTCACTGAAGGCACCATTATATGCAGGGTTCTTCAACTTCCTCTACCTTTCTCCAAGGAGAATGAGACCCCATTTTTCTCTTCTCAATTTAATCTCTGCCTCTGAAACACAATTTCTAAGCAAATCCTCCTCATCAAAACAATGTTGGAACCCTGATATTTGTTTCCCTCTCCTTACACTGTCAATAAAGTGGTCAAGGTCATAATTATGGTATGTTGTGGGCAGTTTGTATTGTTGCAATTTTTCCCAAGCATGCATCCAAACCTTCTTTAGCACTGATAAAGAAACTAGGGAAATTGATTGTTGATGTAAGGAAAGTCCCCTTTTTACTATTTCTCAAGTGAAACTTATTAGATTCATTCAGCTGCCACATAATCTCAAAAAATGCAACCCTGTTTGGCACATTCTTGGGCAATAAGTGGGGTCTGACTTTTGCCCCATAAACCCTGATTATGGTTACATTCTTGTAAAGGAACCAATCACCCCAATTGTGATCAATCACACCATCTAGTTTTCTCTCGAAAGGCCTTAGCAAGTCCATTATCTCCTTGGAGAGTCTAGGCCTCTCCTGTCCCAATAGTCCCAACACCCTTTGTGTAAAATGCTTCTCAAACACCAGGTAATTTGCATTACTGCAAAATGAGTCCCATAAGTGAACTCTGCCCTGAATTGGTATAGGCTCTTCATCCTTGGTCTGATGTTGGATTTGCAATTCACTACCCCAGAATCTTCTCCCACAATGCAATAAAATATGGCATAACAAGGAATACCTAGAAAAGGTGGAGGCATGATCTCCCCATTTGCATCATACCAATTCATCTTGGATATGTTCAACCAGATATGTAGCATAATCAAATCTTCTATACTAGTATTTATCTTTTATATCAACAATCGTGACCAATAAATGATTTGGTATTAGGGGATTATAATCGATCCCAAAAACTTGATAGAGGGCATAGTAAGTCTTCACAAAGTAGCCTTAAAACATGTCAATGCTGAAAGGTTTTGTTTCATGGTCAGATATTTTCAAATGCTTGCCCATGCTTCTTGGCCTGTGAAGAGGTAACTTGTATGTTCTGTAACCTTGCCTGTTTCTGTTGTATTCCTTCTTTAGCTCCTCAACAACAATTCTTTCATGGGCCAGGGGGTTTAGACCAAACACTTCAATTATCAATTCTCTGTTTAGATGGAAAAGTTGCTTACCCTCATAATTTGATAGCACCTGAGTGTTTGAATCGTAACTCCGGCTAATTGCTTGAATGAGGTCCACATTTACAAATACATTGGGGACAACTAATTTCCCTAAATCCAATTCCCAAATGTGTGAAATGGGTTTTTTCAGGGCACGACAGTTGTATCCAAACTCAAATAGCTCACACCCTCCTATTGGTAGGATTGCATCCTTAATGTAATGATGAAAATCATTAAACCTATCTGTCAATTCCCCGACACCCTGGGCATGTTTATATTTTTTAGAAGATCCCGGGATCTAGTTTATAAGGTCTTGGGATAAATCCCTCTTCATTTTATCCCCACAGCCAGACCTCTGACTCGTGATTATAGGCAAAAGCGGTAGGAAAGGCTACAAGGAAAAAAGGGGGGTGAGGGCTTGACAACTCTAACAACTTGGGAGGGGAGTCAATTTGGTTTACCTCAATGTTTAATGCAATTATGTAGGTCAAAGATATCCCTATTGATCAAGATTCAACATACCAGTTTATGTAGTCATCCCGCACCCAAACTTTGAAGTTGCAATCACTAGCTACTCAGTCAATACCTGCATCAACTCGCAGAAGTCTTCAGTCTTCAGTATGCTTGGAATTGCAATGTGCATAATGGACTTCAAAATGGAGGATGAAATCCATTTATTTCCTATCATTGCCTCATTAATTTCTCAATTAAACATAGCATGTCGCGAAGTGCGAATGGTCACATCTTTTTAATATCAACCGTTCGATCAAGACCAAACCTTGATCTTTTGAATATCACATGTTAGGTCCATATCACAACCTCAAATGAAGGACAAACACTTTAAAGTTGCGCGGTGCGCTGGACCATTATATCTTTATTAGTCGAGCACCTTAAAACACTACCATAGATATTATATATTATATAATATATTATAATAATATATCTAATATAATTATATATAATTATATATCTAATAATTATCAAATATATCATTAGATGGTTGTAGTTGAATTCTGGAACAAAATGTCTGAAGCGCTAAACTTGCAAACTCATACCTCCAGAATCAATCTAGAGCCGTTAGATTTACAAAGATCAACGAATGAATAATTATTATATATAATATAATATAATTCTAATTATTATATAATATATTATAATAGTATATCTAACCTATGTTATAATATTTTATATAATAATAATTATAATTATTATATAATATATCTAACCTATATTATATCATCAAAGTGGGCTCGACTTCATATAAAGGGAGCTTCATACTTTAGTGCCATATTTCACCGTTTGATGAATGTTTCAATGGATGGCTATAGTTGAATTTCAGAACGAAAGTCCAGAGTGCTAGACTTGCAAACTCAAAGCTCCAGAATCAATCAAGAGTCGTTAGATTTACAAAGATCAACGATTGAGATTATACAATAGTTTTCAATTCCATCGCTTGACGTACATGTATTAAATTATTAATTTAGGTTGCATACTTGCAAGCCATCCTTAAATTTCATTTAAAGTGCGAGTACTTAGTACAACTACAACTACAAACTTGTACTAAAAGTGAAGAATAGAATAGAATATAATAACTTTTGAAAAATTAACTTCCTCGAGAATAAAATAAAATTTATAACTTTAATAAAAGAATGTAACACATTTCACTCGCTTTACTTCATAGTTGGCACTTAGCAATTTTAATTGATACTTATTGGAAGCAAGAGGGTCAAGGACTCAAGGAGATTGCAGTGCACCAGAAATTTTAATATCGAATGTGCGATGCCACATAGTCACTCAGTGTCAGTCTCTATATTCATCTTTTTCAGGTAAGTGAAATACATAAATACTTCATTCCTATTACTATTGCTATTACTATTGTCCTTGAGACTTTAGTTTTTTCAATCTTGGGGTTTAGGGTTAAGTGTTTACAAGCATGTATACCAGTACTACCAGACCAAAAATTGAGAAAACCAAACAAAGAGATAAAACAGACTACGTCGGACTGCTTAAAACCCTAGGTTTTACAGATGAATACCATGATATTTATGACCCTGTAATCTTTGGAAGGTTTACCTCAGAACTTAGATTTTCATTGGAGAACAAGGTACCTCAAGTGCAACCTAACCCAAAAAAACCAATACCAATTAATAGGTTGACTGCACCGTGGGTGGTTGGATTGGGACGCCTGATGTTCCCTGAGGTTTTCCCTTGCCCTGAATTTATCATGGTCTGTGCCCAAAATTATGATGAAAATAGAAAAGCAATAGCTATAAAAGACATTCAGGAAGTAATGTTTCCCATTAATGGAGAATATTTTGGCAAATTGTTGCGTTTTACCACTGAAGAATGTGGAAAAGTCCACATAAACCTAGAAAAACTTGCTAGTACTTATGGAGAAGTTAGTGAAAATGAAAAAAAAATCTCAGATCTCTAACATTGGATGGTGCCCTACTCAATCAGAATCATAAGCCTCCTTATAAAATTGATATTTTTAAACCATGGGTTCAGGATATTATTTCCATGCTAGTGTTTTTCCTTGGATTAGATAATAATAGTCAAGTGGATGCAAGCCTCCTTGAAATGGTATACAATATCCATCAATGCAATCTACCTGCTAAATATAGATTTCTTGAGCACAGTACAGAATCCATGCATGATCAATTTTTAATGATTAAATGAAGTCAAAGTGAAGCTCCCACTTCCAATTCCAATAGAAAGACATTTGGGTTCACAACCTACTTGTTCTATTTATTTCTAGTGAAGTTTGTTGGGATGTTTCGGGAGAACAAGCTTCAAATTCAACAAGATAAAAATGGACCACATGATTGGACCCATAATATAAAGATGCATCATAATCAAAAGAACTACAATCATTTTGTGGACTACTTTTTGGCTCCATTGTATCAAGCCATTACAAATACTCCAATGCCTAGATTGGTTGAGTCTTGTAGAAATTGCATTCAACTAGGAAAAGAAATACAATTGGTTGATTGGTACTTCATGGAGGAATATACTGTCCTAAGATTTTATGGATTAGGAGTAGAGCTCCACAAACTTCCAATACATGTGACAGAGAGGACTTTTGTATTGGAATACATACGACAAATGAAGAGTACATATCAATTGTACTTTGTTAGTCAGCAAAAGAAAAGCATATTTCCTTACCTTTTTCATGTGGAGGGTTCACAATTGAGAGAAAAACATTCACTGTGGCACATGAAATTTTACAACTTTTTAAATTTGATGTTGACTCTCACTGGCAGTATGACCCATGTGATGTGATTAAAACAAGGCTTGTGGCCAATAAGAATGCTCCAACTAGAATTCAACATGAAAGTAAACCCCTGCTAGAAATATTGAGAAACAAGAATTCTTGGGAGGAGGTCAGAAAAGTCATGGAAGAAATTATTGCTCAAAGAGGTATTTCTTTTGAAATATTGTCATCAGAAATAATGGGATTGCATCCAATTCCACAAACACAGAGAGATGCAATGGTGGCACTGGCAAACAAGAGATACAACAATTTCTATAGAAGAGCTGCTAAAAAATCTACGTATGCAAAAATTTCATAGACTCTAAGAGATGCTTGTACAGAGGAACAATGGTCATAATAAAAAATTAGTGCCTTTTGGCTATGAGGAAGGATCTCAGTGATCCAAAAGCTACTACAAAATTTGAAGAAATCTCAAAAGATGAAGAGTTTAGCAAATTGTGGGATATAGAGCATCCCACTATCACTAAAGCAGCTAATGTTGAAAGTGATGATGAGGATGAAGACCAACCAACAAATCTTAGTGTCTATGCATTCAAACTTCATATGAATGAGACCACAAGAGAAACATATACTACATGGGTATCAATAGCCCAAAAATTGGGTTATGAAAGTGGTGATTTGGGGCCCATAGGACAAGGCATTTGGATGGTACCAGAGGTATACCCTAGAAAACCTAATGATCTTCAACTCAGCATTGGAGGTGATGAACAAGCCAAAGGGCATATACATACAGATCAAGAGATTAGTTTTATTCCAACTTTAAATCCTCATAGTGAGATTAAATCACTAGCAGTATCACAAGGGTCTTCTGATCTACATGTTTCTCATTCTTTTCCTGTAGGAGATGGTGGACATTCTAGTTCTATTGGTGGCAAATCTAGTGATGGTACAGGTAATAGTAGTAGTAGTCAACAAGAACCGCAACAACAAACTCAAAATAGACCAACAATAACATTAAATGATACTATAGACAAACCTAGAGAACAAGGCCTTGTGAAGACTAAGAAGCAAAAGATTATGATAAGTTTTGATTCCACATCCACATCAAAGCAATTGTTTCCAGAAGGCACCCCCTCCTATCTTTAGTGTGACTGGGACAGGAATGGCTAATCCTCAGCCTCAATTAATTAGAGATGCCACCAACACTAGAACTACTCCTTCGCCATTCAAATTTATGTCAAGTGTCACAAATTCTTATTACAAAGCTGAGTTTGAAAAGAAAGCAAAAATATCTAAAAGACATAAGAAGCAAGTGCTAGAGATAGAGACTACTGAAACTTCAGAGCCTGCAACAACCAGGGTATTGTCTACATTTGACCTGAATACCAAAAAAATGGATTACATGATTATTGTTCCCAAAGTTCAAGATAAACCAGAGGGCCAAATGCAACGCTCTGACTATGAGGTGAGCACCATCCAAGTGGTTTTTTTTGGAATGAAATTTTTTGACAAAATTATTGTATCACAAAGGAACAACAAAGTGGTGTACACATCATTGCTAAAGCAAGAGCAAGAAAAAAAAAGGTATGGTTGTTTTTAAATTCCTAGTAACCTTGTTGAATATATTATCTAAAAATTAGAGTTGTAATATAGACAGGTCACAGGTTCTAGTAATTGAGTTACAATAGAAGGAAAATATATTCAGTGATGTTAATTCTATTCATATTTCTCATTTTCATTTGACTTTGTGATTTATGTAATAGGTTGCAGACTCAAATAGAAAAGTTACAGGCAGACATAGCAAATGAAAAATCTGAGAGGAAAGCAACAGAGAGCAAGATCAAAGAATTAAAGAAAAGGATAAAAAAACTTTGACTCTACATCTACAAGTGAAGTGAATAAACAGATAGAGGTGGAAGTGAATAAACTAAAGAAAATGTTAAGTGAAAGTAAGAAAAATTATGATATTGAAAAAGCCAATTCAAAAAAATTAGAACAATCCTTGATTGAAGCCAATGTCAAATTGCAGGAAGCAGAAAAAGAAGGACAATTGTGGGAAGAAAATGTGGAGAGAGAGAGAGAGAGAAAACTCTAAAAATTTGGAGATAAAAATGAAGAATGCAGAAAATGAAATAAAATTCTCCCAAACAAAGTATCTGAATTTTATAGAAACACAATGGTTTATATAAAACATAACCTTTGGGAGAAAATAATGAAGAGGACTGATGATTTGTCTAAAATGTTTGAATTCATTGATGATCTACTATTATGTAGTAATACACTCAAACAATACATTGCTGAAAATGGAGACATGACAACTTCAAGACAGTCAGATGCAAACAAAATTTTGTAATCAATCTACATAGCTAGTGTCGAAGAATTGGAATCCAAAGGAATTTAGAACCATATTGATGCCACAATAAAGGCCTCATCTGTCATTGAAAAATGCACGAAGCTGGAACAAGCAAGGGATCTTTTGGAACAAGTTGTGTTATTGACAAAGAGGTTGCAAACAAAGGAAGAATACTTCAAAAATATGAGTTTGCCAGTGGCTTTTGACCCATCATGCCGATACATTGGAAAGGTTGCTTTCATAAAGACTATGGAGGATAAAATGAAGTTGGATAAGAACTAGTTTCCTTAAAATCTTGATGAGGCAAACTTTTTGGATTTTATTGCACCACTAATAACCTTGAATGCAACTTTGAGTGATACATTCAAGTCAAGTAACTATATCAATTATAAAATGTTAGCACACTTACAACTCTGTCACCATGGGTTAAGAAATATTACACTTCCATCAGATGAAGAGTGGAGCACTCTACAAAAGCTGATAAAATGATTTAGTAATATGTGTTTCCAATAGAGCATTATGCAGAGTTGGTTTTGAGCAAGTTATTGTACATTGTAAATGTAATACTTCAATGTATTCCTTCAAACCTTCATTCGAAAATCAATATAACACTGAAATCCATTTATGTGTTCAAATTATCTATATTATTTAATTGCCTACTTCAGGAAAACTCTGGTTTCTACATACACATTAAATATTTGTTAATGATGTATATTAATATGCTACTATTGTTGATTACTATGCAATGCAATAAAGGAAAACAAATGAAACACTACTGTGGTTATAGAGAAGAAAAATTACTTTGCATTTAATTGTATTCTTGTAAAACTTATCAGTATCACACAATAATAATATGAAAATATTAATTTTTTATATAAAAAATGAAGAATGTACATCACTGATAGACAAATAAAATGTCATAGTAGGCATGAGTTTTCCACAATCCATGATAATAAATAGTGAGTACTTCTGGATACAACTGTGTATGTTTTTGAATCAACGTTTCGGATCATGCTCAATGATCCATCATTAGGAAGTCTGCTATCCTTTTTCACACTCTCCTCTTCCTGATGATGGATCATTGAGCATGATCCGAAATGTTGATTCAGAAACATACAGAGTTGTATCCAAAAGCACTCACTATTTATTAAATAAAATGCCATCAACAACATTTTGGAGTTTGGAACATGAAATACAGTATAAATACCTAGTAATTGCTAAATCCTTTCAAATTGCCAAATCATCTCATCATCCTGATTCTCCTCCCTCTAACCATGATACCCAATGTCATCCTGATCATGTTCTTCATTTTCTTCTATCTTCATATCTCCACTTAAGAGTATCTCATCAACACCACTACCACTACATGCGGTACTGGTATTCATTGTGTCACTGTCATGTGTGCTATTATTGTTTGAAGTGTTGCACAACCCTATTCTTTCACATAAGGACCTCCAGATTGTGAGTGCCCTATCAAAAGGAAAACTCTGGATACACTGAAAACTCTCTCATCCTCCACTGACCCCAATATCATGGTTTGACACAAATTAGCAAGTTTGAAAATTTTTGATAATGCATCATGCAATATTTCACTTTGACTTAAAGTTGCCCAAAGCTTTGTTATCAATCCATCTTGGTGGGGAGCCTCCATGAGTTTAAATTGTTCCTTCATTGAAGTTACAAATTGACATGATTTCTCTGTAAGTTTAGTTTTATTTAAAATTCCTTCTATTTGTTGTCCATCGAATTCTATACTTTTGCAAAAATGATTTATTAAGGTCTTTACCTTGTGAAAATCACTTGGCTGATAGTTGAACCAATATTGAGGATACACTACAGACATGGCTTCAAGCATTTCATCACGAGGGAATCGATCTCTAATCTCTGAGGAAAGAGATTTCACAATATTCTTTAAGTAGTACTTACAGAATTAACAATCTTGTCAAAAGCTTCCCTTGAAACAAGTTCTTCTCTGATAGTGTGCTTGACCATGTTAAAACAATGCATTGTTATCTCAAATCCCTTTACAGAGACACATAACTCCCTGCTATCATTAAACTATAAAAATTAGTAAGATTGGTCACAATTGTTATCAAGTGCTAGCTGCTAAATTTTGGACTTATGAAGGACTGGTCTGATAGAAATAGATTATCAAAGGTCATGCATATTATTCAATGCAGTCTAGTATAATCACATATATATATAGTTCTTTCTTGGGCTTTTTTCACAAGCATGTTCATTTCCTCTAGCATGGGAAGAATACCAGCTAAAACGAGGAGTGGCTCTATGTCACTTAACCTATGTAAGAGGTCAGGAGCCCTATCAACTATGAAGTGATGGTCCTACATTACACCAATCAAGGATTGATATTCTACTAAGACTCTTTTCGTTGGTTCATGCAAGGAGATCCATCTGGTATCAACATCCTTAAGAAGCTCATTTCCTGCAATTATTCCCTTAGCAAAATGTTAAAATTCAAAAAACTGTTTCGGACTTTAGTAGAAGTATGAGTAGAGCTTGCGGACTAGATCTTCAACTTTTGATACTACACGAAGCTTGCTCACCATTTTAAATGCTAAATTCATTATGTGGGCCATGCAGTGAATGCCAATCATGTATGGTGAAATAGAAGTTTGTAGCTTTACACACAAATTGTTCCTATGAGCTTGCATTACTGAAGCTCCATCTATCCCTACACACACCAACTTTTTGATAATTGTGCAATCATCCATACCTCCAATTTCATTCAAAGATTTTTTAACTATCTCAAATAGATTTTGTGATTTTGCATTCTCCTTCATTTTATAAACAGAGAATAGATGAGGTTGGCGGACATGATTTGTCACAGTATACACATGCATACATACCTAAGAAGTATTATCTATTGTTGTAACTTCATCTAGAGATAATGCAATAAAAGTTGACTCTTTATTTTTTCCTATAAATCATATTTTTCCACATCAACAAGACAACTTGCCCATTCACATCCATTGTTTATTGACCAATGTGTGTTAGGAAAATTAGGAACACCCATAAAAGATAATAAACTATTATATTCTAGGTAGTTTGTCATAGGATGCCCTCTGGTCAAAATATGAAAAACAACACCCAACTAAACTGCCATTTGTGTTTCTCCCATCATCTTTCCAAATTGAGCTTCAATTTAACCTCCACCTACATGACTCTTTGCCTTTATTTGCATATGTGCATCATATTCGAGGGCATTCTTTACATGGAGACATTCTTCCTTCATTTTCCATCTTATCACTGATTTTTCCTGTCCATCTATGATTTCTTTTTCATAAACTTTACCAATATGTTTTTCTATGGTGTCAAGTTTTAGCTGTAACCTCTTGTCCCTACAATATTTCCAACTGCAAATATTATGCTTGCATTTTGTGGGAGGTTCATCTTTGTTGGCATTCTCCACCGGTTCAATGAATGAGAATTTTGACACCCAAGCAATCTGAAAACTCCTTGACATTTCCCACTCACGCCCCTTTTTTTATTTGGCTTTTCTTTCCCCCTTGTGTGCACTTGCAAGATCTTCATCTTCATTGATTTCTATAACTTCATTATCAATTGTTGAGTTTGATTTATTCATATTATCATTCATGCTACCTTGGGTATTCCCTAGAATATCATCAATGGCATTGTCATCATTCTCGCTACCTTATATATTCCCTCGAACATCATCTGTGGCATTCTCATCATTTTTGGTACATTGGCTATTCCCTGAAACATCATATGTGGCATTGTCATCATTCCTACTACATTGGGTATTCCTAGGAATATCACCCATGGCATTGTGACGCAAGTTAATAGATGGTACAGGTTCTGATGTTGTAGCTCCATTGGATGGACCACCAACATTGCCAAAGTATGACTTTATGTTTCTCTGTTTTGATGACCTTGACCTCCCTTCACCACCCTCAGACAACTTCTTCTTGCTCGACATCTCTCATGAATTAAAAGCTACAAAAAAATGTTATTTTGTTGAAGAAGGAATTAAAGATGATAGAATATAGATCCCTGGGTCCTAGATTCAGATAGCTCCCTAGCCCTAACTCCTACTCAATCATTATTATCTGTAACAATGGAACCAAACAAAGACATAAATAATCAACATGAATCTTATATTATTACACAGTAAAGAAATGACCACTTGCCTTTTAGTGACTCGCCAATATCTGTAACTATAACTTCTCTATGATCCAAAATGAATTGAAGATTTGAGTGCTCAAAGTTGAACAAAATGTGTACAGGATTAATTAGAGTATCAAATGCATTTATATCAATGCATATTTGGCGATTATCGCGGGATTTTCAAATGGTAGTATAATAATTTGGTGAATCCCATGTACTATTAATAGGACACTTATAAATGTTAGGCGAAATGGACCTCCATCAAACACATATGTTGTAATTTTCTAGGCGACTATGGCCCTGGGATTAGAATGGATTTATAATGGTATTGGTCAAATTGGTCCTCATACACATGAACCATTTAATGATACTGGTGAAATTGGTCCTCATGCATGTCAATCGTTTAATGATATTGGCAAAATTAGTCCTCATGCATGTCAACCGTTTAATGATATTAGCGAATATGTGGGTGAATTAAAACATGCCTCTGAAATTATAGGTGAATCACCGTTAGAACCACGTAGTATACCATGGCAAAAATACTAACTATAAATGACTCAAAAATTAATAGGGTGGCGAATTGAAATGTATAATTTGACTAAAAATATGAAAAATCTGGGTGAATTGGCCCCTCGTTAGTGGTAATGTATTCGCCAATTCCCAATTAGTGGATATGAACTATTCACCAATTGGCGAAGATTCGCCACTAAACCTTGTATGACATGAAAAGAGTGTGGCCAAAGAAAAGGAAAGAGTGAAATTAGAATTTGGGATCATTGCTAGAGAGAGAAGAGAGGTGTACAGGGGAGTGGAGGACTTGTTGTAGCACCAGAGATAAGAAGATATTGATATAAAAGAATTAGGGATTGGTGTGGAAGAAGATAGAGAGTTGTATCCATAGGAAGAAATTATAGAGAAAGGCCATTAAAGGCTAAGATTTGTAAAATTGTAATACAAATTTTGTTTCTCATAATGAATCAATTTAATCATGTTGTTGCAATCAGTTATTGAGTTGAAATTTCAATTTGGGCAAATATATGCACTTGTGTGATGGTTTTGTAAGAGTGTGATTGTAGCAGAGGAAGTTTTCAAGTTGTGTCATATGGTATCAGAGCAGGGGATCTTGAGAGTGCAGAGTATACACCAGGACCTACAGGTAGAGAAGAGATAGAAGGCGGTTATGGAGAGCTCCTGTGAGGATTGTTGTAAGTAGAGAGAAGTCTTGAGCAATCGCAAGCTAGGGAGCCATGAAAAGAAGAGTGATTGCAGATGGGTGTTGTCACAATACTGTGTCCCACTTATGGGACATCCTAATTTTTGTCTGAAATCACATATTTTTTAGAAAAATTAATTATTTAAGCCTTGAGGGGTTCAATCTAAAGGGGTTTAATTGAAGGGTTCGATAAAACTCCATTAAATTAAATCCCCTTGGAAAGAACCCCCATAGTCTTAAATCAAACCCTCGATGGAGTCTCCTCCGCACCTATCAAAATGCTGACAAAACAAAGTTTGCTTCACCTTTTAGGGGATCAAATGAAATCATTTAGAAATTCTATTTTGTAAATATGTAGCCCTTAGTATAAGCTTTCCAAAAAGTATGATTTGAATATGTTTCATTTGATTTTATATTTATTTTTTATTTTCTAGTGAACGTAGGTTTTTCACCGAACATCAATGTCTCTATTCCACACACGTGGAAAAATTAAAAAATAGAGAAAAATATTGAAAAATATTTTTGCACTAGGTATTGATGTCCTTGTTTCACCAAAAAAAAATTAAATTTCGATATATACACAAGTTATGCTTGACGACATATACCTATGTCCAAATTATAGTTACCCTAACTTCAAAATTAATTAAATAAAAAAATATGTAACAAAACATTATGAAAAAAGATCCATGCACTAGATATTGATGTTAAAAATCTTTATTTTAAAAAATTAGAATTTTATCCTTTCTAGAAAAAAATTTATGTTGGACGACATAAACGTTACTTTCTGAAAATGTTGTTTACTATTAAAAACTAATTATTAAAAGGAACATTGAAAGATTCATGATTTATTTCAAAAAAAATAAAAATATATGTTTAGAATCTACACACAAATCACTAGCTTGCATCATCTCCAAATTCTTAATGGTTTAGTTGCTATAGGTCTCAGAAAGTGAAGATTTAGTTAAAAATGTTGATATCAACGTCCATCTTGGCCAAAAAGTGGGACTCATTATTGTGGGATTACCCAGATTGCAGAGCATGAGGTGAGAGTTGTGAGAGATTGCATCAGATGAGATAGGGATATTATTGAGGAAGAAGCCCGTGATTTGGGATGGATGGAGGCAGTATGAAAAGAGGAATATCTCCTTGATGGTGCCTGATATAAATGCAAGGATGGATAGAATGGAAGCATGGTAGTGTGGTGAATTGGTCAAGCATGATGCAGATAAGAAAGAGGATGCAAGTGTAGCAGTAGTTGAAGATGAAGAGGTGGGCAGCGAGAATGAAGAGGTTGAAGATGCAGCTATGGAGATTGAGATGGCAACAATAAAGCTTGAGAATATTGCAGTGAATGGAGAAGACAAGGAAGATTTAATGCTGCAGATTTCGGTGGTAGAAGAAGAGTGGTTTGATAAGCTTGTCGATGGAGGAACCAAAATGAATGTTGTAGAGAAGGACGAAGAAGATGATGTTGTAGCAGCGAAGGAAAAAGAGGTAAATTATGAAGATTTTGATTTCATTTGTGATTATTCTTCCATAGTGAGAGTAGAAGAGGATGTTGTTGTAGAGGATGAAGTTGCAGTTGCAGATTTGTATGTAGATGTTGCATATTTGTATATAGAGGTTGTAGAGGATGGTGTAGGTGTAACTTGGTGGAGGTGGTCAATTTGTGGTGGGTTAGATCCCATGAAGAAGGAGAGGAGAGTAGAAATAATTTGGCGGAGGAGGATGGTATATGGTGGACATGAGTCCATAAGAGGAAGGAGGAAGAGGGTGCAGATTTATTGGAGGAAGATGGCGAATGTTCCAGCCAGATATAGGAAGAGGAGGAAAAATAATTGATCTTGTGCACTTATCCCAGCGATGGAGTTCACTGCAGGTTGGTAGCGACATGGAAGAGTAGTTTGACTACTCAACTCCAAGTTTGTGAGTGTATGCTCACAAACTTCCTACTCGACGTGTATAATGTATGAGCATCCTGGGTGAATCGGCGATCAGCATCAACCAAAAAAAATTATAGGTTGAATTTTCAATTTTGTTTGGTTTTCTTGAGTTTCCAATGGCATCTCGTTGCAGTGGAAGTGTTTGGCACAATCATATTTGCAGTTTTCAGGTTTCACAGTTTTGGGTCCCAGGGCAGAACAAGCTGACTTCACAAAAACAATTGTTTCCTTAAATCGGTGAAGTTTCATGGCAAATCTTTGCACAAACAAATTTTTAGAAGCATCCTATATTTAATGGTGAAGATTTCGTGGGTAGATCTTTCACGGTTTCAAAGAAGTAATTGTTTCGCGATCAACGCTGGCAGTTTGGCAAAACATTAAAATTTCAACTTTCGTGAGGTTTGACACAGAATGGCTTGGCGGAGAGCTTAGGGTTGTCGACATCTTCATCTCTACAAGTTTTTGGGTAATTCTAAGCTCTTAGTGAAGAGTTATGGTGATTGTTGGTTTTAAACTTCATGGGATTTGGAGAAATCATTGTCAAGGCAAATTCTTTACCCTGATCATAGTAGTATGCAACATAGAAGATCAAAACAAATGATGACTATGGACTCCTACAGGCTCTTCACAATCAAGTAGCTGACAAATTTAATGAATGCATGGCTCAGCTTCTCTAGCGCATGGCTCAGGACAGCATGTTGTCTGAAATCTCAGCACAACGAGTCCTCATGTAATTACTTGTTTTGACTTGCTTTTCAAAAGACAATTAGACTATTTTCCTAAGAAGAGAGCTGCATATTGAAATTGGGACAATTCTATTTAATAGAGGCGCTTTGATATGGAATGATGCTGACAGCATATAAAAAAGACAACACCATTTAAGTGGAGGCGTGTGGATAGAGCTTGGAATAAAATAGATGAGGGTTATTATTAAAATATAGGCGGCTATAGAGAGAGAGAGAGAGAGAAACAATTTCAATTGATGGATAAATCGTGGCGCCTAGATAGATGTAGATAAATAAAACTAAAAAAATAAAAGAGGGGCACCTAAGTTAGTTTAAAACAAAGATTTTCATGTGGAAATAGGTAGGAGAAAACCAATGCCAAGATTGCAAGGTGAAATGATTCAAAAAGAAATTAAAAAAAAACTTTGGGAAAAAGATAAGGTGCCAGTGAAAAGAAAAGATATTGCGGAGTCTTGAAGTTATTTTTTTGGAGTCGCCCAAAATAGAGGAAAAAAGGCGTGGGATAGAAGGCAGTGTGGAAATTGGAGAAGAGCCGCCCAAGAGAGGAAAAAGGAAAAAGTGTGGAGTTGGAGGGAAGTGCGCGGCCCCAGGTAGAAGTCTGCTGCTACAAAGGAAAGGTAAAGAGATATTTACCATTGATTGCTAAAATGAAATAGCTGTGGCTGCCAAAAATTGAGTATGAATGCCTATGACATGAAAAGAGTGTGGCCAGAGAAAAGGAAAGAGTGAAATTAGAATTTGGGATCGCTGCCAGAGAGAGAAGAGAGGTGTACAGGCGCGTGGAGGACTTGTTGTAGCGCCAGAGATAAGAAGGTATTGATATAAAAGAATTAGGGATTGGTGTGGAAGAAGATAGAGAGTTGCAACCATAGGAAGAAATTGCAGAGAAAGGCCATTGAAGGCCAAGATTTGTAAAATTTGTAATACAGATTTTTGTTTCCCATAATGAATCAATTTAATCGTGTTGTTGCAATCATTTATTGAGTTGAAATTTCAATTTGGGCAAATATATGCTTGTGTGATGGTTTTATAAGAGTGTGATTGTAAGGGAGGAAGTTTTCTCTACTTCAGTCTCCCTTGTGAAGCCTAGTTTCTTATTTAAGAGAATTAATATTGTTTGTTGAGACTATGTAAAAGTTTAAGCTTGTATAGCTTTATAAGTGGGAAGGGATGTGAAGGAGAGTTAAATAAAATCTCTCTTGCTCAAGTTTAAATGTATTTTAGCATCTTGTAAAAGTCGAATATTCTATAAAAATGAAATAATGTTTTCTCTAATCATATTATCATTTAGTTTATTGCTTTGGAATGTGGAAAGAAAATAATGTGTTATTTTTATAATCATTTGAAAAGAAATGCACCCATCCCTCTCTTTCTATCCTATTTACTTTAAGAAAAAGGAAAAATCTTACCCTTATTGATAGGACTTGAAAGGAATATATTGTTATAGTTTAAACAAAAGAAAATATAATTTTATCCCCTTTAAGGTTGTTTTAAATTTCTAGTTCATTTCTTTTTAAATAAAAAGAAAATTGTCTAAAAGAATAGAATAACATTGTCCTTGTTTACTAGGTTTGTGAGAAAATAAACTTGTGTATAATTTAATATAACAATAGTTCACTTATTTCTTTAAAAAGTTTTAGTAAAATAGTTCTCTTATTTCTTTAAAAAGTTTTAGAAAGTTTATGTTTATTTTTATTGTAGAGAAAACAGAAAGTAAAAAAGAGAGAGAGTTGAGAGTATATAAATAATACTTTATAAATCTTAATAGTTGTGTTTGAAATGTTTGAAAGTTTTAATAGGGGAAGCCAGAACCCCCTCATAGGGGTCCACGCCCTACACGCAAGGGCCAACTCCCACGTTTTTGTAGGCAAGGTGTTGTTGAAACTGAAAGGCATTTCATCACTTAGTGTGAGGCGTATGCTGATATTCGGAATCAGTATGGTGACAACTGGAGTGGGGGCAGCCTTAGTGAGTTATTTAAGGAGGCAAGGTTACACAATACAACAAGTTTATTGATCAAGATTCACAGCAGAAGGTCTAACTTGGAAAAGAAGTTAAAATTGGCATGAGGCGTCATTTTCTGGTCCCATAGGCTGCTTGGCCTTGTGGACGTTGTAAAATCTTTCATTCATTCATTCACATTTGTTTCCTATATTTTTATCGCCTGCGTGTAATGTGACTTTCGGCCCCTTATTGCATATTTATTAAAAAAAACAGAAAGATGTTCTTTATTAAACAGTATATATGTAAAGAAAATATTAGTACTAAGGAAGCAGTCCCATGGGAAGGGGCTTCCTAAATTATCTCAGCGGCGATGCTGAGATTTTTTAGGAGCATTTTACAACGGGTGGTCCCATGAATTTTGTAGTTGTGGGTATGCTTAAAATTTTAAGCTCCGAATTTTATGGAAGTTGGTGGTCTCATGAAGTTTTTTTAGCAATAGTTTATGCTAAATAATTTAGTAGAGATTTTTTAGGAAGCTAGAAAAATTCCCTCCAAATTTTCCCCTAAATTAAGTTGTGGGAATGAAAAAAATTGGTAGTTAACTCCTAAGCTGGTGGGAGAAAGTTTCAGCCCCACCCCATCTACCCCTGCTCAAAAACAACCTCCTAAACAATAGCTGCTCCTATTTTGGAGGAAAAGATTCTGATCTAAGCATTAGCAAACTTTTTTGAGTTCCATGGGACCCTTTGCTCCACAAAAATAGATCCTCTAGCAACTCCATGGGACCGCTTCCTAAATCATTTCAAAGAAAAATTTTTTGAGGGAAAATCAATGGGACTTTTATTCTTGAGTGCTTCAAGATTTAACTGTGTGAGTTTTTTCTTCAACGTTTCCGATCACACTCCGTGATCCATCATCACTTATTATTCTCTTCTTTGGCTCTGTCTTTTCCTGATGATGGATCATGGAGTGTGATCCGAAGCGTTGAAGAAAAAACTTACACAGTTAAATCCTAAAGCACTCAAGAATAATATCATGGACTGTGGAAATCTGATGGCAATTAATGGGACTTTTATCAAATAGAAAAAAATGTTTTAGAGATTATTACAAAGAAACTTTTGTAGTCAAATAGAAGAGAACAAATATTAGATTTGTATGGAATGGGTAAATGAACATATGCAGTAGATTTAGGAGATTGTGCTGATTTTGGTTTATCCAGGTTGAGCGGCTTTCCTTCTAAGATGGGTGTGAGCTGGGAGCACTCTCTTTCGGTTTGCTCTTATTCTGTGTCTCAGAAGATCAGCATAGAAGTCTTCATCGGTGATAATGCAGCTGAACTCCATGAGTGACTTTTTTATGACTGTAGGGTGGATGGATGGATGTTTGCCTACACAATGTGGTTGTTGCACAACCTCCCTTTCGTTGTTCTAATTTCGGGCTTTTGTTGATTGTGTTCTATTTTGTTGGTGCTCCATCTTTAAACAATTTGTTGGTTTGCTGGCGTTTGGGGTCTCAAGGGTACTGCTTAGTGCAGTTTGTTATTATGTAGCTGTTGTTGGTTGCTGTTGCAACTATTATTTGTAACCTTTTTGTAATCTTCTTATTCCAATTTTTTTTAAAAAGAAAAGTTTTAGAAAACTATTTTAAATCCAAACAATGTTAGAGAAAATAAGAACTTCATTTAAATTAGTTAACTAGGGAAATTATCTTCTCAATGAGAAGAGATTTCCTACTTTCACTCCTTCCAACCTGCAAGAACAAAGTGAGTGTTATGAAGATTATTAACATTTTATAACTTGACTTTAGGGTTTCTGTGTTGCCCTAAAGGGATAAAGCCATAATGAAAGCTTAGTGTAAATTAAATGTACTTATGAAATATTGATCCAATTCTAGATGTATAGTTTAATTTTGAATTTATTGACGTGGGAAAGAATTGATTTGTCACCAGTGAATTGATTTAAATGTTAGCTATTTTAGCGGCCATTGATTTAAATATAATTTGATTATTGCCTAGCTTGCAATACCTTTGTTTAAGAAGTAATATTTTATTATTATTATTATTTAAATGTGGAAGTTGAGTTCTATATTTTCTTATGGGATTATATCAATGTATTTGAATTAAATATTGATTTAATTCTCATCGACCTTTTGGAAAGTATTTAGATAATTTTAATTATCACATTATTTTAAATCAACTTTGAGTATTTAATTATTAGTTAAATTTATTTTCATGTTGCTTTAATATTTAAATGCTTTAGGAAATATTTTAAGTTAGCATTTTAAATTTGTTCTAGTTTTAATAGATATGGAGATTATTGGAAAGTCCTTTTTAGCATTTGTATTTAACATTATTACTCTAATTAGATTAGGTGTTATGTCTCACCTTTAGGGCGAGATCGATTTCGGCACATCTAGGAATCTTGAAATTTCACCTCGGAAGGGGTCTTCCCTTGTGGTGTCATAACAAGTATTGCCAAACCCTAACAAAATAGGAATCCTAGGAAATTTCACCTAGAAGGGGTCTTCCCTTGTGTCGTCATAACACGTATCACCAAACCCTAACAAGATAACCTCTACATTGTAGAGTGTACAAAAGGAGTCTGTACACCCCTCTCCTCGTTTCCCCTTTGTGGCGTGTCAGACGTACGTTGCACATGCAACGACATTATGTGTGCACATTAAATTATTAACGCGAGTGTGAGTTAGGGAATGTTTTATTAAAAAAAAATTTGGTTCGATTTTCATATCCACGTATGAAATGTGGGCATGACACCACATTGGAAGATAAGATTTTGTGCAAAAACATCCATAATTGATTAACATTGAAGACAATGCTTCTCTAAATAGGGGGGCATGCTATGCCCTTAACCTATAGTGTGCATAGGGATATGAATAAACAACTTGTGGCTACCATAGCTCTTAATTAAGTTATATGATCATTAATATAGTCTTATATAGGTAGTTAAGTTGGTTTGGGGTGGCATCCATGACATAATTAGATATAAATAAGAGTTAGAGGTGGATAATATCAAGTATTTGCAACATATTTCCTATTATATTCTTGTCTTGTGCATTGTTTGATTAATGTAACTCTTAGTTCCCATAAGTAGTATGGGATGGATATTCTGAAAAAAAAATCAGCACTAAATTGTTCTATAACAAGAAATCATTTCTTTCATCAATACCAGCAACTAAGCACAAGCCAACATTACTTGTAATTGAAGTTATCAAAGTCCATTCTGAACACCAGTACGTTTCACCAAACTGCAGCCAACCAACTTCTTGTAATTGAAATTTTCAAATTTCATTCTGAACGATCTTCCCATCAGTGGGTTTCAGCATAGAGTGTTCCTTCCGTTCTTGAAAATCTATGGCCAATTAATTTTTTTTAACTCCTGGATAATGTTGTGCAATTTCAGCGGCCCTCAAAAACCTTCCAACACAGAGTTGGATAATTTCATGGTGTACATATTAAAGCAGGCTGGAAGGTTTATGTATCCATAAATTCCTCTCTTCAAACTCCTAGATAATGTATACAATTTCAGTGGCCCTCAATTACCTTCCAAGTTCCAACACGTAGTGTTGGATAGTTTCATAATGTAACAGTAAATATCACAGCAGGCTGGAAGGTTTATGTATCCACAGATTCCCTTTTTTAAACTCCTTACATTTAGTACAAGTTTGTACCTGATAAGGGCAATTTTTCATTGGTCAAATTTAGCTTGTGAAATACCAGATGGAAACATTCACATTCATAACAATTATGATACAGGAAACTTGATAGTGCCTTCATATTAAGACCATAATTTCTCTGGACTCGGACACTATATCCTTGTATGGGTTGATAGTATTATTTAATGAATCTTCTTTCTGACATGTCATCCCATATTATGTCACATTATCCCGTTATCTTCTGAATATAAGCTCTTTGCACAAATGATTAGTACATCTGCATGAACAGATACTGAGGTTTTCAAAACAGAATTGGTGATATAACAGCCCACATGAGCGACAACATATCACATCTCCCTCCTGTTCACAACAACAAGAATCATCAAACTCTAGTGACATTTAAACGGCCTATATTGCAATAAATATTGAATGATGCACATGAGTACATGTCAGTAGATATGAATCAAATCTCAAGTTGAAAATCCTCTATAACAAGACAATTTTTTCAGACCTGAAAAGGAAATACATGGCTAGAAGGGTCCAGGCACCTTAAACCAGCACCGCATGATTTTCCCTCTGAATAACATATGGAACAAAGCTGTGTGATATGTATATGCATCTTTTTCAACACATCCTCCATTAGAATTGGAAGAGCTACAGAAAACAGCTTCCCTGGTCAGTGACCATGCTGATTACTCCATAGACTCATATATATGCCAGCATGCTTAAACCTACAACTGGAGACCGTACTTCTGAATTGATATGCTTAATATTGACTATAAAATAACACATTCAACTCTAAGGAAACAACATGCTAGACAAAACTAAAAGAATGCATAATGAGCAAATACCGTGTGGGATTCACTTAATAAAACAATGACATAGCACATTTGTACCTATTTTTTTGGTTATTTTTATATCCCCTTATTATTTCTACCCCATATTTTGCATAGAAAATGGCATGTCCAACACTCATCTATTTCTTCTTGGTATTTTTATTTTCTAAATGTTTAGTTTTGCACATACCAAAAGAAATTACTTAAATGTTTGCCTGTAAATCTAAAGAGATTCATGACCTGTACCTATAAATCTGAAGAGGCTCATCTAGAATGCCTAGAAGACATTCAAAATTGATCCAAGAAAATGATCAGATATGCATCCCTTGGAGATTGTAGAGGCAATCGACAAGTTTCGAGAAAGGCTAAAGGTTGTTCTTAGTGATGATCTCATGGGTATTGAGGCCCAGAAGAATGCAACACTCTTTTTCAATATTCTACTGCACAAAACATTTGCAAGTAAATGTTTACAATAGGAGTATCACCTCACAAAGGAAGCATTTGAACTGCTAGTTAGTGAGATTGAATCTCGTTTTCTTTAGTCGTTAGTAGCCCCAAGGGAGATGATTGGATGTGTTGCAGCACAGTCTATTGGCGAACTGGCTACTCAAATAATGTTGAATACTTTCCATTATGTTACTCTAGGTGTTCCTTGACTGAGAAATTATAAATGTGGCAAAGAAAATAAAAACACCATCACTTTCAGTGTATCTAAATCCAAAGGTCAACAAGACAAAAAAAAAGAGCAAAGAATGTCCAATATGCCAAAGAAAAATTAATTGGAATGTCCAATATGAGTTGTCTTTATCCAATTTGTCTCAACTATACGTAGGTTTTGTATTGAAATGCCCTATAATCACGGTACTATTTTTATATTCCTAAACCATAGATGATCATTGATAATATTGGGCAGTTCCAAAGAGGTTCATGTTTTTGGTAAGTTGAAGTTGATACCGAGGTCCTTTGAGTATACTCTGTTATATTTAAGATGTTGAGCTAGCATTTGAACTTCTGAGAATTATAATCCCTTGTGGACTCCCATGCATAAGAACTGATAATATTTTTTTTAAAACTAAAAGAGGGTAAAAATTTATTCCAACTGAAACAAAGAAGTACAAATCAAGGACATTACACAGCCCTGTCAATCTCCACTAAGTGGTCCAACTTTTGAGACAAATCCAGGGGTAATTGACCCCTATCCACAATGTTCCAATTCTGCATGATTGGAGGCCCATTTGGCCAGACAATCCACAATCCGCAATTCTGATAATATTTTTTTATGATGGCTAGAATTTTGTTACTAACTCTTGTACTAGCTTACATTAATATGAATTTTTGGGACATTTATCCAACCATTTCACCTTGTCAAAGAAATCTCTGTTTCTTCTTAAGTGGATAGTCATGTTTGCTTGTCATCAACCATTTTGAATTAAATACATGCTTCTGTCCTTTGCCACTTAAAATATTATCATTCTGTGTGTAACTACTGTAAAATTCAAAGAACGTTCTATCTTGTGAACCCTCTTCTTGGAACCTTTGTTTTTTGGTACTCTTGTTCTAACAAGTTTTAGGCCCCTTCCTTGTGATAATATGTAAAAAATAACAAATCAATGGTGGAAACAATATGGGATTGATTCAGTGAGATGTTATTTTACTTGTCCAGCCTATGATAGCGAGAAGGTAAATAAGGTTTTTCATTTTCTTATTAGAACAGTTAGTCATCAAGAAAACTCTTTCTTCCTTAGGTAATTGTAATGGTATCCATATCCGTTTTCCTTGGTCACATTCTGAGTTTTGTGTGTTTGTTACAAGTCAAGTAAGGAAGTGCAAAATTGGTCAATTTTATTTGGCAATATACAAATCTACCCATCTGTTTTTTCTAGGTCATATGCTTCTTAACCTATTTGTCAAGATTTCAATCACTCCCCTGGACAGGGTCATTCTAAGGCGAGCTTGTGTTTGGGGATGCAGCAAGAAATGGAACAAAAGTTTTACTGAAACATCAAAAACATGTGCAATCTGAGTAAGAAATACATCAAAGAAGCATACTGATGAATCATTCAAAACCACTGAAAAACAATGAACAACAATGGGTAGAACAAGAAACCATTTCTGTGGCTTAATTAACAAGGAAAAATAAGCGTGAGACATACAACCTGGCTCTTCATCAAAGCTATTCAGTTTCAAGTTGGAAGAAGGAACAGATGTTGAAGGGTATATGGAAGCTCTCACATTCTCCCCTAAAACTTTTAGAAATTCAACGGCATATCCAACCCCTGTAGACAATGTTTTAGAGCCCATCATGTCATAGTATCAGAATGTTGATCAATTTGAAATCTTGAAGATGGGAAAGTGCAATGTATTGAAATAAACCAAAAGTAGCCTTTAAGAAAATTTTAGCCAAGGTAAAACATATACAAATATTTGGCTGCCTCGTTTTCTAGTTAACTACCATTTCCAACCTGCTAAAATCTTCATCTTAAGAAAGGGAACAACAGGACTGGTTGAAGCTGTCACTCACCAGAAAATGGACTCTTTGAAAGGTCCACAAGATCACGTAGACTGAAAAAGTCACTACTCTCAAGAAGATAGCGGCGTGATCCCAGACTTTGCTGTATAGATTCCTGTGCAGGGCAACGTATAAAAGCAAACATTTTGCTCAATTTCATTCGCATCTCCAGAGCTTGCTCTAAAACAGGCACCTTTGAAAATATGCGAGGATTAATAGCTCTAACACAGAGCATTGGCTGAAAATATAAGAGTTTGATATCAATTAAAAGGACCAATCCCACAACTTTAAGGTCTTGAAAGCATGTTGACAAAAACTAATTAAGAACCCAACAAAGATGTGATAGAAACATGAACAATGAAATCTAGGGAAAAAAAGGCATGGGTCCATGCACAATTTATATTTTTGTGAATCAAGAAGCATCCAACTATTGACTACTAATTCAATCTAAAGACTAGATGGGCAATACAAGGTTCCTTGTGAAATCATGGGAATAATTGTCTTTGCAAAATATGAATATATACCAAAGAACATAATTAATTGGAGGGGAGTCTACGCTTTTAATGATCACGATTCACAACTGTTATAAGCCTATAAGGTTTTCATCATCCAAAGAGGATCCCAGATCAAAGCATATTATGCAAAGTGAAATCAACAAATCAATATCAAGGTAGAATATGAAGCGCCATAAAGCAGCCAATTCAATGCTCAATATGCTACCATAGGAAAAGGCAAATATTTCATCACTGCAGCTTTGAGAATAGACAACAGGTATCCCTCCACTTGAATAAGGCATCCCAGAAAATTTAGCTAGCAATCCTTTCTTTTTCTAATTGAAACATAGACAAAAAAAACTATCTTCACTATTCAATGACAAAAGATCCAACCATGTCCTTAAAGAACCCCCAAAGGACCAGGCTTCTATTTGGTTTTCAAGCTTGCATGGGAATTGGACACAGTCAGTGAGTTGAACAATTTGAGAAAATTATGAAGTTTGAAAGGAAAGACAAGCATGCACTCACTCAACGAAAATGAAGTATATAGTAAACAATAAAATGGAACCTCAAACAAAGGTTACTTCATACATATTTTCCAGAAATCGTTGTTCTTTCATGACCGACCTTCCTCGGTATTGAAATTCAATGATACTCCAATGAAGTATATAGTAAATATTAAAATGGAACCTCAAACAAAGGTTACTTCATACATATTTTCCGGAAATCGTTGTTCTTTCATGAACAACCTTCCTCGGTATTAAAATTCAGCGATACTCCTTTGACATATAAACAAGAAAGGTATATCATCACATTCAAAGAATAACATGAAAGTAATGACTCTATCACTTAATAAAAGAAGTTCTCCATCACTTGTATTTTGTGTTCCACGGTGTTTCGGGGACGGGGACAGGGGGGACGGCAATATATATGAATTTTATATATATATATATATATATATATATAGAGAGAGAGAGAGAGAGAGAGAGAGAGAGAGAGAGAGAGATTTCTACAACTTAATGAACAGAAGTATAAGTATAACAACAATAAATATTTATTATTAGCAGCAGTATAACAGTAATAAATTAATCATGACAGCAGTATAAAGTATAAAAAGCAGTAAATTTAATCATGACAGCAGTATACCAGCAGTTTTAATCATGACAGCAGTATACCAGCAGTTTTAATCATGATAGCAGTATACCAGCAGTTTTAATCATGAAGAACTTCCCTTTCTTCTTTATTGTTGTTTTGTACTGCTAGACTTTCAAATCTTGCAATAAAAGTTTGCATTCCAGTTGGGTGAGAATCAGCTGACTGAGTTTTATAGCAGGGCAAGTTTAGAATGAGTAGGAAGTTAGCTGACTAAGATTTACAGCAGGACAAATTTAGGGTAGCATGGTAAATGGATGTATGGATCCCAAAGTGTTCTTAGAGGCTCCTTGAGAGCTAAGTTGGCTTGTAATCTTGCTGTTTGGTTGACATAAGGAGACAAAACCATTTCCATGGTGGAGTTTCCCACACTGGTCTCTCCAGGGTATATCTTGTGTGATGTTTTTTTTGTACTTTACTTGCTCAATTGTTTGTTTTCTTCACGTTGACTTCATTTCCAGCACTTAAGAAGCATTATAATTAGTAATTACAATCTCAATTGATTTCAAGCATGGTTCTTGGTTTACAACAGCAAGTAGTTCTGAAACATACTAGGAGTTGTAGCACACATCAAAAAATCCAAATTACGTGTGTTAGATTTCATGTTTGATGTAGGGGACGCCTGGTTGTCCCTGGGATGGCCAAGGGACGTTTGAGACGTCCCCTATGCGTTTCCCGGTGTTTCCGAAAAAGGGGATGCATTCGGGGACATTTCCAGTTTTTAAATTTTTTTGGGGACAGCTAGGGGACGTCCCCTGCCGTCCCCCCGTCCCTGAAACATCTAAGGGGACAGGGATGTGTCTTTGAGGGTCGGGGATGTGTCCCCGTGTAACACAGCTTGTATTACAAAGCTCTTAAACATGATAGGTACATGGTTATCATGTATGCATGCATACTCGATCAGCAGAAAAATTATTTTAAAGCCATACAACTAAAAGTGCTTTAAGAACATCGTATATAGCCAACTCAAAACTTTCTAGAAAGGCTAGAAGGCATTTGAGGTCTCTACAACCAATGGAGGATGAAATCATCTTGCTATAACAAAAACAGATTCTGGAAAATGATAATGCAGGTAAAAACAGCAATTTAGCTTGCTGGCAAGGAGCCACTAGAGGAGAGGACTGTATAAGCAAGATTAATTGCCATGATGCTGATAAAAGGATTTTTCGATTAATATCATTATCTGTTGCATCTCTCCAAAAATAGAAGTTCTTTCAGCAAGAAACTGTCCCTTAGACTCCAGCACAACTTTTAAGGACAGAATTGCCCTCTTTGACAGAATTTAGGGTCAGAAATATCTTCCAGCCCCAATCTTCACCTTCATGAACTCCTGTGCACATACAACTTTTGACTATATAAAAAAAGAGTTATCAGGAGTAATTGTAGCTTCTCTCCTTTCTTAATTAGAATTAAGAACATGACATGAGACCCAAGCTTGACTTGGACAATGCAAGCTGAAGAGTAGAACTCAAAATTAAGCTTGGCAAAGGCTTGAAAAATACAAAATTTATAAACTATTGCTACAGCAACAGCATTTTCCATGGCTAGAAATCTGACAGTTTCGTACAAAAATCCAAGGTTGGGAGGATGACAATTGCTCTTTTCAGTAAAAATGCCTGCTACAGAAAATAACCACTCATTCAACACTAATGTAAGATTAAAAAGATGCTTTTTTTCACTCTGCAGTCTTATATATGTTAGATAACACATCACATGCCAACAGCATATCTGGTGTTGAATACTACGAGTCTGAAGTCTCTTAGAGACCCAGCCAAGTCTGCAAAAAGAATCATCTCTAATCTTATCTTTAAGGCTCGACTGACTTGATTAAGACTTGGGAGTGTGGTTAAACTCCATTAAGTATATTTAGGACCAAGTCCACAAAGGTCCACATTAGGTTAGAGCCCCTATTAGTAGCTTCTCAGTTCTCATTTAGACTCAATAGTTGCTCTATTCTTATTTTTTAAATGCAAAAGACTTGATTCAGAGTTGGGAGTCGAAATAAACCTGATAGGTATGACTAGAACCACATACAAAGGCCACCATTACATCATCTCATCAGTTCACCTTAGGTTTATCCTCCCACCCCCTCTTGATAGCTTCTCAGCCTCCTATGTATGCTACATAGTGATTCCATTGGCTTAGATTTGAGTTACTAGTCCACAATAATTAATTATATCTCACAATCCTAATGCAGTCTTAGGGGATTTCTCCCTACCTCCTATGGAAAGGTTCTTCATTATGAGTAAAACTAGGCATGTAACACCATCATCTGCATACTCATAAGAAAATCTGATCTGATTTCTCTCAAGAAAATCAGTACATTATCTGTCACTACAATATGTCTGACCCTTGAGCAGTCGACATTAATATGATATCAGCACTTCAATCCATGATCATAATGTAATTTGTTATTTTTGTGATTTGCAATACATAGTCAACACTTACAAAGTAACCAACCTATGTGATTTAATCCTCCAACTTAATGAAAACTACTTATCTAGTATTTGATAGTTACTGAAATAACTCTAATCGTATGAAAATATTAAATACAAATTTCTCATTGTTACATGTTTTAATAATCAAGTTACCTGGAGGCATGGGGCTATAGGTACTGGTGCAGGATAGATATTAGAGACAGCAATCAAATTAGGGTATGTGAGTAAATAAATAAGGATATGGCTATATTATATATGTAGTGACCAGAGACTGTGGATACAGGAGCAGAGATGTGGTCGTGTTCCTATGATTGAGTTTTCTGGTAACTATATGTTTTTATCAATATCAGAATGTATATTCCATAACCCCTTGTGGTATGGAGAAAATGCAACTAAACACCATATGATATGCCCACAAAACACTATACAAAAATTATAAGAGACTCAAACCTGTAATATAGCTCTTCAATTGGTTGACATGCAGCTGAATTATCATTACTTCAAGATCTGTATTTTATTTCTTACATTTATCCATTATAGTGGTATCAAAATAATTATGATTCTCTCATGAAATATGGTAAAACTTGTGTTGAATTCCCAAGAATAAAATTTAGGCCATCAGCATTTTATAGCAAATCACCATAACCAGAATTTTCAAATAATGAAAAATCTTAACAATTAATTTGTGGATATCTAGACCCATCCTGAATATATTTTTTTTCTTCATAAGACTATGAAAAAATGTAACCTTAAATGCTTCAAGATGGAGCTATCTTACGACCTTATGAATAAGAATGTGTCTGTGCGCAAACACAGACTGCTATGGATTTATATGCTATAATGTTTGGCCAGCAAAGAAAGTTTATGCCATTGTGAAGGGGCACTTTTGATATATAATGATCCATGTGAATAGACTGGTGACAACCAATATGGATGGTCAGGCAAGTGGCCCTTGGGGAAAATGTTTACTTGCTCCATAAAGACTTATACAGATAAGCAAGTAAGTTTATATATAAATATGGACAAGGAAAGTAGAAGTATGGGAATGAGGGTTTTGATATGAAGTCATAATAGACAAACCAGGAAATGACTGTCTTTGCTTGAAAGGTAAAATATATTTACCCTTCACAATAGACAACACAAAAATACACATGCTTATATATACATATGTATTCCACATACATGTATATACAGAGATAAAGTGAGAGGAAATGGTATTTTAAAGTTCATACTAGAGAAGGAAATTGGTATTTCGAAAAGAGAATAATATAAGAACTCTAGGATTAAAAACTGATTGTGCCTCAACACCAATAACTCTAATGCTATATTACGAGCACAACTTTCTACTCAATGTTTTGTACCACTTTAAAATAAATTAAATCCAAAAGGTTTAAGTCACCTGATCATAAATAGAGTCAAGATATGTTTTGGCTAACTGAGAAACTGGACATGGAGTAAAATCCCAGAGTTGCAAAACTCGAGCTGGCAGCACTGCAGTTTCATTTGAATGGCAAGAAGTGCAAAATAATTGACCCGTATATTCACAAAGTCGAGGCTTCCCCAAGACAAAATTCTGCACAAGTCCTTGGATCAAGCCATTTGGTAAATCCAAGTTCTTGTAACACCCTGCACATAAGTAGTGTTGAGCTTCGAGTAATTGTTTCAGAGGCTTGGAAGGATGAATTTGTACAATAAGCCTTATAGTCTTCCCAAATGATGAGTTTGGTTCTGTGTCTCTCTGTTTGTCTTCGCCCACAATTTTTCCAGAATATGACATAGGTGATAAGAAGTCAAATATTCGAAACTGAAAACTAGATTCCTTCTCCCCAGAAATGTGTTGCATATTTTCAGGTTCGTTAGCTTCCAAAGAAGGAAGCATATTATTGGAACCTCTTTCTGGTAGTAGAAAACGAAGCACAGGTGCTGCTGTATCAAATGGAGATCCCCCTTTAATCAGGGACAATAAGCATTCTTGAATAAATGAACTTCTTTCTTCCACCAGATTCGGAGCAATTCCAAATATTTTACGAGACTCTATTTCAACATTTTCCCATGGGGAGGGCAGTTGCCTACCATTTTGAGAAACAAACATCTCTTTTAGTTGATGATAAAGATGAATAAAATCACGATATCTTCTTTCAATCTCCCACTGATGTATCCCACTCCATACTCTTATTTGGTATACTGTATATTCCTTCACACCAACCAGTTTTTCTTCAAGAGAAGTTCCTCCCTTTTTTTGTTTTGCACCAACCACTTCAATCCCATCAATTTTTTGGGAGAGCCCTACCTGTTGAGATAAATTATGCTCTTGTGAAGTTAAAACCTTTGAACCACTGCTCCAGTAAGGCATTTGGGACTCTGAAGGTGAGCCTCTATTTGCATAAACAAACCCAGCTCCACCACTCTCAAAAGAATCAGACAGCACCTCCTCCATATCATGAACTGTGTCAACGTCAAATTCTATCATCTCCCTAGCCTCAGTATATTCTGAAAGCTGCAGAAAGTAAGGAAATAGTGGCTATTAGGTGTTAGTCTGTTAACTGTTAAATTACCAATATATAATATTTGAATAATAATTGGATGAATATATTTTCCAAAGAAAAAAATTATTGTAATAATAAAATATATTTTCCAAAGAAAAAAATTATTAATTGCATTTAAGGACCAACGATTTCCTTTTGGGTGCCAACCACTAGTTAGGAAATACAAGAATAGCTTGAATCATAAAGAATTCCACTAAATTCATTCTTCAACATAAAATGGAACAGAAATGCTACATCAAAGTATCCTTTTCATCCAGATCAGGAGGTAAAAGTCCATATCCGCAAGTGCATATATTTTGGAAAAGTAAGATTCAAATCATGTTGGAAGGATCTAAAATGCACACTAATACAAGATGAAATTGCCATGAAGCTATTTATACAGCTTGTAAAAATGAAATTCTTTGTCTTGGACAGCAAGCTTACAGTCCATCATGTAATCAACTATGTAATTCATTATAGAGATACGTTAGAGCCAAGAACATTATTTGCCACCTATCAAAATATATTCTTGGGTTTCAATGTTAGGACAGATACAAGCAACATATGGCAGAGTTCACATTTTGGAGTTGTGGTTTGCTTATCCATGATCATCTCAATCTTGCTGTGGTATCCCCTTGCGCTCCTAAAATCTAGCCATTTCTTCAGGTATGAGTTGAAAAAGGTTCTGAAAATAAATGTTTTAACAGTTCGATGCTTCTTGAAAGCAATATTGATGACAAGATTCCAATAATCTCTAAACAAAGATTCCATGCTTTTTGAGCAGTTGGTGATGTTATCTTCAATGGAATTTCAATATCCATACAAAGATATAAGAAGTTCCTATTCAAGGCATAGCTAAAAATGAGTTGCAGTTGTATGAATTCAAGTATACAATTATGTGCTTAGCTTCTTGTAAACCCATTTCCATGTATAGATTTTCTTCTTTAGTTCTTGATAAGTATTATGAATCAGTTAGGAATAGTTCTTGAGTTTTGTGGCTTCTAAGTATTTAGACTTTTTCTATATAAAATCAGAGCGAATGCCATTGATTGTATCCTCAAGGGACTCTTTCCTATAAGATTTTTGCACCTTACTTATGATTCCCTTTACTAGAGAGTTTTCACTTAGATGAAAATTACGAGCTGATGTATGATTACGACAGGAGATATATAATAAGGGTTTTAAGACGTCAAATAACTTCTAAGCACGCACCTTTGAATCCTAAATTTCTTTAGAGATGGGGACTAGAATATATTGGTCCTTTTAAGGAAACCCACCAAGAGACGAAGATGATGAAATATTAGTGGTTACAGAGTATATTGTGAAACAAGCTGAAGCTAAAGCTCTCCCTTATCACAAGATTTAGTTTTCCTCAACCCACTACAAGTGACAAAGGCACACATTTCAGAAATGAAGCAATTGACAAAGTGATGCAATTCCTAACGATCTAACACATTAGATCAAATGCCTATTACCTTCAAGAAAATGGAAACTATGAATCATAGATAGACCAGTGTTTACACCTAGGACAACTATGGATAAGAGGTGAAAAGGCTCAAAGGAAGAGAGTGATGTGGCAATGTTACTTGGAAGAAATGGGGACTAACATGTAGTTGGGCAATTTCGCTAGCTAGAATAGTGGAAGAGCACAAGCGGTGGAAACAAATAGGATGGGTGGCAAAAATGCATAGGGTAGGTAGAAAAAATGCCAAGGCTACCAGAAAACATAAATAGATGGTGTGAGCTGACACAAAATAAGGGATGGAAGGGGAGGGCAGTGAATGTGGGGCAAGGCCAAATAGGAAGAACCTTAAAGGACATGGACTACAATGGAAAGCACCAAGATCTTCAAATTCTGCCCACCCATGCAATCAACAGGGAAGCACAAGATACCAAAGACCAAATCATGGGCTGCAAAAGGAAATTGCACAATCTGGTGTACAGAGTAACCAATGATTGATCATATCAAATGTGGCTTGTAATCAGTTGGATGCCCATTTTAGTGAAATAAAATACTATTTATGGGCATGACATCAACTTTTTCATCAATTTAATTTACTTCCCCCTCAAACAGAGACATTTTATTTACATAGGGAGAAACCTGGTTCACTATGTCACCAAACACAAGCCACAAAACTCATATAACTTGCATGTAGGTAGCTCTTGATAAAAAGGGAAAAGCAATTACAGCTTTTGACAACAAAGTTTGACAATTTACACTTATGTAATTTTCATGAGTGCTTAGTGCCAATTCTCACAAACTAAACATATGCAGCAATTCTTCCTTGCTTTCTCTTCATTCCAAAAGAAGCATGAGGAATCTCACAATAATATCATTAACTTTGGCTTTAAATACCCATTAATTCCAATCAAGGTAGAAATAATAAGGATGAAGATCTTTCAAAATGCAACCAAGGTCACTTCCACTAAACTAGTTGGAATGAAATAACAAATGTACGACAAATTGCTTTTAGTTTTGATTGTGCCCCTACCTTGGCTACTTGCTTAATGTGGTATGAGCACAATGTATTTGCAACCATGTAAAGAACCCTTCTAATATGACTGAAATTTTTTGCCTAGATTTTCTTTCAAATAAACAATTTCTAACACATAACAATACCCATGATCATAGGAAACAATGAATGCTGAAACACCAATGCTTTTTATTGACTTCAATAATGATAGTTACAATTGCAAAGTGCTGTTACAGTATATCAGCCTTGACTGATTTTTAAATCAGTCATCATACAATTCAAATTGATGAACAAATATGAAGCAAAACCCTAGCCAACAAGTAGACAATGAAGTCCAATGATGAATGACCTTCAATTAGGGAAGTATGATGGCTGTAGCTGACCTTGAATGACTGAAATGACTGCTGTACCTGCTGATCAGACTGCTGCAACTTGTCTTCACAACCCAGATTTGATAGAAATGCAAATTTGAAGCCAAATTAAGCCTCCAAAGGCTAGCGATGGAACCAAGGATGCTAGCGATTTGTCTTAGGATGTTTCTCCATGCTTCAAACCCTCAAAATATGCAAATGTATGTTGTCTAACAGCCCTTGGAAGCTTTCAATGATGAACAATGCTTCAATGACTTCCAATGCCAACAATATCTCCTTCAATATCACTATGAAAACCTGCAATTCAACAACAATGGTGAAATCCTTGTGATATCACCTCACAACATGATATGGGATCATCTCCATATCAACATCAAGGGATCATCTCCTTGATCAAATACTGAAAAATGCAATTTCCAGCCAAATAACATGAATAATAAAAACTTACCAAGAGATCAATAGCCTCCAATTGATAGCAAATGATGCTATTTATCCAACTCTTGAGGTAGGCATCCCAATTTGCAATATTTTGGAGTCCACCAATGAAGTGCAATCTTCCTTGAACAATTTTAAATGCTTTTTACACATTGAAGTATAACATTTAAAAACAATCCTTGATTTTATTAAATGATTGCTCATCTCAATCCCAACGCCTAGAGCCAATAACAAACCTCTTGCATTTTTTTTAATGATTTACTCTCCTTGGGCGGCGATCCAAGAGAAAAGCATTTAATAAAATAAAAACAATATTTTAAATCACTCAAACCTTCCTCTTGTCTTGGGCGGCGATCTCTTCTAGGAGAATGAAACATTTTTAATTGCTAAAATACTCCTTTTGCTGGGCGGCGATTCCTTGACAATTAAAAACAATAAAATTGCCACCTCCTTATGGCGTCACTCCTTTCCTTGGCGTTGGCACACATTCCCATGTAATCGCCTCTCCTTGGGCATTGAACACTCAATCCAATGAAATTATTTTTCTTCTTGAACACTAGCACAACACCCAATCATCAAATCGCTCCATTATTATTATTTTATTCTACTTCAAAGGTGGCATCAACCTCCAAATGGCGCTGGAAAATATATAGATAAAAATATACTTTGAAAATGCAATTAAAGATTGACATTTTCCATCACCTCAATTTCTATCCTCCAACATTTACAATTTCCATCCTTCGCTAGAAGAATGTGATATTTTGACTAGATGAATAATATCACCACTCAAATACTTAGCCAAAATCCACTGAAAATACCTGTTGAGCCAACATTATAGATTTCCATCCTCTAAAACCAAGCTCAAACCAAAAATCATGTCTAGCTCCAAATGGGGACATTACAAACCAACCTCCAATCAACAAAATGAAAAGAGATAGAGAAGGACATCACTGGGCACTTCCATTGATGCTTACTAGAGTTCAAAATACCTCTCTGAATGTTAAGTATGGAACCCCTAGTTGATGGATGCCATCCATAATGCAAAGTAGTCATAAAAGGACCAACCCATTTGCTCTTCAATTTCCTTTCTTATCTTGGGTTTTACCAAAGGCGCCCTTCTTGAAAATCAATTTTCTTTAACTTTATCTCATGCCAAAATTTGATTCATTACTACGCAACCTAAATCATCCATTGTGTAGTGAATATTTGTTCATCTAGTGTCAATGGGTCATACAATCTATGTTGTATACCCTCTTCAATGCCCAATTTCTTCAACACCCAATATATTAATTCCATTTGGCCTATTTCCATGATGGCATCAGCCTCTTGATTGTCTAGATCACCCCAATGACCTCTGTTTCCATTTTGCTTTGTCAATTTTCCTTGCAACTCTATTTCAGATGTTTTCCTTGCAAGATTGGTTCTTAGAAGTGTCTTTGACCTTGTGAGTCTTGAAGAGAACATTAAGCCTATTTCCATGATGACATCAGCCTCTTGAGTGCCTAGATCACCCCAGTGACCTCTATTTGCATCTTGCTCTATCAATTTTCCCCTCAACTCTAATTCAGATGTTTTCCTTGCAAGATTGGTTCTTAGAAGTGTCTTTGACCTTGTGAGTCTTTATGACAACTGATTAGTGACTACATTAGCTACATCAACTAACTAAACCTGATATATTTCAGAAAAAATCCTCCCCAATTTGGATTTTGGTCCCCAAAATCTCAAGAGCTCAATAGATGAGGAAGCAATTCTCTCACCTTGCTTCTTGGATACCAATTGCCTTACATGGTTTTTGGCAAGCCATGTTTCTTGAAATAACTGCGACAACTCTCCCATTTGCTCTTGATCTCTATTAGTAGATAGGCTAAAAGAAGTCTCACATTCAACTATTCCATCATTTTTCTTATCTCTTAAAAGAAGAGAACAAAATTTACCACTAGCATTTACCAATCTTTTTGGCCAATGTGCAATTATGAAGGAGATCTTCAATTTGCCTTTGTATGCATTGATGATGAAGCTTTTCCCATCATTAATCAGCCTGTATTTGTTAGCCTTTCTCCAAAAAAAAGTTATCTCTAAGATGCACGTATGGGATACCAATCACTATTCCACACACATCAAGGGGAACCACAACTACAATAACCTCATCAATGAAATGAGGATTACTACTAAAATTTACATTGCATTGTTTGGTGATAAACAATTCTACTCCCTTAATTAGAGGTGATATTTCCATGGTCCATTATGATGAATTAGCAAGCTTCTAATAGAAAACTATATGCAAGTTTTTTGTATCAATGTTTCAAACCACACTCCGTGATCCTTCATCAAGATGACAAAAGCAATAAGGATTATGGAGTGTGATCCAAAACATTGATACAAATAATTCTACTTCCTATTTTACCCAACCCAATTCATATGGTGTGTGGTGTTAATGTGTCTTCAAACCAAGCCTTTTACCAAGAATCAAATAATGCATCTAATTTTGTCATCTTGATCTAAATTTTTATATGAAAGAGTTTAGCATGCTCACCTTCGTTCTGTCATTTATGGCTACCTAAACATTCCTTTTGGTGAAGGGAGACACAAGCAATTGTTTCATCCACATTAGAACTTCACCCCACTTGTTTGCCTTCAAAGGAAGCCATGGCCTTCTTTTGCTACTTTTTCCATTTGGGTTTGTATGGATGCAATTCTAGATACAATTTCCAACATGTTTCATCTATATGACCATTAAAATCACTAGTCTAACAATGTTTATCATACTTTTTAGTAGCCCTACCATTATGCTTACCTTTCTGTTTGCATTTGGACATTTTTTCACCTCCTCATTTTTGTGTCTTTAAAGAGGGGGATTGACTCCTCTCTTTGTCCGTCTCTCTATGGTGAGCATGAGAACATGCTTCATCTATGTCCTTAGGTCTTCAAAGCAACACAAGCCTCCCTAGATGGCTATGAAGCCCACCTATGTAATTCATCAAGGTGTCCTCTTGCACATCCTTACAATTGAACAGCCCTTCTTTGCAATTTGCTTGTACACTCTGGCCTTGTTGCCACTCAATAAACCTTTCCACTTTATGATGTATGGGATAAATTTGTTTTCTAATTAGCCTCTTAAATTCATCCCAAGAACAAATAGGTGCTAACTTTCTTAATGCTAGTGAGGGAACATAACTTTCAAACCAAGTATGAGCTTGCTTTGCTAATCCTAATCTAGCAAAAGCAATATGTTGTTCTTCACTAATATGATGCATATTAAAATATACCTTAAGTTGTGCCAACCAATGGTCAAGCTTCTTGGTATCTACCTCTCCTTCATAAGATGGTATCTCTATTGTTGCCTCAGCTTTGAATAGAGGCACTGTTGAATGGCCTGTCATTTATGGGACTGAACATTCTCACAAGTGAAATAATGCTCTCTACTTGGCTCTGTATCTTCTTTAGGATGGACTCTCCAAAGGCATCCCCAATCTCTCCATGAGAACCTCCATAAGGCTCTCCAGCTTTCCAATAGAGCAAGATAACTTGGCACATCTACAATTTGAAGAATCTCTCCTCTCTATCTAGAGGTGTAGCATCATTTGAATGTGCCATGTTTCTTACTCTTCTCTTCTAATCTCTAGACTCAATCCATTGTTGCAAAGGTGTCAACTCTACTTTCTTACTTGTACTATTGATCTAGTAATGGCCCTAAATCTACAAAACTAATCACACAAACAAACAACTACAAAAATCATAGAAATGAATTGCCCTGATACCAATTTGATTTGTAATTAGTATGGATATTCCATTACTTAATTCAGCAACAAAAATCTTAAGAAGTTGCTAGAATAAGTGGATTGTTGTTTTAGTACAAATTATTTAAGGGAAAACAGCAATTAATGTTCGAAATTGAGTTGTTTAAGTTCTTAAATGTAGAAGTAACTCAATGAGCATGAACAAGATTGAAATACATCAGACAAACACAACATAACTAGAAGTATCCCTTTTCGCACCATGTTGTGGTAGGTTGAAATTTGAGTCTTGTGATGATGTAACACTCCAAAAAGCGCCTTGTAGTGCACTCGAGAGATGAACTAGTAACCAACCTTCCCTAGCCCATCATACCTCTAGATCCCTCTTCTGGCCTCTATTAGCATGTCTCCAAGCTCTTCGTGCCTTAGTTTGCCCTTTTGTGATTTTTTCCCATTTTGAATCTCGTGTTTCACCTAGTTTGGCGAAACCATTGCTTTACTCAAACAACAGTTGTGAAACTGTTGTGACTACTTTCCCCACCACCCCAATAGTTTCAGATTTGTCGCAACAATCTCAAGACTACCAATTTGCTAAAACTAGCAGTTTGCTCAATGTAATGTCCCTTGCGGAACCATTTGCTCAAATCCAATAGATTTTTGTGATCACTCGAATTCTAACTCTTTCTGATCACCAAGATCTCGATGTGGGCAAGGTGAGAGCATACAGAGATTAGAACGAGACAAAGAATTACAGAAAGATGTTGGCGGCAAGCCATCCAACTTACAAGAAAATGCAAATGCAAGAACCACTAGCAAATTATAAACAGAATCTAATCAAGCCAAAATGGTTGATTGCATGCAGAATCGATCAATGCCAAAATGGGCTATCCAATCAATGCCAAAATGGGCTATCCAATCAACACCAAATTGGTGCATAATGAAGTGCAACTTAATTGGCGGAGAACCATCCAGTTTTACAATATAAAATCATGTATGCATCACTTTTGGTGATATTACCATCCAAAATTAGAATATTGAAAAGTAAGAAATCAAATCCAGGAAAATATATCAACAAATATCCAACTTGCTGAAGTAGACATTTCATCAAATAGTTGGCTAGCAAGCTGAAAACACAAAATATTTACCCGGATTGAGCTTTTATAACTGAGTGATGATCAAGTGTTGTAGTTGAGCCAATAATCTAATCAATTGTTGGTTAATCTTCAGTTTAGCCAATTAAAACTTACTTGAAAGTAAAACCAAGTGGTAGATTTTACTTTGAATATCACAGCTGCAGTTTATAGTTAAACCTGCAACTCAAGTATTAATTTTTAGACCCAATTTGCTACTGTAAAAACCAGAAATATCACCCAGAATAAAAAATAAGCCTCACACACAATTGAAACTCAATAGAATGCCAATCATAAGATGTACGATCCCTTGAAAATACCAATTAGCTTCTGCAGATTTGAATTAATTTCTGATTTACCACAGATTGCATTTTTGTAAATGTACGGTTCTCATAGTGGTGTATGGCTCTTCTTTAGAGTCCCCTCAAAGTCTATTCACCACTCTATATTTTCAACGCCTCCTTGGTTCTTTAGTTTGGCTTGCTAGAAATTGGCAGCCATCCCTTTTGGAAAGGTACGGCCCTCTAAATAATTAAATCAGCAAATATTAGTATGGCTGGCTGAATGGTGCGGCCAGCTTGGGGGTCTCCTCCTTTACACAAAATCTCTCAACAGATGATTAATACAAACAACATTCAGATCATTTATATATCTGCAACTTAACACACACATGAGGATGTAAACATCACAAAATGTAAATCACACACCACAAAAATATTCTTTATTTTCTGGATATATATTGTACCACAATCAACTGAATACTGAGAATACCACAAACCCACACTGCAAAACTGAAACACATTGCAAACCTAGAAAAATCTCTACAAACCCAAAATACTGATAACCACAACTGCAATCCAAATATCTGAAAACTAAAACTTCACACAAATAACATCTGGAATAAATCATTCAGCACAGCTATGATCTCTATATGAAATCACCAAGCAGGACGAGGGTTTTCGTTCTCAAATCCCGAATAAGGGAAACTAGGAGAGTTTTTGTCCTCAAAGCTTCACAAATCCAGAGGGTTTCCGTCCTCAGGAAAGAAGAAAGAACTCACGTTCATCATTGAGAAATGAAATTGATAAAATAATTAGGTAACCCTTTTCTGAGCACAACTCCTTTTCTAGGCATTTTTAGGGAAAATTTTAGGGCAACCAAATATTATCTCTTTTATTTCACTTTTCCCCTCAATAATAAAAAATAAAGTAAATTTTCGAAGTCTTTTAAATTTGATAACACTTTTAATCCTTATTTTAAACGTCACTTTTAAAATAACCTTTTAAGTCACCGCTTTGTACCCCATGCCTAGAGTTATCACGTTTGGGCCTCTTTTAAAAAAACACTTTATGACGTTGGTCACCATTCATTTAAAATAACTAAACATAAGTTGTCTTTAAGAAAATAATATAAAGTATCATTTAGACAACTTAAGTTAATTATTTAATTAATTTTTCCGCACATCCAAAAATCTATGGAAGGTTGGTGTTCTCCACAAATGTTGGAATTCTCCAAGAATCTTGGAACTTTCCAAGAATGTTGGAATGGGGCCCAAAAAAGGAACATTACACTCAACATGGAAGAAAACAAGAATTTGAAATGGTTCATCTTCCCCTTTCAATTTGAAACGCCTCCTATCCAAAGTTCCTTGTAACAAACCAATTCTCGCCCCCACATGCCTCTTAAGCATTTATTTTCATTCATTTCGAGTGTTCTTTAGTCTCTAAGCCAAGTTTTTACCTTTTAACAGCTATCCATTGCTAGTTTTCACCATTGAAGCTTTGTCAAAGCTTTCTCCCTTTCTTGCAAACTCCAACAAGCCCCCTTCAACCTGGCTTGGACCCTCTACAAGATCTGCCAATACTCATACCAGAGTGGCAACCAATTGCAAGCAAAGAACAAACTTTGGAGTGTTTCTTGAGGATCACATTTGTACCATTTCTTCAATTGATTTGCTCCAATTGTATGGACACGCAATATACAAGTCGGATTTGTTGTTTTGTTCATCATTTTGTGCTTAGTTTAATAGTTATTTTTAAACTATTATTTCACCTGCTATACCATATGTTATATGCTCTCAACAATACCACAGGTCTTGTAAGTCTTTGCTAATTGGGATTGTTGTTGAATAAAATATATTATAAGGGATTTCAGTGTGTATTACACAGTTTGTAGTTCATCAGTATTTCGCAGGTATTTTAACTTGGGGTTTGTTGGGTATTCAGCAATACATGATTATATTCTTTCAGTTCAATAATATTTGATGAATATGGGAGATTGTTGTTCTGTATTTCATTCCAGTTTTTATAAATTCAAAAAAAAAAACCAAAAAAATCATATATTTTGTAAAAATACCAAAAGGGACATTACAAATGAGTTTGACATTGATTGCAAAGAGACAAGGATGAAGAGAGAGCTCATGGTTCATTACAATCCCCAACAAATAGTGTGGTCAAGAACAAGAATCAGTCCATCATTAATACCGCAAAAGCCATGATTCAAGATAAGGATTTTCCCATGTGTCTTTGGGCTAACACATGTAATATTGTTATCTACATCTTGAACAAGTACCCATACAAAGTGTTAAAAGACAAAATGCCGGAGGCCTTCACAAGTGAGAAGATAAGAATATTTAATTGTTGAGTTTTTGGTTCTCTTGTTTACAAGCATGTAATCAAGGGAATTTTGTGTGGTATAGCAAGACATCTAAGGACTACTAGATTTATATTCCTAGGAAAGGGATGGCAATGGTAAGTGGGGCTTTAAAATTTATTAAGGGTGGTCCTCACGTTCTCAAGAGCCTCCTATAGTCACTAAAGAAACCAAGACATGCTATACCGAATTCAGACCAGAAATCAGACTCTCAGACTTTGATTAAACTGATTCTAATCAAGGAGAGATCTCACCACCTTCTAATTTTACCCAAAATCTGTGGCTTTCTCAGGTCTTGCAGGGTGCAAATGAGCATGTTAGCAAGCCCAATAATTCATTTCAGGCAAGCCATACCCTAAGAAATTTCCTAGATATCTTGCATTAATGAAATCCTATTCTTGTTGAGAGCCTTCAAGTTATAAGGATCCCTCTCAAGAACAAGTATGGAGTGAAGCCATGAAGGAGGAATACAACTCCATGATCAAGAATGATGTCTGATAGATTGTACCAATCCAAAGGATAAATAAGTGATTGATTTCCAATGTTTGTTCAAAATAAAATATGTTTATTATATTGAAAAAGTGTACAAATATGGCTCTAAAGAGCAGCAGAAATGCAAAGCATTACAAAAAGTATCTCTCACAGAGCAGCAAGTATCACTAATACAAAATAAAATATGGCTCTAAAGAGCAGCAGAAATGTAAAGCATTTCCAATGCTTGTTTAAAATAAAATATGTTTTATTATATTGAAAAAGTGTACAAATATGGCTCTAAAGAGCAGCAGAAATGCAAAGCATTACAAAAAGTATCTCTCACAGAGCAGCAAGTATCACTAATACAAAACTAACAGCTCAAAATGCTCATCTGGAGCACCTAAGCAGAATATAGGAGATACAATAAATTATTACATGATCCTTAGACAATAATCAGTCCAAATGAACAGCCTGTTAGTGTAAATAAGGTTTTTATGTATCTAGTTAGGATATCACCTTACTAGAATTGACCTATTCACACTTAGCTATTTCAGAGTTTGTTTCACCTCATGTGGTGAAGACATGTGCTCTTATGCTTTTGAGACACCTCTTGCATGTTTACTTGCCACTTGCATGGGCACTTGTCACTTGAGCTCATAAGTGTCACATCTTAGGAAGGTTAGTTAGTCGTTGTGTTCGACCATCCTACCTCCTCTCTCATGCCTATTTATACAAGGCATCTATGTAAATTTTACTTATCTCTTGAATATATTTATTTGGCTTATTATGTGCAATTGTCTTTTGTCGAAGTTGTTTGGTCTTTGCTTGCTGATCTTGGCTGCTCCAACATGGTATTAGAGCCATGCTAGCAAAACCCTTCCCGTATTGAGCAAATCTCGCACCTAGCCTAGTCAAGAGTTCATTGTAGGGCCAAACGAACCTTGTCATTGAGTCTGGAAGGCCCAAATCAGTAAGGATTGACTGTCCAAAAATCAATTTTGGACACTATCAATTTTTGCAAATTTTTTTTGCCCCCAAACCCCATATTGTATGGCGATACGGCCGTACGGAATTGTACAGATTTTTTTTCTAGAAATGTAAAAGAAATTTAGCAAAATTGACATTTTGCAGGTTTCTAGCTCGATTTGTGGTGTTTTTGGGTGAACTTTTCAAAGTGTGCTCGTTATTTGGTTTGATTCGATGTTTAATGGTGTGATCAGAGGGTTTTATCTTTGATCACTGGTTCCTTTTTGGGTGCTCTCCACCTGTGTTTTGTCAACGCTTTACACCAATGGTCGGTCTTCACATTCAATGGCCTCTATGCTTAGTTGAATCAGCCTGTCTACAGTTGTCTCTTCTATTCGGCTCTATTCTAGGGCACACAGGCTCGTGCACTCTACTACTCCTTTTTCGGCCTTTGAAGGCCCATCAGCTAGGTCTCAGGCAGACTTCCTTGACCATTTTGGGTTTGGCTTTGTCTCTCATGCGAACACTCTACCCTAACAGGCCCTGTTCGGCCCATTCGGCCTCAGCCCTAGTTTGGCCACTCCTATAGACTCCAAGCAGCCACCCCTGAGATCGTTCCAGATCTGCACCTCGGCATCAGACTCTTGCACTAATCCAGTCCATTTGGTCAACTCCTTGGCCGCCCAGATCCATTTTGAACTCGGCCACGCCTCTCAGACTTCAAGTCCATACGGACACGGACACTCGGTCTGTTCCGCCACACCGGCCAAGACTCCAAATCCGAGTCTTTAGGCCCATATTTGGGCTCATTTGGCCAATTCGGCCTGCAATGCGGCCCACTCGCATTCACAATGAACTACAAAATTGTTTAGCATTTTATGCTAACATTTAATGTTAGTCTTTCCTTTCTGTAACAATCACTGCTAATGGTAACCGTGCCATTTCATATTAACTGCCACACTTTATGTAACCACTAGCACCTAATGTTTACAAATAATGCTAGCATTTACCTTAACATTAACATTTTTTGTTAAGGTCAACATACAACTTTTTTTTGCCAAGCTAACCACCAGGTCTTCATTTTTCTCTAACTTTCTCCTACAGAGCCGGTTTTTAACAATATTGTAGTCCACAGAAAGCTCTTTTTGCCCACTTCGTTGTGGTGAAGTCATTTCCAAAAAAAATGCCCTTTTAACTAGTTTCCTAAACCCCGAAGCCAATTGTAAGTGCAAATTTTGGCAGGGCATAACTTTTGCCCACGATATTGAAATTTCGTGAAATTCTTTTTTCTTAGAATTTCACGAGAGATTCAAATTTGTAAACAAATTTAGGATTTGGATAGCCCATTTTGTAAAAATCACCGTAAATTATAAACGGTCGATTTGGCATCCAATCTTAAACACAAGTTGTAATTTTTCTTACATATTTTTCTAGGGGGCTTCTAAAACAATCATAATCATTTTTTTAGGGGGGGCAAACTTATTTTTCTGCTTTGATCTTGCTACAAATCTGATCATGTATATTGTTGTGCATGTCACACATAATCCCTTCCATTCAGGTATTCTCAATAAATCTCATAATAAAAGGAAAATCAAATGTGGATATTGTGGGATGAAAAGGCATACAACAAAAGAATGTATTCCTCATCAAATCAACAAAATGCAACAAATTATTCATGATTATGATATTGCTATAGCTCATTATAAAGCACTTGTAGCAAAATCATCTAGTCTCACTCAGCCAACTTGTGAGACACCGTCTTTTGGGAATGAACAATCTAGTCAGTTGATCTCATCTCACCACCATCTGATGCTACATTCGGATCCAGAGTTGTCTCATGTATGGATTCCAACGATTCTATGCACCAGGATATTGCTATCATCTTTCCAGATCCACCACATTGGGATTCATATCTACCCGGCATTTTGTGTCTTTTCGTAGAGTCCCGCATTACGGCTAGAGCTGCATAGAGTCGGCCTTGGAAATAGATGAATTGCAGATGTTAATGGCAAATAACTTGGATACATAAATCGTCATACCATAGGAGTCCTTAGCACAAGTCACTCGCTCAGAATTAAATCATATAGAATCAGCCCTCTAAAAGCTACCATAAAAGTATCTTGATAATCTTCTATGCAGACTCAATAGAGATTTTACCATGAATTCGATATGCCTATCAATTTGAAGTTCATATGCAATCTTTGGATGAGATTGCCCCAACTCTAAATCAAGGGTTTTCGCCCACTAATCCAATAATGGAAATCAGGGGGGTTTCGTCCCCCAATTCCAAACCTAGAGGGTTTTCGTCCTCAGGTTAATTGAATCGAAGTCCAATGCTCCAACAAGAAGTATAAATCAAAATATAGAATCGTTGATCAATATGCCACCTTCTCCTTGCTTGGCCTCTCTTAAATAGAATTTCCCTCCAAAAGTCACGACTCTTTATATTTCCTTCATGACCCTTCATTGATATTTGAGAGGAATTATTTAATTGAACTTTAATTATAAGAGACCTTATTTTATATTTCAATTTTAATTTAGGCCCTCTTTATTATAATTATATTTTATAATCTCACTTAAACGACCCCTTTGTGATATTATGAACCTCTTGAGTTATTATTATAATCCCATTTTCCTAGTACAAAATTCCCAAGGCCCACAGGAAGTGAATAATAGGTGTTTGGGTTTCAATTGGGCTTAATTTTGAAAAGTGGAGATTACAATCCACCCTTCCCAAGATTGCTTGTCTTCAAGCAATCACAAACTAGGATGCTGAAGAATTTCTACACCTTCCCCATTCTTTGATTTTACAAGGACCATAGAACCTTGTCTTCAACTTCCTTGCTCCAATTTTCTTCTCCACTTGACTGAGCCTTTTGAAAGGTACCAGGTTCCCAACTCAACCTTTGAGGCTTGTGTGTCCATTGACTTGATGTGCTTGACTGAAAACCGTCTTCAAATATAACCTTCTCAAGTTGGTTATCTAATTGTCTAGAAATCTTCTGCAAGCTTTTTGTAAGCTCCTGAAAGTGCTACTTTTCTTCAACTAATTTCCATTGTGCCACTCTGTTGTGAATGGAACAATTTGTGCAAAGAGTCTCCATAGATATGAGTGGCTGAATTTTTCCCTTACCACTACCAAACCGGAGGTAACATCTTATTGTCTTTTGCATTGGACCCTCAAGCTGCATCCATGAATTCTAGTATCATCCACAATCTTTTCTTTTTGCCCATCTATGATCAATTTGGATCTTTTTCTTGACCAAGTGTTCCGGTCAGTGGACTTATCAGCAATGAAGGCATTAAACCCATTAAAAGTTTTAAACTTTACATGCCTCAAAGTATTGCCTAGATCCCATACCATTATGCATAAGTAATCTTGAGCTCGAAGAAGACGATCCGCCATTTCTGCATTTCCTTTGAACAAAAAATTACCTAGGTCCCAAATCCTTATCCATACATACTTTCGGATTTGTACCAAAGGACCTTGCTGCCCTTCAATACAAGTTATGCCTTTCATTCCTTCCATCTTCTTAGAATATCTTCCATGATGACAATAATGGAATGACTCTAATTAATTTGTACTAAAATCATAGGGGTGACTAGAACGCTCACCTTCTGAATTAGGAGCCTTTAAGAAATTTACTTTAGTACAATTATCCTTAAGAATTTTAGTATTAGAATTAAAAACATTCTCTTCACTTATTTTCCTTTCTATGTGGTGATTCTGAATTTCAATCTTGTAGGGTAGTAGCTCAAACTTCAGAAGATTCTTTTCAATTATAGACATTTTATATTCAATCTGAAATGTTTGTTTCTCCTTGACTCCATTAATGTAGGCATTTTCTTTGTTAGACATAACTAAGATACCTTTTTCTATCAAGTACCCCTCATCTTCAGCTTGTATGGCAGAGTCTTTATGTTCTTGCTCACTGATCTGTTCCTTCTCAATTTTTGATAGCTCTGGTTTTAACCCTTCTACTTTTGGCTTATGCTCTACAAATTCTTCCTTGACCTCTTCTCTTGTAATTTTGTCTGTGGTGTATTTGTCACTGGTTCCAAGGTCTACTCGGTCTCTTCATCTATTTTTTTGAATCCTTTTCAAGATGGATTTTACTCTACAATATCAACAAATCTAGGAATGTATTCCTCTTGATGACCCTTGGTTTGAACTTTTCTTCTTCTCTATGAATGAAAGTGGGTCATAGAGGTCTATCAACAGCCCCAACAACTGTTCTTTGTGTGCGATTGTTTTGATTTTTGTTGTTGGCTCCTGAAGTGCTTTCCCTACTATTCTGATTTCTGGAAGCATTCATATTATTCTGCATCACGTGGAGCATCTGACCCAACATGTCAATCATTGTATCACTCTTCTTTTCAAACTTATTTGCAGGATCTTCTCCTGAAGGATTTTTTTCCTCTCTATCTGCCATATTCACTTCCTTTGTTACTTGGATGCATCAGAGTGTTAGCATCTCTTTCACAGGCTGGCGAGATCCATCTCTGATACCATTGTAATATCCTAAATGGATATTTAATCAAATTTAAACCACCTCAATAATTTCCCAAGGGTTAGCCCCATAAACAAAACCATATATTATTAAATTGCTATGAAATTATGTATGCAGCTGTTATAGATCATCAATCTTGTAAAATAAAATACTCTTAATACTTAGCTCTAGTGAAGCGGCCCAAACACATTGCATCTCTTTTTTCACATGGCAATTTTTGGCTCAACAAGTCAGATTGTAGCTTCTATGAATATTTGTTAGCAATTATACAGCCAATATGAATGGCAGATATCAATTGGCTCTAAATACATAATATGTATACCAATATGAATCATTGTTATTGATTGTGTATGAAAATCACACCCTTGACCATCGATGAGCCACAATCCATATCAATCATGCATATGAATCACATGTATTAAATATGAATAGCATCAACTTGACCAACGATATCCCACTGAATTGCCACAAATTTATGTCAAAAATAATCTGCTATACTCAGCCTTGCTAACCCTACTAGTCAAATTGTTTATGCTAGCCGCTTATTATATTAATGACAGCATTGTGACAGTCGCCCAGATCATTGAGGAATGGCTCTATGAAAAAGCCACCTATTATGTGAGTATTGGCGCTGCCAAAGCGACCGTCACCATAAATAAATTGACCCCAGAGGTATTACAGTTGCAGTTGCATAGAATAGGCCTTGGAAATATATGAATTGTTGATGTTAATGGCAGCCAACTTGGATACATAAATCGTCATACCATAGGAGTCTTAGCACAAGTTGCCCACTCAAAATTCAATCATACAAAATCGACCCTCTAAAAGCAGCCATAAAATTATCTTGATAATCTTCTATGTAGACTCAACAGAGATTTTACCATGAATTTGATATGCTTATCAACTTGAAGCTCATATGCAATCTTTGGATGAGATTACCCTAAGTCTGAATCAGGGATTTTCGTCCGCTAATCCAGGAATGGAAATTAGGGGGGTTTTCATCCTCTAATTCCAGACCTAGAGGATTTTTGTCCTCAAGTTAATTGAACCGAAGTACAATGCTCCAAGGAGTATAAATCAGAAAATATAATTGTTGATCAATATGCCACCTTCTCCTTGCTTGCCCTCTTTTAAATAGAATTTCCCTCCAAAAGTCATGACTCTTCATATTTCCTTCATGACCCTTGATTGATATTTGAGAGGAATTATTTAAATAAACTTTAATTATAAGAGACCTTATTTTATATTTTAACTTTACTTGAGGCCCTCTTTATTATAATTATATTTTTTAATATCACTTAAACAGCCCCTTTTGTGATATTATGAACCTCTTGAGTTATTATTATAATCCCATTTTCCTAGTGCAAAATTCCAAAAGCCCACGGGAAATGAATAATAGGTGTTTGGGTTTCAACTAGACTTAATTTCGAAAAGGGGATGTTACACTATGCATAATTGTCTGTGTAATAAGTTAATGATGTGTTTGAATCAGTGTTACAAGACTTAGACTCGCCACAAACTCGCCTAGGAGATTTTTGGCAAGTACCCGGACTCGCCACCTAGACTCGCCCCAGACTCGGCAAATTGAAAAACGTGTCTTTAGTTTCATTATAGAGCATTGAACAAAATCACTGTGAAAAAAGATGTGGTATCCACTTTCCCAGATTGACAATTTGCTGGATCAACTTAGAGGTGCAAGATACTTCACTCAAAATTATCCCATTTCATGATATCACCAAATACCAGTTGATCCAATAGATGTGGAAGAAAGTGTTCAAAGCAAAGGAAATAATTTTCAACAAACTCCTTAGAGGTTGTCTAATTGGACGGCATACTTATTTTCAACATAACATGATAGTAGCCTTTGAAGCATCTTCAACATATTATCAACAACCTTACATCAATACAAACTATATGCCAACATGGAGAAATCTTCATTTCACATGCAAAGGATCTAGTAACTGAGCCACATGTTTTATTGAGATGTAGTGCATGTGAACCAAAGAAAATTCAAGTATTGTATGATCAACCTGCACCACAAACCCTCACAAAGCTTTGCAATTTCCTTGGTGTTACCAATTTCTACCATAGGGTCATGTTGGGATTCTCCCACATTGCATGGCCTTTGAAACAGGCGACCAATGGATGAGAAAACAAATTCATTTCAATAGGAGCACAAGGCAAGACGCAGCCGGGTTTCCCCATCGGGACTCACCCAGGGTCGCCCGACTCGCCACTCGCCGAGTCTGAGCGAGTTTGGGTGAGTTCTGGAACTATGGTTTGAATAAAATTGTATTTATTAAGGTGCAATAAAATTTAAGGTTATTTGTAATTTAATAAATGCATGTCATATGCCATGTGATGAGATTGTGGTGCTATTTAGACGATGAGACATCATTCTTTATATTAACACCGTTGATGAGCTAGTTATGGTCCACTCATTCACAGTCTCATGTTTCAACCATTCAATTAGAGAGTCCATTACAATTATGTTGGAGTTATTACATCTTTTATATAGTTTAGTATATAGTTTAGAATAATAATTAATTAATTAATTAACATGTAAATGTTAACTTATAAATATAGGTTAGCTTCTTGTTAGTAATTAAACAAATGTTTGTTAGGTTTGGGAGTTACTTTCCTATAGAAGAAGTTAGTTGGTTATTGGTTATTCAAGGGAAATTGTAAGGCTTTAAAAAGCCATTGCATTGTAATGTAACATCATTCAAAAATATCAATATAATATATATTGTTTTGTTATTTTGTTGTGCAATCATGGTTTAAATTTTCAATATTCTGTATGCTCATCATTTCAATATGGTATTAGAGCGTATTAGATCCTATGCTGTGAGAGACATGACCAACGCATGGGAGAATAAAATGTGTTGAATCTACCTATGTGTTCTACAGACCAACGTCCACTTTAAATCCACTTGCTATGCAAAGGAGAAGGCGTCTAAATGCAGAGGCATTTTGAAGATTGAGAATCCAATGTGTAAGAGTGAAGGAGGATTGTAGAAATATCGTAGAAGGCGTTTCAATTTTAAATATCAAAGGTTGCATTCATTTCAAAGTGCTTGACATAAATCCATCCCTTGTTGCAAATCTGTCCTCCAAATTCATAAAACGATCATGAAGCAAGTTCAGCAATGGACTGCACTAAATAATTGTTGCTAATAAATTATGGCACACTGGATGAAGGAGATAGTATTCTGCACTACATTTTTTATAATTTTTACAACATTTGTAGTCTGTTTTGAGCATCAAGGGAGTTTTGTGAAATAAAGTGTAGTAGTTTACAGTAGAAGTAAAATGTGGAAGCATAGACAAGGCATGAAAGCTGCTTGATCTGCTGCCTTGCTGAACGGCATTAAAAATCAGTGGAGCGAGATAGAGAAGTTGGGTGTTTTATTGTGAAGACTATATTAATTGATTTTCCAGCGTGTCATTGATCCTCGGTGGAGCTTGAGCAAACTGTGAGTTTCTTGTTCTTTTCCAACATTCACAATATATAGTTCAATAATATAGTTATGCTGAAAATATGGTTGAAGTTTTAATGATGATGGGGTTATAAGGAGTAGAAAAATTTAAAAGAGAGGTATTGAAAGACCAAAGAATATCAGCCCTAATTTCTTGTGTGAAGTTTGGATGTGTAAATATGATGAGAATGCAAATATGGGCCAAATATTGAATTAAATATTGAAATAAGATTGATGCATTGAAGGGAAGTGGTTGAATTTTTTGTAGTTCATTGAAAAATCATAAATCCAAAGTTGAAATTAAAAGTTTTATTAATGGAAAAATATATAGAGTTGATATTTCTTTTGTAATGGAGAAATAAGGTTTAATAGTATTGGAGAAATAAGGAAGATAATGTCTGGATGCAAAGTTTAAAATAAGGGTCTTCATTGGAGATAGAAGAATTTATGCTTTTTGGTAATAGAAGAGATAAGGGTGTATTTGAAGATTTTATAAAAGGTACATTTTCGGTTGAATCCGACACCGTGTTATTTTTATTTTTTGTCATGGGCACACATATATCAAACATTGTTTGTGCTATCAGAGCCATCCATAGCATACCTGATAGGGCTTTCAAATGCTCACATGCGACATCAGGCGGATAGGGTGTAAAGTGTAACACAATACATTGGAGGCAAGGGGCAGCAGAGGTTGGAGGAGTTTTTGTCATCTCGAGCTAGCTTCTTGCTCAGAGATGATACCTTGCATGAGAAGCACCAGTTTCTTCTCAAGTCCCTTCGGGAGCAAGGGGGGGCATGGCAGTGATTTGTTGGTTTGTGGATAGTTGAGTAAGTCTCGATCCATAGACTTGGCGAGTGGTGACTATGGATAGTTGAGTGTGTCTCGATCCATAGTTTTGCAGGTTTGTATTTGTGGATAATGGAGTTAGTCTCGATCAACAAATGGAGGAGAGTTATTGTGGATAATTGAGTTAGTCTCGATTCACAGTTGGCTGGTGGTTGTGTTACTGTGGATAATTGAGTTAGTCTCGATTCACAGTCAGTTGGTGTTTTGCTTGTGAATAATTGAGTATGTCTCGATTCACAAGTATTCTGCAGGTTTGACAAGAGATCAACTAGTGAGTTTAGTTTGGTGTTTCCTAGGTGAGCGACGAGAATTGGTGGATAATTAAGTCTCGATCCATCAAAGTTTCTAGAAGGGTTGTTGTGTTCAGTCCTTGCACTGTTCCACCCTTTGTTCGGATTGATGTAATAAAGGGGGAATGTTAGAGTTATTACATCTTTTATATAGTTTAGTATATTGTAAGAACCCCTACCAAATCTGCCCTGAATTTTCTGATTTTATTGGTTTGACATTTTGTCAAACACTTGGCATCAGATATTTTAATTTCTGAATGTGTTTATTTGTAACAGCAGATATGTATATGTAAACTACTGCCAAAATACAACTTCTAATGACAAGACATTAATACAAACGATTGTCATACAATGTAATAACTCCAATCTGCCTTTATTTGGCCCAATTCCATGAAATACAAACACCCAGGTGGCTGTAACTAAACTCAGAATTTGCAACTCAGATTTGCATATAAAAAAAAGATGTTCAAATTAAAGATTTGAAGGCTATTCTGGTTGTATACAATCAGATGTTAACAATAATCAGAGTACAATGATTGGAATGACAACATACCCAATAGGTAAAATCAACTAACTTCTGTAGCATATCACAATGAAACCTGTAGCTGATAATACTCATAAATCTGCCTGAAGGCCACTCCAAACTGCTGTCAAAAACTTGTGAATAGAGCTGATTAATGATGAAGTGCTGTAGCTGTGGTAACTCATTCAGAAACAAGCCAAATCTGCCTCCCAACATGTACCAATATCATTATCAATGCATGATGTAAATCAGATCTACAATTGGTATCAATAATGGTGTTCAATTTGATGATATAAGTCTGCAATGAAACCTCCACAAAATCGACCCAATCCCAAATTGGTATTTGGCACAAATCTTCCAATTTGGTGATGAAACCCTAGCAGTTGTAACCTGCAAAAATAATGACTCCTTGAAGCTCCAATTGATGCCAAAACCTGCAATAATGCTCTATAGCAAACCTTGAATGGATTCACCTCTCAAGTGGTGTTGGGTTTTCGTCCAAACCACAAAAATCTAAGGGTTTTTGTCCTTAGAACAAGCTGAACCAGAAGTTGCAGCAGAAAGGAAACTCTCTAATATGCAATTGATAAAATGACAATATGTTGAAATGAACTTCCCAACACCTCCTTATAAAGCCTCCAAGAGGATCAACCTCTTTTGCCAAATTTTATATAATTTTGAAGTCCACCACCATGTGTAAATAAAATATTATTTTTAATTCACTTTTCTCCTTCAAATGGGTCGGCCCACTTATCAAATAAAATAATATTTTATTTATCATATTATTATATTTTACTTTTTCCTTTTTATAAAGCGACTTTCCATTCTCCAAATTTCACTTAACTGACTTTCCTTTCTCCAAGTCACTTTTGCTACACTTAATTGACTTTCCTTTCTCCAAGTTGTTATAAAGCATAGTTCCACGGGGACGCGTCCCCCCCCTGAAATACAGTTGTCCCCACGTCTCCCCGTTTCTGAGACGTGGAGACTTCAGGGAAACGTCCCCACCATCCCCCGCCATCCCCCCACCGTCCCCCGCCGTCCCCCAGTTTTGCCGATGTATTTCTTTGAGGCATTCTGTCAAACAGTTCATGTGCCTTGTCTATGCTTCCACATTTTGCATACATGTCTATGTTAGTTGTGGAATTTGGCTTTACACCAGCCAATTGCATTTGCTTTAAAATTTCTAAAGCCTGTTCAACAAATCCATTTTGTGCATATCCTGCAATCATTGCAATCCATGAGACCACATTTCTTTGAGGCATTCTGTCAAACAATTTATGTGCCTTGTCTATGCTTCCACATTTTGCATACATGTCTAATTTATAACTAATTTATACATCTTATAGACTTCTACAGTTATACATCTTTTTATAACTAATTTTTCAAGTACTATATGTATTTCAGCGCACCGCTCCCCCGCCGCCCCTTGCCGCCGTCCCCCCGTCGTCCCCCGCTGTCCCCAAATTTAGGCCCCCCGTCCCCGAACCCGAAACGCGCCCCCTGCCATCCCCCCGTCCCCGTCCCCGAAACTCCATGGAACTATGTTATAAAGTCACTTTATAAAGTACTTTTCAAAAATTGGCTCAACTTAACTTCAACTTGGCTTAGGTGAAGTTGGCTCAGCTAAGGAGGACAAAAAGGGGACATTACAAGTCCTCCCACCCCAAGATTGCTTATCCTCAAGCAATCACATATGAATGGTTGATTACTTTCACAAGATACCAAGATCCCATATCCTTCTTGTATCACCATACATACTCAACATGAAATGAGGAACATCTCTCATCATAACATCCATAATACTCACACATGCTTCCTCAACGCTGCTGGTGCAAAAGATGATAGCAATGTTAAATCTGAAAATCTGATTTAGACTCATCTTGGGACCGCTTCTGTTGTCATAAGCTAATAATCCCTCATTAACACTCAAACTCAAAGTGTTAAAATGACCATCCCATGCACCAAAGTCACCCACATAGAACCTTTCCATCACCTTATGATTAATAAAATCATATGAAGATAATGGACTGTTGTTAACAATCATATAATCAACATTTCCGTCATGCCTTCTGTTGTGCATTTTTCACACCATTTCGAAAATTCTTTTAACCGCATCTTAATGGGTATGCACAAGGAAATAGCGTGCAACCACTACAAATGAAGTATAGCATTCATAAAACTCCAACAGGGAAAGCCCATGGATTCTCTTGGTGGGAACTCTAAAACTATTATCATTGCCAATGTCAGCCCTTCTAACTGTTGTGCAATGGAGACACTTAGCACACTTAAGTTTGCACAACGAGCAAAATTTATACAGAATAATGCTACTGTCAATGAAAATGCTACAGGGGATGTCATAACATTGAAAATGCAAATTCAACAACATGAGGAAAATGCACAGTGTGGAAAGATGATGCTCCGTTTTCATGAAGACAGAATTAAGAGATTGGAAGTTGTAATTTCTAATATGTTTGCAAAAGCACACCCTTTTAGAAGAGAAGACTGTGTTAATGGAGTTACAAATTCTGCAAAACCGTCTTGATATAAATCCTAAGGTGACTAGGTTTGCAATGGAGAATATAAGATTAATGGAACAGTTGAGAAGGTTCCAAGAACTCTATGAGGGTAGAGAGCATGAGCAAATGGTAGAACAGATAGCAGTATTACGAGACCAGTTACTCGAAGCCCTAGACTAGAAACTTATGCATGAACTAGACCCTAATTTTGCAAACCAGAAGGAACTGTCAGAGGCAGAATTCTTCAATGAAGAGAGTGAAATTCTTCAAAAACAAGTTGATCAACACCAAAAGGAAGCAAAAGCTCTTTGCAATAACTTGAGCTTCTGCCTAGAAGCCAAAGAAAAATTAGAAATGCATGTTGATGACTTGATGATCCAAATTGAGAAGATGAAGGCCACTGCAACTGAAGTTACCTACTCACCAGAAGTGGTGACTGTTTTAGAAGGCTTATCTGCGCAAAGAGAAGTAAATGACTTAGTCGATGCAATCAGTGTGGCAAGACAACGTGAAGCAGAAGCTTAGGGAAATACTATTTTCTTGGCCACAAGCGTAAGATCATGGCACAGCCAAAAGAACAAGGCGCAACCTAATAAGGCACAACCATTATAAAACATGGCGCAGCCATAAGGAAGAGTGGCGCAGCCTATAAAAAAATAATGCACAAGCATTAAAAACAAGGCGCAGCCACTGTGAATAGAGGTGCAGCCTCTAAGAAACAAAAGCACGAGCCTTAGCAAGCAAATAAAGGTGCATCCATAAATAGAAAATGGATAACATGTAAGGCACAGTTGTAGTGTATCAATACATAGGAATCTCCCATACAAGGCGCCTCCTTGAATTCAACACAAATACAGTGTCTAGCTCCATCACAACAACCGTCCGATCAGAAGAAGAATCTAACGGAGGGCGCACTCCAGAAGGATTGCTCTATTCATCCACGGCATCCCTTAACAACCAATGGCGCACCGGATGAAAGGAAACAAAAATGTCAGTTTCAAATGGAGCGTCAGAGCTCCAAGTGGCAAAGGAGGGCCTGCGGTTTAAAACCTCATGTGAGGTTTAAAATGTTTTTCATTTAAATCTTCTTTTGAAATCTTTAAAAGGTGAAGTGAGATATTAAAAGGTGGGGCTCATAATATATAAAGTTAAATCTTTATTACAAAGAATCACATGCACTTATAATACTCATAGGAGTAAGAGATAAAGTGAAGTTTCAAATAAAAAGAAACTATTAAAACATGCAGCTACAGCAAAGTAAAATAAAAGTGAAAAGCTTTTATTTTTCACGGGTGAGAGGAAGAGAAAGCTACAACAAACTCTCAGTAAAAAGCATGCAGCAATAAGAGAGGTTTTGCATGATAAAAGAAGAGGAATTAAGAGCAGGAAAAGATGGAGTTATCTCACGGAGATTAACATGCAGCAATAAGAGGCAGATTTGGGGATTTATTTTCCTTTATCATGAGAGTTTCAAAAATAGAAAATAATAATCACAAGTGTGTAGGGACAGAGGAGAAGATTCATCAACAACAGAAGATTTTTTGCATGCCTTTTATGTCAAATTTTCTCAGAATTAACGAATCCAAAGTCTTTCGTGCCTTCGTTTTGATTCACCCATGAAGGGGAAATGGTCATTCTATGCCATGTTTTCTATTTGAATGTTTCTTGTTTTCTTATGTCAAATCTGTGGCCTTCATTTGTAAATCTGAGATTATCAAACCTAATGCAGCTAAATGATTATGTGATTCTCACTTCTCATCATTATATTTGTGTTTATTTTGTCTTTTGATTTCAAATCCTATGCATAATAAATCCTTTGCAAGTTAAAAGTTTGTGACTGGCGCATCGCCATATTAGTTAGTTTTCATTTTTGAGTTTTCCTTCTCTTTTCTCTGAAAATCTGAAACAAGTTTATTGAAAACCTACGAAGAGCCGGCTTCGAAAACCTTGGAGGTCATCTCTTAAGCCACGTCCCACGTTTGCGAGGTTTCCCATGTTGGTGCAGGTTTGCATGCGGGTGCAGGGTTTAAGTGCAAACTTCATCATCAATAGTTTTTGGCATGCCCGTTGGGACTCGAATTAGAGACTTCAGTCTATGTTTCATTGATCTTTGTTCTACATTTTGTGATTTTGGAGGAAAATCACAAAAATATTTGCTCGCAGGAGCATGAATCTTCCATCTGGCGACTCCATTCGTGACTTCATCTCAAATCTTCACTACTGCAGATCATGGCAACCCATAATATTTATGTGCATCTCAATATTCCAACGAGAAACTTACCATTTGTGACTTGGGATTCAAGTGGTCCTCTACATCAGCAACAAGGTCAAGTTCTTGAACCATCATTGAAAGCATTACCCCATTTTCATGGAGATGGCTCTGTTCGCGCTGCAGATCATATTCAAGATATTGCAAATTTGTGCAATATTCACCATATCACAGCTGAAAATGTAGCTCTTCTGTTACTTGCATCTTCTCTCAGAGGCAAAGCACGAGAATGGTATAGAAATCTGCAACCTGGTTCAATCTGGTTCAATCACAGGATCGGATCAACTTGGGGAGCTCATTTACAATCAATTCCGAGAGAAGGTGGATATTAGTTCCCTCATTCAAAATCTCATCACAATCAAGAGATATCCTACAGAGTGCATGCATGTTTTCAATGCAAGGTTTGATAAGGTATGGAAAAAAATTTCAATAGATGTGAGACCTCCTCTAGATTTTGCATTCCTATATTATTTGAAGGCTTTAAATCCTGAAATTTCAATTATGATACAAGCCTTAGGAGGTGAAACTTTGCCTCAATCCTATGATCTCGCCATTAGAGCTAAAATGAACCTCATAGAGGCTGGTAAATTGTCTCCTTTGCCTTCAAAACCACTAATTCCTCATACAAGTATCTCATCCCAAGCTCTTGCACGTAGCCAAATACAGATTTGTCCTATTCCACCCACCCTCCTTGCTGATTTTATAAATCATAAGGAGATGATTGAAATGAAAGAGCTTGCAGAATCCTTCTCCCATGAGCTCAATGAGCTAAGAGATCAGGGCATGTATCAGGTTGATTCAAGTTTTATGCATCAAAGCTCTCATGGACAGCCATATGAATGCAATCAGTTTGTAGAAGAGGTCCTTCCTCATGCACAAAAGATACACAATTATTTTGAAAATTGTGCTTTTCAAGATTCCATGGTCTCAGAGCCAAAACTTCAGCCTATAGAAGTAACAGATCAAGTGTTTTATCACTTTGAAGTTTGATATCAAAGGAGAATGTAATCAAGACTCCAATATCAAGGATCAAAATGCAAGTAAAGAAGTTGTTCCTGTTTATCCAATGTACTCAACTGATTCTGAGCATCATGCACATATGGCAAATTTTGATTCAGAGATATGGTCAAATGAAGAAGATGAGGAATATTTTAATGATGACAATGGCTTGGTTCCTTTTGAAGCTGAAAAGTACTTGCAAAAGAGTTTTGAAGCTGAAAAGTACTAGGCAAAGAATGATACAAAATCTTTACCTCATCTAAAAGAAGTTGTAAAGGAAATTTTAACAGAATCTAGAAAGAATGATTGCATTTATCTATTTGATGAGATTTTACATCTTGCAGGAGATAGTGTTGAGATGATTAGGCATTATGAAGAACAAATCGAGGATTTATTCTCGGTTATCCAACAGGGATATCAGCCTCTTGATGCAGGAGATTCCACCATTAAGCACGTGATGGCTTATTTCCAAAGCCTGTTTCTGATGATCATGAAGCAAGCATGAGTGAGGTATGTACAAGTTTTGAAGAAGAGTTAGATCTATTTTCTATTCTTAAGGATGGGTATTTTCTCTTTCTTGAGGAGGATCCGCAGATTCACTTGCAGCCCCATTATCATGATTCATTAAGGGACATTTGTAGTAGTGAAGAGTTGCATATGGAATACAATCATACTCCATTCTAAAATTCAAGAAGAAATTCTGATCAGATTCAAAACAATTATAGGCAGCTCAGTCACCTTCAAACCAGATTTTGGTGCTATCTTGGGTCATGATCATGCAAAGGAACATGCAAAAGAAGTCACTAATGAGGTCAAGTTAACAAATGCCTCTGCATGCAAGCAAGAATGTGAGCTTCAATGCTTAGTGTTCCCTTCCCACCCTCCACTGAATGAGGAATAGTATGCAGATCAACATGATTGGTATTTCAATGCCAAAGAGGAGTCTCCGGAATGCAGGAAAGCATAGAGGTACAAGTTTTTTCTATATTTCTTTATGCAATTTATTTGGTCTATTGTCAGTTCAACATGGATCACACGGAGCATAATCATCAGACATGGAATTTATTTTGCCATTCCTATGAATGGGCATGTTCTTGTATTTTTCACTTGTCTATAGTTTTAGTTTCAATTTTTAAGGAATAAGTTGCAGCTGCAACATTAGATTTCAGTTTTCAGTTTGTCTTTTCAATAAAACTCAGTGGTAGTAGAGGTTTGAAAGTGTGGTTAGCAGTCACCAGTTTGTGGATAAGTTGCAAAATGGGTCATGGTTGTGCAGTGTATCAGTTTGCGCATATGTTTGGCACTTGTTTCAGTAAGGTTGTCCACAAGTTTTAATTGCAGCTGTTATAGATTCAATGACAATCTTCATAGTCTTCATAGTAGTTTCAGAACATTCTGACTCTATGCCCAATGGAGTGAAGGCATTAAATCTAGGTTCGAAGTATGCAGGCACACTTTCCCTGCAAGTCGTCAAGAATGTTGTGCATTTTTCACACCATTTCGAAAATTCTTTTAACCGCATCTTAATGGGTATGCACAAGGAAATAGCGTGCAACCACTACAAATAAAGTATAGCATTCATAAAACTCCAACAAGGAAAGCCCGTGGATTCTCTTGGTGGGAACTCTAAAACTATCATCATTGCCAATGTCAGCCCCTCTAACTGTTGTGCAATGGAGACACTTAACACGCTTAAGTTTGCACAACGAGCAAAATTTATACGGAATAATGCTACTGTCAATGAAAATGCTACGGGGGATGTCATAACATTGAAAATGCAAATTCAACAGCTTGAGGAAGATGCACAGTGTGGAAAGATGATGCTCCATTTTCGTGAAGACAGAATTAAGAGATTGGAATCTGCAGCTTTTGATAAGATGTCTGCAGAAGCACACCTTTTAGAAGAGAAGACTGTGTTAATGGAGGAGTTACAAATTCTGCGAAACCGTCTTGATAGAAATCCTGAGGTGACTAGGTTTGCAATGGAGAATATAAGGTTAATGGAACAGTTGAGAAGGTTCCAAGAACTATACGAGGGTGGAGAGGATGAGCAAATGGTAGAACAAATAGCAGTATTACGAGACCAGTTACTCGAAGCTCTAGACTAGAAACTTATGCATGAACTGGACCCTAATTTTACAAACCAGAAGGAACCGTCAGAGGCAGAATTCTTCAGTGAAGAGGTGAAATTCTTCAAAAACAAGTTGATCAACACCAAAGGGAAGCTAAAGCTCTTCGCAATAACTTGAGCTTCTACCTAGAAGCCAAAGAAAAATTAGAAATGCGTGTTGATGACTTGATGGTCCAAATTGAGAAGATGAAGGTCACTACAACTGAAGTTACCTACTCACCAGAAGTGGAGACTATTGTAGAAGGCTTATTTGCGCAAAGAGAACTAAATGACTTAGTCGATGCTATTTTCTTGGCCACGAGAGTAAGATCATGACGCAACATACATGTAAACAAAGGCGCAGCCAAAAGAACAAGGCGCAGCCTAATAAGGCACAGCCATTATTAAACATGGCGCAGCCACAAGGAAGAGTGGCACAGCCTATAAAAGAATAATGCACAAGCATTAAAAACAAGTTACAACCACTGTGAATAGAGGTGCAACCTCTAAGAAACAAAAGCACAAGCCTAGCAAGCAAATAAAGGTGCAGCCATAAATAGAAAATGGATAACACGTAAGGCATAGTTGCAGCATATCAATACACAGGAGTCTCCCATACAAGGCAATACAAGGCGCCTCCCTAAATTCAACACAAATACAGCGTCCAACTCCATCATAGCAACCGTCCAATTAGAAGAAGAATCTAACGGAGGGTGCACTCCAGAAGGATTGCTCTATTCCTCCACGTCATCCCTTAGCAACCAATGGCACACCAAATGAAAGGAAACAAAAATGTCAGTTTCAAATGGAGCGCCAGAGCTCCACATGGCAAAGGAGGGCCTGCAGTTTAAGACCTCGCGTGAGGTTTAAAATGCTTTTCAGTTAAATCTTCTTTTGAAATCTTTAAAAGGTAAAGTGAGATATTAAAAGGTGGGGCCCATAATAAATAAAGTTAAATCTTTATTACAAAGAATCAAATGCATTTATAAGACTCACGGGAGTAAGAGATAAAGTGAAGTTTCAAATAAAAAGAAGCTATTAAAACATGCAGCTACAAGAAAGTAAAATAAAGGTGAAAAGCTTTTATTTTTCACAAGTGAGAGGAAAAGAAAGCTACAGCAAACTCAGTAAAAAGCATGCAGCAATAAGAGAGGTTTTGCATGATAAAAGAAGAGGAATTAAGGGTAGGAAAAGACGAAGTTATCTCATGGAGATTAACATGCAGCAATAAGGGGCAGATTTGGGGATTTATTTTCCTATATCATGAGAGTTTAAAAAAACAGAAAATGATGATCACAGGTGTGTAGGGACATAGGAGAAGATTCATAAACAGCAGAAGATTTTTTGCAGGGCTTTTATGTCAAATTTTCTCAAAATTAACGAATCTGATGCACTGTGCTTCAAAGCCTTTCGTGTCTTCGTTTTGATTCACCCATGAAGGGAAAATGGTCATTCGGTGCCATGTTTTCTGTTTGAATGTTTCTTGTTTTCTTATCTCAGATCTATGGCCTTCATTTGTAAATCTAAGATTATCAAACCTAATACAGCTAAATGGTTATGTGATTCTCACTTATCATCATTGTATTTGTGTTTATTTTGTCTTTTGATTTCGAATCGCGTGCACAATAAATCCTTTGCAAGTTGGAAACTTTGTGATTGGCGCATTGCCATATTAGTTAGTTTTCATTTTCGAATTTTCCTTCTTCTCTTTTCTCTGAAAATTTGAAACAAGTTTATTGAAAACCCTACGAAGAGCCGGCTTCTAAAACCCCGGAGGTCATCTCGCAAGCCACATCCCATGTTTGCGAGATTTCCCATGTTGGTGCAGGTTTGCATGTGGGTGCAGCGTTCAGGTGCAAACTTCATCATCAACACCTTCCAATAGTGTCATCATAGTCTTCATGTTCAATTTCTTTAATGGTTGGATGTTCATCCTTATGTGCTTATCCAAGAGGTGTATCAAGCTGAAAACCAATGTATTATTTGTCATAACTTCTACCTCATTGCTACAAATTGTACCTTCATGTGAACACTTCTCTAATCTCAAGGCTCCATATTCTTGATGTACATCCCAATCATTATCAACATAAGGAATGTTAGAGTCTTCATGTTCTACCATCATATTGTCTTCCCTTTGAAGTAATGTCCATAGTCATTGCCTTAGTTGTTGCTTTTCATGATCTATGTGAGCATGTTTTTCCTTAATTTTCTGTAGGTGTTGTTTTGCTTGAGCAACAATTAACTTAGCTTCTCTAGCTTTCCTTAGCCATTCATCACACATGGCTTAGGTTCTCATAACATCTTCTATGCGTATATGAACAACATCTCCTTTTAAGTCAGCCAACTTACTAACTGATTCCTTGCAACCATTATGTAAAGATAGTGTAACAATGTTATGCTCAAGTAATGGATCATCAATAGTACCAATACCTCCATAGAATGAATTTGTTGATTGATCTTGAAGACCTTGACTCTCATAATCAGCTACCTCTATGACCTCTTCTTTACACAATTTCTGATTTGAAGCTAGGGCAGCGTTAGGCTCAAACAAAGAATCATCATCATCATGATTTAGTGTCCAAACACAAGTAGGCTCATTGAGTTCTTCATGCTCTCCTTCAACTTCATTGGCTAAATCAAAATTTGTACCCATGGCTATTATTGTGTCATCTTCATTAAACATATCCTCAACATTTGTAGATGCATGCTCGGCAAAGGTGGTATTGTCTTCATATGTATGATCAATAGTTGCTGATTTGACAAATTCCATACTAGCATTCCTATCAACTTCATTATCATCATAGAGACTCCCACTTGTAGATACACTAAGTGATTCTTCTTTGTTTCCACATGTATGATGAAGTGTCCATACTTCATGGCATGTGAAGCAACGATGTTCATTCCTCAACTAATTTTTGCTCTTCCTTTGTGGTTGATTAGAAGATTGCTGAAATGGTTTATAAAATTTGAAGCTCTTATTTTCACCTTCTTTCTTTCTTGACTTTCTTATGTATTTTATAAGACCCTTTTTTGTTAGGATCATATATTGCATTTAATTCCAAGTACCTATCAAAGGAAACTTCATTTTTTAACCTATCAGTGAGTGTTCGGTATCGGTCAAGAACTTTGGTGGCCTCTTGTTCATAATTCTGAACTCTATTCAATATCTTTTGAATAGGAACTATATCTTCTTCCCTGCTGAAATACATTGCCATATCTCTGAAATTTTCTGAATCATACACCCAAACAGGCTGGCAGGATGCTAAGCTCTTATACCATTGTAAGAACCCTTACCGAATCTACCCTGAATTTTCTGATTTCAATGGTTTGACACTTTGTCAAACACTTGGCATGAGATCTGATTTTTTAATTTCTGAATGTGTTTATTTGTAACAGCAGATATGTATATGTAAACTAATGTCAAAATACAACTTCTAATGACAAGACATTACTACAAACAATTGTCATACAATGTAATAACTCCAATCTCCCTTTATTTTGCCCAATTCCATGAAATACAAACACCCAGGTGGTTGTAACTAAACTCAGAATTTGCAACTCAGATTTGCATATAAGAATAGAAGTTCAAATTAAAGATTTGAAGGCTATTCTGGTTGTATACGATCAGATGTTAACAATAATCAGATTACAATGATTGGAATGACAACATTCCCAATAGGTGAAATCAACTAACTGCTGTAGTATATCACAATGAAACCTATAGCTGATAATACTCATAAATCTGCCCGAAGACCACTCCAACCTGCTGTCAAAAAATTGTGAATAAAGCTGATTAATGGTGAACTACTGTAGTTGTGGTAACTCATTCAGAAACAAGCCAAATCTGCCTCCCAACATGTACCATGCATGATGTAAATCAGATCTACAATTGGTATCAATAATGGTGTTCAATTTGATGATATAAATCTGCAATGAAACCTCCACAAAATTGACCCAATCCCAAATTGGTATTTGGCACAAATCTTCTAATTTGGTGATGAAACCCTAGCAGTTGTAACCTGCAAAAATAATGACTCCTTGAAGCTCCAATTGATGCCAAAACCTGCAATAATGCTCTATAGCAAACCCTGAATGGATTCACCTCTCAAGTGGTGTTGGGTTTTCGTCCAAACCACAAAAATCTAAGGGTTTTCGTCCTTAGAACAAGCCGAACCAGAAGTTGCAGCAGAAAAGAAACTCTCCAATATGCAATTGATAAAATGACAATATGTTGAAATGAACTTCCAAACACCTCCTTTTAAAGCCTCCAAGAGGATCAGCCTCTTTTGCCAAATTTTATATAATTTTGAAATCCACCACCATGTGTAAAAAAAATATTATTTTTAATTCACTTTTCTCCTTCAAATGGGTCAGCCTACTTGTCAAATAAAATAATATTTTATTTGTCATTTTATTATATTTTACTTTTCCTTTTTATAAAGTGACTTTCCATTCTCCAAGTTTCACTTAACTGATTTTTCTTTCTCCAAGTCACTTTTGCTACACTTAACTTTCATTTCTCCAAGTTGTTATAAAATCACTTTATAAAGTACTTTTCAAAAATTGGCTCAACTTAACTTCAACTTGGCTTAGGTGAAGTCGGCTCAACTAAGGAGGACAAAAAGGGGACATTACATATATAGTTTAGAATAATAATAAATAAATGAATTAACATGTAAATGTTAATTTATAAATATAGGTTAGTTTCTTGTTAGTAATTAAATAAATGTTTGTTAGGTTTGGGAGTTACTTTCCCATAGAAAAAGTTAGTTGGTTATTGGTTATTCACGGGGAAATTGTAAGGCTTTAAAAAGCCATTGCATTGTAATGTAACATCATTTAGAAATATCATTAGATTGTCAAGGATGACCTCAGCTTAGAGTTATCATTAGTGATAACTACAACATGACACATCTGCTTAGGAATTGAGTTTGCTTGATTAGTTTAACTGTGTGAATCATGATTTAACATGTCAATCAAGTGAGTTGATTGGCTGATAGGTTTTTATTGCATGTGTCAAGTGTCCAATGGAACATATAAGATGCAACGATGACTACAAATTTTGAGAGGCAATCATGATGATGTGAGTTCTATTTAAGCATAAGTTCTAATGTAAAATATACACTCAATTGTTGGATAAATCAATAAAGTGTAGGTTGCTGAAAGTTATTACAGCAATCATCTGTTTTGCAGGTTAGGAGTATTTTGAAATTTGAAACACTGAAGTCAATAATTTTTCTCTTATGCCTCCACTATTCTCCTAGATTTCTGCAAATTGATCATGTTGCTTGCATGGTGTTTTAGAGGTGCTACTGTGTTTGCCAATTTGCTGCAATTTACAAATTGCCATGTTCATGATTTACAGACAGCGAAATGATAGGTGTTTAAGATATTCTTTGTAGTTTGTACTCAATGTTTGCAGGCATGTTCAAATGTGACATGTGCTGAACTAGGGTTTGAACATTAATTTCTGAATTTGCCGATCTCCAAATGAAACCCTAGGACTGAATTTTTTTTAATTTTATTTCTACACATTTCAAAACTGACTTTGCCAAGCATGTAACATGAACTAACAAAATGCAAATTGATGATAGAACAAATAGATATTGGCAACCTTTCAATGAAATGCAAATTAAAATGATAACAATGGATGAGGAACTAACTCAGATCTGCTGCTATGAAAATCAGCTTCCTATATTTCTTCAATTACATCATTTTCATGGCGATTTGATAGCCAAGTTACAAACACAGTCTGTTGTTACAAAACAGATATGAAAATATGCCACAACATACCAAGAATGAGGTAAAATGGACAAATGATGAAGGGGAACCTCCTCCAATCGGTACTGCCAGCAATGAAGTGATGATAGATAGCAATGGTGATCTTCTAGTGATGTCAATGACTGATATACATGCTGCTCGCTGTCTATTAGCTGGTCGCCGCCGCCGGAATGTTGCAATGGATGCCACGAATTGCAGATCACCCCTCCAATTAGTGTCAAATGGATCCAATGTTGAGTATCTATGCCAATCGGTGCTATAAACAATGCCAAGATCCTCTACCTTTGCCGCTGTCAAACTCAGATCTGCCAAATAAAATTGCCGCCACACATGGGAATGAAGCTTCAAGGATCACAACCGGCGCTCAAGTGTATACTTCAAAGTTCAAACAATATTCAATGAAATGCATATGAACTTCTATCTTCCACAAGACTCCAACAATGATCTTCAATCAAGGTCTTCTATGAAAATCTTCAACAATGGTCTCCGACCAAATTTCAAATGATGAATCAATGATGATCAAACAAACTAGAATCTTCAATGAAGTGCAAATGTGAACTCCGTATGAATCCACCTCTAAGATGTGATTGGGTTTTCGTCTAACACACCAACTCCACAAGGGTTTTCGTCCTTGCAAGTATTGCAATACAATTGCCAAGCATAAATGCAAAAGTTGCCAAAATGTTCGTGATGCTGGAATGAGCTCCTTCATGCTTTATTTATACTTGGTTCTTCTTTTTCCATCGAAATAGGCCGACAAATTCAAATTGAAGATTTGAATTACTTTTCTCTCCAAGTCTGCCAAAACAACAATATTTTAGTATTTTTAAATCTCCAAAGAGCCGCCCAAAATTAATAAAATAATATTATTTTATTAATTTAATATTTTCTCCCAATGTTGAGCGCCTAGATCCAAGAGTGTTAATATTTTTATTTATTTTTATCTCCCAAGTGAGTGCTCCAATTAAATAATATTATTTAATTTATTTTTTTATGTTTTCTCCTTTCTTGGGCGCTAGAATTAAATAATAAAAAATTATTATTATTTAATTGTCTTCTTTTGATAATTAATGCAAAATTGCATTAATTCATTTTCCATCTTTGCCAGTGAAAATTAGCTGAGCCTAGAAACAACTTTCCATTCTTCAAGCCTCTGAACAACGTTATCTTCTCCAAGCCCTAGCTCGGCCAAAATATTCCCTTGTTTTGATAGGTTAGCCTACGAGAATGAGGATAGGCTAACTCAGTCTTCTGTTTGGTGATCATGTTGGAAATGGGGACATGTCAAAATGTGAGTTTAACATGTTATGTGTCTGCTTAGTTGTCAAGAGAAAAGCCATAGTTCTAGTCTTATCATTAAAGGTTCAGAGAGGTATTTCCTATTTATTTGCCAACTTTCAAGGTAGGCAACATTTCCTGGTACCTGCAATTGTGCTGAGATAATTCATTTGAGATGATGCTTATAGACCAGGATAATTCCATAAAGCATGCTTAATCCTAAAAACAGTTGGCCTGTGTATATATTTTGAATTTTATGTGTGTGCAGTGACATGGTCTTTTAGTAGTCCTTTAGTTTTTGAAATTTGACGTTTCCAAAATTTCATATATGCACAAAACTTCAACATTTCTGCCTTTCAAGTAACTTGGTCACTCGGTGAAAATGCATTTACTTTGAAGAAAAAAAGAAATATTTAACAAGAAAAGGAATACAAGAAGGGACTTACATATCTCATGGAAAATTTTGCACATCCAAAAATTAAAAAACAAGAATGTTTGTGCATAGATAATGATATGGGTGGAAAATTGACCCAGAAACTATCTCTTTTCAATGCCACAACTTAACATTTCAAGCACAGTAAGCTAAGAAAAGATTATTGCAAAAGAAAAATCTTACAAACAAATAGAACAGTACACTTGAAAAATACGGAAGGCTGAAGTTGGCACAGTTGACACATAACAAGGGGTTGATGCAGTTTCTATGAAGTGAATGGTTTCAATTAGTATAGCCAAGTACATAAGTAATAACATTCAAAAATTAGCTAGCTTATAATTTTATCAAGGCGTAAGAAAAGAGAGGTTTTCCTTGATGCCCATCCAGTACACAATTATTTCTCAGATTTCATAACTAAATATCTTAAGCTTAGTGTTTGTTTTCATTTTATATTCATATTTTTCATATATTTATCAAAGAGGTTTGCAAAATTCTGTTAAAATCCTTCTTCACCTTTCTAATGAAGGTAAAAATGTCATATTCAAGACTCTAAAACCATACAGAAATACCATGAAAACTGTCATTAAATAAACAGTTTGAAAGAAATAATCAGGGAACTCATTCAATCAGTGTCAAAGGTTATTTATTGACACCATTGCCTAGATGTAAGGTGACAAAAGGAATAAGACTTTAATTAGAGCTTTTATAAATTGTCAATGCCATGCCAATTTAGCTGCAGAATAAGCTTGAGCATAAATTACAAACCGTTTGACTATTTTAATGTGCATGTTTTGAGATTATAGATTAGTCTGCATAGAACAAATTACCTCTTTGTGTCCCAGATCTTTCCATAACCCGCCTAGAGTTTCCTTAACCTCTGCATTTGGGCTTCTGTCTTCAGTTAGAATTGATTTTGAACTAGAAACCTTTAACAGAACAGTCCCACCATTCTCTTCAACCATTGGTGATTTTAAAATCATCTTTTTGTCTGCAGCAGAAAAATCCATTGTATTTAAATCGGCTAAGGAGTCTAAATCTGGACTTCTTCTGTTAAACCCATACTTTGGCGACGATGCCTCAAATATCAAAGGATGCTTCGTTTCAAATGCCTGCCTTCTGTCCTCTAGTCGACTAGTGAGCTCCATTTCATAACCATTAGTTAAATCATGCATTCTGCTTTCATCAAGGAACTCTGCACCCTGTCCACTGTTTATACAAAAGTTCTCTTCAGCAATAGGGGCTTCTACGACATTTTCAGTACTGTGTTAACTCCTTGCTGCCAGTGCCAAAAGGTGAAGCTGACATCTTTGAGATCCAAATCTGGGCTATCGCCAATGTCTTCTCCAACTATTTTCATCAAAGAAATGAGTGTTTCTGCAGGGTTATAATGTAACTTCTGGAGTTCCTCCCCTAAACCCAATTATGGAAAATGAATTCCTTTTGCCTTCTGTACGCACGAATGCCAATTTCCGGTACCTAGAAGTAGAACACCTCAAATTTAATGAAGTTCCTATTCTACAAATTTTAGGACAAAATGACCTGCTTTTTGAGACATTGAAGAGCCTCTTCTTCTTCTTCTTTCCACTTACCAAGTATTGAAACAAAATTTCTTAAGGTATCAAATGAGAGAACCACTCTTGCCATATTCCATGTACCATCCATGCAGATAACTATGATTTACATGCACACCCAGATATTTCCTATTTATTACATATAAATTCACTTGAATGTTTGCTCAAATATTTTTGCCTGTTTAAAAGTGTTATTTCAATACTGTTGTATCTTGCCTCCATGAAATATAACAAAATAGCAAGATCTTACTTTCATATGATTTCAGTGTACAGACTCTATTCACTTTCTCATTCCATTAACTCTGATATACCATGTTATTATTGTCCAATGTAGGGCTATGCCCATCTTGAGTAGTCAAGTTCAAGAGATCTATCTCTCTATCATCTAAACCACTACTTTCCAGTCCCTAAAAAGCCTATAGCAGCACCTTAAAGGTCTTTTGCTATTGCCCTCTAATCTTTTTGACATAAAGGAACCCCAACTGCAATTCTATCATGTGTGTATTCCCTTGGGACTCACAGGTCAAGAAGGTGACAATGTGGCTTCAATTGTTTGAAATAAATATTTTGATATCGAGGGAGCTGTATTGCAACTGTTCCCAAGACAACAAAAAATGGTTCAAAAGTAATGCCTCAGGTGCTTGTTTCAGCTCCACTTTCCAAAGGTTTAAACAGCATGAAATCTTGGCTTCAGTGCAACATATAAAAGTCCTTTTTCCTGCAACCATTTTCAAACTCCTCTTTTTTAGGTTTTTAACCATGTAAATGACCTTGGTTATGCAACCAAAAATGCGTTCTGTTGTCAAATTTTACATTTCCCTCTGTAATTATTACATGGTTGGTTAACAATGTGCCCCTATCTCTACTCTTCTTGTCAAATTCAGAATTCGCTGAAAACCAAACCTGCATGAAAACTGATGTTGGTCCAAAATAAATCCTCAAAAGGATTTCGTAGCTTTTAGTGGTCCATGACCACATTGCATTCTTGGTCAGTAATGTTTTCTTTTCATATTGCAAGTTTCCAAAACATGATTGTGATCAGGTGCAACAGCTTCCAGGATGAACATCAATAGAAGGCCATTCATCTTTACAAAAGGAATGGATAAAAACGCCAATGAATTATTAGCGGCATGTTTTTCCATTTCAAAAAAGAAAAAATGTGCTCTTAAATTTCATCCCTAATGCTTCACCAGTACTTATCTTCCAACATTTATTGTTTTAGTTCCATCCACTTGTCAATATAAATTATGGAGAGGAGATCTTCAGCATTTATAAAGTCATTAAGCTGATGTTCCAGATGAAACAATTGTATTTGTTATGGCTATACATCTGCAGTGTGATTTATTTATGCAGATGCTTAACATGAGACACATGGAACACACTTGGAATTCCATCAAAAGTGGATCAATGAAACTCACAGTTCTGTACAGAAAAGAACATTATTTCATCAACAAGCCACTTAAAATTGAACATAATTAACACTAGAATGCAATTTGCATCATTTAAAGAAGCTGCATTGAGATTATATTATTGCAAATGGAAACCATACCATTTCTTAAAGATAAGAAAATAAGCAGAAAACTTAAACAAAACAATATCCAGAACAGAACTAATGAGATTTGCATTACAGACACCTTTTCAGTTGAATCAATGAAACCATGTTCCTCTATTTACCCCCACAAAAAACTGTAGAGCAGACAATGAATTCTGTGTTATGCTGTTCCATGTGTTGACTACCTTATTTAGTTTAAACTGTTTAGCCATCAAAAGCTCTTTATTTTAAGTGTTGAGGGTAACACTTTTAACAAAGAGGAGGACATATTGTGCCCCTAATCAATCTTTTGTCATCATATGTAATGTAGGATTATGGAGTAGCCAATATGTGGTGAACATAACCTTTGACTAGAAGATGACAGATTCTAGAATTGATAATCTCTAAGTAGTTGGCCCCATTAGGACTATGGGGATGATCCAACTTAATGTTAGCTATAAATAGAGTCAAGGTAATTCTTTGCAGGGAGTCTGTCATAGAATTGTTTTTTTCATCATTAACATTTCTGCTTCCTGGAGGCTGCCCTCTTAAGTGGCATTGCCCTCATACTTCTGTCATTTGATATTTATGGCCATGTGCTATCATATATCAAATATTTCCTGTTCTGCATTACCATTTGCCTTTGAATTGGATTATAAAAGACTTCAAGCTTCTGCATTCCATAATGTTAAGAGAAAAAATATTTCTAGAAAAATTACACATAGATATGAGAGAACAAACATTTTGAACCACACTTTCTGTTTCATAAAGTGTGGTCCAAAACATCAATCCTCTCAAATCTATTCACGATTAGATTATTTCTGTTATTATGGATGCATGTTTGCTATTGGATGATATTTCTGCTGTTATTCTGAATGCTATGCACCATTGGACTGGGATATTGCTGCCATCTAGAGAATATTTTCCTTCTGTAATATACTATTTTCATTATTTAGATGCAAGCATTATTTCTTAGGCTCATCTATGATTAGTGTGAAGGCTTAAGGCATAACCATCAATGCAAAATCCATTCTTGACATGATAAAGTGGAATTAAAGGCCACCGAACTGGATTCACAATCAATTGAATCAATGTTAATCATTAATAATTAAAGACACTCCCAGGCTGGATACCAACATGACAGAATTTAGAATACAATATATATTAAATGTTTATATTTTTTGTTAATTGATAATGTACCGTAATTTTTATGAATTTTCTTCAACCTGATTCTCTGTACCAGTTGCAGACAATTTGTTCTCATTTGAGGATGCAGAAATCAATCAGCTGTATCAGCTATTGCTAATGAAGGTTGGGGGAAGCAAAAGGAAAATGCGAGGGCAGCCTGTAAAAGCAAATGGAAGGAGGTTAAACAAGAAAAACAGAATGACAATTCTGATGAAAGCCTAGTCAAGTGCTACAGAGAAAAGTTGAGGGCTAAAGCGATGCTAAAAATACTTAAGAGAGCATTTGGGAGGGGTAGAAACACTGGAGGATCTTCAAAGAACCCATTTACCCCCTACTGTCTCTATACTCATACCACCATGTTCTGTGATCTGTGGTTCCTGGTATGGACATTAAAGATTTACCATAGCCTTGACCCTTTTTATATAGCACAATATCTCTGAAACTTATGTGGCAGCAAATTGATAACAGTTGTAACTTGCAGTTTTTAACTGACTGGAAAAGTAAGTTGGGTTCAGGTCCTAAAGCCTGATTAGATCAGGCCTTATTGCCATTTCTCTGCTTTATTTTCAATGAAACTCAAAAAGACATACCCTGGGGTTGAAGACACATTTCTGAGACAAGTGTGTGTCTCAGAGATGGGTGTGCTTTGTGGAGTCGGGGAGACCTGCAGGAGAATCCTCTGGCAGACAGGGCTCATTCATTCACACATTAGTAGACATTTATCACTACAAAAAACAAACAAAAAGTAAAAGATCAAAAAGGAAATGGAATACCCTAATGTTTAAAAGGTCCAAAGACCACGTCCAAACAAATTCTCAGTCAATCAAACAAAGAAATAAGCAAGAAATTTGAATAGCACGCAAAACTCATTAACAGGATTTTGACGAAATGAGACCAAGATTAAAACAAAAAGCGTAGGCTTGGGAGGCATAGACTTGCAAGGAACATTTTAATTGAACAAAAGAGAAACAACTTCATCTTTAGTTATGATTCAATGTTTATGATATGTCATTTCAATTTTAGTTATTTTGAAATTTGCTTGTCTGTGAATCAGGCAATTTGCATGTCTGTATGTGATTATTATAAACTTAAAGTTGTGGCTGTAGCCTGGTGGTTGTTCTCAGTATGGTTTCATAATAGTAGAGTTCTCAGTCATTTTTCAAAGAGACCTCCATTGTAGCTGCTATAGTATGGTTCAGGATATCTCCATGGTCCAAATTACAGTGTATTTGTCAGCCATGTACTCTCATTTTGTAGGCTTATCCCAAGATTAGTAAAACTTATATTTGCTAACCAAAAACTTATGTGTGTATGTGTGTCATTTTCCTTTGTAAATAGCAGGGCTGGATCTGTCTGGTCAGATCCTTTACGATGTGCAAATACAATTATACAAAATTTGCTTTTACTACCAGTCAGATTAGAATATATAGAGCTTCGGAGACAAAATGAAACGCAGGAAACAAGCATCCTATCAAAATTTTAACTATTAACTATTGTCTTGTCCAGTGGGCAATCGTCTAATGGTAAGGCAAGGCAACTGCCATGCTGATGACTAATGTTCAAGCCAAGCCGGGTGAATTTTGAGGAATAGATGCCCATGATGTCGCTTATAAGTCAACAGTATCCTAAGTTTGATAGTGCATTCCTTCATGCTTTAAATAAAATGGTAAACATGAGTGTTACAATAGAAGAAACTATTATCTATCCTCACAAATCATTGGGATTTGGTACAAACATCCCACACATATTAATTCCAGATAATTTCGTGAATACTGAACATTCAAATAGATTACAAAATACCTCGATGGTCTAAATTCAAGCTACAAGCTACAGGCTACAGAACTCTCTTTGGGACATGTGTTCCAATCTTCTCAGCTTCAATATATTCATTCTACATTGTTCAAGAAGTTGTGTAGTCATAACGGGGTGCACTTATAAGTGTGATGCAAGTTCAAAACTAACTTTTTAACAAGCAAGGTCTCTGCCAAACTTGCCGAGTTCTGACAGAATCTTGCAAATTCCCAGATAGGAAATTTTCTCAATATTCACTGAAGACTCATGAAGCTAGGATAAGCCAATTTTTTTTTTTTAAAAAAGATTTGTTTTTAAAGAGATTTTAAAAGTACATTAAAATCATTTTTAAAAGACCAAAAAACTAAAAACATGTTTCCTGTTTTAAGCTGTAATTTATACGGCAGCAGTTTCTCTTTGTCCAAGACTGCTCAATAGAAAACATAAGCTACACCATGACAGTGTGGTTCAATGATAGAAAATTTTTATCCATCGTTATGTACAATTATGCAGTATATATGTTACTAATAGCATGTATATGACTATTTTTTTGTGATAGATGTTATTTGTGTTGGACTGTACACAACTCAACTCATTTTTATGAATTATGCTAAAATTTACTCTTTTCAATTTGCCATCTTTTGTTGAGTTTTATCCCAAACTATCTAAATAAGCACTGGAGTATAGAAAAATAAGTTAAAATTTAAATACAAATTGTTAAACACAGAGAACAACAATGAAATTTTTGGTTAAAACAGAGAATTATATATGAAACCTCAATTGGCTAAATCTAAAGAGGGCTATGTGAAAATTCTTACCGAAACACAAGGTTATACATAAGACCCCAATTAACAGAATCAAACCCCCATGGTCGGAGATTAATGTAACAGCAACCCGTAGGTTTGAAAAATGCAAAACATGTGCAATTGGCTTATGTCGGAAAATAAAATTAAGAATTTTCATAGTTATTTATCACGACTTATTGTAAAATTAATACTGTATTTCCAAGGGGAAAAAAACTTACATTATCTCCCGTTGTAGCAGATGAACTTAAGAAATAGAGGCTCTCACAAAGAATCTTTGAAATTAAACAAATTCGCAACTGTAGTTGTGTGGAGTATAACAGAGGAATTCAAAACAAATTGGTATATTTTAGCCCAGGAAAAAATGGTTTGATTTGGAATTTGACAAATATCGAAAAAAAAATGGATTATCGAATCCATAGATAATATTCGTTTACCTCGATTTTGGTCTGCATTGCTTTGACTGGCAGATGGGCTTGAGAGTTGAAGAGTTTTATGTGACGTTGACAACGTAATTTTTTACTGCACGAAAAGTTATTCGTGAAAACGAATTCTTGCAGTCTTTAATAAGGAATAAAAAAAATAGTATTCTTTTTTCCTAAAAACACGCGCAATTTTAGATTTATGCCCATTTATTTGATTTGCCTTGGCGGTTAACATTTTGTGTAATGTTTTGTCATAATGATTACTGCACGAAAAGTTTTTTGTGAGAACGATATCTTGCAGAGTCTTTAGTAAGTCCTTTTACCTAAAAACATGCGCGTTTTTAAATTTATGCCCATTGATTTGATTTGCCTTGGCGGTTAATATTTTTTGTATAATGTTTTGTCATGATGAAAATCAATGGTTTTTTTTAAGGAAGTGAAATGCTTTGCAACGGTTTTGGCTTAGCCCGGTCCAAGCTCTTGTTTGTGTTTTTGTTACTCTTGTTTCATATTGCTTTCTAAAGTAGGATATCTTTGCATTTATTGGAAGATTTTTAATTTTTCTTTCCTTCAAGCAGTTTTTGTTTTTTTATATTGTTGTTAGTCAAAGTGGCACAACATTTGATAATGGGGTTGTTAGTTTGGAAGCACAAGAAAATGACTCTAAAATGGCTTCAAAAGTTCATAATGAAAATTGTTCATGAGGTAACTCTCCAACTCTTGATGTTGTTTTGTTTGTTCATGATTTTGAAAATGCATGCAGATGGCTTGAAAACTTTACTCTTGTCAGGGGTTTTGTTGGTAGAATTCCCTCTAAAAGCATGCTAAGGGGTTGGGTCAACTCTAATTGGGTCCCTTTGGGGTACACGTGGAGGCTATGTGAAACCTTACTAAGGGTTTCTTTCTTTTCCATTTAGTTGAAGTCAAGTTTGTTAAGACCATTTTTTAGCATGGCCACTGGTGCATTCACTCCTCTTTGTTGGTCTTTACACAATGGACTTGAGACTTTATTATCTCTGAGGAGTGTTCTCTCTAAATGTTAGTTTGGGTTGAATTCCTTGGTCTCCCCTTACCACTCAGGCCCTTCCTAGATTTTGACGTAACCTCGTTGGGGCAAGTTATCTATGTTGAACAAGAATGCTTCTTCTCAACTCACCCTTAGAAAAGGGCTTGTGTTCAAATTGAATTATCTAGGGACCTTAAGGAATCAATAGAAGTCCAAATAAGAACCCAAACCTTACCCAAAGGGTCGTGTATCTCAACTTGCCAAACCCCTGTTATTAGTTTCAATCCTCAAATCAGAAAATTTGAGACTATCCTCTAGTTAACTAATGCTCTAAGCCTTAACCCAAGCAACCTAGTGGTGACTCCTTGCCTCAGAAAATGGGGGCAGTTGGACTATAGTGAGCAATAAAAGAAATGTTCATAAATCTAGAGTTAAAGGTGTTGGTCCTCAATTGTTGGTTGTTGGGCCTCAAGTTTCAAAGCCTAATAAGGTGAAAGATATAGTTGATTCTCAACCCATAGGGGAGTCATCGTAGATAGTGAACAAGCCTTGTTTTAATAGAACATCACTTCTTGCTAGCGTTCTTTCATCATAATAAGTTACTCAACCACCTTCTCCTCCTAACTCTCATTATTTCATAGTCCAGCTCATGAGACAAAGAAAGCTGAGTTTATGTCAAACAGGAATAAGACATTTGTTGGGTTTCAATCTCCAAATATGGTGACACTCGCATAGGACTTCTTGAAAAATAGTTATGGAGCTTTGATGAGGTCAATGAAGATGGCATGCCCCTCGATTCCCCTCTTCCATGAATTTTATTTCATGGAATATTTGGGGTCTTATTGACCTTAGAAGTAAATACATCATGTGAGATGTTTGATAAAGATTTCTTAAACTCAATGTCTTTTGTTTATAAGAGTTGACAATTGTAGGTTTCATGCTTTCTGTTGTTTGTCATGTCACATCACCAAAAAGACACTTTTTGCATAGTGATCATTGGCCAGGTCATAGATGAATTGCCACTTTTATTTCACCTATGTGGTCGTAGTGCATAGTAGTTCATTGATATGACCCCACTAACCATGCTCTGTGGGTCCTCTTTAATATTAATAACCACTCTCTTGGGGTTATTAATATTTACGATTTTGATGATGTTGTTGAAAGATCTCTTCTTTGGTGATAGATTGTGAACTATCTTCCTATTGCCTCTTGGCTCATGTGTGGGGATATCAATATGGTGGAGCTAGCATCTTGTAAATCTAGCCATCTACTTATAGATGGATAGCTGGCAAAAGAGAAGCTTAGTATTGTTGGAAAGAAGGCAGATAACTGAGAGGGGGGGGGGGGGTGAATTAGTTATCTTAAATTTCTTAACTTTCTTTTATTCTTTAACAATAGTGCAATATCAAAACATATAAGCATAAATGAACATGAGAGCAAAAATGAAATCAATACACATAACACAAGGATTTTTATGTGGAAAACCTTGTTAAGGGAAAAACCCCGGGGTGACTAACCCAAGATTGTATTCTCTATTAAAAGAATAAGAAGTACAAAATGGCACTTGCCAATTAGGGCTCACTGCCCGAGCACACTGCTCACAAGAGGCTCACTGCTTACAATAGTTTATAGAAAGTAACCAGGTATTTGAACTAATGAGAAGCATCCACATATGTTGAGGTTCAGTTCCGGTTTGGCTTAATATACTGATCTACTGCACTTCATTCTTCCTATGTTTTGGTGCTGCTGTTCTGTCACATGACGGACCTGTATTGCCGCTTCCACACTTATCTCTACCTTTTTTCGCACACTATATCATCGTCAACATACCTTCACATCGAAATCCATTTGGTGTATATATCTGCACCAAGGATTTCAACATCATTCTAGTTGGCATCCAGAATACTCACGGTTTTCCCAAACTCTGGTCTATCAGCTGAATCCATGCTTACTAAGTGATGCGTATCAAAGAGATAGCTATAGAAGTCATCAATCATGTCGGCCAACCATGAATGATCCCTTAAGTAGCTTGATCACCATCAATTTCTCATCCGGGTTAAGGTCTGATGCTCTGTTGGTTAGTTCTTCCTTAGTCTACATTGTTTGTCAGGAACCCAACACTTATATGCTCATATCTTTTCATTCTTTCAACACCGGAGGCTCAATCTCTGGAATGTAGTAGTAATGGTACTCCTCTTGACTTCCCCAAGTCCGTACTTTGCTGAGATACATCCTCTGGGAAATCTGGACCTGATTATCCAACCTTGTTGCATGCTCTGTTCTTGTTCACCGGACCAAAATACTCTTCAATCCGACTTCCGGTATAGACATACCATATGTTGCGGATGTGTGGGATGGACTTTGTTGCCATCAATGACAACAATCAAGAAGCCACACAGTGTCTCTTGCCAACAATCTCCCCCTTTGGCATTAATGACAACACTTAGTGAAAAATGACTAAGTGTCATAGCACACTCCCCCTTGGATAATGCTATGTCTTATGTACACTTTTACCAGAGCTCCCCCTTAGCTGGATTCCACATTTTTCACTACTCCTCACTCCCCCTTTGACATCAATGGCAAAGGGTGAAACCCGCACATGAAAATTTGCAAAGAAAAACAACCTATACATCGTCGGATAAGTATATATACATGCTGTACTTACATATACTTAAGGATATCCACAAAAGTGGTTTTCAACTGGACAAATTATGTTGCCCAACTTTGCTTCATCCTGTCCAAAATTGAGATGTGACCACTTATCAAAAATGCAAAAGCTTCTGCCCTTTTTAAGTCTGCCGGATCACTGGTCCGGGCTGTGGTCTGAGCATCAGTTAGGGCCTCATGCATTGCCTCTAACTTAGGGATAATTATCCCTCTTAGTTCATTTAGCCTGCTTATTCTATTCTTCTACTCCTTTTCAAGCCTCTTTATTTCATTAATAGTGGGAATAGTATGACACTCTTGATTTATTATGGATGAGGTGAGAGGATCAAAATTTTGAGATAAACTTGACAGTTTAGTCTCTTGTTCTTCCACCTTTTTGGCAATGTCTGCTATTACTGTGGACCAAGATAGACAAAATTTGTATAAATCTCTACCATCTTTAAGAGGATTTTCTAGGCTCTTTATCCCAATATCCAGATTTCTCCTATCATTTGCTATAAGTCCCTATACTTCAGAGAATCTCTTTCCCAAAAACTCTTTCTGAACTTTCTCTTCTGCTGATTTCTCTAAAGAATAAAAATGTGTGCTAATAGAATTAACAAGAGATTTCAAGTTACCGAATGAAGAGGCTGAAGGATCCTTATGGAAGGATGGCATGATCTTCTCCAACACACCAGATGCAATCTCTATCAGCTCACAGTCTTCCATGTGAGACTTCAGAAGCTTTTCTTTTGCTTTGGCTCGAGCAAAAGATGCTACCTTCATTGTCTGGACTGGAAAGAGAGTCAAAATTGAGTGGTCCTTGAAATAGCTCCAGTTCATCTAATTCCATCATTTCTTTGGTGAGGAAGTCTTTAATTGCTTCTGCAGTGTCTCTTGCCAGAGACAGTCTTCTTTCCTTCTGCAGCCTTAGAACTGTCACCCGGTGTCTTCTCTGTTTGATCTTCTTCTCTTCCCTTTACCTCTTCTTCTTGATTGATTTTCTCTTCTTTTCTTTCTTCTCCTTCAGTTTCAGAGTCAGCAGGGGGATCTGGAAGAGAGATGTTTACTTCTTCATGGACTTCCTCTTCTGGAATAGAGGAATCCAGGTTCTTAGTCATCTCCTCACCTATCTCCTTTGACTCTTCTGCAATTTTCTTAGTAGAATCTTCCTTTGATGTACTTAATCCTTCGACATCCATGGCAGAAGGTTCATCACTTATGTCCTCTATAACAGGAAGATTGAATCTTTTAAATGCATTTTGGAGTATGTCTTCAGTCTCCTTTGCCACCTGATCCATCTCTCCAAGCATAAGTTTGTTCATTTTGGCTTTGCTCCAGAACTCATCCTTGCAGTCCTTGAAGATCATGTTCATTTGTTTTGGAGTAATGGAAGGATAGTGATGAATAGTTATCTGTTCATTTGTTGTTTGAAGATCCCTTCTAAGAGTGTCTATCTGATTCTCAAGTTATTCTTCATTATCTCTAGCTTCTTCGAGATCAGATTCCAGATGCCTGATTATTCTATCCATTTTGTGGCAATCTTCTGACTTTTCTTTGAGAGATTGTTTTAGATTATCTTCAATTTTTCTTTTCTCTTCAATTTCTTGGGTGAATTTCATAACCCTTGATTCCATTTCATGTCTCACCATAATGACTTCTTTTGATAGTTTCTCACATAACTTGTTTTTCTCATTTAGATCTTCATTAGTATCATTGGCTTCACTTTGACTTGCTAACTGTTGAAGTAGTTCCTTTCTCTTCTACACAAAGATACTTAGTTTTTCTTTGAGTTCATTTATGAAATCATCAGCTTGTTTGAGTCTTTCCCTCAGGTTATTTACTTCAGAGTGAGATTGCTCAAGATCATCTAGGGCAGACTGAAGTTGTTCCCTCATACCATACATATCCATTGAGATTCCTAGATCTTCCTCAAGTTGTTATGCTCTGTTTAGAGGAACTTAGCTCGGATACCAATTGTTGGAAAGAAGGAAAATAACTGAGAGGGGGGGTGAATCAGTTATCTTAAATTTCTTAACTTTCTTTTCTTCTTTAACAATAGTGCAGTATCAAAACATATAAGCATAAATGAACATGAGAGCAGAAGTGAAATCAATACACATAACACAAGGATTTTTACGTGGAAAACCCTGTTAAGGGAAAAACCACAGGGTGACTAACCCAAGATTGTATTCTCTATTAAAAGAATAACAAGTACAAAATGGCACTTGCCAATTAGGGCTCACTACCTGAGCACACTGCTCACAAGAGGCTCATTGCCTACAACAGTTTATAGAAAGTAACCAGGTATTTGAACTAATGAGAAGCATCCACATATGCTGAGGTGTAGTTCTGGTTAGGCTCAATATACTGATCTACTGCACTTCATTCTTCCTCTATTTTGGTGCTGTTGTTCTGTCACATGTCGGACCTGTATTGCCGCTTCCACACTTATCTCTACCTTTTCTCGCACACTATATCACCATCAACATACCTTCACATTGAAATCCATCTGGTATATATATCCGCACCAAGGATTTCAACATCATTCTAGTCAGCATCTGGAATACTCAAGGTTTTCCCAAACTCTGGTCTGTCGGCTGAATCCATGCTTACTAAGTGATGCGTATCAAAGAGATAGATATAGAAGTCATCAATCATGTCGGCCAACCATGAATGATCCCTTAAGTAGCTTGATCACCATCAATTTCTCATCTGGGTTAAGGTCTGATGCTTTGCTGGTTAGTTCTTCCTTAGTCTACACTGCCTGTCAGGAACCCAACACTTAGATGCTCATATCTTTTCATTCTTTCAACACCGGAGGCTCAATCTCTGGAATGTAGCAGTAATGGTATTCCTCTTGACTTCCCCAAGTCTGCACTTTGTTGAGATACATCCTCTGGGAAATCTGGACCTGATTGTCAGACCTTGCTGCATGCTTTGTTCTTGCTCACCAGACCAAAATACTCTTCAATCTAACTTCCGGTATAGACATACCATGTGCTGCGGATGTGTGGGATGGACTTTGTTGCCATCAATGACAACAATCAAGAAGCCACACAGTGTCTCTTGCCAACAATCTCCCCCTTTGGCATTGATGACAACACTTAGTGAAAAATGACTGTCATAGCACACTCCCCCTTCGTTGATGCTATGTCTTATGTACACTTTCACCAGAGCTCCCCTTTAGCTGGATTCCACATTTTTCACTACTCCTCACTCCCCCTTTGACATCAATGGCAAAGGGTGAAACCCGCACACCAAAATTTGCAAAGAAAAATAACCTATACATTGTCGAATAAGTATATATACATGTTGTACTTACATATACTTAAAGATATCCACAAAAGTGGTTTTCAACTGGACAAATTTTGTTGCCCAACTCTACTTCATCCTGTGCAAAATTGAGATGTGACCACTTATCAAAAATGCAAAAGCTTCTGCCCTTTTTAAGTCTGCCGGATCACTGGTCCGGGCTGTGGTCTAAGCATCCGTTAGGGCCTCATGCATTGCCTCTAACTTAGGGATAATTATCCCTCTTAGTTCACTTAGCCCGCTTATTCTACTCTTCTTCTCCTTTTCAAGCCTCTTTACTTCATTAATAGTGGGAATAGTCTGACACTCTTGATTTATTATGGATGAGGTGAGAGGATAAAATTTTTGAGATAAACTTGACAGTTTACTCTCTTGTTCTTCCACCTTTTTGGCAATGTCTGTTGTTACTGTGGACCAAGATAGACAAAATTTGTATAAATCTCTGTCATCTTTAAGAGCATTTTCTAGGCTCTTTATCCCAATATCCAGATTTCTCCTATCATTTTCTATAAGTCCCTATACTTCAGAGAATCTCTTTCCCAAAAACTCTTTCTGGACTTTCTCTTCTGCTGATTTCTCCAAAGAATAAAAATGTGTGCTAATAGAATTAACAAGAGATTTCAAGTTACCGGATGAAGAGGCTGAAGGATTCTTCTAGAAGGATGGCATGATCTTCTCCAACACACTGGATGCAATCTCTATCAACTCACAGTCTTCCATGTGAGACTTCAAAAGCTTTTCTTTTGCTTTGGCTTGAGCAAAAGATGCTACCTTCATTGTCTGGACCAGAGAGAGAGTCAAAATTGAGTGGTCCTTTAAATAGCTCCGGTTCATCTAATTCCATCATTTCTTTGGTGAGGAAGTCTTTAACTGCTTCTGCAGTGTCTCTTGCCAAAGACAGAGTCTTCTTTCCTTCTGCAGCCTCAAAACTGTCACCTGGGGTCTTCTCTGTTTGATCTTCTTCTCTTCCCTTTACCTCTTCTTCTTGACTAATTTTCTCTTCTTTTCTTTCTTCTCCTTTAGTTCCACAGTCAGCAGGGGGATCTGAAAGAGAGATGTTTACTTCTTCATGGACTTCCTCTTCCGGAATAGAGGAATCCAAGTTCTTAGTCATCTCCTCACCTATCTCCTTTGACTCTTCTGCAATTTTCTCAGTAGAATCTTCCTTTGATGTACTTAATCCTTCGACATCCATGGCAGAAGGTTCATCACTTATGTCCTCTATAACAGAAAGATTGAATCTTTTAAATGCATTCCGGAGTATGTCTTCAGTCTCATTTGCCACCTGATCCGTCTCTCCAAGCATAAGTTTGTTCATTCTGGCTTTGCTCCGGAACTCATCCTTGCAGTCCTTGAAGATCATGTTCATTTGTTTTGGAGTAATGGAAGGATAGAGCTGAATAGCTATCTGTTCCCGAATCTCCAAATCCTTTTCCTTGGCATTGTCTTTTCTGAGTTCAAGTACCTTCTCTAAACGTTTGGGGATTAGAGAGATGATTTCAATGAATGCTTTATTATATATGTTTAAGTACTTAACTGTAGCTTCTTCCAAGATTCTCTTGTCAGTGTCACTGTACTCATCATAGAATTCTTTCATTGGTTGCAGATTCCCATCCACAGTGACTGCCTTGATGACATCATCAACAGAAAGAGTAGGCCTTTCAACAAATTCTTCTGCTTCTTCTTTGTTTTTCCCGGCAGAGGATTCCAAAGATGTTTTCTTTTTCTTCTTCATTTTCTTAACCTCCTAATATGTCTCTGTCTCTTCATCATCCCTTTGACTTATGTAGGATCTTGTAGCCTTGGTTTTTGTTCTCTTTTCTCCTTTTCCGGATGTCTTTGCTTCCGGTTTGGAGGATTTTGAGCTCTTAGAGGTGGTAGGTGCAGAACTCTTTGAGGATCTAGTCTGGGAGGGGGCTTGCACCCGATCACTTTCTTTTTCTGCATCTTGTCTCTCTTTCTCTGCTCTTTCTAGTTTCTCTCTATTTGCATCAACTACCTCTTTTGAAATGCCATATCTTTTGGCAACTTCCTCTACTTCTCTTCTCACTTTTCTTTTCATCTCCGGTTGTCTTAGCTCAACATGAATTTTCACACTTAATTCTTGAAAGGTGCCAAACCTTTCTGCCTCAGGGTCCTTAGGCTGACTTAATAGGTGTTGGACATGTAGTTCCAAGATTTTCTCATCCACCTCATAGCCCATTGGCATAATCCAGACTATTCTAGCCTCAACTGCCTCCATTAGGCATTGATCAATGTCTAACATAAAACATATTGTATCTTTATATTTTTCAACTATTGTCTGAGGAATTCTTTCTCTGGCCTGCATCATACCTTGGAAATTCTTGAAATATCCCCAGAGAGCTATGCTTTGAACCTTGGCATCACCAAGACCATACATATAATCTCTAATTTGTGTGGCAATCGGTCTGTCATTTTGCCATATCCAACCACTTGTTTCGGGTAGCTCATTCATATAGTAAAAGAAGAGACATAGTATTAGGCCACCATACTTGAATGAGTTCTTCTTATCCTTCTTTATTTTCTACAAATTTTCTAATAGTTGGCTCAGAAGAAGCTCGCATAGATCATAGTTTGCATTTTTCCTTAGCATTTCATATGCAGTATATATAGCAGTTCCGAATATTGAATTCTCCCTGCTGGAGTGATAGATTTTGTAACCAATTATCATAGAGGCAAAATTGATATCTAGATTTATGATGTCTTCTATTGTCATTGCTCTCTTGTTAAATTTTGATTCGGTAGCCTCACTTACTGTTTGGTTCTTGACTGATTTGAGAGTAGGCAACCCACCGGATGAGTGCAAGTCAGTTACTGTGCTAATTGCATCCTTTGTTATTTTGAAAGGATTCAACAACCATATGAAGTTATCATGTATTCTACTGAGAACATACCGGACCCATTCATCTTCTGCAAAACAAGGGAAGTGGATGCAATGTCCAAAATGCTTATCCTGGATGGCCTTGTATTGAGGTTTAAGTTCAAATGTTTCATCTATTAATTGATTTTGATAGATATCCATTAGCTTGGATTCCCCAAATTCCTCAATGTTGGCATGAATGTATACCCTAACATCTTCTATGTGTAGAACCCCATGCAGAATGCTTGAGAATGCACCTAAAGGATCGACTTCTAGGGATTTGTAAGGATGTTTTTTGAACTTAGGGCGTGGCCTATCAGTGATCTTAACAACATTTGGAGTAGCCATCATCCAAAATATTAAGAGAGAGATGTTCAAGAGCGGAAGCAGAAATACCTTTTTAGGCTTCTAGGGTTCACAATATGAGCCGAAGAGATCGCTAGTTGAATCAAATTCTACGGTTGATCTTTGAGAGGGTTGAAGCAATATTGTTGTAGAGCTTTTTCTTTCTTCTTCTCGAATGCAAATGTGCAAATGATGAACAAAAAGAACTCTTATATTTCTGTGCAAACCCTAAATTCATATTGCAATAAATGCACACTTTAAGTCATTCTGGTTTCCTTATTCTGACCTTGTTCTGAGAGAGATCCTTCTGAATCACTGAGATGCACTTAGAATTATTATTGGTGATAATTGACAATCTGTCTCCCTTTCTCCAATCATTCCATTTATCCGCAGATCAAGATATTTCAATTTTGAATCATACCGAATCTAACTGTGAGAATCTTGCTTTTACTGGATGACTATTAAACCGGATCAATCTTGGATGATTGACCTCTTCAAAACTCCTTGCGAATCTTTTATATTATTACCAAGGATTATTTAGATATCTCTTTGATAACTCTTCAATCTGCAATACTCCATGTGCCAATTTTAGGCACCAATTGACTAGCTAGGGAAAATTGTTTTCCTTTGTGTCTCCCCCTGAGCTAGAGCTCATCTATTTAGTTTCCGGAAGGAATATCAGCACCAGATTCTGGTGTGGATCCATCCCCAATATTTTATGTACTTCTCTTCACCCAAATCTTGTTCATCTCCCTTTGAACTTCATCCGCATTCAGTTTTCCTTTTCCTTTGTCTTGATTTTGACTATGATGCACCAGACCCCTTTTATCCTGATTCTTACTTCTGCAGAATTTGGCAATATGACCGGATCTATTGCAATTGTAGCAAGCTATATTTCTTTGCATATTTGATTGATATCCTCTTGATCTGCATTGATTAGCCATATGTCCCATTCTATTGCATGCGAAGCATCTACCATTGAATGAATTATTTATTTGCATATTTCTACATTCATGAGATTTGTGACCATACCTTTTGCATTTAAAACACTGTCCAGAGAAGGATGAATTCGTCTGATTCATTCTTCTTCTACACTGATTTGCTTTATGACCAAAGTTATTGCAATTGTAGCAGTATCCATTGAAGGATGGATATCTTTGAGCATTTGGTTGTCTTACCGAAGGTCTTCTAGGCCTATACCTTGGATTTCTTGATCTAGAGTTCTTCTGACCGGATCTAGAGCTTTCACCTTTCTCATACCCCAAGCCTTGCTTGTCATCTACCCTCTTTTGGCTTTCAAGAAGAACTTCAAGTTGAGCAGAGCTTATCTCAAATTTCTCTTTGTATTCATTTGTTGTTTGAAGATCCCTTTTAAGAGTGTCTATCTAATTCTCAAGTTATTCTTCATTATCTCTAGCTTCTTCGAGATCAGATTCTAGATGCCTGATTATTCTATCCATTTTGTGGCAATCTTCTAACTTTTCTTTGAGAGATTGTTTTAGATTATCTTCAATTTTTCTTTTCTCTTCAATTTCTTGGGTGAGTTTCATAACCCTTGATTCCATTTCATGTCTCACCATAATGACTTCTTTTGATAGTTTCTCACATAACTTGTTTTTCTCATTCAGATCTTCATTAGTATCATTGGCTTCACTTTGACTTGCTAATTGTTGAAGTAGTTCCTTTCTCTTCTACACAAAGATACTTAGTTTTTCTTTGAGTTCATTTACGAAATCATCAGCTTGTTTGAGTCTTTCCCTCAGGTTATTTACTTCAGAGTGAGATTGCTCAAGATCATCTAGGGCAGACTGAAGTTGTTTCCTCATACCATACATATCCATTGAGATTCCCAGATCTTCCTCAAGCTGTTATGCTCTGTTTAGAGGAACTTAGCTCGGATACCAATTGTTGGAAAGAAGGCAGATAACTAAGAGGGGGGGTGAATCAGTTATCTTAAATTTCTTAACTTTCTTTTCTTCTTTAACAATAGTGCAGTATCAAAACATATAAGCATAAATGAACATGAGAGCAGAAATGAAATCAATACACATAACACAAGGATTTTTACATGGAAAAGCCTGTTAAGGGAAAAACCACAGGGTAACCCAAGATTGTATTCTCTGTTAAAAGAATAGCAAGTACAAAATGGCACTTGCCAATTAGGGCTCATTGCCTGAGCACACTGCTCACAAGAGGCTCACTACCTACAACAGTTTATAGAAAGTAACCACGTATTTGAACTGATGAGAAGCATCCACATATGCTGAGGTGCAGTTCCGGTTAGGCTCAATATATTGATCTACTGCACTTCATTCTTCCTCTGTTTTGGTGCTACTGTTCTGTCACATGTCGGACCTGTATTGCCGCTTCCACACTTATCTCTGCCTTTTCTCGCACACTATATCACCATCAACATACCTTCACATTGAAATCCATCTGGTATATATATCCGCACCAAGGATTTCAACATCATTCTAGTCAGCATCCGGAATACTCAAGGTTTTCCCAAACTTTGGTCTGTCGGCTGAATCCATGCTTACTAAGTGATGCGTATCAAAGAGATAGATATAGAAGTCATCAATCATGTCAGCCAACCATGAATGATCCCTTAAGTAGCTTGATCACCATCAATTTCTCATCCGGGTTAAGGTCTGATGCTCTGCCGGTTAGTTCTTCCTTAGTCTACACTGCCTGTCAGGAACCCAACACTTAGATGCTCATATCTTTTCATTCTTTCAACACCGGAGGCTCAATCTCTAGAATGTAGTAGTAATGGTACTCCTCTTGACTTCCCCAAGTCCGCACTTTGCTAAGATACATCCTCTGGGAAATCTGGACCTGATTGTCAGACCTTGCTGCATGCTTTGTTCTTGTTCACCGGACCAAAATACTCTTCAATCTAACTTCCGGTATAGACATACCATGTGCTGCGGATGTGTGGGATGGACTTTGTTGCCATCAATGACAACAATCAAGAAGCCACACAGTGTCTCTTGCCAACAATCTCCCCCTTTGGCATTGATGACAACACTTAGTGAAAAATGACTAAGTGTCATAGCACACTCCCCCTTCGCTGATGCTATGTCTTATGTACACTTTCACTGGAGCTCCCCCTTAGCTGGATTCCACATTTTTCACTACTCCTCACTCCCCCTTTGACATCAATGGCAAAGGGTGAAACCCGCACACCAAAATTTGCAAAGAAAAACAACCTATACATTGTCAGATAAGTATATATACATGTTGTACTTACATATACTTAAGGATATCCACAAAAGTGGTTTTCAACTGGATAAATTCTGTTGACCAACTCTTCTTCATCTTGTCCAAAATTGAGATGTGACCACTTATCAAAAATGCAAAAGCTTCTGCCCTTTTTAAGTCCGCCGGATCACTGGTCCGAGCTGTGGTCTAAGCATCAGTTAGGGCATCATGCATTGCCTCTAACTTAGGGATAATTATCCCTCTTAGTTCACTTAGCCTGCTTATTCTATTCTTCTTCTCCTTTTCAAGCCTATTTATTTCATTAATAGTGGGAATAGTCTGCCACTCTTGATTTATAATGGATGAGGTGAGAAGATGAAAATTTTGAGATAAACTTGACAGTTTACTCTCTTGTTCTTCCACCTCTTTGGTAATGTCTGCTGTTACTATGGACCAAGATAGACAAAATTTGTATAAATCTCAGTAATCTTTAAGAGCATTTTCTAGGCTCTTTATCCCAATATCCAGACTTTTCCTATCATTTTTTATAAGTCCCTATACTTCAGAGAATCTCTTTCCCAAAAACTCTTTCTGGACTTTCTCTTCTACTGATTTCTCCAAAGAATAAAAATGTGTGCTAATAGAATTAACAAGAGATTTCAAGTTACCAGATGAAGAGGCCGAAGGATCCTTCTAGAAGGATGGCATGATCTTCTTCAACACATCAGATGCAATCTCTATCAACTCACAGTCTTCCATGTGAGACTTCAAAAGATTTTCTTTTGCTTTGGCTTGAGCAAAAGATGCTACCTTCATTGTTTGGACCGGAGAGAGAGAGTCAAAATTGAGTGGTCCTTGAAATAGCTCCGGTTCATCTAATTCCATCATTTCTTTGGTGAGGAAGTCTTTAACTGCTTCTGTAGTGTCTCTTGCCAAAGACAGAGTCTTCTTTCCTTCTGCAGCCTTAGAATTGTCACCTGGGGCCTTCTCTGTTTGATCTTCTTCTCTTCCCTTTACATCTTCTTCTTGACTAATTTTCTCTTCTTTTCTTTCTTCTCCTTTAGTTCCAGAGTCAACAGGGGGATCTGGAAGAGAGATGTTTACTTCTTCATGGACTTCGTCTTCCGGAACAGAGGAATCCAAGTTCTTAGTCATCTCCTCACCTATCTCCTTTGACTCTTCTACAATTTTCTCAGTAGAATCTTCCTTTGATGTACTTAATCATTCGACATCAATGGCAGAAGGTTCATCACTTATGTCCTATATAACAGGAAGATTGAATCTTTTGAATGCATTCCAAAGTATGTCTTCGGTCTCCTTTGCCACCTGATCCGTCTCTCCAAGCATAAGTTTGTTCATTTTGGCTTTGCTCCGGAACTCATCCTTGCAATCCTTGAAGATCATGTTCATTTGTTTTGGAGTAATGGAAGGATAGAGATGAATAGTTATCTGTTCCTGGATCTCCAAATCCTTTTCCTTGGCATTGTCTTTTCTGAGTTCAAGTACCTTCTCTAAACTTTTGGGGATTAGAGAGATGATTTCAATGAATGCTTTATTATATATGTCTAAGTACTTAATTGTAGCTTCTTCCAAGATTCTCTTATCAATGTCACTGTACTCATCATAGAATTCTGTCATTGGTTGTAGATTCGCATCCACAGTGACTGCCTTGTTGACATCATCAACAAAAAGAGTAGGCCTTTCAACAAATTCTTCTGCTTCTTCTTTGTTTTTGCCTGCAGAGGATTCCTAGATGTTTTCTTTTTCTTCTTCATTTTCTTAACCTCCTCATCTGTCTTTGTCTCTTCATCATCCCTTTGAATTATGTAGGATCTTGTAGCCTTGGTTTTTGTTCTCTTTTCTCCTTTTCCGGATGTCTTTGCTTCCAGTTTGGAGGATTTTGAGCTCTTAGAGGTGGTAGGTGCAGAACTCTTTGAGGATCTAGTCTTGGAGGGGGCTTGCACCAGATCACTTTCTTTTTCTACATCTTGTCTCTCTTTCTCTGCTCTTTCTAGTTTCTCTCTATTTGCATCGACTGCCTCTTTTGAAATGCCATATCTTTTGGCAACTTCCTCTAGTTCTCTTCTCACTTTTCTTTTCATCTCCGGTTGTCTTAGCTCAACATAAATTTTCACACTTAATTCTTGAAAGGTGCCAAACCTTTCTGCCTCAAGGTCCTTAGGCTGACTTAATAGGTGTTGGACATGTAGTTCTAGGATTTTCTCATCCACCTCATAGCCCATTGGCATAATCCAGACTATTCTAGCCTCAACTGCCTCCATTAGGCATTGATTAGTGTCTACAATAAAACATATTGTATCTTTATATTTTTCATCTATTGTCCGAGGAATTCTTTCTCTGGCCTGCATCATACCTTGGAAATTCTTGAAATATCCCCAGAGAGCTGTGCTTTGAGCCTTGGCATCACCAAGCCCATACATATAATCTCTGATTTGTATGGCAACCGGTCTGTCATTTTGCCATATCCAACCACTTGTTCCAGGTAGCTCATTCATATAGTAAAAGAAGAGACATAGTATTAGGCCACCATACTTGAATGAGTTCTTCTTATCCTTCTTTATTTTCTGCAAATTTTCTAACAGTTGGCTCAGAAGAAGCTCGCATAGATCATAGTCTGCATTTTTCCTTAGAATTTCATATGTAGTATATATAGCAGTTCCGGATACTGAATTCTCCCTGCTGGAGTGATAAATTTTGTAACCAATTATCATAGAGGCAAATTTGATATCTGGATCTATGATGTCTTCTATTGTCATTGCTCTCTTGTCAAATTTTGATCCGGTAGCCTCACTTACTGTTTGGTTCTTGACTGATTTGAGACCAGTCAACCCACCGGATGAGTGCAAGCCAGTTACTGCCCTAGTTGCATCCTTTGTTATTTTGAAGGGCTTCAACAACCATATGAAGTTATCATGTATTCTACTAAGAACATACTGGACCCATTCATCTTCTCCAAAATAGGGGAAGTGGATGCAATGTCCAAAATGCTTATCCTGGATGGCCTTGTATTGAGGTTTAAGTTCAAATGTTTCATCTATTAATTGCTTGTGATAGATATCCATTAGCTTGGATTCCCCAAATTCCTCAATGTTGGCATGAATGTATACCCTAACATCTTCTACATGTAGAACCCCATGCGGAATGCTTGAGAATGCGCCTAAAGGATCGACTTCTAGGGATTTGTAAGGATGTTTCTTGAACTTAGGGTGCGGCCTATCAATGATCTTAACAACATTTGGAGTAGCCATCATCCAAAAGATTCAGAGAGAGATGTTCAAGAGCGGAAATACCTTTTTACGCTTCTAGGGTTCACGATATGAGCCGAAGAGATCGTTGGTTGAATCAAATTCTACGGTTGATCTTTGAGAGGGTTGAAGCAATCTTGTTGTAGAGATTTTTCTTTCTTCTTCTCGAATGCAAATGTGCAAATGATGAACAAAAAGAACTCTTATATTTATGCGCAAACCCTAAATTCATATTGCAATAAATGCACACTTTAAGTCATTCTAATTTCCTTGTTCTAACCTTGTTCTGAGAGAGATCCTTCCGAATCACTAAGATGCACTTAAAATTATTCTTGGTGATAATTGATAATCTGTCTCCCTTTCTCCAATCATTTCATTTATCCGCAGATCAAGATATTTCAATTTTGAATCATACCAGATCTAACTGTGAGAATCCTGCTTTTATCGGATGACTATTAAACCGGATCAATCTTGGATGATTGACCTCTTCAAAACTCCTTGTGGATCTTTTATATTTTTACCAAGGATTATTTAGATATCTCTTTGAGAACTCTTCAATCCGTAGTACTCCATGTGCCAATTTTAGGCACCAATTGACTGGCTAGGGAAAATTGTTTTCCTTTGTGTCTCCCCCTGAGCCAGAGCTCATCTATTTAGTTTCTAGAAGGAATATCAGCACCAAATTCTGGTGTGGATCCATCCCCAACATTTTCTGTACTTCTCTTCACCCAAATCTTGTTCATCTCCCTTTGAACTTCATCCGCATTCACTTTTCCTTTTCCTTTGTCTTGATTTTGATTATGATGCACCGGACCCCTTTTATCCTGATTCTTACTTCTACAGAATTTGGTACTATGATCGTATCTATTGCAATTGTAGCAAGCTATATTTCTTTGCATATTTGACTGATATCCTCTTGATCTGCATTGATTAGCCATATGTCCCATTCTATTGCATGCAAAGCATCTACCATTGAATGAATTGTTTATTTGCATATTTCTACATTCATGAGATTTGTGACCATACCTTTTGCATTTAAAACACTATCTGGAGAAGGATGAATTAATCTGATTCATTCTTCTTCTGCACTGATTTGCTTTATGACCAAAGTTATTGCAATTGTAACAGTATCCATTGAAGGATGGATATCTTTGAGCATTTGGTTGTCTTACCGGAGGTCTTCTAGGCCTGTACCTTAGATTTCCTGATCCAGAGTTCTTCTGACCGGATCCAGAGCTTTCACCTTTCTCATACCCCAAGCCTTGCTTGTCATCTACCCTCTTTTGGCTTTTAAGAAGAACTTCAAGTTGAGCAGAGCTTATCTTGAATTTCTCTTTGTATTCATTTGTTGTTTGAAGATCCCTTTTAAGAGTGTCTATCTGATTCTCAAGTTGTTCTTCATTATCTCTAGCTTCTTCAAGATCAAATTCTAGATGCCTGATTATTCTATCCATTTTGTGGCAATCTTCTGACTTTTCTTTAAGAGATTGTTTTAGATTATCTTCAATTTTTCTTTTCTCTTCAATTTCTTGGGTGAATTTTATAACCCCTGATTCCATTTCATGTCTCACCATAATGACTTCTTTTGATATTTTCTCACATAACTTGTTTTTCTCATTCAGATCTTCATTAGTATCATTGGCTTCACTTTGACTTGCTAATTGTTGAAGTAGTTTCTTTCTCTTCTTCACAGAGATACTTAGGTTTTCTTTGAGTTCATTTATGAAATCATCATCTTGTTGAGCCTTTCCCTTAGGTTATTTACTTCTGAGTGAGATTGCTCAAGATCATCTAGGGCATACTGAAGTTGTTCCCTCATACCATACATATCCATTGAGATTCCTAGATCTTCCTCAAGCTGTTAGGCTCTGTTTAGAGGAACTTAGCTCTAATACCAATTGTTGGAAATGAGGCAGATAACTGAGAGGGGGGGTGAATGAGTTATCTTAAATTTCTTAACTTTCTTTTCTTCTTTAACAATAGTGCAGTATCAAAACATATAAGCATAAATGAACATGAGAGCAGAAATGAAATCAATACACATAACACAAAGACTTTTACGTGGAAAACCCTATTAAGGGAAAAACCACGGGGTGACTAACCCAATATTGTATTCTCTGTTAAAAGAATAAGAAGTACAAAATGACAGTTGCCAATTAGGGCTCACTGCCCGAGCACACTACTCACAAGAGGCTCACTGCCTACAATAGTTTATAGAAAGTAACCAGGTATTAGAACTGATGAGAAGCATCCACATATGCTGAGGTTCAGTTCCGGTTAGGCTCAATATACTGATCTATTGCACTTCATTCTTCCTCTGTTTTGGTGCTGCTATTCTGTCACATGCCAGACCTGTATTGACACTTCCACACTTATCTCTACCTTTTCTCACACACTATATCACCATCAACATAACTTCACATCAAAATCCATCTGGTATATATATCCGCACCAAGGATTTCAACATCATTCTGGTCAGCATCCGGAATACTCAAGGTTTTCCCAAACTCTGGTCTGTCGGCTGAATCTATTCTTACTAAGTGATGCATATCAAAGAGATAGCTATAGAAGTCATCAATCATGTCGTCCAACCATGAATGATCCCTTAAGTAGCTTGATCACCATCAATTTCTCATCCGGGTTAAGGTCTGATGCTCTGCCGGTTAGTTCTTCCTTATTCTACACTGCCTTTCAGGAACCCAACACTTAGATGCTCATATCTTTTCATTCTTTCAACACCGAAGGCTCAATCTCTGGAATGTAGTAGTAATGGTACTCCTCTTGACTTCCCCAAGTCTGCACTTTGCTGAGATACATCCTCTGGGAAATCCGGATTTGATTGTCGGACCTTGCTGCATGCTCTGTTCTTGCTCACCGGACCAAAATACTCTTCAATCTGACTTCCAATATGGACATACCATGTGTTGTGGATGTGTGGGATGGACTTTGTTGCCATCAATGACAATAATCAAGAAGCCACACAGTGCCTCTTGCCAACAAGTATTACATGCATAATAAATTGGGTCTTTTGATCCAAATGTTGGCTACCACCAGTCTAATTGTTTGTGGTAGATGTGAATAAATTTGCAGTCAAATATGAAAAGAATTATTAAATATCTTGATATGGCTATGTTATCAAGATAGATTATATTTTGCTTTGCTAGTTTTTTTCAACTACTGGTGGAGCCATTGCTAGATATTGTCTTATTAGATCACTTTCTGAATTAATTTTGTATTGAGTGACAAGTTGTGGGGCCCAAAGCACCCAAAACACAATTTAACCTCAACATGTCATTAATAAGTGATAATCCATTGCTATCCAATATTTTATGCATTTGGAATCTTGAGCCACATCCTACTCATTGAATTAGCTAGATCTAATGGTGGAATGACACCATCAAAACTACTTGATTTTCATAAATTTATAGTCACTAGCTAGCTTTGTTTCACTAGTGCTCATACAAGGCCACCACCTCAGAGCTTTGTCATGCCACTGCCAAGCTGGAGGTGCTTCCATTGTCTTCCACTTTGCAATTACATGTTTAGTTTCTCTAGTAGAAGCAAATTGTTGATAATCCAACTTGGGGAGCTCAAATCAAGGCCCATTTGCATTGGCTCAAAATTGAGGATAATTTGAGATTCCTAATGTCCTACAAGATTTTGTCCACCACTGTTAGTATGTTTTTCAAGACCATGATCATTCTTTTCAGTTTGAGAAATCCCTTGAATAGTGTGTGAGTGTTGTCCTTTGTAGACTCTCTAATGTACAATGGACCCTCTATGACTAGAAACTCACTTTAGTAGATCTTCATGAAGCAAATTTTTCTATGGCTAATGACAAAGCCCCTTATTGTGATGGTTTCCCTATGAGTTCTATAAAGCTCTATGTGACACTATGGGATTTGATCTCTTCCAAGCTTACCTAGAATCTTTTGTTATAGGTTCTCTAGGTGCTATCATAAATAAAGGCAATATTAAATTCATACCTTTACTAACGCTTTGCATATGCCACTTGCTTTTGCTTATTATCTAGCCTAAATAAATTGGCTTCATCAAAAGTAGATATATTCTGGACAATATATTGCCATGTGGGAAGGTATGGAATGGGACCATTGTTCTTGGCAATAGGTTATTTTAATCAAGATTGATTTTACTAAAGCCTACGACCACATTAAATGTTCATTTGTTTTGGCCATGCTTCAAGCTCTTGAGTTTGGCCCTAATTTTCTCTGGTCAATTCAAGTGATTTTTATAGATGTTTCAGCATATCTCACTATTAATGGTTGACAATATCCTCTTTTAGGCATTTTGATCCATGTTCCAAGGATGAACTCTTTCTCTGACTCTATATGTTCCTGTGGCTGAAGGCTTTGGCTATTTGCTTGCCAGTGTGGTTACCCAATAAAGAGTTAAAGGTATTTCCCTTCTCAACTCCAATATCTAGCTTGTTAATGCCCATTTCACGAATGACACCTTCCTCACTCTCTTAGAATAACAAGACAATGTGAGCCATACCTTGCAATGTCTGACTACCTTTTGTGTTGCTTCTAGCTCTAGGATTTAGTGGCAAAGACTCGACTATCATCAATCCTTCTTGCCCAAACCATCCTAGCTTGATTATTTTGGTTGGAAATGGATTGACCACAAAGAAATTTTTATATTTCTAGGTATTCCCTTTGCTTTTCAATCCTCGTTTTCAACTCTTTGACAAGCCATTTTGACTCGCATTGAGAATAAAATACACTTTTGGATTGCAGAGCTTCTTTATCTAGTTAGAAAATTCTAGATTTGTTTTAAAGTGCTTGTAGCCACTCTTGTGTATTATTCTTCCTACTAGGCTCCCTTGAAATCCTCTTATCAAAAGCTAGAGAGACTACTTAAGAACTTCCTTTAAGCATCCTTAGAGAAAGGTAAAGGGTTCCATCAAGTTATCTGGGATTTTTTTTGTCTTCCACATGACTCCAGTGGTCTTGGCCTATAGGGGCTAGCCTTGTCTGCTAAATGGATAATTTGTACTCTGGAAGGTCATGAGGCCTAAAAAATCCTCTGCATGCCTTATATTGCTTTTAGAGTTCCTTATGGAAAGTCAGCCTGGTAAGGTTTAGGTTTTCACTCCATCCTCATCATGAAGAGACCTATGCAATTTCAAGGAACTTTTGTTACCAAAAGTATATGGAAGGCTTGAGAAGCCATCAAGTCATGGCTTATCTAGAATGAGAATGATTTCATGTTTGAGATCTCCTTCAACTAGTAATGACTCCGATTGTCTCATGTGATTACTTGCCAAGATTGACCTCTTGCCAAAGTTCCCTAGGTTCATACATTAAACTTTTTTAAATGAGGAGTTTGCTTTAGTTTAGACCTCTTCTCCAGGGGCATTAAGAACTAGATATCAAGTAGCCAAAATTTAAAGTTAAATACAAGCTTGGAAATCAATATTTTGAATCCTTTCAAACCATTATGGAGTTTGTGCCCTAAAAATATTAGATAAGGTTGGGATTCGATGTACTAAACCTCGGTGGAAGGATTGAAAGTGGTATCTAGACAATCCCTTTAGGAATTACAAACCCTTCCAAGGGTATTATTGGCTTTCTCCTTACCTACCTATCGTTCAGAACCTCAATGTCAGGTGGAACCTCTAGTCCAATACCATCAATGGCACTACATGTTTCAAACAATTTGGTCTATAATTTTGGAGCCCAAACTAGATCATTTTGCTTGGTGTCTCATGTATCAAGGTCTTCCTATTGGATCTCATCTTATCCATTTGGGTGTTTCCAACCTCCTATCCTTTTCTATGGACATTTGGAAACTATAACAACCCTCAATTTGCTCCTTTTTGTGGCAAATTGGATGTGAACTACTATTTTTATTTTTAGAGAAAATTATCAATTTAATGCATTATTTTGTAATGTGTGATCATCATGCAAATAATAAATTAACATGGTTAATTGATTATGTGGATATTATATTATTATGATTATTGTTGATGAGTAACAATGCTACTAAGATTTGTGGTGAGATTATATTGTGTCCTAGGTACAGGTTTTGGGAAAGTATTGTGTAGTCTCACAACATGCCCCATTTTGCTCCTAGCAAAATGAGGACCCCCTAACTTTCTTTTTTGCTTTTTTCTTGTTTTCCTCTTTTGTGTTGGTTTGGCAGTATTGGCAAAATATGAAGTTACAAAAATCAACCATTCTGAATGCCAAAGTTCCTAAGTAAGGTTTTAAAACTGAAATAGTATCAAATTTTAGCTAGGTCACCTTAGGAATTTTCTTGAATTTATTTGAAATAAGAAAGTTATTCCAATCGGACATCCTAACTGGATGTACTAACCAAAAATTTCCAACCAGACATTACATTTACAAGTTTAACAATTTACATCCACATCTGAATGAAGATATTTATAAGCACCATGTCGAACAATTCCAATTGGAAGCGGTCCATAAGTGTTCACAATAACTTGAGGAAATTATAGGAGCAATAATGAAATGAATCCAATAACCAGAACTTCCACAAGATGAATGTGCATAAAGAAAGAAGCTAAAACTATCATAAAATGTATATGAATGTACAATGAACTCCTATATGTAGGACAAGGAGGAAGTGAGAAGGTGAGAGTCAAACACTGACTAACCCTCCATCATGTGTGACACATGTAGAACACTTGGGACAAGTGTGAGAGCATGTGTCATATGTCTATGAGGTGAGACAACTAAACCACTAAGTGAACTTAAGCTAGTGTGAAACTAGATAGAAGTAAACTAGATGAATAAAGACTCGTTTCACACTAACACCCCCCTTAAGTGATACTTAGGGAGAAAATTACTGAAAAAATGAGTCCCAACAACATGGCCTGATGAGGTACTCATGTACAAAATGAAAGTCTCTCACAAACAGAGTAAAGGAGAAAACCCTATGGGAAAAACCCCTCTCCAAAAAAGAGATCTAAGTACAAAGGACAACTTCCTTCACCCCAAGAATACGTTGCAACTCAAGATGACAAGGCGATGCTAAAGGTTTAGTAAAGATGCCAGCAACCTGTTCCTAAGTAGAAAAATACTCTAAGGAAAGAACACAATCCTAGATAAGTTGTCGAATGAAGTGCATGCAAATCTCGATATGCTTCATCCTTTGATGCTCAACTAGGTTGTGTGAAATTTGAATGGTGATTTGGTTATCAAACCAAAGAATAGTAGGAAGATCTGGTGGTAGACCAAACTCTATCAAAAGCTATCAAATCCATGGTAGCTCTTGGCTAGGAAGAACTGCACCTTGATACTCAGCCTCAGTGGATGATAATGCAATAGTGGTTTGCTTCTTGCAAGACCAAGCAATTGGAGTTGAACCAAGGTAGAAAATAAACCTAGAGGTTGACTTCTATGAGTCAACATCACCTGCCCAATCTGAGTTAGTGAAGCCTACTATCTGTGAAGCTCCCGGTGTTTACTAAATGCCAAAATATGTGGTGCCTTGAATATACCTCAAAATGCACTTGGTTGCCTTCCAATGACTCTCATGAGGGTCATGTGAAAAAAGGGAGACAAGCCCAACGACAAATGTTATATTGGGGGGAGTATGTGTCAAATATAAAAGACTACCAACTAACTTTTTGTACAAAGATGTAACAACACAAGGTGTTGTGTAAGTGGTAGTCAAAACAACACCAGACTGAAATGGTGTAGGAGTTGGCTTGCAATCATCCATGCTAAAATGATGAAGCATATCAATGGCATACTTCTATTTGCATATGGAGATCCCCTCAATAGACTGAAGAACCTAAAGACCAAGAAAGTAGTGCAGAAGCCCAAGATTTGTCATGTCAAAATGCTCCATCAAAGAGTCTTGAATATCCTAAAGCATGGATGAGGAACTACTAGTTAAAAGCAAATCATTTACATACAATACTAGAATCAAAAGGTCATTGCCATGTCTCTAAATATAGACAGTGTGATCAGAGTGGCAACGTGTGAAACTAGATGCAAGGAAGAAGCTATCAATCTTCTCATACCAAGCCTAAGGGGCTTGTTTGAGACCATATAAAAATGTCAAAGCTTGCATACAAGTGAAGAGTCCTCCACAAATCCTAGAGGTTGTTCCATGTTGATCTCCTCATGAAGATCACCATGCAGGAAGGCACTCTTCACATCCATTTGAAATACCTGCCAACTCTGAGATACAACAATAGAAAGAACAAGGCGATCAAAATCCATCTTGGCTATAGGGGCAAAGGTCTCGGAGTAATTAATACCCTCAACCTGTGAAAACCCCTTAGCAACAAGATGTGCATTGGATCTTGCAATAGAACCATTAGCTACATACTTTGTGTGGTACACCCACTTGCACCGAACCATCTTTCTTCCCTTAGGAAGAGTTACTAAATCCCATGTATTATTCTTCATCAAAGAAGAATACTCCTTTGCCATAGTTGAATCCCACTCTGGAACACCTAAAGCCTCTGAAAAACTTTGTGGATTTGGAGATATGGTATGACTCAAAAGACTAGAGCCAAAAGTTTGTGAGCAAGTGTGGCAAGAAGTCATAGGATCACCAGCTAAAGATCCAGCCTTCTGAATAGTACTATGTGCCCATTTAGGCAAAACATGAATGGGTGGAGGTCAAATTAATGGAGGAGGTGGTGGATTAGGACCAATATCTATAAGATCCTCAAATGCTAAGGTATCCTCATGAGATGAAAAGGGCGGAGTAGGTAGTGAGGAAGAAGTGGATGGAGAATCCATATGTGTGAAAGACTCATTGTTATCAACAAGATTGCACCCTCTTGTTGAATGTGATTCAACAAGACCCCGTGATACAATGGGAATAGCTTCTAGGTGTGGGACCTTGCAAAACTTGAAACTAAACCTCCAAATGAAGGGCTAGTTCCCTCAATTTAATCACCTAAACTAGATTACCTACTATTTTTCTCAAAGGAAAAAGGGTAGAAAATGGCATAATAGAAGCCTAAATCCTAAGGTAAGGTGATGCACCAAATGTTTGTGACCTGTAATACTGTTTAACATACACAATGCAACAAATAAACTTCACTACAACATACACAACTTAGATTTGACATGTCTTACATGAGTATTTCATAGAGAGGCCTTAGAGTTTATGACAAACACTCGGAAGGAACAAAAATGGCCTTCTTGGAAGCTCAAATGATTCATTTCACAGTTGAATCTTGCATGAAACTAATAGGATACAAACTATGACCTGCTAGATACATGTACTTCTGCATAAAGGCAATGAAGATTTAGATTAAAACCAAGGACAAACACTACTATCACAAGGAAAGATCAATAAACCCATAGTATCACACAATACACAGTATTGAGAAGGAAAAAATAGATTAATTTTATTGATTGAAAGGTATCATGAACTGCTATACAAGTCTGGTTTTTTGTATGTTTTCTCCAAAAACATCAAATTACATTGTTGTTCTTGAGCTTCTCAAGCCTCAAAAACATGAAAAAGCTACCTAAAAACTAAGCGTAAGGGTCCCATATGTCATCCCAGACATAGGAGAGCATATATGAATTGAAATTGACTAAGTTACAAAGCCTTAAAAGTAGAAAACCTACTTTGGACGCCCAAGAAGAGTCCTAGTTTGATTTAGTCTCCAAAAAGTAGTTGCTTGACTTCTTCAACTCCTTGAAATGTGCTCCAGCTGTTGCAGACGCTTCTATATGCTTAAATAGTGTTGGAACTACCCCTAGATGCCATTAAATTGTTGTCCAAGCTGTCTAACTGCTCATAATTTATTCAAACTCCACCTTGCTAATATATAGTACATGTGACTTCTGCTGTGAAGTTTCCATCAGGACTCTTGGAGGGCATTTGGAAAGAGTTCAGTAGATTTAGGACTCCCAAAACTACTCATAAATGTGCATTGATGACTTAAAATCACTCCCTTATCCATGACATATCTCTGTAGGGTCTTTATCAAGGTCTTTACTACCTGATAACAATCATTTTATGACAGTTATGACTTCATCTGATGATAGTCATTCCATGATTGTTATAACTTCTTTTTTGGTTTCTTTTGAGAGTGTGGTGAAACAAAGTTTGACTCTTCTAAGACATTAAACTACACTAGAAATCATCATTCCATGCCTCCCAAACATCTTGTTCTGCACTTTGAATACTGCTATAGGACCTCTAACATGTTTCCTAGGTCTGAAAATAGCCATTTGATATGAATAATTACCCTTTTGAGGAGATGGATGACATATTGTATCTTTCAGCTATGGTTTCTTCTATTAGTTTGACAAATTTCATTCTTCAAAACACATCTTCACTATAAACCTTCTTTTTCCTTTCTGTTACAAGCCTTTATTGCTTTCCTTGACCATGCTCTAAAGGTTTATGACATCTATTATCCTTTTATAGTATTGATTGCTCAAGCCTCCTTTGTTAGTGATCCTTCAAGCATACACACTATTTTCACATGACCTTATACTGATCTTCACTTGATTTGTTAAATGTCTACTGAAGTTCCAGCTCTTCTAAGCTAACTGTCCACTAATTTGCTGACTGTCATGCATGCAACAGTGTTGTCACTATCTCATTGTCTTCATTGGTTCTTTCATTATCACCAACTTCTTCACTATTACCCTTCAGCGACTCTAAAGACTATCTAACATTGTATGACTGCTGTGATAGTCATTGAGACTATTTTTTCTTTCATTGCACTCTTTGTCTAACACTGTGTCACTGCCAAACCTTGAGTAGAATACAAGTCTTAACTGTTCCCTAAGTCTCTTTGTGGAGTCTTGGCGTTCATTGCACCTTTTAACATGTTCTCTGCCTCAAGGATTGTCATGTTGACTGTCTTATCTACTGTACCTTCTCAACAATCACTTGATAGGTTTGTTGTTACATCTCAACAGTCCCTAACATGACTATTAACAACAGCCCCAAACAAAAAATGTTACCAATAGTCCCCTATTGTGCAGACAATGCTGATGGTCTATTGTTCATGTTTCAAAATAGGTGACTGTTGTTCATGTACTTCTCTATATGACTGGTGACAATCATAAGACTATCCCTTTTCTTCATGCTTACTGGTAAACCTTACTATATGTTGTCCATTGTTGGTGCTCAGAAGTCTCCAAACTTGTCTTTTGGCATCTCATCTAAGACCATTGTTGATGACTGTTTCTCGGGTTGTCTTTTTCCCTTTATCTTTGCATTGTACATTGTGCCTCATATTGTATACCACCCTTTCTTGCACTTGACAAGAATTGTCATGTTTCATAATCCCTCGACTCATTAACTAAATCCCTTTGACAAGGTCTGGACCACTTTGATTAGGATTCTTGAAGATTACAAGGTTTACAAATGAGATAAAGAGAATGTAAACATTTAGCAGACCCTACTAATCTACTGATATTACTTGTCATTTCCTTTCGTAGGTCTCCTAACATGGCTTCTTAGGTTTAAGGCTCCATTGGAGGTTGAAAGGCCTAGGAATAAACCTTGCATAACACTATTTATGTCTTTATAATGGTCTTTTATGATTGTTTTATGAGTATCTTTGTATGCTGCTATCATGCTTCACATGACTACTTTTTTATGCTGAAATGACTGTTCTAATTTGTTTCTTAGAGTCATCTCTTCCTTAGATCCATTGTCCTTATTGTTTAAGAGTCCTCATTCACTATTCTTTCACTGTTTAGCCCTTAATATGACCATTAAAAAGGTGATGGAGTCCAAGAAACATGAAAACACAAACCTCCTTGACCACTGTCCAGCCACTATTCTGGCAATGTCCACCTCCTACCCACTATTCTCTATCTTGGACTGTTTTCTCTTGTCACATTGTCATCTCACTACGAGCATGCATCATTAATTGTCTTCACATCATCAACTTCGACAAACTCTTTACCCATTGTCCTGTCCTCTAGACACAAATCAGTGTCTAAAGATGAGAAGTCTTCTTTATACCAGCTTCTCTCATAATCCAACTGCTATCTCAGACCCTCTGTTACCTTTTTTACTTCTGCAAACCTAAACCCTAGCTCACTATGACTGCTAATGATGAGAAGCATAAAGGAAGAAAACAACAAGTCACTGTTCTTCTATAGGTTGCTCAACCTCTACATTGTCTGCATGCACTTGTATGTAGTCTTAAAACCTTGTATGCAGTTTGTTTGGCTTGTTGACAATGTATACCCATTATTAGAAATTTTCAACGTGCATACATCCTCAAGATACTATCACAAAACCTGCATTCTTCCTTTTCATCCTCTTCCTATTGTTGGTGTCTTAAAACATGAAGTATCATCTTATAGTGGTGCCTCCTCCACATCAAAACCTATAGAGTATGGAAAAACCTAAAAGGAAGGAAAAGTTTGAACAAGACAGAAGCCCTAAACTAGTGGACACTAACCTAACCCCTACAGCTTGGAGTCTAGTCACAAAACCATGATCAAAACTTGGAGGAAACCTTCTCTCTTAGCATTTGCACGTGAACTTTGGAGACTTTAAGGTAAATTAATGAGTCATGCAACATGGTAAGCACTTCCTTGGACAAGGGAAAAGTGGAGTTTGACAAGTTCAAGGTGAAACAAACACTCCAACACCCCTTTAAAACCTTACACAATGCTAAAGCAACCTTGGGTAACCTAGGGCTTTACAAAAACTATTTAATCCCTTCAAGACTAAAACATGCTTAAAACATACTAGATCACTTATGAACCTATGAATGAGACTGTTTGATAAGTATCTCCTTGACAATATTGGAGTTAATAAACAAGTCTAAACATCCCTAAAACCCTTTGACAAAAATATAACAATATTTCAAAAGACCTAGACCTTGCCAACTCTCTTAAAATCTCATAAAACTCAAAACACCTAGAAGAATGACATTTTATGTTTTGATACACAAGACGCCTTTACGACCAAATGATGACAATCAATGATAAAATTACCAATTAGCAACTTGATTGTCTATTTTCAAACTAAGGAGCAAAAATAGGCAACACTCATCAAATTGAACCTATATTCGATAGAAGACATCTCAAGAAATAGGATCAAACAACTTATAGGCTTTCACATCCTCACAATAGCCAACAAAGATGAATGGTTGACTCTTCTTCTCCATTTCCTTACACCAACCATCCGGTATGAATGCCCAAGCTTCACTACCAAATACCCTAAAGAAGGAAACGTTAGGCTTGATATTTGACCAAGTCTCATCTAGAGTGATATTTTGAACTGCCTTGTGGGGAGTGTAGTTCTAAAAATAGTTGGCACAATTGATTGCTTCAGCCCAAAAACTTGGGGCCATAGACTGAGTTTGAAGCATGCAATTTGCCATTTCCTTAAGTGTTATGTTCTTTCGTTCGGCAACACCATTCTACTAAGTGTAGGGAACCGAATACTAATGATGAATACCATGCTTAGTGCAATAGTCCTGAAAGGCTTGATTCACATATTCTCCCCATTATGTGTGCATATCTATCGAATAGAAGAACCTGACAACTTCTCTATAAACACCTGAAAGTCCTAAAAGTGTTAAATACATCACTTTTGTACTTGAGAAAGTACACCCATGTGCGGTGAGAGACGTCATCAATGAAAGTAAGTACATACTTGGCTCCAAAAAAATTAAGGAGTTGGAAATGACATGAGGTCACTATGAACTAACTCAAGTAAGGAAGTAGCACGATGGGATTTACCCTTAGGAAAGGGTTCCTGATGATGTTTGTCAAGCACATAACCTCGAAAAACACCCTCTGTGCATGAAACCTTAGGGAGACCAAGTACCATCATCTATGTACTTAACTACTAAAGGTACCTATAATTTAGCTATCCAAACCTCTCGTGCCAAAGTCGACTCAAAGAGTCTGCATGGGCAATGTGTGATGAACCACTGGATGTCTCAAAACTTGTTAGAAGTGAAGGTACAAACCACATATTGGAAATCTGATTCAAACCTTATTAATGTCCTCTAAATAATGTAGAATTAATGGAGATTACAACAGAAATAAAACCCACTACATGGAAATAACATGCATTAAGAACTAAACACATAACACAATATGTAACGTGGAGAAAACCCTTTTAGGTAAAAAAATCCACCAAGAAAAGAGGCTCCAAGTTGTATTATCTTCAAATATGAGATTACAATACATGCACTTCCTCTTCTTCTCTAGTCTTCAATCTAGTGATGCCTGTTACTCTCAACTTTGATAAAAAAACATAGTACAAATATCCTTATAAAAGGGGGTTGCCTTCTAGGGCAAGAAAACCAACATAATATTGATCGTCAGATCTATGACCTAATGATGAATGGTCCAGATTTACAATGATAAATTTTGGCTCCATGGGCATTGCCCCTGAGCCCGCGCTGGGGCACGTGACCCCTAGAGCCCCTACCAGTGGGATGATCCCCCTAGACCCCTCGTAGGGGGGAAACCCCCTTGTGATCCCCTGTCACGAACGAATTAGCACCGGGGACTAGATATAAACATGTGACTAAAACAAGATTGCTGCTGGTGAAACCTTTCATCCCTTATGGGTGATTTACAAACAATAATAGGAATAATAAATTACATAGGATTTACAAGGTTGATAGCAACTTAATCTTAACATTCTCCCACTTGACACCATACATTGTAAATACCCATAGGAAAACCATAAAATAATCAGGCACTAGAAGCAAGGCCCATGACCTCTCTGCACCAAACAAATTTTTGTGTGCTCATAGGCTTGGTCAAAGCATCTACAACATTCTCCTAAGTGTCTACCTTCTTCATCTCAATCTATCCATTTGCAACCATTTCTCGAACAAAGTGATAATGTACATCAACATACTTAGCCTGAGCATGATACATAGGATTCTTGGCCAAACAAATAGCACTCTAGCTATCACAACCAATCTGAATGATCCTATAGTCAAAACCAATACTTGTACACAATCTTCTCAACCAAACTACCTCTTTAGAGACATGGATAGAAACCATATACTCTGCTTCAGTGGTGGACAAAGCAAATGTGGGTTACCTTTTGCTCATCCAACTCACTGCTCCGCCAAACAAATTAAACACATAGCTACTAGTGGACCTTCGACTATCCAAGTCACCTACCCAATCTGCATCAACAAATCCTTGCTAGATATCTAAACAACCTCTTCACATAATTCCAATGGTGTCTACCAGGGTTAGACATAAATCTGCTCAAAAATCCAACTGCTTGGGCAATATCTAGTCTAGTGCAAACCATTGCATACATCAAACTCCCTACAACACTAGCATATGGCACATTAGACATATCCTCTAAATCATCGTCATTCTTTGGACACATATCTAATAAAAGCTTAGTACCAATGGGTAAAGGAACTCTAACCGGGTTACAATCATGCATACTAAATCTCTACAAAATGGTATTCACATACTTACTCTGTGATAACCAAAGCTTTTTGTTACCTCTATGTCTTTTGATCTTCACCCCCAAAATATACCTAGCAACTCTAAGATCCTTCATTTCAAATGCACCTAAAAGTTAGGCTTTCAACTCACTGATCATACCCTTAGTATTTTTAAAAAATAACATGTCATCAACATACAATGCAATGATCAGAATAGAATCGTCAATACAATGAATGTAAACACAATGATCCTCCTCACTTCTTAAAAAACCCAATTCCAACACAAATGAATCAAACTTTTGGTACCACATTGTAGGGGACTGTTTCAGACCATAAAGAGATCCTTTTAATCTATAAACCCAATGTTCTTTCCCTTTCACCTCAAAACCTGTAGGTTGTTGCATGCAAATCTCTTCCTCAAGATCTCCATGTTAACATCTATTTTCTCTATTTCCCAATCAAAAGTTGCAACAATGGATAAGAGAAATGTGATAGAAGTTAATTTAGCAACAGGAGAGAATATTACACCAAAATCAACTCCCTCTCTCTGGGAGTAGCCCTTGGCTACCAGTCTAGCCTTATACTTCTCCAATGGACCATCTGCTCCAAACTTCTTCTTGAAGACCCACTTGCATCTTATAGTATTTCTTCCTTTGGGCAAATGAACAAGATCCTAGGTGTTGCAAGAGGCTAAAGTGATCATCTCCTCCTGCATGGCTAACTACCAAGACTCACTATCATAGGCATGAATAGATTCCCTGTAGGATCTAGGATCATCATCGGTACTCAATAAAGAAAATATACAACAAAAATCTGGTGGGCTATACCTGTCAACTGGGTTCCTTTATCTTGTGGATCTTCTCATAGGTGGAGTAATAGACTCTTCAAGTTTCTTTGTATGCTCATGTTTATACCAACTTCTTCCATCACAACAGATTCTTCCTCATTAGAACTTTCACTTGAGTCTTCTTTCGCTTCTTCACCCTCCAATCCATCATTATGTTCTTCTTTAGGTACATCTTCATGCTCTAATTCAAAGTTCACTCTCTTCACCTTTTCTTATTTTTCCTTTGGTTGTTCAAGTTTTGAAAAAGCACTAAGTTCCCTAAAAATAACATCTCTAGAATAGATAATCTTTCAGATTAGTGGATCCAACTTAGTTCATTTTTCTTTAGGCACATGAACATAAGCCTCACAACCAAATACCCTTAAATGTGAAATAGAAGGTTTCTTACCTATCCACACTTCATAAGGAGTTGAAACAAGAGCCTTACATAGAAATTTGTTAACCAAGTAGTTCTTAGTACACACAACTTCTTCCCAAAAGCATTTGTTCAACTATGATTCACTCAACATACTTCTGGCTCTTTCCATTATTGTCTGATTCATCCTTTCTACCACTCCATTCTGCTGTAGTATATATGGAGTTGTCTTATGTCTAACAATACATGCATTCTTACAGAATTCATCAAATTCCCTAGAACGACATTCCCCTCTATTGTCAGATCTCAAAACCTTTATTTTATGATCTGATTGCTTTTCAACTAAGGCTTTAAATTCCTTAAACTTAGTGAAAACTTCAAATTTATGACGCATAAAATAAATCCAGGTAAACCTTGAGACATCATCAATGAAGGAAACAAAATATCTAGATTTTCCAATTGATTCAACATCCACTAGACCAAAGACATCCGAATGAATAAGTTTCAATTTACATTAGATTTATTACTGCCAGAAGGAAAAGGAGATCTATTATGTTTTCCAAACACACAATGTTCACAAAATTTGAAACTCTCATTAGATGAAGATAAACCGTGTAGCAATTTTTTATTTATGATAGTCTTTAAACTAGACTAACTTATGTGGCCCAATCTATGGTGCCACAACATACATGTATTTTCAGTATTAGCCTTAGATGCATAAGAGGCATTACAAATAGTAGTGGCTTCTAGCTTAAATAGAGTTCCCAATCTTTTCCCCTTTGCTACCACCAAGCTTCCTCTCACCAATCTGCAACCATGCTTATCAAATGTCAAATGAAATCCCAAATCATTCAACTTTGAAATAGAAATCAAATTTCTAGCCAATCTAGGAACATACAAAAACCAGGGAGGGTTTTAATTCTCCCATCACTGAAACACAACATTACCTTCCCTCGTCTAACAATAGGATATGTAGAGTTGTTCTTGAGGTACACATTTCCTCCATCATACTCTTCGTATGTGGAAAACCATTCTTTATGAGGAGTCATGTGGTATGAGAATCCCGAGTCAACCAACCAATCATCATGAGAAACAATATTACATGCATAAAGTAAAACCTCATCACCTACATTCGAAGACTTATCAGTAGCGGAGTCCCATTGTTTCTTCAGGTTTCTACATTCCTTTTTCACATGTCCTCTCTTTCCGTAATTCCAACACTTGACTCTGTTATTCTTTCCATGAGTATTAGAACAACCCTTAGACTTGTCTTTAGACCCCTTCTGATCTCCTTTTGGTCATCTTTCCATAAACCTTACCCTTACACTGAGATCATCCCTTGAACTATCCAAACTTTACTTCCTCAATTCCTGTGACAACAGAATTGAAACAAGAGCATCCAACTTCAGATCTATGAGGTTAGCACTGATAGCCAAAATAACATTCTCCCATGGCTCAGGTAAAGAACATAGAAGCAATTTACATTTATCTTCCTCATTACCCTCAACATCTACAGATGCTAGTTGACTCAACAACAAATTAAACGAATTCAAATGCTCTGCAACTGATTCACCCTCTTTCATTTTCATGGAAAATAACTTACGCTTTAAATAAAGCTTATTTACCATACTCTTGGCTTGGTAGATCTCACCCAGACACTTGCACAAGCTATGTGGAGACTTCTCACTCACAACATTCAATAGAACAGAATTTGCAAGACATAGTCGAATGGTTCCCCATGCCTTCTTATCCAGTCTTTCCCATTCATCTAGAGCAATATCATCAGGTTTATTCTCCTTAGTCACAACCAACCACTAGTTGCTTTCCTCTAGCAAATCCTCCATTTTCAACTTCCACAATTCGTAGCCCATGCCATTGAACTTTTCAATGTCCAACCAAGAGGTAGAAGCAATAGTGGATACATCCATGATATCTACACAAGATCTGCAAACAAATAACAACCAAATCTCCCACTGCAGCTGAAAAATCTTCACACTACCACCCGAGAATCAAAACTAGCTAGTCTTTGATACCAAATGTTAGAAGTGAAGGTGCAAATCACATAACAAAAATCCGATTCAAACCTTATTAATGTCCTATAAATAATGTAGAATTAATGGAGATTGCAACATAAATGAAACCCACTACACAAAAATAACATGCATTAAGAACTGAACACATAACATAGTATGTAACGTGGAGAAAAACCTTTCGAGTAAAAAAACTCCACCAAGAAAAGAGGCTCATGTTGGCCATATGTGTTGTCATTGATGTCAACATAATATACATTGATGTCAACATATTAGATGGAAATGTATAGATAGATTTGTACAAGGAAGGAATTAGTATGATCAAGGCAAACCAGTCTGGGAGAAGAGTAAATAACCCTAAGTATGGATTAATTTTGGGTTTCAATATGATGCAAAGACAAACACTCATATCCTAGCATGACTTCTGCATATACACATAGACATCTCATCAATTGGGAGTACCACACTCAAAGCTAAGAAGTTAAAAAGTGTCTTAAGGCATTCACAGTGCACATTCTAAGGCAGAGTCAACTTGAACTAGTCCACATCTCTCCGCAAAGAAAGATTTGGCCATGCAATTCTAATGATAGCTTATGACACATGAATTGACATGGCATATCCAATGTTTTAGCCTCTCACTCACTGAAAATGAAAAGTTACAAGGGTTTGTACATCGACCATCACCCAGATAGAAAAGAGTAGTATTAAGGAGACAATGGATTGCTCTGCATTCTTCCAGAAGAGATCTATTTTTCATGTGGCTCTAAGGAATGATTAAGATCAGTATGTTACATGCTTTAATGACGTTTCAAGTGTTCTAGTAGTCCACAAAGGTAGTACTCAAGTGACAGAGGTATCACACTATATTTCGGAGCCTGAGGGAACACGTTAAGATCTATAGAAAGTAAACCATATACAATTCTATCATCAAATCTTATGTGGAGGTTCCACACGGTCCACAATACATCAGGTATTATTCGCATGTAGATATTATTTATTCTCTAGTACCACATTCAATATTCTTGTTTGCAAATAGAATTCAAGTATAACTGTCTTTCAGAGTTGCATAAGAAGGTGTGTGGAACCAATGAGTTGCATAATTTGACATCTTTGATCATTTCTAAAAGGTTTCAGGCCTTATACGTTACCGCAGATTCATATTCTGGGCTGAGAAGAATTATATAAGGTTCAGGAGACTTTGTTCTCTACAGAGTAATACATTTCTTATCTTGTGGATGCATAACTTAGCATGATACTTCTCTAGGAAGATGAGTGAATGTTTTGAGCTGGTGTATGACTGAATCCTTCATCCACATTGAGGTTGTGGCTTCTCCCTAACAGTTGAAAGATGAACAATTGACAATGTCAAGCAGTATGAGCCTATTGGTTAAGTTCACGATGCATGCAGAGGCTCCTAATCAGTTTCTCTAAGTTTGAAAGGTATGGAATGATATGTTCTAACATGTTTCTTAAGGCCTTTAGGTCCACAACAAGTTTGTTGTCAATTTGCATATGTTTTGGCCGAACTGTGACTTGCTACATGTAACATTCAATATTGTTTTGGATGCCGACCTAATCAAATTTTCAAGGTGTTGCAGAGGATATATATAGAAGATATAATTCATTTGAAAGGTAATTAAGGCGAACATGAAAAATAGCAGAGCAAATATGAAATGTGAAGATTCAGTTTGAAGAAAGATATTGAGCAAAAACAACAGACTGCACCATCAACATGCAACATATGTATTCTTCCTTGTAGTCCTTGTATTTATACTATCATTGTAATAGCAGCGAGTTGAACTTTTAGGGAGTACTAGCTTCCTTGGGTCATAACCCTAAATCAAAGTTGTAAATTAGGGAGTAGTAGCTTCCTTGGGTAGAAGTCCTAAAACAAAGTTTTAATACTTTTGCAGTGACCTTATTATATTGTGAGCTAATCCTCAATATGTTTTTTTCCCTCTTTTACGGTTTTCCATGTAAAAATACTGGTTTTATGTGTTGACTCTTGATTTGCATGTTTTCTTTCATGTTATCAAAGCTATTCAGTTTTATCAGTAAATGTTTCGTTAAAGTTTTTAAGTGTGCTAATTCACCCCCCTCTCAGCACACCATTGTGTTCAACAATTGGTATCAAAGCCAAGTACCTCTAGGAAGCTTGACTGTTGAGGTAGATCCTCCACTTGAACACATGGAATTTGAAGTGTTGGACAATGAAATATTTGCACCTGAACCTGATCTGGAAACAATGGATCTTGAAGGTTGGGACTTTGAGTCTAATGAGTGTGAAATAGATCTTGAAGAAGAACTCAAGACAACTCTTAATGATCTTGAGGAAGAAAAAGATCTAAACTTAGAATATGAAGACATGCTTGAAAAGGCAAAAGAGATAATTGACAAGTTGAAGACAAAAGCTAAAGAATCAAAAGAGGAAATTGGGAAACTAAAAAATCTGATGGAAGGAGATAAAGGAAGTGACAAGCTCAAGGAGGCTGAAGACATGATCTCAAAGTTAAAGGTCATGGTTGAAGAAGAAAAAAGGATTGAATATTGCTTAAATATCAAGCTCAATGAGGAATTAGCTAAATGTTCAAAACTTGAAGAGGAAGTTGTCACTCTAAGGAAAGAACTGGAAAGGCAAAAGAACAAATTGACAAGGGACTGAACCTAAAAGGAGGAACTGATATCCTTGATGAAATAATAAGTTCTCAAAAACTAGCTAAAGAAAAAATAGGTCTTGGTTTTGATAAGGGAAAGAATCCTATGATCAATGTCTCTACAAACTTATATGATAACTTTCATAGAGTAGGAAAGTTTGAATCTAGGAGAGAAGAAACCTACACTAAAGATCCTAAGAGAAAAACTTACAAAGATTCAACAAAAGATGAATTCACTCCTGTCCAAAGACAAAGGGAGAATGTAAGAAAGAATTTCAAGCCTCCTCAACCTACAAGGCAATCAACTCACTTCAGGTATTCTCAAATCTTCAATGGTAATTGTTTTATTTGCAATAGGTTTGGTCACAAGGCTGTGGATTGTAGAATCAAGATGAATCAAAATATGTTAAGATGTTACACTTGCAATAGTTGGCCATAAAGTCACTGAATTCAGAAGTAGGATGAACCAGAGCTCTATTAGATGTTATGCATGCAACAAGTTGGGACATAGGGCAAATGAGTGCAAAAGCAAAATACCAAGGTATAACAGGGATAATGCTCAATCCTTTCATGGGTATTGCTATACTTGTAATAAGTTTGGCCACAAAGTAGTTAACTACAGATCAAGGGCAAGGAGTGGAAATGCTCAGCAAACTATGTGCAACTATTATGAGTGTAATGAATCAATGTACTCTCAAAGGTATGAGAAACCCATTGATGTTGCTCCGCAAAAGGTGGGAATGAACAAAGTATGGAAGAAGAAGGATGTTGGTGATATCTCCGGACCTCCACCTAATATTAGTGGGTCCCCTAGTGTAGTCACGGTTAGGAGGGTCCACAAAGTGAACAGTCCAGGTCATACAACAAGAGTAAACACAATGAAAGCAACTCAATTACGGAATGCAAATGCAGATTTAGTCATTCAGTATATCATAGATCCAAAATACAAACATGCCGGCAACATGTGGGCTTACAGATTAGGGCTCACATGCCTGATTTTCCAGTTACAACACATGCACAAGATATAGCTTTGAAGCGCTTGATACAAAGAATTCAAACTATCTAACTTATGAATTATGCTTACTATCACTGACTGACTTCCAAAGCATCTATTACATGTATATATATCATCTCTAGATCATAAGAATCCTTTGCGTTGGCCAAACATATTACAAACTCCAATGAAAGAGATGTAATGTGTGTACACGAATAGGTCAGCCCAAAACATATGGGAATCCTCAGCAAGTGAATGAAACAATGTGTGGATCTTAGGGAAGGTCGACCATGATCCAAAGTTCCTTGAATGATGTGTCTTTTATCTTTGCAAGTCATAAAAGCACTCTGCAAGTCTTCTCCTTTAGCTGATTGTATGAGACTGTTTAAATGCTCTACTCTGAGAAAATAGTTGATTTTCTAATAGCAATATCTTTCCAAAAACTAATCCAAATGATCTAAATTTTGGATATGATGTGCATGAAGATGTCTAGATGCTAAGTCCAGCTCCGCAAGCTCTGAAATGATATTGTAGCAGAATGTGGACCAAAATACAAAAACTGCTACTGACTGTACTGAACTAGAAAATAAAAGAAAACAAAATGAATGCAAATATTTTTGGTTGATGCAAGATTGCTCTTGAACCAGGGATGCTCCTGCATTAGACATCTGGGGTTGTTGAAAAAGTGAGTCCCTCACTTTGCTGGGTCTAGAGGAAAACCAAGACAGTCCACCTCAAACTGAGAAATCCAAGATGAGTCTTCTTCCGGTCTACCTTTCCACTTCACAAGATATTCTTTGTATTGCTTGCCTCTAGTGTTGTGTCCAATTTTGGTGTCCAAGATGTCTTCAATCTGCTTTGGTGCTTGTTGTGGTAACTACTTCTTTAAGTCTTCTTCAATTTTGTCACTAAACTCAGCTTTGTGATATTGATATAGGTCTACAATGTTGAAAATAGGTGATATACCTATGTCTCCAGTAGCTCCACTTCATATGCATTTCCTAAATCAAACTTTTTGAGTATCCTACATGGTCCAAACTTCTTCATCTTCAACTTGTTATATGTCCCAACTGGAAATATTTATTTTCTCAGATATGCCATTGCCTCATCTCCCACTAAAAATTCTTTGCGTCTTCTCTTCTCATCTACTCGTTCTTTATACTTACTGTTCATCTCCTCCAAATGCTTCTTAACCTGATTATGCACTGTCTCCATGTGTCCTACAAATTATTCTTCTTCTGCACTTCTATTATCCTCCATGTACTAATATCTCTCAATTCTGCTACTCCTCTAGGGTTAGTTTCTGTCACAATCTCAAATGGTGTTTTTCTGATGCTCCTATTCACTGAATTATTATATGCAAACTCCATTTGTGATAGAATCAAATCCCAATTTCCTGTCTTCTCTCCAACCAAGAATCTCAACAAGTTACCCAAACTCCTATTTACTACCTCTGTCTGTCCATTAGTCTGTGGATGAAACGTTGAACTGAACTTCAAGTCTATCTTCATCTTCTTCCAAAGTGTCCTCCAAAAATATCCAATGAATCTTGTATCTCTATTTGAAATTATGCTCTTAGGTAATCCATACAATCTCATAATCTCTTTGAAAAATAGGTCAGCTACATGCACTGCATCAGTTGTCTTCTTACAAGGTATGAAATGTGTCATCTTTGAAAATCTATCCACCACTACAAATATTGAATCATGTCCTCTCTATGTCTTTGGCAATCCTAATATGAAATCCATGCTTATGTCTTCCCAAGGTCTCTTTGGTACTATCAAAGATTTATACAATCCAGTATTCTGACTACTCCCTTTTACAACTTGACATACTCTACAACTCTGCACAAACTTCCTAACATCCTTATATATCTGAGGCCAAAAGTAGTTTTCACTTACCAAAGCCACTGTCTTGTCAATTCCAAAATGTCCTACCAATCCACCATTGTGCTTCTCTTTTATCAAATTATCTCTCATTAAACTTCTAGGTATGCATAGCTGATTTCCTTTGAACAACATATCCCCCTGAATGAAATCAAGATCTTCATCTTCCTCATACATGTTCTTCAATTCTTCAAATCCTAACACTTCAACTCTCATCTCTGTCAGCAAGTTCCTTATTCTACTTAATGCATCAACAACTTTGTTTGATTTCCCACTCCTATGCTTCAGTACAAAAGTATAACTCTGCATGAACTCTACCCATCTCATATGTCTCTGATTCAACTTTCCTTGACTGTTCAAATACTGCAAAGCTTGCTGATCTGTATACAACACAAATTCCTTAGGCAACAAATAATGTCTCCACTTTTTCAAGGCTTGAATTATGGCATAGAACTCCTGGTCATAGACTAAATATCTTCTCCTTGAATCATTCAACTTCTCACTGAAATAAGATGCAGCTCTATCTTCTTGACTTAACACTACTATATTGCATTTCCACTTGCATCACAATCTACTTGAAATACTTTGTTGAAATCCGGTAATGCCAACATAGGATGCTTTGTCACTTTTTACTTCAACAATTCAAAACTTTTATTTTCTCCTGATGTCCACTTAAATTCCTTTCTATCACCTCTTATTGTCTCTTTCATAGGGTTACATACTAAACTAAAATTTTTGATGAACTTCTGATAGAAACTAGGTAATCCATGAAATGATCTGACTTCTCCAATGCTCTCAGGTATAGGCCACTCAAAAATTGCACTAACTTTCTCAGGGTCCATCTTCAATCCTTCCACAGAAATAAAAAATCCCAAGTATACCAGTTCTTCCTTCATGAATCTACACTTTTTAATGTTTATCAATAATTTCTCTTCTCCCAGTCTTTGGAATACTTGACTTAGGTGCCACAAATGTTCTTCTTTTGTCTTACTGAAAATCAGAATATCGTCCAAATATATAATAACAAACTTACCCAAGAATTTCTTCAAAATTTCATTCATCAATCTCATGAAAGTACTCAGTGCATTAGTCAATCCAAAAGGCATTACTAACCACTCATACAATCTTTCATCTGTCTTAAAAGTAGTCTTCCATTCATCTCCTTCCCTGATTTTGATTTGATGGTATCCACTCTTCAAGTCTATCTTTGTAAAATATTTTTCTCCACTCAAACAATCCATAATGTCATCCATCCTAGGCAATGGAAATCTATACTTAACTGTGATCTTGTTGATTGCTCTAGAGTCTGTATACATTCTCCATTCTCCATCCTTCTTCGGTGCTAACACTGCAGGTATTGCACAAGGGCTCAAGCTTTCTCTAATCAATCCTTTCCTCAACAACTCTTGTATCTATCTATTCAATTCTTCATTCTCTACTGGTGTCATTTTGTGTGCTGCTTTGTTAGGCAAACTAGCTCTAGGTATAAGATACATATGATGACTGATACTCCTAATTGGTGGTAATCCTTCAGGTACATTATCTGATATTATGTCTTCATACTCTATTAGCAACTTAGTTATCTCCTTCGGTTGTGATTCTTCAGTTTTTATCTTTAGGTTTTCAGGCTTCTTAGGGATCAAAGCATAACACATATTCTCATGTCTCAAACCATCCAGAAATTTCCTTCCATCTACCAAACAGATTCTAGCATTCCCACATACTCCACTCTTAGGTTCATCTTATAAAGGAAACAAAGTAATTCTCTTTCCATTTGATGTTATAGTATATGTATTCTTTCTCCCATCATGTATAGCTTTTCTATCATACTACCATGGTCAACCCAACAAAATATGGCATACATCCATAGGCATAATATCACACAATACTTCATCATGATAAGATCCAATATGAAATTTCACTAAACATTGTTCACTCACCAGTACCTTATGATCATTGTGAATCCATGCTATCTGATATGGCTTAGGGTGTTTCAATCTTTCTAACTTTAACTTAGTCACCATTACCTCTAAAACCAAATTATTAAAACTACCACTATCAATTACAACTTTACAACATTTACCTGCTAATTTACATCTGGTCCAGAACAAACTCTTCCTTTGTGGTGGTTCCTCATTTGTCTCTGTTTGAAATAATGCTCTTCTCATGACAAGTGATTCTCCTTTCTCAGGTTTACCAAATGAACTAGGTGATCCAACAGGTTCTTCTTCTACATAGGCTGCTCTTCCACTATTCTTTGTCTTCTTACTTGTACTTCCTTGATGACATTCAAATGCTCTATGTCCTTCACCTTCACACTTAAAATAGGTTCCTCTGAATGTTCTCTTATCAAATCATCTTCCATCTCTTTTGTATCCTTCACTCTAGTATGAATTAGGGTTTCCTCTGCAGTAGAAAGTTCTATCATCTCTTCGGTATGCATTGTTATCTCTGTCTTCCTTCTTGAATGTGCTATCTTATCTGCTTTGCTCTGCAAATGATCTTTCTCCAAAAAATGTTCTACCTTTCTAAAATTTACCTCCTCTACCTCTCTATCTCTGCTCATGCTTCTTGTTCAACTTTTCTTCAACCTTCAGGACAAAATGATATGCTTCTTCCAATGTTGTCATCTTCACTAAACTCAGTTCTTCTTGAATGTTCAATCTTAGTCCATTGATGTATCTAGCCACTTTCTCCTTGCTTGCTTCACTATGTCCTATCCTTATAATCATCTTATGAAATTCTTCAATGTACTCCTTCACATATTTCTCCTTTTGTCTCAAGTTTTGTAATCTTTTCAATAGTTCCAACTCATAGTCAATAGGTATAAACTGATTCTTCAACTTTATCACCATTCTATCCCACTTTGTAATCTTCTCTTTTCCTCTCCTGTTTCTATCTAAACGATCTTCTTTCCACCAAATAGTAGCATGCCCTTTCAACTTAGCCTTTGCAAATCTCACCTTCTCCATGTCTTCAATTTCCTCATATTTAAAGTATTCTTCTAGGTCATTTATCTAATCAATTAGCTCCTCAAGATTCAATTTACTAGTGTAATTCAATACATCCACTCTAGGTATTTTCCCAATCTTTGAAATAGCTCGTAACATCTTTACTTGATTTGAATCTTCTTCTTCTTCTAGGGTTTCTTCATTTTGATTAGCAGATTAAAATTCTTCATCATCATCACTTTCAACATTAGGTCTAGGTGTAAGTCCTCTTCTTCAATCCTCTTCAACAGCATCCAAGTGAACTCACATTGTCTTCATCATTTCCATCATCTCATCCATTCTTCTAGCCATAGTACCAACAACAGTTATTCTCCTTGGTGACATCTCTTCCTAGGATCAAGTGTAACTGCCTCAAATTCGGCGATCAAGCTACAAGGTGACAACTGCCTCACAATCAGTGATCGGTTGACAACACAGTAGTTTGCCTCAGATTCGGTGATCTATCCACAACAAGATCTTATGGAATGCCTTCACAAACTTCACTCAATTTTGCTCAACTTCACTCCAACTTCACTCCCATGAATTCAAATTTCACTCTTAACAGATTCAAACTTTGCTCTACTTTGCTCACATCACTCCCAAAGGATTCAAACTTTGCTGTGATACCACTTGGTGCAGTGGTTAGGAGGGTCCACAAAGTGAACAGTCCAGGTCATGCATCAAGAGTAAAAATAATGAAAGCAACTCAATTACAAAATACAAATGCAGATTCAGTCATTCAGTATATCATAGATCCAAAATACAATCATGTCAACAACATGCGGGCTTACAGATTAGGGCTCACAGGCCTGATTCTCTAGTTACAACATTGTTGATGATGATTGTTAGTCATAACAACATGCATAAAAAATTGCACAACTAACCTTTATTATCTTGTAAAGTACGATCAGCTTAAGATAAGTTGATGACTCCAAGTCTCCATTGATCAGGTCATGATCATCTGACGTTACTCAGAGGTTGATGTGACATGTTGTTTTCCATTTCAAGGAGTCTTACATTCGTTCAGGTGATCGGTATTGCACTGTATTCTATAAATTCACTCCACATAAAGGTTAATTCTACTCTATTCCTAAGGATTATTGTGATATTTGTAAGTTTGATCAATTCTTCTGATCATTAATCATTATGAACTTACATCTTCTTCTACACTGCATATTTATTTAAATGATGTGTCTATAAGTGGATATTTATGTGTATTTCATGGATATTTATCTAAATTTGCATGATATTTATCAATTTGACATGCTTTCACTCAAAATATGCTCTGTATTTCCAATTGCCTACGGAATATCTGCATATTTCATGTTAATCTGCTTTTGATTGTATGTTATTTGCAATTATGGAGATGATCTGTAATGAAATTCAAAGAAATTTAAAATAATACTTCTAGTTTTAGTAAATCTTTAGTTATTGAATCACATACACACAAGATACATTCATGGAGAGAAGAAATCAAACCATAAGTCACCAGGATGTTCCACAGCTAGGTATGGTTGATGCTAACTGACAAGGTGTCGCTGTACCTCATCATTTAATCTATTTTTAGATGTCAAAAACCAGGGCTGTGTCCATGGCTGTTTGCAACTAGGGATTCTATAGTTACCAGTTTATAGCTAATCCTAATTTAAAAAGAGATTAATCTATCTGCTTGTTGAATAAATGTAATGAATGCTGGAAAATAGAATAAAACAGGAAATTTACTTAAAGCAAAGAAACAATAACATGCATCTATCTATTAAAACAGGAAACACCTTTATAAGAGAAAACTGAAACAATAAAACAGTGGTACTAGCCTCCTGCCTGAGTGGTGAGAGTGGGCCCTTGCTCCACACCCTTGAGGCTAAAGGCTATAGCAGGAAATCAGCACAAAAGATGATCACAACTAAATTCAATCCAATTCATTCATTTCTGCATTCATGAAAATATGGCTATCACAGAACTAAGACCTCCAAGAGTCAGAATAATTTTATCATTGTTCTCTTTCTACTATTTCTAAGAGTATATATAAAAATGAGTGATGATATATTACTGAACTTATCTACCAGTCTTTTTATGAGATGACACCATCTATTTATTGTACTTAACTGTCTAACTTATGAAAAATCACCATGCGAGAAAGGTAGACTTGGGTGGAACAGAAGTCCACTCAGAGATCTAAGTTTAAGTCTTAATACACTTGGGCATCAAAGCCCTAAAAATAAGGATATTGTATTAGTTCAATTCGTAACTCATGTAAAATCTTTGAAAAGATAAAACTTCAGCAGTTTAACTAATAGTTGACCCTTCACCACTCAGGTGATGATTTGAGTGAAGTGAGGGGTATTAAGATCGCTGCTGAAAGTATCTGGTCGGTAGCTCTACTTGGAAACATGCCCTGTTCTTAGGAGGCACTGGAGATAGCTGTTCCTGTCTGCAACTTCGAAGATGCTCCAAACTCTCGTAGAGCTCTGGAGAGGCATTCCCCATATCTTCAAAACTTCAGGTGTCATGGTTCTTTGTTATTGTCTCCGGAGATCATTGAAGACAATCTCCAGAGATGCACAAAATCGTTGTTCCTGGAACCTACACCTGTTGATTCAAAAAGAGAGAGAAGTTCTGCATTTTTCCATCAATTCCACGCACATTAGTCACTTAATCAGAAATTCTAATCTTAAGTAATCTATCTTAATTAATCACAAAATAGAACAATCTTGTTAACTTATTTGGGTGCAGACACTAGGAAGATGAACTGAGGGAGGGGAAAAAGAGAGGCAAAAAGATGTATTTCATGAGTGCAATTTGGCACTCATCATCCCCCCCATACCTAAGGTTTGGCAGGTCCTCCTACTTTTCACATTCTGGATTTATTTTGGCGAAGCAGCCTGTCAGTTAGTCTATAATCCTGGAGATAGGTGGTCCAAGTGGTTCTGTTGGTGTTACCATTTCCTCTGTACTTATCAACTTGCTTCAACCAGTTCTTCAATTTTTCATCTTGTAGCTGATCTGCCCAGATAGGGAGTGGTTCAATTATCAGAGGGGGCCTGAACTGTCCACCTATCCATTCCTGTTTATGTGTATCCATCAGTTTGGATATCAACTTTGCCTTTCGCATGAATAATCTCAGGTTTGCAGGGGTGACCACCTCTCTAAGTTTCTGCTCTGGGGTCAAAATATTCCATCTCCTCTTTGCTACAGCAAGTACAAAATTTGCTGAATTAACCATAAAAAGACCAAAGTCAATGGAGCATTCCTACAAACTTTTCAGGTATAACGGCAACATTCTGGCTGCATTTTTAGGATGATAGACAAGGGACCTGAATTGGGTTTGAAGAGCAAAAGGATTGGGGCATTCTTTCCTGATGAAGAGATTTCTTTTTAAATCCTTTTGAAGATGATCTTCCATCCTTTCATTCCAGATCTGGTGGTTTCTCATTAGGGACATGAATGCCTTAACCTGGCATTCTCCCACAAAGTGATTAATAATGAAGGATATATCATTAATACAGAATCCATGCAGGTATAATTCACATAGGAAGTTTTTATCCTCATCATTGCTCCTGGTGTAAGTTGCCATGAATCCTTCTGCTGTTTCAGTATCCTCAGTTATGTCAGACAAGACTAAGGAGAGTTTCCTTTGCAGTACCCTCTCCTGTAAGAACATTGAATAGATGGCACTTGGAGGCCTGCAGGATAGAATTTCTGAGGAAAGGGAGGCCATTTTAATGATTTTGCCTTGCAAAGTTTCTATTCTTTCTTCTCTGGCAGTGACTGCCCTTTGTAACTGCAACATCGGCTTGGAGGCCTCAAATTCTCTACACCTTTTCTCCCAATGAAACAGGGTTTTGGGAATGTTAATGGGGATTGGACCCACATAGGCATCTATTTGAATTTCCTACTCATTGGTTGCCCTTGGGCTAGACAATTCTTGAATATATTCTTCTTGGTCATCCAGGTTGTTATTGGCCCAAGTTAACTGTTTATCCTGGCTTTGTACCTTCTCAATCAGTGCTGCCATTATTGTGAGGCCATTGTCTCTGGCCATGGTGAGCTCAGAAATCTTCTGTGTTGGTTCTTTTTCTTTTTCTTCCATCCATTTGGCCGCCTCACATTTCTGTGCTTCTAATTCTGCCTCTTTCTCCTGGATGATTTTATCCTTGCTTTGGAGGTTTGTTTGGATATTTGCAATAGTTTGTTTCAGCTCCATCTCCACCTCTTCTCTGACCTTCTTGAGATTAGTAATAATCAAATTCTTCCCCTAGAGCATTCTTTTTAAAATTTCAATTTCTTCCATCAATTGATGTTCTGTTGAGATTTCTATATCCTCTTGGTCAGAGGGATGAGATAGAGTTTCTACCTCTATTTCTGTGGCTGTTGGCTGATCATCAATGTTATCCATGGCCATCTGCCCTGCTCTTCCTAATGTATCCATTTGCCCTATTCCTCCTTCTTCAGTCTTCCTGTCCTGAGGATCCTCTGCTATTGCTGGCACTGATGAAGGCCCAACTTTATCCTCACATGTTCTCAATTCCAAGAGTGCCTCAACGAGCAGGGCAGTATCCTTCTCAACTTGTGAGAGTTGTCTCTTCCTTTTGCTTCTCTAGAGCAAAGGTGGGGCTGGTGCTTCCGAAGCAGGTCTCCCTTCCTCAGAATCTGAGGAGATAGTAAAAGTTTGTAAGTTTCCTGTCTCCGGAGCACATGGTGGTATTGCAACTGGACTTGACTCCACATGAACAGATGGTGCTGGAGAATTTTTACTTTGCTTCCTCTTCTGGACCAGAGGGATCTCATCTGAATCATGGGATGGTTCTTCAGCTCACCACTTTTCCTCAATTCCCTATCCTGACTTTTCCTCTGTTAATTCCTTAGGCCAAGATTCCTCAAGTAGAGTCATCTTTCACCTGACTGACCGAGTCATGTATAGGGGTCATGTAGGAGCAGGTTCTGCAATTTGTTTGCGTTTCCTCTTCTTGTTAGGAACAGGGGCTGCAGATGAAGTGGCCTCTTGTGAGGGTGACTTCCCTTTGTGAATAGCTATGGAGGAGGCTGAAGGCTCAGTTTCCTCATCTTGGTGAGAAGGAGAACTCTCACCTTCTAGTTGTGCTATCTCTGGTTCTCTGACCTGGGGGTTATGTTCAAGAAAGTTTTGCAATAGTTCTTCTCCATTGGCTTGAGATAGGAGGTGGTGCTTGACTACCATAAAGATGAGGCCATGATGTTTCATGGGTCCCTTATTCTGCTGATATCTTTCTGTAGTTGCCCTGATGACAGAATACAGGAAATTAGGGATATTTGTGCTATACTCAGGGTGCCTATTTCCATGTCTAAGAAAAATTAGCATTTTCATTATTGGCCCTAAAACTATAGAGAATTGGCCATCACAAGTAAAATACTTCATTAACCAGGTAGCAATAGATGTCCAAGGGTTTGGGAGTGTGGACCTCAAAATTTATTTGACTTCATTCTTATTCGTATGTAATTGAATAGCAGGTTCACCACGAATAGAAAAATTTCTAATTAAATCAGTGTTTAATGTTTTCAGGTGGTAGAACCTCTCACCTTGTTCGGGAAGTCCAGAAATGTGGCTGATAGTTGCTGAGGAGAGATTGATTTGGTTTCCTCTCACAATTGTCTGGTTATCTCTTAAATTCCTAAAGAATTCGTCCACAATATCCTCCTGAAACCCTTCGAATTTGTTTAGGAAATCTAACCATCCAGCAACCCTTAAAATGTTTGCTGCAGTTGCATCCTTCAGAAGACCCACAGTATTCTCTGGCTCAGAATTTTTCTTGATTCCCATTGCTGAATTGATGCCACTTTCTATGTTTATTCTTTTACCTTCCTAATCTGCAGTCTATCTTTCCCTCTTATCTCTATGGGCTCTAGAGTATTGTTCAAATTGCTCTGTAGACTCCGGAGAATTGTTTAATTTACCTTATGCTTCAGTCTATTCTGGAGGTTTGAATGAGGGATGCTATTTTTTAGGCTGGGCTTATGCAGATGGGTTAAGGGACCAAGGCAGCCATAAATGTAGCAAATTAACAAGGCACTCCGGAGGTAAGGTGGCATTAAGGCACAGATGGCGGCATGCTTGGATGTGAAGAAGGAAATGACGGCGGAAGGACGTGTCATCGTGGCAGTACCCAAAATAGAAAGATAGGATAGTTACTAATAATGATTAATTAAAAATAGATGTACCTGGATTAGTTTTAATGATGAGGCAATGTACATGGGAGAAATGCTGCGTCATTTTGGAAACTGCACGCGTCAAGGCAATTAAGCAGCGGCTTGAGCTGACGTCCACTTCCCATTTGCATGCAACCTGCAATCATTGCACCGAGTGGCTCGAAAATCCACTCCCTTAGGTGATGTCAGCGCCGGATCATGGACACTCCTACAAATTATTATTATTCTAATTTAATTACTCTTTGTGATGAAGTAGATGATGAGTCATTACGACCTCATCATATGATTTATCTACTTTACCACTTGGAGAGGTGGGTCCCTCCCTTATTATGGAGATTGACGGCGTTATTAATAGAGTGCCAGAGGTGCTCCTAATTAGAAAGTGCCAGAGGTGCTCCCGTTTGAGAAGCGCTGGAGGTGCTCCTAATTGGAAAGCGCCAGAGGTGCTCCCGCTTGAGAAGCGCCGGAGATGCATTGGGCCAATTTCTGGCAACTGATCATATCCGAAGCTTAATTATTTCAATTGTCTTGAAGAAGGGAACCGCCCTTTTACTAGTTTTCAACTCCCTTGGTCGAGAAAGACAGCCATTTGCTGGTTTTCCATCTTTTTTTTTTAGAAGGCAGGCATTGCTGGTTTTCAACCTCCTTTTTTTATTAGAAGGCAGCCATTGCTGATTTTCAACCTCCTTTTTCTTTTCTTTTTTTCTTTTTTTTTTCAATTTTAGAATACCAACACCATGACAGAGGAGGTATCCCCTGTATCAAAACATAGATTATTCAGAAACTCTTCTTTAGTAGATGGTCTTTTGTAGAGCCTGATTCGGTGACCATTTACTAGAAATGTGTCTGTGCTTCCATCAATTGGTTGCAATAATACAGTTCCATTTTCAAACACGTCCTTTATTTGATAAGGACCCAGCCAGTGAGTCTGCAATTTCTCTTTGAATTTAGAATCATAAAGGAGAACTCAATCTCCTTGTTGAAATGTCCTCTTAATGTGTTGGTCATGCCATTGTTTCCTCTGGTTTTGAACTAGTTCTGTTTGTTGAATGGCTTCTGTCTGAATCTCATCCAACTTGTTGAGCTGAAGAATTCTGTTTTGCTGAATTATAGACAATGGTAGACCAACATCCAATACAGTTTTAAGTGTCTGGAGTTCAAATTCTATAGATAATATAGGCTTTTTCCCATAAACCAATTCATATGGTGAAAACTTTGTTGTGGACTTCCAAGTGGTGTTGTAAGCCCAAACTGCTTCAGGTAATCTACTAGCCCAATCTTTTTTGTTCATTGCCACTGTCCTTGTTAAAATATTCTCAAGTTCTCTATTAATTACTTCTACCTGTCCATTTGTTTGAGGATGGTAAGGTGAAGATTTTATGTACTTGACTTGGTATAAATCTGTGAATGCCTTGATTACCTGTGAAGTAAACTGAGGTCCCCTATCTGAAACTATTGATCTTGGGGCTCCAAATCTCAAGAAAATTTTGTTGTAGAGGAAATCGACAACTTTTTCTTCTCTTGCAAACTGTAATGCTTGAACCTCAGCCCACTTAGTAACATAGTCTGTGCACACTAGAATATACTCCTTGCCTGATGATGGTGGTGAAATTGGTCCCACAAAGTCTAGACCCCATTGCTCAAACGGTTCCATTATGACTTGAGGATGTAGCAGCATTTCCTGGGTAAAGGTTGGCTGCCCCATCCTTTGGCACTGGTCACAGTGCTGCACATACTTCTTTGTGTATTTATGAAGAGAAGGCCAGTAGTAACCAGCTCCAAGGATCTTGTGGACTGTCCTGTGGAAAGAGTAGTGGCCACCAGATGGTTCATCATGACATGCTCTCAACACATCAAAAGTCTCATCAGCCTTTAAGCACCTGCATAGAATGAAATCAGGACCATATTTAAATAGTAAACCATTCAACCATTTGTAGGATAAAATTTCTTTAACTAAACGTTTTCTTTGTTTTGAAGTAGAATGGGATGGATACAAGCCTATAGCTAAAAGATTAACTATGTCAGCAAACCAAGGTGCAATAGTGGATATGGCAAAAAGATGTTCATCTAGGAATTTGTCCTCCACTGGTTAGTCTTCTCCTCCTGTATGCAATCTTGACAGAAAATCAGCAACCAAATTAAACTTCCCTAGATTATCAACTATGGTAATATCAAATTCCTGCAATAGCAATAACCACCTGATGATCCTTGCACCTACTACTGGTTTATTCATTAGGTACTTAATGGATGCATGATCAGTGTGCACAAATATTTTATATCCAGTGATATAATGCCTGAATTTGTTTATAGCATAGATAACTACCAAGAATTCTTTTTCAGTTGTTATATAATTTCTTTCTGCAGGGGTAAGGTTTTTGCTGATGTAATAAATGGCATGCATACTTTCTCCTTCCTCTTGTCCTAAAACTGCCCCAATGGATTCATTTGAAGCATCAGTTTGTATGTGAAATGGTAAAGTCCAATTAGGTCCTGTTGATGATTGTTTTGATGCAATCATAACAATAAGTTAAAATTCACATGAAATGAACTGAAACTATACTTGAAAGATAAGAAGGAATCATTTGAGATTCAACTAATCCCAAGTCTACAATGGTTCGGTTGGTCAAGTTCAGTTGGTCAATGTGAAGCTGTAATGTTCAAGGGGCCTTACGTAGTTTAGGTTTGTTTGGTGGTTTACTGGACTAAGAATATGCAAAAAAGATCATGAGATATGTCAATACTTTTCATTCCTTTGCATAAAAGTGTTACTGTGCTGCAAGTTCATATGATTTTCTTGAATTATTGCAGCTTTCTTCTTTATCTATTTATGAAAACTGTCTACTCTTAACTCTGTTATGCATGCTTCTTCAAATTTGAGACAATTTCCTTTAGATTTCTATGTTTTTAGCTAAATATTTCAGATGGGTTGGGAAAAGTTAGAAAGATCTAATCTATACCTCATTTAATCTACCGAAGGATCTAATTGTTTCTATTATGCACTATGTAAATACCACAGTAATTTGATCAAATCCACAGTGAAAACCTTAAATGCAAGTTCTGAGCATTTTCACAAACATACATTTAAAATTGCAAGCTCTCAAAGAAAATATTTCAAAACACAAAGAAGAGCAGGAGAACACTTAGAAGATAGATGCAGAACTCCAGATTCTATTGTATTAGAAACGAATAGTCATACATGATTTACAATGTAGGAATGACTCTTAGTTTCATTGATCATACTACAGAGAACTTACAAGCTTTACAGATACAGTAAGGCAGCCAGACATTCCACGCGCACCTTACTGCAGACAAACAGGCGACCTCCTTCTTCTACCTCTAGACTATGCTAAGCTAACTCACTGTGTGCTTCTAAAAGAAAATCCTGTTGTAGCCCCTATTGTAAAGTATTACAGTGTAGAGAGGCACAATATAAAGACATTCTGATTGTCCTCACTATAGCAGAAACCTAACTGAACCCCTGGTTCAAACCCCTGGTTACAGCAATAAATACAGGTGAACCAGCTCTTCAAAATATCTCTGAGCAGTGTCAAATCTGGGCGAAATATTGCCCCTTCTAAGAAGTTCCGGCAGCTCAGCAATAACTCTTGTTTGTCTGTTGTAGTAATACTCTCAGCTGCAACCTTGTTCTTTATTTGAATGGCCTTGACTTTTTCGCACTTCGTCTTTATCTTCCTGCTCCTGAGATTGGATTTCCTTCCTCCATGAGGTCACTGTGTTGACTTTCCAGCTGCTTCCTCAACTGCAAGCCTGCAAGACAAGACAAGCAATAAGTATTACATTTATCACATAAACAGCAGGAAATTAAAATAATCGTTTAAATCCAGGTGACTGTGCAAAATCGTGGAAATCGGGTCCAAAATACTCTTAAAACGCGCTCAAAATGCATATAGACTGCCCAAAACCCATCGGGTCAACTATCGCTGACCGGGAAAATGCCACGGGTGCCAAAAAACATTTTAAAATTCCACCGCTTTGCACATTCCCGCCCATCGGCATGTCAAAAAATCGCTCGGCCGATATTCTTTGTTTGGCCGATGGCCTTTTATTTCGCTCATCCTCCATCGGCGAGAGATACCCCCCTCGGGGTGACAATTTCACATACTGCTGATAGCAAGACTTAAAACTTTCGTCTGCATGATATTTTGGAAATATGATGCTCCCCCTTCCGAAGGTCCAGATGACGTCATCAGGATGTTTCGCTTCTGTATAATGGGGAAAAGAATGACAATCATCATCATCATCATGTCGAAGGAAAATAGGAGGATATGAAATATGATCCTGCTGCTGAGGAAAGGAATATGATGGTGACGTCATCGTCATATCCGGGCTTCATTAAAATGCAAAAGGTGACGTCACCGTCATATTTAGTTAAGATCAGGGGATAAATGTAATATCGGGTCACCTAAGGAGCATGATCAGGTGGTGAATGTAATATGACCCCTTTGCGGCCAAGGTAACCCTCTCGAAAGATCAGGATGATGATGATCATCAGGATATTTGCTTCTTCGTTTATCAGATCGGGATGACGTCATCATGATATCCGGGGCTTTTGTTAAACTTAGAACATGACGTCATCATCATATTTGGGAACCGGATCATGTTTTGGAAAATATCCTACCGAAGGGAAATGTGATGATGATGTCGTCCTGATATTTGCTTCTTCGTTTATCAGATCGGGACGACGTCATCAGGATATTTGCAAAAGGTCATATTTCTTGGCAGGAGGACATTACGAAATATCGGGTAGACAAACAAGATCATGATGATCTTGACAACATGACAGGATAAAAATATGATGATCCTCCTCATCGAATATCATGATGACGTAACCATCATATTCCGTCTTCGAAGCATGAGGATGAGTTGAGGTCATCATCAGGTTAGCGTTAGGGTGATATTTAAAATATGATCATGCTGTTGAGGAATGGAATATCACCCTCCCTTAAAAGATAGGGTGATCATCATGATCACGCAAAAGGAGATCAGGAGGATATGATGACGTCGTCATCATCTTAACGAATATCAGCAAATATGACCCTCTTGTGAAAGATCAGGATGATGACCCTCCGATAGGATTTTGACATGCGCATGCAAATTATGCAGATGGTGGATTTTCTAAGCAGGGTGATATTATAATATCAGCATGATATTATAATATTGGGTGATGTAAAAATATCATGATGCTCGTTGTTATGAAATATCGGGTTACACTCAAAACATGATGCTCACGATGCGCGTAAGGTCATTTGACGGGTAAAACACACTATCACCCAAAATTGACGTCCGGATATTGCGACTGCATGATTTTTATCGGGTGATAGACCAAGATCAGGATGACCTTGACAACATGACTGAGGATATAAAAAATATGATGATCACTTGTGATTATCAGGTTTGACCAAAACTTTGACTGTGCATAACTTCCACATATGGACGAATTTTCAAGTGATGTAAAAGGGAAACCTGCATGGAATTTCAAGCTCTTTCTAAATATGAGGTCACAGAAACAAAATATGAACTTTGACAAACTGACCTCATGATGATGACCTACCTCATCCCGACCTTCATGATGATGATGCACCTGACTCATTTTTACCAAACCGCCAGAAAGCAGACAAACACAAGCAGAAGCAAAAAGCAAAGCGACAGCAGGGGTCCTCATTTTGCTAAGGAGCAAAATGGGGCGTGTTGTGAACATCACAACAGGTCCCCTTAAGATTGGTGTGACAGTAAGCTTCTCCTTCAAAGTTTCAAATGCTGATTGACAGTCTTCTATCCACAGAAATTCTTTTTCCTTGTTAAGCAGGGTAAACAGGGGGGCAGCTATTCTGCTAAAATTTTCTATGAACCTCCTATAGTAGCCTGCATGACCCAGAAAATTTCTGACGTCAGTCTGATTTTTGGGTGAAGGCAACTGTGTGATTACTTCTATCTTGTTCTGATCCACTCTGATCCCTTTTTCTGAAATGTGGTGTCCCAAAACAATTCCTTCCTCCACCATCATAAAACATTTCTCATGGCTAAGGGACAATTGATTTTTATCACAGCATTTTAGTACTTTTCCAAGGTTTGTGAGAACTTCCTCAAAGTTATCCCCATACACAGTAAAGTCATCCATGTAGACCTCCATGCATTCATTAGCCAGTTCAGCAAAAATAGCTAGAACCAGTCTCTGAAATGTAGCCGGGACGTTGCATAGCCCAAAGGGAAGAACTTTGTAAGCAAAGGTTCCCCAAGAGCATGTGAAGGTGGTTTTGTCTTGGTCTTCAGGTGCTACTTGAATTTGATTATACCCACTGAATCCATCTAGAAAAGAAAAATACTTTCTCCCAGCAAGGTTGTCCAAAACTTGGTCAATAAATGGTAAGGGAAAGTAGTCCTTTTTTGTGGCCTTGTTGAGTTCTCTATAATCAATACACACCCTCCATTTCCCATTCTTTTTAGGCACAATGACAAGGGGTGAGACCCATTGACTGTCTGAGATTAGATATATGAACCTTGCCTGGAGTAATTTTTCTATTTCAGTTTTGACAATGTCCTTTAAAGCAGGACTCAATCTTCTTTGTGGTTGCCTGACAGGTTTAATATCCTCAGTGTAGATATGATGGGTATAGATCTTAGGAGGCATGCCTTTCATATCTTGGTATTCCCAGGCAAAAGATGCTGAGTGGGAGACCAAAAGCTGGATAAGTTTTTCTTCTTGATTTGCTGTTAATTGAGTATTTATATTAAGTGTTTTCCCTGGCAGAATCATGACCTGTTTTGTGATTCGATCCATTGATGTGGTGGTTCCATACATTGGTGTCATGGTATTGAGAGGACAAGAATGTGGGAGTAACATGTGGAAGGTGGCTAAGTCCCTGTAGAAGGTTTCCCCATAAGGAATAATGTTGGCAAGGGTACAATGAGAAGAAATAAGAAGTTCTCTCTGAGGATCTTGGGCGAGTTCCATCACATCTTTATTGATTAGGATGTGAGTGAAGTCTTCTATTGTATCGTAGTATACTTCTTCTAATTCTCCCAGATGTTCCCTAATGGTTACCATATCTAATGAGGCACTGTTGTCCATGTTCTCTGGTTCATCCACCCATACTCTTCCTGTGTAATGCACCGATGGTTTAGCTGGAGGATACAAAGATATTTTCTTTAGATCTATCCTATTAGAAATGACCATATCTCCAGTTCGACAATCAATAGATGCTGCTGCAGTAGCTAGCCATGGTCTTCCTAAAATCAGCGGATAAGCATTTCTCTAGTTTCTAGATTCTAGTATTAAGAAATCCACTGGGAATTCCCATGAATCTATCACAACCGGTACGTCAGTGATTACTCCTTTTGGAACAGCTACTGACTAATCAACAAGTTGAAGAATTGTAGTTGTGGATTGGATACCTGATAGAGCTAACCTGTCCATTGTATGAACTGTCATCACATTAATTGCTGCTCCTAAATCAACCAGAACATTTAAAATTTCTACCCCCGAGATGAAAACAGTTATGACAAGATTTCCAGGGTCTCCATATTTTGGGAGGAGAATTTCTCCCATCAATAGATCCACTACTTTTCCTTCCACTTGTATTGTGGAGGGAAAGCTTTTCTTTTTGCCTCGTGTTTTGATACAATACTATTTAATGAACTGATTTAGTTCCAATACATCTCTGATTGCCTGGAGAAGAGGAATTTCAATGTTTAGCTGCTTGATTTCTTGTAAAAGTTCTGATTCCAGATTGGTTTGGATTTGTTTTTGTGGAATCTTTCTCTGGGGAGCATTTTGTTTAAGCTGTTCTAGGTATGGTGCTAGCTTTTCCATCTCCGGAGCATCTCCGAAGCTCTTATCAAAATTGTGTTCAAGACTATTCTCTAGAGTTGGCCTTTTAAGAGTAACTCCGGAGTTCTCTGTGGATGATTTTTCTAGCACTTTTTCGTTAGTAATCTCATCTGGGGGTTGATTGGATGGATTTTCAGGTTCCTCGTCATTGGTTATTTCAACTATAGTTGGAGGAGAAGGTCTTGGGAATGCTTTCCCAGAACACAGCTGGAGATTATTTGAATATATAGCATTAATTCCAGCCAGATTTTCTTGCTCTATCATGTAGATAGCTGCTCCCTGTTTATTCCGTGGGTTTGGTATAGGTTGAGCTAGTAAAGGTGGTTGACTAACTGGTTCATTTTGTGTTTGACCCTGTGTGTTGGAGGATCCAGTTAGTAAAGCCTGCTGTTGAGGTTAGAAACGTCTAGGTTGTCCTTGGTATTGTTGATGATATCCCTGTTGAGGACCCCATTGAGGTTGCATGTTTTGTGATCCAAATTGTGGTGGCCATTGTTGATTTCCTCAAGGTTGATTTTGCCAGTTTTGGTTTTGCCAATGTTGACTTGGCCAATCCTGCTATCCCCAAGGAGGATTATTTTGAGGTCTGTGCCAAGTTGGATTCCACTAATTATTTCCCCAATTACAAGGACCCCTATAAGAGGATTGGTTTGGATACTGATTATAAGGGAAATTTCTGGTTTGTTTTTGTCCCACATAGTTCAACTCCTCTTCTATCACAACATTCTTTTTACTCAATCTTTTCAAGGCTGGAAGTTGACTACACTGACTGGTAGGATGTTCCCTATCATAGATCTGACAAATCTCTGATTTGTCCAAGGGGCATTCTCTCAACAGGTGTTTGTTTCTACATCTAGGACAATAGATGGAGAGCGGTTTAGTTGCTCTGTTTTGATCAGTTATTCTGGTTTTTGCTTGAATCCCATCCAATGTGGTATTTAGTTGGACCAGAATGTCTATTTTTAGATTTGCAATTTCCTCCATCAACTGTCCTATTTCATTCTTCCCTTTAAAGGTTTTGGATGACCTTACTCCATCTTGGGTTCTAGAATAGTTCCTACAGAGTTCCTCTATATGAGGTATTTCCATTTTGTTAATGTTCCCTTCTCCCATTAGGTCCAGTGCCTGTTTTGATTCTTTATCCAATCCTTTTATAAACAGGGTTCTGGCCAAGGAGTGATCCACTAGATTGCCAAACCTTCTCAAGGCAAAATTAAACCTATCCACATAGTCTTCTAAGGATTCTTCCTCCCCCTGCCTAATTTTAAACAATTCTTCATTTTTATTACTGGATCTGCAATAATCTTGGTATTTTTCTAAAAACTCTATTTCCATTTGATCCCAAGAATGGATAGAATCCTGGGGTAAACCCATAAACCATCTCATCGCAGAATCTTTCAGGGTTGAAGGGAACAGTTTGAGTTTCTGGTTATCTGATCCATAATCATAAGTTTGGCAGACTACTTTGAATTCAAACAAGAACTGATCTGGATCCTCAGAAGAAAGTCCTCTGAAATTTGGCAGATGTGCTGGTGAGATATTTTTCATAGGAGCATTGTCTCCAGCAGCCAAAACAATAGGATAAGAGAAGGTTCTTAGAGCCTGATTTTCCTCTTCCCTATGATTATCATTTTCCATGTTTAGTACTGGTTCTTCTTCCTGAGGCTCTAGGAAATTAGGTTCTACCAAAGGATCTGCCTCAACTTTTTGTTGTAATTCCTGGATGTAATTGGCAAGTGGAATGTCTAAAGGATCTAAGGGATTGCTGTTTTGAAGTGTAGGTTCCAAATTAAGATCTAGGTTTCCTTCTTCAACAAGATTTTGTACCACCCCACTGCTTTCCCCAATGGTGTGTTGCTGGGGTGTCTGCTTAATATATCTTCCTTTTAGATCTCTAGATCTAACCATATAGATCTATTCTAAAAACTGTTTTAACTCAGTGTCCCTAATTAACACAAACTTATCCCCGGCAACGGCACTAAAAATGACAAGGTGTCGCTGTACCTCATCATTTAATCTGTTTTCAGATGTCAAAAATCAGGGTTGTGTCCATGGCTGTCTACAACTAGGGATTCTATAGTTACCAGTTTATAGCTAATCCTAATTTAAAAAGAGATTAATCTATCTACTTGTTGAATAAATGTAATGAATGCTAGAAAATAGAATAAAATAGGAAATTTACTTAAAGCAAAGAAACAATAACATGCATCTATCTATTAAAACAGGAAACACCTTTATAAGAGAAAATTGAAACAATAAAATAGTGGTACTAGCCTCCTGCCTGAGTGGTGAGAGTGGTCCCTTGCTCCACACCCTTGAGGCTGAAGGCTATAGCAGGAAATCAACACAAAAGATGATCACAACTAAATTCAATCCAATTCATTCATTTCTCCATTCATGAAAATATGGCTATCATAGAACTGAGACCTCCGAGAGTCAGAATAATTTTATCATTGTTCTCTTTCTACTATTTCTGAGAGTATATATAAAAATAAGTGATGATATATCACTAAACTTATCTACCAGTCTTTCTATGAGATGACACCATCTCTTTATTGTACTTAACTGTCTAACTTATGAAAAATCACCATGCGAGAAATGTAGACTTGAGTGGAATAGAAGTCCACTCAGAGGTCTAAGTTTAAGTCTTAATACACTTGGGCATCAAAGCCCTGAAAATAAGGATATTATATTAGTTCAATTCATAACTCATGCAAAATCTTTAAAAAGATAAAACTTCAGCAGTTTAACTAATAGTTGACCCTTCACCACTTAGGTGATGATTTGAGTGAAGTGAGGGGTATTAAGATCACTGCTAAAAGTGTCTGGTTGACAGCTCTGCTTAGAAACATGCCCTGTTCTCAGGAGGCACCGGAGATAGCTGTTCCTGTCTGCAGCTCTGGAGATACTTCAGACTCTCACAGAGCTCCAGAGAGGCATTCCCCATATCTTCAAAACTTTAGGTGTCATGGTTCTTTGTTATTGTCTTTGGAGATCATTGAAGACGATCTCCGGAGATGCACAAAATCACTGTTCCTGGAACCTACACCTGTTGATTCAAAAAGAGAGAGAGAAGTTCTGCATTTTTCCATCAATTCCACACACATTAGTCACTTAATCAAAAATTCTAATCTTAAGTAATCTATCTTAATTAATCACAAAATAGAACAATCTTGTTAACTTATTTGGGTGCAGACACTAGGAAGATGAATTGAGGGAGGGGAAAAAGAGAGGCAAAAAGATGTATTTCATGAGTGCAATTTGGCACTCATCACTAACTTCAAAGGAACGAGGAATGAAAACAATATATGCAGACTGAAAAGCACTCCAAGGGATGCAACTAATCAATGCATATATCCAGATTCCAATCACAGATTAGTCAAAATTTACAATGATTTGTAATCAAAATAGCTTCTCTTTCATTAAGTATGCAAAACATGTATATTCACAATAACTTTGAAATAAGTCCTGAATTCTTCAGCAATTAGATTTCAATTAAGTTTCGAATGAATAAAAGATTGCACCCCTGCGCCTTTTATAGAATAAGGTGAGGAGGCAGTTACAATTGACCAATGGTCAAGATTTATCAATTCAGATCAACAGTTGATAATCCTCCTATGACTTAGTCAACTTTATCTCGTGGCATAGGTTTCCAGCTGGCAACCATCTGTATGACTCATCATTTATAAGTACCTCATGCATATGCTCACTTAGTGATGCATCCACATTTACTCTTCATGTTCTTCTTCTTCATTTTCCTCTTGCACATTGTTCTCTTCATCTTCATCTCTTTCATTATCACTATTACTCTGATATACATCCTCTTTCATGTGGACCTTTACGACTGTCCTGATATGTTCATATGCTTGCACTATTTTATCAACCTCTCCCCCATCCTAGATTTTAGATTTTGCTATTGCATGTTTATGAGATTGGAACTTAGCCTTGAGAGCTTCCAGCTTACCTTACCTGCTGTTTAATGTCTCATTGTATGTCTCTACTTTAACCTTTATTCTCATAATTCTATTCATTACCTCTTCTATCAAGTGGGTGAGAGGGTCATCTGCTACTGGCTTAAAATTATCATGCAGAGCCTTAATAGCAAAATCTACATCTTGGTTCTCAATTTTACCTTCTATTTTCCCTTCCAAGGCCTCTAGGATTTTTACCTCATATGCCATCATGCTGTGTAGTTTAACACTAATATCCTGGAGTTTACCGCTGCACTTCTTCAAGACATCACACTCAAACATGACATCTTCATACCATATACGTGTCAGTAGGGCAGTATTATTATCTAGTACCTTATTACTTATCAAAATCTGTGAATCAATTCTCTTCATCTCACTCATAGTAGTCAGGTCATTTTCCAATTGAAATGACCATTTTCCTGTATCATTCTGCACTTTATCTACCTTCCTCTTTAGACTACTCAAAGAATTCCACCTCTGCAAAGAGATTCTCAATACATATTCAGCCCCAGTGAGCATTGAAAACATCCACTTTTCCATCACCATTGCCTCATGTTTCATCATGTCCAATTTGGTGACCTCCTCTTGTGATATGACAATCAATGGGACTACAAGATCCACTGGTGTATGATCAGGGTTAATTAACCCTTTTATGAAAGAATGCAATTGAGCAATGTGCTCCTTATGTACTTTATTTTTCTCCTTTTCCCTCTTCACCCTTTGGGTTAAAGAATCAATAATATCCTTCCCTTCTTGACCTTCCTGGTCTTCATTGGCAAAACCTAGATCAACATTTGTGATTTGGAATTCTTCTAGGCTTATTTTGCCTTTATCTTTTTCTAATGTGGGAAGGGCTATCTGTGTGGTTCTTCTGCCTATGGTAGGATCTCTTTTTATGGTAGATGTTAATCTGGCCTTCCTCCTTGGTTTCATCATGTTCTAAGCAAACAAGGTGGAGACATCAAACTCTTGAACTTCTGACACTTGTTCTATACATATTTCTTTCTCCAGCCAATGAGGTACATCACCTCTAGACTCTTGATGACCTTTGTTAATATCATGTGTGTCCAGCTCTCCAGTGTCTATTTCTACCCTTGGTGGAAAAGGCATCTTCTTAATTTCATCCTCATATATCTCCTCATGAGGGGGATCTTGTTGGAGTTTTTCTTGTTGAGGGGCTGCCTTCTGCAAAGGAGGATCCTGTGGAATTTCCACGTTTTGATCTTGTGCTTCATCCTGTACTCCCTCCTTTGGATTTTCATCTTCTTTATTATCCTTCTCATCCTGTGGCATACTAATCTCTTGAGAGGCCTGTGTATTTTGCCCTTGAGGATCACCCTGATCATGGGTCACTTCCTGTCCTCCGCACGATGCATTGATATCCTATGGTTTGGGGTCATCTTGACCTAATTTGTCCTCTGTTCTTGGGACTTCTCTAAGTAGCACCTCCTGATCCTCTTTATCTGAAGGTAATGAGGAACCTCTCTAAGTTTGAGCAACACCAGTGTCTGATATATCCTGATCACCCCCATTCTTCTGTTGGACTTTTGATATATTTGGTTCAGTGGGTGTCTCATGTTGTTGCTAACCCTGATCAAGAACAATGCTATCCTTCTCTGTATGTTCTGCCACTCCAGTCTTCTTAGGCTCTCCGGGTGTACCTTGTTCTTTACTTAGGCTTATATCACCCCTATATGTTAAGTCTATGGCTATAGGACTAGTAACCCGATCAACCAAATCGTCCAACCCTATCTGTTGGGCTTCCCTTTCTGAGCTACCTTGTTTCACTTCTTCTATTTGTTTCACTTCTTCCACCACCGCCATCTAAGCTAATGGAGTTCCATGAGGAGTCATTCAGGTGTTGGAAACTAGAGTTTCCATTTGTTGAGCATCCACATCTTGGACCACCTCATCATCAGATAAGTCCACTGTATCATCTAAAGAGAAAGGAACCCCCTTCCTTGTCCTGAGCATTTCTCTAGTCTGCTCCTCTACTTTTTTAGTTTTGAATTTAATTATGGTGGGAAGAGGAACATCATGTTGCAATTCCTTCCTAAAAACTTCACCACCTGCACCTCTCAACGTGATGGGGATAGCATGGATATCCCCCGTCATGGCCATTCTTTGTTTCTTAGGCGGTGACATCAGTGACATCCCCCTCCTCTTCTTGCTAGCTACCTACAAGTCATAATCCTCAGGCTCTTTATTCAACTATTCTTCTTCTAAGGGGTCTCCCTCTTCCACCTCATGTTGTAGGGTCTGGCCTTCCTCTTCCTTTGTAATTTCAACAGTAGGCCTCAAAATTCTCTTAGTTTTCAGTTTTTCTGTTAGAGGCTATGCAGACGAGGTAGATGCCCGAGATGATGTAGATGCACCTGCAGTTGTAGTGGCAATCCTCTCTATTATCACCCCCTTTGGTTCATCTTCACTTTTCTTACCCTTAGGCAGGATCCTCTTTTGTTTTTCTATAGGAAATCTTTCCCCATTGGATTTTCTCTTTTTAGAGAGGAAGTCATCATATTCCTCATCAAACACCTCCTGTCTCTTTTTCTTATTATCAACCGTAAGGGCAACGCCCCTTTTCTTTAGTCTAGATACCTCTATATCCACCCAAGCCTGGGTTAGCTGGATCACCCCCCTCATCAGCTGATCTAAGGATATATCCTCTTGTTTGTAAGGTCTGGGGCCGATATGGTGTCATTATATACCTTTTTGTCCTCATATTCATTGGACATGATTTTCCCATCATCCTTACACAACTGTGCTGGCACCGGGATACAGTCAAAGGTTTTGACCTGATTCAAGGTTACCCTTTGATACTTCCTTCTCCTCACCTCAACCTCGTGATCATAATCGGTCCAAAAGTCCTCTAGATGCTTTTGATGTATTGGATTCCCTAGTATCTTCTGCATCCTGCCATAAGGATCATATGACCTGGCTAGAGGAAATGGTTGAAGATACATCAGTTTCAATCCCCCAATGACATGCTTTATACTCTCTGAATCTAGGCACATGTACCAGCCCATGGATACTGGAAACAAAACCAGAGGTATCTTCTTCTGTGCCTTATAGGCTTCAACTATGGTAGATACCTGCCTGACGAATTCCATCAAGATGACCCAATCAATGGGGTATCTTGGCAGTATAAGAGGTTGTCCCTCAAATCCCTCGATTCTCATATATGAGAAAGTGGTGAATTGGATAAACCACTCTCCATGCCAATAGATAATTTCTTGAGCCTGCATGCTCAACCTTTCAGTCCTAATCTTGTCCATAGTTCTAACCAGATGCATAGAGAATGCATCATTTACCATTTTGTAGTCCAAGAGGTATGGCTTTCTTTGCAATTAGGGATAATGATCCCATATCTGTGCATCATTAGCATCACCACCAGCCTTACCCATTGTCTTCAAAGCATCAAAAGTTCCTTTATATGCACAAGAATACACCACATATGAAGTCATGTAAAATAAACATGTTTGGACTCCCAGGCTCCTCATTCCCTCATCCAATGAGTCACTGATGATCTTTGCCCATAGGGGCTGGTTGTCTGCATATAAGACCATCTGGATGATCCCAAATATCTAATTCCCAAAATTTCTAGCATGAGGTCTGCTAGTCATCCTGCTTAGTAGGGCAATCATACATTGGTATTCATCATCAAAATTAAACTTGTACAAATGCACAGGTAGCTTGGTTGAGGCAGTGTATGTACTACTCTTTTATCTCCATTGATACATCTTCTTCCTCACATTTTTCTTGTTATTGTTATACTCTGTTTCCAGTTTATGCAGGTCCACACTCACTATCTTCTTCCCAACTAGCAAATTGAAAGTGGCGGTAATGCCCTTGATTGAGAAGTCTGCGTATATCCTCCCATGCTTCTCTACCCTCCTGGTTTCAGGGTTATAATTTATTGCGCACTCCACTACCAACTCTGGAGCATCCATAGCATAAGGAAAACTAGCTGCATGCCACATTCTTGAGACAAACACCCCATCCAGAATGGGATTATCCTTATCATGATCCAATTTGGTCAACCATACTGCTAGATCCGTATCCCCTTGATGTGTATCACCAATAACTCCATACTTGAACTGCACTCCCTTAGGCTGCACAAACATGGGCTTGAGGAACTCCACCTCAGACCTATTTCTCCTTAGATTTGCCATGGATTCCTACAAAAAACATGATATACTTTACCCTATGGTGTTCATATGCACTCTTAGAACATTATGTACTTCTATCACGTATACTCTATATATTACTCTTCATTTTACCATTATACATATTAGACAAAGCCATATCCCAGTAAAAACAAATACTATACCTGAAATTACAGAAAACAACAACAAGAGGGTTTACAATTACTTACCTGACAATGTTTTCTTTTGTATTAGTTGAGTGATTACAGAGAAAGACTATAAACGCTTAAGATCACCCATTCTGTTACATCGAAGGATCCAATCCGTTGACAGGGAGCTGTTGAGGGTTTGACTTCAGAGCTCTGTAATTTCTTGATTTATTGCAAGGTGAATGAAAATGACCTTTGAATTTTACCTTTAAAACAAATCAATAGGATAGATTAGGGTAAAAATGCATTGTCCTGATTAAATCTGTTGATCGTCTGCAGGGAATCTGTAGATGTAGCCAAGTGTTCAATTTATATTTGTAATCAGCGGGAATTCATCTACCGCATTTAATTGCATTTAATGCTAAAGGGGGGGTGATCTTAGGAAGATCAGGGGATATTCAAAATATGACCCCCCTTTGGATAATATGACCCCCTTTGCTTTTGCGCAGTATCACTAAGTGTAAGGAATTGGGTGATATGGTCAATGTTTGACCATGTGTATATCAGGTCATGAAACTAAGATTAGGGGATATTCAAAATATGACACCCCTCAGAAAAGATCGGGGTGATATCATCATGTCGGCGATGTCGTTTAATTATTATGTTTTAATGATTCATCGTCATATTAAAGAATATGACGGATATCGGATACATACCCCCCCTCGTGGTTTAGACGGAATGATGATGTCATCATCAAGGTGATTTCCTTAATTCACTGGAATCGGATGATGTCACCATCATATTGACATAGGGTGATACTTGCAAAGAGGGTGATATTCGTAAGATGACTGATGTTAGAAATATGAACCCCCTGCGGATAGGCGAAGTCTTTTCGACAGGTAGGTATCGAATCCTATTTAAATTTGACGTCTACGCACTGCACACCTGGCGATTATCAGGTGATGATCCTATATCTGGGTGATCTTATCAAATATGACTGATGTTAGAAATATGACCCCCCTGCCCGTTATATCAGATTTGACTAAACTTTGACTCAACATAACTTTCTTCCCTTAGACAATTTTGGGGTGATCTAAAAGACAAACCTACCTGGAATTTTGTGTACTTTCCAACCATGAAGTTAATAATGGGAACTACTAACTTTGGCAACTTAATTCCTCATAGTAGCAAATCCACCTCCTTACAAGGTTACATGCATGACTGATTTTACCAAACTGCCCAAAGCAGGAAACAAACAAGCCACAAGTAGCAAGAAAAGTTGGGTCCTTATTTTATCAAGGCAAAATGGGGCATGTTGTGTAACCACACAACAAATTTCCACCAAAGAAAATAACCAAATTCTAATGATTCAAGTGATGTGATCACATTCTAACATAGCATTTTAACTCTCTTTAAGCATAAGTATTATGATCTTTTTGAATGATAGGATTTTCATCATTGCAACAATGCTAGCGAAGGATAAAGTGTGTGCAAATGATTAATTATCCTCATCTTGAAAGTAAGTTGAAAACATGAGTAATTGATGTTAAGCTACATATTTTGGGAACATCCCTCATAGCCAACCCAGATAGAGCCTTGTTCCCAGCAGGCGTCTATAGCCCCGACAAAGTTATCTATACAATCCCCCTAAGTAGAGCCCCACTGCCAGTAGAAGTCTATAGCCTCGGTAGAATTACTTAGATGGCCTAACTTCATTCCTATTAGATTTTCAATATTTATTGCTTTTATTCATATGATGTCATCATATTAGCTTAATGTGCAAGGGATGGTCACTTGCTGATTTAGGTTGGAGATTGCATTGGTAGCAAGGGAGTCCCTTTAGATTTTTCACTTAACACCTATACTTATGTGTTCCACAAACCCAAGGCTGTTAGGTGAGTCATTGTAAAGAATCACTTCAGTTAAGAAAAGGCACCATGATGAAAAGGATATCACATACCTGATCACAGATACTCCTCAAAATGAGTCATAACCTATATAAGAATTTTTTCTCACCACTTGAATCCTAACAATTTGGTTATTTTCATAAGGTGATAAGTTGCATCATCTTGGCTATCCAAAACAAAACTCAACAAGTAAACCAACAAGCAAAACAAAACTGTACAAACAACTATACAATATGCACATTATGATACATTGGACCTTCATGACACTGTTTTAGGCTTGAAAATAATGCTTGAGGAACTGTCCATTAACTGGTAATGGGACATCCTCACCGGTTAAAGTCTTGAGCCTGTAAGTGCTGTCTCCTAAGATTTCTGAAATTTGAAAAGGACCTATCCAGAGTTTATCAGATTTACCATGATCCCCTTTCCTTTCATGTGCTTTATCCCACATAAGGACTAAATCTAAAAATTTGAAAGCCTTAACTCTGGCTCTTTTGTCAAACCAACGTTTAACAATAGCTTGATGCTTAGCAAATCTATCAATTGCTCTAATTTTTTCTTCTAGGTGCATTAACTGAAGTAACCTGACTTCTTGTTTGTTGTCTATACTTAGATACTCTTGTGCAAACTGCAATGTGGGGATCTTTAGGTTAACAGGGAGGATGGGATCCACCCCATAGACTAGGTGAAAAGGATAATTTCCTAATGCAACCTTCATCCTGGTTCTATCTACCCACAATGCATATTTTAATAGGGTGTTCCACTCCCTTGGGTTTTTCTCTATCAATTTCTTTATGATGTTTAACAAGTTCTTATTTGTAGACTCTGCTAGTCCATTCCCTTGAGGATAGTAATTTGAAGAAAACTTCAAAATAATTCCATGGTCAAAAGCCCAACTTGATAATCTTATCGATGCAAAGGCAGATCCATTGTCACATACTAAAGCATAAGGAACTCCATACCTGGTTACTATGTTGCTTTCCAAGAACTTGATCACATCCTCAACATTGCATGTCTTACTACTAATATCTTCAGTCTACCTGGTGCAATAATCAATAATAGTTAACACATACATGTGGCCTGAAGATGATGGAGGATTGATAGGTCCTATGAAATCCATGCCCCATTGAGCAAACGGGCGCATCTCCATCACTGGTTACAAGGGTTGAGTAGCATATCTTTCTCTATTTGCAGCAACCTGACACATGTGACAACATTTGATGTGTTCAACAGTGTCTTTAAAAATAGTGGGCTAGTAATACCCTGCTGTAAGGATAGCATGAGTGGTAGCTAAGTATGATCCATGTGCGGTTCCAAACTTGTCATGTAATTCTGTTAACACTTTGTCTGCTTCTTACCTTTCTAGGCACCTAAGATATATTCCTTCATAGTTCTTCTTGAAAAGAACTCCTCCTTTTATCATGTACTTTTGTGATCTTATCTTCAAGGCTCTTCTTTGTGAAGCATGTAACTTTGAAGGACATCTTCCAATAATCAAGATCAGCCTGATATTTGAATACCATTCACCAATTTCCTTTGTATATATAACATATTGCTGGCTCATGATGTCAGGATCAATTTCATATATCATCTGGCTCAAGGCTTGTCCTCTTACTAATTTCATGGGTATTATGTCCATATCATATTCTTGGAGGACGGTTATCCATTTAGCTCTCTTTTCACTTGGTTCACTTTGCATTAAAAGCATCTTTATTGCTGCATCTGGTACTACGACAATTACCTTACTTCTTAAGATGTAATGTCTAAACTTCTTGACTACTCAGACTAGGGCAAGTGCCTGTCTTTCAACATCCATATATCTAAGCTTTGCATCCCTAAAAGAACAACTCATGAAAGCTATAGGCTTTTCTTCTTTAGCCTCATTTCTTTGTGTTAGTACTGCTGTAGACGTATGCTCTGAAGCAAATGAGTATATGTAAAAATATTTGGTATAATTTGGACTAATCAGAATAGGAGCATTAGATATAGCTTTCTTGATATCTTCAAAAGCTGCTCTGGCTTCATGTGTCCACTCAATTTTAGCATCCTTTTTGAGCATTGTATTCAATGGTCTGACAATCTCTGCAAAACCAGTAATGAATTTTCTAACAAAATTGATCTTACCAAAATAAGATTTGAGTTCTTTCTTACTCCCAGGAAGCTGTATCTTCATGATTGATTCTACTCTCGCAGGGTCAATGATGATCCCATTCTCTATTATCAGGTGACCTAATAACTTCCCTATGGTTACCCCAAATATACATTTCTTAGGGTTTAGGGATATTCTATAATGTTCACACTTCTTTAATACTTTCCTGAGGTCTTCTACATGATTCCTTCTCTCTTTAGAAAAAATTGTCAAGTCATCCATGTATATGACTATGCATTTACCAATTAACCCCCTAAAGGCTATATCCATTACTCACTGAAAGGTGGCCCCAACATTTATCAAGCCAAAGGGCATGCGCCTGTAGGCAAATATTCCCCACTTAGTGGTGAATGCAGTCTTCAATCTATCTATCTTGTCTACCATCACTTGGTTGTAACCTGAAAAACCATCTAAAAATGACATCATCTTTGCACCATTTACTATCTGCAAGACCTTATCCAAAGAAGGCAAAGGATAATTATCCTTTTCAGAAGCTCTATTTAAATTCCTAAAGTCTACACACAACCTAATGTCACCATTCTTCTTCCTTACAGGGACCAAGTTAGCCACCCATGTAGAATGTCTCATAGGGAATATGATTCTAGCATTAAGCAATTTCTTCACCTCTTCAAAGATGATGGGCACCAATAAAGCATTAGCAGGTCTTTGTTTTTGTCTAAATGGCTTGACATCTAGCTTGAAAGGTATAGTATGAGTGATGATTGAGGTATCATAAGTTTTCAACTCATCATATGTCCAGGAGATAACATGGATATAAGCTTTAAGTGCTTGGGTTATCCCTATCATTTCTTCCTCTGTACACACCTTTCCAATCAGGACATTCCTTTTCTCTACATCATGTCCTATGTTGACTAATGAATATTCCCCTCCATCTGCTTTAGGGAGATCTTTCTGTTTCAACATGTTATCTAAATCAAATGCTCTTTCTAATTCTATCATTCCTTTTGGAATCTTGTTACTAGGCAGCTCCATGATCTCTTCTTCATCCCAGGTATGATCTTCCACATTTCTTTCATCTATGATATGTGTATCAAACACGTCTCTATTAGATGTGAAGTCTAAAATATGCTGGTCATCATCAAACACTTGAAGGTTAATGACATTATCTGGTGCAGAGGGTATTGACACTAATTCAACTAAAAATCTCTTCAGACTAGATATGGATAGTGGTTCCAGAGTACTTGTGGCTTGGGCCAAGGCATCTGCCCTATGATTTTGTTCTCTAGGCACATGGGTGATGTTAAATGCATCAAAATCTTCTATCAGATCCCATACCCTATGTCTATAATTAGACAACTTCTTGTAATTACAAGAATATATGCCTCACTTATCTTACCACCAATTCTGAGTCTCCATAGACATGCAAAACCTTTACTTTCTTTCTGAGTGCAAACAATATCCCATGAATGAGAGCTTCATATTCTGTCACATTATTTATGCATGGGAATTGTAATCTATACGCTGCCAGGTAGGATTTACCAGCTGGATCAATAAGATCTATTCCTACTCTAGCTCCTTGTTTTGATTTGGATCCATCAAACCTAAGGATCCATGGCTTATCTTCAGTTAAAGGCTTGTCTGGACCTTCTCTTTTCTTTTTAGCTCTAGCAGATGCACCACTTGATATCCATCTTAATCTAGGTGTTTCAATCTTCTCAAACTTCACCTTATCTAACTGATGCAAAGATGACATTCCCTTTTCTTCTTTATCATCAAAAGGGAGATCTTCTGAACAAGGCACCATCTACTTTTCCAAAATATGCAAACATAATGAGCAAGTAGTCTTTGAATGTGGTGCTTCATGCAACCTGCACCATCCCTCGATTAGAAAATCTTGTGGGGAAGTATGTTGCTGTATCATTTCCTAAATTTGTTTTGATACAAATTCCTCAAACTTGGTTAAATTACTGTCTCTATCTTCATTAGATACCTCATAATTTGATTCAACCAAACAATCAGTCCTTGGGGTGATATTCTTATTACTCTTAGGATTACTCTCATTACACACTAATATCTCTTCCATCCTCTAAATGGGACTTTCATCATGATATGTACTTTCTTCTGTTTCTGCAAATGACAAACAAGAATCAGTATCACTGTCACTATCTACAAAACTTACCAGAGATGACAATGAAGCCCTCTCACTGCATGCTTGTTCCAGTTCCATCATATCTGAGAAAGCATCACAGGTCTTTTCATAATGTGCTTCATCATGTAACCTACACCATCCCTCAATTAGAACATCTTCAACAGATATTTTCAACAATTGGCAACGTTGCACCTCTTTGGACAAGTGCATTTCAAAGTTCTTAAACTGATCTACTTCTATCTCATTTTAAGAACTACAATCAGATTCTATAATTGTTCTATCATCCTGAAGATTGTCATTATGAACATGAACATCATACATGAGGATCTCCTCTATCTTGACAGTCTGTTGTTTGATGGAATAGACTCCGGGTTCAACATCTACATACATGATCTCATTGGTTTTATTGTACCCAGTGATCATATGTTTCATGCGAGGTTCAACATCTATCCTTATTTGGTTAGGTATTCCTTTCCAAGGTAACCACATGTGATTGAAATCAGTGGACATGTATCCATTGAGTGTTTTTGACCAATCCCTGCGGAGCAACATCCCATAGGTATCTGGTATATCTACTACCTGAATATCAATGTAGTATTGAATTCTTGGATCTAATGCTAGCTGCATATGGATATGAGTCAATTCTCCTACGACACTCACCTCTATTTTATCTAACTGTGTTACTTTCTTCAATGACTTGGCAGGATGTAACCCTAAGGCATTACATATGGATAGAGGCATTACATTAGTAGATGACTTGAATCTACTAAGAAATTGTGCAAATTCTTACTAAACATCCTTATGGTAAGGATAAAAGGAGGTGATTCAGTTTTATCTCTGTAAAGAGTCATGTGTGAAGTTTTTGCAGATTGAACAGTGGCTGGAATTTTGTGCTTAACACTAGTATCCTTAGTGACATGATCCTTATTCACAGTCTGATTTGAGGTATGATTATCCTCTTTTGGAGCAGGATCATCTAAGGATTTCATGAAGGCTTTTTTAATAGCTGGAGTTTTGAGTAGTTCTGACAATGACAAGCTAATTTTGATTTTTTTCATTTCATCTGCTAAGTATGTGACCAATTTATTAGATTCAGGGGACTGATTGCCAATTTTTGGTACTGTATTTTGCGATGCTAAGTACTGAGCATTAACTTTAGGAAATCTAGGGTTATTGCTTGCCTTAGGATCAGGAGGAGTGTTAAAATTATTTGGAGGCAAAGATGTAGTCAAAGGACCAATAGGTCGGTTGGAGTTATTCCTTAGGTTGTAGTTATGCCTACCTTGATACTGCTGCTGATAAGCATGCACTTCTTCATGTTCACTTGATGGCTCATTTTCATCTTCAAATGGAAAAACATAATTGGTTTCAAAATCCATAGCTGATTCCTCACATGCTAAGGTGTAATTCTCATGAGGAGACATGGTCTGCTGATGAGGATGATTGATAAAAGTTCTAATACAAGAGAAGAATCATATCCATAGGGGATGATTTCATTTCCTTTGACATAAGATGGATTACCTGTAGTATTAGATACTTCAACTTGGAATATACTGGCGGCTATCCTAAACTGTGGACAATCCAGCTCTGTATGAGCATTGGTATTGTGTATCCTACACCGGTTTGTAAGGGCTACTTCTGCCAGGTTCACTCTAGTGGTTTGCTTAGGATCACTAGAAGGCTGATTATCTAGGGGTGATGGAAAATAACCATTATTCGGCCTAGTGTTCCACACTCTAGGTTGTCTAGGGGGATTATTGTTACTACTGTTGTTATTGTTGTTGTTATTATATCCCCTATCAGGATAACCAGATCTGTCATTGGCATATCCTCTATTATGATTTGGTTGAGAATAGAAATTCTGATTCCTCAGATGAGTGATCTCAGTAGTGAGTTTCCTCAGTTGTACTGATATCTCTTTAATTTCTTCTTTTTCTTCCTAAACTTTGGCTACTACATTCTCAGTTTGGGGTTTGAAGAAAGAGGAACTAGCGTTATTGTTATTAGTTTGTTCTACCACCTAAGGTACCTATGTATGTCTTGGATACTGCACCATTTGACCATGTCCATTTGGAGGTGGCATGATACTAAGTGGAGGTACTTGTAAAGGGCTTGGCATTATAGCTGGAGGTATCATAGTTCCATTGGTCTGTTGTTGAGCAGGATATGTAGGATAAGCAGGAAGTGTAGGAAATGCAATATAGGTGTGGGAGCAGGAAACAACTGTTTACTAACTTTGACGACTTCCTCAAAATCTCCTACCAAGGTTGTGACACCAGGATGTGTTCTCTTGATAAACATGGAAATCAGAGGATCTAATGCAGAGTAATATATACTTCTGGCAGCTTCAACTACTACAATATAGGGAGTAACTAGCTTTGAGAGCATCTTTTGGAATCTTGCATTGAAATTAGCAATAGGTTCTCCCTCAAATCTCTTGATTGTGGCGAACATATGATAATTCATTGAGGGATCTATAGGTATTTTGAATCTATCCTTAAAGGCTTTCTCCAGAGCAGCCCATGAACTGACTGAACCTTGACCAAGACTGATATACCAATTATATGCCTCCTCCCCTAAGGAAAATGGAAATAATCTGCATACCACATCTTGATGTTCAATTCTTGCTCTACAACAGGATTCCTTAAATGTTCTAATGTGATCATCAGCATCCTGATATGGATGATATTTAGGACAAATCTTGTCAGGATTTTTAGGTAAAGGATGATATGCAGTGAAAGTCAGAGGTGACTCTGCAGTAAAGAATGACATTGTGACTGGTGGAGGTTCGATCGGGGGCATGATAGGTGGTCCAGTAGGTATTTGCAACCTGATAGAAGTTGTTGGAGTGTGTTCTGGTGAAGCTCCTGACGCACTAGAACTAGGAGAATGATGAATATCGACTGTTCTAGGTCTAAGTCCCCAAATGGGCAATTCCTCAAAGAGTCCACTGGATCTGGACCTGGTATTTGGTCTAAGAGCCAGGATTTCTACAATTTAAGAAAATTTGGCTTGTTTACTATAAAGTTTAGCTAAAATACTCATGCAAAGGATGTATTTATGATCAGAATATGAAACTGACTAGATATTTATGCAATATTTACAGAAATGATGCAAATATGAGGTGATGTGAGACTTTTGGACACAAGCAATAAGATATCAGGTCTCTTAAGTGAATTACTTCAAAGATTTAACAAAAAGACCTGAAAGAGGACTTATCTTTCAAAGACCACAATGATCAACTACAAAGCCTAAAATATTTACGCTCGACTTTGAAAACTTTGTGATGGATAAGCATGAATAGACTCAAAACAACAAATCTTTGCATATAACTTGAAGTGCAAAGCTGTGTGAGTATTACCTTTTCTTCTATGTCACCAATCACCCTCAGATATTCATCATAGCCCTCCTTCTAGAGCCAATTTATGTTGATGATGATTGTTAGTCATAACAACATGCATAAAAATTTGCACAACAAACCTTTATTATCTTGTAAAGTATGATCAGTTTAAGATAAGTTGATGACTCCAAGTCTCTATTGATCAGGTCATGATCGTCTGACATTACTCAGAGGTTGATGTGACATGCTGTTTTTCATTTCAAGGAGTCTTAACATTCATTCAGGTGATCGATATTGCACTGTATTCTATAAATTCACTCCACAAAAAGGTTAATTCTACTCTATTCCCAAGGATTATTGTGATATTTGTAAGTTTGATCAATTCTTCTGATCATTAATCATTATGAACTTACATCTTCTTCTACATTGCATATTTATTTAAATGATGTGTCTATAAGTGGATATTTATGTGTATTTCATGGATATTTATCTGAATTTGCATGATATTTATCAATTTGACATGCTTTCACTCAAAATATGCTCTGTATTTCTAATTGCCTACGGGATATCTACATATTTCATGTTTATCTTCTTTTGATTGTATGTTATTTGCAATTATGGAGATGATCTGTAATGAAATTCAAAGAAATTTAAAAGAATACTTCTAGTTTTAGTAAACCTTTAGTTATTGAATCACATACACACAAGATACATTCATGGAGAGAAGAAATCAAACCATAAGTCACTAAGATGTTCCACAGTTAGGTATGGTTGATGCTAACTTCAAAGGAACCAGGAATGAAAATAATATATGCAGACTGAAAAGCACTCCAAGGGACACAGCTAATCAATGCATATATCCAGATTCCAATCACAGATTACTCAAAATTTATAATGATTTGTAATCAAAATAGCTTCTCTTTCATTAAGTATGCAAAACATGTATATTCACAATAACTTTGAAATAAGTCCTGAATTCTTCAACAATCAGATTTCAATTAAGTTTCAAATGAATAAAAGATTGCACCCCTACGCCTTTTATAGAATAAGGTGAGGAGGCAGTTACAATTGACCAACGGTCAAGATTTATCAATTTAGATCAACGGTTGACAATCCTCCTATGACTTAGTCAACTTTCTCTCATGGCACAGGTTGCCCGCTGGCAACCATTTGTATGACTCACCATTTATAAGTACCTTATGCATATGCTCAGTTAGTGTTGCGTCCACATTCACTCTTCAGGTTCTTCTTCTTCATTTTCCTCTTGCTCATCGGTCTCTTCATCTTCATCACTTTCATTATCACTATTACTCTAATATACATCCTCTTTCATGTGGACCTTTACGGCTGTCTTGATATGTTCATATGCTTGCACTATTTTATCAACCTTTCCCCTGTCCTGGATTTTAGCTTTTGCTATTGCATGTTTATGAGACTGGAACTTAGCCTTGAGAGCTTCTAGCTTACCTTTCCTGCTATTTAATGTCTCATTGTATGTCTCTACCTTAACCTTTATTCTCATAATTGTATTCATTACCTCTTCTGTCAAATGGGTGAGAGGGTCATCTACTACTGGCTTAAAATTATCATGCAGAGCCTTAATAGCAAAATTTTCATCTTGGTTCTTAATTTTACCTTCTACTTTCCCTTCCAAGGCCTCCAGGATTTCTACCTCATATGCCATCATGCTGTGTAGTTTAACACTAATATCCCAGAGTTTACCGCTGCACTTCTTCAAGACATCACACTCAAACCTGACATCTTCATACCATATACGTGTCAGTAGGGCAGTATTATTATCTAGTACCTTATTACTTATCAAAATCTGTGAATCAATTCTCTTCATCTCACTCATAGCAGTCAGGTCCTTTTCCAATTGAAATGACCATTTTCCTATATCATTCTACACTTTATCTACCTTCCTCTTTAGACTACTCAAAGAATTCCACCTCTACAGAGAGGTTCTCAATACATCTTCAGCCCCAGTGAGCACTAAAAACATCCACTTTTCCATCACCATTGCCTCATGTTTCATCAGGTCCAATTTGGTGACCTCCTCCTGTGATATGACAGTCAGTGGAACTGCAGGATCCATTGGTGTATGATCAGGGTTAATTAACCATTTTATGAAAGAATGCAATTGAGTAATGTGCTCCTTATGTACTTTATTTTTCTTCTTTTCCCTCTTCACCCTTTGGGTTAAAGAATCAATAATATCCTTCCCTTCTTGACCTTCCTGGTCTTCATTGGCAAAACCCAGATCAACATTTGTGATTTGGAATTCTTCTAGGCTTATTTTGCCTTTCTCTTTTTCTACTGTGGGAAGGGCTATTTGTGCGGTTATTCTACTTATGGTAGGATCTCTTTTTATGGCAGATGTTAATCTGGCCTTCCTCCTTGGTTTTATCATGTTCTCAGCAAACAAGGTGGAGACATCAAACTCTTGAACTTATGACACTTGTTTTGTACACATTTATTTCTCCAGCCAATGAGGTACATCACCTCTAGACTCTTGATGACCTTTGTTAATATCATGTGTATCCAGCTCTCCAGTGTCCATTTCTACCCTTGGTGGAGAAGGCACCTTCTTAATTTCATCCTCTTGTAGCTCCTCATGAGGGGGATCTTGTTGGAGTATTTCTTGTTGAGGGGCTGCCTTCTGCAAAGGAGGATCTTGTGGAATTTCCACATTTTGATCCTGTGCTTCATCCTGTACTCCCTCCTTTGGATTTTCATCTTCTTTATTATCCTTCTAATCCTATGGTATACTAACCTCTTGAGAGGCTTGTGTATTTTGCCCTTGAGGATCACCGTGATCATGGGTCACTTCCTATCCTCCACCCGGTGCATTGATATCCTGTGGTTTGGGGTCATCTTGACCTGATTTGTCCTCTGTTCTTGGGACTTCTCTATGTAGCACCTCCTAATCCTCTTCATCTGGAGGTAATGAGGAACCTCCCTGAGTTCGAGCAACACCAGTGTCTGATATATCCTGATCACCCCCATTCTTCTATTAGACTTCTGATATTTTTTGTTTGGTTGGTGTCTCATGCTGTTGTTGACCCTGATTAAGAGCAGTGCTATCCTTCTCTGTATGTTCTACCACTCTAGTCTTCTGAGGCTCTCTGAGTGGACCTTCTTCTTTACTTGGGCTTATATCACCCCTATATGTTAAGTCTATGGCTGCAGGACTAGTAACCTAATAAACGAAATTGTCCAACCCTATCTATTGGGCTGCCCTTTCTGGGCTACCTTGTTTCACTTCTTCTGTTTGTTTTACTTCTTCCACCATTGCCATCTGAGCTAATGGAGTTCCATGAGGAGTCATTCAGGTGTTGGAAACTTGAGTTTCCATTTGTTGAGCGGCCACATCTTGGACCACCTCATCATCATATAAGTCCACTGTATCATCTAAAGAGAAAGGAACCCCCTTCCTCATCCTGAGCATTTCTCTAGTTTGCTCCTCTACTTTTTTGGTTTTGAATTTAATTATGGTGGGAAGAGGAACATCATGCTGCAGTTCCTTCCTAAAAACTTCACCACTTGCACCTCTCAACATGATGGGTTAGCATGGATATCCCCCCTCATGGCCGTTCTTTATTTCTTAGGCGGTGACATTAGCAGCATCCCCCTCCTCTTCTTGCTAGCTACCTGCAAGTCATCATCCTCAAGCTCTTTATTCAACTGTTCTTCTTCGGGTCTCCCTCTTCCACCTCATGTTGTAGGGTCTGGCCTTCCTCCTCTGTAATTTCAACAGTAGGCCTCAAAATTCTCTTAGTTTTCAGTTTTTCTGTTAGAGGATTTGCAGACGAGGTAGATGCCCGAGATGATGTAGATGCACCTACAGTTATAGTGGCAATCCTCTCTATTATCACCCCCTTTGGTTCATCTTCACTTTTCTTACCCTTAGGGGGGATTCTCTTTTGTTTTTATATAGGCAATCTTTCCCCATTGGATTTTCTCTTTTTAGAGAGGAAGTCATCATATTCCTCATCAGACACCTCCTATCTCTTTTTCTTATTATCAACCGTAAGGGCAACGCCCCTTTTCTTTAGTCTAGATACCTTTGTATCCACCCAAGCCTGGGTTAGCTAGATCACTCCCCTCATCAGCTGATCTAAGGATATATCCTCATGTTGTGTAAGGTCTGGGGCCAATATGGTGTCATTATATACCTTTTTGTCCTCATATTCATTGGACATGATTTTCCCATCATCCTTACACAGTTGTGCTGGCACCGGGATACAGTCAAAGGTTTTGACCTGATTCAAGGTTACCCTTTGATACTTCCTTCTCACCTCAGCCTCGTGATCACAATCGGTCCAAAAGTCCTCTAGATGCTTTTGATGTATTGGATTCCCTAGTATCTTCTGCATCTTGCCATAAGGATCATATGATCTGGCCAGAGGAAATGGTTGAAGATACATCAGTTTCAATCCCCTGATGACATGCTTTATACTCTCTGAATCTAGGCACATGTACCAGCCCATGGATACTGGAAACCAAATTGGAGGTATCTTCTTCTGTGCCTTATAGGCTTCAACTATGGTAGATACTTACCTGACAAATTCTGTCAAGACGACCCAATCAGTGGGGTATCTTGGCAGCATAATAGGCTGTCCCTCAAATCCCTTGATTCTAATATATGAGAAAGTGGTGAATTGGATAAACCATGCTCCATGCCGATAGACAATTTCTTGAGCTTGCATGCTCAACCTTTTAGTCCTATCCTCCTCCATAGTTCTGACTAGATGCATAGAGAATGCATCATTTACCATTTTGTAGTCTAGGAGGTATGCCTTTCTTTGCAATTGGGGATAATGATCCCATATGTGTGCATCATCAGCATCACCACCAGCCTTACGCACTATATTCATAGCATCAAAAGTTCCTTTATATGAACAAGAATACAGCACATATGAAGTCGTGTAAAATAAACATGTTTGGCTTCCCAGGCTCCTCATTCCCTCATCCAATGAGTCACTGATGATCTTTACCCATAGGGCTGGTTGTCTGCATATAAGACCATCTGGATGATCCCAAACATCCAATTCTCAAAATTTCTAGCATGAGGTCTGCCAGTCATCCTATTCAGCACGGCAATCATATATTGGTATTCATCATCAAAATTAAATTTGTACAAATGCACAGGTAGCTTGGCTGAGGCAGTGTATGTACTACTCTTTAATCTCCATTGGTACATCTTCTTCCTCACATTTTTCTTGTTATTGTTATACTCTATTTCCTATTTACACAGGTCCACACTCACTATCTTCTTCCCAACTAGCAAATTGAAAGTGGTGATAATGCCCTTGACTGAGAAGTCTGTGTATATCCTCCCATGCTTCTCTACCCACCTAGTTTCAGGGTTATAATTTCTTGCGCACTCCACTACCAACTCCGGAGCATCCATAGCATAAGGAAAACCAGTTGCATGCCACATTCCTAAGACAAACACCCCATCCAGAATGGGATTACCCTTATCATGATCCAATTTGGTCGACCATACTGCCAGATCCATATCCCCTTGGTGTGTAGCACCAATAACTCCATACTTGAACTACACTCCCTCAGGTTGCACAAACATGGGCTTGAGGAACTTCGCCTCAGATCTATTTCTCCTAAGATTTGCCATGGATTCCTGCAATAAACATGATATCTTTACCCTATGGTGTTCATATGCACTCTTACAACATTATGTACTTCTATCATGTATACTCTGTATATTACTCTTCATTTTACCGTTATACGTATTACACAAAGCCATACCCCAGTAAAAACAAACACTATACCTGAAATTACAGAAAACAACAATAGGAGGGTTTACGGTTACTTACCTAACAATGCTTTCTTTTGTATTAGATGAGTGATTACGGAGAAAGACTATAAACGCTTAAGATCACCCGTTCCATTACGTCGAAGGATCCAATCCGTTGACAGGTAACTGTTGAGGGTTTGACTTCAGAGCTATGTAATTTCTTGATTTATCGCAAGGTGAATGAAAATGACCTTTGAATTTTACCTTTAAAACAAATCAATAGGACAGATTAGGGTAAAAATGCGTTGTCCTGATTAAATCCGTTGATCGTCTGCAAGGAATCCGTAGATGTAGCCAAGTGTTCAATTTGTATTTGTAATTGGCAGGAGTTCATATACCGCATTTAATGTTAAAGGGGGGGTGATCTTAGGAAGATTAGGGGATATTCAAAATATGACCCCCCTCCAGATAATATGACCCCCTTTGCTTTTGCGCGGGATCACTAAGTGTAAAGAATCAGGTGATATGGTCAACGTTTGACCATGCGTATATCAGGTCATGAAACTAAGGTAAGGGGATATTCAAAATATGATCCCCCCCCAGAAAAGATTGGGGTGACATTATCATGTCAACAATGTCATTTAATTATTATGTTTTAATGACGTTAACGCCATATTAAAGAATATGACCGATATCAGATACATACCCCCCTCGTGGTTTAGACGGAACGATGATGTCATCATCAGGGTGATTTCCTTAATTCACTGGAATCAGATGATGTCACCATCATATTGACATAGGGTGATACTTGCGAAGAGGGTGATATTCGTAAGATGACTGATGTTATAAATATGAGCCCCCCATGGATAGGCGAAGCCTTTTCGACAGGTAGGTATCGACTCCTATTTAAATTTGACGTCTGCGCACCGCACACCTAGCGATTATCAGGTGATGATCCTATATCTAGGTGATCTTATCAAATATGACTGATGTTAGAAATATGACCCCCCTACCTGTGATATCAGGTTTGACTAAACTTTGACTCAACATAACTTTCTTCCCTTAGACAATTTTGGGGTGATCTGAAAGACAAACCTGCCTAGAATTTTGTGTACTTTCCAACCATGAAGTTAATAATGGGAACTACTAACTTTGGCAACTGACTTCCTGATAGTAGCAAATCCACCTCCTTACAAGGTTACATGCATGATTGATTTTACTAAATCACCCAAAGCAGGAAACAAACAAGCCACAAGCAGCAAGAAAAGTTGGGTCCCTGTTTTGTCAAGGCAAAATGGGGTGTGTTGTGTAACCACACAACAAACACATGCACAAGATATAGCTTTGAAGTGCTTGATACAAAAGAATTTGAACTATCTAACTTATGAATTATGCTTACTATCACTAACTAACTTCCTAAGCATCAATTACATGTATATTTATCATCTCTGGATCATAAGAATCCTTCACATTGACCAAATAGATTACAAAATCCAATGAAAAAGATGTAACATGTGTACACGGATAGGTTGGCCCAAAACATATGGGAATCCTTCGCAAGTGAATGAAACAATGTATAGATCTCAGGGAAGGTCGACCATGATCCAAAGTTCCTTGAATGATGTGTCTTTTAGCTCTGCAAGTCAAGTCTTCTCCTTTAGTTGATTGCATGAGACTGTTGGAATGCTCTGCTCTGAGAAAACAATTGATCTTTTGATAGCGATATCTTTCTGGAAATTGATCCAAAAGATGTGAATTTTGGATATGATGTGCATGAAGATGTCTAGATGCTAAGTCTAGCTCCATAAGGTCTGAAATGATACTGCGAGAAAATGAGGACCAAAAATAAAGAAACCGCTACTCACTAAATTGATTGTACTAAACTAGAAAATGAAATAAAAAAAATGAATGCAAATATTTTTGGTTGATGCAAGATTTCTCTTGAACTAGGGATGCTCCTACATCACCCAGTTTTTGAAAAGGTAAAATATTGGGTCAGGGGGAGTTACAACTATCAAAACTTTCAAACCCATGAACATACAAGATGTTGAATCTTCAACATATGGACCAGTGCTGGCTTGAGAATGACAGGATCAAGGAATTAAAGGAGTTTGATGAAAATTCCAAAGGAAAATATCTAAATGCGGCAAAATGTGGAGGACTTTAGGGTTCACAATAACAAGAACTTCTACCAAGAGGTTTTATGGGCTCAAGGGGAGTTACTTCTAGAAATTCACAATCCTTCCTTCATGGTGATGAAAGCACACAACATATAGATAATCTTGATAAAAATTTTGGAGCATTTGAAGGATCTGTGGAGGATTACTGAAGAATTACAAGGTTCTGCATATGAAAGAGAAGCAAATTAGGTTAAACAGGAACTGCAATTAATGTGAAAGAAAAGTGTTGGTGGAATAACTATATAGGCAATCCCAAATCATTCCTAATAACTTTTGAGCAAAGACAAAAGATTGGAGAGCTAAAAGAATATTTGAAAGCATGTAGTGAATTGGTCAAGCAAGATCTGTTACCACTCTTCTAGGTACTTTTCATCTTTCTAGTTAAACCCTAGCTGTGAAGATATTGCAATGGAAACACCAATAGTAATAGACATAGTTGAGAGGCCAAGGCCTAAATTCAAGAAGCATCCTTTTAAATCTACCATAACTGATGAGGTTGGGGCATTCTCACTGGTGCCTGTAAATGTATTACACATGGAGTACATCCCAATCTATATTCACTCTCAAATTGATGAATTTGATCGTCTCAAACTCGAACAGTTTAGAAATGAGCACTTGTTGGTAGATGATTTCCACCGAAAGCCTGAGTTTGCAAACATTGCCACCAAAAATCTAGACATTTGGAAGGGTTTTCCAAATTTTTGATATGAAGATGCTTGGGTAAGAATTACCCTAAGCTGGATACATGAAGACATCTTCTATTTAGACCAACCTCACATCATCACCAAGGAAGACATAAAGGTAGTGACAGGTTTATGCTCCTCTAGACCTATGCCCGTACTGAAATCTATCATGAATGAAGAGGTAATGAGGCTCACCGAAGCCAAATTTGACAAAGAACTTTGATAGTAGATGACATTGATGACTTGGGAGTTTGGTATGTAACCATAGGAATTGCATACAAAATCTACTTCACAAATAGGAATAACTCCACTTCTACAACAACAATCCACACAACATACCAGATGGTAAAGGAAGGAAGAGATTTTAATCTGTGTGAACTTCTTTGGCAGCAACTCTTAGACAACTTGAAGAGGACGAAAGAAACCAAATATAAGTTCTGGTATGGTTCTCATCATATGTCTCATGTTTTATTATTTGAATGAGTTGCCTTCAATGAAGGGAGTAGTGTGGAAATTAGATAAACCAGTTGCCCATCAAGTCAAAGATTACATGAGAAGTTTCTCTGACCACAAGCACCGTAATACCTTATTTTGGGGGTTCTTTAAAACCTTCCAAAATGACATGCAATCTAGAGAAAGGATACCTGGGAAAGTTGTGGAAAAATACAAAAATGATATCATCTTAATGGTTGATAAGGGTAATTGTTATATGGAGCTTGTGGAACCAAGGACCTTTTGGATCACAACTTTACCCTATGAAGTATCATAATTTGATCTAGAAGGGTATGCTAGCATACTTCTCAGTAAGACAAATGATCCTTCTATTGAGAGATTTGGCACATATGATGAAATCATATATAAAAATGCTATAAAGGATGTAAAGGAAACAAAAGACACAAGAGCCAAGGCTGGGAAAATGAGAACAAGCTTGGGGGAGATACTTAAGTCTCCTAAGGGCTCCTTAGGAGGGACAAACAATCCTCCCTCTGCACTCCCAAGAAGAACAAGTAGACCATCTGCAACATCCTCCTTTGTTGCCTCTAGATCTTCTTTGCCTACTAAAAGGAGTGGCCCTAAAATCCTTGCACAAACCACTGACAAGAAGAAGCCTAGGCAAAAGAGCAAGGCAAGAAGGGAGAAGGAAGAGGAAGAAGTCAAACCAATAAATATTGTAGATGAGGAAGATGATGAAGAGGAAACAAAGGAAGCATCCGTATTAAAGAAAAGAACAAGAAAAGAACAAGAAAAGAAAGTGAGACCTCAGTGGAGAAAGGCAAAGGAAGGGCCAAGAAGGTAAAAAATCCTAGTCATGTTCCTCTGCAATTAGATGCAGCTGTAAATGCAATGACTGAAGGCACCTTGGAAGAAGTTGTAAAAATCTATGATGAAAGGCTTGTTGATGATAAAGCCAATCTTGAAGAAGCAATGGTGAAATACATGGGAGCACACAACCTAGCCTTGATTGAAATCATACATCAACTTCCTCAAAGCCTAGTTGACATCCTAACCAAGAGAACAGATAATGCACCGAACATTGAAGCAGAGAAAAAGAAGAGTGCAGTGGGAAAGGCTTGTCCCACAATTTCTAAAGAGGATAGAGTCAGAGTCTCCAAGCTTTTAACAAAGGAATTTATGACTAAGAGGAGACTAAACATTCTTATGTCAAGGAATGAGGAGGAGATAGAAATTTTGAAAAAGGAAACTTTGAGGAAAATTGTCTAGAAGTCCCCCAAGAAATGAAGATTGAGATGGGAATTATTGAAGAATTAATTGATCAATCTAATAAAAGAGAGGAAGGAGATGACATGCCTAAGGAGATGGCCCCTCCTGAAGATATTGGTACTTTAGCCTTTCCAGACACCTCTATAGAACAAAGCCCCTCTCCTCTAGAAACTACTGAAGGTCAAAACATTAAAGATCAAGATAAAGATAGTGTCGCTCCTCCTTCAGAAACTATAAAAAATGTTGAAGAGAAAGGAGAAGTTACTCCCAAGGAGGGTCATGCAAAGAAAAAAAATAAGGAAGATAAGGAGGGAGAGAAGTTAGAAGGGGTAGATGACCTAGGTCAAAATACATCTGAGATAGACTCTTGACAAGATTTGTTGAATCTGCAAATACAATTCCAACCAATCATCACTCCTCAACTTCTGTAGGTTCCAACCAGTGAGGGTTAGATAGATCTAGCTAGTATCTACCATCTTCATAAATTACAGCTTGGAGACATACTACATGCCACTGCCAAAAAAGAGTTTCTACAAGAAACTTTGAAAAAGAGTAGTGCTGTGGAAGATGCAGTCAAGGTCATACAGGAAGTGTTACCTAAGGTAACCATTGATTGCTCTTTACGTATTGAGAAAAAACTTGAGTTGTTAATGGATTCTTTTAAGGATCATTCTTCCCATCTGAAGCAAAAAGCAGAACAAGAGGTAGAAAGAAAATTAACTAGTAAGAAAATGATTGATATGACTAAAAAATGTGATAATACACATAATAAGCTTAAAGAAAGCTTGAAGAAATTTAAAAATTGCATAAATGAAGCTACTGCCTTATATCTATTTTGCTTAAAGTGGCCTACCTCAACAAAGAATATTAAGGCACAAATTGACTCTATTGAGTCACAATTATCTAAACTAGCATAAACATATGACTTGTCAAAAGACAAGATGGGTGCAACAAGGGCACAAGTTGAAAGCCTGCATGTACAACTGTCTCAACTGTAGGATCAAATAGAAAATATAAAGAAAAAATTTAGTCAATTAAGAGAGGCAGTTAACTTGAGACTTGCCTGAATGACTGGCACATTGGGGGAAGTAGAAAAGATAGACTAGAAGATGAAAACCCCAAGCAATTTAGACGAAGCAGAGGAAATGTGTATACAGTGTGAGTGTTAGACTCAATAGCTTACCTCAGAATGTGGCATTTGGGCCTCAATTGTTCAACAACTTAGAGCAATCTACAAAGCTATCCTCCCATGCAAGTAAGTTTTTAGAACAATTTTGATGTATATAGTATTGCAGAATTACTAAGTAGTGTGGCAATACCATTTTGGTTTTCAAGGGTATAATTTTGTCAGGGGGAGCACAATTTAGATATCTTTTTGTAAGGGGGAGCACATATAGTTTTGGATTGATACAAAGGTTATCAATCCCTTTGTCCTTGATGTCAAAGGGGGAGAGAATCTAAGGGGGAGCATATGTTGCCATCAATGACAAAGGGGGAGATTGTTGGCCATATGTGTTGTCATTGATGTCAACATAGTATACATTGATGTCAACATATCAGATGGAAATGTATAGATAGACTTATACAAGGAAGGAATTAGTATGGTCAAGGCAAACCAATCTAGGAGATGAGTAAATAAGCCTAAGTATGGATCAATTTTGGTTTTCAATATGATGCAGAGGAAAACACTCATATCCCAGCATGACTTCTGCATATACACATACACATCTCATCAATTGGGAGTACCTCATGACTCAATGGTAAGAAGTTGAAAAGTGTCTAAGGCATTCACAGTGCACATTCTAAGGCATAGTCAACTTGAACTAGTTTGCATCTCTCTGCAAAGAAAGATTTGGCCATGAGGTTCTAATGATAGCTTATGACATGAATTGACATGACATATCCAAGGTTTCAGCCTCTCACTCAGCATGAAAAGTTACAAGGATTTGTACATCAGCCATCACCCATACAGAACAAAGCAGTATTAAAAGGAGACAATGGATTGCTCCACATTCCTCTGAAAGAGATCAGTTTTTCATGCAACTCTAAGGAATGATTGAGATCAATATGTTACATGCTTTAATGAAGTTTCAAGTGTTCTAGTAGTCCGCAAAGGTAATACTCAAGTGACAGAGCTATCACACTGTATTTTGGAGCCTAAGGGAACAAGTTAAGTTCTACAGAAAGTAAAGCATATACAATTCTATCATCAGAGCTTATGTTGAGGTTTCACATGGTCTACAATACATTAGGTATGATCCACATGTAGATGTTATTTATTCTCTAGTACCGCATTGAATATTCTTGTCTGCAAGCAAAATTCAAGTATAACTATCTTCTGGAGCTGCAAACACTTAAGTCATTTCTAAATTCCTCAAGAAACTCCATAAGAAGGTGTGTGGATCCAATGAGTTGTGTAATTTGATATCTTTGATCATTTCTAAAAGGTTTTAGGCCTTATACTTTACCACAACTTCATATTTAGGGCCGAGAACAATTATATAAGGTCCGAAAGACTCTGTTCTCTATAGAGTAATACATTTCTTATCTTGTGGATGCATAACTTAGCATGATACTTCTCTGGGAAGATGCATAAATGTTTTGAGCTGGTGTATGATTGAATCCTTGGTCCACATTGAGGTTTTGGCTTCTCCCTGGCAGTTGAAAGATGAACAGTTGACAATGTCAAGTAGTATGAATCGACTGGTGAAGTTCCTGATGCATGTGGAGGATCCTAATCAGTTTCTCTAAGTTTTAAACATATGGAATGATATGTTCTGACATGTTTGTTAAGCCCCTGAGGTCTGCAACAAGTTTGTTGTAAATTTGCATATGCTGCTACACATTACATTCAACATTATTTTGGATGCCGACCTAATCAAAATTTCAAGGTGTTGCGGAGGATATATATATATATATAATTCATTTGAAAGGTAATTAAGGCAAACATGAAAAATAGTAGAGCAGATATGAAATGTGAAAATTCAGTTTGAAGAAAGATATTGAGCAGAAACAATAGACTGTACCATCAGCATGCAACATATGTATTCTTCCTTGCAGTCCTTGTATTCATACTATCATTGTAATAGTAGTGAGCAATACTTTTAGGGAGTAATAGCTTCTTTAGGTCATAACCCTAAATCAAAGTTGTAAATTAGGGAGTAGTAGTTTCCTTGGGTAGAAGCCCTAAAAGAAAGTTGTAATACTTTTGCAGCGAGCTTATTATATTGTGAGCCAATCCTCACTGTGGTTTTTCCACATAAAAATCCAATGTTATGTGTTGACTCTTGATTTGCATGTTTTCTTTCATGTTCCCAAAGCTATTCAATTTTATCAATAAATGTTTGGCTAAAGTTTTTAAGTGTGCTGATTCACCCTCCTCTCAGCAGCCATTGTGTTCAATAGATCCAAGTTGTATTATCTTCAAATATGAGATTATAATACATGCACTTCCTCTTCTTCTCTAGTCTTCAATCCAGTGGTGACTGTTACTCTCAACTCTGATAAAAAACATAGTACAAATATCCTTATAAAAGGGGGTTGCCTTCTACGGCAAGAAAATTGACATAATATTGACCATCATATCTGTGACCTAATGACAAATGATCCAGATTTACAATGATAAAATTTGGCTCTAGGGGCATCTACAAGGTTGATGGCACCTTAATCCTAACAAAACTGTGAAACCTATACAATCTAGACCCATGATTTGCTCTACTTGAAGCAATGATATTCTTTGGATGCTGTAGGTCACGAAAAACAACATCATGTGAAGAAAACTCAATAGTCTTCCCATCCTAGTATGAAATATCTGATAGACGAAGACAAGATTGGCAGAAAGCTTAGGAACAAAGAGGGCATCCTCAATGCAATCATCTGCCAGTTGAATTGAACCTGACCCCATAAATGGAATCTATGAAGAGTTTCCTACTGAAATATGAGAAGTGGTGCTATTAGAAAGAGACTCAAGAAGATCAAATGAATGATTCATGTGATGTGAGGCTTTTGAGTCAACTATCCAATTTGATGTGGATGAATTCAAACCTGTAGTAGTAAGGGCATCACATTTGCTAGGTTTGAGAGTATCAATGTTGTGTTTCTTCATGGCTTCTTCCAAAGTCTCAATCCTTCAATGAAAAATCTTGACACCATGATTCTGCATCCCACAAAAAGTACATGGCCCTCTGCTTTTCTTCTTGGAAGAAGTTTTACTTGACTTAGAAGATGTTCAGTTTGATGTATCAGATTTGGTCTTCTACTTAGATGATTTCTCATTGCTTGAAGATGATTCTGTCTTTGACTATTTTGAATGCTTATTACCTTTACCCTTAGATGCATGAACTACCAATGCTTGACTTTTTGAACAAGTGTTAGAATCCATGGAGAGTAACTTAGATTGTTCTCTCGTGAGTCAATCACAAAACTGTTCAAAAGTAGGCATAGTAAATGTTGAACCAAATGCATCCATTGTAGAGTAAAAAGTAGAAGCGAAGCCCTGATAGGAGGATTTTAACATTGACAAAACCAAGAAGACACATTCCTTATCTATTTTTATTTTACCACAACCTTTAAGTCAAGAAATCAAAGACTTGAAATTGACTAAGTAATCTTCAATTGAAGGGAAGATATCAGGTGACAAAGTTGTTAATTCAACATCCAATTGAAGTATTTTGAACTCATCAACTTTACCAAATAAATCACTAAATTTGTCCCACATTTTCTTAGGAGTTGTACAATTACTTAGATGAAATTACAAGTTATTAGATATATGGAGGCCAATAATTCCCATTGCCTCATCTAACTTATTGCGATAGACAAATTGTTCATACTCTCGATTGAATTGCAGTTGTTCATCATTTAGCATTTTCCATAACCCTTTACATCGAATAAGTTGTTGTACTTTAGTTTTCCATGTGTGAAAATTATGTGGTGTTAATAGATCAATTTTAGGATCCATGCTTGATAAACACAAAGAGGCACTTAAATTGTGCCTTACAAACCCCCAAAGTTTGATTAAAAATCTGTAAGAAAAAAGCTCCCCAGATTGTGGCACTTTATAATTGAGTGCAGTTACAAGACAATACAACATGAAGGTTACACATGAATTGTTAACATGGAATGTTAACATTTAGTTCAAATGCTAATCATTAGCACTAGTTGTTAAGGTAACTTTTAGTAGTTAGATAAAAGGCTAACATAAAAAGTTAGCATAATTTGTGATGGTTACAATTTTGTAACATAAATGTTAAAATATTGACTAACATTAAATGTTGGTGACAAGAAATGAAAACATAAACTATTTGTTTGTTTAAAACAATAACCTGAATGTTTTTACTTAGTCGAATTATAGACCTTGTGGGCCAAGTAAAGGGCCTGAAAAGAAGCCCAACAAAGGCAGTTAGTGTTGACTGGGTTAGCTTTGTGGCCAGATGGGCTAATGAAGAGGGTGGATAAGCTTGTGAAGTGGCCTATTTTGGTGTTGTATGTCCTATTTGGATGGTGAAAAAGTTCAAATAGGACTAAAAAATAGGCCAAAGAAGAAAAAGACAATGATCTTTGGCGATAACAAAGGCAGCTATGAAGAAATGCTAGAATCCTTATGCAGTTTCAATGCCATGAAATTATTGTTGTTGTTGTTAGCAGCATACAAAGATGACACCTTTGAGGCATTTGCACAAAACCATCAATTGGATGGCTGCTATTTAAATACAAATATCATCTTGTGAGTGGGGGCATCAACTTCAGCTACAATGGCTAGCACGATTGTTAGAAATGAATACAACTACTCAAATGGAAATCTAATTTCAATATGTTAATGATCTCAAACAATGTATTATCTATAGAGATTGAATTAGGAAATCAAATCACAACACATGAACAAACACCATAGAAGAATGACACAGGATATAACATGGAGAAAACCCTTTCGGGTAAAAAAATCTACCAAGAAAAGAGGCTCAAGTTGCATTATCTTTGAAAACTGAATAACATAATACATGCACTTCCTTCTTCTCTCCAACCTTCACTCCAACATAACCTATGTACAAAAATTTGTCATACTACAACATTTACATGGAAAATTACTTATAGAAGTGATTTCCCTCCAATCTAGGCATCCACTTTCTCTCTTCTAAGAATCTCCAATATGCAAACATTAAATGCCAACTTACAAGCTCATGCCACTTGTCCAAAGTCATCCATGCAAGGTTGGGTGCCCAATGTTAGTGATTGCATGCAGAAGCTATCAATTAAATGCAAATAAAGATTAAACAGAGGAATGAAAAATACATAGAAATAATAACAGCGAGAGATAATTTTTAACATGGTTCACCCAAACTCGGGCTACATCCACCAACAAAGAGTCCAATATTATTATCCTGCAAATCAAACTATTTACAACCAATAATCTTTGCAACTCAATACCACTGCAAATGCTACAATACAATATCAACGAAAACCCTAACCCTTAGCCATTTTTATCAAGACTTATGTCAGTTACAAAATAGGGTTTTTTTACGTTAGCTAATAGAAAAAATAACTCCCAACACCTTTATAAAATAATAAAATTTGTTTGAGGTTTCGGGGGCGCTACCCTTGAGCCCCCGTGGGGGTGCTGCCCCTTGACCCTGTTTTGGGGGCGCTACCCCCAAACCCCCGTTAAATAATTGGGGGGAAACCACACCGATAAAAGTGGGGAAAATTTAACCTCTGAGTCTGATTAGGCTCCATATAACAACACCCAAGGCTAAATATGGTCTCTTACAACATCTTATGATGTGTCATAACCATCATAGATTCCACCAAAAAGCATCTTCCCAAGATGGGCGCCTAGGGCTAAACATAGAAACTTACACCTATTAAATATCCATCATATGTTGTCATAGTGTCATAGAACCGTATGACAACTTGCAGCTATCATAGATTCTCTTACATGCATTCACCAACATTATGACGTGTGTCATTGTAATGTTGGAAAATGTCCCTTTGGGGGCTTTTCCCTCATAAGGTTTAGCTCTTGGGTCTTTAGCATGCATTTAGGACATCTTAGTTCATATTTTGGCATCCCAATGGAATGAGACCTAGGTTCTATGACAAATTGGACCTAGGTGGACCCCTTGAGCTGTACCCTACCCAAAATAGGGGGGAGGACTTGGGCACCCGTGCCCTAGTCCTGCCCTATTTTGGGGTAGCCCTAATTTCTGGGTGTCAGTTTGTGACTGTTATTTGGTCCCTTTGCCAACATGGTAAGTTTTGATTTTTGAAATCTTGGTGGGAGTGCTTGTAGTTGCATATAAAAGCATGTTTAGGCATTCATTTTTAAACTAGATTTCAACTAGATGGAAATTGTGATGTTCAAGTGTTCTCAAGGTGATTCAAGGCTTTCATTGTGTTGCAAGAGTAGACTTGTGTGTTTTGTGTGTTGATATTTGCATATTTGAGCATCAATTTCCTCATGGAATGAAGAGCATATTCCTCCCATGAGAGCTTCACTACAAGGTGACATTATATTGTGTTTTCATCATTGATTCCTTTGATTTTGCCTCTACCTCACAGGGGCATGCACTCCTTATCTGACAATGGTGTTCGGAGACTTAAGTGTCCTTCAGGGATTGACTAAGGCAAGCCTCTAAACACCACAATCCCCAAACCAAATCTTGTGATTGTAGGTTACAGGTATCGCATTTGGGAAAAGTAAAGTTGCAGGAAGGATTGGCAGGCATCAAGGATTCAGGATCTGAAGAAAAGTAGGACACAAGAGCATTTCCAGGACTTGGACACTCGCTCTAGTGTCCTCCGCAGACAAATTTATGGAAATAGAAGTTACAGGGCTGATTAGTGTCAGAAGGAGGTCCAGATCCCCTGAAGAAACTGATACCTTAGACTAGGGTGCCCGCTCCAGTGTCCCTGACTGTTCCGCTTCAAAACCCTGAAAATAGGTACTCTATGATTTGGTATTTTACTCCTGTCTGCAAGAGCTTTTTCTATTATTCGTCAATTTGTTGCCGTATTTGCATAATTAGGGTTTTAATGGTCAATTGAGCATAGGAGAAGGAAAATTGATAATTAAATTCCCTAATCCAAGTTTCCCTACATCTCACAGTGATCTAGGGTATGATAGTGCTCGCCACTCGACCCTAGATCCTTGAATGTATAGTGGAGAGGAGGATTTAAACATCAAAACACAAACATTAACAAATCCAATTTTCCCCTAAACAATCATACATGCCAAAAATAGTAGATTCCTCTAAGGTAGTGCCTACCCTCATTTAATCATGATTTTTACAATTGCCAACTGTAAATGTCACTCCAAAATTACCTTCGGTAAATTCAGAATTACCACTGCCCATGAAACTACCTCATTCCCTTATAGGTAATTACAAATTATAAATAATAAAATGGAATAAATACAATATTGGGATTTACAAGGTTAATGGCACCTTATCCCAACATTCTCCCACTTGACATTATACATTGTAAATCAACCCATAGGAAATCAAATGAAAATAATCAAGCACTAGAAACAAGGCCCATGGCCTCTTTGCACCACACAAATTTCTTTGTGCTCACAGGTTTGGTCAATGAATCTGCAACATTCTCCTGAGCGTCTATCTTCTTCAACTTAATTTGTCCACTTGCAATCAATTCTTGAACAAAGTGATACTGAACATCAACGTGCTTAGTCCGAGCATGATACATAGGATTCTTGGCCAAACAAATAGCACTTTGGCTATCACAACCAATCTGAATGACCCTCCAATCAAAACCAATACTTGTACAGATTCTTCTCAACCAAACTGCCTCTTTAGAGACATGAGTAGCATCCATATACTTTGCTTCGGTGGTGGACCAAGCAACCGTGGGATGCCTCTTACTCATACAACTCACTGCTCCTCCAAACAGAGTAAATACATAGCCACTAATGGACCTTTGACTATCCAAGTCACCTCCTCAATCTGCATCAACAAATCCCTGTATCTCCAAAGTTTTGTCAGCACTATTAGTACTAGAATAAACCAAACATTAATCAGGAGTACTTGCAAGATATTTAAACATCCTTTTCGCATAATTCCAATGCTGTCTACTAGGGTTAGACATAAAACTGCTTAAAGCTCCCACTGCTTGGGCAATATCTGGCCTAGTGCAAACCATTGCATACATTAAGCTCCCTACAACACTAGCATATGGCACATTAGACATATCCTCAAAATCATCCTCATTGTTTGGAAACATATCTAATGAAAGCATAGTACCAATGGGTAAAGGAATTCTAATTGGGTTACAGTCCTGCATACTAAATCTCTGCAAAATGGTATGCACATACTTACTCTGAGACAACCAAAGCTATCTGTTACCTCTATCTCTCCTAATCTCCATACCCAAAATATACCTAGCTGCTCCAAGATCCTTCATATCGAATGCACCTGAAAGTTGGGATTTTAGCTCATTGATCATACCCTTAGTATAGCTGAAAATAACATGTCATCAACATACAATGCAATGATCAATATGGAATCATCAATAAAATGAATGTAAACACAGTGAGCCTCCTCGCTTCTAACAAATCCCAATTTCAACACAAATGAGTCAAACTTTTGATACCACATTCTAGGGGACTGTTTCAAACCATAAAGAGACCTCTTTAACATGTAAACCCAATGTTCTTTTCCTTTTACATCAAAACCTATAGGCTGTTGCATATAAATTTCCTCAAGATCTCCATGCAAGAATGTAGTCTTAACATCTATTTGCTCTATTTCCCAATCAAAGTTGTAATAATGGATAAAATAAATCTAATTGAAGTTAACTTAGCAACAAGAGAAAATTTCACTGAAATCAACTCCCTCTCTCTAGGAGTAGCCCTTGGCTACCAGTCTAGCCTTGTACTTCTCCAATGAACCATCTGCTTTGAATTTCTTCTTGAAGACCCACTTGCAACCTATGGCCTTTCTTCCTTTGGGAAAATAAACAAGATCCCAGGTGTTACAAGAGTCTAAAGCCATCATCTCCTCCTACATGGCTAATTCCCAAGACTCACTATCATCTGCATGAATAGCTTCCCTGTAGAATCTAGGCTCATCATCAATACTCAATAAAGAAAATACACAACAGAAATCTAGTGGGCTATACCTGTCAACTTAGTTTCGTTGTCTTGTGGATCTCCTCAAGGGTGGAGTAAGAGACTCAACTTGTCCTTCTGCATGATCTTCTGCACCAACTTCTTCTGTAACAACATAATCTTCCTCATTAGAACTACTCAAATCTTCTTCTTCTTCTTCTTCACTCTTCAATCCATCATTGTGTTCTTCCTGAGGTGCATCTTCATGCTCTAAGTCAAAATGCACTCTCTTTGACTTTCTTTCTCTTTTGGTTGCTCAGGTTCAAAAATAGCTCTAAGTTCCTTGAAAATAACATCTCTAGAGAAAGCAATTTTCTTGGTTAGATGATCCCAAAGCTTATAACCTTTAACATTCTCACCATTGTTGGGAATTAATGTGTCTCAACCTTGTAAATTCCTTGCATTTATTATTGTAATGTAATTTATTTACTTAGCCTATGTTGTAATTTTGTTGCACACCCTGTTTTGTCATCTAGTGTGAAGTGGCATGATGAGTTGTCACTCCACTTGTAAGGTGACTAGGATGGTCAACTCACTCCATGTGGAGATAGGTGTCTCTTTTGTGTGGTAGAGGTTTTCTGCCATGTGTTGGCATCTTGACTAGTGTGTAAGTGAATCTTGACCGAAACGGCTATGACAGATTCCTATGACAGAATCTATGACATGTAAGAGTCGAAAATAGAAGGTTCTATGACAGGTGAAGACATGTGTCACAAGGCATCTTGGAAGAAGGAATCTTTGGGGGCCCCAAGGAGGGTTATGTCATGTTGTAAGAGAATATGCTATTTATAGCTTGTGTATGACAGATTCTCTTACAGCTGTAAGCTATGACAAATTCTCTTACAGCTGTAAGCTATGACAAATTCTATGACAACCGGTTGGTGCGTAATAGAATCTATCATTGCCCAAATTGGAAATAGGTGACCATATTAGGATGGGGTGATATGACAAGTATCATGACCATGCTGTAGTGTTGGACAAGTGTCCCTAGGTGTGGGTTTTGGGCCATGATGCCAAGTTGGACGCCCATTCCAAGATATGTTCAGTTTTACCTTGAAAACTTCAATATAAGTAGGTGCTTGGAGAAGAGATGTAGGAGGTGATTAACAGGTGTTGTTATGTTGCCAGTTTATCTCTAGATATGAGTGTTGAAGACTTCTAAGAGCTTGCATTGCAAGTGTATTGTAAACCATTACAGTTTTGATAATACATTGTGCAGGTTTTGGAGTGTGGGGTTTTTCACCCGATAAGGGTTTTCCCCACGTATATCTTGTGTCTCTCTTCTTCTGTCTTACATTCTTATGTGGTGCATTGTTGTAATATCTCTATTGTTGTATTAAACATTCTGTAACTGTAAAGATTAAAATAAATTTGCACTCTTCTCTCCTCATTAGATTAGTGTAGGAAGCATTTTCCACACACCTACCTTCCTTTCAGTTGGTATCAGAGCTATTCTCTTTGGTCCTAGTTGTTGGATAGGGGTCTTGTTTGCTAATCTTAGGTTGAGTGGGAGTCCATGTAGAGTATTCTGAAATCTTGTTGTAGGAATGAGATGGCATGCACATCTGGAAGAATAGAGATGGGGATGTTTAACGACACAAATTTTGAGTTATGGAAACTTAAGATGGAGTGCTATGGAGTTGACCATGTGGTTACATTTAGTATGATATTGATCTGGAGCTCTTGTTTGACAGTATGCAATAACCCTCATGCATGGTGGTTATGTTCTAACATTCTATGGTCATTTGTAACAAAGTATTCATGTTGGGTGTTCGTTCTTGGCTCCCTGATCACATGGAGAAACTTGGGTTGCCATGGATATGGTTTGATGTGCTTATGTTGGGTGCTTGGTTTTAGTCCCTAGCATTGGAAGACATTGTCTTGTTAACCCTGAATGCATGTAGGCTGTGGAGTTAATCTTTGGATTGTTTGAAAGCTTCTAGAACAACCTAGTTCCTCTGTATGCTTGTACATGGTGATGGTTGTGGAGTTGGCCTACAAATGGGCCTAAAGTTCCTAGACCTCTATTTCATATTAGTTGGTTGTACTTGCATGTCTCAATTTCATATTGTTTTGATCTGAGGGTTTTGTAGATGTTCTGTTTCAAAAATCTATGGTTATTCTTATCTATGTTATTCCATTATTCTAGTTTAACTATATTGGTGATTTTTAGACTTGTGTGTTTTCCAGATGATAAGTGGATATGGATCTGCATGTATGTCAGTGACATGGTGGTTTTACAGGTTTTACATGATTAATCAAAACTTGTGGTTTTTAAAATCTGCAGACAAACGATCTTTTAGATTATGATTCCTTGAGAGTGTTTCTGGATGTAAGATAGTTGTAGATTTGTATGTATGCTTCGTGCATAATGCGAGGAGGTTTGTATATTTCTCAGTGTGGAGATGTTGGTATGTGATTTATCACTCATCATTTCTACAGCATATGCTTGATTAGTTCCTTGACTACGATCACTTGTTTGTGGACTTATTGGCAAATTGAATCTAGAATTGATTTGATGGTTGAATCTTGAAGTCTACATATTGTCTTCTTTGGTATCTCAATTTGAAAGTTACTAATGTGATGATGAGTTTGCATGTTTCATATTTGGGATCTTCAAGTTATGCAGTTTTGTGGGCTGATCACCTATTTGATTGCAGTGGGATGACTTAGATGTGGACTGTTTATATCCACAAGATTGATTCAGTATTTATGCAGACTTCGTTAGTTGGCCTTGTCTATGGTCATTTGTGTATTTGGTATGTTTCTTTGGGATAAGAGGATGGATAATTTGAGTGCATGGATAGTCAGTTATTGGGACTTATAGCATGTTTATCATAATGTCATGGATAGCTTGGTTACACAGTTTAGTGTAAGCTTTTGACAGTAATGGCTTTATCTTCTTGACTTAGAGATCTTGGTTCTACTTTATTCTTTTGTGTTGCTGATATTGCACATGACAATTATTAGATTGTGTTAGAACCATGGATGATCTTCATTGAGAGGATGGTTATCATAATGCCTTGATAAGGTCTGTATCACAGTTTCAGTGGGAGCTTCAGCAGTGATGTTGGATTCATCATAAGTGATGGATGATCTTCTATAGTGGATATTGGTGTCATGTAGGAGCTCTTGGTTTTGAGAGTTCTTTGACATTTTTAGTTTTGTTGTCAGGAGATGGTTATCTTCATATGTTTGAGATGTTGACATCTTGATTGAGGTGTTGGGTTTAAGATTTGTCAGTATGACATGTTTATCCTTTGTTTAGAGATGTTGTTACTATGTCATGATTTACTCTTGATGCTAGCTTAAAGTTTTGGCATGATACATGTTCTCTTGAGACAGGATTTATGCATCATTGTATGCTTTGTTGTATGTGATCTTCTTACGAGGAGATGGTTAGATCATGATGTCATGATGGGCTTCTTGATCATGCAGATGTGTAGTGGGAGTTCTGATAGTGATCTTGTTTGTTCTCTTTGGTTTTGAGTATTAATCATTTGCTTGAAGATTCATGATTTTGTCGGATGCATTTGAAGTTGGCATGTATTGGTTGATTGATGCTCATGGATACTAGAGAGAATTGAGGTGAGGCTTGAGATCTCTTGTTGTAGGGATCTTGTGTTGGAATGGTTAAATTTTAGTAGAAAGACTGAGAAGCCTTCACTTGTTATGGATGTGAGTTCATATTTGAACTTGAGAGGAGATTGTCCTTGGAAAGAGAATATGAGACTCAGTGTATCTCAGTGGATCATTCTCATTCCCCACTCTTAGTTCACTTGGCAGAAAATGTTCTGATAGGTATTGCCCAGGTTATTTCAGATTCATGTTGTTTTATGCTTTGTTTTCTCATGGATCTGAATCTTGAGCTACTGTTATTGGTTCTGGAGATTTCATTTGAGGGATGATAGCATGGTTATCTTCTTGATTTGTATAGTTTGCTTTATGATGTTCATTTATGAGGAGTTTAGGAGATGTGATTGGGCTTATTCCTTGTTATGGAATGGTTATGAGTTTGATCTACCTTGATTAGAGAGTCTTACATCCATGTTGATGTTTATTTGATCTTATGAGATTGAATGGTTGGGTGTTGTTAAGGCTTTTCAGTTGGGGTTTTGTGAAGGAGATCATACTTGGCACAACTTAGCACTTGGTGATGTTGGTAGAAGGACATGATATGGTTTGCAGTTTCTCTTTATGGTCTCATTTTTCTTCCTAGAGATCCTTACTCATTTAGTATGATCACTGGGTTTGTGGTCATCTACTGTTGTTGTACTTTATTATTTTTTGGCAATAGTATGTGTTCTTTTTAGATGTGGACTTGGGAGAAGTGGAAGAGATCAGAGGTGAGAGAGTGAGCAGAAAACCGTTTGTGGAAGTATGATCTATTTTGCAGCAGTTGGGTGTAGTTTGAAGATCATTGTAATCGTTCTTTGTATTATATGTTTGTATTATAAGCCATCTTTTTATGTAAGTGCTGATTGGTAGACTTTGAGTTACTTTAGTTGGCATTGCTCATGTAGTTTGATTCCTAGGATGTATGTATATCTTTGGTAGATGGTTTTTCATTGGACTGCAATATCAAAGGTCTTCAAATTTTTTGCACATCAATGGTTTTGGTGTGTTTGTTATCATGGGAGATGGTAACTTTGTGTAGGACAGTGGATTATATAGGGATGAGAGTTATAGTATGGGCTGAATATGTCATGTGCAAAAGTTCTATTAATGGTGGTTATTTAGTTGGATGTAAACAACTAGTTGTGGTTGTTGTTCTAACTATTTTTGGAGCTTATGTGCTCGATCTTGTTTTGAAGATGTTGGGACTTCAAAGTTATGTTCTGTTAACCGGTTTGAAGTTGGATACATTGGTGCTTCTGTAAAGCCAGTGAGCATAATGGAGTTCAATTGAGCTGAGTATTTGGCAGCTAGTCATGCTTACAAGGAAGCCATTTGGCTTAAGATATTGTGTTCAGATATTGGTATTGGTGCAAGATAGTTTACTATCTATTGTGATAGTCAGAGTGCAATGTTGCATATGCATTAACAAAACCAATGGGCACAGAGAAGTTCATATGGTGTTCGGAGTCTATGGGAACCTCGGCCTATAGCAGTTAAATCCTATTATTTCTATTGGCTCTTACAAGGTGTTCAGCAAGTGGGAGAATTTTGGGAATTAAGGTGTCTCAACCTTGTAAATTCCTTGCATTTATTATTGTAATGTAATTTATTTACTTAGCCTATGTTGTAATTTTGTTGCACATCCTGTTTTGTCATCTAGTGTGAAGTGGCACGATGAGTTGTCACTCCACTTGTAAGGTGACTAGGATGGTCAACTCACTCCATGTGGAGATAGGCATCCCTTTTGTGTGGTAGAGATTTTCTACCATGTATTGGCATCTTGACTAGTGTGTAAGTGAATCTTGACTGAAATGGTTATGACAGATTCCTATGACATAATCTATGACATGTAAGAGTCAGAAATAAAAGGTTCTATGATAGGTGAAGACATGTGTCACAAGGCATCTTGGAAGAAGGCATCTTTGGGCACCCTAAGGAGGGTTATGTCATGTTGTAAGAGAATATGCTATTTATAGCCTGTGTATGACATATTCTCTTACAAATGTAAGCTATGATAGATTCTATGACAGCTAGTTGGTGCGTAAGAGCATCTGTCATTGCCCAAATTGGAAATAAGCGACCATATTGGGATGGAGTGATATGACAAGTGTCATGACCATGCTGTAGTGTTGGACAAGTGTCCCTAGGTGTGGGTTTGGGCCATGAGGCCAAGTTGGATGCCCATTCCAAGATATGTTCAGTTTTGCCTTGAAAACTTCAATATAAGCAAATGCTTGGAGAGGAGATGTAGGAGGTGATTAACAGGTGTTGTTATGCTGTCAGTTTATCTCTAGATATGAGTGTCTAAGACTTCTGAGAGCTTGCATTGCAAGTGTATTGTAAACCATTACAGTTTTGATAATACATTGTGCAGGTTTTGGAGTGTGGGATTTTTCACCCGATAATGGTTTTCCCCACGTATATCTTGTGTCTCTCTTCTTCTGTCTTACATTCTTATGTGGTGCATTGTTGCAATATCTTTGTTGTTTTATTAAACATTTTATAAATGTAAAGGTTAAAATGAATTTGCACTCTTCTCTCCTCATTAGATTAGTGTAGGAAGCATTTTCTGCACACCTAGCTTCCTTTCAACCATATCTAATGAAGATGCATTTCTGTGCTTTTGGATCCAACTTAGATTGCTTTTCCTTAGGCACATGAACAAAAGCCTCATAACCAAAAACCCTTAACTGTGAAACAAAAGGTTTCTTACCTATCGACACTTCATAAGGTGTTGAATCAAGAGACTTACAAGGAGTTTTGTTAATCAAGTAACAAGCATTACACACAGCCTCTGCCCAAAGCATTTCTCTAACTATGAATCACTCAACATACTTTTGGCTCTTTCCATGATTGTTCTGTTCATCCTTTCTGCAACACCATTCTACTTTGGTGTATATGGAGTTGTCTTTTGTCTGATTATACATGCATGCTTACAAAACTCATGAAAGTACTTACAACAATATTCCCCTCCATTGTCAGATCTTAATACTTTTATCTTTAATCCCAATTGGTTTTCAACTAAGAATTTAAAATCCTTAAACTTAGTGAAAACTTCAGATTTGTGTTTCATAAAAAAATCAATATAAATCTGGATACATCATCAATGAAGGTGACAAAATAATGATATTTTCCAATAGGGTCATTATCCACAGGTCCAAACACATCTGTATGAATAATCTATAACTTCTCTTTTGCTCTATTACTTCCTAAAGGAAATGATGTTTTTTTTTTCAAACACACAATGCTCACAGAAATCAAAGTGCTCATTAGAATAAGAGAAACTGTCCAACAAATTTTTATTCTTAATAGTTTTCAAAACATTATTACTTGTGTGGCCCAATCTATGGTGCCACAACATACAAGTGTTTTTAGAATCCTCAGAAACATAAGAGGAATTACAAACTATAGTGGCATCTAGCCTAAACAAGGTTCCTAATCTCTTCCCCTTTGCTACCACCAAGTTCCCTCTCTCAAATTTGCAACCATGCTTATCAAATGTTACATGCATTCCCAAATCATTCAACTTAGAAACTGAAATCAGATTTCTAACTAATTTAGGAACATGCAAAACACCAGGGAGAGTTTTAATCCTCCCAACACTAAAATGCAATAATACCTTGCCTTTCCCAACTATCAGATATGTAGAGTTGTCCCCAAGGTACACTTTACCTCCATCATACTCTTCGTATGTGGAAAGCCATTCCTTATGCAGGGTCATATGATATGAGCATCTCGATTCAACTAACCAATGATCATTAGAAACAATATTGCATGTAGAAAGTAAAACATCTTCACATGCATTAGAGGACTTCTTAGAAGCAGTCTCCCATTGCTTCTTTGGGTTCCCGCACTCCTTTTTCATATGTCCCCTCTTTCTGTAGTTCCAACACTTAACTCTGTTCTTCTTTCTAGGAGTCTTAGATCTGTCCTTAGACTTGTCTTTAGCCCCTTTCTAATCTCCTTTTGGTCCTCTTTCCTTAAACCTTCCCCTCACATTGAGAGCTTCAGTGTTAACCTCAGAAGTCTTCTTTCTCACCTCCTGTGCCAACAAAGTTGCAACAAGACGATCCAACTTTAGATCTTCAAGGTTAGCAGTAATAGAAAGGATAACATTCTCCCAAGATTCAGGTAAAGAACAAAGTAAAAGTATACATTTATCTTCCTTTGCAACTGTAACATCTACGGAATCAAGTTGACTCAAAAGTAAATTAAAAAATTTCAAATGCTCTACAATAGAATGACCCTCTTTCATTTTAATAAAAAATAATTTATGCTTTAAATAAAGCTTGTTTACTATGCTCTTGGCTTGATAAATCTCACCCCATCTTGTCTAGAGTTTGTGTGCAGTATCTTCCTTCAAGACATTCAATAGGATGAAATCTGCAAGACATAGTCATATAGTTCCCCATTCCTTCTTATCCAACCTTTCCCATTCATATGGACTCACAACATTAGACTTCTTCTCTTTCTGAATAGCCAACCACTAGTTTCTTTCTTCCATCAAATCCTCCATTTTTAGCTTCCACAACTCATATCACGTTCCATTGAACTTCTTAATGTCTAAATGAGAGGTTGAAGCAGTGGTGGATGCAACCATAATATTAACTCAAGATCTGCAAACACAAATACAACCAAATCTCCCACTACAGCTACACAACCTTCACACTACCACCCAAGAGTCAAATCTGGCCCGGCTCTGATACCAAATGTTAGAAATGAAGACAACAACTACTCAAATGGAAATCTAATTTCAATATGTTAATGATCTCAAACAATATATTTTCTATAGAGATTGCATTCGAAAATCAAATCACAACATAGGAACAAACACCATGGAAGAATGACACAAGATATAATGTTGAGAAAACCCTTTCAAGTGAAAACTCCACCAAGAAAAGAGGCTCAAGTTGTATTATCTTTGAAAACTAAATAACATAATACATGAACTTCCTTCTTCTCTCCAACCTTCACTCCAACAGAACCTGTGTACAAAAAATCTGTCATGCTACAACATTTACATGGAAAATCACTTATAGAAGTGATTTCCCTCCAATCTAGGTGTCCACTTTCTCTCTCCTGAGAATATCCAACATGCAAACATTAAATGCCAACTTACAATCTCATGCCAATTGTCCAAAGTCAGCCATGCAAGGTTAGACGCCCAAGGATAAATATGGTCTCTTAGAACATCTTATGACACATCATAACCATCATAGATTCCACCAAAAAATATCTTCCCAAGATGGGCGCCTAGGGATAAACATAGCAACTTACACCTATTAAATATCCGTCATGTGTCATCATAGTGTTATAGAATCTTATGACAACTTGCAGTTGTCATAGATTCTCTTACATGCATTCACCAACATTATGACATGTGTCATACATGCCAAACATAGAACATTCCTCAAAGGTGGTGCCTGTCCTCATTTATTCATGATTTTTACAATTGCCAACTGTAAATGTCACTCCAAAATTACCTCTGGTTAATCTGGAATTACCACTGCCAGTGAAACTACCTCATTCCCTATGGGTAATCACAAATTACAAATAATAAAATTGAATAAACACAATATTGGGATTTACAAGGTTAATGGCACCTTATCCCAACAAGGATATCTTTTAGAGGTGGCTAGAAACTACAGAAGAACTTGGCCTAGGAGAACAAAAAATGGTGACCAGCATTGGAGGTGGAGCAAACTACAACATTCTCTACAAAGCTACAAATTGCTAACCACGAACTTAGAGAGATCGACATGAAAAATAAGAATTACATGGACTAAACAAAGGATCAACAAATGAATTATGACCTGGGTTGAATGGGAATCTGTAGGTTCAAACCAAAAACCAGTGGCCTCAGATTTTGCGACTTGACCTTGGGAATAAAATACTTGAAGGTGGCCATCATAAACCATGCAAAGAAGACCTAGATGCAAATGGTGACCTCAAACCTCCACAATATGCCTTTAAACTGATGAAAATGGCCTCATAGGGAATAGAGACTACGACTATGCTTGAAACAATCACAAAAGAATAAAGCCATCAGAAAAATTCTCCAAACAATGATCCAATTCAAAAGGAAAACCTTCAAACAAATTTAAGGGTGAGAGATTTGAGGTGTCAGTGCCTCTTATATCCATATTGTCATGTAGATTGAATGATGAGCACAAAATAAACTAGATGTTAAACACTGAGCGCTAAAGATTTCAACTAGGTGGTGAGCACTTCTTTCAACAATAATCCATACAAAATAGTAAACTATGAGATTTCAACAATGGCTGACTGTGTGAAGATGACAGAGCCATAAAAAAACTACAATTATAGTAACCAAGGATTTGAGATGGTGATCTTAGAGACAATGAACGAAGACAATGACCTATAGTGTGGAGTTGACCTACGAAACTTCACCCAAAAAACTATGAACAATGCCTGCAAATCTTCAATTTACAAAAAAAAATTGCATTTTTTGCCAATGACACACCTATGATAGGGCTATGTGCAGGATCAAATTAAAATTGGGAAGTGAATTGTGATTCTAGGCTTTGATACCATATAGGAGTAGAAATGAAATGAATCCAATAACCAAAACTTCCACAAGATGAATGTGTACAAAGCAAGAGGCTAAAACTATCATAAAATGTATATGAATGTACAATGAACTCCTTATATATGTAGGACAAGGAGAGAGTGAGAAGGTGAGAGTCAAACACTGACTAACCCTCCATGATGTGTGACACATGTAGAACACTTGGGACAAGTGTGAGAACATGTGTCATATCTCTATGAGGTGAGACAGCTAAACCACTAAGTGAACTTAAGCTAGTGTGAAACTAGATAGAAGTAAACTAGATGAATAAAGACTCCTTAAATACTAACATAAATCATCCTAGGCCTGATTTGAATATAAAACTCATTTTAAACCTTTTAAAATTAACATATCACCTAACCCAATCTTCCAACTGAACTTGACATTTAAAACTTAATGATCTAGTTGAAGATCCACATCCAGATCTGATTGTCTAATAGAGTATTTCCAACTGGACATTTTCCCACAGTGTAAAGCATATGCATGTGAACCCAATCCTGATTGTTCACAAAGTTAATATTTGGTTGATGTTATAGATCCAGTTGGACTTTCACATCAAGTAGCATTTGGGAAAGTCTTCATAACGTCACTTAGTAACCCGATACCTACTTGATTCCAACCCGATCTAGACACCAAGGTCAAATAGGACATTCTGGTCAAACTAGACATGAAAGTTGAACCCAATCTAGTCAAACAGAACATTTCCTAACATGAAATTTCCAACATGACATTTCCAACCTAATATATATTTGAACCAGACATTATGATATGGAAGTTCCACATCTAGTTGGATATCCACATCAAGTTGAGATAATTCATTGTTAACAAAAAGGTAAAATGAATATATGTTGAGATTTAAATTTCAATATTCAAAAAGCATGTGGAAATGGTAGGTTTCCCTGCTCCTCTATCATTAATGCTCACCTAATGTAGATCTCATTAAATGAAATCTATACCTAACTTTTTTTATTTTTTAAAAGTAAATTTTATTGTCATAACTCTTTACCAAAGCAATTAAGAAAACGAAAGAGAGATTTGTAGAGCGAGTTGCAAAGATGGGAAGTGAGCAGTGAAGTTGTGATCAGAAAGTGACGGTTCAAGTGAATTTTTTAACCAGATTGTTGGGAATTAATGCATCTTAACCTTTGCAAGCTCCTAATGTTGTATTTATTTATTTTTGTCTATTATTGTAATTTTCTATGCAAATCTTATTTTGTCATTTTGTGGGACTTGGCACGTGGTGATGTGTCATCCTACATGGAAGGTGACTAGATGTATTTTTGTCCTCATATGAGGAGATAGGCATCCCACTTTGTGGTAGAAGTCTTTTTTCATGTGTCAACTTCTTTTGGGTGTTGTAAGAGGTCTATGATGCATAAGAGTTATGACAAATTCCTATGACAGAATCTATAACAAGTAAGAGCCAGAAATAGAAGATTCTATGATAGGTGTGACAAGTGTCAAGAAGCACCTTTGCATGGAGAAGGGAGGCGCCCAAGTTTAACTATGAAAAGTTGTAAGATAATCTACTATTAATAGTCAGTTATGACATATTCTCTTATAGTTGTAAGTGCTATCATATATGACAGATTTTATGACATTGTAAGAGCATCTGTCATGCCTTTTTTAGGCAAATTTGGGGCACCCAAGTTTGGGGGTTGCAAGGGATGAAAGGGAATCTCTTACAAGTTTCATTTGCATGTTTTATAGCCTTGGAAATTGGGCCATATGGATTTGGATGAGATTCGTTTGTTGACTTGCTCTAGAAGCTACCTCTATTTGTAGTACTTCTCTATATATACAGGTGCTTGGAGTTGGAGTCACATAGTTGATTTGTAGGTACTATTATGCTGCTAGAATTGCTGTAGAATACTACAACAATGGTGAACTCCTGAATGAGCTTGGCTCTATGATTATATTGTAACCATTATATTACTAAATAATACATTAGGTTGTGCTTTGGATTGTGGTGTTTTTACTTGAAAAGGTTTTTCCCCATGTACATCTTGTTTTATTGTATTGTTGATCTAATTTATGTTTGTGTTTCTCCTTAATGTTAACTAAAAAAACTAAAAATTTGCATAACACTCCCCTCATTAGTTTGGTGTTGAAAGCTATTCTACGTACCTTGCTTCATTTCAGTTGGTATCAAAGCCTGGCCAATTTTGGTCCTAGTTGTTGGGTAGAGGGCTTTTTGTAATGATCTTCAATTGGGTGGGAGCTTGTGCAGAGTATTTTATGATATTGTTGTAGGAAGGAGATGGAAAGCACATCCAAAAGAATAGATTTGGGGAAGTTTAATGGTAGTAATTTTGAGTTGTGGAAACTCAAAATGGAGGACATGCTTGTAGATTAGGATTTATGGAATGCCATATTTGGTAAAAACCAATGGCAATGTCTCAAGTAGACTGGGATCTCAAACATCAAAAAGCCAAGGGTCTTGTGAGACTCTGTCTGGCTAACTGTGTCATTTTGAATGTTCATGAAGAGCCTACAACTGCAAATCTCTGGAAGAAGCTTGGAGAAATTTATCAGGCCAAGTCTCTGGTAAATACGTTATTCCTAAGAAAGAAGATGTACTCTCTGAAGATGGAAGATGGAGGATCTGTTATAGATCATTTGAATTCCTTTAACATGCTAGTTGCTTAGTTGAACTTCGTTGGTGTGAAGATGGAGGAGGACGATCGTTGCATGACCTTGCTTTGTTCTTTGCCGGATTCGTGGGACCACCTTGTGATGGCCATTGGGAGTACTACCACCAAGTTCATGATGGATGAGGTGGTTGCATCGTTACTTTCCGAAGAGATGCGAAGAAAAACTTCAGAAGTAGATAAGGAGGCTCTTGCGGTTCATGGTATACCTAAAGAGAAAGGGAAAAAGAAGGACAAGAAAGTAGAAAAGGGTAGATCCAAATCCCGTGGGAGATCTAAGTTTCCTAGAAAGTTCAAGGCTCTATGTTGGAACCACGGTAAACCTGGTCACTTCTATAAGGAGTGCAAGGAGAAGAAAAAGAAGAAGAAGATGAACAACGATTCATACTCTAATAAGTCCTCTCAAGATGATGGAGAGGATTTTATCACATTCTTGGCAACACATGCATCTGAGGATGTGTGGTTAATTGACTCTAGTGCATCTTTTCACTTGGCCTCACACAGAGATTGGTTTTCTAAGTATTAAGGATTCAATGGTGGGAAGGTGTACCTAGGTGATGAATCTCACCTAAAAATTGTTGGCTGTGGAAGAGTCCTGATCAGATTCCCTAATGGTCCAGTGAAGGAGATCAATGGTGTTCTGCATATCCCTGGTTTAGCATGGAACATTCTTTTTGTAAGTTGAATGATGTGTGTGTGTAGGTTATTTTCACAAATGGAGGATGCAAGATGACTAGAGGAGCTATGGTACTAGCTAAGGGTGTTCAGATTGGCATCTTGTTTCATCTTGATTCATACGCAATTTAGTGCAATACTGCCTTTGTTTCAAAGAAGAGAGCTTCAGAGTCTTCATCCTCACCATTGGAACCAACAACTAAGAAGATTGTTGCATCTACTTCTGATGGTCATGCTTTCTGGGTACCCAAGGGTGCTCATTCTATGGAGATAAAACTTCCAGTAGAGAAGACAATGTAATGGCACCAAAGGCTTGGCCACATTGGTGAAAAGGGTTTGAGGACCTTGAAAAAAAAAAAACCTCATTAAGGTTATGAATGATTGTAACCTTGAGTTTGATTTCTACGAAAATTGCATATATGGAAAAGAAAACCGTGTTAAGTTTTATTCTAGTTCTCACAAATATTCTGAGGTGTTGGATTTGATTCATTATGATGTATTTGGTCTTTTTAATGTTCCTTCGATTTCAATATCTATATATTTTGTTTCATGCATTGATGACTACAGTAGAAGGACATGGGTATATTTCCTTAGAAGTAAATATGAAGTCTTTGCAAGATTCAAAGAGTTTAAAGCTCTTGTAGAGAATAAAAAAGATGGAAAGATTAAGTGTTTGAGGACTGATAACGGTGGTTAGTTTTGTTCAACAAATTTTGACAAGTTCTGCAAAGAACATGGCATTGAGAGGCACAAGACAACTCCGTATAACCCTCAGTAGAATGGAGTGGTAGAGAGGATGAATAAAACTTTGATGGAGAGGGCTAGGAGTATGCTAAGTGGAGTTGGGCTTGAACAAATTTTTTGGGCCAAAGCTATTGCTACCACTTGTTACCTGATTAATAGATCTCCTACATCGACGCTCGTTGATAAGACACCTATGGAGGTGTGGTATGGTAAGAAGTGTTCATTGAGACACATTTAATTATTTGGTTGTGAGGCATATGCACATGTGCATAAGGAGAAGAGGTCAAAATTGGAGAACAAGAAAGTTAAGTGTATCTTCATTAGCTATGGTCTCAATGTGAAAGGGTACAAGCTTTGGGATCTTGTGGCTGAGAGAGTTCTATATAGCCAAAGTGTGATCTTTAGAGAGCTCAATCCTTCTTCTGTTGTTCTAAAATCAGAGAAAGAAGAGAAGAAAGAGGATGTGGTTCAACTTCCTCCCACCCTTGAGAAAGTTGAACCAAAGATACCTGTTGGACTTGATGACGAGGAGAGATCTAGTAGCTCTGAGAGTTAAGAAGAAGAAGAGGAAGAACCTCAACCTCAACTTGTGAGGAGGTCCACAAGGATAAGGTGATAACTTGCTAGGTTTGGTTATTCATTACATGATTCTAGTTGCATTTTTCCTTTGATTTCTAATGCTGATGAGCCTAGGAGTGTAAGGGAGGCTATGGGTATGAGTGATACAGATTCTTGGAAAGAGTCCATGGAAGAAGAGATGGCTTCCTTGAATAAAAACAATACTTGGGATTTGGTGCCTTTCCTGATGGACGTGAACCTATTGGATGCAACTGGGTGTTCAAGATGAAGTTCAGTTCAGATGGTAGTGTTGAGAAGTTTAAGGCAAGGTTGGTCACAAAGGGGTACTCTCAGATGGAGGTAATTGACTATGGTGAGATTTTATCTCCTGTTGCAAAGATGACATCTATTCAATTCTTGTTATCTCTTGCAACAGTGTATGATCTAGAAGTGAAATGGATGGATGTGAAGACAACATTCCTTAATGGTGGTTTGGATGAGGAAATCTATGTCATAGCTAGAGCACTACGTGGTGAAAGGTAAGGAAAATCTAGTTTGCAAGTGGAAAAAGTCTTTGTATGTTTTGAAGCAATCTCCTAAGATGTGGTACCAAAGGTTTGATGCCTTTGTGTTGAGTATTAGATTTCTGAGATCAAAATCAGATCATTGTGTTTATTACAAGTTTGACAATAATCACATTCTCATTATTGCATTGTATGTTGATGATATGTTGCTAATTGGGAATGGTAAAAGTTTGATTTCTGATTTGAAGTCTCATTTGTTAGCACAGTTTAAGATGAAAGATCTAGTAGTAACTAGGTACATTCTGGGGATGGAGATTAGAAGAGATAGAGCAAATAGAAAACTTTGGTTAGGTCAGAGTAAGTATGTTAACACTATGTTGGAGAGATTCAACATGGTAGATTGTAGACCTTTGATTGTTCCTGTTATGATGGGGACAAAGTTATCTGTTGTAGATTATCCAAAGTCTCCTTCTGAGATGGAGGATATGAGAAGAGTTTCTTATGCTAGTGCGGTTGGTAGTTTGATGTATGCAAAGGTCTGTACAAGACTAGACATTGTCCAAGAAATGGGAGTCCTAAGTTAATTTATGGCTAATCCTGGATGGGTATATTGGGATGCAGTGAAGAGAGTGTTCAGATATTTGTGGGGTACTTCCAAATATTCCTTATGCTATCATGGTTATCCTACTAGATCTCAACATTATGTAAGCATTCATGGATATGTGGATTCAGATTGGGCAGGTGACATTGACAACAAGAGATCCACCAGTGTTTATGTGTTCACTATGTTTAGTGGTGCTATTAGTTGGATGATTAAGTGATAACTTGTGGTTGCTTTGTCCACGACAAAAGTAGAGCATGGCATCTACTCATGCTTTTAAGGAAGCCATTTGTCTTAAGAGATTGTGTTCTAACATTGCTTTTGATGCAGGGAAGATTACCATTTGTTGTGACAATCAGAGTGCCATATGTTTGGCGAAGAATCCTACTTTCCACGCAAGGACAAAGCATATTGATGTCTAGTACCATTTTTTTCATAACATGGTAGAGGATGGGAAGGTGAATTTGAAGAAAGTTGACACTTTGATGAATGTTGCAGATTCCTTGACAAAGCCTGTGAGTATGGAGAAGTTTAGATGGTGTTCGGAGTCTATGGGCCTCTTAGCCCCTAGTGTAATGCCCCGCCAAGGAACCCAGAGGATAATACAACTAAACTTACAAAAAAGACAATTTTTTATTTTTAAAAACAATGAAAGAAATAACAACATATATTTATTCATAACATTTAAATTAAGCTTTATCCTCTGGGGTTCCATGGTTGCATTACTAACGAACTAAAACAAGATCTAACCAATATTTTGAATTAACTAACAACCATGGTTCATTCTATATCTAATTGCATCAGATGAATAAACACATTCAATTCCATATTATATTATCAAATAAATAAGCATCAAGATCCTACACATAGGATCACAAGTACATAAACAAGTTCCTTTACAAGAGAGTACAACATTACATTGTTTATAATATCGCTATCTAGATTACATTGGAGTACATAAATCAAGATAATAGTACATGATTCAACTGATATACAAGGCTGGAACATGATCATAAGTATCTATCTTCTCAAGCTAGAGCAAGATCTGAAATCTGCCATAGAAGGTACATCCTTCTCGCACACGATCAACAACAAGGGAAACCAATGGAGAGAAAAGCACAACCACCCGACCATGTGGAACCCTGAGGTCCACCCCCCTGTGCTAGGAGATAATAATAAGGTCCCACAACATGAATAGTTAGGAAGATAATAACTATGGTGAACAAGAACTACACATGACCACAATAACACAGGGTAATACACAAACATCACTTCCAGAGGCAACCACACAATGAATGTGAAGAGTACAACTAGGGAATGCTAGATTGTAGTAGGGAGAAGTGTCATCACATAGCTTGTCATGGGTTGTCTTGGTAGGCCTTCCTAGGCCTCGACCCCCATCTTGGGTTGTCTTGGTAGCCTCTCCCGACCCCTGGCCCCCATACAAACTCATGCAAAATCAACATACCTTTCATGAGGACAAGGTAGTTGATCTTGCCATTCCAGGCCTTCTCATATCATCTCAAGCCTAAATGAGCACTTGAGCCATGAGTGAGGCATCCACTTATCTTGTTTAGTGTGATTAACTATCTGACCCCTTAATTCATTAATTAGGTTATCACTGAGTTAAGAAACTCCCACATGGGTTGTCCTAGATGCCACTTTAGGCTCTGACCCCCATTGAGAGCAACTCCCCTACCTGTATCTAGAAGACCCTACTCATCAAGCATAGCAATTACCATCACAATGACAAGTAACATATACAATGCAAGACATTTAACTTCTTGCATACAAATCATAATCACAGGGACCAATTCTTGTCCCAAAACATAAACCAAGCATGAACTACCACATTCTCATCATGTTGCATTTACAACACAGAATACACATCATTTCACATCACACAGAGCAAGGCATTATCCATCTTGCATAGTCATCATAACCACATGAATAGGTATACTGAGCAAGGTCTTATCCATCTTGCATAGTCATCATAACCACATGAATAGGTACACTAAGCAAGGTATTTACCTTCTTGGATACAAATCATACTAACATGAATAAGAGACAATATTTCAAGAATGCATTTTATTCAACTCACATGATGCACACATAGCCAACCCCTACACAATCACACCCTCCTAGGCCTCTAGAAACAACTTCCTGAAATGACACAACACTTGACACCATTAAAAACACAATAGTTTCACATCACATTCACTCTCAAAGCACATCATAAATTAATACCCTTCAACAATATTTTAAGGAATGTAACATTAATCCAAGCATGATCAATCATCTAACAATTATAAAGTGAATCTATCTCAATAATACAGAACTATAACTTTCTAATCACCAGTAGCAGTTATAATATGATCATAAGATATAAGTATCCATGAGTATCAATATTTTAACTAATAATTCTCAAGACTTATTTTTAATTTCATTTAATTAAAGTGATTACGAACAACATGCAAATAACCCTAAGGCATACAAATTAAACACAGCAGTTGTTTACACTATTTACACTGATGTAGATTTCATTAATAAACTGGACAATTTTGTAAACACTATTAAATATAACTGTATAAGCAAGACTAAAAGCTTATAATATTAGAATGCTATAAATATCTTACACTAGTTAGAATCACAAGATACAAATTCTGAAGCTACAATGGAAGAACCTTGCTCTAAGGTTAGCTTGAGAGGAAAATAATATAGAACAACAAAACATTCCTATAGATCCAACATCTTCATCAAATCTACCACACTTTTAACCACATGCATATGATAGGATCAGCACAAAATGAATTTGTTGAGAATGCTTTAGAAGCTACGAACAATGCAAAATGTGAAAGCATAGACAGGGCACGCAAACTGATTGGTAGAATGCCTCAAGGAGAGCCATATGATGGAAAACAATGATCATAGGATATGCACAAAATGAATTTGTTGAAAAAAAATCTTAGAGAAACTCAGTTCAAAAATACAGAGTTATTGGTGACGCAACTATTTGTTTTAACATAGATGAAATAGGTGAAAGGTAGACAGTCACAAAATATTCATATCTCAAAAATGACAAACTGGGTATGGCTAATTTTCAGATATGATTTAGATATTCAGGACGTGCACCATATATAAAAATATTAGAGAAACCTAGTTTGTAAAATTAAAGTTATGGCTAATGCAATAGTCTGCTAAAACATAAATGGGTGAGAGATAGACAGTAAATAAATATTCATATCTCAAAAATGACAAACGGGGTATGGCTGATTTCTGGATATGATTTAGATATCAAGGACATGCACCATATATAAAACAATTAGAGAAACCCAGTTCGCAAAATTAAAGTTATGGCTAACACAACAGAATTTTAAAATAGAGATGAAATGAGTGAGAGGTAGATAGTCACAAAATATTCATATCTCAAAAATGACAAACTAGGTATGGTTGATTTTCAGATATGATTTACATATCCAGGATGTACACATATATAAAAACATTAGAGAAACCCAGTTCATAAAATTAAATTATGGCTAACACAACAGACTAGGTTTAGAAAATGTAGAAGATAATTCATAGAATATTTTACTAAATCTAATGCAACAATAAATCAGATTCATATTTCAATCCATACCTGGTATATTACTTCTATCACATCTTCACAAAATTCTCAGCTCGCATCCATTTTCCCCCAAGTCTTTTCTTCTAGAAACTATGGTTTATGGTGCCAAAAGAAAAATGAAAACTTCCTGAGAGAGAGAGAGATAATGAAAACATAAAACATATTCTCCTATTTGAAATGCATGCTTCTCCTCCAAATTATGTTTTTGAGATTTCAAAATAAAGTTGAGCATGCATAACCACCCCCATGATTTCTTCCAGAAGATTCTCCTTTATTACTTTCTTACAATTTGCTATTTTTAACCAAACAATAATTTCTCTTTGATTTTATTTATTTTAGAATTTACTATTTATTTCATTTACAACTAGACAAGATTCCTTTATGATTTTATCTACTTTAGTATTTTATATATATATGACAACTTGCAAATATTATCTATTTTATTGCCATTAACGCAACATTAAATTATATTAATTTATTTATTTATCTCTAGTTGGAATTACATTTATTACTATTAATATTATTTATTAACTTAACTTCTAGAATAATATATTTTTCATAAGCTAAATTTACATAAGGACATTTATATATTTATTTATTTAACAAAAATGATTCATAACTAATTATTTTATTTTAAGGCAACAATAACCAAAACAATACCAACAAAATAACCCAACTGCCAAACCATACCTAACTACTCTGCAAGATCGGAAAGCAAGACCACCACAATAATGACTGACAATTATGACCAAACCACAACACTGACAAGGTGCACAACCAGATACTCATCCTCTTCAAGGATGATGGCTAAGCTAGGGGACCATATGTTATCTCCATTCAATAGTTCCATTGGTTAAGGCATGCTCAGACCTGTTAATTCAAGTGGAGTCGATGCCTGGTACCTGTAGCCTACAACAAACAACACGGTCAAACATGTATATATATGCAATCATGTAGTTATACACACAGTGAAAGGAAGTCGCAGTGTAGCAGGGTACTCATGCATGAGTAATGCGACACTATTGCTTTCACCCACACATCAAACATGTAATCACAACACACATAGCAATCAATTACTGAACGACTAAGTAAGAACCATCATCAGATAGTTGCATGATACTCATAATACGATTGATCCACACAAAACATCATAACCTCCTATAATACAGAATCAGTCGCATAATTTAACTTAATTCTAACATATGACAATCATAGTAAGATCAACATCATAATTACCTGAATGTAAACAATGTCAGAGCATATGAGTTGTCAATGTCGAAATAAGGATTATCAATAAAACATACTAACTTCATCTTCATGCTCCTTAGTGTGACCACTTGCACAATCAAGGTGAGAATGGAGGGGCACTACATCCTCCCCCCTAAAACTTGACTTACTCTTGGAAGTCATAGACTAGGGCGGAAACATAACATATTAGTATTGCAATTTTCTATTGCCAACATAAGCATCCATATTAAGCAATTGTTCGTACAATAGACACAATCATTCAATAAAGACAAGAAGGGCATCAATTCCTCACCGTTAAGAAGTCTTCCTTTGTTTGTTCAAACCTTAGAACTCAGACTTCCTTCAATTTCACCTCTCTGGATTAAAGAATCCTAAATAAAATTATATTATTAATGTTCTTTCCTCATAATGAAGTTAAAACAAGAGTCCATTTAAATAGAAGGATAGGCAAGTAATTTATTTAGAATGTTTCTAATAAAAAAACTCCAGGAAGGTTTAGTTAACTTGCATAAATGATTATCTTTTTGAGTTAGTTAAAATTGTTAAATAGAATTTAATTTTCTCTGTAGGAATTAAAAATGAGGAGATAATTTATTAGAATAACTTATATATATATATATATATATATATATATATATATATATATATATTAGATGGGATAAATTTGTAATATTTTATTCTTTAGAATAAATGCCCCTATGAAGAATGAAATTGAATTAGTAAATGTAAGAATATTTAATAAATAAGTTTTTTTTAGAATGTATGCAATTGTAAGCTAAGAATTAGGAAAACTTCTATTTTGAAACTCCTTGATCAACTCATAAATCTTGCTTTGTATTTTTTTTAGTTTTGATTTATTAAAATTGTTAATTTGACTTACTTTTTTATCAAACTCATTAAAAGGCAATAGTGATAAGATAATATTAGTTTATCTTAAAATATTAGGATAGAGTTGTATTATTTTAAAATTAATTTTATTTAAATAAAGTTGCTTTAGTAGATGCAAGTTTATTAAATAAATAAATTAGTTTTTTTTTTAATGTAAAGTAGATTTTATGGTGATGCTAGTTATTAAACAAATGATAAATAATATTATAATTCTAGAATTAAATATATTAAGTTATATTCTTTTTATCTTATTTAAATATAAATTTGTTTAGTTATGATTTAGTAATATACTATCTTGTAGTACATTGATTTTAATTAATAAATAATAAATTAGAGATTTATTGTGAATTGAGTTATTATGGTATTGATTAAACAAATAATAGATGAAATTAAAATTCTAGAATAGAATAGTATATGTTATTATTATTAGAATTTTATTTAAAAGAGAGTTAAAATTTTATAGTGTTGTTGTTAGCGAATAAATAGGAATAATCTCTTAATACTCTATTAGATTGCTTGAACTATGTTATGGCTTAATGATCAGTATAATTATGCAATGTTGATGAGAAGAAGCTTCGCCTTGCAATTTAATAGGTTTATCCTACAATATAATTACTTGACATGCTTAGTAACCTCGTAACTGTTACAGTAGAATAGAATTGCTTAGGATTGTGTATTAATGTAATAGAAACCTTATAAAATTGATGATGTAGGTAATAAATATTTGATACTTGTATATGAACATTGTTTTAATGTCGTAGGCATTGATGATGTTAGTAATATAAGTTTAAATGTTGTTAGTAACCTTATATATTGGGGGATCTTAGTAGTGGGAATAGGGCTTTAATGCATCTTGGCTATGACTAACATTCTTGATAGTAAATTGGTAGGAGCTTGATGTCATGATTCAAATCTTAATATTGTTTTATTGATTTGTTTTACATCTTTTTAGGGTCATAGATTTACTTGCAGTTTGAGTTGAGATTGGGATGATTATAGTTTTTTTTTTAAGTGAATAGATGTGAATTGTAGTAGTAAGTTATTAAACAAATCATAGATCTTGAGATTTGATTAGAATATTGTTATCTTAAGTAAGTGATTTAACTAAAAAGAGAGATTTAAAGTCTTTTATTGAATCCATGTTAAATAGTCTGAAAAGTGTTGTAGTAATTGGGTCTTGGATATATATTTATTCTTTATTGTTTATTGCTAATTTTGAACTGATGTGTATCATCGATGCAATTAGGTCATTGCATTTATTTTGGTTTTGAGCCTTGTTGTTATGTTTTTTCTAGCTTAATGTAATAGTGATCATGTTAGTTTCGTGGGAGGTCAAGGTTGTTAAGCGTCATGCTTTGGATAGTTGTCTATTGGTATTTGTGTTAAGATATTTTTAGCTCTAGAGGCTTGTTACCTTGAAATCCAGTGTGATATTGTGGCAAGGATATATTGGTGATGTGTCTTTCGGTATGCGTTCTTGATGTGGAGTGGGAAAGATTGTTGTTTTGAATTTGAAAATTGTTGATTAAATGTTTTATTTGATTGGGATTTTGAAATGGACAGGGGAAAGTTTCGTGGTTGAGAGTTTGGATTTAGAATGGTCTATGTAATGTATTGGGTTGTGAAAAGTTAGATGCCTTGTATTCCCTTGTCCATGCAAGTTTTTGGCTTTTGAATGTTGGTTAGGGGTTACTAGTTGTATGTAGGAGAGTGGCTTCCATGGTGGGGCCGGTGCCCAAAGTGGCTGCCTAGATAACCCCATGGAAGTTGTAATCAAGTGATAACTTAATAATTTATCTAGGTGGGTTAGGTAGTAATTCACATAACAAGATACGTATGATGCCTTACCCATGCCTTGAGTGCTCTCACAGGCTAAGGATGGGATGAGAAGGCCTGGTTGGCAAGGTCGACCTCCTTGTCTCCATGAGAGGATGTGTTAGCTCCGCATGTGTCACCCTATGGGGCCGGTGCCTAGTGAGAGGTCGCCATGATAACCATAGATGGGGGCTGGTGTCTAGTGAGAGATAGCCTGGATAACCCATGCTAGGACCATGCGATGACACTCTCCCTACTACAACTTAGTTACTTCCTCTTTATTTTTTGTTGGTGCCTCTGGAGTGCAGACTTGTCTTAATGGTTTGTCTTATCTTGATGATTTGACTTATCTTAATGGTTTGTCTTATCTTGATGATTTGACTTGTCTTAATGATTTGTCTTGTCTTGATGAGTACTGCCTTGTCTTGATGATTTCAATGACTTGTGTTGTCTTGTTTATCTGTATTGCCTATTGACGAGGGTCGTTGCAGTCCTCATCATTTAATTTTAATAAATATCAATCCAAGGCGGTGTCCATGGCTGTATGCAAAAGGGAGAAGGAATGACTTGCATGGCAGTATTTTCTATAGAAAGGATTTGACAACAATTGCATGAAACAAACTGGGTTCAACTCTGCTGAAAAAGACAATTTAATCTAAGGAAAGCAATAACTTGAGCAGCTGATCTAATTCTAGAATAAAGGAATTGCACAGCAGAAAAATAAATTGCTCTATGGAAGGCAAAACTGGAATAGCTAAAGGAATTATGCATAACAGCAAAGCAACTAATGAAACTAAGAAATGTAGTCTCTGCCCTTTGGTTGGAGTGGGCCCTTGCTCCTTCCTCCGGAGAGACTAATCAATTCCAGCAATCAGCAAATGGGTAGAACAACTTTCTTTATTCAATAACCTTCAAGATCCAAAATACATGCTGTTGTAAAAAACAGAGTTCTTCTTTTTCTTCAAAATAATTCTTTTACAACTTCCTTTTTTTTCTTTATTCTACGCCATAGTTCTTTATATATAACTATGGTTATTAAATTCTAATTGAGAGTCTCTCTAGAGTAGAGAACTTATTCATGCAGCTAACTAAACTTATTTATCTAGTTAACTAAACTTATTCATTTAGTTAATTGATTATACAATTGCTGATTACAAGGCAAAACATGCAGTCTTTTAGAAAGACATGCAATGACACTAAGTGTGTATTCTTTGCATGGAATAATTACTCATAATTAGATCCATTAATTTAGGAGTAATTATAGTCAATCTATCCTTTAGAAAATCTCAGAGTGTGTGTTGGTAGATTGGAAGAATTCGTAGCAATTTCATAAAGTATTTCTGGAACATCTTCGGAGCTTGTGGAACAGTCAACTTCCGTCATAAACTTCTCATTTAATTTACAAGATCTCCTCAAATGATTTATAAGTTTTGTTCCCCTAACTTTTAGCTTTCCAGATCATTTTGAATTTCTAAATTTCGTTAAGAAACAAGAGAGATATTATAGTTTTACTGAAACTGGTTTTCTTGACTTTTCTGTTCTACGTCTTCGCGTTCTGTAACAGTCAACTTATATCATTAACCATTTATTTATTTTAATTAATCTCTTCAAAAAACCTTCATAGATTTGTTCCTCTCTCTTTAAGCTTTCTGGATCATTTTGAAATTCTAATTTTCGTTAAGAAATGAGTGAGATATTATAGTTTTACTGAAACTGCATTTTTGACTTCTGCATCTCTGACGCTCTGTGCATCTCCGGCGCTCTATCTATCTCTGGCGCTCTGTGAATCTCCAGAGCTCTATGCATCTCTAGAGCTCTATGTATCTCTGGAGCTCTATCCATCTCCAACGCTCTGTGCATCTCTGGAGCTCTGTCCATCTCCGGCGCTCTATCCATCTCCGGCGCTCTGTGCATCTCCGGCGCTCTGTGCATCTCCGGCGCTCTGTCCATCTCTGGAGCTTTGTAATTCTAAAACTCTGCAACTTAACATAAAATAGACTTTCTCTTCACTTTATTGATAAAATAAATGCTGATCTCAAAGTGAACATGTAATATCAAGATAAACTCATGCATGGCATTGATCGTTGCATTTAGACAAGTTTATTTGATATTTAGCTACAAATCTTCAAACCCATAGTCAAGTGCACTTCAAAAACTAATTTAATGAAGAGAAAATATATGCTTTTATTTGACTAAAGATGAGACACTTTATGGTCTCATCATCTCCCCCACACTTAAGAGGTTGCAGGTCCTCTGCACTTCATAATCATCTTTTTGAGGTAACTTCTTTGCCTTTATTGCAGTTGCTCCGGAGATGCCCTATAGTTGTTGTTTTGGTGTTCTCTAGAGCAGCTGTTCTAATGATTTTTGAATTTACCATTATGATAATCTCTAGAACTCATACCCTGTTGTGCATTTGCAAATCTGATACCATGTTGATCCCTGGAGTTGGTGCTTGTTGTTCATCTCTAGAGCTAATACTTTGCTGATCTCCAGAGCTAATACTCTACTAATCTCTAGGGCTATTGTTCTGTTGATCTCCAGCATTGATACCTTGTTATCCATCTCTAGAGCTGATGTTCTATTGAACTCTAGAGCTACTGTTCTGAGTGATCTGGAGATGCTGTTTTGAGAGCTCTAGAGTTGCTGTTCTGATTTCTAGAGTTGTTTTTAGCTAAGTCCATCATAGTCTTCCATGTGACCATCATGCATTAGTTAGTTCTCCATCTTTTTAGCCCATGTTTTGCATGATGCATGCAAAGAGGTCTTCAACTTCTAAGAGCTAAAATATCTACAAGAGTTCTTGGAAGCAGCAAATTGTATAGAAAAAGCATGTGCAAAGCACTTATTTGCAGAAAATAAACCTACCCTAACCTACTCTACTTAGTGATGTAGAGATAGGTTACACAAAACCATTAAAAGGTGTTTGACAATTGGGAGAATGTTGGGAATTAAGGTGTCTCAACCTTTGCAAGTTCCTATTGTTGTATTTATTTATTTTTGCCTATTATTGTAACTTTCTATACAAATCTTATTTATCACTTTGTGGGAGTTGGCACGGTGATGTGTCATCCTGTATGGAAGGTGACTAGATGTATTTTTGTCCTTATATGAGGAGATAGACATCCCACTTTGTGGTAGAAGTCTTTTGCCATGTGTCAACATCTTTTGGGTGTTGTAAGAGGTCTATGATGCATAAGAGTTATGACAGATTCCTATGACAAAATCTATGACATGTAAGAGCCATAAATAGAAGATTCTATGATAGGTGTGACAAGTGTCAAGAAGCATCTTTGGATGGATAAGGTAGGCACCCAAGTCTGACTATGGAAAGTTGTAAGAGAATTTTCTATTAATAGTCAGTTATGACAGATTCTCTTACAGTTGTAAGTGTTGTCATATATGATAGATTTTATGACATTGGAAGAGCATTTGTCATACCTTTTTTGGGCAAATTTGGGGCGCCTAAGTTTGGGGGTTGTAAGGGATGAAAGAGAATCTCTTACAAGTGTCATCTACATATTTTATGGCCTTGGAAATTGGGCCATATGGATTTGGATGAGATTCTTCTGTTGACTTGCTCTAGAAGCTACCTCCATTCGTAGTATTTCTCTCTATATATAGGTGCTTGGAGTTGGAGTTGCATAGTTGATTTGCAGGTACTATTATGCTACTGGAATTACTCTAGAATACATACAATAGTGGTGAACTCCTAAAAGAGCTTGGCTTTGTGATTGTATTGTAACCATTATTTGATTACTGAATAATACATTGGGCTGTGCTTTGGAGTGTGGGATTTTTTACTTGAAAAGGCTTTTTCCCACGTACATCTTGTGTTATTGTATTGCTAATTTGATTTGTGTTTGTGTTTCTCCTTATTGTTAACTAAAAAGATTAAAAATTTGCATAACACTCCTCTCATTAGTTCAGTGTGGGAAGCTATTCTGCGTACCTTTCTTCCTTTCATATATATATCTAGATAGGGTAGAGGTTTTTATACATGTATAAAGGTGAAATATTTGGTATTCAGGTATGTAAGGAATCTACCTACCCTAATCTTGAAATTACAGTAAGTTTAAATTGATTTAATCTAGTTTCATTGTAGGGTAAATGTTAATTTGCATTTCTTACCACTGTGAAATTCAATCTACACAGTGTAATGCAGTTTTATTTTTCATAGGGTAAATCTGATTCAAGATTTAATTAACAGAAAAGTAAAATGGTAAACCCTAGTTAGTTATGGCTAGGGTAATTCATGATTTTCATGGATGTTTACAAGTGCAATGGAAAAGCACGCGAAAGACATGAAATAAGACTTCAAGAATGTGGGTTACTCATCCAAAATATAGATTTTGTTTGGGACAATTATAGATACAAACCTAGGAAATTTTGACCTGGCCACATATGAAAAATAATTTGCCACACCGGACGCGAGACCGCTGGCCCAAAATATTGTAAACAATAGTGTTTTCAAAGTTGTGGGATTCCAATTGGCAATGGATGCCCAAGATTTGCTCTACCAATGCATTCACAAATATGATCCCATGAAACACCTTGTGATAAGCGAGGGCAGGGTTTATGCACAACTATCTCTCAAAGGCATCAATCAAACTTTCAATCTACCTGTGTAGGCACATATGCATAAATTTGAGAAGGATACAATGGATGTAGACTACAAGATGAATGACGAGGCCTTGATAAGGGTGACTTTTGCATCCTAGTTAGCTAGCAAAAAGAAGCTAAATGTAGTGTAAAAAATGGCACAAGCACTTCACAAAAGTGACTTCAATGAAGAAGTTAGATATATGATCATTATTCTAAGCAAGATGATAGGTTTGCAAGAAGCTGGTAGATTTGAGCCTTGGATGTTTGCATAATCCAGATGGTGAAGGAAGACTCAAGCATGATGCATTGGGCACAAACAATAAGTAATGCCATTCACTTCTAGATCTTCCACTTCATGAAGACCAAGGTATTTAGCATGTCCTCATATATGGTATACTTATGTGCACTTAGGGCACACTTTAATGGGCTTGTGAAGGTTGGCACCTTGGGTAACAAACCATGGAAAAATCCAATTTATAAATGTATACGCCTAAAAATGACATGACTCTGCCCAAATAAATATTCTTAATATTTATTTAAGTCAAATTCTTCTATCAATAAATAAATAAACAAATTTATTTATTTGATTCATATTCTCCCCAACAATTAAATAAAATCAATTTATTTAATTAAAATTCCTAAATTCTTCTAATTCCTCCAACAAATTAAATAATATCAATTATTTAATTAGTTCTTCCAAATTCATTCTAAATTGAATGATACCAATTATTTAATTTTTTCTTCCAATAATATCTTCTCTAAATTTAAATAAATCAAATATTTATCTAAGTTCTCCATTTCTTCTAAATTGTGTTATCTCTAAATATAATTCAATCCTTGTGCACATGCAATTGAATATTCTAAATATTTAATTGAGCTAAAATATCTTCTCATCCTCATGCAATTTCCATCTTCTAGTTCTATTCTCTTAACTGATTAATCTATTATTTTAATTAATTAATCTCTTTAGTTAACTCATTCTTCTATTTTATTAATTCCTCTCATGCAAAATAGAGCAAGACACATGTCTTCTTCCTATTCGCGCACAGTCTCTCAAGTCTTCTATACTGTTGATCTTCTCTTTCCCATCTCTATAAATTGAACCCTATTCTTCCATTTCATTCATCTAAGCCTTCAGTATTGTTACTCTGTAGGAATTACAGCGCACCTTTGACACCCACGTCATTCCTTTTTGCTTGCGATCACCTTGTTACCATATCACTACTATTGTTGTGAAGCTGCTCATCTTCATTACAAAGCACTATCATAGCCATTCTCCATTGACAATCTTGGAATAGCAAGGAAGTGCACTCTCTAAGGGCCTTATTCATACATGCAAGATTGATTGAGGTAGGCAATCAACGGAAGCTATGAAGTATTGAGGTTTACAAAGGTTTTTCATCTTTGTTTGCTTGATCTTGATTATTTCCCTTTTCATTGAGTTTTGGGTATTATTGATATTGATTTATTGATTATTCATGTTTACACCAATTTTCCCTTAACATTTTATGGGGCCTAGCCCTGATTTAACCCAAAAATTGAGTTTTTGTGCGTTAGAAAGCCGTATACAAGAGGAATATGTGCATTTGACCCATCCTAACACACATCTACTGTCTATTCCAGTGCATCCAATCTTGCAACACATATAGGCTCTTTTTCAACCATATAATCTTTGATATGGTGCATCTGCTAGTTCTGCGCATATACTCTGTATTCCTGCACTTTTGACCTCTGGCTCAGTGCATCTGTACTTCTTCTCTTCTGAGCTCTTGTCCTAGGTCAGGCTTTCTACGTCTTCTCCATCAGTCACCCACGCAATTTTTCCTCTACCAGAATGGGGGCAGCTATTTCCTTAACCTAGGTCTAGGAGTGGTTCCTTGTTCATGGTTCGCACGCTCTTCAATCTTTTCTCCTTTTCACAGATAACAATCTTTAATGGACACATCGCTCCTACGATAAGGTTGTTATCTTCTCAACGTTTTTTCTACATCATCACATCAACCAGAACTACATATCATCTTGTTTCAGTCTTAAGGTACCTTGATCCCATGGATATGGGTATGTAGGCAGTCTAGAATACGAAGGAAGTATCCAATACTTAGGTACACAAGATCTCCCCCTTCACCTCAATCCATCTCATCACTCTATCCAGAACTACATATTATCACTTTCATCTTTCCTCATAATGTGCCTTGATCCCATGGATACAGGGTATGGATACACCTCAATATACCACCGGTATGCCTCTAGAGTTTGTCCCACAAGGTTATACTATCAATCAAGTCCCATCTCAGGAAGGTAGGGTCCCTTTGGTAAGCACTCCTCACTATACTACCGGCATGCCTCAGGATTTTGTGCCACAAGGTTATACCATCGATCAAGTCCCATCTCAAGAAGAGCAACACTTTGAAATAGGTCAATCCTCTCAAGAAGATGGACAAAATCTTGATGAATTTATACAAGATCCTAGAGCCGTTGCCGCTTTTGACAAAATCCTTAGTGAGAACAAGATCATTTCTTTCGCTTGCTCACAGAGCAAGGAGCCAAATTACCTCAAGATTTTGATTTATCCAATCTCAAGGACACAAACAACACCCAAAGTGCCATACATGAGGTCCAAACCATGTCAACAGTGACCACACCTCTCCCTGAACAAAGCTCACAAGGGAGAATGATTGCACAATATGAGAATCCCCTTTATCAAAACCCAATGGGAAAGAGGGCCATATCACCGCTTCTGACGCCTATGGAGATCTACAAAAATCAACAAGAGACTCTCCAACGTCAAGCAGAGCTAGCCAAACAAGTTGCTCTTAAAGTGTCCACACCAATTGCAAGTGGAATATTGGTTAGCCCATCACAACAAGGTTTCCCACCAAATTACAATCCGGGGAACAACTATGTAGCCATGCAACAAGGGTCTCATCAAGTACCACCCCCATCATCAAACCCTCATATCTCTCAACCAACCAGGGTCATGCAGCCCCCACCACAACATTCTTCTACTCTTGTCCTTAATCAACCTCAACCATCGCATAACACTTCTATCTATGTCCCCCCACCACAACAATCATCAGCGCTAAACTTCTTCAACACATTACCTATCCACCCTCAACATTCTCAAAGCCAAACTTCTCAAGGCTATGTTCCGCAATTGCAACCTAACCCAACAAACTTTAGCTTTCCGCCACCAAACTCGTATCTTCAACCTTTGCAAAGCCTACATTCTTACCTAGCACCACCCCCACCTCCTCAAAATCAAAGCATCCAATTCCAACCCAATCTGAACCCAACATACAACGCGCATGACCCCAACCAATCTTACGACCCTTATAACACCAATGCCCATGGCTTACACTACAATCTTCCACATGGGCATCAGCAACTACTTCTAGGACAATAGGAGATGTTTCCTAACCCTCCCACGACTATGGAGCTAAAACTCACGAAAGTTCAACAACAGCTATCAGATCTTACGTTTGGCCACACCAAGAAGACCTTCTCTTTAGAAGAAGTGTGTCCTTATCCTTTTGATCGGTCATTCCCCATGATCCCTTTTCCTTAAAATTTCACTATTCCCAAATTTGATAAATACAAAGGAAAAGGTGACCCAAAAGACCATCTCAGGGAATTCTATCTTGCTTTCTTTGAGGTCTCACATAATGACACATATCTTATGCGTCTCTTTCCTCGCAGTCTTGGAGGTCAAGCTATAGAATGGTTCTCACACCTCCCCACGAGTATTAAATCTTTTAATGAACTTGCAGAAAAATTTGCCACCCATTTTTCCTAGAACACAGAGCATGAGATATCCATGACTGATCTATGCAACAACAAATAGAAAAATGGTGAAACTTTCATTTCTTTCCTTCAAAGATGGAGACAAATGGCTAGTAAATTCCCGTTCAAGATACCTGAAAAGCAGCTTGTTAGCATATTTATGCAGAATCTCAACCAAGAATTGGGTTTTCACTTACAAATTCTTAGTGCTACAACCTTCGACGAAATTACCTACAAGGGAATCAATATTGAGAAGGCCCTCATTGCTAAGGGTGTGGCCGAAATCTTCAAAGAAACCAAAGACAATGCTCCTCAACAACATATGAACGATAAGCCAAAGTTTTGGAACAAAAATAAAAATGTGGTCAACGATGGTGTGGTCGATTCTAAACATGTCCAAACATTGCAAACACCGCTTCATCTTTCCAAACCAAGTCAAGCTCCTCCTCAACAGTAGCAACAACAACGACAACCTTATCAAAACCAACAACAATGACAACAAGAGCGACCTCAACAAGATTATCCTCCGCGACGTCAATTCACTCCCTTGGGAGAGCCCATAGAGTTGGTCTTACAAAAGATTTTATAGAAAGGGCTCCTCACCTTACCAGATGCTCCCCCATATGGTGAACCTATTTACAAAACCACATGGTATAGAGAAAATGAGTATTGTGAATTTCATAGGAGCAAAGGGCACAAAATCGCATCGTGCATGAAACTTAAGCACCTAATCCAAACCACAAGGAAACCCTAAAAATCACTACCTAAATTAGATGTGCAGCTTAACACTTTTTCGTAGGAATACTCTTTGATCTATTTTGCAGGCTAGGCACTGGTTTAGTCACATATAGCTGCACTTGTTAACCCACTGTTCAATTTCTAAAGGGAAAGTAAATGGATGCTCATGCAAATCTCACGTAGTCTTAACTAGGAAGGTAGTAACTGAATCATTGCTATCTTGCATATCCTTGAATCATTGCTATATCACTATATTTTAGAGTTAGACACATTGCTATCTTGTTATCACTTTGAAGTTAACAAAATCTTGCTATCTGGGTAAAATTGATCCATTGCTATCTTGTTATCACTTCAAAGTTAACAAATTTTTATGCTTGCCCAAGTAGATAGCTCATTTAGTCTTTTTTTATTTTAATTAGGGGAAACGAACCACTGTCTTTTGTGTTTTTGGGAATGATACCAGGCCTATGGTCTCCCCTATCTTGGGTGATCAAAATGCCAGACATATCATTTTCGCATGTGTTTTACCTTTATGGAGGCCTGCCCTTGGATACCTGTCCATCCTTGGGGAATGAACTTAAGTGGTAACAAGCTAAAGCCAAGCTCTGCCAAGCCACTATAAATAAGTTGTGTTTGGAATGAAAGCTGCAAACAACGAGTGAAGTTGTGTTATACCGACAACCAACCTCCCCCAAAACCCTCCAAGGTGCAACCCTTGTAGGCTGGGAGACTCCATAATGGAGAGTAGTGCTGCCGCATGTATAACCACTCAAACGGTTGCACTTATTAAACACCTTTGTTTTAGTAGCCAAAAACCTCTATAAGCCAGTACAGGGAAGGGCGATTATCACCTCTCGAAGATGCTTCACTAGAGATAGTAAGAATTCGGTTTATATTGTCCTTTGAAACCTAGGGTTGTACTTACTTTCTTTTAGTCAAAAAGATTAAAAAAATCACAAAAAAAATAAAAAAACATGAAAAAATTCTTTGTGTTTGTTGTGTCTTCTTGCCATAATTAAAGAAAATTAGATCAAAGAGGCAATCTTGCAACCAAGAAACCAAACAAAAAAACACCAAAAAAATTGTCAAAATTGCAAAACATTGAAAAAACTAGAGTTGTGCATTTGTTATCTGAAGTTGCGCATATGTACTGACTTTCTGCACATTTGCATCGACCTGCTACGCTTTTATCATCTGTTACTGTGCATCTAAATTTCACTAGTCCTACGCTTTTGTGTCAACTTTCTGTGCTTTTATCCCATTCTGCTTTGCATCAGTCTCTGTGCATTCGTGATAGTGAGTATCTCCTCACATTTTGAGAAAAAATTGTTCACCTTCCTGGATACCCATTTCAACCTAGATCCAAATTCTGAGATCAGATCTTACCTTGCAGTCATTTTCCCATATGTTCCATGTTAAACTCTATCTTTCATCAGTCATCTCATCCACCTTCTACTAGGTCTCCCTAGAGCAAAGTCAAAGTATCCTATATCAGATTAGCGCAAGACCTTTTTTGGATCATTTCGGATTCAAGTAACCCTAGTAGGTCACAAAACTTCGCTAGTGGTCTTGGTGCACGACTAGTCTCTACATAGTAAACAGGTATCAAGTACCCTTACTTGTGGCTATTGTCTTGTATCATCCGTCTTACTTGGAATCATTGATCAAAAGAGTCCCTTGTCCAAATCTTGTCACAAGTATCCTATTCTCAACAGTCTCCACTAGTATCTTACCAAAATCTCTAGTTTCATCCCGCCACTTCCCACATCACCTTGCATGGTTTTAACCAGATCTCAGTACAAAAGACAACTTGAAATGGCTGGATCATCCAATCGCATTGTCACCCCTCACGATAGTGATAAAGATATCTCTAATGAAGAGTATCAAGGACACCTCCAAGATCAAAAATTTCAACACTTACTAGAAAAAGTGCTCCACGAGGACCCTCACAAGAAATTTATGCATCTTGTGAGTCTAGGACTCAAACTCCCCTTTGACTTTGATCTCAACAAACTGAAAGAGATTGCAGAGGAAACTCATGAAAATCACACTGAGGGGAATAAAGGAAAGAAAGTCATAGACCCGATTATACCTATGGAAGAAATAAGGAAACAAATCGAGGGCCTAACGCAACAAATGACGGATCTCAAGATAGGAACAAGTGCTAAAACTTACTCTTTGGAAGACATCGCACCATACCCCTTTGATAAAGGTTTAAACATGGTACCCTTCCCCTTTCGGTTCAAAGTTCCTAAGTTTGACAAATACAAAGGGAAAGGGGACCCAAGAGATCACATTAGGTAATTCACCGCTGCATTCATGGAAGTAGCTCACAATGAAACCTTCTTAATGAGACTATTCCCTAGATCTCTAGGTAGTCAAGCCATGGAGTGCTTCTCACGACTTCCACCGGGTATCAAAACCTTTGATGAGCTAGTAAACAAATTCATCATGCACTTCTCGTACAACATTGAACACGAAGTCTCCATGCTTGATCTATGCAATACCAAACAAAAGAGTGGTGAATCATTTGCCTCCTTCCTACAAAGGTGGAGACAACTAGTGAGCAAATGCTCATATGATGTACCTGAGAAGAAATTGATGGAGATGTTTGTCCACAACCTCAACTCTGATCTCAACTATCAAATCCAAATTCAATGTCCTACCTCATTTTTGAAGGTCATTGAGATGGGATTATTCATCGAGAAAGCTATGATCGCCAAGGGGAAAATTAAGTTGTACAAGGACACCCCTAACTCCAACTACACCACAGACAAGTCAAAATTTTGGACCAAGAATAAAAATGTCGTCAATGATGGAGTAGTTGATGCCAAGGTGGCAACTCCCAAACAACAACCAATCTTCACTCTCAAAGGAGAGGCAAGCAATGCTACGCTGAACAAAACATTCTCGCGGGAGTCAAGGCCATGGTACAACTCAAATCCTAGGTGAAAGTTCACACCGCTGGGCGAGTCCCAAGAGTCTGCATTAAGGAAGCTATTGGCCAACAACGAGATCACTCTCCCGCCAACTAGCGATTATGAACCTCAAATAAAACCTACTATTGGAAAGACACCGATTTCAATATCATAGAGGAAGAGGACATACGACCAACAATTGTATCTGTCTCAAACATGTTATTCAAGACATACTTGATCAAAATCAAGGAAGTGCTCAACAACACACCTCTAATGAGACGCATGTGGCATACAAGGATCTGCTTCTCAATCATGACAGGCCGTACAACAACAACAACAACAACTGCAACAGGGAAAATTAGAATAATGGGAATAATAATGCTAATTATGTAAGTGTGCCGTTCGATTATACCATCAATTGCATATCAGAGCACATCTCACAAATCAATGTGGTCACGCCCAACCAACAATCAGAGCCAAACAAAATTGATTGCAGTATCATCACCCACAGTGGTAAGGTCACGTACCCATGAACTTGGCCCAAGAGAAGTTTCATGCCATGGTAGGAAATCTAACCTCCTCTAGTATCATATGATTTACCGAACAAGATGACCTCTCAGTGTCTCAGCCTCATAACACCCCCTTACACATTGTCGCCTTCATCCATAAACACCGTATCAAAAGGGTTCTTAATGATGGAGGAGCCGGTTTAAATATTTGCACGCTCAAGTTAGTCCTTTCATTGGGGTTCTTTGAAAATGTGGTGGATCCAAGGAGAAAAATTACTATTAAAGCCTATGATGAAGAGGAAAGAACTACTAAATGAACAGTGGTGCTACCAATACAAGTGGGACCGGTGATAAAGGATGTTGTTTGCCAAGTCCTAGACAGGGAGCTAGCCTATAACATTCTCCTAGGTAGACCATGGATTCATGCCATGAAAGATGTACCTTCTACCTACCACCAATTCAAATTCCCTCATAATGGAAAACAAGTCACCATCCAAGGTGATCCCGACCCCTTTCAGCATTGCAATTCTGTCCGCTCAAAGCCTGAGTACATCATACCCAACAATAGAGCTTCTACATCCCCTACCCCACAGCATGATTCTACCTTCGAAGCTTCCTCATCGAAGCCCAAAGAGCAGAAAATTACCATCAAAGAAACAAGAGTAGGGGAATACTCCATCGAGCACAACCTCAATTTAGCCAAAATGCCTCTACTCCTAGATCCTTTGAGCGACCCAAACATTTTCCAAAGCCATCGGCTCCTTCTACACCTCCCACAACTCCCTTTGTAAAATGGGGGACGCTATCAGATGAAACAGAGGAAAGAGCTATCTTACAATGGCTATACATAGAAGAAGAAGATAACACACAACAGGAACCACCTAAGCTCCCAACAGAAATCTATGGGTGAGGTGAGACTATCTTACACAGAATGGGTTATGAAGGACAAGGTCCTATTGGCCTAAGAAAAGAAGGAATACTAGAACCCATTCAACCTTCTTCATCCTCATTAGTAATAAACACAAAAGGTCTAGGGTACAAGGACAAAGGCAAAGCAAAAACAAATACTTGTCTTGTGGAAATGATCCATAACCTTCAAGAGGACAGTGACACAGATTCTAATGAATATGAGTGGGATGAGCTAATAGAGCACTCCTATGACGACAAGGAAGTTGACACCATTCAAACTTATAGCCCCTATCACGAGGGACAAACGCTAACGTATATACCATTAGAGTGTGATTTGCCAATTCTCGAGAATACAACTTTCGAGGAAGGTTTGAGTTCTATCGCAATAAAAAATTTGGAAGAAAGTACCATCCCAACCCTATCCCTATCAATACTCCTTACATATCCATTCAAACTATCAATGAATCAGATCTATCATCTGACTCTCTCCCCCTTGTGCATCCTAAACTTATCGATTGGGATCTACAAGGAACCCCGCAACTAGACATGTTCCAAAATGATGATGCCTACATTGACTACGTGGAACTTAGGGACCACCTACCCATAGGAGATCATAAAGCTAGCTTCGCCATTGAACTCAATACCATGGCTTGTTTCAGAGAGGGTGCCAAGCCTTCCAGTCACAAAAATATCAAAATAAAAACTAGATCTGATGGTGAAAACCACTCTGTGGCAGTATCAGATCCCAGAATAGTAAAAAGAAAGGATGCATCTGATGGTGAAAACCCAACTGTGGAACCTGATGATGGAAGGCTTGACACTTTCCCCGATGACATGCACTAGGAGAAGTCTCAGATTGTTGTGGAACTTACAGAACCTGTTAACATTGGAATAGAGGAACAACCTAAGATCATTCACTTTGCTAAGTCTCTAACTCCACCAGAAAAGACTAAGTTTGTACCATTCTTCAAGAAAAAGTAGGTCAACTTTGCTTGGTCATACATAGATATGCCAGGATTGTATCCAAATTTGATTCTACATCATCTTCCACTAGATCTAGGAGTGAAACCAGTCAAATAGAAACTTAGAAAGATGCATCCTCACATTACATTACTAGTGAAAGAAGAACTCAAGAAACTACTGGATGTAGGATTCATTAGAGCAATAGACTATCCAGAGTGGGTCTCCAAGATAGTGCCAGTATCCAAACCTGATGGCCAAGTTAGACTATGCAATGATTTTAGAGATCTAAACAAAGCTTTCCACAAGGATGACTTTCCATTGCCAAATATAGATATCATAGTCAACTTAATAGCAGGGCATACCATGTTATCTCTCATGGATGGCTTCTTTGGATACAATCAAATCAGGATAGCACTAGAAGACCAACACAAGATGACTTTCACTTGTCCATGGGGCACTTTCTGTTAGAATGTCATGCCATTTGGGCTAAAGAATGCATGAGCCACATATCAACGTGCTATGACCACTATATTCCATGATATGATGCACGTCACAATGGAGGACTATGTAGATGATATCCTTGCAAAGTCACTCACTAGAGAATCACACCTGGATATGCTAGAGAAGGTCTTTCAGAGACTAGAACAATTCAAGGTTAGGTAGAACCCAAAGAAGTGTGTGTTTGGAGTCACCTCGGGCAAGCTCTTAGGCTTTATTGTATTAGCAAATGGGATTGAAGTGGATCTTGCTAAAGTCAAGGCCATCATGGAAATGCCACCACCAAAGAATCTCACTCAACTACGGTCTCTACAGGGAAAGCTACAAGCAATCTGTAGGTTCATATCACAACTGGCAGACAAGTGTCAACCTTTCAGTCATCTCCTACGTAAGAACATTCCATTTAGGTGGGATGAGAAATACGAAGACATTTGGCAAACTGAAGGAATATCTAATGAATCCGCCTATCTTGATGCCTCCTATCCAAGGAAAGTCGTTGTTACTTTACATATCTACTACACCAACAGCTATTGGGGCACTTCTAGCACAACAAGATTACGAAGGTAAAGAAAGAGCTGTCTACTACATCAGTCATACATTAGTGGGTTATGAACTGCAATACTCTCAAATCGAAAGATCATGTCTTGCTGTGGTTTTTGCTACCCAAAAACTATGACACTACATGCTAGAACATCTAGTCAAACTTATTGCAAAGATAGATCCACTGAAATACCTATTAAGCAAAGCAGCTCTAACAGGTTGCCTAGCCAAATGGGTAATGCTCCTAAGTGAGTACGACATTGAGTATGTAGACATAAAGGCTATCAAGGGACAAATCATTGTTGATCAGTTAGTAGAAGCACCACTACAGGATAACACACCAATGTTATTTGAGTTTCCAGATGAATCCTTATTTAATATCACAACACACTCATGGAAGCTCTACTTTAATGGATCCTATACAAAGCATGGATCAGGGGCAGGAATCTTGTTGGTCACTCCTCACGGCGACACCATACCTAAGTCTTATCATTTGTTATTTCCATGCACAAACAATATAGTAGAGTATGAAGCCTTAGTCATTAGTCTCAAAATGACAATATAATGGAAAATCAAAGAGCTACATGTCTATGGTGACTCTTAACTGGTGATCAACCAGGTCAATGACGACTACCAAACCAAAGATGAGAAACTTATCCCATACAATTGCATGGTCGATGAATTTAAGGACTACTTTGTGATCATCTTGTAGACACCTAAAAATGTCTCGACCACCAAACTGATTCTCGACATCCCTAAACTCACCAATTCCCTTTCCAACTAATTAATTAAATTTTTATTTAATTAATCACCCCTTTCATTTTTCTAAATCCACACCATTTTATCCCAAAATTGAATTAATTTTATTAATTCAATAGTCCAAACCTTAGCCAAATGATTTAATAAATATGCAAAATTTATTAAATCAAATCCCCATTTTCCCTAAATCCAATTAATTAGTTAAAACCATCATAACTAATTAATCTAGCCTACTAATTAGCCTATCCCTACCCTAGACAATTAAATAGCTATTATTTAATTGCCTACTCTAGCCTATCCCATCCTAGCCTTAGGATTAATTAATTAAATCACTAATTAATTAATCTTATCCCCCCTCTAATCCTTCTATTAATTTATTCCAGCCACATTAATTAGGTTAATCACCCTAATTAAGAAAGTCAAATCCTCATTAGCACTTCTCTCCACATCTCCCAAATTTAAAATTCAAATAAATCACACATCACATTTACTCCTCTTACACATCCCTTACACATGTCATATCCACTCTTCCCCAAATAAATTTTTAATTCATTTTACCCTTCCCCATGTGAATTTTTAATTCACAAATAATCCATCTCACCCAACCTCATTTATTCACCCCTTTCCCAAAAATGAATAAAAGATTTACTTTTATTCCTAGCCCTCCATCTTCCAAGATCAAATCTAGGCCCTCCACCTCACTTTCATCCTCCACCATTGATCTCTCTAATCAATCTCCACCCTTGGATCAAAATCCTCTCCAAAAGTCTATAAATACAACCTCTCACAAGTCATTATCATCATCTATTTTCATGCAAAGTTACCATACCAAAATCACCTTTGAGTTAATAGTGAGTTGCATATTTGAAAAGCATTTCACATTTGCATCAATATTCTAGGGATCATCTTTGGTCTAAGGAGCTTCATTTGGGTGCAAGGGCTCCTTCTTTCCCTTGATGGGATTAGGTTGTGCAAGTGAGGTATAATCTCTTGTGTTGTTGCATTTGATTTAGTGTTTTCTCTCATTTTGCATTATCTAATCTACATTGGCACGCCTGGTGGGACCCACAAGGTCCAATCTAATCTTTGTTTGTGAGTTGTTGTGTTAGCATTCGGCCTTTTGTAGGATTAGCGCTATTCGATAGTCACAGCGACGCCATAACTGCTATATTTCAGCGCCATTTCTCGTTTGGCGCTATTTCTGCGCGATTGCATTTTTTAGGCTAACCCCACTCACGTTCGATTTTTCCTTTTTCTGCTGTTTCCTGTGCTTTTTGTTCTCTGTTTTGTAGGAAAACAAGGAATTACAGGGGGAGGTTATGGTGAATTTTTGACAGAATCGGCCAAACAACTTCAGTTCCAAGTTTTGACGCCATCCTTCAGTTCAGTGCTATCCGTGTCTACCAGAGGATTCTGAAACACAGCGCAGTGGCGCCTTCATTAGTGTCAATTATCGCTATACTATGTTTTAGTGCATAACTTAGGATTAATTAGCGCTATCGTCTGTAACAGCGCTTTTTATTTAATTAGCGCTATCTTAGGTTGTAATTAGCACCTTAAGTTATTTTAGCGCCATTTTAACATAAGTCGGGTTGTTCTACCCGCAGTGGTGCCTGTGTAGGTCTGTTTTAGCGCTATTTTTCAGTTTTTTTTTTTTGCAGGTACAGCGGGTACTAAAACAATCTTTTTGCAGGATGGTTTGTTAAATAGTTAGCAAACATTTTCAATTTGGAAACTAAAATGAACCTTTGTTTGTTTTGTTAGGTCTTAGGCAAACATTTCCATTTGGTGTTCTAAAATTAATCCAAACAAACTCCTTGACTGAAGTGTGTGATCATAACATTTGCTTTTGGTGCTCTAAAAAAATACTTCTTTTTGTGTGTCAACAAACAAACAATCAAAACACTTCAATTTGGGCTATAAAAAGAACAAACAAATTGCATACTTCATTGGATAAAAAGAACAACAAACTTGCATTTCCACGCATCTAATCAAGACAATCTATAAAATGTGTGAAGTGTTTTCGTGATTGTGACAAGTAAAGTGAAAGTGTATGCTCTTCCCTCGCACCTTTTGGTGATCTTGGGAATCAAAAACTTCTCACAATACTTTGCATTAATCACCCCCCATCTAATCCAAAGATCTAAAATTGGACCATGTTGAGTGTGATATAATCATAGGGAACACGTATGCTCTCCCCTCGCATCTTTGTATGAACTTGGGGATCAAAAGTGTTTTCGTGATTGTATTGCTTTTGTAATCCCTAGAGGGCCTGCCACCCCACTTCGAAAGGTGGGAACGACCTAAGCGGCAACGAGCTAAAGCCAAGCTCTTCCAAGCTGCTATATAAAATAAGGCGTTTGGGACAAAAGTCTCAAGCGACAGGTGTTGTTTTGTTATACCGACAGCCAACCTCCCCATAAACCCTCCAAGGCGCAATCCTTGGAGGCTGGGAGACTCCATAACGGAGAGTAGCACTGCCGCATGTATAACCACCTGAACGGATGCCCTTACTAAGAGCCATTGTTGTAGTAAGCCAAAATCCTTCTATTTGTTGACACAGAGGGCAAAACCCTTGAAGCGGCCCCGATTCATGTGGTTCTTAGCCGAGGTAGCAGGGACAATCTAAAGGTTTGGAGAGGGTCAAGCCTTATAAGAAACCCAGATCTTGGTATGCGTGAGAAGTGTGTGCAAATGTAAGGAGGAGCCGGTGCTACCAAGATCTTGGAGCTACCCGCTTTGAATAGGCGCAGCTAGGGGATTCAACAAATACTGTCCCATTCTCACCATAGGTTGTAAAAATGTGCTTGTTCTAAACAAAGTCATATCATTTCACAAACAAAAATTATTGCTTGTTTTACATTCAAATATGTGTTAAAGTGCTTTGATTTTTCACAAACGACTTGCCAAGAGACAGAACACATCAGTTTGTCACAGTCTAAACAATCAGATCCAAAAATTTGATATCAGAAATCTGTCAAAAACCTATTTCAGCGCCATCTCAGTCTGATTGTAGCGCCTTTTCACCAGTGGATTGGCACTATTTTGAGATTGACTTGCCTGAGACAGAATACATCAGTTGGTCACATCCGAAACAGACAAGTCCAAAATCTACCTTCAGAAATTCAAAAATTTGCGAACATAAATCTGTCAAACCCTGTTTCAGCGCCATCTCAGTCTGATTGTAGCGCCTTTTCACCCGTGGATTGGCACTATTTTGAGATTGACTTGCCTGAGACAGAATATATCCGTTGGTCACATCCTAAACAGACAAATCCAAAGATCCACCTTTAGAAGTCCCAAAATTTTGCCATCAAAAATCTGTGTAACTTGTTTCAGCGCCATCTCAGTCTGATTGTAGCGCCTTTTCACCCGTGGATTGGTGCTATTCTGAGATTGACTTGCCTGTAGCAAAGACCCATTCTGTTGTGATCTACACTTTCTGTTTTGCCATAATCCATATCCATCTCATAGAAATCTGCCAATCGTCCAGCCATTTTTCTTCCAAAATTTTCAAAATTACACATTCTATTTGACCTTAGAGGATCACTCACCACCCTTGTTGGACCACTTTGATACATCATAATCAGCCCAAATACATATCTATCCATCCCCATTCATTCCTTTTTTGCATGTCTCCTTGGACCAATATAAAATCATTTCAAGAAATTCACATCCAAATCAAAACCTCATCAAATCACTCATCAAATCTTGTCACCCTTTTGAGCCAAAGATAGATCTAGATCCTATCATTAACATCACGTTTTCCTTGAAAAGTCATTAGTCTACATTTCAAGAAAAACAAATCATCTCTCTTTGTGTAAGGTCATTAGTCTACCCCACACAAAGAAAATCATCATCCTTTGTGTGCCAAATCAAAATCTAGATCTTATCCAAAAGCTCAATTCGAGAAACATCAACAATATCATCCTTGCCATCCTAAATTAATCAAAAAATCAAAAACATCAAATCCCTTTCTTATCACCCACCTTTGGTCCAAAATTTGTGCAAAAAAATATCAATATCACCCTTAGGATAAAACCTTTGGAAAACATATCAATCGTCATCATATCCCTCTACTACATCTCACGACCACATCCATCTTTGGGTCCAACACAATCAATTTGATTCTCTAAGGTCTCCACTTCATCCCACATCTAGAAATCAAATCCATACGTGTATGCCCACCACAAGATCACAACACAAAAGAAATCAAGAAATGGCAGAACGATGGCCCTTTGGCATGCCTAACACCGACAGTACCAACATACCCCTCTATCAAACATACAATCCACCTACATATTCCTTCATCCCCCCATTTGGCACCAACGACCCTTTTCACTTCTTACCACAAGCACCAACACCAACCCCACCACCACCACAAAATGTCCCCATCATACCCCAAGATGACCTAGATGTCTTGACTTTCACGCAAGATGCCGATAATATGGACCTACTTGATAAAGTCCTAAGATCGGATCCAAAGAGATATCTTGACCATCTTCTCAAACTTGGTGCTCAACTTCCCCCTGTCACAACATCATCACAACCATCCACTTCTACAGTTGTCCCAATCCCATCAAATACCCAAGCATCTACATCACATACCCAACCCACCATCTCTCAAACATCAACACCTAACGTATCTACCACATCCACAGCCTCAACCGCTACCACATCTACTACTTCCACATCCATTGCTAACATCTCCCAACCTGTCATCACCTCCACTACCACAACTACCGTCAACCCTTCCGCTTCAAACACAACGGCCATACAAGGCAACATCACACAAGCAAATACCTCCACAAGTGTGCCCCCACCAAACCCTCACACCCTTGCATACCTACGACAACTATTCGCACAACAATCCCACAACACGACTAATCCATCCAATGTCCACATACCCAACGTCAATCTCACAAGTCAACACAATCCCAATCCCCAAATACCACCACATGTTCTCCAACAATTGTACACACACCAACAACAACAGACACCAATCAATCCAAACCCTAACCCGTAATACCAACATCTCATCCAAACCAACCCGCAACACCAACATCTCATCCAAACCAACCCGCAACATCAACATCTCAATCCAAACCCCAATCCGCAATACCAACATCTCATCCAAACCAACCCACAACATCAACATCTCACCCAAACCAATCCCCAACACCAACTCCCACCCCACCTCCAATATCTCACCAATCAACAACCCTACACGTTTCAACCACAACAACCACATGATTTCAACACTGCGCTGCAAAGCTTAATCCAAAAGGTGGATGACTTACAAACTGGGGGCAAACACAAATACTATTCTTTTGAGGATATTTGTCCCTACCCGTTTGATCGCACCTTGTACATGCCCCCTTTCCCTAAAAACTTTGAAACGCCAAAATTTGACAAATACAAGGGAAAGGGAGACCCTAGGGACCACCTAAGGGAATTCTATATTGCTTGCCTCGAAGTCTCTCACAATGACACGTATCTTATGAGACTCTTCCCAAGAAGTCTTGGCGGCCAAGCCGCTGAATGGTTTGCCCATTTGCCACCAGGAATTCGAACATTTCCCGAGCTTGCGGAGAAGTTTGTCAATCACTTTTCCTACAACTTTGAACATGAGGTGTCAATGACCGACCTTTGTAACACCAAACAAAAGAACGGTGAAGCTTTCGCTTCTTTCCTACAAAGGTGGAGGGGTCTAGCAAGCAAGCTCCCATGGCCTATTCCTGAAAAACAACTTGTCACCATGTTCGTGGCCAATCTCAATCAGGAATTAGGCTTTCACTTACAGATTCTGTGCGCATCTACCTTTGAATAGGTTATCGACAAAGGCACCACTGTGGAACGAGCCCTCATTGCCAATGGTTCCATCAAACTTTACGATCCCAAGTCCAACAACAACAACAACAATAACAATAACCACAAATCCAATCATAACACCCCCAACAACAACAACAATACCAACACGCAATCTAATGATAAATCACGTTATTGGGGGAAGAACAAGAATAATTTGAACGACGGCGTCACTGATGTAAAGGCCGTCCAACACATCCAAAATCACATACCGGCACACACGTATGCAGCGAACACCAATAACCAATGAGGACCAAACAAACTCCGCAAACCTCGCCGAAATTTCACGCCGTTAGCAGAACCTATTGAGGACATCCTCAATCGATGTCTCAAGCAAGGAGAAATCACACTCCCGCCTGTCAGACCACGCTAAGACAATGAACTCAAGGCAACATGGTATAATGAAAATGATTATTGTGAATACCACCGCGTGGCAGGTCATAAAACAACGGACTGCATGCAATTAAAACATTGTATCTAAGACCTAATAGATCAAAATCTTGTCAACTTTGAACACAGTACACAGCCATCACCAAATGCCAATCTTGGAGCTTACAAGGATCCCTTACCCAACCATAACAAAGCTTCATCATCCAATCAAGCGTACAATGTCACTCCACCACCCGCACACTATGATTCCATTGTCGGCCGCATTGAACCCTCATCCCACTCTGTCAACACACTCACCATTCGGGCACAAGCACCTGATTGCGCCGTCACAACCCGTCGAGGCCGTGTCTCAATCCGCACTGCCCCTCCCACTGAACCAACACCCCCATCCACATCTGATCCCCTCCCCCCTCGTCCAAACGCCCGACCATCACTCACCACTCGATACAACCTCCTAGACCATCTAGGAAAGACACCCGCACAAATGTCCATCCTTGAGCTCCTTCGTACATCACCCCGCCACAAGGACATTCTCGACAAGGCCCTTTTGGAAACACAAGTCCCTGCAAACTTGGATGTCAATCAATTTCAAGCCATGGTCGGCCATATTGCCACACCACACCATATCACATTTTCTGAAAAAGACCTTCCTGCCTCCGAGCACCTACATAATGATGCACTACACATCGAGATCCGCATTCACAAACACACCATTAAAAGGGTCCTAATAGATGGTGGTTCTGGCCTAAATATATGCACTCTAAAATTGCTAAAACACTTGGGGTACTCAGATGTGGTTGTGGGTGCTAGCGAGTGCATAACAATCAAAGGATATGATGACACCGAGAGGCTATCAGAAGGTACCATAAAGCTTCCTATTCAAGTGGGATAGGAAATCCTTGAAACCAAATGTCAGGTTCTGGATCTTGACCTCCCTTATAATATTCTTCTCGGCCGCCCATGGATCCATGCCATGCAAGCCGTCCCCTCCACTTTCCATCAATGTCTCAAATTCCCCCACAACGACACTGAAGTCACTATCTATGCCGATCCTCGTCCTTTCCAATACTGTAGTTTTCTGGAAGGACACAACCAAACCTTCTGTCCGTACAATAAAGCCACCGACCAAATCACCCCAACAGTTTCCACTTCATACATCGACCCTGCCAACATTGCCACCACTTCATCCCAAACACCTTCACCACCTGAGGTCAAGATCAAGCTCAGCAACCAAGGCTGTGGAGAATACAACCTTCACGGCACCTTTTGCGTGGGCTTATTACCCACTCCTAAGACATTTGGCACTCTGCACACAGAGGCAGCTGACACAGTCATCATCAAATGCAAACCCTCGCCCGTCTTTGAGAAAAAACACCTTCTGGATCAGGACATACTTGAAGATATTTCATCCTGGCTTTACAAGGATGAGGAAACAGAACAAGACATCCCCACCATCCCGACAAACAATTACGGCAAAGGTTCTGAGATAGTCAAAAGCATGGGTTACAAAGGACAAGGCGGCATTGGCCTTCATGAACAGGGCATTGTGGAACCACTACAAGCAACAAGGAACCCCTTTACTCAAGGGTTAGGGTATGGCCAACCACAACGCATCCTTAATACCAGCGAATGTATCTTAGCCGAGTTTGCTCCAGTTTCTCTAGACGTCGACCACATTAACGAAACGGACCTACAAGACTCCTTTAGCGACTTTGCCGATTTCTTCGCCTCCTCCATTTGCACCATCTACTCTGTCACTACTCTCACCTCATCACCTAATGACCTACCATTAGTATACCCTGACCTCATCGACTGGGACCAACGAGGACCTCCTATTTTGGATATTGCACCTAATGACGAAGCCATTGCTGAAATGATGGGAGTAAGAGACAACTTCCCCTTGGGAGACCACAGAGCTGGATACATCATGGAACTCAATCCAACTACCTATTTTGGGGAGACAACCCCTACTTCTAGTCACAAAAATACAAAAATAAAAAATAGATCTGATGGTGAAAACCATTCCACGGTAGTGTCAGATCCTAAAAAAGTAAAAATAAAGGACGTATCTCCTGGTGAAAACCTCCATGAGGCGCCAGGAGATGGAAGCATGGGCCTCCCTGAAATAGATAAGGTATATCCTGACAGATCACCCATCTTGGTTGAACTAGCGCAAGAAATGAATCTAGGGACAGAGGAAGAGCCGAAAATCACATATCGAGCAGAATCTCTCAGCCTGTTCGAATAGGAGGACTTCTTGGCATTCTTCACATGCAGAAATCGTAACTTTGCATGGACCTACGCAGACATGCCAGGGCTAGATCCCGCCTTGGTTGTACATCACCTTGTAGTGCGTCCTGATGCCAAACCAGTCAAACAGAAGCTCTGAAAGATGAATCCTCAGGTGGCCCTTCTTGTCAAAGCAGAGCTTAAAAAGTTACTAGATGTGGGGTTCATACGTCCAATTGATTATCCCGAATGGGTCTCGAATCTAGTACCTGTTGCTAAACCAGATGGCAAAATCCGCTGTTGCACTGACTTCAGAGACCTCAACAAGGCCTGCCCAAAAGATGACTTCCCTCTTCCCAACATTGACATGATCATGGATCTTACCGCAGGGCATGAGATGCTAGCCCTCATGGATGGCTTTTCAGGATACAATCAAATCAAAATTGCCGAAGAAGATCAGCACAAAACATCCTTTATATGCCCATGGGGGACATACTGTTGGGTAGTAATGCCGTTCGGCCTAAAGAATGCAGGAGCTACTTATCAACGAGCAATGACGGTCATCTTCCATGACCTCCTTCACCACATCATGGAGGACTACGTTGATGACTTACTCGGCAAATCAAAGACCCGAGAAGAGCACTTAGACGTGCTAGCCAAGATCTTTGATAGGTTAGAGCAATATAATGTTTGTCTAAAACCAAAAAAATGTGTCTTTGGCGTCACTTCAGGCAAATTATTGGGATACATAGTCTCCAGACGAGGAATCGAGGTGGACTCGACAAAAGTCAAGGCTATTACTAAAATGCCACCTCCTAAAACCTTGAAACAATTGAGAAGCCTACAGGGTAAACTACAGTCTATTCGCCGGTTCATTGCTCAACTTGCTGACAAATGCCAACCATTCCAACATCTCCTCCGAAAAGATACAGCTTTCACTTGGACTACTCAGTGTCAGGATGCCTTCGACCAGCTAAAAGCATATCTGGCTAATCCCCCTATCCTATCTCCACCTAGACAAGGAGAGCCCCTCCTCTTGTATATTTCTGCAACCGACACAGCAATTGGGGCTTTGTTAGCACAACACGATGAACAGGGAAAGGAAAGAGCCATATACTACATCAGCCGCACCTTGATTTCCTATGAGCTTAACTACACACAAATTGAATGAGCATGCCTGGCCCTTGTCTTCACATCACAAAAGTTAAGACATTATATGCTCAATCATAAGACTAAGCTCATTGCTAAGATCGACCCACTCAAATATTTGCTAAACAGAGTAGCTCTCACAGGAAGGATGGCAAAATGGGTCATGATTCTCACCCAATTTGACATAGAATACACAGAGAGGAAGGCAATCAAAGGACAAGTCATAGCAGATCAACTGGCTGAGGCACCTATTCAGGCAGAGCATCCTACGATAGCAGAATTTCCAGACGAGGCCATCTTGACAATCACACCAGCCACAGATACATGGAAGATGTATTTTGATGGATCCTACACTCACAGAGGCTCAGGGGCCGGCGTCCTGTTTGTTACCCCTCAAGGTGACACGATCCCTAAATTATTCAAAATCACATTTCCATGCACCAATAATGTAGCAGAATATGAGGCCCTAATCACGGGTCTTCGAATGGCCATCCAATGGAAAATAGACAAACTAACTGTATATGGCGACTCTCAACTAGTCATCAGACAAGTCAATAATGAATATAAAACCAAGGACGATAAGCTTCTTCCCTATAAGAAGATGGTCGATGACTTTAAAGATTATTTTGGTGACATACACTTTGAGCAGATCCCAAGGTTAAACAACAAAGCGGCAGATGCCATGGCCACCATTGGATCTCTGGTTGATATGAAGCAAGGCAGCAAGAAATGCGAGTTCCTGATCGAAGAGCTCCCCATCCCAGCATATGACATTCCCCAGTCTGAATTAGTGTGCGAAATCGTTGGTCCCTTATCCCCCTGGTATCAGGAAACTTACCTCTATCTTCACGATAACATCCTCCCCAACAACCTATCCCCATCACAGAAAAAATCCTTCATCCGTCGAGCCTCCCGTTTCATCCTTGTAGGTGACACCCTCTACAAAAGGAGTCTTGATGGTACGCTTCTACGATGTTTAGACTCTAGGGAAGCCGAAGCAGCTTTGGAAGAGGTACATGCAGGTATTTGTGGGGCACATTCAAGTGGACCAGCTCTTTCTAAGAAGATCCTAAGGACTGGTTATTATTGGCCCACTATGGACAAGGATGCACATCAGTTTATCAGAAAATGCCTCCCATGCCAACAGCACGGCGATCTCATCCACGCACCAACACAGGAGCTGCAACCAATCACAACACCATGGCCTTTCTCACAGTGGGGACTCGACCTCGTAGGTAAAATACACCCTCCATCTTCCAACGGCCATAAATTCATAATAACTACTACCGAATACTTCACAAAGTGGGTGGAAGCAATACCACTCACCTTCACCATAGGCATCCAAATCTCCAAGTTCATTCTCCACTACATCATCTGCCACTACGGTATCCCCCATTCCATTGTCATTGATAATGGGAAGCCATTTAAGAACCAAGAAGTTCGCACTTTGTGCGAAAAGTTTGACATCAAACACCGCTTCTCCACGCCATATTACCCCCAAGGAAATGGTCAAGCAGAGGCTTCTAACAAAACCATCCTCCGCATCTTAAAGAAGATAGTCAATGAAGCTGGCCGCGACTGGCACCTCCAACTTAACCCTGCTCTATGGGCTTACCACACTAGCATCCGCACTCCTACTGGAGCCACTCCATACTCACTAGTATTCGGATCAGAAGCCATTTTACCTATAGAGGTTGAGCTCCCGTCCCTTTGAGTATCACTGCAAAATATTATATCTGATGAAGACTATCACGTCGCAAGGTTGCATCAACTTGAATTGTTGGATGAGAAACGCCTGAATGCATTAAATCACTTACAGGCATACCAAAACCGCCTCAGAAGAAGCTACAACAAAAAGATCAGAACCAGAAAGTTTGAGGTAGGTGACCTGGTCCTAATGAAAAATCAAAAGAACCTGCAAGAGCGTCCGAAGCAAGGAAAATTTGAACCTAATTGGCTAGGACCTTATGTCATCACCGCTGACTATGGGTCAGGAGCTTATCAGCTTGCAACACCCGAGGGGCAGCCTCTAGATGAGCCAATGAACATCTTGCATCTTAAGCGATTCTATGCATAACCCATCTGACACCACAAGTCAAAAATCAAAAAAATGTAAAAAAGTAAAAACACCCAAAAAAATCAAAAAAATCAAGAAAAAATCAGAGTGCAATAAAAACTTCCAATGGTGAAAATCACCTCGGTGACGCCTTGGATAAGTACCATGGTGAAAACCTGTTTCAGGCGCCATGCGTAATGGCCGGTTCTACCATCTAATAAGTCCTCTTTCCAGCATAACACTCCATACCCACACATCCCATGGCTTGAAATTCTAAAACATCAAGTTTGTTCGCCCATCTCGCACTACCTCACCCATCCACAACCCCACCCGGGGAACGAGGATCCTTGTAAGCTCTCCTGTGTATAGTTCATAAAATCAGAAAATCTAAAAACATCATAAAATTAGAAAATCCAGAAACATCATAAAATTAGAAAATCCAAAAACAGCAGAAAATTAGAAAATCCAAAAATAATCACCACATGCATCAATCTCACATCCCACCACAATCATCTAAACACGTCTCAACCCTCATCACATCACATCACCAACCATTCCCACATCATCAAGTCTTGCCAGAACTACATATTCATTTCACCCGCATCTTAAAAGTACCTTGATCTCGTGGACACAGGGTATGTAGGCAGTCTGGAATACAAAGGATGTTTCTAGTACTCAAGTATCTAAGATGCACCCATCCCACCCATTGGGATGGTTCCCACTCACCGAGTTTTCTAGATCTACGAAACGATATGCATGCTACACATACCATTGAAACATGGTCCCTCGCGCAAAAATCATCAAGCAATATACCAACTATAATCTTCCATTTGGCCTGAATGTTCTTTCGCCCATCTTCCACAAAAACTCTCCAATCAAAAAATAGATTTGCGTCCTAGGATACGTCTTTCCTACAATGGACAAAAATCTATCATTCTATCATCATGTCTCTTGGCAAGAGCACACAAAAGGCTATTTGTATTTTTCGTTGGTCTTTTTGCTTATTGATCTTTATCTTTTTGTCTCACTCCAAGTAATCTCCAAAGCTACCTTGATCTCATTATATCATGGTACGTAGCGGATAGCCCTTGGAGTAGACATAGTCATTATTTCAGTATGCTGTGCTTGTGGGTTGGTTTCATTACTCCAAGAATAGTATTCATATCTTGAAGTTCAGGTCGGTTCTAGCATAATGAGTCCTATTTTGCATATACAGGCATCAACACCTTATATGCATTATTCACACTCACTGCTATGAGTCCCCTTCCTCTACTAGACAAGATTATACTACATTGGGCATGCATGAAACCAACCTATTGTTTGTAGGTCTAGTCCATGCAATTGTCGGATATACATCATCACCTAGGTCATTTCATACCTTTGTGAATTGTATCCGACATTGCTACATTAAACTAAGAAATGCTCTCAATTAATTTTGTGCAACTACTGATACTAGCTCAACATCATCATCCTAATCACTTAGTCACCTATCCCATATCGGCCTAGATTTGATCGACACTTTCCAACCCCCCTCCCCCCCCACCAATCTAACTCCCGCACTAACCCCGTCTCCACTTAACACATCTTGAACCAAACTCCCCCTCCCCCCTCAATGATGTGGTATCTTATGACCTAACCATCCTCCAATCCCCCCACCACCATCCCCTAGATGCTCTCACCCCTATCATCCACAACACCTAACACGTTCTCCCACAGTCTCACCATTTAGGGTCAACACAAGGAACATCATGTGTATCAGGATTAGGCTACCTCACCTATCGCCTACTCTCATTTTAGGTTCATTTTAATTCATTTGCATCTCATTTTAGGTTCATTTTAATCCGTTTGCATCTCATTTTAGGTTCATTTTAATCCTTTTGCATATCATTTTAGGTTCATTTTAATTCATTTGCATCTCATTTTAGGTTCATTTAATCCGTTTGCATCTCATTTTAGGTTCATTTTAATCCATTTGCATCTCATTTTAGGTTCATTTTAATCCATTTGCATTTCATGTTAGGTTCATTTTAATTCATTTGCATCTCATTTTAGGTTCATTTTAATCTGTTTGCATCTCATGTCAGGTTCATTTTAATCCATGTCCATCACATTTTAGGTTCATTTTAATCCGTTTGCATCTCATTTTAGATTAATCCGTTTGCATATCATTTTAGGTTCATTTTAAATCCATTTAAGTTTGCATAAAACACAAGTAGATTCATTTCAGCTGCATATCATTACACATCATATCATAAATAGCATCATCACATTACACTCCATACATATCAACATCTCATAAACATTTAATTGCATTACAAACATCACCATTGAAACAACTAGTGGCATATAACATAATCCCATACATGTTCATCCATAATAAATGTTTGTTAAATCGCATATTTAGTTACATCATATAGTCCATAGAATCACAACACCATGCATATATCACAAACACATCATACATCCACAACATATAAAATATAACATGTGCATCCATCATATAAGCATCATCACAATAGAACATCATAAGCCATCAGAAGTCTCTCATCATATATAATCACCGCAAAAAATGTACATCACTCACATCATCAAAAAATAAAGTGTCCTGATACAATGCCTCTAAGGGCTATCATGGTATAACTCTCACATCGAGGATCCTCTCTCTGAGGGGGTAGGAGATGATGACCCTGGTCGAGCCTGTGATCCTGGCGGTGGCTGTGGCTGTGGTGCTACTAGTACCTAAGGATCTTGCTGGGGCACATACGTGGGAGGGGGCATCGTCTGCTGAACTGACTGAATAGATCTAGATCGATGTGATCTCGACGCCCCCGATCTACTGACCTAGCTGTAACTCGGTGCTCACTGCGCTGCGGGTACGGCTGCATAGTATAACCCCCGATAGTACTCTGTTCATGCTCTCGCCTTTGCTAGCTCCCCTCGTACCTAAGCCACCTGTCCCTGTACCTGAGCGACCTGTCCCTGTGCCTGGCTCAACTGACCCTGTATCTGATGCGCATGTGTCTGAGCCTGGGCCAGCTGAGTCTGCATCTCTGCCAATATCGGGGCAAGGCCCCCACCCATAGCCTGTGCACTGCTCAACACAGTCTCTACCTGCTGTGCTCTCACCAGCGCTGCATCCCGCTCTATCCTCAAGTCCTCCATATCCTCTCTAGCCTGAGCCAGCTGAGCTTCTGCAACTGCCAGCCGCCCATCTACTCCCTGCAGCTGTCCCAACTTAGCCTCTCAACGCCCCAACGCCTCCTCCAAACTGGCCACCTGAGCACGTAGTGTCTCTATCTCCTCCATCTCCTCCCGTGACCGTCGCCGAGGTGTCAGCCTCTCAACCTCTACCTCCATCCCTGCCCCTGAGCTCCCTGCCTCGACATCATGCCTACCGACCCACAGCTGCTCCACCCGTGATGGGGATAGATCACCCTGCTCTATCCTCAGCCGTCCACTGCGTCGTCGCGGTGCTCTACCCTGCCGTCCACCCCTAGTCTGGACCTGCTGTGCAGGAACCTACTGCGTAGGAACCTGCTATCCTGGAACATGCTGTCCTGGAACCTGCTACTCAGGAACCTACTGTGTTGGAACCTGCTGTGCTAGAACCTATTGTGCAGGAACCTGCTCTGCTAGAACCTCCTGCCCCACTGGCCCCTGTCCCGCTACCGCTGCTACCCCCTCATCCACCAGCTGACCATCTCTGGCAATCACCCTCTCCGACCCATCATCCATCACCTCTACAATGAAATCTGCAATGACCTCATCCCCACCCCCATCTGGATCATCTCCATCTCCATCTCCCTCATCCTCTGATAGCGCCACTGTCGGATCTGTCAATCGAGTAGGCTGATGCGTCTGCCACCATGCATCATAAGCAGGTGTAGTACCTGCATCCACCACGGTGCTCCTCCAATCCCACTGAACTGGCCGAAGTGCTGCCCAGTCATTCAGCGCAACCTGTGGCTGTAATGCTGTGGGCCAATAAGCTGTATTCTGCGGTGTCTGCGCATATATGGCCATCTACTGGGGCACATCCTGTACCCGTCCAAACTGCCGCATCACCCGTGAGGGTAGGTACATCTCTATAGTACGGTCTGCACGACCCATAAGAAATCTCTGCTGAAATGTATATGGGAGATGGGTCACATCATCCGGCCACTCCTCACAATCAATATATGGACGGTATACCACGCTAATCACGTCATCCAATATCCTCCGCCAATGACAGACCTGTCCAGTATAGGTATACAGTGCATCCTGATACAAAAACACAAATGCCTCAAACAGGCGCCGATAATAACCGCATGTCAGCCGAGTCACGGGGATATGCTCCCAAAGCCATACATGCAGCAGTGTAACCCCAGCAGATAAGGCCCTGTCATGAAGATAGGCAACTGTGTGCATCTTGTGTAGCAGCTGTTGTAGCATCACCGGCCCCCATGCGTAGATAGTCTCATGCCTCACCATCCCCTCTATCATCCCACCCCAGCCCACAGGAAAACCCTTGCCTCGCCTATTTGGCAGTACTACACCTCCAATCAGCGCACACAAATATAAGGCAAAGGGATCTGCACCCGCCGCCAGCGTCCTGTCGTAATCCATCTCCCTCCCGTCTGCGGAAAGCACCACGTGCTCTGCTCCGAACACTCTGATCAACGCAGTCCGCCCCCTCCTCATGTCATACCTCACATGTCGACCATGAATCGACAGCTTGAGGATGCGATAAACATCCTCAAGTGTGATGGTCATCTCTCCTGTCGGCAGCAGAAAGCTGGAAGTCTCGCTGTGGTATCGCTCCACTACGGCCGTCATTAGAGCTCTATGAGCTCGCAGCATAGGCATCGCTGCCACCGTCCAAAGCCCCAGTGTCGCAAGTCGAGGTCGCCATGTCTCATCAAATAGCGGCATCACGGATCACACTCGTCGCTCTCGCGACTACAGTATAAACCGCTGCATATCCTGCATCCACCACTTCTTCGTTAGATACAAAATTACTTTCCCCCTACATCTTTTTCTTCTAAATGTCTCAAAGGCCCAAATCATGTGGCCCCACACAAACAATCCCTAAGTGCTATTTAAAAAATAGCGCTACTTTCCCCTGCCTATCGCTCCAATCCAGACATTGGCGCCACTGCGCTCCCCGTATCGCGCTAATCCAGACATTGGCGCCACTGCATGCCCTATATCGCGCCAATCCAGACGATGGCGCAGTCCCCCATTTTCGCGTCAATCAAACTTTTAGCGCTAAAACTAATCATAGCACTATTCCCCATCATGGCGCTATTCCAGACGATAGCGCCGTTCTACCCATAATATGGCGTCAAAATGCCATATTTGCTTCGCCCTGAGTTTTGGCGCCAATATTCCTCCAAAATGGCGACAAAATCACCTTAACCTACCCTGGCGAATAGCGCTAATCCGCAGGATTGCGCTAATCCACCTTGTCTATGGCGCCACGTGCTCCTAACCCATATCCTGAAACCCAAAAATAAGTGCGTAAAATAAAAAATCACAAAGTCCAGGTTAGGCCCTACCTGGGGTCCAGTCTCGGGAGACCGCCCGACCTCTCGGAATCGCTCTGAGATGTGATGAAGTCGCGGGAACTGTGGGTTGCGCTCGCCCATCTCTCCTTTGTCTTTTTCTTCTAGATGGTCAAAGTGTGCAAATGTGGCACTCTTTGGGCCCACTTTTCCTAATATAGTGGGCCATGTCCTCCCTCCATCCCTTTCTTTTCCCTCTAGGGTGCAGATCTCAGCCTTTTTCCTCTATTTTTCTTCCCACCATCTTCTTTTTCCATCACCTCTCCCACTTTCACTTCCATCACATCCTTTTGAGAGCTTACCTGCAAAATTGATATTTTTCCCGCCAACCTCTCGAGGGGGCATCCCTTATCCATCTCATTCCTTCCCGGCAGCTGGGGCATATTTTTCTTCTTCGACCTGACGCCACTTCCCTCCTAGGTCCTGACGCCACGTCAAAGAGGGGCAAATGTAGACACCTAAAAATGTCTCGACCACCAAACTGATTCCCGACATCCCTAAACTCACCAATTCCCTTTCCAACTAATTAATTAAATTTTTATTTAATTAATCACCCCTTTCATTTTCTAAATCCACACCATTTTATCCCAAAATTGAATTAATTTTATTAATTTAATAGTCTAAACCTTAGCCAAATGATTTAATAAATATGCAAAATTTATTAAATCAAATCCCCATTTTCCCTAAATCCAATTAATTAGTTAAAACCATCTTAACTAATTAATCTAGCCTACTAATTAGCCTATCCCTACCCTAGACAATTAAATAGCTATTATTTAATTGCCTACTCTAGCCTATCCCATCCTAGCCTTAGGATTAATTAATTAAATCACTAATTAATTAATCTTATCCCCCCTCTAATCCTTCTACTAATTTATTCCAGCCACATTAATTAGGTTAATCACCCTAATTAAGAAAGTCAAATCCTCATTAGCACTTCTCTCCACATCTCCCAAATTTAAAATTCAAATAAATCACACATCACATTTACTCCTCTTACACATCCCTTACACATGTCATATCCACTCTTCCCCAAATAAATTTTTAATTCATTTTACCCTTCCCCATGTGAATTTTTAATTCACAAATAATCCATCTCACCCAACCTCATTTATTCACCCCTTTCCCAAAAAATGAATAAAAGATTTACTTTTATTCCTAGCCCTCCATCTTCCAAGATCAAATCTAGGCCCTCCACCTCACTTTCATCCTCCACCATTGATCTCTCTAATCAATCTCCACCCTTGGATCAAAATCCTCTCCAAAAGTCTATAAATACAACCTCTCACAAGTCATTATCATCATCCATTTTCATGCAAAGTTACCATGCCAAAATCACCTTTGAGTTAATAGTGAGTTGCATATTTGAAAAGCATTTCACATTTGCATCAATATTCTAGGGATCATCTTTGGTCTAAGGAGCTTCATTTGGGTGCAAGGGCTCCTTCTTTCCCTTGATGGGATTAGGTTGTGCAAGTGAGGTATAATCTCTTGTGTTGTTGCATTTGATTTAGTGTTTTCTCTCATTTTGCATTATCTAATCTACACATCTCCTTTGAGCAGATACCTTGCATTGAAAACAAAGCAGCAGATGCCATGGAAACCATTGCCTCACTCCTCGAAATCCCAGAGAATGAGTCACAGTATGAGTTCTTGGTGGAGTCAATTTAGCAACCAGCTTATGATCATCCTGAAATGCACTCCATATGCCTACTAGTCAGATTTGATTCACCTTGGTACGGTAAGATTTACACTTACCTCAAGGACAATACCCTCCCACCTGGCTTGTCTTCAAACCAACGTCAAACCTTTATCCACCAAACCTCTCGTTATACCATTATTGCTGACACCCTATACTAATGTGGTTTAGATGGTACTTTACTCTATTGTTTAGAATGAGAAGAATCTCAAACTGCCTTACAAGACGTATACGAAGGGATTTGCGGAACACACTCTAGCGGTCCTTCCTTAGCTAAGAAACTCATGCGTTTGGGATACTATTGGCCGAACATGGAAACAGATTCATATTAGTTTGTGAAGAAGTGCAAGTAGTGCCAGATACATGGGAACCTGATACATGCACCAACTCAAGAGATGATACCTTTAATGACACCTTGGCCCTTTTGTCAATGGGGACTCGACCTTGTGGGCAAAATTCACCCACCCCCATCCAACGGCCACAAATTGATAATAACCTCCACTGAATACTTTACCAAGTGGATTGAAGCCATTCCTGTTGGGATAAGGTGCCATTAACCTTGTAAATCCCAATATTGTATTTATTCCATTTATTATTTGTAATTTGTAATTACCCATAAGGGATGTATAGGTTTCACCGGCAGGTTGTTAAAGATTTACTTTTACTGCTCAAGGAATCTCGATAAATAGTAAATGAGGTGAGGTGGAGAATCTTCGTGCCTATTTTAGGGAAATGTATTTTTGGGTTGTTATGATACATGTCATAAGTTTGTAAGAGCATCTATGACAACTTACAATTGTCATAAGGTGTAAGAGATTCTATAACAACAATTATTGTCTTGTAAGTTCTTATTCTTGGTTCTAGGCACTTATATTGGGAAGATGCCTATGATAGGTGTAAGGGAATCTGTAAGAAGATGATTTTGGAGTATCCCAAGATAAAAATATTGGATTTTGTCCATCTCCCATGAATTTCCTTGATGGGTACTCATTTTACATAAATATGAGACTTGAGAGTGAAGTTTGGAGAGAGTAATAGTGAGAGGAAAAATTGCTTGCAGGTATTGGGTTGAGTGAGAGATTTTCTGTACACAGGTGCTGCTGGATTGAAGAATGAAGAGGAGATTGGAAGTGGATGTATTGTAATCTTGTTTTGAAGATAATACAATTTGGGCCTCTCTTCTTGGTGGAGTTTTTCCCGCAAGGGTTTCTCCACGTAAACATTGTGTTATGTGTTTATTCTTTTGTTCCATTGCTACCTTGTGTTGTGAGATCTTGCATTCTTATGTTGCTGATTTGTGCCTCTTTGTTGTTGCTATCTTATGGTGATGTTATTTCTATTATAAGTTCATCTAAGGTGGTTTTATAAAGCATGTTGGAGTGGCTGATTTTAGCATCATAAAGAAGTTGAATTGTTTCATGGTATTTCAAGGATTAAGCAAACTTATTTTTAGATTTGCATACAATTTTCATATTTCTATATTGTAGTAGTCAAAGCCTTGTATCACACCAATTGGTATCACATCTTGGTGATTTGATGATTAACAATTGGATTAGAGATTGTTCATTTATTCCAACAGTTCCCCTCACCACCATCACAAGCAAACAAATTTCCTCATTCATCCTTAATTACCTCATCTGCAGATACAGAATTCCCTCATCCATTATCACGGATATTGGAAGACCTTTCAAAAACTAGGATGTGTAAGAGTTTTGTGACAGATTCAAAATCCAACACCGTTTCTCCACACCCTATTACCCCCAAGGCAACGGCCAAGCAGAAGCATCCAACAAAACAATCTTGAAACTCCTCAAGAAGACAGTCAATGATGCTGGCCATGATTGGCACATCCAACTCAATCTCGCTTTGTGGGCTTATCGAGCTAGTATATGCACTCCCATAGGTGCTACCCCTTACGCCCTTGTCTATGGATCAGAAGCCATCTTTCCCATCAAGGTCGAGTTACCATCTCTTAGGGTGTCATTAAAAGGTCTCATAACTGATGAAGAGTATAGAGTTTCCAGATTACAAGAGCTAGAGCTGCTAGAGGAAAGGAGACAGAAGGCCTTTAATCATCTCAAGGCATATCAGCAAATGATGTCACGACGCTACAAACACAGAGTCTATCCAAGAGTCTTTAAGATTGGAGATCTAGTACTTAAAGAAAATCCCTGTAATCAACAGGATCGAGAAAAGAAAGGCAAGTTTGAACCCAACTAGCTTGGGCCTTATGTGATTGTTGTTGCCTATGGATCAGGGGCATATCAGTTGGCAACATCAGAAGGTGAGCTGTTTGACGAACCAATAAATAGTATGCATCTTCACCGGTTCTATACCTAAGAGAACCCCAATGTAAGGGGGCATAAAATACAAAAAAATAAAAAAATTAGAAAAGTACAAAAAAATCAAAAAATACAAAAAAAAAGAAAAAAAAAGAAAAAAATGGAAAAAATAGCAAAAAAATCATCCTTTGGTAAAAACCTTGCAAACAGGTGCCTTGGATAGGTGCCATGATGAAAACTTGGCAAACAGGCATCATGTGTACTTCTAGCTTTCATACAAATAAAAGCAAGTGGTGAAAACCTGGTAAATAGGCGCTACTTGTGATAAATCGCCTTCTCCATCTTTGGGAAACCAATCACCTTATGTCTATTCTTCCTACCATCGTTTCTCATCCGATCTGTATCTGTTCCATAATAAAGCACCCTTGTGCAACCTAACGATAACCTATCATGGCTTGATACTCTATCTCTTTTGTCACCTTGTCAAACAAGGTCTTATTCGATATCCCATCCATAGTGTCATCCTATCATAGTGTATGTCGTCCGTGTCATAGGGTCAACCCTGAACTACGTTGCCTCTACGTTGTCACGTAGGCAAGGCCATTTTCAATGCACCCCCGAGGCTCCACCTTTCCATCCATCCCATTTCTTGTCATCTATCCTCTAGTCCATCCATGGTCAAGGTCCTCGAACTACGTTGCCTCTGCGTCATCACCTAGGCAAGGCCATTTAGCAATGCGCCCCCGAGGCACTAGGTCAGTCCCTTAGGGTCATTTTTACTAGGCATGCATGCAAGCGCAAGCATAACCTGCTCCCAAAGAAGAAATCTTGATGCAAGGCATTAACCTATATAAAGGCAAACCAACCAAGTACATAATGCACTCAATGGATTCTATCTAACTTATGGCAAGAAAAACACATCTAAAATGCAAGATTATTTTGTGTTGATTAGGGTAACTTATAGAGTCTTGATTTTCATTATTATGTCTTCCTATGCTACTCAAGGATGCCAAAAGCTAGAGATGCTATGATGGGGGCATAATCATTTTCTTTGTCCGTTGTTTGTGGATTAATCTTTAATAATGTGAAACCTTGTCTAACGATGCGATCGACAAAAGATCATCGAGGACATCAAAGGTCTAACATGAAAGGGGGCAATCCTTGTCTGTTGATATGCAAGAAATACTCAGGTCATCTCGGTTCAATTATACCTCAATGCTTGTATTAACTTGCTAAATCAAAATCCATGTAAGCGATACTTAGGTCATCTCGGTTCAATTATACCTAGATGCTTGTATTAACTTACAACATTTGGAAAAAGTACCCAAAAAAAATTGCCCAATGATGAAATAAACACTTCAAAATACTTGCAATATCAAGATGGCAAAGTCCATTTGCATTCCATATCCATAACATATCCAATTACATTCCATATCCATACCCATACCGTATCCAATTGTATTTCATATCCGTATCCATATCCCATGCAATAAAAATTCTATGCAGAGTATCAATGTTTACAAAAGCTTATGAGTCCTCTCGCATCTTTCTTCTATCAATCAAATTTTTATCTCTCATCGTATCTTTCATCCTTGTCCAGTCAATCTGAGAAATGATCCAAATGCAGGTCCATCCTTAATCTATACCAATCAAGTCAAGTCAATCTTGTCAAATTATCCAATCACACTCAGTGGTCTTGATCCTTGTCTGGTTGTAAACCAACTCAATCAATTGTCTTAAATAGGATGTTGCATTGTTGAAATCAAACGAACACACGCGTCTTACACGACATGTTTTCATTTCCTGAAACTAGACACTATCCTATCAGGTTGCTCTAGGGATCTATCATTCCCCGTCATGACAACACTGTCGTATATCATTATTGATTAATCATTGGTTTACAAATAGATAGGGGCAGTACCTTGTTTGTTCTTGTATCATTTGTGCATACTTGCTTGCTTGCTTGTGTGTGTTATCATTCTATCTTGCATCACATATCATTCGGCTCTTTCTTCAACAATTTTTTTCAATCAAACCTGTTTTTCACCTTCTTCATCGTGAGATTGTCCGTCTCACGTCCTTCTCCCTTCTTCCCGTCTAATCTCCCGAGGGGGCATCCTACTATCGTTAAACTTGTACCAGGGGCAAACTAGGGCATGTATCATTATCAGAAATTCTATTCTTTGAAGCAACGCTGTAAACTGCATTGTATCAAAGAGGGGCAAAATGTATATGCCTAAAAATGACACGTGACTCTGCCCAAATAAATATTCTTAATATTTATTTAAGTCAAATTCCTCTATCAATAAATAAATAAACAAATTTATTTATTTGATTCATATTCTCCCCAACAATTAAATAAAATCAATTATTTAATTAAAATTCCTAAATTCTTCAAATTCCTCCAACAAATTAAATAATATCAATTATTTAATTAGTTCTTCCAAATTCATTCTAAATTAAATGATACTAATTATTTAATTGTTTCTTCCAATAATATCTTCTCTAAATTTAAATAAATCAAATATTTATTTAAGTTGTCCATTTCTTCTAAATTGAGTTATCTCTAAATATAATTCAATCCTTGTGCACATGCAATTGAATATTCTAAATATTTAATTGAGCTAAAATATCTTCTCATCCTCATGCAATTTCCATCTTCTAGTTCTATTCTCTTAACTGATTAATCTATTCTTTTAATTAATTAATCTCTTCAGTTAACTCATTCTTCTATTTTATTAATTCCTCTCATGCAAAATAGAGCAAGACACATGTCTTCTTCCTATTCGCCCACATTCTCTCAAGTCTTGTATACCGTTGATCTTCTCATTCTTTCTATACCGTTGATCTTCTCTTTCCCAACTCTATAAATTGAACCCTATTCTTCCATTTCATTCATCCAAGCCTTCAGTATTATTACTCTGCAGGAATTACAATGCGCCTTTGGCACCCACGTCATTCCTTTTTTCTTGCGATCACCTTGTTACCATATCACTACCATTATTGTGAAGCTCATCTTCATTACAAAGCACTATCATAGCCATTCTCCGTTGACAATCTTGGAATAGCAAGGAAGTGCACTCTTTGAGGGCCTTATTCATACATGCAAGATTGATTGAGATAGGCAATCAATGGAAGCTATGAAGTATTGAGGTTTGCAAATGTTTTTCATCTTTGTTTGCTTGATCTTGATTATTTACCTTTTCATTGAGTTTTGGGTATTATTGATATTGATTTATTGATTATTCATGTTTACACCAATTTTCCCTTAACAATAAATAGTACCCTTAGCTAGAAAGGAGTCAATAATTGTTGAATTATAGGAGGGTAAATGATTGCTTCCACATGTGGTTGGTCCAGATGATTGAAGGAGAGTGAGCCAAAAGAATATTTGATGATGCCCAAAGAATAATAGACCATCATGGTAGCTGGTTCATCTAGTTCCCAAAATTCACGTACATCCATATGGAGGGGTTTACTAGTTATTCCTACATGCTGCCTCGGTATCCGTTAGATAAGGTCACCTTGTTGGAATTAACTTGACAAATAATTGAAACTTATGAAGCATTCAATGATAAATTTGGTAGAGGGAATGTTAAGTTTCATATTGAAATAGGTCAATATAGATGTTAAGCCCTACTAAATACAAAGGCATCAGATCATGAGCTTCAAGTGTTCCATTTGTAACCCTTCATGTTGAAGAGGGTATATGATCCTTACAATAGGATCCATAACTATATTAATAAGAAGATCCAACAAGAACCTCACATTGAGGATTATTGGGCAGATTGCATGGACGATTGTGAAGTCCAGAAGAGGCAATATGAAAGGCTCACCATCAAGTAGATGAAGACATTAGGTACACATGAAGTGCTCCCTCAGGTAAAAGATGACAAGAACATCTTTCATTCTAGTTATGAAATGAACATAATATTCAAATAGGTAATAAGTGATCTAGATTAGACACAACATAAGGAGACATCTCTAGATGTAATTTCAAAAGTAGTGCTAGATGGAACCAAAATGTGGTTAGATTCCCATATTTAGGCCTTAAAAGATAGGGGTGTAATGATAACCAACCCAAAGAAGAAGGGTAAGAGAAAAGATTGATAGGATACAAAGTATGATGATTTCCTAGTAAGAAAGAGAAGAGTTTTGGAAGCTAAAATGGCTAAAGAAGGAACATCTGTAATTGTAGAATTTACAACCACAGGTATCAATGTGGCCACAAAAGCCACATAGATAGGTCAACAGGTTCTGGTCACTTTAGCCACTACAAACCCAAAAGAACTAGTACATGCCATTCTAATAACTTTCATTGGATCAGCTAGCTCCACAATTGTAACCAGCAAACTAGATATTCTGGTGGAGAAGACCCCTCTTAAAGGAAAAGAGAAAGAGTCACAAGGAGATATGCAACAAGTGCTAATTTAAGAAGTCCTAGTGGCACAACATCAAGCTCCGACTGTTCCCTAATAGGTCAAACCTCAAGGATTCATTAAGGTAAAGGAGGAGAAGGCAGAGTGGGTGAAGATTTAACCAACCACCACTGAACATCCACAGTTTTATTTGGCAGGTGTAGTTGAATTGTTAGATGATGAGGTTACTGAAGGGATAGATGTTGAAAAAAATTTTGTAAACAACTACCACTACAGTTGAACTACCACAAACTATATCTGAGCATGACCCCATGTTTGATGAAGTCTTTTCAATAAGCCAGGAGGCTATTCTATCAATTGATTCAAAAGATCCCACCATTCAAATTGAACAGGTTGAGGAGGGAGTGAAGGAGAACATTCTTTCGTAGGAGTAAGTTAATAAAAAGGTGCTTGATGTTGGTCAATGAGAAATTCCACAAGTGGAAGATGTAGGTCAACAGGTTGACGTTCCACATCTAGATGGTTCACAAGAAGAATTTCCACATTCAAAGGAACCAAATGTAGAACAAGTAAAACAAGAGGAGCAACTGAATGTTCAACATCGAGACACACATCAAGTAGATGTAGTAGCTCATCATGATATACATCTAGATGACATTCCAGATATGGGTAAAAAAGAAGTGTAACATTGTAAAATGTGTACACCACCATTTTACACTTAGTTTAGCTCCTAGATGGCCTTCAAATGTTTGCCCTTGTTAATTAGGACCTATTTTAACATCTTTTTGAGCATTAATCATGTAGTTCTCTATATTGATACATGAAACCTGGAAGGCTTGGCTAAGAAGACTTTAAGTGCCCCTTTTCTAGAGTTGAGTGGCTAAAGGACCAGGGCACCCAAGCACCCTAGGCCCTCCTTTAGCCCTGCTCAAAATTTGTGCCTTATCAACTTGGGCCCTCTAAGACATTCTTAATGTCAGCCTTATGTGGTTTAATTCCCCAGAAATTGACGGGAATGCATATAAAAGTAAGTTAAGTCATTCATTTGAACATCTAACTCTCTCTAGTGAATATTAGCACTCTAGCTCTCTTTCTCTCTCTATATCATACTCTCTATTATAGATTATTGCTGCGGCACTAACATATTGTAGGTCTTGTAAAGATCTTTGGAGGCTACACCAACTTCTCGAGTCAAGTTGTGATGCCATCTACAAGCATGCAAGGGTTTCCAAGCTCATGGTGAACTCTTTCCTTTTTGCTTTGCATTAGCATTCTATTCTACTTTAGATTTACCTCTACCCTCCTAGGGCATGCACTCTTTATCAATCATCTTTTCTATTGTGGAGGTGAAAACACCATTCACGAGGATTGACTGAGGCAAGCTCCTATATAGAACCCAACCTTTTCCCTCTTTTCATGTGTGCAAGTTAGATGGATAAGTTTCTGGAGCTGATCTCTGGGAAGAAGACTGAGATTGATGTTATAGACCCGACATAAGTTACAGTTTTTGGTAACCCCGAACAGGGACCAAGACACCCAAGCACCCTTCTCCTGGGCTTTCTGATCTTTGGGAGAAGTTTCTGAGTTGTCCAGTGATCTTTGTTATCCATTTGGTTGTTGGGTTTTAGGCACTGACAGTCTGTTTCACTCAAATCTTTGTTAACTAGGGTTACTAGTGTTAATCCTAGCTTAATTGATTGAATTCCGTTAATTGCTTCTCTATACAAGAAAAGGGAAGAATCCCTATAGTTTAGCTCTCCTTCTTGGGTAGAATTTGTTAGGTCTCACAAATGCAGGTTGCTAATCCTAAGAGAATGCCAGGCTCTATGCTTAGATTCGCAACATTTTTGAACTAACGCGACAGAATCAACCTTTAGGGTTTGATGATTCCTTGTACTTTAGGTCCTACTACACCTAGGCAGGTGAACCTTAGGAATTAAAGTAGACTAAATGTAAATGTATTGACTAATTAAACGGATCTACCTACAGTGGCAAATGGTGTACGATAGATGAAAGCTTGCTAATGAATTCTTTATCTAATATCTGATGAATGGTTGGTAGAAATTGTATAAGCAATATCAAGGTGAATTCTATGACTATGCTTAACTAATAAAAGGGTTTTAAGTGATGAATTGAAATGAGACCAGTGCCTTGTTGGGTAAACAGAGTCAAATGGAAGACTAAGACTAGTGGCTTATAGTTGGCAGTAACTCTAATTGTTTGGCACAATACTTTAGTTTATAACTTGTATAAACGTACAAAGAAATGACTGACAAAATCTTCTTAATAATCCAACCAATATAATCAGATATCTTGTAATTCACTAGAAGGTAATTTAATCCTTTCTTGAAGGAACCAATTGAATGAAATATACAAGAATAACAGATAATATTAACTTGGAGACAGAATGGAAGAATCCTAATTATATAGTTCTTCTTAGTAATCCAAACTAACACTTCTAGGTTACTGTGATTGATCAAAAGGATTTTAATTCCTCTAATGGAAACCAATTTATTCAATCACACAGATACATCAAATGCGCATTGACAGATTAACTATATACTTGATATATTAATTTGAATAACAAGGAAATACTGAAATGGAGACAACCACACAATTGAATAATCTTAACAAACAATTGATGCCAAAATAGAACTACTGAATCAGAGAACTTCAATTTACTTCTTCAATAATAAACTTGCAACACGGTCTTTGAGAAACATTGTAAATTATAAGTATATATTCTACTGCTGATGATTCCATGGATGATCCTTGTTTTCCCTGATATATATGTGTGGGAAACAAACTTTAGGCTGAAACAGTATGACTATTCGTGGCTCACACCTTTTCACATAAATTGATTAAGAAATAGACGAATTTGATTAAGAGCTGTATCCATTAATCTTCATTTGGCAAGGTATTCCATATTACAGTTTCTATCGAATAAGTTGTGCCTGTTCTCATTGCTGAAAGCAATACATCAATTTTTACATTGACAAAATCTCATTTTTGTTTTATACGACCCTCTTCATATTGCTTTGGAAACAAACAAATCCATCTCAGAGTTGTAATAAACATATATGCATCAGAAATTCCTGTGTATCAACTTTTGTATATGCATTTGGGACACACATACAAGTGCGGACTCCATCAGGTCTATAAAATAAATTGGATTTCAGATCCGTCCTTGTATATTTTCTTACATCCTCCTTTTGCATACATATCTTTTGTATACCAAATACATTTTCTTCTGTACATAAGAGCAGGCCCGACCAGGTTTATGAAATGAATTGAAATCACCTTCGAATCTGCCATTGTATGTATCTTATATACATATAATCCGCAACTGCATCTCTCCTTTTGTATATCAGATATAATGCATTATAATATACAAGCACGGACTTCACACAAAGTTCTCAAAATTTGACTTTCTAATCAGGTCTGGAATTGTATCATCTTTTGTACATCTTTTTGTATATTGGATACATACATTTCTCACATACAAACTCGGACCCCACACGATGTATATAATGTTCAAATCTCTAATTATGTTGGGTTTTGTATATTATTCTCTTGTATATTTTCTTTGTATATTGCCGTTTGTATGTTATCTTGTATAAGCGCACATACAAAGCATCTTATACAAACCCTCTCTTTACCTTTTATCCCCATCGATGCTTTTTATTCCTTTGTATATTGGGTATGTATATTATAAACATACAAGCACCCCGAACATACAAAGACTTTTCAGTATTTAACTTTCTTTTCACATCCGGTTTGTATCTCTTATTCGCATCCTTTTAACTTGTATATTGGCTTGTATATTGAAGATATACATTGTTCTTTATACAAGCCCGATATGCAAACGGTGGAGCCCACATCACTTTTTCTGATTGTATCTTCTGAAATGCAATAATACTTGTATCCAATTTTTAGATACAAAGCCGAATACATACAAACTCCTTTGTATCACCTCTTTGGACTTATCATTTTTATAAACCACAGTTTACTTACTTTTTGGCTCCGTGATGTATATAAAGTGCAATGCATCTTCCGATATACTTTAAGTCATGATGCATCATTTTAACCAAATTTCAACCTTTCTTGAGTTTCACATTGTATGTATATTGAATTGTATAACCTGAAACATACATACAATGCATGAAACATACAACAATAAAACCTCATTTCCTAATCTTTTCGGTTCCGCGACATGCATATAGCTTTGTATATCGTCGTGTATGTTTTATGCATTTGTATCTTCTCACTATTTGTATCTTGCATACATATAAATAAATATACAAAACCTTCGACCGTTCACCTTTGTATCTGGTATACATGCATTCTGACTAACATGCACTTTGTTTTTTAAGAATCTTGATTCCTCTATTTTCTGTTTTAATTCTCCTCTTGTAGGCTTTTCTCAAACAATTCTGTCGAGTTTAATTGTAATGACTTCAAATGTTATCTCAGAGGATTTCTTCGCCGATGGTTCTTATTCTTCACACTTATCGGTGTAAGTTACGCCGAAGCACTTTTCTTGAATCGGTGAGACATTGGAGCGTTGGAAGCTCCTTAATTTCTCATTCTGATACTCATTTCTTGCCGATGACCATTAGTTTCTTCCGCTCTATTGGGTGATCGGTGAGAGTCTCACCAAGCTCCTCCATCGGTATGACTTACGCTGTCGGGAAGGTTTTCAGAGTATTCTTCGATGGTCTTTCCTTACACTGATCGGCGTGACCATGCATTTTCTCTCTGATGAAAGGTCATTGGTGCCACTTTCTTCATCGGTATTCTCTGAAATCTTCTCTCTGATCTTTGTTTTCACGTCGATAGCCATTTCAACTAGTTTCTCATGGATCGGTATAGCTAATATAAAGTCTTGCCGATATTAAGAAATTTAGGCCCTTTACATTGTTTTGTCGTAGGATTTTTTATGGGATATATCAATTGTAATTATGATTTTGGGCAAAATGTTTTATGATTTGGTCAGATATGGATGAGTAAGAATACAAGAAAATTTTAAATTTTCCTGTCCCAATAGTGGCTCTATCTGGGATGTATACTCCTTGTGAGTATAACAAGAATCCAGATCTCTTGGGGGAGTAGACCACGTGTTTTATTTGTTTGGGATGAGAATTTTATGAGAATGGGAGATGGAAGTGATAATGATGGCGAATTGGGATGATCCTATACTACTGTACATGGAAAGGATTATATATATATATATATATATATTTTATACAGATTCGTAGGACTGTCCATGTACTGGCATGTCCTAATCTCCTTTTGATTACCCTAAACTACTGTGCATGGAATAAAAGTATTATGAGAATTATTTGAGAGTCATCCATGCACTGACAACACTCAATCCTCTTTGTGCATGATTATGAAAAGAAAGGCTTCAAATATTGCCCATGCACAGGCAATTCCTGCTCTTCTCTGGACATGTTTTGCAAATAGTAGGAATCATCACCTCCTTTCCCAGTTATAACAAAAGGACCTAACCATAAAGCTTCAAATTTTCCATGCTTTCCTTTGTCCTAGCACCTAGCATTCGACATCAGTACTAAATCATTTATTTCAAACTTCCTATCTTTGGCCTTTTTGTCAAAGAGGTATTTCACTTGTGATTGTAACTTAATATTCTGCCTTTGGGCTAGTCTCCTTGTTTCATCAAGTTCTGCAAGATGTTCTAATGTTTCCTCCATTGGTTCAGGAATGTTTAAATCTTCATGAAGAATAAATTTGTAAACTGGCATGAGGTTTTCTAATGGTATTCTCTCTTGTGTTCCATATACTAGTTCAAAAGGAGATCTCCCAATTGCTCTTTTTACAGTAATCCTACTAGCCCATACAACCATTCTTAGCTTTGAATCCCATGCTTTCTTGTTTTCCTCCAACATTCTTTTTATGATTTTTAGAAGGCTTTTGTTGTTGGATTCTGCCTGCTCGTTTGCTTGTGGATGATAAGGGGTAGCATAGGACACAGTGATGCCATGTGTACTACAGAAATTTTTGAATTCATCAGACCTGAAACACATCTCATTGTCTGTGATTAACCTTACTGGAGTGCCAAATCTGAATATAATATTTCCATCAGAAATTTAATCACCACCCTGCTTGTTGCTTGTTTGGTTGGGATAGCTTCTACCCATTTAGTGAAGTAATTTGTCGCCACTAAAATCCATTTGTGTCCACCACTTGACTTCTCCGCAATTTCTCCTATGAAGTCAATACCCCACCGATAGAATGGAGCCTCCACCTGCATGGGTTTCAAGGGCAATGCTCCTTGATATTTCAACTTTCCTGAGAACTTTTGACATGCTTCACATTTCCTAGTGTAATGATATGAATCATTAAAAACTTTAGTCCAATAGTATATAGCCCTCAAGATCTTGTGGGATGTAGTCTTTGCTGAGAAATGACCTCCACACATGACCTCATGTAACTCTTTCATGATATGTTTTGATTGATGTTCATCTAGGCATAATAGTAGAATACCATCCCTATTCTTCCAGTAAAGATCTCCATCAATAAATACATATTTTGAGGCTTGTAATTTAAGTGTCCTTCTTTTATTATCATCATACCCCTCAGGACATTTCATGTGCTTTAGATAATATATAATGTCGGTATACCATGGAGTGCGCTCAATGCTAGAACTTGTATTATCAACATCACTAGCACTACATATCTGAGAAGCTTCAAGATTACTCTCAGCCATTAACCTAGCAAGACCTTATCCTCTCACTAGTTTAGTAATCTGGATTTCAATATTGAACTCCTAAATTCTATCAATCCATCTGCATCTTCTACCTGTGACTTCAGTTTGGACCAATACATCCTTTACTGCAGCATTAGGCACATATGTTATGATTTCAGCTCCCACCAAGTATGGCCTAAAAGTTTTAACTACTTTTACTAATGCATATGCCTGTTTCTCAACAATGTCATATTTCAACTCTGCATTCTGAAGGGATTTGCTGAAAAATGAGATAGGCTATTCATATCCATCATTATTTTTCTGCAATAGCACTGCTGCAACTGTATGATAAGAGGCAAATGAGAATAGTTGGAATGGCTTACTAAAATTAGGAGATATCAGAACAGGGGCTTCTTTGATTGCCTTTTTAATAGTTGTAAATGCTTCTATTGTTTCTATTGTCCATTTCACTTGTGAGTTCTTCTTCAACATCCTTGATATGGGGGCAACAATTTCTGCAAAATTTGATATAAACCTCCTGATAAAATTAATTTGGCCAAAAAATGACTGTATAGCTTTCACATTTTTAGGGATAGGGACTTGGTCAATTGCTTTTACTCTCTCAGGATCTATTCTCACTCCATCTTTTGAGACTATGTGACCAAGCAACTTCCCCTCTATCACTGCGAAATGGCACTTCTTAGGATTCAATGAAATCCCATATTCTAAGGATTTAATAAATATTTGCTCTAAATGTGCATAATGATCCTCAACCTTTTTGGAATATGTTGTCAAGTCATCTTGATATACTATCATGATTTTATTAATCAATTCAACAAAGGTCACATCCATTGCTCTTTGGAATGTTACTCCAGCATTAGTGAGTCCGAATGGCATCCTTAAATATACATATGTTCCCCATGGAGTGGTGAATGTAGTCTTAAATTGCTCTGATTCTTTGACTTTCACCTGATTGTAACCTAAGAAGCCATCCATCATTGACAACAGTTCACATCCAGTAACTTTTTGTAATATTGCTTCCATATTAGGGAGGGGATAGTTGTCTTTTAGGGAAGATTTGTTTAGGTTCCCGAAGTCCACACATAATCTAATATCACCGTTCTTTTTCTTGACAGGCACCGAATTAGAAAACCAAGAAGAATGCCTGATGGGTTTAATGATAGCTCCATCTCTTAAGTTTGTAAGCTCTTCAAGCATCTTAGGAGCTAATGTAGGATTGATAGGCCTCTATTTCTGCCTGAACAGTTTAACATCTGGTTTTAGTGGTATTTCATGCTGAAACAGATCTTCTCTATATGCTTTTAAATCATCATATGACCAGGCAAACACGTGTCTATACTTCCTAAGTAAGTTGATGATTCTGTTCTTGATTTTTGGGTTAAGATTTTTTCCAATATACACATTCTTTGGGGCTGCTTGTGTCCCCAAATTAATCTCTTCAAGGTCATTTTGCACCACTAGTGTGCCTTTCATTTTAAATCTATCATGTCCATTGAATGCCTTTTCTAATGCTATAAGTCCCTTGGGTATTTTATTTGTTTTCAACTGAACTATCTCTTGACCAAAAAGGGTTTCCTTCCCATCATGTTCTTCTACAAATGCATTGAAATCAATCTCTTGATTTTCATAATAGTCAGCACAATGCAGGAAGTTGATTATATCAGCATCATTGTCAAATACTTGCCAATTATGTACATTATCTGGGATAGTGGGTCTGGTTTTGAACTCAACTTCTGTAATACCTCCCAATGTTACATCATCTCTTTTCAATGTGATATTCACTAGAAAATTTGCCATAATGTTTTTTGACCTATCAATCCAGTTGATTGAAAAGGCATCATATAACTCAATATCATCCCATACTGTGTTTCTGTACTATCTCAACCTCTTGTTTTTTGACAGGTATTTTTCTCTTACTTGGGAAGTAACCAATTCAGAATCACCATATACAACTAATTTTTTTATCTTATGCTTGGTGGCTATGTTCAAACCAATGAGCAAAGCTTCATACTCTGCTACATTGTTTGTGCATTCAAATGTTAATAGAAAAGAGTATTTAAAAGTTTTACCTCTTGGTGAAATAAATACTACTCCGGCCCCATTTCCCATTTTACTGTATGCACCATCAAAATACATCTTCCATACATCATTTTCTTCTTTCTTAGATTCAATATGTATTGGATCAGTATTCTGCAATTCTGGCTGACTTTTCTCAACCTTGAAGGCTCCCAAATCTGTATCACAAAATAAATTTATTTGATGTTGATCCAAGCGTTCTATAATATTTTTATACCTTGGCTCCCTTCACAGCTTGATTTCTTTACCTCCAACTAGTATTGTGGCATATGATAAGTCCAATTGGACATTCCCTCCTGCCATTGCAGCCCATTGTCTTGATAGAAGCATTTCATAATATGGTGGGATGTCAACCACAGTAATATCAATGTTATAAGTTGCTTCAGGGTATGAGGCAAGTTTTATCTCCACATCCCTCATAATACCAATGACTGGGATAGATCTATTATCCATTGCATAACATTTACCAAATGTAGTATCAACCCACATTCCTAGTTCTTTCATAACTGCTATTGGCATGATGTTCATGGCAGTACCTGAATCAATCATGCAATTCCTCACTATCTTGTTTTTGATCAATAATGTAGTGTAGAAAGGGTCCACCTGTGAGGGATTCTTTGTCAATGTATCACCTAGGTATACCTCAGGCATTTGGAATGTTTCTTGATGAACATTGTTTTTTCTGTTTTCAGATCCTTTATGTTTTTGACTTGGTATATCTGAAATCAGTTTAACTACTGTATTCCTGTATTTGTCTATCTTCATCATTTCTAAAAGTGGAACTAATATTTTTACCTGAGATATTGCATGAGCAATGTCAAAAGAATGAACCATAGTCTAATCATTCTTTTCTGTCTTTATATTTTCTTTTTCTTGATTTTGTGATTTTTCTTCCGTTTTACTCTTACCCCCCTTTTCTAGTTCTTTGAATGATGAATTTGCATTATTCTTTTTGTAATTTTGATCTTTTATGAATACACTCCCAGGTGTTCCTTGTTCAACATTCATTGTCCTATTCCTTAAGTTATAAGTATTTTTAGCTTGAGCTATTGCAGCTATTGTAAGAGCTTCTCTTTCATTTTCAGTGGGCTTTCTCCATTGATCATATGGCTGATTGTTATAATAGGTAGGTTCCTCATAACCATCCTCCTGATTTGAGAACACTTCTTGTTCTCCCATTTGATATGATGTCTCTGGTTTCCCACATCATATTCATATCCCTCTTCCTCTGTAGAAGAATAGTTTTCAGTCAGCAAATATGGTGTATCTTGCATCATGTTTATAGTGTGATTGTCTCTGTTATAATTGTATAACATTTCTTCTTGTTGTACTATTTTAGCCACCTCACAATACTCAGGTGAATGTGGTAAATTGCTTACCAAACACTAAGGTTTATCTTCTACCATATGTGCCATATTTCTTTTTAGAGGGTCAGGGGTATCCTTGCCATAATGTTATTTTCTGTTGTTATCAATGGGTCTCCCATCTTTCCAATTGGTATTATACGACATATCATGCAACCTGGGCCTCTCATGCCTATGTTGACCTTCTTGTTTAGTTTGCTAAACGTTTGGGTTCTGAGGATTTCTAGGGTTATCCCTCTTGCTAACCATACCTGCAGCTTTCCTATTGTTTTCAATTGTTAAGGCCACTTTCTGTGCTTCAGCCAGGGTCGTAGGGCATCGATTTATAAGTTCGTACCCCGTCTTGGGATCAAATGCTTTCATATAAATGCTCAATGCTGCTGGATCAGATAGTTTGGATCCATGTGGTACTTTGTTGTGTAATTTGGAAAATTTTAGATTGAAGTCATACACTGATTCATTTTGGTATTTTTGGATACTTATCAATTCATGTAATGCAAATTCAGGGGCATACTGATTACCATATTGCTCGTTAAATTGATTATGGAAATTAGTCATTGAACTGATTGAGGCATCAGGTAAGCTATTGAACCACTCTCTTGCATCTTCAGTCAGGGACATCGTGAATAACCTCATTCTAACATCTTCCCACTCCATACCAATATCTTGTACGAAAGCATTGAAGCTTCTGAAGTGATCCTCAGCTGATATTGCACTATTCCCAGTGAACTTAGGAACTATATTTCTCCAATTACTATCCATAGGATATGGATACAACTGATATCCAGTCAGATCAAATTGGCTGCATATATTTGCGAGATTTTGAGGTGGAAAATTCATGGGTGGTGGATTAGGATAGTAATTATATCCACCTGGAGGCTGATAATAGGCATATTGCTGCTGTGGGTTTATGTGGGGATTTATGTAAGGATTTTGTGGTCTATAATATTGTTGGCCAGGGGGTGGGTAAGGATTAACCATATGTTGAGAGGTATTGTGCATGGGAGGTGGTCTAGGAACTTTAGGAATAGTATTCTGATGATTTTCTGATGCTTGTGAATTTGAAGCACCACCTGTATTTTGATGTAGATTTTGCTGTGGATTCCTTGAAGTGTTTCCCCTATGTGGAAGTACATATTTTGGGGGGGCTGTTTTAGCTCTACTCTTTATCTGTTGAATCTCTTGTTGCAACAACCTCTTAGTTTCCTCTATCTTGATCATTTCAAGTTCTTCCTGGAGCCTAAGCAGATCTTGTTGTGCTTGATTCATACCTCCTGAAGTCTTTGGGCTGTCATTTACTTCTTGAGTTGAGAATCCATGTTTTACCCCTTCTCCCTAATGTAATGACATTTTGAAATCATATTTAGCTTGTCTTTGATCGATTTCCCTCATGGCCCGTGCTTCACACTCAAGCTGTTCTTGAGGATTAGGTCTATATTTTGCCAATATATCATCAGTTACTTCATTGAGATTTTTATTTGAATCATGCAGAGGTGTGAACTTATTATGAATTGCAATAGTTTTCTCAGCATTATCCTCTTGAGCCTCCTGGTTATCATTCTGGTGAGAATAATTTGATGTTCCATTTCTTTTGGAGATGTTTCTAATTGGTGGAGATGATTGAAATTTCTTTCCTTCCATCTTGGATCTCCTACCATCCATTTGGTATCAATTTTCTGTTATAACATTCACTAGAGTTGCCACCTATTTTGTAAATAGGAAAAAGTTTGTAATTTATCTTTCTGGGTTCTTGTTACTAGCAGAGTTACCAAATTAAAGTTTCTAAAATGACTCTATAGAAGGAATGGTTTATTACTAAGGTCTTTTATTTATATCCCCAGTAGAGTTGCCAATTTGTTAGGTCTAAAAAATGTAGGTTGCTAATCCTAAGAGAATGCCAGGCTCTATGCTTAGATTCGTAACATTTTTGAACTAACGCGATGAAATCAACCTTTAGGGTTTGATGATTCCTTGCACTTTAGGTCCTGCTACACCTAGGCAGGTGAACCTTGGGAATTAAAGTAGACTAAATGTAAAAGTATTGACTAATTAAATGGATCTACCTACAGTGGCAAATGGTGTAGGATAGATGAAATCTTGCTAATGAATTCTTTATCTAATATCTGATGAATGGGTGGTAGAAATTGTATAAGTAATATCAAGGTGAATTCTATGATTGTGCTTAACTAATAAAAGGGTTTTAAGTGATGAATTGAAATGAGACCAGTGCCTTGTTGGGTAAACAGAGTCAAATGGAAGACTAAGACTAGTGGCTTATAGTTGGCAGTAACTCTAACTATTTGGCACAATACTTTAGTTTATAACTTGTATAAACGTGCAAAGAAATGACTGACAAACTCTTCTTAATAATCCAACCAATATAATCAGATATCTTGTAATTCACTAGAAGGTAATTTAATCCTTTCTTGAAGGAACCAATTGAATGAAATATGCAAGAATAATAGATAATATTAACTTGGAGATAGAATGGCAATCCTAATTATATAGTTCTTCTTAGTAATCCAAACTAACACTTCCAGGTTACTGTGATTGATCAGAAGGATTTTAATTCCTCTAATGGAAACCAATTTATTCAATCACATAGATACAACAAATGTGCATTGACAAATTAACTATATACTTGATATATTAATTTGAATAACAAGGGAATACTAAAATGTAGACAACCACACAATTGAATAATCTTAACAAACAATTGATGCCAGAATAGAACCACTGAATCAGAGAACTTCAATTTACTTCTTCAATAATAAACTTGCAACATGGTCTTTGAGAAACATTGTAAATTATAAGTATATATTCTACTGCTGATGATTCTGTGGATGATCCTTGTTTTCCCTGATATATATGTGTGGGAAACAAACTTTAGGCCGAAACAGTATGACTATTCGTGGTTCACACCTTTTCACATAAATGGATTAAGAAATAGATGAATTTGATTAAGAGCTATATCCATTAATCTTCATTTGGTAAGGTATTCCGTATTATAGTTTCTATCGAATAAGTTGCACCTGTTCTCATTGCTAAAAGCAATACATCGATTTTTACATCGACAAAATCTCTTCATATTGCTTTGGTAACAAACAAATCCATCTCAGAGTTGTAGTAAACATATATGCATCATAAATTCCTGTGTATCAACTTTTGTATATGCATTTGGGACACACATACAAGTGCAGACTCCATGAGGTCTATAAAATAAATTGGATTTCAGATCCGTCCTTGTATATTTTCCTGCATCCTCCTTTTGCATACATATCTTTTGTATACCGGATACATTTTCTTCTGTACACAAGAGTGGGCCCGACCAGGTTTATGAAATGAATTTGAATAGCCTTTGAATCTGCCATTGTATGTATCTTATATACATACAATCCGCAACTACATCTCTCCTTTTGCATATTAGATACAATGCATTATAATATACAAGCATGGACTTCACACAAAGTTCTCAAAATTTGACTTTCTAATCGGGTCCGGAATTGTATCATCTTTTGTACATCTTTTTGCATATTGGATACATACATTTCTCACATACAAACTCAGACCCCACACGATGTATATAATGTTCAAATCTCCAATTATGTCAGGTTTTATATATTATTCTCTTGTATATTTTCTTTGTATATTGCCGTTTGTATGTTATCTTGTATAAGCGCACATACAAAGCATCTTATACAAACCCTCTCTTTACCTTTTATCCCCAGCGATGCTTTTTATTCCTTTGTATATCAGGTATGTATATTATAAACATACAAGCACCCCAAACATACAAAGACTTTTTAGTATTTAACTTTCTTTTCGCATCCGGTTTGTATCTCTTATTTGCATCCTTTTAACTTATATATCGGCTTGTATATCGAAGATATACATCGTTATTTATACAAGCCCGATATGCAAACGGTGGAGCCCACATCACTTTTTCTGATTGTATCTTCCGAAATGCAACAATACTTGTATCCAATTTTTAGATACAAAGCCGAATACATACAAACTCCTTTGTATCACCTCTTCAGACTTATCATTTTTATAAACCACAATTTACTTACTTTTCAGCTCCGTAATGTATATAAAGTGCAATGCATCTTTCGATATACTTTAAGTCATGATGCATCATTTTAACCAAATTTCAACCTTTCTTGAGTTCTGCATTGTATGTTTTATAACTTTTCATTATAAATTTTAACCAAACATACATACAATGCATGAAACATACAACAATCAAACCTCATTTCATAATCTTTTCAGTTCCGCGACATGCATATAACTTTGTATATCGTCTTGTATGTTTTATGCATTTGTATCTTCTCACTATTTGTATCTTGCATACATACAAATAAATATACAAAACCTTCGACCGTTCACCTTTGTATTTGGTATACATGCATACTGGCCAACATGCACTTTGTTTTTTAAGGATCTTGATTCCTCTGTTTTCTGCTTCAAATCTCTACTTGTAGGCTTTTCTCAAACAATTATGTTGAGTTTAATTGTAATGACTTCGAATGTTATCTTAGAGGATTTCTTCGCCGATGGTTCTTATTCTTCACACTTATCGATGTAAGTTACGCCGAAGCACTTTTCTTCAATCGGTGAGACATTGGAGCATCGGAAGCTCCTTAATTTCTCATTTCGATACTCATTTCTTGCCGATGACCATTAGTTTCCTCTACTCTATTGGGTGATCGGTGAGAGTTTCACTGAGCTCCTCCATTAGTATGACTTACTCTATCGGGAAGGTTTTCGGAGTATTCTTCGATGGTCTTTCCTTACACCGATCAGCATGACCATGTGTTTTCTCTCCGATGAAAGGTCATCAGTGCCACTTTCTTCATCGATATTCTCTCAAATCTTCTCTCCGATCTTTTTTTTCACGCTGATAGTCATTTCAACTAGTTTCTCATGGATCGGTATAGCTAATATAAAGTCTTGCCAATATTAAGAAATTTAGGCCCTTACATTGTTTTGTCATAGGATTTTTTATGGGATATATCAATTGTAATTCTGATTTTGGGTAAAATATTTTATGATTTGGTCAGATATGGATGAGTAAGAATACAAGAAAATTTTAAATTTTCCTGTCCCAACAGAAGTCAATCTCAATTTGTGCCCCATTGTTTTGTAGAAGAGGATTTGACCTAGTTTGATCTATTGAGCTAGTCTCTCTTTTCTACATGGCTTTTTGGTGAACCCATTGTTCCTTACACTTTGGCATGCTTCTTGCTTCAGATTTAAGCTCTTTTCTACCCTATATTGGATTAGATTCCATTCATTCATCATTTGGCATAGTTTCATAACTTAGTTTCATTGTTAGGGTTTGAAAAATCATGGCATTTTGATAATTTTAGTTAATCTTCAACCTAGGGTTTGTAAATTATTGTGATATTTTAGATCTTGTTGCATCATTGAATTGATTAAAGGGTTTTTAGGCTTGCAAAAAGGCATATTTGTGCATTATTTTCATTGTATGTATTATAGATCACCATAGAAAGGTTTAAATATCTAATTTTTACATCAGATCTGAGTCATATTTCAGTTGATAATCCTTTCATGTTGTTGCATCTTGCATTTGAAACTGTTATTTGCTAGGGTTTTATTGAAAAAATTGCATTTTTGAGAACCTAATCAAATCTAAAACCTAGGGTTTGTAATCAATATCTTGTTTCAGATTTGGCTGCTATCTTAAACATTTCAAAACTGATCTTGCATTGCTATATCATGTCATAAATATCATTCCTATTAAAAAATAAGGCTTGCATTGGAAAAAATTTGGTCGAGAAGTGAACATTTAAGATCTAGGGTCTGATGGTAAAACCCTAGCTAGTCTTGCATTTAGTTCATCCTTATCAAAGCAAAGTGTTGTAAATCATTATTGCATTCAGGTGAATACATTATTTAGACACTTCTTTTGCACATACTTCATATCTCATATTTTCAAGATTTAGTTGTTGTGGTTGCCAAGAATATCACAATTTTTGGAAGACCCCACTTCTCTTGCACTTGTAGGTCTTTGATTGCAATATTATTTATTGGTGGTACTTGATTAATGCATAGATCTGATTGTAATTTTTTGTTTCATATAATATTTACATACAATAGACAAGTAATCTCATCATGGCTTCTTCTAGTTGTTCCTCTTTGGTATCTTTGTATGCATATATCATAAATTTTGAAAATATCTCTAAATTCACTATTATGCATCCTCATGTCTTAAATCACATAATATCCATGTATGATATTGATATTTATAAATGTTCTATATATGAAATCCTTTTTTATATATATTATTTTAATATCTTCACAACTCTCATGGGTGTATATCCTTCGATATTAGAAGATCTCACTAAGTTCATCTCCATGGATAATCATGAGAAAGATGATCATGATAATTCTTCTTCTACCCCTAATACAAGTCATATAAATTCCATGTCTATTCCCATGAATAGATACTCTCTAATACATGTGATGGTGACCTAGCTTTGTCTATTTTACCCTATGATTTGGATCCCTCTCCCAAAGTTGTTCCCACTTGTGAGGACATTTTGATGCAAGAGGATGAACTTATCGATACATTCCTTAACATCACCCTAACCTCTCTTCATTCCAATGCTCTTCCTTTGAAATATGAAGAATTAGTGGATGAATAACCTCCTCCCACTAAAGATCCTCCATGGGTAGATAATGGGCATTCACCTAATAATATTAAATCTTCTATCTTTAACATAGTACATGAGGCTCATCCTATGGATCTTCCACCTTTGATTGAGTGTTCAAATACATTGAATATCACTAAGGAAGTGAAGACCCTTGATCTTCTACCTTTGATTGAATATTCAACCACCTTGGATATCACTAAGGATGTGAAGACCATGGATATATCTCCTTTGTTTGCATGTTCAAATCCATTGGACATTACTAAAGATACAATAATCAACAATTTACTTAACAACATTATACCCACCTCTCATTCCAATGCTCTCCCTTCAAAGGATGAAGCATTAGTGGATGAGTAAAGGTCTCTCACATTAAATCCCTTGAGGATGGATGTTGAGCTTAATCAAAGTGAAAACAATGTCAATTTTATCATCATTAATAGACTTATTCCACCTGCTAAGGGGATAGTGGATAAGTGTACTAATGTTCCTAAAATCATTGTGCATGAGACACCTAATAAAATTCCTCACTTCAAACCAGTGATTACGGCTCAAGGTGATCCAATGCCACCTCGACTCCTAGGTTACTATCTCAGTTTTGAAAAACAAATTACTCAAATAAATCAAGGTGTTCAAGGTGTGTCGCAACAATCACATTATGATATGGTCGCTCACACATACAACACCTGTAATAACAAAAAAATCAAGCAAGAACCGAGTGTGCCCAATTCTCTTCCATCTTCTCAACCTTTCCTACCTCAAGCACCTTGTCTTCCTACTCATATTAGTAAAGAATATTATCTTGTTGAGCAGCTCCGTGCTACTTTGGCTAATATCTCTCTATGGGATTTAATACAAACATTGCCTACATACCATGAAATGCTCCATGAAGCCCTACAAAAGGTGAGTGTTCCACCCATTGTTAGACCAAATGATGTAGCATCTCTGTTAGAATGTATGTAGGCGGAAACATCTGATATAACATTTCAACAACATGAGTTACCTCCCATAGAAGTTCAAAACCAAAATGAGCCTCTTATGATATTCATGTTCTTCAATAAAAAGGATAAGACACACCATGGTTGATGGTAGATCAGGTCTTAATGTTTGTGGAGTAGATTTGTTACATAAACTTAATTTTGATACATCTTTAATTCAACCAGATGATAAACTCAAAATTTGTGGCTTTGATAATGTTGGTAGGCAATCATTAGGTACTATTATCTTACCTCTTAGGGCTGGACCTAAGATATTTCCTACCCTTATCCATGTCATGCCTAATTCTCTTTCATACAATCTTATTCTTGGTAGATCATGGATTCATGCCATGGGGGTAGTTCCATTACCCTTCATCATTCAGTAAAATTCATCTTTGAAAACAAAGTACATACAATTGAAGCCAATCCGACTTTGGATAGTTTCTTGAAAGTAGAAGTGAGACATCAAACTCCTTTGATTAGTTTGATCCCTTCTTCAACACTACCGTTCATTGCTAACAACAATTTTGGTCAGGATAGTGCTAGTCCTTCAAATGCATTTTTAGGTGATGATTGGGGTTCATTAGATTTTATGCCCTCCTTTGTGGGTGAATATAAAATCTCACCTCCACACTCAAAAACCTCTAAGGTAAATACAATTTCCTCAATACAATCTCATACTCCTATAAATCTTAAACTTAAATTTATGATGATGGAACCTTTAAAATAGTTGAAGATCTGCCTTACCCTACAAGAATGATGACCATTTGTGATAAAGTATCATCTCAATTGAATGAATCATCTAATTCTAATGCATGTCTTGGTAATAAAGTGGCCTCTTTAGATTTCAATACCCATGGGATGATTGAAACAAAGATTGACCCTCCTTACCATGATAGCAATAATGACCCTTCTTCTTCAACATATAATCACACATCTAAAGTCAACAAAGCTAGCCATAAGACCTCTCTTTGTCCTTTGGTCTTAGAGTACGTTATGGGCATGGATTCAAAATTCTTTCAAAACAAGGATACAATGGAAATGGGTTAGGATGTAAAGAACAAGGAATTAAGGAACCCGTGAAACCTAACCCACACTTGTCTAAAGTAGGTTTGGGTCTCCAGCCTTCTCCTACATTCTTGCCATCATGTTCACAACAAAAAGGTTTGCTTCCTACTCCTCCTACATCTTCCCTTGTTTCTCAACAAGAGTGTATGTTGCCTCAAGTCTACTCAAAGATCACTTAATCACTCTTTCTCCTAGAAAACATAAAAAGATTCAACAAAATAGTCATTCAACACATTATTGTGCATATCATCAAGCACTTGGCCATTCCACTAATGGATGTCAAGCCTTGGATAGCAAAATTCAACAACTTTGTACAAGGTTTGGCTCTAGCACTTCTCACCACGCTTGATGTAGCCCCTAGAGCACCTTGTCCTCCATCCATTTTATAATCAAGTTGGGGGAGGATAATTTTTTATAGGTTGACTCGCAAGGGTGGTCCCTTCTTGTCATTTGTGTTATGTTTGCATGTAATGTGATCCCTTTATTGTGATATGAGTTGTTGGTTCTCCCTTGAAACCCTTGTTAGCACAAAGGTACAAGGAATTAGAACGCATTGTGTCATTCTTCTATATGTTTTGATGTGTAATTTGGTTATCTTCTCCTTGGATGATTTAGCATCCTTTCATGTTGATTTAATTATTGTGTATGTGATCTTTCTTCTATCTATATGGCACCTTGTAGCAATACTAGATGTCATACCATGACTTCACAAGCCATTGTGTATCATGCATGTAAGCATTGCCTTGGTTTTCTCATTCCGGGGGCAACCCCTTGTTGCGATGTAGCTTTTGGAAAACACATCATTTTGGCATGTGCTTTTAGCAAGCTCTCGTGCTTGTCTTATGTTTCTTTCTCACTCTACCTTAAAGGAAATTTCTTCCTGATGGACTTAGCAATCACTTTAAGGTGGGGGCATAAATAGTGCTATGTGTCTCACCTTCTTCTTTATATCTAGATACATGTTTATCATCTTGGTTACTACTCTCTCATGGAGAGGATTATGGAAAGCTTGGAAACAAGATCTTGAGTCTATCTTGTTCTCCTAGGTTGAAACTTGGAAGCAAGATCTTGAGTCATCTTGTTCTCCTAAGTTGAAGATCCTTGTATCTTTAGGAGAAGGGTTGCACCACCAACTTGAGTTTGGTATTAAGGTCACTTTGCCTTCTTATTCTATAAGGCTCTATTTAATTCCTCTTGTTGGAGGTAGCTTGGTGTTTTCCCTTGAGTGGAAACACTTTCCTTTTGAGATGAATTATGGTATGATGTGTTTGTACTTCTCCTCTTTCTTCTTGTTGTTTATATCTAACCCGTTAGCATTCTTCTTTGTTGCATCTTGGGGAATGAAGCATGGTGATTGAGACACCTTTTAGATCAAGGTATCTCTTATCATGTTGACTCAAGGTCTTCTGTTATGTGCACGTCTTGTGTTGCATTTTCTATGTGTTTTCTATGTATTCTTCCTTGAGTGCTTCACGTGTATTCCTTATGTGTATTTCATGTGTGTTTCATGTATACTTTGTGCCTTATATGTGTATGCTTCATATCAAGCATGTATGCTTTGTGTATTACATGTATACATTATGATTTCCCAAGTGTATGCATTGTGTATGCCTTGTTTTATCTCATGTCTTCGAAATGCTTCATGTATTTCATGTGTCTTATGTGTATGCTGATCATCATGGACTCCTAGGATACTAAGGTTAAGGGCTTGGTTACCCATCAATCTTGGTGACATTCTATGGCTTCTATGATCCTATGTGTTTGAAACCTTAGAATCTTAAGCTTAGGTGTTAACCACCCCTCAATATTGGCGGCAGTATTTGGGGCTTCTATGTTTGTTGTTTTTGAATTATGTATTTCTCCATCCTTTAGTATGAGTTCAAATGTAAGTTCATACCCACACTAAAGTGGGGGCTAAATGTAATGTTGTAAAATGTGTACACCACCATTCTACACTTAGTTTAGCTCCTAGATGGGCCTAAAATGTTCGCCCTTGTTAATTAGGATTTATTTTAACACCTTTTTGAGCATTAAGCATGTTGTTCTTGATCCTGATATATGAACCCTAGAAAAGAACTATAAGGCTGGGCTAAGAAGACTTTAAGTGCCCCTTTTCAGGAGTTGAGTGACTAAAGGACTAGGGTGCCCATGAACCCTGGGCCCTCCTTTAGCCCCGCTTGAAATTTGTGCCTTGTCAGCTTGGGTCCTCTAAGACATTCCTAATATCAGCCTTATGTGGTTTAACTCCCTAGAAAGTGATAGGAATGCATATAAAAGTAAGTTAAGTCATTCATTTGAACATCTAACTCTCTCTAGTGAATATTGACACTCTAGCTCTCTTTCTCTCTCTATATATCATACTCTCTATTGTAGATTATTGTTGTGACACTAACATATTGTAGGTCTTGTGAAGATATTTGGAGGCTACACCAACTTCTTGAGTCAAGTTGTGACGCCATCGACAACCATGCAAGGGTTTTCATGATCATGGTGTACACTTTCCTTTGTGCTTTGCTTTAGCATTCCATTCTACTTTAGATTTGCCTCTACCTTCCTAGGGCATGCACTCTTTATTAATCATCTTTTCTATGGTGGAGGTGGAAACACCATTCATGGAGCTTGACTGAGGAAATCTCCCATATAACACCCAACCTTTTCCCTCTTTTTGTGTGCGCAAGTTAGACAAACAAGTTTCAGGAGCTGATCTCTGGGAAGAAGACTGAGATTGATGTTACAGACCTGACAAAAGTTACAGTTTATGGTAACCACGAACAGGGACCAAAGTGCCCAAGTGCCCTTGTCTTGGGATTTATGACCTCCAAGAGCAGTTTTTGAGTTCTTTGGTGATCTCTATTGTCCCTTTGGCTATTGGGTTTTAGGTACTGACAATCTATTTCACTCATATCTTTGTTAACTAGGGTTAACCCTAGCCTAATTGATTGAATTTGGTTAATTGCTTCTCTATACAACAAAAGGGTTGAATACCTATAGTTTGTCTCTCCTTCTTGGGTAGAAGCCAAGCTCTATTTGTGCCCCAATGTTTTGTAGAAGAGGGTTTGACCTAGTTTGATCTATTGAGCTAGTCTCTCTTTTCTACATTACAAGAAGAAGGGCCTCAACAAGAAAATATTTTACTCAATGCTTCTCAACATCTAGTTGAAAAGGAGAAAGTGCTTGAAGCACAAGATGTACAAATGGAGGATCAACAACATGTTGAGCAATGGGAAGAGGATGTGGATCATGGAAAAGGACTAGATGAAGAAGAACATCTAGTTGAAGGTGAAGATAAAGAAGAACATTAGGTTGATGATAATAAAGAGCAAGAAGTACATGTAGAATAATTGAATGATCAAAACCAAGAGGAACATAATATGGAACAAGACAAGACACATGACCAATAGGATGGTCAAAATTTGGTTGGACAGAACAATGAACAGGAGGTTCTAGATGAAGATTAAGGTGAACAAAATGAGCAACTAGATCAGGACATTCTTGACTGGTTTAGCATTTGATGTAATACCCCATCCCATTCAATTGGTTCCTTTTGATTTCAAGAGTATTTTTGCATAAGAGGTGCCTAAGCCTAAGAGGAAGGTGCGAATAATGTCATCCATCCAGAGGGATGTGATAGGAGCAAGGATAGCCCAATCGACTAATCCTACTAGAGAAAAGAATAAAGGAGAAATCAATCTAGAATATTTCTAGATAATAACCATGAATTTGGGTCACGCCACACGAGAGGAGGAAATTGAAGAGCTCCAAGGGAATGTAGAGGCCATAAAACTGGTGGAGCTCTGTTAAATTTTCCAAGGTTCTTGCATTTTGCCATATCTTGTGCCATCATCTGGAAGTCTTTTTGCCTAGGGTTTATGTTCAAAGAATTGAAAATTTTCCTAAGGGTCTAAAACCCTAAACCCTAGTGCTTTTATGCAAGCGTTTGAGTAACCTTTTGTTATATTTTCATGTTGACCGCTTGCAGCCTATGACAGATCTTTTAAGTTATGAAGTAATGTATCAATCCTCGTTGTTTACCAGCCCCATGCCTTTTGGTCACCGCCTATCACCCATATTTTAAATATGCCTAAGTCTTAAAGTTGACCCCTTACAAAGTCTTGCGGCCCCCTTTTTTCCTAGTTGATGAATGTTGTTTTTAAAGAGTATACAAGGGGCCGGGTTCCATTTGTTGACTGGATGAGAGGTGACATGTTACTTTTGGTTTCAGTTATTCCGTGGAGATTAAAATATTAAGGAAAAGAATAACTGTAGAATAGCAGAAATACAACATGTGGCAGACTCTTTTTCATTGAGATTCATAAAAGATTAAACGGGTGGGTCCCTGACGAACAGATGGCAAATTCTTGTGTTTCCTGCCATTCCACTAATTCTCAGTGGTAGGCCTGCATGACTCTTGTGGAATCGCGGGGGACTATCACGTGTCTTCCTTCGTAGTGATTGGAGGATTTTCACCAAGCTGTCATATTATGTGGAGGCTTTCTCATAGCTGTATGGACTATTTTTAAGAAGGTCTAATCCATGCCACGTGGCACAATCTAATAGATTTTGCCATTCTATGGATCTTTTTCTCTCGCTAAATCCTACCATTGTGGAAGTACAGAAAACTACTTTGATGGCACTTTTTGACTTTTCTTATTAGATGATGTGGCTGAGGTGGCTGCCCGAGTGGCATGTTCTTATTGGTCCTTGCTCATGTTGCATGGGTGATGGGGTTTTCTCTCCTTGTTGACTATATTTGCACCTTGATTTGGATCGCCTATCATATAGATCGATGGCTCATATTCAAATCAGGGAAATGCTATGGTGGCACGCAATAAATGATATACCAGTGCTAAAATGGATTCCCAAGCATATGCTAAGTCTTCATTGCCACCACTGTAAGTGGGTAAACATACTGAACGATTGGCACGATGCAAAAATCGACCCTTGGGGATTTGTGCTTAGGCTTGAAGGGATTTTTTCCCTTGCTTCTTGGTGAGTTTTGACAGAGTAAGTGGCTTAAAATGGAATAAAACACTGAAACCAAGGAAACTAATTTGGAAGCTTCATTACAGGATTTGATGTTTTCAGTTATGTGACATCAATGTGATGGCGAAGTGCTATCTTTTTCCCTCTTCTAGTAGGATTGGTTAATTGTTACAAGATTTCCATTTATGATCAGCATGCCATGGAAGTGACTGAAGTTACTTGATTACGGAACTAACAAAGTGTATAGTTTCCTATAATTTTTCTATAAATGGGTACTATTGATGGAAATTTCATAAGTCATTCTCACTATGCTGACAAGATGGATTTTCACATGTTTAGTATGCTTTTTTTGTTCCCCTGTTCTATAGGATTTTTTTCTCTGTATCATGGCTAACAATATGTCCTTATAGAATTAAGAGATTATAAGATTTTATTTTATAGAATGGGGGGATTTGGAAAGATTCTGAAAGAGTAGCAGTATCCATTGAGATCTTATGAGCTTTTCTCCTTCCTATCTTTTCATCCGGTTGAGGACTTTGAGTCCCAATTTTTGAACTCTAGTAGTTCCTTATTTCTATGAGTTTCCAGATTAGGATCTCTGGTAGAGAGGTGTCATTGCTCTCTCTTCCCCTCCCTCACATCTACTTTTCCTAATAGAGCAACAAGTCTAGATGTGGGAGTGTTGTCTTCTCGGATGGAACAAGTAGAGACAAAGGAGAGATTTGTGGCTATTGCTACTACTTTCCTAGCTAGAATAATGGCACAACCTGATCCAGCTATGAGTGGCTTCCTCTGGTTTCTATCTAGTTGGGATTGTTGGAAATCTCACTAATAGAAGTGAGGAGTCACTCACTTGCAATTGGAATTGGGCATAATGAGGGGGATTCTAGTTTTTTGAGACTCCTTATATAGTTGTTCCTTGCAGGTATTTTCGCTTTTGTACGTGGGGTTGGAGAGGCAAAGTAGAGGATGCTTGTTATTTGAACAATTAGATGGATGTGAAGGGTGTTTGAGCTCCAACGACATCTAACAAATTGTCACCCATCAGTATCATGGCTTGACTTCTTGCCAAAAGTGAAGAAGCATACAAGACCAAGAAAAATATCTCAACCTACTGGAGGAGATAATTTTGTTACAAAGGCATCTCTTGTCGGTCAATAAATGGTTGCATTTGCATTCCACTACTGTAATTGACTGTCAAATGAAAATATGACATCTGTCATCTAAGCCTGAAGCTTGTTGCTCCCTTGATCTTATAAAAGGGAATTTAGGGCTTATTGATATTATTGGTTCTAGTACATACTCTCCATACATAGTCTAAAGTATGGGGATCAATTTGATCTCAGAGAAGCTTTGTACAATGGTACATAGAAATAGAGTTAGCTTTTCTAATTTAGCTGTTGTCTTGAGTTCATAGTTTGATGTATTTTCAAATTCCTTTGTATACGAGTATTAGTTCATTACACAGAATATTGTCAAGATTTAGATTATATTGTCTCCTACTCATGTATTCTTTACTACATTTATGAATACAATTCAGTTAAAGATCAATTTATTCATCATCACAGTCTTTCCTGTGTATGTATATTCATCTTATGACATTTACTCAAGTAGTAAAATAATTGCTCTAAGGGAATATTGAATGTTGTATTATCTTACAAGGATAACTAAGTAGAGTTAGTCTTGAAACTAGTGAAATATAATAGTGTAATGCATTATTGTATCGTCACAAATGAGTTGAGAAAATACTGATCACAGTAAGGTTTTTATTTATATCTATTTGACTTTATGACCCAGGAATTAGGCACTGATCCTGTTGAAGTGTTACTTTGTGCAACTCCCTGATCATTTCCATTGAATATCAAAGGAATTTTCCATTTTAGTTATAGGTTATAGGCATTAATTTGTCCACATGTTCTTCTGCAAAGAATTATGTTAAAGCTTGAGAATCTAGCCCATTGTTTCACTATATTAGTAATTCTTTAAGCATTTTAGGAAGAACATATCTATTTAAACATAGTATTTTGAGAGAAATAGCAATAAACCCATAGTCAAATGCTGTTAGGATTACCCTCCTAGGTTTTGTAGAGATTGAAGTGCAGAGGAAAAGGATTGAAAACCATTTTCCTATTCATTGGCCAATCCCTCAAGACAGATCCATTATTAGAACTGGCTATTCTTTAGATTTGCTCTTTTGAGATCAGGTTGGGAATTTAAAACAACCAACAGATTGGTAACTCTAATGGGGCTTCTTTGGAACTAGTAATGTGTCTTACCATGAGTCACAAGGTAATTGATAAATCCCCTTGTTATAGGGTGGCGACTCTACTTGCATTTTGAATTAGTTGATCAAAAAGCAGAACTGACTATGTATGAGAGAATCTGTATGGCTCCGTTGTTGAAAAAATAATGAAAATAAGATTTAAAGAGCTTTGTACTATTTGAAGTTCAGTGCTCTATGAAAAGAGGTGGTGACTTTGTGAGAAAGAACCTAATAAAAGTGTGAATAATATTTCAGTACATCTTGAGTTTCTGACCAGGAGAAAATTTTTGCAGTAGCTATGGAAAACTTCTAGGTATTTTACATGCTTTTGTCTCTATGAAGGATATTTATATATTGGAAGGTTGTTTATGGAAAATTTTCTTGTTCTTATCTCAATACAAATTAAGCACTAAGAGAAAAGAGGAAAGGGGCAGTGACAACGTTACATACTATAGTCTGTATTTTTAAAAGTGAATATGCATGTTTTTTGTGAAAATAGTCATGTACAAGATTTAGGGCAGAGAAGGCTAGCAGATGTGTATTGGAAGGTCTTTAAATCTTGTAAAAGAAACTCCAAATCTACCATAAGGAAATACAAATTTGACAAGAGAAGGTTTCTATAGGCACAGGGAGGTGGTATCATATGGATTCAAGTGTAACAATGCATAATATGTAGCCACATTTGTGTTATAAAAGGAGCTTTGTTATGGAAAGATATAAAGCTATTGATTTCAATAGTATTAGTGGTTTTTCAAACCACATCCCACCTAAAATCTGAGATCAAATACCAAAGTTTAGTAATGACAAATCCAAGTCAGCTAGTAGCCATTTGCAGGATTTTTGTGACCTAATGGGAGACTATGAGTTAGATTTTGAGGATGTGGTCATGAAATTATTTGTTCAGTCCCTGAAGGAAGATTCTAGGGATTGGTTTATTGATTTGCCTACCCATTACTTTAATTCATGGTAAGATCTTAAGATAGATTTTATGGAAAAGTTTGGTGAAAGGGTTAATATTGGTCTATTGATTAATAGACTTTTTCATGCTGAAAAAGATGAAGAAGAATCAATTCCAACTTTTAATCTAAAGTTTTCCAATATGATAAGGGACATCCCTTAAAATGCTAGACCAAATGATGCTATGTGTCTAGTTATATATCTAGGAGCATTTAATAAAGAAAATAGATATCTTTTGAGAGATATGAGTCATACTACCATGAGGCAAGCATATTCTATGGCTATGATATTGAGAATAATTTAAGGCATATGAGTGTGAGAGAATCTAGATCTATGGTTATAAATTTTGCTTCCCTTGATAATACGTATGGATCAAGTGACACTAGTGTTTTCCATGATTTTGAAAGACCGGTTTCATCAACATGAGTTTCAGTTGATCATTTAAGAAATAGAAATATGATTACCACATATAAACCCAAGTATAATATACAACATTTGAGTGATGGAGTTATGGATGTTACTTGCAATATTTTGAATGTTGAGTATGATAAGAATGGGGGCTTGTATGAAGTTCCTCCTTGCTGTCAAGAAGTGAGAGGATGTACTAATTCCCAACCTGATAAGGCAACCCATGGAATAGATAAAATTCAAACATATGGGGATTGTGTGCTAATGATAAATGAGGAACCAAATCATATCCTTGTAGTGGATAGATCTATTTGTCTTGATAGTTGTATAAATAGTAGAATGAATTATCCTCCTCAAGAGTGTTCTTTAGAGATAAACATAGGGTCTCCTCATGGTCTAAATTGTTGTGAAGAGATATATATGCCTATGAAAAATATGACTCCATTTTCTGATAGATCATCTAGTTATGAGTATGAAGCAGAATCAACTGTTACAGATACCACAAAAAATGATAGTCATTGGTCTTTATGCTCTTCCCAGGGTTATTATGATTTTGAGTTTGATAAGGGCATAAGCCATCAAGGTTATGAAGAAAAGGAAGAAATGGTAGAAATGATTATAAGATACAATCCACTTTATGATGAGCCTCTAGATTTACTAGAGGTAAGGAATAGTAGCCCTTATTGGTGCAGAGATAATGCAATCTTTGCAGAGAACCTTGAAGATGCAAGGTACGAAGAATCTACAGATGATCCCATTCACTTTGATAAAGACAAGAACAATGTTGAAATTACTCAGCCTTGCAAGGTTGGTAATTTCTTTCTGAAGAAGGATGTTGTTATATCAGGATCTAGAGCATATGATGAAGTTGATTAGTTATCAGAATAGGAGAAGGATAAATCAGTGCCAGATCAAGGGATACTTATGGGTGAATGGTCTTTGTATGAAAGACAAAACTTAGAAAATCATCCAATCATCACATTTCTGTCCTGTGCTTTTAATCAGTCTAATTTACCAGACCTAAGGTTAGGATGTGACCTCCCAATGCCAAAGCAACATGTTGGGGAAATCCAAGAGGGCATTGTGTATGAATGTTTAAATTTGATACAAGTGCCACAGATGAGGAGAATAATACAAGCACAGTTCACTCAATAGATTATGAGTGTTTTGATTTTTCACTTTCATCTAATAAACATGAAAATAACCAACATGATAATCATGCTGATTTTTATAGTTGGCAGGGTATGATTGATCATTTTTCTGCCCTCATAACTAATGAGGGTGCACTTTAGTCAGCCTTATAGAAGTTAGAGGAACACAAGATACCATGAGGATGATGGACTTGAAAGTTCTGAAAGAAGTGCAAAGCTCCATGTTGGCAACAAAATGAACTCAGGTAAAATTTTCAGATCTGGTTTAAGGCAATCATTGGAAAACAAATTTTTTGATAGAGGTAGGTCCCTTTTCTTCCTTTGTGGTAGCCTTATGCTACAATAGGGTTTTTTCTAGTTTGTTGTGGCTTGTTCTTATCTATGTTATGTGGTCTATTTCTCTAGAGTTTTCTGTGATCTCGCTTCATTCTAGTAGAACAATCATCCCTAATAAGATCCACTGGTGGAGCTCTATTAAATTTTCCAAGGTTCTTGCATTTTGCCATGTCTTGTGCCATCATTTGGAAGTCTTTTTGCCTAGGGTTTATGTTCAAAGCATCAAAAATATTCATAAGGGTCTAAAACCCTAAACCCTAGTGCTTTTATGTAAGTGTTCGACTAACCTTTTGTTATATTTTCATGTTGACTGCTTGTAGCGTGTGACATGTCTTTTAAGTTATGAAGTAATGCATCAATCCTCATTGTTTACCTGGCCCATGCCTTTCGGTCACTGCATGTTGCTCATATTTTAAATATGCCTAAGTCTTAAAGTCAACCCCTTACAAAGTCTTGTAGCCCCCTTTTTCCCTAGTTGATGAATGCTATTTTTAAAGAGTATACAAGGGGCTGGGTCCCATTTGTTGACTGGATGACAGGTGGCACATTACTTTTGGTTTCTGTTGTTTCACATAGATTAAAATATTAAGGAAAAGAATAACTATGGAATAAAAAAATGCAACATGTGGTGGACTATTTTTCATCGAGCTTCATAAAAGATTAAAAGGGTGGGTCTCCAATGGATAGGTGGCAAATTCTTGTGTTTCCATCCATTCCACGGATCCTCAGCGGTAGGCCTCCGAGACTCTTGTGGAATTGCGGGGGATTGTCACGTGTCTTCCTTCATAGTGATTGGATGATTTTTGCCAAGTTGTCATATTATGTGGAGGTTTTCTCATGGATGTATGGGATATTTTTAAGAAGGTCTAATCTGTGCCACGTGGCACAATCTAATGGATTCCTCCATTCTGCAGATCTTTTTCTCCCACTAAATCCTACAATTGCAAAAGTGCAGAAAACTGCTCTGCTAGCTCTTTTTGACTTTTCTTCTCAGATGATTTGGCTAAGGTGGAGACCTGAGTGGCGTGTTCTTATTGGTCTTTGCTCATGTTGCATGGGTGATTGGGTTTTCTCTCCTTGTTGACTGTATTTGCACCATTGATTTGGATTGCCTGTCATAGAGATTGATGGCTTATATCTTCAAATCAGGGAAATGATGTGGTGGTGTGTGATAAATGATATACTAGTGCTGAAATGGCTTCCCAAGCATGCACTAAGTCTTCATCGCCACCACTACAAGTGGGTAAACATACTGGAGGATTGACACAATGCAAAAATTGACCCTTAGGGATTTGTGCTTAGGCTTGAAGGGATTTTTTTGTTTGCTTCATGGCAAGTTTTGACAGAGTAAGTGGCTTAAAATGGAATAAAACACTGAAACCAAGGAAACTAATTTGACAGCTTCATTACTAGATTTAATGTTTTCAGTTATGTGACATCAATGTGACGACGAAGTGCTATCTTTTTCCCTCTTCTGGCAGGATTGTTTAATTATGACAGGATTTCCATTTATGATCAGTATGCCGTGGAAGTGACTGAAGTTACTTGATTAGGGAATTAACAGTGTATAGGCTCCTAGAATTTTGCTATAAATGGGCATCGTTGATGAAAATTTCATAAGTCATTCTCACTGTGCTGACAAGATGGATATTCACCTATTTAGTATGCTTTTTCTGTTACCCTATTCTATAGGATTTTCTTCTCTATATTCATGGCTAATAATTTTTCCTTACATAATTAAGAGATTAGAAGATTTTCTTTTATAGAATGGGGGAATTGGAAAGATTCTAAAAGAGTAGTAGCATCCATTGAGCTCATGTGAGCTTTTCTCCTTATCTTTTCATCTGATTGAGGGATTTGAGTGGAGTCTCTGAACTCCAGTAATTCCTTATTTCTGTGAGTTTCTAGATTAGGATCTCAGGTAGAGAGGTTTCATTACTCTCTCTTCTCCTCCCTCACATCTACTTTTCCTAATAGAGAAACAACTCTAGATGTGGAAGTGTTGTCCTCCAGAATGGAACAAGTGGAGACAAAGGAGAGATTTGTGGCTATTGCTACTACTTTCCTAGCTGGAATAATGGCACAACCTGATCCAGCTATGAGTGGCTTCCTCTAGTTTCTATCTAGTTGAGACTGTTGGAAATCTCACTAAAAAAAGTGAGGAGTCACTTGCTTGCAACTAGAACTGAGCATAATGAGGGGGATTCTATTTTTTTGAGACTCCTTATATAGTTGTTCCTTGTAGGTGTTTTCACTTTTGTGTGTGGGGTTGGAGAGGTAGAGCATAGGATGCTCATTATTTGAACAATTAGATGGATGTGAAGGGTGTCTAAGCTCCAACAAAATCTAATAGACTGTCACCCATCAGCATCACGACCTGACTTCTGACCAAAAGTGAAGAAGCATACAAGACCAAGACATTTATCTTAGCCTATTGGAGGAGATAATTTATTACAAAGGTATCTCTTGTCAGTCAAGAAATAGTTACATTTGCATTCCACTACTGTAACTGACTGTCAAATGAAAATATGACATCTTCCAGCTAAGCCTGAAGCTTGTTTCTACCTTGATCTTATAAAAGGGAATTCGTGGTTTATTGATATTATTGGTTCTAGTACATACTCTCCCGACATAGTCTAAAGTATGGGGATCAATCTGATCTCGGAGAAGCTTTGTACAATGGTACATAGAAATAGAGTTAGCTTTCCTAATTTAGGTGTTTTTTTGAGTTCATAGTTTGATATATTTGCAAAGTCCTTTGTATACCTGTTATGTCAGAAAATGTCCTCTTGGGGGCTTTTCCCCCTTAAGGTTTAGCTCCCGGATCCGTAGAATGCATTTAGATCATATTGCATGTTAATTTTGAATCCTGATGAGAAAGCCCCTAAGTGTTATGGCAAATAGGACCTAGGGGGTGCTATAATGTTAAGCCCTACCTAAAATAGGGAGGGAGGACTTGGGTGCTCGTGCCCTATTTTCGGCAGGCCCTAAATCTAGGTGTCAGTTATATGACTCTTGTTAGGTCCTATGCCGACACCTTAAGTTTGAATTATGAAATTCTTGGTGGGAATGTGTGTTGTTGCATATATAAGCATGTTTATGTTTTCATTTGTAAACTAGAGATGGACATCGTGAACTTGTGATCTTATACTAAAGTGATTCAAGGTTTTCATTGTGTTGTAGAGCAATATTGTGTTGTTATTGTGTTTATTTGTTGCATATTTGACTCCATCTCCTCATGGCATGAAAGAAAATATTCCTTCCATGAGATCTACATCTCTAAGGTAACTTTTGTTTATGTTCTCAATCATTTATCATTTGAATTTTTCCTCTATCCCATAGGGATACACACTCGTATCTGACAATAGTGTTCAGAAGACTTGAATGTATCTCCGGGACTTGACTGAGGCAAGCCTCTCAACACCACAAGCCCCAACCACACTCCTTTGTGATTGCAAGTTATATGTACCAAGTTTCGCAGAGTGGAGTTGCAGAGGAAGGTTGCAGACGACAAGGATTCAGGATCCAAAAGGAGGAGACATAATTGAACATTTCAAGACATGGGCACCTAGGGCAATGTCCTCCAGAGTTTTAGACACTATAATCTTTATGACAGTGATATTCTACACCTGAAGAAGTCCCGATATCCCAAAAATCAACCTACCTTGGACACATGGACTAGTCACAGTGTCCTCCGCATATCCCGTGACGGAAATAGATGGAAGAGTGATCATCAGTGCTGGAAGGAGTTTTGCATTCCACGAAGAAAATAATACCTTGGACTTGGGCACCTAGGGCATTGTACTTGAATATTCCAAATCATGAACTTCAAAAAATGGTCAGTTGTTAATCTCTATCTTCTATCTCAGTCTGTAAGCATTTGTCTGAATTCATCAATTTGATCACAATTTAGTATAATTAGGGTTTCTTACATATTTAAGGATTGCATTAAGGAATTAGTTAGCAATTTATGATTTTCTACATTGTTCCAAGTGATAGCCTAACCTGTAGGTGAATACTCTTGCACAAATTGAGGTTCAATTTGATTGATATGTCCTTGAATGTTTGTTGTGAAAGGAGGATCTAAACCCATCAACACTAAAACATCCAATCAAACCTCATCCCTCTTTCCCTTCTAAACATTTTGGCGAACCTGTGCTTTTGAATTTTTTGCACCTTACCAAGTCTTGTGTGGTAGATTTGTATTCATTCATCTTATTGCATTTGAAAAATTACAAAAAAATTGAAAAATTTGAAAAAATCAGCGTTTTAGGCTTGCATTTTCAAATTATTTGAATTAATTGGAATTTAATTCCATTTAATTTCTTTATTTTCATTAGATTTGATCTAAATTGCATAAATTCATCTTATTTTAATCATTTGCATTGCATATTCATGCTTAAATTGTTAAAATTGCTTGAAATTGTGTATTTTTCATATAACCTAGTTTTTGCATTAGCTAGGGTTTGTAGTTAAAATCTTGTTTCAGATTTTACTACTATATTAAACACTCATTTAGGTCTAATTTCTAACTATAATGTTTCATCATAGTGTCTTTCTTGCAAAATTTCATGTCTGGGTTTGAAAACCTTGCATTTTCACTAGATTTGGCCTTGTTGTCTCTATAGGATTGCATCATAGGTGTGTTGTGAAATATATTGTTGCATCATTAGGTTGATATTAGGCTTATTATTTGATGGCCTCTTGAAATTCTTCACAATACCTCTTCTCTTAGTGATTTGCTTTGAAAATTTGTGAAAAATCAAGCATTTTGGATCTTAAACATATCTTGCTCCTTGGGTTTGTCCTATTAGTTTGTGCATTGAGTGTTGCATGCTTTTGTATGAGTATTATAACCTAATATCCTTATAGAAATATCCATTTAATAAGTAGAAGACTCATGGAATCTAGTGCTCCTGAAGAAAATGATATTCCTACCTCTAAAAATCCATTGAATACCTTCTTTACAAAAGGAGAGACACACATTTTGCAAGATATCATATCTTCTACAACCACTATAGAAGATCAAATATTTCATGATGTTGAATACACTATTGAGGTGGTCATACATGTACCTAATCAGCAAATAAACAAACTTGATAAAGAGTTAGCCGATTTTCAAGCATTTGTAGAAAATGAAAGGATAGCGAAAGAAGCTATACCTGCGATTCACAACATAAGAGAGTTAATAAAAGAAGGACAAGATGGTATTAATTTCATTCAAGGTTTAGTGCATATAGTACATAATAATGTTATGCCAGTGACTGAATGTGAGAATGTTGTTAATAACATGTCGTCACTGACTCATATGCAAGTATCAACACCTATACCGACTACTCGACTGTCTATATTCACACAAAGAATTTTAACTACTAATGCAAATGCTTGTAGTAATTCTACCACTAGATTTGGAGTATCTAATGGCACTAATTCACAAAATTACAAAGCTGCAGGTTTCAACTATCAAAACCTAGCCCCTAGGGTGACTTCAGATCACTCTCAACCACCCCTTCAATCCACCTATTCTCAACCACCTTCCACTTATCACTATATTCAACCACCACTCACCTATTCACAACCTCCACTTGTCACTACTCATGCTCAATCACCTCCACACTTTGGTTCTAATTCCTCACAACAAACCACATCACCTAGTGATGCCCTCCTAAACCAACTCTTCCAAGGCATGACTTCTTTACAACAAAAAGTGACAAGCTTGACAAATTCTTCACAACCTAATATACCAACTTATCATGCCTGTAATCCTTTATCCTATGTAATCTTAAGAACTCCTATGCCTAAGAAGTTTGAAACTCCTCTCTTTGAAAAGTATAATGGTAAAGGTGATCCTAATAATCACTCGGCAGCATTCACTGCTATGTGTAGTGATTTCTACTTTGAAGAGGACTTGTTAGCAAAAATTTTCCCATGATCTCTCAAAGATACTACTTTAGAATGGTCTTTCTCTCTACCTCCAAATTCAATACACTCTTTTTCGTAGCTAGTTGATCATTTTTTACAACATTTTCATCTCTTTAATTGATTTAGTTCATTGCAAGCAAGAACCGAAAGAGAAGTTAACTGACTTTATTATTCGATATCAACGTCTTTATGCATAAATTCAATATCAGATGAAGGATGAGGATGTTTAGAAGGTGTTAATTACAAATCTACAACCTAACATCTGTGATAAGATTCTCTTGATGAAGTATAACTCTTTTCAACATTTATGCACAACCCTTAGAGATTACCAACTTTCTTCTAATCAGTATGAAAAATAAAACTCATCGGCTCAAGTTGGTCAATCCTTGGGTGTGCCTTCACAAAACAACTTTAAAAGGAATAATAATAGTTTCATCAAGGTTAATGGACATAATTAAAACAATTTCTCACAAGTATCTACTATCACTAATCCGAAGAGGACGCTGTTTCAGAATAGACAACAACAAAGACAGTTTACTTTGATATCTAAATCCTATCATTATATCATGAATCAAACTATAACTAACAACCTCTTGAAGCTTTCGCTGATTAAACCATTGGATCCTAGTAGAATGCAAGGACCTTATTTCGATGCTAATGCTTTTTGTCATTATCATTGACAACAAGGACATGATACTGAACGATGTATGCATCTTAAACATGAAATACAAGACCTCATCAACTTGAATGTTATACAAGTATCGGGTGTGAATGATAACAGAAATAAGTCAGTTGCTCCTTTGAATCAAAATTTACAAATCTTCACTAATCCTTTCCCTAAGCATACCGATAACAACATGATGGAACAAAATCTGGTAGAAGCAAAAGATGACTATTTAAACTATGATGATATAATTTCCATGATAGAGGTGGATAAGGAAAATACTAAAATATCACCTCATCTAGGAAGAAATGGTACATAGGCTAAGGCTCCTCCTCTGTTATTCCTCTAAGGATCAAGGGTTAATCAAAATACATCAAAAAAACAACTAGAACAACCAAAGCAAGAGATCATGACAAAATAAAATATTAAAATAGTACAAATAGTCCTTTTCACTATGATAGACGAACTCAACAAAGAAAGAGATCCAAGGATCGAAAAGAGTAAGAAGGTTATCATTAGTAGGAAATAATAGTGGTTTCCCACCTCATAAGCAAAAAAAATTTCACATACACCAGGATTTGAGAAACAAGCACCGCATGGGCTTTCTAACAACAAAGAACACTCTAATAAGAACTAGTCAAGCTTCACACAAAACTTGATGGATCATCTCTCTAAGATGCTCACAAGTTCCAAATTTTAGTACACTTGTACTTTTAGGTAAGTATTTCTAACCCTTTACCTCTGTGATGTGATTCCCCCCATGATGTGTTATGTGTTGTTTAGGCCTCCTAGGATGACCCTTGATTCTCTTGTAAGGTCAAGGATACTGGGAGACCACCTCTGTTGTGATCATTCTTCTATTTGTATCATCATTCTTCTATTGATCTTCTCCACTATTTTCATTGCTGTGTGTTGTGTCTTAAGGACATAGTGTTGCGATTGGTGACTTGGGGGTACCCTCCTACGTGGTTGTCCCTAAGGCACTTGTTCTCCTCTCTTGATTTATTATTTACCTTCTTCTAGTGGTTCTATCTAGCTGGCGGATGAAGAAAAACAAATAATACTAATACGGACCACATGTCCCTTCAGTGAGTAAGCAAAAATAGACCTAGTCCATACATGATGATGGGGTTGATATATATTATCTGACGCTTGGCTAGTAGAATCACTCCTTGTGATATTTTGATGATGTATTGTCACACTAATAAACCATAATAATACTACTGCTCCATGCACTTTGTTTATCTTGGATCTCACCTCTCTTACACTTGAATCTAAGATCTCTGTAATATAGCCCCACGGTTATACTCAGTTTTTGAATCTGTAGTGTAACCTTGGCTCTTAATGTGATTGTTTGCATGCATTACTTTTTGATCATGTGATGTGGTTATTATCTTATGGAAAGATTTCTAACCTCTTTTCTTGTAGGAAATTGTGTGTTTGTGGGAACATTTGGTGATCGTAAAGTACATGTCACCTCTAGGGGGCATGGGCTTTGTGAGAGCTCTTGTTCCCTTGTGTGTTTTATTCCTACCTTAACGTGCTTGATATCGGTACATGATATCAACCACCTTAAGGTGGGGGCATAAATAAGGTAAGTTGTCTAATGATTTTTGTACTAACGAAGCATGTTTGTAAGACCTTTGTGGAGGCAGATGTTGTATCTCTGAGTGAGTGCACATCTTTATTTAATATTGCAATCATTAAGCCCTCTGCAGAGGTAGGATATCATGCATATCCTTTTATTTTAAGCCCTCTGTAGAGGCGGGGATGGTGTATTTCTCGAGGAGATTGCACATCCTGTCATTTCTAAAAGTCCTCCGAGTAGGTGGGGTTGGTGTATCTCCCTTAAGCGTGTCTTTGGCGGTTGTTATGGTGAAGCGCAATCGTCAATGTGTGCCTGTAATGTGCCTGAGATGGTGGTGAACCTAGCAATAGGCTCCTTCCATCGTTGATTTGTCGTGTTTTCTCTCTGTGTCTTCCATGTGTGTGTGTATGGCATGTTTGTTCCCAAGCATAGTCTAAAGACGTGTGGCAATGAGTCCCTCATATGCTTTGGGATTTGTATGGCGTGTTTGTTCTCAAGTGTAGTCTAAAGACTAGTGGCAATGAGTCCTTCCTACACTTTGAGATTTGTATTGCATGTCTATTTCCCAATATGCAGTCTAAAGACATGTGGTGATGAGTCCCTCCTACATTATGGGTTGTGTGTTTACTTTCCTTGTACTTGCATTTGCATTCATATATGGAAAAATGAAAAGAAGAAATAATCACTACATTCACTGTATTCACTATGTTTTGCGTGCCTATTACTGTCTTCAATGTGTTTGACGTGTCTGCACCATGCTTGGCGTATTTGCTGTGTTTGTTGATCATACTTTAATGCATGTATGGGCATTGCATTCATGCATATGTTAAAGTGGGGGCTAAATGTTATGTCAGAAAATGTCCCCTTGGGGGCTTTCCCCCTTAAGGTTTAGCTCCCAGGTCCTTAGAATGCATTTAGATCATATTGCATGTTAATTTTAAATCTCGATGAGAAAACCCCTAAGTGTTATGGCAAATAGGACCTAGGGGGTGCTATAATGTTAATCCCTACCTAAAATAGGGAGGGAGGACTTGGGCACTTGTGCCCTAGTCTTGCCCTATTTTGGGTCAGGCCTTAAATCTAAGTGTCAGTTATATGACCGTTGTTAGGTCCTATACCGACACCTTAAGTTTGAATTATGAAATTCTTGGCAGGAATATGTGTTGTTGCATATAGAAGCATGTTTAGGTATTCATTTGTAAACTAGAGATGGACATTGCGAACTTGTGATCTTATGCTAAAGTGATTCAAGGTTTTCATTGTGTTACAGAGAAGTATTGTGTTGTTATTGTGTTTATTTGTTGCAGATTTGACTCCATCTCCTCATGGCATGAAAGAGCATCTTCCTTCCATGAGAGATACATCTCTAAGGTAATTTTTGTTTATGTTCTCAATCATTTATCATTTGGATTTTGCCTCTATCTCGTAGGGATACACACTCGTATCTGACAATAGTGTTCGAAAGACTTGAATGTATCTCCGGGACTTGATTGAGGCAAGCATCTCAACACCACAAGCCCCAACTACACTCCTTTGTGATTGCAAGTTATATGTACCAAGTTTCACAGAGTGGAGTTGCAGAGGAAGGTTGCAGACGACAAGGATTAAGGATCCAAAAGGAGGAGACATAATTGAACATTTCAAGACATGGGTGCCTAGGGCAATGTCCTTTGGAGTTTTAGACACTGGAATCTTTGTGATAGTGATATTCTACACCTGAAGAAGTCCCGATATCCCAAAAATCAGCCTACCTTGGATAGAGGGACTAGTCACAGTGTCCTCCGCATATCCCGTGACAGAAATAGATGGAATAGTGATCATCAGTGCTGGAAGGAGTTTTGCATTCCACAGAGAAAACAATACCTTGGACTTGGGCACCTGAGGCATTGTCATTGAATATTCTGAATCCCAAACTTTGAAAAATGGTCAGTTATTAATCTCTATCTTCTATCTCAGTCTGTAAGCAATTGTCTGAATTCATCAATTTGATCATGATTTAGCATAATTAGGGTTTCTTACATATTTGAGGATTACATTAAGGCATTAGTTAGCAATTTCTAAGTTTCCACATTGTTCCAAGTGAAAACCTAACTTGTAGGTGAATCCTCTTGCACAAATTGAGGTTCAACTCGGTTGATATGTCCTTGAATGTTTGTTGTGAAAGGAGGATCTAAACCCATCAACACTAATACATCAAATCAAACCCCATACCTATTTTCCTTCTAAACAATACCAATATTAGTTAATTATATAGAATATTGTTAAGTTTCAAATTATACCATCTCCTGCTCATGTATGCTTTACTACATTTATGAATACAATTTGGTTAAAGATCAATTTATTCATCATCATAGTCTTTCCTGTGTATGCATAATCATCTTATGGCATTTACTCAAGTAGTAAAATAATTTCTCTAAGGGAATATTGAATGTTGTATTATAAGTAGAGTTAGTCTTGAAACCGGAGAAATATAATAGTGTAATGCATTATTGTATCGTCACAAATGAGCTAAGCAAATACTGATCACAATAAGGTTTTTATTTATATCTATTTGACTCTATGACCCAGGAATTAGGCACTGATCCTTTTGAAGTGTTACTTTGTGCAACTCCCTGATTATTTCCATTGAATATCAAAGGAATTTTCTATTTTAGTTATAGGTTATAGGCATTAATCTATCCACATGTTCTTCTGCAAAGAATTATGTTAAAGATTGAGAATCTAGCCCATTGTTTTTACTATATCAATAATTCTTTAAGTGGTTTAGGAAGAACATATCTCTTTACAAATAGTATTTTGAGAGAAATAACAATAAACCCATAGTCAAATGCTATTAGGATTACCCTCCTAGGTTTTGTAGAGCTTGAAGTGCAGAGGAAAGGGATTGAAAACCCATTTTCCTATCCGTTGGCCAATCCCTCAAGGCAAATCCATTATTAGAATTGGCTATTCTTTAGATTTGCTCTTTTGAGATCAGGTTGGGAATTTAAAATAACCAACAGAAACCAGAGTCCAAAAGGATAAGAACAAGAAAAATGAACTGAAGTGATAAATTGTCCAACTTTAGAATTTTATCAAGGGACTGGTGGTACTAGGACAAATAATGCTAGAGTTTCCATCCAATCTTGCATTGGTTACATAGGAATAGGTTGCAAAACTTGATGTTTAGAAGCATGAAGCAGTTGTGATGAACAAATGGATCTGGAAATTCTTGGTGGCTAGAGAGAATACAATAAAGAATGGTGATCTTGAATTGGGATTCCATTGCACCACTCAAGGACAAAATTGAGTCCTTAGAGGAAGAATGTAAAGAGCAGTTAGAAAAAATAACATTGAGTTGGTTAGTCTGAAAGCCATACAAGATGCCGATAGCAATTTCATGTTGAGTAAAGGAGTTCTATCCAATAAGGTTGTGCCATTGCTACCTATTTGGATCAAAGAGTTAACATTCGAGCGGGACCTCCTAAAGAAATTTTAGGAGAAGATGAACGAATTGAATCAAAAGGCCTGAGAAATTTTGGTTGAGAAAGTGGAAATTGTAGAAGAGTTGGTAGGACATCTGGTTAGAGCCAATGTTTAGTATGATGTCCAGATGGCCCTTGGAGATTTCAAGGGTAACTGTTATGTCATAAAATGTCCCCCTAGGACTTTTACCTCCTAAGTTTAGCTCTCGGGTCCCTTGTTTTGCATCTTGCATGATCATTTTATCTCTCGAGACAAAATGGCCTAAAACCCATGTCAAATTGGGCTTGAGGGACATTGTGGCATTTGACCTTGACTTGAAATAGGACTTGAGGACTTGGGTGCTTGCACCCTAGTCCTGCCCTATTTTAGGCAGGTCCCAAATTTGAATGTCGGTTAAGTGACTGTTAGAAGGTTCTGTTGCCAACATCTTAAGTTTGAATTATGAAACTTGTAACAGGAATACATATATAAGAATGTTTAGGGTTTCATTTGTAAACTAGAGGATGATTATGAACTTTTGGTGAACTTATGATTTTAGAGCATTTAAGATATTCATTGTTGCAGAGCAGAATATTATTGTTGTGTTTGTGATTACAGATTTAACTTCATCTTCTCATGTGTTGAAGGATTTTCATCTACATGCAAGCTACACCTTATATCTATTCGTGTTTGAATCATTTATCAATTTGTTTTGCCTCTATCCCGCAATGATACACACTCTTTATCTAACAATGGTGTTCATAATATTGGAATGTCCTTCTGGGGTTTGACTGAGGTAAGCTCCTAAACACCACAACCCCCAACCACACTCCTTGTGATTGCAGGTTACATGTATCAGATTTCACAAAGTGGAGTTGCAAAGGAAGGTTGCAAAAGATAAGCATTCTGGATCTGACAGAAAGAAGCAACCTGGTGCACTTTTGGGACTAGACCGCTAGGGACAAGGTCCTCCAAGGTTACCGACACAAAAATCTCCATGACAATGATAATTAGCATTAGAAGTCCTAACATCCTGAGGAATATCCTACCTTGGACTACAGGGTGAGCTCCAGTGTCCTCCGCATCTTCCGTGGAAGAAACAAATAGAACAATGATCATCAGTGTTATAAGGAGTCCGGAACCCTCTGAAGAAAACACTGCATTAGACTAAGGCACAAGCCATGAAGTCCCTGAATATTCCACATCACAAACTTTGAAAAATGGTCAGTAACTAATCTCTATCTACTATCTTGGTTTGCGAGCATTTGTCATAATTTATTCGTTTACTTATGATTTTGCATAATTAGGGTTTTGAGCATATTTGAGCATTACATTAATACATTAATTGATAATTTCTAAATTTCCACATCATTACAAGTGACCCTCAACCTGTAGGTGAATCCTCTTACAAAAGTTGTGATTCAACTCAGTTGAAATGTCCTTGAATGTTTGTAGTGAAAGGAGGATCTAACCAATCAATCCCATTTATTATTTTCCCCCTTTTTCTATAAAACATTTTGGTGAACTCATGTTTTATTTGAATTTTGCACCTTTCTAAGTGTTGTACTTTAGATTTACATTCATTCATTTAATTTTCATCTTATTGCATTTGAAAATTTACAAAAAAATTGAAAAAAATTGGCATCTTAGGCTTGCATTTTGACACAATTTAATTAAATTTCATTTAATTTTTGATATTTTCATTAGATCTGATATAATTACTGAAATTCATCTTATTATAATCATTTTCATTGCATTTGCATGCTTAATTTGTTAGATTTTGCTTGAAATTGTGCATTTTTCATATAACCTAGTTTTTCCAAAAGCTAGGGTTTGTAGTTAAGATCTTGTTTCAGATTTTACTACTCTTTAAACACTCTTTTAGGACTTATTTGTGATTTCAGTGTTTCATCATAGTGTATTTTGCATAGTTTCATCCCTTAATTTCACAATTAGGGTTTCAAATCTGTGCATTTTCACTAGATTTTGCCTTGTCATCTATCTAGATTTGCATTATAGGCATGTTGTGAAGGATATTGTTGAATCATTGGACTGATATAAGGGTTATTATTCACTTCTCCTCATCAATTTCATTACAACACTTCATCTTTTAGTCATTTGCATTGAAAAAATTGAAAAAGTGGAAAATTTGAGCATTTTTAGGCACATAAGCAAACATAAATTGGTGTTGTTTCATTACATTCACCTTAAAGAGTGGAGAAAAGTATTTCAAAAAGATAGACTTGAAGAGTGGATACCAGTAGAAGGATAATCTAGTAGAAATGAAGAAACCTGTGCAAAAGGTTGATCCGATAGAAACCAAGAAGGAGATGAACAAGATATGGATCAAGAAGGATGTTAATGAATTCAAGAATGAGTCTATGCGAGCCTTTGGTATAGATACTTCCTACAAGAAGTGAATTGAGAGCTTTGGCTCAAGGGGAGCTTCAATGAAAATCTTGTTTCCCTATCTAGAGAAGTGGTGTTGACACACAACACGAAGATATGAGTTGAAGAATAGTATATCTAATCTTTTGAAGAAAATTCCAATAGAAAAGAGTCTAATGCAAAATATTGTAGAGAAATTAGTATCGACTGTGAGTTGCAGAGGAAGTGTTATCAACTTTTGGAAACAAAGCATTTATGGTGACTTAGGTTTTGGTGAAAAGGGGTTATAAACAAATTCACTTGAAGGAAATTCACATTGCATTCAAACTCTCAAGCGACCAAGGAGATCTGAGCAGCAAAGAAAATGTGAACTCAAAGTGTGTAGCATGATCAAACCCTAACCGGAAGTGAAGAACAAGGTATTTATAGTTGTCACTTTTGTAAATCTTTCCATTGAGCTATGAAAATATTTACTCCGCAAGTTATTAAGGTAACTGATAGGCCTAGATCCAAATTCAAAAAGCATTTATTCAAGTCCATGGAAACAGACCCTGAAGGTACATTTTCTAGCGTGCCTATGGTGTTATGCATAATGAGGATATTAGGATTTACATTCATGCTAATATGGAAGAATACAACCATACAAAGTTAGGGCAAGTATATTTGAATGAGTTAACGAGTAATAAGTTTGAACTGAAAGAAGAATTTATTGCTCTACATGAAAAGAAATTGGACACATGGATAAACTTTCCTGATTTCTGCTACAAAGATGCTTTGGTGAGGTATGTATTAAGAAGAATCCATGATAGATTCATGTGGTTGGATGTGGCCTACATGATAACGAAAGATGCCATTTAGGCAATTATAGGTATGTGTTCCTCTGGTACAGTTCTTGCCTTGATAATAGTCAAGAATGATACTATGATGAAGTCAACTGGTGCAAAGTTTGATAAAAGAGCTTTAACTGTTAATGATATAGAGGATCTGACAGTTAAATTTACTTCTATGTTCATTGGATACAAGGTGTATTTCTCCAACAAGGAGAACTCTATCTCAGCTACAACCATCTACATAGAATATGAGATGGTAAAGAAAACATTGACTATGACTTATGTGAGTTGCTCTAGCAACAATTGATGGATAATTTGAAAAGGACCAAAGATACCAAGTACCCAGTCAAGTATGGTACTCTTGTTATCTATCTAATATTTTATTTCTTCAGGGAGATGCCAGGTGCAAGCAATGTTGTTTTGTTAAATCATATCCATGTAGCAGTACAAATCAAAAATCACTTGTAGAGAATTGGAGATGCTAGTGCTCAAAGTGCAACTCTATGTGGATACTTTAAAGTATTCTAGAATAAAATACAAGCTAGGGATAGAATCCCTAGAAGTGTGGTAGAGAAATATAAAGATGATGTTGTCTTCATGGTGACTAAAGATGGGTGCCTCATGGAGGCAATGGAACTGAGAACAGTGAAGAGCAACAAACTCCTACTAGAGAAGAGCCTCCAGAAACTTCTACTACACAAGTGTCTCTAGATGAAAGTAGAAAAGACACCACTGGTGAGAGTTTATTAGACTCTCTTAGAGAATTTTTGGCAAAGCAGAGAGAAACTTAGATTTTTTCATCACCTGAGTTGCTACAAGGACAATTAAAATTGGCTACCATGTCCCCATTGCAAAAATTGAAATTGGGAACAATTTTCCAAGCCACGGCCCAAGAGGAGATTCTGAAATCTCACATGGAAGATAATGAGCTTATTGGTGAAGCTATCACAGTTTTTGAGAAGATCATTCCCGGTGTAAATAGAGACACCTCTTTGACTCCTCCAATGCAGATGAAGAAACTCATGGAGTCTGTCAGTTCTAATTTTGAGTCCTTTGAACAAGTAGCAAACAAGAAGGTAAGGGCTGAGATTGATAGCAAGAGGTTAATAGAATCTAATAACAAGTACTCTAAAGACAAAGTTTTGCTAGATAAAAGTATTCAATATGTAGAGATAACAATAAAAGATGCTAGTGACTTGTATCAATTTTGTCTAACTTGTCCTACAACAACTAAGGATTTGAAAGATAAGATAGATGGTTGGGAAGCACAATTGATCAACATTTCCCAAACTTATGATCATTTAAAGGATGTTATTGGAAATCAGAGGGCAGAAGTTGAAACCATACATTTTATAATAAATAAATTGCAGAGTCAAAACGAAGCTGTCAAAAACAAAATGAGTCAGCTTAGAGAAATTGTCAACTTTAAGATAGCATCTATGACAGGGCTTGTAGAAGAAGCAGATAAATCACTGAAGCCCCTGCTACTATTGATAAAGCATAAGAGTTGGTGTCTCAAATTAATGGGCACATACACATTTTGAGTAATGCTAAGGCAAGATGGGATGGAGATGAAGTACAATTGAAGAACATCTATAGGGACATTCTCCCCAAAACTTAGTAAGTTTTTGATTTCTTGTATATATGGTCGATAGAAGCAGTTTTGAAATTTTGGTGTACATAAGAATCAACTACTTAAGGGAAGCAAATTCAATCTGTATATACTCTTGTATCATAAACCTTTTCCATTGATGTCAAAGGGGGAGTGAAGCATGTGAAAAATATAAAGGGAGAGAATAATTGACATGAAAAAGTTAATCACTTGGGAGAGAAGCATGTGATATAAGTACAAGCAGTCAGGGGGAGAAGTGTGTAAAAAGTAAGGGGGGAGGAACCTGTGATTGTTGATTCTTTGATGGTTTTTCACATCATGTGTTGCCATCAATGCCAAAGGGAGAGATTGTTGGCAACTTGGCAAACATCATTGATGGAGATACTACTGGTATGACTAAGACTAACTAAGCATGATGTTTGAATGGTGTTGTAATTGATCGCAACAAGGAAGAAACAAGGATGCAAAAAGGATCCAAGGGCAACAAGGATTGAACAAGATTTGAAGACTGTGACAACATGGAAGCAAAGATCTAAAGATGAAAAAGGGTTGTGAGGTTATAGTTATGTTCCTATAGGATATTCTAATCCTCATGAAGTCATATGCACAAAGAGTTCTGGTCCGGCACAGAGACTTAAGCATTTTGTCTAAGTGTTGGCAGTGTACAGAGATGACTACAGAGCTACAATGTTATTGTCTGCATTAGTCCATATTTGAAGATCATGTCTTGTGGTTTTGGTAAGATGTTGATAATCCTTAGATGATCCTAACTCCATTTTTATCTTCTAATGATCTTTAGAAGTATAGTTTCAAGTGGCATAAGTTTGGCATAGCAAAGTACAGTATTAAACAGAATAGAACACCTGTTTGTTTTGGTCTGCATTTCTCTGGGAATGGATATTTTCTCTTGCAGTTTTAAGGTTTTGTAAACACATGATTGAAGTCTCTAAATTCTAGAGTTTCAAAGTTTGAATTCCTTTGGTAAGGTAGTTATGAGTACTTAAGTATCGCTATAAGTATTGATAGTGTTTAACAGTGACAGAGTCTAAGTTTTGGTACTCCGCATTTCACCGCATGCTAATATTTTGTCCTGTGGATCTAAAGTTAAGTTTTAGGATGCCTAAGAAGTCTTGGTTATGATTTTGAGCAAGTTTTGTGGTCTGCACTGCAAGTTGTGTTTTGACAGTAATATGAGCCTGTGCTAGTTAGTTTGCGAAGCTAACCTGATACTATATTTCTTGTGCGGAAGAATCTACTTATTAGAATCATATCCTAAGTGGTTCTATAGTTTGGGCCAACATAAGAGAATGTATTCCAAGTGTTGGTTTGGTCCATAAAATCTTTTAGTGAATGCATTAAGGCCAACAAGCTACACATTGCATGACTACATGTTTCATCCTTACATGCCGACTTAGTTTGAAGATGACCTATGTGTTGCAGATATATATGTGAGATTCATTTCAGTGCTTTAGGGGGAGAAAGATGTGTGAATGTGCCATGTAGTAAGCTTTGTGATCTAGTAAGTGTGACAAGTGCTTGAGAAGAGAAGTCTTATGCAGAGCAGAGCAGATCAAAATGAAGAGTTTTGAGACAATATTTTGAGTTTCATTGGAACTGTATTCCATGCATTGGTAGATGCAATTGTAACAATTCATTCTTGGTAGTGAGCCATCCACTTTCTCTATTCTATTTCTAGTAGTTAGCCTATTGTAGTGAGCATTTCTTTGGATAGTGAGTCCTTTGGGCAGTGAGCCCTGGGTAGTGAGCCCTATGGTAGTGAGCCTTTTGTAATTCAGTATTGCTACTTCTCATAATATATTGTGAGCTAACACTCACCGTGGTTTTTCCCTTTTTGGGTTCTCCACGTAAAAACATTGGTGTTCATGTGCTATGCTTTGTGGTTGTACTTTCTGTGCTTGATTACTTTACTATTATTGAATATGGCAAATGAATTAATGGTTTAATGAAGGAATGGTTTAATAGAATACTGATTCACCCCCCTCTCAGTATTCTGGGTGTTTAACATGAGAAACTAGGTAGCTCAACTTATGATAGCCATAATGTTTGAACCAAGTGTTTGATTGACAAACTATTTGATGTGTTGGAAAGCTCGTGGAAAATTGAAGGTGTGTAAAATTTCCCGTTCAGGAATATTTTGATTTTTAGCCAATTTCTGGAATGTTACAAAACCTCTAAGTGCCTCAAAATTGATTCTAAAACTTTTTCCATGAATCTCAAAAACTAAAACTGTAATATCTTGAAATCTAGACATGATCTTGGATTGAAATTTACCAAGAGTGTTTATGTTTCTATTCCAAATCTTTGAGAAAATTTTTTGGGCCCAACCACTTCTCCAATATAGGGTTACTAAAAATAGTAAGTCTTGATATTCTTAGCCTTTTTGGAAACTTTGAAGGCTCTGAATCACTATTCAAGAAAATGAGTATCCAAAAATACGAAAATAGAAAAGAATAGAAAACAAAATCATCATTTTTTAGGTGATGCAAGATTGCTCTTACACCACTGGATGCTCTTGCATTAAGCACCCAAGGTAATTTGAGAAGTGATCTTTTCACATCTCAGGTGTTTGAGGAAAACCTAAATATTCAACCTTTGCCTTAGACAACTAGGAAGAATCTTCAACAGGCCTTCCATTCCACTTCACTAGATATTCTTCATATTGCTTGTTCTGAGTACTTCTTCCCGCACGACTATCCAAGATTTCTTCTATTTCCTCCTTTGAAGTAGATGTTGGGATACTCTAGTGTTCTTCTATTGGTCCATCCTCTGTGCCACCTTCATGATACTTTGTTAAACCAGATATGTTGAACAAAGGGAAAATGTTGATTCCACTCAAGAACTCTGCCTCATATGCATTTCTTCAATCATGCTTTTTCAGGATCCTGCATGGTCCAAATTTTCTTCATTTTCAACTTATTATATGTCCCCATTAGGAACCTTTCTTTCCTTAAGAAAACCATGACTTCATCACCAACCTTGAATTCCAAAAACTTTCACTTGAGATCTACCTTAGCCTTGTACTAAGAATTCATTTTTTAATATGCTATCGTACCTCTTCATGCAAGCTCTTTAGGTGCTCTGCAAAGTCTTCAGCCTCAACACTACTCTTCTCTCCTCTGTCTATCTTTATCAACTCATAAGCATTTCTCAGACTACTCCCATATACAATTTGGAATGGGGATTTGCTAGTACTCCTATTGATGGAATTGTTATAAGAAAAATCTGCATGTGGTAATATCAAATCCCATCCCTTGGGCTTATCTCCTACTAAGTATCTCAACAAGTTTCCCAAACTTTGATTCACTACCTCTATTTGTCCATCAATCTGCAGATGATGTGTAGAACTAAACTTCAACTCAAACTTCAACTTCTTCCATAAGGTCATCCAGAAATACCCAACAAACTTGGTATCTCTATCTAAAACTATACTCCTTGGCAGACCATGTAGTCTAACCACTTCTCTAAAAAATAATCTACAATGTGAACATCATCACTAGTTTTCTGACATGGAATGTAATGTGCCGAAAATATGTCAACCACTACAAATATTAAATCATGCCCTCTCTATGTCCTTGGTAAACTAGGAACAAAGCCCATGTTGATATCCTCCCATGCTCCCTCTGGTATAGGTAATGGATGATATAGCTCATTATTTTGATTTACTCCTTTGGCCATCTGACATACTTTGTAACTTTACACAAATTTATTCACATCTTGATGCAATTGTGGCTAGTAATAATTCTCACTAACAAGAGAAATGGTCTTATCTCAAACATAGTATCATGCCAAACCTCCACTACACTTCTCCTTAATTAGGTTCTCTCTCATGGACCTCCTCGTAATGCACAACTGGCTTCCTTTGAACAACATACCATCTTGGATTATATAATCCAAACATCTCATCCTATCCAAGGTAACAGGATCCAAACAAGCCTTCCAAGCCTCTGTAAAGCTAGATCTTTAGGGTACAAATTCTTAAGTTCATAGAACAGATAATAACCTCTATTTTCATCTTTGTCAACAAAAAATGTTTTCTACTTAAGGCATCTACAACTTTTTTGGACTTCCCACTCCTATGCTTCAAAACAAAAGTATAACTCTGCAAAAACTCAACCCATTTTAAGTTTATCTGATTTAACTTTCCTTGACTATGTAGGCACTGCAAATCCTAATGATCAATATATAAAACAAACTCTTTGGAAAACAAATAATGTCTCCATTTCTTCAAATCTTGAACTATAGCATAAAACTCCTGATCATAAACAAAATACTTTTTCTTGGCATAATTAAGCTTCTCACTAAAATAAGCAATGGGCTTACCTTCTTGACTCAAAACAACTCCTATAGCACTACCACTAGTATCACAATCTACTTGAAATACTTTATTGAAATCAGGAAATGTGAAAATAGGTTGCTCTATGACTTTCTACTTCAAAGTATCAAAAATCTTGGCTTCTCTTGGAGTCCATTTAAACTCTCTTCTATCCCCGCTCCTTGTCTTAGTTAGGGGTGCACAAATGCTACTAAAATTCGTGATAAATTTTCTATAAAACTTGCCAAGCCATGAAAAGATTGTACCTCTATAGTACTCCTTGGGGTAGGCCATTCAATGATAGCCCTCACCTTCTCTGGATCCATCTTAAGACCCTCAGCCAAGATAATAAATCCCAGGTACACCAACTCCTTCACAAAACTACATTTCTTCAGATTAACTAGTAACTTTTCTTCCCTCAACTTCTCAAAAACTTTTCAAACATGCATCAAGTGTTCCTCCAAGGTCTTACTGAAAATCAAAATATCATCTAAAAAAACAATGAAAAAATTACCTCAAAACTATTTTAGTACCTCGTTCATGAGTTTTATAAATGTGCTCGGTGCATTGGTTAGCCCAAATGGCATGACTAACCATTCATCTCCTTCTCTAATTTAGATCTGGTGATATCTACTCTTCAGATCAATCTTCGTAAAGTACCTAGATCCACTCAAGAAATCCATAATATAATCCATCCTTGTCAATGGGAATGTGTACTTGATTGTAATTTTGATGACCTTGATGGGAATCTGTTGTCTGTCAACCTTTATTTTCCTTCAACACACACAAATACAACAGAAAGTCTCAATCTTTTACCTTATTTGTGTTGTTTGTCCTACCCACATCCATGTCTAGATGTGATACTACATTAGATGCTATCAAAGCAATCTTTTAGACTCTTTTGCATGGTTGTAGATCTGCTTATGAAGGTACAATACCATTGAAATCCTCAAACCAACATACAGGCTGTTTAGTTATATCAAATTGGAGTTTCCTATGCATTAGATATGGTTTGACCTAGGGTTTAGTTTCATATTGATATCAATCATTTCTCTAGGGAATACTCCATTGGTCTACCAGAGCCAAAAGAAGGTCTTACCCATATTATCAATGTTGTCCTTAGTTGAATAATCCTGAGTATAAATTTGTAATATTTGTCTTGAGTTTGACACCCCTGACACTCAAGACACACACTCTGTATAATTATAGTTTAGCCTCAGGAAAAGTGTCAATTAGAGAAAGTCTGAGATCTTCTTCTTCAACATGGATCTCAGGAAGCAAAAAGAGATTGCCAACACTTTGGGATTCTAAATAAGTCAACTCGAAAGAAAATATCTCAGCATTCCTCTATTCTTTGATTCTGGCAAGTCTCTTCTCTGGGATTTACTCCTCTCTTGTTGCACTTAAAAAATATCCTCTTGGAAAGGGAGATGGCTCTCTTTGGTAGGAAGAATAATAATTTTGAAAGCAATTATTTTGACAATCCCCATATATATAATGTCATGCTTCAGAATGGCAAGAAAACATGTAATGGTATTAATTAAAATATGCAAGACTTTTTTTAAAAGGGCTCCTTTGAGGAACATAAATTCCCACTATTCGCTTGGGAAATAATATGCAACCCAAAGGTAGCTAGGGGTTTAGGGCTATGAAAATGGCAAATCCTCAACATTTCCCTAGGGGCTAAACTTGTGTGGAACCTCTATTTGATGCCACAATCCAAGTGGGATAGAATTATACAAAATAAATACTTGGACTCCCTTGATATGAAAAGAATACTAAAAATGACTAATTCACCCAAGGGATCAACAATTTGGAATTTTCTAATGTTAAGTTGATATTCATTTCAAAAATACCATGTGGATAATCAAAAAGGGTTTGAGGGCACTATTTTGGGAGGATTTATGGAGTGAGTATGAAACTCTTAAGGAGTTGCCCAACATTGCTAAGGCCAGAGTGATACTAGAGACTTGGGGAATTTACGTGAGAGATTATCTCATCCTATTTGTGAAGGATGGTTGGCAGGAATGGAAATGGGTATGTGCATAGAAATGGGGGACCAAAAGGGGGTCAAAAGTGGCTACTTTTTTCTGAAATTAGTAAAAAATGATCTTGGATGAGAAATTGAAGATACCCATGCTCAAAATTATAAGATGTGATAAGAACAAGCTTTGTAGTGTTTAGAATCTAGTTTCTAAACTACTATTTTTTTAAATTGGTGGAGATTAAGAGGTTCAAATAGGGGGAGCACACAAAGCGCTCCTTTTTTTTTTTAGAAAAATATAACATAGTGTCCGGTGTGCTCCCCTAAAATGTTGACTTTTTAAAGTATTTCACAAATCGCTTCGGTGGAAAATTAGCTAACTTCATGTAGTTTATGTCTACTTTTTTGCTAATTTTTTAATGACTATATGAATTTTTATGAATTTTCAAAGTCGACACATCTTGAAAAATGAAAATTTGAGTGTGCTCTCCCCTAATTTTTTTGAAAACTAATCAAAAATCAATTTTTTCTCAATGTGTATAGAATATAGTCTAGAATCTAATGATGTAATTTTTTCTGCAAAAAGGAACACATTAACAAAACAAATTGAAGACAGAAACCTTAATGTTCAAATTTTATAAAACAAACATGGTTAGAAAGATAATAAAAAATTTGAAGTCATCTTAACATTTATTTGTATTAACATTGAAAAATATGTAAACCTGATGGAGAGCATGCTCGAGATTTTGTTGATTTTCTATGTTTCATTGAAAACACATCCATGGCATCGAAAAGGTAGGTCCAACCCTTTGGGTTAGATGTCCAAGGAAAATCCAAATTTTAGGCTTGGAAGTTTCTAGAGCAGTAAAAATCATGCTCATATTATTATGTGAGTGAATTATAACGTGCTCACATTTTATAACTGTTGAAATGTTTTAGATGTTTTTTTAATATGCTTTAGAAAACTAATGTCACCCTACTATGTTTCCCTCTATAGTAGCTATTGAATGCATTAGAAAACTGAGAGGGGGGGGGGGGGGGCGAATCAATTGTATCAAAATTTTAAACCCTTACAAACATAATTCACATGCACATCAGTTCACCTAAACCCTTATTATGTTATGATGATTAAACATGAAAAATAAATAACATAAACTCAATCACATCAACACCATGCACAAGAGAACACCATATTTTTATGTGGAAAACCCTAAAAGGGAAAAACCATGGTGAGGATTAGCTCACAATATAAAGTAGTAGCAATACTGAATTACAAGAGGATCACTACCAAAAGGCTCACAACCCAAGACTCATTGTCCAAAAGAAATAATGCTCACTATAGGTGGACTCACTTCCCACTGAGAAAGAAAGATTGAAGAGAAGAGGTGGCTCACTACCACAAACTGATATGATAACATCTACCACATGCCTGAGTTCAGTTCCAATGAAGCACAATAGACATCACCTTCACAGCCTCTGAAAATTGTAGAAGACTTATGCTCACTGCTTTAGGTCTTCTACCACATGAAATTCCTTACTATCTATGATTCAAATTCACAAAACAAACATCACCATCATCACACACTCCCATGAACACATGAATCCTTTACAATTATTTATATCAACATCAACCTTGAAACATTCACCAAGGTCAGCAACACAATCTACAACCCTTGAAACAATCTCCAAGGTCGATAAACATACAGAATTCAAATTACGTTTGGACCTAAACATTCCTGCAAAGCAAAAGAATGAATGTAGAACACTTCACAACTTATCTTGGATCTAAAAATATCTTCACACACTTCAACACGCTTCCTCAATCCATGAAGCACATCCACAATTAGTGTTAACACCCAAGTTAGCTAAACTAGTGCAAACATTAAGAACACTTAGGAACACACTTCCAAGAACACAATCATAGCTTGTAGACCAAGCACAAGCCTTTAACATGATCTAGAAACATCCATGAACAACAAGAAATCACTTGGGAGCTGACAAATCCAGTTACAACAAATATCACTTGAAGATAGTTCATAGACTGCTCACAACCAACACTACCAAGCTTTGATTCTCACGAAAACTACATTCCAGAGCACCAAATCACAAGTCCTTTGGATAAAACATAGATATGGACCTTATGAACACTCATCCAGAACCGCAAGACCAAAAACCAAACAGCGGAGAGATGTGAAGCAAAATACTTTCTCCCAGTCACACTACAAACACTGCCAGGCAGAGTCTTCAAACTGGTGAACATAACTCTCATACCACAATGTTTCAGAGCACCAACTTCTATATTTAACATCTTCAACCACTTCTCTAAAACATATCCAAACCTTACATTCCAGTATTCAACATAGAATAAATGCAGAGAAAAAACTTGGACAATATCCTATAAGCTAGAATACTTCTTCTCAACACTGTCTTTAGTATTTATCAAATTTTCTCAAAAGCACTTGGAACCCAGCAACAAGAACAATATGCTAACATCATCAGCACTTCTGTAATCCATTCAAACCACCTTATAAAAATATCTTAATCAACCAAAAAAAGCAACATTAGAAGATACAGTTGACACCAATGACAACACAAACATGTTGACATCAATGACAACACCGATTAGCACATAATTGCAACAATCTCCCCCTTTGTCATTGATGGCAACATATAATGTGAAAAACCATCATGAAATAGTTTTGCACTAATCTCATTCTCCACATTTCTTTTATACATCTTACTCTCCCTTTGTTTTTCACATGAACTCTCTTTCCCCTTTTGACATCAATGGCAAAGGGTGACACACTTTTTTTAAGATTTCTCCCCTTGAGTATGATACTACACATACTTGCACTAATCTCAACTACTCTAAATACCTCCCCCTTAGGGTTACTCATCAACCTGTACCAACTCTTATTCCCCTTGACTGCAACACTCTTCAATGCCACTACCTGCTCCCCCTGAGAGGTAGCCTCCATCATCAGTCCAGAAAAGAATGAATCCTAAATCACACTGGACTAATGCACTTCCTTATTTATCTAGTTCAAAGAAGGAGGGGCAATAACCCCTAACTTCTCCTAGAGATACTCAAATGTATCCGTAGGAAGAGCCTTGGTGAATATGCCAGCAATCTGATCCTTTGTAGGCACATACTCAAGCTTCACTTCATTCTCTGCAACCTTCTCTCTTAGAAAGTGACATCTAATAGAAATATGTTTTGTCCTTGAATGCATCATTGGATTCTTTGAAATGTTAATGGCACTGGTACTATCATAGAAAATAGGAATTGAATCATCATACTCAACTTTGATATCCTTCAGAATTTGTCTCATCCATAGCACTTGTGTGCAACATGATGTTGTTGCAATGTACTCTGCTTCTGCAGTAGATAAGGATATTGAATCCTGCTTCTTGCTTAGCCACAACACAATTTTGTCTCCAAGAAGGAACACATCACCACTTGTACTTTTCATGTCATCTACACATCTAGCCCAATCTACATTTGTATAGGCACTTAGGGTGAAGTCATTGTGCTTAGGATACCACAAACCATGATTCAGAGTGCCTTTCAAATACCTGAATATCCTCTTCACTACCATGACATGTGACTCTCTAGGATCTTCTTGAAATCTTGCCACAAGATAGACTGGATGCATGATGTCTAGTCTGGTAGCAATTAGGTATAGCAGTCCTCCAATCATTGACCTATATTTGCCCTGATTAGTCTTAGGAGATTCATCATTCTTGCTCAGCTTGCAACCAATTGTCATGAGGGTACAACTGGTTTAGAATCTTCCATCCCAAACTTCTTCAGCAATTTCTTGAGATACTTTGTGAAATGAAAATTCCCTTATCTGTTTGATTAATTTGTAACCCAAGGAAGAAATTCATCTCACCACACATTAACATCTCAAATTCTTTTTTCATCTCATTTGCAAAGTTCTTACACACACCTTCATTTCCACCAAAGATTATATCATCCACATAGACCTCAATAACCAATATTTGATCTTTTCTTACCTTGATGTACAAATTACTGTATGTAGACCCTTTTCTGAATCCCTGCTGCAACAAATACATGTCTAACCTAGCATACCAAGCTCTGGGAGCTTGCTTCAGTCTATACCATGATTTCTTCAATCTACATACCATATCAGGTTTGTTTGATAACTAAAATCCATCCGGTTACTTTATATATACTTCCTCTTCCAACTCACCATTCAAAAAGGTAGACTTCACATCAATTTGATATACCTTGAAATCCTTGTGTGTTGCATAATCCAGAAACAACCCAATAGCCTTCAGTCTTGCTAGCAGAGCAAAAGTTTCCTCATAGTCTATTCCTTCCACTTGTGAGTAGCCTTTACATACAAATCTTGCTTTGTTCCTTACCACTTCTCCATTCTCATTCAATTTGTTCCTGAACACCTACTTAGTTCCAATCACATTCTTGTTCTCTGGTCTTGGGACAAGTTCCCAAGTCTGATTCTTCTCAATCTGCATAAGTTCTTCTTCCATAGCCTTAACCCAGTCTCATCCTTGTATGCCTCAACCACTGTTTTATGTTCAACTTTGGAAAGTAAACACAGATTTACCTGTTCTTCAATAGGTTTGCTTCTTGTCAATACACATTTTCTCTTATCACCAATTATTTGATCTTTAGTGTGATGCCTATGTACATACTTAGGAGTTTTAGGAGCTCTTTCTGAAGCTTAATGTTCTTCAACTTGTACTTCCGGTGTTACTTGAACTTCAACCTGCACTTGATTCTCTTTGGTCTTTTCCTCTTCTCCACAAGAGGAGTCATCTGATTCATATCCATTAATCTATGAGAATATCTGCATATCTTCATCAACCTAGACATTAGCACTTTCAACAATCTTTCTTAGCCTCTTATTTTAGCACTAGTAAGCTTTGCTTTTGGTAGAGTATCCAAGAAAGATACCTTCATCACACCTTGCATCAAACTTTCCTAGTTCTTCATCTCTTCTGATATAACATTTACTTCCAAAAACTTTGAAGTATTTAGCAGTGGGAATCTTTCCATGCCAGTCTTTGTATCATTTGCTTTCACCTGTACTTTGTTCTGTATGTAGATATCAGTAGAATTGCTTCTCTCCAATATACTTCCAGTAGATTTGCTTCCTTTATCATTGTCCTTGCAACTTCTTGAATAGTCCCGTTCTTTCTTTCAACCACTCTATTCTACCATGGATTTCTAGGAGTAGATAACTGCCTCTTTATCCCATGATTCTCACAAAATACATTAAACTCATTAGAAGTAAACTCTCTTCCTTTGTCAAACCTCAAACATTTGATCTTCATATCAATTTCATTTTCAACCATTACTTTAAATGCTTTAAGCCTATCTAGGGATTCTAATTTTTCTTTAAGAAAAGTAACCCAAGTCATGCTAAAGTAATCATCAATGAATAACATAAAATGCCTATCACCTTGGAAACTCCTTACTCTTGTAGGACCACAAAGGTATGTATGAAACAACTCCAACAATCTGGTAGATGATATATCCTTGCTTTTGAAGCTTCTTCTTGTAAACTTTCCACACTGACATTCCTTGCATATAGTAGTAATAGGCTTTGTTAACTTTGGCAAATCTCTCATAGCTTGAACTAAACTTATCCTTACCAAGCTATCAAAATTGATGTGACACAATCTCCTATGCCATATCCAAATCTCATTGATCTGAGTCATAAGACAGTAACTAACACCACCTTTGAGATGATAGACATTCCCACCTATCTTCTTTCCAACATCAATCATTTTTCCGGAGCTTTTTTTGATCTCACACCCATCATTCTGAAACATAAGATTGTAACCCTTGCTACACATCTGCCCAACACTCAAGAGATTATGATTTAAACCTTTGACATAAAGGACATCATTAGTGTTATGCTTTTCGTCAAAACTAATTGTACCTTTTCCACAAATCTTAGCAGCTTCCTCACCACCAAACCTAAGTACTCCACCATTAAATGTTTCAAGTTTAATAAACTTACTCTTATCACTAGTCATATGATTTGAGCATCCACTATCAATGACCCAGTCATCCTTTTCACTCCTAACATGAAAGATAGATATAATAGTGTCTTTAGGGTTAGCACATGCTTCTGGACCTTTTTCCTTCACACAACTTCCATGGTTAGTAGAACTAGTTTCATCTCTTATGGCAATAAATAAGCATTCATTATCCCTATCATCCTCAAAATTAGAGTCATCATTAGAAATACTTGCATAGTAATTTTTCCTAACTGATTTACCTTTTTCCTTATTCTTGATTCTTAGAGCTCTATTTGGACACCTTGAAGCATAATGACCTATTTTTCCAAAACTGAAACATTTAAAGGGTAACTTCCCACTTAACTTACGAGTACCCTTTTTCATCCTTCTTACAAAGTTAGCCTCCACTTCATCAAAGTATTCTAGATCTGATTCAACAGTCTTCTCTATTTTACCATCTTTAAAAGTAGTCTCCTCTTTTGCATTTCCACCATTTGTGCCAAACTCTCTTATTTCAAAAGTAGTTAGGGTGCCAAGAAACTATTCTTTGGTAAACTGATACAATTTTTGTAATTCTTCAATAGCAGACACCTTATGACTGTAATATTTAGGAACAGTTCTAAGTACCTTCAATATTACTTCTTGATCATCTATTTTTCCACCAAGTCCTTTGATGTCATTGACAACTTCATCTATCCTCTGTAAGTAGCTTGCAATGTTTTCATCTTTAGACATACACATGGTCTCATAAGTGAGCTTCAAATTATGCATTTTAACCCTTTTGACCTTCTCATCTCCTTCATAAAGACTTTCCAACCTTTTCCAAATCTCATTAGCAATTTTCAAATCCGCAACTTTCACTAATTCAAAATTAGTAAATCCACTTAAGAGAGCATTTTTTGCCTTACCATCTATTTCTGCAGCTTTGATTTCATCTTTAGTATTATACCACCTAGAGGTACAATATAACTTGACTTGACACATTTCTAGACATCATAACCAAGAAAAATTAGAAAATCTTCCATCCTTATCTTCCAGATTGAAAAGTTTGATCCATCAAACAAGGGAGTATCCTTCTTGTGCCACATCTGAGATCTACCTCAAGCTTTTAAGTTTCTTCAAAGGAATCTTTCTCTGATACCAATTTTTGAATGCACAAGACAACTAAGAGGGGAGTGAATCAGTTGTATCAAAATTTTAAACCCTTACAAACATAATTCACATCCACATCAGTTCACTTAAACCCTTATTCTATTATGGAGATTAAACATGAAAAATAGATAACATAAACTTAATCACATCAACACCATGCACAAGAGAACACCAGATTTTTACGTGGAAAACCCTAAAAGGGAAAAACCACGGTGAGGATTTGCTCACAATATAAAGTAGCAACAATACTGAATTGCAAGAGGCTCACTACTAAAGGGCTCATAGCCCAGGACTCACTATCCAAAAGAAAGAATGTTGATTGCAGGTGGACTCACTGCCCATTGAGAAAGAAAGATTGAAGAGAAGAGGTGGCTCACTACAACAACTTGATATGATAGCATCTACCACATGCCTAATTTTAGTTCCAATGAAGCACAACAGACATCACCTTCGCAACCTCTCTAAAAATTGTAGAAGACTTCTACTCACTACATTAGGTCTTCTACCACATGAAAGTCCTTACTACCTCTAATTCAAATTCACAACACAAACATCACCATCCTCACGCACTCCCAAAAACACATGAATCCTTTACACTTATTTATATCAATATCAACCTTGAAACATTCACCAAGGTTGGCAACACACTCTACAACCCTTGAAACAATCTCCAAGGTCGGTAAACATACAAAATTTAAATTAGGTCTAGGCCTAAACATTCCCACAAAGAAAAGGAATGAATGTAGAAAACTTCAAATCTTATCTCAGACCTATAAACATCTTCACATGCTTCAACACACTTCCTCAATCCATGAAGCAGATCTGCAGTCAGTGTTAACATCCAGGTCGGCTAAACTTGTGCAAACACCAAGAACACTTAGGCACACGCTTCCAAGAACACAATAATAGCTTGTGGACCAAGAAAAATCCTTTAAAATGATCTTGAAACATCCACAAACAACATGAAATCACTTGGGAGCCGAAAAATCTAGCTACAATAAATCTCACATGAAGACAATTCACAAACTACTCACAACCAACACTACCAAGCTCTGCTACTCAAGAAAACTACATTCCGGAGCACCAAATCACAAGCCCTTTAGATAGAACATAGATATGGACCTTATGAACACTCATCCAGAACTGCAAGACCAAAAACCAAATAGCAGAGAGATGTGGAGAAAAATACTTTCTCCTAGTCACACTGCAAATATTGCCAGTCACAGTCTTCAAACTAGTGAACATAACTCTCAAACCATAGTGTTCTAGAGCACCAAATTCTAGATTTAACATCTTCAACCACTTCTCTAAAACATATCCAAACATTACACTCTGGTCTTCAACATAGAAAAAAGCGGAGCAAAAACTCAGACAATATCCTATAAGCCAGAATACTTCTTCTCAACACTGTCTTTAGTATTTATAAAATTTTCTCAAAAGTACTTAGAAACCCAGCAAAAAGAACAATATAATAACATCATCACCACTTCTACAAGCCATTCAGATCACCTTAACACAATAACTCAATCAACCAACAAAAGTAACATTAGAAGATATAGTTGACACCAATGACAACACAAACATGTTGACATCAATGACAACACTGATTAGCACATACTTGCAATAGTAGCCTCATGTATAAGAAGAGATAAATATTATATAATTAGGTGATGATGAGAAGGGATCTCTCTCTCCCCCTCTTTATCTCCCCCTCTCTATCCCTACCTCTCTATCTCCTCTCTCCCCATCTCTCCCTTTGTCTCACCCCCTCTCTCTCCCTCTCTATCCCTATCTCTATATCATCCCTCTCCCCCATGTCTCTCCCTCTCTATCCCTATCTGTCTATCTCCCCTTTCCCCCATCTCACCCCTCTATATCTCTATCTCTCTCTCTATATATATATATATATCTCAATCTCCACCTCTCTTTCTCTCACTGTCTCTCTCCCCCTATCTCTTTCCCTATCTATCTCTCCCTCTCTATCCCCAAGTCTCTATCTCCCTCTCCCCCATCTGTCTCTCTCTCTAAATGCCCTCTCTATTTCTCTCACCTATCTCTCTCTCACCTATCCCTCTCCTCCTCTCCTCCTCTCTATCTATATCTCCCTCCCTAAATATCCACCTCTTTCCCATCGATCTCTCTATATCTCTCCCTTTCTCTATATCTCTCAATCTCCCCCCTCTCACTCCCCCTTTCTCTCTTCCATGTATCTTTCCCCTCTATATCTCTCCTCTATCCCTATCTCTCTATCTCACCTCTCTCCATCTCTCCCTCCCTCTCCCCCTCTCTCTATGTCTCCCTCTCTATCCCTATCTCTCCATTGTTACACATATGGTTCTTAGGGTTGTCATTGATGTCAACACTGTCACTAGGTTATCATTTTAGTGGTGTGATGGTGTTCATGGTTGGATGTCATGTCTCATCCAGCAAGAGAAGAAGAGAAAGAGAAGAAGATACTCATGTCTCATCCAACAAGAGAAGAAGAATAAGAGAAGAAGATACAGTTAGAAGAAGAACAAGAGAAGAATATATAGTGAGAAGAAGAGCAAGAGAAGAAGATATAGTGAGAAGAAGAGCAAGAGAAGAATATATAGTGAGAAGAAGAGCAAGAGAAAAACATACAACTCATGGTTGGATGTCATGTCCCATCCAATAAGAGAAGGGAGAAGATATAGTTCATATTAACATGGGAATTAGAAGCAAAAAGATGATCAAATGTGTTGCTGATGCTACTGATGGCCTATAACATGTTTGTTCCAAGTTCCATGATGATTCCATTACCGAAAGAGTGTTTTGTTGATCGTTTATTTGAAGACAGTGTCATTTTGTGAAGATGTTCTGTACAGAACAATGGAATGCTTTGCATTCCTCTGTATTTGTAGATATGGCCATGTAGTTTTGGAATTGTGTTCAGGATGCAGTGAAGGTGATAATTCTAAGTTTTTAGATCATTTGTCCTTCCACTGTGAAATTTATGCATGATAAAGTACCAGCATGTGTTCTGGAAGAATAAGCTAGTGATGAAGGCATGATGGAATGCTCTGCATTCCTCTGCAAATGAATGATTGCCTTTTTGGTCTTGAGGAGATGTTTATGGATGTGTATTACAAGCCTCCTCTTAGTTTCAAGGTTCTTGGTGGTCCGCAACCCAATTTTTCAAATGACAGCATGTTGCAGTGTGTTCTGGATGATAGTTTGCTCTCAGTGCTAATGATTGAAGCTGTGCGGCATAATTATTTGATGTATAGTGGAAAAGGAGTGTTTGGTGATGTTGTATGAGTCATGTGGACTCATTTGGAAATGTGTCATGAAGATCTTTCTTGTTTCCAGTACCACACAAGGTTTTCAAGTTGATGTGCCTGTTAAACTTCAAGTCTTCATGTGTTTTCCTTAAAGTTGTCCTATTTCCAAATTAGTAGAGTGTGTAGATGTAATTCCTTGGTGCTTGAAGCTGTGAAATATGTTCTAGACCTAGTTAAGCAAGTGTTAGTATTCACAAGGCTTGGATCTTCTGTTGGTATAACGTGTGGTTTCACTTATGACGTATCTTCTACACGTTTCATATTGTGTGTTGCTTGGCCGACTTGTAAATGCATTTTTCATGTTGTATATCACTGGAAAACAATATAATCAATGTAATATCATGTATAAATAGTGAATCAAAGTGAGTGAGGAAAAGGGTGATTGTAATGTGATTAAAAATATTTGCAAGCAGATAAAGGGCAGAATGAATGCATTGTTGATGTGCAAAGAGCAGAAGTTGTTAATTTTGTCTGGATCCATCTTGAAGACATATTTGTGACAGTGATCAAGCATAGAGTGTGCCTAAATAATCTGATCCTCAGAGGGAAGTGTGTAGAGGCAGAAGTGCAATCATCAAAAGTGTGAGTTTCAATGTCAGTTTTCAGACAGTAGAAAGACTGTCATACTATAATATTTTGTAAGTGTGTTCTTATTTTAGGGAGTAGTAGTTTCCATGGGAGTGACCCTAAAACAAATTCATTAGGGAGTAGAATCTTCCTTGGGAGTGACCCTAAATCAAAGTTACTTAGGGAGTAGCAGCTTCCTTGGCTTAAAGCCTCTAAGATAAAGTTATTATTTGAACTTCATATATTGTGAGTTAATCCTCACTGTGGTTTTTCCCTTCTAGGGTTTTCCATGTATATCTAGTGTTATGTGTTGATTAGCATTGTGTTAATAATTCATATTCATGTTTATGTTGTGATAATTAAGTTTTGATCTACTCCGAATAAGTTGAAGTTGTTAAAAGTGAAAATTATTTATATACTGATTCACACCCCTCTCAGTATCCTGGTGTGTCCAACAATTGGTATCAGAGCCAATATCCTCTGGGGAAAGCTTAACCACTTGAGGAAGGTTTGGGATGGTATAGAATGGATCCAACAAGATACCTAGGTTTGATGGGACAAATTATGCCTTTTGGAAACTAAGGATAAAAGCTTATATCAATACTCTAGGGTGTTGTGTTTGGGACTCTATCAAGTGTGGTTATACTATTCATGCTTCTATTCCTATAGATGCAGATGAGATTAAGAAGTATGGTAACAATGCCAAGGAAAATTTTGCTATCATGTGTGGGTTATCTGATTTAGAGCTATCAAAGGTTATGAGTTGTAGTTCTTCTCAAGATGTTTGAGATAAACTTAAGACCATCTATGAAGGAGATAAGAAAGTAAATCAAGCTAAGATGCAGATCTTCAAGACCAAATTTGATAACCTAAAAATGTTAGAGGAAGAAGACATTGATGGATACATGCTCTAGGATAATGAAGTAGTCAATGGCATTAAAGGTCTTGGTGGAGAAGTGGAAGAAGATGAGATTGTGAAAAAGGTTCTAAGATCTCTTCCTAAATCTTACAGTCATAAGGTATCTTCCATTGAGGAGAATGCAGACTTGGACACTTACATTGTAGACAAATTGTTTGGTACCCTTACTACTTTTGAAGTGAGAGAGTTTGACAGTGATGCTCCAAAGAAAGAAGTTTCTTTCAAAACTAGTATGAAGACCAAAGAAGAAGTTGCTGATGAAGGTGAGAGCTCTAATGAAGTTGAAGAAAATTTTGTAAGAAGACTGAAGAAAGGTACTAGCAAATACAAAGGTAAGTTACCCTTCAAATGTTTTAATTGTGGAAAGGTTGGTCATTTTTCTTCTAAATGTCCTTTCAAATAATCAAGGAGTAATAACAGGAGAGAGAAGTTCAAAAGAAGTTTGTGTTCCATAGAAAGTAATTATTCTTCAGAGGATGAGGATCAAGATGATTCAAATGATGAAACACTTTTCATGGCTTTGAATATTGGTAACAAAAAGGATGATGCTAGAACTAGTGAGAAGATTGACACCTTGTAAACAAATCAAAACAATGAAAGATCAATGGTTGTGTGGACTACCTTTCATGCAAAAGAAGAATCCAAGGCTTAGGTGATTGATAGTGGATTCTTAAATCATATGACTAGTGACAATGAGAAGTTTATCAACCTTGAGAAGTGGGATGGTGGTGCTGTCCAGTTTGGTGGTGATGAGGTAACACTGATCAATGGAAAAGGTGCTATATCTATTGATGGGAATAATAGGACTAAGGACGTCCTCTATGTCAAAGGGCTAAAATACAATCTTCTCAGTGTTAGTCAGATGTGCAACAAAGGGTATAATCTCTCCTTTCATGCTAAAGGTTGTGAAATCAGGAAATAGGATCTAGAAAACTAGTGGAAGAAGGCATCAAGACATATGGTGATATCTATCATCTGAAGGAGGTAAATGGAAGAACATGTTTGTTGGATCAATCTAGTGAATGTTGGCCGTGGCATAAGAGAATGGGACACAACAATTTTGATAATATGGTAAAGATTAGTTCTACTCATCCAGTGAGAGATATGCCAAAGATAATTAAGCCTACAAATGTAGTATGCAGAGAGTGTCAAATGGGAAAGTAGACAAAGACAAACTTCAAAAGAAAGGAGTATTCTTCTTCAAAGCCGATGGATCTAATTCACATTGATCTATGTGGCCCTACCAGAGTAATGGGTCAACAAGGTGAGATGTATTTCTTGTTTCTTATTGATGATTATTCTAGAATGACTTGGGTTACTTTCTTAAGAGAAAAATTAGATGCCCTTGATAAATTTAAAGTGTTCAAAGATTTGGTTGAGAATGACATGGATGCTAAGATTAAATGTTTAAGGTCTGATAGAGGAGGTGAGTTTACTTCAAATGAATTTGAAATTTTTTGTGAAGATAATAGTATTAGGAGAAATTTGTTAGCTCCTAGGACCCCTCAACAAAATGGGGTAGTGGAAAGAAAGAATAGGACTGTGCAAGAGATGTCTAGGGCAATGTTGAAAGATGCAAATCTGCCTGATATGTACTGGAAGGATGTAGTTCACACTATTGTCTATCTAATCAATAGAGTGCAATTGAGGGTCAACAACACTAAGAATCCTTATGAGCTATGGTATGGAAGACCTCCCACAGTCAGATACTTTAGGATCTTTGGTAGCAAATGCTATATCAGAAGAGATGAAGAAGACCTAGGAAATTTTGATTCAAGAAGTGATGAAGGAATCTTTCTTGGCTACTCAACCATAAGCAAGGCCTATAGATGCTATAACAAAAGGTTGGGGAAAATAATTGAAAGTACAAATGTTAAGGTAGATGAAGACCTATATCAAATCTCACATGAATCAAAGGACTCTGAAACTGATATCTTTCCATGCATTATAGATGAAGAAGAAGAAGTAAAAGAAGAAAAGGAACCAGAACAAAAACTAGAGCAGATGCCTAAGACTCCAACAAAGTATGTTTAGAAGAATCACTCAAAAGATCAGGTCATTGGAGACAAGAATAAGGGTGTGCTGACCAGGAGAAGTTTTGTAAAAGCAGGTGAGCTAGTGAACCTGTGTTTGTTATCAAAAGTGGAACCTAGAAACTGTGTTGAGGCCAACTTAAGGATGATGGATGGATAAAAGCCATGGAAGAAGAATTGGATCAGATTGAGAAGAACTAGACATAGGAACTGGTTCCTAGACCAACAAAAAAGAATGTTATAGGAACAAAATGGGTGTTCCAAAACAAACTAAATGAAGAAGGTGAAGTTGTAAGGAATAAGGCAAGACTGGTATGCAAAGGATACACACAAGTAGAATGCATTGATTTTGAGGAGACTTATGCTCCAGTAGCAAGGATGGAGGCAATCAGAATGTTCCTTGCTCTTGCTACTCATAAGAAATTTAAGGTATATCAGATGGATATTAAGTCAACATTTCTGAATGGTGACCTAGAAGAAGAAGTTTATATTGAACAACCAGATGGTTTCTAGATATTAGAAGATCTAGACATGGTGTGCAAACTCAAGAAGGCTCTGTATGGTCTTAAAAAAGCACCTAGATCTTGGTATGATAGGTTGGACAAGTACTTACTTTAGCAGGGCTTCAAGAAAGGTACTACAGATAGCAATCTTTACATCAAGAAAGGAGACATGATATTGATAGTTACAGTATATCTTGATGACATCATCTTTGGTGGAGATGATGATATGTGTAAGAGGTTTGCAAAGGAGATGCAAAAATAGTTTGAGATGTCTATGATTGGAAAAATGTCTTTCTTCCTTAGATTTCAAATTTCTTAGCTAGATGGTGGTTTATTTATTTCTCAAGCTAAGTATGTCAAAGATTTGTTGAAGAAGTTTGGTATGGAGGATTCAAAACTAGTGAGTACTCCCATGGTCACTGGATGTCACTTGAGAAAAGATGATGAGTCTTCGGAGGTGGATCGAAGCACTATTGTACTTGACTACTTCTAGACCTGATATTATGCATGCAATATGTGTGGTTGCCAGATATCAAGCCAATCCAAAGCAGACACATGAGAGAGCAGTGAAAGGGATATTCAGATACTTGAAAAAACTCCAGACTATGGCCTATGGTATCCAAGAGGTAATGACATTGACTTAAGTGCTTACACTAATGTTGAATTAGCTAGTTGTGTTGATGATTGAAGAAGTACAAGTGGTGGTTCTTTCTTTCTAGGAAACAGATTGGTTTCGCGACTGAGCAAGAAGCAAGATTCAGTGTCCTTATCTATTGTAGAGGTAGAGTACAGTAGCATCTTTCTATATACAAGTGTTGTGGATGAAGCAAAACCTACAGGACATCAAGGTATTATATGAAGGGCCTATTCCTATCTTGTGTGACAATACAAGTGCTATCAATATTTCCAAGAATCTAGTGATGCACTCTAGAACCAAGCATATAGCAATTAGGTATCACTTTTTGAGAGAGAAGGTTGCAGACAAGGAAGTGAAGTTGGAATATATTCCTACTAAGGATCAAATAGCAAATATTTTCACAAAGGCTCTAGCAAAGGATACTTTTGAGGATCTCTGGTAGAGGTTAGGGGTAATTGCCCCTCCTTCTTGCTAAGATGCATAATAGTATATTTGTCCAGGGGGAGTTCATGTTATATCTTGTTCCTGGATTGATAATAACTACCTCTCATGGGGAGCAAGTAGTGGTTGCTGATGTTAGGGGGAGCTTGTTTACTACAAGAAGTCATGGCCTAAGGAATAAGTCATGTGTAGGTTTGTGATTGAGGTAGTAATTTCCCTTTGTCCTTGATGTCAAAGGGGGAAATATGCAGATATGTGTTGCCATCAATGCCAAAGGGGGAGTTGTTACACATATGGTTCTTAGGGTTTTCATTGATGTCAACACTGTCACTAGGTTGTCATTTTGGTGGTGTGATGGTGTTCATGGTTAGATGTCATGCTTCATCTAGAAAGAGAAGAAGATACTCATGCCTCATCCAACAAGAGAAGAAGATACAGTGACAAGAGGAGCAAAAGAAGAAGATATAGTGAGAAGAAGAGCAAGAGAAGAAGATACAACTCATGGTTGGATGTCATGTCCCATCCAACAAGACAAGGGAGAAGATATAGTTCATATTAAGATGGGAATTAGAAGCACAAAGATGATCAAATGTGTTGCTGATGCTATTGATGGCCTATAGCATGTTTGTTCCAAGTTCCATGATGATTCCATTATAGGAAGAGTGTTTTACTGACTGTTTGTTTGAAGATAACGTCACTTCTATGAAGATGTTCTTTATATGACAATGGAATGCTCTGCATTCCTCTACATTTACAAATATGGCCATGTAATTTTGGAATTGTGTTCAGGCTGCAGTGAAGGTGATAATTCAAAGTTTTTAGATCATTTGTCCTTCCGTTGTGAAAGTTGTGCATGATAAAGTACCGACATGTGTTCTAGCAGAATAAGCTAGTGATGAAGGCCTAATGGAATGCTTTGTATTCCTCTGGAAATGAATTATTGTCTTTGTGGTCTTGAGGAGATGTTTATGGATGTGTATTACATGCCTCCTCTCAGTTTCAAGGTTCTTGGTGGTTTGCAACTCAATTTTTCAAATGACAACATGTTGCAGTGTGTTCTAGATGATAGTTTGCTCTTAGTGCTAATGATTAAAGTTGTGCAGCATAATTCTTTGATGTATGGTGGAAAAGGATTGTTTGGTGATGTTGTATGAGTCATGTGGACTCATTTGGAAATGTCTCATGAAGATATTTCTTGTTTCTAGTACCGCACAAGGTTTTCAAGTTGATGTGGCCGTTATACTTCAAGTCTTCATTTGTTTTCCTTAAAGCTGTCCTATTTCCAAATGAGTGAAGTGTGTGGACATAATTCCTTGGTGTTTTAAGCTATGAAGGATGTTTTGGACCTGGTTAAGAAAGTTTTGGTATCCACAAGGCTTGGATCTTCTGCTAGTGTAACATGTGGTTTCACTTAGGACCTATCTTCTACATGTTTCATATTGTGTGTTGTTTGGCCGATTTGTAAATGTATTTTTCATGTTGTATCTGGCCAAAAAATAATGTAATCAATGTAATATCATGTATAAAAAGTGAATCAAAGTGAGTGAGGAAAAGCGTGATTGCAATGTGATTGAAAAGATTCGCAAGAAGATAAAAGGCATAATGAATGCATTGTTGATGTGCGACTGAAGGAGAAAGAGCAAAAGTTGTTAATGCTATCCAGATCCATCTTGAAGACATATTTGTGATAGTGATCAAGCATAGAGTGTGCCTAACTAATCTGATCCTTAGAAGGAAGTGTGTAGAGGCAGAAGTACAATAATCAAGAGTGTGAATTTCAATGTCAGTTTTTAGACAATAGAAAGACTGTCATACTATAATCTTTTGTAAGTGTGTTCTCATTTAAGGGAGTAGTAGATTCTTTGGGAGTGACCCTAAAACTAAGTCATCAGGGAGTAGAAGCTTCCTTGAGAGTGACCCTAAATCAAAGTTACTTAGGGAGTAGTAGCTTCCTTGGGTTAAAGCCCCTAAAACAAAGTTATTATTTGAACTTCATATATTGTGAGTTAATCCTCACCATGGTTTTTGCCTTCTAGGGTTTTCCATGTATATATGGTGTTATGTGTTGATGAGAATTGTGTTAATATTTCATATTCATGTTTATGCCGTGATAATTAAGTTTTGATCTGCTCTGGATAAGTTGAAGTTGTTAAAAGTGAAAATTGTTTAGATATTGATTCACCCCCCTCTCTCAATATCCTAGTGTTTTCAACATTTATCTCCCTTCTCCCCCATCTCTCCATCTCTCTCCCTCTCTCTATAGACTTACAAATAAATTTAATAGATTCAAAAAGACCAAAAAGTATAATGTGCACATCATAAGTGTTTGATAGCCATATAAAACTATAAACTCTATCTCTCTCCCTCTGTATATATATATATATATATATATATATATATATATATATATATATGTCATAAATTGTCGACACTAGTGATTTACACTAGGTTTAACAACCTTTCTACTTATACACCAACTCTTGTTAAGAGAAGCTAAAACTGGTTCTAGGTAGTATTATTTGAGTGCAAGCTCTTAATGGACCCCAAATATCTGGACACTAGCACCCAAGTGCTAGTATCCTTGACATTTGCAAAAATAATGTTTGTAGGCCCTTAGTGTTAGAAATGAAGGTGCAAACCACACAATGGAAATCTGATTCAAACCTTATTTATGTACTCTAAACAATGTAGAATCAATGGAGATTGCAACAGAAATTAAAACCCACTACACAGAAATAACATGCACTAAGAACTGAACACATAACACAACATATAACATGGAGAAAACCCTTTTGGATAAAAAAATCCACCAATAAAAGAGGCTCCAAATTGTAAAATCTTCAAATATGAGATTACAATACATGCACTTCCTCTCCTTTAGTCTTCAATCCAACGTCGCTTGTTACTCTCAACTTTGATAAAAATGTAGTACAAATATCCTTATAAAAGGGGGTTGCCTTCTAGGGCAAGAAAACTGACATAATATTAACCGTTAGATCTGTGACCTAATGACGAATGATCCATATTTACAATGATAAAATATAAATAAAATGTAGGCAAACCCCCCTACGACCCCCTGCCATGAATGAATTAGTGTCGAGGACTGGATATAAACATGGAGCTGAAACAAGACCGCTATTGGTGAAACCTTTCATCCCTTATGGGTGATTTACAAACAATATTAGGAGTAATTAATTAGATAGGATTTACAAGGTGGATGACATCTTAATGCTAACAGTTAGATGTTGGCCTCTTACCTCTAGGTGTTGTACCTTATCATCTTTGCTGAAAAGGTTTTCTCGAAATGAGTTGATATGCACATATAAATAAGTTTATTCCTCCCATTTGACCTAGAGATGAAAATAGAGGAGACAAGAAAATCAACTTTATGATTTCAAGTCTTATGCAAGTGATCAAAGTTGAATTTGTGAAGATTATGTAGATTTGTGTTGCAAATTTATGATACTTATTGTAGGTTTTCAAGGTAGCTTCTTCCTTCATCACCATCCTTGTGGAGATCTTGAGTCATCCTACTAGGGTTTGTGTTGTGGTAAAGGTAAATTATTACAACATTGTTTTAATTATTGATTTCGCCTTTGTCCTCCTAGGGAACACACTCTCTCATCATCATATTGGTTGTTGTGGAGGTGGAAACATCATTCATGGGGTTTGAATAAGGAAAATGCCTCAAACAACCAAAACCTTTCCCTGTTCGTGTTTGTGTAGATTCTAGAAAATTGGGAGTAGGTGTGCAAGATCTAGAAGTTGATTGATGGATGCAAGCCCTGACTCTTAGAAACCCCCTCTATCTCTCCCTCTCTCTATATCTCTCAATCTCTCCCCCCTCTCTCTCCTATATCTTTCCCCCTCTCCATCTCTCCCTCTATATCCCTATCTCTCTATGTCCCCTTTCCCCCATCTCTCCCCTCTATATCTCTACCTATCCCTCTCTCTATATCTCTCAATCTCCCCCTCTCCTTCTCTCACTATCTCTCTCCCCTTGTCTCTTTCCCTCTCTCTCTATCCCCAAGTCTCTATCTACCTCTCCCCCATCTCTCTATCTCTCTGTCCCCTATCTCTCTCCCCCTCTCTCTATCTCTATCGATATCTCCCTCCCTAAATACCCACCTCTCTCCCATTTATCTCTGTATATCCCTCCCTCCCTCTATATCTCTCAATCTCTCCCCTCTCGCTCTCCCTATCTCTCTCCCCTATCCCTATCTTTGTACCTTCCCTCTCTCCCTCTCTTTCCCTCTCTCTCTATCTCTCCCTCTCCATCCCTATCTCTCTATACCCCCTCTCCCCCATCTCTCCATCTCTCTCTTCCTCTCTCTATAGCCTTACAAAGAAATTTAATATATTCCAAAAGACCAAAAAATTAATTTGCACAACATAAGTGTTTAATATATTCTATGTCATAAATTATCGACACCAGTGATTTAAACTAGGTTTAACACCCTTCTAACTGATACATCAACTCCTGTTAAGAGAAGCCTAGATTCTAAAGCTAAAACTGGTTCTAGGTGGCATTATCTAAGTACAGGTCCTGAATGGACCCCAAACTCTTGGAAAATAGCGCCCAAGAGCTAGTGTCCTTGACATTTGCAAAAATAAAGCTTGTGGGACCTTATATGTCATCCTTGTACCTTTGGGTGTTGCACCTCATTGGCTTTGCTTGAAATTTTTCCTGAAATGAGTTGATATGCATATATAAAGAAGTTTATTCCTCCCAATAGACCTAGAGATGAAAATAAAGGAGACAAGAAAAGAAAATTTATGATTTCAAGTGTTATGCAAGTGATGAAAGATGTATTTGTGAAGATTATTTAGATTTGTGTCACAGGTTTATGATTTTTGTTGTAGGTTTTCAAGGGAAGCATCTTCGTTCATCACCATCCTTGTGTAGATCTTGAGACATCCCACTAGGGTTTGTGTTGTAGTAAAGGTACTGTTGATACAACTGTTAGTCATATTAATAGAGATAAAAATTCATATAACAAACCTTTATCCTCTTGAAAGATAGGACAAATTCAAGATGAATTTGTGATCCCAAGTCTCTAATAGTTAGTACATAACCTTTTGATGTTACTTAGTAGCTTGATGTGATGATGCTATTAACATTTAGGGGCCTTATGCAAGAAATTTGTATCTAGATATGCGAGTATTTGCTCTATTTCACCTGTTCTGCATAAATCTCAATAAAATATGTTAAATCCTACAATCTGTAACCAGAATATGCAAATATTTATGTGAATTTGTTCTAAGTTTGATCAATTCTTCTGATCTTTACTCTGATTAAGATTGCTCATGTTGATTTACATAACTTTGATTAGTTCTTTTAATTTACTTAAATTTAAACTAATCTTCACTTAATTCTACTTTTGTACTTTAAATTCATCTAAATACAATGCCTTTAAGCTGATATTTCTATGATCTTGATCATTATTTCCAAGTATTTGCACCATATTTTCAATCTTTACATACAATTTATCTAAATATGCAAAATATTCAGTTATCTACATATATCTACATATTTACTATGTTTTGCTTATCATTTGTCAATATTTGAAGTTGATGATGATGATGAATGAAATTTAAAAGAAATGAATAGAAATTCTAAAATTATTTGAAATGAATGAGTTTCAACCACTGATCAATATGCACAAATTAAATGTTTCATGAAAAGAGATGAAATCAAACCATTCTTCACCAGGATATTCCACAACTACACATAGTTGATGCTAATCTTCAAAGGAATTGGATAAAAACAACATTCACAAGTTGAAATGCACCTCAGAGAGCACAACACTCCATAGTGACATGTCTAGATATCATCCACAAAGATTACTCAAGATTTATGATTAATTTGTAACCTGGATCTCTATTTCATTCAATATTCAAATGTATGCATATTTACAATTGGTCTCAAGAAAGAACCATGGGGAAAAACTAAGTCACAAAAAGTATACTTAGTGCTCACAAAGCTCAACAATTCTATCTCAATTAAGCTCCTAATAATTGTACAAATGACAGTCCATCCCCTTTTATAGAACAAGGAGAGGATGCGGTTACAATAGCAATGATCTAACGGTTAGGATGAGATGTGGCACATGATTTCATTTGGCAATCAATCTGGTGGAACACAGCTAGCATTCTAGAATATTCTTGGAATCTTTGACTTGGTCAATATGACCTCTTCACTCTACATTTCCATCTGATTCCTCATCTATAGATGGATCCTTTGTTATCCTGCATCCAATGCCCTGGATGACCTTATATGCCTGGATGGCCTTATCTATTTTTGGTCAATCTTGTACCTTAGCCTTCTCGGCTGCATGCTCTTGCGCCTGCAGTTGTTCTTGCAGAGCTACCCACCTATTATTCTGGCTATCCATCTCTTCATTAAATGTCTCTATTTTGGCCTTCATGTGCATTGATTTATGAATAGTAGCCTTAGATAAATGCTAAATAGGGTCCTTTGCTACTAGACTAAAATTATCTTTGAATGCTTTGTTAGCGAAATCTTCAACTTGATTTTCTACTTTTCCTTCCACTTCACCTTTGAGGACTAACAAAATCCCTAATTCCTCTACTAAGAGTTCATGTGCCTTGACACTGATATCTATGGTCTTAGCATTACATTTTTTCAATATATCCACCTCAAACCTTATGTCTTCAAACCAATTATCCAGCTGTGGGAGCATTTGAGGTGTCATGATCTTCTTTGTCATGAGGGTGCCAACATCTGCCTTCCTCATATCCTTGAGTGTAGTCAAATGCCAATAACTCTTTATTAACCTCTGGCCAACCTCTTTCTTCAATTTATCTACTTTACCCTTCAGGTTGTTGAGCATATCCCAATTGGACAACGAGGTCTTTATTACTTGTTCTCCTTCATTTAGAAATTTGGTGAGCAACCTATCCATCACTTGTGCATGTTGCTTCTGCACATCCAATGCTTCTATCTCCTATTGAGATACTAATGTTAGGGATGTGGAGGTTGTGATAGGCACATATGTTGGCACTACCAGTCCCTTGATGAAGGATTAAATTTGAGCACTTTGCTGTTTGTACTCCTAATTCTTGGCCTTGGATTTATTTATTCTTGCAACTAGTGCATTTATACTTTCTTTTGCTTCTTTATCCTCTTTCTCAGCAGTAGTATGCCCTAGGTCCACATTGGTTATCTAGAACTCACTAACACTTGTTTCTCCCTTTGCCTTGTCAACTATTGGTACAACTATTTGAGCTATCCATTTGCCGGTAGTGGGAGCATGCTTTATTATTGAGCTAGCCCTTGCTCTTCTTTTGGGATTGGTTCCCTCAAGAGAAAATAATGAAGAAATGTCAAAATTAGATGAATCAAAAATGGGAGGCAGATTTACCTCACATGCAAGCCAATGTGGAACAATCAAAATTGGCCATTGCTGGCCAGTTTCCTCATGTGAGCATCTTGTACTTCTACATTGTGATCTTTAGGAACGTCTAGATTGGCATTCTTTAGTTGGTTCCCATTAGTTGGAACCTCATCATGTATTTGCTATTGATTTTGGTCCTTTAAAACATCTCCGGATACCATATCCCAATCTTTGGATATCTCTTTTTCTATTTCTTGACCAATAGGCACATTGGTCTGGACATCCTCATGTTGTTTTTTTGCATCCACATGAATATGTTTATGTATCTTCTCATTTTGATCTTGTGCATGCTGATCATTCTGAGGTTCAGGAGTGCCTATATCAGGTCCTTGGTGACCAGGATCTTGGACATCCTGATGTATACCTTGGTCACCACCATCTATTGTCTTTTCTGCCTCCTCTTCATCATTTTTACTATGTGGACCTTCATGTCCCTATGTTAACCTTTCTGTATCTTTTGGATCTTTAGATCTAGATGTGATCATTGGACCTATTTTTCTAGATGTCAATACTTGTTGTTCTTTCTCTTTTGTCTCAGCATGTCCCTCTTCACTTTCCTGGACATTATGCTGTGGAGACAATTTTGTATGGATGTCCATATCTGCACTTGTATCATCATTACCAGTGTGCACATCATTCATGGCTTTATTCTTTTCTTCTTCTTCAGCCCCTTCTTATGACAAATCAATCACTATTGGGATAGTAACCTTACCTACTAACTTATCTAAGCCAATGTCCTCTGACACCGCCTCAGGATTTTCAACTTCATCCTCATCTCTAGTACCTTTGGACACATGTGGCGTACATTGAGGTGTTAGGATGGTGTTCTTGATCATGCTTTCTATGGGGCTAGATGTCACCTCCCTCGTCATATCATCATTTTTAAGATCAATGGTTTCATCCAATGGCAGGGATGGATCATTCATCCTCTTTTCCTCTTCTTCTCTAGCTTCTTGAGCTTTCTCAGATTTGAACTTCACAATTGTAGGAATGGGAACATCATGTTGGAACTTTGTTTGCATTGTATCTGCATCCCTATTGTTTGGCACCATAGATTTTATAGCTCTACCTACTATTGGTTGCTTGGTGGTGAACATCATCTCCGTTTCGGTGAACTCTTTGCTTTCTTTGGTTAGGACCTTAGGCTTCTTACTGGTAGATCCTCACATCAGTGGTACCTATCCTCTCTTTTGCCTTGTGATATTCATTCCCTACAAGATATCCTAACCCTTCCCTCTCTTTAATAGAGGTACCTCATCCTCCTCATCTTCCATGTCCTCATATGTCACCTTAGGCTCCTCTACTTGTTTGGTGGTTAGTACAATTGCTGGGATAAGATCCTTTTCTTTCTGTGGGGGAGGCTTTCTGGCTATAGTAATGCCCTTGGCTGAAAAATGTGCAGCTGATTCTATTGTAGGCTTGGCCAAATTGGTGTCTGTGATTTGCATCTTGTGAATCAAGAAGTCATCATATTATGCTTCAGGCAATTGTTGCCTCTTCCTCTTCTTATCCACTCTTATTAACACCCCTTTTTCTTTTAGGGCATCCAATTGTTGATCTACCCATGCTCTAGTGAACTTCATAATACTAGATGTAATGAGGTCTATAGAAGTTACCTCTGGCTAGCTCAAGTCAAGAGGAGAAATAGTCTCATTATAGACATTCTTGTCTTCATATTCCTTAGATATCCTCATGCCATCATCAGAATGTAATTGAGGAGGGATGTCAAAACAGTCCAATGTTCGGACTTGGTTGAGAGTTAACCTTTGGTAACTCCTCCTAACTTCTACATCATTTGGGCAATCTACCCAATAGTCCTCTAGGTGCACTTGGTGTATCAACTTCCTACTCAAAAAACTCTCCATTCTATGATAGGGATCATAATATCTATCTAGGGAGAATGGTTGTAACTGAAGCATACACAACTTTGCTTCTAAATGCTTAGCACAATTAATCGATGGGCATATGTACCATCCCAAAAGTAAAGGAAACCTAACATTACCTTTTTTGTTCTTTTCCATAAACACCATATATGAGGTTATAATCTACCTGCTCAGTTCCAGTAATATGATCTTATCCGTGGGATACCTTGGCAACATGAAGGGTTGCCCATTGAATCCTTCCATCTGAAGAGAAGTGAATGTTAGGATTTGGATGAACCAAGTTCCATTTCTTATGAGCATTGCTTGAGCTTCAGAGCTCAGCCTCTTTGTTCTATCATTGTCCATCAATCAAACCAAATGCATGGTAAAACAATCATTAACCCTCCTATTATGTTGAGTGGAGGCTTTCCTTGTGAGCTGGGGATAATGATCCCATATGTTCACATCTCCTAGATTTTTGCCTACTCTGTCTACCAGCTACAGGCTAGAGAATGTTGATAGTGCAGCACATGAATACACAACATATGAATTCATATAAAATAGGCACTTATTGCCTCCAAATACCCTCATGTTCTCGTCTAAGTTGTCGCTGCTCAAGGATGCCCATTGAATCTAGGTGTCTGTTGTCTCCACCATCCTTATTAATCCATACATCCAAGGCTCAAAAATTCCAAAATCATCCTTCCCCCTCATCCGGCTCAACATCAGCATCATATATTGAACCTCTAGAGTGAAGTCAAACTTATACAAATTAACTGGTAATTTGGCTAATGCCTTGACAATACTACCCTGTGCTCTCTAGAATGAGAATATTATCTTCTTACAATTAGTAGTGTTTCTCTTATACTATTTTTCCAGGTCCTCAAGATTTATCTTGAAAAGTTTAGGACCTATAGGCAAATGAAATGCCTTTGTAATTCCTTTCACAAAGAAATCTGCACATACCTTGCCATCTTTCTCTACCCTTCTAGTCTCGTTGTTATAATTTTCCACACGGGTCACTATCAGTTCTATGGCATCTTGTGCATATGGGAATCCTCCTGCATGCCACATCCCAGAATTGTATATCTTTTGTAAAACTAGGTGTCCACTACCTTGAATAGATCTTTCCATCCATTCATCCACATCAGTGTTGCTTGTGTGTGTATCATGTATTTTCCCAAAGCGGAAACCTATGCCCCCTGGTGATGCAAACATGACAGTCTTGAATTCCAGTTCATTGTTGAGCTTCTGAACCTCCATTGTATCCTACAATGACAGATGTACATGTCTCAAGGTACAATTCATGTTATCAGTTTCATGTTAATTTTCTTAATACCCTCACATTTTATGGTTTACAGAGCACAATGCATGCATATGCATCTAAGATTTACCCTAGTTGAAAATTTTTACCTTTTACTGCACGTTATCATAAATGAAAAATTAGGGTTTCATCATTACGTACCTTTTTACTGAGTGAAAACCTGATTAAAGATATCTAGGTGTGCACTCTACACTAGATAATCACTGTTTACTAGATGCCGTTCAATATGCACACCGTTCTGTTCGAGATCACATGGTTTCCGCAACAGTCATTGTGATTCATTGGAGCTTTGCAAATCTTTCTTATGAATGGTTAGGTGAGTTTAAAATAATCAAGAATCACTTTTATGCATTAAAATTGTGAAATTAGGGTGCAATTAATGTTAAATTCATCAGGTATGGACATCTATTTAAGGCCTTAGGAGACCGCTACAGGTGGCGGCTTCTAATTTGAAATTTTGAATGGCCAATGACCCCTTTTTGCTATATTAATCGCAAGATTGGGATATAAATGAAGTTCTGGATATTTGAATAATATGCCTTTCTTTTTGGAATATCCATACATCCAGATGATGTCATGCAGACATTTGGTCAATGTTGACCAAGAAATGGGTATCGAGATGTTAAGGTCTTAAGGCATTCACCTCTTGATCTTAAATGTCTAGACATTAAGATGTCTACTTTTGAAAAGTCAAATCTGGGCCATGTGGGTTGTTTGATTAGTTCATGGTGTGTCTTAACTTCTGTTCACAAACAACAGGGATAGGGATATTAGGAAATATCCAGATGTTAGGCTTTATGAAATGTCCCTGGGTCAAAGTGTGATGATGATGTCATGGTTTATGATGGTTCTTTCGGCTGGTGGAAAAATGACGTCATAAGGATATTGGTGAAAGTCCAGATATTAAGTTAATCTTCGGAGGTTAAGAAACATTAAATGTTCCATCCTCTTAATGTCTAGATGATGTCATCATCTTTTTTTATTTAAGGCAAGATTAGATGACGTCAACAGGATATTAGGGTAAGATCCAGATGTTAAATGTTTAAATGTAACGTCTATGGTCTAAGTCTAGTTGAAAAGTTAACCGTGACATGTCATCAGGATATTAACAAATGTCTAGACATTAAGTTAAGGTCTAGATGTTAAGTTAACATGTATACCCGCTAGTATCCACACTAAGTGACTTTATGCGCATGATATTCCGCTAGCACAATGGGTTAAATTTGATGTCCGCACATTTGTGAATGTCGGGATATTGAGTTTTACTTACTAAATTTGTGATCAGGACATTAAGTTAATGTCTAGATGCTAGGATAATGTGAACATCCCTAAGACCATTTGACTAAACTTTGACTGGGCATAGCTTGCTGGTCTTATGGAATTTTCCGTGCTTCAAAAGTCAAACCTACTTAGAATTTTATTCTCTTTCACTTGTTAGGATTCATGATGAGAAATTCTGACTTTGAAAATTTGATCTATATTTCAAGATCCTGACATGCCAAGGATAAGATCTTGACATACATTTGCTACTGGTTTTACCATACCGCCCAAAAGCAAAGGGAAGCCAAACAAGCCAAGCAAAAGCAAAAGTTGGGTCCCTATTTTGCTAAGGAAAAATGGGGCGTGTTGTGTAACCACACAACAACTTGCCACCACATAAAACCACCAAAATTCCAATAATTCAAGAAAGGAAGACAAATTAGGACATAGAATTCCAACTCTTATCAAACATAAGCATCTTGACCTTTCTGAATGAGATCATGTTCATCAACACAACAATGTAATGTGAAGGAATTAGGTGTGTGCATGTGATTCATTTCATTCATCTTGAAGAAAGGTTGAAAATATTAGTAATTTGTGTTAAGCTACATAGTTGGATTTAACCCTCTAAGCCAACCTTGGATATAGCCTTGCTGCAAACAGGCGTCCATAACCCTGACAAGGTTATCTTTCCAATTTTCCCAAGTAGAGCCCCACTGCTAGTTAGGCATCCATAGCCCTGATAGAGTTACTTGGATGATCTAAGGATTTGTTTCTTTTGATATATATATATATATATTGTTTTCAGTATTCATAAGGTATGATCTTGTAAGCTCATTTGCAAGGTGTAGGCACTTGCTTGTTTAGGCTGAGAATTGCAATGGTAGCAAGGGCAAACCTTTAGATTTTTCACTTAACACATACACTAGTATCTTCAAAAAATCCAAGGCTGTTAGGTGTGTTCATGTGATGATCTCCTTGAATCAACAAGAGTTACTCATGATGAATATGATATCCCAGTCCAGATCAAAAGTACCTAACCTCATAGGAGTTACAACCTATGTGGGAATTTGTAGTTCTCTCTTGAATTCTAACAATTTCACTAGTTTTCTAAAGTGGAAAGGTGCTCTATCTTACCTAATCAAAACAAGGACTCAATGACACACAAACAAAGCAAAGAACACAAAGCAAGCTATACAAGCATCTGTACAATATACACATATAATACATGGTTCAGACTTGACCTACTTAGGATTGGAAATAGTGCTTGAGGAATTTCCCATTGACTGGTGATAGGGCATCCTCACTTGTTAAGGTCTTAAGCCTATAAGTGTTATTGCCTAATATCTCTAACATTTGGAAGGGACCGATCCATAGTTTATAAAAATTTCCATGACCACCCTTCTTCTCGTGGGTTTTATCCCATGATAGGACCAAATCTGAGATCCTAAACACCTTTACTTTGGCTCTTTTGTCAAAACAGCGTTTGACATTCGCTTGATGTTTGGCAAAATGATCTATTTCTCTATCTCTTTTCTCTTCTAAGTGCAATAATTTCAATAGTCTGACTTCCATTTTATTGTCTATGCCTAGATACTCTTGGGCAAACTGTAGTGTTGGGATTTTTCAAGTTGATAGGGAGGATAGGATCCACCCCATAGACCAATTGATAGGGAGAGTTGCCTAAAGTAGTTTTAACTCTAGTCTTGTCTTCCCATAAGGCATACTTGAGCAAAGTATTCTATTCCCTAGGATTCTTTTTAATTAACTTCTTAATGATATTCAACAAATTTTTGTTACTGGATTCAGCTAAGCCATTACCCCAGGGATAGTAATTTGATGAAAATTTTAAAACTATACCATGATCAAATGCCCAACTTGAAAACTTAAGAGATGCAAATGCAGGACCATTGTCACAAACTAAAGCATATGGAATTTCATACCTTGTGGTGATATTGCTCTCCAAAAACTTGATCACATTATTTGATGTGCATTTCTTGCTGTTGATGGCCTCTATCCACCTAGTATAGTAATCAGTGATGGTCATTGCATACTTGTGTCTGACAGAGGATGGAGGATTGATAGGTCCAATGAAGTCCATGCCCCATTGTCCAAATGGGCACATCTCCATCACTGATTGCAATGGTTGAGCTGCATACTTCTCTTTGTTAGAAGCAGTTTGACATGTGTGAGAAAACTTGATGTGCTCAGCTGTATCCTTGAAAATGGTGGGCCAATAATACCTAGCCCTTAAGATGGCATGTGTGGTAGCCAAATGTGATCCATGGACAGTACCAAACTTGTCATGTAGCTCAAGAAGGACTTTGGTAGCTTCTTGTTTGTCTAATCACCTGAGGTATATCCCCTCATAGTTTTTCTTGAACATAACTCCTCCTTTGATCATGTATCTTTATTCTTTGATTCTCAGAGCTCTTCTCTAGGATACCTGTATATTAGGTGGACATCTTCCTGTGATCAAGACATGTCTTATGTTGGAATATGAGTCATCATGTATTTCTAAATCTGCTGCATACTGTTGGCTTGTCAAGTTAGGATCTATCTTTGCAATCATTTGACTGAGTGCTTACCCCTTGACTAATTTCATGGGTGTGATGTCCATATCATAATCCTGTAACATAGTAATCCATTTATCTCTCTTCTCTCCTAGTTCACTTTGCATTAGGAGCATTTTCATAGCTAAATCAGGTACTACTACAATGACTTTACTTCTTAGGATATAATTCCTGAACTTCTTTACTGCTCTGACTAAGGAAAGAGCCTATCTCTCTACATCCATATACCTTAGCTCAACATATCTAAATGGGGAACTCATGAATGCAATTGGTTTTTCTTCTTTTGACTCACTCCTTTGAGTTAAGAGAACTGTACATGTGTGCTCTGATGCAAAAGAGTATATGTAAAAGTCCCTGGTGTAATTAGGGCTGATCAACACTGGGGCATCTGTAATTGCTTCTTTGATATCTTCAAATTTTACCTTTGCCACTGGAGTCCATTCAATATTAGCATCCTTTTTTAACATAACATTGAGAGGTCTCACTATCTTTGCAAATCCAGTGATAAGATTCCTAACAAAGTTAATCCTACCAAAGTAAGACTTCAGTTTCTTCTTGCTTGCTGGAAGTTGCAACTTCATGATTGAATCTACCCTAGCAAGGTTGATTGTTATTCCATTCTCTGATATGACATGACCTAGCATCTTGCCTAGGGTCACTCCAAAAATACACTTCTTTGGATTCAGGGATATGTCATATTGTTCACACTTCTTTAACACTTTCCTAAGGTCCTCAATGTGATCACCTCTCTGTTTTGAAAACACTATTAGGTCATCCATGTATACTACAATGCACTTACCTACCAGTCCTGTGAATGCTATATCCATAGCTTGCTGGAAAGTTGCTCTAGCATTGATTAAGCCAAAGGGCATGCACCTATAGGCGAAGATTCCCAACTTAGTGGTAAAATCCATTTTCAATCTATCAATTTTATCAACCATCACCTAGTTATAACTTGAAAAACCATCCAAGGACATCATTTGTGCACCATTCACCATTTGAAGGACTTCATCCAGAGAAGGCAAAGGATATATAGCCTTCTTGGATTCTTTGTTTAAGTTCCTAAAATCTACGCACAGGTGTGTATCTTCATTTTTCTTCCTTAAAGGGACCAAATTGGCAACCCAAGTAGAATGTCTAACTAGAAAGATGATCCTTGCAGTAAGCAACTTCTTAACTTTCTCAAAAATAAGAGGTTCTAGCAACGCATTCACTGGCCTTTGTTTCTGCCTAAATGGCTTAGCATCAGGTTTCAAGGGGATTGTGTGAGTTATGATGGATGTGTCATAGGTCTTTAACTCATCATAAGTCCATGCTATGACATGAATGTAATCTTTTAATGCTTGGGTTATCCCTCCTCTCTCTTCTGTAGTGCAAACCTTGCCTATTAGAACATTTCTTTTATCTCCATCCTGTCCTATATTGACAGGCTCATATTCTCATCCATTTATCTTAGGGAGGTCTTTTTGCTTGATCATATTATCTAGATTGAAAGCTCTTTCCAATTCAATCATTCCCTTAGGAATCTAGTTATGGGAAAATCAAAATATCTCTTCCTTGTCCCATGTGTGGTCCTCAAGATTCTTTTCATCCACTATTTGGGCATCAAATACATATCTATTAGCAATAAAGTCTAAACTATGCTGATCATCATCGAATACCTAAAAATTTGTTATGTTGTCAGGAATAGATGGTGTTGACACCAGCTCAACTGAAAACCTTTTCATCCATGATATGGACAAAGGTTCTAGTGTACTAGCATCTTGTGCTAGTGCATCCACACGATGATTGAGTTCTCTTGGAACATGTGTGATGTTGAAGGCATCAAAACTCTCTATCAAGTCCCAGACTCTATCTATAACTAGATAATCTTTTGTAATTGCATGCATAAATGCCTCTTACTTGTTTTACTACGAGTTCTAAGTCTCCAAAGACATGCAAAACTTTCACTTTCTTCTTTAATGTAAACAATAGGCCATGAATTAGAGATTCATATTCTGCCACATTGTTTGTGCATAGGAATTGCAGTCTATACATTGCCAAGAATGATTTTCCTTGTGGATCGATAAGATCCACTCCTACTCTAGCTCCTTGCTTTGATTTGGAGCCATCAAACCTCAAAGTCCATGGTTTATCTTCTATCAAGGATTTATCTAGACCTTCCTTGTTTCTTTTGGCCCGTGCAGCTGCTCTTGTAGATATCCACTTGATCTTAGGTTGTTCATTCTTTATCACATCTAGATGTTTCTGTGGAGCTAAAACATCTGCACTTTGCTTCTTTTGAGCATCACCTTCTTGAATAACTTCTCTTTTCATACTCTTTTTATCATCATGTCTCTTGTCAGAGGACATTACAAATTTTCACCCTGTCTCTTCCAGAACATCCCTGGTTTTATGCAATTTGTCATTTGAACACAACCATTCCTCTCTGCTCATTATGTGCAGACATAGAGCACAAGTTGTTTATGGATGGGGAGCTTCATGTAGCCTGCACCATCCTTCAATTAGTACTTGATTGGGTGGGATTCCTTGAAGAATATGCTTTTGAATTTGCTTGGATAAAAACTCTTCAAATTATGTCAACTGACTTCCCATGTCTTCATCTGACAACTCATAATCAGACTCAATAAAACAATCTTTTCCTAGGGTGGTTGTGTTTACCTTATCACTACAATGCATATCATTACATACCAGTACTTCTTCTGTAGCAAGCATTGGAACATACACCTTGCATATTTCTTGTTCATATTCCCCTGCATTTGGAGGAAATAACAAATGATCGTTGTCATCAGCATTAAACACTTCACTTACCTCTGGTGATGATGGATTATCTTCCATGTATATTCTTTCTTCCCTCTCTATTATATCTAGACATGTTTCACAAGTGTTTTCTGAATGTACATCTTCATGCAATCTACACCAACCTCCCATGCGTATATCTTTGACGGATGTCCCTATGATGCAGAGCTACCACCACTAAGGGGTCCCAACTAACTACTTAGGGGAAGAGGATGCAGGGGATGGTAGGGCAAAATAGGACTTTAGGCCCTTGTGGACCTAGCTGCTCTATTGGTCTTCTTGATGGACATGACTGTCCTCTCTTTGTCCATGGTTCCAACACTAAACAACAACACCACTAATTGGTTCATACACATGGGCTCTTTCCCAAACCTTCTAGGGACCCTAGACCACCTATGTTTGATTGGTCAATGCTCACAAAACCACCCAAATGCTCTAGGTGCAACTCCTTGTACCCTTTCCTTCACAACTGGTCCAATTCCCTTATAGCCCTCAAAAAAGGACTATCAAGCGATAACTTTTGATGCTGATCTCCAAACAAGATTGTGAATGGGTTTTTGAGTACCCATTATCAAGTTTTAAAACATACCAAACATGCAATAGGGGATCTTTTGGAACACAAGCCTCAAAATATGACTGTACCAGTTTCCTACTAGGCCTAATTAGGTCAGTTTTACAAACGAAGTACTCACAAACTCCACTCCATTCTTCCAATTCCTATTCCAAGGTGCCCAATAGGTTGTAAATAGATAGATTTCATCAATTTTGGGGGTCCAAGGTCATTCCAAGTCATTTTATCAACAAAACTCCAATCTACCAAACCTAGTTTGCCTAACACATGATGCTAATAGGCTCCAATGGCTCCAAACATCAACTTGCACCTATCCCCTGCTCCTGCACACAAAACCCAATTGAAAATAGACCAAACTAATCCCATTCCACCCATTTGGGGCTCTAACACATATGGAATGGGTAAGGAACCCATTGATTTCAGTAAAAACCTCAAAACAAGGGTTTAAGACCAACCTGTACAAAAATAGTGATAAAATGCCTCAAGGTTAATCAAAATCCCTCAAAACTGATTCAAATGAAAGTTCAAACTATTCTTCAACTGATTTCAGGTATATTCCTTCTTGACAGTACTATACGGCTTGTCTAGGGACGTTAGAAAATAGGGATTAATAGGAAAATATAGAAAACAACCAGTAATACTTGTATTTCTTCAATCTTCACTACACATTTTTCACTCCTTCACATGAAAAGGCCTAAGTAAGATGCCTACAACCTCACTCCAGGATTTCATAATTCCCAATTCATGGGAAAACCCCAAAAAAGAAGGCATTAAAACCCTGTCCTCTCAGAAAATAAAAAATAGACTGTCCTATTTTAAGTAAATTGTAGACTTCACTAAAGAAAAAGCCTACCACTACATGGTCATACCACTAGTGGGATTCTTACATCAATAAATGGTCTTTCAAGACCTTATTTTATGCAAAGATGACTCCACACCTAGAACCTACTCATGTTCACCCTTAAATTGATAAAAATCTTTCAATGGTGCTCCTGCACCATACACCCTAACTTGTAATTTTTCCCAAGTCCCTTGGAAAGTTTGTTGTAGCTCGTCCACCTTTGTGCCTTTCACATCTTTGACCCTCATGCTTGCCTTCAATACGTTCACTATCCTTGACATATTTGTTTCTTTCTCCAACTGTACACTCTACTCTGTGGGGTGTTTCTCAATTTTCTTATCAACAAACTCTGCTATCTCAGCTTCTTGCTTATACCATTGTCCAATGCTCTTTTTGTCTCCATTGTTTTCACTGTCAACTATACCATCACCTTTTGCAACTTCTCTCAGACTTGCAACCAACTTGTTCACTATCCTAGCAACCCTTGTAAACCTCTGTACCAACTTCAATTGACTGCCTCTTCTCTACACTCACCACTACAGGGCACATGACTATCCCTACTAAGATCCCTCCACTTATTTTTTGCCTTTCCACAGGCTTTCCACTCTTACTCTGCTCTGTTTCAGACCAGGACACATTCCCATTCACCTTCTTCTTCCACATGAAGACATTCTTCTTGACAATTGTCTGAAAATCATCTTCACTCTTCCTATCTGTTGTCTCAATAAATCTATGCCTTGAAAAGGCTGCATACTCCTTGGCTCCACTCTCCTCAAGCCTCATTGGCTCTCTCTTGCCAAACATTATCATGTTTTCTATCCTTGACTACTCCTTGGCTTCTTCTTGCATTGGAATCAACACAAAAGTCTTCTCATCCTTCCTTATGGTGTAGGTATTAGCTCTCCCATCATGTATTGTAGACCTATCAAACTGCCAGGGTCTCCCAAGTATCATATGACAACAATCCATGGGTGAAATGTCACAAAGTATCCTATCCTCATATGCTCCAATCTTGAACTCTACTAATGCTTGTTTAGTCACCAAAATGGACTGATTATCACTTACCCAAGAGACTTTGTAAGGTGTGTCCCTAGGTACTCTTTCCAACTTCAGTTTGTCTACCATTTCCTTAGACACCATATTGTCAGTACAACCTGAATCCACTATCACTTTACATACCTTTTCTTTGCACTTGCAAGTTGTCCTAAACAATGCCCTCCTCTGATTCAACTCCTTCTCCTTGGAGGTCTTCAATAGTGCTCTTTCTCTTAGCATCAACATTTCTCCTACCTCACCAACACAACTAGTGGGAGTAGAACCACCGCATTCTTCTTCTTGGACTAATTGAGTCCTCTCATTCTTCCTTTCACCATCACTTGTAAAAATTTGCTTCTCAGGACACTTGTATGATGGGTGCCCAAACTCTTGGCAATTGTAACAATTACCTATAAAGGTGTTTGCACTCCTTCCACCACCAAATTTGCCTCTAGAACCTCTGCCTCTGAAATCTGCACTTTGTCCTTGTTTGAAATCTGCACCTTGTCCTTGTGCCTTGCTCAACTCTTCTTAACTCTCATTGACTTGTTTTGTGTTTGTAAAAGATCCTCTGCCTCTAGCTATCTTATCTTGTCTCCTTTTTAGTTTTTCTTCCACTCTAACTGCCATTTGATAATAGTCTTCAACACTCCTTGGATTTGCCAACACCAGTTCATCCTATATGTTAAACCTCAAACCACCAATATACCTAGCAACTTTTTGCACTTCACTTTCATTGTGACTAGACCTTATACTTAGCTTGTAAAACTCTTCAGTGTATGACTTAACATCCATTTCCTTTTGTCTTAAACCTTGAAGCTTTTTAAACATTTGAACTTCATAATCTTTAGGTAAGAACTTACCTTTGATATTAGCTACCATCTTGTCCCATGAAGCAATCTTTGTCTTCCCTTGCTTTCTCCTCTCTATTTGCTGATAATCCCACCATAATAAAGCATGACCTGTCAGCTTGGTCTTTGCAATCTTTACTTTCTTCTCCTCAGGAACTTCATCACACTCAAAGTGATTGTCCAATGTTGCAATCCAGTCAAGTCTTCATCACTAAGGCTTCCTCCATACTTTGGCACATTTATCTTCATCTTGTACTTGTCTTCTTTTACCGCTTTCAACAACTTTACCATCCTTTGATCCTCAGGGTCCAACTCTTCTTCCACATCTTCATACTCAGCTTCCTCTTCTTCCTCAGACTCATTCTCATCACCTAGAGCCATTCCTCTTTTCTGATTTTGTTCTAGAGTATCCATTCTTTCCTTTAACTCCTTCAACTCTCTAGAATGCTTCTCCTTTAGCTCACTCATCTCTTGAGCCATGTTTTTCCCTCTTGGAGGCATCTTGACAAACTGTCTCTTCAACTTACCACTTCTCAACCACAACAGACCTACTAACCGTGCTCTGATACCACTTTGATGTAGAGCTACCACCACTAAGGGGTACCAACTAACTACTCAGGGGAAGAGGATGTAAGGGATGGCAGGGTAAAATAAGACTTTAGGGCCTTGTGAACCTAGCTGCTCTATTGGTCTTCTTGATGGACATGACTGTCCTCTCTTTGTCCATGGTTCCAACACTAAACAACAACACCACCAATTGGTTCATACACATGGGATCTTTCCCAAACCTTCTAAGGACCCTATACCACCTATGTTTGACTGGACAATGCTCACAAAACCACCCAAATGCTCTGGGTGTAACTCCTTGTACCCTTTCCTTCACAACTGGTCCAAATTCCTTGTAACCCTTAAAAAAGGACTGTGAAGCGATAACTTTTGATGCTAACCTCCAAACAAGACTGTGAATGTCTTTTTGAGTACCCATTATCAGTTTTTAAACATTCCAAACATGCAATAGGGGGTCTTTTGGGACACAAGCCTCAAAATATGACTGTACTAGTTTCCTACTAGGCCTAATTAGGTCAGTTTTACAAACAAAGTACTCACAAACTCCACTCCATTCTTCCAATTCCTGTTCCAAGGTGCCCAATAGGTTGCAAAGAGATAGATTTCATTAGTTTTTAGGTTCCAAGGTCATTCCAAGTCATTTTATCAACAAAATTCCAATCTACCAAACCTAGTTTACCTAACACATGATGCTAATAGGCTCCAATGGCTCCAAACATCAACTTGCACCTGTCCCCTGCTCCTGCAAACAAAACCCAATTGAAAATAGACCAAACTAATCCCATTCCACCCATTTTGGGGCTCTAACATAGATGGAATGGGTTAGGAACCCATTGATTTCACTAAAACCCTCAAAATAAGGGTTTAAGACCAACATGTACAAAAATTGTGATAAAATGCCTCAAGGTTAATCAAAATCCCTCAAAACTGATTCAAATGAAAGTTCAAACTATTCTTCAATTGATTTCAGGTATATTCCTTCTTGACAGTACTATACGGCTTGTCTAGGGATGTTAGAAAATAGGGATTAATAGCAAAATATAGAAAACAACCAGTAATACTTGTATTTCTTCAATCTTCACTACACATTTTTCACTCCTTCACATGAAAAGGCCTAAGTAAGATGCCTAAAACCTCACTCCATGATTTCATGATTCCCAATTCGTGGTAAAACCCAAAAAAAGAAGGCATTAAAAGCCTGTCCTCTCAGAAAATAAAAAATAGACTATCCTATTTTAAGTAAATTGTAGACTTCACTAAAGAAAAAGCCTACCACTACATGGTCATGCCCCTAGTGGGCTTCTTACATCAATAAATGGTCTTTCAAGACCTTATTTTATGTAAAGATGACTCCACACCTAGAACCTACTCATGTTCACCCTTAAATTGACAAAAACCTTTCAATGGTACCCTTGCACCACCCTGTCAGCTGGCATTTCTGAACTTCATTAGACAGATGCCTTTCAAACTCTAGGAGGTGATCTATTTCATCTTCATCAGACAAACTATAATCAGATTCTATCATTGATCTTGTCTCTGGCAGAACAACACCTTTTTCACTATCTTCTTGCATATGCATGCACATCAATACTTCTTCTATTCTGACTGCTTGAGGCCTCAATACATATACCTGTGGCTCTACATCCACATATAATATCTCATTGTTCTGATTATACTCAATTATCATATGTTTCATTCTAAGTTTTGCCTCAATTCTGAGTTGGTTAGAGATGCCTTTCCATGGCAGCCACATGTGGGAGAAATCAGTAGCCATATAACCATTTAAAGTCTTGGACTAGTCCCTACTGAGGAGCATGCCATATGTATCAAGTATGTCAACAACCTAAATATCTATATAGTATTACACCCTTGGATTAGATACAAGCTGCATGTGAATATGTGTTAATTCTCCTACAACACTGACCTCAGACTTGTCTAATTGAGTGACCTTCTTGAGTGACTTTGCAGGATGCAAACCTAATGTATGGAAAATGGACAAGGGCATAACATTGGTAGAAGCACCTGAGTCTACTAGGAAATTGTGCAAGTTCTTTCCAAAGATCCTAGGTGTGAGTAGGAAAGGAGGTGACTCATATTTCTCTTTGTATAATGTCACCTGCACTACATCTGCAGTATGGACTAAGGTCTTGTCTTTTGGTCTAACAACATTATCCCTAGGTATAGGATCTTTAACAGTGATATGACTTAGGATATCCTCCTTTCCTATTGGTTCATCTAATGACTTTAGGAAATCTTTTTTAATGACAGGAGTCTTCAAAAACTCATATAAGGATAAACTAATTTTTATCTTCCTCATCTCCTCAACAAGGTAAGCAACTAGTTTATCAGATTCAGGTAGTTGGTTCATACCTTTTGCTACTGTTGCTTGTGGTGCAAAGTGTTGCGGGTTTACTCTCGAAGGTCCTGGACTGTTACTGGCCTTAGGATTTAGAGGTGTGTTGAAATTATTAGGAGGAATAGAAGTGGTTAGAGGACCAGTAGGGCAATTAGCATTTCTCCTTAGATTGTAATTGTGTCCTCTCTGATATTGTTGATATGGATGAACTTATTTAGTCTTCTGCTCAAGCTCATTCTCATCTTCAAAGGGGAAGACATGAGTGGTTTCAAAGGCCATGGGTGAATCTTCACATACCAAGGTGTAATTTTCATGTATTTTGCTCATTTGCTAATGTTGATGATCAAAGGAACTTTCAAGTACCATAGCAAATTCATATCCTAGAGGCACTATCTCATTACCTTCAGGGAAATATACCTCCCTTGTAGTTTTTGACACTTCTGCTTGGAATATGCTAGCTAAAATCTTGAATTGTAGATAGTTCAAATCAGCATGTGTACTTGTATTATGTATTCTACACCAGTTGTTGAGTGCAACCTCTACTAAAATGATCCTAGTGGTTTGTTTAGGCTCAAGAGGAGGATGGCTATCTAGAGATGATGGTAAGGAACCATTATTCATTCTAGTGTTCTAGACTCTTGGAAGCCTAGGAACGTTGTTAGGACTATTGAATTTCTTCTCATTGTTATATATTTGATCAGGATATCCACATCTCTCATTGTTATTACCATATCCTCTATCAGGATATCCTTTATGTTGCTAGTTTTGTGAATTGAACTGAGCATAGAAGTTATGATTTCTCAAGTGAGTGACTTCAGTAGTCAGTTTTCTTAATTGAGCAGATATCTCCTTGATATCATCTTTCTCCTCCTCCACTTTTGCTACTACATTATCTTGATGCAGTTCAAAAAATGAACTACCATTAGTATTTTGTCTAGCATCCTGAGGTGCATGTCTGGGATGTGGTATGATTTGATTGTTTCCTGGAGGAGGCATGATGCTGAGAGGAGGCACTTGCAAAGGATTAGACATTACAACAGGAGGCATCAAAGCTCCACTAGTTTGTGTTTGACTAGGAAAGGCATGATATCCTAAGCTTTGAGCAAGACTTGGTGTCAACTATAAGTTAAGCTTGATAGCTTCGGCGAAGGCCTCTAACAAAGATGTGATTGCAGGGTGGGTCCTCCTGATGAACATTGATGTTAGAGTATCCAAAGATGAGTAATAAACTAATCTAGATGCCTCATCAGGAACATTGTAAGGAGCTGTCAGCTTAGAGTACATCTTTTGAAATTGAGCATTAAAATTAGAGATCAACTCTCCTTCACCTCTTTTGATTGTGGCAAAGAGATGATACATGGTGGCCGCATCTATAGGTATCTTGAACCTTGTTTGGAAATCTTTCTCTAGCGTATCCCAGGAACTGATTGAATTTTGAGGAAGGATGACATACCAGCTGTTGGTTTTTCTTCTGAATCAGCATTAGGGTTTGCCACTTCTAATGCACAGGCAGATTCAGCCAACTAATACAGGAGGTTGCGTGAGCTCCTCCCCTTCACTTCTGGTTCTGCCGCACCAAGGGGGGTATCCCTATAACTCAAGATGTAACCTTGACTAGCTCAAAGATAGAAAGATCTAACTTGACAACAACAGGCAGAATACTCTCATGTGTGGACCAAGATCTGTATGATAGATCACAAGGCTGGCAACATTCTTGGACATGATGTTTGGTTGGGTATGAGAGCATGCAGGGGTTCCTACTTCTAATCCTACAACTAACAGGTGGAAGGATGAAATGGTTTGAAATGATGTTTGGATGCAAACCTGGACCTGGTGTATAATCTCAACACAGAGCTAGATTGGTGCCTATCCAGGGCTTGGAGTCAGTAGACATACACCTGTGAATGATCAGCATGAATAGCTAAAACTAAATTTCAGGGGGATACACATGATATCTGCCTTACAGATATCTCCCAATACAGAGTGTTAAGCTGTCGATACTTATGGCATCCCTATTGCAGTATACCCTTCCCAATATTCAATCTGAAAACAATTTAGTCTACTCCTTGAGCAGAGGTTAAAAGATTAAACATTCAACACAGGAATTCTATGTTCTAGAATCTCGGACATTCCTTGAATACCTAGACTCAGAAGAAAGATACATGCAAAACTGGAGACAGAATCAGCATAACACATGCAAATATAGCATTATTCATATAAGATTAACCATGAAATCAGTGGATTCATGCCAAATCGTACAACAGGAGATACATAAACTCACAAGTTTTGCTGCACAGAGCAACCAAAACCAGTTGTATCTTGTTACAGAGCTAAAATGTCCAGTTTTCAACAACCAACAAATGAGCAACACAACCTGCTTATAACAGCCAGGTAGGTGCTCAGCAATTAATTACATGGTTGACCAAAATCCCGCCAGATACACAGTATCAGAAAAATGGTGCTCAAACATGAATGCAGCAGGTAGGGGAGGAGACAGGAAGATATCTCGAGCCTTGCGCCACTGTCCCCTGATGTACACCTTCAATCAGGTACCAGATCCGCCCATACCTCTGCAACCTTCGCCATTAATGGCGCACCAACCCGCGGCCTCGGGAAAACGTCAATTCTGCATCACAACCATTTCCCGCCGAGATTCATCATCATGATATTTGAAAATATGCAGGATATCAATTATCCCACATGCACCCCGCAGCAACCTCTTTAACACCTTATATACTAGGTCATGAGCATATGTGATGTCGGTGCTTTTGCTCCTGACGACACTAGTATAAGACTTCATCATCATCATCCAGCATCATGATATCCTGTTGCTCGAAAAATCACCCTGATGTCAGCATCATCATCGTAATATCACCTGCATGATAATCGCCTTCATCGGCACAACCTGATCCATCGGAGGAACATCCTCCTGCTGAGCCTATACCAAAAGTCTGGCCGATGAACATCCTGATGACGTCATCATCATATCCTGCTGACGTCATCATCATATCTGCCTACTGCGCACCTCCTCATATCCGGATGACGTCATCATCATGTTTGCAAATATCGGGAGATCTCCACAAGATGATCAGTGTTAGAAATATGACCCCCCCGGACCTTGATGACGTCATCATCATATCGACATCAGGATGATATTCGGAAGATAACCGGATATTTGGAAATATCATCCTGATGTACAAATATCATGTTGCACTGTAGCTCCACTATAAGATCGGGGCGATAGATGAATATGATGATGCTTGAAAAGATCACCCCCACTAGATAATGCATGAAGCCAGCAGGTGGATATCTCCCTGATATCAGCATCATCATGACGCTGGAACAAACATACACCCGGGTGATATGAAAATATCACCCCCTCCTTCGGAAATATCATGATGCAGACAAGCAGAAAACCGGATATCACCCTGACGTCAGCATGACGTCAGCATCATCAGGATGATAAAACAACGAACATGAAGTGATACAACATCATCAGGATGATATTGACTAAGATCATCCTGACGTTCAAAATATGATGACCCCAGTGAATATCGGGTCATACTTAGAACTCTTCAACAACATCATCAGGATGATCGTAACCAAGATCACCCGATGATAAAAATATCACCCCAGCGAAATATCATGAAGGCAGAAAATATGATGACCCTCGCAAGCAACACGGTGATAACTGGAAATATCATGATGATGACGACCCTTAAGAAAAAACAAGTCAGGTCAAACAAGTCAGAGAATAACCCCTTCAGAATATCGGGGCAACATCATCATCATGTTTGGGCAAGGTGATAATTGGAAGATCACCGGATACTTGAAAGATCACCCTCCGCAAGAAAACTAAGGCACATTGTAGCTCATCAGCAGGATCGGGATGATATCAAAACATCACCCGATATCGAAACATGATGATCCTGATGAGAAACAAGTCGACAGAAAACATGATGATGCTGACCACCGTCGAAGACAATATGATGATGATGATGACCTCCTCCTCGAAGAAAATATGATGATGCAGCTAAAAAATGCTGAGGAGGTCCAACACTTAGAACATTTTTTGGATATTTAGGGAAGGTGCCTGCATGAAAATTGCTCAGAAACTGACAGTGAAATCAGGCACCAACAGTGGCTCTGTCTGGGGACGTGCAGGTGCAAGACTGCAGCGAGAACCCCAGATCTCTGGGATGCAGACCAGTCCCTTATCCATTGGGCACAGAGTCATGATACTACACTGACCTGCATCACCAAACACATTATTTTTAAACATTATTTTGGTGGCCCCGGGCAGCCAAAAAGGAAAAACCATAATTTTTTCTTGTCAAATGCCTGATTCCAAACTGGAATATCCCAATCCCAACTGAAAAGATTGGCATAATCTGCCCATAATGTCATCTGCTTAAAAAGATATTCCACCAGTTTTGAAAGCTTGCCACCATCATTTTCAGCTCTGTCATTTTGGATTTCAGAATTAGACATATAACCATACACATAATATTCTTCAACATTAGGCAACACATGTATGTTATGTCCCTCAGACAGTACATCATACTGCTCTTGGCACTCTTTAGAATTTATCTGGCTGCTGCACATTATCAGGCACTCATCCAGCTGATCCAACAATTCAAAATACTCAGAAAATATGAGATCCCTAATATCTACTGATATTGAAAACAAAACCTGAGCCACATACCCAATGTTGCACATGTCTGAATCAGGTGATGATGAACATTCATTATTCACAGTTTGCAAATCAGTATCATCATCTTCAAACAAAGGGTTAATCATGCACCAATGAAGGTCACGACTCACAACATCATATGCATCAGCAGGCTCATCATAAAGGGGATTAACACTCACTGCAAAGGCCTCTGCTTCTTCTTCATGACATTCCAATTCTTCTTCATTACTATCAGATCCAGAGTCATAAGAAAAACAAACCTGATCCACGCACTGGTCATGGATATCATTTTTATCATCTAATTGCCCCGAATACAAGATTGCTGCTGTTTCAATGCACTCTGAAGTTGAACAATCTGCATCATTTTCCAGCCCTCCAATGCTTCCTGATGAAACTGATATTGATTCTTGATCCATATGATCACAACTCTGCACAACTGGATCATTTAAACATGAAGGCTCTTTGTTTAGGACTGGTATGCAAATATTACTTGAAAAATTATTATTTTCAACTTCACCTGCTGGGCAAAAAAGGACATCCTCCTCTATGATAGAAACATCATCCACTTGGAATGATGCAAAAACTGGGACAACAGGGGTGTGAGTGCTATGACATTCATTGTCAATTCCTGAATTAAAACTTTCATCAACATTGGGGGCTGCAGGAGAACAAAAATCTTCATAAAAATAACCCTTTTGTATTCCATGCCTCCAATTGTTTTCAATATCCATTGCAAACTGATGTGCCTGATGCAATGTGGTGGGCTCCTTGTCTCTTAATCTGTAACTCATTTTCTTATCGAAGGCTCCCAAATAGACAACTAAGCACAGTGCATCATTAGGTCTCATGCATTCTGGAATTCTATTCAATGCCCTCATAAATCTGAGGTTAAAAGCTGGGATCAACTCATCTTCTTCAATATGGATGTACATGAAGTCACTAATAGCTGCATATTCAGAAACTCTTTCACCATACTGTACTAGAAATGCAAATTTAAAACCATGCCAAGAGCTGACAGAGTGAGCTGGAAGGTAGGAAAACCAGTCCCTTGCATCTTCATCTAGAGATTGAACAAATAATCTCATAACCACATCCTCATGGTCAATCTCAAAGTCATCTATCACATTCATAAACTGCTGCAAGTGTCTCTCAGCTGATTCATCCTTTATACCCTTAAATTTAGGCAAAAAAATTTTGATTTTAGGTGGAAGAGCATTTGGGTAGCCACAAATGCCACTAAAATTTATGGGCTTATATCTATCTATGTTGAAACTTCTTTTATTACATGGTTGGGATTGACTGTTATACATTTTTGCATTTGACACTTCACAAGGGTGCATAGGCAGATAATACATCCTTTATGTTTTTGCAACCCTCCTCTCTACTCAGATTTTATACTAACAATGACTTTAGGCACTCAAAATTCAAACTGTTTTTTCAAACTTTCCTAAAGTCCTTTAAATGAGTCTTTTGAACAACATTGCATGCCCTTTGAAATACAGGGTAAGTTCTAATAAGAGCATGCAAGCTTTGTTTTCACCAATGTTCCCTTTTAACCAGTGCTATCTCACCAAATAGGGAGTCTGTCAAACAATATGAAATACCTCGATATGTTGCAGGAGCTGCAAATTCTTCTCTGATTGATTTTGTTCTTTTATCAGGTTCTTTGATGCAGAGTCGCCACCTCCTTGAAGAGGAATGAGCTTCAAACAAGCTGAAGCTGCAAATTGATTTCTTTCTTTCTAGGTCATCCACCAGCAGAGTCACATATACAAACTTTTTTCTCTGCTGCAACAAACAGTTTCTAGGTCTAACTTTTTAATCTTGTAGACTCAAACTTTCATGGATATGACATTGATGTCCCCAGCAGAGTCGCCATCTTGTTGGTTTTTCTTCTGAATCAGCATTAGGGTTTGCCACTTCTAATGCACAGGCAGATTCAACCAACTAATACAGGAGGTTGCGTGAGCTCCTCCCCTTCACTTCTGGTTCTGCCGCACCAAGGGGGGTATCCCTATAACTCAAGATGTAACCTTGACTAGCTCAAAGATAGAAAGATCTAACTTGACAACAACAGGCAGAATACTCTCATGTGTGGACCAAGATCTGTATGATAGATCACAAGGCTGGCAACATTCTTGGACATGATGTCTGGTTGGGTATGAGAGCATGCAGGGGTTCCTACTTCTAATTCTACAACTAACAGGTGGAAGGATGAAATGGTTTGAAATGATGTTTGGATGCAAACCTGGACCTGGTGTATAATCTCAACACAGAGCTAGATTGGTGCCTATCCAGGGCTTGGAGTCGGTAGACATACACCTGTGAATGATCAGCATGAATAGCTAAAACTGAATTTCAGGGGGATACACATGATATCTGCCTTACAGATATCTCCCAATACAGAGTGTTAAGCTGTCGATACTTATGGCATCCCTATTGCAGTATACCCTTCCCAATATTCAATCTGAAAACAATTTAATCTACTCCTTGAGCAGAGGTTAAAAGATTAAACATTCAACACAGGAATTCTATGTTCTAGAATCTCGGACATTCCTTGAATACCTAGACTCAGAAGAAAGATACATGCAAAACTGGAGACAGAATCAGCATAACACATGCAAATATAGCATTATTCATATAAGATTAACCATGAAATCAGTGGATTCATGCCAAATCGTACAACAGGAGATACATAAACTCACAAGTTTTGCTGCACAGAGCAACCAAAACCAGTTGTATCTTGTTACAGAGCCAAAATGTCCAGTTTTCAACAACCAACAAATGAGCAACACAACCTGCTTATAACAGCCAGGTAGGTGCTCAGCAATTAATTACATGGTTGACCAAAATCCCGCCAGATACACAGTATCAGAAAAATGGCGCTCAAACATGAATGCAGCAGGTAGGGGAGGAGACAGGAAGATATCTCGAGCCCTGCGCCACTGTCCGCTGATGTACACCTTCAATCGGGTACCAGATCCGCCCATACCTCTGCAACCTTCGCCATTAATGGCGCACCAACCCGCGGCCTCGGGAAAACGTCAATTCTGCATCGCAACCATTTCCCGCCGAGATTCATCATCATGATATTTGAAAATATGCAGGATATCAATTATCCCACATGCACCCCGCAGCAACCTCTTTAACACCTTATATACTAGGTCATGAGCATATGTGATGTCGGTGCTTTTGCTCCTGACGACACTAGTATAAGACTTCATCATCATCATCCAGCATCATGATATCCTGTTGCTCAAAAAATCACCCTGACGTCAGCATCATCATCGTAATATCACCTGCATGATAATCGCCTTCATCGGCACAACCTGATCCATCGGAGGAACATCCTCCTGCTGAGCCTATACCAAAAGTCTGGCCGATGAACATCCTGATGACGTCATCATCATATCCTGCTGACGTCATCATCATATCTGCCTACTGCGCACCTCCTCATATCCGGATGACGTCATCATCATGTTTGCAAATATCGGGAGATCTCCACAAGATGATCAGTGTTAGAAATATGACCCCCCCGGACCTTGATGACGTCATCATCATATCGACATCAGGATGATATTCGGAAGATAACCGGATATTTGGAAATATCATCCTGATGTACAAATATCATGTTGCACTGTAGCTCCACTATAAGATCGGGGCGATAGATGAATATGATGATGCTTGAAAAGATCACCCCCACTAGATAATGCACGAAGCCGGCAGGCGGATATCTCCCTGATATCAGCATCATCATGACGCTGGAACAAACATACACCCGGGTGATATGAAAATATCACCCCCTCCTTCGGAAATATCATGATGCAGACAAGCAGAAAACCGGATATCACCCTGACGTCAGCATGACGTTAGCATCATCAGGATGATAAAACAACGAACATGAAGTGATACAACATCATCAGGATGATATTGACTAAGATCATCCTGACATTCAAAATATGATGACCCCAGTGAATATCGGGTCATACTTAGAACTCTTCAACAACATCATCAGGATGATCGTAACCAAGATCACCCGATGATAAAAATATCACCCCAGTGAAATATCATGAAGGCAGAAAATATGATGACCCTCGCAAGCAACACGGTGATAACTGGAAATATCATGATGATGACGACCCTTAAGAAAAAACAAGTCAGGTCGAACAAGTCAGAGAATAACCCCTTCAGAATATCGGGGCAACATCATCATCATGTTTGGGCAAGGTGATAATTGGAAGATCACCGGATACTTGAAAGATCACCCTCCGCAAGAAAACTAAGGCACATTGTAGCTCATCAGCAGGATCAGGATGATATCAAAACATCACCCGATATCGAAACATGATGATCCTGATGAGAAACAAGTCAACAGAAAACATGATGATGCTGACCACCGTCGAAGACAATATGATGATGATGATGACCTCCTCCTCGAAGAAAATATGATGATGCAGCTGAAAAATGCTGAGGAGGTCCAACACTTAGAACATTTTTTGGATATTTAGGGAAGGTGCCTGCATGAAAATTGCTCAGAAACTGACAGTGAAATCAGGCACCAACACCAGCCATATGCTTCTTCTACTAATGAATAAGGAAATAGTCTACATACAACATCTTCATGTTGTATTATGGCCCTAAAATAAGCTTCCTTAAAGGTTTAGATATGATCATTTGCATCTTGATACGGATGATACTTAGGACAAATCTTGTCTAGATTTTTAGGAAGATCATTATATGCATTGAAGTGGAGCGGTGATTCAACAATGAAGAAAGACATTGGAGCCTGTACTGGAGGTACTAAGGAAGCTATTGGCAGATTAAGGATAGCAGGTCTAGGTTGACTAGCTAAACATGGTCTAGGTCTTAATACAAGTTTTTCTTCCAAAGGTCCAGAAGATCTTGACCTTGTGTTAGGTCGACGAGCTAGTTCTAAGAAGTTTAGGGTAAGACCTAGATATTCAGACAAGATCTTTACAAAGATGTGAGTAATTCCTTCGTATAAATGTATATTTATGGACAATTATCTCAAATGATGAGGTATTTGCTGTTAGGATTAGCTATAGAGGTAGGTATCCCAGATCAAGATGTCTAAGAGCTAATCACAAGAATAAAAGAAGATCAACATGATAGAATAATATTCTATACACAAGATAATGACTTGATACAATATGATATGATACAATGAGAGGCCTTGGTTATATAGACAAAGGTTGAGAGCTAGGATGTTGTAGTCATGTGACAAGTGTCACATTCCTATCACATGAGACAACTAGAGGATAGGATGCCAACTAGATCACATGTGTAGGATAAGACAACTATCAACACCTAGACACAACTAGAAACAACTAGAAACATCTAGTAGACTCACTAAGTCAACTTAACATGTGAACATGTGTCTGAGTATTATTTAACTAATAAATAGTTAAATAATATGAATTATCCACACAACAAGGGTTTAACCGGATAGGTAATAACCCTGTTCACACCAACACCCCCCCTTAAGTGTAACTTAGGGAGGAACAAACAAATGCAAACATGCAAAGATGGGTCCTGGAAACAAGGCCATGTTAGGTATCCATGTACAAAAGATCTCTCACAAATGGAGAAAAGGAGAAAACCTCATGGGAAAAACTCCTCTCCAAAAGAGAGAAAACATGCAAAGAAAGCATGAAAAAGTGAAGGAAGGAAGGACACAACATGATCACCCAAGGACTACTTCCATCACAAAGATACAAAAGATATCCCCCCATAGGAGATAAAAGGACAAAAAGCCTTCACAAAGGATGTCCCAAAAAGATCAGGAACATGAACTCCACTGAAGCACAAAAAGACTGCAAACAACTGCTGAAGAGTTGCTACACTGTTGAAGAACCTCCACTAAAAATAAGATCAAGATCAAGATCAAAGAGACACAAATCTGCATGAGTGACCCCAACAACACTACTCAACCAATCTGATAGTTGAAGATGAAAATAACACATCAATCCATACGAGTGGCCCCAATGACACTACTCAACCAATGTGATAGTTGAAAATACAGGTGCCAATAGTCTCAAGAAATCTGATCATCTGAATAAGGTAGAAGGTTGCCTCCATAAACAGGAATGCAAGAGTGTCTATATGGTAGATGTTTCATCTCACCAAAATGCATCGGTAATCAACCGCTGCATCCACCTAGTATATAGGAAAAAAATCTGGATACATAGTTCACTCCAAGCGAAACCAAGAAAGCATTAGCACAAGTAGTATGATACCCCCCACAATGTTGACAAGGGAGAGGTATGGCAACTCCACTAAAACTGTGTCACAATGTAGTGCAAAAAGGTAAAGAAGCAACATCAAAAGATGCACAAAGTAGTACCTGCAACTAATAAAGGGTGTGAAAATAACGAGGCACACACGCATGAGGCTAAAATGTTGTAGTGGAGGGACACTCATCGGACAAGATTGTGATGGAAAATAACAAGGCACTAACACAACCCCCATGGCACTTTATAAATAGTGTGAGTACAAAAAATGGCACAACATGATGTGCAAGATCCCCAAACTACAAGTACAATATGTGGCACTTTATCTCAGTGCATTTACAAATCAACAAGTGCATTCAATGGATGCATGCAATGTCCAAAACAAGGACGAAATGAGTTGATGAGGTGAAAAATGAAGACATAAACCTTGAATTCCTTACAAACCTCAATCAAATGAAAAAAATACAAAATAATGAACCCCCATAACAAATAATGCTACAAAATATGCCCCCTAGAAAGAAATACAAGATTGAGTACAATGTTGTCAATATGGAAGCCTAAATCAACTGTTTATAACATATGATGATTTTACAATTTTTGAGAAAATTGGCTCACCAAAACAAAAAATGACATTACCAATGGATTCCTTGCATTTTTCTGATCAATTTCAAAAAAAATGTTTTCTCAATTTTGACATCGTGGGCAAAAGTTATGCCTTGTCGAAAAATGTCAAAAAAATCAAGAAAAAATGACATTTGGAGGCAAATTCTAGAAAAATATAGCAAACTAGGGAAAACTCACTTACACCATGGTGAAGTTCATAGAACCAGCTTTCCAACAACTATAAGAATATGAAAAACCAACTCCTGGTTTGCAAGTTGTGGTAAAAAGAAAATGACCCCCTCCTTTGCATGATACAAAAAATGGACTAATTGTCCCGTTTCAAGACATAGAGGCCAAATAAAAAGATGAGGTGGCTATGTGGGTCTTTCAGGGACCAAGTCCAACTCTTGAAAACCCACGAACACTACAAGTTGAAGGATCAAATGCAACAGCCTGGGAGATCTATCCGCAAAAGACCCGCATCTGGATGCACCACTTTTGGTAGACTGACAAGACACTAAAACTATGTCCACATCACAATGGAAGATCTGCTGATTGGGCTAGAATTCAACCTTGAAATGATTTGCAAGGAGCAGAACCTTATTGAACCCACTTCTTCCTCCTCCATCGGTTATATGAACTCTCATCCGGTCATCCATCTCATGCTTAACATAAAGTTGAAGACAAGGAATATTAGGCCAATCAGTAGATCCAAAAACCATGACCTTAAGCGGCTGATAAGGATCTTGATGAGAGTACACTTGGGGGATCAAATGGATTGTGGAGGTCACTGAACATCTAATCTAGGAATAGAGAGCCTGAAAAACCTAAAGGAGAGTCTGAGACTTGAGGGTGACAAGTCCAAATATGGAGATAGCAGGTTTGAGTTGGCCAGAAAAGAGGTCTAGTACATGCACTTGCTGGTACAGAAGGACACTAGGGCCACAATCAGAGTTTAGAGAGTGGAAATTATATCTGATCAGGCCAAAAAGTCATAGACCAAAAACAAAATTAAATAATAGAAGAGATTGTGAATGCCTCAGTTGAACCAGGAGATTTTTGAAGCTATGAACGATGATCTAACTAGAAGCAAACCCTCATAGAAGATAGTGGGCTTGAATTAATGGTGCAGGTAATGGTAACCACGAATAGAGACCACTAAATATGTTGAAGCTGACCCTACAATAGAAACACCACGCCAACTTTTTGAAGATACTCGAGCAGCTCCAATAGCGGGCAAGATTAAAACCCATCTCAGGTCAATCTGAAACACAAAGATGATCTGTTAGAGAGATATGAAATTATGCCAAATCAGAGAACATAAAAGAATAGAGTCGTGCTTGCAAAAGAGGTTGAGTACTTGTCCTATAAGAAGAAGGCAGTGATAAACTGCCGAGAGGCCTCTGGTCTGATATATCTGGTAACCTCTAAGAACGACGAAGATGACTTTGGGAGCCAAAAAAATTCCAATTCGACTGGTGCGTTGTATCAGATGAGAATGAGGGCACATATTCTTTGTTGTCCCTCTGAGAAAATCTGAGGATGAAATCACTAGGCATAGATCCAAATATCATAAGTGTATTGCACCAAGATCTTGCAAGTCATTTATCAAGGCCATTTTACTACCCTCAGAGGTCAATCACAATAAAAATGAACTAAGAGTCTAATGCAAAGATGCCTACAACCGTGGTGACTTCGTGTCGGAGATATAACAACAAATAGATCTGTAATGTTTGTGGAGTCCTGAAAAAGGGTCTCAAACACAGTCCAAAAAATCAGGATGACCAATAAAAACAATGTTGAATGGAAGAAGCTCATGATCTAGTACAGAAAGGCACGATGACCAAGATAGAGGCCTAAACACTACCAAATCGAGCCCACAGAAAGGGCCGATTCAATGTCTGGAGAAAATAATGAATAATCAGCCAAAAAAGTGATATGTAGAAGACATTTACCCTCAAGGATAAAATCGTAGTCACCTGCAAAGTGTGTTAATAGTTGGTGCCCAAAATTGTTGTTATATGGAGCCTAATCAAACTCAGAGGTTAAATTTATGCCACTTTTATCCGCGCGGTTTCCCCCCAAATTATTTAACGGGGTCAAGGGGCAACACCCCTTGCGGGGGTTTGAGGGCAGTGCCCCCAAGACGGGGTCAAGGGGCAGTGCCCCTTGCGGGGTCCAGGGGCAGCGCCTCTGGTGCGCTCCCTGTCGTGATACAGGGTGGGGTTGAGGGGCAGTGCCCCTGGTGCACTCCCTATTTTTTATTATTTTATTAAGGTGTCAGGAGTTATTTTTTGATTGGCTGACATAAAAAACCCTATTTTGTAACCAACATAAGGCTTGATAAAGCAGCTAAGGGTTAGGGTTTTGATTGATGTATTGTAGCATTTTTTAGCGGTATTGAGTTGCAAGGATTGCTAGTTGTAATTAGTTTTGATTTACTGGATAATCATATTAGACTCTCTGTTGGTGGATGTAGCCTGAGTTTGGGTGAACCACGTTAAAGCTTGTCTCTCACCATTATTATTTCTGTCTATTTTCATTCCTCTATTTAATCTTTATTTGCATTTAATTGATATTATTTGTTGGCTAACCATAACAAGTGGTATCAGAGTGGGTTGTGTTTGATTATCATCTATAGGAAAGTCTCACGGTTGAGTGGGAGCAATGGAGGACGAGGGTAAATTGAAGGTTGATAAATTCAATGGGAAAAACTATCAGTTATGGAAGATGTAGATGGATAATTACCTCTATTAGAAGGATTTATGGAGGTCGTTGGAAGGAGTAGCCAAGAAACTGGCAACAATGACTAATGAGGATTGGGAACTTCTGGATAGAAAGGCACTAGGAACCATTCAGTTGTGCCTGGCACCATCTGTGGCATTTAATATAACAGAAGCGAAGACAAGTAGTGAATTGATGAAATCTTTGGCTAAATTGTATGAAAAACCTTCAGCCTCAAATAAGGTATTTCTCATGAAGCATTTGTTTAATCTGAAAATGATTGAAGGTGGATCTGTGACAGATCATTTAAATGAGTTTAATATGATTACCAATCAGTTAACTTTTGTAAAAGTAAAATTTGATGAAGAGGTGAGGGCTCTCTTGGTTTTATGTTCATTTCTAGAAAGATGGAATAGCTTGGTAATGGCTATAAGTAACTCTGTCTCTAGTTCAAACACTTTGAAAATTGATGATGTTGTTGGTGTTATCCTTAGCAAGGAAATGCAACAGAAAATCTCAGGAGGGTCCACATCAGGTAGTGTTTTGAATGTAGAAAGAAAGGGCAGATTAAATGAGAGGAAAAGGTTCTGGAGGTCATGGGAAGTCACGAGGAAAATCAAAGGACAAGAGATCCCAATCCAAAGGATAGAAGGACTGTTGGTACTATGGGAAAATAGGTCATCTAAAGAAAGATTGTTGGTCTCAGAAGAATAAAGAAGGAGACAAACAAGAAGGAAATAAGGAGGCAAATGTGGTAAGTAATAAATCTGAAGATGATGCTTTGATTCTTTCCCTAGATAATACTGATGATTCATGGGTTTCAGATTTAGGGGCCTCATTTCATGCTATGCCCCATACATGTTATTTTCTTGATTATGTCCAAGGGGATTTTGGGCTAGTTTATTTTGGAGATTGTTGGATTTTTGCCCAACTGGATGCTTCCCAGTTATCCCTACAAGGTAGCCATCATTGATCAATAGGATTCTCGGTCTAGGGGCCAACAATACAGGAGATAGACTCTATAAATATCTCCTCTTCTTCTTTAGGCTCTGCAGAACCAAGGGGGTATTCCCTATTCAACATCCATAAAATATGCCTATGAACATTACTGGGATGTTAATACAAAGAAGATAAATCCTCTCTTATGTAGACCAAAATTGTGAAATAAGTGCAAAGGGGCTAGCTTTGGGCCTATGCTCAGTTATGAGACATAGGATTTTGGTCCTAAACTACTTCTAATGTCCTAAAGGTTTGTATTTGAAGTTTAAGTTTGTATTTGTATTTGGATGCAAGAATGGGACTTTGGGTTATAACCTCAATACAAGACCAGACTAGTGCCTATCTCAGGCTCGGAGTCAATAGACATACACATGTGAATGAATATCATAAACTTGAATCAATAACTGGGTTTCAAGGGGATATTTTTAGTGTCTGCCTTACAGATATTTCCCAAAATTTAGGATTTAGTCATTCATACTTGGTGATATCCCTATTGCAACATACCTTTCTCATAGCTTAACCTAAAACATCTAATTTGTTTCTTGAACAAAAATAAGAGATTAATTAATCAACACATAAAATCTATGTTCCTGAATCCCAAATAACCCTTAGCTATTTAGATTCAAAAGAAAAGATGCCCACAACTTGGAGACAAATGACCAAACACATGCTACAAAGCATTTCTCACATAAAACAACATGAAACTAGTAAATTTATGCATAAAACATACAACATGTGATTCATAAACTCATAAGGCACAAAACAGAGCCACCTGCAAGAATGTATCTTATTACTCCACCAAAATTTGCCAAATCTTCAACAACCTAAATGAGTAACACAATTTGCCTTTTATAGCAAACTGTGTACTCAGCAATAATTACATGGCATTTCAAAACTTTTGCCATAATACAATGCACCAAAAATGGTGCCCAAATCATTCAATGCAAATGAGGGACAAAGAGGAAAGTGTAGGTGAACTCAGGATGTGAGCCGCCGACTAAGGATTTTCTTCATTAATCAGGTAGCTGGCCTATCAACTCCATCGACCCATACCTCTGCGAACCTGCCATTAATGGCATACCAACTAATGGCCATCTAAAAAGTAGCAGCTGTGTACTTCTAAAATTTTCCCACCTAAAAATAGCTGCAGATACAAAGCAAATCCATTGCCGAAACTTTGAAATTGAGCTGTCGATCTCCCTTCCTATTGCCAAAATCCATGGCATCAAAATACACTGAAAAGTCACCCACTAATTAGAACGTGCCACGTAGGCACCCTGTGCTTCCATCACTGACTTTTCTGCCATCTATTTTTCCCTTTTTCACCTTATGAATCATTGCATATGTAATTGTATATAAGACTGTATATACATACAATCGCAAATATACAAGGCAGATCCCAAACCTTTATAGAACAAATTGCAATCATTATCGGATCTGGCTTGTATCCTTTCATCTTTGCATATCAACATATACAAGCACCTAACATACAAGCTACGAAATTCAAATATTATAAAACACTTTGAAACTGCTATCAAGTCCAGCTTGTATCTCTTCATCTTTCCTTGTATATATCCTTGTAAATTGCACATACAAGTGCAATATACAACCCGGACTCCTTATCATCTTACCAACTACATTGCATACCTTTTCAGGTCTAGCCAATGCACCTCGGGAATGTATATCACACTTGCATGTTTGATATACATTCGGCTTTGTACGTTGAACATATACAAACCTCTTTGTATACCTGCAGGCCCCACCCATTGTATATTGGCTCCTTGCACATTTCTATTGTATATGCATCAACCGTTAGGTAAACTTTGGAGTTGGCTACCGATGCATCTTGTCTTGCTGATGACCCTATGTCACTGTAGCGAATGCATGTCGGCCCTTTTGTATGTTGACTTTACACATTCTTCTTTGTATGCCACCAATGTATCTTTCACTTGCATGTTTCCCTTTGTATCTAGCCGTTGCATGTCTGGACATACAATACAAATATACATACAACCTCCACATACAAGCAGAGAATATTCCCAGAATCTACGACAGATTCCTCAATGCATGTACAAACCCGATATGCATTTAAAATGCATACAATCAATTTATTCACCTTTTTGAAGGCCGAGTTAAAATTTTTGGCCCGCCAATGTACATTTACACTTGTACATACAAAGACACATACATTCGACAGATTTAACCGCTGCATATAGTAATTTTAAACTTAGAATTTTTTCTTAAACGTGACGGGAAAAAGTGGTAAAGCAATGCATAGGGACTGGTCAACCAATGAGCGCTAAGACATGAAAATATAACTTAAGCAACCAGGAACCCGCTATAGGAGGTCAACAAGAAAATAGAAGATACAACACAGAAGGCTGAGGGAAAAAGATAAAACTTAAGGCAACTAAGGGTTTGAAGGAATAAAAAATAAACTTGTAGACTTGATTCAAAACCCTAACCCTAGGTGAGCACCACCATTGGCTCCGACTGGGGATGTGCAGGCGCAAGACTGCAGCGAGAAACAGACCACTCCGGGGCAGACTAGGCAAAACACAAAACTCAAAACATGACCGACTATACAAGGAATGTACAGACTACTTACACCTAATTTACAATGTGCACATAGGATATTCCTTCATGAAAAGTAGGGCTTTAGGAACTGACCGTGCACAGGCAATTCTAGTAGTTCATCATTTAGGGCCTGGAGGAAGTAGGAATCTTCTCCATGGGTATTGCTGATTTGATATGGGCCCATCCATAAGGGTTCAAATTTACCATGTTTGCCCCTATCTTGGTTCTTTGCATTCCAAACAAGGACCAAGTCACTTATCTGAAACTTCCTTTCTGTAGCCCTTTTATCGAACAAATATTTTACCTTCTGCTATTTCTTGATGTTTGTCTTCTGTGCCTCTCTTCTGATTTCATCTAGTGCAACCAGTTGATTTATCCTTTCATTCATTGGTTCCTCAATCTCTTCCTTATTTTCCTACATGAATTTATAAACTGGCAAGAGATTATTCACAGGTAACTTAGCTATCGTGCCATACACCAGCTCAAAAGGTGACCTTCCAATTGCTTTCTTTACTATTATCCGATCAACCCATAGTGCCATCTTTAATTTTGAATCCAATGCCCCTTTGTTCTTGTCTACCATCCTTTTGATGATTTTCATGAGGCTTTTGTTGCTTGACTCTGCTTGACCATTTCCTTGTGGGTGATATGGTGATGCATATGACAAATCAATCCCATAGTTGTTGCAAAAATTAACAAATTCAGCAGATCTAAAGCACATGGCATTATCTGTGACCACTTTGACTGGCACTCCAAATCTAATAATAATGTGTTCCAAAATGAAATCCATCACCACCTTGCTTGTAGCTTTCTTAGTTGGAATGGCTTTAATCCATTTAGTAAAATAGTTAGTAGCAACCAAAATCCAACTATGCCCTCCACTTGATTTTTCTGAAATTTCCCCTATGAAATCAATTCCCCATTGCTGAAATGGAGCCTCCACAGTTACAATTCTAAGGGGTAATGCACCTTCATACTTTAGTTTTCCTGAGAACCTTTGATAGGGATCGCATTTTCTTACCATCTTTTGTGCATATGAGAAAAGAGTTGGCCACCAATAGCCTGCTCTAAGAATTTTGTGAGTTGTTGTCTGAGCAGTATAGTGTCCACCACACACCCCTCTGTACATGTCATTTAAAATATCTTTAGCTTGATTTTCATCTACACACCTAAGTAATACACCATCAGGATTTTTCCAATACAATTCTCCTTGCATAATGATGTATTTAATAGCATGTAACTTTAAGGTCCTTTTTTGATTATCACTGAGATGGGAAGGACAATTCAAATTCTACAAATAATACACAATATCCTGGTACCATTTAGATTCTGACATGTTAATAACTTCATCTTGAACTTCATTTACCTGGCATGCCTCTAGATTTGATTGTGCCATTATCTTAGCCAAGCCTTGTCCTCTTACCAATTTTGTGATTTGTATCTCAATGTTAAACTCTTGCAACTTGTTTATCCACCTGCATCTTCTTCGTGTCACTTCCTGTTGAGTGAAAATGTCTTTAACTGCTGCATGGGGCACATATGCAACTATTTGAGAGCCTACTAAATATGACCTGAAGCTTTTGACTGCTTTAACCAATGCATTTGCCTGTTTTTCCATGATATCATATTTCAATTCAGCTGCCTGTAATGACACGCTAAAGAAAGCAATAGGTTGTTCAAAACCATCTTCATTTTTCTGTAATAAACATGCAACAATAGTATGAAAAGAGGCAAATGAGAATAACTGAAATGGCTTAGAAAAATTAGGAGATTTCAACACAAGAGCCATCTTTATAGCTTCTTTGATATTCTGAAATGATCTTGTTGCTTCACTTTCCCATTTAATAGTTGTACCCTTCTTCAAAATTTTAGAAATGTTCTTTGTAGTCTCTGCAAAGTTAGGAACAAATCTTCTAACAAAATTAATTTTCCCAAAGAAAGACTGAATGCCTTTCACTGTCTTAGGAATTTGAATTCTGTCAATGGCAGCAACCCTTTCAGGATCAATCCTAACTCCATCGTTGGAAACAATGTGTCCCAATAGTTTTCCTTCCACTACCCCAAAAGCACATTTCTTTGGGTTAAGTGAAATGCCATATTCCAATGCTCTAATAAAAATTTGTTCTAGGTGCATGCAATGCTGCTGCTCCTTTTTTGAATAAGTAGTCAAATCATCTTGATATACAGCCAAAATTGAGTCAATCAGTCCTGCAAAAGCAACATCCATAGCCCTTTGAAATGTAGCACCTACATTTGTTAGTTCAAATGGAATTCTAACATATACATAAGTCCTCCATGGAGTGGTGAAGGCAGTTTTGTATTGGTCAGATTCTTTTACCTTCACCTGATTGTATCCTGAAAACCCATCCATCATGGATAAAAGCTCACAGCCAGTTACCTTCTACAACACAACCTCCATGTTAGGCAATGGATAATTATCCTTTAAAGAAGATACATTCAGATTTCTAAAGTCCACACAAAGTCTTATATCACCATTTTTCTTTCTAACTGGGACAAGATTGGACACCCAAGTTGAGTGTCTGATAGGCACAATTATTCCAGCCTCCCTAACCTTTACAAGCTCTTCTTGCATTTTTGGAGCTAAAGATGGGTTAATAGGTCTTTGTTTCTGTCTAAATGGCTTAGCTTCAGGCTTCAAAGGAATCTCATGCTGGAATAAATCCTTTCTATAAGCTTTTAGGTCCTCATATGACCATGCAAAGACATGCTTAGATCTTTTCAATAATGCAATCAACATAGTCCTGATGTGTGGCTTGAGTTGTTTGCCAATATACACCTTTTTGGGGGCATGGCATGTCCCCAAGTTTATCTCCTCCAAGTCATCCTTGTTTGTAGGAGACGCCTTTGTAACAAACTGGTCTCTATTGTCAAATGCTCCTTCTAAAGCAACCAGCCCTCTGGGAATTTTATTTGATTTGAGCTGAATTACTTCCTTCCCCAAAAGAGTTTCTTTTCCATTCACAACTTCTACAAAGTTTTGAATATCAATCTCCTAGTTCTCACACTCATCTATGTAGTGTAGAAACCTCAATAAATCTCTATAATCATCAAACACCTACCAACTGCATACATTATCTGGTACTGCAGGTCTAAGTTTAACTTCAACATTTGTAACATTAGACAGAGTGGCATCATCTGGCCTTATGGCTACATTAGCTAAAAAATCTGCCATGACATTTTTTGATCTTTCTATCCAGTTTATTGAAAAAGCATCAAACAATTCAATTGTATCCCATACAACATGTTTATACTATTTTAATCTCTTATTTTTTGAAGCATACTTATCTCTAACCTAGGAAAAAATTAACTCTGAATCTCCAAACACTTTTAGCATCTTGATCCCATGCTTCAGAGCAACATTCAATCCTAGTAACAGAGCTTCATATTCTGCAATATTATTTGTGCAAGCAAACTTTAACAGGAAAGAGAATTTTAGAAGCTTACCAGCTGGAGACAAAAACACAACTCCAGTACCAGAACCTTCATTTGAACAAGCTCCATCAAAGTACATAGTCCAGAGACCCTGTTGGTCAAGCTCTTGAATGCAAACATCTGTCCCTTTAACTCCTTGATCATCTGAGACAACTCTAAAATTCTCACAGTCAGCATCCACAAAACAAACATGCTCATCTGAATTCTGATCCTCAACTGTTTCTAGTGACCTTTCTTCTTTGACCAACTTGACATCTTTGCCATTCATTGGGATCATAGCATATGACAAATCTAGCTGCATACTCCATCCAATCAATGCTGCCCATCTTTTTGACAACAACATACCATACTGTGACTTTATGTCAACCACTGTTATGTTCATCTTGTAAGTTTTTTCTGGATATACTGCTAGCCTAAAATCCACATCCTTCATGATTCCAATAACTGGTACCTCCCTAGCATCCATTGCATATCATTTTCCACATGCCTTGTCTATCTTCAAACCAGCTTGTTGCATGATAGCCAAAGGCATAATATTTCTTGATGCTCCTGAGTCAAGCATACAATTCTTGATCACTTTTCCATTAATAATAAGGGAGACATAAAATGGTTCAACCTGTGAAGGGCATTTTGTCATCGTCACTCCCAGATAAACTTCAGGAACCTCATCCTCATCAATACATACGACTTGTTTCTTACCCTAAATCCCAACATTCTGCTCGGCTTGACAAGGTACTCCTAAAATCAGGGACAATGCCTTATTCCTAAATTCTTCAACTTTTATCAACTCCATCAATGGAATAGAGACCTTTATCTGAGATAAAACCTGAGTTATGTCAAAGGGAGCATAATTTTGTATAACATTTGTAACCTGAGCCGTGGTTTTATTCTTGTCTTGAGATGATCCAACTTTAATTTTAATGGCCCTCTGACTGTCATCCATGATCTGAGAATTCTTACTTTGATCCTCATTTTGGGGAGCTTTATTTTCTGGTCTTTGAGAATCATGACCTTTCTTTTGCTCAAAATTTTGCTTATCATTGTTCCATTGCTTCTTATGTGGTTCAGTCCCTTTATGATGATGCACTGGTTGGCTTGCAAAGGTGTCTCCTGATTGACGTGGATCATTTACCTGAGCCTTGCCCCTAAGGTTATAATTGCTTTTGACTTGAGCTACTGCCACGGCTGTGAGAGCTCTAATCTCTTCATTAGATGGCCATCTCAAGTTATTTAGAAAAATGTGTGAGTCCTGAGCATAGGCATAGTTATCTTCATCATCCTCATCATAGGAAACCTGCTAGCAGACCTGAGTCTCAACATTCGTGCTTTCATCAGCATCGCAAGAAGAACACTCCCTATTTGTGAATAGCATATTGACACTATCATCCTCCATACCATGTGGCTCATTGCATTCATCACAGGCAACAACATTATTATTATACAAAGATTGAGCAATCATACATTGCGACTGTAAGTGAGGCATCTGACATATTATGCACCATGGGGTGTCATCAATAATATTAACATCCTTCTTCAAAGGATCAAGAGTCTCCTTAACATCTTGAGCTCTTTGATTAGGGTTGCTGTTTGGGAGAATGGGTTTACCATTATGCCAATTAGTGTTATATGGCATATCATGCAATGATGGTCTCTTCTGTTGTCTTTGGTAAACCTGCCTGTTAGGACCTATCCCCTTTTCATTTTTAGCAATTCTATAACTCAGGTCCTTAACAATAGTTGTCAACTTATCCAATTTTTCCTTAGAAGTAGATGCATTACCTTGAGTACTTTGAGACTTATTATTTGGATTTTGCATAATTTTTACATCATCCCTTCTATTTGTCTTACCAGAAGCTTTCCTATTATTTTCAATGTTGGTTGCAATTCTAAAAGCATCCCGGAGACTAGCAGGACCCTTATCTCTCAGCCCATATGCCGTTTTAGCATCAAAAGCATTTATGTATAACACTATGCACATTGGTTCATTAGGCCTCATGTGAAGTGGCAATTTATTCAACACTTTAGTGAACCTAGCATTAAATTCTGCAACCTGCTCATTTGATCCCTTAGTAATACCGGTGAACTCATTAATAAAAAAGCTTGGATCAGTTTTATCACCATATTGTTCTTTGAAAATCCTTTTGAAATCATCCCATGATAAGATACTCCGGTCAGGTAGACCTTTATACCACTCTCTAGCTTCATCAACTAAGGATTGCATAAACAATTTCATAAAAACATCTTCATGCTCAACCTCAAAGTTGTCCATGACATTCTGAAAGGCCTTCAAATGATCCTCCCCTAACACAACATTATTTCCTGAAAACTTTGGTACCTGTAGGCTTACATGTTTGTCAATGGGATTAGGGTAGCCAAGAATACCATAAAAAATGAGCTGCTTGAATCTGTCTAGCTGCATAGGCTATCTACCAAACTGATTAACATTGGCATTCCTATTTGCATTCTGATTTCTCACATTATTTAATGGTACCCTAACATTGTTTACATTCTGTCTCTGATCATTCTATTGATTATGGAATTCATTTCTTTGCTGGTTTCTCAGCACATCTACATTATCAAGGGTGGGAACTGAATCATGTTGAGCAATTTTTAGAGCTTGTACCCTTTGTCTTATATCATCCCTGATCTTCACTGCATGCAGATATTCTAATTCAGCCCTCAGGTTCTTGATTTCTTTAGCTAATTCTTCATCTCCAGGCATAGAAGAGGATGGTCCCATTCCATTTTGGTCATCATTATCATCCCTTGGGGATTCAGTTTCTTCAAATCTGTCAGGGGGATCTAAGAAAGGGTATTCTTGAAACACCTCTAATCTCATTCTCAATCCATCACCCTGTTGTCTCTCAAATAGATCTTGAATTTCAGCCTATGTGTTTGAAAAATAGGGTGGATGCTGCTCTGAAGATCTAGGATTATCTTGGATATTATCATTATTTCTGGGGCTCGGAGAACCTTCTAGACTGGCTTGAATAGTCCCTTTTTTCCTATACATCATTTTTCTGGGTAATTCTTCAAACAAGGGATTACGTAGGGATCTTCTCCCTTGCATACAAATTTTACTTTACCGGTTGGAAGATTTGTTTGGAGTCGCCACCTACAACTAGGAATTATTTTCTTTTAAACCAGGGTTCTTACACAAAGCGTTCCCTAGCAGAGTCACCAAATCTGTTGGGGTTTTTCCCAACTGGATGCTTCCCAGTTATCCCTACAAGGTAGCCATCATTGATCAACAGGATTCCCGGGCCAGGGACCAACAGTACAAGAGATAGACTCTATAAATATCTCCTCTTCTTCTTTAGGCTCTACAGATCCAAGGGGGTATTCCCTATTCAACATCCATAAAATATGACTATGAACATTACTGGGATGTTGATACAAAGCAGATAAATCCTCTCTTATGTAGACCAAAACTATGAAATAAGTGCAAAGGGGCTAGCTTTGGGCCTATGCTCAATTGTGAGACAGAGGATTTTGGTCCTAAACTACTTCTAATGTCCTAAAGGTTTGTATTTGAAGTTTGAGTTTGTATTTGTATTTAGATGCAAGAATGGGACTTTGGGTTGTAACCTCAATACAAGACCAGACTGGTGCCTATCTTGGGCTCGGAGTCAATAGACATACACATGTGAATGAATATCATAAACTTGAATCAATAACTGGGTTTCAAGGGGATATTTTCAGTGTCTGCCTTACAGATACTTCCCAAAATTGAGTATTCAGTCATTCATACTTAGTGATATCCCTATTGCAACATACCTTTCCCATAGCTTAACCTAAAACATCTAATTTGTTCCTTGAACAAAAGTAAGAGATTAATCAATCAACACAGAAAATCTATGTTCTTGAATCCCAAATAACCCTTAGCTATTTAGATTCAAACAAAAAGATGCCCACAACTTGGAGACAAATGACCAAACATATGCTACAAAGCATTTTTCACATAAAACAACATGAAACTAGTAAATTTATGCATAAAACATACATGTGATTCATAAACTCACAAGGCACAAAACAAAGCCACCTGCAAGAATGTATCTTATTACTCCACCAAAATTTGCCAAATCTTCAACAACCTAAATGAGTAACACAGTTTGCCTTTTATAGCAAACTATGTACTCAGCAATAATTACATGGCATTTCAAAACTTCTGCCATAATACAATGCACCAAAAATGGCACCTAAATCATTTAATGCAGATGAGGGACAAAGAGGAAAGAGCAGGTGAACTCGGGATGTGAGCTGCTGACTGAGGATTTTCTTCATTAATCAGGTAGCTGGCTTGTCAACTCCATCGACCCATACCTCTGCGAACCTGCCATTAATGACATACCAACTGATGACCATCTGAAAAGTAGCAGCTGCGTGCTTCTAAAATTTTCTCACCTAAAAATGGCTGGAGATACCAAGCAAATCCATCGCCAAAACTTTGAAACTGAGCCATCGATCTCCCTTCCTATTGCTAAAATCCACGGCATCAAAATACGCTGAAAAGTCACCCACCAATTAGAATGTGCCACGTAGGCACCCTGTGCTTACATCGCTGACTTTTCTGCCATCTATTTTGCCCTTTTTCGCCTTATGAATCATTGCATATGCAATTGTATATAAGACTGTATGTACATACAATCGCAAATATACAAGGCGGATCCCAAACCTTTATAGAACAAATTGCAATCATTATCGGATCCGGCCTGTATCCTTTCATCTTTGCATATCAGCATATACAAGCACCTAACATACAAGCTGCAGACTTCAAATATTATAAAACACTTTGAAACTGCTATCAAATCTGGCTTGTATCTCTTCATCTTTCCTTGTATATATCCTTGTAAATTGCACATACAAGCGCAATATACAACCCGGACTCCATATCATCTTATCAACTACATTGCATACCTTTTTAGGTCCAGCCAATGCACCTCAGGAATGTATATCGCACTTGCATGTTCGATATACATTCGGCTTTGTACGTCGAACATATACAAACCTCTTTGTATACCTGCGGGCCCCACCCATTGTATATTGGCTCCTTGCACATTTCCATTGCATATGCATCGGCCATCGAGTAAACTTTGGAGTTGGTTGTTGATGCATCCTGTCTTGCCGATGACCCTCTGTCACTGTAGTGAATGCATGTTGGCCCTTTTGTATGTTGACTTTACACATTCTTCTTTGTATGCCACCAATGTATCTTTCGCTTGCTTTGTATCTAGCCATTGCATGTTTGGACATACAACACAAATATACATGCAACCTCCAAATACAAGCAGGGAATATTCCTAGAATCTGCAACAGATTCCTCAATGCATGTACAAACCCAATATGCATTCAAAATGCATACAATCAATTTATTCACTTTTTTGAAGGCCGAGTTAACATTTTTGGCCCACCAATGTACATTTACACTTGTAGATACAAAGACACATACATTCGACAGATTTAACCGTTGCATAGAGTAATTTTAAACTTAGCATTTTTTCTTAAATGCGACGGGAAAAAGCGGTAAAGCAATGCATAGGGGCCAATCAACCAACGAGCGCTAAGACATGAAAATAGAAGATACAACGCAGAAGGCCGAGGGAAAAAGATAAAACCTAAGGCAACTAAGGGTTTGAAGGAATAAAAAATAAACTTGCAGACTCGATTCAAAACCCTAACCCTAGATGAGCACCACCAGAGATAACGAACCTTGTCAGATTGTTGGAAAGGGAAGAATCAAGATTAAGTTGCTAAATGGGAATCATTGGCTACTACAAGAGGTAAGGTACGTTGCAAGGCTGAGTAGGAATTTAATTTCAGCAGGGCAGCTAGCTGATGAAGGTTGCATTGTTATATTTACTTATAAAAATTGGAAGGTTTCAAGAGGTGTCTTAATAGTAGAAAAAGGTGTGAAAGTAGGCACCTTATATATTTGTATAGGTCATACTATTCCTTCTACTTTAGTTGTTGTAGGGAAAAAAAAAGGTTTAGGAACAGTTGTTGCAGGTTTGCATGAAGATACTGAAACAATTGTTGTAGGTTCTGAGACAACACTATGGCATAACAGACTTGGGCATATGAGTGAAAAAGGTATGAAGGTACTTCATTCTAAGAAAGTTTTACCAGGTCTGAAATGTATTAATATGGATCTCTGTGAAAGTTGTGTATATGGCAATCAAAAGAGAGTCAGTTTTCTCAAGGATGGGAAGCAAAAGAAAGATGAAAAGTTGGAGCTTGTGCATACAGATGTATGGGGACTAGCTTAGGTATCTTCTCTCGGTGGCTCTCGGTATTATGTTACATTCATAGATGATGCAACTAGGAAGGTTTGGATTGATTTCCTCAGGCAGAAATCTGATGTATTTGAAACATTTAAGAAATGGAGAAGCTTGGTTGAGAATGAGACATGTAAAAGATTAAAATGTCTTAGATCTGATAATGGTGGTGAGTATTGCTGCAAAGAATTTGAGGATTATTGTTCCTTTAATGGAATCCATAGGCAGAAAATAGTTCTAGGGATTCCACAGGAGAATGGAGTCGCTGAGCGCATGAATAGGACAATAACAGAGTGTGCAAGGACCATGAGATTGCATACTGGGCTGCCTTTAAACATGTGGGCAGAGGTTGTCAATACCTCTATATATTTAATTAATAGAGGTCCTTCAATTCCTTTGGGTTGTGGTATTCCAAAGGAAGCATGGACAGGTAAGAAGGTGAGTTAATCTTTTCTCAAAACCTTTGGATGTGAAGCATTTGCACATGTAGATTATGAAAATAGAACCAAGCTGGATGCAAAATAAAAAAAATGTACCTTCATTGGATATGGCATTGATGAATTTGGTTATAGGCTTTGGGATTTTAAAAATTAGAAAATTGTGAGAAGCAGGGATGTTGCATTTAATGAGAAGGTACTGTACAAAGATCAGTTGTAGTAGCATGAGAAGAAAGAAAAGGATTATGTGGTGCTGGATGATACTCCACATAGTGATGTTCCAGTGGTTCCTCATGCTCCACAACAACAACAAGAAATACCACAAACTCCAGTGAATGTTAGACAGTCAACAAGGCTAAGTAGACCTCCTGAAAGGTTTTCTCCCTCTTTGTATTCTATTTTGTTAACAGATGTTGGTGAACCAGAAGGGTATGATGAAGCTATGCAGGTGGATACAAAGGTTCAGTGGGAGCTTTTAATGAAAGAAGAAATGGACTCCTTACTGAAAAATCAGACTTGGGAATTATGTAAGTTGCCTGCAGGTAAAACGACTTTACCAAACAAATGGGCTTATAGGCTGAAAGAGGAAGATGGAGGTAAGAAAAGATTTAAAGCCAAGTTAGTTGTAAAAGGATTTGTATAGAAAAAAGGTATTGATTTTGATGAGATTTTTTCTCTGGTTGTTAAGATAACTTCTATTCGTACTGTTTTAAGTATTGTGGTTGCTGAAGATTTACATTTGGAACAACTAGATGTGAAAACTGCCTTTCTCCATGGTGATTTGGAGGAGGAGATATATATGGAACAACCCCAAGGATTTGAAGTCAACGGTAAGGAGAAATTGGTGTGCAGATTGAAGAAAAGTTTGTATGGCTTGAAACAAGCACCTCAGTAATGGTATTTGAAATTTGATAGTTTTATGGTTGAGCAAGGCTACAACCAGTGTAATTCTAACCATTGTGTTTATTTTAGGAGGTTGGATAATGACAACTATATTATTTTATGTTTATATGTTGATGACATGCTTGTAGTGGGGTCTAACATGGATCACATAAGAGAGTTAAAACAATAGTTAGCACCATCATTTGCTATGAAGGATTTGGGGGCAGCAAGACAAATCCTTGGTATGAAAATTTATAGAGATAGGAGGAACAAAAAATTGACTCTATCTCAGGCTGATTATGTTGAAAAGATGTTGCAGAGATTCCATATGGAGAATGCAAAATCTCTCAGCACACTTTTGCCTAGTCATTTTAAATTGACTAAGGAGATGTGTCTGAAGACACAAGAGGAGGAAGAAAAAATGTCTAAGGTACCATATGCTTCAGCTGTAGGAAGTTTAATGTATGCCATGGTATGCATGAGTCCAGATATTGCATATGCTGTAGGAGTCGTAAGCAGGTATATGAGTCATCCTGGATTGGAGCATTGGAATGCAGTAAAATGGATTCTTAGATATTTGAGAGGTACATCCAATAAACACTTATGTTTTGTGGGCTCTAATACTGATTTAGCAACCTATGTAGACTCATATTTGGCAAGGGATATTTATACCATGCAGAGTACTATAGGTTATGTCTTTACTGTACGAGGGACAACAATGAGTTGGATCTCCAGGTTACAAAAGATGGTTGCTTTATCCACCACGAAGGCAGAGTATGTAGCTGCAACAGAGGCAAGCAAGGAGATGATATGGCTGCAATCTTTCATGGAAGAATTGGGAAACAACAGGCTAACAATTATTTGTTTACGGACAGCCAGAGTGCCATACATCTTACAAAGAATTCTACCTTGCATTCAAAGACCAAACACATACAGTTGAGGTATCATTTCATTTGATCGGTGTTGGATGATGGACAGTAATGGCTGGAAAAGATGCATACAGATGAAAATCCAGTGGATATGTTTACAAAGGTAGTGACAAGGGAGAAGCTGAGATCCTCTTCAGCTTCAGTTGGTCTTCAAGACTGAAAACAACAAAAACAGAACATCAAAGTCCAGGGTGCTTATTTCCAGTGGGAGCTATAGGTTTAGCGGTGTTATGATCAATCTCCAAGTGGGAGATGATATGGTGTGGAGTCTGATCAGTCTCCAAGTGGGAGATTGTTGTTATATGGAGCCTAATCAGACTTGGAGGTTAAATTTACCCCACTTTATCAGCGCAGTTTCCCCCCAAATTCTTTAACGGGGTCAAGGGATAGCACCCCTTGCAGGGGTTTGGATGCAGGGCGGGGTCGAGAGGTAACGCCCCTGTGGGGGGTCGAGGGCAATGCCCCGAAACCTCAAACATTTTTTTATTATTTTATTAAGGTGTTGGGAGTTATTTTTCTATTGGCTGACATAAAAAAACCCTATTTTGTAACTGACATAAGGCTTGATAAAGTGGCTAAGGGTTAGTGTTTTGATTGATGTATTGTAGCATTTTGTAGCGGTATTGAGTTGCAAGGATTGTTGGTTGTAATTGGTTTTGATTTACTAGATAATAATATTGGATTCTCTGTTGGTGGATGTAGCCCGAGTTTGGGTGAACCACATTAAAACTTGTCTCTCGCTGTTATTATTTCTGTCTATTTTTATTCCTCTGTTTAATCTTTATTTACATTTAATTGATATTATCTGTCGGCTAACCCTAACAAAAACCAAGTCTTAGATCTGAAGCCGATCTAGAATCTGAACTAATACCTACAACCAAAAAATTCAATCTATAGAGATCTGTAGCAGGGCCTGATCTGGGCCGAATACGACCAAAAGAGGCCAAATTTGAGCTAGATCGCATCCAAAGGTTAAAAAACCAATTGAATATGACATAAAAAACTACAAATAAAGAAGAAAATGCAGGGGGTAGAATGGCCCTCTGCTAAAAATTTTTGCCTTTTGGACAAAAAATCTATAGAGGGGGTAAAAAAATGCTAGATTTGACTATGACCGAAGTATATCATGTTTACACTCGATCTTAACAGTTTTGGCCCTTCTGATCTCAATGGCGAGGTCAGTTTTGCTCCAAAATGCACCCAAAAAAACCTATAATTTAAAATCACAAACAAGAAAGCCCCCAAAAAATGTTATTTCTTTCAACCTTTCTGATTCTCTAGTTCACCCAGAGATACAAGACAAGAGCATACTTGGTTTCAAGAAATAAAAATAAATCACTATCTAAGATCTTCTAAAAAAGAACTAACTCTAGACAATCAACTAGCTCTGATATCATGTTAGGATTAGCTCTTAGGCATCTCGATCTTGGGATAGCTACCTCCATAGCTAATCCTAACATTTGCAAAGTATTTGCAGAGGATGCAAATTTTCAACTTGAACTTGGACAATTCAAACAACTGTCTGTAAATATCAGGGTAAATATCCACAAGGACGTGATATTTATGATCAGATTCTTCAAATTGTTGAATGTTAGTTAGATCTTTGAGGGAGACTCAAATCTTTGGAGTATATTAAGGAATTCCAAAAAATTTCCCTTACGAGAATGCCAGAAAGTACATCCATATGACAAATCCTTATGAATCTCAAGTGATAGGCCCTCCTTCTAGTGCCAAAAATTGTTGATACAACTATTAGTCATATTAACAGAGATAAAAATTCATACAACAAACCTTTATCCTCTTGAAATATATGAGAAATTTAGGATGAATTTGTGATCCCAAGTCTCTGATAGTTAGTGCATAACCTTTTGATTTTACTCAGTAGTTTGATGTGATGATGCTGTTAACATTTAGGGGCCTTACACAAGAAATTCAATGTAATTTGTATCTGGATATGCGAGTATTTGCTTTGTTTCACCTATTCTGCATGAATCTCAACAAATTATGTTAAATCCTACAATCTTTAACCAGAATATGTAGATATTTATGTAAATTTGTTCTAAGTTTGATCAATTCTTCTGATGTTTACTTTGATTAAGATTGCTCATGTTGATTTATATAACTTTGATTAGTTCTTTTGGATTTACTTAAATTTGAACTAATCTTCACTTCATTATGCTTCTACACTTTAAATTCTTCTAAATATTGTGCCTTTAAGTTGATATTTCTATGATCTTGATCATTATTTCCAAGTGTTTGCACTATATTTTCAATCTTTACACGCAATTTATCTAAATATGCATAAGATGTTCAGTTATCTACAGATATTTGCATATTTACTATGTTCTTCTTATCATTTGTCAATATTTATAGTTGATGATGATGATGAATGAAATTTAAAAGAAATGAACAGAAATTCTAAAATTATTTGAAATGAGTGAGTTTCAACCACTGATCCATATTCGCAAATTTAATGCTTCATGAAAACAGATGAAATCAAACCACGCTTCACCAAGATATTCCACAACTACAAAATGTTGATGCTAATCTTCAAAGGATATAGATAACAACAATGTTCACAAGTTGAAATGCACCTCAGAGAGCGCAACACTCCATAGTGACATGTCTAGATATCATCCACAAATATTACTCAAGAATTATGATTAATTTGTAACTTGGATCTCTATTTCATTCAATATTCAAATGTATGCATATTTACAATTGGTCTCAAGAAAGAACCATGGGAAATGCTAAGTCACAAAAAGTATACTTAGTGCTCACAAAGCTCAACAATTCTCTCTCAATTAAGCTCTGAATAATTCTACAAATGGCAGTCCATCCCCTTTTATAGAACAAGGAGAGGATGTGGTTACAACAGATCCAATGATCTAACAGTTAGGATGAAATGTGGCACATGATTGCATTTGGCAATCAATCTGGTGTAACACAACTGGCATTCTAGACTATTCTTAGAATCTTTGACTTGGCCAATATGACTTCTTCACTCTACATTTCCATCTGATTCCTCATCTATAGATGGATCCTCTATTATCCTACATCCAAGACCCTAGATGAGCTCATATGCCTGGATGACCTTATCTATTTCTTCTCTATCTTGTACCTTAGCCTTCTTAGTTGCATGCTCTTGTGCTTTCTGTTGTTCTTGTAGAGCTACTCACCTATTAGTCTGGCTATCCAACTCTTCATTATATGTCCCTATTTTGGCCTTCATGCACATTGCTTTATCAATAGTAGCCTCAGAGAAATGCTTAATAGGGTCCTCTGCTAGAAGACTAAAATTATCTTTGAATGCTTTGGTAGCAAAATCTTCATCTTGATTTTCTACTTTTCCTTCCACTTCACCTTCGAGGGCTACCAAAATCCCTAATTCCTCTGGTAAGAGTTCAAGTGCCTTGACAATGATATCCATGGTCTTAGCATTACATCTTTTCAATATATCCACCTCAAAACTTATGTCTTCAAACCAATTATCCAGTTGTGGGAGTGTTTGAGGTGTAAGAATCTTCTTTGTCATGAGGGTGCCAATATCTGCCTTCCTCATATCCTTGAGTGTAGTCAAATGTTGACCACTCTTTATTAACCTCTAGCCAACCTCTTTCTTCAATTTATCTGCTTTACCCTTCAAGTTGCTGAGCATGTCCCAATTGGACAATGAGGTCTTTATTAATTGTTCTCCTTCTTTCAAAAATTTGGTTAACCACCTATCCATCGCTTGTGCATGATGCTTCTGTACATCCAATGCCGCTATCTCCTGCTGAGGTACTAATGTTAGGGATGTGGAGGTTGTGATAGGCACATTTGTTGGCACTACCAATCCCTTGATGCAGGCATGCATTTGAGCAATTTGTTCTTTATACTCCTGATTCTTGGCCTTGGATTTATTTATTCTTGTAACTAGTGCATCTGTACTTTCTTTTGCTTCTTGACCCTCTTTCTCAACAGTACTATGCCCCAAGTTCACAGTGGTTATCTGGAACTCACTAATACTTATTTCTCCCTTTGCCTTGTCAATTGTTTGTACAACTATTTGAGTTGTCCATTTGCCGGTAGTGGGATGATGCTTTATTGTTGAGGTAGCCCTTGCCCTTCTTTTGGGCTTGGTTCCCTCAAGAGAAAATAATGAAGAAATGTCAAAATTAGATTAATTAGAAATGGGAGGCGAATTTACTTCATGTGAAAGACAATGCGGCACATTGGAAATTGGCCCTTGCTGGCTGGTCTGCTCAATGTGAGCATCTTGTACTTCTACATTCTGATCTTTAGGAATGTCTGAATTGACATTCTTCAGTTGGTTCCCATCAGTTGGAACCTCCTCATGTATTTGCTGTTGATTTTGGTCCTTTGTAGCATCTCTGATTACCATATCCTAATCTTTAGATATCTCTTCTTCTATTCCTTGACCAATAGGCACATTGGTTTGGACATCCTCATGTTGTTTGTTTGCATCCACATGCATATTTTGATGTATCTTCTCATTTTGATCTTGTGCATGTTGATCATTCTGAGGTTGAGGATTGCCTATATCATGTCCTTGGTGACTAGATCTTGGACATCCTAATGTATACCTTGGTCACCACCATCTACCATCTTTTCTACCTCCTCTTCATCATTTTTACTCTATGGACCTTCATGTCTGGATGTTAACCATTCTGTATCTTTTGGATCCCAGGATCCAGATGTGATCATTGGACCTATTTGTCCAGATGTCAATACTTGTTGTTCTTTCTCTTTTGTCTCAGCATATCCCTCTTCACTTTCCTAGACATTATGTTGTGGAGGCAATTATGTATGGATGTCCATATTTGCATTTGTATCATCATTACTAGTGTACACATCATCCATGGCTTTATTCTTTTCTTCATCTTCAGCCCCTTCATATGACAAATCAATCACTGATGGGATAGTAACCTTACCTACTAACTTATCTAAGCCAATGTCCACCACCGCCTTAGGATTTTCAACTTCATCCTCATCTCTGGTACCTTTTGACACTTGTGGTGTACATTGAGCTATTAGTGCAATGTTCTTAATTAGGCTTTCTATGGGGCTAGATGTCACCTCCCTAGTCATATTATCATTTGTAAGATCAATGGTTTCATCCAATGGCAGGGACAGATCATTCATCCTCTTTTCCTCTTCTTCTCTAGCTTCTTGAGCTTTCTTAGATTTGAACTTCACAATTGTAGGAATGGGAACATCATGTTGGAAATCTATTTTCATTGTAACCACATCCCTATTCTTCAGCACCATAGATTTTATAGCTCTACCTACTGTTGGTTCCTTCATGGTGAACATCATCTTCATTTTTTAGAACTCTTCACTTTCTTTGGTCAGGACCTTAGGCTTCTTACTAGTAGATCCTCTCATCACCAATGCCTGTCCTCTCTTTTGCCTTGGGATATCTGTTCCTTGCAAGATATCCCAACCCTTCCCTCTCTTTATTAGAGGTACCTCATCCTCCTCATCATCCATGTCCTCATATGTCACCTTAGGCTCCTCTGCCTGCCTAGTGGTTAGTACAATTGCTGGGATAGGATCCTTTTCTTTCTTTGGGGGAGGCTTTGTTGCTATAGTAATGCCCTTGGTTGAAAATTGTGCAGCTGATTCTACTGTAGGCTTGACCAAATTGGTGTCCATGATTTGCATCTTGTGAATCAAGAATTCATCATATTCTGCTTCAGGTAACTCTTTCCTCTTCCTCTTCTTATCCACTATTATTACTACCCCTTTTGCTTTTAGGGCAGCCAATTGTTGTAATGAGGTCTATAGAAGTTACCTCCAGCTAGCTCCAACTAGGAGGAGAAATAGTGTCATTATAGACCTTCTTGTCTTCATATTCCTTAGATATCTTCATGCCATCATCAGAATGCAATTGAGGAGGGATGTCAAAATAGTCCAAAGTTTAGACCTGGTTGAGAGTTAACCTCTGGTAACTCCTCCTCCTAACTATTACATCATCTAGGCAATCTGCCCAATATTCCTCCAAGTGCACTTGGTGTATCAACTTCCTACTCACAAACCTCTCCATTCTATGATAGGGATCATAATATCTAGCTAGGGAGAATGGTTTTAATTGAAGCATACACAACTCTTCTTCTGAATGCTTAGCACAGTCAATGGATGGGCATATGTACCATCCCAAAAGTACAGGAAACTTGACATTAACTTTTTTGTTCTTGGCCATATATGCCTCATATGAGGGTATAATCTATCTGGTTAGGTCTAGTAATATGATCTTATCCCTGGGATACCTTGGCAACATGAAGGGTTGTCCATTGAATCCTTCCATCTGAATATAAGTGAATGTGGGGAACTGGATGAACCAAATTCCATTTCATGTGACCATTGCTTGAGCTTCAGAGCTCAACCTCTTTGCTATGTCATTGTCCATCAATCGAACCAAATCTATGGTAAAACAATCGTTAATCCTCCTATAATGTTGAGTGGAGGCTTTCCTTGTGAGCTGGGGATAATGATCTCAGATGTTCACATCTCCTAGATTTCTACCTACTCTGCCTACCATCTACAGGCCAGAGAACGTTGATAGTGTAGCACATGCATACACAACCTATGAATTCATATAAAATAGGCACTTATTGCCTTCAAATATCCTCATGTTCTTGTCTACGTTGTCACTGATCAAGGATGCCCATTAAATCTGGGTGTCTGTTGTCTCCATCATCCTTATCAATCCATACATCCAAGGCTCAAAACTTCCAGCATCAGCCTTCCCCTCATCCGACTCAACATCACCATCATATATTGAACCTCTGAAGTGAAGTCAAACTTATACAAATTAACTGGTAATTTGGATGATGCCTTGACAATACCGCCCTATGCTCTCCAGCAAGAGAATATTATCTTCTTACAATCAGTAGTGTTGCTCTTATACTATTTTTTGAGGTCCTTAAGATTTATCTTGAAAAGGTTAGGACCTATAGGAAAATAAAATTCCTTTACAATTCCTTTCACAGAGAAACTTGCATATACCCTACCATATTTCTCTATGTTGGAATTAGATCAACAACATAATCAACACACTTGACACTAAGATTTTGACGTGGAAACCTAGTTAAGGGAAAAACCACAATGGGGGTTAACCCACAAAGATTTGTACCTTGTTAAAAGTACTTTAGAAAAGTAGAAGGCACATGCCTTTGGGCGCACTGCCGAGAGCTCATTGCTCAAAAGAGAGGCTCACTGCCTACAAAATTTATTTAGAACATAAAGGATTAACTGAGAAATAGCATCTACTTCATGCCTGATTCAGTTTCAATGAATGGTCACAAAATTTTTGCTTTGCCCCAAATTCTTCTTCACTGACTTTTTCACTCTACACTACTCTCGCTCCTTTTCTTCTCTGCTCTGCTTCTGATCCTTTATTCAGATTTGATCTATTTTACTCAAGGAAGATTTTTAACAACTCTTCAACAAGTATTTATACAATTCATCAACCTTGGAATGATCAACAAGGTTAGCTAAAATTAACGCAGATCTTTACACTGTCGGCCAAACATAGTTGAGACTTGAATCTTCCTCTACTAACACGCCACACTTCATAAAATGATCTTTGGATCATTCGTAACATGCTAGGAACATCCAATCGGCTAAGAACATCAACTTCAAAGGGGAAATCTTCAATAACAAGCTCAAATTCCAACGCGAACCTCCAACATAGTAGCCACATGATCCAGAGACTTCCACAAGCACATTGAATTTACCAATAACATCCACTCTAAACCAAATTACCAGAATCATTTGTATCTTCCTCCGGAACCTCAAGAACACTATCTGCCATGACTGTCAAACTAGAAGGATGGCTTGCAGACCTCCAAACCATGAACCACTAGAGTTGATGATAGACAAACTTCCCAAACATGTCTTTAGATCCGCAGACCATAATATTTCACTGTGGAGCAATCCGGACCAACTTACTGTCACTTTGTCTCTTCTGAATACTACAAGATCCAGTTCTACTCAGATGGCCATAACTTATTCAAATCTTCATGCGGACTTCTCAATTCTTATCTGGAACAATCTCTGACAATCCTCTACACAGCCATAAGGTCTGCAAACATTGAGTCTTCATTAATTTTCTCAATATCCTCAACATTCCAGTCTCCTGAACAGGCAAAAAAATAAGGCACAGTTGACACCAATGACAACAAGAATATGTTGACATCAATGACAACACTACTTAGGCAAATATTTGCAACATTCTACCCTTCTGGTCTCCTTGTTATAGTTTTCTACATAGGTCATTATCAGTTCAATGGCATTTTTCGCATATGGGAATCCTCTTGCATGCCACATCCCAGAATTGTATATCTTTTGTAAAACTGGATGTCCATTGCCTTGAATAGATTTTGCCATCCATTCATCCACATCAATGTTGCATATGTGTGTATCATGTATTTTCCCAAAGTGGAAACCTATGCCCCCTGGCAATGCAAACATTGCGGTCTTGAATTTTGCCTCATTCTTGAGCTTCCAAACCTCCATTGTATCCTATAATGACAGATGTACATGTCTCAAGGTACAATTCATGTTATCAGTTTCATGTTAGTTTTCTTAATACCCTGACATTTTATGGTTACAGAGCACAATGAATGCTTATACATCTAAGATTTACCCTAGTTGCAAAATTTTACCTTTTACTATGTTATCATAAATGACAAAATTAGGGTTACACCGTTACGTACATTTTTGTTGAGCTAAAACATGATTAAAGATATTTGGATGTGCACTCTACACCAGATAATCACTGTTTACTAGATGCCATTCAATATGCACACCGTTCCATTCAAGATCAGGGTTTCCGCAACAGTCATTGTAATTTAGCGGAGCTCTACAAATCTTTCTTATGAATGTTTAGGTGAGTTTAAAATGATCAAGATTCACCTTTTATGTGTTAAAATTGTGAAATTAGGGCGTAATTAATGTTACATTCATCATGTATGGACATTTGTTTAAGACCCTATGAGATTGGTATAGGTGGCGACTTCTAATTTGAAATTTTGAATGGCCGATGACCCCTTTTGGCAGTATTAATTGCAAGATCAGGATATAAACAGAGGTCTGGATATTTGAATAATATGCATTGCTTTTTTAGAATATCCATACATCTGGATGATGTCATGTAGATATTGTCAACGTTGACCAAGAAATGGGTATTGGGATGTTAAGGTCTTAAGGCATTCACCTCTCGATCTTAAATGTCTACTTTTGAAAAGTCAAATCCATGCCACGTGGCGTTGTCTAATTGGTTCATGGTGTATCTTAACCTTTTTTGCAAACAATAGGGATAGGGATATTAGGTAATAGCTAGATGTTAGACTTTATGAAATATCCATGGGTCAAAGTGTGCTAATGATGTCATGGTTTATGATGGTTCCTTTGGTTGGCAGAAAAATGACGTCATAAGGATATTCGTGAAAGTCCAGACATTAAGTTAATGTCTTGATGATGTCATCATCTTTTGTTATTTCTCTAAGGAGAGATTGGATGATGCCATCAGGATATTAGGGTAAGATCTAGATGTTAAATGTTTAAACCTAATGTCCATGGTCTAAGTCCAGTTGAAAAGTCAACCGAGATGCATCATCATGTTATTAACGAATGTCTAAACATTAAGTTAAGGTCCAGATGTTAAGTTAACATGCATACCCTAGTATCCATACTAACTTTATGCACATGATTTTCTGCTAGCACAATGGATTAAATTTTATGTCCACACATTTGCGAATGTCAGGATATTGAGTTTTATTTAGCGAATTTGCAATTGAGACATTAAGTTAATGTCTGGATGCTAGGATAATGTGAACATCCCTAAGACCATTTGACTAAACTTTGATTGGGCATAACTTCCTAGTCTTAGGGATATTCCTGGTGCTTCAAAAGGCAAACCTACTTAGAATTTTATTCTCTTTCACTTGGCAGGATTCATGATGAGAAATTATGATTTGATAATTTGATCTATATTTCAAGATCTTAACATGCCAAGGATAAGATCCTGACATACATCTGCTACTGGTTTTACCATACCGCCCAAAAGCAAAGGGAAGCCAAACAAGCCAAGCAAAAGCAAAAGTTGGGTCCCTATTTTGTGAAGGCAAAATGGGGCGTGTTGTGTAACCACACAACAGGTACTTTATTACAACATTGTTTCTATTATTGATTTTGCCTCTTTCCTCCTAGGGAACACTCTCTCTCATCATCATATTGCTTGTTGTGGAGGTGGAAACACTATTCATAGGCTTTGACTAAGGCAAACCCCTAAAATGGCCCAAACCTATCCCTCTTCATGTTTGTGTAGATTCTAGAAGATCAGGAGCATGTGTACAAGATCTAGAAGCTGATTGATGGATGCAAGCCTTGACTCTCAAAAACTCTCAAAATTGAACCAAAAAGCTTAGCACACCCTCACTCCATCGTAGGTACCTGACCTATTTTTCCCTAATTGTTGGTAGCAACATCTGATAGGTTTACTCTATCTGTTCCAACTCTAGTTTTCTAGGTTTCTAATTCTGTAAGGTATAATATCACTATTTTAGCATATTTTACATTATAAAACCCTAGTCAAACACTACCTAATCTCTTAGACCTACAATAAAGGGATAGAACCCCTGTAGTTTGTCTCTCCTATCAAGATTGTAGCCAAGCTAAATTTGTGCCCCAATTTTGTGGTAAGGAGATTAGATCTAATTTTTGGTATATTAGACTAGACCCCCTCTTTATCACATAACTTTTTGGTGAACCTGACATACTACAATAATCCTTCTTTTCTTAGATCTATAGTTGTGTTCATAAATTGTGGAATCTGAATATATGTTTATGTTGTACATATCCTTTTACATCAAAGATCTAATTTAGAAAGCAACATAGTTATATATCTATATTGTTAGGGCTACCAAAAATAAAACATTTTTGATGAACCTTAGAACATTTTTAAAACCTTACAACACTCTTTATTCAGATATGATATACTTGTTCCAATGCTAATAAGCAAGAAGTTTATTTTGACAAAAAAAATTCATATATCTTCGTTGCTTTGATTTCTTGTTGGTTTGATTGGATATTCATTGGATACATTTTGGGTGAATATAAGAACATTTCTGAAATCTTACAATACTCATTCAAATCTGATATACTTGTGTAGACACCTAAAAATGTCTTCATCATCAAATCGACTCCCGACCCCCCTAAACATACCTATTTCCTTCCTAAACAATTAATTAAATTTTTATTTAATTAATTATCCCTTCATCACCTAATGTTGCATCATTCTATTTCCAACAATTGGATTAATTTTATTAATTCAATAGTTTAACCTTAGCCAATTAATTAAATAAATATGCAATATTTATTTGGTTAATTTCCCCCTTCTCACTAAACCTAATTAATTAGTCAAATCATGTTTAACTAATTAATTCAGCCTATTGATCAACCTATCCCTACCCTAGTTAATTAAATGTCTATTATTTAATTACCTAGCCTATCCTACATGACCCTAGACCTAGGATTAATTAAATAAAACCTTATTTAATTAATCTAAACATTTCATTAACCTATTCCCTAATTTTTTCCAGCCATATTAATTAGGCTAATAACCCTAATTAAAATGGTCAAACCTTGATTAACACCCTTCCCCACATCCCACAAATAAAAAATTAAAATATATTCCATATAAATCAATTTTTTATACACATGTGTCATAATCCTCATTTAATACCTCTTACACCCCTTACACATGTCATACCTCATTAATATCCACTCTTCCCCAAATGAATTTTAAATTTATTTTACACTTCCCCATGTGAATTTTTAATTCATAAATAATCCACTACACTCCACCTCATTTATGAACCCCTCTTCCCACGATGAATTAAAAATTCATCTTTATTCCTAGCCCCCCATTCTCCAAGATGAAATATAGGTCTTCCACATCATCTTCATCCTCCACCATTGATCTCCCAAATCAATCTCAACCATTGGATCAAAATCTCTCCAAAATGCCTATAAATACAACATCTTCCAAGCCATTTCATCATCCAATTTCTAAGTAATGTTAGCATGCCAAAAATTCTCTTGAGCTAGCTTGTGAGTTTGCATATTAGATTGAGCATTTCACATTTTATCTATTATCTAGGGTATATCTAGGAGCTCTTGGGTGCATGCTTCTACCACCCTATTTGGATTGGTGAATCTTAGTGAGGTTTAAGGCTTGTTTTATACTTTTATTTTGTGTTCTTATCTCATCTAGTTTTCACTAATCACAACTTGTTATTCCAAATCTAATTAGTAAAAGGTATATAGCTTCAGTGCTTTGATAGCTTGCTGATTTCATTGGATATTCATGGAATAAATTTTATGACATATGGTTAATCATTTTTTAACATTTCTTTACCTAGACAACTAAAACAAAACACTTTCTTCTATCATATCATCTACACATTCTGACTTATCAACACCTTTCTCTACAAGTGCACTTTGTGTGTCATAAAACTTGTTAAGTCTTTTATAAGTTATGTGACCCTGTGTCCTGAATCTAATATCCTTGTGAGGAGAAGTTATAGACTCATGGGTTCCAGTGCTTTAAATAGCTCCGATGTTCCCACATCGGGATCTAATGTTGCTAACTTAGTTTCACATGGAAATTCATCACCTTTAGATCATATGCCTACTTTGGTTATAATATCTGAAGTACAAAATTATCATGACTATATAGACATAGATAGCCTTGTGGCTGATCTCCACAAAACACAAATTAAAAAACTAGACATTGGGTTGGCTCATTTTCAACAATTTGTGGGCATGAAAAATTTAGTTGAGGAAGTTGTGCCTCTTGTAGAAGGTCTAAGAAATTTGTTACTCGAAGGAAAAGAAGGTATAGAGATTTTACATAGCTTACCTCACATAGTGGATAATAACATTATGTCACCAGCTAGTTGTGTGGAAATAATCACTAATGTGTCCTCTCAAAAACAAATACAGACACAGATGTCATTACTTATAGTGACATCTTCTACATTAACATATACTTCTTTAATTCTCACCACCAATGCACATCTCGGTAGTAGTGCTAACACAAGTCCTAGAGTTTCAAGTGGGAATCCTATACACAACTATAGTGTTGTCCCCTTTACATATTCTAATGCCATTTAAAATGTGTCATCTCTTATTACTCAACCTCCACCAAAAGTCATTTACCAAAAGTCAAATAACACATTATCTTCATCTATTCTTAGCCTTGAATTTTCCAATCCTACACAATCTCAAGCCATTCCGCAACCTGACCCTATCATTAATCATCTCTTGCAAAATGTCCCATTAGGGGATATTTTGATTTTTGCCAATTTTTGGGTTGTTATTGTTTAGGGTTAAAAATGAAGAGGATTGATTTTAATGATTTGTGTTGATCCTCCTTTTACCACTAAACATTCAAGGACATTCAATCGAGTAGAAACTCTACTACAGATCTCTTGTCACTTGGAACATAGGGGAAGATTAGAATTGTGTGATTTTGTTGTTCAATTAAGCCCAATTATGCTCATAAACAAATGAACAAATTACAGAAAATGATTTTACATAGAGATATTAAATGACAACCAAATACATACCAGATTTTGAAGTTTGGTGTCCAGAAAATTCAGGGACTAATGAGTAGGCACCCTAGTCGAGTGCCTCAATTTTTGTCTGGATCTGGGAATGTTATTTGCAACATAGTTCTGTTGTTCCAGAGATTTTACAGTTGCACGATTCAGAGGACTAATGAGCGGGCACCCAAGTCCAGGTCCCTATTTTATTATTTGATTTGCAATTCTGATAGTCTACATACTCTTCTTCAACTCCACTTCTTTCACTTTCACAACTTATAACCTGCAATCATAGAAAAGTGGGTTGGGGGTTGTGGTGTTTAAAGGCTTGCCTCAGTCAAGCCCTAGAGAGACATTAAAGTCTTCTAAACACCTTTGTCAGATAAAGAGTGCATATCCCTGCAGGATAGAGGCAAAATCCAAATGATAAATGATAGAAAACACAATTGATATCACCTTGTAGTGAAGATCTCATGGAAGGAAGATGCTCTTCATGCCATGAGGAGATGGATGCCAAATCTGCAAATACAAACACAATAACAACACAAAATACTGCTCTGCAACACAATGAATGCCTTGAATCACTTTCACATAAATCCACAAGTTCGCAATGTCCATCTAGTTTACAAATGAATCACTAATCATGCTTATATATGCAACTACAAACATTCCCACTAAGAATTTCATAATTCAAACTTAGGATGTCGACATAGGATCTAAGTAACAGTTATAAAATGACACCCCAAAATAGGTCATGACCCAAAATAGGGCAGGACTAGGGCATGGGTGCCCAAGTCCTCCACCCTATTTTAGGTAGGGTTTATCATAAATGTACCCCCTAAGTTCCATTTTCCATGAAACTTCAGGGTTTTGTCATCGAGAGTCACCAAAATCATGCAAGATGCTCTAAATGCATTCTAAAGGACCCAAGAGCTAAACCTTAAGAGGCAAAAGCTCCCAAGGGGAAATTTTCCGATATAACATTTAGCCCCCACTTTAATGTATGTTTAAATGCAAGGCCAATACATGCATTAAAGTACGGTCAACAAGCACAGTAAACACACCAAGCACGGAGAAGACACGCCAATCACAATGAAGACAGTAACAGGAATGCAAAACATGGAGAAGACAGTTATAGTCACACAAGACACGGAGAAGACTGCATTGAAGATACACAAAACATAGTGAATATAGTGAATGCAGTGAACACAATGATGATTTTCTTTTTCTTTTTCTCATATATGAAATGCAGATGCAAGTGCAAGGAAAGTAAACATACCACCCATAATGCAGGAGGGACTCATTGCCACTAGTCTTTAAACTGCATATGGGGAAACAACCACATAAAACAATTCTCAGAGTGCAGGAGGGACTCATCGCCACTAGTCTTTAAGACTACACCTGAGAAAAAACATGCCATACAAATCAAGCATGCCATACAAATGCCAAAGCATAGGAGGGACTCATTGCCACCGGTCTTTAGACTATGCTTGGAAACAATCACACAATACACACACACACATAGAAGACACAGAGAAAACATGGTAGACAAGCGATGGAGTGTACCTATTTCTAGGTTCATCACCATCTCAGGCACATTACAGGAACACACTGATGATCAGATTCAGCACAACAATCACCGAAGACACACTTAAGGGTTAGGATAGTCTCAGATCTACTCCCCACCTCCGCAAAGGACTTTTAGAAAATGACAGGATTTGTACTCTCCTTGAGAAATACACCATCCCCACCTCCACAGAGGGCTTATGATAAAAAATGATATACACATGATATCCTGCCTCCACAGAGGGCTTAAGTGATTGCAGTAGATTTCAAGCTTTACAAACACATTTTGCTAGCATCTAAATCAGACATCTTACCTTATATATGCCACCACCTTAAGGTGGTTGATATTAGGTATCAATATCAAGCACTTTAAGGTAGGAAGAAAATATACAAGGGAACACGAGCTCTTGCAAAGTCCTTGCCCCTCAGAGGTGATGTGTACTTTACGATTGCCAAATGTTCCCACAAACATGTTCCTACAAGAAAAGTTTTAGCATCCATATAATCATGATGAACAATAATGCATGTAATCATTCACACAAAGAGAGATGAGGTTATACTATGGATTCAGAGATCGAGTATAACCGTGGGGCTATATTATAGAAATCTCAAAACTGAGTGTAACCAAGGCGAGATTCAAAGATAAACAAAGTGCACAGAGCAACAATATTGTTATGGTTTTTAAGTGTGATAAGACAAAATCAAGAGTATCACACGGAGTGATTCTACTAGCCAAGCATCGGATAATATATATCAACCCCATCATCATGTATGGACTTGGTCCATTTTTTGATTTCTCACTAAAGGGACACTAGGTCCGTATTAGTATAATATGTTTTTCGTCATCCGCCCGCTAGATAGAACCATTAGAGGAAGGGAAACAATAAATCAAGAGAGGATAAACAAGTGCCTTAGGGATAGTCATGTAGGAGGGTACCCCCAAGTCACCAACCGCAATGCTATGTCCATAAGACAACACACAATAGTGAAAGTAGAGGAGAAGCAATATAGAAGAATGATGATACAAATAGAAGAAGGTCACAACAGAGGCGGTCTCCCAGTATCATTGACCTTACAAGAGAATCATGGGTCATCCTAGGAGGCCTAAACAACACATAACACATCATGGGGGAAGTACAACACAAAGGTAAAGGGTTAGAAATAATTACCTGCCAGTACAATCGTACTAAAATTTGGAACTTGCGAGCCTCTTGGAGGGATGCTCTATCAAGTTTTGTGTGAAGCTTGTGTAGTTCTTATGAGAGTCTTGTTTATTATCAGGAAGTCTATGCGATACTTGTTTCTCAAATTCTTGTGTATATGATATCTTTTGTTGCTTGTGAGGAGGAGAACCACTATTATTTTCAACTGATGATAATCATCTTACTCTTTTCCAATTTTTAGCTAGCTTTCTTTGTTGAGTTCGTCTATGTTACCTTTTGAGTCGCCCTTATTTATTTATTGGTAATATTTCCTGAACAAGAGCTAGTTTGCTGTGTTGTATTTCGGGTCATACCTTTGTTTCTTAAATCGACTCTTGATCCTTCAAATTTTACCCATTTATCGTCTTTGTAGACAAGGTTACTTAAGGTTTGAACCTTTGAACCTGAACCATTCTCAAAGTTCAAAGTTCAAATGGTTTGATATGTCCAAAGTGTCTCAAAAAGCAAGCTATTGTTCTGTATATCTTAAACATCTTTGAACTTTTGGTTTGAACTTGAACCATTTTCTCAATAGTTCAATGGTTCTACAGTCCAAGGTTCAACGTTCATTTCCTTTTAACAAGTCATGTCATGTCATTACTTTGTATAAATGATGTATCGTTGAACCATCCACTCATACTCTATAGCGAAGTTCAATGGTTCAAGGTTCAACGGTTCACTGTCCCATAGTTGGAACCCCTTTTACAAAAGTCATGCGACTATCCATTGGTCTATGTAGCCCTCGTGTCTTTGAACCTTCGTATTGAACCATATCCTAATAAGTTCAACGGTTCATGAGCTCGAATTCAATATTCCCATAAGTGAATCCTTGGCCCATCTATGTGATTCAATTGGTATGGGTGAACCACCGCATTGAACCACGGCAAACAATCACTAGAAGAACATTTGTGTGCCTTTGCAGCAACATGTAGTGTGTTAGGTGTACAACACCAAGATGTTGCCATAAGGCTCTTTGTGCGGACTTTGACTGACACTGCGGTACAATGGTTCTACCACCTAACTAATTCCTCAATTTCAAATTGGAATGACATGAAGACTGCTTTTGAAAATAGGTTCAAAAGTGTAGAGGACGAGCATTACCTCCTAGCACAGCTGACTCAGCTTAAGAAAGAGATTCATGAACCTATGAGGGAATTTGTGGCTAAATTTAACAGAATTGTGAACAAAATCCCTGCTACTAAAAGACCATCCAGTGAAAATCAAAAATGTTTTTTTATTAATTCTATGCCTCCTGATATTAGCTTCCATCTCAGGGGAGGAGTAATTGCCGATTTACCAGCTGCACAAGCCTTAGCAGTTAGATTGGAGAATGATCTCATTATGGCCGGTAAATGGAAGAGAGAGGTCCAGGTGCCAAATGCCCAGCCCTCATCATCTACGGATCCTGTTGTGCAAAGGTTGGTTAATGACATGATTGCCTTAAAGAGGCAACTACCTAAAACATGTGCCCCCTTCCAACAACCGTATCAAGATATAAGTAGAAGGAATTTGAATCAACAAACAAATACTGGTAGAGCTTTACCCTTGACATCAGCACAGCCAAGACTGGCTATTGAAGCTCTCCCTAGAAGGGGAAATATGTGTATTTTTCACTTGACTACCGACCATGATGGAAATTCTTGCCCAGAAATGCTCAGGTACACTCAAATGACGGCTACTCAAGATATGCTAGGGGAATCCACAGCAGAAGAAAGGAACTTTGATGAACCTGGCGGCTCTGAAATACACTTCCTTGAATATGAGTCTGATTCAGAAAGGGGGGGTGAAATATTGGTTACCCTTGAAGATCCTTCATGCGCCGTGCTCACCAGGAGTCAGAGGAATGTGAGATCCTCTAATACTCAAGAAGTACCTGGCAAAGGTAAGGAACCTTTAACTAGGACCCATGATGCTAATTTGAAGGTTCAAGAAACTAAACTATTGCATAGAAATGATTCAGATGCTGCTTTCGATATTGTAGATTTCTGTAAGTCTAAAAAATTCAAATCTCTCCTATTGAGTATCTCAAGTTGAAACCTACTGAACTTGACAAGCTGGTTAGACATGTTAAAGGTAGTCCTGCACAAACTAAATCTGAGAGTCAATTACAGGTTGATGCTGAATCTCCCATTGCTCGACTATTTGCTTCCTCATCTGATTCAGCCATGATTGCCCCTAAAATGACTCCCAATTCATCAACCAATGCTCCTTGTACTGATTTGAAACCCAATCTTTTCTATGTTTCTTTGTTTATCAATGGTCATAAACTTAGTAACTGTATTATAGACTCAGGAGCCTCTGACAACATTATGCCTTCCTCTGTGGCTAAAGCCCTAGGGTTATCACTCACAAAAACATTTGGTAGATGTTATTCTATGGATGGAAACAGGTTTCCTTGCTTGGGCAGATTAAAGATGCATGAGTTGCTCTTGCAGCTTACCCTGACAAAAAGGTGAAATTGACTATTTTGGTAGCAGATATTCCTGCTAGTTATGGAATGCTTTTGAGCAGGATATTTTGCAAGGATTTGGGTGGACAAATCAAACTGGATTGGTCAAAGGCCACAATCCTAGTGGGGAAATAGAAAGTGAAGCTGGAACCTAAGCCCAAGTGCAAGTTCACTGTCTACCCCTCTGATGATCCCAAGGCCCAGATTTTATTTGAGGAATGTGAATTTGGCAACTATTTTCTCTCCTCTGAACAGAGCTGTGAGGAAGACCCCAAAGAAGAATCAATGCAAAGATCTGTACATTCTGATGACTTATGGGTTATGGAATTTGACGGCAGTTGTGCTAGTGCTGGTTCAGGGGCTGGAGTTGTGTTGATCTCACCTTAAGGTGAAATTTTTTCTTATTCTTTTAAGCTAGAGTTTAAAAACACCAACAATACTGTAGAATATGAAGCTTTACTGCTTGGGCTATTTGAAGCCAAAGAAAGAGGTGTGAATGTACTTAAAGTGAAAGGTGATGCTGAATTAATTGTGAAACAGGTGAGGGGGATCTTTTCTGTTAAGAATGAAAGACTAAAACATTTCAGAAATAGGGTATGGGATGAGATCAAATATTTTGATGCCTTCTCTATCAAAACAATTCCCAGAGATCAGAACTCCTGAGCAGATTCTTTAGTGGTATCAGCTTCTCTCCTTTTGGCACATCCAGATTTCAAAAAGGATTCTTATAGAATAGAAATGGTATATCATCCTAATGTCCCCGACAATGCTGAGAGCTAGCAAGTTTTTGAGAGTGATAATCAAATCAAAAAGTTTTTAGAGAATGCTGAAATGTTCCTGGGGACCTATTTTGAAGGTTCCAAAACAGAGTGTAAAGAATTCAATCCTGACCCTGGGATTAATCCAAAGGATGACGTGATTCAGCTAAAGGGAAACAAAATCCCTAAAGGTTTGGTCTCTTTAAAACATCTGTTTTCTCGAGAAGATGAATATATTAGAGGCAAACCTCCTTATAATCCTGATAAAGTAGAAGATTATGAGAAAATAAACATTGGGGATGAGGCTGATCCTAAATGGGTATCCATTGGTAGATGCTGCTCTTTGGAGGAGAAAAGCAGATTGATCAAATTGTTAATCAAGTATAAGGATGTTTTTGCCTGGTGCTATGATCTTAAAAATTTTAGACATGGGTAGTTTCAACACCGTATTCCTTTGAAAGCAAATGCAGCTCCATTCAGACAGAAGCTGAGGAATTATAATCCGAAAGTTACTGAAGCCATTTTAAAGGAAATTGATAAGATGTTGAAAGCTAGAATTATCTATCCAATCCATCACTCCACTTGGGTGGCAAATATTGTTCCAATACACAAGAAGAATGGAGAAATAAGAATCTGCGTTGACTTTAGAAACTTGAACTAGGCCAGCCTGAAAGATAACTATCCCTTGCCTGTGATGGACCACATCTTACAGATAGTTGCTGGGTTTGAAATGATGTCTATGCTGGATGGTTTCTTAGGTTACAATCAGATAGGTGTGGCTGCGGATGATCAACATAAGACTACTTTCACTACACCTCAGAGAATTTTTGCCTATAGCCGAATGCCCTTTGGCTTGATTAATGCGGGAGCAACTTTTCAACGGGTGATGGATTCATCTTTTAGAGATCTGAAGAACATAATTATTGTTATTTATCTTAATGATCTGATTGTTTTTTCTAGAAATAGAGGAGATCACCTGAGAGATCTGGAGACTGTCTTGCAGAGGTGCCGAAGCCATGGCATCTCACTCAATCCCAAGAAGTCAATTTTCTGTGTGACTGAGGGAAAATTGTTGGGACACCTAGTCTCAAAAGATGGAATCAGAATTGATCCGGAGAGGGTCAGGGCGATTCAACAGCTTAGTCTCCCTTCAAATAGGACTGGAGTCAAGTCCTTCTTTGGTCAAATCAATTTTCTCAGAAGGTTCATTCCTGACTTTGCTGAGGTTACAAAACACATCGTTGGGATGATAAGCGAGAAACAACCATTTAAGTGGAATGAAGTTGCTAAGAAAGTGTTTGAAGATATCAAGGAAGCGATTGCAAACACTCCCACTCTGGTAAATCCTAATTTTCAAAAATATTTTATTATTTACTGTTATGCTTCGAAACACACAATGTCGGGTATTTTGTTACAGAAAAATGAATTAGATGAAGAGGTTCCCATAGCTTTCATGAGCGTTCCCCTTAAAAAGCATGAGCTGAAATATTCTTTAGTTGAAAAGCAAGCCTTCGCTGTGGTTAAAGCTGTTAAACAGTTTAGATATTATATACTTCATTCTCATTCAGTTGTATTTGTTCCAAATTTAGCTGTGAAAAGTGTTTTGACTCAGCAAGAAGTGGGATTAAACAATAGAGCAACGTGGGTTGCTAAAATCTAGGAATATGATCTAGAAGTTAAGCCTACTAAGCTAATCAGGGGTCAAGGCTTATGTAAGTTGATTGCTGAGAACAAAGAACAAGAAGGAGAAGGACTCCCCACAGTCTTATTGGTGAGATTGCAGGACCCATGGTTTCTAGATGTGGCACACTATCTTACATATGGGGATTGTCCTAACCACTTAACTCCTAAAGAGAAAAGAAACCTGAAGCTAAAAGTGGTGAAATATGTTATTTGGGGGGTGTCCTTTACAAGAAAGGATTAGATGGAACTTTCCTAAGGTGTGTGGATAAAGAGCAGCAGGATAAGCTCTTGGAAGTTTTCCATAATGAAGCTTGTGGTGGACATTTTTCTTCTTCAGTTACAGCTTTCAAAATCCTCAGAAATTGTTATTACTGGCCAGGGATGTTTAAGGATGCGTATAGATTCATGGCTAACTGTGAAAAATGTAAGATCTTTTCAGGAAGGCCACAACTTGCAGCTCTACCTTTGAGGCCTGTTATTATTGAAGAACCCTTTAAACAATGGGGATTGGATTTTAATGGGCCTATCTCACCCCCCTCAAGTGCAGGGCATACCCACATCTTAACAGCAACCAATTATTTCACAAAATGGGTTGAGGCAACCCCTGTAAAAAGAATGACTTCGGAGGTGGTTTGTAATTTTCTCAAAGAAAATATTTTGGTACGATTTGGGGTCCCCTAGAAGATTGTAGTAGATAATGCTACCAGTTTTTCTTCAGTTGAAATGACTTCTTTTTGTTATGAACATAGTATATCTCTCTCCCATTCATCAGATTACTATCCCCAAGGGAATGGACAAGCTGAGTCCAGTAACAAGAACCTGATTGCTATCATGAAGAAATTGGTGAATGACAACCCTAGAGATTGGCATAAGAGGCTGTATGAAGCACTCTGGGCCGACAGAATAACTCCAAAAAGAGCAATTGGAATGGTTCCTTTTGAATTAGTTTATGGAATAGGTGCTCAATTATCTTTACCTCTAGAGCTATCTACAGCCAAGCTGCAAAGTGTAATCGAGGATCAATATTTCCAAGATTCCCTGGAGAAGAGGATTATGTATTTAACTAAGATTGAAGAAGAGAGAAATGAGTTAGTTGACTGAATTACTGTACATCAGGCTAGAGTTAAAGAAATTTTTGACAGGAAAACTAGACCCAGGAAGTTTATGGAAGGAGATGAAGTATTATTGTGGCATAGAAGAAGAGAACCAAAGGGTGCACATAGCAAATTTGACTCTCTTTGGAAGGGACCTTTCAGAATTCATTAGGTATTGGGTCCAAATTCTTTTAAATTGGAGTATCCTGATGGAGTTACTTTACCCCTATCCTATAATGGACAGGATCTCAAGCTGTATCGTCTGTAAAACAGGGTCCCCTGTTTTGTACATAGTCTTCCCTTTTGTTTAGTTTTGTGTTTTTCTTTTCCTGTTTTTGTTTTGTTCCGTTCCGTTTCCTTTCTTCTCTATTTTCCTTTTCCTACGAAACCAGAGCTTCTGAGTTCTTTGCATTTTGCCATAAAATACAGTCCCCAGTTAGAGCCAATGTTACCTTTTGAGTCGCCCTTATTTATTTATTGGTAATATTTCCTGAACAAGAGCCGGTTTGCTGTGTCGTATTTCAGGTCATACCTTTGTTTCTTAAATCGACTCTTGATCCTTCAAATTTTACCTGTTTATCATCTTTGTAGAGAAGGTTACTTAAGGTTTGAACCTTTGAACTTGAACCATTCTCAAAGTTCAAAGTTTAAATGGTTCGATATGTCCAAAGTGTCTCAAAAAGCAAGCTATTGTTCTGTATATCTTAAATGTCTTTGAACTTTTGGTTTGAACTTGAACCATTTTCTCAATAGTTCAATGGTTCTATAGTCCAAGGTTCAACGTTCATTTCCTTTTAACAAGTCATGTCATGTAGTTACTTTGTGTAAATGATGTATCATTGAACCATCCGCTCGTACTCTATAGCAAAGTTCAATGGTTCAAGGTTCAACAGTTCACTATCCCATAGTTGGAACCCCTTTTACAAAAGTCACGCGACTGTCCATTGGTCTATGTAGCCCTTGTGTCTTTGAACCTTCGTATTGAACCATATCCTAATAAGTTCAACAGTTCATGAGCTCAAGTTCAATATTCCCATAAGTGAATCCTTGGCCCATCTATGTGATTCAATTGGTATGGTCGAACCACCACATTGAACCATGTCTTAAAGGTTCAATGGTTCAATAGTTCAAAGATTTGGTGATTTTAGACTCATTTATTCCCACGGCTTTCTAAGTCAAATTTAGCGAGAAATTTGGAGGAAAATATGTTAGAGACTCATTATGAAACCGAGAGTTCTAATTTGGTGGAGGGTACGGATAATCATTATACCATCATGATGGCGCGTGAATAATACTTGCTATCAATGAAGAGGTCAGAATTCATGTCTTTTCAAATATTTTTAGCATGTATTGCTCCAAGTGTTAATTATTCAATCTGGTTAATACCATTGTTAACTAAGAACAAGCCAGATTCAACAAGTAAACAAACTGTGTGATGCTATTCCTATTTCTTAGCTGGAAAGAAGAATCTCTTGAGTCTCTGTCATTATTTTAAAAATTTGAAGTGTTTTTCATTATAATCCTCCAAGTATGGCTTTAAAATCTACATGTTTGGGGAATGAACATGGTCCTGGTCTTACCTATTCTCACTCTGAATTTGGAGATACTCCGCTGGTACAATACGATTTAGAAGAATTTAGAGAAAGAACTAGAAACCCTGTTCAAACCCCTACGATGAAGAAAATTGTAGATAGCGGTTTAGTTGAAGCTGTAGCTTTTCCTCAGGCTATACTATGCCCGGAATTGGTTCAAGAGTGTATGAATAGGTACGACCCCCAAGACAGATGCATCAGAAATGCAAACGGTGACGTGTTATTTCATGTCAACAGACAAACCCTCATGTTTGTGATGAAAATACCATCTAAAGAGGCATATTCCAGCCTTGATATTACTTCCTCCTATGGGCATTTCTTGGAGAAGAAACTGACTTACAAAAGTGTAATAGCGAGAAACTGGCTGCTGAAATTTCAAAAGGGTGGTTCAAGGTTACCCAGGCCACTTACTAGGGATCATTTGATTAAAGAAGTGAGGGATATTGTGGTACTGTTACATAGACTGAAGGGCAGTCAGCATGCCTATTATTGGGAGGATTGGATGTACTTTTTCATACAATTCATCCTTCAAGGGGAACAATATTTAGATTGGGCTGAAATAGTGGTTGATTGTCTACATCAGGGTCTAAGTAATTGTCTGGGTGACAGAGATTTCTATGTCTTCATACCTGTTCTATTGTTTAGCATCTATAAGAGAATGGTTTGACCTACCTCATGCATCCTTAACTGAGAATAGTAAGATTTATGAATATTATTCACAGTTGCAGAGAAGGAATTGCTATGAAAATTATAAAAGGGTTAATGATGTCTTCACTGGGAAAATGACCTATGAACTGGCAGACAATCTGGGTAAAAGAATGTCCAGTGAAGCAATGCAACTGATTAGCATCTATGGTAGCTTTTTCATTCAATTTTCCGAGTTCACTTACATTAGAGTTGGAGGATTTGACGGTGAACCTGTTAAGTTGCCTAGATATGTGTTTGACCATTTCGTGCTGATGGAGGTATGTAGACAATTAGCACATATAGATAAGAAGTTCTCATCAAAAAAGGGTTTTGGTATTTCTTTTCCCATTGAACTTGGGCATTATTCATGCTAATCAAAATCTGATGCTTTGAATTTGGAGGTGAACCTTAAAAGGTTCAATTTTCAGTTCTTCACTACCAGGTCTCAATTTGACAGTTAAGGATTTGTCAGAGACAACCTAGATCTTGGAACAGGGCTTTTACACATCCCTAAGCTAGAGGATTATTGGGAAGACTATCCAGATGAATTTGAGGTTAGGAGAAGGCTGTGGTCTAGGTTTTCTTTGGGGCAGATAATTACTCTCAATTTGAACATGGATATTTCTGGAATTGTTGATGATGAGGAACAGGTGGTTGACCCACAGTTTGAGAGAGTAGAACAATTACCTATTCCAGAGGTTGACTGGAGCAAAAAGGAGGAGGATAGAATTGAAGTTAAAACTCTTCCAGCGATAAGGAGAACCAAAAAATGGTTGAGGGAAAAGAGACAGGAAGGGCTTCAGGATAAAAATGCCCAACAAATCACTTCAATGATTGGATCATCACTTCCCATAGACTCTTCTAACCAACCTATTGCTATCTGTGGTGCAGGTGCTTCCAAGCCATCAACTGAAAGAAGCCCTACCACTAAGAGGTCCAAAAGAGTCCTCACAGATATTTTACCCTCTCGTGTTACCAGGTTGAGGACTAAAGGGAAAAGAAAGAAACAGATTTCTGAAACAATAGTTGTTGATTTGAATTCAGAGGAAGATTCAGAAGAACCTATGGGTGACAAGGAGCTAAGTCCACACAGAACAGAGGAAGTTGACACCGGGTCATAGTCAGGGACCATTCTAGAGACCCCTAAAATATTGATGATTTCAAATGTATCCTCTGATGGATTAAACCCTGAGAAGACAACCTCAGCCCCTGCACCAAAGTGGCTAGAGAGTTCTATCTCTGATAAGAAAGGGTAATTCCTTTTGTTGTCCCTTTAGAGGACATGGTAAGCAAATGTTTGGGGAAAACTCCCAAGTCCAAGAAACTCAAGATGACATCCAGAATATACATTGATCCAAACACTGGTAACTGGAGTGTTGAAATAGCTAAGCCAGTGACTGAAGAAGAAGTTCAAGATCCAACTGTGCACGATTTCACTGTGGAGAGAGTGGATCTCAGTGCTACTTCTAGAGCTGCAGATGTCCACCACCTTGAAGCATCTACTAAGAGGATGGTTAGTCGAACCTGGAAAAATGAAAAGGACAAGAGGGAGTTGAAGCAAACTCTACGTTCAATGGTAGAGTACATTGATGCTATTCACAACCCTAACCCGCAGCCGGTCTCATAGCTCTCCCTGTCTTTTGACCCAAAATCACCTGTTAACCAGAAGCTATTGGATCAAGTTCACAGAAGAAAAATGGTGGAAAAAACATTTGACAGTTGGTTGGATAACATTGAGCAGAAAGGAACCGAATACATTCGTGAACTCAAGAGCATATATGATCTGACTGTTGCCACCATTGAGGATCTTAAAGCACAGGTTGCTGTTTGGGCGAAAGATGAAGGAAAGTGGACAAATCTAATAAACCAAATAGATGAAGTTCAGAAATATGGGCTGGCAAAGTTTTTGACAGAAAAAAGCCTGACTAGTTTGGACGAAGATTTACTATATGTGAACAAGAAAAATATTGAATGGAGGAATTCCATATCCCGGCAAGGACGCTTTGAACTTACAAAGCTAATTAAGGAGATAACAGAATTCACTCAATCGCTGCAACATGACTTGCAATGTATTGATGTTAAATACATTAAAGATGATGGAAAACCAGTGGAAGATGTCGATGCAGTGGTCTAATCTTTCAAAGATAAAATTAGCTTCATCAGAGAAAATGACAATATTTTAATTGAGGACTTCTCTAGGATTTCTAAAGTTGAGTCACTACTTTACCTCTACATCGACGCACTTCCAGAACATAGAGAAAAATTTGGGAAAATGCGAAGGGAAAAAGAAGTTTGGAAGTCAAGAATGAAACATATAGGTATTCCCAACTTCCCGAAGATTCAGGAGTTCATTGCAGCTTTTTAGGAGTGGAAGACCCAACATGCTTCACAGGCCACCGATGACAAATCTAGAGATGCAAATCTATTGTCCCAATCATGATTTCATTGGCTCACTTTCTTTATTTCTGTTCCTCTTTTATGTTATTTTCGACAAATCTTGATCTTTAAAATTAGTTGTTATATACTAAATCCTGTACGAGTCAGAGTTATGTTAACTCTGGGTTTGATTTACTCGAAGACATGATTAAGACATTCATATATATAGGTTTTTAAAATCTTTGTAAAGGATATAGAAAGTTAGGAAAAGGAGAAAAAAAGGGGAATTTTAGCTAAACCGTTTTATGGTTTTACATTATGTGATAATTGTCTGAGAAATTTTTCATCTGTGAATGAGAAGAAGAAACAATTACTGCTTACTTGGATCTGTGCGTCTAAGTGTTTGGAGTTAGATTTTCTGTGTGAAATCTCTTTTCATCTGGTAATTGCACTTTTATTGGACAATTCGTCATGTGTTCTATTATTTATTGGTTCAACAAATTCATATGTATGTGTTCATGTATTTGAATGTATCAAAAGTAGAATCTGTGCATTCTATTACACACTGTTACTACATAAATTTATCGCATTCATAACATAGTTATGTATGAATGTTAGTTTGCCTTAAGCATTTTCTGGTTAAAAGTGCATTTGGATAGTCGAATAAATTAAATTCATTAAAAATCTTAAAGGGAGCTGTACCTAAATTCAGAGGGGAACTAATTTAAAAAGTTCACCCATTTGTTGCCTAACTCATTTGTTCTTCAAAGAGGGGTATAGAGTCAAAATAAACCATTTTCAGAATAAGGACAAATCTGTTAGCCAATAGTCTACCATAGTGACAAGGACTATCTTGTACTATCTCAATCTTTTCATTTGTCAGAGTCTCTTTCTTTGATTTTTCTATTTGTCTTTCTTCTACATTTTGGTTATCTCCTGATACTTGTAAGGATAACAGAGGAGGAACTTCAGCATAAATACCTTTTCCCCATGGGCAAGGTGGGTTATCCAACTTTTCCTTATCTACTTCTTTCATACCACAATGTCATCATAATCCAAATAACAATCTTCTACATCTACTATATTTTGTTCCAACATGTTGTTATCGGTATGCTTAGGGAAAGGATTAGTAAAGATTTGCAAATTTTGACTCGGCGGAGCAACTGACTTATTTCCATTATCATTCACACCCGATACCTGTATAATATTTGAATCGATGAGGTCTTGTATTTCATGTTTAAGATGCATACATCATTTAGTATCATGTCCTTGTTGTCGATGAAAATGACAGAAGGCATTAGAATCAAAATAAGGTCCTTGCATTTTTATTAGGATCAAAAGGTTTAATCGGGGAAAGCTTTATAAGATTATTACTCACAGCTTGATTCATGATAGAATGATAGGACTCAGATATCGGAGTCAACTTTCTATGTTGATACGATGCCTTCTTCGAATTAGTGATAGCAGATACTTGAGAAAATTTATTTGAATTCGGTCCATTAACCTTGATGAAACTTTTATTATTCCTCTTAAAGTTGTTTTTTGATGGTCCACCCATGGATTGACCAACTTGAGTTGATGAGATTTGATTTTCATACTGACTAGACAAAAGCTGATAATCACAAAGGGTGGTACATAAATGTTGAAAGGAGTTATACTTCATCAAGAGGATCTTATCACGGATGTTAGGTTGTAGATTTGTAATAAACACCTTCTGAACATCCTCATCCTTCATTTGATATTGAATTTGTGCATAGAGAGATTGATACCGACTAATAAACTCAATTAACTTCTCTTTTGGACCTTTCTTGCAATGAACTAAATCAATCAAGGAGACTTGAGGTCCAATATTTGCTTGAAAAAGTTGTAAAAATTGATCAACTAATTGCGAAAAGGAGTGTATTGAATTCAGAGGCAAAGAGAAAAACCATTCTAAAGTAGTATCTTTAAGAGATCATGGAAATTGTTTTGCTAATAAATCCTCTTCAAAGTAGAAATCACTACACATAGCCATGAGTGCTGCCACATGAGTATTAGGATCACCTTTTCTACCATTTTTTTCAAAGCGAGGGGTCTCAAACCTCTTGGGAATAGGAGTTTTGAAGATTGCATAAGATAGGGGATCATGGGCATGATAAGTTGGTATATTAGGTCATGAATAATTTGTCAAGTTTGTCACTTTTTGTTATAAAGAAGTCATGCCTTGCAAAAGTTGGTTTAAGATGGCATCGTTGGGAGATGTGGTTTGCTGCGAGGAATTAGAACCAAAGTGAGGAGGTGACGGAGCTTGAGTAGTGATAAGTGGAGGCTATGAATAATTCAGTGGTAGTTGCACATAGTGATAGGTGGAAGGTGGTTGTGAATAGTTGTATGTAAGAGGTGGTTGAGAATAGGTGGAATAGAGAGGTGGTTGAGAATAGGTGGAATAGAGAGGTAGTTGAGAGTGATTATTCATAGAAGAGGTCCCCTTAGAAACCAAGTTCTGGTAATTAAATCCAACAGCTTTGTAATTTTGTGAACTAGTTCCATTAGATACTCCAATACCAGTGGTAGCATTAGTAAAAGCATTTGCATTAGTTGTTAAAATTGTCGATGTAAATGTAGACATTCCAGTGGTTGGTATAAGTGCCGATACTTGCGTATGAGACGGTGACGACATGTTTTTAATACCATTTGCACATTCAGTCGCCATCATGAAATTATTGTGTACAATATGTGTTAAACCTAGAATAACATTAATACCATATTGTCCTTCTTTTATCAATTCTCTTATGTGGTGAATCACAGGGACAACTTTTTCTGCTATCCTTTCATTTCCAACAAATGCTTGAAAATCGGCTAAGTCTTTATCAGGTTTGTTTATTTACTCATTAGGTACATGTGTTATCACCTCAATAGTGTCCTCAACATCATGAAATACTTGATCTTCCATAGTGGTTGTATGAGGTATAGTATCTTGCAAAATTTGTGTTTCTCCTTTTGTAAAGAACGTATTCAATGGATTTTCAGAGGTAGGATATTGTTTTCTTCGAAAGCACTAGATCTCATGAGTCTCCTACTTCTTATTAAAGGGATATTTATATTAGTTAAATGAGTTATAATACTCCTACAAAATCATGCAACACTCAATGCACAAACTAATAAAACAAACCCTAGGAGAAAGATATGTTTAAGATCTAAAATGCTTGATTTTTCAAATTTTTTCAATGCAGATAAGTGAAAAAAGAGGTGTTGTAAGGAAATTGATTAGGGGAAGAAAGTAATATGTCTGATATCAGTCCAATAAAGTAATAATATCCTTCACAACATGCTTTTGATGCAAATCTAGAGTGATGACAAGTCAAAACCTAGTGAAAATACACTAAAATATGCAATTTTTCACAAATTTTCAATGCCAAGGCCTAATAAAAGGGCGTTCTAAAGAATTTTAGGAGGGGAAGTAGATTATAATAGTAATATTAGTCATCTAAAGCTATAAAATTTGTCACAACATGCTTATAGTGCCAATCTAAGTCAAACCCTAGTGAAAATATAGTTAAAATATGCAAATTTTCACAAATTTTCAATGTCAAGGCCTAATAAAAAGGGAATTGTAAATAATTTGAGGAGGGGAAGTAGATAATAACCCTAATAACAGCTAATTAGTGCAGAAAAATCCTTCACAACATGCCTAGGATGCAAATCTAGAGAGACGATAAGGCCAAAATCTAGTGAAAATGCAAGGTTTTCAGACCCTAGACATGAAATTTTGCAAGAAAACTACTATGATAAAACACTACAGTTATAAATCAGTCCTAATGAGTGTTTTGAAAGGGTATTAAAATCTGAAACAAGATTTTGACTACAAACCCTAGCTAATGCAAAACTAGGTTATATGGAAAAAGACACAATTTCAAGCAATTTTTATCAATTTAAGTATGAAAATGCAATGTAAATGAATGGTGAATTATGAATTTCTATATTTTAAATCAGATCTGATGATAATGACAAATTTATTGAAATTAAATGCCAACTTTAATTCAAATTATTTGAAAATGCAAGCTAAAAATGCCAATTTTTTTAAATTTTTCAAATTTTTTGTAATTTTTCAAATGCAATAAGATGAACAATGAAATGAAAGGAAATCTGAAGTACAACACTCAAAAAGGTGCAAAATTCAAAAGAACACGGGTTCACCAAAATGTTTAGGGTTAAAAATGAAGAGGATTGATTTTAATGATTTGTTTTGATCCTCCTTTCACCACTAAACATTTAAGGAAATGCAATTGAGTAGAAACTCTACTACAATTCTCTTGTCACTTGGAACATAGGGGAAGATTGGAATTGTGTGATTTTGTTGCTCAATTAAGCCCAATTATGTTCAAAACCCTAATTTCACAAATTCATAAACAAACAGACAAATTACAAAAAATGATCGCACACAAAGATATTAAATGACAACCAAATACATACTAGATTTCAAAGTTTAGTGTGCAGAAAAGTTAGGTACTAATGAGTAGGTGCCCTAGTCCAATGCCTCAGTTTTTGTCAGGATCTGGGAATGTTATCTGCAACACAGTTCTGTTGTTCTAGAAATTTTATAGTTACGAGATCTGGAGGACTAATGAGTGGGCGCCCAAGTCCATGTCCCTATTTTTTTCTTTGATCTACAATTATGACAGTCTGCACTACTCTCCTTCAACTCCACTTCTTTTTCTTTCGCAACCTGTAACCTCTAATCACAGAAAAATGGGTTGGGGGTTGTGGTGTTTAGAGGCTTGCCTCATTCAAGCCCAGAGAGACATTCAAGTCTTCCGAACACCATTGTCAGATAAAGAGTGCATATCCTTGCAGGATAGAGGCAAAATCCAAATGATAAATGATAGAAAACACAATTGATATCACCTTGTAGTGAAGATCCCATGGAAGGAAGATGCTCTTCATACCATGAGGATATGGATACCAAATCTGCAAATACAAACACAAAATACTGCTTTGCAACACAATGAATTCCTTGAATCACTTTCATATAAAGCCACAAGTTTGAAATATCCATCTAGTTTACAAATGAATTACTAATCATGCTTATATATGTAACTACAAACATTCCCGCTAAGAATTTCATAATTCAAACTTAGGATGTCAACATAGGACCTAAGTAACGGTTATAAACCGACACCCAGAAATAGGTCCTGACCTAAAATAGGGCAGGACTAGGATGTGGGTGCCCAAGTCCTCCCCCTATTTTAGGTAGGGTTTATCATAAATGCACCACCTAAGTCTCATTTTCCATGAAACTTCAGGGTTTTCTCATCGGGAGTCATCAAAATCATGCGAGATACTCTAAATGCATTCTAAAGGACCCAGGAGCTAAACCTTAAGAGGGAAAAGCCCCCAAGGGGACATTTTCTGACATAATAGTTATAGAACCTCTATTTTGGAACTTTTTCCATGAACCTCAAAAACTATAACTTTAATATCGTGAAATCTAGACATGATCTTGGGCTGAAATTTACTAAGAATGTTTATGTTTCCATTCTGAAGCTTTGGGGAAAATTTTAGGCCAAACCGCTTCTCCAATATAGGGTTACTAAAAATAGTAAGTCCTAGTATTCTTATCCTTTTGGAAACTTTGAAGGTTCTGAATCATTATTCAAGCAAATGGATATATGAAAATACAAAAAATAGAAAAGAAAAGAAAACAAAATCATCATTTTTGGTGATGTAAGATTGCTCTTACACCACTAGATGCTCTTGCATCATTTGGAGGGTCAGAACTTTGAATTTGTAGATGATTTCAAGTTTTTTAGGAATGTTGAAATATTCTTGGTTCTAATGTCCTTTTGGGACACCAATCCCTCTCACTCAATTTGGAGGGTGAAAAATTGGAATTTTCTAATGATCTCAGAGATGGTGGATATGTGTGTCATCCAATATTAAGTGGACCCTTCATTCAAGAATTTTGACCAATTTCAAGATTTTATGTTTTCCAAACACATCAAAATGTTCCTGGTTCCAATGTCCTTCAGGGACCCCAATACTCCTCTCTTAATTTGGAGGGTCAAAACTTAGATTTTTTAGATGATCTCAAAGATGGTGGCTATAGGTGTCATCTAGCATCAATTGAACCTTTCATTCAAGAGTTTTGACCAATTTTAGGATTTCAGGTTATCCAGGCACATCAGAACATTCTTGGTTCCAATGTCCTTCCAGGACCCCAATCTCCCTTGCTCAATTTGGAGGGTCAAAAATTAGTATTTTCAAATGATCTTGGAGATTGTGCCTATGTGTGTCATCCAACATCAAGTGGACCTTTCATTCGGGAGTTTTGACCAATTTTATTATTTTGAGTTTCTAGTTTCTTGGTCACATCAAAACATCCCTAGTTTTAATGTCCTTCCAGGACCCCAATCCGCCTCACTCAATTTGGAGGGTCAAAAATTGGAATTTTTAGATGATCCTAGAGATGTAGCTATGTATGTCATTCAAAATCAATCAAACCTTTCATTTGAGATTTTGGGTTTTCTGGGAACATCAAAACATTCCTGGTTCTAATGTTCTTCCAGGACCCCATTCCCCCTCGCTCAATTTGGAGGGTCAAAACATGGAATTTTTAGATGATCTCAAAGATGGTGTCTATGAGTGTCATGCAACATTAAGTGGACCTTTTGTTTAGGAGTTTTGACCAATTTCAAGATTTTATATTTTCCAGGCACATTGGAACGTTCCTAGTTCAAATGTCCTTCCAGGATCCCAATCCCCCTTTCTAAATTTGGAGGGTCAAAACTTAGAATTTTTAGATGATCTTAGAGATGGTAGCTATGTGTGTCATCTAACAACAAGTGGACCTTTCATTTGAGAGTTTTGACCAATTTCAAGATTTTGGGTTTTTCAAGCACATTAGAACATTCCTGGTTCCAGTGTCCTTTCGGGACCCCAATACCCCTCGGTCAATTTGGAGGATCAAAAGTTGGCATTTTTTGATGAAATCGAAGGCTATGGTTATTGACGTCCCCTTGCATCTATTTGGCCTTTTGTTTGGGTGTTTTTCTTGTTTTTCTAGACCCCATTTTTTTTTATGCTCAATTTGAGGGGTTAAATCTAAATATTTTTAGATGATTTTAGAGATTCAATCTATGATCATCTTTCATAATGTGGAACTTTCATTTAGGGATTTTAGTCACTTTCAGGATTTTGGGTTTTCTGTGCACATCGAAACATTTATGAAAATCCATGTGTTACAAGTTTTTTTGGGTTCCCTATTGCCATAAAGTTGGGCACCCAAGTCCTCATGTTTTGACCTTCTAGGATTTTGGAATTTGCACTTTTTCAAAATTTCTCAATCCTTCTTAGATTTTAGAATTTGCACCTTTTCAAAATGCTTCGGGGTTCATGGTTCTTCCAGGATTCTAGTTTCTGACCCAAAACATAGAATTTTTATGTTTTTTCAACATGTGACGGGACACTCCAAAAACTCTTCCTAGGGCCACCATTAATGATCATTTCGAAGCCTGATGGCATGGTAGGTGAGCTACATATGCCCTCAAACTATTGTGGTCCATTCCATGATGAAATTTTTGTATCAGAGCATGGGAAAACATTCAAAATATGCAAAGTTTTCTAGTACAACCCATATGGTCATGATGCAAGTGAGATGGTCACCTGGTTTCATTTTCAGATGTCAAATCCTTCCTTCCAATGCTCCCTGATGGATTGAATGAAGTATTTAAGGGATTTTGTATTCATTTGCAAAGGATGGAAAATATTTTGGTTGCAAATTAGAATTGAAAAAGATATAAGATCTTGTATGAAACCTAGGGTTTCTTCAAGTTACTAGTTTTAGAGCAATTGTATTATAATATTTCTATATTCTCTCTCAAGGGCTATGAGAGGATATTGTAATACTCAAATAATGAACCCAATGTGCATATTGAACTTCATTTCAAGTGTCTCCATGAATAGACTATGAGTTTTTGGTATTCTAGCAATATACCCTAATCACATTTGCTCATTTGAATATTGTTCATGATTGGTTAATTGTTGTAAATTATAAAACACCAACTTGCAATACTTTTGTAAGGTACCCTTTCATGTCAATGTATGAAACTTGTGGGATGTTTATGGATTATTAAAGAATGCTTGTGATTATGTTATGCAATCTTATAGCTGCCTAGTTGTTTGTGTAGAGCCTAGCTTACGTAATAAACTTTCAATTATTGTCTTTGTTGTTACCTTGATTAGGTAACAAAATATGATTACAATAGTGTCTCATTTGATGAACATCTAAACTCTGCTATCTTAATTGGATATAGGCACCGATATGCTCTCTATCAACCTTAATTTTCCTTCAACAAACTCAAATACAACAAAAATCTCAATGTTTTACCTTATTTGTGTTCTTTGTCCTACCTACATCCATGTCTAGATGTGCTACTACACTAGGGGCTATCAAAGAAATCTTTTAGACTCTTTGCATGGTTATAGATCTCCTATATGAAGGTACAATGCCATTGAATTCCTCAAACCAACATATAGGCTTCTTAGTGACATAAAATTGGAGTTTTCTATGCATTGGGTATGGTTTGACCTAGGGTTTAGTTTCATATTGCTATCAATCATTTCTTTCATACATATTAGGGAATACTCCCTTGGTCTAGTAGAGCCAAAAGAAGGTCTTACCCATCTTATCAATGTTGTCCTTAGTTCCCTCATCCTAATTATAAGTTTGTAATATTTTTTGAGTTTGACACACTTGACACTCAAGACACACATTGTATATAATTATAGTTTCCAGACTTGGGACAAAGTGTCAACTAGAGAAATTCTGAGATCTTTTTCAACACAGATTTGAGGAAGCAAAATGATAATGCCAACACTTTGGGATTCTAAATTAGTCAACTCCCAAGAAAATATCTTAGCATTCCTCCATTCTTTGATTCTAGTAAGTCTCCTCTCTAGGATTTACTCCTCTCTTGTTGCACTTCAAAAATTTCCTCATGGAAAGGGAGATGGCTCTCTTTGGTAGGAAGAATAATAATGTTGAAAGAAGTTATTTTGATAATCCCCATATATATAATGTCATGCTTCATACTAGCAAGAAAACATGTGATGGTATCAATCAAAAGATGCAAGACTTTTTATAGACGGGTTCCTTTGAGGAAAAGAAATTCCCACTATTCACTTGGGAAAAATATGCAACCCAAAGGTAGCTAGGGGTGTGGGGCTATGAAAATGGTCAATCCTTAACATCTCCCTAGAGGATAAACTTTTGTGGAACCTTTATTTGATGCTACAATCCAAGTGGGATCAAATTCTACAAAATAAATATTTGGACTCCCTTGATATGAAAATAATACTAAAAATGACTAATTCACCCAAGGGATAAACAATTTGGAATTTTCTAGTGTTAAACAGAGATTGATTTCAAAATACCATGTGGATAATCAAAAAGGGTTTGAGGGAACTATTTTGGGAGGATTTATAGAGAGTATGCAACCCTTAAGAAGTTTCCCAACACTGCTAAGGCTAGAGTGATACTAGAGAACACTTGGGAAATTTATGTGAGAGGTTATCTCACCCTATCTATGAAGGATGGTTGGCAGGAATGGAAATGGGGAACCAAAAGGGGGTCAAAAGTGGCCACGTTTTTCTGAAATTAGTAAAAACTGATCTCGGATGAGAAATTGAAGATAGCCATGCACAAAATTAGAAGATATGATAATAACAAGATTTGTAGTGCTTAGAATCTAGTTTCTAAACTACTATTTTTTCTCATCTCCCTCTCTCTCCCTCTTTCTCATCCTCTCTAGATATATCAATATACTCTCCCTCTATATCTATCTCTATATCTTTCTCTCCACCCACCCTCTCTGTCTCCCCTCTCTCTCTATCTCTCCCTCTCTATATACCCACCTCTCTCCCCTCTCTATCTCTCTCTTTCTCTCCCTCTCTTTATATATCTCAAGCTCCCCCTTTCTCCCTCTCTCCATCTCTCTCCCCCTATCTCTTTCTCCCTCTCTATCACTCCCTCTTTATCCCTATCTCTCTATCTCCCCTCTCCCCCATCTCTCTCTCCCCCTCTCCCCCATCTCTCCATGTCACTCTCTCTTCTCTCGATCTCTTCCTCTCTATCCCTATCTCTCTATCTCCCCGCTCCCCTAACTCTCCCTCTCTCTCCCCCTCTTTCTATCTCTCCCTCTTTATCCCTATCTCTCTATCTCCCGTCTCCCTCATCTCTCTCTCCCCCTCTCCCCCATCTCTCCATGTCACTCTCTCTTCTCTCGATCTCTTCCTCTCTATCCCTATCTCTCTATCTCCCCGCTCCCCTAACTCTCCCTCTCTCTCTCCCTCTTTCTATCTCTCCCTCTTTATCCCTATCTCTCTATCTCCCATCTCTATCTCTCCTCTCCCTCTCTCTCCCCCTCTCTATCTCTCCCTCTCCTCTCCCCCATTTCTCCATATCTCTCCCCTCTCTCTATCTCCATTTATCTCTATCTCTAAATATCCCCCCTCCTCTCTCTCTCAATATCCCCCTCTCTATCTCTCTTTGTCTCTCCCCCTATCTATTTCCCCTTCTCTATCACTCCCTCTCTATCCAGGTATATCTTTATCTCCCCTCTCCCTTATCTCTCCCATCTATCTCTATCTATCTCTCCCTCTCTCTATATATTTCTTGGTCTCTCCCTGTCTCTCTCCCTATCTCTTTCCCCCTCTGTCTCTCCCCCTCTATCCATATATCTATATCTCCCATCTCCCTCATCTCTCTATCTCTTTATCTCCCTTCTCTATATCTCTCTCCTCTCTCTTGTTGTCCCTGTTTCCCCTCTAACTCTATCTATATATCCCTACCTATATCACCACATCTCTCTCTCCTCTATCTCTCCCTCTGTCTATCTATATATCTCAATATCCCTCCTCTCTCTGTCTCTCCCCCCTATCTCTTTCCCCCTCTCTATATCTCCCTCTCTATCCCTATCTCTCTATCTCCTCTCTCCCCATATCTCCCTCTCTCTCCCCCTCTCTATCCTATCTCACTATCACCCCTCTCACCCATGTCTCTCTCTCTCTCATCCTATCTCTTTCCCCCATCCATCTCTCCCTCTCTATCCATATATCTCTATATCTCTATTTATCCCTCTCTATATCTATCAATCTCCCCCTCGCTTTCTCTCACTATCTCTCTCTTGTCTCTTTCCCTCTCTATCTCTCCCTCTCTATCCCAAAGTTTCTATCTCCCTCTCCCCAATCTCTCTGTCTCTCTAAATCCCATCTCTATTTCTCTCCCTATCTATCTCTCTCCAACAGTCCCTCTCCCCCTCTCTATATCTGTCCATACCTCCCTCCCTAAAAACCCACATCTCTCCCATCTATCTCCCTATATCCCTCCCTCTCTCTATATCTCTCAATCTCCCCCTCTGGCTCTCCCTATCTCTCTCACCTATATCTTTCCCCTCTCTATCTGCCCTCTATCCCTATCTCTTTATCTTCCCTCTCTCCATCTCTCGCTCTCTCTATCCCCCTCTCTCTATCCTTGCCTCTCTATCCCTATCTTTCTATCTTTCTATCTCCTCTCTCCCTCATCTCTCCATCTCTCTCTCCCTCTCTCTATAGCCTTACAAAGAAATTTAATAGATTCCAAAAGAACAAAAAATTAATTTCCACAACATAAGTGTTTGATAGCCATATAAAAATTTCTACAAACACTCACACACACATACTCTCTCTCTCTCTCTCTATATATATATAGTTATGTCATAAATTCTCAACATCGACGATTTACACTAGGTTTAGCACCTTTTTCACTGATACACCTACTCCTATTAAGAGATGCCTGGATTTTGAAGCTAAAACTAGTTCCAGTTGGTATTATTTGAGTGCAGACCCTGAATGGACCCCAAACACCTCAACACTAGTGCCCAAGTGCTAGTGGCCTTGTCATTTCCAATCTTGGTTTGTGCCCCAATGTTGTGATAAGGAGATTAGATCTAGTTTTTAGTATATTAGACTAGACCCCCTCTTTGCCACATAATGTTTTAGTGAACCTGACAAACTACACTAATCCTTCTTTGCTCAGATCTGTAGTTGTTATCATAAATTGTTGAATCCAAATAAATGTTTATGTTGTACATATCCTTTTACATCAAAGATCTAATTTATAAAGTAACATACTTATAGATCTTTATTGTTAGGGTTACCAAAAATCAAACATTTTTGATGAACCTTAGAACATTTTTGAAACCTTTCAACACTCTTTATTTACATCTGATATACTTGTTCCAAATATGATAAGCAATAAGTTTATTTAGACGAAAAACATTCATATATCTTCATTGCTTTGATTTCTAGTTGATTTGATTGGATATTCATTTGATACAATTTGGGCGATTATAAGAACATTTTTGAAATCTTACAACACTCCTTATTTAGATCTAATATGCTTTCCATTCCAACTGAATTAGTAAAAGGTATATAGATTTAGTTATTTGATAGCTTGCTGATGTTATTGGATGTTCATTGCTCAGATCTGTAGTTGTTATCATAAATTGTTGAATCCAAATAAATTTTTATGTTGTACATATCCTTTTACATCAAAGATCTAATTTATAAAGTAACATACTTATAGATCTTTATTGTTAGGGTTACCAAAAATCAAACATTTTTGATGAACCTTAGAACATTTTTGAAACCTTTCAACACTCTTTATTCACATTTGATATACTTGTTCCAAATATGATAAGCAATAAGTTTAGTTAGACGAAAAACATTCATATATCTTCGTTGCTTTGATTTCTAGTTGATTTGATTGGATATTGATTTGATACAATTTGGGCGATTATAAGAACATTTTTGAAATCTTACAACAACTCCTTATTTAGATCTAATATGCTTTCCATTCCAATTGAATTAGTAAAAGGTATATAGATTTAGTTATTTGATAGCTTGCTGATGTTATTGGATGTTCATTGCATACATTTTATGACATATGGTTAATCATTTGTAAACATTGCTTTACCTGGGCAACTAAAACATAACTCTTTCTTGTATCATATCATCTACACATTCCATCTTATCAACACCTTCGTCTACAAGTGCATTTTGTGTGTCATAAAACTTGAGAAGTCATTTATGAGTTTTGTGAGCTTCTGTCTTGAATCTAACATCCTTGTGAGGAGAAGTTATAAAGTCATTGGTTCTAGTGCTTTAAATAGCTTCGATGCTCCCACATCGAGATCTGATGTTGCTTAGTTACACATGGAAATTCATCACCTTTAGATCACATGCCTATGTTGCCTATAATATCTAAAGTACAAAATTCTCATGACTCTATAGACATAGATAGCCTCATGGCACATGTACCCGAAACACAAATTTCAAAACTAGACATTGAGTTGGCTCATTTTGAACAATTTGTGGGCATGAAACAGTTAGCTGAGGAAGTTGTGCCTCTTGTAGGTCTAAGAAATTTGTTACTCGAAGGACAAGAAAGTATAGAGATTTTATGCAACTTAGCTCACATTGTGGATAGAGACATTATGTCATTAGCTAGTTATATGGAAATAATCACTAATGTGTCCTCTAAAAACAAATAGGGACACAAATGTCCTTACCCATACCGACATCTTCTACATTAACATATACTTCTTTAATTCTCACTACCACTACACATCTTGGTAGTAGTCCAAACACAAGTCTTGGAGTTTCAAGTGGGAATCCTATATACAACCATAGTGTTGTCCCCTTCACATATCATAATGCCATTTCAAATGTGTCATTTGCTATTGTCACTCAACCTCCATCAAATGTCATTTACCAAAATTCAAACAATACATTATCTTCACCTATTCCTATCCTTGACTTTTCCAATCCTACACAATCTCAAGCCATTCTGCAACCCAATCTCGCCATTAATCAACTCTTGCAAAATGTCCCATTAAGGGAATTTTGATTTTTAGTGAATTTTCAGGACATTACGGAACCTCTAATTGCCTCAAACTCAATTTAAATTTTTTTCAATTAACCTCAAAAACTAAAACTTTAATATCTTGAAATCTAGACATGATATTGGGATTCAATTTACCAAGCATGTTTATGTTGTTTTCTGAAGGTTTGGGGAAAATTTCAAACCTAACCACTTCTCTGATATAGGGTTACTAAAAATAGTAAGTCCTAGTATTCTTAGCCTTTTTGGAAACTTTGAAGGTTCTTAATCATTATTCAAGCAAATGGGTATTCGAAAATATAAAAATAGAAAAGAACAAAAAACAAAATCATCATTTTTGGGGTGATGTAAGATTGCTCTTACACCACTGGATGCTCCTGAATCAATTAAGGATTTAAACTTCAAATTTTAGATGATCTTAGTGATGGTGGTCGTGTGTCATCCAACATCAAGAAGACCTTTTGTTCAGAAGTTTTGACCAATTTTGAGATTTTGGGTTTTCTAGGCACATTGAAACATTCTTGGTTCCAATGTCCTTCCAGGACCCCAATCCCTCTCACTCAATTTGGAGGGTGAAAAATTGGAATTTTTAGATGATCTTAGAGATGGTGGCTATGCATGTCATCTAATAATGAGTGGACCTTTCATTCAAGATTTTTGCCCAATTTTAAGATTTTAAGTTTTCCATGCACATCGAAACGTTCCTAGTTCCAATGTCCTTTAGGGACCCCAATCCTCCTCACTTAATTTGGAGGGAAAAGACATATTTTTTAGATGATCTCAAAGATGGTGGCTATATGTGTCATATAGCATCAAGTGGACCTTTCATTTGGGAGTTTTAACCAATTTCAAGATTTTAGGTTTTCCAAGCACATCTGAACATTCTTGGTTCTAATGTCCTTTTGGGACCCCAATCTCCCTTGCTCAAGTTGGAGGGTCAAAACTTAGAATTTTTAGATGATCTTGAAGATTGTGGCTATGTGTGTCAATAAACATCAAGTGGACTTTTCATTCCAGAGTTTTGACAAATTTTAGGATTTTGGGTTTTCCAATTTTTCTGGCACATCAAAACATCCCTAGTTCTAATGTCCTTCTAGGACCCCAATCCCCCTCACTCAATTTGGAGGTTCAAAACTTGGAATTTTCATATGATCCTAGAGATATGGCTATGTGTGTCATTCAACATCAATTGAAGCTCTCATTTGAGAGTTTTGACCAATTTTGAGATTTTGGGTTTTTAGGGCATATTCAAACATTCCTGGTTCTAATGTTCTTTCAGGACCCTGATCCCCCTGTCTCAATTTGTAGTGTCAAAACAAGAAATTTTTAGATGATATAAAAGATGGTGGCTATACGTCTCATCCAACATTAAGTGGACCTTTTGTTTAGCATCTTTGACCAATTTCAAGATTTTAGGTTTTCCAGGCACATCGAAACATTCCTGGTTCAAATGTTCTTACGTGACCCCAATCCCCCTTTCTCAATTTGGAGGGTCAAAACTTGGAATTTTTAGATGATCTCAGAGATGGTGTCTATGTGTGTAATCTAACATCAATTGGACCTTTCATTTGAGAGTTTTGACCAATTTCAATATTTTAGGTTTTTCGTGCACATTGGAACATTCCTGGTTCCAATGTCCTTCCGAGACTGTAATCCCTGTCGGTCAATTTGGAGGATCAAAACTTGGAATTTTATGATGGAATCAAAGTCTTTGGTTATCAACACCACCTTGCATCTATTTAGCCTTTTGTTTGGGTATTTTTTTCATTTTGAGATTTTGGGCTTTCCATGATCCTTCCAAATCCCTTTGTTTGTTGTGCTCAATTTGAGGGCTCAAAACATAATATTTTCAGATGATCTCAGAGACTCAGGCTATGTTCATCATACTTCATCATGTGGAAATTTCATTTGGGGATTTTGGTCACTTTCAAGATTTCAGGTTTTCTATGCACATTGAAACATTTCTAAAAATCCCCGTGTTCCAAGTTTTTCTAGGTTGCCTATTCCCCTAAAGATGGGCACCCAAGTCCTCATGTTTTGATCCTTCCAAGATTTTGGAATTTGCACTTTTTCAAAATGCTCTGATCCTTCTCAGATTTTAGAATTTGCACCATTTTGAAATGTTCTGGGGTTCTTGGTTCTTCCAAGATTCCAGTTTGTGACCTAAAAAATTAGAATTTTTATGTTTCTCAACATGTGACGGGATCCTCCAGCAACTCTTAGGGCCACCATTAATGGTCATTTTGAAGCTTGATGGCATGGTAGGTGAGTTACATATTCCCTGAGACTATTTTGGTCCCTTCCATGATGGAATTTTTGTTGAATGCACAAGACAACTAAGAGGGGGGTGAATTAGTTATATCAAAAACTTTAAACTTTCACACGCATAATCACATTCACTTCAATTCACTTAAGCCCTAATTCTGTTATGAAGATTAAACATGAAAAATATATAACATAAACATAATCACATCAATACCATGCACAAGAGAACAACAAATTTTTACATGGAAAACCCTAAAAGGGAAAAACCACAGTGAGGATTAGCTCACAATATACAATAGTATGAATACCGAATTACAAAGAGGCTCACTATCCAAGGACTCACTCTCCAAATAAATTCTCATTGCAAATAGGGTTCACTACCAATGGGGCTCACTGCCAATAGGGCTCACTACCATGAATTGATATAATAGTATCTACCACATGCCTGAGTTCAGTTCCATTGAAGCATAGTATTTATCTCCTTCACAGGCTCACAACACACACATCTTCATCTTCACATTCTTTGCACATTTACATGAATTCTTTACACTTATTTATATCAATCATCAACCTTGGAACATACATCAAGGTCAGCAACACACTCCACAACATTTAAAATAACCTTCAAGGTTGGCAAACATACATAATTCAAATTAGGTCTGGACCTAAACAATTGTGCAAATCAAATGAATGAAGTTAGAACACCTCATGGCTTAGCTCAGACCCAAATACATCTTCACACGCTTCAACATGCTTCTACAATCCACAAAACACATCCGTAAAGAGTGTTAGCATCCAAGTCGGCCAACCTTATGCAAACACCAAGAATACTTAGGCACACGCTTCCAAGAGATCAATCATAGCTTGCAGATTACGCACAAGCCTTCAACACAATCTGGAGACATCCATGAACAACATAAAATCACCTGGGAGCCAACAAATCTAGCTACAACAAGTTTCACTTGAAGACAACAAATCTCACCCGAAGACAACTTACAATCAACACTGCTAAGCTCTGCTACTCAATAACTTGCTTTCTTGAGCATCAAATCACAAATCCTTTGAAATGAAGATAGCTAAGGACCTTATACACATATGTCCAGAACTACATCACCTGAAACCACTCTGCAGAGAAATGCAGAGCAAAATACTTTCTCCCAGACACCTCTACATAGCCCAGAAACTCTATCAATTACAGTCTTCAAACTGGTGAACCTGACTTCTACTACACAACGATCTAGACCACCAAATTCTAGATTTAGCATCTTCAAAAACTTCTTTAAAACATATCTAAATATCAAACTCCGGTCTTCAACATAGATGAAATGTGGAAAAAAATCTTAGACAGCATCCTGCAAGCCAGAATACTCTACAACACATGGTTTCCTCTGGAGATCAAATTTTCTCATAAGCACTTGGAAACTCAACAACAAGAGCACTATACCAACATCATCAACACTTCTATAATGAATTCAAATCACTTTAACCTAACAGCTCAATCAAGCAACAATTAGCAATATCAGAAGACATAATTGATGCCAATGACAACCTAAGCATGTTGACATCAATGACAACACCGGTTAGCACATACTTGCAACAATCTCCCACTTTGTCATTGATGGAAACATATGATGTGAAAACCATCATGACACAATTCTACACTTATCTCATTCTCCCCCTTTCTTTTATGCATCTAACTCTCTCTTTATTTTTCACAAGAACTCTCTCCCCCTTTGACATCAATGGCAAAGGATAACAATCCTTCTTCAAAATTTCTCCCCTTGAATATGATATTGCACATACTTGTACTGATCTTCAATTGTTCTGAATACCTCCTCCTGACTGCAATACTCTTTAATGCCACTACCTTCTCTCCTTGAGAGGCGGCCTCCATAATCAGTCCAGAAAAGAAATGACTCCTGAATCATACTGGACTGATGCACTTCCTTATGCATCTAGTTCAATAAAGGAGGGGCAGTAACCCCTAACTTCTCCTAGAGATACTCAAAAGTATCCTTAGGAAGAGCCTTGGTGAATATGTCAGTAATCTAATCTTATGTAGGCACATACTCAAGCTTCACATCTTTCTCTGAAACCTTCTCTCTCAGAAAGTGATACATGATAGAAATATGATTTGTCCTTGAATGCATCACTGGGTTCATTGAAATGTTAATGGCACTGGTGTTATCATAGAAAATAGGAATTGGATCCTCATACTCAACTTTGATATCCTTCAGAGTTTGTCTCATCCATAGAACATGTGTGCAATATGACGCTGCAGCAATGTACTCTACCTCAACAGTAGATAAGGATACTGAATCTTGCTTCTTGCTTTGCCATGACACAACTCTATCTCTAAGAAAGAACACACCACCACTTGTACTTTTCCTATCATCTACACATCCAGCCCAATCTACATCTGTGTAGGCACTTAGGTTGAAGTCATTATTCTTAGGATACCATAGACCATGATCTGCAAACCCCTTACTGAATCCTTGTTGCAACAAATACCTATCCAATCTAGCATACCAAGCTCTGAGAGATTACTTTCCTCCATACAATTCCTTCTTCAATCCACATTCCATGTCTAGTTTGTCTGATAACTAAAATCCATCCATTTTCTCTATATATACCTCTTCTTCCAACTCACCATTCAGAAAAGCAGACTTTACATCCATTTGATATACCTTGAAATCTTTATGCGCTGCATAAGCCAAGAACAACCTAATAGCTTCCAGTCTTTCCACCAAGAAAAAATTTCTTCATAATCCATTCCTTCCACTTGTGAGTAGCCTTTGCATACAAGTCTAGCTTTGTTTCTTACCACTTCTCCATTTTCATTCAATTTATTCTTGAAAACCCACTTTTTTCCAATCACATTCTTATTTGCAGGCTTGGGGACAAGTTCCCAAGTCTTGTTCTTTTCAATTTGCATCAGTTCTTCATTTATTTCCTTGACCCAATGTTCATCTTTACACGCTTCAGTGACAGTCTTAGGTTCAACTTTTGAAATTAAGCAGAGATTTACCTGTTCTTCTACAACTCTTCTTCTTGTCAGAACTCCTTTGTTTTTCTCACCAATGTTTGATCCTCTAAGTGATTCTTTTGCACATACTTGGGGGTTTTAGGAACTCTTTCTAGAGCTTCTTCTTCATCAATTTGAACTTCCTTGTCTTTGTCTTCCTCAACTATTTCTATATCATCAGACTCATCTGACTCATATCCATCAGGCTCTGAGATTTTCTAAATATCTTCATCTACCTTTACATTTGTACTTTCAATAATCTTCCTCAAATTTTTGTTATAGCATTGATAAGCTTTTCTCATAGTAGAGTACCCAAGGAATATACCTTCATCACATCTAGCATCAAACTTTCCCAACTCTTCATCTCTTCTAATATAGCATTTGTTTCCAAAAACTTTGAAATACCTGATAGTAGGAGTTCTTCCATACCACAACTCATAAGGTGTCTTTGTTCCATTTTCCTTGACTTGCACTCTATTTTGAATGTAGACAACAATATTTATAGTTTCTTTCCAATATACTTCTAGAAGGTCAGCTTCTTTGATCATTGTTTTAGCAGCTTCCTGAACTATTCTATTCTTCCTTTCAACTACTCCCTTTTGCTAAGGAGTTTTGTCACCTTGTAGACTTCTTATTCTTGTGGGACCACACAGGTCTGTATGCACCAAATCCAATAGGCCAGTAGAGATTTGTTCTTTTATTTTGAAAATTATCTTTGTTTGCTTCCCAAATTGACATTCTTTACAAATGGCATTAGTAGGCTTCAAAATCTTAGGCATGTCTCTTACAACTTGAACTGAGCTTATTCTCACCAGATTGTCAAAGTTAATATGACACATTCTCCTATGTCATAACAAGATTTCATTTGTCTGAGCCAAAAAACAACAATTGTCAGTACCTTTCAAATGATAAACATTTCCATGAGTCTTCTTACTAGCAGTAATTATTGTTTCGGAGCTTTTCCTTATCTCACATCCATTATCCTTAAACATCAGATTGTATCCTTTGTTACACATTTGTCCAACACTTATAAGATTATGCTTTAATTCCTTCAAATAAAGAACATCATCTGTATTATGCTTGCCATCAAAAGTAATTGACCCTTTTCCACAAATCTTACCAGCTACATCATCACCAAATCTAACCAGTCCTCAATCATACTTTTCCAATTTCACAAACTTACTCTCATCTCCTATCATGTGATTTGAACATCTGCTTTTAATGACCCACTCATACTTTTCCTTCTTAGCATTAAATGCAAACATCTCTTCTTCTTCTTCTAGACTTCCTTCCTTAACACAACTTGGAAGATTAGTAGAAACATGTTCTTCGTTTAGGGCAATAAACAAGCATTCACTAGCATTGCCATTTTCAAAATCAGATTCATCATTAGTTACACATTCATCATAATTAACATAGTAACTATTCCTTACCATCTTACGACTACCTTCTCTATTCTTGATCTTCAAAGTTCTATCAGGACATCTTGAAACATAATGGCCAAACTTTCCACAACTGAAACATTTGAAAGGTAACTTACCTCTAAATTTTCTAGTTGCCTTCTTCATTCTATTTACAAAATTTGCCTCAATTTCATCAAAGTCTTCCTCATCTAATTTCAGAACATACTTATCTGATCTAACTACCTTTTTTGATTTATCTTTAAAAGCAGTCTCAACTTTCACAGGACCATCAGTAGTACAAAATTCTCTCATCTAAAAAATAGCCAGTTTACCAAGCAATTGATCTTTTGAAAGCTTGCCTGTATCTAGCAATTCTTCAATGGTAGACACTTTATGACTATAAGATTTGGGAAGTGTTCTAAGTACCTTATTCACAACTTCTTCATCAATCAGAGTTCCACCAAGACCTTTGATGCCATTGACAACTTCATCAACCTTCTGCATATAGCTTGTTATGTTCTCATCGTCAGACATCCACATAGTTTCATATCTTGACTTCAAGTTCTGCATCTTGGCTTTCTTAACAGAATTATCATCTTCATAGATACTCTTTAATTTTTCCCATATATCATGAGTAGTTTCTAGATCCAAAACTTTCATATTTTCAGTGTTAGATAGAGCACCCAGTAAGGAATTTCTAGCTTTTCCATTAGTCTCATGTTCCGTAATCTCCATTGCAGTCTCTAGATCATCTTTAGGTAAAGTGTATTTATTTTCAACAATTCTCCACACATTGTAACCAAAAGAAACAAGATAGCTTTGCATTCATACCTTCCAAAAGGCATAGTCAATTCCATCAAACTAAGGAATGTCTTTCTTGTGCACCATCCCAGATCTACCTTAAGCTGTTAAGCTTTCTTCCAAGGAACCCTTGCTCTGATATCAATTATTGAATGCACAAGACAACTGAGAGGGGGGGTGAATTAGTTGTATCAAAAAACTTTAAACCTTCACAAGCATAATCACATTCACTTCAATTCGCTTAATCCCTAATTGTGTTATGAAGATTAAACATGAAAAATGGATAACAAAAACCTAATCACATCAACACCATGCACAAGAGAACACCAGATTTTTACGTGGAAAACCCTAAAAGGGAAAAACCACAGTGAGGATTAGCTCACAATAGATAGTAGTATCAACACTAAATTACAAAGAGGCTCACTACGAAAGGGCTCATGCCCAAGGACTCATTGTCCAAAGACATGCTCACTGCCAGTAGGGCTCATTGCCAATGGGGCTCACTGCCAATAGGGGTCACTACCATGAACTGATATAACAGCATCTACCACATGCCTGAGTTCAGTTCCATTGAAGCACAATAATTATCTCCTTTGCAGCCTCACAACACACACATCTTCATCTTCACATCCTTCAAACATTTACATGAATTATTTCCCCTCTTTATCTCCCCTCTATCCCTATCTCTTATCTTCCCTCTCTCCATCTCTCGCTCTCTCTGTCCCCCTCTCTCTATCCTTGCCTCTCTATCCCTATCTTTCTATCTTTCTATCTCCTCTCTCCCTCATCTCTCCATCTCTCTCTCCCTCTCTCTATAGCCTTACAGAGAAATTTAATAGATTCCAAAAGAACAAAAAATTAATTTCCACAACATAAGTGTTTGATAGCCATATAAAAATTTCTACAAACACACACACATACTCTCTCTCTCTCTCTCTTTATATATATATAGTTATGTCATAAATTCTCAACATCGATGATTTACACTAGGTTTAGCACCTTTTTCACTGATACACCTACTCCTATTAAGAGATGCATGGATTCTGAAGCTAAAACTAGTTCCCATTGGCATTATTTGAGTGCAGACCCTGAATGGACCCCAAACAACTCAACACTAGTGCCCAAGTGCTAGTGTCCTTGTCATTTCCAATCTTGGTTTGTGCCCCAATGTTGTGGTAAGGAGATTAGATCTAGTTTTTAGTATATTAGACTAGACCCCCTCTTTACCACATAATGTTTTAGTGAACCTGACAAACTACACTAATCCTTCTTTGCTCAGATCTGTAGTTGTTATCATAAATTGTTGAATCCAAATAAATGTTTATGTTGTACATATCCTTTTACATCAAAGATCTAATTTATAAAGTAACATACTTATAGATCTTTATTGTTAGGGTTACCAAAAATCAAACATTTTTGATGAACCTTAGAACATTTTTGAAACCTTTCAACACTCTTTATTCACATCTGATATACTTGTTCCAAATATGATAAGCAATAAGTTTATTTAGATGAAAAACATTCATATATCTTCGTTGCTTTGATTTCTAGTTGATTTGATTGGATATTGATTTGATACAATTTGGGCGATTATAAGAACATTTTTGAAATCTTACAACACTCCTTATTTAGATCTAATATGCTTTCCATTCCAATTGAATTAGTAAAAGGTATATAGATTTAGTTATTTGATAGCTTGCTGATGTTATTGGATGTTCATTGCATACATTTTATGACATATGGTTAATCATTTGTAAACATTGCTTTACCTGGGCAACTAAAACATAACTCTTTCTTGTATCATATCATCTACACATTCCATATTATCAACACCTTCGTCTACAAGTGCATTTTGTGTGTCATAAAACTTGAGAAGTCATTTATGATTTTTGTGAGCTTCTGTCTTGAATCTAACATCCTTGTGAGGAGAAGTTATAAAGTCATGGGTTCTAGTGCTTTAAATAGCTTTGATGCTCCCACATCGAGATCTGATGTTGCTTAGTTACACATGGAAATTCATCACCTTTAGATCATATGCCTATGTTGCCTATAATATCTAAAGTACAAAATTCTCATGACTCTATAGACATAGATAGCCTAATGGCGCATGTACCCAAAACACAAATTTCAAAACTAGACATTGAGTTGGCTCATTTTGAACAATTTATGGGCATGAAACAGTTAGCTGAGGACGTTGTGCCTCTTGTAGGTCTAAGAAATTTGTTACTTAAAGGACAAGAAGGTATAGAGATTTTATGCAACTTAGCTCACATTGTGGATAGAGACATTATGTCATTAGCTAGTTATATGGAAATAATCACTAATGTGTCCTCTAAAAACAAATAGGGACACAAATGTCCTTACCCATATCGACATCTTCTACATTAACATATACTTCTTTAATTCTCACTACCACTACACATCTTGGTAGTAGTGCAAACACAAGTCTTGGAGTTTCAAGTGGGAATCCTATATACAACCATAGTGTTGTCCCCTTCACATATCATAATGCCATTTCAAATGTGTCATTTGCTATTGTCACTCAACCTCCATCAAATGTCAGTTACCAAAATTCAAACAATACATTATCTTCACCTATTCCTATCCTTGACTTTTCTAATCCTACACAATCTCAAGCCATTCTGCAACCCAATCCCGTCATTAATCAACTCTTGCAAAATGTCCCATTGAGGGAATTTTGATTTTTAGTGAATTTTCAGGCCATTACGGAACCTCTAAGTGCCTCAAAATCGATTTAAATTTTTTTCCATTAACCTCAAAAACTAAAACTTTAATATCTTGAAATCTAGACATGATCTTGGGATTAAATTTACCAAGCATGTTTATGTTGCTTTTCTGAAGGTTTGGGGAAAATTTCAAACCTAACCACTTCTCTGATATAGGGTTACTAAAAATAGTAAGTCCTAGTATTCTTAGCCTTTTTGGAAACTTTGAAGGTTCTTAATCATTATTCAAGCAAATGGGTATTCAAAAACATAAAAATAGAAAAGAACAAAAAACAAAATCATCATTTTTGGGGTGATGTAAGATTGCTCTTACACCACTGGATGCTCCTAAATCAATTGAGGATTAAAACTTCAAATTTTAGATGATCTTAGTGATGGTGGTTGTGTGTCATTAAACATCAAGCATACCTTTTGTTCAGAAGTTTTGACCAATTTTGAGATTTTGGGTTTTCCAGGCACATTGAAACATTCTTGGTTCCAATGTCCTTCCAGGATCCCAATCCCTCTCACTCAATTTGGAGGGTGAAAAATTGGAATTTTTAGATGATCTTAGAGATGGTGGCTATGCATGTCATCCAATAATGAGTGGACCTTTCATTCAAGATTTTTGCCCAAATTTAAGATTTTAAGTTTTCCATGCACATCGAAACGTTCCTAGTTCCAATGTCCTTCAGGCACCCCAATCCTCCTCACTTAATTTGGAGGGAAAAGACATATTTTTTAGATGATCTCAAAGATGGTGGATATATGTGTCATATAGCATCAAGTGGACCTTTCGTTTGGGAGTTTTAACCAATTTCAAGATTTTGGGTTTTACAAGCACATCTGAACATTCTTGGTTCTAATGTCCTTCTGGGACCCCAATCTCCCTTGCTCAAGTTGGAGGGTCAAACTTAGAATTTTTAGATGATCTTGGAGATTGTGGCTATGTGTGTCAATAAACATCAAGTGGACTTTTCATTCGAGAGTTTTGACAAATTTTAGGATTTTGGGTTTTCCAATTTTTCTGGCACATCAAAACATCCCTAGTTCTAATGTCCTTCTAGGACCCCAATCCCCCTCACTCAATTTGGAGGTTCAAAACTTGGAATTTTCATATGATCCTAGAGATATGGCTATGTGTGTCATTCAACATCAATTGAAGCTCTCATTTGAGAGTTTTGACCAATTTTGAGATTTTGGGTTTTTAGGGCATATTCAAACATTCCTGGTTCCAATGTTCTTTCAGGACCCTGATCCCCCTCTCTCAATTTGTAGTGTCAAAACAAGGAATTTTTAGATGATATAAAAGATGGTGGCTATATATGTCTCATCCAACATTAAGTGGACCTTTTTTTAGCATCTTTGACCAATTTCAAGATTTTAGGTTTTCCAGGCACATCGAAACATTCCTGGTTCAAATGTTCTTACAGGACCCCAATCCCCCTTTCTCAATTTGGAGGATCAAAACTTGGAATTTTTAGATGATCTTAGAGATGGTGTCTATGTGTGTAATCTAACATCAACTGGACCTTTCATTTGAGAGTTTTGACCAATTTCAAGATTTTAGGTTTTTCGTGCACATTGGAAAATTCCTGGTTCCAATGACCTTCCGAGACTGTAATCCCTGTTAGTCAATTTGGAGGATCAAAACTTGGAATTTTATGATGGAATCAAAGTCTTTGGTTATCAACACCCCCTTGCATCTATTTAGCCTTTTGTTTGGATATTTTTTTCATTTTGAGATTTTTGGACTTTCTGTGATCCTTCCAAACCCCTTTGTTTGTTGTGCTCAATTTGAGGGCTCAAAACATAATATTTTCAGATGATCTCGGAGACTCAGGCTATGTTCATCATACTTCATCATGTGGAAATTTCATTTGGAGATTTTGGTCACTTTCAAGATTTTAGGTTTTCTGTGCACATCAAAACATTTCTAAAAATCCCCGTGTTCCAAGTTTTTCCAGGTTGCCTATTCCCCTAAAGATGGGCACGCAAGTCCTCATGTTTTGATCCTTCCAAGATTTTGGAATTTGCACTTTTTAAAAATGCTCTGATCCTTCTCAGATTTTAGAATTTGCACCTTTTTGAAATGTTCTGGGGTGCTTGGTTCTTCCAAGATTCCAGTTTGTGACCTAAAAAATTAGAATTTTTATGTTTCTCAACATGTGACGGGATCCTCCAGCAACTCTTAGGGCCACCATTAATGATCATTTTGAAGCTTGATGGCATGGTAGGTGAGTTACATATGCCCTAAGACTATTTTGGTCCCTTCCATGATGGAATTTTTGTTGAATGCACAAGACAACTAAGAGGGGGGTGTATCAGTTATATCAAAAACTTTAAACCTTCACACGTATAATCACATTCACTTCAATTCACTTAAGCCCTAATTCTGTTATGAAGATTAAACATGAAAAACATATAACATAAACATAATCACATCAATACCATGCACAAGTGAACAACACATTTTTACCTGGAAAACCCTAAAAGGGAAAAACCATGGTGAGGATTAGCTCACAATATACAATAGTATCAATATTGATTTACAAAGAGGCTCACTATCCAAAGACTCACTCTCCAAATAAATTCTCATTGCAAATAGGGCTCACTGCCAATGGGGCTCATTGCCAATGGGGTTCACTGCCAATAGGGCTCACTACCATGAATTGATATAATAGTATCTACCACATGCCTGAGTTCAGTTCCATTGAAGCATAGTATTTATCTCCTTCACAGACTCACAACACACACATCTTCATCTTCACATCCTTTGCACCTTTACATTAATTCTTTACACTTATTTATATCAATCATCAATCTTGGAACATACATCAAGGTCAGCAACACACTCTACAACATTTAAAATAACCTTCAAGGTTGGCAAACATACATAATTCAAATTAGGTCTGGACCTAAACAATCTTGCATATCAAATGAATGAAGTTAGAACACCTCATGGCTTAGCTCAGACCCAAATACATCTTCACACTCATCAACATGCTTCTACAATCCACAAAACACATCCGTAAAGAGTGTTAGCATCCAAGTCGGCCAACCTTATGCAAACACCAAGAATACTTAGGCACATGCTTCCAAGAGATCAATCATAGCTTGCCGATTAGGCACAAGCCTTCAACACAATCTAGAGACATCCATGAACAACATAAAATCACCTGGGAGCCAACAAATCTAGCTACAACAAGTTTCACTTGAAGACAATAAATCTCACTTGAAGACAACTTACAATCAACACTGCTAAGCTCTGCTACTCAATAACTTGCTTTCTGGAGCATCAAATCACAAATCCTTTGAAATGAAGATAGCTAAGGACCTTATACACATATGTCCAAAACTACATCACCTTAAACCACTCTGTAGAGAAATGCAGAGCAAAATACTTTCTCCCAGACACCTCTACACAACCAAGAAACTCTATCAATTATAGTCTTCAAACTGGTGAACCTAACTTCTACTACACAATGATCTAGACCACTAAATTCTAGATTTAGCATGTTCAAACACTTCTTTAAAACATATCCAAATCTCACACTCCAGTCTTCAACATAGATGAAATGCGGAGAAAAATCTTAGACAGTATCCTGCAAGGCAGAATACTCTACAACACATGGTTTCCTCTGGAGATCAAATTTTCTCAAAAGCACTTGGAAACTCAACAACAAGAGCACTATACCAACATCATCAACACTTCTATAATGAATTCAAATCACTTTAACCTAACAGCTCAATCAAGGAACAATCAACACTATCAGAAGACACAATTGATGCCAATGACAACCTAAGCATGTTGACATCAATGACAACACCGGTTAGCACATACTTGCAACAATTTTTGTACCAGAGCATGGGTAAACACTTGAAATATGTAGAGTTTTTTGGTACAACCCATATGGTCATGATGCAAGCTAGATGGTCACCTAGTTTCATTTTTAGATGTCAAATCCTTCCTTCCAAGGCTCCTTGATGGATTGAATGAATTATTTAATGGATTTATCATTCATTTGCAAAGGATGGGAAACATTTTGGTTGCAAAGTAGAACTGAAAAAGACATAAGAACTTGTATGAAACCTAGGGTTTCTTCTAGTTACTAGTTTTAGAGCAATTGTATTGTAATATTTTCTAGATTCCCTCTCAAGGGCTATGATAGGACATTGTAATATTCAAAGAATGAACCCAATGTGCAAATTTGGTATTTTGGAAATATACCCTAATCACATTTGCTAATTTGAATATTGTTCATGATTGGTTAATTGTTGTCAATTTTAAAACACCTTTGTAATGCTTTTATAAGGTACCCTTTCATGTCAATGTATGAAACTTGTGGGATGTTTATGGATTATTGAAGAATGCTTGTGATTATGTTATGCAATCTTATAGATGCCTAGTTGTCTGTGTAGAGCCTAGATTACACAATAAACTGTTAATTATTGTCTTTGTTGCTACCTTGATTAGGTAACAAAATATGATTACAATACTGTCTGCTTTGATTGAATATCCAAACTATGTTAGATCCTAATTGGATATAGGCATCGATCTTTTATCTTTCAACCTTTGTTTTTCTTCAATACACTCAAATACAACAAAAAATCTCAATGTTTTACCTTATTTGTGTTGTTTGTCCTATCTACATCCATGTCTAGATGTGCTACTATATTAGTGGTTATCAAAGCAATCTTTTAGACTCTTTGTATGGTTGTAGATCTGCTATATGAAGGTACAATACCCTTGAATTCTTCAAACCAACATACAAGATGTTTAGTGACATAAAATTGGAGTTTCCTATGCATTGGGTAAGGTTTGACCTAGGGTTTAGTTTCATATTGCTATCAATTATTTCTCTCGTACACCTTAGGGAATACTCCCTTGGTCTAGTAGAGCCAAACTAAGGTCTTACCCATTTTATCAATGTTGTCCTTATTTGCCTCATCCTGAGTATAAGTTTGTAATATTTGTCTTGAGTTTGAGACCCCTAACACTCAAGACACACACACACACACACACACACACACACACACACTGTATAATTATAGTTTGTCCTCGGAACAAAGTGTCATATAGAGAAAGTCTAAGATCTTATTCTTCAACATGGATCTAAGGAAGTAAAAAGAGATTTCTAACACTTTGGGATTCTAAATGAGTCACCTCTCAATAAAATATCTTAGCATTCCTCTATTCTTTGATTCTAGCAAGTCTCCTCTTTGGGATTTACTCCTCTCTTGCTACACATCAAAAAGTCCTCTTGGAAAGGGAGATGGATCTCTTTGGTAGGTAGAATAATAATGTTGAAAGTAGTTATTTCGACAATCCCCATATATATAATGTCATGCTTCAAAATGGAAAGAAAACATGTGATGGTATCAATCAAAAGATGCAAGACTTGTTCTAAAATGACTCCTTTGAGGAAAAGGAATTCCCACTATTCTCTTGGGAAATAATATGCAACCCAAAGGTAGCTAGGGGTGTGGGGCTATGAAAATGGCCAATCCTCAACATTGCCCTGGGGACTAAACTTGTGTGGAATCTCTATTTGATTCCACAATACAAGTGGGATCGATTCTACAAAATAAATACTTGGACTCCCTTGATATGAAAAGAATACTAAAAATGACTAATTCACCCAAGGGATCAATAATTTGGAATTTTCTAGTGTTAAGCAAAGATTTATTTCAAAATTACCACATGGATAAGCAAAAAGGTTTGAGGGAGCTATTTTGGGAGGATTTTGTTGAATTAGGGAAAACAACTGAGAGGGGGGGGTGAATCAGTTGTCTCAAAACTCTAATACTTGCAGCAATTTATCTTCTTTGTCACTTATTAACAAATTAATGATATAACCATGAAAGCATAAATCAACAACACATGAGCAGAAACATAATCAACACACATAACACCAGGATTTTTACGTGGAAACCTGGTTAAGGGAAAAACCACGATGGGGGTTAACCCACAAGAAATTATACTCTATTAAAAGTTACAAATGGGGAAGGCACATGCCTTCAGGGTGCACTGCCCAGAGCTCACTGCTCCAAGAGGCTCATTGCCTACAGAAATGATTACAAGAAGATTACAGAATGTTTGAACTGATGAATAACATCTACCAATGCAAAAATTTAGTTCTGGTTAAGCACATAATACTAATCTTACACACTTCATTCTTACTCTACCCTGTTTCACTCTTCGGCCATAATCCGAGCTTAGATCTTCACCTTTACACTTCTCTCTACCTTTTTCGCACTTACTCCATCATCAAAATCACAATCACACACTAAGATAATCGAATCCATCAACTATATATATCTGCATCAAGAGATTCAATCAACTATAGTCAGCTTCAAGAAAACTTAGAACATTTATTAAGAACTCTGCTCTGTCGGCTGAATCCATACACAAAAAATAATGCGGACCAAAACCTTGTATTCTCAAATCATCAATCATGTCGGCCAATACCACTGGTTATCATAAATTGCTTAACCAACAACTTTTCTTCATCCAAACCAAGATCAATTACTAGGTTGGCCTGTTCTTCTTCTGACTGTACTGACTAACTGGAACCTGATACTCAGATGTTTATAACTTTTGAATCCTTCATCACTGGAGGCTACATTACTAGATTTAGATAGTCCTAACAATTCTTATTACTCCCTTAGATCCATAGCACACTATGATTTACCACCGGAGAGATTCGGACTAAGATACTGGACCCTGTCACGTGCTCTGTTTCTGACTATCCAAACTTAGACAAATCCTCACTCTGACTTCTGGTATGAACAAATCATGTAATGTAGATATGTAAGATATACTTAGTTTCCATCAATGATAATACTTGTTGTGTGTAGCAGTGTCTCTTGCCAACAGATTTATGGAGCGAGTATGCAACCCTTAAGGAGTTTCCCAGCATTGCTAGGCCCAAAGTGATATTAGAGAACACTAGGTGAATTTATGTGAGAGGTTATCTCACCCTATCTTTGAAGGATGGTTGGCAGGAATAGAAATGGGGGACCAAAAGGGGGTCAAAAGTGGCCACTTTTTCTAAAATTAGTAAAAACTTATCTTCGATGAGAAATTTAAGATAGCCATGCTCAAAATTAGATGTGATAAGAACAAGATTTGTAGTGCTTATAATCTAGTTTCCAAACTACTATTCTTTTCTAAAAATGGAGATTAAGAGGTTCAAATAGGGGGAGCACACAAACTGCTCCTATTTTTTTAGAAAAATATAACATAGCATCTAGTGTGCTCGCCCTAAAATGTTGACTTTTTAAAAGTATTTTGCAAATCACTTCAGTGGAAAATTTTCTAACATCATGTAGTTTATGCCTATTTTTTTTGTTAATTTTTTAACAAATATATGAATTTTTATGACTCTTCAAAGTCGACACATACTGAAAAATGAAAATTTGAGTGTGCTCCCCCCTTTTTAAAAAAAAAAAAATCAAAAATCAGTTTTTTTCAATGTGTATAGAATAGAGTCTAGAATCTAAAGATGTAATTTTTTTCAAACGTGTAAAAAATGACACTAGAAATACTACATGTAGGTTTTTGGCAAAAAAGGAACACATTAGAAAAAGAAATTGAAGATGGAAACCTTTATATTTAGATTTTAGAAAAAATACATGGTTAGAAAGCTAATAAAAACTAGAAGTCATCCTGACATTTTTTCTTATTAACATTGAAAAATGTGTAAACCTGATGGAGAGCATGCTCAAAATTTTTTTGAGTTTCTATGTTTTGTCAAAAACATATCTATGACATCCATAAGGTAGGTCCAACCCTTTGGGTTGGATGCTCAAGGAAAATCAAACACTTAGGCTTGGAAATTGCTAAAGCAATAAAAAGTTTGCTGACATTATAATGTGAGCATGTTATAACATGCTTGCATTTTATAACTGTTGAAATATTTTAGATGTTTTGTTAATATGCTTTAGAAAACTAATATCACCCTTTTATATTTCCCTCTATAGTAGCCTCATGTCTAAGAATAGACAACTATTATATTATTAGGTGATGATGATGAGGGATATCTCTCTCTATCCCTCTCTCCCCTCTATATCCTATCTATCTCTACCTCTCTATATACCCACATCCCTCTCCCATATATCTCTCTCTCTTTCTCTCCTTCTCTCTATATATCTCAATCTCCCCTTCTCTCCCTCTCTCCCTCTCTCTCTCTCTCTCTCCCTATCTCTTTCTCCCTCTCTATCACTCCCTCTTTATCCCTATCTCTCTATTGCTCCTCTCCCCCATCTCTCCCTCTCTCTCCCTCTTCTCTCTATCTCTTCCTCTCTATCCCTATATCTCTATCTCCCCTCTCCTCCATATCTCCCTCCCTCTCTCTCTCCCCCTCTCTCTATCTAAGATGTGATAAGGACAAGATTTGTAGTGCTTAGAATCTAGTTTCTAAAATACTATTTTTTTTCTAAAAATGGTGGAGATTAAGAGGTTCAAATAGGGAGCACACAAAGTGCTCCTATTTTTTAGAAAAATATAACATAGCATCTGGTGTGCTCCCCCTAAAATGTTGAATTTTTTAAAGTATTTCACAAATTGCTTCAGTGGAAAATTAGCTAACATCATGTAGTTTATGCCTATTTTTTTGCTAATTTTTTAATGTTTATATGAATTTTTATGAATTTTCAAAGTTGACACATTTTGAAAAATGAAAATTTGAGTGTGCCCCCCCTAATATTTTTGAAAACTAATAAAAAATCAATATTTTTTCAATGCGTATAGAATAGAGTCTAGAATCTAAAGATACAATTTTTTTAAATGTGTAAGAAATGACACCAGAAATACTACACGTAGGTTTTTTGCAAAAAAGGAAGACATTTGCAAAATAAACTGAAGATGGAAACATAAATGTTTAGATTTTAGAAAAAATACATGGTTAGAAAGCTAATAAAAAAATTGAAGTCATCCTGATATTTTTTGTATTAACATTGAAAAATGTGGAAACCTGATGGAGAGCATGCTATTTTCTATGTTTTGTCAAAAACACATCTATGGCATCCAAAGGGTAGGTCTAAATCTTTGGGTTGGATGCCCAAGGAAAATCCAATGCTTAGACTTGGAAATTTCTAAAGCAGCAAAAAGTGTGCTCGCATTATAACGTGAGCGCGTTATAACGTGCTCTCATTTTATAACTGCTGAAATCTTTTGGATATTTTGTTAATATGCTTTAGAAAAATAATGTCATGGTCCTTCCATATTTCCCTCTATAGTAGCCTCATGTCTAAGAAGAGACAACTATTATATTATTATGTGATGATGAAGAGGGATCTCTCTCTCTCTCTCTATCTCTAGCTATCTATGCCTCTCTATATACCCACCTCTTTCTCCCCTTTAGCTCTATTTCTCTCCCTCTCTATATCTCTTAATCTCCCCCTCTCCCCCTCTCTCCATCTCATTTTCCCCTACCTCTTTCTCCCTCTCTATCACTCCCTCTTTATCCCTATCTCTCTATCACCCCTATCCTACATCTCTCCCCCTCTCCCCCATATCTCCCTCTCACTCCCTCTTCTCTCCATCTCCCCTCTCCCCCATCTCTCCCTCCCTCTCCCCCCTCTCCATCTCTCCCTCTCTATCCCTATCTCTCTATCTCCCTCTCTATCTCTCCTCTCCCCCATCTCTCCCTCTCTCTTCCCCTCTCTCTTCCCCTCTCTATCTCTCCCTCTCCTTGTCTGTCTATCTCTCCTCTCCCCCATCTCTCCCTCTCTCTCCCCCTTTCTGTCTCTCCATTTATCTCTATCACTCAATATCGCCCTCTCTCTATCTCACCCCGTGTCTCCCCCTATCTCTTTCCACCTCTCTATCTCTCCCTCTCTATCTAGGTATCTCTTTATCTCCCCTCTCCCTTATTTCTCCCATATATCTCTCTATCTCTCCCTCTCTCTATATCTCTCTTGGCCTCTCCCTGTCTCTCTCCCTATCTCTCTCACCCTCTCTGTCTCTCCCTCTCTATCCATATATCACTATCTCCCATCTCCCCCATCTCTCTATCTCTTTATCTCCCTTTTGTATATCTCATTCCTCTCTCTCTCCCCTATCCCTCTATCACTCTCTATCTCTATCTATATTTACCTACCTATATCCCCACCTCTCTCTCTCTATCCTTATATCTCTATCAACCCTCTCCCCCATCTCTCTCTCTCTCTCCCCCCTATCTCTTTCCCCTCTCCATCTCTCCCTCTATATCCCTATCTCCCTATCTCCCCTTTCCCCCGTCTCTCCACTCTATATCTCTCAACCTTCCCCTCTCCTTCTCTCACTATGTCTCTCCCCCTGTCTCTTTCCCTCTCTATCTCCCCCTCTTGTTGAAATGTACAAGACAAATGAGGGGGGGATGAATCAGTTGTAACAAAAACTTAACTTCTTTTAAACATCAACACATTAACCACTCAATTATAACCATGAAAGGATATAATCAGAAACTTGAACACATTCACACATTCAACACATTCAACACATGAGATGTGTACCAGAATTTTATGTGGAAAACCCAATGAGGGAAAAAACATGTTGAGTCTTAGCTCACAATATAAATGATCTATCAAATTTTACAACAAGACTCACTGCCCAAAATTCTCATTGCAAAAGAAGGGGCTCACTACCAATGGGGTGGCTCACTGCCAAAGTTGGTGAACTGAGATAGTAGCATCTACACTATGCCAAGGTTCAGTTCCATTGAAGCACAATAAATTTCCTCTACTCTACTCTACTTTTTCACTTCACACTTATCTTCGCATCTTCACATCCTCCTCGTTTATTCACGACTTCATTACATGTATTTATACAATTCATCAACCTTGGAATAAACATCAAGGTTGGCATTACAATCATCAACCATTGGAACAATCTCCAAGGTCAGCATACATACATACATTAGAATAGGTCTGGACCTAAACAAATTTGTGAAGGAGAAGAATGAATGCAGACCATACCATGCCTTAACTGGGACTCAAATGCAATCTTTCACACTACAACACACTATCACAAACTCCAGAGCATAATCACAAGTAGTGAAAACAACCAAGTCAGCTAAAATTGGTGTTAACACTAAGACCTTTAGGAACACACTTCATGCATGATCTGGATTACACTTTGCAGACCAATCAAAAGGTAGGAGCATGATCTAGAGACATCCACAAGCATGTTACAATCACCAAGAACTTCTGCATAACCCCCAAACATTCTGTCTAGAGGATTCTTCAAACCAAAGCACTTAAACATTACTGTCGGCCACTGTCATAATGGAAAGATCACTTGCGGAGCACCAAATCATGAACCATTTCAACTGAAGGCACATAACATCATTAAAAACTTAATTCTAGAACCACTTACTGTAAAACTTAAATGTGGAGAAATGCGGAGCAGAGTACATTCTCCTTGTCACCATTGAACACTCAAAAAAATAGTTTTTACTTTGGTGAACAGAACTCACTCAAATCTTCATTCTGGAGGCTTAAACTTGAAACATAGCAACTACAGACATCCCTTATCATAACTTCCAAACCGCAGACAAAGATATTCAATCTATAGGATATGTGGAGAAAAACATTGTACTGTTCTTCTTAGACAGTTGCTCAAACTCATTCAAATAATTTCCTTAGATGTTGACCTTAGGTGTTGACATCAATGACAACACTTACTGCTCATACTTGCAACACCTCTCTATCCCCAAGTCTTTATCTCCCCCCCCTCTCTCTCTCTCCCTATCCCTCTCCCAGTCTCTCTATTTGTATCCATATCTACCTCCCTAAATACATACCTCTCTCCCATCTATCTCTCTATATCCCTCCCTCTCTCTATATATCTCAATTTGCCCCCTCTCCCTCTCCCTCTCTCTCTCTCTTGTATATTTCCACTCTGTATCTCTCCTCTATCCCTATCTCTCTATCTCCTCTCTCTCCATCTCTCCCTTTCTCTCCCCCTCTCTGTATCTCTCCCTATCTATCTATCTCCCCTCTCCCCCATCTCTCCATCTCTCTCTCCCTCTCTCTATAGCCTTACAAAGAAATTTAATAGATTCCAAAAGAACAAAAAATTACTTTGCACAACATAAGTGTTTGATATCCATATAAAACTATAAACTCTCTCTCTCTATATATATATAAATGTTTTTATATATGTATGTATGTATGTATGTGTATATATATATATGTCATAAATTATCGACACTGGTGATTTACACTAGGTTTACCACCCTTCTGACTGATACACCAACTCCTATTAAGAGAAGCATGGGTTCTAGAGCTAAAACTGTTTCCAAGTGGCATTATTTGAGTGTAGGCCCTAAATAGACCCCAAACATTTAGACACTAGCACCCAAGTGCTAGTGTCCTTGACATTTGCAAAACATAAAGTTTGTGGGCCCTTAGATGTTAGCCTTGACCTCTGGGTGTTGCAACTCTTCAACTTTTCTCAAAAGGTTTTCCTGAAATGAGTTGATATGCATATATAAAGAAGTTTATTCCTCCCATTTGACCTAGAGATGAAAAGAAAGGAGACAAGAAAAACAACTTTATGATTTCAAGTGTTATGCAAGTGATGAAAAATGAATATGTGAAGATTATGCATATTTGTGTTGCAGATTTATGATATTTCTTACAGGTTTTCAAGGGAAGCTTGTTCATTCCTTACCATCTTGTAGAGATCTTGATTCATCTCACTAGGGTTTGTGTTGTGGTAAAGGTACTTTATTACAACATTGTTTCTATTATTGATTTCACCTCTGTCCTCCTAGGGCAAGCACTATCTCATCATCATATTGGCTGTTGTGGAGGTGGAAACATCATTCACGAGGTTTGACTATGGAAAACCCCTAAAATAACCTAAAACTTTCCCTCTTCATGTTTGTGCAGATTCTGGAAGATCGGGAGCAGGTATGCAAGATCTGGAAGTTAATTGGTGGATGCAAGCCTCAAGTCTCAGAAACCCCCAAAATCTAACCAAAAAGCCTGAGACACCCGCACTCCATCACAAGTGCACAACCTATTTTGTCCTAATTTCTAGCAACAACATTTGATAGGTCTACTCCATCTATTCCAATTCTAGTTTTTTTGGTTTTTGATTCTGTAATGTATAATATCACTATTTTGTTATATTTTACATTATAAAACCCTAGATCTAGGTCAAATCCTATCAGATCTCTTAGACCTACAATAAAGGGATAGAACTCGTGTAGTTTGGATCTCCTATCAAGATTGTATCGAAGCTCAATTTGTGTCCTAATATTGTGGTAAGGAGATTAGATCTAGTTTTTGGTATATTAGATTAGACTCCCTCTTTACCACATAACATTTTGGTGAACCCAACATACTACACTAATCCTTCTTTACTTAGATTTTTAGTTGTGTTCATAAATTACTGAATCTAAATATATGTTTATGTTGTACATATCCTTTTACATCAAAGATCTAATTTAGAAAGTAACATACTTATAGATCTATATTGTTAGGGTTACCAAAAATAAATTGTTTTGGATGAACCTTAGAACATTTTTGAAACCTTACAACACTCTTTATTCAAATATGATATACTTATTGTTCCAAATCTAATAAGAAAGAAGTTTATTTAGAGAACAAATATTCATATATCTTCATTTCTTTGATTGCTTGTTGATTTTATTGGATATTTATTGGATACATTTTAGGTGAATAAGAACATTTTTGAAATCTTACAACACTCCTTATTCATATCTAATATACTTGTTATTCCACATCTAATTAGTAAAAGTTAAATAGCTTCAATGCTTTGATAGCTTGTTGATTTCATTGGATATTCAATGCATACATTTTATGACATATGCTTAATCATTTGTAAACATTTCTTTACCTAGACAACTAAAACAAAACTCTTTCTTCTATCATATCATCTACACATTCTGTCTTATCAACACCTTCCTCTACAAGTGTACTTTGTGTGTCGTAAAAATTGTGAAGTCTTTTATGAGTTTTGTGACCTTGTGTCCTAAATCTAACATCCTTGTGAGAAGTTATAAAGTCATGGGTTCTAGTGCTTTAAATAGCTTTGATGTTCCCACATTGGGATCTATGTTGCTAAATTAGTTACACATGGAAATTCGTCACCTTTAGATCATATGCCTACTTTGCCTATAATATCTGAAGTACAAAATTATCATGACTGTATAGACATAGATAGCCTCGTGGCTCATGTATCCAAAACACAAATTCAAAAACTAGACATTGGGTTGGCTCGTTTTCAACAATTTGTGGGCACAAAACATGTAGCTTAGGAAGTTGTGCCTCTTGTAGAAGGTCTTAGAAATTTGTTACTCAAAGGACAAGAAGGTATAGAGATTTTACATAGCTTAGCTCACATAGTGGATAACAACATTATGTCATCAGCTAGTTGTGTGGAAATAATCACTAATGTGTCCTCTCCAAAAAAATAGGGACTCAAATGTCGTTACCCATACTGACATCTTCTACCTCAACATATACTTCTTCAATTCTCACCACCATTGCACATCTCGGTAGTAGTGCTAACACAAGTCTTGGAGTTTCAAGTGGGAATCCTATACACAACTATAGTGTTTTCCCCTTCACATATCATAATGCCATTTTAAATGTGTCATCTCCTACTGTCACTCAGCCTTCATCAAATGTCATTTATGAAAAGTCAAATAACACATTAACTTCACCTATTCCTAGCCTTGACTTTTCCAATCCTATACAATCTCAAGCCATTCCATAACTCAATCTCGTCATTAATCAACTCTTGCAAAATGTCTTGTTAAGGGAATTTTGATTTTTGACCAATTTATGAGATGTTACAAAACCTCTAAGTGCCTCAAAATTGATTTCAAAACTTTTTCCATGAACCTCAAAAACTAAAACTATAATATCTTGAAATCCAGACATGATCTTGGGTTGAAATTTAAGAAGAATGTTTATGTTCCTATTCTGAAGCTTTGGGAAATTTTTTGGCCCAACCGTTTCTCCAATATAGGGTTAATAAAAATAGTAAGTCCTAGTATTCTTAGCCTTTTTGGAAACATTGAAGGTTCTGAATCATTATTCAAGCAAATGGGTATCCGAAAAAATAAAAATATAAAAGTACAGAAAGCAAAATCATCATTTTTTTTGGTGATGTAAGATTGCTTTTAAACCATTAGATGCTCCTACATCATTTAGAGAGCCAAAATTTTGAATTTTTAGATGATCTTAGAGATGGTGGTGTTGGGTCCCAAAACCACAACTCCACTTCCTAGAATAGAATCACACTCACAAGGGCAGGGTTGTCGTCATGTAAGCATAATCAATCCATCAATAGAACATAGAGGGTTAAAGGCTAACTCTACGGGAGTGGGTTTCATCCCCTACACTTTGAGCTCAACTTAAACTCTGGAGGGATATTCCAAGGGGTATACCTTAATAGGTATTGAGTTCAAACCGGATGAATAACTAAAATTTTTTTTGACAACCAAACCTAACTTGTTGTCTTGGCCCCAAATACTGTCACTAAACCAAGAACAACTGGTTGTCACTAAACCCCTATATAGCTGATTCAACTGTGCGAATGTACATGAACAAGAAAGACAGTTTTTCCCATAAACCATTGGTAAATGTTTCTTTGATTTTTAAGGTGTGTTATTGGTCTAATGGAGCCAAGACTGATGCTAATCCAATTGGGTTATAGAGTCTTAGATGACATAAAAGAAAATAAATGGAAGGGAAATAAGGAAGAGTTGATGTAAGCACATGCTATATCAGATTGCAAGTTTTATGCTTCAAATATACTTAATAATCTAGAATAGATCTACATGCATTCAAATGTAAAGAACAGATGACAATTACAAGGCTTATAATATATTTAGAAATCCGTCACATTTTTAAATGTTCAATACAAACTTATCAACAAATTTGATAAGAGGAAAGACCCTAAATACATACAAACTGCCATGGAGACATTCTCTGCACAATCCCTACTGCACATTATATTTCACTTGTTTCACCATTCCACTACTTCTCTACAATTGAACATGGCATGATTTGGAGCCTTAGAAGCATTGCTGGACTTGCACAACCTTCAACCACCAACAAAGAACCAACCCCTTTAAAAGTCTCAAAAATATGCATATATAGTACTCAGTTTCCTGTGCCTTTCCAGGTGTTGCACTCAGTCAGAGAGTACAACCATGCTACATTAAAATCTATCCCATGGCCTTGTCAGACAATCTATAAGATTAGAAGCATGCCAACACCCTGACAAGTTTGAAACTTGCACGTGCCCATCCTCTAGTGTCCTTTTAGAATGAAGGTACCAGTAAAAGGATTTTCCTGCTAAGACACTTCACCCTTACATTTAATTTTGTTCCTTTTGCATTGAAGATTTATACTATTTCATCTACTTGCAATTGACCTTGGCCTGCAATCACATTAATTTCTGGGTACATATCGGCATGCACCACCATGCAATCATGGCATGATTTTAGGCAGATAGGAACTTGAAACTGTCTACCAAAATACTGTGTAAAGCCCTTTACAACCTTTCTAAAATACTTTAAACTATTACATTAATATCATGCTTTACTAAACACTTGATTTTACTTGATTTTTTGCTTTTGATCTCCATTTTGCCTTTTATCTATGAATTCAGCTCGGTGCGAACTAGCCCTTTGTTTCTTTTTTCTTCTTCTTTGCTGCCTCATTCTTTCTTTTTCTCCCTTTATCTTCTCTTCTTTCCTTGGTCTATCTTTCTTTTGTTGAAAAAATGTGTTGGCAGTGAACTTCCTTATCGGTGAACCTAGCGGTTCGCAAACTAATCTCTTTATTTTAACCAAGGCTTGCTTCTTTGCTTTCTTTTCCTATTTTCCCTTTGTCAGGAAAATTACCCCACAGCAAACCTAGCAGTCAGCAAACCAAATAGTTCGTAAACTACCCACTTTGCCAATGAAACTGCTTTCTTATCTTTCGTTACTATTCTCTCTTCATCAGCAACTTTTTTAGCATGTTTCTCTTATCCTTACCCTATCTTTTCCTTCATCAGTGTTTCATCTTGTCAGTGAACTTTCTCCCCGGAAAACCTAAAGGTTTGCAAACTCACTCCTTTGTCAATGAATCCAATTCCTTCACTTTTTTTTTAATCCATTTCTACATCCATCACAACTTCTCTTCCTTAGAAAAAATTTTCATTTCCCAAGTTGCCTTGGTTTTGTCTTCCCGCCATATTGGCCTATCGGCAAAACCCTGAAATGGTGAACTATTATTGGTGAAATCGATGGTTTGTAAACCAACCAACTCACCAACAAAGGCCTTAGTTTTTTCCTTTTAAATTCCACCTTTTCCCTTTCTCTTCTTCGAAACCCCTTTTCTTTCACCTCCTGGTCACTTTATTGATGAATAAGCGAAAACATAAACTTACGAACTTGGTCGGTGAAATTGGCAATTCGCGAATTAGCCAATTCACTGAAAAAATTTGACAAATTTCAACTTTTTTCTATCTTTTTTATTTTCTTTTTCTCTTTGCCTTTATCTCTGCTTCTTGTTTTGGCAGATCTCTCTTCTGTTGACAAAATTTTTGTTGGCGAAACTTCCCATTAGTGAGTCTTAAGGTTCACAGACCAAAGATTTTACCGACAAACACATTAGACTTTCTCTCTTTTCCTTCAATATTTCAAACTCTCCTTTTTTCCTCTCCACCTTGTCGATAAATCAGGGAATTGGGGAAAAGACGAACCAACAAACTTAGTCAGCAAAATCGGGGGTTCATGAACCAACCGATTTGCCAACTAAGACAACACTTAGGGAAATTTTTCAAAGGAAGAAAACCTTACGACTCAGGGGATATTTACTTAGGAATTTCTTAGAAGGGAACCCATTGAAAAATTACTCTCAGATTGGATAAAAAAGATGGGTCAAAATATAAAGGAAAAAGTGGGAATCTTAATGGATTTTTGTGCAAAATAATGCATTTTGGGAGTTTATTTTTTAGGTCCCAATATGTGGCTATGTGTGTCATCTAGCATCAAGTGGACCTTTTGTTTAGGAGTTTTGATCAATTTTGAGATTTCAGGTTTTCCAGGCATAATGAAACATTCTTGGTTCTAATGTCCTTCCGCAACTCCAATCCCTCTCACTCAATTTGGAGGGTGAAAACTTAGAATTTTAAGATGATCTTAGAGTTTGTGGCTATGTGTGTCATCCAATATTAAGTGGACCTTTTGTTTGAGAGTATTGAACAATTTAAAGATTTTAAGTTTTCCAGGCAAATTAGAATGTTCCTAGTTCCAATATCCTTCCGGGACTCCAATCCTCCTCACTTAATTTAAAGGGTCAAAACTTAGATTTTTTAGATGATCTCAAAGATGGTGACTATATGGGTCATCTAACATCAAGTGGACTTTTGCTTCTAGAGTTTTGACCAATTTCAGGATTTTAGGTTTTCTAGGCACATTAGAACATTCTTTGATCCAATGTCCTTTCGGGACCCCAATCTCCCTTGCTCAATTTGGAGGGTCAAAACTTAGAATTTTTAGATGATCTTGGAGATTGTGGCTATGTGTGTCATCCAACATCAAGTGGACCTTTTGTTTGGGAGTGTTGACCAATTTTAGGATTTTGGGTTTTCCAGTTTTTTGGGCACATTAAAACATCCTTGGTTCTAATGTTCTTCTAAGACCCCAACCCCCCTCACTCAATTTGGAGGGTCAAAAATTGGAATTTTTAGATGATCCTGGATATGTGGCTAGGTGTGTCATTCAACATTAATTAGACATTTCATTTGAGAGTTTTGACCAATTTTGAGATTTTAGGTTTTTTGGGCACATCGAAACATTTTTGGTTCCAATGTCCTTTCAGGACCCCAATCCCCCTTGCTCAATTTGGAGGGTCAAAAAATCAAATCTTTAGATTATCTCAAAGATGGTGGCTATGTGTGTCATCCAAAATTAAGTGGGCCTTTTGTTTAGGAATTTTGACCAATTTCAAGATTTTAGGTTTTTCAAGCACATCAGAACATTCTTGGTTTAAATGTCCTTCCGGGAACCCAATCCCCCTTTCTCAATTTGGAGGGTCAAAAATTGGAATTTTTAGATGATCTTAGAGATAGTGGTTATGTGTCTCATCTAACATCAGGTGGACCTTTCATTTGAGAGTTTTGACCAATTTCAAGATTTTAGGTTTTTCGAGCACATTGGAACATTCCTGATTCTAATGTCCTTCTGAGACTGCAATCCCCCTCGATCAAATTCAGAGGATTAAAACTTGGAATTTTCTAATGAAGTCGAAAGCTATGGTCATTGATGTGCCCTTGCATCTATTTGGCCTTTTTTGGGTGTTTTTCTTGTTTTGAGATTTTTGGGCTTTCCGTGATCCTTCCGGACCCCTTTATTTTTGTGCTCAATTTGAGTGGTCAAAAATTAATATTTTCAGATGATCTATCAGATTTAGGATATGTTCATCATATTTCATCATGTGAAACTTTTGTTTGGGGATTTTTATCACTTACAGGATTTTGGGTTTTCCGTGCACATCGAATTATTTTTGAAAATCCCTGTGTTCCATTTTTTTCCAGGTTCCTGATTACCCTAATGTTGGGCACCCAAGTCCTCATGTTTTGATCCTTCCAGGATTTTAGATTTTGCACCTTTTAAAAATGTCTTGATCCTTCTTGGATTTTAGAATTTGTACCTTTTTGAAATGTTTCGAGGTTCGTGGTTCTTCTAGGATTCTAGTTTTTGACCCAAAAACTTAGAATTTTTATGTTTTTAAACATGTGATGGGATGCTCCAACAACTCTTAGGGCCACTATTAATGATCATTTTGAAGCTTGATGGCATGGTAGGTGAGCTACATCCACCCTCAGAGTATTGTGGTCCCTTCCATGATTAAATGTGTGTACCAGAGCATGGGCAAACACTTGAAATATGCAGAGTTTTCTAGTATAGACCATATGGTCATGATGCAAGTGAGATGGTACAACCCATAAGAAAAATCCCTAAAATGGCCCAAACCTTTCCCTCTTCATGTTTGCACAAATTCTGGAAGATCAGGAGCAGGTGTGTAAGATCTGGAAGTTGATTGATAGATGCAAGCCCTGACTCTTAGAAACCCCCAAAATCTGGCAAAAAAGCTCAGGTCACTTGTGCTCCATCATAGGTGTCTAGCCTATTTTGCCCTAATTTTTGTTAGTAACATCTAACATCTTTACTCTATCTATTCCAACTCCAATTTTCTGGGTTTTTGATTATGTAAGGTATGCTATCACTATTTTGGCATATTTTACATTATAAAACCCTAGGTCTAGGTCAAACCTTATCAAATATCTTAGACCTACAATAAAGAGATAGAATTGTTAGATGCATAGGACAACTAAGAGGGGGGTCAATTAGTTGTACGATAAAACATTAAACCCTCAATACTATTCCAATCCTTATTAGCCTTCAAACTCTTATTTTGCATTAGCAGAATGAAAACATATGAAACATCAATGCAAACACATCCAAACAAATAAGAACACTAGATTTATGTGGAAAACCCAAGAAAGGAAAAACCATGGTGAGGATTATCTCACTCACATAGACATATATATATATATATATATATATATATATATATATATATATATATATATATATATATATATATATATATATATATATATATATATATATATATAGATACACACCACAACTTTTGGGTTACTGCCTCCAGTAACTTCAAGTAGACTGAAATGTAGACACCTTTTACTCACTGCATCTAGAAGTCATAAGCATTTAAGATTGCACTCAATTCACCACACTTGATCACATTCACATATTTTTCTTTCTTCACACTTTCTACTCAAACTTCATCTTGTATTTATACCATTTGCGACCTAAAACAATCTCAATTAGGTCGGCCTTAATTAAAAATGTATGCACCTCAAGTGTGAAACATCAAAATAGGTTGGCACCAAACACCTCCACGGTGGAAAGAAGTGAAGGCGGACTGCACCAAGGGTTAACCAAGACCCAAATCTACATCGACAAGCTACACCATGCTTCTATAATCCATGATGTACCTCCACAAATAGCTCTAGCAATCCATGTCAGACAAACCTGAACTAACACTATAAGTGACCACAGCCATGCCTCTCTAGTTCCAAAAGAGACATGTAGACAACCAAGAAACACTACACAACATCCACACAACTTCCCAGTATATTCCAACATCATCAGAACCTTCTGCAACACTGCCACAACTACATACAACTGAACATACAATGACTCATGAATCCAATTTTGTGGAGCATCTGAACATGACTCACTCTAAGGGAAGATAGATACATACAATACTAGCATGTTCCCAAATTCCTTAAGACAAGAAACCTCAATGTGGAGAAATGCAGAGCAATTTCATTTCTCCCAGACAACCTTCTTCATAGGTAGACACACTGTTAGAACATATCTTCCACTTCCACACGATCTAGAACCTGAAACTCTAGATGTAACATCTCTAAACACTTTTGACCATCATATCTAAACCACATAAGAATATCTTCAACCATGAAGAAATATAGAGCACAACACTGAACACACCTCTGTCACACTACATATTCTCTTATTCAAATTTTCTCAAAAGCACTTGGAAACCATGTGAGCCATCTTCATCAGCAACTCCAATTCTAAGGGTTCACATCAATGATAACACCAACAAGCTTCTAAAAATCTCCCCCTTTATCATTGATGGAAATGCCAACTCTCTGAAAAACCATCAACAAAAAAAGCAACCAACAACAACTCTGCAACTGGTAACACTCCTCCTGATTGGAGCATTTATTACTCTTTACATTCTTTGCCTTTGCCTCATAGAATTCTTCTCCCCCTACCTGAGGAGCTCTTCATTCTCTTATGAACACACTCTCTCACCCTATGTTTTCCAGACCAATTTTCCTATACTATGGTTTTTCAACCCACTCTGACTTTCTCCCCCTTTGACATCAATGAAAAGGGCCATAAACTCATCCAATTCTCTTTCTTACATACTTCACAACACTTGCAACACCAGCAAGCATCTACTCTCTCCACTACTCTCACTTTTCTGCACTCTCCCCTTTAAGGGCATAAAATATGCTCCATATGATTGTACCAACCAATAGTATCACTACCTACTCCCCCTGAGAGGTAGCCTTCAACATCAGTCCAGGACCAAAAATGTATCTTGAAATGCTTCCCAGATAGATGCACACTTATGCATCTAATTAAAGGAAGGAGGGGAAATAACCACTAACTTCTGCTAGAGATACTCAAAAGTATCTTTAGGAAGAGCCTTTGTAAAAATATCTACAATTTGATCCTTACTAGGCACATACTCCAATTTCACCTCATTCTCTGCAATCTTCTCTCTTAGAAAGTGATACTTGATTGAAATATTCTTTGTTCTTGAATGCATTACCATGTTCTTTGAGATATTGATAGCACTTGTATTATCACACAAAATAGGAATAGGTTCATCATATGATATTTTGATATCCTTCAATGTCTGTTTCATCCACAACACCTGTGTGCAGCAAGATGTTGCTGCAATGTACTCTACCTCAACAATAGATAATGACACCAAATCCCACTTCTTACTCAACCATGAAACCAATCTACTTCCAAGAAAGAAAGCACCACGACTTGTACTTCTTCTATCATCTATACATCCTACCTAATCTACATCTGTATATGCACTCAAAGAGAAATCAGTATCCTTGGGATACCATAAGCCATAATCCGGAGTGCCTTTCAAGTATCTAAATATCCTTTTTAATGTTGTAACATGTGATTCTCTAGGATCTTCTTGAAATCTATCCACAAGACAAACTACATGCATGATATTCAGACTGGTAGCAGTTAGGTATAGCAATCCACCAATCATTGATCTATACTTTCTTTGATCTATCTTTGGAGAATCATCATTCTTGATCAACTTACATCTAGTAACCATAGGAGTACATACCGGTTTAAAATCCTCCATCCCAAACTTCTTCAACATTTCCTTAATATACTTTGATTGTGAAATGAATATGGCTTTTTCTGATTGACCAATTTGTAGCCCAAGGAAGAAATTCATTTCCCCACACATTGACATTTCAATCTCTTTCTCCATCTCCTCTAAAAATCTCTTGCACATACCTTCATTTCCTCTAAAGATTATATCATCAACATATACTACCACAATCAGGATTGATCTTCTCCAACTTTGAAGTACAAACCGCTATCTGCAGTACCTTTTTTGAATCCTTGCTGCATCATGTATCTATCCAATCTTGCATACCAAGCTCTAGGAGCCTATTTGAGTTCATATAATGCCTTCTTCAATTTGCAAACCATGTTTGGATCATCTGATAACTGAAAACCTTCCAGTTGTTCAATGTATACCTCTTCTTCTAACTCTCCATTCAAGAATGCATATTTCACATCCATATGATAAACTTTGAAGTCCTTATGAGCTACAATGGCCAAAAACATTCTAATAGCTTCCATTCTTGCCACTGGAACATATGTTTCCTCAAAATCTATTCCTTCCACTTGTGAGTAGCCCTTACACACAAGCCTAGCCTTATTTTTGACTACTTCTCCATTCTCATTCAATTTGTTTCAAAACACCCATTTAGTTCTTATCACATTTTTGTCTACTAGTCTTGGGATAATTTGTCATGTCCACTCATACACACATGCATAAATAGACATAAACACAGTGCAACTACTCTTTTTTTTAACATGATACTAGGAGTTACACTACTTGCATTCTTTATTTATAGTAGTAACCTTGGAGTAGACAATAATTATACCTAAATTTACTTATAAGTTACAACTATGCAACTAGCTTTAGTTTAATTAAATTTTTTTTTAACTAAATGCCCTTTTATCTCACTTTGCAATTAATATGTCAAATTAGCATACCAAATATAGAGAAAAAGAATTTTTTTTTTGATTGGTAAAAGGCCGAAGCCATTAATATATAAAATCAGTAACAAAAATACATCTTTGTTCAGTGTGGGAACCGGTAGGAAAGAAAAAAGTGAAGAAAACCTCTGGTCTAGCCCGAGACTTTTGTAGTCCAGTACATAGTGTTTGTTTATAAAACTTATACGGGGCATTGCCCAACAAGGATACATTCTTTCTTACAAAACTTCTGTGATACAAGTATAGTCATTGCCCTTATCAAGGGCCTTTCTTCTGATATAACCTTGATGTATGTCTTTTTGGTTCTCTGGCCCTTGGGATGTCTTCCAGGGCTTCTATCAGTAGACCAACTATCTTTTATCCATGTGAGGAGGCTTCTTCTGACTTGTTCATAACAGAGTACCTGTGTTACCTGAAAACACAGGGAAAACTACCAACTCTTTTTCGCATGTTAGCTATACATAGAGGGAAATAAATAAATATTCATTTTCTTGCATAAACCTGTTAAATCTCTTTATCATTTGCCTGAGAGGTAAGAATAAAATAATTTCTCTTTCCAAGCTTATAATAAGTGTCAACACATACTTGCTTTAATGTTAAATCAAATCCGGGTGAGAGGGGAAATCCCAGACTTTTGACTGATCAAATATATATACCAACATCTCTATATATATACTTGTATAAATGCAAATATATATACCTAAATGTGTGCATATGTATGTGATCAAACATTTAACTAGATAATGATAATATACCAAGAGAATTTCCATTAGATCTTAACGAGTCTATCCCATCATAGAGAAAGTTATTACTTGTCAAATCATATCAGTTATATATCTCAAATGGGCTGAAATGATAGCCAAAGATATACTCGAGACCTCATTATAGTATTTCTAGTTTCCTGCCTTCTCACATGTCAATTGTGATTCAAGCTTCAAGCATAACCTCATTATTTTAAACCTCTTTACCGAGACAATCTATTTCAAGCATAATATCATTATTATTCATTTATGGAGATCAAATCATACCTCATTCTCTTCCTGCTTGGGTACTAAGCCCAGTGCTGAGGGGAGCCGTGTACAATTTTGAATAGTAAAATGTCTGTTGAGATACTTAGAAAACTCTTAAGCCTTGTATCTATATATATATATTAGAAAAGAAAGGTGGTACCTTAGAAGTGTGTAAACAAGGGAGGAACTCGAGCTTAAAAAGACATGATTGATACTGCATGCTCCATTTAATGCTATTCAATGGATGAGGCTATTCGCATGATAGTTCTTATTTTATAACACTCCATTTTCCTCTTCCATTTTCCTCTTCCTTCATTTCCAATGCCATTTCAATTTTTAGTTGTCTTTATAGTGGAAGCCATCAATTGTGGAGGGATGGAGACCCCTATGTGGTTGATTAGTACCAAACGTCAAATGGCCTTCCTAGGACCAGTTACTTTGCTTCGATTGCAATGAATGCTCCATCAGTCTGATGAATTAATGGCTGGGGCCATTCAAATGATTGTTGGAAGAAGGTATATGGGAGAGGCTGAAAGGTATAGAGTTGATACCAACATTTCTTCTAGGGTGCTGGCCATGTTACTAGAGTTGGAGATTGACAAAGGAACTGCAGGGCAAATTATGAGGGGCTTGTTCAATCCTGAACACCTAGGGGGTTTGGAGGAAACCCTGGAAGCTGTAAGAATTGATGTTGGGATACCACGACCGAGGGATATGGAGTCTTTAGATGATCCTGATGCTATTCTGAAGCTCTATCCTTTCATTTTGGATCTCCAAGGACCAGATCTCATGATGGTCAAAGAAAAGGCACAAATAGCAATAAGATTCATCCAAAGGGTCCTTGGTCTGGTGGAGGAAGAGGGGTTTGAGTGGGCAATGAATTTCAACCTTTAGTTGCTCGAGTATGATCAGAAGTAAGTTAAAGAGAGCTTGAATTTTGTTATCTTTATATAAGTTACCGAGCTATAGGCTTATAATAAGTTTTAAAATGGCTACCTTTTGAATATAGATACAAAAAGTGGTCCCTAAGTGGACAAGACAATATAATCAATATTATGAAAAGATCATGCGAGGTCCCTAAATCTTCCTCTGCTATAGTACTTTCAGAAAGACTTTTATTTTGAATATAGCCTGAACTTAAAACCCTGAAACTGATAGAAATTTATAGTTTGAAATGAATGTATGACATTAGATCTAAGTAAAGATCTTATTGGTTTAATGGGAAGAATAGATAGTTAAGAGAATGCATGCCGAAACATTCCTACAAGGAGAAATAAGTAGACAACACTTCTTTAATGTTTCAAGTAGAATTTAAAATTGCTTCATTAGAGCTAAGTTATATATAAAGGCATCAACCCCTTTGTTAGCTTACAGTAGGCTTATTATAAGCTTCATTAAATCTACCTTTTCATTGTATGAACAGAAGAAAATATAATCATTGGAGAAATCATAGAAAGACCCTGCGAGGTCCCTAAATCTTTCTCTGTTGTAGCATTTCTGACAAACTTTTATTAACTATAGCCAGAAACTGAAATCTCTGCTTCTGAAAAATTTAAAGGTTAGGGATGAATATATGTCATTAGAGCATGTAAAGAACTTATTGGTGCTAAGTATGAGAATAACAAACCAAAATCGTAATTAAGTTTAGGAGATAAAGGTTCAAGGTTTCAAGAGCAGGAATAAGAGGCTGCAAGCTATCTAATGCATCATAGATTCATGTTTGGATAGTTAGGTATTGGAATTGCAAGAGTTCTTAATGTGTTCTACCACTAGTTACATAGAAGTCTGATTTTAATTCTTAGCTATTTTGTATGAAGGGACTGCAAATCTCTATCAAACTTTAAATCTTTAATTTGAAGTAATCTACACCTGACTTATAAGAGTCTGAGTTCAACCCAGCAAGTTGGTAATTTGAGAAAAGTTCTCAGTTGTTCTATCATTCTCCAATGCTGTCTTGAGATTAGAAAATATATAGAAGCTCAATGTTTGTTCAAACTTCAGAGTATGTCATAGAACAACTGAAGATTCTAAAAGGCTTAATGAAAGGTATATATAACTAAGAGAATATAAGAAGAAATGATCTTGAATAGGGAAATAAAATAAACAACCCTTCTCCATTATTTCAGATTGAATTAAATATTGCTTCATCAGAGCTAAATTTAGTGGAAAGGTAGAAGCCATCAGCCCCTTTGTTCGCTAGGGAGTCGACTTTGCTATTACCCTCTCTGAAGGTGTGATTAAATGTGCACCTTCTAAAAGAAGCAATGATGTCGAGGGCATTAGCCAGAAGGGAATTTAGTCTCCAGTTAGGTATGCCCCCCTTTTTGTAAGCCATTAATGACGATTGCAGAGTCTCCTTCGACCTCTAATTTTTCAATTTTCAAATCTTTGCAGATTCTCAGACCTTCAATCAGGGCAGTTAATTCTGCTGTGTTGTTTGTTGCTTCTCCTAGGGGTTTGGCTAAAGTTGCAATTTCTCTCATTTCCGAATCATGGATTACACAGCCTATTCTTGCGGTTCCCGGATTGCCCCTAGATGCCTCGTCAAAATTTTTCTTGAACCAACCTTCTTTAGGAGGTTGCCACTTACATTCCTGTCTCTTATTGGTGGTGTTATGGTTACTTGGTCCCACAAAGGAGGGTAGTTTTAGTCCTACCTATCTCCCACACATCTTTTCATCCCAGTGAGTCATTGTGGTTTCTTTTTTGGAGTTATTTAGAACCCTACTATTGACTATTTCTATGATAACAGCCTCAACCTTAATAATTATCTGTTCAAAAGTCAATTTTTTATCTTTAAAGATTCTTCTATTTCTTTCTTTCCACAGCTCCCATAACATGATTGAAGGGGTAATTGTCCATAACATATGGTAAATGCTTTGTTTGTGAGTATTAGGCCAGCATTGGAATAGGTTTAGAATGTTATTAGGAAGGGCAGTAATCCATCCCAACTTATTGCTTAGCCAGTTCCAACATTTATTAGAAAATTGACAATTGAGAAGAATATGATCTGCTGTTTCTTGATCCTTTTCACAGAGGGGGCATCTGCTAGGCCCCTCATATCCCATCTTGGTGAACCTATCCACAATTAGAATTTTCTTGTGTAGGGCCATCCATGCAAACATCCCAGCTTTTGGGAGACAGTTCTTATCCCAACATAGTCTCAGTGGTAACTTCGATTTTGGTCTGAGTTGCTGTTTGATTAAAATTTTGTAACCATCCTTAGTTTTTTAGTTTCTTGATTTGGCCCCATCCCAGACTAATCTGTCTGTGTCTCTTTTGAGGGATACCTTCCTTTTGTTAAGGATGCCCAGAAGTTTCTTTTTTTCATTATTCGAAATGTTCCTATTTTCCAGGGATTTCCATTTCCATCCCTGATTCTCCCCATGATTGGGAAAATCTATGTAATCTTTTACATGTTTCCCCCATTGGGATTCTAGGATCTTTTTGGCATTTTCTAAGTTATCCAAGCTACTTATCATCTTATACCCCCCCGTGAGTCATCCCAAAAAAGTGCTTGATTACCGTCACTAAGACTCCAAGTCAGTTTGTCCATTATGAGTTTTCTACAATCCATCATAAAATTCCAAAGGCAAGATCCTTTAGGGGGCTTAGCCATTCTGAATAGGAATGCCAGTTCCTCACCTCTAAGATATTTGTTTCTGAGGATTTTAACCCACTTTAAATTGGGTTGCTAGTACATTTTCCACACAAGTTTAGCGCCTAAAGCCTTACTGTGTTCCCTGATATTTTTCAAACCCAAGCCACCTTCCTCTTTTGGTCTACAAATCTTGTCCCAAGCTACAAGTGCCATTTTCTTTTTATCCTCCGAACCTTTCCAAAGGAAAGTTCTTAGATTTGTGTTGATTTCTTCCCTTTTTTCTACTGGAAGATTCATACAGGATAATTGGTTTATTGGGATGGCTGAGAGAACTGATTTTAACATTGTTACTTTACTTGCCAAGGATAGCCATTTGCCTTTCCATAATTTTACTTTTTTCCTGATCTTAGAAGTGATATGGTTCCAGTGATCACTAGTCTTATTTCTTTTACCCAAAGGTATGCCTAAATACTTACATGGCATTTCCCCTCTTTTAAAAGACAAGATTCTGCAAATTTCCCTTTCAGTTTTAGGATCTGTGCTGAAAAAATAAATTGCTGATTTATTAGCATTAACCTCCTGTCTAGAGGCCCTACAATAGGAGTCCAGGATCTCTTTGAACACCTTAGCTTCTTCGATGCACCCCATACTGAAGAGCATAGTATCATCTACAAACTGTTGATGAGTTGTAGGATCGACACCGGAAGTGATTTTGATTCCTTGGATCTTTCCTTCTTCCCTAGCCTTGGTGATCATTCTCCCTAAAACTTATGCCATTATAATGAAGAGAAAAGGGGAGATAGGGTCCCCTTGTCTCAATCCCCTTGATATACTAAAAAAACCTTCCGGGGTACCATTGATTAAGACTGAGATCTTAGGGTTAGAAATACATGCATAAATGAGGTTTATCCATTGTTTAGTAAGAGCAAAAGCTTCTAAGGTTTTGCAAAGGAAATGCTAGTCAACCTTGTCGTAGGCTTTACTGATATCTAGTTTAATTAACATGCTAGGTTTATTATTCTGCTGTATGGTGTGAATGGCTTCTTGGGCTGTTATAACTCCATCAAATATGGATCTTCCCAGAACAAACCCTGTTTGCTCGTCACTAATGATGTCTGGTAGAACTGTCTAAAGCCTATTGGCCAAGGTTTTAGTGAGGATTTTGTAAATAGTATTACATAGAGAAATAGGCCGCAAGTCCCCTAGGCTTTTTGGCTTCTCTTTTTTTGGAATGAGTGTAAGAAAAGTATTATTTACCTCTTTTAGAATGCTGCCCAAATTTCTTGCCCCTTCTAATGCTTAGACAACTTCATCTCCTATGAAGTGCCAGCAATTCTGGAAGAAGAAGGCTGGGAAGCCATCTGGTCCTAGAGCTTTATCCGGTTGCATTTGAGAGACTGCCAGCTCAACCTCAGTTTTGGTGAACTTACCATTGAGAGCCTTGTTTTGATCCTCTGAGATAATCCTTGGAATGTCTCTCAATATGGTTTGTTGGTGCATCCAATTCGATCCCTCCTAATTATTACGAATATTTTCAAAATACCTAACCATTTCACGTGCAATTTGTTGAGGATCTTCGATCCAGACATTATTTGCATCTTTAATTTTGAAGATTCTATTTACGTTTCTGCGTACTCTGGTGCTATTATGAAAGAACTTAGTGTTCTTGTCTCCCTCTTCCAGCCAGGTCTCTCTGGACTTTTGATGCCAAAAGATTTTCTCTTTGGCTAGGATATCCTCATATTCAATTTTCAGCTATTTTTCTTTTAAATACGCTTCAATGTCCATGCCTTTAGTAATCACACTTCTGTTTAGGTTTTCAAGTTCCTCTTCTAGCTTAGTTTTAATCTCAAAGATATTACCAAAGTTAGTTTTGTTCCAACTAAGAATCTTACATTTGATAGTTTTCAGCTTGGATATTAAGTAAAAAAGCTTAGAACCAGATATTCTAGTTTCTTTCCACCATTACTCAATTAGGGTTATAAGGTTATTATCTTTGACCCACATTTGTTCAAAATTTAAAGGGGCACCATTTGGGTTGGCAGTCTTCTGAGATACTTAGCTGGACTGGGTAGTGATTAGAGCCTGAGTATGGTAAGATCTCAGCCGTCAGAATATAAGAGAGTTGAGCCCAGTTACCGCTTAACATGAATCTATCAAGTTTTTCTACAATATTGCTAAAGTCCTTTCTTCTATTATTCCATGTGAAACCTTCCTGTGTAGTTTTAATTTCCAATAGATTGTTCTTCTGAACCTAGTCTTTAAAGTCATTCACTGCTGTGGATAGCCTTACAGAACCTCCCAACTTTTCTTTAGGGTCTAGTATCACATTGAAGTCTCCACCTAGAATACATGCTTGATCCTGTAAAGTTCCCATGAATTGTTCTATTTCTGTCCAAACTGCTCTCTTATCTTGGTTCTGGGAAGGACCATAAATGTTAAGGGGAAAAAAGTGTAGATTGCTTCTGATGCTTCTGACATTCCCAACCATCCAGTTCTTCTTACTGATTATCACTGAAAATGAGACCACTCTAGGATCCCAGATTACCCCAAGCCCTCTCGAAGCACCCTCAGCTGGGACTCCAGCTAGCTCCCATATTCCTAACTTCTTATTTAGAGTGTCTATCTAATCTTTATTGAGTTTAGTTTCTTGGATCATTAGTATATCTGGTTTTGTGTTGGTTATATAATGTTTTATGATTCGTTGATTATTAGGGGCATTGAGACCCCTAACATTCCAAGTGTAGACTCTCATGGCGTTGCGGGAAGGCACTTCCCCTTCCCTGCATTAAATAGTGTGGTGATCTTAGTCTGATCAGTCGCCTCGTTTGCTTTCTCTCTTAGTTCTAGTAGTGATTTCCTACCCCTTTTTTTATTACTTTTGGCACAATCTGGGGTATCCTTGCTGAAATCAGTTATAGCAATTCCCAGCCGTAGGTCTACTTCCTCTAACTCTCTATCTCCCTAATCTTTTGGGTCCTCTTTATTACTCTCCTACCTTTTCTCCCATTCTTCAAGTTCCAAGATCTTGGTGATAAGCTTTTACTTCTCTTTGTTAGCTTCCTCAATTACTACTTCCTCTATTGCCTTATCGAGGATCTCATTGCATATCTCTTCTAAATCCCTGTGGCTGATTTTATTTGTGGGTGTCTTTTGAATCCCAGTCTCTTTATGTTTTTCCTCTATTTCATAAGTGTTTGGGACCCATTCTGGGGTCTCTAAAACCTCTGGATCTATATTACCTTCCCCTGCTAGGGGGATATTATTTTTGGTCTCTTCTACAAGAACTTCCCCCTCCTCAAGTTCCTTCCTACCTTTGCCCATCTAAGGTTTATAAATCTATTTTGGAGACTTAGCCTCCTCGGGTGTTTCTTTGCCTATGTTTTCCTGCACGTGTGGTTCATATTCTGTATAATGAGATCATGACTCTAGCTCTAGGTATTTCCTTTGGTATTTTGAGATGGTTTAGGGCATTTTATGGGCTGAGCTGTTACCATACTCAAGTTTTGATTTTGTCCAGACAAATCCCTACTACCACTATGGTGCTTCTTAAGGGGAGGAGGGCTGGTCCTCTGATATTCCACTATAAATCTGCCCTTGTTATCATTAAATCTGATGTTAACACCTGAAGACTAGGGATTGGAGTTCTTATTAGTATGTGTTTTTAAAACTCTGTTGATGGTGTTACTGAGGGTAGGACCCTGTGAAATACTGGCTTGATACAGTAATTAGCCAAACTAGTATTGATTTCAAGAGGTTTGAGGTCTTTAATGTTTATATCTATTTTTACTAACAGGAGAACATCTAACTAGGATAAGAAGTCCTTTTCTATTGCTATGAATTCTCCCAGGTGATTACCTATCTCCCTTAAGATTTTGCTATGGATAAGCTTGACCGGGAGATTTGGTAATTTGACCCATCTAGCTAATTTGAGTTTCATTTTACTGGGGTCAAAATTTGGTTGCCAATCTACATAATCAAATTTATGCCCTTTATAGAACAAGCTTCTGCTGCTTAATATTTCTTTTTTAAGGTCTACACTTTTGCAATCAACAAATACAAAATCTTTAGAAGTGATAGTGAAACTTACTTGATCTTTGAGGAGGATTTGGACCCAATCCGTGATTTCCTTTGCATGCTGCCCTATCCCACACCATCGGATAAAGAAGTTGTGGGTTCTACAGTGATTCCCCAGACCATCTGAGTAGATATTGCTAATATTTACTAATGTTTTCTTACCCAAGGTCTCAGAATCTTGAAAATGCCTTGAGTTCATTTGTAGCCTTGACCAAGGGGGACTGGAGTTTACTTGCTCTTGAATTGCTAACTGGTTGTTGCCCCTCCCAAGAGTGTTGGGCGCAGAGATTCTGAAATTAGGGTTTTGAGGAATTGATCAATGGAGGGGTGCTCTGGAATTCAAAATGCTGCTTATAGAGAGCTTTTCCTTCGAATGGAAGATCCTAGGGGCCAATTTTGAAAAACCCTCTGCAACTCTTTGCCTTTGAAGGAAAGGGTGGGAGACAGCAGGGGGAGGTTGAGCGTTACGACTTCTTTCCCTGCCTAATGAAGTGTGATTTCCTCCCGTTGCAAATGCGGGGGTTGTTGAGGTAATTGGGATAGCCCAAATCCCTAAAACCTTGGCTTGGGCATTCTCTCTTGAAACAGTGTTTTCCCTAACTCCCCTTTGTGATTTCCTACTCTTCACGATTTGCTAGCCTTGTTCCATGTGATGTTGCGGAGGGGGAGCCCAGCCCCCATGAACCATCTTCTCCTTCCATTGCATATCACTGCAAGGGAGCTCCACCCTGTTTTCATATTTGACCTTATTGTTAATGCAACTTGGTCGCGAGAGTTCTGCATTTTTTTGCATTTTTTAACAATAAACAATATTCTATAATAGAGAAAAAGAATATTAATAAAAACCATAATTAAAATTTATTATTATTTTTAGCCACAATAAAAAATAAATAAATAAAAAATAAAGACTTATATAACGTTCATATGGGCAATATTTTAAAAGATGGCAAATAAGTAAATAATAGTAATCAATTAATAAATATACTTCTACACTATAAATAGTGGCCAATTAATTACATAATACTTACTAACTAAATATTTCAATTAATTACCAATTGAATAATACTTGCTAAATTTTATATTCTTATATTTAAAATTTGCAAGTAAAATATTAATATCCACACCTAGGAAATTCAAATCTTTTTAAATAAGCCATAAATAGGAATTCAATTAACTATTCTATAGGGATTTGATTTCATAATGATTAAACTTTAACTATATACTAAATAATTGAATACATGCATTAAAATATAAGTGCCACTCTAAATAAATCAAATTAAATGCATCCACCAATTAAGGATTTCCCCTTGTTATAATTTATGGATATGGTTGCTTAATAGATAAATGCAATTTTAATACATGCCTAAATTAATATATAACAACTAATTAACTCAACCTTATATCACATAAAATAAGGAATAAGGGGCTATTTTCTATGGATTTGTTTTACATAACTTAATGATAAAATTCTATTTTAAAATTTACCCCCCCCCAAAAAATCATATAACTCTATCTTTCTTATATTTTACAATCTTCTCATTTCATTTCTTTTATTCTCCTTTAATATTTTTATGTTGTGCACGCAAAATGGAGTATTGAATGATGCAACTCAGTGGAGAAACCATGGAAGCTACACAACTCTCCTCTCATGCATGCACTCATATTTTGATGGGTCTACACCATAATTGATTATATTAGGAACAAATTTAACAATTTTTTTTAATTAATAAATTAAAGCTAAACTAATGAAATAGAATATATATCTAACCAATATACAATATTTAGTAATCATAGTATGATATACTCTATGTTAGGAGGAATGAATATTAATCTAACAAAATCATCAACAATAGCTATGGTGATTTAATTAATTACCAACTAAATACTTTTTAATATAAATTTAAGTGAGTTACACCATTAATAAAACTAACTTACATTTAAATCCCTTACCATAAAATTTCTTTTAATATAAGTATTGAAACATAATAAAAATAAACAAATCATGTTTAAAATAAATATTTATAAATGTGAAGATTTCTCTCTTGAGACCAAATTAGAAGATTCCAAAACAAATATACCTACCTAACTTTCCAATTTCACACCAATCATTTAGGCATTTTCTTATTTGTGTACTACACGAGTGATATACATTCTTCTATATACATATATTACTTCTTACTCATATGAATAAATATACTCATCAAAATAAATAAACTTGAATGAATATAACCCATATATGTATAGATATTTATATTCACCAAGATATGTATATATAAATATATAATGAAATATTTGTATAAAATTAATGTTAATTTATATATACACACAAAGAATAAATTTATCCAATGCATATTAGATGCAAATAAAAAATACATATCTAAATAATTAGGCTTAAATAATACACTTATATGTTTATAAATAGACTAAAATAATGTAATTATCATTAAGGATAAACTTTTATTACTTTAATAAAGAAATGTTTAGAAACTTAAAATAATTTGTACATTTTACAGTGATCTAAGTTTATTCCAAGAGATATTATCTTCTACTATTACTAGAATAAATAATAAAGTACTTATATCAAGGAAAGATAATTTACATTTTGCAAACTTTCACTCATTTATTGCATAGGTCAATTACACAATATATTTCCATCCATGACAATAGCACAAATGGCCATTGGAAAAATAAGAATAATTTTATACAAATTATACATAGCTAATATATATACATGAGATTAGGTATCTTCTATATGCATCACTAACTGGCATCATGTCATAATTTCTTTACTAGTTTCCTCAACAGGTTAATAGGTTTTTATGCAGCAGGTCAATCTTGCAACAAAGATAATAGAGATGGTCAGAACTGCTCTCCTCCCTGCCATAGGGGTTGATTCACAACCCCACCCCCGAGATGGAGGCTTCCAGGAAAAGGTTTACAACATGCAAACACATAAAACACAATACAAGGAAAATATACAACTCACCCACATACAGTAAGCAAAACCCCAAAGGATTAAACACATAACAATGGAATCCATTCAAGATTCCATAATGGGGAGAGAGGGGAAAAGTCCTCCCTCTTGGGATCTAGAGAAACAACTTTCTTCCTTCACAATGCATAAACACCCAATATAAATTTTCCAACCACCATAGCACCTCCATAAACACCACAATTCACCACACATACACACCACAAATCACCACATAAACAATCTCTACATCTCCCAAAATCCATCCACCTTCAATAACCTCCATCATTCACCCATTCTTCCCACAGCCCACAACACCTTTTCAATAATATATAAATATATTTTTTTGAACACCCCCATGTAGGAATAAACACAAATTACAACCAAAGAAGCCATACCAGCCCAAGAGAGGTCCACATCTCTCTTCCCCATTACATGGGAGGCCCTCATCAGATTCAGAGTTCTGCTCCCAGAACAACCCATTCCCACATTAAAACATGAACACAGAAAAATTCCATTTCCAACAAATATTTCATACAAAGTAATTTCATATCAAAACCTCATACAACAAAATAAAATAGGGTTCATACCTCATCTCTCACCAAGTTAGGGAGAGCCCCAAATCATGCATTCCTTTCAATCATAGAAAAATTCTACCATTTTCTTCCTTCTCCTCTTTTCTCTTTCCGTGCATCTATCCTCCCCTTTTTCAAAATTCATCCCCAATATATAAAACCAAACATGCAAACCCAAAGTATTCCACTCACATAAATGACCTCCTAAAAATAAAATATCACATTCCCATAATAGCCAAAAGATAATCTTGTCCTATTTCAAATATCTAAAATAATAATTTGTCTTAACTCTTCCCTTCCCCACAACTTATATTATCAACAATAATAATTTTTCTTTTCCACAAATTTTCAAAGAATAAAAATAATTAAAAATGGGGTCAAAGGAACACAAATAAAAAAATAAAAAAATAAGAGTTAATAATCAAAATAAATTTGTATCACACACACACACCCACCCACCCACACATATTAGTCTTTACTCCTTCCATGAGTAAGATAGGCTTAACGGGGAAACCACATAAGAAAGTTCCTGAAAACCTCCAAAAATGTATATCTTCGCCACCCACCTGCACACTCACTTCAAATATCAGTATGTCCATGAATATAAATAGCTGAAGCAATTGAAATGATGTATAATAAAAGTGTGTATTTCTCATGATCCAATAATACATGAGATATAATCTAAACATTAATTAATTCACTTAATAATTTTTTTTGATAAATGCGTAACCATTAATAAACTATCTCATCACAATCATTATAGTGTAACATTCATATAATTTGAATCAAAAATATCTATAATATCCAAAGAAATATTAAAGTAAACATACAATCCAATATTAACTAGTCATTTCTCATAAAATCTATTTACTATACAACATTTATTTTTAAAATTCCATTTAAATATATATATTTTAGTCTAAAATAAATACATTCACTCAAACATTAAACTATTTCAATCTTGTAACTTCTCTAACAATCAATATTCTAAAACACACAAGTCTAGAAATCACAACTACAAAAGAACACCCAAATTTCTAGTCGCACACACAAAACCCACTTACATAATATCCAAACACAATGAAACATAGGCCCCTACATACATATATAAAATATCATTATATTAGTAAAATAATATAGTCCTCAAAGTATAAAGCCATAAGAGCATATAGAAGTATCTATCTAGTGTGAAAAGGGTGGACCTTACATCCTCCCCTCCTTAGAATTAGGCTTCCTCTCGGAAGCCCTAAAAGAGAAGAAAAGAGAAACATACATAAGTGACCAAACACAAAGAGGGTACACCAATAAGAATGTATGGAGAAAAGAATTGATCATCCTAAATTAGATAATTACTCTAGGCTTAAGTCTACAAGAATTATCATGCCACCTCCTTCCATCTCCCCGCACAACCTACTAGGATCTCCTTACGAAAAGAACTTTTAAATCATAAAAGACATTTACACTTACCAGTAGTATCAATACAAACAAAAGCCTCAAACTTCAATGAGTAATTTTAAAAATCTAAAATAAAACCTCATAAAAATAATAAAATATTAGTGGTGATCACTAGAGTAAAATATTTAAATAAAATAGAAAGTCCGAACAAAAGAGTTTCTGAGGTGAAGGAAAATATCCATTTAACTTAACTAAGCAACCAAGGATAGGAAATAAATTCTCATACTACTGGTTACAATTCGATAAAATAAAACCACAACATATATATATATATATATATATATATGTATATATATACATATATATATATACATATATATACATATATATATATACATATATATATATATATACATATATATACATATATATATATACATATATATATATATATACATATATATATATATACATATATATATATATACATATATATATATATGTATGTATATATATATATATATATATTTGATTGGTAAGTGAGGGATTTTTAGGTTGGCCCAACATATATATATATACATATATATATATATGTATGTATATACATATATATATATGTATGTATATATATATATGTATGTATATATATATACATACATATATATACATATATACATATATACATATATATATATATTTGATTGGTAAGTGAGGGATTTTTAGGTTGGCCCAATCCAGCAGAGGTCACAAGGGGGACCTCCTCCCCATAGAACTACCACCACCACTGCAGCGCAGATCGCTAGCGGTGCAGCCCTGCTAAGTTTGCCACCATGCCGCTTGTGGCACGGATTGCCACCGATGGATTCGTCATTGTACACCATTGCTACCATGACCTATTGAGTTGTGGAGACTAGAGTACACCAGAATTCAAACACACTCCACTTAAGGACCTCGGAGTGCCAAGAGTCACCTACATAGAGCCACAACCATTTAGAAGCTAGGATGTCTTTGGGGGGATTTGAACCTTGGTCTCCACAATAAGGACTAAGTGGTCTTAACCCCTATACCACACCCACTCAACATATATATATATATATATATATATATATATATATATATATATATATATATATATATATATATATATATATATATATATATATATATAATAGAATTGAAATCAAATAATAAAATAAAATTATTTCACAAGAAAATCACTTCATGACTATAGCAAGTCACTCAATGGGGAGAAGGTGTATGGTGGCCTTAATCTCAAAACTTAATCTAAGATAAACCTACTAAATGGATAACCTACACATAACATCTTTAAGAACATTCAATAATAAGCTAAACACATGCCAAGAATCAAGTAACATAAGTGAGAGTACATCTAAGATTTGTCAAGGTAAGAATAATATAGTCTAATTTCTCCTCAAGGTAACACCTATACTATTTTGGAACTGTTGAGATTATACAAACATAAAATAAACATTCTAAATTTAATATAAAATGAACTAAACCTCATAACATAATCTTATAAAGGTATCAAATCAACAAAACTATTTTAGATGCAACGATAGTACTAGCATATTTTAATAATAAAATATTTCATTGTAATCTAACAACTATTTATAATTTCTTAATTTAGACCAAGTATCTAAAGGATTTACTAGTTGTGTTATCTTTATCATTAATAGTGAAACAATTCCTTTTTTAAAATAAAAGGATAAATAAAACTGCAATACTAATTAATTTAAATAGTCAACCTGAGATGGTTATTCAAAGAAATTTATCTATCCATAGTCCATTTAAAGATAAAGTGTTGTTTAAACATTTTTCAAAATTTAAAAGAATAACTAAATTTGTTCACAATTTTTTTTCTTCTAAACACTATTTTATAAAGAAAGTTAATTCATCATTAAAAATCTTTCATTTAAACAATAAAAAAAAAAATCATAATACAAATTAATTTTAAACTACTTAATCATGTAGAGTTATTAGATGTTCCATAATTCAGTCCTATTCACCAACAAAATAGCTCACCATCAATTCTAGCACTCAAAAGTAGGTATTTGCACATATATAGAAGAAAATCATGTCTAGGCTACAATACCATACCTATTCTTCAATAAACTTCTAAAACATAAAGCCTCAAGTATTATATCATTGATTAAAAATCACACATTTCACAATCAAACTTGATTGACCAAGCATTTATTACATCAACTTCATTTCAACCTATGACCTTTAGACAATCCAATAAAGGTTAAGATTATTTCATACATTTATCCTAGCTCTCCCTCTTTTTTTTTGAAACATAATTAAGTTTTGCCTATACAACTAGTTAAAACGTGCTAGGATGAAAATTCTAATCCTCAAATATTAAACAAACAAAAATTTTCAGTGCACCACATAGTCACAAAGGATAAACATATATGGTGGAAAAAAAATATACAAATGAACACCTCACTAAAAAAAAATTGACAAGGTAACATGCTATCTTCTAATATCCAACTAGTCCTATTATTTTATGAATGCATACAAAATATAATATTAAGAAATCTACAACACTATCCATTAATGTAATAGATAACAGTATCTTACATTTAATCTCTATTCTTTGTCAAAGATCACAAACACATATACAAAAAGTATAATTTTCCAAGTATGCTAACTTTATTAGGATTAATAATTCACAAGACTCTTCCTAACACATAATAACTAACAAAAATGAAGTTTTATACATAACATAAATTGATTCAATAAGAGCATAAATATACATATTCCTATGTACTTTTTCCTATTCTTTTATCACATTTGACTCTAACCTCGACATGTTCACATTGTTCTAAAAGATCATCAAGTTGAATAATTTTTGAAACTACATGTCATTCTAGAGCAACACTCGTGTAAGGAAATCAAACAACCCTACTCATTTGTATAAATAGAAACTTTTCCATTATCTCAAAATCAAACTTTTTACGTCTATCAATTATTTTCTCCCAAATCAAAATCACTCAACAATTCAAAAAGAGTACTAATAATATTGAGAAATTCCAAGGACATATTATATTTAGAACAATCACAAAAGAATTGTGTTAAGGCATCGATATAAGATTCAAGGATAAGATAACAAAACTAAAATGATAAAGGTACACACAAGAAATATTTTATCTTATACCCTAAACTAAGGTGGGATATCAAAGTAAGGTTAAATAAATTATTATTTGAAAAGGTTGACTCCCACATAACAAACCTCTAACCAAGATATAAAAAAAAATACATCACATTACTCAAAAGAAATAAGAGACTAATATCAATTTACAGTACCCCCCTAAGCCCTTCCATTATCATCAACACATGTAATTACAATATTAACACAAAGTAATTTATATCCTTAGAAAATCAACTTCTGACCTTCTCCAAATAATTTTGCCTAGAAAAAAACATAAGAAATTTTGCACATACAAGAGATGTTGAACAAACCACACCACTTAATCAAAAATACATCTTGAAAGATAAATAGATAACCAAAAAATTAATAGATTTACAAATTAAACAAAATGACTTAGATAATAGCACCTCAAATCACATTCATTTTTGGCATACTTGGGGTTTTCAAGCAAAAGGAAGTATCAAAATATAACTCAATTTCAACAAAGAGGAAGTTCAAGCTCCTTATATTCTTAATTACACCAACATGATCATCCTACATCATTCACTTGCACAAAGATACATACAACAACATGACCCAAACATATCCCATAGTTCAATTTGTTTCGGAACACCCATTTAGTTCTTATCACATTTTTGTCTACTAGTCTTGGGACAATTTCCCAAGTCTGATTCTTCTCAGTTTGCATCAATTCTTCTTCCATAGCTTTGATCCAGTGTTCATCTTTGAATGCTTCAGTCACTATTTTAGGTTCTATTTTAGACAATAAACACAAATTTACCTATTCATCTGTCATGACTATTTTTCTTCTTATCAGTACCTCTTTGTTCTTATCTCCAATGATTTGATTCTTAGAATGATTCTTCTGCACATACTTAGGAGTCTTAGGAATATTTTACGAAGCATCTTCTTCATCAACTTGTATCTCCTTTTCCTTTTCTTCTTCTCTTTCTTCATCTTTGCAAGGGAACTCATCAGATTCTGGCTAATCTTAGGAATCAATGCAAAGCAATGACGCTCATGCTTCATACCCTCCAAAAATTTCCTACCATCTACCAAGAAAATTTTGGCAGTGCTACATACCTTTTCTTCTACCTCCTTCAAGAGCTTCAACTTATGACAAACTCCATCCTTTGTTAGGGAATAGGTGTTTGCACGACCATCATGGAAAGCACACGTATCATACTTCCATGGCAATAGCATCATATGACATGCATCCATTGGTATGATGTCACATAGCACCTCATCATGGTAGTCTCCAATCTTGAACTTAACTAAATACTGCTCATTGACCAAAGCTCTATGGTCCTTCTGCAACCATGCAATCCGATATGGATGTGGATGTCTTCTTTTTGTCAAATGCAACTTGTTTACGATCTCCTTTGAAACAAGATTGTTAGTGTTTCCACTATCAATAATAATATCACAACACTTACCTTCACATTTGCACCTTGTGCAGAATAAACTCTTCCTTTGATCTGGTTCTTTTTCCTCATTCAAAAAGGTTCTTCTGACAAATAGGGTTTCTCCCCTTTCAACATCTTTAGAATGCTCAAACTACACATCTTCATCTACATGTGCAACTCGTGCATTACACGCAAGTCTTTTGTTTGTCCTTCCTTGATGTTGTGGACACTCGTATGCTCGATGTCCTCCTCCACATTGGAAATAGGTTCCTCTAAGACCTCCTCTTCCAGGTTCTTACCTAGGCCAACCTCTTCCTCTTCCTCTTTGCTCACCATTATTTTGGTCACGAGGGCGGTAGGCATTATCTCCTCTTTGATTTTGAATGGTTCAAGCTTCTTCACTTTTTTTTGGATCTTCATTTTGGTCTCCATAGGATATTCCACCAGTCTTTCTATCTTGACCTCTTCCCCTTTGCTCTCTTTCAAATATTTTATTCAACTTCTCTTCCACCTTCAGGGAAAACTAGTACGCATCTTGTATGGTGGTCATTATGACCAAGCTCAACTCCTCTTGAATACTTGGCCTCAACCCATTAATGTAATGGGCTACCTTCTCCTTGTTGGCCTCTGCATGGCCTATCTTGATAGTAATCTTATAAAAATCTTTTGTATACTCCTTAATAGACTTGTTACCTTGCTTCAATCCTTGCAGCTTCTTTAACAACTCCAACTCATAGTCCATACTTCTTTAGTTTTTCCACCATTTGATCCCATTTGGTAATCTTTCCTTTTCCTCTTCTATTTCTCTCTAACTGGACCTCCTTCCACCAAATACTGGCATGGCCCTTCAACTTTGTTTTTGCAAACTTGACTTGTTCTGGATCTTCCACATCTTCATACTTGAAATATTCTTCCATATCATTGATCTAATCAATAAGCTCTTCTAGGTTCAGATTCCTAGAATAGGTAGAGACTTCAATCCTAGGTCTCTTTCTAGTCTTTGAAATGGCCCTCAACAACCTAACTTTTGTAGGATCTCTTGCAGCTTTTTTTTCTTCCTCAGATAGCTCATCTTTAGCTTCATCTTTGCTTTCTTCTCTTGTTCTTGGCTCAACCCCTCTTCGCAGCTCCTCTTGCAATGCACCAATTTGCCTTTGCAGGGTTCTAAAACCCTCTTCCATCAAAGCATTTCTCCCACCATAGTTTCTTTGTGGATGCATTTTGATCTCTACAGCAAACCAACAACCTCAAGTCCTGGTGCAAACCACCTCATGGTCGACGATCTATCTACACACTCAGGAACCCTTGCTTTAATACCACTTAATGAAGGGAGTAAATCAAAAAACACAAAATAACACAAATTATACACATCAAATAGAATGATATTTTATTGATTTGGGAAACATATTGTGTTACAGAAGATAAAATCCAATCAAAGGATGAATCCTCCACAAGCTGCAACACATTACAACTTCTTATCTCTAGATTCTGGAACATTCTACCTTTTGTAGCCTCAAATTTGCTTGGGTTTCTATTTTCCTGGGCCTTTTCCTAACTCTGCACTTTACCCCTTATTTCTACTACTCCCAAGGGTTCCCAAAAATGGTCATAAATAGCCATTTTTTGGTGGCCTCTAGCCAAATTTTAAAATCTGCATCTCCCTCCATAAATAGGTCAACTTTCAAGAGCCATAAATTTTGATCTGGGTGTCCGATTGATGAACCATTTGAAGCATGGAAATATCGTGGAGTGCTCTACATGCTAATAATTAGATTTTCTATTTTTGCCCATTTTCAGGGCTGTATGGGGCCTCTAAGTGCCTCAAACTAACTTTGAAACCTTTTTAGGGGTTTTTTAGGAAATAAAAACTTTAATATCTTTCATCCCACAAATGATCTTTTCTCGATTCCTTTTCCAAAGGTCTTATTTTTCATTTACGAAGCTTCCTATAAATATTTGATTCCATACATTCCCAAATACAAACTTTCCTAAAATAGTAGTTTGCTATATTTTTAGTAGTTTGGAATAACTGAAGGTTCTACATCATTATTCAAGCGATTATGGAACCAAAAATATAAATTTTGAAAATAAATGAAAACAAAGTCATCAGTTTTGAATCATCATTGTTTTTGGGTGATGCAAGCTTGCCCTTATACCTCTGGATGCTCCTGCATCAAAAACCTATTTCCTAGCTTAATTATTTTATTTTCACCCTAAACAATTCATAACTATCTCCCACAAATATTAAAAATCAATAAATAATCCAAATTATTCTCCACCATCGATCTCATAACTTCCTAACCAACTTAATCTTGGCCATCAATCTCTCATTGAATCCTCACCATCGATCCTCCTTCCTGGTGGTCTATAAATTGACTTATTCAGAGTTCATTTCAATCAGCGAACAATCCTGCAACGCCATGCTATCGAATCAAGCAACCACAATCAACATCTGAGCACATCCATCCTTGTGGTGCAATATGAATCGAATTATGGGTAATCTCATTTTGTTTATGTATTTGTGTTTTAGTTTCTATGCTTGATCAGAGGTCATATTGAGTGTAGATTTAAGGGTTTTGCATTGTGTTTAAATCTTTTCATTTGATCTGCATTTGGTGTGTACAAAACTTATCTTTCATGGGCTTCAAAACATTCTCATCAATATCAATTAGAAACTTAGGCTTTCTATGCAAAATTCTAGTAGGGATTTTCATTGGTAAAGTTGGCTCAACATTAAGAATTTCTTTAATATTTACTTGAGATAGGATAGATGGTGTACCTTCAATTAGAGATGGAAAAGATGAAAATCCTTGAAGTTGAGATGGAGAAGATGGTGTACCTTCAACTTGACATGTGAATGATGATGTGCCTCCAACTTGAGAAGAGAATGATGATGTACCTTCAACTTGACCTGTGAAAGATGGAGTGCCTCTAACTTGAGAAGAGAATTATGATATACATTCAACTTGACCTATGAAAGATGGAGTGCCTCCAACTTCAAGATTTAATTTTCTTATTGAGCAGAGGTTTTTTATTTGTTGCCTTTGTGCTGCCAATTCCATCTCTCTCTTAGCTTGATTAGACAATTCATGTTCCTCTTGAATTGGCAACGGTGGTATGTATTCTTCTATGGTTGATATTTCCTACTTTCATGAAGTTGCCTCATTCCTTCTCTTTTCTTCGCATTCTTAGCTTCACACTCTTCTAGTGTTAGAGTCATTGTTTGTTTCCTCGGCATGATGATGATTTCTATATGCATCATGAATAATACATAGATAAATTAGTCCATCTTGGTACAATAAAGTAATCTCATACACAAATCTCAAAATAATCATATAATTAAAGTGAATAAATCATTATAAATCTAAAAATTTATAGTTTCCTAGGGTGGTCCAACCTAAAACATAGATATGTGGCATCATTAGGGCATAAATAATTTGGTAGATGAAGCAATAGGAAGGTCATAGGTCTCCATCCAATAAATGATGATGATGAAATACATCCAATAAATGGATAAACTAGATGATAAAATACATCTAATAAATGGGTAAACTAGATGATGAAATACATCAAATAAAACTAACATAGTTTTCCTAAATGATGAAATACATCCAGTAAATGGATAAACTAGATTTAATGTCATAGGGTTTTAATGCATTGTTAATGTAATAGGTTTTTAATGCCTAGGGCTTTAGTGAAATTTCCAATAGGATCTTATTTTATGTTTTTGGGTGTGCCATAATAGGATCATTTTGTTGAAGCCCAAAACCACAAAGATCATCATTTTGTGTTAAGAAAAATTGCATTATTATCTTCACAATATATAGATGAATTTGGAGATAAAATAGGTATCCACATATCATTGACATATTTAATAGGAGTTCATGCTAACATAATCATAAAATGAAGTAAACGAATACATAAAGAATATACCTTAGATTTCGAGATTTGAGTTGCCCAATTGCACAATTATGTCTACTTCATTTTTTTGACTTTAAAATCCTCAAAAGTTTGAGTTTTTTTGGCAAGTTCCTTCCTATTCAATGTTGAATTCTATATAACTCTAATAGGATTAGTCAAATTTATAAAAAAAAAAATCTATATCATCAAATTCAATCTAAATACATGAAAATTAGCATTCAAACAATATGAAACATGAAAATATTAGTTAAAATAATCAAATTCTATCTAAAAAATCCAATTTACTTATTCTATGTTGAAGAACCAAAAAAATGTGGTGGATTAAGTAAACAATGATTGTGTAAATGTCAACACCATGAAAAATGCTTTTTTGTTTGATAATGCATAGAAAGTAGAAAATAACAGAGCATGTGGGTCTGATTCATGGATTGTACATGCCTTTTGTTCATTTTTTTGTTCCATAAAATGTGCTCGCATTATAATGCAAGCACGTTTTGTCTTGCATGGAAAGTTCTAATGTATTTTGCATCTAAAATTTATGTTTTAGATCAAAAAATTGAAGTTTTGTGTAAATTCTAAAATGACTACTATGACAAGATTTTCACTATCCTTAAATTACTAAATACCCTATAATGAATACCCTCAACCCTAAACCCTATCCCTCAACCCTATGCATTAAAGCCTATACGCTAGACCCTCAACCTTAGACACTCAACTAGAGAGAGAGAAAGAGGTGGTAGGAGGTAGAGAGGGGGAAGGTAGATAGGTGAGAGAGAGAGAGAGAGAGAGAGAGAGAGAGAGAGAGAGAGAGAGAGAGAGAGAGAGAGAGAGAGAGAGAGAGGGTAGGAGGTAAAAAGGGGAGAGAGAGGGTAGAGAGGGGAGGGAGGTAGATAGGTGAGAGAGAGAGAGGGTATTTGTGATAAATAATATTTTGGGAGTGAGAAAGAGTGTATTTGTGATAAATAGTTTTATAACTCTATATTTGAGGGAGAGGAACCTCTTCTCCTTAGATATGTTGAACTTAGTGCTAGTATATTAAGTTTGAACTAATTATGATTATGGTTATTGATGTCTATTTGCAAATGCTATGTTTTCTATTCATACACATACAGTTGTGTTTTTAAGTGTCCTAAATTTATGGGTGCATGAATTTCAAATCAATTTTAGGAATGTGTGAAAAGAAGAGCTCTACAGTTTGTCAACCTTAACCCACATTGTGTTGGAAAAGTTGCAGAGGAATGCATAAAAGCTATATGGCATGTTTGTTACAACGATACCAGGCCTTTTGATCGAGCAATGTAGGTTTTGAAATTTCAATTTGCTAATTGTGATCGCAGTCATGGCCCTTTTTAATGTATGAAGTTGTTTCTTAAATAGTATATATGCTTCTATATGTTTAAGAGCTTTTGCATTAACATGTTGCAGGTCGAAAGACCTCAATGATGATACTAAGTTTGACAAAATTTTCAAGTTTATAGATAATATTCTTACAAGTTACATCACCTATACCGCATGTGAGAATTATTTCCCAGTTCATAACGCTTACAAAAGACTTCTATTGTCTTGAATTTGACAAAAAACTATTACTAGCATACCTATATTTAAAGTACGCTAAGAGATATCCTTCTAGAGGTGCCTATTCTACCTATGTATGGTAAATTGATTAAATAGGCACATCGAGAAGGATATCTCTTGGCGTACTTTAGATATATTTTTTAAATATAGGTATGCTAATAGCATCAGAAGTGACAAGCCTAATTCTAACTATATTATATAATTATATGAATTATTATAAATATATAATATATAATAATTATAATTATAATATATATAATAATTAAAATTATATATTATATTATTTAATAATTCCAATTCTAATTATATTATATATTATATTTAGGATTAGAGTTAGGGTTTAAAATTAGGGTTAGGGTTAGAACTATGGTTAGAATAGGAGTTAGGGTTAGCATTAGTGTTAGGATTAGGGTTAGGGTTAGGGTTAGAAATATAATTAGGGTTCAAATTAGAGTTGGGATTATGGTTAGCATTAGGGTTAGTGCTATTATTAGAGTTACAAGCAAAATTATGATTAGAATTATGTTAAATAGGGTTAGATTTAGAAATACAGTTAAATTGAGGGTTTTGAGGCTTATAAAACAATGCTCAATGTAATCTTATGGTTGTGGTTAGAATTAGGGTACCGATTTTTAAGAAATATTTTAATCTCAATGTTGAACCCTAACTCTAATTCTAACAATAACACTAACCCTTCTACTAACCCTAACCCTAACCCTTCTACCAACCCTAACCCTAATTGTAACAATAACCCAAACCCTGATACTAACCCTAACCCTAATTATAACAATAACCCAAACCCTAATACTAATCATGATTCTAATTCTCACCCTAATTATAATTCTAATCCTAACATGAAGTCTATATACAACCCTAGTTCTAACCCTATCTCTAATTCTAACCATGAGTGTATCCCTAACGCTAATCCTAATTCTAATCCTAACCATAAAATTGATTGTAACTGTAATTTTAATTCTAACATTGATTTGAATCCTAAACCTAACCCTAATTCTAATCATAACTCTAAATATCACCTTAACCCTAACCCTAACCCTTATTATAACCCTAAACCCAATTTTCTATTCATACGCATACAGTTGTGTTTTTTAAGTGTCCTAAATTTATGGGTGCATGAATTTCAAATCAATTTTAGGAATGCGTGAAAAGAAGAGCTCTACAGTCTCTCAACCTTAACCCACATTGTGCTGGAAAAGTTGCAGAGGAATGCGTGGAAGCTGTATGGCATGTTTGTTACAACGATTCAAGCCTTTTGATCGAGCAATGTAGGTTTTGAAATTTCGAATTGCTAATTGTGATCGCAGTCATGGCCCTTTTTAATGTATGGAGTTGTTTCTTAAATAGTATATATGCTTCTGTATGTTTAAGAGCTTTTGCATTAACATGTTGCAGGTCGAAAGACCTCAATGATGATATTAAGTTTGACAAAATTTTCAAGTTTACAGATAATATTCTTACAAGTTACATCAGCTATACCGCATGTAAGAATTTTTTGCCAGTTCATAACGCTTACAAAAGACCTCCATTGTCTTGAGTTTGACAAACACTATTATTAAAAGTTGAAAGCTTCTGTGATGAAAGTAAAATTTTCCCTTCAACTAGCTTTTGCGATGTAAGTAAAATTTGTGAATCTACGTGTGAATTGTAGATTGAATGATAGCTCAATGAATTACAAACTCTTTTCCACCGACATTCAATGAGCTCCGTAACCTAACACCGCCATTAAACATGGCACTAATAATTACCGATCAAAGAATTGATTTGCAATGTAACGAACTTGATTGAATGCAGACCTAGAAATATGGTTAGCATTAAAAACAACAGAATAGTATTGTAATGAAATAAGTTGCACTATGTTGGATTGTTTATGCTAATTAAATAAATTCAAACAATAAGCACTCAATTAATCTAGGTAATAGAGCTGGGACTATAACTGCAATAAATGTGTGAGAATTAAATGTAAGAGTTAGAGTATTTAGTTTTAAAACTGGTGATAGAGGAATGATGTTGAAGTTGTGTAGAAACAATTCGCTACTCTCAAAAAATTAATGTCTTTGGCTTGATGATTGTCTCAAAATTATCATTGTCTCAAAAATCTTCATGGCTCAATCTTGAGTCCTAAGTGTTTGATCTCGAGTAATGCAAACTTGATTTGTCCTGCAAAATTAATTTGTACCACATGGGGAATGATATGACAAAATGTACATTTGAAGATTCACCTGCCTCCATCTTCTTGATATTTAAATTTGTTAAGGTGGTGTCTAGGGAAAATGTTTGGGAATTTGCCAACTTAATAAGTGATTGTGTTCCCTTAGGTCAAACTCCTTTGGTGGGCTAGATTAATGGCAATGAGAAAATATTTATATTCAAATCTAATTCTTATCCCTTTAGAAATCAAAGTTTGTTATAATGATTTTCACTTTTCCATATGAAATTAATTGCACATTGATTGTCTTTAAATACCATGAAATTAATGTGGAAATGAACCATGGAGATAAAATGATAATCTTGAGGTTAGGGGTTAATGTACAAAAATAAGGTGAAATCAAAATGGATAAAGGGTGAATGCATGAAAATTGGTGGAAATAGGGATGAAATAGATGTGGATAGGAATCAAACCACGAGTCAAACTTAACACAAAAGTATGCCACTTGTTGATATGTTATTGCATTAAGAGATTCCACCAAGGTGGGTAGAAAACTAAATGGGAAATGCCATACATATGTTAACTTCACCATCACATTTTACCTCCACTTTGATGTGTGAGAAAATCTAACATGAACATGCATTTCAAAGTTCATGAACATTATTAACCAATATGAAAAGTAAACATATAGACACATAAAAGGATAATGTCCCTAAAAAAGGATCCAATAATTCTTCTTGCATTCTACTTCATATGAGCAAACCATTGAAACTTGCAAAACAACGAAAAGGTATGAAATGAGTAGCTCTTGCCTCACAATCAAAATAATCATAAATTGCAAGTTGCTTCAATTGTCTACCAATAAATAATAGGAAGAAGGGATAAAAAATTTGGCTGTACATAATGTGACACAAAATGCTCTACATGATGTAATAATTCAATATGGGTTTGCATGATGCAACCATGTGATAAGTATTTGTGTGATGTGGATGTGTAATGCAACAAATCTCTATGTTAGAACATTTCATAGAATTGCACAATGTGGCCATGTAATGCAATAAGATTCCATGTGATGTGGTAGTGCAATAGATCTTTGTGTGATGTGGGCATGCAATGCAATGAATCTCCATGTGATGTGGGCATGTAATGCAATGAATCTCCATGTGATGTGTAATGCATTAGATCTCTATGTGATGTGGGCATGTAACACAAATTTTTTTTGTCTAGATATAGTGACGAGTTTGTCTAACACAAGTCACTATCTAAAATTTGAACCATGAAAAGTGTTAGTGACAATATATGCCCCTTCAATTGGTTGCATCCATTGGATGGAAAGAATTAAAGGAGAAGAAAAACAAAATATTTCCTCTCTCTCTCTCTCTCTCTCTCTCTCCTCTTTATCTCCTACCCTCTCTCTCTCACCTATCTACATCCCTCCCTTCTCTCTCTCTCTCTCTCTCTCTCTCTCTCTCTCTCTCTCTCTATCACAAATACTATTTTGAGAGTTTTGAAATACTTGCCATGAGAGAGAGAGAGAGAGGAGGGGAGGGAGAGAGAGGTAATGACCTAGAGAGAGAGAGGTAAGGGTAAGATGATTTTCCTTCACAATAACGCAAGCACATCATAACACACTCACGTTATTATTTGCTTTGGTAATTTCCAAGCTTTTGGCTTGGGATTCCAACCCAAAGGCTTGGACCGAGTTTTGAATGTCCAAAGACATGTTTTTGTAGATTGTAAATCTTTTTACATAATCTTGAGTGTGGTCCCCATCAGGTTTGCACTTGTTTCCATGACAAGTTAGAAAAATACCATGATAATGTTAAGCTCTCTCTTAGCTTTCTAACCATATAATATTTTTCACGTTTTGAGTATGTTAAGGTTTTCATCTTTAATTTCTTTTGTTAGTGTATCCATTTTTTTTAATCAAAAACCAGTGTGTGATCTTTTTTGATTTTATTTTTTAACTGTTCATCAAAATTTCAAATAAATTACATTTTTAGAAACTAGATTCCATTCTACACGTATTAAAAAAATAGATTTTTGATTAGTTTTCAAAAATTTTTGTGGGGAGCACACTCAATTTTCTGTTTTTAGGATGTGTCCACTTTGAAAATTAGTAAAAAATCAATTATTCATGAAAAAATTATTAGAAAAATTGGGGATGAACTACATGGTGTTAGCTAATTTTTCACCAAAGCGACATTTGAAATACTAATTTTTTTTAACATTTTAGGGGACAACAGCAAACACTATGTTATTTTTTTTGAAAAAAAAATGACCAATTTGTGTGGCCCCCCTTTTTGAACCCCTTAATCTCAACCATTTTAAAAAAATAGTAGTTTAGAAACCAGGTTCAGAGCACTATGACTTTTGTTTTTGTTGCATCTTCAAATTTTCATTGTAACTATCTTCAATTTCTCATCCAACATCAATCTTTCCTGATTTCAAAAAAAAAGTAGCCACTTAAGACCTCCTTTTGGTCCCCCATATTTGTACACTTACCCGTCTATTATACTAGACCCCCTCTTTACAACATAACATTTTGGTGAGCCTGACATACTACATGAATCCTTCTTTTCTCAGATCTATAGTTGTGTTCATAAATTGCTGAATCTAAATATATGTTTATGTTGTATGAATATCCTTTTAAATCAAAGATCTAATTTAGAAAGAAACATACTTATAGATCTATATTGTTAGGGTTACCAAAAATTAAAGATTTTGGATGAACCTTAGAAAGTTTTTGAAACCTTACAACACTCTTTATTTATATCTAATATACTTGTTCCAAATCTGATAAGCAAGAAGTTTATTTAGACAACAAACATTCAGATATCTTTGTTGATTTTATTGCTTGTTGATTTGACTGGATATTCATTGGATACATTTTGGGCAAATATAAGAACATTTTTGAAATCTTACAACACTCCTTATTTAGATCATATATACTTGCTATTCCAAATCTAATTAGTAAAAGGTATATAGCTTCAGTGCTTTGATAGCTTGTTGATTTCATTGGATATTCATTGCATACATTTTATGACATATGGTTAATCATTTATAAACACTGCTTTACCTAGAAAACTAAAACAAAAATCTTTCTTCTATCATATCATCTAGCCATTTTGTCTTATCAACACCTTCCTCTACAAGTGCACTTTGTGTGTCATAAAACTTGTGAAGTCTTTTATGAGTTTTGTGACCCTGTGCCCTGAATCTAACATCCTTGTGAGGAGAAGTTATAGACTCATAGGTTCTAGTGCTTTAAAGAGCTTTGATGTTCCCACATCGAGATCCAATGTTGCTAAATTAGTTACACATGGAAATTCATCACCTTGAGATCATATGCCTACTTTTCCTATAATATCTAAAGTAAAAATTCTTATGACTCTATAGATAGATAATCTCATGGCTCATGTACCTAAAACACAAATTCAAAAACTAGACATTGAGTTGGCTTGTTATCAGCAATTTGTGGGCACGTAACACTTAGCTAAGGAAGTTTTTCCTCTTGTAGAAGGTCTAAGAAATTTGTTTCTCAAAGGACAAGAAGGTATAGAGATTTTATGCAGCTTAGCTCACATAGTGGATAACAACATTATGTTGTTAGCTAATTGTGTAGAAATAATCACTAATGCATCCTCTCAAAAACAAATAGGGACATAGCTATTGTTACCCATACTGACATCTTCTAAATCAACATAGACTTCTTCAATTCTCACCACCACTGCACATCACATTAGTAGTGCTAACACAAGTCTTGGAGTTTCAGTGGGAAGCCTTAGTGTTGTCCCCTTCACATATCATAATGCCATTTCAAATGTGTCATCTCCTATTGTCACTCAACCTCCATCAAAATTAATTTATCAAAATTCAAATAACACATTATCTTCACCTATTCCTAACCTTGACTTTTCCAATCCTACACAATCTCAAGCCATTCTGCAACTCGATCTCATTATTAATCAACTCTTACAAAATGTCAGCTCTTTACAACAACAAATGGTTAGCATGAATCAAGGTCCATCTCAACCTTCTATTCCATATTACTACACCTTTAGTTCTTTGTCTTTTACCATTTTAAAAATACTGATTCTTGAAAATTTTGAAACCCCCATTTTGAAAAGTATAATGGAAAGGGGATCCTAACAGTCATGTTTCATCCTTTACAACCTTTTGCAATGATTTCATATTTGATGATGCTATTTTACCTAAAATCTTTCCTCAATCAGTTAAATATACAACCTTTGATTGGTTTTTCTCTCTACATGCGAATTCAATAAATTCCTTCCAACAACTTATCAATCAATTTTTACAACACTTTTAAGAAAACATTGGACCTCAAGCCTCCTTGGTTGACTTGGATCATTGTAAGCAAGGAGTGAAGGAGAAATTGACTAATTTCATTGGGCACTATCAAGCCCTCTTCTCACAAATACCTTACTCTTTTCTAGATGTTGATGTACAACAAGTTTTCATTAGAAACTTGCAACCTCAGATCTGTGATAAGATACTGCCGATGCGATATATAGATCTTTTACACATCTTTGCATGACCCTCTATGACTATCAAATGTTGGTTAGTCAGTATGAAGACACTACCTCATTGACTCCCATTACTAAATCCGAAGTCGTTGGCCCACATTACCATTCATTCAAAAAGAAAAACACAAACTTCATTAAAATCAATCTATCTTCAAACAACATCCAAACACAAATAACAACTGCAACACCTCCTGCTCTAGCCCCTTATAAATTAAAACCAAAAAATGTGATATTTTCAAAGCTTTTAGAGTCTCTTCATTCAGTAATTTTGTAGCTTCTAAACAATGATCTCAATAAACTTCCACCAATCTGACAAATTGATCCTACTAAGCTGCAATCACCTTTTTTTGATGCGAAGGCCTTTTGCCAATTTCATCGTACCCCTGGACATGACATATAACGATGTATGCGTCTTAAACATGAAGTTCAAGACCTCATTGATTCTAATGTTATCCAGGTAGCATGTGAAAATGACAAAGGGAACAAGTCGGTTGCTCCTCCAAATTAGAATTTGAAAATATACAAAAATCCATTACCTCATCATCAAGAAAACATTATAGAAACATAAATTGAATCACCACCTAATTCTACATCATTCAATTATCAACATAGAAACTTTGATAATGTGCTTGGTATGGTAGATGCTCATCTTCGCTGAGAGTGAGTGAAACCTAAAACCGCTATCTCTTTTACACCTCATGATGCTTCCATTCAAGCACTTGAGGGACCTCTCTACATCATTTACAAGATCAATGACAAACCCATAAGGGGGGTACTCATCGATCCTGTATGAACAATTAATGTAGTTATTGAAGAGTTCCTCTTTATGCATGCATTACATTGAGATAAGTACAACACAACCAAAATCTATATTAGAGCATATGATAGATATACTCATCCAACTCTTGGTGGCTTGACTCTTCTTATCGAGGTCGGACAGAGAACATTAGATGTATCTCTTATCATCATTCCTACTTCGGATTTATTTCAAGTGAAGTTGGGTCATGCATGGCTTACATCCATGAAAGTGGTCCCATCAATGATTCATAAATGCTTAAAGTATCCATTCTAAGGACAGGTACATGCAGCTATACATTACAATGGGTTCCGAACTGTGGCTCGTCATGGACACTTTTTGCTTGATTATTTTTGGCCTCAGCCAGAGGGTTCTATACAACCTTGTAATGACATATTATTTCTATCTTATCAAAAGTTTAAAGCAAAGGAAATCACTAAATTATCCCTTAATACACTTGGAGACTCTCGATCTTCTGTGGCTATGACAATAGTTCCCCCTAGGTAAAAGTACAAACCTGTGTCACACTTTGGGCCAGCTAAATAATTTTGGCTAAGTGAATTTTGGCCGAGTGAGTTTCGGCTAAAACCACGTGCTGGCTAGTTGGCTCCAACATGGCCACACATATTTGGTCGACAAGGTGTTGGCGAAACCTTTTAGACCAAATATGATTTAGCCGAATACCTCAAATATAAAAATAAAAAAAGAAATGGGCGCAAGTATTTTGCATATTCGGGAGAATTTATTGCAATAGAAGACTGCTCGAGCGGCAACTGGGCCTACAAATTGCTATCAGACCCTAGGTAAGATCTTCATTCTGCATTCTTTCTTGCGTCAATTTTATCTTTGAAATCTTTTTATTTTGTTAGCTAAGTTAATTTTGTAGCGCTTTTGTTTATTTTTCTATATGTTACATGATAAGGTTTTGTGGTTTTGTTTATTTTTCTTGTTCTTTAAAATTATGTCCTGAAACCTCTCATTTGGTGACAAGAACCAACAGAGCAATGCCTCCCGATAGGTAATATCACCGCGAACCGAAGCATGTCAAGGAACTTCGCAGGGTCCATGCATTCATAAGCCATTTTGCCCATTTACCTTCTTTCCATTTTTGAAGCCAAAATGGCTCTCAATCTCGACTTACTTTCCCTGTTGGCCATAATCGAGTTTTAACCTTCGTTGATTCTTTAGTTTCAGAATGTTTTTATCATTTTCCTGAGTCCCTTTTATGTGTCGCATGGTTGGACCTTACGATCTTATTTCAGTTGGTATTTCCACAAGAACGTTTACGTTGATAGATTTTGCTCTATGTTTAAACCTAACACCAGGTTTCAAAGACACTTTTCCTCTCTGTAATCTTTTGGCAACTCCAACCTTTCGAAAGGATTTATAGCTTCAACTTTTGTTTCATTTCTTCCGAGACCATGGATATGGAGAGCTTAACAAACCTAATTTAATCCCAAATCGGCCATCCTAGGGTTAGAAGAGGCAACCCCCATCTTGAGTTTAGTGGCCTCTCCTTCCCCTACCAGACGCGACCCTGACTACCCCTAGTCATCGCCCTCCACTATTTGGAATTGCATTGATAAGAAATAAAAGGGATACATAAGTTAGAACTAAATGACATTAGGGTTAGCCCATGGGCTGGAACATCCATTTTCAACCATACAAAATCATTTTCACAGATTTTCTACCAAAATTTTCTTTGGCCAGAGATTAAAACAAGAGTAACACCACTTCATATTCCTATATAAAGAGCAGACACAGGATCAAAAAAGAGAGCAGAGCATACAAAATGGTCTGGGGTTTGGGAATGAGTCTGGGTAAGGCTTTGGGAACTCTGGCCCCTTGAAAGTTGAGTCGGGATATCGTGCCAGAGTTCAAAACATGCAATATCGACGGGCCCTTAATTCGTTTGTTTCTGAGATTTTTTGATATACAATTGTAGCATTAGATCAATTTGCTTTGTTTTGTGGTTATTTGTCATACAAATTACTAAGTGTGTGTTGAATACTTCCCAACTATTTTTTGATGAGTCCACGTGAACATATATCTCTGTGCAAGAATATTGAGTGATTGTAAGCATTTTTTGATTTTTTAAAACAAATATGGTCTTCTGGATAACATAAGTAGGAATAGTGGGTCTATTTTTATCCCCTTCTAACTCCCACAAATCATTGAAGATTAAAGTTCTCTTTACCACCATTTTCCATTATGTGTAGTATGTGCCATTTAACTTATCTGAGTTGGTGAATAGTTGTGAAATCTTCAACATCATTAGAAGGGTAAATTAACAAAATGAAAACCCAAAAAATCAAAGACACCCTTCAAAAAATACTCAATGAACATACTTATTCTTCCCACCTTATAACTACTAGAAATTATTTTAGTTTAAAACTAAAGCAAGTAAATGGCAGAAACAACTCATATTCAAGTTCTTTTCCTATGCTCTTATTTTTGAGCAACAATTGGAGGAAAAAAGACATAACGAAGGATGGGGAACAAGATAGAGATTACCATCACCAAACACAAAGATTTTAATCACTCAGATTATCCATGTGGCCCTTCACACAAGTATTTCATCCACAACACTTTCCTTCCATGATGTTCTAATACCTCATGTACAAAATAGTGGTCTCCCCAATTACTCCTCCTGCTAAGGTAATTTTATCAATCTGTAAAATAAAAGGGGTCCTAGTAAATAACTCAATTTTGTGCTATATATGTATGTAGTTGCTAATACTATACAAGTGAAACTCTAATGCTTGGATTAGATTAATCTATTTGGTAAAATAAATACATTAGTTTTATCCTTATATAAAAGATCCATATTTCCCAATTTAAAGTGTTTTGGCATACAAGATGAAGGGTAACATACACATTGTTTGAAAGATATTTGAAAAGAAATAAACATTTTGAATTAGGAGGAGAAATCTACAAGTTTGGTCTTGTTTAAGGAACAAACATTTCCCATAAATATAGTCTAGGATGATAGAAACCTATAGATATGGATTGGTTGAGTTGGAAAAAGTAATGCAAAAAATCACAGCGTTAACAAAGTTTGAGCACACCCCCAATAATGATCAAAGATATATTACTTGTTTCATGATCAAACTCTTCTTCATTAAGAAACCCATACAAATTTAGATTTTTAATTATGTCACCCATACCAATTTAGATTTTTAATTATGTGAACCTTTAAGTCTTGGGCTATGCTTAATGGTAAGATGAAGCATTTGTAGGTTCTTCAACACACAAATATTAGTATGAAATATTGACTAAATGAATAGTTAAGATCTTATAAAAATAAATTAAATTTCAAATCTAAAAAAGAGGTGAATTGAACAAAAAAATATATATTGAAATTAAAATTATAGAATATGAAATCCTAGAGTCAAGAACTGGGATAGGTTTTAAATTAGGGGTCCACCAAAATGTAGGAAAATAAAACATGCCCTATAATTAATTGATGACTTTTCTAATTGGATGATTAAGAAAAAGGTAACAAGATCATAGGGCCCCTTCATATGGATAATTATTGCACATATTAAACTATTATTATTCATTATTGATCATAAGTTGTTGACACACTCTTCCTAAATTGTATACATGGACTTATCCTCTACACACATTTTATTTTACGAAGTACCATTATCGAGCATCATTACAATTGTGAATGTGTTGTATTCAAGAGGTTTTTAAAGATACAATCATGATACTTAGCAAGAAAGGGGCCTCTATAGAAGAAAATTGTGATCATGTCTTCTTTAGAGATGTTTGGGTCATTTTTTCCCAACAAAAACTATTATCTTAGATAAAGAAAAAAATATTTTTTTTTCAAAAAAATGGTCCATGAGAAACAAAACAAATATTAGATACCTCATTCCATCTACAACTAAATGAAAACATATCATAAATTAAATTATTGTGCATATTCTATGAATGTCACTAAGTGAATCTTTACACATGGGATGAAAGCCTATCATGTGTCCAACATAGATATAACTTATATCTTCATTACTCCATAATACATATCATATTGATTTATAACTATTAACATGGATTTGTATTTATTTTCCTATGCTTATGTAGTGTAAAAATTATAATTCTTATCACATTATTATAATCCTTTCCATACCTTAATCAAAATTTTATGATGTCTATTCTATCTTTAAAATGAATAATCATTTATCTTATGCCTAGTTTGAACCTATGTTCCTATTCTTGTTGCTTATAAATTATTATGGTGCATTCCCTTTCATTTCTCTATTATAATTTTAGATCTCTATCTTTAATTTAGGGATGAAATACCTTAGTTACATAATGTTTTTGACCACATGCCTTATCACATTCCTAGAGCCACATTGGGTTTAAATGCCTCTTTCCTATACTATACACACTTGATTGTTGTTTGGAATTTAGACATACCTTGCATTTTTATATTTTCCTATACTTAAGAAAAATGTATACACCTTGACAATTAGATGCGGTCTATATTCTTTCTCAATATTATTATTTGATATGTTATACCCTCTTATCATGCATGATACTACATATGACACATTACTTAAATACATGATTTATGTATTTATATGCTTACATTACTTTTATGTATGTGAATGCTTCATTAGGATATTTTAGTGTCACTTTTTTATAGGTAAAATTTCATAATCCCACTCTCTCCCTTTCTCCCTCTTTTTCATAGATAGTTGAATCAACGTAAAATTGTTCTTAGTTTTACTTCATGATGAAAGCTACTCAATTCACATATTTCCTATACTTTGTAATTTCCTATGGAGCATCTTACTAGAAAAATGGTTATTGCATATTTACTTTTACTGAAATAAAATAAGTACATATTTTTAATTAATTTTTTTTGTTTTAATTAAATGCAAATCTTTGTATTTATATAGATATGGCTGATGATTAGGGTTCACATCATTCCACTCAGTCTCAGGAGGAAGCTCAGGCTTTGTATAATGATAGCATTAGGAGATTAGAGAAAGTTTGAGATGTTTGGACCAAACAATACAAAACTCCCCTAATTTGGCTTATAGAGATAGATTAGTTAATATTCAATAGGAGATTACACGTATGATTGACACGATTCGATCATACAATCCATATGGTGAAGTCTGCACTGAGGAGTTTTATAGGTCCCTTACCAGGAGTGTTACTGGCATTAAGAAAATTCAATCTATTTCTTAGAGAGTTTCACTACATAATGTGCATAGCATGTTCCCTCAATATATGGGATGAGGAAAAGTTAGAGGATATACTGCTACTAGGTGTACAGATGAGCTTGTTGCTCCATTTATATATCCCAGATGGTTGGTAGCCAATCATAGATGACCTCATAATGATGAGCTATCACTTTATTTTTACAAACAATGATATGTCAAGTTCCATTTAGGGTTAGATGTGGATTACACATCTATTCCTACCCATGCTAGACAGGGTAAAGGGAGGTTTGCTGACAAACCTCAATATAGACGTGCAAATTTTCCACTGCCCATCAACAAGAGGGCATTAGCTGGTCCAAACCTTTTGGTTCTTCCAAAATGTTTAGAACTAGTAGCAACAGGAGGTGCAACAGTAGTACATACTAGATCTGACCTTTTTGATAGTATTGCCATGATTGCTACTCAGGTTGATCAGATGTTATCTATCGTATAGGCAGATACTTATTAAGTCTGTGGATTAGCCTTCCTCCCACTGAGGCTACATCCGCCAATTATGATGCTTACATTCATGCAGAGCTACCATCACCATCAGATGTGGCCCAAATGAGTGATGCCACTGTGCTTAATGTGTGTTCATCTTCCATCATTGATTTACTATCATCATACCACTTTATCAGTGAGGAGTATGGGATTCCTTTAGATGTTGTACCAACTCATATTAGATAGCATTATGGTAGATAACCAGGTCATGGTGAGGTAGCTTCACAGGACTAGCATATGCTAGACTAGCCTACAACCCCCATGTGCAACATTGGGTTGATGTTACTACACCTGATGTACATGGCACATACATCACACTTCTCTTTGACACTAGTCCTTTACTTGATACAAGTGTCCCTAATGTGACCATACATTCTTGTGACATCAGTGGGATTCGTAGAGTGCTCCAGGATGCAACACAAGTACTTGAATAATTTATATATTTTACATTCTAAAAATTTAGATGTATATTAAATAAAATTGACTTTAAAGTTGTTCTCACTCTTCATTGAAATCTTGTATTTGAAAATTTCTAGCAATATGAGGATTTGTCACGCTTTGGAGATTTGGAGCATGCAAACAACCCTATGCATGGTACATTTATAATATTTAAATTACTTGATAAATTTAGACATTGAAAGTACAAAAATGTAAGATGACTTTACATATACACATGTACATTAAATTAAATTATGTGCTTTCTTGTGCACGGAGGTGGATTAGGATAGGGATCGAGACATGGATCGAGAGAGGGATTAGGATAGGGATCAAGAGAGAGACCAGGACATGGATCCAAATAGGGATCGAGAGACAAATCTATCCATAGTCATATTAGACATCATCCTCTTTGACTTGTTTTTCATGCAAACACATGATTTGTCATACATTTTATATTGTGGTTTATCACATTATGGTTCTTAGATCATGATCTTCACATTATATAAAATTTACATTATGGTTTCACATTATGGTTCATCTTATTATGTTTTATAGTAAATACATTTTACATTATGGTTTCATATTATGATTCTTATCGTGATATGTCACATTATGGTTTGAATATGATTTATTTAATGATCGAGATCTAATTAAATCTAACATTTGTGGTCTCATTTTTGGATACAATAATATATATCTAAATTCTTGAAGCTAATTAGGGTTTTGAGTTGGGAAACTTTAATATTCTTGCTCACTTTTAATCTATAAAAAAATGAGTTAACTTAATGATTTTTGGTTCAATAAGGTATTTGGGAATGACAGGTTGAATAATCATGGCTTTACAATGGTTGTTTTCATGAGTGGGTATGGATAATTTGTTACATGGTTTCAACTTGATTTTTTGTTTTGTGAAATTTGTCTTGGTCTTTGTCATAATATATGATTTTTTGTGAATTTGTCCATCAAAATACACTTTTTGAAAAGTATAGTTTATAATATATATATATATATATATATATATATATATATATATATATATATATATATATATATATAAGAATATATATATATATTCTATTTTATATCAATTATAGACTTTTTACCAAGCATAAAAGCATTTGTTTGTCATAAAAAAAATGAGCATCCTATATAGATGTCTTCTATCAATAAAAACAATAATTTTGATATGTATAAAAGGTTATGTGTTATGGAAAATACATATCTAAATTAAAATTAATTTAAATTAAAAAATAATTTAGATAAAAAATGTTGTAATTTTTTTCTTAAATATGGTGCCCTAAACATCAATGCTAATTATAGATGTGTTTAATAACTTATGAATTGATCTTATTTTTAGTTCCATTTAAGCAATGTGGAAAATATTACTCATTAAAAGTATTATGAAGTATAAAGACACAATTTATGAGAAAATATTTTTAAAATAAGATAAACTATTTTTTAAAATACATATTTAAAATATAAACATGAAATCTTACAAATCATTAGTTTATATTGTTTGCAAATTATTAACAATGTGCTTGGTATAATTGACAGGAAATAAAAATTTAGCTACAAATATTGATTTGAGTTGCCCACTTAGGCGAAAATGTGAGACAACCCTTCATGCTTCCACCCATTAATAGTTTCATTTGGAAGCTAATCTGCAACATGCATTACTTTTAAAACATTATGCTCACTAAAGATCCACAATGAACATATTTGGCAACTTTATACTACTAGAATAACCACCATTTTATTGTCCTTCAATCTCATTTCCTTGAGAAATGTCAAAATTTATCGTAAACTTTAAACTTTGCTCCCTAAACCAAATATGAATCTTAATGGAATCCTCTATACACATGTTAATATTTGTCAAAAGAATAAGGCATCATTGCTACAACAACCAAATATATCATGTGTATGTTCACTTTATTCAAGAAGAAGAGTGTATCCTTCTGTTAGAACAATAAATGAGTATATCTATTTTGGTTCAAAAGATAAATAAAAAATAAATGAGTAATATCTATTTTGGATCCAAATGAACATTGATAGTTACCTTTCAAATTATATTTTTTAAATTAGACTACAAATGAAAATTTGACCAATGCTCTAAAACCACACCCTATTCAAGAAGAGTATATCCCTCTTGAAAATAGAAAATATGTTTTTTCCTTGCTCTCCCTCATGAACATTGGTATAATATAATTCTTAAATAATTCAAATATAGTTTCTAATGAATTATTATGGACCTAGAATGTTTAAATTATATTAAATTTCACTTAGGAACTCATATTAAGGGATGATTTTTATTATTATTTTGATTCTTCCTAGAAGATATCCCAAGGACCTAGGCCATTTATTTGACTCAATTAACTAGGATGTCTCATATTTTTTAGGATTTTTGTTTTCAAATTTAAATTTTCCTATATTCACCAAGAACTAAGATAGGTTTTAAATTAGGGGTCCACCAAAATGTAGGAAAATAAAACATGCCCTGCAATTAATTGATGAGGTTTAATTGGATGATTAAGAAAATAGCAACAATCATATTTGAATTTATCCAATCTAAGACAAAAATATATAAATTGTGAAAGAAGGATTATAATTTCGTATCTTTTTAAATTCATTTGTTATTTGTAATGATGAAGATTCTATGATTCATATAAATGATCTAATTAGAATAAAAAAAATGTGTTAACATATATTGTGGAGCATGTGATGGATTTTTGACATGATCTAAACTACATGGGACTATATTATTAATCTTTGTGTGGTTTTATAGAGGTGAGATCCAATAAGCAAATCTACTACCATTGTACCTAGTTTCTAAGCTAGTGCTAAACAAACTTAAAGATAATAAAATTAAAAATTAAAAATTTTGTTGGATCTAATTACATTTGATGAAATAATTTAAGAATGACTTATTCATTAAACAAAAGTACTACAAATAAGATCACCTTAAGAAAGATTTATAGGCAAATAAGATCACAAAAAGGAAAGCTTCATGGGCTACTAGATCACCACATTGAATGAAATTATTTGAATTCAACATAAAATAAAAAGATTTTCAAATTTAGCTCCAAATGTTACATGTATATATTGTCATAGAAAATATATGTACAAAAATAGCTTAAAGTTCTTGGTACATATAATTTGGATCCTCTCTATCTTTTATTATCTCTAAAATCTTTTCATGATCTTCAATAGGCAACCTCCACCTTTGTTTGGCATGTCCTCTTTCTGGTAAAGTGTCAAGATTTATTCTTTTTACTATAACTAAGTGACTATACTGTAGAACATTTTGACCTAACATATGATCAATAAATATAATACCATTTGTATCTATCTTTGTTTGTTGGTAGTATGTGCCTTCAACAACCACTGATCCAGTATGATACTCTTGTCCATCACCATCTGTCATTGATTCTAACAATTTGCATTTTGGTTGCATACATCTTAGTAGATAGTAATCTACACCTTCTATGTTGTTGGGATCTACAAGAACAACAAAAATATCTCCTATACACACCATGTAGTAAACCATGCTCAACTTAAGTAGAATATAAATAAATTGTAAGTTAAAATTTAATTTAAAAATTGAAAATTTACCTGTAACAACTAAATCTGATACACGTTCGTAATCAGCTGAATACAAAGGATCATAGACATCTACAATGTCATTATCTTCAAAAGGGTCCAATATAGCCACTAATTATTTTATTTCCCATTGAAACATACCCATCTCTAATATTCTCACATTGTAGAGTATTTGCATTGTTCTCAATGCAATCAACAAAAAACATGATTTTTCTCACTTGAATTAAAGGAGGCATGGTATGTCCTGCTATCACATGATCTGATGCAAACTTCTAATACCACTAATTGTTTGACAATTAGTAAGAGTTGATCAATCAATATCTGTAAATTTCAAACATCTAATTAAAAAGTGCATAAAATTGAAAATTCAATTCATGTACACATTAAAATTCAAAAAAGAAAAAAATATTTATGTACCTTTAACTTCCCAAAAATAGTGTGTGTTGTATATTGAGTCATGACTGACAAAATGACTTTTGCACCATTTAACAATTTTATTTGCATTCCTTATGGCATTACTTACAAGTTTATGTAGGTGAAATGTTAGGTTAAGAGGTTTTGTAGTGGAAAGGCAAATACGATCTCAAAAAGCATAATTAGATTTTTCTAAAAATTCAACACTCAATATTGAAGATGCAACATTAGATATATCAAAACCACTATTGCATAACATGGTAAGATTCCACTTCTCAACACATGCAATATATCGAGACACCTTTTTCCTAACAGGTTTAAGAATTTAAAATATAAAAATATAAATTTCTAGTCCATATGATGTTACCTGCAAGTTCATGTTGGCGAAGTGCATGCTTCACACATGCTCCAACCCCATCATGCTCTCCTTTTCCATGTCCACTCTCATAGAAATTCCACAAAAAATTTATGTTACGTCTAATATGTTGTTGGCTTAACCAATTAAATTATTTTGTAAACTTAAATTGTCCTGTGAAGTTACAAATAATTTCATTTAAAACCAAAATAGTAAAAATAAACTATATGTGTACAACATATAAGTAACTGAACAATTCAAGTCTTCAAGTTAAGTAAACAAATAAATATATAAATTCTTAAAAAAATTAAATAAACACTTACCGACACATCCATCGGACCATATCTAGTGTTGTGAAGCATTTATTTGATGTCGTCTTAGGTCTTCAAAAAACATTGCAAAACAATGGGCTACATAGCTTCTACCATGACATGTATCATCACTAGTATAAAAGTGAACCTCTTTGATGATAATTCGTTCATCTTTGCTACTTTATACACCATCCACATGTTCTTCATCATGCCTATAACAAACTTGTACAAATATTGCAACTTGCTCTGAATGATAATATTGACTTTGTATCTTAGTTTGAGGACTAAATGCATAGTTCTCAGATAAATCAACAATAGAGAGAATACAACCTGGTGGACAACAATTCTTTGAGTCATGAAATTGCTTAGCTTGCCATCTAGCACCATGACAATGTTGAATATGTGGATATATGATATTGTAAAATTTATTCATAAACTCATTGTAAGACAATTCACTCTCTTTGAGAACAATTTTGTGCTTTCAACTCTTGACCTTTTTGAGTATTTATTATATTCAAATCTCTTCCACATAACTTGCATTAAATGATCAATATCGTCAACCTGTAAAAGATTATTCAAATTTTCACAATCATTACATATAGTTTTTATACACTGCACTTTGAATTCATCTGAATCTTCTAATTTTTTGTATAGAAGAGACTTCACAAATTGTGTTGTACTTCCATGGATGACTATATCTAGATTAATTACTACCATAGATATTATATATGACTATAGGTGTAGATGAAATTCAACATTATTTCCACAACAAGTCTCACGTACCTTACTTATACGTACAAAAATTGGTCGTAATCTCTCAAACATCCTTTGAAAAATCTTCACATCTAAAAATTCTTGCTTGAATGCTTCAAAAAGTTCACTTTTATTGTATCTATAAAATTTTTTGGATGTGAAATTTTTGTACCATCTTCACCTTTTATTTGTATAGTGTCCCTTCTATTGGAAGAAACATGAGAGTGGCTGGTCTAATATCAATCACCCATTCCTTTACATTCTCTGAGATTCTATCTTTTTGGGGAACCTTGCAAATATTTACCCAATTATTCTCAATATTTCCATCCAATCTATTTCTCTTTGCAATATATATTTGAATAGTTCTCCTAGAAACATTGAGTAATTGTGAAATTGCTTGAACTTGTCTTCTATGTGATATTTTCTTACTAGAAATTACATTCATCAATGTTCTATGTGCAACACTTAAATCAACAACTTGACTCTTGCTTTCAATAGAATTCAATGCTTCTTGCATGTTATCAACTATTGTTCGCTTTAATGAACCTGATGACTTTTTCTTATTATCAACCCCTAACAGCTCCAAAACAAGGGTCATCTCTTTCCTTCTAAATAACTTTGCAAATAACTGTGCTCTTCTAATTATAGATGTTTTTTCAAAAATTCATCCCATATTCTTTTAGAGTGTAATTTTAATGTGCTTTCAGATAACATATCTTCAGATGAAATACTATTGAAAAGAGAAATCCTCATCCATCTCCATTAGGTTTTCCATACCAAGAAAAATATTTCTATCACCACCTTCAATTTATTCTAGTACCTGTACTCCTTGGTCAACAACAATTTCCATGGGTTGTTCTTGAGTAGATGTTCCTTCATCCATATTTGGGGCTGCCCCATAGGAGTTGAATGCACCAAATCCCGAATTGAAGGATCCTCCCCATTCTTGAGTGTTTGACACTTGTTTTGTGGTTTCACCTCTTCCATCCTATCAAGGACCATGAGACATATGGCCAACATAAACCAGACCTCCTTGCAATTTAAGGATTATTTTTGTTCCCCCTGCCTCTTCAGAGTCTTGTGGAAAGAAATTAGTTGCATGGAATCTATTTCCCACAAAATCAGAATCACTTGAGGATGCTTTAGTACCTCCACTTGTTCCATAGGTCATGAGAGAAGAGAAGCTCTCTTTGAGATAGCCCTCCCCTGTGGTCTTCTAACCTTCAAAAGTTCCTTCCATTCCTCCTCATGCTCCTCAAGCAAAGGAAGAAAAGGAACCAATGTTGGAAGACATCATGGTTCCCCTCACAAATATTACAAATAAAATAAAGAGAAATCAAAATGCAAAAGAACGTAAGAAGAAACATTGTGCTTTGGCTTGTCAATTTTCTGTAGGAGAAGAGAACAGTCATCCTCATAAGCATCAGCCACCAATGAATTTGAAAGATATATCTAATGATGCTTCATATACTCATGAGAATGATATTGAGGCACAACCTACAGAGACACATGTTAACTCACCTATTGTGCCTTATTCCCAAAGTGATTTAGAAGATAATGGTGAAACAAGTATGGCTTTGGTACCTTACACTACACTCTCTATAGTCCCTCTTCCATCTTTCCCTCCATCCTTTTATGATGAGAAAGATTGGGAGGTGGACAATTTTTTTAGGTCGACTTGCAAGTGTGGCCTCTATCTCTTGTATGTTATGATTGTACGTGTTTTTACCATGTATTGTGCTGCTTGATGTGTATTTTGTTTGTTAAGCTCTCTTTAGATGACCCTTGACACTCTTGTTGGTGTAAGGATACAAAGGGACTGAACCTGTCATTACATTCCTCTTTGTGTATCTTCATTCTTCTATATGTTGTAACTTCCAATTTGTTAAATTTTATGTTCATTAGATGATTTAGCATCCTCCTTTGTGATCTCTTCATTCTTATGTGATAATTGCTTCCTATGTCTTCATAGTTCTATTGACTAGAGGATGATGACAATTCTAAAAATGATTGCCCCTTTCATAAATATAACCATTCATTTACTGACACCACTCAAGTAGATCCCTTTTGTGTTATATTACATATACTACTTGATTTATGTGGAACTTTGTACTTTCCTTGCACTGGGGCAACCCCTTGTTATGATACAACTTTTGAGAACACATGTTCTTTAAGCATGTAGCTTCTAGGAAGCTCTCATGCCTGTCCTACATTGATTATTTATTCTAGCTTAAAGCCATTGCTCCCTAATAGGTGTTAGAAATCCCTTTAAGGTGGGTGCATACATCATCTTATGAATCTTGTGTTGTTCATGCACCACATGGTTGGTCTTACCATTGAAGTACTTATTGATCATCTTTTATAACATCTTACCAGTGCTACCCAGTAAACATCATGATTTTCTTGTCCTGTAATCCTTGATATGGTTGATGTGGAGCTCACATAGTGATTCAGTGATCCTCACTAGCCTGTGATGTCTTCACTTGACATTGAACTCACCTAGTAATTTCACGGTCCTTACTAGCTTGTGATGTTTCCTTGGTTGTTTTTCCATGAGTCACCTAGCATAACACAACTTGCTAGCCTGTGCACTTCATGCGACTCTACATTTATGATCACCTAGTAATTCGGAAGTCCTTACTAGCCCATGATCCATGAAGAACATCTTTGCAAGACTCCTAGCAATAGAGAAAGCTAGTGTTTTTGTCATATTATCTTTATGATTATATTTATTTCCCTACTCATATGTATTATGTGTTACTTAACCTACATGCTCTTGTATCCTTCGTGTTTGCTTCGTGCATGTACTTGCATGTCTTCATGTGCTTACTTCATGTATTCTCTATGTTGACTTCATGTATTATGTGTATGCTTTGTGTTTCATGTGCATTCATTACTGTATGAATACTCCATGTATGTGTGAATTATATTGTATATCTGATGTATTTGTAATATCTTCTTTCCATACTTTGTAGACCTTTAGAATCCTAAGTTTGGGGGCTTCCATATTTCTCAAACTTGGTGTCATTCTAATGGCTTCAAAATTCTAGCAAGAAATTTTTCCTTTCTCCATACTTTAGTGTGCATATGAATGTAAGATCATACCCACTCTAAAGTGGGGGCTAAATGTTATGTCATAAAGTTTTGACACTAGGAACTTACACTAGGTTTAGTACCCTTTTGACTAATACACCAACTCTTGTTCAGAGAAAAATGGATTCTAAATCTAAAACTGGTTCCAAGTGGCATTATCTAAGTGTAAGCCTTGAATGGACCCCAAACATAGGTTAGACACTAGTGGCCAAGTGCTAGTATCCTTGACATTTGCAAAAATAAAGTTTGTGGGCCCTTAGATGTTAGCCTTGTACCTCTGAGTGTTGTACCTTGTTGGCTTTACTCGAAAGGTTTTCCCAAAATGAGTTGATATGCATATATAAAGAAGTTTATTCCTCTCATTTGACCTAGAGATGAAAATAAAGGAGACAAGAACAACTTTTTGATTTCAAGTGTTATGTAAGTGATGAAAGTTATATTGTGAAGATTTTGCAGATTTGTGTTGCAGGTTTATGATATTTATTTTAAGTTTTCAAGGGAAGCTTCTTCCTTCATCACCATCCTTATGGTGATCTTGAGTCATCCCACTTGGGTTTGTGTTGTGGTAAAGGCACTTTATTACAACATTGTTTCTATTATTGATTTCACCTTTGTCCTCCTAGGGCACACACTTTCTCATCATCATCTTGGATGTTGTGGAGGTGGAAACACCATTCACAGAGTTTGACTACGGCAAACCCCTAAAACAACCCAAACCATTCCCTCTTTGTGTTTGTGCAAATTCCAAAAGATCAGGAGCAGGTGTACAAGATTTGGAAGATGATTGATGGATGCAATCCCTGACGCTCTCAAACCTCTGAAATCTAGCCAAAAAGCCTCGGACACCCGTGCTCTGTCACATGTATCCAGCCCATTTTACCCTAATTTCTAGTAGCAACATCTGATAGGTCTGCTCTATCTGTTCCAACTTCATTTATGTAGATTTCTGATTCTGCAAGCTACAAAATCACTATTTTGGCATATTTTACATTATAAAACCCTAGATCTAGGTTAAAACCTATCAAATCTCTCAGACCTACAACACAAGGATAGAACCTAGGCTATAGTTTGGCTCTCGTATGAGGACTATAGCCAATCTCATTTTGTGCCCCAATGTTGTGGTAAGGAGATTAGATCTAGTTTTTAGTATATCTAGACTAGACCCCCTCTTTACCACATAACATATATCTCAATCTCCCACCCTCTCTCTCCCCCTATCTCTCTCCACTCTCTATAGCTCTTCATCTCCATCCTTATCTCTCTATCTCCCCTCCCAATACCCATCTCTTCCTCTCTATCTCCCCTCTCCCCCATCTATCCCCTCTATCTCTCTATCTCTCCCTCTCTATATATCTCTCCCCCTCTCTTTATCTATCTCTTGAGCTATCCCCCTCTCAACCATCTCTCTCTCTCTAAATCCCCACTTCTCTCCCATCTATCTCTCTATATCCCTCCTTGTCTCTATATCTCTCAATCTCCCCCCTCTCTCTCCTTGTCTCTCTCCCCTGTCTCTTCCCCCCTCTCTATCCTTCCTCTATCCCTATCTCTCTATCTCTGCTCTCTCCATCTCTCTCTCTCTATCCCTAGATCTCTGTATCTCCCCTCTCCCCCATCTCTCCCTCTCTCTAACTCTCCCTCAGTTTATATCTCTCAATCTCCCTCCTCTCTCTCCCTATCTCTCTCTCCTATCTCTTTCCCACTCTATATATCTCCCTCTCTATCCATCTCTCTATATCCCCTCTCCCCCTCTCCCCCTCTCTCTATCTAGATCTATTCCCCTTCTCCCTCCTTCTTGTTATCTCTATCTCTTCGTCTTCCTCTCCCTCTCTCCCCCCTTTCACTCTCTTTATCTCTCCCTCTCCCACTCTCTCTATGTTTCTTGAACATATTAATACTTGGTTGCTTTTTATATGCAAAATATGACAAAATGTGCTTGCATTTTAGGCATGATAATACCAAGCCTAAAACATGAGAAATTTATAACACAAGCACATTATAACATTCTTGTATTTTGTCTTGTTTGGACCAAAAGTGGTTTGGCCACTTTTTGGTCCCCCATCTCCATGCACACACCCAATAGAAATCAATACATGATCTAAATATCCCTATTGATCAATGAGAACATCTTGAGAGGGATCTTGCAGGTAGGAAAGTATTTATTTCGCGAGGTGATGATAGCATCAAGTGGTGTGGGGAAAACATGGAAATTATATTGTGAAACTTGGATACTTGTTGGAGGAAGTAGTAATTAAGGAGAACTAGCCTATTCATATATGCTAGAACAAACACTATCTACCCAAGGCTAGGGGCTTTTCTTGGGCTACTCTACATAATCATATTCTCATTTTGAATAGACTCTGGAAGCTCAGATTTAAAGGACTATCAAGCCGTGTCTTGTGTAAAGAGGAGGAATAATTGATGGATCATCTTCTACTAAGATGCAAATTTGTAGAGACTTGTTGGAAGTGGATCATGAATAAGTTGAACTAGTATAGTCCTTTCCCATAGGAAATCTTGTCATTATTTATCACATCACATGTTCTCTTCAAGAATGTTGTGTTGATGGGTGTTTTTAAACACAACAACTTAGATAAAAGACCAAGTATCTTATCTCTCCTAAAAGGAATCAAATCCCAATGAATCAGAAAATGACTACCCCAAAGTCTATAACGATAGGTCTTGACATGTTAGATAACTCAGTTGTATGATGCCTTTTTCTATTTTAATAAGGGGCCTTAGGTTTATCACAACCTAAGATGTGCTGGGTCTTGGAAAATTTTTGCAAAAGTTATAAAACTTAGAAATAGTTTCGAATCTGAAGTCTAAAACTAGTACGACCATTTGATATGTAATATAAGTGATGTTATTCCTAATCTAAAATATATTCATTTTAAAAAAGGTGAGAGGAAGGTGAGGAATATAAGGTTTAGAAATGCCTATGGACAACTACAACTATGAATTCTTAACCCAGATATATAGATCTTATCAATAAACTATTGTCTTCTTTGTCAAAAAATTTCAGAACTACATAGGGATAGTGCAATCTTCTATGGAATTAAAGATTTTCAAATTGCAAGAATTCATTAAGTACCCAAAAAATGGCATAAATTAACTAAATTCATGCAATTGAATTGAGATAAATTAGGTGTTTAGACTAACCATACACAATAAATCACAATCAGTAAACTACCAATGGTATGAACACAAGATCCATCAAATATCGTAAGTGATTAATCACAAATGCAACTGAACTTAATATAATCAAGTGGAAAGGAACCATGAAGTCAAACTTTCAAACCAATGTAACATATTATAAGAGTCCAGTAAATAACTTTTTTTCATTATTGATTTGAAATTTTGATAGAGTTTCAATAGCTCTTATGTTTCCATTCCCCTTTATAATGAAAATGACTACCTTTATACAGGCTTCATGCAAAAACTCAGTATACAATGAAGGGTGTAGATTCATCTAACACCAAAGGCCCAAATTTCACATGCATTTAATATTGATGGCAGAAGAATATTTTACTACAAAACTCATTTTTACATTTTTTCTTTTAGGAAAAAAGACAACTTCACTTTTTCAAAGAATAAAACACAAATATGTCACTTTCTCATGTATTAACTAATAAAAACAAGAATTGCCACATTTTTTGGAGAACATTAATAAAAATGATTCCCCAAGCTAATTTGATAGCTATAGAAAGTAAAAAGTGACTCTCAAGGGTTGGGAACATCTTCTTCCACACTTATCTTATCAACTTCTCGCTCTCGTTGTCTATACTTCATTAGAGGTTCACGATTTGGATTAATGACCTTCGAGAGGGGATTCTATGTAAAATTTAATTTGAATTTGAGAGTGTCAAAAATTCCTACTAGATGATTGAAAGAAGCCTTTATTTTTTGCCCATTCTTCAAGAAAACTTTGATTTTCTACTTAAAATATGTATCAACATTTAGACTTGATGGATTGAATTCACATGGACTCTCCTATAGACATCCCTTTAGTAGCTAGATCCATATATCTTTCAATGACTCAACCTCTAATTCAGTATCTTCATTAATATAGATCCCTGTTAGGTCACTTATTAATTCACCAAAGCTAAATAAAACATTAGTGGCCTAATCCTTTGTGAGAGAAACCTATTGCTGGGCCTTTTTGATGGTATCCTTTCTATACTTCATTGCCTCCATGCAATATAGAAAGTCTTTCACAATTTCAATTGCATAAAATTTTCCTTCACCAAAATTCCAGGAGATAGCCTATAGAGCATTGGCACTCTGGGAAACATATGCGGGTAATAGTCCTCATTTTCCTTACAATCATCTAAAATATCCTTTACATAACCCTTTAGGGAACAAAACCCATTATAATCCTATACAACCTTTGATATAGCTCAATATCGTTCATTGTACACTTCATCAAGCCAAGAATGAGTTGTATTTGTAATATGCTTCATATTGTATAGCTCATGAGCTTCTTGATTGGAGTGGATAGTTGGAGGAACTATAGTGCCACCATCCTTCTATAGAGGGCCTACTAAATGCTTGATATAAGCTTGTAACTTTGTAATTTTCTCCTTCAATTGTCTTTTGGTCAACTCATCTTTGTCCATTCTTTGTACAATAGTGTTGACAACACATTGAAATTCCTCAATTTCTTAAGTTCTAGTGGTTGGGCCCAAATTGACCATAGATATTTGAAAATCATTATTTTGAAGCTCTCTATTGTCCTTGTCAACCAATGGGGTTGCAATCTTTGCAATCCTTGATCTTGATGCATCCCTTGTGATGTGATACTGAATCTTAGTGAATCCCCTGACTATAGAACCTACAAAACTCATACACAACATGAGAGAACATAAAGTGTCCTCAACCTCCTTACACAATGAGACAATAACTTTCCTTTGAAAGTCCACATCTCCTCTAAGTGTGTCAAAATGCCTCCTCTAGTGCTACACATGAGAGAACAACTCTCCTATGAGAGTCCACATCTACTCCGAGTGTGTCAATATACCTCCTCCAATGCTGTGGAAAAAATCCCTTCTCTGATGTACAAAACAACTGAAGCACTGTGAATACACTAATCCCACCTATTTTAGAGATTACACTATCAACAACTGAGTAAATGCAGATACACTAACTCTACCTATTTCAAAAGTTACACTATCTAGACATGTTGCCAAAAACTACCAAGCCCCATTGCTTCATGAAGGGACACAAATAGAAAATGGGTTCTCATGCAATGAATCATCCTTGAACAAGAAACTAGCTTGGGATGATGAAGATCCTCTCGCCTCCATTTCCTCCAACCTCCAATGAAACCCTGTTACATTTTATTCACTTGATGCTACATGTAAGCCTCTAGAAGCATTATCAGATGTATCATTTATTGTCTCAAGCATATAAGAATTACGATATGTAGCCATTTAAAAAATTTTATTTCTTCATTCACAAAATGATAAAAAAATAAAATGGCAACTTCTCTATTTTCACTTCTTCACTCTAAAATTTAATCTTGCAAATGCTACCAATAAACTCAACAAAAAGATACCAATATGTTTATAATAAAAAATAATTCCTATGGTTTGATCTTGTCATCCTTCCAAAAATAATACTTTCACCAATTGTGATACACATACACCTATATTTGTATTTGTAATTCTATACTATGTTACGCCTCCAATCAAATTGAATTTGCATGTTTACATGTTGAATGCCTACTCCACTCACCATGCATCTTGTTTATGACATCATAAATAATATATCCTTACTCATTCTCCTATGCAAGCAACTCTTTATTTTGCATCTACCAATCGTTTGTACCTTATTTTTCTCCACCCATGCCTTATGCCACTATAACAATTTACAGAAATTTTTGATCTAGCAATCAATATAACTATAGACAAAATATTTTTTCTTCCACGAAGTAGGGAAGAATATTCTCCTTTTACGCCTCTTAATCAATATGAATGGCTAGGGTTACTTTACTTACTAAAGCTTAAGATATTACAATATGTTTTAATAGTAAAAATATGTATTGCATCTATTAATAATTATACCAGTGTACTTCCTTGTTCCTCTCATTTGTGAAACTTGAAGAATTCTTGATCACTTCAATGAATATATGGTTTTCCATGCCCTATGATGAACATCTTAGGGAATGCCTTCTGGTACCAAATTGTTGGCCTTTATTTCACTGGACATTGTCTCACTCTTTCCTAGAACACCTCACATCCATAGTCAACCTAAGAAAGAGTTTAAATGTAGAGAGAGGGCATTAATGGAAATAGTAGGAGTCAACACTTTTATCAAAACTTCATTCAACCCCAAACTCACCTGACGACACCTTCACAAGAAGTTGTTTCACGTAGCACTCACATGATTTAAAAATGCCTTCAAATGTCATTACACACAACAATGAATATATACAGATACCATGCGCCTAACTCGCAGTGTCTCCTTCTTCATGATTTCCTCATATGTTTGTTACACCTAGAAATAAACTACCTTCAATCATATAGGCACAATATAATGATTCGCTCTGATACCATGTTAAAATGGTGAGCAAAGCAATGAGTAGATCAATTAAACAAGATCAAACTGCTATTGCATAGTACCGTATAATAATAGATTACTGAATCATGATTGATTCGGTGACTTACATTTCCATACATTTGGCTTTATAAATCCTTTGAGATAGTTCAACCACCCAAACTTCTTGAAAACTAACCCATAAACTAACAGTTGTTTTGTTTATATAAATTATAAACTAACCTATTTACTAAATGTAAATTTAACTATATGTAAACCTTATTTATTCTAACATTCCCTGGGTTACCAGTTCTTTATATAATTTATCTATATCCTCTAGGGATGGGACTTCTAATCTCTTTGGAACATCTAAACTGATATCAACCTCAGGAACCAAAGTCTTATTCACCTTAGAAAGAACTAAAGCAGCCTTCTTTGGCAAACACACTTGGGTAAGATGGGAGAAGGAAGAAGATGGAATGATAATGGGAATGGAAGGGAAAGTGGATAAAATGGGTATGGTGGTAGGAATCAGTGTATACAACTGTTGTAAAGAGAAGGATGGAAATGAAGTGGTTAGACATGAAATGAGAGGGATGGAAGTGAATGCAAGCATGGGTAAAGGAGCTATAGAGATAGAATAAATAGGGGTAGTTGATAGAAAGGAAGAAGACACTGGTATGGAAGGTGTAATTGAAGGAGTAATGGTGGTGAAAATAGATGAGGAGATGGGAAGTGAAATGGGAACCTGAGGAATAGAAGGGGAAGAAGCAGTTGTAACAGTGGAAGATGGAGTGGAGATGGTAGTAGAGATTGGGATAGATGAAGTGGAAATAGTGGTAGCAAGAGAAATGGAAGGAGGAGGAACAAATGTGATGACATTGGAGGATGTCTGAGAAGTTTGATCCTTCTTATTCCTCCTAGGTTTTTAACATTCTTGGCTCTCAACTTTCTCCATTTCCTTCCTTTTGCAAACTTGCCTAGTGGGAGGAGGTTTCTGACTCCCTCTGATCTTCTTCTCTTTTTCTTTTCCTTTTTCCTTAGGATGAGATGTCACAACCTCATCTTCTATTTCTTCACTATCCACATCTACTAATTTTCCTTTTGGATTAGATATGTCTTCTCCTTCTTCAGAAGGCCTTTCTCTAGTAGGATCTTCAACTGTTATTCTCCTCTTAGGTTGAAGTGGGGTGTACATAAAAGGTACACATTGGGCAACCAATCGAGCCACCTATGCATCCACCCACCTTTTTCTATACTTGATGTTATCTCTCATTATCTCATCTAATGAGCCCACTTCTTATTTGGTCCAATTTGGAGGAAGGATATACTAATCCAAGACTACCCTCCATTTAGCAAGTCTTGAAAAATCTCCATCATCCACCACTTGGTTTGGAATTACATAAATCTGAAACATCTTAATGAAATTAAGTGGGAGCTAGGATCATTTATTCTTTCTGACCTCATGTTCATCACTGTAATTAGCCCAGAAATCTTCTATCTGCTCCTCATGAAAACATATCTTGGGGTGTGTGCAAGAAGTTGAGTCCACTTTTTGGCCAAAAGGTGGAAGTGTTTTCCCTGATTTTCAGAATTTGTCAAATTTGACCTAAAAATTTGAAGCACTTAAAGATTGAATTTTAAAACAGTTAGTAATATGAAATGTAGTACTCAGAGTCTTGTTTCCAAATATGTAATTTATTTTAATACCCACATGATACAATTTGATTTTCAATAGGCATGTCTAAAACCACTGTTTAAAAGTCACTTTTTTTACCATACCATGCACATGTACGTAAACCATATTTTGACCTAAATAATTGTATTTTTTCTAAATCCTTTTGGGAAAAGATTTGTAACACACTGAAGATTGTTGATGATATTTTTTTGAATATTTTTTAAAATAATTTTTTTATTAGTCGTAATTGTTGTTTTGAAAATCCTTCGTGTATGTCATGCATAAGATGACCTAAACTTATCATTTTTTGATTTTTTTTTCAAATTGAAAAGAATTTTTTGAAGATTGTTGGCTTATAATTTTTTTTTTCAAAAAATTATTTTAATAAAAAGTTATTAAAATAATATGAAAACCTGATATTTCAAGTTTATGGACCAGTTTCATAAAAAAATATTTGAAAAATAAAAAAAATAATCCAATTGTAAAAAATTACATATTTGGAATCTACACAATCTTATCTATAATGGGTTTTAATTTCATCCAAAAATTCTTAAAAAAGGTCATCAGCGATATTGCCAAAGCCCATTTCTTCCAAAAATTTGAAGCTTTTTGTTTAAGAAATAGATAATAAATACAAAAATATGTTCAACACTAAAATAATTATATATTTTAAAAATAGACATTGTCATCTAAAATGGGTTTTAATTTCATCCAAAAATTCTAAAAAAAAATTGTGAACCATATTGTCAAAATCCATCACTTCTAAAAATATTTTACCCTGAGGCTTCTGTTAAAAGTGGACCCAAATTCTTGCACTTACCCCTTGTTTGCATGCTTCTCCAATTGTAAAAAAGATCAAAACCTAGTGTAGCCCTATAGAAAAGAAGATGGTACATCTGCAATTCAACTTTTGATTCTTTAGTAGCACCTGGAGTAGGACAAGAGAATGAACCTCTTCCACAATTAGAGGAAATGGTGTTGAAGCCCTATGCAACCCCTTTAATAGTTCATGAGATGTATAAATTTACCTTTTCAATTCTAATAGCATCATTTTGTTAGTGGGATACTTTGGCAATCTATAAGGCACCCCTATGAAGCCTTCTATTCTTAAATATGTAAACCTAGGTAATTGGATAAACCAATACCCATATTGCCCAACTAAATTCATTGCTTGGAATGATAAAATTTTGCTCAAATCTCTGATAAAATTATGTCTGAAGATGCTTCCTATATTCCTACATGTATATCTCATCAGCTTGGAGTATCTCACTTAGTAATAAGTAGTAGAAATTTGACTAAGAAATTCACAGTACATATCCTGCGACAGAGTCACAATGTTTTGGTTTGTATTTCTCCGTAGAGCAAGATTTAGTCTCGTGGTTTAGAAGATGAGTCTATCCTGATATTAACATGATATATTCAAGATTTTAAGTCACCACACCTTCATCAGAAAAAGTTACAATTGACAGAGTACCGATTACTCCTTAAAAAGGGTAAAGCAATGGTGGAGACCTATTGGAATACTCCACATTACTCTGAGAGAAATTGTTTGGTCATGCAATTTTGAGGAGAGGATCAGGGATGTATACGGTATGCCATATTGAATCTTCAAGTTCTCTTGTGGTCTACAAGGTCAGCATTCAAGTAACAGAGGTAATACAGTCTGTTCTGAAATCCTCAGAACACATGTTTGAGTATTTGTGGAAGATCAAACACATATAGACTAGTCATAAAAGATTGTGCAGAGGTTCTACATGCTCCAATATGTGTTAGGTTTAAACCACACACAAATATCTCTTTTTTCTGGTACCACACAAGATATGTAAGTCAGTTAATGAAGAATTGTACATCCTTGTTCCTCAGACTCTAGTATACCTTAGTCTAGCTCTTGTTCTCTCTCTAGAAATGATAGATGACATTGTGTGAATCTAGGAGTATGCATATAATGATGTTTAAGTTCATCTTTAAATGTTTCAAGGTTTTTGATGTGCCACAATGCCATATCTTGAATAGTGGAGTATCATAGTTAGTCTAGAATACTTTGTTTCCTGTAGTTCATCATATCTCTAGTCTTGCAGATGTATAGATTGATATGATATTTCAATAGAAAGGTGGTTGAATGATGTTGAAGTGGTACAATGTTGAATTCTTGGTCTGCATGATGTTTTTGGCTTCTCCCTAGTGGTATGAAGATAAACAGTTACTAGTGTTTTTACAGTTTGAGCTGACAGACTAGTTTTTATTATGTGTGGTGGACCTTGATAAATTTTTTTAACTTTGGAAGATGTGAAGTGATGTTCCTTGAATCCTTTCATGAAGTCCTGAGATCTACAAGAAGTTTTTTTAACATATTGTATGTATTAAATCCAACCTTTGAAGGGTTACACATTTCATCTAAAAGATTTTCATGGTGCCGATGTAATTAGTGTTTTGAGATATGCAGAGGATATTTATAGAAGATCAAATTTATTTGTGATGTGAAGATGTGTATGCAAATGTAATAAATTAGAATGAGCAGTATGAAGTGTACAAATTTAGTTTAATGGAGTAATTGTGCAGAAAAGAGGACTGCAATTTCAACATGAGTTAGATGTCTTTTCATAACAGTTCAAAGTTTTGTTTAACATCCCAATTTCTTGTAGAAGTGAGCTTGCTTTAGGGAGTAGTATCTTCCTTGGGTTGTATCCCTAAAACAAAATCAACATGGAGTTGTAGCTTCCTTGGGTTGCATCTCTAAAACAATTCTATAAACTTTTATATAGCAGTGAATATTATATTGTGATTTAAGACTCACCATGGTTTTTCCTAGTTTTAGGTTTTCCACGTAAAAATCTTGGTTTCTATGTGTTGATGAATGTGTTGCATGATTTACTTTTTGCTGTCTAGGTTAATAAATCTAATCTACAAATGAAGTATTTAAATTTTTGTATATGATGATTCACTGCCCCACTCTCAGCATCTCTGTGTGTTCAACAAGGTGTACAACATACCCTTTTCATAAGAACTAGTGCACCACCCAACCACCACCTCTTTTTGTGGTGCCACTAGTTCACTACCCATGGGTTACTCACCCATCACTACAAGATTTCCCCCTCTCCCATTTGTAGTTTCAGAATTGGAGGACAAATTTGAGAGGTCATATCTCAGCCATATAGAGGTACTTTTAGCACATTTTTTTGAATTGGGTCATTTTTTGTGCTCTTCACAATGATGTAATTGGTTTCTACTCACGATTCTTGATTTTTCTAGAAAACAACTTTTCTCTTAGAATAGGTTGTGCACTCACAAGTTTTGAAGCTTCAAAGCCTTATATGTAAGTACCCCTAAACTCCTATCTAGTAACTCTAATGATAGACTTACTGGAATTCTTATGATAAGAGAGTATTATAAATATTTTGAGTTGGATTGATAATTACTTAGTTAATGTATGTTATTAGTTATATCTTTTTATCGAATAATGTAGCATATAACTTTTGAAATAGTTTGGAGTGCTTTGACATAATCATATTGTTTATTTAACTAATATCTATTTAGCAAAATTTACTTATTTTTCTTAAATATATTTTAAATATTATGCTTAATTGATAATTTGCATAAAGAAAATTAAATATAGAATATATGTATGTTCTACATAATGAATTAATTAGAATATATGTTGGGGGGATTGCAGACAGATCGGGAGGAGTTAGTTTGAATTCTTGCTAGTAGAGTTCGCAGTTCCCTAAGGAAGAACGATTCTCTAGCCTAGGGTTTGAACCTGAAAAGTGTGTATTCTATTGCTTCTATATATCCTCTGTTGGATATGTATAAGTTTGGGGAGTTTAGCTCCCCTTGGTGGAAGTTTGTTTGGAATAAGTTTGGGTGGCCCAAATGTAACTTTTTCCTTTGGTTGGTTGCTTGTAATCGATGCCTTACTTGGGATAATATATGAAAGAGGGGATTTTTGAGTCCTTCAATTTGCTTACTTTGTCATAGGAGTGAGGAGAGTCTTTCTCATTTGTTTTTTCAGTGCCCCCTGGCCAGGGAGATTTGGCACCTTTCGTGGGGTGCTTGGAAGCAAAGTTACATTCATGCCTCTTCTTTGGTGGATTTTTGGAGAAGCTTGGGAAGACCCTCGGCTAAGGCCTCTTATCTTTAGGTAGCTTAGATTATTGGTCCTTCTTTTATTGTGTGGCAATTTTGGCTGGAAAGAAATCAGAGAATTTTTCAAGGGAGGTAGTTGATGGTTCAATAGTTGTGGCAGAGGTTCTTAGTATGCTCCAAGAGACTTTAGGAATGAAGTGTGATTTTTCCACTAGGTTGGATGATGGGGAGTTATAGGTGGCCCAAAATTTGTAGTTAGTGGAAGAAGGCCTATGGCCTTCTTGGCCTAGGAAAATGGGCCTCTCCAAGGGTAAAATTCAGAGAGAGGGAAGATGGACTCCACCTCCATGTGTTTTTAAAATTAACATGAATGCCTCCTCCAGAGGAAACCTGGTCATACTGAGATTAGGGGACTAGGGAGGGATAGTTCGTGACCTATCATGCTCTTTTTTTCTATTTATAAGGGGAAAAAAATTAAACAATTTGATGGAGGCCCTAGCTATTCTTTGTGTTATGGAGAGAGGGTGTGATTTAGGTTGGAGAAGGGTTATTTATGAATCTGGCTCCCAGATTGTTATTAATATGTTGAATGAGTAGGTTGTGGAAGGCATGTAGTGGTAGCTTGTGTTGGTGGTTAGACAGAGTCTCTAACTGAGTCACTCTCCTTTATCCATGTCCCTAAGGAGTGTAACAAAGTGGCTAATTGCCTAGCTAAGTGGTCCTCTAATTAGGTGGGGGATTGGAATGTTAGGGAGTGAGATCTTTTGTCCTAGGATTATATTCAAAGTTTGGAAAGATTGATCTTTGAAGACATGGGTGGTTAGTTGTGGTCCCTATTTGGGGCCTTGGAGTGGTGGGATGTCTGAGTTTTGGTTTGGTTGGGTAGTGCTTCCATGGTTCTGGTTTTGCTTTCTATTATTTAGGTGATCTGTTGTTTTCTTTGTTATGTTCTGATGGTTTCTTTTATAATAAATTTATACCCCTCTTTATATATATATGATAGAAAATGAATATACAAATAAATATAATATGCTATTATTTAAGAGAAGAGAGAAAAAATAGATTAAATAAAGTGATTCTTAATAGAAGGTTTTTTTATCATCTTATATTTAGTTTTTTTTGGTTTAGTTAATTAAATAAATAAAAAGTTATTTTTTTTAATGTTTTAAAAAACAAAGAAAAAAGTTTTGCTTTAATACTTAAGCAAAGCAAACGAGAGGAGGATATAAGAAAACTTTTTAAGTTATACAGATATAAGGATATAAGAAAATCATATGGTGAATCTCCCTACAATTTTAAAATTGTTCCAACTTATGGAGTGTGGGAATTGTGTTGGCAGAAAAAATAGGGGAAGGGCAGAATGCAGTTCTGACTAATGCAATGCTATAGCAATATTGAACAGCATAAAACAAATGCAAACACAGAAGGAAACCAAACACCAAAGAGACAGCAAAATTTAGTTTATATATTCCTTTTTCTATATTACATTCAAACTTCAATACACATTACAGATTCAGAGCTGCTGCTCTGTTTTCATACTCTACCCCAATCTCTGGAGCTGCACACTGTATATCCGGAGCTGCCTGGAACTCCATAGCTGTCTACTGTTGCTGCTGCAACATTCCTCTCTGCTGTTCTCTTCAAGAACCTTCTAATTCCTCTACTGCTGCAGGATATACATTCTTCTCTGTCTACTGACAACGGTTCATTCCCTCCTTTTTGTTTCATTTCTCATACCCAGCAAAATGGGCGCTCAACCTCATTCAAATTCAAATGCACCTACCTCATTAATTTCTGGCAGGCCAACGGTGCTGGAGGAGGATGTGAGAGATCCCCAGGTCTGACGCGGGGGCAGTCAGCAATAAATGTCTGACAGAGGATTAAATTTCTAACACTCCCCCTTAATCTGAAGTCAGACGTCAATTTGTAATTTTCATTCCGGAACTGATCTCTGGAGTTATACACTTGCCTTTGCCTTTCTGGAGTAGATCTCCGGAGCTCTTTCTGCCATGCTACATCATCTCCGGAGCTGCCCTTTGCATCTCCGGAGTTCCCTGTCTGCATCTCTGGAGCTGACTTCCCTTTTCAGTGTCTCCGGAGCATCTCCAAAGCTGACTCTCTATGGCTCCGGAGTTCCTTTTCTGCATCTCCGGAGCATCTCCGGAGCTGCACATACATTCCAGAGTTGAGTCTTTGGAGTTCTTCTACTGTCTTTCCAAATCTGAACCTCTGGAGCTATCTTCTTTGTAGGACTGCGCACCTCTGTAGCTATCCTCTTTCCGGGGCTGCACACCTCCGGAGCTGTCCACAATGCTGAGCCTATCTCTTAGGTGTTCAAATAACTCTTTTGCCAATGCCTTTGTGAAAATGTCAGCGAGCTGCTGCTCAGATCTGTAATACTGCAACTTAATTTCTCCTCGTTCTACCAACTCCCTAATGAAGTGATAACGGATCTCAATGTGCTTGCTTCGTCCGTGGAAGACTAGATTCTTTGTCAGAGCTATTAATGAAACATTGTCACAATGAATGGTCGTACCATCTTCTTGTTGCTCATACAAATCTGCAAGGATCCTCCTTAACCAAATAGCCTGACAAGCTATTGCATTTGCTGCAATATACTCAGCTTCTGCTGTAGAGAGAGAAACAATGGCCTGCTTCTTGGATGCCCATGATATCACACCTGAACCCATGTGAAATACATAGCCGGATGTGCTCTTGCGGTCATCAACATTTCCTGCCCAATCACTATCCGTGAAACCAGCCAGCTTAAACTCATTAGAAACATCATACAAAATACCATAGCCTGTTGTGCCATTGACATACCTCAGGATCCTCTTTCCTACTTGCTAATGCATGCCCTTAGGCTTCTCCATGAACCTAGAAATCAGGCTTACAGCATACATCAAATCAAGTCTGGTTGCTGTCAAGTACATGAGGCTTCCAACCATGCTCTTATAGAGGGTTGGGTTCACTTCTCTGCTGCTGTCCTCTTTACTCAACTTCAGACCTGTGGCTGTTGGTGTAGGGGTAGGTTTACTATTCTCCATTTTAAACCTTTTCACAATCTGTTTGGCATAGTTAGGTTGCGAAATAAATATGCCATGCTCTGTTTGCTTTACCTCAATGCCAAGGAAATACTTTAGCAGACCTAAATCTGTCATCTCAAACTCATTTTTCATTGCCTCTTTGAAATCAGCAATGAAAAGATCACTATTTCCAGTAAAAATTAGATCATCTACATACAAAATAGCAATCAAAATTTTACCTTCTGCTGCTTTGATGTAGAGAGTGGGCTCACTGCTGCTTTTGCTAAAGCCATTGCTTAACAAATATGAGTCAATTCTACTGTACCATGCCCTAGGTGCTTGTTTCATCCCATAGAGGGCTTTTCAGAGCTTGTATACTTTGTCCTCTTGCCCTGGGACTTCATAGCCAGGTGGCTGCTCCACATACACTTCCTCTTTCAGCACTCCGTTCAAGAAGGCTGACTTTACATCCATCTGAAACACCTTCCATTTGTGTTGGGCTGCAATTGCTATGACTGCCCGAACTGTTTCCAGCCTTGCAACTGGTGCATAGGTCTCATCATAATCTCTTCCAGGCTGTTGTTTGTACCCTTTGACAACTAGCCTTGCCTTGTGTCTTTCTATTTTTCCTTCAGCAGTTGACTTGGTTTTGTAGACCCACTTAACTCCAATCACTTGTTTACCCTTGGGTAAATCAGTTAGTTGCCATGTGTCATTCCTCACTATGGCATCCAATTCTTCATCCATGGCCTCACACCATTTCTCTTCTTTAACAGCTTCTTCAAAGTAGATTGGATCACTAGAAGAAAATAATGCAAAATTCAAATCTTCATCATCATCAGCATACCTTGTGCTATCATAAATCTCCTTCACACTCTTTATTCTCCATGGCATCAATGATGCGAGTGTGGGGTCTAAATTGCCTCCGAAGCTACTGCTGTTCTGACCTCTGGAGCTGCTACTGTGACGTCCTCCGGAGCTGCAGTTCTGATGACCTCTGGAGCTACAGTTCTGATGACCTCCGGAGCTACTGATATAACGTCCTCCAGAGCTACTGTTCTCCGGAGTTGCAGACCTCCAGAGCTGCTGATCTTCAGAGCTGCAATGCTACTGTCTACCTCCGGAGCTGCCGTGCTGAGCATCTCTGGAGCTGCTATTTTCTAGTGCTCTATGGTAGTTTCTCCCCGAGCCGCTGCTCTCCGTAGCTCCTCTGGAGTTGCTGTCCTCCGAAGCTTCTTCATCTTCAAGGGGTATTGTGATTGAAATACCCATGGTGCTGTCCACCGTTCCATCCCATGCTTCATTCTCAATGAATTCAACATCCCTGCTGATCACAAATTTTTTGGTGATGGGATTATACAATCTGTAGGCTTGTGATTCTTCACTATAGCCTAGGAAGATACATTTCTCACCTTTATCATCAAATTTTTGCCTCTTTTTTTTAGGCACAAATGCATATGCCACACACCTAAAGATTCTTAGGTGCTCAACACTCCATTTGTGGTTTGTCCACGCCTCTTGTGGAATCCTATCAGGAATGGCCTTTGTAGGACACCTATTCAATAGTTAGACCATTGTTGCTATGACTTCACCCCAATAGTCATTTGACAATCCCTTTGCTTTCAGTATGCTTGCTGCCATCTCTGTGATGGTTCTATTTTTCCTTTCAACAATTCCATTTTACTGTGGAGTATACCTAGTTGTGAACTGTTTATGAATGCTTTCATACCTGCAGAAATTTAGAAATTGTTTGGAGATATACTCTCCACCTCTATCAGTTCTTAGGGCCTTGAGATGTTGGCCACTTTGCTTTTTAGCCGATGCCTTAAACTCCTTGAACTTCTCAAAGGCCTCTGATTTATTTTTCAAAAAACAAATCCAAATTTTTCTGCTGTAATCATTAATGAAGGTCATGAAATATACATTCCCACCTAATGTGGGGGTTTTCATAGGGCCACATAAATCTGAATGCACCAACTCCAAAGGTGCTTTTGCCCTTCTAGAATACCCTAATTGAAAGGGTTGTCTATGCTGCTTTCCTAGAATGCAGGCTTCACATTTGCCATCGGGGTCTACAATGTTTGGTAGCCCTCTAACCATGCCTTTCCTAGACAGTAAACTTAAACCAGAAAAACTTAAGTGCCCATACCTTAAATGCCAGAGTTTGGATGGGTCTTTGATGACTGTCCTGAATGCTGTTTGCTATCCCACTACTGTGAGTGCTGGAGATAGTGCAGGAGACTGCGCTAAAGATAGCGCCGGAGTTAGTGCCAGAGATGGCGCCAGAGTCAGTGACAGGGGAAACATTCTGTTTCTTGTCATCTGTACTGCTACAATGACCTTCTTACTGCCTCCTCTATCAAATATAGTGCACCCTCCATTTTCCATCAAGATTTTGTAACTGTTTTGGACTATCTGTCCAATGCTCAATAGGTTATGCTTTATGCCGGGGGCATAATAGACATCATGGATCTGCATTTTCTCACCTTGCTTGCTGAGGACTGTTATGATGTCTCTTCCTATGACAGGAACCTTTTGGCTGTTCCCCATCATGATTTCAGACTTGACATTTCTGTCAATGGAGGCAAACAGATTTTCGTTACCACTCATGTGGTTGCTACACCCGCTGTCCAAATACCAGACTTCAGGGGTGCTCTTCTTAGCAAGGTTGTACACTATAAATACCTTGGACTGTTTCTCATTTCCAGCCCTATTCTCATTTGTTACATTAGCATTTTGGCCTCCATGGTCTTGCTGTTTCCTTCTACACTCACTAGCATAATGGCCGAACTTATGACAGTAATAGCATTGAATATTACTTTTGTCATACCTTTGATTCGAACTACTGTTCTGCTTCTTTCCTTGATAGCTTGGCTGTGAGCTGCTTGCCTCTTCTTGGCTGCTTGAAACTCCTCTTCCGGAGTTGCTTCTTCCTCTACCTCTTTGACCTTTACCTCTGCTGTTCCTTCCTCTTCCCCAACCTCTTGCATTGGTCTGAGCCTTGAAGGCTTGCTCAAGGGAAGGAGCAGATCTATTCAACCGCTGCTCATGGCTCTATAGAGAGCCCATCAACTCATCCACTGTCATCTTGGACAGATCCTTTGTCTCTTCAATGGCTATGACAATAGGGTCAAATCTGGAAGGTAGACTCCTTAGGATTTTCTCAACAATCCTTTGTTCATCCATGGTTTCTCCATTTATCCTCAGCTGATTCAGCATGGTAGAAACCCTGGTGTGAAAGTCTGAAATAGACTCACTCTCCTTCATTTGTAGCATCTCGAAATCTCTTCTAAACAGCTGGAGCTTGATTGACCTCACTTTGTCAGTTCTCTTGTAGCTGTTCTACAGTATCTCCCAAGCCTGTTTAGAGTAGTTTGCTGCTGCAATGCGGGGGAAAATATCCTCTGTCAAGGTTGCCTCAACTAGACTGAGGGTTTTTGCATCTTTCATCCTAGTTTCCTTCAACTGATTTCTTTGTGCATTCGTTAAGGCTGCATAGGCTGTTGGGTCTGTGATGTCTGTGAACCCATTAGTGAGCAGCTCCCATAGGTCATTCGCAACCAGAATGGTCTTCATCTTCTTAGACCAGATATCATAGTTCTACCCATCAAAACTCAGTGGCTGCTACCATCCTTTGATGTCCCCACCTGCCATGAATGCCTAGACAAACTAGGGCTTAGAAAACACCCACACAAACTTGACTGGACTACCCAGAAAAATAGAGCTCTGATACCACTTGTTGGTAGAAAAAATAGGGGAAGGCAGAATGCAGTTCTGACTAATGCAATGCTACAGCAATATTGAACAGCATAAAATAAATGCAAACACAGAAAGAAACCAAACACCAAAGAGACAGCAAAATTTAATTTATATATTCCTTTTTCTATATTACATTCAAACTTCAATACACATTACAGATTCAGAGCTGCTGCTCTGTTTTCATACTCTGCCCCAATCTCTGGAGCTACACACTGTATATCCAGAGCTGCCTGGAACTTCATAGTTGTCTACTGTTGCTGCTGCAACATTCCTCTCTGCTGTTCTCCTTCTGCTGTTCTCTTCAAGAACCTTCTAATTCCTCTGTTGCTGTAGGATATACATTCTTCTCTGTCTACTGACAACGGTTCATTCCCTCCTTTTTGTTTCATTTCTCATACCCAGCAAAATGGGTGCTCAACCTCATTCAAATTCAAATGCACCTACCTCATTAATTTCTGGCAGGCCAACGGTGCTGGAGGAGGAAGTGGGAGATCCCCAGGTCTAACGCGGGGGCAGTCAGTAATAAATGTCTGACAGAGGATTAAATTTCTAACAAATTGACCATTGGGCTTCCATTTATGGTGGGTGTGATGCTGAGATGGGGTGTGAAGGCATTTCCCTTCTTTCATAGCCGGTCTACCTATCGCTGTTTACTTTCAGAATTCTACAGATTTGCCACAACCTATGGAGCAGTGGAGGTAGTTTAGAAATGATGCAAAATTTCCAAAGAAATTGCTACTACCACATTTGACAAGATATTTTCCTCTGTTTTGCATAAGTATAATTGTTTTCTTGGCACATGTTATTCACTTGTCAATGTAGACTTAGGAATATTTACAACGATCCTAGCTTTTTATTTGAATCCAGTCGATTTCATTTGTTTCTATGGATCTAAAGCATTAACAACAAATCAATTTTTTTTGGTGCCTATACTGCAATCACCAACCTTCATTGAAATGATTCTTTTGCCTTTTGTGCATATCGGATAATCATGTGATTTTATAGATGTTCCTTCCTTATCTCTGGAGATTTGTTGCAGTGCATAGTATTGCAAGTTGTATTAATTTATATTTATACATTTAAGAGTACCAATAATCTCCATGAGATTGTTCCTATTTAAAATGATGGATCGGTTTATATCTCTGAGTTTCTTTTTGCAAAACAATTCATGTGCCTTGTCCTTGAATGATTCGCTGAGCGTTTAATAGAATCCTTATAGTTTTGGGGCACTTTCAAATCTGAGTTGTGGTCTGCATTTCAGATGACACATTTTTAGTTCCTGCCATGGACTATAGTGGCGATGCTGTTTTTAACTGGTGATTAATTTTTGATAGTTTAGCCAATGAGATTTTGAGATTTCCTTATGTGAGGCTCAATTATAATGTTCTAACATGTGAACATGCTGATTTTTTATCCCTAAAAAATGAGAAACTCATTTTCCTATCCTGTGATTGGTTGTATGTCTTGCTCTGTAGATTGTCAGGGCAGGTTATACTTTTTACTAGGCATAATAAGGCTAATTTTTCCAACACGTTGTCTGACATGTTTAAATTTTAAAAAATACAGTAAAATAGCATGCAAAGTTAACATGCAATGATGGAGACACGCAGTTGCAATGTGGACAAAGACAACCGAGAGTTTTAAAGTTTCAATCGCAGGAAAGTAACAAGTGGAGGCATCATAAGGTACAAACATATTAAAATTTCATTTCAAGCATCTTTCTTGGTTATCTCTGCCTGATCATTTGTCAACTTAACCACTTGCCATTGCACTGCTACATGTTGGTTGTCTAACAACATCACTTTACATATAAATTTTACATTGTAATTTTCATGGTTGAATATACTGGCTTGTGAAGCAACTGCTCAAAATCCATCAAATAAAATCATACAAAATAAAATCCAACATCAATTGTAGAAATATATTTGTTTAAGGGTACTTCCTATCTTAGCCATGACTCAGCGATCAGTCCAATCTTGATAGTAACATTAACAGATTTTCCAAACAGTAATTCCTGTCTTAAAAACCTATAGGCTTTCGAATACTGGCAACAATGATATTCAGTTGATTGTCATGGAAAATAATGCCAAAATTCTTAGGATTCTCTGTTTGATGTTCCTTACGCAGCTGTGGAAATTAGTGTAGAATTTATTTTGTCCAGCTCAACCTTCTTCATAGCCTATTTTGCCTAAACAATAGGCCATAGAATTGTAGTTGGACATTTCAGTGCACAAGTTTCTTTTCTTTCTCTTACCTGGTTCTTATCTTTTGTTTTGCTCTATTCTGTAGCCAATGCTCACCATAGTTTCCTATCATGCAGCTTGATTACTTCTAGAGGTTTTGATTATTGATGAAATTTTGGAGCCACTTTTAGTTGATGCCTTTCGATTTTAAATATAGAACAAACAATCTGCAAGTTGCGAGAGACATATTTGTGAAGATGAGGTCTATGAACAAATGAACTCCTTTTGGAGACTTTGGACAAATAGTTATTTGTCTTTAACACTTCTTCACTGTATGATAAGTTCACCGCTTTTTATATTTGTAGACTATGTTCGCAAACATTTGTCTAATGCATGAAATTCTAAGTGTAGCAGATTTTTATTAGTTTATCATATATTTAAGTATAGCTGATTTTTATGTGTTTGTCTACTAGTTCATTTTATTAAACCGTTAATGATTTTAGGGCATTTACTATCATATATGGATTTGTCTTTTAACTGTGACTGTGTTGTTGCTTTAGGGGCAAGCTTGTATTCAGGCTATGGCTATGCATGGTGTGGGAGTTGCTCGCAATAGTTTCATTGCCTAGTGTGTATGAAATTCCTCTATCTTTTATGTTTTGATGAATGTCTATACCCTATTTCAAAGTAGATCCATTCTTTGTGTACTACTGACAAGTTTCCTTGTGCACTTGTCAGACTAGTCAGCACTGCCTATTTGAGCTTGGTTGTTTCTGATTGTTACCTTATTCAAGAACATTGTTTGCTGTTGATAACTATTAATTTATATAAATTCTTTGTGGTCGTTTAGTTTCGACTTCGTACATGAGAACTTATGTATGTATATTTATAAAAGCTTCTATAGGCTCAGCACATCTCCCTTAGGAATACATTGCTATCATTATGGGCTTGTTACTGTAATATTGGATACAAATGTTTCTTTAAACACTATAATCAGTGCTTAATGTGTTATTAGGCTTGCTGCATTGTGGAAAGGGGTGCAGGCTGCGATGGTTGAATTATCTTCATCCTGATGTCAAGCATGGCCATATCTCACCAGATGAAGAAGACATAATCATAAGACTTCACAAGTTGGTTGGCAATAGGTGAGCATTTCTTTGCATCTCAGGCAAATAGTTGGCACTTGTGTTTCATGCATACTGTTGTGTCCTGAGTAAATACTTGCTGTCTATTATAAATAGTTGGTGAAAGATTACCAAATTTTAGCTGATTTCAGTAGGTAATAATAGGAGACTCTTTCCGCCCAGTCAAATATGTGGCAAGTTCAAATCCTAATTTAGGAGAAGTATTAATTTTTTTAAAATGTACTTGGGATTGGGTGCAAGAAGCAAGGGCTCTCTTGTCGTAATATATAGGCTTTAGGGTCTGCCATACAAGAATGAAAATGAAATGTGTGTTAGTTTAGATGAATGAAAGGAAACAAGATTAAGGTTACATTAAATTCAATATTCGGATGAGAACTGGTTATCACATCAGTAACCTTTCTTTTGACATCTTTGTAGGACAAAGAATGTTTAGTCTAATGGTTTGCCCAAAGCAAGTTTCTTCATATTGATGGCTTATTATTGTATTTCATTTAAATAGTTGGTGCAAATAATTGACATTGGATCATTCTTAAATAGTCTTACCCCAAGCTCATATGGCTAGTTGGCACTAGTTTCAACTAAATACTGGGTGACACTTAACTCTATCTAGATTGAATTTAATTAATTAATATTAATCATTCTAATAAAAAGTGCATCCACAATGCTAAATAAAATACTAAATGTGTCTTGAACTCTCAACTGTTAAGTCAATGATCTTCCCAGCTCATGTACCAATTCTTTGCATACCAGCATTATATATTCTAATATTCCAATAGATTTTTCCTTTCAGAATTTCAAGCAAATAATTAATAGTTCTGATGCTCTGATCACCATTGATAGCCTTAGGGGGATCACCCGTCTTCTTCAATGGCGATGCCATGTAACTTCCCACTGTTATTCATTTCTATGAAGGGCATTTTCTATCAAAACCTTGTTTAAAATGTATTAAATGTAAAACCTTGTTTAAAATGTATTAAACCTTGGTTTTTAAGCAAGGTGCAAATTAAACTGTTATCATATCCCACATTGGACTTTTAAGGAAACAAAGCCAGGGATAATAAAATGTTAATTTTTACTATTATCACATCAACAGAGGACTTTTAATAAAACAAAGCTAAGGATAATAAAATGTTAATTTATCGCACTTTCCATTGACCCAGCAATTTAACTCCCCAAAAATAAACAACACTTAACAAACTTTTAAGAAAATGAGGCTAACTGCCTGCCATGGACAAAACTATCCTGTCAGCAATTTGTTGGAACTTTGCTACAATGTGGCCTTGTTTTTTATGATTCTATTTTTTGCATACCTTCCTACCAAATGATTATGGGGATATGGGTATCTATGGATTATAGATGCAACCCCCACACCTATTCACCCTTATGTTTGGGTATTGGGTTGTTTAACAACATAATTTTTGTTGGGATGTTGCTATCAATCATCTTAAGAATTAGATTTATTATGAATGTAGTGTTCTAAAGCAAGAGTTCATGGCTATGCCATTAACACCATTTATAATGCCAAGTGTATCTTAGTCTCCAAACAATAGGCAATGACACAGGAACTTTTAAATTTTGGTTTGCATTTTATTTTCTATTTTATTTAATGTCTAGAAAAGAGATGTCACCTCACGGGATGCAATGATCATTGAAACAAGTTGTTAGTTTTCGGTTATTATAGACGAGGCAGTTAGGGATTCCATGATTTAGTTTTTCCACAGGTTCTTGTAGGCATTAGATAGGTTTAGGGATGCAGCTTGGTTCAAAAAGGAAAGGGGGTCTATTTTGTAAAAGAGAATCCATTAGAATGAGAAGGGGAAGATGAATCTGCTTTGACAGTGGGAGAATGTTTTAGGTGTGACAGGAAAGAACAGAAGAAGAGTTTGATGCCTCAAAGAGAGTTGGATGGTGAGAGAGGGACTTTGAATAGAGGTTGACGCCTCTGCAGAGAAGACAAACAAAAGTATGAAAGGGAACTCATAGAGACATAGAATGGTTAGAGGAAAATGACTTGAAAGGAGAAGATCATGGGCTAGAGAATAGAGAGATCAATAAAGAATTTGATTCATTTAGGAATCAATGGTCATTGTAAATTAATTACAAACATTAATAACTAGTTATTGTTTCCTATTATTATTGAATATAATCTTTGTTTCTGTCACCCGTGTTAGTGGACTGAGTGTAATACATGAGATTTGCCATATTGTTTTAGCCTCTGGTGAAGGATAGATCTAACTGATTTAAGAAATTTATATAGTTTGTGGGTATGTGCAGGATCATCGTGGGCCAAACAGTGGCAATGGAAAAAACAATCGCGTCTTTACTTAGGAAAATTCACGAATTGGCTAACTTTGACTTTCATAGGCATGTTAAAAATATCCATTTGAAATGGATCTCCATTTTAAAATGGATATCCATTTTGTGGTTTAAAAAACCATTTTTATAGTTCCAGGAAATGGATATCCATTTTGGGAATATTCTAGAAATGGATATCCATTTCCTAGAACTATAAAAATGGCTTTTTTAAAAAAAAATTTCATTAGTGTGTGTCATGGTATGATGTCTCAAGGAATGGGAAGAAAGGATGGTGATTCATAAGATAATATGAAGAATGATGGTAGAGTGAATTGGCATTGTGGTAACTTTAGCATGTCATGGGGTGAATCATGCATTAATACAGGTTGTGGAGTGAGAAATGGGTGGTATGGGTATGGTTTAATGGAGTAATGAGGTGATTTAATTAGTGATGACCTAGGTGAAGTGATGGGTAAGGTGTCTTATGTGGGATTGCTAGAAAGTGTGATTGGTAATGGTGGGGATAGCTAAATGTCATCTTCTAAGGGTTCAAAGGTTAGGAAAGTGTAAGATGGGGATATGGGATAATCCATGGTTTAATGATTATTCAAGGGAGACTCCTTAAAATGATTATCAATGATGGTGTCAATAGGGGGAATGGATTCTATGAATGTAGGTGTGGGAATGTGAGCTATGAGATTGGGATTGTTTTGAATGAATAATAGAAAGTAGGGGCACCTATCTAGTGATGGAAGGAGCCACATGATCAAATGATATTTGGGGAAGGGTTTTTCCTAGGAAAGTAAGGATTTGGATGAGGGTCTAGGGTTTGGTGAAGAATTTATAGAAAATTTAGAGGTCATTAAAATTGACATGAATAGAAGAAGTACAAGACATGGCTAAGGATAAATGGTAGGCTCAAAATATGATAACTATGACTATGATGATGAATTTGGAAAGAAAAGTCAACAACAATAGTATGATATAGGGATAGGATTAGAAAAAAAAGAGTACTACAACTAGCAAGAGGAAAGTGAGGACATATAGTGAAGTTAACATGGCATGAACTCTCTTGGAAGGCTAAGCATGGACTATAAGAAGATTGAACTAGTTGGATCTATTAGGCTCACCAAATGAAAGAACCTTAAAGGTTAACCTTAATTAGGTAAGGTTTTTTTTTAGTGTGGTTGTTTGTGCAATAATGTTTAATGTTACCTAAAGATAAATCTAACTATACTAACATTTTAATATCCATGAGAGTTAGGACTAACAATTAGACTAAAAACTTGACAAACAATACAACTTGGACACATGTAGGACTTGGAAAATGGAAAACAATAAGTATTAAATGTGGAAAACAATGAAAAAGTGGTATTAGTTGCACCTATGTAGAGAAGTGGTCTTTATGAAAGATGCTTAGAATTATGCTCTATATCTATTTGTGAAGTTTGGAGGTGATTGGACCTAAAGGATATGCTCACCATATTCAAAATAGCCTACCTAATGGGTATGTGCTAGGGGAGAGAGAGAGAGAGAGAGAGAGAGAGAGAGAGAGAGAGAGAGAGAGAGAGAGAGAGAGAGAGAGAGAGAGAGAGAGAGAGAGAGAGAGAGAGAGAGAGAGAGAGAGAGAGAGAGAGAGAGAGAGAGAGAGAGAGAGAGAGAGAGAGAGAGAGAGAGAGAGAGAGAGAGAGAGAGAGAGAGAGAGAGAGAGAGAGAGAGAGAGAGAGAGAGAGAGAGAGAGAGAGAGAGAGAGAGAGAGAGAGAGAGAGAGAGAGAGAGAGAGAGAGAGAGAGAGAGAGAGAGAGAGAGAGAGAGAGAGAGAGAGAGAGAGAGAGAGAGAGAGAGAGAGAGAGAGAGAGAGAGAGTCCTAGTTTTCTTGTTTTCATTTCCTTCATTGATAAGGGAGTGGGAGAGATGGAGGGGAGATATAGGAATGATAGGGGAGAGAGAGTCCTAGTTTTCTTGTTTTCATTTCCTTCATTGATAAGGGAGAGGGAGAGATGGAGGGGAGATATAGGAATGATATGGGAGAGAGAGTCCTAGTTTTCTTGTTTTCATTTCCTTCATTAATAAGGGAGAGGGAGAGATGGAGGGGAGATATAGGAATGATAGGGGGAGAGAGGAAAGAGAGAGAGATATGGAGAGATAGCTAGGTAGAGAGAGATAGAGAGGATACAGATAGGGAGAGATAGAGGAGACATAGGGGAGAGATAGGGAGATAAAGAGTGAGAGAGATGTCCAGAGAGATAGGGAGGTAGAGGAATGATAGGGGTGAGAGAGGAAAGAGATAGGGAGAGATAGATAGGTAGAGAGAGGAGATAGATTGGGAGAGATAGAGGAGACAAAGGGAGAGATAGGGAGATAGAGAGTGAGTGAGATGTTTAGAGAGATAGGGAGAGATATTGAGAGGTAGAGGGATGATAGAGAGAGGGAGATAAGGGAGAGATACCTGGAGATAGGGGTTTAGGGTTTCTCAGGTTTAGCATTTAGGGGTTATGGGTTATGGATTAGGGGCATTATTTAGGGTTGAGGGATTTAGAGAGAGAGACTTCTTTTGACATGCAATCGTAAACCCTGAATAATGCCCCTAAACCCTAAACCCTAACCCATAACCCATAAATCATAAACCTTAAATAATGACTCTAAGACCTAAACCATAAACCCTAAACCATAAACCCTAAATTCCTGACAACACCTTTTCATTTCATGATTGCATTGAAAATTTGATGAAAATTGCATGATTTAAGCGTTTTTCACTAGCTTTTCATTGCTTATCTTCACAAGACTACTCTACAAGCATGTTGTAACAGAATTTGTGACTTTATCAGACTTATATCAGACCTATTTACTGTTGTACTCAGTCACATCCTGTACAACACCTTTTGTTTGACACTTTTGCATTGAAATTTCATCGAAAATTGTATGTTTTTTGGCTTTTTCACTAGGTTTGACTAGTCAACTCTCTACAAACACTCTAAAGGTGTGTTGTGTCTGATTTTTTCTGACAAGATGACTTATTACATGGTTATTATATGCTATACATCATAAAATTTCACACAACACCCTTTCTATCAGTTGTTTGCATGCTTTTATTGTGAAAAAATTGCATATTTTGCTTGATTTTTACTAGGGTTTGACTTGTAAACTTGTTAAACTTGCATGGCATGCATGTTGTGAAGGATATTATTGATCTAATTGACTGGTATTCCTGAAATTATCTTCTGTAAATCTTAAATTTCATTACAACACTATTTATTTCGACATTTACATTGTTTATTTAGTGTTTATTTAGGGTTTATTGTTTATTGTTTATTGTTTAGGGGTTAGGGGTTCAGGTTTAGAGGTTTAAGGTTTAGGGTTTGTAAATTCTGATATAAAATTAAAAAAATCATCATCAATTGCTAATTTGTATTGTATTTTCATTGTCCATTTGGTCAAAATTGCTTGACATTGTGTGTTTTTATGAGACCTAGTTTGTGCATGAGCTAGGGTTGGTAGCTAAAATTTGGTTTCAGATTTTATGACTATAATTTACACTCTTTAAAGTCTGATTTTGACCTGTAGCATTCCATTTCATTGCATAATTTCATTTAGATCTCATACCTAGGGTTTGAAACTTGCATTTTCACTAAGTTTTGCACTAGATTCCTCTCTAGGGTTGCATTCTAGGGTTGTTGTAGTGGATTTTGTCGCATTAGTGGATTTTTATCAGACATATTCCTTGATTCCCTCTGATAAATTCCTTACAAAACCTTTTCATTTCATGTTTGCATTAAAAATTTGATGAAAATTGCATGATTTAAGGGTTTTTCACTAGCTTTTCATTGCTTATCTTCACAAGACTACTCTACAAGCGTGTTGTAACAAAATTTGTGACTTTATAAGATTTATATCAGACCTTTTTATTAATTACCTCAGTCACATCCTTTACAACATATTTTTTTGACACTTTTGCATTGAAATTTGATCGAAAATTGCATGTTTTTAGTCTTTTTCACTAGGTTTGACTAGTCAACTCTCTACAAACACTCTAAAGGCGTGTTGTGTCTGATTTTTTCTCACAAGGTGACTAATTACATGGTTATTATATGATATCCATCATAAAATTTCACACAACACCCTTTCTATCAGTTGTGTGCATGGTTTTATTGTGAAAAAAATGCATATTTTGCTTGATTTTTACTAGGGTTTGACTTGCAAACTTGTTAAACTTGCATGGCATGCGTGTTGTGAAGGATATTATTGATATAATTGACTGGTATCCATGACATACTCTTCTTTACATCTTAAATTTCATTACAACACTCTTTATTTGGACATTTACATTGTTTATTTAGGGTTTGTTTAGGGTTTAGGGTTTATTGTTTAGGGGTTCTAGTTTATTTAGTGTTTAGGGTTTATTGTTTAGGGGTTAGGGGTTCAGGTTTAGAGGTTTAGGGTTTAGGGTTTGTAATTTCTGATATAAAATTCAAAAAATCATCATCAATTGCTAATTTGTATTGCATTTTCGTTGTCCATTTGGTCAAAATTGCTTGAAATTGTGTGTTTTTATGAGACCTAGTTTGTGCATGAGCTAGGGTTGGTAGCTAAAATTTGGTTTCAGATTTTACTACTATCCTTTACACTCTTTGAAATCTGATTTTGACCTGTAGTATTCCATTTCATTGCATAATTTCATTTAGATCTCATACCTAGGGTTTGAAACTTGCATTTTCACTAGGGTTTGCACTAGATTCCTCTCTACGATTGCATTCTAGGGGTGTTGTAGTGGATTTTGTGGCCTTAGTGGATTTTTATCAGACATATTCCTTTCTTCCCTCTGATAAATTCCTTACAACACCTTTTCATTTCATTATTGCATTGAAAATTTGATGAAAATTGCATGATTTAAGAGGTTTTCACTAGATTTTCATTGCCTATCTTCACAAGACTACTCTACAAGTGTGTTGTAACAGAATTTGTGACTTTATCAGACTTATATCAGACCTATTTAATGTTTCACTCAGTCACATCCTTTAAAAAACCTTTTGTTTGACACTTTTGCATTGAAATTTGATCAAAAATTGCATGTTTTTAGGCTTTTTCACTAGGTTGGACTAGTCAACTCCCTACAAACACTCCAAAATTGTGTTGTGTCTGATTTTTTTCTCACAAGGTGAATGATTACATGGTTATTATATGATATCCATAATAAAATTTCACACAACACCCTTTCTATCAGTTGTTTGCATGCTTTTATTGTGAAAAATTTGCATATTTTGCTTGATTTTTACTAGGGTTTAACTTGTAAACTTGTTAAACTTACATGGAATGCATGTCTTGAAGGATATTATTGATCTAATTTACTTATATCACTTAAATACTCTACTTCACATCTTAAATTTCATTACAACACTCTTTATTTAGACATTTACATTTACATTTTGTGAAAAAATTGGATATTTTTTGCATAATTTCACTAGTTTTTGGACTTACAATAATTTAGGATTGCATTCAAAAGTGTGTTGTGAAGCATATATCTGATTGAAAGGACTGATATTTCTGTTATTTACTTTTTCACCTCATAAATTTGATCACAACACCTTTTCTTTATATAATTCGCATTGAAAAAAAAAACATAAAAATCTAGCATCTTTAGTTCATTTACATTCATATTTTGCACATTTGATTGCTTGCATATTTCATGGATTCCTCTTGTTATTCAATGGAAGATTTAGTTACATACATTAGGGACCCTGAGACCTTTTGCAAATTCATCAACATGAATCCTTGGGTCCTGCTACAAATAGCATCCATCCATGACAGAGATATGGCGATAGATTCTACACATGACATTCTTCAATTTGAAAAATTTCTTACTATCTTGGGTATGTTTCCTTAGATATTGGATGATCTTACTAATTTCATGAACAACCAAAAAGAAAGTATTGAAAAAAATGACAATCCTTCATTTCATGATGATAAAATGAACATTCTCTCTATGACACATAAGGATGAAATTGATCAAGATAATCCATGTGATACTAGGGATCCTTTAGAGAAAAACATCATTGCGAAATCTCTTGAATCCTCTTTTCCCTCCTTACATGCTCTTCCTTACAAGGATGAAGCATTAGTGACTGAAAAAAGATCCCCCACACCATCACCTTTAGGGATTCATGCCGGGTATAATCAAGAGAACAACAATGTTAATTCAATCTTCACTAATAGACTTTTTAGCAATATTTCTAAGATGATGGTGTGTGGGGTACCTAGTGTACCTTTTTTCTTAGAACATGTTTAACCAAAGATAGTTGTCATTCTGCACTCAGATCTCTCTCTCTCTCTCTCTCTCTCTCTCTCTCTCTCTCTCTCTCTCTCTCTCTCTCTCTCTCTCTCTCTCTCTCTTCATTTCGATGCACATACCCATTAGGTAGGATATTTTGCATATGGTGGTCATATCCTTTAGGTCCAATCACCTCCAATCTTCACAAATAGATATAGAGCATAATTCTAAGCATCTTTCATAAAGACCACTTATCTACATAGGTGCAACTAATACCACTTTTTCATTGTTTTCCACATTTAATACTTATTATTTTCCATTTTCCAAGTCCTACACGTGTCCAAGTTGTATTGTTTGTCAAGTTTTTAGTCTAATTGTTAGTCCTAGCTCTCATGGATGGATGCTATTTGTTGCAGGACCCGAGGATTCATGTTGATGAATTTGCAAAAGGTCTCAGGGTCCCTAATGTATGTAAATAAAGATTCCATTGAATAATAAGAGGAATCCATTAAATATTTAAGAAATCAAATGCTTGAAATATGAATGGAAATGAACTAAAGGTGCTCGAATTTTATGTTTTTTTTTCAATGCGAATTATGTAAAGCAAAGGTGTTGTGATCAAATTTATGAGATGTAGCAGTAAATAATAGAAATATCAATCCTTTAAATCTGATATATGCTTCACAACACACTTTTGAATGCAATCCTAAATGATTGTAAGTCCAAAAACTAGTGAAATTATGCAGAAATATGCAATTTTTTCACAAAATGTGAATGTAAATGTCCAAATAAAGAGTGTTGTAATGAAATTTAAGATGTAAAGAAGAGTATTTAAGGGATATAAGTCAATTTTATCAATAATATCCTTCACAACATGCATACCATGCAAGTTTAACAAGTTTGCAAGTCAAACCCTAGTAAAAATCAAGCAAAATATGCAATTTTTTCATAATAAAAGCATGCAAACAACTGATAGAAATGGTGTAGTGTGAAATTTTATGATGGATATCAGATAATATCCATGTAATCAGTCACCTTTTGAGAAAAAATCAGACACAACATGCCTTTAGAGTGTTTGTAGAGAGTTGACTAGTCAAACCTAGTGAAAAAGCCTAAAAACATGCAATTTTTGATCAAATTTCAATGCAAAAGTGTCAAACAAAAGGTGTTGTAAAGGATGTAACTGAGGGAAGAAGTAAATAAGTCTGATATAAGTCTTATAAATTCACAAATTCTGTTACAACACGCTTGTAGAGTAGTCTTGTGAAGATAAGCAATGAAAAGCTAGTGAAAAACCCCTTAAATCATGCAAATTTCATCAAATTTTCAATGCAATCATGAAATGAAAAGGTGTTGTAAGGAATTTATCAAAGGAAAGAGAGAAATGTGTCTAATAAAAATCCAATAAGGCCACAAAATCCACTACAATACCCCTAGGATGCAACCCTAGAGAGGAATCTAGTGCAAAACCTAGTGAAACTCAACGGAAAGCATAAATCTAAGCTCAAGTACATCAAATGCACTATGAGGACCTGGGAGATAAAAATTAGGAGGGAAAGTCCCCCAAGGGGACATTTTTTGACATTACAAACCCTAAACCCTAAACCTCTAAACTTGAACCCCTAACCCTTAAACAATAAACCCTAACCCCTAAACCTGAGAAACCCAAAATCCCAAACCCCTAAACCCTAAACCCAAGTAACCCTAAACCTCTATCTCCCTATCATTTTCCTATCTCTCTATCATCTTTGTCCCTCTACCTCTAAATCTCTCTCCCTATGTCTCTAGCCATGTCCCTCACACTCTATCTCTCTATCTCTCCCCTCAGTCTCCTCTATATATTGCTATTGGTCCTCTATCTCTCTCTAAACCTCTAAACCTTAGCCCCTAACCCCAAAACCATAAACCATAAACCCTAAATGATTCCCCTAAACCCAAGCAACCCTAAACCTCTATCTCCCTATCTCTCCTTATCTCCCTATCTCTATCATCCCTCTACCTCTCAATCTCTCTCTATGTCTCTGGACATGTCTCTCACTCTCTATCTCCTTATCTCTCCCCTCTATCTCTTCTATCTCTCCCAATCTCTATCAGTCCCCTCTCTCTATCTCTCTTTGAACCCTAAACTCGAGCAACCCTAAACCCCTAAACCCTAAATAATTCACCTAAACCCTAACCCATAAATCCTAAACTTGAGCAATGCTAAACTCATAAACCCTAAACAATGCTCCTAAACCCTGACCCTTAACCCCAAGCAACTCTCTTTCTCTCTCTCAAAACCCTAACCCCTAACCCCTAAACCTCTATCTCCCTATCTCTCCCTTATCTCCATATCTCTATCATCCCTCTACGTCTCAATCCTTCTCCCTATCTCTCTGGACATCTCGCTCACTCTCTATCTCCCTATCTCTCCCCTCTGTCTCCTATATCTATCCATATCTATCTCCTCTCTCTCTCTCTATCTAGCTATCTCTCTATCTCTTGCCTTTCTCTCCCTCTATCTCTCCCTCTCCCTTATCGATGAAGGAAATCAAAACAACAAAACTAGGACTCTCTTTCTATCTATCTATCTCTCTCTCTCTCCTAAGGAAATTGGAAAGGAAAAGGAAAACTAGGAAAGCTAGGAATAGGATTTAATTAGGAGGTAGATAGGTTAGAGAGAGAGAGAGAGATCCTAAAAAGTAAAAGTCTAGAGTCAAGGTGCACTTTTACCAACTTAATTTTATCTTAACATTCCTAAAGTCTTACATGATTAAAAGTAATGTTAATCTATATTGTGGAAAGGTGGAACTTTTGCAAAGTTATAGATGGAAAACATGACTCCACTTCCCAAAATCTTGTAAGAATATAAATGAAGGTTTTGAAAATATTTATGCATCATCAATGCAAAATCCTAATGCACTCATCCACAAACTCATAAATTGCAGTGAAGTTCAACATCCCCGTGCCTCATAAAGTTCCACAATGTTCATTTACCAAAAGACCAACTATTATGTGTAGACTTTTCTTATGTTTACATACATTTCAAAAAAGAACTTACAAAGTGCCAACATTACAATGCATAACATAATGAAATTTGTTGAAAAAGTTTAAAAAATCTTCAAACAAATGTAGTTGACTTGTATATAGCCAAACTCCATGATCTTTTCTACTATCTTATTTATTTACACCAAATAAATGGTACATGGGCATCCATCAAAAGAATAATGATAGGGGGATTCTTATCAAATATTATATTTGGTAACTTTCTAGTAAATATTTATAAAAACTATGGAAACATAGACAAGGCATTGCTAACTATTTGATAGAATGCCTCAAAAAAATGTGATTTCATAGACTACCATGATTGTAGGAAATGCAGAAAACGGATCTAAAAATGGACATTACAATGCTCTTTACAAAACTTAGAAAATAGACAATCCTTTTTGATCATAGATGAAATTAGATGCAATGGTCACAAGAATATGGCGGGATATTGATAAACCACCTTTTTAGCATTTTACACAAAGCTAAATATGAATTCTTATGACCATTGCGAGATATCGATAGACCACCTTTAGAGAGAGAGAGAGAGAGAGAGAGAGAGAGAGAGAGAGAGAGAGAGAGAGAGAGAGAGAGAGAGAGAGAGAGAGAGGGTAAAGCAAAATGGATATCCGTTTTGTAAAATATAAAAAAGGAAAAATGGTATTTTACCAAAGGAAAACAGATATCCGTTAATAGTGGATATTCATTTTGCTTTATTTTTGCCTTGTATTTAGGCTTGGGACTGTCATAGTTGACTTTCCCTGAATTCTAACATGTTTACTGGTTTCACTCTCCTCTTTAAACTTCACCCTTTGTGCTGACGACTTTTTTTTTAATGTAAAATTGATAAAATGAAAAGGGTTTATAGAGGAAATTGTCAGCTTTCTAAAAATATAAGATTTCCTTGATTATCATTTTATTAAATAATTATTAATAATTTTCTATATAGTGTGTGTCTGAAATCCTGATCGATACATTGATTGAAAAACATCCATAACTTTCAAACCGTTTCAGCGTTTTCAGATCCGAATGATGTGTCACACTCTATGCTCAATTGGCTATAGGTTAAAAAAAAATTTTGAATTCCAATTTTTTTTATCGAGTTAGGTTGGCGGGACAATTACTCTTTAGTTTTAAAAAAAAGTCACAGTAAAAAAATCATAACTAATTATTTTATTGGAAAAAAATTTCAAAAAAATATGCGTCACATCCGGGCATGAGTCCTCTACTTATTTTGAGAGTTTAAAAATATTATTTTTTTTGCTCATAGTTAGGTTGGCTGGATAGACACCCACTTTTTATTTTTTTCTAAAAAATTTAATAGTTGTTCATTGAAATATTCATTTTTCACTAAGTAAATTTAGTTTAAAAACAAAAAAATAGTAGCTCATAAACTAGACTCAATTCTCTACAAATTTCATTCTTACATCTTTTTCAAATTGTGTAGATAATCCATTCAAATTTTCACATGAACTTGATTAAGTTTAATTTTTTGTATTGTCATTGCCACTTAGAGGTATAGTTTGGCCCATCATGATCCTGCACATACCCTTGTTATTTATCTAGACTTCTGTGTATTATTTTCATATTTTATCTAGCAGACTAATCATGCTGGTATCATAGAATAGGAATATGTAAGAGTGTTGTCATCATTATGGTATTAGAGCCTAAAAGATCTGGAAGAGCCTATATAGTCCGGGAGAGTTTAAAAGATGTGGAAGAAGTGGCTTATATGATTGTGCATAAGCATGTAGGTGGAAGTTTGATAGGTTAAGAAGAAGGGTACCAAAAGACTGGGTAGAGGAAAAAGGAGAGAAGCTTAGGTGAGGTATCAAGAAATCTTTAGGAAGAAAGACAAAATGAAACTAAATGTGGAGGAGAAAAATGTAGACTGGGATAAAGAAATAACAGAGTTGAGGAGAGATTTTGAGAAATGTAAGCTCTTGGTGAAGCAGTGGCTTGAGGAAAGAAGCCAAGAATATGGTTGGTGTTGACTAATGAAAAAGAGGTTGAAGTGGCCTATGAAGATGATTGCTAAGCAGAGAAGAGGGCAGAAAATGGCTGCCTTGAAAAGAGAAGATGAAAAGGGTTTGTATAGAAGAAAGTTGCCGGAAGAGGTGAAGAATGTTCTCATTGAAGAGAACATAAGGAAAGGATTACTCAGAGGAAAAAGTAAAGAAAAGAGGAGAATGTCCAAGAAGGAGGCATTCATGGAGACATTTTGGTCTCTTGTTTTATTTGTTAATGTTGCATTTGAATATGTGTATGTAGGTATGGGAGACTTCATAGGAGGGGTCATGGATAAGACCTTTCAATTAATGAGAGAAAGGGAAAGTAAAGCACCCATAAATGGAGATGAACATGAAAGGAAGTGGAAACAAGTTGTAACAGTTTATGAAGAAGGTATACATGGATAATTTGTAGTAGTCCATAAAGAAAAGGTACATTACAAAGTATTTGAACATGGAGATAAGAATGGTGTTGAGATTTTGCTAAATGATAGTGGAGATATAGAGGATGCTTTAGAATTTCATGATACAACATAAAGTATTGCAGAAGAAGGAAAGGAAACCTGTGAAGGGGAAGACTTGGCAAGCAAAGAAGTCAAGGATGATAGAAAATCTAAACAATAGAGTATTGCATGGGTATATGGAGGTATAAATGTTAATTTTAATCAAGCACGAGAAATATGAATGTAGAAATGCAAGTTAATATGGAGAAGAGAAATTTGAAGATTTCAAATATTGTCAAGGATCATGGATACAAGGTGCCAAGTTTGCAAAGGAAACTAGTTGTTGAGAGGGAACATACAAAGTGTAAGCTAGAGGGTGCATATGAGGAAGTTTATGACAACAAACTTGTACAAAAGATGCAAGTCATGGAAAAGTTCAAGAAAAACCAAGAACATAGGGTAAATTGTCAAGAATGGAAGCATAAAAGAGGTGTTCTAGACCATCAATCAGTCTATGTATTAAGGAGAACAAGTGCAACAACGAACAAATATTAGCCCAAAGTTATGGAGAGGAAAGTGTGGTTGATCAAGAGCATGAAAGGAGTAGATGAAAATGTTGTTACAAGGCATAGTGATAAGGAAACACTTAAAGAGAAGATAAGATGTGAAGAAAAGTTCAAGTCCAATGAACAAGAGATCATGGTTGAACCATCCAAGGATGAAAAGATGATATTGCAACATGATAGTTCAAGACAAGAAACTGGAGATTATGAAGGAGAAATTTAGAAGAGGCTTCAGGAGAACACAAGAAAGATTAAAGGTAAGCAATTTGATGATTTAAATGAAGAGAAGAGTTTAAAAGAAAGATAAAAAGGATGTGGGATCAAATAGTGACAATGATATATATAAACGTGAGATGGAGTTTTGGAAGCTTGTAGATGAAAAAGACATAAGAAGGAGAAGATACAAAAAGAAAAAGGAAAACAAATGAAAACCAATTGAAAAACTTAGAATGAACCAATATAAATATGAAGTGGATCCAAAGAAGGAGTTGGACAAGAGAGATGGAAAGCAAGAGTGGGAAGGAAAAGCAAGGTATGATGAAGGATTGAAGAATGAAGAGAAAAAAGAAGGTGTAGCTGAAAATGAAGAAGCAGATGTTAGAGAAGCAGTGGAATGCAAAGAAATACATGGTGAAGAAATTACAGAAAGTGCAGCAGGTGAAGACGATTTGTGGGCACAATTTTCAGTGATAGAACATGAGTGGATGGATAAGGTTGCTAGTGAAGGTATGAAAACAAATGGGACAATGAAGGATACAAAGATGAGGGTTAAAGTGAATGATCAAGAAGTTATTGCAGCAGAAGAAGAAACATATGAAGTTGTATATGGTGGAGTCCAAGATGGTTTGTTGAGGAAGATGTTGTCCTACAGAGGAGAGAGGTTAGAACAAATGATTGATGAAGTTGTAGAATGTGACAACGAACATGAAATAGTAAGTGCAGATTTATATAAAGCTATGAAAGATTTTGTTACAGTGGTAAGACAAATGGACAAAGTGAATGAGTTTCAACATATGGAAATATTTAATTTCCATAAAATCATTTCTATCGATGATTGGGAAAGAAGGCTTTGGAGGAGGATGGTAAATGACAATTGTAAATCTATGAGTGTAAAGACAGAAGGTGTGCAGCGATGTCGGAGAAGGATGATACTTGTTCCAGAACAATGTTGGGAGAAGCGGAAGAAAAAAAAGAACAAGGAATAATTCTAATAATGATCCCATGTGTAGGAGAACATTCTTTCTTTTGTCTCCTGGGGAGCTTGATGCAGGAGATTTTAAATTTTAGTTTGCGTTTTATTTGTTGTTTTATTTAATGTCTAGAAAAGAGATGTCACCTCATGGGATGCAATGATCATTGAAATAAGATGTTAGTTTTCAGTTATCATAGATGAGGTAGTTAAATATTGTATGATTTAGTTTTTCCATGGGTTCTTGGAGGCATTAGATATGTTTAGGGATGCGCCTCGATTCAAAATGGAATGGGGGACTATTTTGTAAAAGAAAATCTATCAGAATGAGAAGGGGAAGTTGAATCTTCTTTGACAGTGGGAGAATGTTTTAGATGTGACAGGAAAGAATAGAAGAAGAGTTCAATGCCTCAGAGAGCGTTGGAGGGTGAGAGAGGGAATTTGAATAGAGGTTGTTGCCTCTACAGAGAAGGTAGACTAAAGTATAAAAGGGAACTCATAGAGACATAGAATGGTTAGAGGATTAGAGGAAAACAACTTGAAGTGAGAAGATCATGGGCTAGAGAATAGAGAGATCAATAAAGAATTCAATTCATTTAGGAATCGATGGTCATTGTAAATCAATTGCAAACATTAATATCAGTAATTGTTTCCTATTATTATTGAATATAATATTTGTTTGTGTCACTTGCGTTAGTCGCCTGAGTGTAATACATGAGATTTACCATATTCCTGTTGCCTCTGGCAAAGGATAGATCTAACCGATTGAAGAAATTTCTGTAGTTTGTTATTGATGCAAACTTCTATGTATTATTTTTCATCTTTTATCTAGCAGATTGATCATGCTGGTATCATAGAATAGGAATATGTAAGAGTGTTGTCATTAGGCAATCACCCTAGTTTGGCAATTGTGAACCCCTTCAATAGATTGTGTAGAGAGATTTAGGTAATAAAGGAATTGGTTTAATGGAAATGTATTTCAGGTCCAATACTTTAGATTTTGTTTTCCTCCTACTAATGTTATTTTTTTTCTTTTTAGAGAAGATTATGGCTTCTCATATTTTTATGAAGTTACCTTTAGTTTCTAAATTCGAATAGTGAAATTTAGATAAATAATCTTCTAGTGGATTTTGTGGATCACTTGAGATTTTTATATAATCTTCAATCTCATTACCGGATAGAGACTCTCTCTAATCCTAAAGGTCATTGTGTTCCTTCTAATACATTAAACAATTTTATTTTGGCATTCCTTGCTTTGCACCATGAGGAGACTCATGTTAAATACCCTAGGTTTGTAAAGGATAACATCCATATCTACACATGTTCACTTACATTGTTTATTTTACACTGACTTTACATGGTCCTCTTCTTATAACTGCTAGTACTCTTTGTGGTATTTTGTCATCATCTTATGCTTGGGGTTAATGGCTATCATGAACTGAGTAAATTTGGAGTTTGTCTTTAATTTTGGTATATTTATGGTAAAATTTATGTTAGATATATATTTAGGGTCACAATAAATTAATAAGTGACTTTATATATATTGAATTTGATCATTTTTTAAGGTAGAGACTCCAATTCTAGGACCATGTAGTAGGAAAGATCAATAATGGAAAAAATGCTTGTCTTGAGTATTTCTTATTTTTTATTAAGTTTAGTAATATGCTACACCTAAATTTTTAATTAGTAATGAACTCATCTTTCATATGGAGAAATGTGTTTTTCTTTCTTTCATTTGTTGAAAAGAAAATGTAATTGCTAAATTTTCTAAATTAGAAACATATAGATTTTCTTTATATAATTAATGATTCTAATTTCTATATCTTGCTATGCATTGTTGAGGTGTACTTATGTTTTTAGAAAAATATTTATAATATAAAACCTTCCTTATATAGGTGCTAGAGGAAACTCCTGAATAGTATCAAGGAGGATGGTTTGATTATTTCTTTGTTAATATAATAATCTCCTTTTTTGTAGCCTTATAGGATCTTTTTAAAATTTACTTTTCTTTGCCATTCTACATGCATGTTTATTGCTTGTATGACACAAGCATTGCTTAGTATATTAGTCCTTGAGAACCTTGGATTGTGTAAGTTATTCATTAGTTCTCCATAGAAAAATTATTTTATGTGGTAACCAAGTCACATATCATTTTGAGTTAAGTATAGTTGTCCACTTGACGTATTTTTTATGGCTCCGAAAGAAAGTCTAGATCCTTGTCATCTAGGTTAAAACTAAGTATTGTTCCATTTTGAACAAATATTTTTAAGATAACCCTAACAAGTTGAAAGTTCACTAGTCGAACTACAAAGCCTCTGCGTGTATGTAGGCAAGGCCATCTAGAATGAGCCCCCGAGGCATTAGGTCTAGCCCTTAGGTCTTGTTTTTACCTAGTTGTATTTTAGACATCCAATTGATTTATGTTTCATTGAAAGGATAATTCTTTGGTCTAGTGTGCAAAAAATGTGAATTTTCAAGGACATAGGATACTGAGAAAGGGAAAGTTATGAAAATATGGTGCAAGGTAAAGTGAAGGAATCCAAAGGTACAAATGATTCATTTAATTATAGTTGTTATTCTTAAGTTAATGTTTGATTTTTATTGAATCCATTATACTTTCTCTTTAGATTATTAGGTTAATTACAAGGGATATTAGTTATAAATAGATGTAGGGTAAGAATTAAACATATAATAGTATTGTTTGTCACTTGGTGGATTATTAATAAATATATATCTTACAATTATTGGAAGGTAGTTGTATGTTTATATCCTATACTAAATGTTTACCATAGTATCCTTCTTTACAAACTAGAGTGTCATCATAGATGAGCACATTGGATTTATGTTAAAGGTTGTTGTGTGTTTTGTTTCTTACTAATAATCACATTGGAAGTTCTACAAATGGATTAATTTTCAATCTCTATTGATAAAATAGACCTTACATGATAAGTTTCCCAACTGTGATTTGTTTTCTACGTGCATAGGAATTCTAATGAGGTGATTTCTATGTTAATCTATGTGCTAAAATTTGAAATGTAGCCATGAAGAATAAAAAAAACTTCCTTAATTAACTAGTATCTATGGGATACGTTAATCAAATTGTGGGTTTAGTTGATGTTATCTATATAAATTTACATGTTTTACAAAACTATATTATGTGAATTGATTATTCAGTTATGGACAATGGTGTATGTTTGTGTTCAATGCTCTAGTGTAACAACTGGGGCATTACATTATAACTTTCACAAATGGCCTCATATTTATGTCCTATTTTTTGAAAGTAGATATTTTTCCAAGAAATACACATTGGTATAAATATTTATTCATTTTATACTTGACTTTCTGGTCCCCATTAAACATTGTAAAATTTTGGAAAACATAAACTAGTTGTTGCTCGGTGTTCTGACACACTCAAAAACTTAGATGAAATACTAAGTGTCCCACTTCTCTTTATTAAGGAACCAATCCCAAAGGAAATTGAATTGCCCTAAGCTCTATGTAACTAGGCCTTGGCCTTGTAGGATAACTTAGGAGTTGATACTATACAATTTCAATCAAGGAGGCATATACTTTTGTCAAAAAGGTTTAGTGCCAGGTTTCAAAGGTAATGCATTGTGATGATGGAGGTATCAAATACTTTTAGTTCCTCATAACTCCATGCAATTACTTCATAGTAATATTTTAGTTCTTGGATGATATCTCTCTTTTCTTCTTCAATGCAAGCTTTTCTTAACAACACATTCTTGGCCTCTTTAACCACCCATATTACAAGGTTCATACTCTCCTCCTTATAAGTTAGTTGTTATCTTGGATTTTCTGATTTGTTCTTCATAAAATAATCTTTCCAATTCTACCATTCCTTTTGGGAAAGTATTAGTTTTTATATTGATAATTACTTCATCTAATTAAATGTCATCTCTTTTGGCTTCATAGATAATTTGTGATTCAAAGATCCCCAAATTTGTGAGGAAATTGATAATATGCTTATCATCTTCAAAGGCCTAGAAGTTGCAGATTTTATCAAGCACAAAAGGGTAGGCACTAGTTCAATCAAAAACCTTCTTGACCTGGAGTACGAGATAGATTCTAAAGTGCTAGTATTTAGTAACAAAATATTTTTCATATAATTACTTTTCTTAAGGATAAGATTAATATTGAATGCATTAAAATCTTTAATTAGATCCCATACTCTATTGCAATATTCTTTCAACTTCTTGTCATGGTAAGCATATTGGCTTCTGACTTGTTTAATAAAAAGCTCTAGATATTCATGCATTTGCAACTATTTGTAATGTCCCTTACCTAATTTTCCCTAGAAAATTCAAATGTCACAAGTTAGGGTTAGGGTTTTAGAATTACCATTTATGTTATCTTCAAAAATTGCATAATTTATCATACTTGAATTATGCAATCATAACATAGGAAAGACATATACAAAATATAGATATGCAAATATCCATTTTTAATCATTAGGATTAGATAATGTTTTCCTTGCATTCAATTTTCATAAAAATATCAATATGGAGAGATAATATGTTCACTACTATGCATCTAACTCAGTTTGTTATTAATCTCATCCCTAAAAATAGATGATGCCAATAAACCCTAACCATGAAGATTAGGAAGAAGAATGCTGACCTAGAGTGCCCTTATCCATTTCTCCCTTTTACATGACAGTAGGGTGCCCTACTTGCTGTTCTTTGTACATGTCAATGTAAGAATGCCTTTCACTATTCTCTGTAGCGCACATTTTCTCCTTACTCCATGTTAGTTTATTTCACTAATTTTATGTATTTCTAGATGTGACATTGATATGCAATAAGTAAATATAATTTACAGTTAATAATGACCTGATCTGTTATACTTATTCAATAATGTTTTAGCCATGTATTATTTGTTGTATTAATAGTTTATATGACTGTGTATATATGCAACCTTCTACAGATCCAATGTCTACCCTTAATTAATAAATATCATATCTTTGCTTGATCACTTGCATATCTCTTTTTGCTAATTTCTTGATATATATATTTATTAATATACTTATGTAGATATATATCTGTATATATTTATTATGCAGATATATTCTTTTATTAGTTTCCCATTTTATTTTATATTCTATTATGTATCTCTGTGGCTATTATAATCCATTGATACATGAAAACTGTTGTATATGTTATAAGTTATTCTCTGCTGTCCTATTTATATTGCTAGACTCTCTTTTTATACCATATTGTGCCTCTATGAAGAGAGGTGATTACTCATGAGGCAACGCATCATATCATGAAGAGAGGTGACTTCTCCCAAGAGAGGTGGCCTCTTTAATAAGCATAATAGTCAGCCATAAATTATCGTATATAGTCGGCCTTGCTTCACAATAAAAGGTTGGCCATTATAATATGATTTATTCCCTTCATTAGAAGTCAGCCTTCATCACAATTTATTTGTTTTAACCTCAACTCCCCCAAGAGTGGCGGCAATGAGACAGGTTAGCCTTTTCAACCAACTTATTAAAATTTAATATAATTTTAACTTAGCATTGCATAACCATAAGATTTGAGTGATTAATTTTTATTTATATGCCTTTTGTATTTCTTATATGTAATAATTACTCTTCATAAGATATGGATAGTAAAACTAAAGAAACAAGTCAAGTCCTTTCATGGATATGTCTTTTATAAGTCGACCTATAGGGGAGGGGACATGATAGTCCAGCCTACCCAAGATTGCTTGTCCTTAAGCAATCACAAGCTAAGAAACTCTTGAAATTACCAAGATTATAAAACAACCTTGTAGATTTGTATTCTTGTGAGGTCATTAACTTTTATAGTGATACTTTGATAGGAATTGGAATTTTTAACCCAAGTGATGATTATTTTGGTTATGTTTGACTATGTCTTTGGAGAGTAGCTATTAGTATACTTGCCTCAACTTGACTACCAATAACATCAATACTATCCTCTAAAGTATGAGAAAATTCTTCTAGCTCATGTACTTTAGTAATTATTAACAACAAAACCCAGAGTTGGAAATTGGCATGACTTTGTTGTTTAAGACAAGTTTTCTCTCATTTCATCACCACAAGGATTCTATACAATTCTTCATTACCCCTTTTTGAAATCTACAATGATAGAAAAATGTTGCAACTTTCATTGGGAGTGTTGTGAATACAAGATCCTTTACTATGGTTTGTACCTTTTTTCCTTTACCATCAACTGGGAGTAACTATATTTTATTTCACCTAATCATTAAAACAAGGCTTGAGACAAGATTGAGGGTGTAATCGAAAATATCTAATAGGTGTTTGTAACACTTAGTCCAAACATTTTTCAACATATATCAACATGTTATAACCTTCTAAGTATATATTCCCTAGATAATCCTCAAGTATAAATCATTGGATGTACCAAAGTCTTAGACTCCATAGCAATAGTTCTCAGTCATGAACACTTCATAGAATTTAAATTAATAGATTGACACTAACATCCAATTTTCATATCAATGTGAGGTTGTCACTCCTCTTGTAATGATTTGACATATTCCCACATTAATACTAGGATGATTTTCATACCTTAGAAAAGTATTGTTTTATTCCACCTAGTTCAACAATCTTAATTTTCTCTAAAGTTTAAGAGGTATAAATGGGCTTAGGATTTGTGGGTTATGGGCCTATATTAGACTTACGTACAACAAATTGGGTATAACTTGATGTGTATCAAATTTATCTAAGGTACTGTTGTCCTTGATCTTTAATTATAAATGAAGAGTTACTCTAATCAAGAACTTAGGAGAAGAAGACCCTTGGATGAAATGATCTACTCTATATACAGAAGTGAATTTGATATGCAAGACAAGGTTTACTAGATCAATTTTCAAGGTAGATCATATGTGGTATGGACTAGATTGTATCACCATTGTTTCAATGAGCATGGGATAGATCACTTGATTGTCCATTGGATCTTGTTCCAAAGGAATGGAATAATTTGTTCTTAATGATGTTCCTCCTTCATATATATCATGATAGATTTTCAACATTTCTTGTAAGATCTTTCAAGAGTCTAAATTTGTAGGATCCTAAAGGATTGAGTTGTCTTTATTACATTCTCTAAAAATGTTGTTTTGGCTTTTAAAAAATTGACCATCCTAGGTCAAGATGATACTTTAGTGTACCTAAATCTCAAAGTCTGAAATAAAAACTTAATCTATATATGTATATTTGATTATGCCAAATTTCTATGAAAACTAGATTTTCATTTGAGAATTTGGAAATCTAACTATATTGTTAGATTCAACTATGTTGAGTGGTTATGATTGATTGTTCCTTCTTTGGGAAAACTTTTTCAATATTTTGATTTCTTGATTTCAAGATGAATAGATGACTGATGATTGCTTATGTCAATGAATTGTTTTATCCTTTATATTCATCTCTTGAAGGAGTCACTACTCTTCTTGGCTTCCTGTTTCGAGAATAGTATTTTACCTTTGAGTTGATTGTTAGATTTTTTTTTTATTGTTGGAATACAAAAGACAACTGAGAGGGGGAAGTGAATTAGTTGTAGCCAAAACCTTGAACCCTCACAAATATTCAAATCAACAACCACTTAATTATCCATCAATCTGTTAGTGTGATTAAACTTAAAGGCATATAGTAGAAACTTAAACATATCAACACCATAAACACATGGAACACTAGATTTATGTGGAAAAATCAAGAAGGGGAAAACCATGGTGAGGATTAGCTCACAATATAAATAATATCAACAATTTACAACAAGGCTCATTATCTCAGGGCTCACTACCCAAGGACTCACTATCCAAAGGAATGCTCACTGTAATAGGCTCACTACCAAAAGAGGCTCACTACCAGAAATGAAAGAAGATAGAAGAAGAAATCTACAATGAGAAGATATCTCAAAGCAACAAGAAATGCACCATAGCAACACTCACAACATCCGCAACATCTCTGAAAGAATTGTAGAAACCTTCTGCTCACTGCATCCAGTAGCCTAGCACATGAAAAATCCTTACTGCTCTTCACAAATTCACATCACATAAACATCTCACACAACCCTTTCATCTATCAACATCATTCCACATAATCTTTAAACATCCAACACTTATTTATACTAACATCAACCTTAGGAACAATCTCATAGATTAGTACAACCTTCAAACTTATCCAATTTCAAATTAGGTCTGGACCTAAACATTCCCATGGTGGAAAGGAGACCACACCACACCTTAGCAGGGACCTAAATCCACTCTCCCATGCTTCTACATGCTTCCACAAATTCTAAAGCACAACTGCAAAGAGTGTAAACAACTAGGTCAGCCAAAACTGGTGTTGACACTAGAACCTTTAGGCACATGCTTCAACAAGATCAAAAAGAAAACTCATGGAGAAAACACCAAGCACAAGCATGATTTAGAAACATCCACAAGCACTTGAAAACCAACAAAACCTTCTGCAACAACTTCAACAACTCTCACTTAAAGAATCTCCACATTGGAACACTTGAACTGCACTAACAATAACTACAACTTAAAAAAGATAGCTTATAGAGTACCAAACCATGAACCACTTGGACTGAAGAAATATATATTCATTACAAACATAAGTCCAAAACCATGAACCAAGAAACACAACTATGGAGGAATCCAGAGAAAATAGTTTCTCCCAGTCACCTCTGCACAACTTAGAAACACTGTCCACACTCTGGTGAACACAACTTTCTCTATACAACGAATAGACACCTCAAACTTGAAACATAGCAACTTTGAACATCCAGGAACATTGCCTCCAAACTACATAGGCATATTTTGAACAATGGAGAAATGCAGAGCAAAATACTAGCACTATTTTGCAAGCCAGAACAACTTTGCAATAAACTATTTCTTTTAGAGAACAAATTTTCTCAAAAGCACTTGGAAAATCAACATTAGGAACTCATTCTAAACACCTTCAACTTCTTCTCAAATAAATTAGACCAAGGAAACTTAACCAATAGGTTCACACTCTTCAACAACAACTTCTGCAACAGTCTCTCTAAACACTAATCAACAGACTTAGGTGTTGACATCAATGACAACACTTACTACTCATACTTGCAACAATCTCACCCTTTGTCATTGATGACAAAACATGATGTGAAAAACCATAAAGACAAGCTTTGTAACAAACATTTTACTCTTTCTACATCTCTCCCCCTAACTATTTTCTTTTTTTAAACATCTACATCTCTATCTTGAACCACTTTCTCTCTCACCCTGAATCCATTCAAACTCTTCTAGGATCTCACATGCTTCTCTCTCCCCAACTATTTTTCACATGCCTCTCTCTCCCCCTTTGACATCAATGGAAAAGGATGGACACTTTACAATCTCTCCCTTTGATAACATAAAAACAACTTCTCTTACACTGCTCTACTCTGAATACTTCCCCTAAGGAGTACACTCCAATATCAGCAACAAACACCAAAAGTCACTACCTACTACCCTTAAGAGGTAGCCTCCAACATCAATCTAGATCAAAGAGTAAATCCTTGAGCACCACTGGACTGATGCATCCCCTTATGCATCTTAGTTCAAAGTAGGAGGGGTAGTGACCCCTAACTTCTCCCAGAGATACTCAAAAGTACCCTTAAGAAGAGCCTTAGTAAATATATCTGCAATCTGATCTTTAGTAGGAACATACTCAAGCTTCACTTTGTTCTCCACAACCTTCTCTCTCAATAAATGATACCTTATTGAAATATGCTTTGTTCTTGAGTGGATCACTAGATTCTTTAAAATTTTTATAGCACTTGTATTATCATAGAAGATGGAAATTGGTTCATCATACATAACTCTGATATCCTTCAAATTTTGTTTCATCCATAATACTTGAGTACAACAAGATGTAAAAGGTATATACTCAGCCTCTACTATACACAATGAAACTGAATCTTGCTTTTTACTTAGCCATGACACCAATCTACATCCCAAGAAGAATGCACCACCACTTGTACTTTATCTGTCATCAACACATCCAACCCAATCTGCATCTATATATACAATTAGGGTGAAATCAGTATCTCTAGGACACCATAGTCCATAATTTGAAGTGCCTTTTAGGTACTTTAGAATCCTTTTTACTTCCATAACATGTGACTCTTTAGGATCTTCTTGAAATCTATCCACAAGACAAACTGCATGCATGATATCAAGTCTAGTAGCAGTTAGGTATAATTATCCCCTAATCATAGACCTATACCTACTCTGATCAGCCTTAGGAGATACATCATTTTTTCTCACCTTACAACCAGCTACCATAGGGGTACACACAGTCTTACAATATTCCATTCCAAACTTCTTCAATATTTCCTTCACATATTTTGACTAGGAAATGAAAATCCCTTTTTCTGATTGAATGATTTGCAAACCAAGAAAGAAATTCATTTAACCAAACATTGACATCTCAAATTCCTTTTGCATTTCCTCTATAAACTTCTTACACATTGCATCATTACCTCTAAAGGTAATATCATCAACAAATATTACCACAATCAAGATCTGATCTTTATGAATTTTAAAATAGAGATTGCTATCCGCAGTGCCTTTATTGAAACCTAGCTGCAACAAATATTTATCCAATCTTGCATACCAAGCTCTAGGGGCTTTCTTTAATCCATATAAGGCCTTATTCAATTTGCATACCATATCAAACTTATCTATCAGTTGAAATCCTTTTGGTTGTTCAATGTAGACTTCTTCTTCCAACTCACCATTCAAAAAGGCAGACTTCACATCCATTTGATATACTTTGAAATTTTTATGTGATGCAAACACCAGAAACATTCTGATAGCCTCAATTCTTGCCACTAGAGCATATGTCTCCTCAAAAACTATACCTTCAACTTGTAAATAGCCTTTGTATACAAGTCTATCTTTATTTCTTACCACTTCTCCATTCTCATTCAACTTATTTATGAAAACCTACTTTGTTCCAATGACATTCTTATTTGTAGGCCTAGGGCCAAGTTCCCAAGTCTTTGTTCTTTTCAATTTGCATCAATTCTTCTTCCATTTCCTTGACCAATGTTGATCTTTACATGCTTTAGTAATTGTCTTAGGTTCAACCTTTAAAAGTAAACAAAGATTTACCTGTTCTTTTGCAACTCTTCTTCTTGTCAAAACTCCTTTGCTTTTATCACCAATGATTTGATCCTCTGAGTGATTCTTTTACACATACTTGGGGGTTTTAGGAACTCTTCCAGAGCTTTTTCTTCATCAATCTGAACTTCCTTATCTTTGTCTTCTTCAACTTCTATATATCAACAGACTTATCTGACTCATATCCATTCGACTTCTTCATCTACCTTCACATTTGTAGTTTCAATAATCCTCCTCAACATTTTGTTGTAGCACTGGTAAGATTTACTTTTAGTAGAGTACTGAAGGAATATGCCTTCATCACATCTAGCATCAAACTTTCCCAACTCTTCATCTCTTCTGATATAGCATTTGCCTATAGAAAATTTGAAATACTTGACAATAAGAATTCATCAATACCATAGCTCATAAGGTGTCTTCGTTCCATTTGCTTTGACTTGTACTCTTTTCTGAATGTAGACAGTAGTGTGAATTGCTTCTTTCTAGTATACTTTTGGTAGGTTTGCTTCCTTGATCATTGTTCTAGTAGCTTCCTGAACTGTTCTATTCTTCCTTTCAACTACTCCATTTCATTCAAGAGTTTAAGGGGCAGACAATTGTCTCTTTATCCCATGTTCTTCACAAAAAGCATTGAATCCATTTGAGGTAAAGTCACCACCTCTATCAAACCTCAAACACTTGATTCTTAAATCCATTTTATTCTCAACCATTACTTTAAATGCCTTGAACTTGTCTAGGGCTTCTTATTTTTCTCTAAGAAAAGTAACCTAAGTCATTTTTGAATAATCCACAATAGGTATCATGAAATACCTATCACCTTGTAGACTTCTTGTTCTTGTAAGACCACACAAGTCTGTACGCACCAACTCCAATAGATCAGTAGAGGTTTGTTCTTTGCTCTTGAAAATAGTCTTTGTTTGCTTCCCAAATTGTCATTCATTGCAAATGGTATTAGCAGGCTTCACAATCTTAGGTAGGTCTCTTACAGCTTGAACTGAGCTTATTCTCACTAGATTATCAAAGTTAATATGACACATTCTCCTATACCATAACTGGATTTCATTTGTCTGAGCCAACAAACAACAATTATCAATACCTTTCAATTGATAAACATTATCATGAGTCTTCTTACTAGCAACAATTATTGTTTTGAAGCTTTACCTTATCTCACATCCATTATCCTTAAAATTAGATTGTATCCTTTGCCACACATCTTTCCAACACTTAGAAGATTATGCTTTAAGCCTTTGATATAAAGAACATTTGTATTATGCTTGCCATCAAAAGTAATTGACCCTTTTCCACAAATCTTACCAGCTTCATCATCACCAAATCTAACTAGTTCTCCTTCATACTTTTCCAATTTAATAAACTTACTCTTATCTCTTGTCATGTGATTTGAACATCCACTGTCAATGATCCATTCATCCTTTTCTTTTCTAGCATGAAATGTAGACATCACTTTCTCTTCTCCTAGACTTCCTTCTTCACACGGCTTGCAAGGTTAGTACAAACAGGTCCTTTTAGGGAAATAAACAAACATTCACTAGTATTACCATCCTCAAAATCAGATTCATCATTAGTTACACCATCATCATCTCTAACATATTAGCTTTTTCTTACCATCTTACCTTTAGCTTCTTTGTTCTTGATCTTCAAAGTTCTGTTAGGACATCTTGAAGCATAATGACCAATCTTATCACAAAGGAAACATTTGAAAGGTAACTTACCTCTGACTTTCTGGTTCTCTTTTTCATTCTATTTACAAAGTTTGCCTCAATCTCATCAAAGTCTTCCTTATTTGACTCCATAGTACACTTGTCTGATCTAACGATCTTTTCTGATTTGGATTGAAATGCAGTCTCAACTTTCACAGGACCATCAGTAGTACCAAATTCTCTCATCTCAAAAGCAATATGTTTACCAAGCAATTGATATTTTGAAAGCTTGTCCATATCTTGCAATTCTTCAATGGAAGACACTTTATGACTATAAGATTTGGGAAGTGTCTAGAGTATCTTATTTACAACTTCTTTATCATGTCCCCTTTCTAAAATAATTAATTAATGGTCAATATTAACCCATCTTATTCTTCCATAGGTTAATTGGGCAAGCATAGGAAGAATAAATATTTAATATTTAATATTGTCCAACTAATATCTATTTCCAGAGGACAATTAAATATTAAATTAAATATTTTAAGACTCAAAAAGGGGCATTGGGTTTGGTGAGGTGTCCATTTGCATGAAGATTTCAAAAATCTTGGTAAATCACAAGTGGCGGGGGATTTTATGACAACGTATGACAACTTATGACAACTGTCATACCCCAAAATAGCAAGGAATCAAGGAAAAACGTGGGAATCTTAGATTTCCCTCTCTCCCATGAAATATTGATACAAAATATGTAATTTTGGTGATTTGGGGCTATTGTTGATTTGATATTTTTCTCTCAAACTTGCAGATTTGCAGATTGTGGCTTCAATGGACGAAAACCCATTGGAGTAAAGAGGCTTGTGGATGAAAACCCATGAGTTTCAGGTGGCCAGAGGACATAAACCCTTTGATCACAAAGAGTAGCTTCATCCAGAGGTTGCATAGAGCTTCAAGGATTGAGTAGTTCCCGGTAGTTTCCGGCAGTGTCCATTGTTTGTATGTACAGGTCTTCTTGTGTTGCCGTGGTAGTTCCAGAAGTGTTGGGAAGAGTTGATGTTGTTATTTAATTTGGTTTTCTATGTATTAGCTGTAGATTCCTATTTTCTAATGTCAGAGATTAGTATTGGAGGTTGTGGGTAGAGTTGTGTTGATTTTGGCTTTGTGGGTCAGAATACCCAATGCGTATTTTAGCATTATTGTGAAGTTTTGGTGGTGTAGATTGCTACTAAGTGCTGTAGGTTTTTTGTGTTGTTAATTTAATGGTATCAAACCATATTTCATGTACTTTCCATCTGAAAATCAAACAATATCAGTTTGGGTGCTTTTTGGTGTAATTCAGTGATTGATGGTGTTGGCAGTTTTTGTGGGTTTGATCATATTTGCTCCAGATTTGGGATTTTGGTTGTTGTTTATGTTATGGATGTTATGACAGTCCAAAATGATGTAAAATCTATTTAATATCAGATCAAATCAGTTCCATTAATTTCTGGGCAAGTTTGTGTTAGTTTGGTGTTGTTATGTGCATGCCTAGCTTGCTAGTCTTGGTGAAATTATTGTATTTTCTGGTGGTGTTAAATAAATTCATTTTCAAATCTGATTTCAAGTTTGGATCTTAGTTTGGATCTTTATAGTGGTATCAGAGCATGATCTTGCTATCCTGGAGGTTATTCAGATGATTGATGATACCGAGTTACAGAGAAATTAGATATTTGAGGAGACAGCAAAGGAAATTGCAATTGGAGGAAACAATCGCAGATAGAAGAGGTGAAGAAGAAGATGATGCTTCAGGGAAATTTACTCAAATGGTTGAGGCACAAACCAGACTTGCTGAAATGTTTGGGCAAATGTTGCAATGGATCCAAAACAACAACAACAATAACAACAACAACAACAACAGCAACAACGAAAACAATGGTGGTAGTACTTCAGGTGCAAACAATAGTAACAATGGAAAAGGGAAGGAAATTGAAACACAAAATTCAAGGGCTGCAAATAAACCCTTATTCCTACCTGAAGAGGAACCTGAACAAGTTGAGTCTGCAACTACTAGTTTGTTCAATGCAGAGACCCTTAACAAATGGCATGGAGAATACACTGCATTGGCAGATGAGATCAAGAATGATATGTCTTGGGGAGAATATGTATAATTCCTGAGAAGAGGTGAATCTCAAAAGAAGGGGAAAGGCCAAAATAAAGAACTAAAACACAAGTTGGGTAAGTTAACCGTAGCCTTCTTTGATGGAAATGAAAAGATTTCAGCTAGGGCTTGGCTGCAAAAGATAGAGACATACTTTATGCTCAATCCCATGACAGAGAAGGATGTAGTTCAGTTTGCCACTTTGCATTTGGCAGGAGAAGCCTATGAATGGTGGTACCATGGTCGCACTACTTTGGGACATGATCAAGTACATACCTTTGGTGATTTCAAATAAAGGATTCTTGATAGGTATGAACTGAAAGAAGAAGAAAAATATTTCAGCCAGTTGTCTGAAATTAAGCAAAAGAATTTAGTAAGTGAGTATATTGCAGACTTTCAAAAGATTGCAGTGATGGTACCTAAAATATCAAAGAAGAGAAGAGTACATCTATTCATCACAGGGCTCACCAAACCTCTTAGGGGGTTTGTCAGATCTTTCACACCTCTCACCTTGCAAGAAGCCATCAAGAGGGCTCTAACCCTTGAGCCATCAATTGCAAAGAATGCTTTCCCACACTCCTCCAAACCAAACACATGGCATCATAAGGGAGGATTCCAAAAGAAACCATTCCATGCACTTGCACCTACACAAAAAAATACAACTCCTAATACTGCAAAGAAGATGGATGAAGAAATAAGGAATGAGCTTAGGAGGAAGAAACTTTGCTTTTCTTGCAGAGAGCCTTGGGTCCCTAGACATAGGTGTTTAGGAAAAGGACAAGTCCATTACATAGAGGTTGTCTCAGATAAGGATTCAGACTCAGATGGTAATGAGGAGTTTCATGACATAGAGGATGCTGAACCAGAGGTCGAAGAGGAGACTAAAAAAGAAGGTTCATTAGCTGCACTTTCAGGAGCACCAAGATATCATCCTTTCAGGGTTCATGGAGTGTTAGCGGGACAATGAATGACTGTTTTGATTGATAGTGGGGCAACCCACAATTTTATTGATGAAGGGTTAGTAATGAAGAGAAGATTGAAGACTGAAGAATTTGAAGGGTTCAATGTGATTGTTGCAGATGGATTCACTATGCCATGCACCAGAATGGTCAAACAATTAAGCATCACTATGGGAGACTACAAGGTTTGTGATTATTTTTATGTTGTTGGTATTGGTGAAACTGATGTTGTCTTGGGTGTTCAATGGTTGCACTCTATTGGAGGACACTGTCAGAACTACCAAACTATGGAGTTCAAGTTTCAGTCAGAAGGCAAGGAGATTACACTCAGAGGGATTGCAAATGGAGCTCCACGAGTGGTGACATCAAAGAAGATGGAGAGGACTTTCAGAAGAGGTCAAGTTTCTTGGGTAGCCACTTGCTTGATCCAACCTTCAAGCTCTCCAAATGGAAAAGGTAAATTTCATTTTGAAATTCAAGAAATTTTAGATAAGCATAGCATTGTTTTTAGTGATATACCCCCAGGATTACCTCAGATAGAGGGTTTCAGCATGTTATAGAGTTGGAAAAAGATGCCAAACCTATTATAACTATGCCATACAGACATCCAAGGGGTTATAAGGAAGAGATAGAGAAGACTATTAGAGAGCTCTTAGATATGGGATTCATTAGACCAATTTCTAGTCCTTTTGCATCATTTGTAGTTCTTGTGAAGAAGAAGGATGGCACTCTAAGGATGTGCATTGACTATAGAGCTTTGAATAAGAAAACCATTAAGAATAGATATCCCATACCAAGGATAGATGAACTTATTGATGAGTTGCATGGAGCTATTTACTTTTCTAAGATTGATTTGAGATCGAGATATCACCAGATTCGGATGAGAGACAAAGATGTGGAAAAGACAGCTTTTCGGTGTCATTATGGGCATTTTGAGTTCTTGGTCATGCCCTTTGGCCTCACTAATGCACCAGCAACTTTCCAATCATGCATGAACAATGTATTTAGCAAGCAAATCAGGAAGTTTGTCTTGGTTTTCTTTGATGATATATTGATCTACAGTAAAACTTGGAAGGAACACTTGGAACATTTAGATACAGTTTTGGGTATTTTGGAGCAGCAATCTTTCTATGCTAAGTTGTCCAAATGTGAGTTTGGACTAACTAAAATTCTTTACTTGGGATGTCATAAGTTCTAAGGGTGTTCAAGTAGATCAACAGAAGATTCAAGCAATACTTGATTGGCCTCCACCTACAAATCTTACACAGTTGAAAGGATTCTTTGGGCTATGTTGCTACTATAGGAGGTTTGTAAAAGGTTTTTCTTATCTTTCTGTTCCATTAATAGATTTGACTAAGAAGGGAGCCTTTGCATGGTCTGAAGAAGCTCAGAAAACTTTTGACAAGTTTAAGGAGGTAATGAGTTCATGCCCTGTGCTTGCTATTCCTGATTTTTCATTGCCTTTTGTAGTTGAATGTGATGCTTCGGGTGAAGGTGTTGGGGCTGTCCTAACTCAAAGGGGACATCCAAATGCTTTTGAGAGTAGGAAGCTAAACAATCTAGAAAAAACATATCACATTTATGACAAGGAAATGTTGGCAATTATGCATGCACTAGAGAAGTTCAGACAATATCTTGTGTATGGAAAGTTTGTTGTGAAAACTGATCATAATAGTTTGAAGTATTTCCTTGATCAAAAAGATTTGAATGATCATCAACAAAGGTGGGTAAGCAAGCTACAGGCATATGATTTTGAAATAGAATATATGAAGGGTAAAAGAAATGTGGTAGCGGGTGCGCTTTCTAGGAAGCCAACTTTGTGTTCATTATCTTCTATTTTTGCAGAGTGGAAAGATTCTATCATTGCTAAATATGTCAAAAATACCTTTGCATCTAATGTATTGGATGATTTAGTGGAAGATGATAAGTATATAGTGAATGATGGGCTGATTTATTACAAGAATTGAATTTTCCTTGTTCCTGAATCAAAAATCAAGGAAAAGATTTTAAGAGCTTTCCATGATACTCCCTTGGCTGGTCATCAAGGTTACTTCAAAACATACAGGTAGATTTGTGAAAGATTTTCTTGGAAATGTCTGAAAGAGGATGTCCACAAGCATATTAGGGAGTGTATGACTTGCCAAAGGAACAAAGGAGAACAAATTTTTCCTATAGGTCTCCTACAACCACTTCCAATTCCTGAACAGAAATGGGAGAGCATTTCCATGGACTTTATCATAGGACTTCCCAAGGTACAAGGTGAGGATTGTATATATGTGGTGGTGGATAGATTAACAAAGTATGCTCATTTCTTTCCCATCACTTCAGAGTTTAAGGCTCCTCAAGTAGCAGAGTTGTTTTTCAAAGAGATATTTAAGCTGCATGGTTTGCCAAAGAACATTGTTAGTGACAGAGATAGTAGGTTCCTCAGTTCTTTTTGGAAGGAACTATTTCACTTGACATGAACAGAGCTCACACCAAGCACAAGTTACCATCCACAAACAGATGGACAAATAGAAATTGGTAACAAGTGGATAGAGGGGTATTTGAGGAATTATGTTTCAGATCAGCAATCTACTTGGGTCAAATGGTTGCACTTGGGAGAGTATTGTTATAATACATCACATCATATGTCAATTGGTATGCCTCCATTTCAAGCTCTTTATGGTTATGATGCACTTTCTTTTGTTGCTTTGATATTTACAGATAGTAGAGTACCTGCAGCTAGTGATCTTGTCAGTCATAGTCAAGAGATCATAAGATCACTAAAAGATAACTTGAGGCAAGCACAAAACCAACAAAAGATATATGCAGATAGGAAGAGAACAGAAAGATTTTTTGAGGTGGGAGACTTCATATTTCTTAGATTGCAGCCATATAAACAAAGCTCTTTGAAGAAGAGCGGGGCTGAAAAGCTTAAGCCTAAGTTGTTTGGGCCTTACAAGATCATCAGGAAAATTGGTGAGGTAGCTTATGAGTTGGAGCTTCCTCCAAACAGCAGGATACATAATGTATTTCATGTTTCTTGTTTGAAGAAGGTCCTTGGACAGAAAATTGTACCTTCATCTGATTTACCACCTTTGGATGATGAAGGGAAGTTGATTTTGATACCTGAAAAGATCTTGGAAACAAGGGATAAAAGATTGAGGAACAGGAGCATTTCAAAATATTTGATCAAATGGAAGAATTTGCCAGTGGAAGATGCAACATGGGAAGGACTAGAAATTCTTGACCATCCAAACTTGAATTGCTTGAGGACAAGCAATTTCAAGGAGGGAGGACTTGTCATGTCCCCTTTCTAAAATAATTAATTAATGGTCAATATTAACCCATCTTATTCTTCCATGGGTTAATTGGGAAAGCATAGGAAGAATAAATATTTAATATTTAATATGTAATATTGTCCAACTAATATCTATTTCCAGAGGACAATTAAATATTAAATTAAATATTTTGAGACTCAAAAGGGGCATTGGGTTTGGTGAGCTGTCCATTTGCATGAAGATTTCAAAAATCTTGGTAAATCACAAGTGGCGGGGGATTTTATGACAACGTATGACAACTTATGACAACTGTCATACCCCAAAATAGCAAGGAATCAAGGAAAAACATGGGAATCTTGGATTTCCCTCTCTTCCATGAAATATTGATACAAAATATGTAATTTTGGTGATTTGGGGCTATTGTTGATTTGATATTTTTCTCTCAAACTTGCAGATTTGCAGATTGTGGCTTCAATGGACGAAAACCCATTGGAGTAAAGAGGCTTGTGGACAAAAACCCATGAGTTTTAGGTGGCCAGAGGACATAAACCCTTTGATCACAAAGAGTAGCTTCATCTAGAGGTTGCACAGAGCTTCAAGGATTGAGTAGTTTCCGGTAGTTTCTGGCAGTGTCCATTGTTTGTGTGTGCAGGTCTTCTTGTGTTGCCGTGGTAGTTCCAGAAGTGTTGGGAAGAGTTTCTGTTATTATTTACTTTGATTTTCTGTGTATTAGCTGTAGATTCCTATTTTCTAATGTCAGAGATTAGTATTGGAGGTTGTGGGTAGAGTTGTGTTGATTCTGGCTTTGTGGGTCAGAATACCCAATGCGTATTTTAGCATTATTGTGAAGTTTTGGTGGTGTAGATTGATACTGAGTGCTGTAGGTTTTTCTATTGTTACTTTAATGGTATCAGACCATATTTCATGTACTTTCCATCTGAAAATCAAACAATATCAGTTTGGGTGCTTTTTGGTGTAATTCGGTGATTGACGGTGTTGGTAGTTTTTGTGGGTTTGATCATATTTGCTCCAGATTTGGGATTTTAGTTGTTGTTTATGTTATGGATGTTATGACAGTCCAAAATGATGTAAAATCCATTTAATATCAGATCAAATCAGTTCCATTAATTTCTGGGCAAGTTTGTGTTAGTTTGGTGTTGTTATGTGCATGACTAGCTTGCTAGTCTTGGTGAAATTATTGTATTTTCTGGTCGTGTTAAATAAATTCATTTTCAAATCTGATTTCAAGTTAAAATCTTAGTTTGGATCTTTACAAATTGATATTTTGAAATCTTGTCCATATCTTGCAATTCTTCAATGGAAGACACTTTATGACTATAAGATTTGGGAAGTGTCTAGAGTATCTTATTTACAACTTCTTTATCATCCATCATTCCATGAGGGACCTTTGATGCTGTTGACAAATTCATAAATCTTCTACATATAGCTTTTTATGTTCTCATCTTTAGACATCCACAAAGTTTCATAGTTGGACTTTAAATTTTACAACTTGGATTTCTTGACAGATTCATCACCTTCATAGATATTCTTCAATTTATTCCAGATCTCATGTGCAGTTTCTAGATCCAAAACATTCACTAGTTCAATGTTAGATAGAGGATTTAGTAGGGTATTTCTAGCTTTACCATTAGTCTCATAAGTCCTAATCTTAGCTACAATCTCCAGACCATTTTCAGGTGTAGTGTATTGCTTTTGAAGCATTTTCTAGAAATCATAACCAAGAGAAATAAGATAACTTTGAATTCTTACCTTCCAGAAGGCATAGTTGGATCCATTAAATTGAGGAATGTCTTTCTTGTGCATCATCCCAGATCTACCTTAAGATGTTAGGCTTTCTTCTAAGGAACCCTCGCTCTGATACCAATTGTTGGAATGCATAAGACAACTGAGAGGGGGGAAGGTGTATTAGTTGTAGCCAAAACCTTGAACCCTCACAAATATTCAAATCAACAACCACTTAATTATCCATCAATTTTTAGTGTGATTAAATATAAAGGCATATAATAGAAACTTAAACACATCAACACCATAAACACATGGAACACTAGATTTACGTGGAAAACTCAACAAGAGAAAAACCACGATGAGGATTAGCTCACAATATAAATGATATCAACAATTTAAAACAAGGCTCATTGCTGGAGGCTCACTACCTCAAGGCTCATTGCCCAAGCACCTACTGTCCAAAGAAATGCTAATGCACAATAAGTTCACTGCCAAAAGGGCTCACTACCAGAAAGGGCTCATTACCGAAAATGAAAGAAGATAGAAGAAGAAAGTTGCAATGAGAAGATATCTCAAAGAAATAGGAAATCCACAACAATAACACTCACAACATTTGCAGCATCTCTCAAAAAATTGTAGACACCTTCTGCTCACTGCGTCTAGTAGCCTAGCACATGAAAAATCATTACTGCTCTTCAAAAACTCACATCACATAAACATCATATGAAACCATTACATCTATCAACATAATTTCACACAATATTCAAACATCCAACACTTATTTATACTAACATCAACCTTAGGAACAATCTCCAAGGTCGACACAACCTTCTAACTTAACTGATTTCAAATTAGGCTTGGACCTAAACATTCCCACGGTGAAAAGGAATGAATATGGACCACACCACACCTTAGCATGGACCTAAATCTACTCTTCCATGCTTCTACATACTTCCACAAATTCCAAAGCACAACTATAAAGAGTGTAAACAACTAGATCAACTAAAACTGGTGTTGACACTAGAACCTTTAGGTACATTCTTCAACAAGATCAAAAAGAAAACTCATGGATCAAACACCAAGGATGATCATGATATAGTTCAATATCCAAAATAAATTGAAAACCAACAAAACCTTCTGCAACAACTTGAAAAACTCTCACTTAAAGAAGCTTCACACTGGAACACTTGAACTGCACTAACAACAACTGCAACTTAAGAAAGATAGCTTGTGGAGCACCAAACCCTGAACCACTTGGATTGAAGAAAGATATATACTTTAAAAACATAAGTCCAAAACCATGAACCAAGAAACACAACTGCGGAGGAATGCAGAGCAAAATAGTTTCTCCCAGTCACTTCTACACAACTCAGAAACACTGTCCACACTCTAGTGAACACAACTTTATCTGTACAATGAATCAACACCTAAAAATTGAAACATAGCAAATCCAAACATCCGTAAACATCACCTCCAAACCGTATAAGCATATTTTTGACAACAAAGAAATGTGGAGCAAATACTAGCATTGTTCTGTAAGCTAGAACAACTCTGCAACACACTATTTCTTCAAGAGAACAAACTTTCTCAAAAGCACTTGGAAAATCAACATTAAGAACTCGTTCTAAACACCTTCAACTTATTCTCAAAGCAACTACACCAAGGAAACGTAACCAATAGGCTCACACTCTACAATAGCAATAACATCTGCAACAGTCTCCCCAAACACTAATCAACAAACAAACTTAGGTGTTGACATCAATGACAACACTTGATTCTCATAATTGCAAAAATTATTGATGGTTTCTTCACAACGAAAAGATTCTCCTTTTATATCTCTTTTTTGAGGGGGTCATAGTCTTTCCTATTTGAAGGGTCACAACTTTTTACATTCGGTATCACATCACTATTCTTGAGAACCTACTTTAATTCACTTGCAAAATCACTTAGGGTTCTACTCTTAGTTGAATTCTTCAATGATATTATGGGTGTCCTTCTCGAATGAAATGCTCTCCCCTTTTATATCTCAAGTTTGAGGGAATCACATTTTTTCACTTTACTAGTTATAACTCTTCATTATCAAGAAGTGTTTGATAAATAAAAATTTGATAGATTTGGCATTTCCATAAATTTTAAGCATAAAGTAATGGAGTAAACTTGCTAAGAAAATTATTAGACATGAAGAAAATATATAGATATACATAATACATGAATCATACACATAAATACACATGATACACAAAGTATACGTGTAAGATACAAAGCATGAAGCATACGCATAGGTATACATCATAGTATACACATAAGTACATGTAGTACAAGAAGCATGAAGCATACACAATATATGCATAAGTTCATGTAGTACAAGAAGCATGAAGCATACATGTAATACCAAAGTATACACATAAGTACATGTGCAAGAAGCATGACACATACAAAGTATGTACACATAAGTACATATAGTACAAGAAGCATGAAGCATACATGTAACACATGCATAAATACACATAATACATGAAGCATGAAGTATATAAATAATACACGCATAAATACATGTAATACACAAAGCATGAAGAATATATGCAATACATGAATACACGTAAGTCACAAAGCATACACGAATATATGTAAGTCATGAAGTATACGTAAGTCACAAAGTATTTAACACATGAAGTATACATCTGAATAAACGTAAGTCACGAAGTATACACTTGAATACACATAAGTCACGAAGTATACACTTGAATACATGTAAGTTGTGAATTATACATTTGAATACATGTAAGTCAAGAAGTATATACTTGAATACATGTAAGTCACGAAGCATACACTTGAATACACATAAGTAATGAAGTATACACTTGAATACACATAAGTCATGAATTATACATTTCAATACGTGTAAGTCACAAAGTATACACTTGAATACACGTAAGTCATGAAGTATTGTAACATCAAAAAATGTCCCCTTGGGGGCTTTTCCCTCATAAGGTTTAGCTCCCGGGGCTTTTATCTGCATTTACGACATCTTGCATCATATTTTAACATCCCGATGAAATGAACCCTAGGTTTTATGGCAAATAGGACCTAGGGGGAACCCTTGAAGTTAATCCCTAACCAAAATGGGAGGGAGGACTTGGGCGCCCGTGCCCTAGTCCTACTCTATTTTGGGTCAGTCCTAAATCTTGGGTGTTAGATTGGGACCATTAATTAGGTCCTAGGTCGACATGACAAGTTTGAATTACAAAATTATTGGCGGGAGTGTTTGTAGTTGCATATAAAAGCATGTTTAGGCATTCATTTGTAAACTAGATGATTACTAGCAAGCTATTGTGTTCTAAAGGTGATTCAAGGCTTTCATTGTGTTGCAAGAGCAGATTTGTGTTGTCTATGTGTTTGTATTTGTAGATTTGAGAAATCATCTCCTCATGAAATGAAGAGCTTCTTCCTCCCATGAGATCTTCAATACAAGGTGACATCAATTATGTTTTTGAGTATTTATCATTTGGTTTTTTCTTCTTCCTCCCATGGGCACACACTCTCTATCTGACAATGGTGTTTGGAAGACTTGAATGTCTCTCCGGGGCTTGACTGAGGCAAGCCTCTAAACACCACAACCCCCTCCCAAAGTTTTCATGATTGTAGGTTACAGGTTGGAGATACAGACAAAGTGAAGTTGTAGGAGGGTACAAAGAGTGTTAGAATTGTAGAGTAGAGAACAAAAGAGCACCTTGGACTAGGGCACCCACTCATTAGTCCTCAAAGTTACGCAATGGGAAAATCTCTAGTACAACAAGCATAATTAGTAGATCTTGTTTCCAGATCCTAACAAAAACCAAGGCCTTGGACTTGGGCGCTCGCTCCTTAGTCCCCGACTATTCTATATCCTGAACTTCAAAAATAGGTGCACTTTCATTTATCATTTTACATCTCTCTGTAGCGGAATTCTAAATAATTTATCTATTTACTGTCATATTTGCATGACTAGGGTTTTGATGTATAATTGAGCATAAGAGAAGATAATTGATAATCAAACAACTCCAATCCAATCTTCCCTACATTCCTAAGTGACCAAGGACCTGATAGTGCACTGCCACTCGATCCTGAGGTCCTTGAGTGTAATTGGTGAAAGGAGGATAGACATCAAACACCCACAAATCCACTATCCAAATTTTACCTATTACATTTTGGTGAACCTGTATTGTTGGACTTGTTTTCACCTTGATGATTGTTTTTCTTCAGATTTACATTGATTACATTCATTCATATTATCATTCATCTTATTGCATTGGAAAAATTACAAAAAACATTGAAAATTTTGAAAAAAATTGCAAACCCTAGTTTGCATGTTGAATCAATTAATTTCAATTTCATAAAATTTCTGATTTATGCATTATATCTGAGATAAATTGCAGAAAATTATAAAAATACAATAGTTTGCATTGCATTTTCATCATAAAATTGCTAGGGTTTTGTTGAAAATTGTGAAATTTGCATATAACCTAGTAATTCCAAAATCTAGGGTTTGTAGATAAAATCTTGTTTCATATTTTTCTACTAATTTTAGAAAATAATTCAAATTTTAATTTGTCTATAGTGTTTCATTTTAGTACAAATTTGCATTTTTTTGGCATAGAAAATTTTAACAAAAACTAGCATTTTCATTAATTTTTCACTAGATTTGCACTTGCATTTTGCATGTTAGGGCTTGGAAATCATTTTCAGATCTGAGAGGATTTAATTTTTATCATACATCAGCTTTCAAAACATTCATATAGCATTTTACATCAAGATCTGAAACCTAGGGCTTGAAAAACATTGATTTTCACTACATTTGGCCTTATCGACTCTCTAAATTTACACTATAGGCATGTTGTAAATAATATTTTTGCACTAATTTAATGATATAAGGGGTATTATCTTCTTCCCCTCCTAAAATTATTTACAACACCTTGTTATTGGCCTCTTGTATTGAAATTTTTGTGAAAAAATACATTTTTTTGCTATTTTTTGCCCTATGGTTTGGCCTAGTTTGCACCCTAAGCGTGTTGTAACAGATTTTATCCTTCTAAGTGAATGATATGATTTCTATTATTTTTTTTACCTCATAAAATTCCTTACAATACCTCTTTCATTAGGTCTTGGGATTGAAAAACGGTGAAAATTTGCATATTTTAGGGCATTTTCACTAGGTTTTGACTAGTCATCATTACAGATTTGTATCAAAAGTGTGTTGTAAAGGGTTTTATTGTTTCATTGGACTGAAAATAAACATATAATTTGCTTCCCTTAATCAAAATATTTACAACACCTTTTCTTTCATATATTGACATTGAAAAAAGTACAAAAAATCAAGCATGTTAGGTCATTTTTGCACATAGTTTTGCACTTGTCTTTTGCATCAAATTTGGAAAACTTTTAAAATATGATTTTTCATCTCATTATGGAATCTTCATGTTATTAAAATTTAAAATATTTGCATGAGTATATCTTATATTTTGAAAATTTCTCTAATTTCACTAATGAAAATCCTCATGTTCTAGAGCACATAGCTTCTGCAAGTGCTCTTGATGCTTCTATATGTTCTACATAGGAGTTGTAATTACTTTGTTATACACATTTTTTTAATAGATTCACACTACTCATAGGAACATATCCTTTGATATTAGAATATTTAACCAAATTCATCCATAGGAATACTCATGAGAAAGATGAGAGTGAAAAGCCTTTTTCCGCCACATAGTATGATGATGATGATGTACCTTCATCTCATCCCAATTCTCTCCCTAGCCAAGATGTAGTATTAGTGGATGAGAAAAGGTCTCTCACATTAAATCCTTTAGGGATGGATGTTGGGTGCAATCAAGAGGGAAACAATGTTAATTCAATATGTATTAATAGATTTTGTAGCAATATCCCTAAGATGATTGTCTAAGGGGCACCTAGTGCACCCTCTTGCTTAAATCCGGTGATTACAGTTAAAGGTAAACCTCCCTATGAAATATTCAACTATGCTAAGCAAATTACTCAAAGAAATCACGGTGTTCAAAATATAATTGCTCATACATACAACACCTGTAATAACAAGCAAAGTAAACAAGCACTGCATGTGCCTATCTCTCTTCCATGTTCTCAACCTATGCTCCCTCCACCACCTCATCTTACTCATAAAAGTGGTCAAGAGTATGATCTTGTTGAACAGCTTTGTGCTACTCTAGCTAAGATCTCTCTTTGGGATTTAATACAAACATCGCCTCCATACCATGGAATGCTCCAAGAAGCTTTATGAAAGGTGATCATGCCACCTACTATTAAGCCAAATGATGTAGCAACTCTGTTTGATTGTATGCATGTGACAAAAAGGACATTCTCTTTCAACCACATGAACTACCGTCAATTGAAGTTCAAAACCAATATGATCCTCTTATAATCTTTGTGATAATAAACAAAAAATTGGTAAAATAAGTTATGATTGACAATGGATCAACTCTTAATGTTTGCAGCATTGATCTACTACACAAACTAACACATCACAAATCAAGCTAGATAAGCTTAACATTTGTGGCTTTGATAATCATCATAGTCAATCATTAGGTACTATAACCCTACCCATACAAGTAGGATCTGTGATAGTGCCTACCTTGATTCATGTCATTCCTTGTTCTCTATCTTACAACATGATTCTTGGTAGACCTTGGATTCATGCATTGGAGGCAGTTCCCTCTACTCTACATCATTCAATCAAATTCATATTCAATGATAAGCTCCACACTATTCATGCTGATGGATCTAAACTAGATAACTGTTTACATATTGAAACACAAAAAATAGTTTACAATCATATGAGCTTAAACAATTTCTGAAGTGATCCATCAATGCCTTTGACCATGAATAATGTTGTGCAAGACTCTGAACCATCGAATGCACTTTCTGGTGATGATTGGGGTTCATTAGATTTTAACCCTTGTAGTGTAGGGGAATATTAATAACCTCGACACATCAAAAGTAGCATCGATCTCACCTAACCAATCTTTTGAAGCATCTAAAAAATGTAAAGTTTCCTTGGTAGAAAATAAAGAAAATACTCTCAATTACACTACAAATTATGATACCTATGAGGCTTCACCTTCTTCTAAGGAATTGGACTCTCTATATTGTCATGGATTTCAAATTTTGTACAAACATAACAACTATATAGGTAAGGGATGTGGTGTAAATCAACAAGGAATCTGAGTACCTATAGAATCTGCTTCAACACATTACTCAAGTGGCATTAGATATAATCCTTTTAAAGAAAAGAAAGCCTCTCATCATCCTAAACTTAATGTTAATATAATATCAACAAGACCAAATCAACGTATAAGATATCCTGAACAAATGAGCCACAATTGTGGTAGCGAATATTATAGTAGCTCTCAAGGGTGGCCTCTTCCTAGATATGTATATTCTTAACATTTGGGTCCTAACAAGTAAGTATTTCTAACTTTTTATCTCTCTCGTGATGTGCTTCCCCCATGATGTGTTATGTGTTGTTTAGGCCTCCTGGGATGACTCCTATTTCTCTTGTAAGGTCCGGGATACTAGGAGACCACCTATGTTGTGACCTTCTTTTATTTGTATCATCATTCTTCTATATTGCCTCTCTCTCTGATTTCATCATTGTGTGTTGTGTCTAATGGACGTAGCGTTGCAGTTGATGAATTGGGGGCACCCTCCTACATGACTGTCCCTAAGAAACTTGTTTCTCCTCTCTTATTTATTTTTTCCCTTCCTCTAGTGTTTCTATCTAGTGGCGGATGATGAAAAACATTTATATTGATGGGGACATAGCATCCCTTTAGCGAGAAATCAAAAATTGGACTTAGTTCGTAATATGATGATGGGGTTGTATATATTATCCAATGCTTGGCTAGTAAAAGCAATCATTCTTTCTGCGTAGTGATTTTGATGGTGTTCTATTTCATTTACAAACCATAATAATACTGCTGCTCCATGCACTTTGTCTATCTTGAATCTTGCATGCCTCAGATTTCATATGCATTATCATGATTATGTAGACACTAACATGTTTCTTGTAGGGATGTGTTTGCATGAACATTTGGCAATCATAAAGTACATGTCACCTTTGGGGGGCATGGGCTTTGTGAATGTCTATGTTCCCTTGTGTGTTTTCTTCCTACCTTAACGTGCTTGATGTTGATACCTGATATCAACCACCTTAAGGTGGGGGCATATATAAGGTAATCTATCTATTGTAGATGTTAGCAATGTGCTTGTCCTCAGGTGTAGTTTAAAGACTACTGGCGATGAGTCCCTCCTATACTCTGAGTTTGTTTTCAATCAATCAATCAATCAATCATCTTAAGCCCTCTATGGAGGTGGGGATGGTGTGTTTCTTGGAGCAGATTGCATCATCCTTTCATTTTCAAAAAGTCCTCATTGGGAGGTGGGGAGCATTTATGTGACTAACTCAACCCTTAAGCGTGTCTTCAGCGATTGTTATGGCGAAGCCCAATCATCGATGTGTGCCTGTAATGTGTCTGAGATGGTGTTGAGCCTAGAAATAGGAACACTCCATCGCTTGTCTTCCATGTTTTCTTCATGTCTTCAAAGTGTGTGTTTGGTGTGCCTGCTTTGTTTGGTGTGTTTGTTGCCCCATATGCACTCTAAAGACCAGTGCGATGAGTGCTTCCTACATTTTTGGAGGTTTAGTGTGCCTTGCATGTGTGTTGCCCCATATATGCAGTTTAAAGACTAGCGCAATGAGTGCTTCCTGCATTATGGGAGGTGTGTTTACTTTCATGTACTTGCATATGCATTTCATATATATGAGAAAAAGAAAAGAAAAGAAATCATTCTTGTCTTCTATGCATTACCTGTCTTCTATGCATCTGTTGTATTCTCCATGTTTTGCATGACTGTAACTATCTTCTTCATGTTTTGTGTGCCTATCATTGTCTTCAATGTGTTTGGTGTGTCTTCTCCGTGCTTGGCATGTTTGCTGTGTTTGTTGACTATACTTTAATGCATGTATTGGCCTTGCGTTTATACATACATTAAAGTGAGGGCTAAATGTAACGTAAAAAAATGTCCCCTTGGGGACTTTTTCATCATAAGGTTTATGGCAAATAGGACCTAGGGGGATCCCTTGAAGTTAATCCCTGACCAAAATGGGAGGGAGGACTTGGGCACCCATGCCCTAGTCCTACCCTATTTTGGGTTAGTCCCAAATCTTGGGTGTCGGTTTGTGACTGTTAATTAGGTCCTAGGCCGATATGAAAAGTTTGAATTACAAAATTCTTGGCAAGAGTGTTTGTAGTTGCATATAAAAGCATGTTTAGGCATTCATTTGTAATCTAGATGATTACTAGCAAGATATTGTGTTCTAAAGGTGATTCAAGGATTTCATTGTGTTGTAAGAGTAGATTTGTGTTGTCTATGTGTTTGTATTTGTAGATTTGAGCAATCATCTCCTCATGGAATGAAGAGCTTCTTCCTCCCATGAGATCTTCACTACAAGGTGACATCAATTGTATTTTTGAGCATTTATCATTTAGTTTTTGCCTCTTCCTCCCAAAGGTATGCACTCTCTATCTGACAACAGTGTTCAGAAGACTTGAATGTCTCTCTGAGGCTTAACTGATGCAAGCCTCTAAACACCACAACCCCCTCCCAAAGTTTTTGTGATTGCAGGTTAAAGGTTGGAGATACATACAAAGTGAAGTTACAAGAGGGTACAATAGAGTGTCAGAATTATAGAGTAGAGCAGAAAAGAGCACCTTGGACTAGGGCATCCACTGATTAGTCCTCAAAGTTCCACAATGGGAAAAGCTCTGGTACAATAGTCATAGGTAGCAAATCTTATTTCTAGATCCCAACAGAAACCAGGGCCTTGGACTTGGGTGTCCACACCTTAGTCCCTGACTATTCCACATCCCAAACTTTGAAAACAAGTGCACTTTCATTTATCATTTTACATCTCTTTGTAGTGGGATTCTGAATAATTTATTTGTTTACTATCATAGTTGCATGATTAGGGTTTTGATGTATAATTGAGCATAAGAGAAGATAATTGATAATCAAACAACCCCAATCTAATCTTCCCTACATTCCTAAGTGACCAAGGACTTGATAGTGCACTACCACTCAATCCTGAGGTCCTTGAATGTAATTGGGGAAAGGAGGATAGACATCAAACACCCACATATCCACTATCCAAATTTTACCAATTACAAGTATACACTTGAATACACGTAAGTCATGAATTATACATTTGGATACGCGTAAGTCATGAGGTATACACTTGAATACACATAAGTCACAAAGTATACACTTGAATACATGTAATTCATGAAGTATACACTTGAATTCATGTAAGTCACAAAATATACACTTGAATACATGTAAGTTACAAAGTATACACTTGAATACACGTAAGTTACAAAGTATACACTTGAATAAACTTAATTCATGAAGTATATAATGCATCAAGTATCATTCACATGATGGCATGAAGGATGCTCTAATACCAATTGTAATGTCCCTTACCTAATTTTCCCTAGAAAATTCAAATGTCACAAGTTAGGGTTAGGTTTTTATAATTACCATTTATGTTATCTTCAAAAATTGCATAATTTCTCATACTTGAATTCTGCAATCATAACATAGGAAAGGCATATAAATATCCATTTTAATCATTAGGGTTAGATAAGTTTTTCCTTACATTCAATTTTCATAAAAAATATCAATATGGAAAGATAATATATTCACTACTATGCAACTAACTCAGTTTGTTACTAATCTCGGCCCTAAAAATAGAAGATGCCAACAAACCCTCAACGTGAAGATTTTGTAGAAGAATACTACCCTAGGGTACCCTTATCCATTTCTCCCATTTACATGATAGTAAGGTGCCCTACTCACTGTTCTCCATACACGTCAATGTTGTGATGCCACGTCATGCAACCCTAGAGAGTTAATTTAACATAACAAGAAAATGCGAAAATAATTTTTTTTTTAAATGATTATAAGAAATAATTACAACATCAACAATACTAATAACAACATCAGCTAACATCTCTAGGGACATAACTGCATCAGTAAAACATAGTTTCTTAACAATGCCAGTATATATATAGTTTGATACAACAGAGAAGATTGCACTATTCAATTACAAGATATGAACAGTTACAAAAGATCAAATACCAGATCACATGATTAAAAGATTCATGTCTGAATTACCTCAGTTTACCATAAACAACAGGATTATTCAATATAGCTTTGAGGGTGCAAGTACAAGTTTGGAACTGGAATCACGACTACAGAGATCATGAATTAGAAGAACCAAGAAAACCAATGGATTAAGCTCTTCCACCCAACCATGTGGAACCCTGAGGTCCACCCCTTTGAGCTAGGAGATAACAATGAGGTTCCCCGACACAAGCAAGGACAAAAGGACTAACAGAGAACAGAAATACCATAAGTTCACATGCGGACAACACTGAACAAAACAATCAACACCCAGAGGCAAGAGAACGGGGCAAAACTAGAGTGCAGTAAGATGAGTGTCATCACATGGTTCATAGGTTACCCTGACTATCTCTCTCTAGATGCCAGCCCCCATCTATGGTTACCCAACAGCATCTCTCTAGGTGTTGGCCCCATAGGTCACACATGTGGCCTACCTTATCTATATTACTGACAAGTTTACCCTTCCCCCCCTTAGTTAATTATTAGGTTTTCACTTGTTTTAATACACTTCCAATGGGTTACCTAGACAACCACTTTGGGCACCAGCCCCACATCAGAAGCCACTCCCCTACCTGCACTCAGTTGACCCAACCCAACCAGGACAAAACATAAGGATACACGTGAAGTACCTCCAACTTTCACAATAATCCAACTCAAAATAAGAGGCATGCAAGGTCCAAGTCTTTAATCAATTCCCCCTCTCTCTAGAATATAGAGAGTCATAAACAAGTACAAAGTAATTCCTTCCACACAAGAGTCTCAAACAAAGCCTCTGGATAAGTAACACAACGAAAAGAATTCAAGGAAAAAGACAAGTCCAACATCTATATAATGACTCATTATCCGAACCCACCAATGATAAAACCAAATAAATCCAAAGTTCAAATCACTCGAGCTAGGCCACTACTAATTAATACATAAAATCTGACAAATATTACATACAGAATCACAAGGTAAAACCATGGAATCGTTAATCTAGCAATACCAAATAAAACAATATCATCCAAATAAATCAAGTTACTCCTAATCACCTCATTAATAAAACAAAACATTAGAAGCACTATTGCCTTAATGCAAGACTTGACACCAAATCTTATATCCTGAATATAAAATGACCAAGTAAACTCTTACTAAGGCTAGTAATTATAAATCTATCTAGCAACAAATAAAAGAAATTAATGAAATTCCCATGTTACTTACTTCATCCTAGACATATTTATTTCTACTATTAAGCTAATGAGGTGTTAATCCCCCTCACAAATTAAATTCTATTTAGAGATATGACATTTACTAACTAGGCTATAACCAAATAACTAATATTTTAACCCCATCAACTAATAATTTAATGAACTAATAAAGATATCGCCTAAAACTAAATATGAAATTCTGACTACTTTCTAAACAAAATTATTAGAAGGAACAAAATCAAATAGTATAAATAGATAGAAATTACCTACTATAAAACCATGCCTTTTAAAAGAATAGTTCTATTAAACAAAAAAACTTTCTATTATCACCTTCATGCTGAGCAAAACTTCTAGAAACCTAATTAGATTTGAGGGAAAAACATATGAGTGTTTATGCAAATTTCACCTTGCCTAAGAGAGGTGGTATGGCTAATGGTGGGATAGCAGGGATTCAAATTAGATTTGTTGAAAACGAGGCCATGGGATGATTAGCCAACAAATTTGGTTTATAGCATCTGAAAAGTTACTGTAAGATTAAAGAGTAAGAATAATGAATGATCGCTAAGGATTTAGTAGGCAAGCTAAATGGTATAATACAGATCTGTATTATAGAATTTATCAAAATGATTAAAGTATTGGGCATCCCATCAGGTAAGAATCCCTCCTTAGATGAGGGGTTAGAAATAGAGGCATTACCAATGATGGAATCCTCTGATTAATTCAGTGCTATCGTAGAAATTATTCGTTGGATGCTAAGCAATAAAAGAAAGTTGCATTGTGATAGGGAAACGAGCATCATCAATGAAAATTGATAACTATGGTTCAGACAAATAAGACAAAAGTGGGTGATTAGAAGGATTACCAAATGCTTGGGCAAGAGCTTCAGTCGCAGCTGTACCACGGTATGCAAGGGAAAAGCAGAAGGTAACCATTATATACATAAAGATGTCTGGTAGTATGAAATTAAACTAAACATGGAAATAATGCATAATCAGCCTAGAAGACGCCAAGACAAGCTGGGGTGACACAAGAATGCAATGTTCTTATAGTAGGACACCACCAAAAATGAAATTGTGGGTTTAGAATGTCATAGATGAGGAGTCTTTTTCTTTCATCTGAATGCTTGTTATCTTTTCCATGTGTTAAATGATTTAATCTTTTCATGAGAAGAAGCATAGCGATCAAGAGGTTTGATTAAGAAAATTAACACAAAGAATAGGGGTCTTTAAGGGCGCAATGAGGATGGAAGGACCAAGTAATGAAATCTACACTAATAGCTGATGCTCAAGGAAACAAACAAATTCGGTGGTGGGAAAGCCATTAATTCATTTAGTTAAAGAATCTATAAGCCCAATTCGACTTGCAAGGTAAAGAACAGATTCGATCCCACATTAAAAGAAAACAAACAAATTTAAGTATTAAAAGGGTATGCATTTGCAGGTTATCAATATTAAATCAACTTGCATAAGCATCCTTCAAGCATTTCTTAAAGACAAAATTTAATATTGTTTTATAGATGAACAAGTTTACTTAGGCCGATCATAATCTACAAAGGAGAGAACTCACTAACATCATTGATGAATCCGATTTTAGAATGATGATGTAATTTATTGAAATGAGTTGATTTCAGAGTTGAAGGATCATTCAAGAAGAAGTTGATTGACAGATCATTGATTAAGAGAATGATACAGGCTCTAGGTCTACAATAACTAACAGAGGTAAAACTAGACAGCAAAGGCTTCCTAATTTCTCAGAGAATGGCAAGTCCAGAAAATAAAAAAACAATATTGACATACCCGTATTTTGTCTGCAAGATTTCGAATTCCCTTCCGGAGGTTTCCTCCTCCTACCTCTTCACTTGTTGTAAATTTTCTTCCCCCCCTTACTTCCTCCCCAAATCATCCCCTCAAAAATAACCAAGATTCATAAATGTCCACTAACACCATTCCCTGCAGAGAATCCCACTAACCCCCCTTTTCAGAAACAATTAATTTTATTTACTATATAGAGAGATTCCCCAAATCTAGAATCTCATTGAACAACTCACAATCATAAATTTATTAACTAATAATATTTTCAAACTACCATATAATATTTTAACAATAAAATGATATTAATAACTTATGACAATCACTTAATAAAATAATTAAAATTACTAATTTAATCCATATGAAAACACATAAATAATATTCTCAAAATCCCAATGATAAATAACGACTAGCAAAACTATTATGTCTAACCTATTATTACAAATCATTTCCAAACATTTCACATAGACTGAGACCAATAAATTCAAGAAAAGACAATTACATACTGATGATGACCAAACCTGAAGTCAAAGCCATAGAGTACATCAAGACCCACAACCACAACCTGTAGATAGAAACTGACCTAGGGAAAACCCCTTGTTATCTCCCATCCATATTTCCATTGGTGTAAGGGCCTGCTCAGACCTACTAAGTCAGGTGGAGTTGAGGCCCGGTACCTGCAACCTGCATCAAAATGATAGGTTGTATATGAACATATGCAAATATATCAGACACCCGGAGTCAGGGAATTGCAGCATAGTAGGGTGCTCGAAACAAGCAATACTACACCATCCCTACTCTAGGGAAAAACATAAACATCTCTAACTAACAATCAGGTGACATTCAATCCATAAAGCATAGTAACATATTTCTACAAACCATCAACTAACCATGTCAAAATACAACATAAGCTACAATATCAATAATGTCATCAAATTGTTCATAACACGTCAATAACCACATCAATCAATCATAGTCCATCATGAACATAATAAACATAAATCATAAATCTAACCACTCAAGTGTCTCAAAATTGTCTAAGAGAAAAAAGGAAACTAACAACTATCACAAACCAAAAAATCGAGGGGCATTACATCCTCCCCCTAGAATCAGGCTTACTCCTGGAAGCCTACAAAAAGTAAGGGTATAACTCTCACAATCTAGAAGCATCCTTCCAGGAGTAGACATTTCGACACTAGGATCCCACTAGACCCTAACCTGCTCCATGTATCTGACCCTGAGAGTCTACTCTCGATGCTGAAGCTCTCACCTGCTCTCCAAAGAAGGCTGCCTCTCCTCTACCTGCGGTCTCCAAGGCTGTCCTCTGATGTTTGATTGCTGTGAACACTCTATGAGACCTTTTCATGTCACCTATGGTCAGCTCTGAAGCTGCTGGCCTCTGACCAAATCCTGGAGCGTTCCTTTGTGGACACTACCTTGCTATATGGCCCTGCTGTCCACAAGAGTAACACACTCTGCCTCGACTAAAACCTCCGCCACCTGAAAAAGCAATGGATTGCAATAAGTTATCTGTACTCACTGCAGACTACGTACTTTGAGCTGGCTGATCAAAACGATTGCACTTGTTATGCTGCCAAGACCGGTCCTTCCTATTTTGATATCTATTAACCTGTTGCAGTTGAGAATTCTTTGATTGAGAATGAGAGCAATGTTGTTGTTGCTGCCCACTCTTGGCAGGTGCGTGATGGTCTCTTGAAGAGCTGGCTACCTGAGACTAACCACCAATACTAACCGTGGGTGCACTCCCAATAAGCACACCTATATGCCCTCCATGTGCCATTTCCAGATTCTCTTCTACTAACCGGGCTTTCTCCACTGCCACCTCCACAGACTTAGGTTCGAATACATGAACCCCTCCATTGATCCGGGCATTCAAGCCCTTGATAAAATGCTATACCAACATAGACTCATCATCACCGATACCCGCATACTACTTGAGCTCATAGAATCCGCACTCATATTGCTCAACTGACATGGCCATCTACCTCATCTCATGGAACTCATCTGTCTGGCACTGCCTCCAATGATTAGATAGGAAATGAGCTCTGAATATATCTAAGAACAACTCCCAAGAAACAATACTAATGTCCAAGTGTATCTTCTGCTCCTCTAACCGCCACCAAGTCGAAGAAAAACCTCAAAGATGCAAAAGAGCACATCTGGCCTTGGTGTTCCTGCCATAAGGATGCATGCTGAAACACCTACCTAAATCCAATAACTAGGTTTGTGCCTCTACACCACTACCAGCTCCATCAACGGTGGGAGGGTGTTCCCTCAATAGATCTCTCATATGGCTGGCTAGTGTGGCCTCCTACTCAGCTGTCAACTCTCTCCGCCTGGGTGATCTCTCTCCTTCCCTAGGTTCTGGCTGATCTACCTCCTAGCCCCCTCTAGGATGCTCAACCTCCGGTCTGAGGCCTAAGTAGGCAAGGGCCTCCTCAAGTAACTATCACAACTGGGCTCCCTTAGGCTGACTTTGATCATCCATATTCTGACCCCTACCTTCACGGGCACTCTCATGAGGAGAACTTGGAGGAGGTGTGCCGCCACCACCTCTCCCATGACCCCTACCTCAACCTCTACCTCTAGGCATCCTCCTAAATACATACCTCAAAGCGACAACTTAATAAACAAGGAATACTTAAAAATGAAAAGAGTTTAATCTATAGAGTGTAAGCACTAGGTTACATAATGGGCTCAATATTAACTAGAGTACCCAATGTTCAAACCTAGCTCTGATACCAAATGTGATGCCCCATCATGCAACCCTAGAGAGTTAAGTTAACAGAACAAGAAAATGCGGAAATAATTTAAAAAAAAATTGAAAGAAATAATTAAAAGATCAACAATACTAATAACAACATCAGCTAACATCTCTAGGGACATAACTGCATCAGTAAAACATAGTTTCTTAACAACACCAGTATATATACATTTTGATACAATAGAGAAGATTGCACTATTCAATTACAAGATATGAATAGTTACAAAAGATCAAATACCAGATCACATGATTACAAGATTCATGTCTGAATTACCTCAATTTTCCATAAACAACAAGATTATTCAATATAGCTCTGAGGATGCAAGTACAAGTCTGGAACTGGAATCACGACTGTAGAGATCACGAATCAGAATGACCAAGAAAACCAGTGGATTAAGCTCTTCCACCCAACCATGTGGAACCCTGAGGTCCACCCCTTTGAGCTAGGAGATAACAATGAGGTTCCAAGACACAAGCAAGGACAAAAGGACTAATAGAGAACAAAAATACCAAAAGTTCACATGCGGACAACACTGAAAAAAATAATCAACATCTAGAGGCAAGAGAACGGGGCAAAACTGGAGTGCAGTAAGATGAGTGTCATCGCATGGTTCATGGGTTACCTTGACTGTCTCTCTCTAGACACCAGCCCCCATCTATGGTTACCCTAACAGCCTCTCTCTAGGCGTCGGCCCCATAGGTCACACATGTGGCCTACCTTATCTATATTACTGAGAAGTTTACCCTTCCCCCCCTCAGTTAATTATTAGGTTTTCACCTGTTTTAATCCACTTCCAATGGGTTACGCAGCTAGCCACTTTGGACGTCAGCCCCACATCAGAAGCCACTCCCCTACCTGCACTCAGTTGACCCAACCCAACTAGGACAAAACACAAGGATACACATGCAGTACCTCCAACATTCACAACAATCCAACTCAAACTAAGAGGCATGCAAGGTCCAAGTCTTTAATTAATTCCCACTTTCTCTAGAATACAGAGAGTCTCAAACAAAGCCCCTGGATAAGTAACACAACCAAAAGAATTCAAGGAAAAAGACAAGTCCAACATCTCTATAATGACTCATTATCTGAACCTACCAATGATAAAAACAAATAAATCCAAAGTTCAAATCACTCGATCCGGGCCACTACTAATTAACACATAAAATCTAACAAATATTACATATAGAATCACAAGGTAAAACAATGGAATCGTTAATCTAGCAATACCAAAAAAAACAATATGATCCAAATAAATCAAGCTAGTCCTGATCACCTCATTAATAAAACAAAACATTAGAAGCACTATTGCCTTAATGCAAGACTTGACACCAAATCTTATATCCCTATTCATATCCCGAATATAAAATGACCAAGTAAACTCTTACTAAGGCTAGTAATTATAAATCTATCTAACAACAAATAAAAGAAATTAATGAAATTCCCATGTTACTTACTTCATCCTAGACATATTTAATTCTACTAATAAGCCAATGAGGTCTTAATCCCCCCCACAACTTAAATTCTATTTAGAGATATGACATTTACTAACTAGGCTATAACCAAATAACTAATATTTTAACCCCATCAACTAATAATTTAATGAACTAATAAAGATATCGCCTAAAACTAAATATGAAATTCTGGCTACTTTCTAAACAAAATTATTAGAAGGAACAAAATCAAACAGTATACACAGATAGAAATTACCTATTATAAAACTGTGCCTTTTAAAAGAATAGTTCTATTAAATAAAAAAACTTTCTATTCTCACCTTCATGCTGAGCGAAACTTCTAAAAACCCAATCAGATTTGAGGGAAAAACCTATGAGTGTTTATGCATATTTCGCCTTGCCTTAGAGAGGTTGTATGACTGATGGTGTGATAGCAGGGATTCAAATTAAATTTGTTGAAAACTAGGCCATGGGATGATCAGCCTAAAAATTTGGTTTATGGCATCTGAAAAGTTGCCGTAAGATTAAAGAGTAAGAATAATGAATGATCGCTATGAATTTAGTAGGCAAGTTAAATGATATAATACAGATCTACATTATAGAATTTATCGAAATGACTGAAGTATTGGGCATCCCATCAGGTAATAATTCCTCCTTAGATGAGGCGCTAGAAATAGAGGCATTACAAACAATGGAATCCTCTGATCAATTCAGTGATATCGTAGAAATTATTTGTTGGATGCTAAGCAATAGAAGAAAGTTGGATTGTGATGGGGAAACGAGCATCATCAATGAAAATTGATAACAATGGTTGAGACAAATAAGACAAAAGTGGGCGATTAGAAGGATTACCAAATGCTTGGGCAAGAGCTTCAGTTGCGGCCATACCATGACATGCAAGGGAAAAGTAGAAGGTAACCATTGTATACATAAAGATGTCTGGTAGTAGGAAATTAAACTGATCATGGAAATAATGCATAATCAGCCTAGAAGATGCCAAGACAAGCTGGGGTGACACAAGAATGCAACATTCTTACAGTAGGACACCACCAGAAATGAAATTGTAGGTTTAGAATGTCATAGATGAGGAGTTTTTTTTCTTTTATCTGAATGCTTGTTATCTTTTCCAGATGTGAAATGATTTAATCTTTTCATGAGTAGAAGTGTAGCGATCAAGAGGTTCGATTAAGAAAATTAAGGAACATAGAAAATAGGGGTCTTCAAGGGCGCAACGAGGATGGAAGGACCAAGTTATGATATCTACACTAATAGCTGATGCTCAAAGAAATAAATGAATTTGGTGGTGGGAAAGCCAGAAATTCATTTTGTTAAAAATTCTATAAGCCTGATTCGACTAGCAAGGTAAAGAACAGATTCGATCCTACATTAAAAGAAAATGAACAAATTTAAGTATTAAAAAGGTATGCATTTGCAGCTTATCAATATTAAATCAACCTATAAAAGCATCCTTCAAGGATTGCTTAAACACAGAGTTTCAAAATATAATATTATTTTATAGATGAACAAGTTTACTTAGGCCGATCATAATCTACAGAGGAGATAACTCACTAACGTCATTGATGAATCCAATTTCATCTAATGATGATGAAATTTGTTGAAATGAGTTGATTTCAGAGTTGAAGGATCGTTCTAGAAGAAGTTGATTAATAGATCATTGATTAAGAGAATGATACAGGCTCTAGGTCTACAATAAATAACAGAGGTAAAACTAGACAACAAAGGCTTCCTAATTTCTCAGAGAATGATAAGTCAAGAAAATAAAAAAACAATATTGACATACCCATATTTTGTCTGCAAGATTTTGAATTCCCTTCCGAAGGTTTCCTCCTCCTACCTCTTCGCCTGTTGTAAATTTTCTTCCCCCTTACTTCCTCCCCAAATCATCCCCTCAAAAATAACCAAGATTCATAAATGTCCACTAACACCATTCCCTGCAGAGAATCCCACTAACCCCCCTTTTCATAAACAATTAATTTTATTTACTACATAGAGAGATTCCCCAAATCTAGAATCTCATTGAACAACTCACAATCATAAATTTATTAACTAATAATATTTTCAAACTACCATATAATATTTTAACAATAAAATGATATTAATAAGTTACGACAATCAATTAATAAAATCATTAAAATTACTAATTTAATCCATATCAAAACACATAAATAATATTCTCAAAATCACAATGATAAATAACGACTAGCAAAACTATTATGTCTAACCTATTATTACAAATCATTTCCAAACATTTCACATATAATGAGACCAACAAATTCAAGCAAAGATAATTACATAACCTGAAGTCAAAGCCATAGAGTACATCAAGACCCACGACCACAACCTGTAGACAGAAACTGACCTAGGGAAAACCCCATGTTATCTCCCATCCATATTTCCATTGGTGTAAGGGCCCACTAAGACCTGCTAAGTCAGGTGGGGTTGAGGCACGGTACCTATAACCTATATCAAAATGATAGGTTGTATATGAACACATGCAAATATATCAGACACCCGAAGTCAAGGAATCGCAGCGTAGTAGGGTGCTCGAAATGAGAAATACTACACCATCACTACTCTAGGGAAAAACATAAACATCTCTAACTAACAATCAGATGACATTCAATCCATAAAGCATAGTAACATATTTCTGTAAACCATCAACTAACCATGTCGAAATACAACATAATCTATAATATAAATAATGTCATCGAACTGCTCATAACACATGTCAATAACCACATCAATCAATCACAGTCCATCATGAACATAATAACCATAAATCATAAATCTAACCACTCAAATGTCTCAAAACTATCTAAGAGCAAAAAGGGAACTAACAACTGTCACAAACCAAAAAATCGAGGGGTATTACAAATGTAACAATGCCTTTCATTGTTCTACATAGTGCACATTTTCTCCCTTCTCCATGTTGATAGTTTATTTCACTAATTTTATGTATTTCTAGATATGACAGTGATATACAATAAGTAAATATAATTTACAGTTAGCAATGACCTAACTTGTTATACTTATTCAATAATATTTTAGCCATGTATTCTTTGTTGTCTTAACAGTGTATATGACTATGTATATATGCCACCTTTTGTAGATCCAATGTCTACCCTTAATCAATGAATATTATTTCTTTGCTTGATCGCCTGTATATCTATTTTCTTTGATTTATTGATATATATTTATTAATATACTTCTATATATATATTATGCATATATATTCTTTTATTAGTTTCCCTTTTTATTTTATATTCTATTCTGTATCTCTGTGGCAGTTATAATCCATTGATACATGATAACTATTGTATATGTTATATGTTATTCTCTGTCGTCCTATTTCTAATGTTGAACTCTCTTTTTATACCATATTGTGCCTCTATGAAGAGAGGAGATTACTCATGAGGCAACACATCATATCATGAAGGGAGGTGACTTCTCCCAAGAGGGGTGGCCTCTTTAATAAGCATAATAGTTGTCCATAAATTATCATATATAGTCAGCCTTGCTTCACAATAAAAGGTCGGCCATTATAATATAATTTATTCCCTTCATAAGAAGTCGGCCTTCATCACAATTTATTTGTTTTAGCCTCTATTCCCTCAAGAGTTACAACAATGAGAGGGGTAGGCCTTATTAATCAAGTTATTAAACTTTAATATGATTTTAACTTGGTGCTACATAACCATAAGATTTGAGTGATTAATCTTTATTTTTATGCCTTTTGTATTTCTTATATGTAATCGTTACTCTTCATAAGATATGGATAGTAAAACTAAAGCAACAAGTTAACTCCTTTCATGGATATGTCTTTTATAAGTCAACCTATAGGGGAGGGGACATGACATTGTTTTATCTTCCTTTTGTGTGTGAACAAAAGTGCATTGATGAGGCTTCATATTTTATTGTGTTATCAGTGCATGCAAATTATAACCTAAAAGTAGTCAAGAAAACTTTACTTTTAGGATCTATAAGTTCAACCCTAGCACCACACCCTTTCTTTGATTTGGATCCATCAAATTTCATTATCTAGAGTTGATCATCTAACTTTTCTACTTTGTGTATTGATGTAAATAGTATTGTTGAGCATTCTCCCATAAAAGGTGTCATTGCTTATTCTTGTACATGTTTGATCTCTTTTACCTCAAGGATGTTGATATCTAGAATTGGTGATATATTAACCAAGAACAAAAAATAGCATTATCATCTTGATGTTCAAGAGAACCATGGTCAATCATTTCATATTTATTATTCCATAATTCATCATGTTGATGCAAATTAGGGTTACATGCTTTCTCAATTTATAATAAGCATTCCTAGCAAGATAGTTTCAAATGAATTATACCATGAATTCTACATCAGTTAGGTAATAGGAGTTTGAAAATAGAAACCCTTGTGCATATTATTGTCTCATCATATTTAAACTTCTTGACAAATTCCTAAAAAAATGTTGTTACTATATCAACACTTGGTTATTTTAAATCCTTGATATGATCATCCACAATATACACCAATATATTTTTAATGGTGGGATGTTTTGGTAAAAATCCTTCCTCAGATGCATTGAGATTTGCCTCATTTAAAAAAAATTCCATCATAGATTGCCTTGAATCTGGTGATTGAGCCATACTTGTGAGCATAATCTCATCTTTATCATTTGTTTGTAAGACATACACATCTAATTATACTTCTATATAAAAATATCATTGGTCTTATTTTACTTAGTGATCAAGTGTTTCATCCTTGGTTCTTAGTCAATTTTGATCTAATTAGGAAGGCCTTTTCAAGGGAGCCACATATATGAGAAATTTGTTTCTATGTACCCACTCAATATCCTTGACCAATCTCTAATTAGTAACATGACATAGGAATCCTGAATATATACTACTTGGATGCTGATGAACTATTGGAATCAAGGGTTTGAAGATAGCACCATATGAATATGATTTAGTTCTCCCACTACTTTAACTTGAGTTTTATTTGATTGGTAACTACTGTCATATTTTTGCCTAAGAAAAAATAGCCTAAAGATCACCTCAAAAATATTTGCTTTCTTCCATTAGAAATATCTAATCTATGAAAACTTAAATGGAAGAAAGTCTCCCTCCAAAAATTCTAAAAATTCTATGTATTTTACCTTAGATGACAAAATTTGATTTTGTTGAACTTTAAGTTCATTGATTGGAAAGTTCGCTGATAGGTGAAATTGCTAACTAAAGAGACAATGGAAATTTTTTCCAAGGCAATGAAATAATCTAAGGAAAAAGGAAGCAAAGTTGGTCTTTGCCAGCAATTTTTTTGGTTTGTAAACCTATTGGTTTGTCGACCAGATGGTTCACCAATGAAGGAGATTTTCAATGAAGAAATAAGTTTTAAAGGAATGGCAAAGGTTGTCTTAGCAAATTTTAAGTTTGGTGAACTTAAAGTTCACCAATCAGCAGGTTTGTTGATTAGCAAAATCATCAACTAAGGAAGGAGAACACAAACAAGGATGGTTTGTGATAGGGGAGACTTCACCAACCAAAGAAGAAAAGGAAGAGAAGGTAAGGAAAAGAAAAAAAGAGATTCATCCAAAAGAATGGTTCATTAACCTTATGGTTCACTGACAGGCAAAGTTGGGGATAAAAAAGGAAATACAAGGAGTGAGTTCATTGATTACAAAAATATAGGAAGAAATAAAATCAAATATCAAAGGCACCAAAAGTAAAATAAAAGGGCAACACTTTTAAAGTGTTGTAAAAGCTTTGAAGGCATGATCTCTTGGGTGCCTTAAATCATGCCTCCACAAGTGACGCCATTGTTGCAGGATGACTTGGTTGGAATAGTACAAGACTTCATGCACAAGTACCTTAATTTAATGAGGATGAAGTGTTTCAATGGCCCATACTTTTGTAGGTCCTTTCAAGGTCAAAATTTAGTGCACAGGGCATGGGCATCCTCAAAATCTATAGATTTTTTAACAAGACCTTTGGGCCAAATTCAATGTAGCATGGGCAACTAGTTTTATTCGTTAACCACTTTTCCTAGTGCTCATGATTACACAATGATTGGTAAAAGCTATATAAGCATGTAGTGACACATTTTTTCAGGTTGTTGGTTAGTTTCTAGGTCTTTATTTGGGTTTAAGCATTGGATATTTGATCATGGCCTCATGATATTTCCCAAAACTGTATAAATCTGATGGACTATGTCCTCTTCTGACCTATCTTGCCTTCATTTCTAGTTCAACTCTGAGGGGAAGATTATTATTCTATGACTTTTCTTATCTATATTTATCTTTTATCTCCTTGTAATGGTTATTTAGTCTCTATGATTAATATAAGAAAATGATTCTACCTCTCTCATATTCTTTTTCACTATGTCTTCTTGAATTCTACTCACTTATCTTATGGATAAAACAATCCCTTTATAGGTTTCAGTCTTCTATTTTGACCTCTATTAAAGATTGGATGAGTCTGTGTTGGTTTATCCAACCTTTGAAATCATTATTGTGTGTCAGCGATATGAGTTTTAAAGATAACATGCTAAATTTTTAAAAGGATTTTTATGACATTAAGAGGGAGAAAATGTATAACCATCAACAAGAGGAGCTCACTTATCAAGCTCATCTTCAACAACAATGGAAGGAGGTAGAGGAAAGAGCTTACCAATAGCAACTTTCTATGTAGTTTGCAACCTTGTTGTATGAGTAGTTAAGGCAATTAGAGGTATAGGTGTTGGAGATGATGGAAGCCCAATTAGTCCCCCTCCATTCCTAGTTTTAGACAATCCCTTCCTTTTACACAAGTTCAGCCTACAACAGAAATAATTCCCAAATTCAAAATCCCAAGCTTCAGATGCCTTCAACCTTCACGGGACTTTGTTCATGCACAAGTCCAACCTATTACTCCTTAGGAACAACCTTCTTAAGAATCCCTTCATGCCCTCATCCCATGTCATCCCTCTTGTCCTAGCACTAGCTCACTCTTAAAAGACAAACTAGTTGTTTGGTGAGATTTTGGGTTTTATGAGATGGAAAAAGAAGTATTGGAGGCAGCTATGGAGCAACCTACTATTTGTGAACCCTCACATGCCATTAAAATTGGAGAATCAAACCTGATGCAAGAAGAAATTAACCTAAATCATTCATACTAGCAACAGTGCATCGAGCATGAAGTTAGCGGCAATCTAGGTTCAGGGTTGAGTCCTCTAGACTTTGGATCATTTGAGGAGTTTTGCCATGCTTTGAACAAGATGAATGAAAGGGTATGTGCAGGATCATGATGGGCCAAACAATACCTCCAAGTGGCAATGAAAATGCTAAAAAAATAGACTTAAGCAACTTCACGAGAAAATTCAAATGGGTTACCTACATAATTTGAAAAATATGTAGTAATAAAATTTGTAGGAAATTGAATGTAGTTTATGGGTTACTATTTTTTTTTGAAAAAAAAAAAATTTATTTGGTGAAAATTGGATATTTCAATGAGCTACTACTTAAATTTTTGAAAAAAACTAAAAAGTAGGCATCATTCCGGCCAACCTAAGTATGACAATTTTTTTTTGAATATTTAGATACAAGTAGAGGACACATGCCTGGATGTGACACATATTTTTATGAATTTTTTTTGTAAGTAAATAATTAGTTATGAATGTTTTACTACAACTTTTTAAAAATATTCAAAAGTAATTTTCAAGCCAGCGTAACTTGGTCAAAAAAATGTGAAATTCAATTGTTTTGCTGACATGTAGCTAATGAAGTGTAGAGTGTGACACACCTTTCGGATTTGAAAAATGTCAAACGGTTTGAAAGTTATGGATGTTTTTCAATTAGTGTGTCTCTCAAGAATTCAGACATAGTGTAGGTAGAAAATTATTAATAATTACCTATTAAAATTATAATCCCACACATATTATATTTTTAGAATCTTGACAGTGTCCCGAATATACCCTTTTGATTTTATCAAATTTGGATAAAAAAAGTCTCTCAGCATCAAGGGTGAAGTCGAGGAAAATCTATAAAAACATATGAATTCTTCATTCATGTTGAAAAGACAGGTTTGGATTCCCAAGCCTAAGTTTTGGGGGGAAAAATTTTTAAATGAAAAAAGAAGAAATGGATATCAGTTTCCAAAACGGATATTCATTTTGGAAAAATGCATTTTTTTGAGCATTTTTCCAAAATGGATATCCATTTTGGAAATGGATATTTGTTTCTCCAAAACAGATTATCTATTTTGAAAATAGATATCCATTTTGAGAAAAGTTTCCAAGCCTAAAACCAAGCCTAAAAAAGTGTTTCATGATTTTGGCTAACAATTTCATGCATTTTTTTCCTCTAGTGCCACTATTTGGCCCATCATGATCCTGCACATACCCAAAACCTAAATGTAGAGGAAGTATGGTGAAGGTCCAGTTGAAAAGGTAGCTCGAGCAAAATCCAGAGGAGTTATTGTTAATTGATGAGGACTCTAAGGGGAAAATTGTTGCAATTCCTCCAAAAGAGGTTGTTGATGCACTCTATTTCATGAACTACCTAGCTACATTGAAGATGAAGAAGACATTCAAATTCCAACATTAGCTACAATTTTCTAAGTGACATAAGGGCATTGAAGATGATAGCAAGTTGCTAGCACATAGGGTCAAAATTAATAGTGAGTTTCTAGCTCATAAAGAAAAGAGTGAGATCAACCCTATATTGGGAGGTGCAGATGTTGATGATGTGGATCTATTTGAGGAACTCCTATTTTCATAGAAGATTGTGATGTGGAGATTGAACATCCACAAGAAAAAAAATGAAGATTTGTTCTTGATAATCCGATAGGGGTATCGACTCTATGGTGGGGGGGATCTCACCATCGAGCATGTGCAGGGCTTATTTTCTGAACCTAATTTAGAAAATCATGAAGCTAAGGTGGATCTTCTTGTACCTACGTGCATTAAGGAGCTTGAAGACCTCTTTTAGGATGAGATAGATTTTTCTTTTCAATATGTGACGTGGAAATAACATCTCCTACAGAGGAAAGTCATGAGCAACATCTTGTTTATATAAGGAGGAAGTAGCCATATTTCTAACTGATATGTAGCAGCTAGAGCATCCAGACCAACATTAAGAGGTTATAGAATATAGGCATGAGATCAACTCTATTGATTTCCATACCATTTCAAGGGGATGTCTTATCAGACATCTAGCTCTCTCTAGAGACATATGAGGAGTCACCACTTGTCATGCTTACCTTTGAGCATGAAGTTGAGCATAAAAATGAGAAGAATCAACTCATTTACTCACCTCCTAGCTATTGCACCAACAATCAGTTCATGTGGGTAAGTGAGTTTGATTTTGCTCTCAGAGTGGCATTTCATCAATTCATTGCATGCTCACTCTTTTTACACATCATGTTAAATGTCTATAAACATGTGGAGCATTGTAGATTATTGAGAAAGGGCAGTTATTTTGAAAAATTAGTTAATAGATTTGTTTATGTCAGTTTCTTAGTTGGTTAGTTTAGGTTTAGGATAGGTTTGTTTTCAATAGTTTTCCTTTCCTCCAAGTGCCCTTGCATAGGAAGCATCCTCATTAGGAGGTTGTTTGACTTTTTTTTTTGTATGTTGTTTATTCTTTTGTTGTCTAGAGACATGTTAAATTTTATGTTGGTCTAGCCAACCCTTGTATCTATGTTATTGTAGCTTCCCTTTTTGAATCTATGCTCAATGGATTGATAAGGCCACTAGATCCTTGTTTTTAGCAGGAAACACTCTTGCATAGTCACCAAAATACTATCATATTTTTGCCTAGGCCAAAATAGACCAAAGATCCCCTAAAAAATCCTACCTTTCTTCCATCAAAAATATTTGATCTGAGAAATATTAAATGGAAGAAAGTCTCCCTCCAAAAGTCACAAAAATTATAAGTATTTTGCCTTTGTCAGCAAGATTTGGGTTTGGTGAACTTTAAGTTTGCCGATTTGCAAGTTCGCTGATCAGTGAAATCGCTAACTAAAGAGATAGTGGGAAGTTTTCCAATCCAATGAAATCATCTAAGGTAAAAGGAAGCAAATTTGGCCTTTGTCAACAAATTGTTTGGTTCATGAAGATGTCAGTTTGTCAATTGGTTGGATCACTAACGAAGGAGATCACCGACGAAGAAAGAAGTTTTAAAGGGCAAAAGGTGGTGAAGGTTGTCTTAATCTAAAAATTTCAAGTTCGGTGACCTTAAAGTTCACTGATTAGCGAAATCACTGACTAAGGAAGGATAACACAGACAAGGATGGTTCGCAACATAGGAGACTTCATTGACCAAAGAAGAAAAGGAAAAGAAGGTAAGGAAAAGAAAGAAAGTTAGCCAAAAGAATGGTTTGTTAACTTGATAATTTGCAGACTAAGGGATTCACCAACAAGCAAAGTTGTCGATAAAAAAGGAAATACAAGGAGTCGGTCTGTTGGTGCCAAAAAATAAGTATAAATAAAATCAAATATGAATGGTGCTAAAAGTAAAATAAAAGGTCAACACTTTTAAAGTGTTGTAAAAGCTTTAAAGGCACAATTTTCTTGGGTGCATAAAATCATGCCCCCATAGATGACACCATTATTACAAGATAAATTGATTGGAATAGTGCAATGCTACTTGCACAAGTACTTGAATTTAATGAGGAGTATGAAGTGTTTCAATGGCCTATACTTCTATAGGTCTTTTCAAGGTTAAAATTCAGTGCACAGGGTGTGGGTATCCTCAAAATCTAAAGATTTTTTGATAGGGCCTCTAGGCTGAATTTAATATAGCATGGGCAATTGGTTTTATTCATTAACCATTGTTCCTAGTGCTCAGGGCTACACAGTGATTAGTAAAAGATATATAAGCATGTAACGATGCATTTTTTGAGGTTATTGGTTGGTCATTGGGTCCTTATTCAGGTTGAAGCGTTGGATATTTGATCATGGCCTCATGATATTTCCCAGAACTATATGAATCTGATGGATTATTTCCTCTTCTAAGCCTCTCTTGTCTTCATTTCTAGTTCAACTATTAGGGGAAGGTTATCATTTTGTGTCTTTTTTATCTATATTTAGCCTTTTTCTCTTTGTAATGGCTATTTAGCCTCTATGATTATAGTTGTGGAAGCTTATCTCATGATATTTCTAAGTTTTTGCACCTAAATTTTCAATCTAGTGTTGTTTGCAGTAGAGATTATGGAAGTCTCTATATTCATTTTAAAATTTCTCATCTACTTTCCTCAAATCGTACAACCAAAAAATAGCCTTATTGATATCTTCCCTATATATCATTCTTCCTCCATCCATAATTTTCATGTACTTATGAATCATAATCTCCAAAGTCATAACAACGTATTCAATCATGTTGAAATTTATGAGTCTACTAATAGCCTCAATAAGCACTCTCCTCTTACCTTCAAAATGCTCTTCATTTCTTATTTTCCATAAGAACCAAATAATTTCAGTAGACAAAATCAACCAAAATATGTTGGATTTTAAACTCAAACCACTAACAAAACCACAAAAAATTTCTTTCCAGTTTACACAGTTACTAGGGCTCCAATAGGAAATATTTCCCATAAACATAGACCAAATCTTGTTAGTAAAAGAACATTCAAAAAATACATGTTCACAAGTTTCCACATCCTTACAAATAGAACAACTGTTGAAACAACTTTTTTGGGGGTTCAAGGTATCTAGGCCAAATCACAGTAAAGGTTTTAGAAAACAAATTCCATTTTATTTTATATTTCCAAACATATTTTATATGCCCAAAAACTGCCCACAAGTCAGTAAGCATCTTGTACACTTTCTTTGAATTCATTTCCAAGAAATTAGTACCATCCTTCCATGCTATCTTCTCTAAGCACCTTGACTCCATAGCTATCTCTTCTTGAGATAGGTTCCTCAACAAAGACTTGCACAGTGTGGAGTAAGTCCTTTTATGGGATTATGGTAGCCCATATTATCCTTTTATTTGAATCCATCATTTTAGATTATTATTCTCTAGAATATCCTTAATAACTAATATTCTATAATCATTCCATTTTTTGCATAACACCCTTGCAAAGGGGCTAAAGGTTTACCTTTGTGATTAATATTCCACCAAATTGATCTATGCCCCATAATTAGTTCCTTCCTTGTATCAATTAGCTCTCTATTAGCAATGAGACTTTTAACTTGTTCCCAAGCCTTCCAAATGCTAGAAAAAATAATAGATCCCAAGGAATTATCTCAAAACATCCCAAACAAGAAATCATGAGAATGTAGGTTCTTCCAACACTTAGCTTTATTAGGCACTAAATTTTTAATATTATTTGTGACAAGGATTTTCCATGGCTCATTTCCTTCCAAAGATCTGAGAATCCATTTTACACCCAAATCTACACCCTAAATTCTTAGATCCTTCAGTTCTAATCCTCCCTGACTTTTCCCCAAACAACACCATTCCCATTTAACTCAATATATTTTTTTCTCCCCCTTGCCATTTGACCAAAAGAATTCTCCAATCACCTTTTGAATGTTATCAATCTAATAGTTTGAAAATAGCCACATTGAAACATAGTAGATAGAATAAGTTGATAGAATTTTTTGACATACCTAAACTCTTCTTACCAGAGATAAATAATGATTATTCCAGCTATTGAATTTTTTTTCAATTTTTAAAAACATCCATTCCCACATCTTTCAGAGAGTGACTCACAGCAAAGGGGATACCCAAAAATCTAACTTGTTTCTGTGGGCCACGCAATTGCCACTTATTTACATCTAGAGAATCAGGTGGTTCTTTTGTCTAGCCAAGAAGAATAGATTTAGAAGAAAATATTTTTTCTCCTAATGCTAAAAAAAAAGTATTCAGTCTTTAATTAAAATTTTTAAGTTTCGTTTTTCTATCCATGGAAATAACGTTGTATCATTAGAAAATTGTACTTTAAGAAACATGTCTTCATTGGTTAACTTGATACCTTTTACCTCACATTTAATAAGGTATATTCTTAGCGGGTAGTAGACTGCTTCAGATGCAATAACAAAGAGTGCAAGAGAAAGTGGGCAACCTTGCGTGATTGATATTCCCATCTCAAATGGAATTGATAATGATCCATTCATTGAACTTGACATGAAGCATCCTTAAAAATAATCTTAACCATATCACAATATTGATCAGGGAGTCCAATATCTCTTAGGACCATTAATACAAAGGACCATTCAATTCTATCATAGGATTTTTCAAAACCTAGTAGTAAAATTCATGCCTTTTGATTAGTAACCTTGGCCAAGTGCAAAAATTCCCAACTAGTGATTAGGTTTTCCAAAATGTATCTTCCTTTAATAAAGCTAGTTTGGGTATGATTGATAATCCTAGGTAGGATTTCTTTTAATCTCAAGGCTAAAAAATTAGCTATGATCTTATAAGTCACATTCAACAAGGTGATAGGTCTCCAGTTTCTAATATTGGTTTTATCTCCATATTTATGTAACAATTTCTTGTTTCCCATTTTTGTTTCCTTTTCCATTGTCCCTACTCTCATAACATCTTGGTAAAGGTCAAATATATCATCTACAATCTAGTCTAAATTAAGTTTGTAAAACTCCATTGGTAGGCCATCAACACTTGGAGACTTACCATTACCCATCAATTGGATTGCATCTTTAATCTCTTGTTTGGAGACCTCAACCTTTAGTTTATTTTCCATCTCTGCATCAAATTTTTTTGGCAAATTTTTAGATAGAGCTCCTGAGCACTCCAACACCCAACATTACTATCTTCTGATTTAAATAATTTTTCATAAAATTTTCTGAAAAATTTCTTTTATATCTTTATTATCATGAAACATTACTCCTTCCTCAGACATGGGTCATGTTTTCTCCTTATAATTCTTAAATTTTAAGAGATTGAACTAACTGTGGAAAGGTTAGTTCTTTCATATCTGTCTTCTCACGCACCAAATTTTCTAAAACTTTCTTATGATAGTAATCACCAATAGTGTTACCAAAGCTTTTTAGAAAAGTAGTATACATGAGTTCATGATTTTGTTCTTGCCCTGAGAAATAGAAATGTTCATACTGTTTCTTACAGTATTTCTTAAAATCTCTTAAATCTTTGCATTTCCCTTTTACAAACTTTTGATAAGAGAGCTGCTCAAGGACATCTCTCTTTCCTACAAACATTCTTGCTAATTGAGTACAAACCTGATCTGTGCCACTATCTAGCAATACTTCTCTGAATTCATTATCCAACTTATCCCAAACTATCCTTGCCATACCTGTCATAGAATTAAGCTCTTGCTTAATAACTTCTTTTTCATCTGCATCAGGATTAGTTGACATATAGTTTGTGATCCATGACCTCATTGCATCAATGCCTCGGGCATTCTCCACTTCTTCAAACTTATCAAAATTTACCAATGGTGGAGTATCAGCTTTATAAGACTGAATATTTTTAAATGGGTCATTTGTTGGATATGGAAATGCACCTGACCCCCGGGCCATTAACACAGTCCCCTGAGGAGGAGGAACGACTTGTGAAACAGGAACCTCAGACGTAGGGGCCTAGGTTGAAATTAACTGACCACTAGCAGGATCATATCTTAAGGGCTCTGGAGTAGGAGGTACTTGGGTAAGGAGCTTTGGGCCTTTGTATTGGGCCTGCAAATAGGAATTAGCATTACTAGGAAAACTTTTAAATTTAACAGCTCTTTCCGTTGCGGTTCTCCGTATAGCCAATTGTATAGAATTAGATTCCGCCGAAATAGCTTCCCTAGTTTCCTGAGACTCAACTCGGAGTGAGTCTGCAATTTTGATCTGAGAACTTGTCAGAGAATGAAGTTCTTCAGATATTTCTTGTAATCGTTGTCCATTATGTCTGATCTGGACATTGGTTGTTCCCAACTGTGAACAAAGGACATCACAGTCTGCTTTGATTTCTTGTCTGACTTTTAAAACCAAATCCCTTTGTCTAGCCATAGCTACTTCTCTCTCAATTTTCTAGATCTCCACTTTATGCTTGAAATCTTGATACTGATCTTTTAATTCATGGAGAGCAGTTTCAACTTTATCTTTCCATTCTTGAGTTAATCTTTTCTCAAGTTGTTCTATGGTGGAAATCATAGAATGATTATTAACCTGCAAACTCTGGAAATGTTTCTCTACTTTGAGAGCTTCTAATTCAGACCAAATTTTTCGGTCTTCTTGCAGCAGTAAAGATTTTCTTAGACAAAGATTTGCCTAGTTTAACAGATGGCTTTGGCTTGGGGCATTATCTCCTATGGGAGTTACATGTAAAGGCCAGCATTTAGCTTTATATTTGCCAGAGGTATCTAATAACATGAAATCATAAAAAGGTGGTATACGACCTGGTATTGTACAAACACCACCAGGGTTTTCCACAAGTTGGGTGTCCACAACTGAGATACTATTTTCTGGCATGGCAACAGAGTATTCTGAAAACATTTTAACGCTGCTCATCATCCTAAGCTTTGCAGATTGAGGTGGGAAGACAAAGGAACAATCTTCACACTAGTACAAACCATTTTGTAATATGGAATATTTGGAATGACTACAATTCGGCTTTAATGATTTATTTTGGAAGGATGACTGTTGGGATACAGCAGGTATTCGGAATAGATTTTCAAAACCTTCAGAGGGTTGCAAACGAACACTTTGGGTTTTTGGCAAAACAGACGGGACAGGCTCATTATAATTAAATGGTATATCCCTGGATAAATCTTTGGAAGAGGAGGATGTTCCTCGAAGTAAGGGTCGACTGGACCGTGTATCAGTACTTCCAAATTTTATCATAGCCTGATCATCTATTTCTTCCAGTGAAATTCCTTTCAACTGGGGATTCTTTTCTTGTTCAACCTCAGTGATATTATCTTGTTCCCACAATTCCATAGCCCATTCTTCAGGCATTTTTATATCCTTATGCTTGACAATCTTTGGGGCTGTTAACTTAGTAGTATTACTAGAAGAACTCCAGATGGTAGACAGACCATCTAAACCTCTTTCATGCGGGTTTCTAGGATTGACCATCAAAGGTATGACTTTATCATATAACCTGTAATGAACTAAAAAGACCAGTGAATGATCGACTGAGTCCCTTTTCATGAACAAGTTCATTGTTTTGAATTTATATTCTAAAACATCCTTGAGGTTACCATCCAACAGACTCACAGGGTAGTCTAAAAGACAGTCTACAAAGATGGGACCTTTGGCCATTGAATCACAACCTGCACCTAGTAAGGAATGGGATAACTTAAAGAACCTTGCATCTTTTAACATCATAAGAACTATAATAGGCAAACCCTTTCTGTAATGACCACAGATGCCTATTCTAATATAAGATATATGCATGAACTGAGGATTCTTTTTGCTCTCTAGAGCTTTTCTACGAAACTTCTTTACCAATTCATCAGTAAAAATATTTAATTTTCCTTCATTACCTCCTTTAACAACATGTGACAGTTCTGCGACATGACAGTTGAGTGAAGACTTATATCCAAACCAGTCTCTTATACCTATAGACTTATTATTAAACATATCCACAAGATTTTTGGGTATATCCCGATATATTTCATGTGGAGGGATTTTTGGTACTTTAAAAGGCTTCTCATTCTCAGGAGCTATTGCATTATTTTCTAAATCATCTATGCAATTACCAAACTCAGACACTGTACTAAAACAACTTTCATTATTGGCAAAAAAGTTGGTAAACCTAACCTCTGAGTTTCGCTCTGCTGTCATGTCAGAACGACTGTTGTCCTTTGCTTGGGAAGAGGAAGAAGATGCCATCTGTGCTCAAACTTCGCTCGAACCTGCGCTCTAAAGACCAGATTACTGCCCTTGCACCCTTATGCCGACCACGGCTTCAACAGGACTTACTTTTCAGGACTTACAACACTTATGACGGCCTGAGTCAATACAGGGAGACAATAAAGGAGCTTTACAGATATTTAGAAATGGAAGGAGTTAACGTTAGACAACAACGTAAACAACAGACAACAATATCGTCACCAGAGGCTCTGATACCAAATTTAAGTTGCAATAGACAAACACAATGCGCAACAGTATACCTATCTCTTACATGAATAGTAGAACCATTTTCATTAATAACATGCAGGAAGCTTACAGATATGTTCATCTTTTACAATGCTCGCTATATAATTCATAATATAACAGAGTACTATAACTAAGCTTAAAGCTTTTACAACACTTTAACTTCGAATGAAGTTATTGACATTACTGACTTTACTGACTACTAACTGAAGACTCAAACTTAATACTTAAGACTCAAGACTTTGGAATTCTTCACATTCACTTCACTCGCCAAGAATTGCCTGAAGAATGCAGGCGGCCCGGTCAGCTTTATAGGCAGGAGCGGGCAGATCTTCTAACCCCGACTTCATAATTCCGTGAGATCTGTCAATGAAAAGAGGACACGAAGCAGCATCTTATCTGAAGAGCATCCCATGTGAAGTAGACCTTCCGATGGGACCCAATTACTCGTGAACTAGATAAGATAGACACGACCGACACAACTGTACAGGACGTTCCTTTTGGGCCCAAGAGGAATAACTTGGCCTCACACTAAGGTTGTGAGATAACCCCTTTACAACGTGGTAGGGTCCACGCCTTATCTTTAATCACGAGGAGATAAGATTCCTCGATAAGTGACAAGCCCACTTATTAGCTAAGACCCCGTGCTGTCGGTGGAGAGATCATCATTATGGAACCAAGCGCACTGCTCACAGAAAGCTTTGTTGGGATGGTTACAGGCTGGCTGAGTGGTTGGAGGGACCCTTGGGTCATCCACTGAGTGATCTTCACAATTATAGCAGGTTTGAGTGGAGGCATGGGGAATGCATCCCGTCATTAACTGCGGTTCACCTTCTTTCCACATTATGGTCATCACCTTGAGTTTATATGGGCCATAGATGCCTCTTGTCATGGTCAAGGGTGTTGCTTCATTCATTCTATACGTCTTCACATGAGTCCAGATTGGAACCTGATGAGCATAGAAATACCTGATTCTATTTTTTACAGTCCAATGCTCAAAGACGGACTCGGGTCCGCAAGGTCCATACTGCTGAGCTAGATGTCTACTAATGGGTGTATCTTCTCCAGAACTGAAAGTTAATCTAAAGATACAACCTGTATAGGTAGTAGTATTATGGAAATTCATATTATCAGCAGGAGGATATGGTCCAGAGAATAAATCTCTAATTAAATCTTTACCATCTTCAAAATTTAACCATTCCTCTGGTTTACCAATGGCTGGATTATTAAATGCTACTGGAAGACTAAAATCACCACACCAGTTATTAAGAATATGCCCTATGTCAGGATCAACTGGTTCTGCTTCTGCAGCAAACTGAAAGAAGGGAATTTCTGTCCACAAACCTGGAGATGTTAACAACATTTTGGCTTTCAACATTTTATAACGATCATACAGAAAATCGTTAGCCATTTGGTAGTTGTGAAGATCTCTTCTTGGGAATGGATTAGTGCTCCATTCAGTGCGACTGAGTTCATGCCATCGTTGTTCCCTGATTCGGATGTGCATGACTCTTATCTTACCTTGTACCTGTCTGGCTTGTCCTTCTGGTTCTGGTTCTGGTTCATGACCTTCTCTTGATACAAAATCAGCAACTATATTTTCAGCTCCTGGAATATGAATACAATCAAATTCGTAAGTACACAAAAGCTGAGCCCACCTTAATAATCTTCCTCTTACCACTTTATTACGGGACTCCTTCTTGAAGAAGCCTCTGAGGTTCTGCAAGTCACTTTTTAGTAAAAACCTTCTATCAGCTATAAACATCTGAAAGGCTTGGAAGGTATTGACTACTGCAAGAATCTCCTTATGTGTGCTATGGTAATCCTTTTCAGAACTATGGAAACTCCCTGAGACAGTTCTTACTATCTGACCTTTATCTTTTGGGTTATATTCCAGAGTTTTCTGTTCTCTGAGTACACCTGCCCATGCAAATTCACTTGCATCTGTTTCCACTATTTTATATCCTGGACCAGGTAACTTCAAGGGTGGTAACTTGGCACACTTATCCTTAATATTTTGGATTAGTCTATCATGAAGAGGACTCCATGGTGGTGGCTTTTTTCCTAAGAGCTTATTCAACTCAAGGCGATCTTCTGCTAATTTGTAATAGAAACCAGAAATATAATTTACTAAACCCAGAAATCTCTGTAATTCTTTAACATTGGTGACAGGCAAATTGCAGATTCTGGTAAGAATATGTTCTTGAACCTCCATTTTCCCCCCCGGAAGAAGCTTGATCCCGATGAACACAAGTTCAGGAACGGCTATGAGAGACTTGTATGGATTAACTGCTAAACCGTTGCGCTGGCAAACAGATAGAAATGTTCTAAGGTGATCAAGATGAGCTGCCATATCTTGGCTGAAAACTAGGATATCATCAATGTAAGGCTGAATGAACTTGGCATAAGGCCGGAACAGGATATCCATTTTCTGTTGAAAAATAGAAGGAGCCATTTTAATTCCAAAGGGTAGAACAGTCCATTCATATAGACCTTGGGGCACAGAGAAGGCTGTTTTATAATAATCTTCAGTGCGAAGACTAATTTGCCAATATCCTTTGGTTAAATCAAACTTGGAGTATACATGGCTTCCTTGGATGATTTGCCAAATATGGTCTTTGCTAGGAATTGGATGTCTGTGATCCACAAGACAATCATTGAGGGGTTTGTAGTTAACCACTAGGCGTTTTTCAGGTAACTCAACTCCTCTTTCATCTACTTTTGGCACATACATAGCATGACATGAAAAGGGAGAGTTTGAAACTTGTATAAGGCCTAGGGCTTCTAATTCTGCTACTTCCTTAGCACAAACTTGAACTTCAGAAGAACTCATCAAAAAATAATTTGCTTTTGCTTTAGGAAGAAGTTCCTTACCTTCTGCATCTCTTTTCAAAGGTAAGCTGCAGGTTAAACTGCGCTGGAATTTCTTCAGGTCCTTGGTCATAACTGTAGAAGCAAACATTTCTTTAATCATTTTGAGTTCTTCATTTCTTTCCTGGAATTGTTGATGTAGCCAAACCTGATTAACAGGTCTTTTCTTCTTATCATCTTTCTGAATGGTGGAGAAAGATGTAGGCTGATAGATTCTGGGCAACTGATATAAACCTTTAAATGTTAAGAAATCCTATTCTATGATGAATCGCTGCCATTCACTTAAGGTATTACTACCTATTACTCCATCATAATCTTCAACTTCAAAATGTACAAACAAAGTGTTACATGGTTTTTCTTCAAAACCAAGTTGAACGGGAGCAATACAAAATTCATGACTGAAGGATTTCTCATTATTACCAAACGTAATATCAGTTTTTCCTTCTCTCCATGCATCTTCTGGAAAAGCATTTTTTCTGGCAATATTTAAATCAGCACCAGTATCAATAAGAAAAGCAAGAGGATATGCTTGAATACCTAGAAATTTTATTAACAAAACTGCACCCGGGCAGTGAGTGGTAGCTTTCGTAACCCGGAAGGTATTCTTGATAGCACTAAACTTTCCTCTGCTGCTTTGTCCTTCTTCTGGAGTAATTATCCTCACAGGACTTCCTTCAAATGCATCAGTTGAAAGGTATTGCAGGGGATCATCTTCTTCAATCTTTATAGGTGGTAAAGATTGACGCGGCTTGGAGGACTTTGGTTCCTTGGCTGGCGGAGGATCAATCTTTATGGATTGCATACTTTCACTGATGAAGGGACTGTATGGTTTTTCTTCATAGAACAGAGCTTGTTCCATGCTTGTAACTGGTTCAAGCATTTTAACACCAGAGATGGCGTTAAATCGATTAATATACAAATCCAACTCCCTTGTGGATTCTTCTATGTTCTGTTCTTCTGCTTCTTCAGAAGTTAATATAACTATTTCATCTGTGGCCTGAGAAATTACCTTATTAAGAAATTCAAGTCGATGTCGGCGCCACAGTCTTCTTGCCATACTTCCTGGACTTGGAGCTTCCAGGATTCCCTTTTGCTCTATGGGAGTGGTAGCGGTGACCACTGACTCTGTAGGTCCAGTTTCTCTAAGAGAAGCTACAGAAGCTTTCTGCTGATTGTACCATGGTGACGGTCGATATCCATGAGCTGGAGAAGGAGCTCGACCTCGAGGAGATGCGCCAAATGATCTTCCTCTTGACTGATAGGGACGAGGATCAGGATACTCCCATTGGTATTCTTCTTGCACTTGCCGAGCTGGAGGCTTGGTTACTTTGGGCTGCAACAAGTAATACTTTCGGCTTTTCAATTGCTCAAGCCGGCTCTTCAGCTTTTTCCAGGTCTCCTGACCCATATTCATTTCTTTGAGCTGTTGCTCAATGTGCAAGATCTCACCAATAATCTGATCTAACTCGGAAGTCGATCCTTTCATCATTCTATAATAAAATGATACTTCAGAAGTATCAGAACTTACTTCTGAATCAGAACTGGTACTAGGCTGCTGTTCAGCCTTCATCAAATTGATCTGAGCCTGCTCTTCGCGGGCTGACTGGTATTCTCCTTCAGACTCTGAGTCTGAGAACTCGGGACTGGAGATGACTATATCCTCTGAATCAGATGGATATGCATTTATATAGTCATATTCGTCCATCGAGATGCCTGCACTCTTAGCTGCACGCATCTTTGCTTTACCTTTCTTTTTGTCCCTTTTAGGACACTTATTGGCATAGTGCTCACCTTTACAGATGTAGCACACTGGCTTTCTTTTAGATCCACCTTTCTTTCTTTTGTCTTTCTTACGAAAGAATCCCTTTTTCTTTTTGAAATCTCTTTTAGAAGAATCTTTCTTCTTTTTCTTTTTAAAGCCACTTTTGTCTCTCCGGCATGGCTTACACTCAAAATTATCATCATCATATGAAGACAGTCTATAACACACCGCTGATGATAAGAGTGGTTGCACCTTTTTCTTTTCCTTTTTCTCCTTTACCTATATCACCTTCATTTAGCTAATTCAGTTTAGTTTTGACTCTAGCTCCCTGAGCCTTTTGGATTTGGAACTTCCTTAGTTTGTGTTTTATCTCTTGATTTTTTTTCACTAACTCATCGTTGCTATGATCTTTTTGAATTAGATCCTTTGTTCTTGAAAATTCCTCTTGAATAAAACTTTCTTCCTTTCTTCTATCTATAGCATATTTTTCCCCCACAAATTAAAATAGTGTTTTGCAAGATTTGATCATTATATTCCAATAATGTGTAGAATTTAGATTCACTAACATTGCTTTACAAAATTTTCTCAGGTTATAGATGCCATCTATACAATCCTTGTCTAGCAGTAGGTCATAATTAAGTTTAAATATATTTTTCTCTCCTTAAACTACTACTTCTACTTTGGTGTTTCAAGACAATTGTAGTCTTAATTGAGTGGTGGTCTGATAGTGTGCTTGGAAAGACTTGCACCTCATTACTATCATCACTATTTTGAAACTGTAAAACATCTTTATTTGCATATAACATGTCCAATATTTTAAACCCTTTTATTGTCTTTCTGATTGTTGCATTAGGAAAACCATATTCTCTTGCTTTTGTCTTTATTCCCTTCAAATGGATCAAACAATTTTATCATCTTCTTCATTCTCTCCCCAAAATTTCTAATTTCCCCTCCACTCATGTGGATTTCCTCTTGATTTATCCTCTCTCTTCTCAATCATATTAAAACCCCCCCACTACCCAAGGTACTCTAGGGAGTTCATTAGCCATCCAATTCCACAACTTTATTCTATTTCTATATTCATTTGGAGCATACATAGAGCATAATCAAATATTAGTATCTCTTTCTCAATGATAACCCACATACATCTATTACACGGGGAGCAACCTCTCTGGTTAATATATTGCACCCATTTTTTGTTAATGAGAATAGTATTTCCACCTTTCCCTTTTTCATGTTTAGAGGGTAAGGCTAAAACATATCTCCAAATAAACCTTAAATTATTCTCCATTTGGAAGCCCACAACATTGACTTCCTAAAGAAATAAAAAGTCCATATTTCTATTTTTGTTACAAAAATCCCTTACAATATATTTTTTGTTAGGGGATTCTAAACCCCTTATATTCCAGCTATAACAATTCAACTCTTTCATTGATAATAACATTTAGGCAGAGTCATCTTTATTTCCATTGTAAAGTCTATCAAAACACTAAGGAATTTTATCACCTTTCCCTTTTTTTCCTGGTTTAAGGGTACTATCACTCCTGCTAACCTATTTCCTTTTTTTATTTTCATCGTCCTTTGTGTAATAATACCTCTTTGTTTGAAAAAATGAGCCAAATCATTAATACTAGGCATATAAGCATTATCTCCTTCTCCTAACCTCTCACCATTTCTACTTGGGTTAGCCAAGACTAACTCCTTGGGATCTACTGAATTTTTTAGAAGGAGGTCATCCTTAGACTTTTCATCCTTCTTCTCTCATCCTTTTAAAATTTTCATTTTAGTTTATCTAGTACCAGTTCTTGAGAACTTTTCTTGAACCCACTTGTTTTAGAGCCACCAAAAGGATCTAAACTCACATATGGATTAGGTTGCTGCATTTTGAGCACCACAACAACATTAACTCTGACATTATTACAAGGGATGCTTTTGGTCTCTACATTCACACTATTAATCTCATGAGGAGATTCAGTTGGACTACCATTTTCAATTTTCTCAAAAAAAGGATTCTCATAGTTTAGAACTCCCAACTCCCCTAAAGATTCTAGGTTTTGTATTGAAACAGAGTCTTGCTTTTTTCTAAACTAGGGATCTCAACTTCTTTAGAAGGGGTATCATCCCATGTAATTCCTTGTTATCTAAAGGGACCGAACTGTCTTCAAAAGTTTTGGGGGATTTTCTAAGGTTTGAATTAGAAAAACCTTCCTCTATTTTCTATACATCATTTTCAGCAACTTCTTCATTACTAAACTTAGGAATGTCCCTCAAAATACTATTAGATCCCAAATTCTCTGGTTTAGTTATGTCTACATTTGTATCAGTTTGGTCCTCATTTGATGAACCTACATTAGTTTTAGGACATCCATTTTTAGGGTTAGCTCTTGAAACTCTAGTGTTAAATCCTAAACCATCCTTATTCTTTTTTCTAATGAGCACAAGACAATCTTTCTTATGGTGCCCATCAACCTTGCAAAGAAAACATTTATTGAGACCCCAACCCCACAATTTCACACCTGATAATTTTATTATCCATATTAATCTCTTTCACTTCGAGAATATGAACCCCTTTTTTAGGGCACCTAGAACCCTACCATCCATATGGGGTAGGGTCGACTTAGTTTCATCAAATTTGATTATGTTGTGAAATGATTTAATCAATTGAGGCAAAAAAATCCACAATTGTTCAGGTACGTTCCTAATAAGCAACCATTTTGGCATTTTCCCAATGTTCCAGTAATTCCTTTCTAATACTCTTTTTTGCATTCTGTGGCTCCTTAAGAAAATTACAAATAGTCCATGATGCATCATTTAGCAGAATGAGAAATGAATCCCTGATTTTCTTCGCCAAATAGAAGCAAGCCAGTTATCAAGGCAGATAGATTGCAACATTTCTCAATCTATTTTCTTCCGATCTCAAATCTTTCTTCATATCTTCACGTATATTAGGAAAAATCAGGGAATAACATGAATCATCGATAGCAACCACAAAACTATCTAAATTCAAGCCATAATGACCCTAATAAAACAATGAAGCACAAGATGACAATATAAATCAAATTATAAAGTCATAATATCTCAAATCTTATGCCAAAGTTGATTCTCCTCCATTGTCCTTCTCAAATTTTCTTTGTTCGCTCTCATATTTGTAGCATGCAAAATATATTCAATAACCTCAATATGGATGTATGATAGCAAGATCACAAGATGAATGATATGAGTGACAACAAAATATTGAAGATTTTGGTTAACTCTGAAGGAGATGAAGGCTTTCTTTTATAGAGGATTGGATTTGAATGAAAGGTGAGGATTGAATGATAGTGTATATTGATCCATGGATGAGATTAAATGGAAACATTATTAAATAATTGAAAACCCTTATTTAATAATGTATGGAGGAAATGAAAAATTATTAAATAACTAAACACCATTATTTAATAATGGATGGAGGAAAATAGAAAAATTATTAAATAATTGAAAAACATTATTTAATAATGTAGGAAATGGAAAATATTATTAAATAATTGAAAGCCATTATTTAATAATGGAATAAAATAGCTAATGACTGATTAAATAATTAAAAATAATTATTTAATTATAGAAGAGAAGAGTGAAAATGGAGATGAATAATTAAATAAATAAGAATTTATTTAATTATAGATTAGAAAAGGATAATTAATAACATAATTAAATAAAATTTATTTAATTATTTAGAGGAATAAAGAAAAAATGAATTAATTAAATAATTCAAAATTATTTAATTAATAGATGAATATGAGATTAGGAAATAATTAAATAATTATAAATTATTTTACTATTTGAGAGGAGATGGAAATTAGTGCGAAAATGTTACTCATAGACTTGGAACATTTTTTGAGTGTCTACATTTCATTAGGGCACAAAGAGTATCCTAGTCGATAGGAGATTCTTACATTCCTTTCCTTCTCCTCCCTCCAAGCTTTCTCCTCTACCATCAGTGACTCCATCGTGGGCTCTGAGTGCACACTGGACCTCGAAGCCTGCATCTTTTGGCGGAGCTTTGGCATCTTCCCCATCCAACGCTTTCTAGTAAGTTCGAGAATTTTCATTTGTTTTCATTTTCAATGTCTATTTTATCATCCATCTCCCCTTATGACCAAGCAATTATTTCTATGGTCGGAGGAGTACCAACTCCCAAGCGGCACCCGAGCATAGGGAATTGGACCCTGATAGCCTTAAGTGCCCTACGGTTCTTTGACGGGAAGAGAAATTTGAATATATTCTATCTATTTTAAATTCTATTCCAACACAAAAACAAATGACACATAAAAACTAGAAAATATATTAACAAGATTGAACCAGAGACACCATGAAACTAAGAAGACAAATATTGCAAATACTTAAGAAGAAGGCATTCCAAGGCAAGAGGACTCTATTAGATTGCTCATGGAGGGTTTTAGTAACTCTCGATCAATCTCAAAGCCTCTTCTTTTCAAAACAGTTTGAATTCTTCCAATATAAAATTGTTTAGAATAAGTTGTACTCTCTATATTTTAGAGAGATTATAAAGATGTATATTGAAATAACTTTAAAGAGCTTGATTTTGAGAAGATTTAGATTCTTATCCATGCCAACTTGTTCATAATAACAAGGTCTAATATAAGAAATTTTAATTAATAGATACAAACAAAACTATGAATTATAATTCACATATATGGCTTGTGTATGTGTCATTTCTTAAAGTGCCTTGCTAGCTTATGGCATGTGGTTTGTACATACCTTGAAGGCCTTTTTAGTTGTAATTACTATTTAATTTGACTAAACTATGAGATAAAGTCCTACTAAAACGGAACACCTCGGCCATACGTCATTCGAGCTTGTGATTCAGACCTTGTCGGCCTATAAGTACTTAGTACTTCATGAAATCCTTGAGTCTATTTATAGAAATCAATGTTTTGGGTCGTAATTCATAATCTATCGTGATTTTAGTTAGAGAGGGAATTTCAGATTTACCTGTAAAAATATTGAGGGCAGAGCGCATAAAGAATGATGGAGATGAAGGAAATGGATGTGGCAATTGCAAAGATTAAGCAAGTCATCGAAGGAAAAGCGGATGGATTCGGACACGAGGATTGGTTTTCTATTTATAATGAAATCTACAGCAGCATAACAAAGCGGATGAATGCGAACGAGGATAGGGCGTTGATGCACTCTAAATTTGAGAAAACTTTACGAGATCATATCAATTCAACAGTTGTGCCCGCATTGAGGGAGAAAGAAGATGAGTTTCTTTTGAAAGAAGTTGTAAATCAATGGGAAAACTACAAACGAATGGTTAGCCTTCTTTTAAGTTGTGTGTTTTTTCTTTTGAAACGTCCGCATAATATGTCGTTATCAAACCCCAAGAAAGCTGGTCATAGATACTTCGAAAAAATGGTCCTTGATGAAGTTATGCGTAGTAATTTGCAGGCTACTATGATGCTTCAAATTAATAAAACCCGGGAGGGTGAGAGAATTCTTGATGGGGCTGTTTTTAAGAATGTTTTGTGTATGCTGTGGGATTTTGGGATGGACTTTTATAAAGATTTTGAGTTGGCCATTTTTGAAAACACCACCATCTACTATTCCAGAAAGGCTGCTTCATGTATATGTGAGTATTCTTGTCCAGACTACTTGTTGAAAGTTGTTAAGTGTTTAAGGTTGGAAAAAGAAACAATTGCAATGCATTGTGTTCATCAAAATAGCCAAACTAGGTTAGTAGAAATGGTAGAAAATGAACTTTTTTGCAAGCATGAATTTCAACTTTTTGGGGAGGATTCAGATTGCCATCCATTGGTGAGAAATGACAAGATGGATGATCTTTCAGACATGTTTAAGTTGTTTTTTGGAATAACTAAAGGCATTCAGCTCATGGCTAGAATATTTAGACAGCATGTTGCCAGGCATGGCACATCATTGGTTAAAAATGGAGGACAAATGGTAGTAGAAGCAATAAAGCCAAATAATAAAAAAGACATGATTACAAGTGAAAAAGATCAGTTTGTGAGGAGTGTTATCGAATTGCATAAGAAATACTTACAATGTGTGGAGAATAATTTTATGAACCACTGCCTTTTCAAAAATGCACTCATGGCAGCCTTTCAGAGTTTTTGCAATCAACAAATTGCAAGAAACACTATTGGAGAATTGTTGGTCACATTTTGTGACAATATTTTGACGAATAGAAGCATGGAACATGTAGATGTTGAAGATGCCCTTGAAAAGGTTGCAAAATGTTGGAAGAATTAATCTTCCGTCAGACCAATTAATGCTGACTACCCCCGCGTCAGACCTGGGGATCTCCTGCATCCTCCCCCCAGCACCGTTGGCCTGCCAAAAGTTATTGTGGTAGGTTGATTTGAATTTGGAATGGTTGAGCACCCATTTTGCTGAGCATGAGACAAGAGACAAAAGAGTGGGAAAGGTCAGCAGACAGAACAATAGAAGGAGAACAGCAAAGATAGGAATGTTGCAGCAGCAATAGTAAGGCAGCTACGGAGTTTGCACAGGCAGCTCCAGATACATTTTGCAGCTCCAGAGATTGGGGCTGAGCAAGAAAACAGAGCAGTAGCTCTGTCATTGTAATATGTATCAAGTTTGAATGTATTTCTAGTTAAAGGAATATATAGAAAGAAATATTGCTGTCTCCTTTGTGTTTTGTCTCTTGTGTGTTTGCATTTGTTTTATGCTGTCCATCATGCATTACCTTAGCATTTATTTTGCTTGGTGGCTACATTCTTGTAGCTTTTGTTATTCTGGTTGTGGTCTGCCTCCCCTGCTCTCCCCCTATTTTCTGCCATCAAGTGGTATTAGAGCCCTACTTTTTTTGGGCAGTCAAGTTTTAGTGGGTGTTCTATATAAGCCCTAAGTGGTCTAGGTATTCTTAGCCTTCTCAGTTTGAGAAGCATGGCAGGTGGGGACAACAAAGTATGGCAGCAACCACCAAACTTTGATGGGCAGAACTATGACATCTGTTCCAAGAAGATGAAGACTATACTGGTTGCTAATGACCTATGGGATTTGGTCACACATGGGTACATAGAAATCACAGACCCAGCAACCTATGCAGCCCTTACAAATGCTCAAAGAAACCAGTTGAAGGAAACAAGAATGAAAGATGCAAAAGCCCTCGGTCTAGTTGAGGCAGCCTTGACAGAGGCTATTTTCCCTCACATTGCAGCAGCAAACTACTCAAAGCAGGCATGGGAAATATTGCAGAACAGCTATCAGGGAACTGACAAAGTGAGGTTAGTCAAGCTCCAGCTGTTTAGAAGAGATTTTGAGACCCTTCAGATGAAGGAGAGTGAGTCTTTTTTAGACTTTCACACTAGGGTTTCTACCATGCTGAATCAACTAAAGATAAATAGAGAACCCATGGATGATCAACGGATTGTTGAGAAAATCCTAAGGAGTCTACCTTCCAAATTTGACCCTATTGTCATGACTATTGAAGAGACTAAGGATCTGTCCAAGATGACAGTGGATGAGTTGATGGGCTCTCTACAAAGCCATGAGCAGCGGTTGAATAGATCCGTTCCTTCCCTTGAGCAAGCCTTCAAGGCTCAAACCTATGCAAGAGGTCGGGGAAGAGGAAGAAACAACAAAGGAAAAGGTCAAAGAGGTAGAGGAAGAAGCAACTCCGGAAGATGAGTTTCAAACAGCCAAGAAGAGGCAAGCACCTCACAGCCAAGCTATCAAGGAATGAAGAAGAACAACAGTTCTAATCAAAGGTATGACAACAGTAATATTCAATGCTATTACTGTCATAGGTTTGGCCATTATGCTAGTGAGTACAGACAGAAACATCATGACCATGGAGGTCATAATGCTAATGTAGCAAATGAGAACAAGGCTGAAAATGCAAATCAATCCAAGGTATTTATTGTGTGCAACCTTGCTGAGAAGAGCAGCCCTGAAGTCTGGTATTTGGACAGCGGGTGTAGCAACCACATGAGTGGTAGTGAAAATTTGTTTGCCTCCATTGACAGAAATGTCAAGTCTGAGATCATGATGGGGAATAGTCAAAAGGTTCCTATCATAGGAAGAGGCATCATCACAGTCCTTAGCAAGCAAGGTGAGAAAATGTAGATCCAGGATGTATATTATGCCCCAGGCATAAAACATAATCTATTGAGCATTGGACAGATGGTCCAAAACGGTTATAGAATCCTGATGGAAAATGGAGGGTGCATAATATTTGATAGAGGAGGAAGTAAGAAAGTGATTGCAGCAGTGCAGATGACGAGAAATAGAATGTTTCCTCTATCGCTGACTCCGGCGCCATCTCGGTGCTAACTCCAGTGCTATCTCTAGCGCAGTTTCCTACACTATCTCCGGCACTCACAGTAGTGGGACATCAAACTGCCTTTAGGACAGTCATCAAAGACCCATCCAAATTGTGGCATTTAAGGTATGGGCACTTAAGTTTTTCTAGCTTGAGTTTATTGTCTAGGAAAGGCATGGTTAGAGGGCTACCAAACATTGTAGAGCTCGATGGAAAATGTGAAGCCTGCATCTTAGGAAAGCGGCATAGACAACCCTTTCAATTAGGGTATTCTAGAAGGGCAAGAGCACCATTGGAGCTGGTGCATTCAGATTTATGTGGCCCTATGAAGACTTCCACACTAGGTGGGAATGTATACTTCATGACCTTCATAGATGATTACAGCAAAAAAATATGGATTTATTTTTTAAAGAATAAATCAGAGGCATTTGAGAAATTTAAGGAGTTTAAGGTGTCGGTTGAAAAAGCAAAGTGGCCAACATCTCAAGGCCCTAAGAACAGATAGAGGGGGAGAGTATATCTCCAAACAATTTCTGAATTTCTGCAGGTATGAAGGCATTCATAAATAGTTCACAACTAGGTATACTCCACAGCAAAATAGAGTTGTTGAAAGGAAAAATAGAACCATCACAGAGATGCCAGCAAGCATGCTGAAAGCAAAGAGACTATCAAATGATTATTGGGGTGAAGTTGTAGCAACAACGGTCTACCTATTGAATAGGTGTCCTACAAAGGCCGTTCGTGATAGGATTCCACAAGAGGCATGGACAAACCACAAATGGAGTGTTGAGCACCTAAGAATCTTCAGCTATGTGGCATATGCATTTGTGCCTAAAGAAAAGAGGTAGAAATTTGATGATAAAGGTGAGAAATGTATCTTCCTAGGCTATAGTGAAGAATCACAAGCCTACAGATTGTATAATCCCATTACCAAAAAACTTGTGATCAGCAGGGATGTTGAATTCATTGAGAATGAAGCATGGGATGGAACGGTGGACAGCACCATGGGTATTTTAGTCACAATACCCCTTGAAGATGAAGAAGCTCCGGAGGACAGCAACTCCGAAGGAGCTACGGAGAGTAGCAGCTCGGGAAGAAACTACCATAGAGCCTTAGAAAACAGCATCTCCGGAGATGCTCAGCACTGCAACTCCAGAGATAGACATCAGCATTATAGCTCTGGAGATTAGCAGCTTCAGAGGTCTGCAACTCCGGAGAACAGCAGCTCCGGAGGTCGTTATGACAGCAGCTCCAGAGGTCAATGCAGCAGCTTCGGAGGTCATCAGCACAGCAGCTCCAGAGGTCAGAACAACAGCAGCTCCAGAGGTAACTCAGACACCACACTCGCATCATTGATTCCATGGAGGACAAAGAGTGTGAAGGAGATTTATGACAGCACAAGGTATGCTGATGATGATGAAGATTTGAATTTTGCTTTGTTTTCATCTAGTGATCCAATCTACTTTGAAGAAGCTATGAAAGAAGAGAAATGGTGTGAGGCCAAGGATGAAGAATTAGATGCCATAGTGAGGAATGACACATGGCAGTTAACTGATTTACCCAAGGGTAAACAAGTGATTGGAGTTAAGTGGGTCTATAAGACCAAGTCTACTGCTAAAGCAAAGATTGAAAGACATAAGGCAAGGCTAGTTGTCAAATGGTACAAACAACAGCCTGGAAGAGATTATGATGAGACCTATGCACCAGTTGCAAGGCTAGAAACAGTTCGGGTAGTCATAGTAATTGCAGCCCAACATAGGTGGAAGGTGTTTCAAATAGATGTAAAGTCAACCTTCTTGAATAGAGTGCTGAAAGAGGAAGTGTATGTGGAGCAGCCACCTAGCTATGAAGTCCCAGGGCAAGAGGACAAGGTTTATAGGCTCTGGAAAGCCCTCTATGGGCTGAAACAAGCACCTAGGGCATGGTACATCAGAATTGACTCATATTTGTTGAGCAATGGTTATAGAAAAAGCAACAGTGAGCCCACTCTTTACATCAAAGCAGCTAAAGGTAAAATTTTGATTACTGTTTTGTATGTAGATGATCTAATTTTTATTGGCAATAGTGATCTTTTTATTGCTGATTTCAAAGAGGCAATGAAGAATGAGTTTGAGATGACAGACTTAGGTCTGCTAAAGTTTTTCCTTGGCATTGAGGTCAAGCAAACAGAGCATGGCATATTTATTTCACAAACTAACTATGCCAAATAAATTGTGAAGAGGTTTAAAATGGAGAATAGTAAACCTGCCCCTACACCAACAGCTACAGGTTTGAAGTCAAGTAAAGAGGACAACAGCAAGGAAGTAAACCCAACCCTCTACAAGAGCATGGTTGGAAGCCTCATGTACTTGACAGCAACTAGGCCTAATTTGATGTATGTTGTAAGCCTAATTTCTAGGTTCATGGAGAAGCCTAAAGACACACATTGGCAAGTAGGAAAGAGGATCTTGAGGTATGTCAAAGGCACAATAGGTTATGGCATCTTGTATGATGTTTCTGATGAGTTTATTTTGGCTAGTTTCACGGATAGTGATTGGGCAAGAAATGTAGATGACCGGAAGAGCACATCCGGCTATGTATTTCACATGAGTTCAGGCGTGATATCATGGGCATCCAAGAAGCAGCCCATTGTCTCTCTCTCTCTGTAGCAGAAGCTGAGTATATTGCAGCAAATGCAGCAGCTTGTCAGACTATTTGGTTCAGGAGGATCCTTACAGACTTGAATGAGCAGCAAGAAGATGGTACAACCATTCATTGTGACAATGTTTCATCAATAGCCCTGACAAAGAATCCAGTCTTCCACGGACGAAGCAAGCACATTGAGATCTATTATCACTTCATAAGGGAGTTGGTAGAATGAGGAGAGATTGAGTTGCAGTATTGTAGATTTGAGTAGCAACTCGCTGATATTTTCACAAAAGCATTACCGAAAGATTCTTTTGAACACCTAAGGGATAGGCTAGGCATAGTGGATAGCTCCAGAGGTGTGCAACCCTAGAATGAGGACAACTTTGGAGGTTTAGATCCAAAAAAACAGTAGGAGAGCTCCAGAGATTCAACTCTGGAATGTATGTGCAGCTCCAGAGGTGCTCCAGAGATGCAGAAATAGAACTCTGGAGTTGCAGGCAGTCAGCTTTGGAGATGCTTCAGAGACACTGAAGCATGGAGTCAGCTCTGGAGATGTAGACAGGGAGCTCCAGAGATGCAGAGGGTAGCTCCGGAGATGATGCAGAGTGGTATAAACAGCTCTAGAGATCTGCTCTGGAAAAGCAAAGGCAAAGGTATATCTCTGGAGATCAGTTCCAGAATGAAAATTACTGATTAACATCTGACTTCAGATTAAGGGGGAGTGTTGGAAGAATTAATCTTCCGTCAGACCAATTAATGCTGACTACCCCCGCGTCAGACCTAGGGATCTCCCGTATCCTCCCCCCAACACCGTTGGCCTGCCAGAAGTTATTGTGGTAGGTTGATTTGAATTTGGAATGGTTGAGCACCCATTTTGCTGGGCATAAGACAAGAGACAAAAGAGTGGGAAAGGTCAGCAGACAGACAGAGAAGAAGAAGTGGTAACCTGCAGCAGCAGAGGAATGTGAAGAAGAGAAGGTTTTAGGAGAGAACAGCAGAAGGAGAATAGCAGAGATAGGAATGTTGCAGCAGCAACAGTAAGGCAGCTATGGAGTTTGTACAGGTAGCTCCGGATATATTTTCCAGCTCCAGAGATTGGGGCAGAGTAAGAAAATAGAGCAGCAGCTTTGTCATTGTAATATATATCAAGTTTGAATGTATTTCTAGTTAAAGGAATATATAGAAAGAAATATTGCTGTCTTCTTTGTGTTTTGTCTCCTGTGTGTTTGCATTTGTTTTATGCTGTCCATCATACATTACCTTAGCATTTGTTTTGCTTGGTGGCTACATTCCTGTAGCTTTTGTTATTCTAGTTGTGGTCTGCATCCCCTGCTCTCCCCCTATTTTCTGCCAACACAAAGTTCTTTCCCTGTGTGTATGACACAGATATGGTTGCAGAGTCTTATAGGAAAAAGCTCAGAGACAGGCTTTTGTCCCATAGGAGTTTAAATGCTGATTATGAAAATAGCATGTTAGTCAAGCTGGAGTTTGAGTGTGGATGACAATTTACATCTAAAATGGAGGGCATGCTTACTGATTTGACATTGGCAATGAGAAACTAATCAGATTTTGAGGAAAACCTCAGTTAGAATCCTCTTCATCCTCATTCTGGAATAGAATTCTCTGTGACAATTTTGACATCTAGATTCTAGCCGAGCTATAAGTCACTCAATACACTTGTCCTTCCCAATGAAATGGTTAGACATTTAGAGTCATTCAAAGAGTTCTATAGCAAAGAAAAAACGAACAAAAAACTAACATAGAAATATTCTCTGGGAACATGTAATATCATTGGAAAATTTGACGAAGGTGAAATTGAAATTGTTGGAACCCCTTGTCATGCAAGTGCACTATTGTTGTTCAATGCAACAAACAGGCTAAGTTTTTCAGAGGTCAAATCCCAGTTGAATTTGGAAGTTGAAGATACTATCGCATTCCTAAATTCCCTTGCCTATTCAAAATTCAAAATCCTAAGTAAATTACCAGATACACAATCTGTGATACAAATAGATTGTTTTGAATTTAATGCAATTTTTTCTAGTGAAAGGAGGAAGATTCAACTTACGGCACCCACAGCCAATGTAAAGGAAAACGTTGGGAAGAATGTGCTTCAAAATAAAAATCATATTATTGATGCTTCGATCGTAAGAATTATGAAGAGTAGAAGAGTATTAGCTAACAAGGAGTTAGCAATGCAATGCATTGAGCAGGTCAAACACATTTTCAAGCCAGATACAAAGGAAATTAAAAAGAGAATTGAAAATCTGATAGCTACGAACTACTTAAAGAGGGATAATGAAAATCCTGACATGTACAATTACATGCCTTGACATTGGTTCAGAGAAGAGGCCAATTTGATATTTCTGGATTCGATACATTCCAACTTTTTCTAGCCTAAATTTTATAAGATTTTTTATGGTTGAGTCTTTTTTAATGATTTTTTATTGAATTATAAATGTTAGAGTAAGAGTGATTTTGGATTCAATTGTTTATATTTTTTGCCATAAGGAAAATCTTGACATGTACAATTATGTGTCTTGACACTGGTTCAGAGAAGAGGCCAATTAGGTATTTCTGAATTTGATATTTACAACTTATTCTACAATGAACTTTATAAGATTCCTTATAGTTGAGTTCTCTTTCTGATTTTTAACTTAATCGTAACAGTTAAATTTTATAGTAAGAGTGCTTTTGGATTCAACTGTGTATATTTTTAAGATAATGAAAATCCTGGTGTGTACAATTATGTGTCTTGACATTGGTTCAATGAAGTGGCAAATTAAATATTTTTGGATTTGATATTTTACAACTTATGCTACCATGAACTTTATAAGATTCCTTATAGGAGTTCTCTTGCTAATTTTTAACTAGACTGTAAATCTTATAGTAAAAATGCTTCTGCATTCAACTGTAATATTTTTTGCATAGAAAGATCACACACAATAATCCATCATAAAGAAGAGGAGAGCTATATTATTAATTGATGACAGATAGCAAGTAACCTCACGGTTTATTTCCTTCATATTTTTTCTTTAACTCTGAATTTGAAAACGATTTTCTTTTTAAACTGAAAGGGTGAAAAGATATATATGAACAATTGATTTACTATCTCACTTATAAAATGTCATGTTGGATAGTCACATCACAACCCTTCTTGATTTGTGAAATTTTACCCTATTTTTTCCTACTTGTTTCATAACAAATTCATTTAATGTTCTACTTTTCTTTTCTCTAAGCTATCAAATCATCACCTAGGATATATCATATGAATAAAATAGTATAAATGTAACAATATATCGACAAGAGAAAATAGTATTGTTCTTTTCTAACCTTCCAAAGTCGTACACACTATCCTCCTAGTCACCTAACCCATCTTCAAGAAACCACTCATGTTGCTTGCTAACCTTGATGACATGAGGGGAAATCAATATTCCATAGGAGCTTTACCATCCATTATTTCTTCTCCATCCATCCACCTCACTTTCCAATTGGCTATCGAATCTTTTTGAGCCTAAGAGACCTATAGGAAACCCTAAGATAAAATGATCTAAAATTATAACTTTAATACATTTTTAAGAAAAAATAATGCCACCATTACATAGAGCTTAAAAAATGATGTAATTTAAAAAAAAATGACACCCAAAAAGTAGTCTGTATGTGCCCAAACAAGCTCCCAAAAGTTCCCTGTCATTAGAAAAGCTTCTAGGTCATCAAGTAGGAACCTTGGATCCCCACCTAGTGACCTTCAATCCCCACTTGGCTACCCTAGATCCCTAGTAGCAACATGGCTTGGTGAAATTGGTGACCCAGTCATGACCCTGTCATGTTTTTAAACATAATTTATTCTTCGAGTTGGGTCCTAATTTGCTCCAAATTGAGCTCTAATTGTGTGAGTTACCTTCCCTAACTGATCATCAAATTTTTTGACTAATTCAAGACTCCCAATCACTCCATTCTAACTTACAAATCAATTCTTCTTATCTCCCCATCAATCTCATGCTAACTCCATTCTTCTCTTGTGAAATCATATCAAGGCTTGTTCACTCCCTAATCAATCCAATTCACTCATCAATAAATCATGTTAACTCTTCAATCTATTGAGTTAACTTCTCAATCAATTCCCCCCTCTTGTGTGCATTCCAATATTATAAATACCCCTCACCTCTCCACTATTTCTCAAGTTGGAGAATGCTCTTCTCATAATCACAAGATCTTTGAAGCTTCTTCACATGCCTTTGAGCTCTCCATTCATTTGTTTCTTTAGTTTTTCAAAGATTCAAAGATTTAATTTCATTAGTTTTCATTGTTGCAAATCTTCAAAGCTTTCCCTAAGGGAGGCAAACCCATTGTTGCAGCCAATTTTCAATTTTTGGTTTTTATTTTTAATAGCATTCTTATGCTCCGTGTAGGGCATATGTTCCTTTTTCTTTAGAATTTTGTTTCCCAAGCCTTCAAAGGCTTCATACAACATTGTTACATTGGAAAACTTCCCAAGCCCAAGTTTTTCAAATCTTTCAAAAGCTCTCCCAATTCATAGCTTTCTCAAGCTCATTCATTTTCTCTCTTCCCAATTGCTACCAAGAGGAGGACTCTACTGCTACAAGAGGATGAAGAGATTGTGGAAACAAGGATTCCTAAGGGTAGTGTGAAGACTCAAGCATCAACCACAGGCTAGGTTTTCTGCTTTATTAGATAATTAGATCACAATTTGTTGCTGGGATTAGTAAACTTGTTGTTACAATTTTCTTGATAGATTTACTTTGAAATTTGATTAGATTAGTTTTTTTGAGTAGTTTAAATTGCAATCCTAGATTAAATTTTATGTTTCACACTTTCGATTCTTATATTAGTCCAAAAATCTCTTCAAAAATATAATATAATTGCATTAGGTAATCTCATATTAATTTGCATTCATCTTTCAATTTCTTAGTTAATTAGTTCGTTTCAAATTTCAAATTTAGAAAAGAACCATACATACTAGTGTTTAGTATGAAAAAGATGAATGATGACAACTAGGATGCACGCTAGATCAAATCCTTTCCATATAACATTCAAGGACAAGACTGAGCAAAATCACTACCAAATGAAGGTGGAATCAAATACAGATCTTGTGCTCAGGTATGCTATAGAGGAATTAGATTTAATTAAATCTTTCTATCAAACCCTAGGACAACAATGCATGAAACCCTAGTTCTATGATGATTAGCTTATAACAAAAAATGTACAACAACAATCCAAAATCTAATTAGATAGGGATGATCAGGAATGTGATAGAACTTGTGTCTCAAAAATAGAGGTGTCAGAGGACTATTTTGAGACCACCTAAGTCCCAGTTAGAGGAATTTGTGAAAACTATAAACTCGAGATATGTTGTAGATGTTACCCTAATGCCAAATCTGAAGTCTAAAAGGGTAGAAAGACTAGGGTGCCACCAGCCAAGACTTCCATAGAGGAATATCTTGTAACAATTTTTAGATCTTGAAACCTTGATCTTTACTTAGTCTTCGTATATCTTCATATTCTCTAGATCTCGCTCTTGTAATCTACACACAAGATGACAAGAGAGGGTTTGGTGGGTTATGGTGTTTAGAGACTTGCCTTAGTCAAATCCTAGGATAGCATTAAAGCTTCTCAACGCTATTGTTTAATAGAGAGTATGTTCCCTTATGGAGGCAGTGGCTGAAAATAATAATGATAATATGATGAATCAAATGTTGATAACAAGGTGGATGGATGATAGCTTCATGCCTACAACAAACACACAATAACAACATGCAAATCTTCTCTAGAATCACAATGAATTCTCTTGATTTCTTTTCTTCAATATCATAAGCTATCTCCTTTCAACCTAGGTACAAATGAACTCAAAAACACACTTATATATGCTTTCCCACTCACAATCATGAAATTAAACCGAAATATTTGACAAGGAGAAACCTTTTGAAAGGTCCTAGACTGACATACATTTAATTCTACCCCAACCAATTAGGAGAGACTTGGGCGGTGGTGCCCAAGTCTTTGGGCTCCTTTTTAGTCTGGGAGAATTTAAAACACGAGCCCCTTATTCTCAATTTACATTGGTGTTGGACAATTTTGTGTTAGGATGATCATTTAGAATGAATAATGTAATCACATGGACCTAGGAGATAAACAATGAGGTAAAAAGATATGTGGACAGTTTTTACTCCATCACATTCAGGACCAACTTTAATGTGCGTATGATCTTATGATTAGTACATGCATTAAAGTAGAGTCAAAGCATATAAAACACATCAGATAGTAGAGTGAAGGCACATCCTAAGTTTGGAAGACCATTTCTAACCCCCAAGCTTAGGCAAACATAAGAAAACACTTTATAGTCATGAAACACACAAAGAAGATAGTTAAGAAACACCTAATACATGGAGAAGACATGAGTTTAGTCACGCAATACACAAGGTATACATAGAGAGATGACATGATTTACAAAATTATACTATCCTAACTAGGTGATGGGAGGAGCTCATCGGTATGCGCTACCATCAAAGCACATAAAACACATGGCATGGGAAATCTCATTTATATGCACCTCCATAGTACATGTAAGACACATGGTGTGGGGAAGCTCATCGCTACGCATCTCCACAAAGCATGCAAAACACATGAAAAACACATAGAATATACAAGCATCGTAGAGTGTGTCATTGACACACTATATGTCTTATACAAAGAGAACACGAGTGGCAGGGAGGAGCTCATGACTATGCTCTACCATCTAAGACATGCCAGACACACCTGATGGTTGAGCTATGCTACCACAATCACCAAAGACATGCTTAAGGGTGAATAACTCAAGATCAAACCTTGCCTCCAGAAAGGACTTTTTCAAAAGGTTGTGCATCCTACTCAAGGGTATACATCATCCCACCTTTTGTAGAAGGGATTTTTCCAAAAGGATGCACAACCTACTCAATGGTATACTTCATTCCACCTCCTGTATAAGGGCTTTCAAAAGTATACAATCCCACCTACATCACGTAGATGCTTTATAGTGAAAACAAAGTATATGCAAACACACAACAAAGTACTCAACCCCACCTTCATTGTAGAGATGCCTTACAATGAAAAGGAAGTGTACGCAACATAATTTATCAAAATGTCTAAAATATCCAAGCATTTACCAAAAAATATTTCCCTACCCTAAATTGGTTTATCTTGATTTCCGGTAACAATCACATTTAAGGTAAAGTGAAAACAAATGAGGGAACAAGAGATTTCACAAAGCCCATGCCCCAAAGTGACATGTGTTCTTACAATCGCTAAATTGTTCCCAACAATCATGATATAAACACATCAATATCATTTTCTAACAACCATTCATGAACAAATAATCTTTGGTTAGAAAATCTATTCTAAGATAACAACCAAATCATTTCATGAAAACATATCATTCAAAGAAACCGAGGCTATACTTACAGGTTTGGAATTGAGTATAGCCATGAGGTTATACTTTAGGTATCTTAGAACTGAGTGTAGCTACAAGGTGAGACAAAAATAATTCAAAGCGCATAGAAGAAGATTTAGAGTATTGCAAAGGCTTGTTTTAACATTTTCACAATATGATATATGTTCACATCACAAAGTGATTCGACTAGTCAATTGTCAATTAACAAATTACCCCCATCTTCATAAATGAACTAGGTCCATTTTTTTTTTCTTGTTAGGGATGCAAGATCCTTATCAGAAGTGTATATTTGTTGTTGTCGTTTTCTGTATCAAGTGTGATGAAATAAATGAGAGATTCATACCTATTTGATTTTCGCAATAGTCATGCAGTGCTTGATATGCAAATTTTTGGATGTTTGAAATCTTCTGATGCTTATGGGGAGGTGAATCGTGACCATTTTTAGTAAATTTTGATGACTCATGCCTTTCTCTTTTTCTTTCATTTGCTTTCTTATTATTCTTTTCTTGATGAATGATCTTTTCACAATGAAATGTGATACTTTTCATTGTTAGAACATTCTCCTTCTTAATGTGATTGTATGTAGTCTGTTCCTTTTGTGCATTTTGGTTATCTCCTGATCCATAAAGGGATAACAAAGTAGGAACCTTACTGTAAATACCTTTTGCTTGTGGGTGAGGTAGATCTTTGATTTCATGCCAATCTTCCTTTTCCACCTTTTCTAGTTCTATTAGTCTAACTATTTCATCATATTCGAGAAATTCAACCTCAGGTTCTATTTCATTTTGTTGTTCTACTATGCTATTGATGTTATGCTTAGGAAAAACATTAGTGAGGATGTCTCTAGATTCTTATTTAGAGGAGCAACCAACTTATTTCCATTATCATTCACACCAATCACATGTATTATGTTAGAATTAATGAGGTCTTGAATTTCATGTTTAAGACACATACATCATTTAGTGTCATGTCCTACCAAATGGTGATACTGGAGAAAGACATTAGCATCAATTGAAGCTACTTTCATCTTGTAGATTGTTGGTTACTTCTTAAATCATTATCAAATGAAGAGAATCTAATAATGGAGTGAATTGTCTCTGTTGCTCCCTGAATTTGATTGGAGTCTGATTTGAAATAGCTATCACTTGTGATTGAAAGTTTTTTGATTGTTGCCCATTAGTATTGATGAAACTCTTGTTATTCTTCTTGAATGATTGTTGAGATGTTCGAGCTTTAGAATGACTAACCAAAGTTGATGAGTTGTGAATCTCATACTGACTAGCTGAAAGCTGGTAATCACAGAGAGTTGTCCATAGATGTTGGAAAGGACTATACTTCATCAACAATATTTTGTTGTGTGTTTGATTGTATATTCATAATGAATACCTTTTGAACATCCTCGTTTGTAATTGGATATTATATTTTTGTATAGAGAGCTTGATACCGACTAATGAATTCTGTTAGTTTCTTTTTCATACCTTATTTACAATGGACCAAGTCAATCAATGAGACTGGAGGTCGAATGTTTTCTTGGAAATGTTTCAAGAATTGATCAACTAGTTGTGAGAATGAATGTATTGAATTAGGAGGTAAAGAGGAAAACCATTCCAAAGTCATATCTTTAAGAGGTTGTGGACAGACTTTGGCTAACAATGCCTTGTCAAAGAAGAAGTCACTACACATCGCTGTGAATGCTACCACATGATTATTAGGATCACCTTTGCCACTATATTTTTAAAAGAGGGGAGTCTCAAATTTGTAAATCATTTGAGCTCTTAAGATTGTATAGGGTAAAGGACTACGAGCATGATATGTTGGTATATTAGGTTGAGATGAAGTAGTGGTCATATTCGCTACTTTTTACTACAAGGATGTCATACTTTACAAAAGTTGGTTTAGGATTGCATCACTAGGTGATGTGATTTGTGTATTGGATACTATGTTCTTAAATGGTGTGTGATTGGAATTGAGAGGTGGTTGAGAATAGTTATTCATGGGTATGGACACATGGGGTGGTAAATTTTGGTAACTATAGTTTACCGATTTAGAATTGTTCATGTTAGATATTCCCATGTTAGTGGTAGAATTGCCACAAGCTTGTGTAGAGGTGGTGAGAATTGTTGATGTATAAGTAGATACTCCCATAGTTAGTATGGGTGTCAATACTTGTGTACCATTTTATATTGGTGATGACACATTTTTTATGATATTCATGTAGTTAGCTGTTGATATAATGTTATTATCCAATATATGGGCTATTCCACAAATTTCTTCAACACCTTCTTGTCCTTCTTGTAATAATCATCTTAAACCTTCAACAATAGGTATTGCTTCTTTTTTTTAGACAGTAGGAATCAGGTAGCCCCCTATAAATTGTAGTGCACCTGGTAAACTTTTTTCACGTGACCGGTGATGCTGGAACAATACGCCCTCCAGTACCATGGAGATGAGAGGAGACTAGACCTTGTGACCTTCTTTCCTGCAACAAGAATTTTTAGCCAATGGATCCAAGGCCCCTGCCCCAATAGGTATTGCTTCTTGAGATAGATGTTTTTTTCCCATAAATTCTTAAAAATCAGTTAGTTCTCTATCTAGATTCTTGACTTGAGCTTCCGGTACATGTGAAACTATGTCAATTATGTCTTCAAAGTCATGAAGTGTTTTTTCTTCTGACATATTGATGTTGATGATATCTTGCAAAGATGTCGATTCACCTTTTGTAAAGTAGTTGTGTAGTGGATTTTCCGATGTTTGCATATCATTGCTATTGAAAGCACTAGAACCCTTAAATCTACAACTTTTTCTTACTAAGGTGTTCATATTAAGGTAGTGGGTTATACAATTATAGCACTCAATGCACTAACCAAGGATATGATCAATAAGATTATGAAAATTAAGGTAGTTATGCTTGTTGAAATACATAATGTGTAATTGCAAAAGTATGGATTTTCAAATCAAGGATATGAAATAATACAAGTTTACCATGCCAAATTAGATTAGATGAATATTTAATGCAATCAAAATGATCATACAAGAGAATTTTTTTTGAAACACTAATGCATAGTTTTACCAAAATACAAGCTTTTTAAGTCCTACATATGCACTTTTCCCAAAATTATGTAAGATTTTTGAATAAATATTGATGAATATGCAATTAATCAATGCAAGATCTTATTTGGACAGTCAACAAGATGTAAGTGATCGAAGCTACGGGTTCACCAAAATGTTTAGTATGAAAAAGGTGAATGATGACAACTATAATGCACACTAGGTCAAACCCTTTTCCATATAACATTTAAGGACAAGACCAAGCCACATCACTACCAAATGAAGGTGGAATCAACTATAGGTCTTGTACTTAGGTATGATATATAGGAATCAGATTTAATTCAATCGTTCTATCAAACCCTAAGACAAAAATGCATGAAACCCTAGTTCTATGATGATCGGCTTATAACAGAAAATCTACAACAATTCAAAATCTAATTACACAAGGATGATCAGGAAGATGATAGAACCTGTGTCCTAAAAATAGAGGTGTTAGATGACTATTTTGGGACTACCCAAGTCCTGGTTGGGGGAATCTGCCCAAACTATAAATTGGAGATATATTGTAAATGCTGTCCTAATGCTAGATCTAGAGTCTAAAAGGGCAAAAAGACTAGGGATCTACTACCCAAGTCTTGCACAAAGGAATATTCTGTAACTATTGTTGGATCTCAAAATGCTGATATTTAATCACTCTTCTTGTATCTTCATATTCTCTAGATCTCTCTCTTATAACTTGCACACAAGATGAGAGGAGAGGGTTTGGGGGGTTATGGTGTTTAGCGACTTACCTCAGTCAAATCTTAGGATAGCATTCAAGCTTCCCAATGCCATTGTTTGATAGAGAGTGCATGCTCTCATGGGGGAAGAGGTTGAAAACACTAATAAAAATGATGAATCAAATGTTGATAACAACAATGATATCACCTATGTGATGATCCCTTAGAGAGATGATTCTTCAACTTCCAAGGTGGATAGATGATAGCTTCATGCCTGCAACAAACACATAATAACAAAACATAAATCTTCTCTAGAATCACAATGAATGTTCTTGCTTACTTTTCTTCAATATCATAAGTTAACTCCTTTCAACTTAGGTACAAATGAACTCAAAAACACACTTATATATGCTTTCCTGCTCACAATCTTGAAATTAAACCAAAAGAGCCAACAAGGAGAAACCTTTTGAAAGGTCCTAGGTTGAAATACATTTAATTCTACCCCAACCAATTAGGAGAGACTTGGGCAGTGGCACCAGAAGTCTTTGAGCTCCTTTTTAGTTAAGGATAAGATAAAACATGGGTCCCTTATTCCCAATTTACATTGGTGTCAGGCAATTTTGTATCGAGATGATCATTTAGAATTAATAAGGTAATCATAGGGTCCTTGGAGCTAAACAAGGAGGTAAAAAGACACGTGGACACCTTTTACTCCATAACAACTAGTTGCATACATATTGAAAACCAAAGAAAACACAAAAACATTAGAACTTAGAAAAAGTCAAATCCTCTATTCAATCATGAGATAGGATTCAAAAAAGGAAGCATTCACAAACTCCTCAATTTCATCATGAGGTCAACAAAGTCAAGATAACTCAAAGATAGTCTTAGATAACATCACTAAGTTGAAATTCAACTCTTGGTCAACTGAAGTCTATTATCTCTATCCAAGCATACGAATGTGCCCTATAATTAGAGGTGAGTGGGTGAGGGTTATCCTTGAGGAGATTGAAGAATTACTACCTAGGCCACAACTAGAACAACAGAAACAAAAATAAGACTAACACTTGTTTAGGCTGATTCAAAATAGAGAACAAATATAACATGTTCAATCCATTAAAGAAAGGTTACAACAAACTAGGTTTATCAATGACTATACAGAACATCCATCTAGATGTTGGAACACTGGAAACCCAAATAGGAGATTGGTAATGCAACATCCTGCTACGTAACCCCCGAAGGGTAAGACCCAAAAGATAACATACCTAGAAATGGTTGTCGATTCAATAGATCGATAGCATTCATGGCCAAGCATGGCTGAATGCACAACCCACGGGAGAGGACTAAATCACGCTCTAAAGGAAACATTGTTAAACTACGTTCATTTTAAACACCAATTTAAATCTTCATATAACCCATTCTAGATCATAAACATGAATCCAAAAGCATCATAGTATAAGAGGATTCGATACACACATTGGAATCCATAAACCAAATAGGAAACATCTCATTTCTTCTCATTAATTTGCATGATTACATCTCTCTCAAGAGAGTACAATTAGATAAAAGAATATACAAGCACAATGATATAATCTTGAATACAATACAATAACTGAAAGAGTACAATAACTGAATGAAGTAACAGAGAGAGAACATCTCCAATTGGTGCTTCAAAACTTGTTCGTCAGTCCCTAATGGCGGTGGCAATGCCTCCCAACCATGTGGACTCATATGAGATCACCCCACCATGCTTGGAGGTAGTCACAAGGCCCAACTGTAAGTAACAACAACTAGGGTCTACATGATGACCAACACTCACATCAATCATGAAGTAGACACGGAAAACAATGCATACAGCCAAAGTCATAAGGTAGACATGGTCATCAAATCATAGGTCAGGTACTACTCACGACTACTATGGTACTAAATACTAGAGTGTAATTAGATGGAGTATCATCATGCATGCGCAAAGGGATGGCACCACACGGAACCAAGTACTCCTCTCATGCAAACGAGGAGACTCAATCATGCCAGAATCAATGCCCCACAGGAGGATTTCTTGATGCCCCGTAGACGGATAGACCTTCTCATTACATCCTTAGCCTTTACAAGCACTCAAGGCCATGCACAAGTGATAATTATCTTGTTAGTGTTTTTACCCCAATATTTTCATTTAGTTATCACTTATTACTGTAACTCTACTAGTAGTTCCCCTGGCAGCCACTTGCGGGCCTCGAGCCCTTAGAGAGCCATGCCAAATGACAATTCTAATGCCTAGACCTAGTTCATCTCATTAACCAAATGAGGAATCCAAAATGGATTGAAACACTGAAGTATAAATTTGAAATAGTAAATATGAAAAAAAAATGTGATCTACAAGACCAAAACTTTTGATGATAGTGTAATTTGTTGAAAATGGTCATTTGCCAATTAGATCAATTTTGTAATAACTCTTGTGACCCAAATTTAATCACTCTTCACAAAGGAATGCACGGGTAAAATAAAAATATGGCAAATGGCATTGCAAGCCTTCTCACAGCCTAATTTTTACATATTGACTGCCATATTTAATATAACAAAATTAAATGTTAAAAGACTTACAAAATGGAAATCTTAACTTTCCCTCCTACAATAGTTCCAAGTTACAAATTCTACTATAGTTGATATGATTTCTAGAAAAGTAAAAATCAAAATTTAAAAAATGGAAGCTTAAACTCTTTTATTATTACTTGAGTATCAAAATCTTTTTATTGAAAGCTTGTGAATATTCTTGCACAACCCACTTCTATGTTAAGTTCTTTAATTAAAATGATCAATACCACTTTTGTATTTCATAAAATGTACAATCTAAATAAAATTTATTACTTTCTCTCGTTAATTATTTTAGTGCAACTGATTATTCATATCAAATCCCTTACAATATATTTTTTGTTAGGGGATTCTAAACCCCTTATATTCTAGCTATAACAATTCAACTCTTTCATTGATAATAACATTTAGAAAGATTTATCTTTATTTCCATTGTAAAGTCTATCAAAACACTTAGGGATTTTATCTCCTTTCCCCTTTTTCCATGGTTTAAGGGTACTATCACTCCTGCTAACCTATTTCCTTTTTTATTTATTTTCATCTTCCTTTGTGTAATAATACCTCCTTCTTTGAAAAATAGAGCCAAATCATTAATACTGGGTATAATAGCATTATCTCCTTCTCCTAACCTCTCACCATTTCTACTTTGGTTATCCAAGACTAACTCCTTGGGATCTGCTGATTTTTTTAGAAGGAGATCATCCTTAGACTTTTCAGTCTTCTTCCTGCGTCCTTTTAAAAAATTTCCTTTTAGTTTATCTAATACTAGTTCTTGAGAACTTTTCTTGAACCCACTTGTTTTAGGGCCACCAAAAGGCTCCAAACACACATAAGGATCAGGTTGCTACCCTTTGAGCACCACAATAGAATTAGCTCTGACATTATTAGAAGGCATGCTTTTGGTCTCTACATTCACACTATTAATCTCCTGAGGAGATTCAGTTGGACTACCATTTTCAATTTTCTCAAAAAAAGGATTCTCATAGTTTAGAACTCCCAACTCCTTTGAAGATTCTAGGTTTTGTATTAAAACAGAGTCTTGCATTTTTTCTAAACTAGGGATCTCAACTTCTATAGAAGCGGTATCATCCCCATGTAATTCCTTGTTATCTAAAGGGACTGAACTGTCTTCAAAAGTTTTTGGGAATTTTCTAAGGTTTAGATTAGAAAAACCTTCCTCTATTTTCTATAAATCATTTTCAGCAACTTCTTCATTAATAAACTTAGGAATGTCCCTAAAAATACTAGTAGAGCCCAAATTCTCTGGTTCATTTATGTCTACATTTGTATTAGTTTGGTCCTCATTTGATGAACCTACATTAGTAAATTAGGACATCCATTTTTCAGGGTTAGCTCTTGAAACTCTAGTGTTAAATCCTAAACCATCCTTATTCTTTTTGGTAATGAGCACAAGACAATCTTTCTTATGGTGCCCATCAACCTTGCAAAGGAAACATTTATTGAGACCCCCAACCCCACAATTTCACACTTGATAATTTTATTATCCATATTAATCTCTTCACTTCAGGAATATGAACCCCTTTTTTAGGGCACCTAAAACCCTAGCATCCATATGGGGTAGGGTCAACTTAGTTTTATCAAATTTAATTATGTTTGTGAAATGATTTAATCAATTGAGGCAAAAAACTCCACAATTGTTCAGGAACATTCTTAATAAGCAACCATCTTGGTACTCAACACAATAAAAATTCTTTATGCAAAACCTCAAGGGTCCAAGGGAAGGTTTTAAATAGTGTTTTCCCTATGTTCAATTAATTCCTTTCTAATACTCTTTTTTGCATTCCGTGGATCCTTAAGAAAATTACAAATAGTCCATGATGTATCATGCAACAGAACGAGAAATGAATCCCTAATTTTCTTCCCCAAGTAGAAGCAAGCCAGTAATCAAAGAACTTTCTAGAAGGAAAATTATCCATATTAAGGCAGACAAGATAGATTGCAACATTTCTCAATCTATTTTCTTCTCATGTCAAAGTTTTCTTCATATCTTCAAGTCTGGATTACTAAAAATCAAGGAATAACATGAATCATCGATAGCAACCACAAAACTATCTAAATTCAAGCCATAATGACCCTAATATAACAATGAAGCACAAGATGACAATAGAAATCAAATTATAAAGTCATAATATCTCAAATCTTATGCCAAAATTGATTCTCCTCCATTGTTCTTCTCAATTTTTCTTTGTTCACTCTTAGATTTGTACCATACAAAATATATGATAAGATCAATATAGATGTATGATAGAAAGATCACAAGATGAATGATATGAGTGACAACAAAATATTGAAGATTTTGGTTAACCCTAAAATGGAGATGAAGGCTTGCTTTTATAGAGGATTGGATTTGAATGAAAGGTGAGGATTGAATGATAGCGTAAAATGATCAATGGATGAGATTAAATGGAAACATTATTAAATAATTGAAAACACTTATTTAATAATGTATAGAGGAAATGAAAAATTATTTTTTTAGATTGAGAATCTAGCACTAATTACATTCAAAATATAAAAGGAGTTACATATAAGTGGTCAAGAAGATCACTTCAAATACAAGAAAAGCTATCTCTTCAATCCAAAAAAAGAATATAGTATCTTACTGATTACAGTAATGTTTAGATCTTCAAAAACTCAATAAATACTTCTATTCTTATGATCTTATAAGTACTTAATATTAACAATGATTTCATTTCCTATATTTTATTTGACTTCTTTATGAGATTCTGGATTCTTTTTCAGCGCTGATATACTCATCCAATTCATTTGGATCCTGATAGTCATCATCCCATCGAGCCTCATTAGCATCTAGTTCTTGCATTATTGGTTCACCCTCAAGATTTTGTTCTGCTTCCATGAAGCCCTCATTTCAACCTGCATCCTGTTCTACTTCCCAATATTGATAGAAGAACCCTTGACTGTCATCCAGCTCTATACCACACTTTGAAACCTCTAAACTAACTTTCCTCATTTCAACACTAGGGTCTATATGCCATGGGATCTATCTATCCCAGATATGGAACCAATTATTGTTTCCTTCATATTCATCCACCTCTTAAAAGTTTCCTAGTTTCAAAGAAGCTTGTAAGTGATCAGCTAGCACATTAAAATTTTGACTGGATATTTCTATCATTTTTCCTAATTCATTTTCTTTTATCTCATTTTTTCTCAATTTGCTATAAACCTCCTAAAAATTTGTATATGAGTTATAAAACCTGTGGCCTAGATTCCTTGGATTAAATGCGCAAAAGCCAACTTCCTTGATATCTTCTTTGTAGAACAAAGTTCTAGTCTCCATCATCTATTTGAACCTATCTATTAAAATTTCTATAGTTATTGATACCTGTTCAAAGAAATGAGAAGCAATGAGATTCACAAGAATCTCAGTGGGATCCCTCTTCTTGCCCAAAAATCTTTCTTCATTCCTTCTTTTCCATAAAAACCAAAGAATTTTGGTAGACAAAACTAGCCAAAAGTAGTTAGCTTTTACTTTCAGACCATTAATGAATCCACAAACAATTTCTAATCTAATAATAGGATCAGATGAAGACCAATGGCTAATATTTCCCATAAATAGATCCCAAACAATTTTTGCATATTGATAGTCCAAAAAAATATGAGATACTGACTTGGGTTGATTACAGACTGAACATATTACAGAAGCAAAACCTATATTCAACTTATTTAACAACACCAACCATTTAAAACAGGATTTTTTGGGTTCTAGATTTTTGGACCAAATGTATTTAAAGGTTTTATTTAAGAGATTATCAGAGTGTTCCCCCATGTGGAGCTGATATGGAGAGAGATATTAGTATTTTTAGTCATCATTTTATACATCAACCGAGGTTTCATATTGCACAGCAAAGTTTGATCTTCCCACAACAAATTTCCAATGTCCTGTTTATCCATTATTGGTACTTTCAAACTAAATCTATTAAGCAAATCCTTGTTAAGCATTGAGAAGATTCTGGAGTGGATTCTAGCCAATTGAAATTGATTTTTTATTTTTTCCCATGTTTTAGGCATTCCCTCTTCAAATAACTCACTTAGATTATTTAGTCCTTTCTCACTACACTTTTTAGCTAGGCATCCTAAGTTAAGGCAAGAAACTTGCTATTATGCTTAACATTCCACTAGATTGACCTTTGATCCCATATAGCACATTTTTCCCAGCTTATTGCCTCTTTCCCTTGAATGAAGTGTTTAACATGTTCACATGCTTGCCAAATGCTATAAAAGATAGCAGACCCCTTAGGCTTAGACTTGAAATCTATAAACAGAGCATCAAAGAAGATCTTATCCCAACCTTTTTTATTAATTGGTACAACACTTTCAATATTATTTCTTACCAAGATTTTCCATGGTTCATTCCCATAGAGGGAATTGATAATCCATTTTGCAGCTAGAGCTATGCCTTTTAGCCTCAAATCTTTAAGCCCCAGACCCCCCAAATCCTTACTTACATAGCACCACTCCCACTTAACTAGGTGTTTTTTAGCCTTTACTTTTCCATCTGACCACAAAAAAACCTGGATTAATTTATGAATAACATTAAACTGATATTTTGGAAAAAGACACATGGATGAATAAAAGATAGAGTATGTAGAAAGAATTTTTTGACAAAATTGGGTCCTGCTTGCAAGGGAAAGGTGCATTCTACTCCAATTTTTTAACTTCTTTTCTATTTTTGCAAAAGCCAATCCCACATTTGTTTAAGAGAATGGTAGATGACAAAGGGGAGCCCCAAAAAATGAACTTGTCTCGAGGGCCACCCCCATTGCCATTTACCATCATCCAACCAATTAGGTTTGTCATTATGCCAAGTGAGAAGTATTGACTTGGAGCACAAAATATTTGAACTAGATGCTAAGAAGAAAGTATTCAATCTTTTCTCCAAGTTATCAAATTCAATTTTAGATATTCTAGGGAAAAGAGCAGTGTCATCTGCAAATTAGACATTCAATAGTCTATCTCCATTGGGTAATAAAATGCCCTCCATCTTTCCTTCTATTAAATCAGTTCTTAGTATATAGTGAATTGCCTCAAATGCAATAATGAACAAGGCTAGGGACATAGGACACCATTGTCGAATAGACCTGCCCATCAAGAATGGAGCAGAAAGAACACCATTAACTTCCACTTGGGCTGAAGCATCTACAAACAACATCTCCACCATTTTACGAAACAACTCTGGGAAACCAATAGCCCTTAGCATTTTGCAAATAAAAGACCATTCAATCCTATTGTATGCCTTTTCAAAATCAAGGAGTAGAATTCCTACCTTTTGATTGGTTTCCCTGCCCCAATGTAGGGCTTCCCAGCTTGTGATAAGAATTTCTAGAATATATCTTCCTTTAATGAATCCAGTCTGTGTAGGGCTAGTTATTACTGGTATAATATCCCTTAGCTAAGAGGCTAAAACCTTTGCAATAATCTTATAAGACACATTTAAAAGAGTAATGGGTCTCCAGTTCTTTAGGTCTATTTTATCCCCGTCCTTTGGCAATAATTTAATAATTCCTCTATTAATTTCTTTCCCCAATTTCCCCTTTTCTATTGCCTCATTATATACTTCAAACAATTCATCCACAATCCAATCCATTTTTGATTTGTAGAATTCAACAGGTAGACCATCAGCTCCCGGTGACTTACCATTACTCATTGAACCTATGGTAGATTTCATTTCATCCTTGTTTATCCTGCTATCAAGCCTCTCACACATTTCTGGAGTTATTTTTTTCTTGCAAATCCTTACACATAGATCCTGAGCCTCTACACAACCTTACTTATCATCTTATGCTTTAAATAAGTTTTCATAGAATTTTTTAAAGGCCTCTAGAATATCCTCTTGACTGGTTAAAGAGATCCCATTATCAACTATAGATTGAACATTTTCTTTGATATTTTTGTATTTCAAAAGGTTAAAAAAAAATTTGGATCCCTTGTCGGCATCTTTCAGCCAATTAAGTTGGCTCTAACTTTGGCTCCCTGAGCTTTTTTTTATCTAAAGTTTCCTTAGACTATGCTTAACCCTTCCCATCTCCATTATCAAATTTTCCTCATTCAAATTCTCTTGAAGCTCTTCTTATAACTTGAGGAATTCATTCTAACAAAGAAGTTCCTCTCTTTTTTTGTCTAAGGCATACTTTTTTCCTACTATTTGGAACACAAATTTACAAGCCTCAATCAACTTATTCCAGAATTCTATTCTACCTTGATTCTTGAATTTTTCTTTGTAAATGTTTTTTAGAGTTCTAATACCTCCAGCATAGTCATTATCTTTCAGAATCTCACAGTTAAGCTTAAAAGAGGCTCCACTCTACTTTCTAACCATTGGCTTTTGAGATTTCAAAGTGACTACTACTTTGATTGGATGATGGTCAGATAGGGGATTTGGGATAACTTGAATTTTATTTTCTTCTTTCTGACTCATTACTAAGAAGGAGTCTTTTTCCATGTAAAATATGTCTAATCTACAAATAATTATATTGCCATTCTTCTGACAATTAGACCAGGAGAACCAAATTCCCCTACTACTATCTTTTTTCCCTTTTAATGGATCCACCAGGTTAAGTGATTTCTTGAGTCTTGACTAGAAGAATTTTTAAGTACCTTTCCATTGTATCGATTTACCACATTTTTTGTCTTGTAGGTGTTCAACCATATTAAAATCTCCTCCTAGAATCCATGGGACATTAGGCAATTCTGTGGCCATCCAATTCCATAGTTCTACTCTTCTAAAATATTCATTAGGTGCATAGACAGAGCAAAGCCCCATCTCAACTCCATCTATTTCCATTGTAACCCAAATGCATCTGTTACAGGGGGAAAGGCCAGTGTCTTTAAGAAATTTCTCCCATCTCCTACTAATCAGAATGGTATTTCCACCTCTACCCTTATCATGTTTAGAGGAAAAGGCCAAAGAATCTTTCCATATATATCTTAATGTATTTTCTAACATAAAACCTACAGCCTTTGTTTCCTGAAGAAACAGAGCATTCATTTCTTTATTCTTATTGCAAAAATTTCTGACCTCATATTTTCTATCTAGAGACTCCAACCCCCTAAAAATTTAGGGATTGGGCCATCTTTCCCTTTCTTTTCTGGCTTAACTCAGTTGTTAGATCTGCTCATATCTTTCCTTTTTCTACCTTCATCATCAGTTTTATCACTATCATGATCCTTGCCTATTCTTTCTTTCTCCTCAGGAGAAGATCTACCTCTCCTAATGCTCTGTTGAAGCCGTGATGGGTCTACTCCTAAGAGGTCTACTTCTTTTTTCTTTATGAATTCTTCTTTAATTTTTTCAAGCTTATGCTTTTGATCAACAACTTCCCTTATCTTATCTAGGGCTAGTTGCTGAGCATTTTTTTTCATTTTTACAGTTATGAATCCATCATCTGTAATGTCCTTGGTGTTTGAAGTTCCTTCTTCCTTTTTATTAGGTTCCACTGATGAGGGATCCTTTCTATCACCCAAGTTTACATGTGTATTGTCCTGCATTGGGGTTTCATCAATCTGGGAGACTAGAAGGGGGTCTACCTTAACCTCCATTATTTCTTCTCTTGTGCCTAAGGAATAAAGGCTCAGGCTATCATCATTAGTGCTATCTGAGTCACTATCATCTTGTTGTTCACTGAAGGGTTCAATAGAGTCCATTTCATCCTCCAAAAGGGAGGCATCATTAGTAAGATTATCCTCCTTCCTAGGGTCTACTATGGGATTAATCCCTATAGAAACCCCAATCCTAGCCTCAGAGGAATCAAGGACATTTTTCTCAGAGGAATCCCCTGGAGGATCTTGGTTGTCTTTTTTTTGGTTAGTCTCCTTGTCATTCATCTCAAATTCCATGTTATCTTTAATATTCATTCTTTTATTTAAAACTAGGCAATTCTTCCTTACATGTCCATCTCTTTTGCATAGAAAACATGAGTTTAGGCTTCCCATGTTTATTAAGTCACATAAAAAAAAATTATTCTCCCATTTAATTTCCAGTACATCAAGGATTTGAACCCCTGTGTCAAATGATACTAGGAGTCGAGCATCTAAATGGGGTAGAGTGGCCTTGGTTTCATCCACTTTAAGAATTTTGCCAAAGGGTTTAATTATTTGAGGCAGGAAGTTCCAAAACTAAATTGGTACATCTTTTATCAAAATCCACCTTGGGACCGAACAAAATTTGATTTCATTTTGAGAGGTATTAGGCGACCATGGAAAGGCTTTGAACAATGTTGGGCCTATGTTCCAATAACTTTTTTTCTACAACTCTTTTCTACATGCTATGAGATTAGAAAAAATTACAAATAGTCTAGGTTGGACCATTCGGCAAAATGAGAAATGTATCCCTAATTTTTTGCTCCAAACTAAAACCATCCAATTGTCAAAGAATTTTCTTGATGGAAGCTTTTCAACATTGATGCAAATGAAAAAATACAACCACATTTTTCAATTAGGATTCCTCCTTCTTGACTGCATTAACTAATTCTACATTGGGAATTAAGGAAATCTTTCTAGGCACTAAGGGGGAGAAATGGAAAATTATTAAATAACTAAACACCATTATTTAATAATGGATGGAGGAAAATAGAAAAATTATTAAATAATTGAAAAACATTATTTAATAATGTAGGAAATGGAAAATATTATTAAATAATTGAAAGCCATTATTTAATAATGGAATAAAATAGATAATGACTGATTAAATAATTAAAAATAATTATTTAATTATAGAAGAGAAGAGTGAAAATGGAGATGAATAATTAAATAAATAAGAATTTATTTAATTATAGATTAGAAAAGGATAATTAATAACATAATTAAATAAAATTTATTTAATTATTTAGAGGAATAAAGAAAAAATGAATTAATTAAATAATTCAAAATTATTTAATTAATAGATGAATATGAGATTAGGAAATAATTAAATAATTATAAATTATTTAACTATTTGAGAGGAGATGGAAATTAATGCGAAAATGTTACTCGTAGACTTGGAACATTTTTTGAGTGTCTACATTTCATTAGGGCACAAAGAGTATCCTAGTCGACAAGAGATTCTTACATTCCTTTCCTTCTCCTCCCTCCAAGCTTTCTCCTCTACCATCAGTGACTCCATCGTGGGCTCCGAGTGCACACTAGACCTCGAAGCCTGCATCTTTTGGCGGAGCTTTGGCATCTTCCCCATCCAACGCTTTCTAGTAAGTTCGAGAATTTTCATTTGTTTTTCATTTTCAATGTCTATTTTATCATCCATCTCCCCTTACGACCAAGCAGTTATTTCTATGGTCGGAGGAGTACCAACTCCCAAGTGGCACCCGAGCATAGGGAATTGGACCCTGATAGCCTTAAGTGCCCTATGGTTCTTCGACGGGAAGAGAAATTTGAATATATTCTATCTATTTTAAATTCTATTCCAACACAAAAACAAATGACACATAAAAACTAGAAAATATATTAACAAGATTGAACCATAGACACCACGAAACTAAGAAGACAAATATTGCAAATACTTAAGAAGAAGGCATTCCAAGGCAAGAGGACTCTATCAGATTGCTCATGGAGGGTTTTAGTAACTCTTGATCAATCTCAAAGCCTCTTCTTTTCAAAACAGTTTGAATTCTTCCAATACAAAGTTGTTTAGAATAAGTTGTACTCTCTATATTTTAGAGAGATTATAAAGATGTATGTTAAAATAACTTTAAAGAGCTTGATTTTGAGAAGATTTAGATTCTTATCCATGCCAACTTGTTCATAATAACAAGGTCTAATATAAGAAATTTTAATTAATAGATATAAACAGAACTATGAATTATAATTCACATATATGGCTTGTGTATGTCACTTCTTAAAGTGCCTTGCTAGCTTATGGCATGTGGTTTGTACATACCTTGAAGGCCTTTTTAGTTGTAATTACTATTTAATTTGACTAAACTATGAGATAAAGTCCTACTAAAACGGAACACCCGGGCCATACGTCATTCGAGCTTGTGATTCAGACCTTGTCGGCCTATAAGTAGTTAGTACTTCATGAAATCCTTGAGTCTATTTATAGAAATCATGTTTTGGGTCGTAATTCATAATCTATCGTGATTTTAGTTATAGAGGGAATTTCAGATTTACCTGTAAAAATACTGAGGGCAGAGCGCATAAAGAATGATGGAGATGAAGGAAATGGATGTGGCAATTGCAAAGATTAAGCAAGTCATCGAAGGAAAAGCAGATCGATTCGGACACGAGGATTGGTTTTCTATTTATAATGAAATCTACAGCAGCATAACAAAGCGGATGAATTCGAATGAGGATAGGGCGTTGATGCACTCTAAATTTGAGAAAACTTTACAAGATCATATCAATTCAACAGTTGTGCCCGCATTGAGGGAGAAAGAAGATGAGTTTCTTTTGAAAGAAGTTGTAAATCAATGGAAAAACTACAAACGAATGGTTAGCCTTCTTTTAAGTTGTGTGTTTTTTCTTTTGAAACGTCCGCATAATATGTCGTTATAAAACCCCAAGAAAGCTGGTCATAGACACTTCGAAAAAATGGTCCTTGATGAAGTTATGCATAGTAATTTGCAGCCTGCTATGATACTTCAAATTAATAAAACCCGGGAGGGTGAGAGAATTCTTGAAGGGGCTGTTTTTAAGAATGTTTTGTGTATGCTGTGGGATTTTGGGATGGACTTTTATACAGATTTTGAGTTGGCCATTTTTTAAAACACCACCATATACTATTCCAGAAAGGCTGCTTCATGGATATGTGAGTATTCTTGTCCAGACTATTTGTTGAAAGTTGTTAAGTGTTTAAGGTTGGAAAAAGAAACAATTGCAATGCATTGTGTTCATCAAAATAGCCAAACTAGGTTAGTAGAAATGGTAGAAAATGAACTTCTTTGCAAGCATGAATGTCAACTTTTGGAGGAGGATTCAGATTGCCATCCATTGGTGAGAAATGACAAGATGGATGATCTTTCAGACATGTTTAATTTGTTTTCTGGAACAACTAAAGGCATTCAGCTCATGGCTAGAATATTTAGACAGCTTGTTGCCAGGCATGGCACATCATTGGTTAAAAACGGAGGAAAAATGGTAGTAGAAGCAATAAAGCCAAATAATAAAAAAGACATGATTACAAGTGAAAAAGATCAGTTTGTGAGGAGTGTTATCGAATTGCATGAGAAATACTTACAATGTGTGGAGAAGAATTTTATGAACCACTGCCTTTTCAAAAATGCACTCATGGCAGCCTTTCAGAGTTTTTGCAATCAACAAATTGCAGGAAACACTATTGGAGAATTGTTGGTCACGTTTTGTAACAATATTTTGACAAATAGAAGCATGGAATATGTAGATGTTGAAGATGCCCTTGAAACGGTTGCAAAGATCTTTCCCTGTGTGTATGACACAGACATGGTTGCAGAGTTTTATAGGAAAAAGCTCGGAGGCAGGCTTTTGTCCCATAGAAGTTCAAATGCTGATTATGAAAACAACATGTTAGTCAAGCTGGAGTTTGAGTGTGGACGACAATTTACATCTAAAATGGAGGGCATGCTTACTGATTTGACATTGGCAATGAGAAACCAATCAGATTTTGAGGAATACCTCAGTCAGAATCCTCTTCATCCTCGTTCTGGAATAGAATTCTCTGTGACAGTTTTGACATCTGGATTCTGGCCGAGCTATAAGTCACCCGATACACTTGTCCTTCCCGATGAAATGGTGAGACATTTAGAGTCATTCAAAGAGTTCTATGGCAGAGAAAAAACGAACAGAAAACTAACATGGAAATATTCTCTGGGAACATGTAATATCATTGGAAAATTTGACGAAGGTGAAATTGAAATTGTTGGAACCCCTTGTCATGCAAGTGCACTATTGTTGTTCAATGCAACAAACAGGCTAAGTTTTTCAGAGGTCAAATCCCAGTTGAATTTGGAAGTTGAAGATACTATCGCATTGTTGAATTCCCTTGCCTGTTCAAAATACAAAATCCTAAGTAAATTACCAGATACACAATCTGTGATACAAACAGATTGTTTTGAATTTAATGCAATTTTTTCTAGTGAAAGGAGGAAGATTCGACTTACGGCACCCACAGCCAATGTAAAGGAAAACGCTGGGAAGAATGTGCTTCAAAATAAAAATCATATTATTGATGCTTCGATCGTAAGAATTATGAAGAGCAGAAAAGTATTAGCTAACAAGGAGTTAGCAATGCAATGCATTGAGCAGGTCAAACACATTTTCAAGCCAGATACGAAGGAAATTAGAAAGAGAATTGAAAATCTGATAGGTAGGGACTACTTAAAGAGGGATAATGAAAATCCTGACATGTACAATTACGTGCCTTGACATTGGTTCAGAGAAGAGGCCAATTTGATATTTCTGGATTCGATACATTCCAACTTTTTCTAGCCTGAATTTTATAATATTTTTTATAGTTGAGTCTTTTTTAATGATTTTTTATTGAATTATAAATGTTAGAGTAAGAGTGATTTTGGATTCAACTGTTTATATTTTTTGCCATAATGAAAATCTTGACATGTACAATTATGTGTCTTGACACTGGTTCAGAGAAGAGGCCAATTAGGTATTTCTGAATTTGATATTTACAACTTATTCTACTATGAACTTTATAAGATTCCTTATAGTTGAGTTCTCTTGCTGATTTTTAACTTAATTGTAACAGTTAAATTTTATAGTAAGAGTGCTTTTGGATTCAACTGTGTATATTTTTTAAGATAATGAAAATCCTGGTGTGTACAATTATGTGTCTTGACATTGGTTCAACGAAGTGGCAAATTAAATATTTTTGGATTTGATATTTTACAACTTATACTACCATGAACTTTATAAGATTCCTTATAGGAGTTCTCTTGCTAATTTTTAACTAGACTGTAAATCTTATAGTAAAAATGCTTCTGGATTCAACTGTAATATTTTTTGCATAGAAAGATCACACACAATAATCCATCATAAAGAAGAGGAGAGTTATATTATTAGTTGATGATAGATAGCAAGTAACCCCACTGTTTGTTTCCTTCATAGTTTTTCTTTAACTCTGAATTTGAACACGATTTTCTTTTTAAACTTAAAGGGTGAAAAGATATATATGAACAATTGATTTACTCTCTCACTTATAAAATGTCATATTGGATAGTCGTATCACAACCCTTCTTGATTTGTGAAATTTTACCCTATTTTTTCCCTACTTGTTTCATAACAAATTAGTTTAATATTCTACTTTTCTTTTCTCTAAGCTAACAAATCATCACCTAGCATATATCATATGAATAAAATAGTATAACTATAACAATATATCGACGAGAGAAAATAGTATTGCTCTTTTATAACCTTCCAAAGTCCTACACACTATCCTCCTAGTCACCTAACCCATCTTCAAGAAACCACTCATGTTGCTTGCTAGCCTTGATGACATGAGGGGAAATCAATCTTCCATAGGAGCTTTACCATCCATCCACCTTACTTTCCAATTGGCTATCGAATCTTTTAGAGCCTAAGAGACCTATAGGAAACCCTAAGAAAAAATGATCTAAAATTATAACTTTAATACATTTTTAAGAAAAAATAATGCCACCATTACATAGAGCTTAAAAAATTATGTAATTTAAAAAAAAATGACACCCAAAAAGTAGTCTGTATGTGCCCAAACAAGCTCCCAAAAGTTCCCTGTCATTAGAAAAGCTTCTAGGTCATCAAGCAGGAACCTTGGATCCCCACCTAGTGACCTTCAATCCCCACTTGGCTACCCTAGATCCCCAATAGCAACATGGCTTGGCGAAACTGGTGACCCAGTGGTGACCCTGTCATGTTTTTAAACATGATTTATTCTTCGAGTTGGGTCCAAATTTGCTCCAAATTGAGCTCTAATTGTGTGAGTTACCTTCCCTAACTGATCATCAAATTTTTTGACTAATTCAAGACTCCCAATCACTCCATTCTAACTTACAAATCAATTCTTCTTATCTCCCCATCAATCTCATGCTAACTCCATTCTTCTCTTGTGAAATCATATCAAGGCTTGTTCACTCCCTAATCAATCCAATTCACTCATCAATAAATCATGTTAACTCTTCAATCTATTGATTTAACTTCTCAATCAATTTCCCCCTCTTGTGTGCATTCCAATACTATAAATACCCCTCACCTCTCCATTATTTCTCAAGTTGGAGAATGCTCTTCTCATAATCACAAGATCTTTGAAGCTTCTTCACATGCCTTTGAGCTCTCTATTCATTTGTTTCTTTAGTTTTTCAAATATTCAAATATTTAATTTCATTAGTTTTCATTGTTGCAAACCTTCAAAGCTTTCCCTAAGGGAGGCAAACCCATTGTTGAAGCCAATTTTCAATTTTTGGTTTTTATTTTTAATAGCATTCTTATGCTCCGTGTAGGGCATATGTTCCTTTTTCTTTAGAATTTTGTTTCCCAAGCCTTCAAAGGCTTCATACAACATTGTTACATTGGAAAACTTCCCAAGCCCAAGTTTTTCAAATCTTTCAAAAGCTCTCCCAATTCATAGCTTTCTCAAGCTCATTCATTTTCTCTCTTCCCAATTGCTACCAAGAGGAGGACTCTACTGCTACAAGAGGATGAAGAGATTGTGGAAACAAGGATTCCTAAGGGTAGTGTGAAGACTCAAGCATCAACCATAGTCTAGGTTTTCTATGCTTTATTAGATAATTAGATCACAATTTGTTGTTGGGATTAGTAAACTTGTTGTTGCAATTTTCTTGATAGATTTACTTTGAAATTTGATTAGATTAGTTTTGTTGAGTAGTTTAAATTGCAATCCTAGATTAAATTTTATGTTTCACACTTTTGATTCTTATATTAGTCCAAAAATATCTTCAAAAATGTAGTATAATTGCATTAGGTAATCTCATATTAATTTGCATTCATCTTTCAATTTCTTAGTTAATTAGTTCGTTTCAAATTTCAATTTTAGAAAAGAACCATACATACTAGTGTTTAGTATGAAAAAGATGAATGATGACAACTAGGATGCACGCTAGATCAAATCCTTTCCATATAACATTCAAGGATAGGACTGAGCCAAATCACTACCAAATGAAGGTGGAATCAGATACAGGTCTTGTGCTCAGGTATGCTATAGAGGAATTAGATTTAATTAAATCTTTCTATCAAACCCTAGGACAACAATGCATGAAACCCTAGTTCTATGATGATTAGCTTATAACAAAAAATGTACAACAACAATCCAAAATCTAATTAGATAGAGATGATCAGGAAGATGATAGAACTTATGTCTCAAAAATAGAGGTGTCAGAGGACTATTTCAAGACCACCTAGGTCCCAGTTAGAGGAATTTGTGAAAACTATAAACTCGAGATATGTTGTAGATGTTACCCTAATGCCAAATCTGAAGTCTAAAATGGTAGAAAGACTAGGGTGCCACCAACTAAGACTTTTGTAGAGGAATATCTTGTAACAATTCTCAGATCTTGAAACCTTGATCTTTACTTAGTCTTCCTATATCTTCATATTCTCTAGATCTCACTCTTGTAATCTACACACAAGATGACAAGAGAGCTTTTGGTGGGTTATGGTGTTTAGAGACTTGCCTTAGTCAAATCCTAGGATAGCATTAAAGCTTCTCAATGTTATTGTTTCATAGAGAGTACGTTCCCTTATGGAGGCAGAGGCTAAAAATAATAATGATAATATGATGAATCAAATGTTGATAACAAGGTGGATGGATGATAGCTTCATGCCTACAACAAACACACAATAACAACATGCAAATCTTCTCTAGAATCACAATGAATTCTCTTGATTTCTTTTCTTCAATATCATAAGCTATCTCCTTTCAACCTAGGTACAAATGAACTCAAAAACACACTTATATATGCTTTCCCACTCACAATCATGAAATTAAACCAAAAGATTTGACAAGGAGAAACCTTTTAAAAGGTCCTAGACTGACATACATTTAATTCTACCCCAACTAATTAGGAGAGACTTGGGCGGTGGTGCCCAAGTCTTTGGGCTCCTTTTTAGTCTGGGAGAAGATAAAACACGGGCCCCTTATTCTCAATTTACATTGGTGTTGGACAATTTTGTGTTAGGATGATCATTTAGAATGAATACTGTAATCACTTGGACCTAGGAGATAAACAATGAGGTAAAAAGATATGTGGACACTTTTTACTCCATCACATTCAGGACCCACTTTAATGTGTGTATGATCTTATGATTAGTACATGCATTAAAGTAGAGTCAAAGCATATAAAACACATCAGATAGTAGAGTGAAGGCACATCCTAAGTTCGGAAGACCATTTCTAACCCCCAAGCTTAGGCAAACATAAGAAAACACTTTATAGTCATGAAACACACAAAGAAGATAGTAAAGAAACACCTAATACATGGAGAAGACATTAGTTTAGTCACGCAATACACAAGGTATACATAGAGAGATGACATGATTTATGAAATTATACTATCCTAACTAGGTGATGGGAGGAGCTCATCAGTATGCGCTACCATCAAAGCACATAAAACACACGGCATGGGAAATCTCATTTATACGCACATCCATAATACATGTAAGACACATGGTGTGGGGAACCTCATCGCTACGCACCTCCACAAAGCATGCAAAACACATGAAAAACACATAGAATATACAAGCATCATAGAGTGTGTTATCGACACACTATATGTCTTATACAAAGCGAACAAAAGTGGCAGGGAGGAGCTCATCACTATGCTCTACCATCTAAGACATGCCAGATACACCTGATGGTTGAGCTATGCTACCACAATCACCAAAGACATGCTTAAGGGTGAATAACTCAAGATCAAACCTTGCCTCCAGAAAGGACTTTTTCAAAAGGTTGTGCATCCTACTCAAGGGTATGCATCATCCTGCCTTTTGTAGAAGGGATTTTTCCAAAAGGATGCACAACCTACTCAATGGTATACTTCATCCCACCTCCCGTATAAGGGCTTTCAAAAGTATACAATCCCACCTGCATCACATAGATGCTTTATAGTGAAAACAAAGTATATGCAAACACACAACAAAGTACTCAACCCCACCTTCATTGTAGAGATGCCTTACAATGAAAAGGAAGTGTATGCAACATAATTTATCAAAATGTCTAAAATATCCAAGCATTTACCAAAATATATTCCCCTACCTTAAATTGGTTTATCTTGCTTTCCGGTAGCAATCACATTTAAGGTAAAGTGAAAACAAATGAGGCAACAAGAGATTTCACAAAGTCCATGCCCCAAAGTGACATGTGTTCTTACAATCACTGAATTGTTCCCAACAATCATGATATAAACACATCAATATCATTTTCTAACAACCATTCATGAACAAATAATCTTTGGTTAGAAAATCTATTCTAAGATAACAACCAAATCATTTCATGAAAACATATCATTCAAACAAACCGAGGCTATACTTACGGGTTTGGAATTGAGTATAGCTGTGAGGTTATACTTTAGGTATCTTAGAACTGAGTGTAGCTACAAGGTGAGACAAAAGCAATTCAAAGCGCATAGAAGAAGATTTAGAGTATTGCAAAGGCTTGTTTTAACATTTTCACAATATGATATATGTTCACATCACAAAGTGATTCTACTAGTTAATCGTCAGTTAACAAATTAACCCCATCTTCATATATGAACTAGGTCCATTTTCTTTTTCTTGTTAGGGATGCAAGATCCTTATTAGAAGTGTATATTTGTTGTTGTCATTTTCTGTATCAAGTGTGATGAAATAAATGAGAGATTCATACCTATTTGATTTTTGTAATAGTCATGCAGTGCTTGATACACAAATTTTTGGATGTTTGAAATCTTCTGATGCTTATGGGGAGGTGAATCGTGACCATTTTTAGTAAATTTTGATGACTCATGCCTTTCTCTTTTTCTTTAATTTGCTTTCTTATTATTCTTTTCTTGATGAATGATCTTTTCACAATGAAATGTGATACTTTTCATTGTTAGAACATTCTCCTTCTTGATGTTATTATATGTAGTCTGTTCCTTTTGTGCATTTTGGTTATCTCCTGATTCATAAGGGATAACAAAGTAGGAACCTTACTGTAAATACCTTTTGCTTGTGGGTGAGGTGGATCTTTGAATTCATGCCAATCTTCCTTTTCCACCTTTTCTAGTTCTATTAGTCTAACTATTTCATCATATTCAAGAAATTCAACCTCAGGTTCTATTTCATTTTGTTGTTCTACTATGCTATTGATGTTATGCTTAGGAAAAAGATTAGTGAGGATCTCTCTAGATTATTATTCGGAGGAGCAACCAACTTATTTCCATTATCATTCACACCAATCACATGTATTATGTTAGAATTAATGAGGTCTTGAATTTCATGTTTAAGACACATACATCATTTAGTGTCATGTCCTACCAAATGGTGATACTGGAGAAAGACATTAGCATCAATTGAAGCTACTTTCATCTTGTACATTATCTATTAGAAGAGCAGGAGGAAGCTTCAAAAGATTGTTAGTTTTATGTTGTTCAATTGTGGTTTTAGATTGTATTTGACAGAAAAATGATGGCTATAAGCAAACAATCACTCCAAAAATCACAAATATGTACACCCTAGGCTAGAAAAGGACAATATCTATTGAGTTCCCACTTGGTTTTACCCAGCCACGCCTACTTATGGAGTATAGCTCCAAGAACTTGGGGCAAGGGCTCCCCCTTATAGTGCACTCACTTCTCAGGCACACCAATTTCTAAGTCCTTAAGACACGCAGATCTTAAGATACTTTACTATCTCTACCATAATCTGCGAAAATGTGGGACGACTATCAGAGGCCTAATCTTCTATCCTCTTGTATCAATAAATAGAGGGTTTTTGACTACTACACAAAGGTTGCTAGTATGGGCATCTATTCGGGTGGATTCACATGCAGCAATTCACTCCATTAATGTAGGCTTCCCAACTCAAAGAGGTTACCCTCTACGGGGTTTTGGGCTTAACATTCATTAGTGTGACACAATTGCACCTGTTGCTTATGGCTTTCACCACAAACACATTTTTTTGTATAACAGTTTGGAAGAGCTTGGCTTTAGCTTGTTATCGCTTGGGTCATCCCCTTCTCACACCGGGAAGGCAGGCCCTCTAAAGATAATAACAAGTTCTCATGCACCCAAAATCTATTGGATAGGCAAGGGGAGAGGATACTTTTGTTATTAAATTTGGGTTACACACATACACAACAAGCAATCAAGAAAGATAAAACAAATACGGAGCAAAGAATGGTTCCTTTTAAGCACCAAATCCAAATGTTCCTAGATTAGTGATAAAAATGATATGTCTTAGACCGATCGATGCTACAACAAATAGATTAGTAATTTCAAAACCTCCTTTCTTTGGCAAACGAATAAGATGTTGCGCAAGAAGATGATTAGATGCCAAAGAAATCAAGCAAAAACAAGATTTAGCCAAATTCGTATGAAAAAACCAATTGCGATGATCTGGGTTTCAATTGCATATGAAATAAAGTCAAATGCAATAATTTACCAACCAATTACGTATGGATCTAGACCAAATGCGATGCTCTATGATTCAATTGCAGTCTAATCTAAACAATTACGTATGGCCTACAAAACAAAAACTCTAGCTAACTAGATGCGGTTGGAAAAAGCTAGATGAGATGCTTTGCTATGCAATTGCACTCGAAATATGACCAAATGCAAAATTCTACAAATCAATTGCGCTCCCTTTTCGACCAATTATGACAATCTGTAGTGCAATTGTGATTTTCTGTGGATCAATTGCACTCAGAGTCCTGCAAATTCCAACTTCACAAAAAAACAACTATACAAAAAAGATGTTAAATCAAGGACGTGGGTCCCACTGGGCGTGCCAGAATGTGTGAGCAGAAAAAATTAGGTTAAGATGATCAAATAATGCAAATCAAACCTAATCCTGCCACCTTCAAAGAATCTATCTAAATGACATAAAATGCAAACAAATAAAAGCAAATAACCTAGATTATTGATTCCTTGGTTAGATTTGTGGATTTCTTCTCAATTATGAACAATCATAAATGCTAAAGCTGCCATGATAATGGATGGAATGCTCAAAATGCTCAATGGATGCTAATGGAAATGTTATGCTTGAGATGATAATTTGGATGCTATATGTTGAGATGATGATAATAAGAATGAGTGGCTATATATATAACACTCAATAAAAGTTGATCAACGGTGGAGAAGAAAAGATAATTGAACGGTTGAGATTAATTCATGATCATAGATGAATGTGCATGAGACAAGTGTAAGAAAGGGGATAAAGCACATGTGTGACCGTGTACATTAATACTTTTATTTAATAAGTTTATGAGTGATTGTGTAAACAAAAAGTACTACATATGTGAATGTGTACACAAAAAGTCCTACCACACATTATCCAAATGAGAAATGAACAAGTGTTGAAATGTGGTGAGAGGTGAGGACCTAATTCAAATATTTTATTTGAATTAGTTGGGAGATGATGTGGAAATTAATTAAATAAATAAGATTTATTTAATTAATTAGAAAATGAGATTAGAATGGGATTAAGATGAAATTTTATTTAATTAAAATTAGAGAAAATGGAAAGATAATTGAATAATTAAAAATTATTTAATTATATATAGAGGAAGATAGAAGAAAAATAGATAAATATAAATTTATTTAATTAATAAAAGAAATAGATGATTTAAGAGAAAATAGACAAATTACTCAAATGTGTTAAACAAATGCAGATGATGAATAATGTAACATTTTAATAATGATAACTAGGTCAATTTTGGGTGTCTACACTTATGATCACAACTATAAACCAATAACCATCAATTATAATAATTACACACAATCATAATAATTACACATTGTATAAAGTCGTAATGATAGTGATAAAATTAAATAATTATTATTCCCAACATATTCCCAAACATCAAAGGTTAGGCATATGCTCCCATTGGCACTTAAGGTAAAATACCTATACATAGTTATTTATGTGTGCACGGTTTAGTGTTTGAAGTATGTTAAGCCTAAGTATGGACGTCAAGATATGTAAAAGTAAGAGCATACATTAGGCAGGCAAACTGCTTGACACAATTCCTCGGGAAAATGCAACGTCACAAAATGGAATGCAAACTATTTCACAAAGTATCTCGAAGATTATAAAGGTATAAGCAGGATCTATGAACAATTTGATAAAATGCGAAGATTGCAAGCCTTCATTCATTATGAATCGACTCTACTAGCAATGGTGCGGGACATATACTAATATATAGCAATATCAACGAACAAGATACTCAAAATGAAAATAGTACCAAATGCTAACAAAGTCCACAGCTCGTCATGGCGAGAAGACGAGAGTTGTGGTAGCATAAAAAACCAAACATTCTAAAAGCAGTAACAAGGAGCCCATGGAGGCGTACAAAATTAGTCGTCCTACTGGTAGCAAGGATCGACACAGTGAGGTTGTTGCAACCAGACAACCAAGAGATATAAGAATGGGATCATTGCTGAGATAGTCATAAAATTCATCCTTATTCAAGGCTGGATTGATTTTGACCAACAGATTGTAAGTCTTTCTAAGTGCCCAAGAAACATTGTGATGTCAGTCGAATCGATCTCCCAGTGTTATTCAACAACCTATTTCTTTTGATTGTAAAACCGAAAAGAAATCCCCAAGCACCCCACAAAAATATCATTCCTAATTCATGTCATGGAATGCCTCCATGGCAACCACCTCCCTCTGATGAAATTCCTCTATTCTTCTATGCTTTGAGGAATGTCAATGCATGTGCCTTCTTTTCTGATAAAATTCGTTTATGCTTTTATGCACTGATGAGCGCCCATACCCTGCACTCGACAGTCCCCTATCCTGTCCACTTTCACCAAACATAAACCTCTGCACGCCCATTTTCCATCACCTCATCTTGATAATGTAATAAAGAGGAGAGGGAGGAGCGCCATGCCTCCATAATGGTGTGTCAGGCCACCATCTTGCACCCATGCCCATGCCATTACTCTGTCGCTCCTGTAGAAAATGGTCTTTGCTCATTTATTTCCCCCATCGGGCGGTTTAAAGATAGGTCTTTAGTTCTATTTATTTATTCTATTATCATTCTCTTTGCCACCTATTTTCCACGGGAGGTCTCCCTCCACGGGGGATGTGACAACATTTTTATTTGTGTTTTCATTTTCAATGTCTGTTTTATCATCCATCTCCCCTTATGGCCAAGCAGTTATTGTTATGGTCAGAGGAGTACCAACTCCCAAGCGACACCCGAGTATAGTGAACTGGACCCTGACAACCTTAAGTGCCCTATGGTTCTACGGGAAGAGAAATTTGAATATATTCTATGTATTTTAAATTCTATTCCATCTCAAAAACAAATGACAAATAAAAACTACAAAATATATTAACAAGATTGAACCAGAGGCACCATGAAAACTAAGAAGACAAATACCACAAATACTTAAGAAGAAGGTGTTCCAAGGCAAGAGGAGGACTCTATTAGATTTCTCATGGAGGGTTTCAGTAACTCTTGATTAATCTCAGAGCCTCCTCTTTTCAAAACGGTTTGAGTTCTTCCAATACAAAGTTGTTTAGAATAAATTGTACTCTCTATATTTTAAAGAGATTATAAAGATGTATACCGAAACAACTTTAAAGAGCTTGATTTTGAGAAGATTTAGATTCTTATCCATGCCAACTTGTTTATAGTAACTTTTAAAGAAATACATCAAAGGTCTAGTATAAGAAGTTTTAATTCAGAGATAAAAACAAAATAAAACTATGAATTATAATTCACATAAATGGCTTGTGTATGTGTCATTTTCTTAAAGGACCTTTCTAGCCCATGACATGTGGTTTGGTCATACCTTGAAGGCCTTTTTAGTTGTAATTACTTTTTAATTTGACTAAACTGTGAGATAAAGTCCTACTAAAACGATAACACCCATGCCATACGTCATGGGGTTCGAGCTTGTGATTCATACCTTGTCGGCGTATATGTAGTTAGTACTTCATGATATCCTTGGGTCTATTTATAGAAAGCATGTTTTGGGTCGTAATTCATAATCTATCGTGATTTTAGTTAGAGAGGGAATTTCAGATTTACCTGTAAAAATACTGAGGGCAGAGCGCATAAAGAATGATGAAGATAAAGGAAATGGATGTGGCAATTGCAAAGATTATGCAAGTCATCGAAGGGAAAGTGGATCGACTCGGACATAAGGATTGGATGTCTATTTATAATGAAATCTACAAAAGCAGACCAAAGCGGATGAATTCGGATGAGGATTTAGCGTTGATGCACTCTAAATTTGAGAAAACTTTACAAGATCATATCAATTCAACAGTTGTGCCCGCATTGAGGGAGAAAGAAGATGAGTTTCTTTTGAAAGAATTTGTAAAGTAATGGGAAAACTACAAACGAATGGTTAGGCTTCTTTTACATTCTGTGCTTTTTCGTTTGATACGTGCCTATCCTAGGAGGTACTTCGAAAAAAGGGTCCTTGATGAAGTTTTGCGTAGTAATTTGCAGGCGGCTATGATGCTTCAAATTGATAAAACGCGGGAGGGTAAGAGAACTCTTGATGGGGCTGTTTTTAAGGATGTTTTGTGTATGCTGTGGGATTTTGAGATGGACTTTTATAAAGATTTTGAGTAGGCCTTTTTTGAAAATACCACCATATACCATTCCAGAAAGGCTGCTTCATGAATATCTGAGTCTTCTTGTCCAGACTACTTGTTGAAAATTGTTAAGTGTTTTAAGGTAGGAAAAAGAAACAATTGCAATGCATTGTGTTAATCAAAGTAGCCAAACTAGGTTAGTAGAAATGGTAGAAAATGAACTTCTTTGCAAGCATGAATGTCAACTTTTGGAGGAAGATTCAGATTGCCATCCATTGGTGAGAAATGACAAGATGGATGATCTTTCAGAGATGTTTAAGTTGTTTTCTGGAATAACTAAGGGCATGCAGCTCATGGTTAAAATTTTTAGACAGCATGTTGTCAGGCATGGCACATCATTGGTTAAACATGGAGGACAAATGGTTGTAAGGCAAAAAAGCAAATAATAAAAAAGACATGATTGCAAGTGAAAAAGATCAGTTTGTGAGGAGTGTTATTGAATTGCATGAAAAATACATACAATGTGTGGAGAAGAATTTTATGAACTACTGCCTTTTGAAAAATGTACTCATGGCAGCCTTTCAGAGTTTTTGCAATCAACAAGTTGCAAGAAACACTATTGGAGAATTGTTGGTCACGTTTTGTGACAATATTTTGACAAATAGAAGCATGGAATATTTAGATGTTGAAGATGCCCTTGAAAAGGTTGCAAAGATCTTTCCCCGTGTCTATGACAAAGACATGCTTGCAGAGCTTTATAGGAAAAAGCTCGGAGACGGGCTTTTCTCACATAGAAGTTCAAATGCCGATTATGAATAAAGTATGTTAGTCAAGGTGGAGTTTGAGTGTGGACGACAATTTACATCTAAAATGGAGGGCATGCTTACTGATTTGACATTGGCAATGAGAAACCAATCAGATTTTGAGGAATACCTCAGTCAGAATCCTCTTCATCCACGTTCTGGAATAGAATTCTCTGTGACAGTTTTGACATCTGGATTCTGGCCGAGCTATAAGTCACTTGATACACTTGTCCATCCCGATGAAATGGTGAGACATTTAATCATTCAAAGAGTTCTATAACAGAAAAAAAATGAACAGAAGGCCAACATGGAAATATTCTCTGGTAACATTTAATTGTTAAGTAATTAGACAAATAAAGAACATATAAAGTAATAAAGAAAATATAAAGTAACACATAGAGACAATAGATTTAATGTGTTTTGCCAATGTGGGTAGTCCACCGGAAGGCAGGGCAATAGTATCTTTTATTATTCACAGCAGTATACATATAGATTTTCTCTCATTACACTGAGAGGCGAAGCCTAGAGGTGTTATACAGGTACAGTACAGTTGGAACTTTTATTCTGCCGATTTAAATTGATGGTTTGTTAGCTGTCATAGAGTAATTAACATAATTTGTATCCCAATTACCTCCCAAAAATATTAGCACCATCAGGTTGTACTAGAGAATATTGGGTAGTTAGGCCGCATGCAATAGTGGCATGTGGGTAGTTACTGGGATCGAAAAGCAACATCAGAAATTGATTAAACAATTTTCGAAAACAAGGCACGACGAGGAACTGTGGAAGTGATTGATTTGACGATATTGTCAATACAAAGGAGGAGGAGATTGCAATTTTATGTTATATGTCTGTGGTTTGTAGATGTAATAGCTTTTAGGAATCAAATTTTACGGTTCTTTACGTTATATATGGATATTGTATGGATCTCTATCTCCAATGTGAAATGTAGTGTTTAAGGAGGTTAAGCATTATTATTATAATACATGATATGTAATGGAAAACAAAATGATAAGCGTTTCAATGGAGTTTTTTTATTTTAGATGAATGTGATAGGAATCTGTTGTTTCAAAGCAAAATGAAGGGTTCAATGCATTTATTAGACTGTAAATGTTATTGTATGTTCCAAATACCATTTTCTATGTATTACCTATTTCTTGAATGACTTAAAAACATAAGAGTTTTATGTAGTTCTTTAAATTGAGGCTTTCCCCAGGCAATGGAGAAACCCATAAGTTTTCTGGAACTTTTGAATGGTATGGTAGTGTTTGTCAATAACTGTAAAAACTCATTTGAACTTTATTTAATGGTGTCTACCTAAATGCAGGGATTTTCATTTTCAGGTTGTTAGTTTCTTATTCTTTTTAGGGACAAATCTCGCTGCATATTCAAAGCTCATTCTTATAATATCTCTGTGCATTTAATTCATTTAGAGGGCTTTGGTAGGGTATAAGGCTTTGGGAGTACAGTTTAGAGAAGGTTTTCTTCGAAGCTTGGGCAAGTTGCCTTGTTTGTTTTTGCTTTTTGAGTTTATAATTTTTTGGGAATGGCAATGAGTGTTTTGGGTAACATAGAACCAATTTTGCTTTTTTAGTTACAATTTTGTGGTAGGGGCTTGTGTTGGCATTTTATGTGGATAAGGTTTTAATTGGGCTTACATTGTTTTGCAGGCTCTGGTGAAGTAGTTATTGTTTGTAAGTTGTTATAGCCTACAGCTATGGCTGTTGCGGCCTCTTTTGTGAATAATATTAGTCCTCACTCAATGTTGGGTTGTATTCTGGAAGAGGCCTCGCTTCTCATGTCTGTATCTGTAAGAAATTCAATACCTTTGGCTTATTGTATAGGAAAAAAAGATTTTGAGGAATTGTTGGTAAGGCTACTTAGATTTACAGTTTTTTCTGTAGTTGCTTTGTGTAGCTGTTAAGGCCATATTTTCTTTGTTTAGAAACTACTAAACAGGCTACTATGTGTGGAGGGTGTTCGCTTCTGTATTAGGAAGTGAGAGGGTGCAGAGGATATAATATATTTTATTCTATGCAGCGAGATGCAATAACAGGTGCCCTAAATCATGTGGATAGGAATCTTCTTGGATGGTGGCTTTGTGATGGGAAGTTAAAACTGGAGGTCTTAATGGGCGACCTGAGAAACTTGCAAACGTAAGATTTCAGATGTTCAGTTTGTACTATCAGAGATCTAAGTCAAGAATGTTGGAAAACTGATTACTAAATTTGTTCTTATAAAATAGGTTCAGTTCACTTTTATTTATGAACGCATATTTCTTTTTTTCACGCGCAAGATTTATTTGTAGAGACCCAGAGGTCGGTGGTTCGACTTTCCGTGCAAATTCATAGGTAAGCTTTTCTAACTGCTCTGTTTTGAGCAAACATGGAAATCAGGGTAACTTACAGGTTGGTCTTATTTTTCTTCACTTGAAATGTATTGTTGCATTGTACTTTTATGAATTGAGTGAATAAACTGCAAAATGCATCAGTTTTTTGAATTTGTTTTGATTACATGAGCAGAAATAGGAAACACCCATATCCAAGTTCATTGAATCGGGGAGAATTAAATAGCAATGTATCCATATTTGTCTTCCTGCATTGTGTTTTCAGGGTTTAAGTGGATTAAATACTTAATGGATTAGTTTTTATGTTTGTTTTGACCACATTAAAATAAGTAAGAATTAGCCACATGGAATGCCATTTAATTAAATGTTTTATCTTTGGAGTTTTAAGATTTGTGGTAACGAATTACAGAATGTATCAGGTCTTGTTTTTTTTTTTTTCAATTATCACATTAACAGAAATTAACATCTGAATTTCATTCAATTATATGCATGCTTCATTTAGCTTTTAGGACTTGAGAGAATTAAATAGCAATGTATCCATATTTGTGTTTGATTTGATTCATGAAGATAAATTCGAAGCACCCACATCAGTTTTTTTCCCAATTTAAAGTCAACTAAAGGTCTAATTCAGATTGCGTATGGGATTTTGTAACCTGCTTAGGTTAAATTTTAGTTTGTTTCTTATTGTTAGTGTTCAGCGATCAAGGTTTGATCTCATTAACTAATGAACTCTTATAATTGCTTTTTTGAATAGCGTTTAATTTTTGTGTAGTAGTATACAAGATACCATTATTATCTGCATTTGTTTATGAATCCAGAAGATCATGTAATTAAAAGAACCATTAGTGTGTAAAAGCTTAGTCACTTTTTCTTTAATTTGCATTTTCAGCAAACAGGGAACTAATAAACAGTCGAGAAAGTACTACAACCTTTCCATGAAGTGAGAAGGGAATTTAGAAGGAATACAACAATGATCATGGCATGTTAACGAAAATGTGAAATGGGAAGGAGAAAGAAATTAGTGCAAACTGAGAAACAAAAGGATTTAGGCGATAACAATTGTTGTGGGACTTCTAATTACATTCGGTCAACTTTGATTGGGGCGAATTTGGTAACTCTGGTGGTTCCATTTTTTGTAACTATACAATAAATGTGCACATCTCAGAGCTACAACTATGAGACCTTTTACTTTGAATATCTTTCAATTCCAATTGAAATGGTTCGATCATTCTATGATTGGAGTGTGCAATGTTAATACAAAAAGATATGCTTATCATAGTTTGTAGTACAACCTTTGCTCGTCTGAGCTTCAAGGGGTGATACCGTTATAATTAAATTTCCAAAAGCCCCGTTCTTTAATGTGCATTAGAGGGGCAATGGATTGACAAAACTTTGCCAATTGAAAACACATTTAAATTATATGGTTCCTTTGTCTTTTTCTTTTTCTTTTCCTGAAGGTGAAATTGAGTTAATCTCTAAAGTTTTTGCAAGAAATAAGGACAAGCAAGCTACTCTGGGTCCATTGGGGTTTTGATCCATTCATAGTGGTAGCACACAAAACATGGACTGAGTTAAATTAAACTTTGAAACATTTAGTTATGAAATGCATAGGGTAGCACATAAAACTTGGAATGAGTTAGATTAAACTTTGAAACATCCAGTTATGAAATATAAAAGTAAGGATTTGTTCTTTTGTTGAAATTTCTCGTAAAATTAATGATGTTGTACATCAATGCTTCAAGATTAAACTGTGTGTTTTTTCCTCAACATTTCGGATCATACTCCATGATCCATCATTAGGAGAGTAAAGAGCAAGATAAGAGAAACCTCAATGTTTCAGATCATGCTCCATGATCCATCATCAGAAGAGTAAAGAGCAAGATAAGAAAAAAATAAGATAATTTGCAAGAATGCTAAATATTGGAGGGGGTGGCATGAGACCCAAAGGATTACAAGCAATTCATCAAAAAAGAAATCTATATCGAAGAGTAGACAACCAAACATAAACTAACTGGCGTCTAAAACAAGCAGAAAAAACAAAGGAGAAAAGACCCATTAACCAATGAAAGAAGAAAAAAAAAAAAAAACTAAGGGATGGAAAGGATGAAAAGAGAAACTAAGTGAGCCAAAAATGTAAAGGAATAAGAGATCAAAAGGAAAAAAAATAAGACAAAAATAATTGAAAAGACTAATTTACTACTCGAGCAACATACAAGTCCCTAAAACCAAGAAGACAAAAGATCAAATAAGAAAGAACTAAATAAGAATCAAATATCTCTACCTAAATAGAGGTGCATGAATGCATATAAATATCAATATGTTAAAATAATGCATATAAATATCAATATGTTAAAATAAAAATAAGGCTAAATGGGAGTAGATGAAAAATTAGGTTTAAATATATCTAAATGAGTATATATATCACATTGTATAAATAAATAAGAAAAATTAAAAATTCTAAAAACCTATCTAAATGAATCAATCTAAATAAATGTACAAATGAATACAAAAAATAGTCAAGAATTATGAATAAAAATATCAAAAAATATGAAAAATGTGTAACTTTAAAATTACATAAGAAAGAATATAACTAAATGAATGAAAGAAAGAACAATTCAAATGAGGTATATATATATAAGTGAAAGAAATAAGAACAAGAACATTTAAATAAAAAATGAATATATCTAAATAAATAAGTGCAATATATACGTAGAAAGATAAAAATATAAAAATAAAAATGGAAAAAGAAAATAACTAAATAAAAAGAATAATAAAAATGAATGCTTAATATATTATAAATGAATAAATAGCACAAGTATAAATAATTATACCTATTTAAATTTCTAAATAAAATACAAAACTATATATATATATATATATATATATATATATATATATATATATATATATATATATATATATAGAGAGAGAGAGAGAGAGAGAGAGAGAGAGAGAGAGAGAGAGAGAGATGAATAAATATGATAAAAATATATGGAACAATTAAATGAAAGACTATTTATATTTAGATAACTAATATAGATATAAAACCAACCTAAATCTAAAAATAAGAAGTTAGGAAGAAGGACCTAAGAATAAAAAGAAGGTAATAAAATATAAAAGGACAAACTTACACAGACTCGGAAGATTGCTATATATATATATATATATATATATGAAGAATGAGGATACAATAAACAGGAGGAAAAACTACACAACCCAGAGGGGCAAGCGAACCGGGACAAGATAATACAAGCATGCAAAACCAAGAATCAGAGGAATGGAGACTAGTAGTTTCGAAAGGAGGGGAAGAGGATGAAGGAGGAGCACCTAAGAGCAAACTGAAGGGAAAACAAGGAGTAAAGAGGGTCAGAAAACATAGAACAAGGCAATGGAGGGAGAGCGGGAAGGCAAAGAAAAGGTTAAGAACAAAAAAAGGGGGGATTAGGAAGGGGGAAAAAAGGGAAGGTGAGAAGAGGGGAAGGGTGAGGAAATGAAAGGGCAAAAAGGAGGAAAGAATTAGGACAGGGGGCGAGAATAGTTTCTGATGCTGGAGGGGTTGATGCAAGAAATTGGGTCCACAAAAAGCTCAAAAAGTGGAAGTGTTTTTGTTGTTTTTCATAATTTTTTACACTTGGACTGAAAATTTGAAGCACTTACACAATGAATCTTGGAAAAAGTCTGCGATATAAATTTTAGTATTTTGAATCTAGTTTCCAAATATGTAACTTATTCAAAAACCCAGATGACAAAAATTTAATTTTGATAGGTATGTATAAAAACCACTATTTAAAAGTCATTTTTTTTTACCTTACCATGCATGTGTACAGACACCACTTTTTGACCTAAATGAAAGTATTTTTCTAATTCCTTTTGAGAAAAGATACTTAACAATATGAAGATTGATGAGGATATTTTCTTGTAATTTTTTCCTGGATATTCCTTTTATTGAATTTTAATTGGCTCTAATTGCTATTTTTAATAATCAACGTGTAAGACAACGTAATTGGACCTAAACTAAACATTTTTTAAATTTTTTTCTTTCATTGTGTAGAGAATTGTCTGATGATTGATGTCATATAATTTTTTTTCCAAAAAAATAACCAAAAAAGTTATTAAAAAATAATAAAAAACCTAATATTTCAAGTTTATGGACCAATTTTCTTAGAAACTAATTTAAAAATATTAAACATAAACCAATCTTAACAAAACTTATATATTTGTAAACTAGACATTGTGTTCTATAATGGGTTTTAATTTCGTAGATTAATTCATAAAAAAGGTCCATCAACTATATTGTCAAAGTTTGACATTTCTTTTGAACATGCCTTAGTTTTTTAGTTGCAGGTCAAAGGCTAAGGGTCAAGTTGCCAAGCCTCTCTCGAGCCTCAACATTTGAAAAATACGTACGCGTTATAAAATGTATACACGTTCTTAAAACTAAACGTGTATGCGTTATATAATGCATACGTGTTATATAACGTGTACACATTATGTATTTCTCATTTCAATACCCTTAAGAAACACATGCGTTTCTAAAACATGTACACGTTATAATGCGTACACGTTTTATAATGCACATGTGTTTTATAACGTGTATGCATTTCTTGTTATATAACGCATACACATTTTATAACGCGTATGCATTTTAGGCTCGGGTACCCATAGCTAAGTGCGTACGCATTTTCTCAATAACGCATATGCATTTCTTGTGAGATTTTTTTTTGGCCGAAACTTCACCTATTCATGGACCCAACTTCTTGCTTTTACCCAGAGCAAGGGATTCCAAAAGAAACTTAGACTCCATTCTTCATCACAATTGAGATTGGACAGGTGGTTGCTAATCTCTATGGCTTCTTTAAGTTTCCTCTTGAAATAGTTGTCTTAACTGACCAAGATTTACGTGTCTTCAAGATAAATGTGGTGTTTGGTTAAGGAGGAGTGCTCTGCTAGTGTGAATTTATGAGTACGTTCGTGTCTGATGTCCACACTATGCTCCTTGTTCTTGGTGTTAAAGGAGAATCCTGTCTCACCAATATAGGGGATACCGCAAGAACACAAAATTTTGTAGACTCCAGAGTTGAGCAAGAGGTCTTTAGGGTCTTTAGGTGAGGGAATCCTCTTTCGAAGAGTAGAGATGGGTTTACAGGTACATTGGAGGCCTTTCTTACGAAGAATCTTAGAGATTTTGTTGGAAAGGCCTTTGATATAGGAAAGAGTGGCAATAGGGGTTAGGGAGATTGGTATCCTTAGGATTGGGGCTAAGGTGGGACCTAGCTAGTTTAAAAGCTCTCCAGATATGTTTCTTCTTGTATCCATTTAATTGAAAAACTTTGGAGAGGTGAGGAAGTTCTAGGTCTAAGTTGTTCTTATCACAAATCTTAAAAGCCTTAGTGGCTAAGGTTCTAAGGATACCCACTTTTTGGGTAGGGTGGTGATGAGAGGATGAGTGAAGGTAAAGATCAGTGTGGATAGCTTTACGAAACACATGACAACCTAAAGAGCCATCTGGTTTCTTGACGAGGAGGATGTCAAGGAAAGGGAGCTCATTATTGGTTTCAAGCTCTTTGGTGAAGTTGATGCAAATGGCTATGTGGTTGAGGTGTGTGGAATTCTTCAAAATTTTCAGGGCCACAAGGCCAACATATGCTGGTATTATCAACATAGCATTTCCACCATTTCGGTTGGAGGGGAAAGGAGTTAAGGGTGATATCTTTGAAGTGTTCCATGTAAAGGTTGGCAACAAAAAATTGGAAGACAATGATCTCTTGGTTAGCTTTGATGTGGTTTCCCTTTTCACCAAAGTTCCAATGCCCGACTCCATTGAAATTATTAGACACAAGACTAATGATGAAATTGCCTCAATAGAACTTTGCCTTAGATCCACCTTTTTCACCTTCCAAGGAGTTGTCTATGAACAACTAGATGGAGTGGCCATGGGATCCCCTCTCTCCCTGATTGTTGCCAACCTTTACATGGAACACATCAAAGATATTGCCCTTAACTCCTTTCCCCTCCAACTGAAATGGTAGAAACTCTATGTTGATGATACCAACATCTGTTGGCCTCATGGCCCTAAAAAGCTTAAAGAATTCCACACACACCTCAACCACATAGCCAACTAGCTAGGTGCCGCCTTAGCCCCAATCCTAAGGATTCCAACAAAATATTTAAGATTCTTCATAAGAAAGGCCTCCAATGTACCTTTAAACCTATCTCTACTCTTAGAAAGAGGATTCCCTCACCTAAAAACCCTAAAGACCTCTTGCTCAACTCTGGAGACTACAAAATTGTGTGTTCTTGCGGCATCCCCTATATTGGTGAGAGAGGACACTCCTTTAACACCAAGATCAAGGAGCATAGTGCAAACATTAGATATGAATGTACTCATAAATCTACACTAGTAGAGCAATCCTCCTTAACCAAACACCACATTTGTCTTGAGGACACAAAAATCTTGGTCAGTGAAGACAACTATTTCAAGAGGAAACTTAAAGAAGCTATAGAGATTTTTAACCACCCATCCAATCTCAATTGTGATGAAGGATGGGGTCTAAGTTTCTCTTGGAATCCCTTGCTCTCCTGCATCAGAAACTACGCTCGCCCCCCATCCCGATTCTTTCCTCCTTTTTGCCCTTTCATTTCCTCACCCTTCCCCTCTTCTCACCTTCCCTTTTTTCCCCCTTCCTAACCCCTCCTTCTTTTGTTCTTCACCTTTTCTCTACCTTCCCACTCTCCCTCTATTGCCTTGTTCTATGTTTTCTAACCCTCTTTACTCCTTGTTCTCCCTTCAATTTTCTCTCAGGTGCTCCTCCTTCATCCTCTTCCCCTCCTTTCGAAACTGCTCCTAGTCTCCATTCCTCTGGTTCTTGATTTTGCATGCTTGTCTTATCTTGTCTCAGTTCACTTGCCCCTCTGGGTTGTGTACCTTTTCCTCCTATTTAATGTATCCTCATAAATGTGTGCGTTTGTGTACATATACATATACATATACATATATATCGCAGTCTTGTGAGTCCCTGTAGGTTTGTCCTTTTATATTTTATTACCTTCGTTTTATTCTTAGGTCCTTCTTCCTAACTTCTTATTTTTAGATTTAGGTTGGTTTTATATTTATATTTAGTGATCTAATTATAAATAGTCTTTCATTTAATTGTTCTATATATTTTTATCATATTTATTCATCTGTCTCTCTCTCTCTTCCTATATATATAAATAGGTATAATTATTTATACATGTGATATTTATTCATTTTTATTATTCTTTTTATTTAGTTATTTTCTTTTTCCTTTTTTCTTTTTCTATTTTAATCTTTCTACATATATATTTCACTTATTTATTTAGATATATTCATTTTTCATCCTTTTATCCTTTTATCCATTTATTTAAATGTTCTTGTTCTATATATATATATATATATTCTTTCTTAGATATATTTAAATATGCATTCTTTTTTAGATACTTCATTTGAATTTTTCTTTCATTCATTTAGTTATATTCTTACTTATTTATATTTAATCTTGCATTTTTTCATATTTTTTTGATATTTTTATTCATAATTCTTGACTATTTTTTCTATTCATTTTTAGATTTATTCAGATTGATTTATTTAGATAGTTTTTTAGACTTTTTAATTTTGCTTATTTATTTACATAATGTGATATATATACTTATTTAGATATATTTAAACCTAATTTTTCTTCTATTCCCATTTAGCCTTATTTTTATTTTAACACACTAATATTCATATATATGTAGTTATAGTCAAGTTTATTTCAATATTCATATGCATTCATGCACCTCTATTTAGGTAGAGGTATTTGATTCTTATTTAGTTCTTTCTTATTTGATTTTTTGTCTTCTTGGTTTTAGGGACTTGTATGTTGCTCAAGTTGTAAATTAGTTCTTTCAATTATTTTTATCTCACTTTTTTTACTTTTGATCCCTTCTTACTTTTGGCTCACTTAGTTTCTCTTTTCATCTTTTCCATCCCTTCCTTAGTTTTTTTCTCTTTTTTTTCTTCTTTCATTTGTTAATGGGTCCTTTATCCTTTGTTTTTTCTTGAAGTTTTAGGTGTTAGTTATTTTATGTTTGGTTGTCTTCTCTTCGAGATAAATTTCTTTTTTTACGAATTGCTTGTAATCCTTTGGGTGCCATGATACCCCCTCCACTATTTAGCATCCCTGTCCTGCAAATTATCTTACTTTTCTCTTCTCTCACTCTTTATTCTCTCATGATGGATCATGGAGTATGATCCAAAATGTTGAGGAAAAAAACACACACAGTTTAATCCTAAAGCATTGATCCACAAACATTATGGATTGTGGAAATCTGATGTCTATCATTAATGATGTTTTCATGCTACAACCAAGACTTTGACAAAATTCTTTTGTAATTCCCCGTTCACAAATGCTCTTAACATATGCCTAAGTTCCAAACCAATTAACACCTATTTACTTTGTTCATGTGCTAAAGTGCCAAATAAATTAAAAGCTCTTTATTATTGAAGACCCTAAAAGTATCACAACATGTGCCAAAAAAATGAACACCTCCTTTTAGTTCAAATTCTATTTATTCCATCAGAGCACTCTTTCTTTACTATACATTTTTTTTTGCCATCTTGGGTTATCTTACCATGCATATAGCAAAACATGGCAGCTACTTGATCATCTCAAAGTTTTAAGTACTAGAAATCAAGAATTCTTAGAGATACTAAAATCCAAAAAATATGGGTTGTTAAGCTTGGGCATAATACAAAAGTTGGAGAATACTTATGAAGCTTCTATTTAGATCTCTTAATGTCAAATGATCAATGATCTATAAAATTGTTAAAGAGAAAACATAATGAAATTCCTCCTTATTTTCAATTGTATTTATTTCTTAAGTGTTAAATGCTTTTCCTTTCAATGGATTGTTCCAAATATAATAATATTTCAAATATATAATTGTTTTGATGGTACCCTGCAAATGCAAGTTTCCAATTCACGTTGCAGAATTGGCACTTAAATTTCCTTTGGAATTACTTGATGATGCTCGATGTTCAAATGCAAAGAAAAAAGAATGAAAATATTTGTTTAGATGGTAGGTTTAAGAAGGAGTCGAGATGTTCAATGAATATAACACCTTAGAGATCATGCACTGCCTTAATGTCCTTGTTGATAAAAAGAAAAGGAAGACAATCTTTGAAGTGGACAACTCATAACGTATCATGAAGAAATATGAGGACTTTGTAAATAATAGCATTTTTAGGAAACTTGGACAAAGGGATCCTCAACTTCCCAAGCCAATGCCTTGAGCATACAGATCTTCCTACATATAAGCCCCATAGTATTTAATAATTAATGGTTTTCTCTTATGTCCCTACAGCTTTGTGTCTGATGTAAACAATAGTATGCAATCATATTTATATAATATCCATTTTATGGGAATTCTATTGTGCTCCCATGGAAACTCTAACCCTTTCCCATAAAATGGATTTAAATAGAATTTCCTATTGGTAATAGAGTTTGTTTTTAACTTTTATAACAAAGTTAAATTATTTTAGGGTTAAGTATAGTTGGAAAAAATACAATATACAGCAAGAACTCACTATGATTCAATTTTTATCATGAAGTTTTTGGGTTTAGCAATAGATTCCTACGGTAGTATGTAAATTTATTTAAATATAGCATAGGATATTTCTCTGAAACTTGACAAAAAAAATTTGAATAATCAAAATACTATAAATTTAATTTACAAAACTAATATTACAAGTTTTTATAACATAAAGGATGGGTAAAATTTTATTAAAACAAGAAGAAGTACAAAGCAAGGGGATTACATAGCCCTATCAAGCTCCACCAAGTGATCCAACTGTTGAGACAGATTTGGGGGTAAACAACCTCGGTCCATCAAATTCCAATCATGAATATGTTCAGAAGCCCATTTACCCAAACAATCAGCAACACCATTCCATTCTCTAGGAATATGAGTAAAAGTAACAAACTCCAAAGAAGTAGAGAGGTTAAGAATCTGAGCAATAATCAATGCCAAATGCCAGCTGACATCATCTAAATGCCGCCTATTCAACAAGTTCACCACAACCTGGGAATTAGACTCACATATGATCCTTCGCCAACCCAATTGACATCTAGGCTCCACAGCCATTAAAATAGCCTGAGCCTCCATTAGATTATTAGTATGAAGACCCTTATAAACATAAAAGATAAATTGAACATCTCCAGAGCTATCCCGACCAACACCACCAATTCTAGCATGACCAGGGTTTCCTCGAGAAGAGCCATCTGTGTTGATTTTTAAGACACCCTGAGGAGGAGGAGACCATCTCCCCTCCCTATTCACCTTCGGGGTAGGATGTCTACATCTATTGTGCATGAGCTAACGTTGCTGAGGCAGAAGATGAAGATGATTACAACAACCAACATCAGAAGGATCCACTAATGCTGTAAGATCACACTTAGCCGCAACAGTTTCTCCCAAAGAATGCAAAATTTTCCACCACAAGCGAGGGGCCACCAACATCTCCTCCTGAAAAATTCGTCGATTTCTTTCCAACCAAAGGTTACAAGTTTTCATAAGAATAAATAAAAATGAAATTATACGGATTCCCAAAACAAACATTTAAATTAGTTTAGTTGTTTGAAGCAACAAATTTTAAAAGTAAAAATATCATGAAAATTAATAGCTAGAAAATTACTTTTAAGTATAAATGATTCCTGTTACTTAAAACAAACATGACAATGCTAATGCTGAGTGGTAACCACCAAGAGGAAAATGGTTTTAACAATGCATTTTGAATGAAAAATATAATCACATTTCTAACAATAATCAGAACGAACTCTTTATGCTTTTGAGGAGAAGATTTCCAATATCTTAACCTAAATTAATTTCTATAAATATTTGAAGATAAAAATTCAAAAAAGAGCTTTTATATTTATTTTTTAAAACATTCTAAATAACTAAATATTTCTATAACAAAATATCATAATAAGATGATATATTATATTATATAGAGAACTATATAAAAATATAACAAGTCAAATTATATTATCTAATATATTTTAAAATTTAAAAATGTCTTCCATCAAATTTTAGACCTGAATTTACACCAAAAAAAAAACAAATAATATCTACTCATAAGTAACACAAATAGGATACACAAATAATGTATACAACAGTTAGAAGGGACAAGCTATTAAAATGGGCATCCTTTATTTGTTAAATAAAAAATGGGTAGGTAAACTATTTTTTAAAGCTATTATATTAGTTAAGGAAGTGGTAGAACAATTGCCAAAGTTATAGATGCTAAATAAACATTAATAAACTTAGAAAAGAAAACATAATGTTAGGGTTAAATCATAGTTAGAATTAATTTTAAATTAAAAGCATGAGTTAAAAAAAACATCAAAAAAAATATGAATTTCAAAATGTTCAAAATTCTTTTAATTAGGTTACTATTAGAATTAGGGTAAGAATTAGGTTAGGGTAAGCATTAGAGTTATAGTTAGGGTTAGGATTAGGGCTAGAGTTAGGGTTAGGGTTAGGGTTAAAATCATAGTTACAATTAGGATTAAGGTAAGGGTTAGAATTAGGATTATTGTTAGACTTAAAATTAAGATTATAGTCAAAGTACGATCAAGGTTATCATTAGAATTAGGATTAGGGTAAGTTCGGAGTAGGATTCCTATTAGAATTAGGGTTAAAATTAAGGTGGGTTACTATTAGAATTAGGTTAAGAATTAAAGCTACAATTAGGGTTAGGGTTCAAATTAGAGATAGGGTTACAGTTTAATTAGGGTTTGAATTATAGTCAGGGTTAGGGTTAAAATTAAATCTATTTTAAAGGTTAGAATAAGGGTTAGGATTAGGGTTAAAATTAGGATTAGGGTTAGGTTTAGAATTAGAGTTAGGGTTACAATTATCAATGTGGTTAGGGTTAGGGTTACAATTACGATTAATGTCAGAATCATGTTAGGGTTATAATTAGGGTTAGGGTTTGAATTGAGGTTAGAGTTAGAGTTAGAGTTAGGGTTACAAAATTAAGGTAAGCATTAGAGTTACAATTAGGGTTAGGTTTAGGACTAGAGTTAGGGTTAGAATTCGAGTTAGGGTTAGGGTTAAATTGTAGTTAGAATTGGCATTACGGTAATGGTTAGAATTAAGGTTATTATTAGATTTCAAAGTAGGGTTATAGTTGGGGTAGAATTAGGGTTACAATAATTACAATCATAGTTTAGAAAATGTTATTAATAGGCACCTCTAAATGGATCCATCTTGATGTACTTTAGATATATTTTTAAAATATAGCTATACTAGTATATATACAATAGTCTTGAAGGAAGATGAAAAGATAAAATAGGGAATATGAAATAAACAATCAGACTTCACATCCAACAATCTCCCACTTGAAATCTGATTCATGCTACGAATTCACATCTGAACATTCTCCCACTTGAAGTCTGCTTTCAATGGCCTATTGTCTCATAAAAGCAAGAACCCTACATCAAGAAATATCCAAATACAATCACTAAATCCAATGGTAATAAATAGGCCTCCATAGCTAGAATAGCAACCATAGCTAGTTGCTAATCACATCCAACTAACCATACAACATCAGTAAACTCAAGTCAACAACATATCCAACCCATCCTATAGCTCTTATCCTTGTATAATTCACTGTCCTACTCAAAACATTGACATTTTCTAGGATAACAAAACACACCAAAAACCATTGATGTGCAAAAAATCTAAAGATCCCTATACTACAATCTAATGAAAAACACACATATATCATAGAACTCATGTTGCATGAGCAATGTCAACTAGAACAACTCAAGTCTACCAATCAACACTTGCATTAAAAAGTGTGGAAAATAATCAAAATACAATGATCTACAAACTACAACCAGCCTGCTAGAAAAAATAGAGCATACTTCCACAAACATTTTTCTACTCACTTCTCTTATCTTTGATCTCACTTCTCCCAAGTCCACCTCTAGGTCCATAGTGAACTCACGTCCATAACTAGGTGAAGGCTTCTCGTTCTTCATGCTAAAACGTCGAAAGAGTAACCGTCTCAACAAATGTTCTCTAGTCCCAAGAGAAATCTAGCCTCACCCAAGGTCTCCAAGTATCCAAAAGTATCTCCATGATCAATCCATGCTAAGATCCAAAATCAACACTGCACCATCATGAATCTCTCCAAGTAAATGACTAAAGTACTCAATACCAAGAGCACCAACAAGACCACCATAAAAAAACTCCCATTGCACGTCTGCATAACCTAAGAACACAACATGACACTGTGATCTAACATATCCACAGAGGAAGACAACATGCTCCAAAGAGCATACCCTGTATTAAGAGAACTAGTATCATGCCAACACTCTATTCCATCATGGCACAATAACAAACATCATGTAAATAAGGACCATCATCTCCAATCACATGAAGATAACCATCTCCTAACAACAACTGAACTCTCAGTACCAAGAGCTCCCACTGAAAATTGATACCAATCTATCCATAGTATCATGATAAGCATGCTACAAGTTCAGCCAGTCACTCTAATCATCCATTCTCTCATCTTAAGGAACCAAACTAGAAAACTATATTGACAATGAATCGATCTCGTGGATATAGACAGTCCACATCCAACTCATCCCACTACAGCCAATGGTTAGCTAATCCACATAACTTCATAACTCAAAGATTCAAAGAAGCATGTAAATTGGGATATCAAAGAGGATAATCTATAGAATTAAAGGCTCAAACACCAGATCCACCTTAGATCTGATTTACCAATCTACAATGAGTATTACATGGACCTCATAAACAAAATCTATAAAGTGATACCATAAGCAAAATCTATAGAAAGATATCACCATTTCCATGCTGAGAAGGCTACAAAACACCTCATCAAACCATGCATAGAGCATACATGCAAACCTGCAACATAGATTTTGAACTGAAAATCTACAAAACCAATGACCAACTCCATAGCTGTAATTCCTTGCTCCACTAGGACTGTGGACTACCCTCAAAAAATAGTCTAGTATTGATACATCATCTATTTCATAGTACTCTGAGGACACAGATAATAGATTAGAATTAACCACCTTGAACATGAAAAACATACCCCTTCTTCTATAGGGATTCCTTAAAAAATCCTAGAAAACAACATCAAGCTTCTCAAATACAAACTTAGTCCATATAATAAATTGTTCCAAGTGTCCTCTTGGCTCAAGCTTTAGCAAATTCAATCTATCCACACAAACAACCTTAACTCCAAGAAGATTCCCTTGCCAACCTAGATATTGTGTAAGGACCTGCTTGGTCCAAACTTGATTTTTCAAAAAATTTACCTTATTAACAAGTTCATATGTGATATATCAAGACTTTGATTGAGTACTCAGGAAAACTTCAGCCAATACGAGCCATATGTTCAAATGGAACATTCTTAAGCCAACCCAAGCTCTTCTATCCTTTGGGCAAATAGGTTCATATGGAACCAGGTCTAATGGACCTTATCGCTACCTAAATTAGGGTAGAACAAATGGTGGCAAAATAGCCTAGTGGTCAAACGGACCAAGACTCCATCCAATATGGGATAAGTAAACACAGCAGCCAACTGGGCTAAATAGGACATGAATCATTATGCTCTGGCCAGAGACTTTTGACTCCCTCGGGACCAATATGGGTTCATGAGTCACTTCCTAGGGACCATAGTCTGCCCAGGCATTGTGCTAAGGATGTGAACTAGGGAACATATAACATCAACTTGTACACACCTAAGTTTTTGGCAAAGCTAGGTACAAGTAATCCACCCCAGGGATTCTTCTAAGTACTAGGAGGCTTCTTAGTTAGCTAAACCTTTAAACTAGGGATCGAGATTATAAAGTTGATTATAAAAGAGTATCCTATGTCTGAGGGACCTGAGTATTGGGGGCATCCTTTTCCATCCAGACTGCCTACATACCCTGCATCCACAGGATCAAGGCCCTCTTCAGATGCGATCGATATGATGAATGTGAATATGTACTTCTGTCTTGCACTATGTTTGATGTAACTATGAATGGGTACATAGCTCTTTACTGACTACCACCCATTCAAGTGATACAATGGACGGAATTCCTAAGAAACTATTTTGTAAACACACCTTTCGAGAGTGTTTGAGGTTTTGGTTTTCAGGTGTGAATAGTTTACCTAACACGCATATTTCCCCGACAAGGTTTTCTTGTTGATTGTCCTACAACTATTTTCGATAGACTCATCTTTTCTTTTTAGTTAATCCTTTTATTGAGGTATCCAAGGACATTTCCCTTCCTGTGGATTTAACTTTGGTATGTCCCTTGTTACTCCCTGATGATTTAGAAGGACGGTGCCTAGTTGTCGTTGTTGCAGCTATGTTAGGCATGAGGTATTTGGTTCAATGCGACGGCATTACCCATAAACATGACCCAAAGGTACTGTAAATACCAAACACTGTGATTTGTTTGAGTTTGGACATTTATTTACAAGGTTTACCTATCTAGTAGAAGAAAAACTTGCATAATTACTAAATAAGAAAATTGATAAAGGAACATAATGCAAGTAAGATATAAAGATGCATGATCATTTTGCTTAGAAAATATTTAATCAATTCTATCAATTCACAATATAACAAGACTCATATTTGGAAAAGCAAAGAATATTTGCGATCTATTTTGTCATACATCAATAGACTTTATTACAAGAGTGAAGAATTGAAACATTTTCTTGCATGACCATTATAAGCTCATTTTCAAATTGAAACTAGTAAGGATAAAAGTTTGTAAAATAAGATAGATGTCTCAACAAGAGATTCACTTGAAATTATTTAAATAGATTTATAATTCAACAAAACTAATTAATTTCCATTATTAATAAACTTTTGAATATAGTTGATCAAGGATAACAATGATTCCTAATACATAAGAAATGATAATTAGTAGTTCTCAAGTATTATGCCTTTCCAAATTAATGACTATTTTATAGAACTTCTCGATCTCATTCATGATTCAACCATGATCATAATTTACATTACTATAATTTTAAAACCAATTAAAGACTTAATAAAAGTTACATTACTATAACTTTAAAACCAATTAAAGACTTAATAAAAGTTGTAGAATATGATAGATATCTCAACAAGATATTTTTTTTCTTTAACTCTCTAAATGGATTTATGAAATAGTTTCCTTTGTTAATTTGCTTCTAAATATAAATTGATTTACAACAATTCTTGTTACCCTAAACTGATAATTAGTTGCTCTACTTCCCAATTAAGAACCCATTTCAAAAACTTTGGATTACATTCATAATTCATATATCTAGAATTCATTTTCCCTAGGTGTATTAACATTCAGTATTTTCCCTTTGATTCTTGATAGTTAACATTGAATAATGTGAAAGGACTCAACATAATCCATTTTTCCCAAAAGAAAATTTGTTCCTAAAAATGAAGGTGTAGATAGCTAGCTAAAAAAATTGTTTCGTCGAGTGGAATGTTTTTGGCTAGTTTGAGAACTCAAAGATGAAAATGGGATTGAAAAGCAAAGGTAAAGTACAGAGATAAGTCCAACAACAAATTAATCTTTAATTAGTTGTTGCACTTTCATGATACAGGAGGACAAAATGAGCAAGAAAGAAAGAGGAAATTCATTAGACGTAGTTACAACTGTTTGGTTTGCATTCCTTATTCCTCTTTTACATAAGCCCACAAATATGTAATCTAACTTTGAATAAGAGTGGGAAGATAGAACATGCAGATTAAGGGGAAAGAGTTTGTTTTCTAGAAAGAAACCGAGGTGGATTCAGATTTTAATGTGAAGGAGCTTCATTAGTTTGCAATCTTCGGTGATAATATAATTGTGTATCTTTTGTTTGTTGGTGTATAATTGATCCTTTGTTATGGAAATGAAGTGAGTAATAAATACCACATTAGATTGAGCATTCTATGTATTATTCTTGATTATTAGCACAAGATTTGAGCCTCTACTATTTCTATGCCTCCATTACTAGGAATTGGTTTAAAATTGTTTACTATGTGGCTCAAGTACTTGTTTACATTTGAACCTCTACTATTTGAGAGGAATTAATGTGGGTGAATCTTGTTGATTAGTAAGGTGCTTTGTTTGGGGCTCTACTGTTCAATTGCCCAGCTAATTATTTTTACGTTGGGCAGAAGATCATAATGAATTTAGACTTTAGTTATTTTTATTATGGATTGTTCAGCTAATTCTTTTATTAGCTCCTAGAATTAATAAATTTAGTATATTTTTTTACTCCAAAAGCACTTAGTTGTTTCTAATTCATCTCTGTTTCCACTCAAAGCATTTTTTGCTGCTTGCAAATCTGTATATTACAGATGGCCAAAGCTTTATCAAATACAGAGATTTAGTTGGTCTTAAACACTCACTCTTGTAATCTAGAATTATATATAGTACTATATGACTTGTTTCCTCTGCAACTCAAAAATTAGATAAATTTTATAAATCATTTGTTTATGTTTAGCCTGATGGAATTGGGTAAATTTATTATTCAAATACAGTTGAGTATCAGTGAATTGTCTATCTTAACTATTTCAACATTTTTCAATAGCAGTATTCAAACACATAATAGATGCAAATTTACTCTCCTAAGATGAAGTATTAACCCAGTTTCGTTTAATGATATTTTTTTGGAACATTTAGAATTGTGGGCTATTTTCAGCAAACTTGGCATAGAACATGGTATCGAGATACATCAAAAAATAAAGGAAGACAAGTTTCATCAGATGTTGTAGTTACAAGTTACCTGGTAGACATGTATTCAAAGTATACTTGTCTACTTTCAAAGTCCATCTTTCAACAAAGCAATTTATCATAGAGTATCATCTAAGTATAATTGTCTGTATCATAAAAACAACATTATCTTTAAGCAAAATATAATGTTTTGATGAGTTTATAATTTAACTAGAGTTTTCCAAAATAAATGCGGATAGAGTTGTTGCATTTCCACTGTGTCTTCCCATGTAGCATTCTCAGGCGAGTACTAGTCCCACTGGACCTTAGATTGGTCCACTATCCTATTGTGGAGCTGGAACTGGCACCTCTCGATGATTATGCATGGATCTATTGTTATTGTACCAGGTTCTTCCACCTGTAGGGCATTCCAATTAAGAATATACTTAGGGTCAGGTATATACTTTTTAAACAAGGACACATGGAACGCATCATGAATTTGATTCTATGCTGGAGGTAAGGTCAAGTGGTAAGCTACATGATTGATTTCCTCAAGTACTTCAAAAGGCCTAACATAGCGAGGAGCTAGCTTTGACTTCCTTCCAAAGGAGATGGAACTTTTATGAGGTCGAACTCTTAGGAACACCTTTTCACCAACTTGAAATTTTCTGGGTGTCCTATTCTTATCTGCATAACTTTTCTGGTGATCTGAGGCTTCTTTCAACTTTTGTCGAATAAGTTGCACTTGGTTATCCATATCTTTCAACATTTCAGGGCCAACAAGAATCCTATCTTCTAGTTTATCCCAACTCAAGGGTATTTGACAAGGTCTCCTATAAAGAGCTTCAAAGGGTGCCATACCTATAGCTGCTTGGAATGAGTTGTTATAGGCAAACTCAACTAATGACAAATATTCCTCCCATTTAGTCTCTTGATCCGTGCAATACATACGAAGGAGGTCCTGTATAATTTGGTTGGTTCTTTCTGTTTGGCCATCTATCTCAGGATGATAGGTTATGCTGAAGTTCAACTGTGTTCCTAAGGCAGCCTGCAATGTGGTCCAAAATCTAGAAGTGAACTTTGCATCTCTATCAGAGATGACTTTTTCAAGAATTCCATGTAACCTGAAAATTTCCTTTATGAACCTTTTCGCTACTACAAGTGCATCATCTGTTAGGTTTTCTGGTATGAAGTGGGCAACCTTAGTGAGTTTATCCACTACCACCAAAATACAATTGTGCATATGAGATGTCATTGGTAGCCCTTGGACAAAATCCATACTTATGACTTGCCATTTATAGAAAGGTACATCATTTGGATAAAGAAGTCTTGCTGGGTGCACATGTTCTACCTTAACCCTTTGACACTCTAGGCATTTCACAACTATGTCTACGACATCCTTCTTCATTCCTGGCCATAAATATAACCTTTTGAGATCTGCATACATCTTATTCACCCCTAGGTGTCCTAATATGGAGCCTTATGTGCCTCTGTCAAGATCATACCCCTTAGTTCTGCATTATCAAGAATGTATATTCTTCCCTGGTACCTCATTAGTCCATCATAATCAAAAGTATAATCCAAATACTTAGGTTCTACAGAGGTATTAGCTAGAGATGCCTTAACCTGAGCGTACCATGGGTCATGTTTTTTCTTGGAGAGTACTTGTTGCTTTAGGTCTATGTACAAGTTGGATATGGCCATTATATGTCTCCTCCTACTAAGAGCATCAACCACCCTATTTTCTTTCCCCTTGATATATTCAATCTCAAAATCATACTCATTTAGGAACTCTAACCACCTTCTTTGTCTTGCATTCAAATGAGGTTGAGTTAAGATATATTTTAGTCGTTGATGGTCTATTTTAAGCTCAAATGGTTTTCCTAACAAGAAATGTCTCCATTTTTACAAGGCATGAACTATGGTTGCAAGTTCAAGGTGATGGGGGGCGTAATTGACTTCATGGATTTTCAGTTTTCATGATTCATAAGCCACTACACCTTCCTCTTGGAAAAGAACTCCTCCCAGTCATTCTATGGATGCATCTGTTACTACTATGAAGTTACCATTAGGGTCAGGCACCTTTTGAATTTGAGGTGACATTAGTCTTTCCTTTAGTACCTGAAATGCCTAATCACACTGCTCAGTCCAAATGAACTTTTTGTTTTTCTTTTGCAAAGATATGATTGGGTTGGCTATCCCTGAAAAGTCTTTCACAAACCTCCTATAGTACCCTGTCAATCCCATAAAACTTCTTACTTTGGTCACATTTGCAGGTATGGGCCATTTAGTGATGGCTTTTGCTTTATCAGGTTCTACTGCTATACCCTCGGCTGAAATGATATGCCCTAAATAGTGAACCCTCATTTCAAAGAAGGAGCATTTACATAACTTCCCAAACAACTTGTGCTTCTGCAACCTTTGTAAGACTACCTGTAGATGGGTTAAGTGTTCCTCTTTATCCTTGGAATATATTAAGATGTCATCCAGAAACACAATCACAAACTTATCCAAAAAATCATGGAACACACTATTGATTAGATTCATAAAGGTAGCTGGAGCATTTGTTAGCCCAAATGGAACAACAGTAAATTCATAGTAGCCATACCTAGTCCTAAATGTTATCTTTGGGATGTTCTCTTCTTTTATCCTTAATTGGTGATAGCCTGAGAGAAGGTCAATTTTGGAGAACATTGAGGCTCCTCTTATTTGGTCAAATAGATCATCAATACGAGGCAAGGGATATCTATTCTTTATGGTAGCCTTATTCAACATTCTATAGTCAATGCACAACCTTAGTGTCCCATCCTTCTTCTTTACAAATATGACTAGTGCTCCCCAGGGTGATACACTAGGCCTTATCAACCCCTTCTCTAGAAATTGTTGCAACTATATTTTCAACTCTTGGAGTTTTGTGGTGTTGATCATATATGGCTCTTTAGATATAGGTGTGGTTCGGGGAATTATATTGATTGAAAAATTGAATTCCCTTTTCAGAGGTAATCCAGGTAGATCTTTAGGAAACACATCCTTGTAGTCCCAAAGGAATGGACTATTTTAAAGGTATGGGCTTCTTTCTCTTCTCCCTTCTCATCTAAAGATACTAAGAATATCTGATTTCCTCATTTTTGCCTTTCCTTCTTTAGTTGCATAGCAGAAATGGTCCCTACTAATATAGGTTTGTAAATTCCTTGTATCCTAACTCTACACCCCTTATCATCTACACATTCCACCATCTTGTTATAGAAATCTATGTTAGCCTTATGACTCTTTAGCCAACTTATTCTAATTATGACATCATAGGCTCCCAGGGGTGTGACATATAAGTTGACTTTGGTTTCTAATTTAGGAAACTTAATGAGGGCTCCTCTTATGTAGTTGTTCATTCTCTGTGTAGCCTTGCCACCATACTAAACCATCCATGATGATTCCATATTCTTAGTTTGTAAAGACATTTTGCTTACCGATTCTTGGGAAATAAAATTCATTGGAGGAACCGGTATCTATTAAAATAGTTATGGATTTACCAAAAAGCATACCTTTTGTCTCCATAGGTACATTTTGATCCTAAGTCTATTGATTCCTGATGGTAGCATGCAGTGCTGCCACAATAATGGGTTACACCTTCTAGGACATCCTAATTTTTGCTAAAATCACATATTTTTATAAAATATAATAATTTAATTCTTGAAATGTTCCATTTAAAGGATTGTAATTGAATAGGGTTAGATCAAACCCCCTTAGATCAAACTCCCTTGGATAGAACTTCACTAGTTTTAAACCATACCTGTCATGGAGTCTCCTGTACACTTATCAAAATGCTGATAAAAAACCACTTTTGTTTTACCTTTTGGGGGATCAAATGAATTCATTTAAAATTTTATGTTTTGTAAGTATGTAGTTCTTATTATATAGTTTCCCAAAAAGTATAATTTTAAATATATTTAATTTGATTATTATATTCATTTTTTATTTCTTGTGAATGTAGGTTTTTTAATGAACATCACGGTGTCTGTTTTATACATATGAAAAAATAACAAAATATAGAAACAAAATTCTAAACCATATGTGTCCTCTAGGTATTTATGTTCTTATTCCAACCAAAAAAAAATGAATTCAGATACACACAAAAAAGTTATGCTTTACACAGTACACCTATGTCTAAATTGTAATTGGTTTGATTTCAAAAGTTAATTAAAAGAAAAATATTCAATAAAACATTATGAAACCAAATGCATCCTCTAAATATCATAGTTAAAAATCTAAATTTGAAAAAAATAGAATTTTATCCTTCATAGAAAAAAAGTTATGTTTTACACAATACACATCACTCTTTAAAAATGCTGTTTACTGTTAGAAACTACTTATTGAAGGAAATGGAAAAGAAAATATAATTTGATTCCAAAATTTTTTAAAAATATATATTTAGAATCTACAGACAAAATGTGATAAATCATTAGTTTACATCATCTTCAAATTCCTCATGGTTTAGCAACTATAGGTATTCGAAAGTGAAGATTTTTTTCAAAATGTTCATTTCAATGTCAACTTTGGCCAAAAAGCGTAACCCACTGTTGTGGGATCACCCCATGTATTTGATGTTGTTGAGGTTGTTGTGGCTGATTGTACCCATTCCTTTTTGAATAATCACTTGCATAATGATTGCCTCCACACATAAAACATCCACCGAGGGGTGCATTAGAAATTCGAGGTGGTGCATTCCCATCATTCCTCCTAACATTATTATTGTAATTGTTCTAATTATCAGTAACTTCTATTCTACCCTAGTCTCTCCTCTTGTTCTTCTAAGCTCCTATGTTGCCTCTATTGTCTAGTTTCCTTTTGAAGGCAAATTGCTTGTCCTGAAAGTTTTGCTTTGCCACTGATAGTGCCTATAACTTCTTTTCCTGTTAGAGTGCCTTCTCCAAGACTTGATTCATGTTCTCAAGGGCAAACATATCTACTTCTGCCCCAATATTAGTATTAAATCCCAAAAGAAACTTCCTTTCTTGAGACCTTTCATCCTTTTGATAGATAGGAACATATTTAGTAGCTTCACAAATTTGTCCCAATACTGTTGGACTGTGAGATTTCCTTGTCTGAGATTTAGAAACTCGGTCATCTTTTCATCATAAAATAGCTATGGAAGCCATCTCTCATGAAAGTGGCTCACAAACTACCTCCAAGTTAGGTTTTCCTCTGAATAACAATATTGTTCCTTTATGTTTATCCACCAACTGGCAACTTCTCCCTCCAGTTGATAAGCTCCCCAAGTTGCTTTGATATTCTCTGAGTAGTTTCGTAACTCAATATTTTTCCATTTCCATGAGCCATCCTTCTGTAGCATCCCCCACATGTTTACCATCAAATTTTAGAGGAGTTATCTTCTTAAGGTCTTGTGAGATATCTAGGACAGTGGTTTCCTTCCGAGACCTAGGAACCTCTAGCTCATTAGTTGTTTGAGCTATGGGTACTTCCTCACTTTGATTTTCATCTTTAGGTTCCAGAATGTTTTCTATGGTCCCCTGTCTAGTTTTCAAGTCTTGTATAGTTCTCTCAAGATTTTCCAAATTTTCTCTCTGCTCTATCAACAAGTTAATAATTGCTTCTATACCAGCATTTGGATTCTCAAGTGGGTTTTCAATTGGTTCTTGGTTGACCAGTACCTCTCCAAGTAGTTCTCACAAATTTTGGGATTTCACCATTTTAATTCTCGAAACAAGGAGAGAGGTGATTTACCACTTGCTACAATTTTTTTGTTTATAACATGAAAATTGACTATAATTAAATCTATTACAATACTTATCTTAGATACCAATTATTATCGATTTTAAGGTAGTAGGCCTCTAGGCCAAGTGTTTGAACCATGCTCTTATACCACATGTAAGGATCTACTTGGTCCAAACACAATTTTTCAAAAATTTTACCTTATTAACAAGTTCATATGTGATATATCAAAACTTTGATTGAGTACTCAGGAAAACTTTGGCCAATATGGGTTCAAACAAAACATTCTTAAGCCAACCTAGGCTCTTCTATCCTTTGGGCAAATGGGTTCATATGGAACCAGGTCTAACGAACCTTATCACTACCCGAAGCAGGGTAGAACAAATGATGCAAAATGTCTTGGTGGTCAAACAAACCAAGATTCCATCAAATATGGGATAAGTAAACACAACAGCCAACCGGGCTAAATAGGACAGGAATCATTATGCTCTGGCTAAAGACTTTTGACTCCCTCAGGACCAATATGGGTTCATGAGTCACTTCCTAGGGAACACAGTTTGCCTAGGCACTGTGTTGAGGATGTCAACCAGAGAACATATAATATCAACTTGTACACACCTCAATTTTCAGTAAAGCCAGGTACAAGTAATCCACCTGGGGATTCTTCTGAGTACTAGGAGGCTTCTTAGTTACCTAGCTAAACCTTTAAACTAGGGATCAAGATTACAAAGTTGATTATAAAAGAGTATCCTATATCTAAGGGACATGAGTACTGGGGGCATCCTTCACCGTCCAGACTGCCTACATACCCTATATCCACAAGATCAAGGCCCTCTTCAAATGGGATCGATACAATGATTGTGAATATGTAGTTCTATCTTGCACTATGTTTTATGTAACTGTGAATGGGTACATAGCTCTTTGTCGACTGCCACCCACTCAAGTGATATAATGGACAAAATTCCTAAGAAACTATTTTGCAAACACACTTCCCGGGGGTGTTTTAGGTTTAGGTTTTCAAGTGTGAATAGTTTACCTAACACACATATTTCCCTGACGAGATTTTTTCATTGATCATTCTACAACTATTTTCGATAGACTCATCTTTTCTTTTTCGTCAATCTTTTTAATGAGGTATCTGAGGAGATTTCCCTTCCTACGGATTTAACTTTGACATGTCCCTTGTTACTCTTCGATGATTTAGAGGGACGGTGCCCAGACATTTTTGTTTCAGCTATGTTAGGCGTGAGGTACTTGGTTCAACGTGATGACATTACCCATAAACGTGACCCAAAGGTATCGTAAATACCGAACACTGCGATTTGTTTGAGTTTGGAAGTCTATTTACAAGGTTTACCTATCTAGTAGAAGAAAAACTTGCATAATCACTCAATAAGAAAATTGATAAAGGAACATAATGCAAGTAAGATATAAAGATGCATGATCATTTTGCTTAGAAAATATTTAATCAATTCTATCAATTCGCAATATACCAAGATTTAGATTTGGAAAAACAAGGAATATTTACGATTTATTTTGTCATATATCAATAGACTTTATTCCAAGGGTGAAGAATTGAAACATTTTCTTGCATGACCATTATTAGGTCATTTTCAAATTGAAACTAGTAAGGATAAAAGTTTGTAAAATAAGATAGATGTCTCAACAAGAGATTCACTTGAAATTCTCTAAATAGATTTATACTTCAACAAAACTGATTAATTTCCATTATTAATAAACTTTTGAAGATACTTGATCAAGGATAACAATGATTCATAATACATAAGAAATGATAATTAGTAGTTCTAAAGTGTTATGCCTTTCCAAATTAATGACTATTTTAAAGAACTTCTTGATCCCATTCATGATTCAACCATGATCATAATTTACATTACTATTTTTAAAACCAATTAAAGACTTAATAAAAGTTACATTACTATAACATTAAAACCAATTAAAGACATAATAAAAGTTTTAGAATATGATAGATATCTCAACAAGAGGTTTTTTTCTTTAACTCTCTAAATGGATTTATGAAATAGTTTCCTTTGTTAATTCACTTGTGAATATAACTTGATTTACAACAATTCTTGTTACCCTAAATTGATAATTAGTTGCTCTACTTCCCAATTAACAACCCGTTTCAAAAACTTTGGATTACATTCATAATTCATCTATCTAGAATTCATTTTCCCTAGGTGTATTAACATTCAATATTTTCCCTTTCATTCTTGACAGTTAACATTGAATAATGTGAAAGAACTCAACATAATCCATTTTTCCTAAAAGAAATTTGTTCCTAAAAATGAAGGTGTAGATAGTCAGCTAACAAAATTGTTTCTTCAAGTGGAATATTTTTTGCTAGTTTGAGAACACAAAGATGAAAATGGGATTGAAAAGTAAAGGCAAAGTACAGAGATAAGTCCAACAACAAATTAATCTTTAATTAGTTATTGCACTTTCATGACACTGGAGGATGAAATTAGCAAGAAAGTAGGAGGAAATTCATTAGACACAGTTACAACTGTTTTGTTCCCATTCCTTATTCCTCTTGGAATAAGAGTGGGAAGATAGAACACATAGATTAAGGGGAAAGAGTTTTTTTTCTGGAAAGAAACCGAGGTGGATTCAGATTTTAAAGTGAAGGAGCTTCATTAGTCTGCAATCTTTGGTGATAATATAATTGTGTATGTTTTGTTTGTTGGCATATAATTGAGCCTTTGTTATGGCAATGAAGTGAGTAAGAAATACTACATTACATTGAGCATTCTGTGTATTATTCTTGATTATTAGCATAAGATTTGAGCATCTGCTATTTCTATGCCTCCATTACTAGGAATTGGATTAAAATTGTTTACTACATGGCTCAAGTACTTTACATTTGAACCTCTGCTATTTGTGAGGAATTAATGTGGGTGAATCTCGTTGATTAGTAAGGTGCTTTGTTTGGGGCTCTATTGTTCAATTGCCAAGCTAATTAGTTTTACGTTGGGCACAAGATCATAATGAATTTAGACTTTAGTTATTTTTATTATGGATTGTTCAACTAATTCTTTTATTAGCTCCTAGAATTAATGAATTTAGTATATTTTTTTTACTCCAAAAGCACTTAGTTGTTTCTAATTCATCTATGTTTCCACTCAAAGCATATTTTGCTACTTTCAAATCTGTATATTATAGATGGCCAAAGCTTTATCAGATACAAAAATTTAGTTGGTCTTAAACACTTACTCTTGTAATTTATAATTATATACAGAACTATATGACTTGTTTCCTCTGCAACTCAAAAGTTAGATAAATTTTATAAATCATTTGTTTAAGTTCAGCCTGATGGAATTGGGTAAATTTATGATTCCAATACAGTTGAGTATCAGTGAATTGTCTATCTTAACTATCTCAACATTTTTCAATAGCAGTATTCGAACACATAATAGATGCAAATTTACTCTCCTAAGATGAAATATTAACCCAGTTTCATTTACTGATTTTTTTTGGAACACTTAGAACTGTGGACTATTTTTAGCAAACTTGGCATATAACAGGGTATGGAGATACATCAAAGAATAAAGGAAGACAAATTTCATCAGATGTTGTAGTTGCAAGCTACTTGGTAGACATGCATTCAAAATGTGGAAGCACAGACAAGTCATGAAAATTGTTTAACAAACTGACCCAAAGAAATGTGATCTCACATAATGCCATTACAATAGGGAGGGGCATTCAAATGGGTTTGTTGAAAAAGGCCTTAGAAACTTTTAAGCAAATTGCAACTGATGGTAAAACTAGACTCCTCAACCTTGCAATCGTCCTCCCTGTCTAAGCCTACGTGGGCCCTAGAATAGGGTGTGGACACTCATCAAACCATAATTGAAAGTGAATTTTTGTTAGAAAACTATACTAGAAATGCTCTGGTAGATACGCATGCAGAAGTAGAAGCAGAGACAAAGCACAAAAATTGTTTGACAAAATGACTCAAAGAAATGTGATCTCATGGAACGCCATGACAACAGGGTACGTCAAAAATGGGTTTGTTGAAAAGACCTTAGAACCTTTTAAGCGATTGCAACTGGCGAGTGTAATGCCAGACCCTTCAACATTTACCAGAATCCTCCCCACTCGTGCCAATATGGGAGCTTTGGAACATGGTAAAGTCCTATAGACATCCGTGTGTGCGTGTATTCAAGCAAATGCAATTGACAGGTGTAAAGATAAATTTTAAAACATTTGCGATTCATCAAAACTTATACACAGTTTGAAACATACTATCAAAATAAATCTAAAATTTATTAACAAACATTCAAAAATCAAACTTTCGAAAGAAACAAAGCAAACTGAGGGGAGGAGAACTCTTACAGTTTTCTCCAGCAGTCCCAAACCAGAGATGAGTGTTTTCTTCCTCACAAATCCATACAATTTATAGAAAATTTCGACCTTTAGGGAGGAAGTTCCAAGTCTTCAGTCAAGTCTTCAACTTAAATGCTCCTTTCCATTTTCCAGATTTCTATTTAATTTTTGTGGAAATGGACTCTTGTAATTCATAAATATTTTCCCAAATTTTCCAATGGTATTAAATTCAAGGAGAAAAAGGAGTCATCTCATAAATTGGACTTTTGACTTGAGGATGAGGGGGGAAAGTTCCTCATTTATGGCTCTTTCTAGAAGTGTCCTTACTTCATTTATTCATTTAAAATTGTTTATTATTTGTTCTATATATATATTTTTTCACTTTATTGGATTTTATGTTATTTGAAAATAAAATGCCTACAATAATAATCTAATTTAAATTCAAAACTCAAATGTGGGTTGTGACCTATTGTGACTCTTTATCTTCATCATGTCCTTCACTTTTCTAGTGGGAGCACCCAGAAGCAGTAGAAATAGAGCTTTCTTAACATCTTCATGACCAAATATTTCTAGAGCCAAAGAACGTGCAAGCTTTGGTGTGAACTTTCAAAGAAACGCATAATCTTAGTAGGCATCTTATCAAAAAAACAAAAGGTCTATAGTATCTGCATTTTCCTGTCTCTTCCAACCTCTGCCTTATTAATATATCGTAGTCATCATCCCTTGGAATGACTTTAGTAGGCTCAGACTACCTCTTCAAAAAATGCTGACATACTGATGACTGTTCGTCCTTATTCTATCCAAAAAACTCCTCATCGAAATCCTTGTACTTGCTGATATCATCAAGCTCAATGTCAATGCATCGTATTCCCCTATTAGCAACATCTTGCAACAAGTCCACGTACTTTGTAACGCCACTGCCCGCTACAAAAATTGTTCAGGAAATCCTTGCAAATCTCTTTATCAACCTTGAAATCTGGACCAGGCATTTTCGAACAGAATATAAAACCCTAAATGATTTGAATGTGGTTGTTTTTACATGTTTCTTTTCTAATTTGGCAGCCGCTGGCTCTGAGAGACATTCACAAAATGAATCGAACATGGATCTCTCCTGCTCCTTTTGCCTTTGCCAATATAACCCCTGCATGTGTCAAAATAGAAGCTAAATTAACCCGTCGCTTGGTATTCTGTTGGCAATATTGATCAATTACTGCTTGAGTTTCCTTCTTGCTGAGCAGCTCTTTCTTCACCTCTGTTTCTACAGCAAAAACTTCCTCAGCCTCTACCAAAACATGGAAATCCTTATTCTCCTCATAGTAATCCATAATTCTGTTGTGTTGTCCTTCCTTAGAATTGAATTCGAGCCTAGGCATAATAGACAGCGCACGTTGTTCGCATTCACAGGCGACTAAAACTGAAAATAATGACAGGCTGAACTTCTTTTCCATAATCATCCTCACAATTCTGTATATGTCTCCCCCACGGGGTTTTACATTTTTGCACCCTTTGACACACCTTTGGTATTGCCGTGCAAACCAGGACCATTCTTTGCTGGTACCAATCCATCATTCATTATTATCTTGGGGAACACCTCCTGAAATTTCATAGAATTATCTTCCCTAAACTGTTCCTTCTCATCCACCACAAGATACAGACCTGAACCACCAAAAGGGAAGGCATAATATTAAAGCGGAGTTGGTCTGAAATATCAACCACCATGTCATCGGATCGAGTCCCTGCAATGCCAACCTCTGGTCTAAGGATTGAAAAACCTAGAAAATGACGACTTGGGAGTTGTATTAATGTTCCGCTGCACTGACTTGCCATCTCGGCTTTAAATTCCCCCAAAAAACACAGATGAAACAAACCCCTTAAAAGGAACAGCACCCAGATGATCTTCTATCACAAAAAAACAATACCCAAATGATTTTCTTTCAAAAATAACAATACCCAGATGAATTTCTTTAATGCCCAAGATGAAACCCTAACTCTTTTGATCCTAGACGCAACGAGGAGGGATCGAACCTAGGTGTGAAGGATCCAAGGGGTTGTAAAACTCTCAAATGTTCATAAAAAAAAATCAGAACCTTCCAGATGAACCTTAGAACAACAAAACCGTACGAAATCTATACCAAAATCTCACCTTTTATTTCAAAATTTGCAGACAAAATTACCTAATGGCAGGAAACTCTGATCTTTCTGAGCTCGCAGATCTGTCTCTACGACACAAGCCTTCCTTCAAACAGATTTATAGCCCAGCTTTCCATCCGGAGTTTGAAGAGGAAGGAACCACATCAATATAGGGGGACCCGATAAGGAACAATTGGAGGCATATATACACTTGATATCTTTCAACTTCAATAACTCTGCTCAACCTGCTTTCCCTGGATCTCCAGCTCTGATACCAATTGTTAAGTAATTAGACAAATAAAGAATATATAAAGTAACACACAGAGACAATAGATCTAACGTGGGTTGCCAATGTGACCACGAAAGCATGGCAACAGTATCTTTTATTATTCGCAGCAACATACATATAGATTTTCTCTCATATATATACAATAGTCTTCAAGGAAGATGAAAAGAAAAAAATAGGGAATATGAAATGAACTGTCTGACTTCACATCCAACAGTAATATCATTAGAAGATTTGACCAAGGTGAAATTGAAATTGTTGGAACCCCTTGTCATGCAAGTGCACTATTGTTGTTCAATGCAACAAACAAGCTAAGTTTTTCAGAGGTCAAATCCTAGTTAAATTTGGGAGTTGAAGATACTATCACATTGCTGAATTCCCTTGCCTATTCAAAATACAAAATCCTAAGTAAATTATCAGATACACAATCTGTGATACACAGATTTTTTTGAATTTAATGCAAATTTTTCTAGTGAAAGGAGGAAGATTCGATTTTTGGCACACTCTACTTAAATATCATCTATTTTAATGGTCAAACAGTCAATAGAGATTGTACACCTCATTCATAACAAAAAGTGGTAAATATTGTCCCATTTTTATTGGCCAAAATTAACCTTTAAGTGTTGAAGTGGATGATATTTAAGAATAGCCCTTCGCACATCCACAGCCAATGTAAAAGAAAACACTGGGAAGAATATGCTTCAAAATAAAAATCATATTATTGATGTTTCGATCATAAGAATTATGAAGAGCAGAAAAGTAGTAGCTAACAAGGAGTTAGTGATGCAATGCATTGAGCAGGTCAAACACATTTTCAAGCTAGATATGTAGGAAATTAAAAAGAGAATTGAATATTTGATAGCTAGGGACTACTTAAAGAGGGATAATGAAAATCCTGACATGTATAATTACGTGCCTTGACATTTATGGATTTAATACTTTCCAACTTATCCTACCATGTACTTTATGAGAAATAAGATTTCTCATACTAAATCTTATAGTAAGAGTGTTTTCAAGCTCACCTGTGTATATTTTTTTCATAAACATTTTGAATCACACAGTAATCTATTATCAAAAAGAGGAAAGTTATTAATTGATTGATGCTAGATAGCATGTAACCTCAGTGTTTGTTTCCTTCATTTTTTTTCTAAGACTAAATTTGAACATGATTTTTTTTTTTGAGAAGGCGAAAAGATATAATATGAACAATTGATTTACTCTCCCACTTATCAAATGCCATATCAGATATTCTACCTCACAACCCTTCCAGAGTTGTGAAAATTTACCTTATTTTTTACTACTTGTTTCATAAAAAATCATTTAATGTTCTCCTTTTCTTTTCTGTAAGCTATCAAATCATCACCTAGCATCATATCTCATATGAATACAATAGTATAACTATAATAATATATCTTTATTTTCCATTCATAATGATCGAAGAAAATTGAGACACATGATGATATCAAATAGCAGATAAACAACTAATGTGTTTTTCAAATCCAACTGTTGTAGAGAGAAAAATCATAACCTATATACCAAATTTATGAAATTACAGTTGAACTCCTATGTACAAAGTTATTTACATTATTTTAAGCCTTTTCCAACTTATGTACAGATCACAGAATCTGCAAGAAACATTGTTACAATAGATTTACTAAAACTGTGTAACACATAAGATGACAAGGTATAAAAGTTCCTAATCATTTTCCCATGTTGATCTTATCATAGTGAAGTCAATACAACACCATTTATTCTTTGTCCCTGCCTATAATCTAGTGAGTGGAATATACATAAATATGTATCTGTCTATTCATCAATATCTTATCAACCAAGATCAAGTACATCTACATAGTACCAATGACATTTGTCAAGTGTCTTCATGTTACCATGAGGGGAAGAAAGCATCGTGCAAGGACTTTTCTTCCAACCATAATGTTGTACAGGTTCCACCATACTTCATTGAATAAGTGAAACCCTTCCCTTCAGAGGTGACATCATGGTAGAGCATTGCATAGGAGAAGGTCGAGGTATCTTGTGTAGAGATTCTAACAAGTTGTACTCCAATATGAAATGGAAACAATCAAAAATCACCTTGGCCAAGGTTTGAGACACAATACAACTACATCATCCTTTTAAACAGTTGAGTTGACATAATATTACTATAATCACCTAAGTATTATGTAGGTATGACTTGCCTACACATAAGTACATTATAACTAAACTTTAACATAATACAACTGTGCTAGGTTAGAGGAATAAGCTCACTGACTATCTGGATATATCAAAGACATTCCAAATACTAATCCTACAAGTTTCTCTATACCAAAACTAAGAAAAGTTGCAACATTCAATTAGGTATAAAATGTTGGAAATCCTGTGAGAAGTGGGTGGAAGCCATGCAACCCCATAAGCCACATTTACTTCCACCACTTGCTCATACTTTACTAAAGTTGGTATAATATTGATTTAGAAACACAACCACCTCAAAATACATAGATAGAGTACTTATAGTTTTGTTAATTGATCAATTAGGAAAGCACCAAACAACTCTTCACTTCTACTCACATTACTACTAATCAATGGAAAAGCACTCACCCATGATGCCCTCCCTCATATCAAGGGTAAGACCTCACAGAACTTTGCAAACAAATAAGTTAGTTAACATTGTTAATAATCAATGAATCATGGACAGCGGGAGCGTGAGCAGTTTTGGGGTGGAGGCCAGTGAGGAAGATGGTGAGGATTCAGACGATGAAGACCTAGATGGGGGGGAATAGACCTCGGGTCGGTAGTTTCTCAATTAGCATTTTTGGACTGAGAGGAGGTTTCAGCTTTGGCAGAGCTTCTAACCCTGGTTTTGACGTTGGCGGTGGTTGTGGGGAGGAAATGTTTTGGGAGGTCTTGGCGAGGGCCATGGTGGAGGCTTGGAAAGATGTTTCAGCCTCAGTGGAGGCTAGGTAGTGGAAGCGGCCCTAGAGAGTCTCTAGTGGCGAAGGCAGACTCTGGCAAGGGAGCCTGTGTGGAGTGCCTATCGTTGATTCCATAGCATGAATATGGCTCTTTCTGTGGGTCTGTAGGGGCATAAGGATTGTGAGTTGGTCCTAGTGGTGCCTGTCTAAGGTCACCTGAATAGCCTTGGACAAGATATTGGAGCTTTGGTTCCCCTGCAGCTGAGGGGAGTTTCCTTTCTTCTTATCTACATTTTGTGCAGAGGGCATGGAAGAGTTGGTGTGGGAGAGGTGGGGCTCCGGGTGAAGATCTAAGAGAAGTAACTAGACCTAGCAATGGCCCTGATGAAGTTGGAATCGACAAGTTTAAATCTTGAGATCTTTTATTCCATTTAATGGATTTATTTTATGCCCCTCAAAGGGAAATTCTTTGGTTAGTTATGTTTGATGGTTTTCAATCCATCTGTAGTGTTGGCCGATCCTCTCATTTTGATCTTTCTATTCTAGAGCCTTCCCTATTTGAGAACTGGATGTTGTTGCAGGTGGGGGTATAAGCGTTGCTTTGGTTGCGGTGCTGTTGGTAGAGCTAGAGTTGGGTGAAGTCTTGGTGGTGGGGTAGAGACGGTACGGACTGGGTGGGGTGTTTGGCGGTGCCAAATTCAAAATAGCGGTTACAAACTTGGTGGTGGCATTGGTCAGCATGGCAATTTTAAACTTGGCATTTAGGAGATCTATTTTTTGCAAATGATGTTTGGATAAACTCTTGCCCTTCTTTGCCTCATAATGGGCAGATCTTCAGTAAGCATGCCGAAGTTTTTATGATTGCCAGCTACATCTATAGTGTTTGTAGACTTCTTTGGTGGATGAACCTTTGGGATCCTCTTGCCGGTAGTCTTGCCACATTGGGAGCATGTTGCTTTCCCAAGTGGCCTCTCATTTGCATTTTGCTTTCCAACTCATAATTTTCATTATATGTCCGTATGGAGTTTTTTGGTTTCCACTATCTTTGGCAACCTCTTAATAGCCTATGTGCCCATTTGTGCTTGGTCTGGGCCTCTCTATGTACCTTGGCCTTTTTATCATCAATATAATTTCTGGCTCTTCCGTTCATCAACCAAAAAGAAAATCAACAATAGTATCTTATTCATCATTTTCAATAATTGCATGTAAAAATTGCAAGCCACTGATTTTTTTTTCCCATGTTGATTTTGTAGTAAATCCAACTACAATTTGTTAAGTTTAGTTAAAGTATGGAGACTCCTATTGGGAGTCATATATGATAAAATTTTCTTAATACATGCTAAAAGACATACTTTCTAATAATGTTGTAATAGACTCATTTATTCATGTTCTATTAAAACTTTTCATAATACTTGGATAGCGTGTGCATGCATACCACCTCGCTACATTTTAGGAATTTACATTAGATCTAGAATTAAGTATTGGTAGTAAGATTATTATTAGTCAATTATTATTGTGGTTTGATGATCATCATTTTTACAAGTAAAAGCATATGTTCAGTTATCTTTTTATCTTGGGTAGAATGAGAATTTGTAGACTGGTATTATCTCTATTGTGGGTAAATGCAATCCTATGATTTCTATCCTTTTTAAGTTAAGAATGTTGAATTGAGAGTAGTCCACCTCCTCTAGAGAGTTGGCCACTCATTGGACAAACTTGTAGATTGTAGATAAGTATTTCATAGTTTTATTTTCCATAAATCTATGATGTCGATTTTATTGTGGTTTCATGTAGCTAAACCACAAGATTAATGTGTTTAGTCATCATCATCACTTCATTTATTATTACTACTCCAAGTGAATTGTTATAATATTATCTTGTCATGTATGAAGTTTTTGTATGCTCAATAGTCTTAAGTAGAAAATTTAGGAAAACAAAAGAAAAGTTTTCAATGGATTCTTTCCATTTATCATTACAAAAATATTGGGAAAAATATCTAGTTCATAGCAATTCCATTTTATGCTCAATAATTAGAGTTTATTCTTCAAGCATAAGCAATTTCCAATTTTATAGATTAGTCCTTTAATTCTACTTTGTACTTCAAATTCATAGTCAATGGTACGTTATTCTGTTTTCATGTTTAAATTTCTTAGTTAGTGATTTACGTTCTAATCAAATAGATTAAAGTGTATAAGTATTCCCTCTTAAATAGGATATGTAGAATCCTAGAAAATACTTCTCGTTACCCTTTTTCAAATAGCTTTTGGACATCCCCAGTTTGACAAGAGTTCATCTACTAAAGTATGAGGTTCAATGATGCCTCATCACTTTCTAGGGCTATTGTTGAGGAATCAAGACAATTATTTGGACAAATGTTAGGATTATTGTTGGGTAGGGGATAGGAATGAGGAAGACTTTCCCTTAAAATAGGATGATTAGATTGATTCCTCTTCATTTTGAAGTGATGTGGTGATGTATTGAGTTGGTTAAAATAATATTTCTACAAGGATTGGAGGATGTATAAGAAATGAGCCAAGATCAATAAGCCACTATTGATTACCAATTTGAAGTAGATTGATAGTTGAATGAGTTTGTACATATAAGTGACAATGTTTGAGTCACTTTAGGAATGTTCAACATGAGGTGGTTAGTTTTTTCCTCCAAATGTGGAGAGAACATAACATGAGGTGGTTAGTTTGTTCCTCCAAATGTGGAGAGAACATGCCACATATTGACACATACCTTGGAAGAGTTTTGGCAAACCCTACAAATCGACTCGTAAAGCTACCTAAGATGACTTATGACATGTGTAGATAATTACATGCATAATTACTTAAATAAGTAATTAAATATCTACACTAACACCGCCCTTAAGTTTAGCTCTTTGTGAAGCATCTCTAGAATCTCATGTAGCAAAGGAGCAAGAACAATTACTAGAAAGAATCTCTAGATGCTTTCTTGTGGAGAATCATTGGAATCTCATGTAGCAAGAGATGTAGGTACTGTCAGAAGAGTAATATGAGCATGTTGTAATGAATTACTAGAAGTTCATGAAGAAGCAACACACAACTCTCATGTAGCAACAAGTATAGTCGAAGTACAATCTAGAAAAAAAAAAAGACAAGAACTATTCAAACAAGAAATGTTTGGTAGAAAACAGTTCAATGATCCAACTGCATAGAACTAATGGATGTTCTCAGAGAAATAACAGTAAGCTCAGAAGTGGCAACAGGATCATCATCCCCACTAGATGTAAAGTGAGAAAATGTGAAGTTGTGGGAGAAGTGACAAATCTTCCCAATTGCAACAATTTCTCTACTCTAAGAATCTTGAATCAATGTTGTAGTGGATGTAAACTCAATTGTCTTATCTGAACAAGTGAGTTGATATACAAAAATAAGATTTTTTGTCAATCCAGGAATGAATAAGACATTATGGATGTGTCCATTACCTACTTGTACTATTCCTTGTCCACAAATAATATAATAATAATCATCTATCAAGATTTTTGAGATGTCGGTAGGATTGATTGACATGAAAACCTTCAGATAAGGAGACTTGTGATCAATAGCACTAGAGTGAGGAACCCATTGATTTATTTCAAAATTGTTTGAAGATGCCATAGGAACCCACATACACACACCTTTGAAGATTTTGTGCCCCAAATTGCTTAATTACCCCCTTGAATCAGACACTTTATCATGTAGTGCAAAAGGACTAAGTAGAACGATTAAAATCGTGCCCTAATACTTAGTCTACTTACAAGAGTGACTTGATTTAGCATTAGCAATTTTTTAAAAACCTAAAGTTTTCCTTAATTTTTAAATGCCGACGAAAAGTTTCGCACTGCATGAATAATCCCCTTTGGTATTTTGTCCCCCCATAAATGTGGCACTGTATTTTGTCCCCCCCATAATTTCATAGAAGTAGTGCTTTTATACTAGTCCAATTGGAGCATAAATGGGCACTTTATAGGTTAAGTGCGATATTATGCCCAATGGATTCGTGGGTTAAAAATTTCAGCCTTAAAAGAACAAAACAGGAAAAAATGACTTTTTGCAAAAGATTTTTTAGAAAAAAAATTGCAAAAATTAATCTTAAGGATATGAAGGGAAAAATGTGAACTGGGGCACATTGGGAATGACAAACTCAAGATTTTAACGCCTTGTGCACAGGAGTTTGCAATGCCTTCAAACCAGAAATTGAGAATCAAGCATGCCGGCTACAGCTGAATTGTGGCCTGCAACGGAGGGATAGCAGGCAAAATATCCCCGAATCGCTGCCAGGTTTCATGCCTTGGTACCTTGTGAACCAAGACCAAAGTGCCCAGAAACAACCTCCTATCGAAATGCCTGTATAGAGACCCAAAACTCCAATCGTGGTTTTTCCTGCAGTCCAAAAAAGCTTTGAAATAGGTTAAAAAACAACTTTGAAATAAGGAAAAATAGAGCAGAAACGTCGTTCAGCTTCTACGGAGTTAGACCCTCTCAACAGAGGCAAGGAAAGGCAGACAACGTAGATGCCTACTCAAGCAACATACACACAGGAGTTGTGGAGTTTCAGGGGCCATAGCCAACCAAGGGTGGATGGCGACCCTACCTCTCCTTTCTGCCCTCAACGCCCTTCCACAACACAAACAGGCATGCAAAATCCAACGAGCTGGTGAAGGCCCAATGTGGCCCTACGTGATGAGTGGTGAGTTGAAGGAAATACTGTGAGAGAAGGGTTGAATGCAGGGTTGGGCTCGTTGAACAGGCCAAGGTGCCTTTTTTTATATAGGACTCAGCCTTTATAAACAAGTTGTGGCCCTTCCAATAGACGATGGGCCTTGTATACAGGTCGTGAGCCTTGTATAGGTCACGACTATTATAAGGCATTGTTTGCCTTTAAAATAGGCTGTAGGATTTGTTGACGGGCCTGCGTGCCTTCAAAATGCATTCAGTGGTTATGCAGGCTCCCCCCATCAGCTCTGCTCTGAGTTGTTTAGAATCCTCTCGTGGATGTGGTGTCACGTCTGGGTCTACCATGGGCTGTGGGGTCCTCTCACAGCTATGGTGTTGGCTTTTCTCACCAGCGTTGGCTCTGTAAGCCACACAGAAATCCAGACTCAAACACAGCGAATCCTCTAAGATCCGAGAAAACTCCAACTATCTCCTTCCTCGAGGGTCAGCTCTACAATCGGACTTCGACACAAACGAACCAACAAAGACTTAAAATCGCTCTAATACCATATAAGAAATGAGCCAAGATCAATAAGGCACTACTGAATAAGGCACTACTGATTATCAGTTTGAAGTAGATTGATAGTCGAATGAGTTTGTACATATAGGTGATGGCGTTTGAGTCACTCTAGGAGTGTTCAACACGAGGTGGTTAGTTTGATCCTCCAAATGTTGAGAGAACATGCCACATTCCGACACATAGCTTAGAAGAGTTTTGGCAAACTCTCCAAGTCGACTCATAAAGCCACCTAAGATGACTAAGCAATGCATAAACTATGCACAAGATGAGTATAAATAGTGAGAGAGATTGAGTCGACTCAGAAGTCGACTGCAACACTCAACTAGAGGTGGAAAAAGGTTTTCACCAAGTGTCAAAAGTATGTCGACATGTATCTTTGGAGAGTTGTGTCAAACTCTCCAAGTCAACAAACAACCCACTTAAGTAGGCTTACAACATGTGTATTTTACCCATGTGAGGTAAAATATACACTGACACCCCCTTTTAAGCATAGCTTAGGTGGGCACAAATAAGGATAGGTCCCAACAACTAGGTTTGATCAGGTACCCATATAAAAAAAAATCTCTCATGAAGTGGAGACAAGGTAGAAAACCTTGTGGGAAAAAACTACCCTCCAAAAGAGAGGAAAGATGCATGAATCTGGAAGCTTATTGTGTACCTTGATGTCAATGCTGAACTGTGACTGAAATGACTCCATAGAAGCTAATATCATATGAGGATTTAGGAACATTAACCAAGTTTGAGATGTGATCCATTACAAGATTTAGGTTCATTTACCATAGTCTCTCAATGTGAGATGTGAACCGATGTGAATCCGTTGCAAGATTATGGATCATTTACTATAGGCTCTCAATTTGAAAGGTGTTTGTAAGAATCACCTATTTCTCAATCCCATCTTTTAGTTGCAACCTCATTGAGTTAAATTATGTGACAATCCTCTATTGTAATAGAGTCTCTTGGATTTATGAGGTCTTAACTCATGACTTCTTTGTTCATTGACCTCCCCATTGGGTGTTTTCAAGGTCACAATATGAACATAAGTTCTTGGAGATAGTTGTGATCACACTTATAAACCATGTAGATGAGATGTATTTTGTAGGCTTAGAAGTACAGAAAAAGAAAACTCTATGACACCCCCCTGAATTTGTGGCACTTTATAAATTAGTGCATAAATAACCTCCAAAGTTTAAATGCCCCTTCCAAATTTTACGTTTATAATTTCTAATGTAGTTTAATAAACATAATTTGAAATGCCTACTAAAAAAATTAAAATGTTATTTGAAGCCTACCCATTAAAAAGCCCAAAATTAAGGCACATATCATGTAAAGGGTTGAATTAGGGCAACAATCATGCAAAAACAGAGGTAAATATAGTCGTTATGGAAGCTAGATGAGAGACTTGTGCACGGGGGGTTGGCCCTTCCACAGACTAGTTTGGCCTTTTGTTGGGCATTGGCCTCTTTCCCTTGGCCTGGGCAGGGTAGGGCGTTAATGTGACAGCTAGGGCAACACTTCAGATCCACGAATTGTGTCCTTCTCCCTTGTGTGAACTACTTAAACAAAAATTCTAGGTATCAAGCTCCACAGATTATGAAGGATAACATACTTAATTAGACTCGAACCCATAGTTAATGGCATTGAGATCTATAGAATGCAAATACCCCTGTATGCATCAAAATATAAATTTTTATTAAAAAGATTTAAACTATCATCAAAAACCCTAAATTTATATCAAAATGCACCAACAGAAGATTTAGATAAACACTATTGATAAACAAATTTAAATAGATGTTACCGAAATGTAATGCAAATGTGATTGCTCAGATTTTTGGCATAACTCCAATGTCACAATTGTCGGGGGGAAATGAGAATGAGTTTTTGATTTTTATAAGGTTTGGGTAGTAGTTTGGGTAGTTAAACGGATTTTTGGCTCGGTGAACGGTAAAATGTAGTTAGGGTTATGGTAGGTGTTTTACGGGTTAGGTTAATAATAAATTAAAGTTGTTAGTTTTAATTTATTATTAACGAGAGGTTTTAGATTCCAAGTTGTAAATAATAAATTAAATTCATTGATTTTAATTTATTATTTATGGGAAAATGGTAAAAATAAAAAGGATTTAATTAATTAATTAAAATTAATTAAATCTTTAGGATTAAGAAAAATTTATGATTTAGGGATCAATTTTTTATGTCTACATTTTGCCCCTCTTTGAGACGATGTCGCGAAGCGAGGTCGTTTCAAAGAAAATTAAAACATAGGTTTTTGGATGCAATTTAGGAAACAGAGGGAAGGATGATGGAGTTATGCTGATTAAACTTTGAGCAACCTGATGTTTGATATAGCACCTGACATTATGCACCGAGGTATAAAGACCACGGTGACGTTGTGTCAAATGCAAAAAGGAGGAAAGTCGCAAGCAAGCATATGCCACACCGTTATCATGGTCTACCATTTGTATGCATCAAAATATAAATTTTTATTAAAAAGATTTAAACTATCGTCAAAAAACCCTAAATTTATATCAAAATGCACCAACAGAAGATTTAGATAAACACTATTGATAAACAAATTTAAATAGATGTTACCGAAATGTAATGAAAATGTGATTGCTTAGATTTTTGGCATAACTCCAATGTCACAATTGTCAGGGGGAAATGAGAATGAGTTTTTGATTTTTATAAGGTTTGGGTAGTAGTTTGGGTAGTTAAACGGATTTTTGGTTCGGTGAACGGTAAAATGTAGTTAGGGTTATGGTAGGCGTTTTGCGGGTTAGGTCAATAATAAATTAAAGTTGTTAGTTTTAATTTATTATTAACGAGAGGTTTTAGGTTCCAAGTTGTAAATAATAAATTAAATTCATTGATTTTAATTTATTATTTATGGGAAAATGGTAAAAATGAAAAGGATTTAATTAATTAATTAAAATTGATTAAATCTTTAGGATTAAGAAAAATTTATGATTTAGGGATCAATTTTTTATGTCTACATTTTGCCCCTCTTTGAGACGATGTCGCGAAGCGAGGTCGTTTCAAAGAAAATCAAAACATAGGTTTTTGGATGCAATTTAGGAAACGGAGGGAAGGATGATGGAGTTATGCTGATTAAACTTTGAGCAACCTGATGTTTGATATAGCACCTGACATTATGCACCGAGGTATAAAGACCACGGTGACGATGTGTCAAATGCAAAAAGGAGGAAAGTCGCAAGCAAGCATATGCCTAATGGCACCATGATATGAAAGACCATGATGACGGTGTGGCAGGTATGTTGCAAGGACCAATAACAGACACAAAAACATCAATGAGTCAGCACACGCAAACAAAACAAGCAAAACATGCATACACAATGTTGCCCCTAGACAAAAAAAAAGCAAAAGAAGGACCAAAAGACTTAATCACGATAAGCGGTAAGATAGGCAGTAAGATCTCAAGCCAAAGACTAACATGATAAATAGATAAGTGCCATGTTGCGGGAACGATATATCCCTGGATAAGATAAGGTAAATAAAGGATGGTTGGCTTGGGGGATCTACAACTTAGTTACTACAATCAAGATCGAATCACTAGGTGTTTAAGTTCCATAATTTAGTCTAAGGGTTTCAAAGTGTTTTTGAGATATGGCTTGGAATGTACGAGTGCCAAAAAATTGGATTATGTTTGTTTTATTGGAAATTTTGTGTTTGCATGAAGTGAAATGATTGGATGGAGGAGAAGAATGAGGATATAGTGCTGAAAAAATGTTATTACGGAATTGCATGAGACTGGAAAGGCAGACAAACTCAAGAGTCTATTATGAGGAACTCAAAGGTACCAAGACACATAGACCTACACAGGTGGACAAAAGAATACTAGGATGAGAGCAGGTGAAGGAATGGGAAAGGACTAATGGACAAGCTAGTGATAACGGAACGTAGAATAGCTGGCGAGACAATGCAATATGACCAGATGATACTGAGTAGATGCGTATGGCAAGATATGGATGGGAGCAAAAGGGAGGACATATTTTATTATGGATGGGAAATGGATGATGGCGAGATGGATGATGTGAAAAAGCTACCTAAAGGATGGTGGGGACAGCTTGAATTCTACACATGGCGCCTGCGAACAGGTTTTCACCATGGTACTTATCCAGGGCACCACCGAAGTGGTTTTCACCATTGGACGAAATGATTTTTCTTTACTATTTTTTATTTTTTATTTTTTATTTTTTATTTTTTTAAAATTTTTTTTTTAACTTTTTTAACTGGGATACTCCGAGTTAGGTATAGAACCGTTTGAGATGGGCTATGTTGATAGGCTCTTCCAAAGGTTGACCTTCCGGAGTGGAAAGCTGGTAAGCTCCTGATCCATAGCTCTTGGTTACGACAAAAGGTCCCAACCAGTTAGGTTCAAACTTCCCTTTCTTTGCACGATCAGCCAGATTCCTTTGATTTTCTAGTAGAACAAGATCTCCAAGCTCAAATTTACGAGGCTTCATTTTCTTGTTGTAACCTCGGCGCAAGCGATTTTGATAAGCTTTTAGATGATTAAGAGCTGTAAGTCACTTCTCGTCCAACAATTCAAGCTCTTGTAGTCTTGATATCCGATACTTCTCATCTGAAATCAAGTGTTGTAAGGATACTCGCAAGGAAGGGAGCTCGATCTCAATGGGTAAAATAGCTTCTGAACCATATACCAAGGAATATGGTGTAGCACCAGTAGGAGTACGGATACTAGTTCGATAAGCCCAAAGAGCAGGATGAAGTTGCAAGTGCCAATCACGGCCAGCCTCGTTTACTGTTTTCTTCAAGATTTTCAAAAGAGTCTTATTAGTTGCTTCCGCTTGGCCATTACTTTGCGGATAATAGGGGGTAGAAAAGTGATGTTGGATTTTGAATTTATTGCAAAGCTCTTTGACATCTTGATTCTTAAATGGGCGACCATTATCTGTGACTATGGCTTGAGGAATACCATAGCGGCAAATGATATAATGGAAAATGAACTTAGATATTTGCTTTCCCGTAATGTAAGTAAGAGGAATTGCTTCAACCCATTTAGTGAAGTACTCAGTAGCAGTGATAATAAATTTATGACCATCTGAGGAGGATGGATGTATTTTTCCAATGAGATCGAGCCCCCATTGTGAAAATGGCCATGGAGTAGTGATAGTTTGCAGTTCTTGTGCTGGTGCATGAATTAGATCACTATGTTGCTGACAAGGTACACATTTCTTAACAAATTCATGCGCATCCTGCTCCATAGTAGGCCAATAGTATCTTGTGCGAAGCATTTTCTTGACTAAGGATGAACCTCCAGAATGAGCACCACAGATGCCTTCGTGTATCTCATGCAAAGCAGTTTGGGCTTCTTCCGGGTTAAGACATTTAAGCAAAACACCATCTAGTGACCTTTTATAAAGCGTATCACCAATGAGGACATATTGGGAAGGACGACGAATGAAGGAGCGACGTTGGGATTTGGAAAGATTTGGTGGAATGATTTGGCTATGAAGGTAATGGTAGATCTCATTGAACCAAGTGGAGTTAGGACCAACAATATCACATACCAACTCTGATTCTGGGATATCAAAAGCTGGTACAAACAACTTTTCTATTAGGAATTCAATTTTGTGATCATTCCCAGGTATCTCTATCATTGAACCAATTGTGGCCATAGCATCAGCAGCTTTATTGTGAAGCCTTGAAATCTGTTCAAATGTGATCTTGTTGAAATATGTTTTAAATGTATCCACTAGTTTCTTGTATGGCTTTAACTTTTCATCCTTTGTCTGATATTCGTTGTTCACTTGCTTGATCACTAGTTGAGAATCCCCATGAACTTGTAAGTCTTTGATATTCCAGGTTATAGCCAATTTCAATCCTTTGATTAGTGCTTCATATTCGGCGATGTTGTTTGTACATGGAAATTGAATGTGAAATGATTTTGGTATATAGTCGCCTTGAGGTGTAACAAAGAGTATTCCAACTCCGGAGCCACGTTGAGTATGAGAACCATCAAAATATAATTGCCAAGAGGGAATAGTTTCTATGTTCAAGATTGATTCATCAGGAAATTCAGTTACCATTGGATGATCTGATTCTATAGGTGCTTCAGCCAATTGATCTGCTATTACTTGTCCTTTTATAGCTTTTCTATCAACATACTCAATGTCAAATTCACTAAGCATCATCACCCATTTTGCCATACGTCCAGTCAGGGCTGCTCTAGATAGTAGATATTTGAGAGGATCAATCTTTGATATAAGCTTAGTCTGATGACTCAACATGTAGTGCCTAAGCTTTTGTGATGCAAAGACAACTGCAAGACATGCCTTTTCAATAGGTGAATAATTTACTTCATAGCCCACCAAAGTTCTACTGATATAATAGATTGCTCGTTCTTTACCACTATCATCATTTTGTGCTAACAAAGCCCCTAATGCTACTGATGTTGTTGAAATGTATAAAATAAGGGGTTTTCCATGAATAGGTGGTGCTAACACAGGAGGAGATCCCAAGTATTCTTTAAGTTTATTAAATGCTTCTTGGCAATTTTGATCCCAAATAAATTGTGTGTTTTTCTTCAACAAGTGAGTAAATGGTTGACACTTGTCAGCAAGCTGAGCAATAAACCTCCGTATGGATTGTAATTTTCCTTGCAAAGATCTAAGTTGTCTTAGATTTTGAGGAGGAGGCATTTCCATTATAGCTTTGACTTTTGCTGGATCAACTTCAATTCCTCTTCTGGAGACAATATAACCTAAGAGTTTTCCAGATGTTACTCCAAATACACACTTCTTAGGATTTAGTCTAACATTGTACTTTTCAAGACGATCAAAAATGTTTTCCAAAACATATAGGTGCCCCTCTCTGGTTTTTGATTTGGCAAGTATGTCATCTACATAATCTTCCATTTGTTTATGAAGCATATCATGAAAGATAACAGTCATTGCTCTTTGATATGTGGATTTGGCATTTTTAGACCAAAAGGCATGACAAGCCAACAATATGTTCCCCAGACACAAATGAAAGAAGTTTTATGTTGATCTTCTTCAGCTATTCTAATTTGGTTATAACCAGAAAATCCATCCATCAATGATAACATCTCATGTCCTGCTGTCAGATCCACTATGATATCAATGTTTGGTAACGGAAAATCATCTTTTGGACAAGCTTTGTTGATGTCTCTGAAATCATTACAAACTCTAATAGTTCCATTTGGCTTAGCTACAGGTACAATGTTTGAGATCCACTCTGGATAATCTATCGGTTTGATGAAACCAACTGCTAAGAGCTTTTCTAACTCTGCTTTAACCATTAGGGCAATTTTGGGATGCATCTTTCTCAATTTTTGTTTGACTGGTTTTGTTCCAGGACGGACTGTTAAATGATGTACTATTAGTGATGGATCTAATCCTGGCATATGTGCATAGGACCAAGCAAAATTGATTTCTCATTTTTTGAAGAAAGAATTGAAGTCCCGAGTTTCAAATTTTGATAATGACTTTGCTGCATATGTGATCTTGGGTTCTTCTGTAGTTCCAAGATTCATCTCTTGTGTCCGTTCTATGAGAATAGTGGACTTTTCTTGGTGTGCCCCCATTTTGGGAAGGTTAAATTCCTCATCCTCTGGCGCCTCAGAAAGGTTTTCACCAGTGGATACGTCTTTTATTTTTATTTTTGCATCGTCCGAAAGTGCCACAAAGTGGTTTTCACCAGGGGACGTTATTTTGAAATTTTCATTTTTTTGACTAAGGAATTTAACAGATTCCCCAAAGTAGGCATCGGAGTGTAGTTCAATAGAGTAACCAATCTTGTGATCTCCGATAGGTAGATGAGTACGAAGCCCCAGAAATTCACCAATAGCCTCATCATTTTCAAAGACATCAAGAACAGGAGGTCCGTGTTGGTCCCAGTCAATGAGATCTAGATAAACAAGGGATAATGAATGAGAGGAAGTGGACGGGGTGGATGAGGATGATGGTTGATCAAAGGAATAGGTGATGGTATAGATGGAATTATCCTTGAAAACATCGGCGGCCGCTTCAAAAGGATCTATGAAAGTGTCTTGATTAAAGGACTCAACTGCGGGAAAAGCTTTCGCCACTTCGTCTACGATAAACTCAACATCGGGTGACTCACGCTTGGTGGATCCAAACCCTAGCCCAGCATGCTTAGGTCGACAATGAAATTCTAAAGGCTCTAAGATTCCTTGTTGCTATTGCCCAAGCCGACCGTCTGTATAGCCCAACTTTTTAATGATAGGATAACCTCTGTGATATATACTCAATGGTAATTGTCTTTGTTCATCTTCATCGCTATAGAGCCATTTAGAGATGTCATCTTCAATGGTTTCTTGACTTAGTTGCCCCCAATATTTGAAGTCTTTCAACTGTGGATGAGTAATCAAGACATGATTAATCGGACGAGGTCGCCCATAGCTCTTAGGTGAAAGAGGAAGTTCATTGATATGAAACAGAGTGTACTCCCCCATGCCTGTAGCACTGATCTTAGCCTTGATCTCCGATCGGGAAGTGGATGGTGTGGATGAAGAAGACGGGGTGAGAGTGGACGGGTCAATGTATTTGGATGATGGTTGGGCAACCTCATTAGTTGGGCAATAATTTTGATGTTGATAAGGACCCTCCAGTCGTCTACAGTATTGAAATGGGCGAGGGTTTGCTTGTATGGTAATCTCACGATCATTAAATGGGAATTTTATGCATTGGTGGTACGTGGAAGGGACGGCTCTCATGGCATGAATCCAAGGACGCCCTAGGAGAATGTTATAGGGGAGATCAAGATCTAAGACCTGACATGTAGTTTCCATTGTAATAGGGCCAACCTTGATTGGGAGTTTAATTGTACCTGCTGATTTTTTTTCTCCGTCATCATAAGCTTTGATCGTAATTTGATATTTCTCATCAATGTTCTCATCAGAGTATCCTAGTTGTTTTATTAATTTGAGGGTACATAAATTCAAAGCTGATCCACCATCGATTAGGACTCGTTTCACGAAATGTTGGTTGACAATAACTTCTAGATGAAGGGCTTCATTATGGAAATGTCCTGGAGAAGAGTTTTCTGGCTCTATGAAGATGAGGCGAGGAGTGGATGTAAGAGCCCCCACCATAGCTTGGAATTGATCTACGTCAATATCACCTGGTACTTGAGATTCTATAAGGGCTTTATCCAAGATTTGTTTGTGCTGGGGAGACATTCTTAAAAGCTCTAGGATTGAGATCTGGGTAGGTGTCTTTTTTAATTGATCTAGGATATTATATTTAGGTACATTATGGGATAACACATGAGGTCTCGTGGGGTTATGGGAAGAAGTAGGAGGAGGATTTCCCTGAACAGTAATACGACCTCTTCGTGTAGTGACATCACACTCGGGAGTTCGACCTCTAATAGTTATAACATTGACATGAGGATATGAAATGTCAATACGGCCAACTACGCTGTGGTTACTATAGTCATAATGAACTTCATTGTGTGATGTGTTATCAACATTATTGGCTCTATTATTTTTTTGTCCATGTGGAGGAAATGGTTCTTGGTAGGCTTTGAGTTTCTCATTGGGAGACTTATGAGGTAGTTGATCTATGTGTATCTCTCCTTGATCAATTAGATCTTAGACATAATGCTTCAGTCTTATGCATGAATTAGTAGCATGCCCATTGACACGGTGGTATTCACAATATTGATCTTCTCGGAACCAACGGGGTTTTGGTCGATTGTCATCATAAGGTTTACTAGCGTCAGGAAGTTCAATCATGTTTGCTTGTTTAAGTTTCTGAAATATGGATTCAAGAGATTCTGTTAAATCTGAAAATGTGCGTGGTGGTCGCAAACCTGGAAAGGTAAATTTCTTCTGTATATGTGGTGGACGATCTCGAGGTGTATTCTGAGTTGATAAAGAATTGAGGACAAATGGTTTGTTTTGCACATGTTGAACATGTTTCGTATCAGTGATTCCATCATTCACAATGTTCTTGTTTCGATTCCAATATCGGGATTTATCATTGTTTTGGTTATTGGAATCGCGATTGTAATTGTCTTTGTAAATTTTGATGAGACCTTTGTTGATAAGAGCCGTTTCAATTGTCTTGCCTTTTGTCATGATTTGTTCAAATGAATCAGAGCATTGCACTTGTAAGTGAAAAGCTAGCTCTTGATTAAGATTTTGCACAAAAATTGGAACTAATTGTTTCTCAGGAATATGACAAGGGAGTCGACTGACAATATGCCTCCATCGTTGTAGAAAAGAAGTAAGGGTTTCCCCTCCTTTTTGTTTGGTGTTATAAAGGTCTTGCATGGAGGTGTCTTGTTCAATGTTGTAGGCAAATTTTTTGACAAATTCTTCTGCTAGTTGTTCAAAAGATATAATGTTTCCTGGGAGACGTGAGAACCATTCAAGGGCTGAGCCAGCCAAACTTTTAGGAAAAAGTCTCATTAAGTATGTAGGTTCATGTCAAAATTCCATGCAGGCAATGCAGAATTCACGAATATGATCGCGAGGGTCACCTTTTCCTTTGTATTTGTCAAATTTTGGTATTTCAATGTTTGTAGGAAAAGGTACCATGATTAGAGATTTGTCAAATGGATCTGGGTATAGTTCTGCAAATGAGTATTTCTTTTGTCTAGCACCAATCCGATTATCGATGATTCGTTTGATTTCATCTTGAATGGGCGGAGTGGTGATTGATTGATTGTGTGAGTGCGTTTGAGGTGATGTTTGAGGGTGATGTTGTGACGATGATTGGGATTGTTGGACTGATTGGAGTCTCAAATTTTGTTGCAGCGATTGGGCAAGCTGTTGTTGTGATTGAGCGAGTTGTTGTTGTAGCTGAAGGATTTGGGGATCAATGGGTTTTGAGGATGAGACATTGGTAGGGTTATAATTTTGTGAAATTGAGGGTATGGAAGTGGATACCGGTTTTGGTTGAGCGTTGATGTGACGGATGTGGATAGAAGAAGTTTGAGGTATGGAAACATGAGTTGCATTGGGAATTAATTGAGATGAGGGAATGTTGGAGGTTTTCGGTATGGAAGATATAGGGCCAGATTGTGAGATCCCTACTAATGAAATGGAAGAGGTTGTGAGAGATGATCCTAATGAAGGAAATGATGAAGATGACTGAATGGGTTGAATTGCGGGGATAGATTGTGAGATTCCTAATGGTGGAATCGATGGGGGTGTAAGTGATGACTGAATAGGTTGGAGCACGGGAGGACAATAGTCGGGAGGTATCCCCAATGTGTAAGTATGTGATGAGATAGACATAGGTGTTGAAAATGATTGATGGGAAGAGAGAGATGGGATTGTAGAAATAGAAGTATCTTGTGGTCCCAAGGTAAAATTTTGTGGTGGTGTGATAGATGAGGTGGATTGGAACACGTTTGACATAGGTGTTGAAAAAGATTGGTGGAGAGAGGAAGTAGCCTGAGCTTTGGCTTTAGCTTTTTCTGCTTTTCTTCGTGCTCTTTCTCTCTCATAAATATCATCAGGGACTCTAGCTCCACAATCATAAAGGTATTGCATAAAATAATCAGGATCATGATCCATGGTGAGATGAACAAGTTGTAATGTTTCAGGATCTTGTTGAATTTGAAGTGCAATTGGATTTGTTTCAGCATAGTCATTTGTGGGTTTAGGAGTTTTGGGAGTAACTGGTTGGTCGGATATGTCATCTCGAACATCTACAGAAGTTGAAAAGCCTCCAAGTGGATCATTATAAAAATGTGATGATGATCCAGTATCTTGTTGGGAAGGATTGATTTGCTCATGGATGGGCTCTTCTTCAAGGAATCTTGAGGATTGAGGTTGGCAGTTTTGAGGAGTGAAATCCATATTGTTTTTCTTGGCTTGGGCACGGGTAGTAACCATGAAAATAGAGGACAATTGAAATGTTAAAAAGCTCTCAGATGGATATATATGGATGATATGAAAGACTCCAAAAGTGGGGATAAATGATATGGATCAAGATGTAGATATGAATTGTTTGATTTAAGATAGAAATAGAGTCAAAATGGTGACTCAAAGAGACTGGATGGACCTTAGGATTAGATACGGATAAGGGGCTCCTTTAAAACACTCAGGGTGATGATATGCCTAAGGAAGAAAGGAGACCAAAATGCCACTTCTACTCAAAGGAAGACAGGGCTTATTGAGTAGAAAAGATAAGATGACAAACATACACTAACTTAAGAATGGTCAGGGCCTCTTAAGCAAATGGATCGTTATGGGATTGATTAGGAAAAGGTCTGTCTCTTAATTGGATGTTGATATATGATCAATAGGACAATGGGGGTCTACAAACTAGTGAAAAGAGATTTTGGGAATGGATATGGATGAATGATCAATCGAAAGAGCTTCTTGTGATTTAAAATAACAAGATTCCACTTGAGATGTGCCACGAGGATAAAAAGATTCTCAATTTTGAAAGTCCAGCTGATGATGTGGGAGACAAGTTATAATGGTGATGATGATTAAATATGCGCACACAACAATCATATAAGACACACAACTTGATTGGTTGTTTTTTTTTATGACACCTGGATGTTTTGCAAACACTTGTAAACATGCACGATCCTAGGCTAGGAAAGGACAATACTTGTTGAGTTCCCACTTGGTTTTACCCAGCCACGCCTACTTATGGTGTATAGCTCCAGGAACTTGGGGCACGGGCTCCCCCTTACAGTGCACTCACTTCTCAGGCACACCAAGTTCCAGGTCCTAGGACGCGCAGATCCTGAGGTACCTTACTATCTCTGCCATAAGCCGCGAAAATATGGGACGGCTATCAGAGTTTCCTCCTGTATCAACAAGTAGAGGGTTTTTGGCCACTACACAAAAGGGTTCTAGTGAATATCCGGGGGACCGGCACCTTATGAGCGTCCAGCAAGCCACTAAAGGCTTTGACTAACCCTACTAGGAGTTTTAATATACACAAGGTACACCTCCTTTCGAGCTAGCACTGTACGGTAAGCGCTAATACTGGTTAGACTTGGCTTTCGCCTTATCCTCAATTTATATAGCGGGCCGGACGAAAGTCCCGCTTGGGGTCGCAAATGAGTTCTCCTTGCGGATGTGTCTCAAGAGTAGGCCCACTCTAAGGATAACAAAAGCAAGGAAGCACGTTGTTTTTGATCTCCCAGATCGCATGAAACGTAAGGAGAGAGCATACACAATGTCTTTGCCTCACACTCGCATGGGGTTCATTTTAATTCCAAATCCAAATGTGTGGGTGGTTATACAAAATGTCAAAGAAAATGCTTTTGATTCTCAAGATCACCGAATGGCGCAAGAGAAGAGCATACGCATTCAATGACAAAATTGCAAGCCACAAGACATCGCAAACACTTGTTAATTTTAACCCTTGCTTATGATGTGATCTAATCTATAAAATGAAGACACAATGTTTCAAGATTAGATTCTTTGACAATCGATCCTGCAAAAAACTGATTAGTAGTTTGAAAAATAGTCTTTGACAGGCGTAAAAGCTGCAATGAAAATGTTAGGACAAGACAAGCGAACCTACAAAACCAACAAAATGTTAAATGTGCTGCGAGAGAAAAACTGTTTGATGTTTGCAAAATGAAAGTCTGAATTTCAAATGATTATACCAGAAAATCTGAAATGAATTTTGAAGAACCGATTATGTTTCTGTGTAGAGCTCTGAATCATCTTTCCAACTCCTGTAAAAATGTAAAAATCTGATTAAAAACGCAAAAGTCATGCAAGTTTGTATAAAACAGCCTCCAAGGGCTAGGGAAGGGCAATCTGACGGTTTGCAAATTCCTTGTTTGGTAATTTTCTGCTAGTCACAAGCAAAAAGGTTTCTCTGGTGGTTATGGTAGTTACGTTTTCATTGCATGTTACCGAAAACAATATCTAAACTTCAGTTGAAACCCCTTTTTACTAAGAATAAACCCTTATTAGACAATGTTGGGTCATGCTGGATAAGACCAATCTGCAAAGCACAACGTACAACATTAGTGGATAAAACGGCAAGTAATAGAAGCGGCCATATGAGTAAAATCAAAAGCATAACCAAAAGTTAAAACAAATACCTTGCATAAGAATTCTTTTTTTATGGCGTGAGATAATTTTAACACTATAATGCTTCCATATGAAAGTTTACCAATCAAATAACAATGGCATCATTTCTCTGGCAGCCTAACAATTTTGAACTATAGTTAGTGCCATCCATTAATGACAGCTAGCAGTTGCACCCATTGGAGATTCAATGAATACGCTGATAGAAACAACAGTTAAGATTGAAAGATTTTTCAGCGTATGCTGACAGGACCAGCCATGGAATTTATAAAAAATATTGAACGAAAATCTTCTGGTGTGAATGGTTTTACTGCATGAGACAGTCTAAAAAGAAAATTATCAATGTGAATGTGCTATTGTGTGATCCCCAGCACAACACCTAAAGATTGTTACCTAAATAAAAATGATTAACCATTCTAACTATCTGGGAAAGGTCATGTATTGATATCAGAATGATTCCAGTGTTGGAGGATTTAGAGAGCAGCGCACAGCTTCAACGTGCCACGTGCAGCTTCTATCGGTGTATTCCTTGATTCTCCATTGTCAAACCCAGCAAACAAAATATAGTACTTTGATAAGAAAGAAATATCTTTACTTTTGTACATTCGTTCTAACAAGATAAAGTCATAATCTGCACAATATTTGATAGTTAGAATGATATTTGGCAGTTAAAATGATATTTGCTAGTTAAAAACCAAAAAAAAAGGCAAAAATAGAATGAAGACTTCTTTTCAGCCAGAATCCAAAGTTCCATGATCCAGAGTGTTATAGTTAAAAGTGCTGTGCTAATTGTGTATGCCAAATGTAGAACTATTAACAACACTACAGATTTTACGTAGACATTTCAGCTATCATGCTATCTCATAAAAAGAACATCCAAATTGTGAAAAATGCAAGATCAATTGTAGGGGTTTCGAAAGTGTTTTAATATCTCTTCACAAGTGATCGCCACAATCCTTGCTTGGGATGTTGCAGTTTACAGCGTCATTTCAACCATACAACTTATAGGTAATACCTGCACAAACTCAACAAACTTTCTTGCAGAATAATCGATTACGAAGAGCATTTTCACATCAGGTTCACTATTTGTATGCATCAAAATATAAATTTTTATTAAAAAGATTTAAACTATCGTCAAAAACCCTAAATTTATATCAAAATGCACCAACAGAAGATTTAGATAAACACTATTGATAAACAAATTTAAATAGATGTTACCGAAATGTAATGCAAATGTGATTGCTCAGATTTTTGGCATAACTCCAATGTCACAATTGTCGGGGGGAAATGAGAATGAGTTTTTGATTTTTATAAGGTTTGGGTAGTAGTTTGGGTAGTTAAACGGATTTTTGGCTCGGTGAACGGTAAAATGTAGTTAGGGTTATGGTAGGTGTTTTACGGGTTAGGTTAATAATAAATTAAAGTTGTTAGTTTTAATTTATTATTAACAAGAGGTTTTAGATTCCAAGTTGTAAATAATAAATTAAATTCATTGATTTTAATTTATTATTTATGGGAAAATGGTAAAAATGAAAAGGATTTAATTAATTAATTAAAATTAATTAAATCTTTAGGATTAAGAAAAATTTATGATTTAGGGATCAATTTTTTATGTCTACAACCCCATTGCTCATTTGCCTCTCATTCGTCTGGGCATTCCGTATAGATCGGCCAGAGATCACGGGTCAGCCTGGAATGGTCTTCAACGACCTGCTTTCATCCTTTCCTCACCTCAGTCAGTCTTCCACGTTGTAGGAGGACTCGCTCCAGATGCTCGTCGCGTCACACAGATTAGCGTGAGTAAGCAGTTCAGCGGCGCGCATTTGAATACGTCCCTGGCAGGTCTATTTCAATGCCCACGAATAGGGAAAAGGAAAAACTGATCAGGTGTCCCAATCAACCCTATTCCCTTTACCAATCGACTCCCTCTATGCAAAAATGACCTTCTTTAGCTTCTCGTGACTAATGTTTTGACGCCGCCTATGGGAGAACTCTAATGGGAGAGTTTTTCTTTCAACAGAATCCGTTTAGAGAAAGGGACCCAAGTGTAGGTGAGAAGAGGTAGGCTTGGGGTCTGGTGGAATTCCAAACCAGTAGGAGATGGGACGACCAAACAAACTGTCAAATTGGCCTGAGGAGCCCAAACGAGCCAAATAAAATAGTAGAAAGACGAACGGGAGCAGAGAGCTAATGAATGAAGCCGTAGATCCTAAAAACTAAAAATTCATCCATAACAATTGCAAAAAAAAACCCTCCAAACGAACCAGCAAGCTAATTAGCATGGCTTTGATACCATATAAGAAATGAGCCAAGATCAATAAGTCACTACTGATTACCAATTTGAAGTAGATTGATAGTCGAATGAGTTTGTACATATAGGTGATGGTGTTTGAGTCACTCTAGGAGTGTTCAACATGAGGTGGTGATTTTGTTCCTCCAAATGTGAAGAGAACACAACATGAGGTGGTTAGTTTGTTCCTTTAAATGTGGAGAGAACATGTACCGACACATACCTTGGAAAAGTTTTGGAAAACTCTCCAAGTCGACTCATAAAGCCACTTAAGATGACTTATGATATGTGTAGATAATTACGTGAACAATTACTTAAATAAGTAATTAAATATATACACTAGTAGGATGAACCATGAGGTTCCATGGACCTAATGGGAAATGGAGATGTCACAAAATTGAGCTTCCTAGATAGTTCAGAATTATGTAGAAACTATTCATGCACACAAGGACGAATTAGGAAGTCCAGTCTAGTAAAAGGAAAAAATGAGATAGGTCAACTCATGGAAGAAATTTCTAAATTAAAAAGTTGATATCTTAGTCCAAATCAACACTACATTCAAAGGAATGCAAGCTAAGAACAAAAACATTGAAACCTTGTCTATCTATTTATTTAGGTGCTAGAATAAGCATCTTCTTTGAGAATGCCCTCTGTACAAGATAAATGTTTGTCAAGTATGTGATAAAAATCACTCTATTGACTAGTGTGAATTTTTACAAGCCATGAAAATTTTGAAGAAAAAAACTCCATTGGTTGAGGAGTTGATTTATATGGGGCAATGTCAGGGTGGGAATTTTTCATATAACCAATCCTCAAACCTACCCTCTTGGTGTCCACCAATGAATTGGAATAACAACCCTTGGTCAACACCATAGCTCACTCATCAAATGCCACAACAATGGAGACCCTATTTGTGGGGACCCAATGAGTGGCTTAACAAGCCATGACCAAACTCTTAGTAGCCTAATTAGCCACAACAAACACAATATCCCTCAAATCCAATGCCAAACTATAAATCATCCTACAATCAATTTTATCAAGGACCTTGACGCATAAAAAATAAGCAGAAAACCTTGTTGCCTTCTCCATAGAACACACAAGCTCAACCTCAAATAGATGCAGTCACACAACCTTAGCTTGCAACATAACCTATTGCAAATTCCAAAATTAATCAACCTTATACTCATGTTTACTTTGTCGATTCTGAGAATATGGTTGGTATTTATGTCATGCATGATTAGTAGAAATAACTAATATTAAGAAAGATACACCCCCTAAAGATGGAATCCAGTGAATTTAAACTTCAAAAAATTTATATAGATACATTGAAATTACCTTCTGAAGTTGTTGCTAGACACTCCTCTGAAAGCCAATCAAAACCTTCCAAAGAAACATTGAAGCACCTTTCCATAGAAACCTTAAAGATGTCTTCCAGTGCTCCTCCAAATTGAACCTCCAGGGATCCATTAAACTTATCTGTAGAAGATAATCACTATTATTTCCCTAGAGAAATTTCAAAATCACCCTCTAACACTCTTAACATGCACCCTTCTTGATAACCCTTGAAGTTTTATTCTGAGGTTGCTATGGGAAACTACCCTAGGAATGCTACCAACCCATTAGCCTAAGTTCCTCCAAATTAAACCCCAATATAAATAATGACATAATAATTCCAACTATTCTAGAGACACCTATTAAGCCTATTTGTGAGCACACTCCTTTTCTTGTAAGATTTAGGAAAATTCCATAAGCTTTTCAAGAGCCAATACTATTTTCTGAAACATGATTAGCCAAGTCAAATTTGTAAACAAAAAAACTTAGCTTCATTGACCATGGTCATAATAAAGTAGTAAGAAAAATAAATTGAGGATGACCCTACCTTCTATGATGCTCTAGATATGAATGATGAGACAAATTTTAAAGAAGAAAATGACCTTCAATCCCTACTGCAAACAAGCATAACATAATTTGTTCAAGATGATAAAAGGGATTTCCTTAAGGATTTTCAATGTCCCTTAACCAAGGTAATTCTAAAAGGTAAAAACTTAGATTAAAAGATATATCCATATTTTGTCTTCCTTCCATATGTTGCATCCTCACTCTTGTCCTCTCAATACACTAATGAGTTAAATTAATACCATCTCTTCTAGTCACCCTTTTACAAAGAAGATCATTGTTCTACCTGGGAAAACTTTAAATAACAGTTGATTAACAAACCAACATGAACTAAAACTATTTGATGTTCCAGTCAACCATACTAAAGATTTTGTATGTAACTATACATATATGAGGGGAATACACCCAAAGATATTCACTCATGATATTTACATTGAAAATTGAGACCACACCATAGGCTTAATCCTACATTAAGGGAGATAGTCAAGACTAAAATTGAAGAGATTCTCTATGTAGGATTCATATACCTAATTTCAAACAGAAAATGGGTGTCACCTCTTGTTTTATTCCCTAAAATGGGGGGAATGGATAGTCTATGTAGATTATAGAAAACTTAATAAAGCAATTTATAGGGATTATTTTCCCTTACCATTTATTAATTATGTTCTTGATATCTTAGAGGGAGAAATGTACTTCTCCTTGATGGATTCAGTGGCTACAATTAGATATAGGTAGCTTCGAAGGATTAAGACAAAACTACTTTTACTTGTGCCTGGGGTACCTTTTCTTACAGAGTCCTTCCTTTTGGATCATGTAATGCTCTAGCCAAATTTTAGAGTGTTGTGCTAGCCATCTTTACAAAACTAGTAAATGAAAGTGGAAGTCTATATGGATGATTTTACTATCCATGGTAGTACCTTTGAAGAAGAACTCCATAATTTAGATGGAGTTTAAAGTGATGTGAGGAACACTAGCTATCTCTAAGCCATGAGAAATGTCTCATCCTATTCAATCATGGGATTGTCTTAAGACACCATAATTTTTCTAAAGGAATTTAAGTGGATCCAAAGAAAATAGAAGTTATCAAATAAATAGAGCCACCAAAAACTCATACTAATGCCCAAAGTTTCTTGAGTCATGATAGATACTATCAATAATTCATAGAAGGATTTTTTAAAATAGTGGAGCCACTATTTTCCCTCCTTCAAAAAGACATTGAATTTTTCTAGACATAAGAATGCTAAGAATCCTTTGAAACAATCAAAGAAAAACATACAACTACATCAGTCTTGAGAGGCCCTAACTTGAATTTACCATTCTATATCTACATAAATGGCTCTAGTGATGTAATTAGAGTAGTCTGATGCTAAGAAGACAAAGAGGGAGGAAAATATGCCATATTCTTTATCAGCAAACAATTGACCCCCCTATCGAACAAAACTATACCACTACATAACATGAATTCATTGTAGTAGTCCATGATATTAATAAATTTTGGCATTGCATTAGAGGCTACAAGGTAACCCTTTACACTGATCATTTTTCCATAAAGTATTTAATGAATAAGTTAGTAGTTAGTTGTAGAATAATTAGATTGTTAATGTTATTGCAAGAATTTAATGTAACTATAGTAGACAAATCTGAAAATTTTTAATGTAATTGTTGACTTGTTGTTGAGAATTCATTGTACAAGTGATAAACTAGAACCTATTATAACTCCCTAGATGGACAACTCTTTCTCACATCTACTCACACACCTTGGTTTACTGATATAACCAGTAATCTAGCCACATGGGAATTTCCACCTCACTTTTCTTCTAAAGAAAGAAAAGTTCATCTTATTAAAAATAGTACAACTTTTAAATGGTCTAATGTTATCTTATTTAAATGTTGACCTGACTATTTGTTGTTTTTCTATGCATTCGTGAAGATGACGTCTACAACATTCTAAAATCCTACCATGATGAACCCACAAGAGGATATTACTTAGCCGAGAGGACAACACACAAAATCATTGGGGATAGATATTATTTGCCTTCCATGCATAAAGATATAAAAATATATGTTAGCCAATGTGATGAATGCCAAAGGATGGGATGACCAACAATGTCCATTGAAATTCTCCTTCATCCTTATGTGGTTTTAGAACAATTTGAGAAATGTGAGTTAGATTTTATTAGACTTATTGACCCACCATTCCAAGGAAAGAAATATATCTTAGTATGAAAATACTATAACAAAATGGGCAAAGGTGCAAACATTAAAATTTGCAATAGAATAACAAGTTGTTGACTTTCTATACAATAGAATATTTCTAAAATTTAGAGCTTTAAGTTCTATTATTATAGATCAAGGACCTCGATTCAAGTCAAAGGTATTGTTGGCTTTCACAAATCATTATCAAGATAGCCATAATAAACCTTTGCCATATCATCCTCAAGCAAATGGTCAAGTGGAGGACACTAATAGGGAGTTGAAAAATATATTAATTAAAGTAGTTTCATCTAGCAGAAAGGATTTGGAAAAGAAACTACATCAAGTAGTCTAGGCTTATAACACTACGTGGAAATCAAATATAGGGTTCACACCTTATGAGTTAGTTTTTGTAAAAAATTGAACAATTTTATCGATTGAACTTGAGATACAAGCACTCTGGACAACCATGAATGTAGGTCTTGGTCTTGACCATGCATAACAAGAAAAGATGTTGCATCTTAATGAGTTGGACAAGCTAAGATTGGAAGCAATTCATTAGACTAAATTGGTGCAACAGTAGAGGAAGTCATGGAATGATCAACATATCAAGAGGAAGGAGTTCCAAAGTAGAGATTGAGTGATGTTGTTTGACTCCAACTATAAGGATCTCAAAGGGAAACTTTGTACCAGATGGTTACATCCCTACGAAGTGAAAGAATTTTTTGACAATCAAGCAATAAGATTTGTTCATGTTGATGGAGACACTAGGACTCTCATGGTAAATGGGCAAAGATTATATTGTATCAAAATATAGTTAGTAAGGAGGAATTTATCAAAATAATAAATTCTCAATTAGATCTCTATTGTGTGAAGGTGATTTCCCTGTTAGGGTTAGCCAGCAGAAGATATCAATTAAATTCAAATAAAGATTAAACAAAGGAATGAAAAAACACAGAAATAATAATAGCGAGAGACAAGTTTTAATGTGGTTCACCCAAACTCGGGCTACATCCACCAACAAAGAGTCCAATATTATCATCCAGTAAATCAAACTGATTACAACCAACAATCCCTACAACTCAATACCGCTGTAAATACTACAATACAATATCAACAGAAACCCTAACCCTTAGCCATTTTTATCATGACTTTTGTCAGTTACAAAATAGGGCTTTTTTTATGTCGACCAATGAAAAATAACTCCCGACGCCTTAATAAAATAATAAAAAGACTGTGTGAGGTTTTGGGGGTGTTGCCCCTCGACCCTGCCCTGTATCGTGATAGGGAGAGCACCAAGGGCATTGCCCCTTTACTCCATAAGAATTTGGGGGAAACTACGCTAATAAAAGTGGGGTAAATTTAACCTCTTAGTCTGATTAGGCTCCATATAACAACATTCCCCTCCTACAAAAAATTGTAGTTGAGTACAGTAACAATTTTTTCTTGGGCATACTTTCAATGATGTCTGGGGAGCCACTCATATTCTTCTATACTAGAGCACCCTACCAATGGTCTCTAGAAGTGTGTTCATGTTCATGTTCTTAAAAATTCTCTTTTAGAGCACCCTCTGGATGATGACTCTAGAACTGTCAATGCTTTAACTCATCCTTCAAAATATCTCCGTAGTGATGTTTTTATAGCCATTATCATATTCATCTAAGTCATCCCCTCAACAATGTATCCAAATCCATTCTTGTCTTCCTCTAAAAAATCTCCTCAACAATGTGTCTGTAGCTATTATTGTCTTCCTCCAAATATCTCCTTAGTGATGTGTCTAGAGCCATTCTTGTCTTCCTCCAAAACATCTCCTCAACAATGTATCTAGAACCATTCTCATCTTCCTCTAGAACATGTTCTTAGTGATGTGTCCAAATTCATTATTATCTTCCTTTAGAACATCTTCTTCGTGATGTATTTGGCATGTTATTCCACTAATCCTCTAGAACATATCTTCAATAATGTGTCTAGAGTTGTTCCATTCATCCTCTAGAACATCTCCTTAGTAATGTGTCAAAAACCATTCCATTTGTCCTCTGGAACATCTCCTTAGTGATGTTTCTAGAACTATTTTATTCATCCTTCAGAACATCTTCCCAATGATGGTTCTAGAGTCATTCATCTTCCAATTTTGGAGCATTTTCTCAGCAATGAGTCATCAATTATTTGTGAAACCTTCTAAATAAACCTTAGAGTTAGTGCTATTAATTTGTCAAGAATTTTATTTCTAGTATTGACATCATGATTATAGCACTTCTTAGGCCCACATTATCAACATCAACTTTCACAACCATAGTAAATAAAAATGGACGCCATCAGATCACAACATATCAAAAATAAATATCAAAACTACATCTCATCTTAGGAACGATGGAAACAACACACTTGAAAATAAGGATTATGTCACCATTAGCCACAAAAAACACTTGCACATGTCAACAACACCACTTGAGGTGAGATTAGTAATAAATAGCTAGGTGTGGATCTTAATTTGCTTTGTGTAATATTAATTTTTTCTCTTCAAACATTTAATATGTGTGGATAAAAGTCTTTCACAACTACCATGTGTCACTTCACCACCCTACCCAATTGTATAATTATTTCTAATATCCACAGAAATTGTAAATGGATAATTTTTTAATGATTAAAAACTAGGACATGTATTATTATAACTATAAATAGGTTGTAGCTGTTGCAAGTATGAGGTAAACCAGTGTTGTCATTGATGTCAACATACTCATATTGCTTTGACAAGAAGGATTCAATGAGCAGTGTGCTGAGGATATTGAGAAAATTATCCTCAGTCAGGAACAGTAAAGAACAGTGATGAGAAGAAGGCAAATGTACTGTATAGGATGCGAACCGGAGGATGCGGATTAAAGGGTTTGTAGATATGAGTCTTGAGATGCTTCAGTTAAGATTTCAGAGGTCTGCATGAAGATCTGAAGGAGTTGTGGCTGTCAATTTAGAACCGGTTCCGGCAAGTATTCAGAGGTGACAGAGGATCACAAAAAGGTCCGGTGAGGTCCGGAACTGTATAATCCTAATCTGCGGATTGGAAGGAGTCTTTGGGATGTCCTTGTGATGTGCCATCTCAAGTTGTGTATAATTTGGAGGTCCGGAAGTACCTCCTGCATTATGACAGTGGCGACAGACAGTGTTCTTGAAGTTCCGGATAAGGAGGATAAGAGATTTCAGTAAGTAAAGGAAATGCGGACGTACCTGGTCATTCAGGCAGGCTTGTGAAGGTTCTTGGATCATGTTGAGGTTGTGCTGTTGGTCCGCATTGATAGTAGAGCCCAGAATTGAAGATATTCTTTCGGATGAAGTTCTTGCTCTGTTTAGCCGACCGGATGAGTTGTTCATCCTGCGAATGTTCTTGTGGTGGCCGACCGGATGTGTTATTCATCTTACGGATACTCTTATGGTTGTTTGCCGACTTAGATGTTTGTTCCTAAGTCGATGTCTTGTATAAATAATGGTTTGTGAGTTCATTTCGAAGTGTGGATTGTGTGGATGAGTGTGGCATAGCGAAGAGAAGTGCGAAAGGCAGAGCAGAGGTTTTTGGGCTTAAATGGAACTGATCCGGACATGGTAGAGATGTCATTCTCCAGTTCAAGATTGTGATTCTTATCACTTTGTAGATAGTGTGTCTCCTTGTAGGCAGTGGGCCTCTTTGTGAGCAGTGTGCTCGGGCAGTGAGCCCTAATTGGCAAGTGCCATTCTTTTTCTTATTCTTCTAACAGAGAATAATCCTTGGGTTAATCACCCTGTAGTTTTTCCCTTAACCAGGTTTTCCACTTCAAAATCTTGGTGTTTAATGTGTTGATGTTTATCTGCTCTTGTGTTTATGTATTATGCTTTCATGGATGATTAATTGATATGCTGTTAACTAACAACGAAGAATCAAGTGTTTGAAAGAACAAGAAGTTTTATACAACTGATTCACCCCCCCCTTCTCAGTCGTATGCCTTAAATCCAACAATTGGTATCAGAGCCAAGTTCCTCTGAAAGAAGCTTAACCGCTTGAGGAGATCTAGGATGTCGTCATACAAAAAGGATAGTCCGAAGTTTGATGGAACCAATTTTACTCTCTGGAAGGGTCGCATGAAATGTCACCTGGAATGTATGGGAAAAGCATACTTGGCCATGGTTTCAAAACCATATGTACCTCCACAAGGTGGTCCAACAACTCTGAATGAAATCATAGAAGCTGAAAACAATCTGCGGACCAAGGAAGCTCTTCTAAGTGCATTGAATGACTCAGATCTCTCAAATGTTATTGACCTACCAACTGCATATGAGATCCTGACTAAACTGGAACTTCTGTATGAAGGAGATGAGTTTGTCAAAAGTGCAAGGTTGCAAAGTCTGAAAGGGAAATTCGAAAGATTGAAGATGAGAGATGATGAAAACATCACTACTTTTATGCCAAGAGTGAATGATCTAGTGTGTGGAATTAGAAATGCTGGTGGAACTCTGGATGAAAATGAGATCGTTTGCAAAATCCTTAGATCCCTTCCTGCTGCCTACAAAATCAAGGTTGCTGCAATTGATGAATTCAGAGCCCACACAACTGTCACAAGAGAACAATTGGCTAGCAAGCTAGCTGCATTTGAAATGACCGAGTTTGGAGATGATCTTCCTAAGACTGAATCTGCTTTCAAAGCCAGTACCTATGTGAAAGGCAAATAGAGAATTGATCCGGGAGAAAACTCTTCAAGGAAGATGACATGGTATGATCAAGCAAGAAGAGACATGGAAGAAGAAGAAGCAGAAACAGCTCAACTTGAAGCCCTCATTGCAAAAAGACTACCAAGAGGATCCGGTAAGTATGAAGGAAAACTACCCTTTAAGTGCTTCAACTGCAATAAGATTGGTCATTTTGCTTCAAGATGTCCGGAAAGATTTGCAAGGTCTAATACTAACAGACAAAGGTTTCAAAAGAATTGCTATTATGCTCATGAAGAAGATGACAATGAAGGAGTAACAGATGATGAATCAGAACTAGGAAGCAAATCAGGAAATGAGTGGGTGTTTATTGCCATCAAGGAAGAAGATTCAATACTCTCTGAATCTGTCAATCACAAAGTTGTTGAAAAAGCTTTGGCTGCTCAAGTGGAAGAAAAGGATGATTGGGTTATTGACAGTGGATGTTCTCACCATATGACTGGTGACAAGAATAAGTTCTTGAATTTGGAAAGGTATGAAGGAGGAATGGTAAAGTTTGGTGACAATTCTGCTGGCAGAATCAGAGGCAGGGGAACTATTTCCTTTGATGGAAAGAGCAAAACAGGTAATGTACTATATGTTGAAGGATTGAAGCACAATCTTCTCAGTGTTGGTCAGTTAGTAGACAAAGGCTATGATCTTCAGTTTAAGAATGGAAAATGCAGAATCTTTACAAGCTCCGGAACTGAAATTGCATCCGGTACTCAGACAAAAGGTAATATCTTTCATCTGGTTGGTTCAAATAAAAGTTGTTTGTTTGTTCAAATTGATCAGAGTTGGTTATGGCATAGAAGAATGTGTCATGTAAATTTTGATAACATCATCAAGATAAGCAATACTCAGGCTGTAAGAGATCTTCCAAAATTGATGAAACCTACAAATAGTTTGTGCAAAGAATGTCAGTTAGGTAAACAAAGCAGAGTCTCTTTCAAAAGCAAAGATCAGTCTTCTACCGGATTGTTGGAATTAGTACATACTGATCTCTGTGGTCCGACAAGAATCAAGAGTCTACTAGGTGATAGATATTTCATGTTGTTAATTAATGACCATTCCTGGATGATGTGGGTTACCTTTCTAAAAGAAAAATCAGAAGCATTTGAGAAGTTCAAAATCTTCAAAGCTATGGTAGAGAATCAAACCGGATTGAAACTAAAGTGTCTAAGGTCTGATAGAGGTGGTGAATTTACATCTGGTGAGTTCATTGACTTTTGTGAGAAGCAGGGTATAAGGAGACAATTGTCTGCTCCTAGGACTCCACAGCAGAATGGAGTAGTTGAAAGAAAGAACCGGACCATCCAGGAAGCTGCCAGGACAATGATGTTGGAAGCAAATGTTCCTCAGATGTTCTGGAAAGAAGCTATCAGCACTGCAGTCTACACTCTAAATCGAGTTCAAATCAGAAACAATACCGGTAAGACCCCCTACGAACTCTGGTTTGGCATCACTCCTACTGTGAAATATTTCAGAGTATTTGGTAGCAAGTGTTATATCAAAAGAGATGAAGATCTAGGAAAGTTTGATGCTAGAAGTGATGAAGGAATTTTCTTGGGTTACTCCACTCAAAGCAAAGCATATCGGTGTTACAATAAGAGACTGAGGAAGATGATAGAAAGCACTAATGTGAAAGTTGATGAAGGAATTGAGAAGCCCTCAAGATTTTATGAATTTGATGAAGATGACCAAGACGGTGTTCAGATTCAAGGAACTCAATCCTCTCCGGTAAGACAGAGTCAGCCTGATCCAGTAAATCAGGAAGAAGAGATAGGTTTGAATGAGCCTGATCAAGAAGCAGCAGTGCAGAATACTCCCAAAATTCCTAGGTATGTAACACTAAACCACTCTGAAGATCAGATCATAGGTGACAGAAGCAAAGGTGTGCAAACTAGAAGGAATGTTGCTCAAAATCAGAATGAATGTTGTCTGATTTCAAAGATTGAACCTAAAACAGTAAATGAAGCCTGCAATGATGAAAACTGGACTAAAGCAATGAAAGATGAATTAATGCAAATTGAGAAAAATCATACTTGAGATTTTGTTCCCAGACCTAGAGATAGGAATGTGATTGGAACCAAATGGGTCTTCCGGAACAAATTAAATGAAGCTGGTAAAGTAATCAGAAACAAAGCTAGATTGATCTGCAAAGGCTACTCCCAAATAGAAGGAATTGATTATGAAGAGACCTTTGCTCCCGTGGCAAGAATTGAAGCAGTCAGATTATTTCTTGCATTTGCTGCCTTCAAAGACTTCAAGGTATATCAGATGGATGTCAAGTCTGCCTTCCTAAATGGTGATATGGAAAAAGAAGTTTACATTGAACAACCGGATGGATTTCAATTATCTGACAATGATGATATGGTCTGTAAGTTAAAGAAAGCATTGTATGGATTAAAACAAGCTCCAAGAGCATGGTATGAAAGGTTGGATAAGCATCTTGTGCAGATTGGATTCAGCAAAGGTACTGCTGACAGTAACTTATATTTCAAAATTGATCATGAAAACATTTTGATTGTTGAAGTGTTTGTAGATGATATCATTTTTGGAGGAAGAGATAGTATGTGCAAAACTTTTGCAAATCAGATGAAATGTGAGTTTGAAATGTCTATGCTTGGTGAAATGAATTTCTTCTTGGGTCTGCAAATTACTCAAACAAAGAAAGGAATCTTCATTTCTCAGACCAAATATGTGAAAGAATTGTTAAGGAAATTTGGTATGGAAGATTCAAAACCAATGAACACTCCCATGGCAACCGGATGTAAGTTGAGCAAAAATGATGACTCTCTAAAGGCAGATTAGACAATGTATAGATCAATGATTGGTGGACTGTTGTTTCTCACTCAGACTAGACCAGATATAATGCAGGTTGTTGGTCTTGTGGCAAGATTCCAGGCTGACCCTAGAGAATCTCATGTTATGGCAATCAAAAGAATTTTTAGGTATTTGAAAGGAACAGTTGAGTATGGTCTATGGTACCTTAGAGATCCAGACTTCTCTCTTCATGCTTACACAGATGCAGATTGGGCAGGAGATGTAGATGATCGAAAGAGCACCAGTGGTGGAGCATTCTTTTTGGGGAAAAGATTGGTTTCTTGGCTAAGCAAGAAATAAGATGCAATATCTCTGTCTACAACTGAAGCAGAATACATTGCAGCAGCAAGTAGTTGTACTCAAATCCTATGGATGAAGCAGATGCTAAGAGATCTTAAAATTGAATATGCAGAGCCTATCACAATTTTCTGTGATAATTCAAGTGCAATTAATATTTCTAGGAATCCGATATTACACTCTAAGACTAAGCACATATCTATCAAGTTTCACTTCTTGAGAGAATAAGTGAACAAGGAAGAAGTCAGGTTGGAGTATGTTCCCTCCAAGGATCAGATTGCAGATATCTTTACTAAACCTCTTCCTAAGGACTCTTTTGAATATCTCCGGGAGAAGTTAGGGGTCATGGCCCCTCCGGTGATGAACTAGGATGCACTAATGTGCATCAGTCCGGTGGATATCACAGTCATATCTTGTGATCTGGATTGATGATGGGGAGCTGCTACTAAGGGGGAGCAGCTGGTATGATTCTGATGTGTTAAAATTGCAAGTATGAGCCCTTTGCCATTGATGTCAAAGGGGGAGAGAAGACATGTGAAAAACAAGTAGCTGATGATCAAAAGGGGAGCAGTAAATGAGGAGAAGACATGTTGCTGATAGGGGGAGAAGTGACAGAAAGGAGAAGTTTCTTGTCTTGATGGTTTTTCACATCATATGTTGCCATCAATGACAAAGGGGGAGATTGTTGCAACTATGAGGTAAACCAGTGTTGTCATTGATGTCAACATACTCATATTGCTTTGACAAGAAGGATTCAATGAGCAGTGTGCTGAGGATATTGAGAAAATTAGCCTCAGTCAGGAACAGTAAAGAACAGTGATGAGAAGAAGGCAAATGTACTATATAGGATGCGAACCGGAGGATGCGGATTAAAGGGTTTGTAGATATGAGTCTTGAGATGCTTCAGTTAAGATTTCAGAGGTCCGCATGAAGATCTGAAGGAGTTGTGGCTGTCGGTGTAGAACCGGTTCCGGCAAGTATTCAGAGGTGACAGAGGATCACAAAAAGGTCCGGTGAGGTCCGGAACTGTATAATCCTAATCTACGGATTGGAAGGAGTCTTTGGGATGTCCTTGTGATGTGCCATATCAAGTTGTGTATAATTTGGAGGTCCGAAAGTACCTCCTGCATTATGACAGTGGCGACAGACAGTGTTCTTGAAGTTCCGGATAAGGAGGATAAGAGATTTCAGTAAGTAAAAGAAATGCGGACGTACCTGGTCATTCAGGCAGGCTTGTGAAGGTTCTTGGATCATGTTGAGGTTGTGCTGTTGGTCCGCATTGATAGTAGAGCCCAGAATTGAAGATATTCTTTCGGATGAAGTTCTTGCTCTGTTTAGCCGACCGGATGAGTTGTTCATCCTGCGAATGTTCTTGTGGTGGCCGACCGGATGTGTTATTCATCTTACGGATACTCTTATGGTTGTTTGCCAACTTAGATGTTTGTTCCTAAGTCGATGTCTTGTATAAATAACGGTTTGTGAGTTCATTTCGAAGTGTGGATTGTGTGGATGAGTGTGGCATAGCGAAGAGAAGTGCGAAAGGCAGAGCAGAGGTTTTTGGGCTTAAATGGAACTGATTCGGACATGGTAGAGATGTCATTCTCCAGTTCAAGATTGTGATTCTTATCACTTTGTAGACAGTGTGTCTCCTTGTAGGCAGTGGGCCTCTTTGTGAGCAGTGTGCTCGGGCAGTGAGTCCTAATTGGCAAGTGCCATTCTTTTTCTTATTCTTCTAACAGAGAATAATCCTTGGGTTAATCACCCCGTGGTTTTTCCCTTAACCAGGTTTTCCACGTCAAAATCTTGGTGTTCAATGTGTTGATGTTTATCTGCTCTTGTGTTTATGTATTATGCTTTCATGGATGATTAATTGATATGCTGTTAACTAACAACGAAGAATCAAGTGTTTGAAAGAACAAGAAGTTTTATACAACTGATTCACCCCCCCTCTCAGTTGTATGCCTTAAATCCAACAGTAGCCACATACCATTTTTCCATCCTCCTTTTCCTTTTCTTTGAAGTTGTTGTGAATTTCTCCACATGAGATTCCCTTGGATTGCAAAGTAACTATCTAAATAAAACCCTGAGAAAAGCCATTTTAAACCTATTGAGCTATGCTTGCAGCACCTTGATAGAGGCCTTATTCCAAACCTAGTTTTGAAACTAGAAAGGAAGACTAAGTTGCAAAAAGAACAATGGGGTGAAGAGAAAATTCAAATTGGATTCGATAGAGAAGTTATTGACAAGTGATGAGCTAGCAACAATTTGTTAGATTTCTACCCAAGCATGCAAGTGATTAAGATAAAGCAAAATAGAAATCAGATATGAGCTAAATAAACTATATTCAACTTAAGAGAATGCAAAGCATTACAATAGAATGGGATGCTCATATGAGAGCAAGAGGTGGGTATATATAGGATATTCCACCCAAGAAACTCAATACACAACCAATGTGGGATTATGTCACTATGGTTTTGCTGATCCAGTTGCAATCCAACTGTAGTAGCCAAGTATGTTGAATTCTAATGACCAAATAACTGGAGTAAGCTGTCCAAACCCTAGTGTTTGAAACAACTTGGCTCTGATACCAAATGTCATGCCCACATTTCACATGTAGTCACAACATGCATAACACGCGTGTCATGTCCACATGCGACATGTGGTCATGATACGAACTGTCAAAAAGTTTTTCCCCACTTCTCGGAAAACCCCCTCGTGTGCATAAGCGTGCTCGGAGGCGTATACTTAAGTCGACAATGGTGCAATTGAAAGCAGAATGTTATATTACTGTATGCATCTTCTATGCTCGACAATCTTGTTTGCCTGACGTCGTTCACTATGTTCACGTTCAATTTAGCTTTCAACGTTGAATTTGGATGTTAATTAAATGGCCCCTTATGGTTCTCTTAGTTTATTCAATACTACCTTGCGTTATTTATATCTTCTCCTTACAAATCATATGATAATCTACTTAAGATAATCTGTACAGTTAGATCTCTTAATCCATTTCGATATTGACTCGTCTTTTCTCCACTATTAAATCGACCTATTTAACTACTCACTTAAATATTGTCTTATCTATAAGTAAGTCTATATAGGAAAAAAAATATACATATATTCTAGGTTAAACGAGCTTAATAGAATCATTACACTTATTGATACGTTGATATATAAATTTATGTAAATATGTTTAGATATAAATTTATTAACTTAATCTCCCTCCCATAAGTGAATTACACCACCAAATACCACTAATACTTCAAAATTAATATACATTTATAAATGAAGAAGAAATATAACACTAAATAATTTAACTCCTCCTTAGCAAGTGAAATCCATCTGTAACCACAACTAAATACAACTATCACATCTAACATATATATATATAATTACCTACCTATAGCCTCCAATGTATATAAAACATCTTACAACACATAGTATGTTTAAATAAAAAGATTTCTTTTTAAATAAACCTCCATTATGCATGTTATTATTATTATATCTATATATATTTATATAAATATATCATTGTATATAAATATACGTATATATTTAATATCATTAATCTTAAGCATATCTCTTTTCTTTTTATATATATATGTTGGTTAAAAAGAATAAATATGGAATACAACTATATTCCACCCACATTCCTCCTTATAGTTCTTTTAAGAAACCCTAGTTCTAAACTTTCGTTGGTTGCTATGGAGTGTTGTATTGTAGGCTATACCATTGGCGGTAGCGGCAGTGATGGTACAGGAGAGATGAAGGTCGACGGACGGATCGTCGCCCATAGGCAGCGCAAGGGTTGAGGAGTTTCACGGGCCGCGGTGGTGGTGAGGAGGTGCGTTGGCAGAAGAGGGATGAGCGGTGGATTGGGCGGAGAGCACAGTAGGTGGTGGAAATGGAGGGGGGGCCGCAAGTGGAAGCAATAGTGGTGCAGGCCACGTGGGAGATATCAACGGGGCGGGGGTGTGGGATACCCGCAAGGAGCGGCGGCGGGGAAGCTACTGTGGCATGAAGGTTGGGGGTGAGAGGCTGTCCGTGGGGGTTATGTGAAGCGGGGGTGTGGGTGGGGCTCTGCCCCTCCCCACACCCTCCATGTAATAGGGTTCGGTGGGGGTTTAAACCCCCACCACAATGCATTCAGCTTTCAGCTGTGTAAAACCACAGCAAACCTCTCACAGTCCGGACTAATGGAAAATTTCAAAATTTCTAATTATTAAATATCAATGATATATATATATATATATATCATTTTCAAGATTACATTTAATTTTAAAACCATTTAGCTATATATATATATATATAATTTCCACAATTTCTTTTGATTTAACTATTAAATAAATATATGAATCTCTATAAATCAGTTTCTCGATTTCATTTATTAATAACAAAATATAAATACAGATATAACAAATTTTCACAACTAAATAAAATAAATTGGTTTATATATATATATATATATATATATATATATATATATATATTGAAATTTCATAGTAAAATTCTTTTCACACTATCTTCAACATTAAAATTTTAATATAACAATCAACCAAAAGAAAGAGAGACATTATCCATTTAAATCTGTAATTGCCATTTGTATTCTATGAAATAATTTTCCATTTCATTTACATTTAAGGATTAGCAATAAATACAGGAAACTACTAAATCTTTTCATTTCAATAACACACAACTATCAAGTAAAAATTTGATTTAGACTACTTCCCATTGCAACTTATCTCAAGTTAAAATTTCATTTCAAGGCAAAATGCATCATCTATAAACTGTAAAAGTAATTTCCTCACTAGATAAAACAGGCATATATTTTTCAGTTGAATCAATCAACAACAAGTCTCACAATTTAACTTGATAACTAAGAAACAATTTAATGTAAGAATTCCACAACTCTCATACACTCAAAGTAGTAAATGACTCTCTTCTTCCAACTTACACAATGATGAAATGTAACAACCAAATAAAATCACAACTTTAAACATAATAAGAGAGGGTTACTCTTCACTCCCAAGGTAGTAATTTTTACAACACTTTTAGAAAGAAGATCTCTCTACAACTCTTACAAAATGAAACTATGATGATCAAGTTCTCTTTACACATAGTAGGATAAAACATTTACTTCAACAAGGGAAAACTTCTCCAATCCTTTTTACAAGCTCCAAAAGTAACCTGCGAGACAATAAGGGAAACAACAAACACCATCTAGCTCTCCTCCCTACCTTTGACCCGCAAGAGGGTCACCCCCGAGCTAGGGAGACCATCCTCATACACTAGGTAAATAGACCATACACATCACAACATTAACAACAAGTCAAATAACACACTCACAAACCCAAGGTTTACTCACAATATAATGAACCAACTTAGGTGAGTTCATGGAGGGTAGGGGAGTAGACAATCTCTACCTCTAGGTGTCATCATTTACACAATTTAATCATAATTTATCTCAAGGCCTCAAGCCAACAAGTTATTCTTTCACAAGGCCTCAAGCCTTTCAATGAATCGAAATTACCATGGATATCCCAGATGGCTCTCAAAGCCATAAAGCCCTCAAGGCTAAAAACAATACTACTTGCCCTCAAGGCATTTCAGAAATCAACAAGAAATCAAGTGACACCCGAGGAGGGTCACACCTCCCCTTCCGTATACAAGATGAGCATTTCCTTCCAACTGGAAGGAGCTCTTTCTACTACCAAAACAAAACCCCAAAACATTCATAGAATACTCAAAGAATACATTTACAAACTCCTTCAACAAGCAAGAAAATAAACATACATATATAAACATTAGATACACAAAAGAATAGACTTGATTACCAACCTTTCAAGCCCAATTATGGAATGAAAATTGATGTAGAGCTCCTCTCAAACTTCCTTCTCCAAAATCTCCCTCCTTTCCACAATCAACCAACCTCCCTCACTCTCCTCCTTCTCCCCTTTTAAAACTAATTCCCTTTATTTTTTTAATTTCCTAAGTGGCATTAAACAACTCAACCATGACTCATCCATTATCTTAATGGTCATAAAACAATGTACCCCCACTCAAAAAGATCCCCCATTAAAGCCCACATGTTGAAATAAAATACAATAGGTAAACTAAAATAATTAGAGAGTGGGTGACACAACACCCTCATTAAGGGGAACCCCACCAAAAAGAGACACATGGAGACAAGCACTCCATTATTAGGGAATTATGGAGTGGTTCTATGACTTGGAAGTGGGCATGAGTGTGGATTCCACTCATCCCATTGTCCCCCATGCTTCCAAATTCGTCACTTTACTTCACCTTGAGGTTGAAGTGACCATATGGAGGTTAACCCAAGGTTATCCTAGTAAAAAAGGTCCCTAGACCCATAGGGTATAACCTAGGGTTGATTTAAACCTAGTTAGGACTCCCAGGGTCAAGTAAAAACACAAGAAGAGGGTCAAAAGAGATAAAGTTTAAACAAGATTAAAAAACAATTCTTACAACACTTATAATAAAAGTAAATTAGAAGATAGCTCTTATTCCCTTGACCTCATGCAACATTAACACATTACAACATTACAACATTTATCCAAACACAAGGTTGATCTTAGTTCTTCGTGGAACTAGATCAGCTCACAAGGGATACAACATATGTATGGGATGATCTCCTATATATGTGGTTTGGTTAGCAATACCTACACACTCAAACTCGAAATCAATATCACATAGAAATATCATAGCTGAAGCAATTTAAACACATGCATAACTAAACATACTACCATATAACATACTAAAATCATAATACAGTTCCATATCCATTCATCATTTTCTTACAAACAACATCTAATATCATTGCACAATTATTTTCTTAAAATCACATAGGTTCAATAATCAAGAATTTGGAAATCAATAGTTTCTCAACATAAAAATAATAACAAAAGCACTGCAAATAGTCTCATGAACAGTAGTGTAAAAGTAGGCCTCACATCCTCCCCCCCTAAGATTGTACTTCCTCTTGGAAGTCATCGAAGAGGTGAGGGCTAAAGCATCTTCAATCTCGTAGCATCTACCCATGTTGTAGTGACCATATCATACTTATCCCACTGGGCCCTAACCTGGTCTAGCTCTCGATCTCGAAGGCCCAGCGTCCGATGAGTCAATTATGCGTATTGGCTCCAAAGCTAATTGCCTGTTTACCTCTGCTCGTAGTCTCAAGGATGGGGGTCTGATACTCGGCCTCGCGGTTGTCAACTGCTGCCACCATGTGGTGAGATCTAACCACATCCCCATCTGTCAGCTCGGATCCTCCGGCACGAGGCTGTCCTCTTGCTATAAATCCCTATGGACACTCCCTGGCAAAATGTCCTACCCCACCACATACATAGCACGGGCCCCTAGCGTATAACTATACAGACTGAGTCCTACCCGGCTGCTGCTGTCTAGTTTGTCCAGTGGGCCCCTGTGAATCTCTGTTTGATTGCTGAGACATTGTGGGTTCCGCAGAAGATCCCTGCTACTGCCATCCATGGTTTTGTCCCCCCTGAACCTTCTGTTGGGGACTAGATTTCTGCTAGTGCTGCTGTGGAGGCCTACGGAAATTCTGTTGATGCTGCTGCTGACCTCGATCCTAGAACTGAGGGCTAGAATTCTGCCCCCATCCCTGAATCTCCTCAACAATGTAAGCCTTCTCGGCAGCATCACTCAAGGTTTGGGGATCTGCCATCTGAACAAGTCCTGCTATACTATGGTTTAGACCTTTGATGAACTTATGCACCAGGAGTTTCCCGTCATGGAGATACTCCGCATACCTAGATAATTCTGTAAATTTACTCTCGTACTGTGCCACCGAGAGTCCCCTCTACTATAGATTATGGAATTCGTCTATGCGACGCTGTCGGTAGTGGTCTGATAGATATCACACGTTGAAGCGCTCAATAAAAGACTCCCATGAGAGGGTGTCTATGGAAAAGTGACGCTTGCACTCCTCAGTGTGCCACCATGTAGCTATTGCATCCCGTAATAAATGTACTACCACACAGGCATTTGTGTTGCCCTCGTAGGGATGCAACGTGAAGCACCTGTCTAAACTGATAAGCCAGGCCTCTGCCTCAGCTCCCTCTGTGGTTCCAATGAAAGTAGGAGGGTTTAACCTTAATATATCCCTAATGGGATCTCCTCTATCACCGCACGCCCTGTAAGGCTCGTCTGTATGATCCTCATAAGGCCTGGAACCAAAATGCGCTACTCTCTCTATCTCGTCATGCCTGGCATGATGTGTGGGACTCCTGCTACGGCCCCTGTTGGCTGAATTAACCTCCTCAGACAACTTGACATAAGGCTCCACACGTGATACCCCCTATGGCTCTACGTGTAGCTCAACTACAGCCAGTGGAAGTCTAACTAAGATAGCCTGTATGGCTTGTAATATCTGTGGTCCCATTTCTGGTGGAGTTGGTGGTGCCTGCGGTATCTAAGGAACTACTTGTGCCTGTAAAACTAGCTGAACTTGTATAATTGGTTGTTCTGGTGGGATTGGCTATTCTGGTCCCACAGTTAAACAATTAGTGTGCACCCTAGTGGTTGGAGTGCGATGGGACAGTGGTTGCTGAGCACGTCTGGGAGGCATTCTACAAAACAAAGTAGACTCTTGTCAGTTTAATCACAGAAGTAATAATGTGCTCATACAAGCCCAGTGTTTGAAACAACTTGGCTCTGATACCAAATGTCATGTCCACATTTCACATGCAGTCACAACATGCATAACACACGTGTCATGTCCACATGCGACATGTGGTCATGATACGAATTGTCATGACCACAGTTCGTATCATGACCATTTGGTGCATTACTTCACATGGATTTCATCGAAGTTGTTTCATGGCTTGTGGTATGATATTGGTTCATCAGAGTGGAGCAGCAGGTATGTTGGTAGGATGGACACATTTTTGAGATGACATCATAGAGTGGGTTTCCATTTGGGCATCATTTGGTTTTATTTTGTGTTTAGATTTACAATCTGATCTTTGCAGGCCTTAAACAGGGGTTTGGACAGCTTGCTCCAGTTATTTGGTCATTGGAATTCAACATACTTGGCTGCTACAGTTAGAGGTTGAAGATATTGCAGGTTTGGGCGTGATTTGTGTTTCATTGGATCACTTCTGTATGTTCTTATGAGTCTGATTTTATAATCAGACCTGATTGTTTGTAATCCGCCATCATCACATGATTGTAATTAGCAAGCTTCAATAATGGGGTATGTCAAATTAAGTCACCTAACTCATATCTTTAATTTGATATAGTTTGCTTGCTGATCCAATCAATTTCAGTCATCTTTGTGGTGTTATTTGTATGTTATTATGTTACCTTTTTATTAATATATCATGGCAAGACTCTACATGCATTGAAAACACAAAAAACACAAAGCAAACCATTCAAACAAAAATTAGAAAATTCAGAACAGCAAGGTACAAATCAGCTCAGAATTGGTTAGGGATCTTTCAGTGGTATCAGAGCTTTAAAATTTCAGTCCCATATCCATTAGGGATCTTTTAGTGGTAAATATCCTATATGCCTATATTCCACTAATTGAATTTGAAATTCAATTGTCCTCCACTCTTCCCAAAAATGAATTTTAATTCATCCACTATCCTCCACTCTTCCCAAAATAAGGATTATGTCAACATGGAACATTCAAATCCACATACAGATAGTTACTTGTTTGGTTCATTGGTCCTTTGGTTTTTGATTTTTATCTTTTGTCCTATTTGAAGATCACATCAAAGCTACCTTGATCTTACTATATCATGGTATGTGGCAAAAACATCTAGAATGGGGCATAGTCTTGCTTTTGTATGTTGTGCTTGTGGGTTGGTCTCATTACTCCAAGCTAGTATTCATATCTTGTTGATCATAAGGTCGGTTCTAGCATATTGATCTCCTTATGCATCTAAGGTTCATCATACCTTTTGTGTACTAAGGGCTTATGCTATGAGTCCCCTTCCCTCGTCTAGACAAGGTTGTACTACCTTGGGCATGCATGGGATCATCCCTTTGTTTGCATGTCTAGTCCATGCAACTGTTGGATAATGATACATGCCTCAGTTGCATGCTGAGGTGGATTGATGAGGTGGATTTTGTGAGGTGGATTTAGGACTTAAGATAGAGGGAAATTAAAATAATAAATATTGCACATTTATTAAATCAATTGGCTAAGGTTTTAGACTATTGAATTAATGAAATTAATTCAATTTTGGGGATAATATGATGGAAAATAGGGTAATGAAGGGATAATTAATTAAATAAAAATCACTAGTATCAAGTATTAGAGGAAGGATTAGAGGATAACCCATCTAGTACCCCTATTTCTAATCCCCCATATGTTGGAGTATGTGACATGCAATGGGATGTTTAGTGCTTTGGAAACAAGATGCGAGTCTATTATTTGTTGGAGAAAGATAGGTGGTGGATGGAAGTTGTTCACCTCGTACAAGGGAGTCACCACGGATGAAAGTGCTTGTGCCAAGTGGATAGGGGGATAGATTTGGGATGGGATTGGTAGATGGAGGTGAAGGATTCATGGGTGATGGTGAAGGGGTGGTAGAGGTTGATGTGGGATCAATAAGGCGATCCATAGATGGGAGGGGATCGGGGATCTGATTGGATGGGATGGTGGGATCTTGATTAGGAGAAGGGGTTGATGTTTCAACATGCTTTGGATTTGATTCTTGATGACCAAATAACTGGAGCAAGCTGTCCAAACCCCTGTTTAAGGCTTGCAGAGATCAGATTGTAAATCTGAATACAAAATGAAACCAAATGATGCCCAAACGGAAACCCACTCTATGATGTCATCTCAAAAATGTGTCCATCCTACCAACATACCCGCTGCTCCACTTTGATGAAACCAATATCGTACCACAAGCCATGAAACAACTTCGATGAAATCCATGTGAAGTAATGCACCAATCAAATCAATACCTAGATTCCATACAAAAATATAGAACCTGTTGTAAAAGATGAAGAAGAGATATCTCATCCTATCACCATGAAGAATCCATCCATGAAGAATGTCCAGCAAAAAGATGTATAAATGAACTGTCACATGCCAATACATCAGCACATGAAGTCTCTCAACATCATTGATGTAACCAAATGATGCCCAAACAGAAACCCACTCTATGATGTCATCTCAAAAATGTGTCCATCCTACCAACATACCCGCTGCTCCACTCTGATGAACCCAATATCGTACCACAAGCCATGAAACAACTTCGATGAAATCCATGTGAAGTAATGCAGCACTAAAAGATATGAACTGTGGTCATGACAGTTAGTATCATGACCACATGTCGCATGTGGACATGACACGCGTGTTATGCGTGTTGTGACCACATGTGAAATGTGGGCATGACATTTGGTATCAAAGCCCATCTCCTATTTTCAAGGATGTGGTAGACAGTTGCTAGATGCCTAGAATGTCAAAGGGTTAAGGCGGAACATGTGCACCCAGCAGGACTTCCACATGATGTACCTTTCTATAAATGGCAAGTCATAAGTATGGATTTTGTCCAAGGGCTACCAATGACATCTTATAGGCATAATTGCATTTTGGTGGTAGTGGATAAACTCACTAAGGTTGCCCACTTCATACCAGGAAACCTAATAGATGATGCACCAGCAGTAGCAAAAAGGTTCATAAAGGATATTTTTAGGTTGCATGCAAGTGATTGAGAGAAAGCAAAATAGAAATTAGATATGAGCTAAATAAACTATATTCAACTTAAGAGAATGCAAAACATTGCAATAGAATGGGATGCTCATATGAGAGCAAGAGGTGGGTATATATAGGATATTCCACCCAAGAAACTCAATACATAACCAATGTGGGATAAAGTGAAAAAGTCCCTAAGTAAGCTTAACCTAGTGTGAAAAGAGCTAAGGTGGAGAACAAGCTAAGAAAGAGCTAGATAGCAAAGTAACCCTGTTCACACTAACACAATTTTTTAGAGAAGAGGGTGGTTTGATTTCTTGAAGAAGTTTGAAGGTTAAAATAAAGAAATTATTAAGGAATTCATTTAGAACTTCAAAGGAGATTGCTCTATAGTCCTTGGTTGAAAAATAAAGGCTAGTCTAAAATCCTCTTATTTATTATTGAAGTTCCTAATGAGGGCATAAGTATTTTTAAAATTAAATCTAGTTAATATCAAGATCTAATTGAAGAATTTTATAAGGGGAACCTTGCCCTAAATTTGTAGTAGGAACAAGAGATGAAATAACTAAATTAGAAGGGTCAATTTGCCTTTCAATTTGTTCACTTCCTTGAGGAATATGGTAGAAAAATACAAATATGGTAGTGGTCCTCTGAAACATCATGGATTAATTATGCTCATCTACAAACACCACGTCTTGTGTCATCAAGTTCCATGAATAAGAAATGGATAAAATTTCTAGCCAAGAATGCCATCGAATAAATCCAAGGAGAGGAATCATTTGAAGCACTTTAGGGGATTTTGATCAACAAGTCACCCTTTCGACTTCTAAGCAAACTATTTATACTACTAATAAAATAACCCCTCTTGTCAAGAAAACCCCTTTTATCTACTAAGAAAACCTCCTCTTTTATGGCCAAGCGAGTGAGCCCTAGTGGTACTCAGCTAGTGGTGCAAATTCTCTCCATAATACTTAGCTATAGAAGTACAAGTTATCCTTCTTGCAAGAAGTGAACCGACAAAACCCAAAAACCCTAGCACCAAAACTAGATGCTATATCACAATGCCAACCCTTTCAATGTGTTGAAATCATTCCGTCTAACTCTGAGAAAAAAATACAACCACCACCTAAGAAAAAGAGGTAAAAAAGGCCATTTGAGACAACCCCTCACTTCAGAAGAGCAAACTTTGCTTGGGTCAGTTATAACAATTTCCTACTACTACCTTCTTTCCAACCGTATCCATTAAAGTAAGCACCACAATTGAGGCCACCCAAGAGATGACCCAATTTGAATTTGGAAGTGAGAAATTTGTGCCAATATAAGTAGAGAAAGAATTAGGGGAAGAACCTCTAGTGTCCTTAAAAAAAATATAACTAGAGACTACTCCCCCTCCAGAGAGTCCAATTTTACAAGTTCCATGTTCACCTCAAAGTTTTTATATTCACATAGCTCCTATTGTTCCTTATTAAAACAAATCTTCAAACGTACTAATTTTTCCATCTTAAATCACTCATAGAATTGTTTCCTCATATCTAGAAGCATCCTACTCTACAAAAGTGTCCATTTAGGAGGAGATTTATAGTGAGAACAATATGCCTCTACAAGAAACATTATACTTTGAACACTCTAGAGGCAGAGGTAGTTGTAACTACTTTGGATGTTTTGAAAAAAGTGAGTAGGAAAAGATACAAGAAGAAAATATGCCAAAGGAGATTCTCCAACTCTAGAAGAATATATAGAAGAAACAATGGTAACTCTAGAGATAAAGATGAAAATCCCTCCTCTTCCAAAGATATGCCCTCCAAAGCAACCTATCCCTCCTTCAGAGTAGGAGATAGAACAATAAGAAATAAGAACCTCATCTTTCAACTTCTCCTCTAGAGAAGCCCATCAAAAGGCAAAGCTTTGATGGAGACTCTAGAAAGGAAATAGGATGAAGGAGAAAATAAAATGAAGGAGTAACAATTTTAACATTTGATAATTCTTCATGGATAGAGATTATTATTTCTCAACAATAATAGGAAATTAAAATGTTATGAATTATTTGGCTAGCAAGGAAGCTAAAATTTTATCCCTAAAAGAACAAGTGAGAAAGCTTATAGAAACTACCACTCAAATAGATGCATTGGATTTAGAGATTATTAATCTTCAAGAGGTTGTCTCTATTAGAGATGAGAAGATTTAAAATATTACAAAGAATCTAATGAGGGTTGTTACTACATTTATTGAAAGGAACAATGAAACTCGAGAGGAGTAGGTAGCATGTATGATAAAAATTGTGGAATTAGAGAAGGATCTCTAGGAACTTCAAAGTGGACCTCTAAGGGAGGAAAAATAGGTACACATTGAGCCTATATTGTTGAGATGGTTCGCAAAATGAATTATATAAGTTCTTAGGACATGGATAGCCCACTATTACTTTTTGATACAAGAAAATGAGTAAATTTCTCAATTGAAAGCTTAGGTAACCAAACTTTGAGAAAAGAATGAATATATAGACAAAATGAAAGATGAAGCTTGCAAAATAATGGAATTACTTCTTGCCTAAGTATAAACCATCCAAAATGTATAGCATGTCTTTGAATGAGAAATATCTCCAATGGAAAGTACTAATAATATCATGTGACCTTCCATATGAGATAGATGACAAAGAATTCTTAGTAGCATTCAAGGACACTGCCCTAGAGTAGAAAATCTTCTCTGTGAATTTTATACACGTATTTTTCTATTAGGGTACTATACCCTTTGTTTTGCTAATATTTCTGTAGGATAAGTATAGATCATAGATTTGATCTACACATTATAGAACTAGTTGGCCTGGTAGGACACAACTAATGAATATAATCAAGAAGAAAAAACCATAGGGTTACTAATGAGGTATCATAAGTCTAAGCCTATAAAGCTAAGGAAATAATTCCATATAAAAATTAAGTATCCCTTAATGCAACAAAAGTATGTTGAAAACTCAAGATCTTCATATAAAGCTTTGAGAGGATCAACTAATTTAGGGGTAAGTGTGAGATCATAATGGGCCCAATAGAGGTAATGACAAAAAAACTTGTTGGATGAAAAATTGCTAGCATCTAGAGCTATATTTAGATTTAGTTGAGAAAATTTTTAATATTTCTAGCTCAAATATGGATTAAATAAAAAAATTACTCGGTATTACATTAGATTTAGGCAAGTGGGAGTCCTAAAACTTGCAAAAGAAACTTACAAAACCACTCATTTAGTGTTATCCTAAAATTTTCCAAATTTCAACAAACTAATTTTAAAATTTGTGAAAATAAAGTAGTATCTCATAAAGTACATTCAATTTCCTACAATTCCTATTACTACATAATTTTTAGATTGTGTCAATAACTCATTTAGTTTTTCACATGAAGTTACTCAAGTCTATTTTTAACATTTTTATTTCCAATTAGGGGTATTGTTTGGCCCATCATGATCTCACACCTGCTCTTAGTTGATTATGATTTTTTATTCTTGTTCTGAAAGGTCCAATCCTCTCTCCCAATTTTTGAAGAAATAAGAAATAATTTCACCATATGACCTTCTATTGTTAGGTAGAAGAGCTTTAGCTCTAGTGGAGATGATATTTGAATACCAAGAATACTGGATTGACATGAGAGTTAGACCCCACATCTTTTATCTCCTCCTATGCCTTTAAATGTTCCCTACACACAATTTGATTGGGAATTTGAGAAATGGTAAGATACATAATAAAGAACAAAGGGTCTACAAAAGATGATAAGAAAAATGGTGGAACATGGTCCAAACAATGTGTTTGCAACCAAATGTGGGAGGAGATCAATAGGAGAAGGGATGAAACTAGAAGGTAGAGCCAAGCAGTCTCTTCATATAGACTTGTAGGAGGACCTTTAAAATAGTAGGTTTGGGGGAAGATAATAGGCAAAATCTAGCATCATCATAAATTTTGTGAAGTACCTATCCTTTTCCTTTTTCCCACTAGCTATTCATTCAATTATGTTTTTGTTTAGTGGAAAACTGGATTTGTTAATCTTTTAATTTTAGATGTTTAAATCGGCCTCTCCACCATACATTGAAGGATCTAAGGTCGAGTGGCGAGCACTATCATACCCTAGGTCACTTGCAGATGTAGGGAAACTTGGATTAGGGAATTCAATTATTAATTTTCCTTCTCTTATGTCCAATTAACCATTAAAACCCTAATTATGCAAATATGACAACAAATTGATGAATAACGGAAAAAGGTCTTGTAGATGGGAGTAAAATAACAAATCACACAATACCTATTTTCAAGGTTCCGAGGTGGAACAGTCGGGGACTAAGGTGCGGGCACCCAAGTCCAAGGTACTTGCTTTTTTAGGGAATCTGGACCTCTTTCAGACACTGATCAGCCTTGTAACTTCTGTTTCTTGAAATCTATCTATAGAGGACACTTTTGCGGGCACCCTAGTCCTAGAAGTGCTCTTTTGTGTGACTTTTCTTCAGATCCCAAATCCTTGATGCCTGCCACTCCTTCCCACAACTCCACTTTTCCCAAATGCGACACCTGTAACCTGCAATCACAAGACTTGGTTTGGGGGTTGTGGTGTTTAGAGGCTTGCCTCAGTCAAGCCCCAGAGGACACTTAAGTCTCAGAACACCATTGTCAGACAAAGAGGGTGTGCCCTTGTGAGGCAGACGCCAAAAACAAAAGGAATCAATGATGAAAACACAATGATATGCCACCTTGTAGTGAAGCTCTCATGGAGGAAGATGCTCTTCATGCCATGAGGAGATTGATGTTCAAATCTGCAAATATCAACACACAAAACATACAAGTCTACTCTTGCAACACAATAGAAAGCCTTGAATCACCTTGAGAACACAATAGCTCGCTAGTAATCATCTAGTTTACAAATGAATGCCTACACATGGTTATATTTGCACCTACAAGCACTCCCACCAAGAAATTTAAAATTCAAACTTACCGTGTCGGTAAAAGGACCTAATAACGGTCACTAATCGACACCCAGAAATTGGGGCTGCCCAAAGATAGGGCAGGACTAGGGTGCGGGTGCCCAAGTCTTCCCCCCTTATTTTAGGAAAGGTATAGCTCAAGGGATCCTCCTAGGTCTCATTTTCCATGAAACCCAGGTCTCATTCCATCGAGATGCTAAAATATGAACTAAAATGTCCTAAATGCATGCTAAAGACCCGAGAGCTAAACCTTATGAGGGAAAATCCCCCAAGGGGACATTTTCTAATGTTACATTTAGCCCCCACTTTAATGTATGTATAAATGCGAGGCCAATACATGCATTAAAGTAAGGTCACAAACCCAACAAACACGCTAAGCATGGGGGAGACACACCAATCACATAGAAAACAATAACAAGCATGCAAAACATAGAGAAGACAGTTACAGTCATGTAGAACACGAAGTAGACAGTCAATGCATAGAAGACACATTAATGCATGGAAACCAGAAATGATATCTTTTCTTTTCTTTTTCTTATATATATGAAATGCAAATGAAAGTACTGGAAAGTAAACAAACCTCTCGTAATATAGGATGCACTACCTTAAGGTAAAAGTCTCAGTATATATGGGGCAACACACATGCAAGACACATAAAACATCCCAAAAATGCAGGGAGTACTACTCAAGGGCGTTGGTCTCTACATATGGGGCAACAAACATGCCATACAAAACAAGCACACCAAAACACACACACTTGAAGATGGAGAAAACACAGTAGACAAGCGATGGAGTGTACCTATTTCTAGGTCCAACACTATCTCAGGCACATTACAGGCACACATCGATAATTGGGATTCACCACAAGAATCTCCGAAGACACTCTTAAGGGTTGAGTTAGTCACAGAACCACTCCCCACCTCCATAGAGGACTTTTGAAAATGACTGGATGATGCAATCTGCTCCTAGAAATACATCATCCCTCCTTCTGCAGAGGGCTTAAGAAAAAGGATATGCTCGATATCCCACCTCCACAGAGGGCTTACATGATTGATTGATTGATTGCAAACAAACTTAGGATGCATGATGCACTACCCTGGGGCACAAGTCTTTCCATCTACGGTCAAACACATTGTTAACATCTATAACAGATAGCTTACCTTATATATGCCCCCACCTTAAGGTGGTTGATATCAGTTATTGATATCAAACATGTTAAGGTAGGAAGAAAACACACAAGGGAACACCGACTTTTGCAAAGTCCATGCCCCCCGTAGGTGACATGTACTTTACGATCATCAAATGTTCCCACAAACACATCCCTACAAGAAACATGTTAGTGTCTACAACATCATGATAAACAACAACATCAATACATATGATTTACCACACAAAGAGCCAAGGTTATAAAACAAATTTGGACTTCAAGGATAACCATGGGTTATATCACAAAGCTCTCTGAATCAAGTACCACCAAGGCTAGATTCAAAGGCAAACAAAGGTGCATAGAGCAACAGTATTGTTAACGTTAGTAAATGCAATAGAAACATCATGAAATTCACTACGTTAGCCAAGCATCAGATAAAATATACAACCGCATTATCATATTAGGAAATATAGTCCATTTTTTGATTTCTCTCGAAAGGGACACTAGGTCCGCATCAGTATAAATATTTGTCATCATCCGTCTACTGGGTGGAAACATTGGAGGAAGGGAAAGAATAAATAAGAGAGGAGAAAACAAGTGTCTTAGGGACAGTCACGTAGGAGGGTGCCCCCAAGTCATCAATGACAACGCTATGTCTGTAAGACACAACACACAACAAAGAAATTAGAGAGAGAAATTTAGAAGAATGATGATACACATAGGTCACAACAAAGGCGGTCTCCTGGTATCCCAAACCTTACGGGAGAATCTGAGGTCATCGCAGGAGGCCTAAACAACATATAACACATCACAGTGGAAGCACATCATGAGGGAGATTGATGGTTAGAGATACTTACCCTGTAGGGCCCTGGTAGGCTAGCAGGTATCATGAATCTTGATCTTTATCTTAATGGTTAAGGCATTATCACTTCTTCTCTCTCCCATATGTTCATGAGTTTGCGAGGGTAACCATGTAGGAAATGTTTCTCTTAATGATGATTGAGAGGGGATGTTGCCATTGTCTATGTCAGCTATAGGAGCATTTGAAATACCATTTAAATGAGATTGTGGAGGCATCTAAAAGATACCCATTTCAGTCCCTATATAGGGTGTTGGAATGGCTTGAATAAGAGGGATAGCTTGTTCTTCCACATCATGTAGTATTTCATTGATTTCCAAAGTATGTGATGGTTCATGATTAATTTTCTTGTTTAGAATGTAATTGAGAAGTTCTTGAACATCAGATGGCACGTTATCATTAGATTCAAGCAAATGGTCACAAAGAGAATCTACATCATCCAAAGCTTCATCCTGTTTAGGGAGAGCAGAAAGGGATGGAAGATTAGTGTGGAGAAATGTATCAATGATGTCTTTTTCTTGTGCCAATATATCTTCACCAAGTGGGTTTATGTTGGGACAAGTCTCTTTGTTTGATAAATCACCCATTGTTATGTCATTCTCATAGGTCTCAGAGAGGATTTTCATTATATCATCATGAAGCAAAGGGGGAGTGGGAGTAAAGTTATCACCACTATGTTCCCCATGATTATTGTTAGCTATTAAATTTTTGAGATTCTCCATGATTGAAGGAAAAACATCCACAGTTTAAGGAAAGTTATCAAAGTAGGCTATTGATCAAAGGATATCACATGTAGCACTATTGCTTATGTCAATGCCATAGATGTATGCGATTTGATGCAAGTTTGTTAGTGAATTTGCAAAAATTATCATAGTTCACAATGTACTCATATAAATATTCTAAAGATGTACCTTTAGGAGAATCCATGAATGCCCAATATACACAAGAATGCTTGATTTTTTTGATATTTTTCAATACAAATGAATGAAACAAAGGATTTTGTAAGGATTTTGATCAAGGGAAGAAATATATATGTCTGATATCAGTCCAAAACAGTAATATAGTCACTCTCAACACATTCCTAATGCAAATCCAAGATAATGCCAAATTAAAATATAGAGAAATATGTCAAAATAGGTACTTTTTTCACCAAAATTCACTTCAAAAGAGCATAACAAAGGGTGTTGTGAGGAAAATTATGATGGAAAGAAAATAATATTAGTAAAAACAGCCACTTAGTGTTAAAATACCCAACACAACATGATTTTAGTGCCACTTAAGGTAAAACCCTACTGAAAATATAGTAAAATATGCAATTTTTCACGGTTTTTCAATTGCAAGACCTAGCAAAGGAGGTGTTGTAAGGGATTTTAGGAGGTAAAGTGAATAATATAAATAATATCAGTCACCTAAATCCATAAAATTGATCACAACAGGGTTGGAGTGCAAACTAGGTCAAATCCTAAGGCAAAAATGGCCAAAATGTGTGGTTTTTTGCAAAATTTTCACTACAAGAGCTCGATAAAAGGGTGTTGTGAAGATTTTTATGAGGGGGATAAAATTAATACCCTAATAAAACCAAATTAATGCAAAAATATCCTTCACAACAAACCTATAGGGCAATTTTACAGAGTCGATAAGGCCAAATTTAGCGAAAATCATTGTTTTTGAAGCCCTAGGTTTGAGATCTTGAGAAAAAATTCAATGTGAATGCTTTGAAGTCTGATTTTTGATGAAATTGACTTACTCTCAGATATGAAAATGGTTTTCAAGTTTAAACATGCAAAATGCCCATGCAAATTTAATGAAAATGCATCAAAATTGCTAGTTTTTTGTTGAAATTTCCTATGCAAAAATACAAATATTTTAAATCTAAATGCAAATTCACACTGAAATGAAAGACTACAACCAAATTAAAATTTTAATGAGCCTCTAAAATCAGTATAAACATTTGATAAAAGATTTTTCCTACAAACCCTAGATTTTGGAATTACTAGGTTATATAAATTTGTCAAAATTTCCACTAAAACCTAGCAAATTAATGATGAAAATGCAATGTAAATTTATGATTTTTTGGATTTTTATGTATTTTATGTCAGATTTGATGCAAAAATCATGAATTAGGAAAATTTAGGAAGAATTAATGCAATTTAGTATGCCCAACAATGCAATTATTTTGTATTTTTCAAAATTTTCAATTTTTTTGAAATTTTCTCAATGCAATAAAATGAATGACCAAATGAATGAATGAAATCAATTGAAATTTGAAGACAAACACTTAGCAAGTTGCAATTTAATTCTAAAAACATGGGTTCACAAAAATGTTTAGTGGAAAATTGGATTTGTTAATCTTTTGATTTTAGATGTTTAAATCTGCCTCTCTACCATACATTGAAGGATCTAGGGTTGAGTGGCGAGAACTATCATACCCTAGGTCATGTATAGATGTAGGGAAACTTGGATTAGGGAATTTAATTATTAATTTTCCTTCTCTTATGTCCAATTAATCATTAAAACCCTAATTATGCAAATACAACAACAAATTGACGAATAACGGGAAAAGCTCTTGTAGACAGGAATAAAATACCAAATCATAGAATACCTATTTTCAGGGTTCCAAGGCAGAATAGTCAGGGACTAAGGTGCAGGCCCCCAAGTCCAAGGAACCTACTTTTTGGGGGAATCTAAACCTCCTTCCAACACTAATCAACCCTATAACTTCTGTTTCCCAAAATTTGTCTCTGGAGGACACTTTTGTGAGCACACTAGTCTTGGAAGTGCTCTTTTGTCTAAATTTTTTTTAGATCCTGAATCCTTGATTCCTACCACTCCTTCCTGCAACTCAACTTTTCACAAATGTGATGCCTATAACCTGAAATCACAAGACTTGGTTTTGGGGTTGTGTTTAGAGGCTTGCCTCAGTCAAGCCCCAGAGGACACTTAACTCTCCAAACACTATTGTTAGACAAAGAGGGCATGCCCTTGTGAGGCAAAGGCCAAAAACCAAAGGAATCAATGATAAAAACACAATGATATGTCACCTTGTAGTGAAGCTCTCATGGAGGAAGATTCTCTTCATGCCATGAGGAGATTGATGTTTAAATCTACAAATATCAACACACAAAACACACAAGTCTACTCTTGCAACATAATAGAAAGCCTTGAATTACCTTGAGAACACAATAGCATGCTAGTAATCATCTAGTTTACAAATGAATGCCTACACGTGCTTATATATGCATCTAAAAACACTCTCGCTAAGATATTTAAAATTCAAACTTACTATGTCGGCAAAAGGACCTAATAACTATCACTAACTAACACCCAGAAATTGGGGCTACCCAAAAATAGGGCAGGACTAGGGTGTGGCTGCCCAAGTCCTCCCCCCTATTTTAGGTAGGGTACAGCTCAAAGGGTCCTTCTAGGTCCCATTTGCCATGAAACCCAGGTCTCATTCCATCAGGATGCTAAAATATGAACTAAAATGAGGGAAAAGCCTCCAAGGGGACATTTTCTGATGTTACAGTTTGATTCAAAGAATTATTTATTATAGGGAGTAGAGAAAGATTGCATTAATATGGTTTATTTATTATAGACTATCCATGGTGAAATATTGATAAATTATATGCAAACAATCTATTTTTCTCTTACAAGATGCCTTGGACACTCATTGAGGAAGCAAGTTGGAACTCTAGAAGAACTTAACCAATGCAAGGGACTACTCTAGAGACCTTCTTTCCAACTCAAAATACTTCGGGCTTCAAAAAAAGTGGAGGTACTCTAGAAGGACCAAGGAAACGAACTACAATAGAGATTATTCCCATGCTAATCAAGGATTTTGGAAACAACCCCAGTTTCCACTAATGCTATTTGCCATCCCAATTTTGCAGTAAGGCCAATGCTAGTTTATTAAGTGTAGTTGAATAATAGAGGATCCTATTGGGATTCAAGTATAAGAACCTTTCCTTAATACATTCTAAAAACATACTTTCTATTAATGTTGTAATAGACTCATTTATTCCCATTTTTTTAGGACTTTTCATGAGGCATTGATAGCGTGTGCATGCATAGCACATCACTAGATTTTAGGATTTTACTTTAGATATACAATTAAGTAGTTGTAGTAGGATTATTATTAATCAATTGTTATCATGGTTTCCTATTAAGTTATCTTTTCATCTTGAGTAGAATGAGAATTTTTAGAGTAGAATTACCTCTATTGTAATTAAATATAATGCTATGGTTTTCTATCATCTTAAGTTGAGAATTTTGAATTGAGAAATTTAAACTTCCTCTAGAGAGATAGAAATTCATTGGAGAAGGTGGACCTATAGATTGTATGTAAATATTTCATGGTTTTGTTTTGCATAAATTTGTGATGCCAATTGTAGTGTGATTGCATGTAGCTAACCTATAGGATTAGTGTGTAGTATTCATTGTCACTGTGTTTATTATTAATATTCCAAGTAAATCACTATAAGATTTGATATAGGAGAATCCAGGCCCATGAGAAATCTTACATCATCAAAAACTTTTATTTTCCAAGTTTTCTTATTCTCATGTTGTTGTGTTGCAGTGTTTCTATTCAGGAAAAATTTCATAAATTTTGGCTAAGTCAAGTACATTTTGGCCATACTTTATACTTCAGATCTCTAGCTTTTGTAGTTCATTAAGTGGTCTGATAGATTCAAGTGGTCTAATGGGTCTAATTGGTTTGATGGATCTTATTGTTTTGATGGGTCTAAGTTGTCTAGGTGGTCCTATGGGTTTGAGTGGTTCAAGTGGTCTGATGGGTCCAAGTGATCCTAGTGGTCCTAGTGGTCCGATTGGTCTGAGTGGTCTAATGGTCCAAGTGGTTCGATGGGTCTGAGTGGTCTAAGTAGTCTGATGGGTCTGACTGGTCAGTTCATCGATGGATTATAGATATGGATTTCCATTAAAAGTGATTATTGTGATTATCAAATAATATTCTCATTAATCCGATCTAGTAATTTGTAGTATTAAGTGGTTGTTAATACACTTAACCTTTTAGTTATGTAATTAGCATTGGAGGAATTGTTTAACTTCATTTTGGGAAGTATAAAATGGGATGATTATTCATATTTTGTGGGGGGAATTTAGAGAAAATTCTTATCTTGAAGACTCCTGGTATGAGGGTCTTGAGAGTTGTATTTTCATTGTAAAATTATACTCCTGGAACATTGAATTGCTGTAAATAATAAAACATTCATATTCTATGAATTATTTTGTTATGTGTTTGGGTATTGGCTTCTCATCTTGATTTTTGAATAAGACACTTGGGATTTGGTATACACCAAGTGGTATTAGAGCACACTTTCCTATTGAGGCTGTGGATGTGTGAAGTAAGGGATTTTGAATATTTTGTTTTAGGTAGAGAAGAGTGAGTGTAGACCTGCAAATGCATAGAATTCAAAGAAGACATGACATAAAGAGTATGTGGTAGAAGAGGAGCACCATGAGGTGGTGATATGGCAATTATGGAGATGTTGAAAGGCATAAAAGCATGGTTAGATGCTATAGATATGGTGTAGCATAGAGGGTACATGTTGAAGATGTGAGTGAGGATGAAGAAGTATGTGTGAGAGAAGATGATGCAAATTAAGGAGATGAACTAGAAAGGTGATTTTTGAGAGCAATGTCCAAAATAAATAGTAAACCATGTGTAGATCCTCTGATTTATAATGCTAGTTGGAATCCAAAAAAATTAATCAACTAGGTATCAGACATGGAAAAGTACTTTGATTTTGAATCAATTGAATACCCCAAGAAAGTGAAGTTTTCCTACATGAAGTTGAAGGTTCATGTGTCCCTATGGTGGTAACATGTTCAGATGGAAAGATAGAGAAAGGGGAAGAAGAAAATCAAATCTTGGGAAAGAATGATAACCAATTTGAAGGAAAGGTTTTTACCTGTACATTATAAAATTAGTTTGTTCAAGAAATTACAGAACCTAAAGCAGAAGGAGAAGAATGTACAAGAATATAGTGAAGAATTTTATAGACTAAAAAGTCAAGTTGGTCATGTTGATAATGATATTGAAAAGGTTTCTAGATATATCAATGGATTTTACTACTCAATTCATGATGAAATAAGCATGGTGTGAATCACAAGTGTTGAGGAAGACTATCAATATGCCCTAAAGGATGAAGACAATCTTGCTAGAAAACAAAACAATTCTAGAGGTAGGGGTAGATTTCCATGTGGAAGAGGACAATCTAGTGGTGGAAGAGGATACCAAAATAAACAAGGAGAGACTAGTTCATCAAAAACAAATACCCATTAAAATAAAGGAAGAAGAGATTACTCAAGAGGAAGAGGTGATTATTTCATAGGCAGAGGATCTTTTGGAAGAGGTAGAGGAAGAGGACCTAGTGGAAATTGTTTCCAATGTGGTTAGATTGGACATTGGGTATTTGAATATCCTCAGATACAACAAAATAGTGGGAAAGGAAAAGAGGCAAGAGTGAATGTGGCACAAGATGATAATAAAAGTGTGGCTTCACCAAATTATGGAGAAGATCCTAAAGATGGATAATCTTCGATGTTGAGAAGGATTTTGTTAAATCTGGAAAAGGAGTAATCAGAACTAGTCTAGAGAAGAAACTTGTTTCAAACGAGATGCAAATCTAGTGGAAAATGTTGCAAAGTGATAGGGGACAATGAGAGTATGGACACTATTGTATCTAAAGAGATGGTTAAAAAACTAAATTTGAAGAGTTTAAAGCATCCCAGTCCTTACAGAGTTTCTTGGTTGCATAAAGAACATGAATTGGTGGTATGTTACCAAAGTCTAGTTAATTTTCAAACTGGTAGTTATAAGGATGACATTTTATGTGATATAATATCGATGGACACATGTCATATACTGTTGGGTAGACCATGGTAGTTTGACAAATAAGTTGTTCATGATGGAAGAATAAATACCTATAGGATAAAGAAGGATGGGAAAGAGTATACTTTGAACCCACTAAAGGATAAGGAAGATGAAGTAGAAAGTAGTTCCAAAGTGTATTTGATTTTTGGAAATTAATTTTTGAAAGAGTTAAAGAAAGAGGGCATATGTTTTTCCTTTATTCCCAATCTTGCAATAACTATGACAACAAAGAGACAAGAATAAATACCCATAGAAATTCAAGAGATTATGGGGGAGTATGCAGATATAATGATGAATGATTTGTCAAATGGATTGTCACCTATGAGAGACATTAGCTGTTACATGGATTTGATACTTGGTGTGATTTTTCCATACAAGGAACCATATAGGATGACACCTATGGAAAATGAGGAGATAAATAGGCAAGTGCAAGAGTTATTGGATAAGGGGATGATCATAAAAAATCTTAGTCCATGTGTTGTACCAACAATGTTGACACCAAATAGCCATAGGGAATGGTGCATGTGTAAAGATTTTAGAGTCATCAATAAAATATATATTTCCAATGCCATAGATGGATGATATAATGGACTTCTAAAGTTGAGCTAAATACTTCATGAAGATTGATTTAAAGAGTGGGTACCATCAAATATGAATTAGAGAGGGGGATGAGTGGAAGATAACCTTTGAAACAAAGGATGGATTGTATGAATGGTTGGTGATGTCATTTGGATTGACAAATTCTTCTAGCACCTTCTTGAGGTTGGTGAATGAAGTGTTGAAGCATTTTCTTGGTAAGTTTGCTATTGTGTATCTTGATGATATTCTAATTTTAAATAGGACAAAGGAAGAGTATTTATTGCATCTAAGAGAAGTATTGCAAAGGCTAAAAGAAGAAAAATGTTAGTAAATTTGAAGAAATCTAGTTTCATGAAGAAGAGTTGGTATATTTGGGATTTGTATTTTCCAATGATGGTTTGAAAATGGATCTATAAAAGGTCAAGGTTATTGTGGATTTCTTCACTTCACAATATCTTTGAAGCTAGAAGCTTTCATGGCTTGGTGAGCTTCTATAGGAAGATCATTCATAATTTTAGTGGGATTTGTACACCTATTACTAAGACAATGAAGGGTAATAGGAGAGAGTTTGTTTGGATAGCTTCAATAGAGAAGAGTTTTAGATTGTTGAAAATAAAAGTAACTGAATAGCCAGTGTTGGCACTTCTAGATTTTAGAAAAATATTTCAAATTGATCGTGATGCAAATGGCATTGCGATTGGAGGTGTCCTAAGTTAAGAAGGAAGACCAATTGCATACTTCAATTAGAACTTGAATGAGGCAAAGAAGAAATATTCTATATATGACCAAGAATTCTATGCAATTGTATAGACACTCGAGAAGTGGAAAAATTATTTGCTGTTGAAGGAATTTGCATTGTATAGAAATCATCATGCTTTGTAGTTTATTAATGGCTGGGGTAAGTTGAATCATAAGAATATGAAATGGGTTGAATTTCTATAGAGTTATTCCTTTGTTTTGATACATACGAGTGGAAAGTCTAATAAAATAACTGATGCATTGAGTAGGAGATGTTTTTTCTGAATTAATTGAGGGGAATGTTGAAGGGGGGTAAGACATAATACTGGTTTGTATCAACCATTTCCTATACCAGAGAGACCTTGGGAACACATAAGTATGGATTTTGCTTTGGGATTGCCTTGAACATAGAGAGGTAAGGATTTTATTTTTGATGTTGTTGAAAGATTTTTGAAACTGGTTCATTTTATTCCATGTCAAAAGAGTAATGATGCTTCCCACATTGCTGCATTATTTTTTAAAGAGATAGTTAGGTTACATGGTTTGCCTAAAAGTATAGTTTTAGATCATGATGTGAAGTTTGTTGGTCATTTTTGGCATACCTTGTGGAAGAAAATGGGTACACAACTTTTAGTTTCAGTTTAGCGTACCACCCTCAGAGTGATGATCAAATTGAAGTTGTAAATATGAGTTTAGGTAACTTGCTCAGATGTTTTGTAGGTGATAAGCCTAACTAGTGGGACTTGATATTCACTTAGGCAGAGTTTTCTTTTAATAATTTAGTCAATAAGAGTGTAGGGAAAAGTCCTTTTTATATTGTTTATGGATATAGCTTGAGGGGTATTGATGGGTTGAGGGATAGTGTCAATTTTAGTATATAGATGTTGTAGCAGAAGATTTTACTAGGTATATTCATAATTTTCATAAAGAAGTTAAAGAAAGTTTGGAGAAGAATGTCACCAAATACAAGGAACATGTAGATATGCATATGAGAGAACAAGAATTTCAGGTTGGTGATTTGGTATTGGCAGATTTGCAAAAGGAGAGGTTCCCAAATGGAACATATAATAAATTGAAGTAGAAAAAGACAGGGTCTTGTAAGATGTTGTTAAAGTTTTCATCCAATGCTTATGAGATTGAACTTCGAACAGGTATCGATATTTCTCTGATTTTCAATGTTGTTGATTTGTATATATATAATGAGGGAGATTCAAGTTCACAAGGGAATTCAAATTTGGACTTATAGGATGTAGATGGGTAGATTCATCAATTTCCTAAGAAGAAATTTGAGTAGGTAGATAGACTGATTGATTCTCGAGTAGCCAAAAGAACAAGGGGAAAGGAATACATGGTGTATCTTGTATGTTGGAAAGATAGACCAGTAGATGAAGCCACTTGGATGCAAGCTTCGGAATTGAATAAGTATGGGATACCTATTCTAGACCTACTTTAATGTTCATGAGTTGCAACCTCATGCAACATTTCACTTACTCAATGTGTCTAATATAGGAGCATATGGGCTCATCAGCGATCCTGCATCACCAAAAACTATTATTTTCTAGGTTTTGTTATACTCGTGTTGTTGTGTTGCAATATTTTTGTTCAAGAGAAAATTTCATAAAATTTGGCTAAGTCAAGTACATTATGGCCATAATTTACAGTTCATATATCTAGTTTTTACAATTCGTAGAGTGGTTCAATGGGTCTGAGTGGTCTAATGGGTGTGAGTGGTCTAGGTGATCTGATGGGTCTAAGTGGTTTGACTGGTTTGATGGATTAAAAATATGGATTTCCATTATAAGTGATTATTTTGATTATCAAACTATATTGTCATTAATCCATTCCAGTAATTGGAAATATCAAGTGGTTGTTGAAACATCGGACCTTTCAGTTTTCTAACTGACTTTGGAGCAATTTTTTAACTTCCTTTTAGGAAGTATAAAATGGGATGATTATTATTGTTTTGGGGGGGAATTCTGGATAGAATTCTTATATTAAAGACTCCTAGTACGAGGATCTTGAGAACTTTGTATTTTATTTACAAAATTGTTCTTCTGGTACATTGAATTTCTTCAAATAATAAAACATTTTTATTATGTGAATTAATTTTTGTGTGTTTGGGTATTAGTTTCTCATCTTGATTTTCTAATAAAATACTTGGGATTTGATTTGCACCAATATTATTTTTTCATGTATGAAATTTGTGTATGCTCAATTGTCTTAAGTAGAAAATTTAGAAAACCAAAAAAAAAGTTGTCAATGGTTTCTTTCCATTTTCATTATAGAAATATTGGGAAATAATCTGTAGTTCATAGCAATTTTATTTTGTGCTTAGTAGTTAGAGTTTATTCTTCAAGCATAAGCAGTTTCTTATTTTATAGATTAGTCCTTTTATTCTGCTTGACACTTCAATTCCATAGTTGATGGTTCTTTACTTAGTTTTAGTATTTAAATTTCTTAGTTAACAATTTACATTCTAGTAAGATAGACTAAAGTGTGTGCATATTCGATTTTAAATAGAATAAGTAGACTCCTAGAAAAGACTTCCCATCACCCTTTTACAGATAGCCCTCAAGCACCACCAGTTTGACAATCTAGTTTATCTACTAAAATATGAGGTTCAACAATGCCTAATCAACATCCTCCTTTATCTATATAGTCCCACTTCCTCTCCATGTAAAGGGGTACTATCATAAGACAAATCCATTTGTATGCTACCACTAATTGATGTTACCCACTTTATAGATAATAACGCACCCCACTTTTTTAGACAATCAACATTGATTATTTCCATTTAAAAATGACTTTCCTAGGTATGTAGCAAGCTAGAACTCTACGCCATTAAATTAATGTTTATTTCCTGGGTGTCCATAGAAAAAATTACAATAGGATATATAACTTGTAGACCTCTTTCATTCATAATTTTGAGGGGCATGACATTGTTTGAGGATTTAGAATCTAACATACATTTGTGAAGTAGTCATCCATTTATTATCAACATTGTATTGAAAGGATCAATATTTAACTAATTGGCTCCCAAGGTTGTTCCCAAATAGACCGTGTGTGTATCTTGGGAATGTATCTAAATAGGAGTATTATTGGGAAGGTTAGTAGGATGATACCAAGTGTTTACAACATCAATCTATGATAGAACTCTTCCTAAGCTACATATTTGAGAATTATATGGAGCTCACTTATAGGCATAATTTTTTTGACTTTACTCATCACTTGGGATAGATTAATGGGGTTGTAACTGGGAAGAGGAGTGGACTGCGCGACTATAAAATCATTTGCAATAAGATGGAATGTAATAATTTGACCATAAGAAGTAACATCCTTACCTTTGACTATATTACTTCTCTCTTTGGTGACACCTTGTTTATTTTCTGGTAGGTTCTAAATTTTCTTTGCTTTATCACTTGGATAGTTCATCCTAAGAGGATTTGTAACACATGAAAGTACAATACAATTGTGAACCTTAGGTACATATTTCCTCTCCACTATGGCCCCTTATATTGGATCACTTTTATTTTCTATCAATAACACCATACATTTAAAACATCATTTATTATAAGAACTGCATAATCCTTAGATTTAGATCTATCCTTAGATATTTTAATTCCCCTTTTGAATTCTCATTATGCTTATCCCTTCCTCAAACATGTAATGCATCTTTCAAGCCTTCATCAATGAAGTTTCCCCTCATGTCTTTACTAAGCAAAGTAGTAACAAGGGCATCCAATTTTTTATCTATTATAGAAAAACTCAGAGAAATAATTAAATTATCCTAAGATTCTAGTGAAGAATAAAGTAGTAAAATACATCTATCTTTTTCATGTAGTCTAACATCCCTAGTTGACTTAAAACCAAATTTAAAACATTAAGGTGATCTACAATTGAATATTCTTCCTTAATTTTTAATGAGAAGAGTTTCCTTTTTATAATACAACTTATTAATCATAAGAAAGTTGTCTCAACCTTGGAATTGCAAAAAGTGTGATTTTCAGTTATCAAATCGAATAAACTTAATTTCTGGGCTGTAGATTTGGGTTTTAGCCAAAATAAAAATTCTAGGTTATTTGACACCACCTAAAGGGGTGCCTAATGCATAGATCTCTTCAAGATCTACAATTTAAAAAAGGGGGCCCAATCAGCCTTTTAGATCAAAAGTTATGGCCTTTGGAAGTTCAGCCTCTCAATTTGGAAAAGGTAAAAATGTGTTGGATACAGAAAAGAGTTGTAAGGGAGAGTTACACATGTTGATGAATTTTATGATACATCATAATGCATATTTGATTGGAGATAATGGAACCCTAAGGATTTGGACACCACTTATTTATCTTGCTGGGGACAAGGAGGAATCCCTCTTGTGGGTGGGCAGCAGTTTCTTGAAGATCTCAGAAGCTTCATCAATTAGTTCACTGTCCTTAGTATGAGATTTCAGCATTTCCTCTTAGGCCTTTGGCTGAACAATTCAGATCCACTTAAACTTTTTTAATAGTGATATTTCATCCAAATTTATTTAGCCATGTAGGAGTTCTGGTTCATCCAAATATTGATTTCTTTTCTGCAAAAATTCTTTCATAGTCTTTGCAGTATCTCTTGCTGAGATCGAGGCTTCTTTTTGGCAGCTTTCCTCTAGATCATTCAAGTTCATGTTAGCATCATCTTGTACTTCTTCTATCTTCTTAGTGTCATCCTTAGCTTGATGTACTGGAGAGGGTTTTGTTTCAGAATCATTTGCAAGTGCTTTTTTTTCCTCAGTCATTCTGTCATCCTTATCTAATTCTTGGCCTAAGTAGACTTTCAGAACAGGGTTACAAACAACATCATAAGATGAGAAGATCATGTTGTTTCAGAGATTCCAACATGATCTCTTCAGGTTCTTTCACTACTTTATCAATTTCACCCATCATTAATAAATTCATTCTTCTCTTGGTTCTAAATTGATCTTTTGTCTCCTTGAAGATGAGGTCTTCTTCTTCTGAAGTAATTTCTAGACATAACTTAGTTAATATATGTAGCCTCAGCTCAACATCTTTGGCTCTAGCAGTCTCCTTTCTGATACTCAGAATATTTGCTAGGCTTTAGACTAGGAGATCAGAGATGATTTCAATGAGTGCTTTGCTGAAGGTGTTAAGATAGATTATAGTGGCTTCCTCTAGACTCCTTTTGTCAGCATTACTATATTCATCATAGTGCTTTATCATGGCTTTTTAATTCCCATCTACAGTAACAAATTTTACTACATCTGCAAGTGTTGGAGGTATTCTCTATCTTTTACTGGACTTATCTTTTCTAGCAATTTTTCCCTTGCTACCTCTAGAGGCTTTGACAACCTCAGCTTTCATCTTCTTGACTTCTTCATCTTTTTCATCAATACTAACATATAATCTTTTTCCTTCCATCTTTTTACTCTTCATGTCCTTGGGAGAGGTCTCTTTTGACGTTATCTCTAGGTTTATTGTTATTGTGGCACCAGAAGGAGTGGCAAAGCTCCTAGTGGTCCTCTGAGCCTTTTCAGGTTTCTTCTGTGGTTTCTCTAGAGCTTTTATTGGATCACTCTTTTGCTTTTCTTCTATTGTTTTCTCTTTTACTTCTTTTAGTTGTTCTCTGGCGATACCATATCTTTTAGCTATCTCTTCCACTTCTCTTTTGATTTTTCTAATAGATTCTAGTTTAGTGAATTCAACATGAAGTTTCATGGATAGTTCTTTATAAGTTCCAAATCTTTCTTCCCTGTTATCTTTGGGCTTCCTCAGCATGTATTGTACATAGTTTTCTAATATTTGTCCATCTACTTCATACCCCATTAGCATTACCCAAATAGTCCTGGGCTCAACAGCTTCCATCAGACATTGATCTTTTGTAACAAAACAAAAAATGTCCTTATACTTCTCAACAATTTTCCCAGGAATTATTTCTTTGGATTGCATCATGCTTTGAAAAGTTTTAAAGTAACCTCATAGGGTCATATTTTTCTCATCAATGCTTCCAATGCTATTAAGATGATTTCAAATTTGAACAACTACTAGTTTACAGCTCAACTAGATCAAGTTCTTAATGTTTGGAAACTCATTCATGAAATAAAAAAATAAACAGAGGACCAACATACCATATTTGAAGGATAATTCTTGCTTTTCTTGGTCTTCCTCAGATATTCCATTAATTGGTTTAGCAACAGCTTGCATAAATCATAATCAGCATTCTCCTTTATCATTTGATAGGCCATATAGATTATTGTCCCTGAGACAGAGTTCTCCCGATTTGAGAAATAGATTTTGTAGCCCAAAACCATTGAGGCAAATCTCACATCATGATCTGTAATATCATTGATTGTTAATGCCCTCTTATCAAAATTTACTCTAGTGGCCTCTATAATAGTTTGATTCTTCATAGCCTTCAACAAGGGTATACTTCCTGTGGAGCTCAATCCTGTCATTGCCGTAATTGCTTCCTTAGTGATTTTGAAGGGCTGCCCTAACCATATGAATTCATCATGAATTTGGCTCAGAACATACCTTACCCATTCATCTTCTACAAACATAGGAAAATCCTCATACTGAATGAACTTCTTTTCCTTTAGGGTTTTGTATTCTTCTTTAAGGTCAAACTAATCATCAATCAGATGCTTGAGATATAAATCTATCAGGAAAATATTGCTATGTTCTTTTAAGGCAACATGAATATATGCCCTAACATATTCAACATATAAAACTCCGTGTGGTATACTTGAGAATGCACCCATTTGATCGACTTCGGTTTCTTTATGTGGGTGTTTCTTAAACTTGGGTTGAGGACGTTCAGTAATATCCACAATTTGTGGATTCACCATTACAAAAATTCAATAGATTCACAACTAAGGTTTCTGCAAATATACCTTGCTTTGCTGAGATTGGGTTTCCTTCACTTAAATCGATCCAAGCTTTGAATCTTTGTTGCGCCTTGAATTCTTGCTCCAATCTTTCTTTGACATCTAAAAACTTTGAATGCAAAGTGAATCTGAGACTTAAAGATTTGCCTATTATCCTCCACACTTGACCTTATTGTTATAAATACTATTTTTCAAAAAGCTACTTGACTTATTTCTAATAGACACAGTCAACTAGAATTGCTCCGCAAAATGTAACATCAACTTATTTTCTTCTAATTTTTCTTTCAAAGGATTTGTCTTGTCAAATTCTATCAATCATCTCTGTGATGAAATCTAGCACCAACTACTTGGTAGGGGAGTTTGGATTTCCAATACTACTCCCCCTGAACTAGTGCTCACAACTCATTCTTCAAAGAAGGTATTCGCATTAGATGTTGGTGCAGATCTATCCTCAATTAAAATTACTTCCTTATCAATCCATACTTCATCCATTTCTTCCTTGGTTTCAACTGGATCAACTTTCTATTTACCCTTGTCATTTTTTTGCTCTATTTTTCTTTCTTCAGAATAGTAATTTCTCTTCACACTTTTGTTACTAAAAAATCTTGCAATATGTCTAGATTTGTTGCAACTGAAGCAAACCACATTGATTTAACCTTGATTCCCTCCATTGATTGAATTTGATCTGCATTGATTAGCCATATGTCCAAATCTATTGCATGCAAAACACATTCCATTGAATGATTGACTATCCCTTGTATTCTAAAAATTTGTACTTACCAAACTTCTACATTCATTTGATCTGTCTCCCAATTTATAGCATGCATTGTACCTAGTATAATTTTGACTTACTTCTGCATACAACAAATCTTGACCAGTTCTATTGTAGGTGAAGTATTTACCTTTGAATAATTGTTAATTTCTTCCAATCTTGAGACTTCTCCTAATCTAATTTCTACATTCATTTTCTCTATGACCAATTTTCTTGCAATTGAAACACTGACCAGAGAATGATGGAATCTTTTGATTTATTTTGCTCCTACATTGAGTAGCCTTATGACCAAACTTATTACATGAATTACAATAACCATGAAAAGATGGGTACCTTTGAGCATTTGGTTGTCTGACTGGAGGTCTTCTAGGTCTTCTTTTCTGATTTCTAAGCTGGTATCCTTTGTTTTGCCTTGACTTAGTGCTTATTTGCCTAGATTTTGAAATTTCTCCTTTCTCAAATCCTAAACCATGTTTGTCGTTAGTATTCCTCCAGCTCACAATCATTTCATCAAGCCTTGCAGTACTTATCTTGAATTTTTCTTCAAAACTTCTTGCCTTTTCCAGATCTATTTTTAAACTTATAATTTCTTGTTCAAGTTTTGCACAATCTTCTGATCTATTCTTCATAATCAATTTTAGGTCATCTTTTGCTCTAGTTCTTTCTATAACTTCTACTTCCAAATTATTTAGGGCTTCATTTGTTGATAACAATTTGTCACTGGCTTCATTGTAATTGTCTTTGGATTTTTTGATTTGCTCTTTTAGCTTTAAGATGCATTCATCAGCTTGTTGCAAGTTATCTTTCACATCGCTGACCTCTACTTCAAAAATTTCTAGATCCATAAGAGCTTCTTCTAGTTGGTTATATCTCTCATAATTTCCATACCTTCTTGCTGCCATGGTCATACTATCCCAGATCTTCCTCAAGTTGTTTAACTTCTTCCGAGGAACCTTGCTCTGATACCAATTCTTGATTGTCAGGAACACTGAGAGGAGGGGGTGAATCAGTGTTCTAAAAACTTTTTCATGCACTTTAAGTATCAATTATTTTCAAGATCTAATTAAATATAAACACAATATGCATATGAACAACAACCATGAAAACATGAAACATGAACACCAAGATTTTTACATGGAAAACCCAAAAAGGGAAAAACCACGAAGAGGATTAAATCTTATATATATATAGTAATATTTACAAAAATAATGTTCAGGCTTGGTCACTCCACGGGCCTAAACATATTGGCTCACTGCCATGAAGCACAACTAGGTCTAGCTGGCTCACTGCCTCAACCCTAAACCTAGCAAGATTATAACAAGGGTTGTTAAACCCTGATGATTCCTTATTGCTAGCTCACTGTAATGGTTCACTGCAACCAATTTGCACATAAAACTAAATACTGCTTAAGTATCTACCTCTATACTAAGTGTACCCATTTAATGCTTAAACTCTGAATCCCAAGTCTTCATTCTCTTAGATCTGGGTTACTGCTCTTCTATTCACATATTCACATCTACCTCCACTTCCCGCACACACCACAACTAAATTTCATTACCTTTATATATCCGCATCATGAATTGATCCGTAATCAGGTTGGCACCCAAAAAGGGAAAAATGTACAAAGAAAGATGTACCTTGTTCACCCAATCCAATGCACTATATGTTTGCGCGGACCCAAATCTTTTTCCAAATGTGTTCATATATGTCAGCTCTAATCATTCAAATACTTGAATAGATCTTTCACACACTAACCTTTCTCTACATCATGATTTATCTCACCAGTCAGCCTATTCCTCAAGAGCATGCTTAACAAGTTCATCTACTAACTTACAAATTCTACTGTGGATCATAAAACACTTCCAAAATCGTATCAAAGACTCTTTACACATTCCCAATCTTACCCTTAGAACTGTAAGGCATGATATCATTTTGCAAAGAAATGCGGACCATAAGATCTCAGATTCTGTCTCTGTCAAACACTGTGCAGATACTTAGCAACTTGTAGCCAACCTTCCGGTGAACTTCAGATCTCCTAACTTTGGAATAAGAGACTTCATATATTTGTTTACAACACCTTAAAATCACATAATGAAATACTTATCTGCAGAGGAATGCAGACCACTACACTACACTCTGTTCACTGATCCTACTATACCTTTGCTTACCCAGACTTAAATATTTCTTCAAGACAACTTCCAGAGAGGATCAGGACTTAATATCTAAAGCATAACACTATCAAAGACCAACTGACATCATACCTGAACCACATTTGTAGGTCTTTAATTGTGGAGGCATACTATCCATCTTACTGTCATCTACTCTATGCACATCCATACTTAGCCATTTTTGTCAACCGGACCTAGAATCTAACATGTTCTTCTAGAGATATCTATTCCTGTCATGGTGATAGGTTCTCTGACCCTTGTTTCCATCATTGACAACATACATATCCATACCAGAGTAGTGTCTCTTGCCAACAAAATGATCAAACAACCCCTAGTGCATCTAAAACATATGCATATATAGCATTACAATTCAATATACCCATTCTGAGTGTTGCATTTAGTCAATGAGTACACCCATATCACATTAAATTTAGTCCTACTATAATGTTAGAAAATGTGCACATTTGGAAGCTTGCCCATTATTTGACAACTCTAGAAATGTCAGAAGAAGATTGCTTGCACTCTTAATGTACATGGAAAAATAAAGAGGGGAAGTTCAAATATCTTCCCTGACACCTGCAACATCTGACTTAGCTACTTTGTCCTCCAAATGTACCTATGCATTGAAGAATTTCACGATATCAACCACCTGCATGGCCTTGTTCTACAGAATCATTAAATTCTAGGTACAAATCAGCCTGCAACATCCTACAATCATGACATGTTTTTAGGAATTCACCCCTTTTAAGACTTTACAAAACTTTAAAAGTGTTGTCCAATTTTCATTTTAGGGCCATCTGTGATGCCCCGATATTAAGGCATTGTTTAAATTAAAGATTTAAACACCATGATAAAAATGGAGAAATCACGTTCGTCAAATATGGTGTTTGTCATAATTGTATATATAATAATATTCAATGAGCATATATATAATATTATATAATAATGTTATTATCATAAATATTTTTTAATTGAAATACAATATAATTATAAAAAAATATATTATTTTTATAAATTGTAAATATAAACATTGATATAAATATAAATATTAACAATTTAAATATTATTGTACTATAGGGATAAATATAAATATAAATATTGACATAAATATCAATATTGTTAATATTAATATATTATTAAATGTTATTTCGTTATAATATAATAAATATATTAATCCATTTAAAAAGGAATAATGATGATACATTTAAAATTTAAAAACATGTGTTACATAAGAAAGTCCCACGATTTATATATAAGGAACAATACTTAATAGAAATCTTGACCGACTCCAATTAGAGGAGCATTAAAATACTTCAAAATTGTGGCCAAGCTCATTGATTAAAGTTTGGGCCAGCTTCACATGTAGCCGACCTTGGAAAAGCTAGCCAACTCAAACCTGGCTGACCCTTATTTAATATGTGTGCCTCATTCCATATAAAAGGAGGAGCGATGATAAATAAAAGGGGGATGATTGGAATGGAATAAAATAGAAGAAATCTACATTTTAGTGCAGCAATTAAATAAGGAATAGGACTTGAATAGAAATAATAATTAATCTCAAGGCACGATTGATAAGGAAAGGGCAATAGCTTGTTTTAAGAGGTCTGACTATTAATGTGAGGATCTCTATGAAGAGGTGTGTCCATTGCTTACATGGGGGAAGATATAAAAGTTAGAGGAATATATATAATTGGGAGATAGGAAGAAAATATATATTTAGTCCTACATAAAGTACATTTCTAAGTGTATAACAGTAGAAGATATAAGAAAGAAAGATATGTCTAACAATCTATAAGAATAAAGATATAACAAATAATATCAGACAACGATCTTCATGAAGTCATCCAATTTCATATAAATAACTGAGTATTACAGTAGAGAGAGTCTAAAAGGATCTACAACAAGGAAGAATGTGTAGATTATAAAAGGGGAATCACAATTTGTTGAGTATAAAAAAGCAAATACCAATCAACATTGAATTGTAACTCTTCTATTTAATACATACAATCTACTATCATAGAATTCAACATAATTCATCTCATGTACAATTGAATATCATCAGCATATATATAATCACAGCAGATCATGTCTTCTATAATCATCCATTGCTGCAAGTATTTGGTCAGCCAAGTATTATATTAGCAAGTACATCTAAGAGCAATCGACCCAAATAAGCTATGTTTCTTACCTCAGGTAATAATGTCTTATAATCATAAATCTAAATAATCCCTCTAGCTGATCATAATGATATATGAATGCACATAACTATAATAGAATACTTATAACATAGAATGAATGTTTATCATCAAAGTAGTATGAAACTGGTTTATAGTCATAATAGAATTATAATGTCTACTACATGATAGAATGAGAAGATTTTTATTGAATAAAATGAGAATATTTATATTGAGTAGAAGAAGAATATAGAATAGAATGAGAATATTCATATAATATAGAATGATAATACTTACAACATAATTTGGAATGAGAATTCTATAAGAATAAGAATGTTTATTTGAGGAAGGACAAGGTCCGAACCTCTGTGAAAAAATAGTGTATGGTGCCAAGTAGTATGTATGGCAATCCATCAATGAGATAGTTGTTACCATTTTTTACCACAGCTCAAAAATTGGCTGAGTAGATATAACATTGTCATTTTTGAGTGAGGTTTGATTTACTTTTGTTATGTGTTAGTTGCATAGTTATTATGTTTTCAATGACAAATGCAGTTTAGTTGTTCAGGAAAGAAAGAAAAGTTTCAAATAATTCATTGCATTGTAGAGCAATAAAATGAGATAAGTATTCATTCATCACGATGGTTATTCATTAACAAGTTTGAACACATAAAGGAATAAGCATTGCATTGAAGGAAGTCATGACATATCAAATGTTCCACACAAGCCATGGGTTATAGCTAAACTCATGTGAATATAAACAAAATACTATGCATCTAATGAAGGAGAATGCAAGACATAGCCATCATTGCTTTGTTTTGTTGATCTTCATTGTAGCCTCCAGTCATGCTCCCAACCTTGGCATGTACCTAAAAAAAGTGGGAAGGGTCCCATTAGAATCTTTGATTATGAAAATCCTTTATCTATCAGAAGAGGCATAATACTTTGATTATAATGCATTGATCAAATGAGCAACATCCATATGCAGAAGGAACTAAAGAGAAACAAACATAGATCATCATTGTTTTATTCTAATATGTTTGTTTCATGTGCAAGGTATAGGATAAGTTATGAAGCTGATTGAAGACATTCAGTATGTGGTGTCAAATGGGCTCGGACAAGGGTTGAGTCCAGCATGTTGTTTTCCCTTGATCTCATAAGAGATGAATTGGAAAAAAAAAAACAATGTTCACATTCACATGGCAAGCTAAAGGAATGACAAAGAAGATCATATGCATCAATCTCATTTCAGGACATGACCATGATTTCACTTCAAGGGATAAAATGTAACCAAGAACATGAGTTGAACTAATGAAGGACAACATTTAATGAATATAACAATTGATGTCATTGCTCAAACTATCATGAAAATGACATTCTCAAGCATGATAATGATCAGGAGTACATGATGCATGTATGATCATCAGATTGATAAAAGAATAAGTATTCATAAGTCATGCCTATATGAGGATTTCTTACTCACCCATGATTGATAATCCAATAGGAGTATCCATTATAAATCAGTAAGCAAGTTTGCAAGAATAGGTGAGTACCAAAGAATTATACTTTCTCATTTTAATGGAGTGGCAAAATCAAATTTAGAATTGAGTTACATAAGATGCCTTTCAAATGATGAAACATATCCAATTATGCATCACATTTTTCTACTGACAAGTTGAGCATCAGAACAATGTGTATCACATGCTACATGCAATGTATATCTATGAAAGAAACATGCTAAGTATTGAAGATCTATAGTAAAAGAGTACAAGATAACGAGATCAGATGGCCCATTTTGTCTTTGACAAATTTTAAAAGGATCAAAAGGATGCTTCATTATATGTATTGTAAAAGAACATCATTATCATGTGGTAGAGGAATCATTAAATTGGTGTGGTCATCATCTTTCATGCTACAAAATGTCATTATGTATCAACTGAAGTGTATAAGTGCATAGTTGTATCTAGTACTTGAATGAGTTCAGACAACATCTTCATCTTAAGAAATGATCTATCAAAATGGTGACATAGGACATAGTGGGCTTGATTGATGTCCTACAGAAGGTCATATATAATGCATTTGATATGATAAAGTAAAGTGGAACAAAAGAAAGTCATCATGTTGCCACAATGTATATAGAACAAGTAAATAAATTGGCTTCTTCATCAGATATAGTGCCAGAATGTCATGACATAGTGAAGTCATCAGTCATGTTTGAGGTATGTATTTGCTACAGTCCACTAGATTGGCAAATGGATCTATAGCTATAAAAGACACATATGCTACTACAGAGAAGAGAGGGGTTTTAAATTCAAAACTGACAGTATACACTTTATATGCATTCATCAACTTGTTGCAAGTTATCTTTCAGATCGCTGACCTCTGCTTTAGAATTTTCAAGATCCATAAGAGCTTCTTCTAGATGGTTATATCTCTCATAATTTCCATACCTTCTTGCTGCCATGGTCATACTATCCCAGATCTTCCTCAATTTGTTTAACTTCTTCTGAGGAACCTTGCTCTGATACCAATTCTTGATTGTCAGGAACACTGAGAGGGGGTGAATCAGTGTTCTAAAAACTATTTCATGCACTTAAACTATTAGTTATTTTCCAGATCTAATTAAATATAAACACAATATGCATATGAACAACAACCATGAAAACATGAAACATGAACACCAAGATTTTTACATGGAAAACCCAAAAAGGGAAAAACCACGAAGAGGATTAAATCTTATATATATATATATATATAGTAATCTTTACACAAATAATGTTCAGGCTTGGTCACTCCATGGGCCTAAACATATTGCCTCACTGCCATGAAGTACAATTAGGTCTAGTAGGCTCACTACCTCAACCCTAAACCTAGCAAGATTATAACAAGGGTTGTTAAACCCTAATGAAGCCTTACTGCTAGCTCACTGCAATGGTTCACTGTAACCAATTTGCACATGAAACTGAATACTACTTAAGCATCTACCTCTATGCTAAGTGTACCCATTTAACGCTTAAACTCTGAATCCCAAGTCTTCATTCTCTTTGATCTGGGTTACTTCTCTTCTATTCACATATTCACATCTACCTCCACTTCCCACACACACCACAACTAAATTTCATTACCTTTATATATCTGCATCATGAATTGATCCGTAATCAGGTTGGCACCCAAAAAGTGAAACATGTACATAGAAAGATGTACCTTGTTCGCCCAATCCAATACACTATATGTTTTTGCAGACCCAAATCTTTTCCAAATGTGTTCATATATGTCGGCTCTAATCATTAAAATACTTGAATAAATCTTTCACACACTAACCTTTCTCTGCATCATGATTTATCTCACCAGTCAGCCTATTCCTCAAGAACATGCTTAACAAGTTCATCTGCTGACTTACAAATTATACTATGGATCATAAAACACTTCCAAAATTGTATCAAAGACTCTTTACACATTCCTAATCTTACCCTCAGAACTGTAAGGCATGATATCATTTTGTAGAGAAATGCGGACCATCAGATCTCAAACTCTGTCTATGTCAAACTCTGTCAAACACTGTGCGGATACTTAGCAACTCGTAGCCAACCTTCCGGTGAACTTCAGATCTCCTAACTTTGGAATAAGACACTTCATATATGTGTTTACAATACCTCAAAATAACATAACAAAATACTTTTCTATAGAGGAATGCGGACCACTACACTACACTCTGTTCACTGATCCTACTATACCTTTACTTACCCAGACTTAGATATTTCTTCAAGAAAACTTCTAGAGAGGATCAGGACTTAATATCTAAACCATAACACTATCAAAGACCAACTGACATCATACCTGAACCACATTTGTAGGTCTTCAATTGCGGAAGCATACTATCCATCTTAATGTCATCTACTCTATGCACATCCATACTTAGCCATTTCTGTCAACCGGACCTGGAATCCAACATGTTCTTCTAGAGATATCTCTTCCTGTCATGGTGATAGGTTCTCTGACCCTTGTTTCCATCATTGACAACATACATATCCATACCAGAGTAGTGTCTCTTGCCAACAAAATGATCAAACAACCCCTAGTGCATCTAAAACATATGCATATATAGCATTACAATTCAATATACCCATTCTGAGTGTTGCATTTAGTCAATGAGTACACCCATATCACATTAAATTTATTCCTACTATAATGTTAGAAAATATGCACATTTGGAAGCTTGCCCATTATTTGACAACTCTAGAAATGTCAGAAGAAGATTGCTTGCACTCTTAATGTACTTGGAAAAATAAAGAGGGGAGGTTCAAATATCTTCCCTGACACCTGCAACATCTGACTTATCTACTTTGTCCTCCAAATATACCTATGCATTGAAGAATTTCACGATATCAACCACCTGCATGGCCTTGTTCTATATAATCATTAAATTCTAGGTACAAACCAGCCTACACAATCCTACAATCATGACATGTTTTTAGGAATTCATCCCTTTTAAGCCTTTACAAAACTTTAAAAGTGTTGTCCAATTTTTCATTTTAGGGCCATCTGTGATGTCCCGATATTAAGGCATTGTTTAAATTAAAGATTTAAACAACATGATAAAAATGGAGAAATTACTTTCGTCAAATATGGTGTTTGTCATAATTGTATATATAATAATATTCAATGAACATAGATATAATATTATATAATAATATTATTATCATAAATATTTTATAATTGAAATATAATATAATTATAAAAAAATATATTATTTTTATAAATGATAAATATAAACATTGATATAAATATAAATATTAACAATTTAAATATTATTGTACTATATAGGGATAAATATAAATATAAATATTGACATAAATATCAATATTGTTAATATGAATATATTATTAAATGTTATTTCATTATAATATAATAAATATATTAATCCATTTAAAAAAATAATGATGATACATTTAAAATTTAAAAACATGTGTTACATAAGAAAGTCCAACAATTTATATATAAGGAACAATACTTAATAGAAATCTTGACTGACTCCAGTTAGAGGAGCATTAAAATACTTCAAAATTGTGGCTGAGCTAATTGATTAAAGTCTGGGCCAACTTCACATGTAGTTGACCTTGGAAAAGCTAACTCAAACCTGGCTGACCCTTATTTAATATGTGCGCCTCATTCCATATAAAAGGAGGAGCGATGATAAATAAAAGGGGGATGATTGGAATGGAATAAAATAGAGGAAATCTACATTTTAGTGCAGTAATTAAATAAGGAATAGGACTTGATTAGAAACAATAATTAATCTCAAGGCACAATTGATAAGGAAAGGGCAATAGCTTATTTTAAGAGGTCTGACTATTAATGTCAGGATCTCTATGAAGAGGTGTGTCCATTGCTGACATGGGGGAAGATATAAAAGGGGAATCACAATTTGTTGAGTATACAAAAGCAAATACCAATCAACATTGAATTGCAACTCTTCTATTTAATACATACAATCTACTATCATAGAATTCAACATAATTCATCTCATATACAATTGAATATCATTAGCATATAGATAATCACAGCAGATCATGTCTTCTATAATCATCCATTGCTGCAAGTATTTGGTCAGCCAAGTATTATATTAGCAAGTACATCTAAGAGCAATCGACCCAAATAAGCTATGTTTCTTACCTCAAGTAATAATGTCTTATAATCATAAATCTAAATAATCCCTCTAGCTGATCATAATGATATATGAATGCACATAACTATAATAGAATGCTTATAACATAGAATGAATGTTTATCATCAAAGTAGTATGAAATTGGTTTATAGTCATAATAGAATTATAATGTCTACAACATGATAGAATGAGAAGATTTTTATTGAATAAAATGAGAATATTTATATTGAGTAGAAGAAGAATATAGAATAGAATGAGAATATTCATATAATATAGAATGATAATACTTACAACATAATTTGGAATGAGAATTCTATAAGAATAAGAATGTTTATTTGAGGAAGGACAAGGTCCAAACCTCCATGAAAGAATAGTGTATGATGCCAAGTAGTATGTATGGCAATCCATCCATGAGATAGTTGTTACTACTTTTTTACCACAGCTCAAAAATTGGCTGAGTAGATATAACATTGTCATTTTTGAGGGAGGTTTGATTTACTTTTGTTATGTGTTAGTTGCATAGTTATTATGTTTTCAATGACAAATGCAGTTTAGTTGTTCAAGAAAGAAAGAGAAGTTTCAAATCATTTATTGCATTGCAGAGCAATAAAATGAGATAAGTATTCATTCATCACGATGGTTATTCATTAACAAGTTTGAACACATAAAGGAATAAGCATTGCATTGAAGGAAGTCATGACAGATTAGATGTTCCACACAAGCAGTGGGTTATAGCTAAACTCATGCAAATATAAACAAAATACTATGCATCTAATGAAGGAGAAATGAAAGACATAGCCATCATTGCTTTGTTTTGTTGATATTCATTGTAGCCTCCAGTCTTGCTCCCGACCTTGGCATGTACCTAAAAAATGTGGGAAGGGTCCCATTAGAATCTTCGATTATGAAAATCCTTTATCTATCAGAAGAGGCATAATACTTTGATTATAATGCATTGATCAAATGAGCAACATCCATATGTAGAAGGAACTAAAGAGAAACAAACATAGATCATCATAGTTTTATTCTAATATGTTTATTTCATGTGCAGGTATAGGATAAGTCATGAAGCTGATTGAAGACATTCAACATGTGGTGTCAAATGGGCTCGGACATGGGTTGAGTCCAACATGTTGTTTTCCCTTGATCTCATAAGAGATGAATTGAAAAAAAAACAATGTTCACATTCACATGGTAAGCTAAAGGAATGACAAAGAAAATCATATGCTTAAGTCCCATTTCAGGACATGACCATGATTTCACTTCAAGGGATAAAATGTAACCAAGAACATGAGTTGAACTGATGAAGGACAACATTTAATGCATATAACAACTAATGTCGTTGCTCAAACTGTCATGAAAATGACATTCTCAGGCATGATAATGATCAGGAGGACACAATGCATGTATGATCATCAGACTGATAAAAGAATAGGTGTTCATAAGTCATGCCTATATGAGGATTGCTTACTCACCCATGATTGATAATCCAATAGGAGTATCCATTATAAATCAGTAAGAAAGTTTGCAAGAATAGGTGAGTACCAAAGAATTATACTTTCTCATTTTAATGGAGTGGCAAAATCAAATTTAGAATTGAGTTACATAAGATGCCTTTCAGATGATAAAATATATCTAATTATGCATCACATTTTTCTACTGACAAGTTGAGCATCAGAACAATGTGTATCACATGCTACATTCAATGTATATCTATGAAAGAAACATGCTAAGTATTGCAGATCTATAGTAAAAGTGTACAAGACAATGAGATTAGATGGCCCATTTTGTCTTTGACAAATTTTAAAAGGATCAAAAGGATGCTTCATTATATGTGTTGTAAAAGAACATTATTATCATGTGGCAGAGGAATCATTAAACTGGTGTGGTCATCATGTTTCATGCTACAGAATGTCATTATGTATCAAGTGAAGTGTATAAGTGCATAGTTGTATCTAGTACATGAATGAGTTTAGACAACATCTTCATCATAAGAAATGATCTATCAAACTGGTGACATAGGACATAGTGGGCTTGATTGATGTCCTACAGAAGATCATATATAATGCATTTGATATGATAAAGTAAGGTGGAACAAAACAAAGTCATCATGTTGCCACAGTGTATATAGAACAAGTAAATAAAGTGGCTTCTTCATCAGATATAGTGCCAGAATGTCATGACATAGTGAAGTCATCAGCCATATTTGAGGTATGTATTTGCTATAGTACACTAGATTGGCAAACGGAACTACAGATATAAAAGACACATATGCTACTACAGAGAAGAGAGGGGTTTTGAATTCAAAACTGATAGTATACACTTTATATGCATTCATCAGCTTGTTGCAAGTTATCTTTCAGATCGCTGACCTCTACTTCAGAATTTTCAAGATCCATAAGAGCTTCATCTAGTTGGTTATATCTCTCATAATTTCTATACCTTCTTGCTGCCATGGTCATACTATCCCAGATCTTCCTCAGGTTGTTTAACTTCTTCCGAGGAACCTTGCTCTGATACCAATTCTTGATTGTCAGGAACACTGAGAGGAGGGGGTGAATCAGTTTTATAAAAACTTTGTCATACACTTTAACTATCATCTATTTTCTAGATCTAATTAAATATAAAGACAACATGGATATGAACAGCAACCATGAAAATGTGACACATGAACACCATGATTTTTATGTGGAAAACCCAAAAGGGAAAAACCATGGAGAGGATTATCTCTCATATATATATATATATATATATATATTGTAATATTTAGAAAAATAATGTTCAAGCTTGGTCAGTCCATGGGCCTAAACATATTGGCTCGCTGCCATGAAGTACAACTAGGTCTAGCAGGCTCACTGCCTCAACCCTAAACCTTGCAAGATTACAACAAGGGTTGTTAAACCTCGAGGGATGTTAAAACCCTAATGAAGGCTTACTTCCAGCTCATTGCAATGATTTGTTCCAACTAATTTGTACATGAAGCTGAATATTGCTTAAGCATCTTCCTCTATTCCAGGTGCAACCATTAACATTTAAACTCTGAATCCCAAGTCTTCATTCTCTCTGATCTGTGTCACTCCTCTGCTATTCACATATTCGCATCTATCTCCACTTCCCACACACACCACAACTAAATTTCATCACCTTTATATATATATATATCCACATCATGAACTGATCTATAATCAGGTCGGCACCTAAAAAGTGAAACGTGTAAATAGAGAGATGTACCTTGTCGCCCAATCCAATACACTATATGTTTGTGCAGACCCAAATATTTTTCCAAACATGTTCATATATGTCAGCTCTAATCATTCAAATACTTGAATAGATCTTTCACACACTAACCTTTCTCTGTATCATGATTTATCTCACTAGTAAGATTGTTCCTTAAGAGCATGCTTAACATGTTCATCTGCTAACTTACAATTTCTACTACGGATCATAAAACACTTCCAAAATCATATCAAAGACTCTTTACACATTCCCAGTCTTACTCTCAGAACTACAAGGCATGATATCACTTTGCAAAGAAATGCGGACCATCAAATCTCACACTCTATCTCTATCAAACTCTATCAAACACTGTACCTATACTTAGTAACTTGTAGCCAACCTTCTGGTGAACTTTAGATCTCCTAAATTTGGAATAAGACACTTCATATATGTGTTTACAACACCTCAAAATCACATAATGAAATACTTGTTTGTAGAAGAATGCGGACCACTGCATTAGACCCTGTTCACTATTCCTGCTATACCTTTGCTTACCTGGAGTTAGATATTTCTTCAAGATGACTTTTGGAGAGGATTAGGACTTAATCTCTAAATCATAACACTATCAAACACTAGCTAACATCATACCTAAACCACATCTATAGGTCTTCAATTGCGGAGGCATATTGCCCAACTTACTGTCATCTACTCTGTGCACATCCATACTTAGCCATTTTTGTCAACCAGACCTAGAATCCAACATGTTCTTTCAGAGATATCTATTCCTATCATGGTGATAGGTTCTCTGAGCCTTGTTTCCATCAATGACAACATACAGATCCATACCGAAGCAATGTCTCTTGCCAACAATCTCCCCCTTTGGCATTGATGGCAACACTTAGTGAAAAATGCTTGACTGCTCCCCTTTACTATACATAAGTTATTTTCCTGCTCCCCCTAAGCTGATTATCCATTTTTCACTAATCTACTTCTCCCCCTTTGACATCAATGGCAAAGGGTGTGATCCAGAATCAAAAATTTGTCAAAATTTAAAAAATGTATGTATTCTACCGCATATTTACAAGTGCAATCTTTATTTTAATATTACATATGTTTAAGAACATTATTGAATATGTTTTTGATCAGTGTCCACTCTGCGTCCCAGCTTTTCTTTGCATTTTCCAGAATCTGAATCTATCTACTAAGAAGAAAAACTAAGGCTTCTGCCTTATTAAGTTCAGAAGATATGTCTGCTTGGACAACTAACTTCGCCTCTGTAAGAAGATTTGTCACTGAGTCTATCTTTGGACAAACTAACCTTCTGAGTTGTCCCATTCTACTTTTTAGTTGGTATTTCTGATTTGTTAGATTAGTTAGGTCCTTGTGAATATTGATTACTTCTATTTCTTTTCTTATGACTGATTCTGCTTCAAGATCATATTTCTTAGAAATGTCTAGCAATTTTTGTTCCAAATCTTGGATCTTATCTTCAATCTTTTGAGTAGATTTAGGCTAGGACAAACAAAACTTGTACATATCTCCAGCATCTTTCACAACTTTTTAAATGCTAGAAATCGTATTGTTTAATGAAATTTTGTCCTTTGCTATCATTATTTTTAATTCTTATAATCTTTTCTCATCAAATTCTTGCCTTACCTTTGTTTCTGTAGCTTTCTCAAAAGATTCAAACTGATTGCTTACTGAATTTGTTAATCCCTTTAGCTATCTTGCTGGGGACAAGGAGGAATCCCTCTTGTGGGTGGGCAACAGTTTCTCAAAGATCTCAGAAGCTTCATCAATCAGTTCACTATCCTTAATATGAGATTTCAACATTTCCTCTTAGGCCTTTGCCTGAACAATTGAGATCCACTTAAACTTTTTTAATAGTGACATTTCATCCAGATTTATTTGGACATGTAGGAGTTCTGGTTCATCCAGATATTGATTTCTTTTTTGCAAAAATTCTTTCATAGTCTTTGCAGTGTCTCTTGTTGAGATGGAGGCTTCTTTTTGGCAGCTTTCCTCCAGATCATTCAAGTTCATGTTAGCATCATCTTGTACTTCTTCCATCTTCTCAGTGTCATCCTTAGCTTGATGTACTGGAGAGGGTTTTGTTTCAGAATCATTTGCAAGTGCTTCTTTTTCCTCAGTCATTCTATCATCCTTATCTGATTCTTGGCCTAATTTGACTTTCAAAACAAGGTTACAAACAACATCATGAGATGAGAAGATCATGTTGTTTCAAATATTCCAACATGATCTCTTCAATTTCTTTCACTACTTTATCAATTTCACCCATCATTAATAAATTCATTCTTCTCTTGGTTCTAAATTAATCTTTTGTCTCCTTGAAGATGAGGTCTTCTTCTTCTGAAGTAATTTCTACACATAACTTAGTTAATATATGTAGCCTCAACTCAACATCTTTGGCTCTAGCAGTCTCCTTTCTGATACTCAGAATATTTGCTAGGCTTTCTAGGAGATCAAAGATGATTTCAATGAGTGCTTTGCTGAAGGTGTTAAGATAGATTAAAGTGGCTTCCTCCAGACTCCTTTTGTCAGCATTACTATATTCATCATAGTGTTTTATCATGGGTTTTTAATTCCCATCTATAGTAACAAATTTTACTACATCTGCAAGTGTTGGAGGTATTCTGTATCTTTTACTGGACTTATCTTTTATAGAAAATTTTCCCTTGCTACCTCTAGAGCCTTTGACAACCTCATCTTTCATCTTCTTGACTTCTTCATCTTTTTCATCAATACTAACATATAATCTTTTTCCTTTCATCTTTTTACTCTTCATGTCCTTGGGAGAGCTTTCTTTTGATGTTTTCTCTAGGTTTATTGTTGTTGTGCCACCAGAAGGAGTGGCAAAGCTCCTAGTGGTCCTCTGAGCCTTTTCAGGTTTCTTCTGTGGTTTCTCTGGAGATTGTATTGGATCACTCTTTTGCTTTTCTTCTATTGTTTTGTCTTTTACTTCTTTTAGTTGTTCTTTGGAGATGCCATATCTTTTAGCTATCTCTTCCACTTCTCTTTTAATTTTTCTAATAGCTTCTGGTTCAGTGAATTCAATATGAAATTTCATGGATAGTTCTTTATAAATTCCAAATCTTTCTTCCCTGTTATCTTTGGGCTTCCTCAGCATGTTTTGTACATAGTTTTCTAATATTTGTCCATCTACTTCATACCCCATTAGGATTACCCAGATAGTCCTGGGCTCAACAGCTTCCATTAGACATTGATCTTTTGTAACAAAACAAAAAGTGTCCTTATACTTCTCAACAATTTTCCCAAGAATTATTTCTTTAGATAGCATCATGCTTTGAAAAGTTTTAAAGTAACCTCATAGGGCCATATTTTTCTCATCAATGCTTCCAATGCTATTTAGATGATTTCAAGTTTGAACAACTACTGGTTTACTGCTCAACTAGATCAAGTTCTTCATGTTTGGAAGCTCATTCATGAAATAAAAAATAAACAAAGGACTAACATACCATATTTAAAGGGATAATTCTTTCTTTTCTTGGTCTTCCTCCGATATTCCATTAATTGGTTTAGCAGCAGCTCGCATAAATCATAATCAACATTCTCCTTTATCATTTCATAGACCATATAGATTGTTGTCCCTAAGACAGAGTTCTCCCAATTTGAGAAATAGATTTTGTAGCCCAAAAACATTGAGGCAAATCTCACATCATGATCTGTAATATCATTGATTGTTAATGCCCTCTTATCAAACTTTGCTCTAGTGGCCTCTATAATAGTCTGATTCTTCATAGCCTTTAGCAAGGGTATACTTCCTGTGGAGCTCAATCCTGTCATTGCCCTAATTGCTTCCTTAGTGATTTTGAAGGGCTGCCCTAACCATATGAATTCATCATGAATTTGTCTTAGAACATACCTTACCCATTCATCTTCTACAAACATAGGAAAATCCTCATACTGAATGAACTTCTTTTCCTTTAGGGTTTTGTATTTTTCTTTGAGGTCAAACTGATCGTCAATCAAATGCTTGAGATATAAATCTATCAGGCAAATATTGCTATGTTCTTTTAGGGCAACATGAATATATGCCCTAACATATTCAACATATAAAACTCCATGTGGTATACTTGAGAATGCACCCATTTGATCCACTTTGGTTTCTTTATGTGGGTGTTTCTTAAACTTGGGTCGAGTACGTTCAGTAATATCCACAATTTGTGGATTCACCATTACAAAATTTCAATAGATTCACAACTAAGGTTTCTACAAATATACCTTGCTTTGCTGAGATTGGGTTTCCTTCACTTGAATCGATCCAAGCTTTGAATCTTTGTTGTGCCTTGAATTATTGCTCCAATCTTTCTTTGACATCTAAAAACTTTGAATGCAAAGTGAATCTGAGACTGAAAGATTTGCCTATTATCCTCCGCACTCGACCTTATTGTTATAAATACTATTTTTCAAAAAGCTGCTTGACTTATTTCTAATAGACACAGTCAACTAGAATTGCTCCGCAAAATGCAACATCAGCTTATTTTCTTCTGATTTTTCTTTCAAAGGATTTTTCTTGTCAAATTCTATCAATCATCTCTGTGATGAAATCTAGCACCAACTACTTGGTAGGGGAGTTTGGATTTTCAATACTACTCCCCCTGAACTAGTGCTCACAACTCATTCTTCAAAGAAGGTATTCGCATCAGATGTTGGTGCAAATCTATCCTCAATTAAAATTACTTCCTTATCAATCCATACTTCATCCATTTCTTCCTTGGTTTCAATTGGATCAACTTTCTATTTACCCTTGTCATTTTTCTGCTCTATTTTTCTTTCTTTAGAATAGTAATTTCTCTTCACACTTTTGTTTCTAGAAAATCTTGCAATATGTCTAGATTTGTTGCAACTGAAGCAAACCTAATTCGTTTGACCTTGATTCCCTCCATTGATTGAATATGATCTGCATTGATTAGCCATATGTCCAAATCTATTGCATGCAAAACACATTCCATTGAATGATTGACTATCCATTGTATTCTAAAAATTTTGTTCTTACCGAACTTCTGCATTCATTTGATCTATCTCCCAATTTATAGAATGCATTGTACCTAGTAGAATTTTGACTTACTTCTACATACAACAACTCTTGACCAATTCTATTGTAGGTGAAGTATTTACCTTTGAATAATTGTTTATTTCTTCCATTGTTGAGACTTCTCCTAATCTAATTTCTACATTCATTTGCTCTATGACCAATTTTCTTGCAATTGAAACACTGACTAGAGAATGATGGAATCTTTTGATTTATTTTGCTCGTACATTGAGTAGCCTTATGACCAAACTTATTACATGAATTACAATAACCATGAAAATATGGGTACCTTTGAGCATTTGGTTGTCTGACTGGAGGTCTTCTAGGTCTTCTTTTCTAATTTCTAAGCTGGTATCCTTTGTTTTGCCTTGACTTAGTGCTTATTTGCCCAAATTTTGAACTTTCTCCTTTCTCAAATCCTAAACCATGTTTATCGTCAGTATTCCTCTGGCTCACAATCATTTCATCAATCCTTGTAGTACTTATCTTGAATTTTTCTTCAAAACTTCTTGCCTTTTCCAGATCTATTTTTAAACTTATAATTTCTTATTCAAGTTTTGCACAATCTTCTGATCTATTCTTCACAATCAATTTTAGATCATCTTCTGCTCTAGTTCTTTCTATAACTTCTACTTCCAAATTATTTAGGGCTTCATTTGTTGATAACAATTTGTCACTGGCTTCATTGTAATTGTCTTTGGATTTTTTGATTTGCTCTTTTAGCTTTAAGATGCATTCATCAGCTTGTTGCAAGTTATCTTTCAGATCACTGACCTCTGCTTCAGAATTTTCAAGATCCATAAGAGCTTCTTCTAGTTGGTTATATCTCTCATAATTTCCATACCTTCTTGCTGCCATGGTCATACTATCCCAGATCTTCCTCAAGTTGTTTAACTTCTTCCGAGGAACCTTGCTCTGATACCAATTCTTGATTGTCAGGAACACTGAGAGGAGGGGGTGAATCAGTGTTCTACAAACTTTTTCATGCACTTTAACTATTAGTTATTTTCTAGATCTAATTAAATATAAACACAATATGGATATGAACAACAACCATGAAAACATGAAACATGAACACCAAGATTTTTACATGGAAAACCCAAAAAGGGAAAAACCACGAAGAGGATTAAATCTTATATATATATATATATAGTAATCTTTACAAAAATAATGTTCAAGCTTGGTCACTCCACGGGCCTAAACATATTGGCTCACTGCCATGAAGTACAACTAGGTCTAGGAGGCTCATTGCCTCAACCCTAAACCTAACAAGATTATAACAAGGGTTTTTAAACCTTGATGAAGCCTTACTGCTAGGTCACTGCAATGGTTCACTACAACTAATTTGCACATGAAACTGAATACTGCTTAAGCATCTACCTCTATGCTAACTGTCCAAATTTAACACTTAAACTCTGAATCCCAAGTCTTCATTCTCTTTGATCTGGGTTACTTCTCTTCTATTCACATATTCACATCTACCTCCACTTCCCACACACATGGCAACTAAATTTCATTACCTTTATATATCCGCATCATGAATTGATCCGTAATTAGGTTGGCACCCAAAAAGTGAAACATGTACATAGAAAGATGTACTTTGTTCACCCAATCCAATGCACTATATGTTTGGTCAAACCCAAATCTTTTTCCAAATGTGTTCATATATGTTGGCTCTAATCATTCAAATACTTGAATAGATCTTTCACACACTAACCTTTCTCTGCATCATGATTTATCTCACCAGTCAGCCTATTCCTCAAGAGCATGCTTAACAAGTTCATCTGCTGACTTACAAATTCTACTATGGATCATAAAACACTTCCAAAATCATATCAAAGACTCTTTACACATTCCCAATCTTACCCTCAGAAATGTAAGGCATGATATCATTTTGCAGAGAAATGCAGACCATCAAATCTCAGTGATGCAGAGTACAGCCCAGTTGAAGCGTATGAACCAGGTCAAAGACCCTTTGGAGACCACAAGACAACCAATTGAGAATATATCGGCAAGACCATTTGAATGTCACACCAAAAATTACAAACTCTTGCCTATCGGCAAGACAGTCCACCGTCGGTCAAGCTAAAAACTCCTTCGCCGATCCTTATTTCTCCCCGATGAGCCTTCCATCAGCAGGACCACAACAATGTCTCATCGAAATATACAAACCCATTGAACCAATGAACTAGTTCAATCCGATGGTTCAATGGTGAGGTTCAACGCCGAGGTTCAACCTTCTCCTTCGGCGAGATTTCTATCTATCGGGTTGAACCATTGGTTCAATGGCTAGGTTCAAATAAGAGGTTCAACTGCGAGGTTCAACACTGGGGTTCAACGGCAGGGTTCAACGCCGAGGTTCAACGCCGGGGTTCAAAGGAGACTATACACTCTTTCCTTACTATCGGCAAGACATTTCCTTTTGTCTCATCGAAGTAGTTCTCCTCTTGCCTATCGACAAGACAATAACTATCGGCTCACCTTTCTTCAGCGTTCACCGATGTTGAATGTCACGCCGACATATTTCATCGACGACACTCCACAATAGTCTCCCTGATCGGTATGACCTTCAACCGTCGGCCCACGATCAATTTCTCAGCCCGATGCTTATACTCACGCCAATGTATATTACATGGACCACACTTCTCCGTCGGTAAGACACATATCTATCGGCGTGGGCCTTATTCCCTCTGCCGATGTCTCATGTCCTGCCGAAACTCCTATGCCAACCCCTTTCGACCAGACTTCCCTACTGCTCACGCCGATGACTTGAATGCAAAATACACCCGCAAGTTATCTATTACAAACAATAGACACTTAGTACTGGTGTCTTCTCGCCATACAACAACAAAGCATCTAATCAATAGACACTTGACATATATACCACTGGACCTTCAATTGCAAACAACATGAGACACCGAGAGATTGCTTGAAGTGGTTCTGCAATTCCTAACCTTCCATACCTAGAACAAATAAACAAAGATGGGGAATTAATCTACAAGCCCCATTCCAGTGATTTCCCCAAAAATCTGCCAGTGGAATGGATTTATCTAGTTAATTCAACCACAGAGGCACGAAACTAAATTATATACAAACCCTACACATAATGAATTTCTACACAGAGTATCTACACTGGATATCTACATAGTATTCAAAATCTGGAAAGAAAATAAATTGCAGAACTTGTATTCTTTCTTGATGTTTAGAATTACATTTGACTATTCAGAGACCAGACCAAAAATCACCACCGGCTCTACTACAAAAGGTTTTCCCCTTTTTATCTTTCCCAATGGGAGGGACTGACATTCCCCTCTGTTTCTAGGATTTGATTTTTCCAAAATTATAGGTGGAAACCCTTAATCTTTTACAAATGACATCTATTTTGCATAAGACAACAAAACTCTTAGTGCTAAGACACCTTGATTATCTTTCCCTTAATCCAAACTGTTAGAAATTTTATACAGAAAATGCTAACATTGGATGTTACATTGGAAGATGCTATAGATAACATGAAATGTTAAATTAAAGTTAGTCTTCTTCTCCTTCCTCTTGTGTATGTTGGTCCTGTTGAAGGGGTACCCCTGCACCATACTCCCCGGGAGAAGAGATCTCAAGTCCCTTTGAGATCAGAGTTTGTATGTCTGCAACATGATTTGAAATCTGATCAGCAGTCATCCAAATTGCCTCTGAATCTGGTTGTCCTGGCCAGGCCACCAAATACTCCAAGTATTCTTTTTTTTCTGGTCTTCTTGATCACTCGTGAGTCTAAGATGTGCTTCAACTTTGGTGGATCATGCTTCAGAATGTCGTCATCTGCTACTTGCAATGGTTCCTATTGCAGATCTATATTTGGCTTGTATGGAGTCAAATCACAGACATTGAAAATTGGTGACAATCCAAGATCAGGAGGAAGTTGGATCTCATATGCATTCTGTCCACACTTCTTTACAATTTGACATGGTCCAGTCTTCCTTTGCATTAGCTTGGTATACTTACCTTTGGGGAGCCTTTCCTTCTTTAGATTTACCCAGACCAAATCTCTAATTTCAAACTGTAAATCTCTTTTCTTCTTGTCAGCATATGTTTTGTACTTCGTTGTACCCTGTTGGAGTTGGTGCTTGACCTGATCATGTACTTCTTTAATAGCTGAAGCAAAAGATTCACCATCTGCACTAATAGGCTCTCTTACAGGTAGATCTCTAAGCTCCAGAATACCCCTTGGATGAATTCCATACATTATCTGAAAAGGTGACTTTCCTATACTCCTATTGATGGTGTCATTATAAGAAAATTCTGCTTGTGGGAGGATATTATCCCATTTCTCTCCATGCTACCTGGTTAAACACTTGAGTAGGTTACCCAATGAACGGTTAACAACTTCAGTCTGCCCATCTGTTTGAGGATGGTAGGCTGATGAGAAAGACAAATTTGTTCCCAGCTTTTTCCAAAGAGTTCTCTAGAAGTGACCAATAAACTTCACATCTCTGTCTGATACTATGTTCAATGGTAAACCATGTATTCTCACTATCTCTTTGAAAAACAAATCAGCGACATATGAAGCATCACAATTGGTTTTACATGGCAAGAAATGTGCCATTTTACTGAATCTGTCTACTACCACAAAAACACTATCATATCCTTTCCTTGTCCTAGGCAAACCAAGTACAAAATCCATGCTTATACTCTCCCATGGCCTAGAAGGAATGGGTAATGACTGATACAAACCTACATTTGTGGATCTTCCTTTGGCTTTTTGACATATTACACATGCTTCCACAAATTTTCTCACATCTGACTGTAACTTAGGCCAATAGTAATGCCTTTTTACAAGATCAAGAGTTTTATCAAGACCAAAATGTCCTGACAGAGCCCCGCAATGTTTTTCCTGAATAATATTCAGTCTCATAGAACATCTGGGAATACATAGTTGTCCACCTTTAAAAAGTAATCCATCTTGGGTCAGAAATTCAGAGAACTCAACATGATATTTGTCTCCAAAAGAAGTACATACCTTATAGATCTCTCCAAAGTCTTCATCCTCAGCATACATTATCTTCAATGAATCAATCCCAACACTCTCCAATTGGATCTAATTTATGGTCAGAACTCTCCTGCTCAAAGCATCTGCTAATTTGTTCTTAACCCATTTCTTGTGCTTGAGTGTGAAAGTGAAAGCTTGCAAATTTTCCACCCATTTCATGTGTCTATGGTTCAGTTTCTCTTGACTGTTTAAGAAACTGAGGGCTTGATTATCTATGAACACTATGAATTCTTTGGGCATCAAGTAATGCCTCCATTTCTTTAGTGACTGGACTAGAGCATACATCTCCAAATCATAGGATGAGTATCACTTCTTGGCATCATTTAATTTCTCACTGAAGAATGCAATAGGCCTACCTTCTTGGCTGAGTACTGCTCCAATGACAATATGACTTGCATCACATTCTACTTGAAAAATCTTTCTGAAATCAGGAAATGCAAGAAGTGGTTGTTCTGCCATCTTCTTCTTCAACATTTTAAAAGAATTATCTGCCTCCTTTGTCCATGTAAACTTGTACTTCTATCCTCCCTTTATAGTGTCAAGCATGGGTGCACAGATATGACTAAATCCCTTTATAAACTTCCTATAAAAGGTTGCTAATCCATGGAAACTTCTAACATCATTCATAGTTTTGGGTGTTGGCCAAGACAATATGGCACTTACCTTTTCTGGATCCATTCTCAGTTTGTTATGTGAGATAACAAATCCTAAGTAGATGATTCCTTCTTGCATAAATAGACACTTTGCTAAATTTATCATTAGCTGCTCTTCGTGCAATCTTTTGAGAACCAAGTCTATATGGATGAGGTGTTCTTCCCTCATATTGCTGAAAATCAGGATGTCATCTAGATATACTATGACAAATTTCCCTATGAATTCTCTCAAGACCTCATTCATCAATCTCATAAAGGTACTAGGGGCGTTGGACAAACCAAAAGGCATGACCTTCCACTCATATAACCCTTCATTTGTCTTGAATGCAGTTTTCCACTCATCACCAGGTCTAATCCTAATCTGATGATAACCACTCTTTAAATCTATTTTGGTGAAGTATTTAGCTCCTCCTAAACAATCAAGTAAATCTTCCATCCGAGGGATTGGAAACTTGTACCTAATTGTTATCTTGTTGATAGCCCTTGAATCAGTGCAAAGTCTCCAAGTGCCCTCCTTCTTGGTGCTAGTACAGCTGGTACTGCACATGGGTTTAAACTTTTGCCAATTAGGCCTGTCTTCAACAACTCTTCAATTTGTCTGGCTACTTCTGTATTCTAATCTAGAGTGAGCTTATATGCTACTTTGTTTGGAAGTGTAGATCCTGGGATCAGATCTATACAATGGCTGATGTCTCTTATAGGTGGTAGGGAACTTGGCATCCCATCAGAACTAATGCCTTTGCACTTGTCCAATAGCTCTTGGACAGCTGGGTCTATGAATTTTTGTCTCTTTTCTCCCTTGACTTCTTGTTACTGTTCCTTGTTTACCTTTAGGCAAGGAATTAGAGCATATGTAACTGCTCCTTCTTCTCCTATCCCTTTCATGAATTGTTTACCTTCTACCATCATCACTTTAACCTCTTTTCCTTTTGTCTCCACCTCATTCTTCCTTAATGGTATTAATTCTATCACCTTACCATTCTTGGTGATGGAATAGGTGTTCCTAACTCCATCATGGTATGCTTTTAAATCATACTGCCATGGTCTTCCAAACAGGAGATGGCAATCATCCATCTTGGCAATGTCAAACAATAACCTATCCTTGTATGGGCCAATTTGAAATTCTACCCAAGCCTGTTCTTCTACAACTGTTTGCTGACCTTGGGTAAGCCATGAAATTTTATAAGGGCAAAGATGTGGCAGTCTCCTAAGTTTAAGTTTTTCTACCATCTCAATGGATACAAAATTCTCAGTAGATCCAGAGTCAATCAGAACTTTACATACCTTTCCTCCTACCTTGCAAGTAGTTTTGAAAAGAGACTTCCTTTGTGGAGGTTCTTTTCCAAGCACTTTTGATGGTGGTCATTGCTCTCCTAATCATCAAAGATTCTCCATTCTCAGGATACCCATAACTGCTAGGAGCATTCACACTTGGATTAGTGCTTGAGCTTGCTACACTCTGACAATTAGGTTCTTGGATCAGATTAATCCTCTTTTCTCCTATTGAACTTGTTGCCTTTGCTGGACATCTACTGGCTATATGGCCTTCTTGTTTGCAATTGTCACATCTAATAGGTCCTCTGCCCTAAGATCTTCCTCTGAAAGGTGGTCTTCTGCCCCTGAAGTTTCCCTTTGGATTGTAGCTTCCTCCTTGGTTCTGACTGTTATCTCCTTTGCTGGTCTCTTGGTTGGATTCACTCTGGTATCCAAATCCCCTGCCTCTAAAAGGACTTCTTCCTCATCTATGCTGTCTTCCTCTACCTCTATGATTCTGCTCATGCCTTCTCTTTAGTTTTTCTTCCACTTTGAGTGCTAACTGATAGCACTTTTGAACTGTATCTAGATTATGCAGATTTAGGTCTTCCTAGATGTTAAATCTCAATCCATTGAGGTATCTTGCTATCTTCTCTTCCTCATCTTCCCTTACCTTTGTTTTTACACACAACTTCATGAATTCTTCTGTGTATGAGCTGACATCTAGCTCCTTCTGCTTCAAATTATGTTTCCTCTTATGTAATTGGATGTTGTAATCCAATGGAACATAGGCTTCTTTTACTAATGTCATCATTCTCTTCCATGTTGTAACTCTGTTCTTTCCCTCTTTCACCCTGTCATCTTGGATGAAATTCCACCAAGTCAGTGCAGCTCCTTTCATTTTGGACTGAGCCATCTTCACTCATTGGTGTTCTGGTATCTCTTCTATCTCAAAGAAATTATTCAAGCAGTCTATCCACTCCATTACTGAATCAGGTTCCATTTTTCCTGCAAACACTGGCAAGTCTATTTTCACATCCATGGTCCTTCTTTCCATGGACTTGAGGGCATTGAGTAAGGGTCTCTGGTCTGCAGGAATCTCTAGCTCTTCCTTCTTTGGGGTCTCCTCTTCATACATTGGTCATCTTTGCTGGAAGAGTGTCTGAGGCTTCTCCTTCCAACATTCTATTTTCTCCTTCTACTACTAGATGGAACAAATACCCTCAAAAATGAAATTTACCCACTAACCTTTCCCAGAGCTTTCTCTAGCTTTGATACCACTTGATGCAGAGTACAGCCCAGTTGAAGCATATGAACCGGGTCAAAGACCCTTTGGAGCCCACAAGACAACCAATTGAGAATATATCGGCAAGACCATTTGAATGTCACACCAAAAAATACAAACTCTTGCCTATCGGCAAGACAGTCCACCGTCGGTCAAGCTAAAAACTCCTTCGCCGATCCTTATTTCTCCCCGATGAGCCTTCCACCAGTAGGACCACAGCAATGTCTCACCAAAATATACAAACCCATTGAACCAATGAGCCGGTTCAATCTGATGGTTCAATGGCGAGGTTCAATGCCGAGGTTCAACCGGCAAGGTTCAATCTTCTCCTTCGGCGAGACTTCTATTTGTCGGGTTGAACCATTGGTTCAACGGCTAGGTTCAAATGAGAGGTTCAACTGCGAGGTTCAACGCCGGGGTTCAACGGCGTGGTTCAACGCCGAGGTTCAACGCCGGGGTTCAAAGGAGACTGAAAATACACTCTTTCCTTACTGTCAGCAAGACATTTCATTTTGTCTCGCCGAAGTAGTTCTCTTGTTGCCTATCGGTAAGACAATAACTATCAGCCCACCTTTCTTCAGCATTTACTGATGCTGAATGTCACGCTGACATCTTTCATCGGCGACACTCCATAATAGTCTCCCCGATCGGTATGACCTTCAACCGTCGACCCACGATCAATTTCTTAGCCCGATGCTTATACTCACGCCGATGTATATTACATGGACCACACTTCTCCATCGGTAAGACACATATCTATTGGTGTGGGCCTTATTCCCTCTGCCAATGTCTCATGTCCTGCCGAAACTCCTACGCCAACCCCTTTTGGCCAGACTTCCCTACTGCTCACGCCGATGACTTGAATGTAGAATACACCCACAGGTTATCTATTACAAACAACAGACACTTAGAACTGGTGTCTTCTTGCCATACAATAGCAAAGCATCTAATCAATATATACTTGACATATATACCACTGGACCTTCAATTGCAAACAACATGAGACACCGAGAGATTGCTTGAAGTGGTTCTACAATTCCTAACCTTCCATACCTAGAATGAATAAACAAAGATGGGGAATTAATCTACAAGCCCATTCCACTGATTTCCCCAAAAATCTGCCAGTGGAATGGATTTATCCATTTAATTCAACCACAGAGGCACAAAACTAAATTATATACAAACCCTACACAAAATGAATTTCTACACAGAGTATCTACACTGGATATCTACACAGTATTCAGAATCTAGAAAGAAAATAAATTGCAGAACTTCTATTCTTTCTTGATGTTCAGAATTACATTCGACTGTTCAGAGACCAAACCAAAAATCACCACCGTCTCTACTACAAAAGGTTTTCCCCTTTTTATCTTTCCCAATGGGAGGGACTAACATTCCCCTCTATTTCTGGGATTTGATTTTTCCAAAATTATAGGTGGAAACCCTTAATCTTTTACAAATGACATCTGTTTTACATAAGACAGCAAAACTCTTAGTGCTAAGACACCTTGATTATCTTTCCCTTAATCCAAACTGTCATAAATTTCATACAAAAAATTCTAACATTACATTATAAATAGGAAATGCTAACATTGGATGTTACATTGGAAGATGCTATAGATAACATGAAATGTTAAATTAAAGTTAGTCTTCTTCTCCTTCCTCTTGTGTATGTTGGTCCTATTGAAGGGGTGCCCCTGCACCACTCAGACTCTGTCTCTGTCAAACTCTATCAAACACTGTGCGGATACTTAGCAACTTGTAGCCAACCTTCCGGTGAACTTCAGATCTCCTAACTTTGGAATAAGACACTTCATATATGTGTTTACAACACCTCAAAATCACATAACAAAATACTTTCCTACAGAGGAATGCGGACCACTACACTACACTTTGTTCACTGATCCTACTATACCTTTGCTTACCCAGACTTATATATTTCTTCAAGACAACTTCTAGAGAGGATCAGGACTTAATATCTAAAGCATAACACTATCAAAGACCAACTGACATCATACCTGAACCACATTTGTAGGTCTTCAATTGCGGCGGCATACTATCCATCTTACTTTCATCTACTCTATGCACATCCATACTTAGCCATTTCTATCAACCGGACCTGGAATCCAACATGTTCTTCTAGAGATATCTATTCTTGTCATGGTGATACATTCTCTGACCCTTGTTTCCATCATTGACAACATACATATCCATAACAGAGTAGTGTCTCTTGCCAACAAAATAATCAAACAACCCCTAGTGCATCTAAAACATATGCATATATAGCATTACAATTCAATATTCCCATTCTGAGTGTTGCATTTAGTCAATGAGTACACCCATATCACATTCAATTTAGTCCTACTATAATGTTAGAAAATATGCACATTTGGAAGCCTGCCCATTATTTGACAACTCTAGAAATGTCAGAAGAAGATTGCTTGCACTCTTAATGTACTTGGAAAAATAAAGAGGGGAGGTTCAAATATCTTCCCTGACACCTGCAACATCTAAATTCTCTACTTTGTCCTCCAAATGTACCTATGCATTGAAGAATTTCACTATATCAACCACCTGCATGGCCTTGTTCTATAGAATCATTAAATTCTAGGTACAAATCAGCCTGCACAATCCTACAATCATGACATGTTTTTAGGAATTCACCCCTTTGAAGCCTTTACAAAACTTTAAAAGTGTTGTCCAATTTTTGTTTTAGGGCCATCTGTGATGTCCCGATATTAAGACATTGTTTAAATTAAAGATGTAAACACCATGATAAAAATGGAGAAATCACTTTCGTCAAATATGGTGTTTGTCATAATTGTATATATAATAATATTCAATGAACATATATATAATATTATATAATAATATTATTATCATAAATATTTTATAATTGAAATATAATATAATTATAAAAAAATATATTATTTTTATAAATGATAAATATAAACATTGATATAAATATCAATATTAACAATTTAAATATTATTGTACTATATAGGGATAAATATAAATATAAATATTGACATAAATATCAACATTGTTAATATGAATATATTATTAAATGTTATTTCATTATAATATATAATAAATATATTAATCCATTTAAAAAGGAATAATGATGATACATTTAAAATTTAAAAACATGTGTTACATAAGAAAGTCCCATGATTTATATATAAGGAACAATACTTAATAGAAATCTTGACTGACTCCAGTTAGAGGAGCATTAAAATACTTTAAATTTGTGGCCGAGCTCATTGACTAAAGTCTGAGCTAGCTTCACATGTAGCTGACCTTGGAAAAGCTAGCCAACTCAAACCTGGCTGACCCTTATTTAATATGTGCACCTCATTCCATATAAAAGGAGGAGCGATGATAAATAAAAGGGGGATGATTGGAATGGAATAAAATAGAAGAAATCTACATTTTAGTGCAGCAATTAAATAAGCAATAGGACTTGATTAGAAACAATAATTAATCTCAAAGCACGATTGATAAGGAAAGGGCAATAGCTTGTTTTAAGAGGTCTGACTATTAATGTGAGGATCTCTATGAAGAGATGTGTCCATTGCTTACATGGGGGAAGATATAAAAGTTAGAGGAATATATCTAATTTGGAGATAGGAAGAAAATATATATTTAGTCCTACATAAAGTAGATTTCTAAGTGTATAATAGTAGAAGATATAAGAAAGAAAGATATGTCTAACAATCTATAAGAACAAAGATATAACAAATGATATGAGACAACGATCTTCATGAAGTCATCCAATTTGATATAAATCACTGAGTATTATAGTAGAGTGAGTCTAAAACGATCTGTAACATGGAAGAATATGTAGATTAGAAAAGGGGAATCACAATTCATTGAATATACACAAGCAAATACCAATCAACATCGAATTACAACTCTTCTATTTAATACATATAATCTGCTATCATCGAATTCAACATAATTCATCTCATATCCAATTGAATAACATTAGCATATAGATAATCGCAGCAGATCATGCCTTCTATAATCATCCACTATTGCAACTATTTAGTCAGCCAAGTATTATATTAGCAAGTACATCTAAGAGCAATCGACCCAAATAAGGTATGTTTCTTACCTCAAGTAATAATGTCTTATAATCATAAATCTGAAGAATCTGTCTAGCTGATCATAATGATATATGAATGCACATAACTGTAATAGAATGCTTATAACATAGAATGAATGTTTATCATCAAAGTAATATGAAATTGGTTTATAGTCATAATAATGATAATATCTATAACATGATAGAATGAGAGGATTTTTATTAAATAGAATGAGAATATTTATATTGAGTAGAATGAGAATATAGAATACAATGAGAGTCTTCATATAATATAGAATGAGAATACTTACAACATAATGGAATGAGAATGAAATAAGAATAAGAATGTTTAATTGAGAAAGGACGAGGTCTAAACCTCCATGAAAGAATATGTATGATGCCAAGTAGTATGTATGGCAATCCATCAATGAGATAGTACAAGTTGACTTCCCATGGAGGGACAATATGATCAATGGTACTATCTCGTGATCCATGGGGATCACAAGATAGTAAGGATAAGTTATTATAGTAGAGAGAGTCTAAAGGGATCTACAACAAGGAAGAATGGGTAGATTACGAAAGGGGAATCACAATTTGTTGAGTATACAAAAGCAAATACCAATCAACATTGAATTGTAACTCTTCTATTTAATACATACAATCTACTATCATAGAACTCAACATAATTCATCTCATATACAATCAAATATCATCAGCATATAGATAATCACAGCAGATCATGTCTTCTATAATCATCCATTGCTGCAAGTATTTGGTCAGCCAAGTATTATATTAGCAAGTACATCTAAGAGCAATCAACCCAAATAAGCTATGTTTCTTACCTCAAGTAATAATGTCTTATAATCATAAATCTAAATAATCCCTCTAGTTGATCATAATGATATATGAATGCACATAACTATAATGAATGTTTATCATCAAAGTAGTATGAAACTGGTTTATAGTCATAATAGAATTATAATGTGTACAACATGATAGAATGAGAAGATTTTTATTGAATAAAATGAGAATATTTATATTGAGTAGAAGAAGAATATAGAATAGAATGAGAATATTCATATAATATAGAATGATAATACTTACAACATAATTTGGAATGAGTATTCTATAAGAATAAGAATGTTTATTTGAGGAAGGACAAGGTCCAAACCTCCATGAAAGAATAGTGTATGATGCCAAGTAGTATGTATGGCAATCCATCAATGAGATAGTTGTTACCATTTTTTACCACAGCTCAAAAATTGGCTGAGTAGATATAACATTGTCATTTTTGAGTGAGGTTTGATTTACTTTTGTTATGTGTTAGTTGCATAGTTATTATGTTTTCAATGCCAAATTTAGTTCAGTTGTTCAGGAAAGAAAGAGAAGTTTCAAATAATTCATTGCATTGCAGAGCAATAAAATGAGATAAGTATTCATTCATCATGATGGTTATTCATTAACAAGTTTGAACACATAAAGGAATAAGCATTGCATTGAAGGAAGTCATGACACATTAGATGTTCCACACAAGCCGTGGGTAATAGCTAAACTCATGCAAATATAAACAAAATACTATGCATCTAATGAAGGAGAAATGAAAGACATAGCCATCATTGCTTTGTTTTGTTGATCTTGATTGTAGCCTCCAGTCCTGCTTCCAATGTTGGCATGTACCTAAAAAATGTGGGAAGGGTCCCATTAGAATCTTCGATTATGAAAATCCTTTATCTATCAGAAGAGGCATAATACTTTGATTATAATGCATTGATCAAATGAGCAACATCCATATGCAGAAGGAACTGAAGAGAAATAGACATAGATCATCATTGTTTTATTCTAATATGTTTGTTTCATGTGTAGGTATAGGATAAGTCATGAAGCTGATTGAAGACATTCAACATGTGGTGTCAAATGGGCTCGGCTAAGGGTTGAGTCCAACATTTTGTTTTCCCTTGATCTCATAAGAGATGAATTGGAAAAAAAAACAATGTTCACATTCACATGGCAAGCTAAAGGAATGACAAAGAAAATCATATGCATCAGTCCCATTTCAGGACATGACCATGATTTCACTTCAAGGGATAAAATGTAACCAAGAACATGAGTTGAACTGATGAAGGACAACATTTAATGCATATAACAACTGATGTCATTGCTCAAATTCTCATGAAAATGACATTCTCAGGCATGATAATGATCAGGAGTACATGATGCATGTATGATCATTAGATTGATAAAAGAATAAGTGTTCATAATTCATTCCTATATGAGGATTGCTTACTCACCCATGATCGATAATCCAATAGGAGTATCCATTATAAATCAGTAAGCAAGTTTGCAAGAATAGGTGAGTACCAAAGAATTATACTTTCTCATTTTAATGGAGTGGCAAAATCAAATTCAGAATTGAGTTACATAAGATGCCTTTCAGATGATGAAATATATCCAATTATGCATCACATTTTTCTACTGACAAGTTGAGCATCAAAACAATGTGTATCACATGTTACATTCAATGTATATGTATGAAAGAAACATGCTAAGTATTGCAGATCTGTAGTAAAAGAGTACAAGACAACTAGATCAGATGGCCCATTTTGTCTTTGACAAATTTTAAAAGGATCAAAAGGATGCTTCATTATATGTGTTGTAAAAGAACATCATTATCATGTGGCAGAGGAATCATTAAACTGGTGTGGTCATCATCTTTCATGCTACAAAATGTCATTATGTATGAAGTGAAGTGTATAAGTGCATAGTTGTATCTAGTACATGAATGAGTTTAGACAACATCTTCATCATAAGAAATGATCTATCAAACTGGTGACATAGGACATAGTGGACTTGATTGATGTCCTAGAGAAGATCATATATAATGCATTTGATATGATAAAGTAAGATGGAACAAAACAAAGTCATCATGTTGCCATAGTGTATACAGAACAAGTAAATAAAGTGGCTTCTTCATCAGATATAGTGCCAAAATGTCATGACATAGTGAAGTCATTAGTCATGTTTGAGGTATGTATTTGCTATAGTCCACTAGATTGGCAAATGGAGCTACAGATATAAAAGACACATATGCTACTACAGAGAAGAGAGGGGCAAAACTGACAATATACACTTTATATACAAAGACCATGAAAGAGCCAAAGGAGATATAGAAAAGGATAGCATATGAAATCCTTACCTTTTTAAGCAATGATAATGAATGAGACCGAGTTGTGATAGCATAAGGAAGGAGAGAATAATATCATGTGTACTATATGCTACAAGAGTATTTTGTGCTCAAAAGATAAACCTTTGTTTCAGTTCCCAAATCTTGGTTCATACAGTGAAAAGGAGTTTGTAGAGATATATCTGAGTAAAGGCCATAATGGAAATGCCATTCATGTTCATTTTTTAAAATACCCATGTCAAGTTTTCAATCCCTAACATATTTTCCAGAAGAAAGAAAGAAGAATGATAAACTAAGGTGTGTATGCCAAGGTCGTGCCACAGAAAGATAATATTTGCATACAGAAAAAAGAAACCCTTGTCAAAGCTTTTGACCCCTTTTTTCTTTTTGTAGATACAGTCAAACAAAATAGTATGGAGTGTCTATAGAGTGGCCATGCCAGATAAATCATTTATATGTAGAGCAAATGAAACCCTCATTTCATAGTCAAGGAAACTTCAAATTTTTCATATCAAATGACAAAGAACAAGTCATAGAACACATTCTATACCACTACCATATTATATATGAATGTATTTTGAGATACCTAGCTGATGAATAATGAAACCCTCATTATTGTTTATAGTTTACACATACAGTGAAGCAAAACAACATACAATGAGAGTAATGAAATGAGAGCTTACTTAGAAAGTTGCAGAGGAGTAAAGAGCTAGTATGGGTGCGGCCCAAGTTGAAGGTTTTGTCATTTTTTCCAGAGTCACATAGTTCAAACACAAAGAAAGAAGTGAAAATGTCAAAGATTGAAGTGTATGGAAAGAGCCACAACTTTTGAAACAGCCAGCCACAGAAGATAGAAAATGATGAAGAACAACAGTTGAAAGTGGTATATACATTACCTGCAATACTTATGCCATCATTTTACTCAAAATGGTGAGATTTTTTTACCACAAAAGCCATCGAATGGAGGAAGAAAATGCAGAACCACAAACCCCAAGTCAGTGGCATGAGAGTAGCAAAGAAAGCTCACAATAAACAACAAATGAAAATGCCTAACTTTTAGGGTTTGACGCTTCATTTTGTTCAACCAAATATTGTCATTTCTTGCATTTTTGACCATGTAAGACAACATGATTATTTTATCCAAATGGGGTCATGGTCAAAACGTTGCATTTGATAATGCCTAACAGTCATGAAGTGGAGAGCCTGACACCCCCTCATTTTCTTTGATCTTTATAAAGTCAAAGGTGGGTATCATTAGTGAATGAAGTTTATGCCTTTGATAAATTTTCAAACCTTTATTTGTAGTATGGCTGACACAGTGGAGTCAAAGTGCCAATTGATTATGCATGTGGTCGAGAGTCATTGACCTCGCACTTATGCATTATTTTTATTTCCTTCATATATTTCAAATGTATGAGAAGGTCAAAGCAAGAACTTTTAGAAATATGAAAGCATGCAAGATAATGACATGATGAGAAGGGTCAAATTTGACATGTGGCACTTGTATAGGCAGTGAGGTAGCATTGTCCAAGGCATGAAGATAGGGGTGAGGGGGGAGAATATCAACACATGGACATGCATTTGTAGAGTTAGAGCCATGGTGTCAAGCCTTTGAGGCTTTCATATTTTTTGCAAAATGTATGTAATATTTTCATCATTTTTTTATGGTTTTTATAGAAAATCAATAGTGATATCTTGTAAAATATTTCGGCAAAATTATGAGCCAGATATTGTTTATTTTTACAAAAAAAAATCATATCAAATGGAGATTTAGAATAAATTGCCATGGCATTGTAAAGTTAGTTTTAAAGTAATCATTGACAAATTGCTTTTAAAACTTAACTATTTTAGGCAATTTATAGACTAATAAAAAAAATCAAATATTCCATTTTGATTTGTTTTATTTAGAGTAATATAGGACAAATTTTGGAGCTTTCATGAGCAGAGAAAAGTAGTTTTATGGTGGGACCATATGAGAGGGCAGTTTTGCAGCTTTATTTTCCAGATTGGTCACAGATCTAGAGTTTTATTTTTGGCTTTTATGAGTAGCTCGAAAATGGACTTAGGGTCTATTTTTTAGAGTTTTTTCAGCTTTCTTTTGAGGAGATCTTTTGGAGACATTTATAGGAGAGAAATCTTAGTTTTTCTTAGTCAGTTAGCACCAGTTTCTTCTCTCTTATTCACAGGCAGAGTTGTATACAAATAGTTGGTGCATATTTCATTTTATGCATTGTACTCCTTCCAGTTCTAATAGAAAATTTTCCTATTTCATCTACTTATGTGTTTTGCAGCCTTGATTTGATGTTTTATTGTCACAATTTCTTGTCCTTTAACATGTCTCAATCCTGTTAGATTGCATGTTTGCTCCTGGTTGTAATCTGTGTTGGAATTAAACCTTATTACAAATTATTTATGTTAGAATCTGAAAAGATTAATAACCTAGAAAACTAGTGTAAACAAATAGATATTTAAACTATGAATACAAATGATATGAAATCAGAATAGCAACACAGAGTTAGTCTCCAAGAGAGTAATGCAAATGCTAGAAGCAAAATAGCATTAAGAGGATGCAAAAGCCAAAGATACAAAATACAAGCCAAGTAGCATGCTTATATAGACCAGGGAGAGGGAGGGGTGGCAACACTAACCAATGAGGAGCAACCATCTATCCAACTAAAGATAGCAAAGTATCTTCCCAAGATAGCTAATGGATGCTCACATGTACGAAGGTTACACCTCGCAACCACTCACCTAATAAGACATGCTTTATTAACCTAAGAAAGATTAATAAAAGTGTAGGAAAAACCTAGGAATATAGGGAAAAATAAATAACCCAATTAGGAAATAAAAACCTACACTAACAACCCCCACAAGCGAAGCTTAGGTGGATGTAGAAATGGGTCCCAACAAATCAAGCCTGATGAGGTACCCATGTACATAAAATTCCCCCCCAAAGAGAGAGAAAATACGCCCCCAAAATAGAGAGAAAAGAGACCCCCCAAGGTAGAGAGTCAGGACTCTGAGTGAGAGGAAGAAGCCCCCCCAGAAGATGAAGCATCCCTCACCCCCAACAAAGCTCGCAAATGAAGGATTTTCTCTCAGTGAAGGGTTTGGTGAAGATATTAGCAACCTGCTCGGAAGTCAGACAGTAGCGAAGGTCGATGACGTGGCCATGGATGAGCTCTCAGATGTAGAACATGTGGACCTTGATGTGTTTGGTCCACTCATGATGGACTAGATTCCGTGAGATCTGAATGGCACTCTAGTTGTCACAAAATATGACAGATGGCCATCTAATTTTGATACCACACTTAGTGAGAAGATTTTGAAGCCAACTGGCCTCAGTGGTGGCATTCACAGCCCCCTGATACTCGTCCTTAGTAGAAGATAGAGCAATAGTAGACTGCTTCTTGCTTAACCAACAAACAGGACCTGAACCATGTGAGAAGCTATAACCTGAAGTAGACTTGCGATCCTGAGAATCACCCACCCAATCTGAATCTATGTAGCCCACCAAGTCAAGCTCAATGCCCATTGCATAGTGAATCCCAAAACTGTGAGAACCCTGAATGTAGTGAAGTATCCGCTTGGCTACTTTCTAGTGTAGCTCATGAGGCTCTTGCATGAATTGAGAGACCATGCCTATAGCATATGAAATGTCAGGCCTCATAAGAGTCAGATAAATGAGACTCCTAATAAGCTGTCGATACAAAGTGCCATCAACAAGTGGAGAAGAACACTGAGCCTCAAGTTTGACTCTAAAAAGAAAGGGAGTTAGAGTAGGCTTATAGTTAGCCATATGAACCTTGAGAGCAAATCTAGAGCATTCTTGGACTGTGTGATGGTGATCCTAGAAGAAGACTAAAAGATCTCAATCCTAAGAAAGTAATGAAACAAACCCAAGTCAGTCATCAAAAACTTGTCATGAAGGGCAGTTTTGATAGCCCTAATGGTGGATGAAGAACTCCCTGTGATCAACAAGTCATCAACATACATAACCAGAAATAGGAGTGAATCATCCTGCTATAGAATGTAGACATTGGGATCGGAATGGAACTGAGTGAACCCAACTGATAGAAGGAAGGAGTCCATCTTGGCATACCAGGCTCGAAGAGCCTGTTTGAGGCCATAGAGAGACTTCTGAAGATGGCACAGAAGTGAAGAATCTTGGAGGAACCCTTATGGCCGCTCCATGTAGATCTCCTCCTGAAGTTCACTATGAAGAAAAGCACTCTTCACATCCATCTAGTGTACTTCTCAATGAATAGTTGTAGCAATGGCAAGAACAAGTTAGATGGAATTCATTCGGGCAACTAGCATAAAAGTCTCAGAGTAGTCAATCCCAGGAACTGGGAGAATCCTTTAGCGACCAAGCAAGCCTTATGCTTGTCAACCGACCCATCTGCTACAAATTTTGTCTGATAGATCCACTTACATCGAACAAGTTTTCTTCCCTTAGGAAGAGGGACAAGATCCCAAGTGTGGTGCCTCATCAAGGAACTATACTCCTCTTGCATAGTCGTATCACACTTAGGAATACCAGACACCTCATGAAAAGACTCTGGATCTAAGGCAGTAGCAATGAAGACATGTGGAGCATCCTAGAATTGTTAATGAGTCTACTTGGTGTCTAATGGATCCCCAACCCAATCACCTACAGACTACAAGGTCTGTCTAGCCCAAAGTGGACCAGAAGATGGAGAATCTGGAGGAGAATCATCAACCTCTGAATGATGACTAGGAGAGGAAGGAGGTGAGTCCTCTGAATCACTCTCTGCATTGGAAGTGGAGGTAGAAGATTGCTCAGGTGAATTTGACTCATCAGAAGATCCATCATGTATCCCAAGTGACTCCAATGTCAAAGTAGAAGGAGTTGGAGAAGTGATAATAAGTGAGATTGAAGAGCCCTCCTCAAACTAAACACTCCTCTCAATAAACAACTCATGTGTAGTAGGGTGGAGCAACCGATAACCCTTCACACCATCAGGATAACCTACAAATATGTAAGGTCTGCTCTGTAGATCCAAGGTCTTGCATTTATCTGAAGGAATGTGGGCCCATGTAGGAGAACCAAAAACACAAAAGTGCTTAACTGATGGTTTTCGACCACTCCAAGCTTGAAAAGGAGTGACTCCCTTCAAGGCTTGGTGAGGAACACAATTCTGGATATAACAAGCACAGTTAATGGCCTCTACCCAATACTGTGGTGCAAGAGATCTGGAGTGAATCATGCAATTCACCATTTCCTTCAAGGACCTATTCTTCTATTCTGCAACACCATTCTGCTGAGGATTGTATGGAACTAAATGCTACAAATCAATCCTCTCTAAAGTGCAAAACCTCTCAAACTGATGGTTGACATACTCACCACCATTGTTAGCACGCAAAACTTTGATGGCTTTCCTGGATTGCTTCTCTACAAAAGTTTTGAAGTCTTGAAAATGATCAAATACCTCTGACTTCTGTTTGAGAAAGTACACCCAAGTATATTGAGAAAAGTCATCAATGAATGTGAGGACATATCGGGCCTTGCTGAAAGAAGGATGCTGAAATGGACCAGCCAAATCACTGTGAACTAAATCCAGTATCTGTGAAGCTCTCCATGCCTTACCTTTGTGAAACTTTTCCTTAGGATGCTTACCAAGAATGCAACCTTGGAAAACACCACCTGAAAACTGAACTGAAGGCAACCCTGTGACCATGCTCTGCTGGTTGAGCTACTGCAAGTAGTAGAAGTTTAGATGGCCAAACCGCTTATGCCATAATCTACTCGCATCATTAGAATGAGTGAGAAAAATAGTTGAAGGAGGATCAGGAACAAAGTGAGAAAACAAATAGAGTCATGACTGATGATTTGTTCTCCCAACTACAACTATAGAACCATTGTGCAACTCATGAATCTCCACTGAATCAGGAGTGAACTCAACCTACTTGCCTGAACCTGTGTGAGTGATCTAGTATACCGATAGGAGATTATTTGATAATGAGGGCACACAAAGAACATCATGGAATGTGCCATCCCCCACATCAACAGACCCTCTCCCACACACCTCAATAGGAGTGTCATCACCCATCAAAATAGAAGGCATAGTACATGGCTCCAAAGATGCAAGTTCTTCCTTAGACGAAGCCATGTGGTGCGAAGCACCCAAATCAAGAACCTAAGTGGATGGTGAAGAAGTAACTACAACAAGGGCCTTGCCCTTTCCTTTCCCCTTGCTATTTTCTTTTGCCTTGTTAGACCCCTCATTAGAACTCTATTTGATAGACTCAGGAACACTAATATTATTCTTCTCAAGAATGTGTGCAAAGTGATGAATTTGTTTCTTTAGACATTTATGTTCATCATGATCGGGTCTTTTACAATAGGCACATTGGACCCTCTCTTTCTTAGGGTTGTCGCCCTTGGAAGATTGGGTCTCATTAGTTTCTTTTGAAGCAACCAATATCTGATCCTTCTTCTCCTTGCTATTCTTCTATTTCTTATCCTTACTATTATTGTTACTACTTTGTCCTTTCTGTTCTTTTGTGCCTTGGTTGGTAGCCAAGGCATGTGGCTTAGAGGACTTAAGAGTGCCCATCTAGATTAGCTTGTCCTATTCTTGAGTGAGATTGACAACAAAATCATCTAAAGATGGCATGGTGAATTGAGTACCAAGTGCACCCTTAGTAGCATAGAAAGTAGAAACAAACATAGAATATTCTAAACTTAGCTTAGAGAGAATACTAAGAATTAGTTGTTCATCTTTATTTTCAATTCAACATTGTTTTAACTACATCCTTAGTGATTTCAATTTAGTGAAGAAATCTTGGATTGTGTTGAAATTGCATGGACTTAAACTAATTAGTTCATTTTCCAACATATGACCCCTCATTGAATCTTGTGTGCCAAATAGTTTTTCTAGCTTTGTCCAAATTTCATTTGGTGTATTCAAAGACTCAATGTGAAAGAGCAAATCAGGAGAAATAGACAAACACAATGTTCCATATGCCTCATCACATTTGTTAAACCACTTAGGCTTATCTTCATCTTTAGCAGGTTTAGTTTCAAGTCCCATAGTTATCCTATTTAATCCAGCTTTCCTTAAGTGAATTGTCATGTGTGATTTCCACTCAAAGTAATTGTATGGAGTTAGGATGGGTAGACTTGTTTGATCCATGATGAAGAAATGCAGAGAAGAAATGCCAAAAAGAAGAGAACCCAACTAAGACAATCCCCCATTTTCACTCAATCAAATAACCCCCCCAAGAAAATATGATTTGGCACTTTATATTAGTGTGTTTACAACTACCACTAGCAAGAAATACTAAGTGGTCTCGATTTCAATGCATCACAAAACCCTCACGAAGAGCATATGCTAAAAATACAACTTTGGCACAATACTCATAGAAATAGATAGCACCACTGTGATCTACTCAAAAAATAATGCACTTTCAAAAAAAGAATCACCTCAATACGAGGTCGTATGTGAAAGTTATGATCCTCCGAAGTTCCCAAAACAAGAACTATACAATGTCACTACTGAGAATCTACAATTTCTAAAAAATCTTGGCATCAAAATAAAAAAGTGTCTGCACTAGTGCATAGAGCATGAAAAAATAGCCAAAATAAAAAACATTTGTGGGAAAAGGACTCCGTATGAGCAAGAATGGAGCATTTGAAAACTGCCTTCAAAACTACAACTGCCAATGGAGAGGGGTACTGTTGTAGCTTTCTGAGTTCGATTCTATAAAATATACAGACTACATGCAAAAATGGAAAGATATCGAAATGGTTTTTCTATGCTGCGAACAAAACCTAGAAGGCCTTTTTCTTGGTGATATATAGAAGATGTAGTTCTAATGTAAACAAAATGCCTTTAGCAACAAAAAATGACCCCAAAAACTAAAAAATGACATGTAAAGGTTGAATCAGCTACCTAAGACAAGAAAAGGCATGCTAGAACCTACAATATTGATTGAAGAAATCAAATATGTCAGTTGGTTGTCAGATTTGAGCTTGAAAACCTCGGTTCCGCAACTGTGTATGACGATCTCTGATTTCGGTGAAACGAAAGCCAAATTCTGACTTTCTCAAGCCTCCTGGATGCATTGGAATAGATGGAAATGCTGCCAGTATAACCAAAAATGCTACAATCACCCAGATTTCATAAAACACATGTGCAAACCCCAGAGATTAAAAAAGTTTCCATCAAACTTTTTTGATTCTCAAGATCATCTGAAGATGCAAGAGAAAAGCATATTGGGTTTTTTGAAAAACTACAATAAGATTTATTAGCCCCCCCCCCCTTGAATCTCTAAAATAAGGAAACTAAAATCTACTCTTGCACATAGAATAGCTCTGATACCATGTTAGAATCTAAAAAGATTATTAACCCAGAAAACTAGTGCAAACGAATAGATATTTAAACTATGAATGCAAATGATACGAAATCAAAATAGCAACACAAAGTTAGTCTCCAAGAGAGTAATACAAATGATGGAAGCAAAATAGCATTAAGAGGATGCAATAGCAAAAAATACAAAATACAAGCTAGGTAGCATGCTTATATAGACCAGGGAGAGGAAGGAGGTGGCAACACCAACCAATGAGGAGAAACCATCTATCGGACTGAAGATAGCAAAGATAGCAAAGTATCTTCCCAAGATAGCTAATGTATGCTCACATGTAGGAAGGTGTCACCTCGCAACCACTCACCTACTAAGACATGCTTTATTAACCTAAGCAAGATTAATAAAAGTGTAGGAAAAACCTAGGAATATAGGGAAAAATAAATAACCCAACTAGGAAATAAAAACCTACACTAACAATTTAGGGATCAACACTCATAGGTGAGGCTATGAAAATTTTAAGTTTGAAGAATTGTTTTGTGAGTGAATAGATTCATCTAGTTTAGATTCAAAGTTAGTTTGCATTTCAATTACCCTTCTATCCTTTTTCCCCTACAAGTCATTAGTTTGGGAATCATAAGAGAACCAGCTCACTCTGGAGATTCATTCTCATAAAAGGAGACCCACATCCGAGAATGATTCCATGTTTCAACAGGTAGCTAAATTTTTGTCAACTTAGCAAGGGTGCATACTTGATTGACAAAAATAGTACAAGTTGAGTTCTCAAGGAGGAACAATATGATCAATGATATTATCTTTTGATCCATGGGGATCATGAGATAGTAAGGATAAGTTCTTATATGACATGATATATAACTTTGAAACATGGAATACCTAGGATGAGAATAAAATCCTTACAATTAATCTATCTACACACCCTATGAGTATGGGAGTAGAGTTAGGGAAGGGCAGTTAGGATCTGGCACCTAGGTGACTCTCAAGTGAGTGAAGAATTATTGGGTGTAGTAATGAAGCCCCTTGATCCAAGAAGGTGAAGAATTACCTAGTATAGTAATGAAGCCCCTTGGGCCTAAGGTAGTGTAGACCTAAATATTATTAATGGCTTAACGGTAGGTGACTCTCAAGTGGGTGAAGAATTACGGCGTGTAGTAATGAAGCCCTTTGAGCCAAGAAGGTGAAGAATTACTAGGTGTAGTAATGAAGCCCCTTGCACCTATGGCAATTAGTCTTGTTACACCAATGCCCTAACGTATCCAACTCATATGTGGTGAGTGGCGTAGAGTAGATTAATGATCAAGCTCATGGATAACTCTCCCGAGGTATATAATGGAAATCTCTATATGATAGAAATGACAAAATATGAAATGCATATATGTAATAAACTTTGATATTGATTATGAATACGTGGTTACTAATGCTAATTGTAATATGTTTATATTATAAGGATTAATTGGTTACTAATGTTCTCTTTTACAAGTAAAAATTATGTGCAAGGTTAATAAATTTTGAAGTTCCTAAAAGGAGACATTACAAGTGGTATTAGAGCAGTCATCTTGCCATCCTGTGTATAATTTATGATCTATGTGTATTCAAGTGTATTCAAAGGTTAACTTTGTGACTTATGTGTATGCTTTATAACATATGTTCATGTGAATACTTGTGTTTTGCGTGTATTCACGTGTATGCTCCATACTCATGTGTATACTTGATGGCCTTGGGATGGTGGATAGGTCCATGGTGTAGTATGGGGTGCACTGAATCCCATTCCCAATTGTCCAATAGTATACTTCATTCAAGGGTACTTGTATTCAAGTGTGTACTCTGACTTGACTATGTATTTGAGTGTATACTCTATGATTGTATTTGTATTTTGAGTGTATACTCTATGCTTTGTATTTGTATTTGAGTGTATACTCTATGTTTGTAATTATATTTGAGTGTATACTCTATGCTTTGTATTTGTATTTGAGTGTATACTCTATGGTTGTAATTGTATTTGAGTGTATACTCTATGCTTTGTATTTGTATTTGAGTGTATACTCTACTATTGTAATTGTATTTGAGTGTATACTCGATGATTGTATTTGTATTTGAATGTATACTCTATGCCTTGTATTTGTATTTAAGTGTATACTCTATGATTGTATTTGTATTTGAGTGTATACTCTCTGACTTGTATTTGTATGCGAGTGTATACTCTCTAACTTGTATTTATATTCAAGTGTATACTCTATGACTTTGTATTTGTATGCAAGTGTATACTCTATGACTTGTATTTGTATTTGAGTGTTTACTCTATGACTATGACTTTGTATTTGTATTCGAGTATATACTCTATGACTTGTATTCAACTGTATACTTCATGACTATGTATTTCGAGTCTATACTCTATTCAAGTGCAAACTCTGTGACTTTGTGAATTAAAGTGTATATTCTATGACTTTGTATTTGTATTCAAGTGTATACTTTTTGACTTTGAATACTCCATCACTATGTATTCATCTGTATACTCTATGACTTTGTGTATTCAATTGTATATTTTATGACTTCATGTATTCAAGTGTATACTCCATGAATTTGTATATTCAAGTGTATACTACATGACTTTGTGTATTCAAGTGTATACTTTATGACTTCATGTATTCGAGTGTATACTCCATGACTTTGTATATTTAAGTGTATACTACATGACTTATGTATGTTCAAGTACACACTTCATTCATGTGTATACTTCATATTTGTATTACATGCATGCTTCATGCTTTATGTGTTATGTGCATGTACTACATGCATGATTCATGCTTGTATTATGTGCATATACTTTATGTTCTTCATGCTTTGTGTATCAAATATGTGTTATATGTATTACGTGCATATTACATACTATATTCATGCTTCATGATTCGTATACTTTTGTGTATTATGTGTATTAAGTGTATAAGTTTTGTGTATGCTTCATACGTATCACGAGCACTTATGTGTATGATTCATGCCTCACATGTATTTAGGGGTATACTTTATGTCTCATGTATGAATCATGTATTACATATATCTATGTGTGTACTTCAAGACTAATAACAAGTTTAAATGGGAGAAACTTGTCTTGAAGATTAGTAGTTACCAATTCTTGTTGTGGAGAGATATTGGGAAATACAAATACACAAACAAAATGGAACAACAAATTACCTCATACTTTGGAGAATACTAATAGTTAAATTGAGACAATAATACTAACAACAATCCTTGAAGAGATTGATTTAGGATCCCAATGGTTTTAGAAGTATTCTAGATATAATTGCTTGAGGACAAGCAATTTTGGGCGGGGTGGACCGTGATGTCCCGATATTAAGGCATTATTTAAATTAAAGATTTAAACACCATGATAAAAATGAAGAAATCACTTTCGTCAAATATGGTGTTTGTCATAATTGTATATATAATAATATTCAATGAACATATATGGTGTAGGAGCACCTACGTGACAGCTGGCCTCCATGAGGCAGTTAGTTAGTTTAAGTCTTGTTAATGTTTCCAAGAAGGTCTGATAAGGCCAATGCATGTACTAAGGTCATGTTGACCATGCTTTGCTATTTTTAGCTAGTTTGTTAAGACAGCTGTTATGCTGTAGGTCCGGTTGGATCTCCCAGCCGCCTGGAGAGATTTCCCAGCCGCTTGGAGTCGGGTCAGTAGTACTCGCAAGAGATCCTATTTATGCATGAGGATCGGTTGGTCTTAGGACAGATTGAGAGATAGATGTTGAGAAGCTAGGTTGCAGAAAGTGAGACAGAGGGAGAGACTGAGTATTGTATTGCATCTTTTGAAATCAATAAAGATCCTGTTTGTGTTCATTTTCTGTTTGATCTCCATTGTGTAATCGAGTTGCTGTTTTGGTGGTTTCATGGATTCGCTGATCCATTCCACCGGTTGATTCGTCGAATCGGTGGAATGGCCATGTACAGTAGATTAGGATTTAGTCTGCATTTCATGTTTGTTTGCATGCAGGTGTGCAGGATTGTCGTCGAAAGGTGTTGAGAACCCTAGCATGGGCATGTGCTAGGTCGTGCTGGTAGTTAGAGTCTGGAAGATCACCCTGAAAGTAGATCGGGTCACCTCAGGAGGTTCGGCGGATCGAAATTCGCTAAGGTTGGAAAATCCATCGCAACGGCATCATCAGGATATTTCTGCGTATATCCTGCAGGTACTTCAGGTGTCATCCGAGTAAGTGGAGATGAGCATGATGCAGTCGTTTGCATAAGGTAAATGTGTTTTGGGGTGATCATCATCAGGTGTTGCCGAGGAGGAGCGCATCGGCATAAGGTAGAAGATCAGGTTGATAAAACCATCGCGGGCCGATAATGTTAAGTTTGGCCGACAGCAGGATATTGAAGGAACTGCATGTGACGTCATCGTCATCAGGATAAACGTCATCAGGATATCGGGGCAGCAGGATATTGAAGGAGCTGCATGTGACCTCATCGTCATCAGGATAATCATCATCAGGATATCGAGGTGACGTAAGCATTGAAGGAAAGGTGCATGAGGTTGTCATCATCAGGATATATGGAAGGAACCGGATGTTCTATATCCTGCTGATGAACATGATGTTGAACATCATGATGCTGAAGGTAGAGGTTGGCGGTAAGATGAACAGTGAACGTCAGGAGGATGTTTGCGCTTACCGAATATGATGATGCTGCCGATAGCCGAATATGATGATGCTGCTGACAGACGAAGAGTCAAAGGTTTGTCTGCAGGAGGATATCGGTCGGCAAGAGAAAATATGATGATGCTGACAGTGTTAGCAAGAAATATGATGATGATGATGGGTTGCAGACATCCATGCTGTATGTCAAGGTTATAGTGTGGATGCCTCTGCATCAATATATATAATATTATTATAAATATTTTATAATCAAAATATAATATAATTATTAAAGAATATATTATATTTATAAATGATAAATATAAACATTGATATACATATAAATATTAACCATTTAAATATTATTATATTATATAAGGATAAATATAAATATAAATATTGACATAAATATCAATATTGTTAATATGAATATAATATTAAATGTTTTTTCATTTTAATATAATAAATATATTAATCCATTTAAAAAGGAATAATGATGATACATTTGAAATTAGAAAACGTGTGTTACATAAGAATGTCCCACGATTTATATATAAGTAACAATACTTAATAGAAATCTTGATCGACTCTAATTAGAGGAGCATTAAAATACTTCAAAATTGTGGCTTACCTCATTGATTAAAGTCTGGGCTGACTTCACATGTAGCTAACCTTGGAAAAGATGGCCGATTCAAACCTGGCCGACCCTTATTTAATATGTGCACCTCATTCCATATAAAAGGATGAGCGATGATAAATAAAAGGAGGACGATTGGAATGGAATAAAATAGAAGAAATATACATTTTAGTGTAGCAATTAAATAAGGAATAGGACTTAATTAGAAACAATGATTAACCTCAAGGCACGATCGATATGGAAAGGGCAGTAGCCTATTTTAAGAGGTATGTCTATTGATTTGAGGATCTTTATGAAGAGGTGTGTCCATTGCTTACATGGGGGAAGATATAAAAGTTAGAGGAATATATCTAATTTGGAGATAGGCAGAAACTATATATTCAGTCCTTCATAAAATAGATTTCTAAGTGTATAACAACAAAAGATATAAGAAATAAAGATATATCTAACAATCTATAAGAACAAAGATATAATAAATAATATAAAACAATGATCTTCATGAAGTCATCCATTCTGATATAAATCACTGAGTATTATAGCAGAGTGAGTCTAAAATGATCTGTAACATGGAAGAATATGTAGATTAGAAAAGGGGAATCACAATTCATTGAATATACACAAGCAAATACCAATCAACATCGAATTGCAACTCTTCTATTTAATACATATAATCTGCTATCATCGAATTCAACATAATTCATCTCATATACAATTGAATAACATTAGCATATAGATAATCGCAGCAGATCATGCCTTCTATAATCATCCACTATTGCAACTATTTAGTCAGCCAAGTATTATATTAGAAAGTACATCTAAGAGCAATCGACCCAAATAAGGTATGTTTCTTACCTCAAGTAATAATGTCTTATAATCATAAATCTAAAGAATCTGTCTAGCTGATCATAATGATATATGAATGCACATAACTGTAATAGAATGCTTATAACATAGAATGAATGTTTATCATCAAAGTAATATGAAATTGGTTTATAGTCATAATAGAATGATAATATCTATAACATGATAGAATGAGAAGATTTTTATTAAATAGAATGAGAATATTTATATTGAGTAGAATGAGAATATAGAATACAATGAGAGTCTTCATATAATATAGAATGAGAATACTTACAACATAATGGAATGAGAATGAAATAAGAATAAGAATGTTTAATTGAGAAAGGATGAGGTCTAAACCTCCATGAAAGAATATGTATGATGCCAAGTAGTATGTATGGCAATCCATCAATGAGATGGTACAAGTTGACTTCCCATGGAGGGACAATATGATCAATGGTACTATCTCGTGATCCATGGGGATCACAAGATAGTAAGGATAAGTTATTATAAGACATGATATATAATTTTAAAACACGGAATACCTGAGATGAGAATAAGAGCCTTATCATTAATCTATCTACACACCCTTTGAGTATGGAAGTGGAGTTAGGGAAGGGCAGTTAGGATCTGGCACCTAGGTGACTCTCAAGTGGGTAAATAATTACCAGGTGTAGTAATGAAGCCTCTTGACCCAAGAAGGTGAAGAATTATTAGGTGTAGTAATGAAGCCCATTGGGCCTAAGGTAGTGTAGACCTAAATACTATTAATGGCTTAACAGTAGGTGACTCTGAAGTGGGTGAAGAATTACTAGGTGTAGTAATGAAGCCCCTTGAGTGAAGAAGGTGAAGAATTACTGGGTTTAGTAATGAAGCCCCTTGGGCTATGGTAGTGTTACACCAGTGCCCTAATGTATCCAACTCATATGGGGTGAGTAGTGTAGAGTAGATTAATGATGAGACTCATGGATAACTCTCCCGAGGTATATCATGGAAATCTCTATATTATAGAAATGAGAAAATATGAAATGCATATATGTAATGAACTTTGATAGTGATTATGATTATGTGGTTACTAACCCTAATTGCAATATGTTAATATTATAAGGATTTATTTGTTACTAATGTTCTCTTTTACAAGTCAAAATTGTGTACAAGGTTAATAAACTTTGAACTTCCTAGAAGGGGACATTACACCATCTTAACTCTAACTATACCTTTCTGCATTGGGCACATCTTCTTATCTTTATTGGCCTTTTTTCCTTATCACAAACCTCCTTCATTTTATTTTCCCTTCTTCTATTCACTTTGTTAGCAAACTCCCTTTTTTATGAACTTCTCATTCACCACTTCATTCTTCCTTGTTATATTCTCTTTGTTAGTAAATTGTTATTTTTACAAACTTTGGACCTGTCTCTGCTTTGTCTTTTCAATCAGCTTCCTTTTGCCTTATTGGTAATTTTTCAAATTGGTGAACTAACTGACTCTTCCTTTCTTTCTCATTTTCTATCTTCTTCCTCTTTATCATCCATTTTCACATTTTACAAACCATGGAAGAAACTCCCCTTTTCTTCATCGTCCAATTGCCTTATCAACAAACTTTGGAAAACTCAAATTGTTTGGTGAGTTTGAGTTTCCTCTAGCTCCTTGATAAAGCCTTTCCTTATCTTTGTCTTAGTCATTTTCTTTCTTTTCTTCCCCATTGTTCTTTAGTCAATGAAATTCCACTTTTGCAAACTTTCTTTACTTACCTTTTTGCCTTTGTTTTTTCCTTTATTTCCTTTGCTGTCTTTTCATAATGTTGGTGAACTCTCATATCTATGAACCACATGGTTCACAAACAACAACTCTTGTTGATAAAGATTTTGGTTCTTTCCTTTCTTTTTTGTGCCTTAGAGAATTCTCTCTACCATGGTCCCTTCTCTCTATTGATGAACTTCCAAGTTCGTGAATGAAAATATTTTCTGACACATTGGCACTTCTCCTTCTTTTCCTTAGAAACTTTTACCAAACTTTCCTTCACTTTTCTTCAGTCGGTGAAAACTCAAGTCAGTGAACTTGTTGGTTTGAGAACCAACAATTTCATTGACTAAATACTTTGGATATTTCCTTGGTGATGAAGAAAGTGCTCTTTCCTTTGCCTCTTTTCTTGCCTTCCTGTCGCCTTTTCAGCAAATCAGTGAATCTAGAAGAAGGCAAACTTCTGAACTAGTTTGCTAGTTCTTAATTTTTTTGATTTACTGACAGAAGCCTTGAATAAAATAATTTTTTCAAATGGAAGAAACAAATACAAGGGGGAACATTATACTTAGAATATTTTTGAAATAAAACCCCTATAGGATGTCTTAGATTGGATATAAATGAGGGATTTTGGCATAAATTGGGAATTTTGGATTTTGGGGCAACAATAATGCATGTTTGGGAGAAAAGTTTAATAGGTGATAGCACTAGATCTGATTGGGGATGTGTGGCAAACATTTCCATAGTGAGGATCTAGATCTCTGGGAAGACCAAAAAGGCACAAAACACACAAAAGGGAAAAATACAAATGTATTTACAACAAAGGCTTATATACATGATAAAATACATTCATAAACGTGAGAGAACAAAATAAAGTTGACTGAATTCAAAATTTAAGGGCAGCATTTACTCATGAAAAATTAAAGCTTCAGATGTTATCTATGAGTGGGCAGCTCCAAAAGTTCTCCCTCCATGTTTTTGATGTAAACACTATTGTGTCCAGCGCTTTCGTCAATTTGATAAGGGCCCAATCATAATGGCTCAAATTTTCCATGCTTTCCCTTGTCCTCTGATTTTGTATTCCAAAGAAGTATGAAGTCACCAATTTGAAAGGTCATCTTGATTGTTTTCTTGGTGAACTAATGCTTAATCATCTATTGTTGCAGCGAGTTGTTATCATGTGATATCCTTCTAGCTTCATCCAACTCACTCAACTCATGCATCATCAACTTCAAAGCATCATCCCCATCTTTGTCTATTTCTTGCAGTAATTAATACACATGCAATTCCAATGACATTGGCATTTTTGCCTCTAATCCATATACCAGATCAAAAGGGCTCTTTCCTATAGCATGTTTGTATGTGACCCAATCTTCCCAAACTGCATATTTTAGCTTATTATCCCATCTCTTCTTGTTCATTTGTAGAGTTCTCTTCAAGATTTTCATGAGACTCTTATTGTTGGACTCAGCTTGGCCATTTCTCTAGGGATTGTATGGTGATGAGTTCATCAACCTGATTCTATACTTGGAACACATATCCATTATATACTAAGATTCAAAGCACATGGCATTATCTGTAACAATTCTGGATGGCACTCCAAACTTGGTTATCACATTGTTCACAAGAAACTCAATCACTACCTTGGATGTGGCATTATGAGTGGGGATAGCCTCAACCCACTTGGTGAAATAGTCAGTGACCACAAGGATCCACTTAAATCCTTTAATTGATTTCCCTTGAATTTTTCCTATAAAATCAATGCCCCATTACTTAAATGGTGTATCAACTGCAAGTAGCAAAAGGGGTAATGTTTCAGTGAATTTCATCTTGCTAGAGAAACATTGGCAAGCATCACATTTTCTAACCTAACTTGCAACATCTTTAAAGAGACTTGGCCACTAAAAGCCTACCCTTATAATCTTGTGCACTATGGTTTTGGCATGGAAATGCCCGCCACATATTCCTTGGTGATATTCCTTAAACACCTCCTCAAATTGTCTCTAGTCTATACATGTCAATAGTAGTTCCTCATGATTTCTTGACATTAATATACCTTGAATCAAAACATAATTTTGAGATTAGAGCTTAAGGTTCCTCTATTGAGTGACATTCATGCCTAGGGGACAATGCATGTTTAAAAGATAAAAGATAATATCTTTATACCATGGATCATCTATCAACATACATACAATAGTAGATTGAACAACACCTACTTCTTTTACCTCAATGACTTTAAATTATAATTAGCCATCAACTTAGATAAATCCTAGCCTCTAACTAATTTGGTAACTTGCACCTCAATGTCAGACTGCTAGATCCTATTGATCCACCTACATCTCCTTCCAGAAACATGTTGTTGTGTGAAAATATCTTTCATAGCTAAATGGGGCACATATGAAATTATCTTTGCACCCATAAGGTATGGTCTACATTTTTTTACTTCCTTAACCAAAGCAATGCATGGTTTTCCATAATTGAATAGTTTAACTCAAAATCTTGCAAAGACTTGCTAAAAAATCCTATGGGTTGCTCAAATCTATCCTTATTCTTTTGCAACAATACAACATCAATAGTATAAAATGAAGAAAAAGAGAAGAGCTAGAAGGGCTTGGAATTATTTGGGCTTACCAGTACTGGTGCATTCTGTAGGGCTTCATTTATAGTAACAAAAGCCTTGGTTGGTTTCTTTTCCCATGTGATGGATTGTCCCTTCTTGAGCATCTTGGAAATTGCTTTGGTCTTCTTAGTGAAGTTAGGGACAAGTCACCTCACAAATTTGATTTGCTGAAAGAAGGACTAAACACCCTTGCCTACTTAGGTTGAGGGATAAGTTCAATGGCCTTAACTCTTTCAGGATCTATTTTAACCCCATCCCTAGACACAATATGTCTCAATAAATTTCCTTCATCTATTGCAAATTGACATTTTTTGGGATTTAAAGAAATCCCATACTTGAAACATCTGTTAAAAACCATTTGCAAATGCCTACAATGATCTTTCCTATCCTTAGAAAATGCAATAAGATCATCTTGGTCTACAACCATGATCTCATCAATGAGTCTAGCAAAGCCCACATCCATTGCCTTTTGAATTTTGATCCTGCATTTTTCAATCCAAATGGAATTCTTAGATAAACATACATCCCCCAAGGAGTGGTGAATGTTGTTTTGTACTATTCTAATTGCTTGATTAGTACTTGATTATATCCTAAGAACCCATCCATCATTGACATTAGCTTTGAACCAACAACCCTCTGTAAAAAATGTTCCATGCTTGGAAGAGGATAATTATCCTTAACAGATTTGATGCTCATATTTCTGAAATCTACACACAGCCTAATCTCCCCATTCTTCTTTGTCATTGAGACAAGATTAGACACACACTCAGAATGTCTTATTTGTTTAATAATACCTCCCTCTTTCATTTTTAACAATTCTTTCTACATCTTGGGAGCTATAGTGGGTTTTATAGGCCTTTATTTCTGCCTAAAAGGTTTTGCATCAGGTTGGAGGAGAATAGTATGCTGAAACAAGTCCTCCCTATAAGCCTTGAGCTCATCATAGGACCATACAAAACACTTCTTCAGTTTCCTCAGTAGAGAAATCAACATTTTCTTTTTATGAGGCTTGAATTTCTTACCTATGTAAATCATCTTAGGTTCCTCCTTAGTTCCAAGGTTAACACCTTCAACACTATCCTCTTCAACAATTTTATCTTTACTATTCTAGTGTTGTCTACATTATCAAACATTCTTTGCAGCACCACCAATCCCTTGGGAATGGTATTTGTCTTCAATTGCACCACTTCATTGCCAAACAACATTTCCTTTCCATTTTCCATCTCTATCATAGGTTGTCAGTCAATCACTTGACTATCAAACTCATCCAGGCAATTTAGTAACTTGTAGATCTTATTACTATCTTAAAACACTTGCCAACTATATATGTTATTAGGGATTGTTGGCCTTGTAAGCACTTCCATAGCATGATGGCCATGAGGAAATTTCATTTGAGGATCACATTTTGATGCATGTATAGCTAGGGAATTTGCCTTGCCATTTTTAGTCCTCTCAATCCATTTGATGCCAGTGGCATCAAACAACTCATGGTATCCCATAAAACAATCTTGTATGACCTTAACCTATTGTCCTTGGTAGAAAACTTATTTCTAATCTATTGTACCACTAATTCTGAGTCACCATAAATCTTCAAGCACTTGACTTTATTCTTGTGAGCAACATTTAAACCTAACAACAATACCTCATACTTAGCTATATTGTTAGTCCATTGAAAATCAAATCTGAAAGTCATACCAAACTGTTCACCATCTAGGGATACCAGAACAACTCTAGCTCCTGAGTCTTCCCTTGAGTACGCACCATTAAATATATAATGTCCATAAATAAGATTTAACACACATAGAACTAACAAAATTGGAAGTTAAAACATCCAGGCTAGGAACATCATCACTGCAATATCCCATAAAATGGTCTATATCAGTGTCAAAGAAATTGGTGTGATCTTCCTTTGTTCTATATCTATCATCTATGTTTTGGTCTTCCACCTTCTTCTCTCTATACAACTTGACCTTCATGCCTTAGACTAGAATGGTGGCATATGAAAGATCTATCTAGATACTTCTACCCATAGAAGCTGCCCATTTTCTTGACAACAACATACCTCATTTGGTAGAGCAATCTACAATAATTATGTCCACCAAGAAGAAATTATCTAGGTAAGCAGCAAGTTTGACCCCAACATCCTTAACCAGCCCCATGACATTAACTTCCTTGGAATCCATGTAAAAGCATTTGCCAAAATACTTGGACACCTTCAGTCCCAATTCATTCATTATAGCGAAGGGAATAACATTGCTGGAACCACCAGAATCAAGCATACAATTGTGTAATAGCCAACCATTTATGATCAGTGTTGTGTAAAAATGGTCTACTCACATCCTAATGTTAACAATAGTTGATCCTAGATATACTTCTATGGTTTCACTGTGGCCTTTCTCCTTGTAATCATTACTAGGAACCACAAGTTGTTTCTGTGCATCTACAGTAGTGACAAATGAAGTTGCCCTATCTCTATGTTCAGGGATTCTAAGGAGTTCCCCTATAGGCACAGAAATTCTAATTTGGCTAAATACTTGAGCCATATCAATAGGGCTATAATTGGGCAAAGGAGTATCACATGAAATAGTTACATCATTTGCACAAAGAATGTAAGGTATTAATTGATTAGATGAAATATCCTTACCCTTTTCCTTTGTCTTCTCCTTTTCTAGTTCCTTTTGATCCTATGGCTACTCATGCTTATTATTACCTTTTGGATAATGGACCCCTAAAATGGGTGTAGTAACTAGTTGCATGGTTGGTGCTGGACTCTTTTACACATACTTCTATGTTGCTAGCTACTACATTGGAACCTTCTTCTTTTTAGGCACACTCTTTTTTGGAGCAGAACTACTTTTTTGTTCCAAGTTCCCCTTACATTTGTCCTTATCCCCATTCAATCCTTGTTGTTTTGATTCCTTGACAAGGGCATTATGCATAGGGATAGAACTATTTCTTAGTTGATAGCCTCCTTGGAATTGCAGAATGGCCTCATCAGTCAATGCTTTCATATCTTCTTTTGAAGACTTAGACTATTGGTAATTCTTCTGCATAAGACCCCTTAAGTGCCCAAAATCATGAGCTGGCAATTGATATCTTTTCGAAGCTTCATCATAATCATATTGGAAAATATGATCATCCTTTTCATAGCTATCATAATCAATACCCTAACCCATCTACTCATAATCCTTTGTGTCAAACTGATTTATTTCCTCTTCATAAGACTCTATTGTGCCTTCTTCATTTGGAAATTCTTCTTCTCTGCTTAATGAATGAGCCAATGCACAATTAGCTAGATCATGGTGAAGGAAGCAAGTCTGGCACCATAAAGTCTCATCTTCAAATTTGACTTGATCATTTCTCAAAGGATCAGGATTGTCCCTTTTAGGATATTTGAAGCTAACATGCTTAGGGGTACCCTTTCTATCATTTTGTTGTGGTGTCTTAGACCAATCAGTATTATAGGGCCTATTATGCAATCTCTAACCTTCACTAAAATGTGTTGCAGCACCCTGAGGTGACAATCCTTTGTCATTACTAGCAACCTTATAGGATAAATCTTTCACAACCCCCATGAGTTTGTCTAATTTGTTATCAGTAGTGAGAGTTTTGTTGAAAGATGACTTATCTGGCTGGGGTAATTTGATATCAGACCATTTTATATGCTTCCCTGAAGCTCTCATATTGATTTCTATGTTTATCGTTGTAACATATGCCTCTCTTAATGTTTGTGGACTCTTGTCCCTCAAACAATAACAAATTTTTGAATCGAAAGAACCACAATATAGAACTAAAAACATAGACTCATTAAGTGTCATATGAGGAGGCACCTTCCTCATTGTCATGATGAAGCAGCTATTGATATCAACTACTATTTCATTTATTATTTTTTTGATGGCTATAAGTTGATGGATATCAAACTTGTGATCAATCTTGTCCCCATATTGCAATCTGAATACTCCCATGAACTCCTCCCAAGAATCAATGCTATTATTAGGAAGAACCTTGTACCATTCTTTAGCACTCTCTTCCAATGAGTGTACAAAAAGTTTATTCATAACATCTTCATCCTCAATTTCATATTCATCAATGACATTAATAAAATGTTTAAGATGTTCCTCACCTATGATAGCATTGTTACCTTGAAAGATAGGAATATGTATCCTAATCACAGTTGTAATTGAATTATGAAAATCAGGTATGCCAAAGAAATTGAGTTGTTTATATCTTTAATCTCCCAACAACTACCTCTATGGAAGAAACCTCTATGCTTGTCTTCACTATGCATGCCCAACATTCATAATGTTTCCATGTTGTTGATTAGCTTGGTTTTGTGGTGGGTGAATGTTAATTATTTGAGCATGGGTCTAATTTACACCTTGTTGTCCAATTTGATGTTGCTATTGTTGTTGATATTGTTGAAGTCTTAGATTGTTTTGTAAGTTATGGCCTTGCTATTGGGCATTTTGATTTTTCTAGGACTATTGAGCAAATTATGCTTTCTATTGATCAAGCAAGGCCTACACCATTCTTTATCTATTTCTTAGGTGATCAAGCAAGTCAAGTTCATCTTAGATTCTCCTTTCTCTTTCCTCATCATCAGACTACTACTATTGATCACCCTCATTTGAAATGTTGTCATGCAAACCTCCAAATGATCCTTTGGAGGAATTAGGATGCCTCGTATCTTGATACATCTCTTCATTCTCACTGGCATTTGTAGATGTCCTCAAATGTGGATCATGAGGTCTATGTCTAATTCATCTACCAGTAATATTCTCATTTCTCCTAACGTCATATTCATTTCTATTCATCCTTCTATTTCTTCTAAGCATGTTATCTACAGAATCCTCAGAAGTATAATTGTATTAGCTCCTAAGGTCAACAAATATGTTATCTTGGGTATTCCTTGGAGGTACCACATTGGGTCTTTTTACCCTATATCTACTCCTATTTCTTGCACTACTAGAGGATTCCTCATGTCTAGGTTGTTTCTAGTTCCTTCCTCTATGCATTGTAACTCTCTTTTTACTCAAATTGCAATTATTTTCTGGGATGTTAAAATAGAGTCACCACTTCTGACATTGGGAAAAAAATTGAACAAGCACTATATTTCAATATCACAACTAGAAACGAATTGATTTATTGTTACCAAGGGCTTAAAATATGAACCAAAGTATTATATCCCTGACAACGGCAAGAAAATGTTGATGTAAGTTGACAGAATACCAAACTTACCCAAACACACTACACAACTGCAAACTAACTATTACAGGGGCTTCTAGAATAATTTGATCTTTTATGTCAATCCCTAACAATGACGCCATAATATTTTTTCCCAAAATTACAGCAGGACAAAACTCTAAAACATTTCTAAATACCCTAGGCAAGGGATTGTCATCAGTCTGATAGAAAGAGGTTTATCAACAAGTTAGGGGTGATTTTAGCCAACTAACAGGAGTGGGTAGACTCCTTTTCTCTTTGAGTTTAGCTTAAACTTTGGAGGGATATTCCAAGCGGTATACCTAAGCAAGTATTAACATCAAAACTAGATGAACAAATAAAATATATGAACAACCAAATCCAAATTACCTTCTTAGCCCCAAATTTGTCACTAAGCCAAGAACAACTAGTTGTTACAAGACCCCTATATAGATAAGAAAGGCAATCCTACACACTGAGGATGCTCAGAAACTACTACTGCATCTAAAGGATAGATGTATTCTTTTGTCTTGAAGATTAGGTGATCAAAGGCTACTCAGACTAGTGCCCATCCATAGGGTTGCAAAGTCTAACATTCAATAGATGAAAAATAACTATGAGGAAATGCATCACTGCCTATTTGATAAATCAAATGCATGAAAATCCACACCAAATCACTGAGAATTCTTAATAATCCAACACCATACCATATTTTCTTTATACAATACTAAAATGACCATTTACAAAAGTTTGAAAATGGATTAGGAATTGTTACATTGGAAAATGTCCCCTTGGGGGCTTTTCCCTCTTAAGGTTTAGCTCCCGGGTCTTGTTTATGCATTTAGGACATCTTGCATGATTTTGATGACTCCCGATGAGAAAACCATGATGTTTCATGGTAAATAGGACTTAGGGGATGCACTTAACATAAGTCCTACCTAAAATAGGGAGGAGGACTTTGGTGATTGTGCCCTAGTCTTGCCCTATTTTAGGTCAAGCCCAATTTTGGAGTGTTAGTTTATGACCGTTATTTAGGACCTATGCCAATATAATAAGTTTCAATTATGAAATTCATGGTGGGAATGTTTGTAGTTTCATATATAAGAATGATTAGGTTATCATTTGTGAACTAGATGGCAATTGTGAACTTTATGAATTCTTGTGATTAGAGCATTCAAAATATACATTGTGTCATAGAGCAAAGCATTGTTATTGTGTTTGTGTTTGTAGATTTGGCATTCATCTCCTCATGGCATGAAGAGCATCTTCCTTCCATGAGATCTTCACTATAAGGTGATATCATTTGTGTTTTCAATCATTTAGCATTTAGATTTTGCCTCTATCCCATAGGGATATGCACTTTTTATCTGACAACGGTGTTAGGAAGACTTGAATATCTCTTCGGGGCTTGATTGAGGCAAGCCTATAAACACCACAACTTCCAACCCATTTTTCCATGATTAAAGTTTATAGGTTGTAGCAGCAGAGAAAGTGGAGTTGTAGGAGAGCAGTGTGGACTATCAAAATTGTAGATCAAAAGAGGAAATAGGGACATAGACTTGGGCATCAGCTCATTAGTCCTCCGGATCCTGCAACTAAAGAATCTCTAGAACAACAGGAACAAATTGTGGACAAGATTCCTAGATCCTGACAAAAATGGTGGCACTGGACTAGGGAACCCACTCATTAGTCCCTGACCTTTTCATTTTCCAAACTTCAAAATCTAGTATCAATTTGATTTTCATTTGTATCTCTATGTATGAGCATTTTTCGTAATTTGTCTGTTTGCTTCCGAATTTGCACAATCAGGGTTTTGAGCATAAGTGGACTTAATTAAAAAAAAAATCACACAATTCTAATTTTCCCCTATGTTCTAAGTGACCTAAGGCCTGTAGTAGACTTCCTACTTGGCTAAAGTCCTTTAATGTTGAGACGTGAAAGGAGGATTTACACAAACTAGCAAAATAAACACAAAAATCCTCTTCATCAAATTTTACCCTAAACATTTTGGTGAAATCATGTTTTTAATGAAAATTTCACCTTGTTGAGTGTTGTGCTTCATATTTACATTCATTTCATTCATTCATATCATTGTTCATCTTATTGCATTTGAAAAATTACAAAAAAATTGGAAAAAATTGAAAATTTTGAAAAAATAAATTAGCATTTTTAGCTTGCATTTTCAAATAATTTACATTAATTGGAATTTAATTTAAATAAATTTATTTCATTTTCATTAAATATGATTTAATTTAAAGAAATTGTTCATTCATTTAGATTGCATTTTCATGATTGAATTGATAAAAAAGTTTGAAATTGTGCATTTTTCCATATAACGTAGTTTTGCATTAGCTAGGGTTTGTTGTCAAAATATTGTTTCAGATTTTATTACCATTTTAAAACACTCATTAGGACTTATTTTTAACTGTATTTTTTCATCATAGTGGTTTTCTTACAAAATCTCATGCCTAGGGTTTGAAAACCTTGATTTTTCACTAGATTTTGGCCTTACCATCTCTCTAGATTTACACCATAGGCGTGTTGTAAAGGATTTTTCTACACTAATTAGATTTTATTAGGGTTATTATCTTCTAAACCTCCTAAAATGTTTTACAACACCCCTTTTATTGGGTCTTTACATTGAAAATGTGTGGAACAAAGCATATTTTAGCACATTTTCACTAGGTTTTGCCTTGTCATCATTTTAGATTTGCATCAAAAGTGTGTTGTGAAGGATATTATTTCTTTATTGGACTGATATAAGACATATTACTTGTTTCCCCTGATCAATTTCCTTACAACACCTTTTCTTTCACTTATTTGCATTGAAAAAAGCTAAAAAAATCAATCATTTTAGGTCATTTTCACACATAGTTTTGCATTCATAGATTCTCCTAGTCATTCATCTTTGGAATATTTATTTGAGTACATTATGAATTATGATAACTTTTGAAAATTCACTGATAAACATCCTCAAGTCTTACATCAAATAGCATACATCAATGGTATTGACATGAACATGAGCACTACTTGTAATATCCTTCGAACAATAGCCTATTTTGAAAGCTTTCTTTATACTGTGGAAGTTTTCCCTTCAATCTTGGAAAATCTCATTAAGTTCATTGCTGAAAAAAATCATCGGGAAAGTAGTAGTGAAAACATTATTCCCTCTCTCCCTTCATTTCATGATGACATAATGGATATCCTTTCTGAAACCTATGAGAATGATATAGCAATGGGTGATTCATCAAACAAAGAGATTTGTCCCAACATAACCCCACTTAGTGAGGATATTTTACCACAAGAAGAATATATCATTGATACATTTGTCCATACTACTCTACCATCTCTTTTCGCTCTCCCTAGCCAGGATGATGCTTTGGATGATGCAGATTCTCTTTGTGACCATTTGCTTCAACCTAATGAAACTAAAAATTTACCACCTGATGTTCAAGAACTTCTCAATTACAATTTAAACAAAGAAACAAATAATGCATCTTTACTTAACCTTCACATACCTTGGAAAATAATAAAATTTCACATGACATTGAAGAACAAGCTATCCCTCAAACCCAAGGTATTCCACCACCCTATATATGGACTGAAATGGGCATTTTTTGAGTTCCTCAACAATATCATTCAAATGGCTTTACAAGAACTCCTATAACTGAAAAAAAATGGCAACATCCCCTCTCTACCATCATCAATGGATACCTTTCCCACAAGGTTACCCTCACAAACTCATGAACATATGGAAGAGAGAAGAAGAGATAAAGCCTTAACCATTAAAGTAAAGATCAAGATTTGTGATGATTGTTAGTCCACTTGTCCTTATAGGTAAGTATTTCTAACCCTTTATCTCTTGTGGTGTGTTTCCCCTGTGATGTGTTATATGTTTTTTAGGCCTCCTAGGATGACCCTTGATTCTCTTGTAAGGTCCAAGATACCAAGAGACCACCTTTGTTGTGACCCTTCTTCTATTTGTATCATCATACTTCTATATTGCTTCTCCTCTATTTTCATTGTTGTGTGTTGTGTCTTATGGACATAGCATTGTGGTTGGTGACATGGGGGTACCCTCCTATGTGACTATCCCTAAGGCACTTGTTTCTCCTCTTGATTTATTGTTTCCCTTCCTCTAGTATTTCTATCTAGCAGGCAGATAACGAAAAAGATTTTATATGGATGCGGACCTAGTGTCCCTTTAGTGAGAAATAAAAAATTGGACTTAGTTCCTATATGATGATGGGGTTGTTATATATCTGACACTTGGCTAGTAGAAGCACTCCATGTGATCTTGATGGTGTCTTATCACACTTACAAAACATAACAATACTTCTGCTCCGTGCACTTTGTCTATCTTGAATCTTTCATTCCTCAGTTTTCTATGCATTGTTGTTTATCATGATTATATGGACACTAACAATTTTCTTGCAGGGATGTGTTTGTGGGAATATTTGGTGATCGTAAAGTACATGTCAGCTTTGGGGGCCATTGGTTGTGCGAGAGCTTGTGTTCCCTTGTGTGTTTTCTTCTAATATAATATCGCATCCTTTTCTTAAGCCCTCATCTCAAGGCAGGGATGGTGTATTTCTCATGGAGAGTGCACACCCAGTCATTTTCAAAAGTCCTCATCACGAGGCAAGGAGCAGTCCGATGACTAACTCAACCATGTCTCCAGTGATTGTTGTGGTGAAGCCCAATCGTCGGTGTATGCCTGTAATGTGCCTGAGATGGTGATGAACCTAGAAATCGGAACACTTAATTGCTTGTCTACCATGTTTTCTCCATGTCTTCCAAGTGTATGTGTATTGCATGTTTGTTCCCAAGCATAGTCTTAAAGACCAGTGGCGATGAGTCCCTCTTATGCTTTGGGATTTGCATGGCATGCTTTATTTGTATGGTGTGCTTGATTTGTGTGGCGTGATTGATTTTTTTTATGTCTGTTGCCCCATATGTAGTCTTAAAGATTGGTGGCGATGAGTCCCTCCTACATTATGGGTGGTGTGTTTACTTTCCTTGTACTTACATCTGCATTTTATTGATATAAATAAAAATAAAAAAGAAACAAAATCATTATTGTCTTCACTACATTCACTGTATTCATTGTGTTTTACATGTCTTCAATGTTGTATTCTCCATATTTTATGTGACTGTAACTATCTCCTCTATGTTTTGTATGCCTGTTACTATCTTCTCTGTGACTGGCATGTCTTCTCCATGCTTGGTGTGTTTGCTATGTTTGTTGACCATACTTTAATGCATTTATTGGCCTTGCATTTATACATACATTAAAGTGGGGGATAAATGTTATGTTGCAAAATATCCCCTTGGGGGCTTTTCCCAATTAAGGTTTAGCTGTCGGGTCTTATTTATGCATTTAGGACATCTTGCATAATTTTGATGACTCTTGATGAGAAAACCTTGATGTTTCATGGAAAATAGGACTTAGGGGATGCACTTAACATAAGTACCACCTGAAATAGGGTGGAGGACTTGGGTGCCTGTACCCTAGTCTTTCCCTATTTTAGGTCAGGTCCAATTTTGGAGTGTTGATTTGACCATTATTTAGGTCCTATGGCGACACTATAAGTTTCAATTATGAAAATTCTTGGTGGGAATATTTGTAGTTGCTTATATAAGCATGATTAGGTTATCATTTGTGAAGTAGATGGCAATTGTGAACTTTATCCATTCTTGTGATTAGAGAATTCAAAATATTCATTGTGTCATAGAGTAGAGCATTGTAATTGTGTTTGTGTTTGCAAATTTGGCATCCATCTCTTCATTCCATGAAGAGCATCTTCCTTCCATAAGATCTTCACTACAAGGTGGTATCATTTATGTTTTCAATCATTTATCATTTGGAGTTTGCCTCTATCCAATAGTGATACACATTCTTTATCTGACAATGGTGTTCATAAGACTTGAATGTCTCTCCGAGGCTTGACTGAGGCAAGCCTCTAAACACCACAATCCCCAACCCATTTTTCTATGATTGTAGGTTATAGGTTGCAAGAGAAGAGAAAGTAGAGTTGCAAGAGAGTAGTGCAAATTGTCAGAATTGTAGATTAGAAGAGAAAACAGGGACCTAGACTCGGGAAACCTCTCATTAGTCCTCCGGATCCTACAATTGAAGAATCTCTAGAACAATAGGAACAGGTTGTAGACAAGATTCCCAGATCTTGAGAAAAATGGTGGCTTTGGACTAGGGCACCTACTTATTAGTCCTTAACTTTTCCATTTTCCAAAATTTGAAATTTGGTACGCATTTGATTGTCATTTGATATCTATGTGTGCGAGCATTTTCTGTAATTTGTCTATTTGCTTCTAAATTTGCATAATTAGGGTTTTGAGCATAAGTGGACTTAATTAAACAATAAAATCACACAATTCCAATTTTCCCCTATGTTCTGAGTGACTGAAGGCCTATAGTAGACGTCCTATTTGGCTGAAGTCCTTGAATGTTTAGAGGTGAAAGGAAGATTTACACAAACTAAAAAAATAAACACAAAAATCCTCTTCATCAAATTTTACCCTAAACAGGAACAATCACATTCACTCAAATCAGAGGTTACATTCATACCACTAAATGTGGTAAGAGAAAACTATAGTTGTGATTAAGTTTACTAGAATCAACATCTATAACAGTGGAGAAAACCTAGTGGTTTGATACAAATATTTGCAAAATATATTACATACATTTCATAATTGTTTCATGCTAAACAAAGATTACAAAATAACCTTTTCTTCTCTACCTTCCAAAGTTGAGAACCTCTTGAGAGAACAATGCCCAAAAATGACCAACCAACCCCTAGTGCATCTAAAACATATGCATATATAGCATTACAATTCAATGTACCCATTCCTAGCACTACATTCAGTCAATGAGTAACCCATGCCACATTAAATTCAGTCCCATTACAATGTCAGAAAACTTGCATGTTTGGAAGCCTGCCCATTTTTTGACAACTCTAGAAATGTTAGAAGAAGATTGCTTGCACTCATAATGTACTTACAAAAATAAAGAGCAAATGTTCTAATCCTTTCCCTAACACCTACAACATCTGACTTATCTACTTTGTCCTCCAAATATACATATGCATTGAAGAATTTCACTGTATCAACCACTTGCATGACACTCTTCTGCAAAATCATTAAATTCTAGGTATAAATTAGCATGCACAATCCAACAATCATGGCATGTTTTAGGGAATCACCCCTTTTAAGCATTTACAACACTTTAAAAGTGCTATCCAATTTTCCTTTTAGGGCCATCTTAATTCTGACTATACCTTTCTGCACTAGGCATATCTTCCTATCTTTATCAGTCTTTTTTCCTTATCACAAACCTCCTTCATTTTCTTTTCCCTTCTTTTATTCACTTTGTTGGAAAACTCTCCTTTTAAGAACTTCTCATTTTCCACTTCATTCTTCCTTATTATATTCACTTTGCCGATAAATTGTCTTTTTTATGAACTTTGGACCTGTCTTCACCTTGTCTTCTCTATCAAGTTCCTTCTCCCTTATCGATGAATTTTCAAATTAGTAAACTAACCAACTCTTCCTTTCTTTCTCTTTTCCTATTTTATTACTCGTTATTGGTAATTTTCACTTTTTATGAACCATGGATAAAACTCCGATTTTCTTTCTCAGCCAATCGCCTTATTAGTGAACTTTAGAAAACTTAAATTGTTTGGTGAGTTTGAGTTTCCTCCAGCTCTCCAATAGATCTTTTCCTTATCTTTGCCTTAGTTATTTTCTTTCTTTTCTCCCCCTTTGTTCTTTAGTTGGCAAAATTCCACTTTCACAAACTTTCTTTACTTACCTTTTTGCCTTTGTTTTTTCCTTTGTTTCTTTTGCTAGCTTTTCACCCTGTTGGTGAACTCTCATATCAGTGAACAACATGGTTTGTAAACAACAACTCTTGCTGAGAAAGATTTTGGTTCTTTCCTTTCTTTTTTATGACTTAGAGAATTTTCTCTATTGTGGTCCCTTCTCTCTATCGGTGAAATATCCGTTAGAAAAACCTTCCACTTGCGAACTTCCAAGTTTGCAAAATAGAATTTTTGCAGACACACTGGCACTTCATCTTTTCCTTAGAAACTTTTACCAAACATTCCTTCACTTTTCTTCGGTCAGTGAAAACTCAAGTTGATGAACCTGTGTTGTATATGAAACTTATTGCAAAGATCTGGAACCTCTTAGTTCTTGAAAGGGCAACCATTATTAGTAATAATGGCTTGGGGGACTCCATATCCGCAAATGATATAATGAAAGATGAACTTGGATATTTGCTTGCCAGTGATGTAGGTCATTAGGATTGCTTCCACCCACTTTGTGAAGTACTCAGTTGCAATAATGATGAACTTATGACCATTTGACAAGGTAGGATGGATTTTACATACATGACGTCAAGTCCCCACTATGAGAATGGCCAAGGAGTAGTGATAGGCTGAAGTTCATTTGTTGGTACATGTATTAGGTCCCCATGTTTTTGACATTGTAGACATCTCTTTGCAAACTATTGTGCATCTTTCTCCATATTTGGCCAATAGTATCTAGCTTGTAGAAGTTTCTTAATGAGAGTAGGTCTAGTGGAATGCAATCCATAGACACCTTCATGTAGCTCACATAAGGCAACCTTCGCTTCCTCAGAATCAAGACTTCTAAGAAGGATACCATCAAGACTCTGGTGATAAAGGGTGTCTCTTAAGATAGTGTAGTAAGAGGCTTGATGGATAAAGGTTTTATGTTGGGTATTAGATAGTTGGAATCATAAGGTTTGATTATGGAGATATTTGTATATGTGCTCGTACCACGGTGAATTGGGACCAACAATCTCACATATAAGCTCAGAATGTGGTACTTCAAATGCAGGGATTAGAAGTTATTCAACAAGAAACTCACACTTGTGCACATTGGATGGCATGTCTAAAAGTGAACCAATCATGGCCATAGCATCTGCTGCTTTATTTTGAATCATTGGAATTTGCTCAAAGGTGATGCTGTCAAAGTATTTCTCAAAATTGTTGACCCATAGTTTGTATGGAAGGAGCTTCTCATCTTTTGTTTGATACTCATCTAAGACCTATTTGATAACTAGTAGAGAATAACCAAAGACCTGTAGTTTTTTAATAGCCCACTGCACTGCCATACGTAATCCTGTGATTAAAGCTTTATATTCTGCTATGTTGTTGGTACAAGGAAATACAATCTTGTATAACTTTGGAATACAATCCCCTTGAGGTGTGACAAACAATATCCCTACTCTTGATCCATGTTGTGTATAAGATCCGTCAAATTATAGTTTCCATAATGTTGGAGAAGCTAAATTGAATAATTCTTCGTCAGGGAACTCTGAATGGATTGGATGAATATCAGCGATAGGTGCTGTAGCTAACTGATCAGTGATAATCTATCCTTTTATGGCCTTCTGATCTACATATTGTATATTGGATTCACTTAAAATCATAACCCATTTTGATAGTCTTCCTATAAGGATTGCATTGGAAAGAAGATACTTGAGTGGAAAAAAATTAGATATGAGCTTTGTTGTTTGGTTCAACATGTAATGTCACAACTTTTGGGAAGCAAACACTAATGCTAAACATTCTTTCTCCATGGATGAATAGTTAAGTTCATAGCCAACAAGAGTTTTTTTGATGTAGTAAATGGCTTGTTCCTTTCCTAAATCATCATGCTGAGATAAAATGACACCCAATGTTGTTGCTGTTGAAGATATGTAGAGTAATAGTGGTCAATCAGGTACAAGAGGTACTAACACAGGAGGTGTTACTAGATACTCCTTTATCTTGTCAAAGATCTGTTGACATTTTTCATCCCACTTAAAAGGTTCATCATTGTGAAGGAGATGTTGTAAAGGATGACACTTATCTGCTAGTTGTGAGATAAACCTACGAATGGATTGTAGCCTTCCTTGTAGACTACCAAGATGTTTTAGATTTGACAGTGGAGGCATTTCATTGATGTCTTTTACTCTATTAGGATCCACTTCTATTCCTTGTCAAGACACAATGTACCCCAATAATTTTCCAGATGTTACACTGAATACACATTTCTTTGGATTTATCCTGACTTGTTACTTCTCTAGTCGATCAAATATTTGAGCTAGTACCTATAGATGTCCTTCTCTTGTTTTTTATTTCCCTAGGATGTCATCAACATAATCTTCCATGATAGTGTGGAAAAGGTCATGAAAGATAACTATCATGGCTCGTTGGTAAGTTTCTCCGGCATTTTTAAGACATAAAGGCATTACTACCCAGTAGTATGTACCCCATGGACAAATGAATGATGTTTTATCTTGGTCTTTTTTTGCTATTCTAATTTGGTTGTACCCCGAGAATTTGTCCGTCAAGGATAGCATTTCATGTCCAGCTGTAAGATCTACAATGTTGTCTATGCTTGGAAGTGGGAAATCATCTTTTCGGCATGCTTTGTTGAGATCTCTAAAGTCTGTGCAGTAACAGATATGTCCATCAGGTTTTTCCACATGTACCAAGTTTGAAACCCATTCCGAATAATCAATAGGCTTTATAAACTTTGCGTCTAACATTTTTTGAATCTCTGCCTTAACCAAAAGGGCTACTTGAAGATGCATTTTGGGCAACTTTTGTTTGACTGGTTTTGCATTAGGAGATACTGCTAGGTGATGTATTACAAGTGATGGATCTAGACCTGGCATGTCTGCATAGGTACATGTAAAGTTGATAGCTCTTCTCATGAAGAATGCTATGAAATCTCTTCTTTCTTGCTCTAATAGTGATGCTGCCAAAAATGTGATCTTTAGATTCTGCTCTGTGCCTAGGTTCATTTCTTGAGATTTCTCAACTAGCACTGTTGATTTTTCATGATACTTTATGGTCACAAGTAGATCAAATCCCCCATCCTCGGGCAACTTAGGGGGGTTTTCACCCTTAGATACATCTTTTATTTTACTTTTTCACAATCAAGAGATGCCTTTTAGTTTTCACCTAGTGACCTATCTTTTTTGATTTTATTTATTTCACTTATGTGACTAAAGGATTTGAGGCTTCCACCAAAATATTCTAGTTTAGGGAGATCCATCATGAAACTTGCTTTGTGGTCGCCCAATGGAATGCCTTGCCGTAAACCCATGAATTCAGCAATATCTTCATCATTTTCAAATGTGTCTGTATCAGTGCCCCCCGTTGGTCCCAATCGACGAGGTCAGGATATACGAGTGATAGGGTGTTGGATGATGGGTTACAACTAGATGAGGTGGAAGAGATAATAAAGATGGAGGTTTCCTGGAAAAGGTTTGTGATATAAAAGGGAGGAGTCATTGATGGTATCCAAATTAGAAGTCTCTCCTACTGAAGAAGGTCCAACTTCCATGTCAGAAATACACTTGATGTCTCTAGAAGGTGATACCTCCGACTGATAGCCAAGGCATTTCTTATTAAACTTCTTAGACACAACAATGGGTTCAATAGGTCCTTGTTCTTGGATCCCAATCCACCATGTCCTTTGTAACCCATGTTCTTGATGATATAGAATCCATTGTTATATCTTTCCACTTCAAGTTGCATGTGGTCATTCTCATCATAGAATATCCAAGAGTAAATGTTGTCTATGTCTTCATCATCAAGGAATCCTCCTTTGATGAATATTGTTGGTGGAGCTTTTATAACGGTAGCAGATGAAGATGACTTAGATGTGGAAGGCTTACCATGGGATTTGGAAGATAAAGGAAGAGTTCCAACACAACAAGATTTGTGCAATGTGTATTCATCCAAGCCTTGTTCAGTGTACTTGATACAGAGATTTGGAGTGGCTTTGCTAGATGATGGCTTGAGCAATGCAGATGGGTCAACATAGGATGAAGATGGATGTTGATGGGGATATGGTTAAGACTTTGATATTTGACTTGAAAGGCACAACAAATCTCAAATGGATTGGAATTAGCATGGATGGTGACTTCAACACCATTATATGGAAACTTGAGGCATTGATGGTATGTTGACAGAACGCATTTGAGGGTATGGATCCATGGATGGCCAAGGATGATGTTATAGGGAAGCTCAATATAAAATACTTGACAATGGCTGTCAGTAGTGATAGGACCAACTTGAATAGGTAAATGGATGGTTCCTTTAGTATCTCTCTTAGCATCATCATATTCTTTGATGGTAATGATCTTGGAAGTATCAATGTTCTTCTCAAAATATCCCAATTGTTTTATTAATTTTAGAGAGCATATATTGAGACCAGCTCCACCATCCACTATTATTCATTTTATATGGCATTGGTTTACAAATACTTCTATGTGGAGGGCTTCATTCTGTGACGGGTTAATAGATGGTGGAAGATCTTTATTAGAGAAAGTGAGATGGAAAGGGGTTGCAATGCTAGCAATCATAGATTGAAATTGTGTGGTATCGATATTATTAGGCACCAAAGACTCCTGCAATGCTTTGTAAAGGATAGCTTCATGAGTGGGGAATATGCATAGCAACTCTAGGATGGAAATGTGTGTGGGGGTTTTGCCAAGGTGATCAAGGATATTATAGCTAGAAGATGGTTGAGGAGGATTGATAGGTGCTCCTTGAATGGTAACATGGCCTCTTCTAGTAGTTATAGCTCAATCGGGTGCTTTACTGTAATGTCCCCTTCTAGTGAGTCCAAATTTTTTCTTTGACCTTGCATAATTCAACTGACAAAAGAGAACATTAGTATTCAATTCTTCTTTAAAATCACATGTCATTATGTATAAACATAAACTATTTGTTATCATAGATTCATTGCATTCATTTCATGATTCCCTAGAAGAGATATACTTGGGCCTTTGTTAATCAAATCCTCCATCTTATGAGAGTGAATCCATTAGGGTGTAATGCCAATGGTATAGGTTGTTCTTCCTTCGAGGGGTACTCTAGACCCAGGCCACTCTAGGACCTTCCTTTGACTAGGGGCTCTCTAGACCACTCAAGTCAAAAGACTACCTCTTGCCTCCTAAGGTACCATCTTGAGACAAGGGCTCAAAGGGGTGCTCTAGACCAATGAACCTGTACCTATCCTTGGTTGATTGCCCTCCCCTAATCTTCCTTACTCATCATAGTGGCAAGTTGATTAACATTATTGCCTTCCTCTATTTTAGGAATTCATGCCTCTTATGTACATTATACTCTTTGTATTCATTTGTATATTTCCTTAGTTCATTATAATGAAAATGCACATAAATATTTCATACTCATTGCACAATCTAATTAAATTGGTTGCAATGTAAACAATTCATAATTTATAATAATTTCATGCTATTACAGTCAGCTATGGATATTGTTACACTATGCAATTCACATGTTCACTATTCATAATTTATCATGAAATTTCACATGCTATCTTTATGATCTTATCAACATATATTTCATACTTCCTATCTCTATCTCATATACTATTTATTAACACCATATGGGGTCGATAGGGTGTAGCATGCCTCTATCCATCATGGGCTCTATTTGTCTCCCATCCTTATTCAAGAAGTACTTGTTGTATTCTTGAGGCTAAGGCCTCTGTGAGACTCCTTGGTACTCTAGGTAGCCAAGACCACTATATCACCTATGAATGGCCTATTAGGCACGTCACCCTCCTTCGATCCCATATGAAGTTAATGAATGGTATACAGATTACACAGTTTGTGAGTTTTACATATGACTGTCCATAAATTATATTGCTCAGGAATGGCTGTAAATAAATGCAGTGCTATAATGAACATCAATAACAAGCAAGGGAAATAATATACTGTCGTACCTGTAGTATTATGACAGTTTGATTAATGGAACTGGAAGAATGTTGTTATATGGAAGTTTGCTGCTGAAATGTCTTCTTTATAGTGCCTGTTGTAATATCCTTGATGACAGATCAAAAACTTATGCAAAAATTTTTGTCTCTATGCAATTCGATTTAGCTATGGACTCTTATTGCTGACTGAAGTTAACTATACATAGAAGTATATGAAGATCTACTCTGATTGATATTGAAATGCAAATTCTTCGATGATTATATTTTATCTTGCCATTTGTAAATATGAATTACTATTGTATATTTAATATTTACTTGCTGATGCTTATTCGTTGATACTTTTTATGAGATTAGATCCTTGGTGAGATGATGAAATAATGATATTTTCCAATCCTTCCATGTTTGAGGCTTGATGCTTAGATTTGCGTGAGTGATGTGATTAATGTTTGGGCTGAAGAATTCTTTTGATGAAGATGGTCCGGTGCTTTTCCGCTATCTTCCCTGAATTCTCATTATATATTTATCTATATATGATAAGATATGTGATAAGGGACATGTCGATAGGGATCATTGTGTCCTTTCATATTCCTTAGCTTTTAGTATAATAATTATTTTATTAAATGCATTCCTTATGATATGGGGTTTTGGGAGGTGGTGAGTATATTTGTGTGAGTGGAATTCCATGTATTAGTGGATGATATCTCTTTAATATCTCTTATTTTCATTTGTTTCACTCTTTATATCATATCCTTCAATATAATGGGTTTATGACTAATATTATTATATATGTTATTTCTTACATTATTATTTATTATTTATTATTATATTTATAATAATATTAATGATTAAAAAATTATTTCTCAAATGGGGTGTTAGAAAATAAAAGTACAAAAATTGTCGAGGAGAAGCTGGAAAACTACAAAGGCGAATTGCAGAAGCCGTGAAAAATAAAATAGGTTCGTAGCCTTGCAATTGTTGGTCTAACACAACCGGGCACAATTTGAGCAGAAGAATTGCTATTTTATCTGAAAACACGGGAAAAATTCTTCACGATCAGCCATTTCTGCAAATTACAAAAAATTGAAAGGATTTTGTGCTTGCAAATCAGGGCTTATGGTTTTTCTTTTTCTGAAAATCAAGTCACGCCACGGGCCTGTTTCTGCATAGAAACTCATTAGGGCATGGAAATTCACCCTTAACAGTCGTGCGCAGCAATTTTTTTGCTGGTTGTAGGATCGTGACCAAAATTTATCATTATTTTATTCATGCTGCGCTTGTAATTTCAACTTCGAGGAGGGCAAAAAATTCTGCGCAGCAGGTAAACCCTACTGATAATTCCCGTCACCAAAATCCCGTATATTCCAAACTGGCATCTCTGCACACGAAAAGCAAACATCTCCGTTAACACAAAAAAGTGCCCTGAGCAATAATTTAGAATTCGATGAGATGAGATCCTCACATGCGAAAAGGAAAGCTTCATTTTATAAAAGGAAAGTAGACATTGGTCTTTTGCATTTTCACACAGCAAAGAATGTGATGTCCTACAGCAAAGCGGAAACCAGGGCAGAACGGGCCAATTCGGGTGCAAAGGGTGCTAGCCTGCAAGGAAAGAGAGAGGTATTTGCAAGCTACTGCTATAACTGTTATCTATACGGACATAAGAAGAACGAATGCAGAACACCGGTGTAGCCTCACCCTACATATGATCATCTAAAGGAATTCATAGCTAAGCAGAAGAAGCTAGCGGAACAAAATGCTGATTTGAAACTACATGCATTATTCAGCCAAGAAAGACCAAATCCCTTCATTGATGATTTAGCTCTAGCTAATTACGTACTTGCAGACCCTAAAGTAGCACAACAACCAGAAGAGCAAGATCTGGCATCTAAGAAAGAAAGACGAAAGAATTATGCTAGGGTTGTAGAGCCCGATTCTGATTCTAGGGCGATTATGGTAAACCCTATTAAAAAAAAAGGTTGTTTGCCAAAGGTTTTCTCAGTTCAATCATTGGACCGACAATTGAATATTTTCGCACAAACCAAATATACGAAAAATGCCAGAAGCTACAGGGATGCCAAAGGGGGAAGATCTGAGAACTATTGTAGAACCTTTGAACCCCTATCTACAAAGGGGGTGGGCAGGATCTTGCCTTCTCAAACACCTCCTGTGGGCACAACGAAGAATGAGCTAACTTGGCAAGTGGTAAAAAATAGGAAAAAGGGGAACAGGTACCAGCACTCTCATAATCCTTTTAATCTGTCTATTAGTAATTCATTTGATGTGCTTAGAGAGGAAGACAATGGCAGAATGAAATTCTCTCCTCCCCACAAAAGGAATGGGACCCTTGAGGATAAGGGCTATAAGGTGGGACAGAATAAGCTCCATACTAATGTCTCAGAGCCCTACCCACGGAATGAACATACACACAGAAGGAATATGAAAGAAGGTCTAACAGGTAACAATGGGTCAAGGTTGTGTCAGGAACAAAACAAACAGGTATACATGCCCCCTCATAAGCATAATAAAACTATTGAGAGCAACAATGGTAAAATAATAGGCAATTTCTTTCAGAATCCTAACATGATTAGAATAGATCTAGTTGGAAAATGCATAGAGCAGAGACAAAATTCTTATGTAGATACAGGGCTGATTTGCCGATGGTCTGGAGTAGGAACCTCCGTCACAGATCTGGTAGCTTGGCTGAAATCTCAACTCCCGAATGAGGTAAGTATATCTATCTTATTAGAAAATTTTATTTTCATTAATTGTAAAGATAGAAATATTAAAAGTAAAATTAGATATGAAGGGTTAGCTAAGTATAAAGACTCTGATTTTTATATTTTTGACTGGGTTCCCCTATTCAACCCAATAAATCTTAAGGACTTTCTTGTAGAAAAAGCTATGGTTCTCAGAAATCTGCCTATAGAATTATCTGATGTAGAAACTATCAAATTAATAGGAAAACAAATTGGTGACTTTTTAAGCATTATTCATAATGATAATAACCAGTCTGAAAAAATCATCATAGTAAAGATCAGCTATCATCAAAAATGGATTCATCCCATTAGATTATGCTTTAATTCAAACTCTATTATTATTAACCCCATTATTCTAGAGGATTTTGTAGAAAGACAAACAAAGGATCTAGAAACCAAAAATTTAGGACAAATTGACACTCATATTCAGACGACACCGGAATTGATGGTGAGCTTTAACTCAGATAAAGAAGGTTTCACTCTGACATCTCCTAAGGAAATTAATCCGATCAGCATCTCCACACACCCTTCAGACTCTTTGTGTCAACCCCCTCTGGATATTGAAAATGATATATCAATATATGAGACCTTAAATGTTGAGGTCAAATCTCCCCTACCGTTATCCCCTGAGCATAAGAATAACCTTTGCATTCAGAGTATCAAGCAAGGAATTAACACTGAAATTACCTCTTACAGCCCGAATAGAATCTCCAACGGTCCAGAAGATCAAGAGAGATCACTTCTAAAGGAGAACCAAAAATAGAAGAAGAAATAGATGAGATCACCAATGAATTAATGGACACCCTTATAGACGAAATATGTGACAAAGAGGAACTCAATCACCAAAAAAGTTTGCTAATTAAAAGCATTAAGGAGATGTCAGCATCAAACAACACTCAGGAAAATGGAGAAGAAAACATGGAAACAAAATGCTTACCAAATCTAGATGAGATAGGAGATATGGAAATGGATCTTAATGATATAGAAGATCCCTTGTATGTTAGGGAAGAAGATATAAATAATACAAGAATTCAAAAAGAGGAAGAGATCAGAATTTGCCTAGAAGAATTCAATAATGATGATAGACAATTAGGCATGGCAACAACCATTGAGGGAATCAAACCCGGCAACAATCTTTCATCGGTTAAGGACTCCATAGAAGGCCTCTTTGGTATCACTAACGAAGACAGGCAGTTAGGTATAGCAATGAAAAGAGGAAGTCTAAGCACCCCTAATATCAATAGAATTAAAAAGAAGAGGGGGAGGAAATCCGCAGTGGAGTTAAGAACTATGAATGTTAATGAAGGAATCCAAAAAGAGATTGCAGATATTCCTAATATTGAAAAAAACTCAAAACACATCCCCTCCAAATCATGCCATCAGACAAAAGAAATGCAAAAAGAAGGAATGGAAAAATCCCCCTTAATGGAGACCACTGACCAAGGCCCACTGCTAGACTTTTTAGGATTAGACCCTGCCTCTATTCTGGAGGATTCTAGGAGTAAAGATATAATAACAGGAATATTATGTTCGCTATCGAATGAAGAACTCTGTGAGGAAAACAAAGAGAATACTGTTAGGAACAATAAAAAAACTTTAGGTTTAGGAAAATCAATTAAGGGCAGGTTAGAAGCTGATACGGGGAAACTAGTCAAACCAAGAGGAAGAAAATCCCTTGCTGAATTAAGAGCAAAGGAAGGAATGGCGCCAGGTCAGGTTAAAATTACCAATATTCTATACTCTGGGAAGGGGAAGGTCCTTCCCGAGTCCTCATGAAGATCATTAGTTGGAATGTTAGGGGTTTAAATGCCCCTAACAAACGCCGCCTTGTGATAAGGCAATTAGCGAAAATTAAACCAAACATGGCTATGATACAAGAAACTAAGCTTTCTAATGGAGGATATGAGAATATAAAAAAGAGTATAGGAATAAGAGAATTAATAGGTTATGAGGCAGAAGGCACTTCGGGTGGAATTGCTTTTATTTGGGATCCAAGAGAAATAGTTTTCAATATTCATGAAAAACATAAAAATTGGATGGGAGGTCAAATCAAAAGTTTAAAGTCAGATTTAAAATTTAATCTAATAAACATGTACGCTCCTAAATTCCTACATGAAAAGAGAACTGTATGGAAGGAGATTAAGGATTATATTGAGAGCTTCCTGAATGAAATATTTATACTAGGAGGAGATTTTAATGCTATTCTATCCTTGGGAGATAAACAGGGTGGGACAAAACACATATCAAAAACTACTTTAGAATTCCAGGAATGGATAAATATTATAGGGGCTTCGGAAATTGAATCAGATCAAGGGAAATACACCTAGACTAACAAACGTAAAGACACAGAATTAATAGTCGAAAAATTGGACAGGTTCTTCTTTATAGGGGAGCTGAGGAACTTTGACTTTAATCTTACTAATGAGGTCTTACCCATTGCCGGTTCCGACCACTTTCCTATAGAACTAGTAATTTCAGAACCAATCAGAAATAAAAAAATCCCATTTAGATTTGAAAAAATGTGGTTACTTAATGAGGAATGTTTGGATCTAATTAAAAAATGGTGGACAGAGGCAAGGTTTGAAGGTTCCAAGATATATAAAGTCATAAGGAAACTAAAATTAATAAAAGGAAATCTATCTCAATGGAGTAAAAACACTATTGGGGATATATTTGTGAAAAGAGATCTTATAGAAAACGAGATGGAAAATGTGAATAAGGAGATTATTGAAGATGGAAAACAGATTTCAGACGATAACATAGAGCAAGAACTATTATGTAAATACTATGATTCTCTTTCACAAATTAGCGCCTTCTGGGGGCAAAGAGCGAGAGAGTCATGGCTCAGGGAAGGGGACCGAAACACAAAATTTTGTCACAATAGCGTCAAAGCTAGAAGGAATTTAAATAAGATCTCCAAAATCAAAGATAGAAATGGAAATATAATAGAGGATCCCAAAGAAATTGCAGATTCAGCAGTCTCTTTCTTTGAAAACTCTCTAAATAACTTAGGGAGTGTGGGTATGTTGGACCAAGCCAAGCTTTTAAGAAACATCCCTTGTATAATAACCCTGCTTCAGAATAACTTCCTAAATGCCACATTTACGGAAGATGAAATTCTCAAGGTTCTAAAAGAAATGAACCCGGATAAATGCCCTGGTCCTGATGGATTCCCAACATTTTTCTTTCAAAAGTGTTGGTCATTTATGGGCAAGGAAATTACCGATGCTCTAGAGGGAATGAGAAACTCAGGACATATTCTTAAAGTTCTGAATAACACACTCATTGATCTTATTCCCAAAAAGGTCAATGCAGAGAACTTTAACGAGTACAGACCTATCTCCCTATGCAACACTTTGTATAAAATATTCTCAAAAGCTTTGGCAGGCAGAATGAAACAACTTCTCCCATTAATTATATTTGAAGAACAAACTGGATTTGTCCCTAATAGGTCAATTCTGGATGGAGTGATTATTGCTCATGAGGCTATACATTTAGTAACAAACAATAAGGATCTGAGTATGTTGATTAAGTTAGACATCAGTTTAAGGCTTTTGATAAAGTGGACTGGAGATTTTTGTGTAAATGTATGGAAGCTTTTGGATTCTCAAAACAATGGATCAATATGATTTTTGAATGCATCTCCACCCCTCACTTCTCAATCATGGTGAATGGGTCCCCTGAAGGCTTTTTTAAATGTTCTCAAGGTTTGAGGCAGGGTGATCCGTTATCACCTTTTTTGTACATTATTATGGCGGAAGCTTTGGGGAGAGCAATTAAGAAACTTCAAGAAGAAGATAAGGTAAAAGGAATCAAGATTACTTCGGGAGTCGAGGCAACTACTCATCAACAATATGTTGATGATAATCTCCTTTTTGGAAAGGCACTTTTAGAAGAAGCTCAAGCTTTCAAAGAAATCCTAAGTACTTATGCTAATGCTTCTGGACAGTGTATAAATGAGGAAAAATCAAAAATATTTTTCATCAATACTGAAGAGAGACGAAAGAATGAGATTAAACGAATACTAAACTTCAAAGAAGGATTCTTTCCATGTAAATATTTAGGTTTACCTCTTGATAAGGGGGTCAAATCAAATCACCTATGGGAAAATACAATTCTAAATATCTCCAAGAAACTAGATCAATGGAAAGGAAAATGGTTATCAAATGCAGGAAGGGCAGTTATGATCAGGTCAGTCCTCTCTGCCATTCCTATTTATCAGATGATGAGCATGAAAATCCCGGCAGGTATCAATAAGGAGATAACACGAAAATTAAGAAGTTTTTTCTGGCAAGGGTCAGAGGAAAAATCAAAACTAGCTTTAATTGCATGGAATAAGATTTGTAAGCCAAAAGAAGAAGGAGGTCTGGGAATTAAAGACCTTACGCTACAAAACAAGGCCTTGGGGGTGAAATTAGTATGGAGGATGATTAAAAATCCAAAGGCAAAATGGGTTAAAATTCTAAGATATAAATACTTACTAGGAGAAGATGAGGAAAGTGTATGCCGTTTTGATAACTATCTGATGGGCTCATGCATATGGAACTTCATAAAAGAGTGTAAAGATATAGTACTAGAGTCCCTTTCTTGGGATGTGAAAAGTGGGGATAAGGCTTTATTCTGGGATGACTCATGGGGTGGAAAACCTGCCCTTAGGGAAATTCTTGGGAATGATCAGCTAATTGAACTGATCAAACAAAGTAAGGGTGAGTGGGTTAAAGACTATTTTTCACAAATTAATAATAGTGTGGGAAGCAGCTGGGCATGGAATTCTCTAGAAGAATTCAGACTTCCCCCACATTTCCAAGTAAAACTAAACAAAGCTTTACAAGAACGGAACTTCAATCCACGTTCTGGGGAGGACATAATCATATGGGCTGCCTCAAAGAGTGGTGTATATAATTTGAAAGAAGGTTTCAGAGTTATTTCAGGGATAGATAACCCTTCCACCAGTCTTCCCATTGATCTATGTTGGAACAGAAACTGTCTTCCTAAGGCAGGGCTATTCTCATGGGCTGCACTACAGAAAAGGATTCTCACTGCTGAATGGTTTGAAAAAATAGGGTACCATGGTCCTTCTAGATGTGCCCTATGTGAGAAGGAAAGTGAAATGATTAATCATATTTTGTTAAATTGTGAGTTTGCTAATAAATGCTGGCTTTGGGTACTGGAGAAATTAGATCTAAAGACTGCTCTTCAAAATGATATCACAGAAGTATTTAATTCTTGGCAAAGGTCATGTAAAGAGGACTTATACAGTAAAATGAGATACATAATCCCATCTCTGTTAATATGGGAATTATGGAAGGAAAGGAACCGTAGAATTTTTCAAGATAAAAAGATGAACATTGAGAGATTTTTGAACAAATTAGAGGCAAATATAGTAGAAATTACAAATAATAGAAATATGCTGGGACAATCTAGGATGGAATTCTCATTAGAAGACAACAACCAGAGGAAAAAGTGGTATGGTTTGAAAGTTCCACCCTGGATTGGTCCTAGCATTGACAATAAATCCTTATTAAGGGCAAACTGTAAATGGAACCCACCGGAGCAAGGGTGGATTAAGTTGAACTTTGATGGGGCAGCCAGGGGAAACCTGGGGGTGGCGGGAATTGGAATATGTCTACATAATGCGGAAGGAAAGCTATTAGGAAGGATAGCAAAACCTATAGGAATAAAGACAAACAATGAAGCTGAAATAGAAGCTATAAGAATAGGTTTGGCATGGTGCAAAAAATGGAAGCTTAAAAGAATAGCGATTGAAGGAGACTCATCTATAATAATAAATGCAATAAGACAGGGTAGAATACTGAATTGGAAACTAAATAGTGCTATAGAACAAATAATGGAAACTCTTGAAGATATAGGAGATTATACAGTGAATCACATCTATCGGGAGGGCAATACAGACGCAGATAAATTAGCTAACCTAGGAGCCGATGGTCAAGAAATCGAAGAAATTGATGTATGTGTGAGAGAAGTACACGGAAGGTGAAGAAAAGTGATTTCATAATAGGAAATCAAGTATAAAGTATAGTGTCACTAAGCTTCTACCTGTTAATTACTATGGGTGTCTTGCTGAATAAAACTACCTCTATAAAGTATAGTCACCAAAGATTTGAGAGTAGCTAAATAAATACATATGTTAGTAACTTCTCAATATGAATATCTAATGTTTAGTACTTTTATGCAATATAAGATGAATATGAATAAGGTGAATATGAAATAATTCAGAATTATTTATAACCATGTGTGAGCAGAGTTGGTGTAGTAGATTCTTATCTTGCAGGAACAAAAAAGTGTGTATTCATATGAATATAAACTGAAGATGATGTTATAACAGCAATAATCAGTCTATGATGAATATGAATATGTAAAAAGTGGTAATGGTTTTGATTGCAATATGGCTACTAACACAAATGTCAATACTTGTAGCATCATAGTATAGTTAACTCTTTACTTGGTCTGGCACATTGAATTAATATAGACAGAATCATAAAAATTTAGCTAGAAGAATAGAGGTGGTGGGATGCTATCCTATTTTGCAGGTTTACAGGGAAAGTATAACAGCTCATAGAAGCAGATACAAACACCAGAAGGCTTGAAAACACATTAATGCAAAGGCAAGACATAAAAGGCAATGGCAAGAGAAAGCAATGGCACGACCACACAAAAGGACAGCTGAAAGAAAAACAAGATACATTATTTACAAAAGGTAAGGAATTAGAATACAAAACATTGATAAGTATTTAGGTATTGTAAAAGATGGGTATGCCCATTAGCTCGATTTATAAGAGCGATGTAATCAAAGTATAATAAAAGCCATGTTCTGAATCATGGACGTATGCCTCCATTAACTTGTATTAGAAAGGGAATGCCCTTTTCGTCTCCATCAAAGGGAGTTTGTAAACCTACGCTTGTAGGAATTCTGTACTTGCTAATATTTTTTGGACTCATGTCCCGAGCCAGACTGGAGGTTTTCTTCCCCGTTCTTTCCCACCAGTGCCCGCACGAACGGAGGAAAAAATGTAAATTTATTGAAAATTAATATAATAAAATCAAGGCCTCGGCCGTTTACTAATAAAAATATATATATATATAATATTAATGATTAATATATTCATATTTATATGATATATATTATATTCAAATATATTATATAATATTTTCATTAATATTATATTATTTTATAAATATAATAAGTATATTATATAAAATAATATTTATACATTAAATATTATTATATACATGATCAACATTAGAAGAGACTTCTCTATCTTCTCATGATGTTTAAATCTTTAAACAATACCTTAATATCAGAACATGACATTTACCTTAGATAGTGATGGTAGAAATGTGAGCATGGTCAATGTAGTCAATCATAGATGAATCATAATTGTAATGGATAGTATTTCCAGTATAAGGGTTTCTTGCCTTGTCATGAGATGGAAGTGGATTTTTGAAAGCATCTAGATCATAATTTGAGGTTGGTTGATGTGTTGTTTGAAAAGCCAGTGTTGTGATTTTAGCAAGACCTTGATTGATACAATCTTGAATGACATGTTTTAAGTGCATGCAACCATTTGTGCTATGTCCTTTGACTCGATGGTATTCACAATATTCATTCTCTTTGTACTAAGGAGCTTTGAAGAAAGGTTTTGTGATTAGCAGAGCCTCAAGCAATGTAATGTCTCCCGCTTGAATTAGCCTTCAAAGAATAACCTCAATAGGTTCTCCCAAAGGAGTGAATTGTCATCTAGGTGTTCCAAATTTGTTCTTGGTCGATTTCATTGTAAAGGTAGATTGGTTCTAGATGCGGCTTGAATTTTGATGGGAGCTTTCACTGTTTGTATGTTCTTTGCATGAACAATGCCATCATTAGCGTCATTCTTGTTTTTGTTCCAAAATAGGATTTGTCATTTGAAGATTGAGGGTTTTCCTTGTTGTCTCTGGAAATCTTTATGGTGCCCTTAGCAATTAAAGCTCGCTCAATGGTGGTTCCTTTGGAGATGAGTTCATCAAAAGTGATAGCACTTTGCAATTGCAATTGTAATGAGAGCTCAGGATGAAGATTTTGGACAAAAATGTCAAGTTGCTATTGCTCAAGTATTTGCCATGATAATTTGCTAGCCATGTTATGCCACCATTGGGTAAATGATTAGAAAGTTTCACCATTGCATTGTTTTTTATTGACAGGATCATTCATATTCACCTCATGTTTAATATTGAAAGAGAAATGGGATCAAAATTTGTCTACTAAATCATCAAATGTCCTGATTCCCAAAAATAAATGAGAGAACCATTCAAGAGCTTGTCCCGCTAAGATTTGAGGGAATAGTCTCAAGAGATATGTATCATCATGTGCAACATCGAGACATGCAACATAGAATGCTCTGAGATGGTCATCTGGATTACCTTTCCCTTTGTATTTGTCAAATTGTGGGATCTCAAAATGTGGGGTAAAAGGTGTCATGTGAAGTGATTTCTCAAATGGGTAAGAGCATATGTCTCCCAAGGAAAATGTCTTCTTGTTTTGTCCCACTGCTTTGTGAACCATTTGTTCAATATCCTCTTGATATAGTTGTTGTTGTTGTTGCAAAGAGTGGTGATGGGCTGGAGGTGGAATGTAGTATGATGTATATTGTTGTTACTGTGGAATGTGTGAGGGAATGACCATATGTTGAGGTTGAGTGCTCACAGTATATGCCGAAGGATTGGTATATGACATGTATGTGTTTGAGGATTGTTGTCCTTGATACACAAGTGGTGGTTGGGTATATTGTGATAGATTGACTCCAAGGTTTTGCATCACATGGGAACTAGAGGATGGATTGATGTTGAGAAATGGTTATGAATTGGAGGTTGTATTTGCATTAACATTTGAAGTGGTAACATTATGCTAACCAATGGCAGGATAGGTGGATGAAGAAGGATGGACATTTAGGTTCACATTTTTGGTAATATTAGTACCTTGAGAAGGATTGGCATATGTCATATGTTGGGTGACAATGGGTAATGCTTGAGTTGCATAAGACGGATTGACATTTTGTGAAGGATTATATGGAGGCGGAGTAAGTGAAGCAAGTTGATCAACATAAGAGACAATGGTACTAAGATTATCTTGTGATATAATAGACTGGTCACTCATGTTAATGACTTTGACATTAGGGTTATATGGTATGTTGGATGGATTCGTGGAAATCACAGAGACCATATTAGAAGTGGTAGGGATATTAGTTTGGGGTGTGGATGCCACATGTGATGCAATAGGAGTAGGAACTTGTAATTGCTGCGAGACTTGTGTGGCTTGTGATAATGGGATAGCTTGTGATACTTGCAAAGTTCATGATATCGGGATAGCTTGTGAGACTTGCAAAGTTTGTGATATTGGGATAGCTTGTGAGACTTGTGGAGTTTACACTTGTGAAACATGGACAACTTGTGATACTTGAGGAGCTTGTGACACTTGAGGCATGGATACGGTCATGGTAGGAGTGGGGATGTGTTGTGAGATATGGAAAGGCGGGAAGCTCAAATTTTTTGAAAGGTAGGGAAGTACCTCAGTTGGAGTTATCAAAGGTTCTAGAGAATACTCCGTGTGTGGTGCGCTTGATGGTGTAGTAATAGGCAATGAAGGAGATGGATTGGAAGGGGGATGAAATGGCATAGATATGGTATGAGATGGCATAGCTATGGTGGATGGTCCATTTGCAACAACAATAGGAGTGTTTGGATCTTATTTATGAATGGTAGATATATCAAAGTTGCTTGGTAACTTGGCTCCCATTTGGAATGATTGCAATAAATGGTGATCAGGATCAGATAAAATGAGCCTATCAACTTGGTCCCATATGTGTGTCTCTTGAAAGTCAGATAAATCATCTTGGGATGGTTCATAATAGGTTGGTGTAAATGGTTGAGGTTGTACTTGTCATGAAGATGATGGTCCAGTGGTGTATCCTTTGGGTACAAACATGTGAGAAGGCATACCAATTGTGTATTTAGTTGCATCTTGAAGGGGAGTTGATTGTGATTGTTGCCTTTTGGCTTCCATTTCAGCTCGCAATTTTGCTTCCATTTCAGTTCTATATTGGCTCCTAGTTTGAGGCATGATGGTTGGTGATGGAGATTGGACTAGTTTGTCAAGGTTGAGACCCAAAAAGTTGATGGTTTGCTAATTACTTGTTGATGGTTTGTTTTACTAGGCCATTGATTGCTTGGTTTGCTAATGCGTTTGTTGTTGGTTGATTGCTTGGGTTGCTTAGGTTGTTGTTTGCTAGGATTGCTTTGTTGGTTGTTTATTTAGATAAACTTCCCTAGAGGATAGCTCACAAACTCAAGGGAAAATCTAGTTGTTGATGCTGTTTGCTGGTGTTCCTAAGGTTGAGAGAAGCCAAAAGGGTGATGTTTGTTGTTGCTAAGTTGATTGTTTTGATGTTTGGTTGCTAGTTGGAGGTCTCAAGAGGATAGAAAGATCAAAATTCCAATGGTTTTGTATGCTCAAGATAGGAGGTGATGTTCCAATAGTTGTAGGTGCTCAAAGGAATGTCTAGAAGCTGATAAAAGAGCTAAGGTATCTAAAAATGCAATAGATTGGGCTTGGCTGATGCAAATTAAGGGTGTTTGACTAGAAGTGACTAGTAATAGCTCAAACATGACTCATAAAAGGCCAAAAGCGATAGATAATAGGTCAAAACCAATTTGGAGAGTTTCAGATACTAGACTACAAGGTTATCTAGAAGTGACTAGGTTTACTAGAGGCAACAAATTTCATCTCAATAGTGATTCTTTGATGTTTAAAAGCGATGTGATATTTTCCATAAGTGATTTTCTATTGTTTAAAAGTGATGCAGTGAGCTAAAGGCAAGCAGTTTCAGTTCAAAAGTAGTCTGTGTCTGACAGAGGATGTGTTTTAATGATGTTTTGGCAAGAAAATAATGATTTCAGTCACTCACACTCACAACATTCACAAGAATGTACAACCTAGGGTGGGAAAGGACTATATTTATTGAATCCCCTTGCCATGCCTATTTGAAGCAGATAGCTTCAGGTTCTTGGTAGCATCGACTCCCCTCCACGACACTCACTTCTCACGCATACCAAGTTCCAAGTTTTCCAAGGCTCGTAAACATTAGGATTGTCCTTAGTATCTCTACTAAGAACCAAGAGAATTAGGGTAGCTTCAAAGGTCTGATTTGCATCAACAAATAGAGGGATTTGGCTACTACACAAGGTTGCTAATAAGGGCATCCATTCGGGTGGCTACACATGCGGCAATTCACTCTGTTAATGGAGGCTTCCCAGACCAAAGATGTTGCACTCAATGGGGTTTTGGGGGAAACATTCGTCAGTGTAACACAACAGCACCCATTGTTTGTGGTTTTCAACACAAACACTTTTTTTTTATATAATGGCTTGGAAGAGCTTGGCTTTAGCTTGTTACCACTTGGGTCATAACCCTTCTCACACTGGGAAGGCAGACCCTCGAAAGATAATAACAAGTTCTCATGTACCCAATATCCATTTGATAGGCAAGGGGAGAGAATACTTTTGTTATTAAATTTGGGTTACACACATGCTCGACAAGCAAGCAAAAAAGATAAAACAAGCACGAAGCAAACAATGGTTCTTTTTAAGCACCAAATATAAATGTTCCTAGATTAACAATAAAAATGATGTGTCTTGGACTGATCAAAGCTACAACAAATATGTTAGTAGTTTCACAACCTCCTTTTATTGGACAAACAATAAGATGCTACACAAATAGATGATTAGTAGCCAAGAAAAACCAAACTGTGAATGACAGAACCAAAAGTGAAACACAGTTACCAGAGGCGATCGACTGTTGATTAAAAGCAATCTAAATTCTACCAAAAGTGACCAGTTACAGTTAAAAGTGATGCAAAAAAACTAGAGGCGATCAGTTATTGCTCAGAAGCAACTCGAATCTGCTAGATCCGTGAAAAATCCCTGTTTTTGTAAAACTAGGGTTATGATCATGAACAAAATGATAATTAGATATTGTAAGGCCTAGAATATGAAATCCAATGGGTAAAATATGATCAGATGAACACCCTACAACCACATATTGATTAATTGAAAACCCTAGAATGGGAAATTGATGAGATCTTGCAAAATCAAAGAGGTTAGCCCAATAAAATCCAAACCCTAATCAAATTGATTGGCCAATGATGATAGGATGATTAGGAGCCTACAAAATAGAGATTAAAACCCTTGATTTATCAATAAAAATCTAGTAAGACACCCTGTAAGATCAAATGTTAATAAAAAAACCCCAAATTGCAGAAAGTAACTTTAACAGCTGGAAGCGACCACTTTTTGATGAAAAGCAATTCATTGTAGCTGAAAGTGATCTCTGTTAGCTCAAAAGTGATGCTGAAATGCTGAAAGTGACTAGTTTTAGCTCAAAAGTGATGCAAAGATGCTAAAAGCAACTAGTTTTCACTCAAAAGTGACTGGAAATTGCTGTAAGCACTTTGAAAAATCTAAACTTCACAAAAACAACTTTAAAATGCAAAGTTGATCAAGGATGTGAGTCCCAATGGGCATACTAGAATATGGATAGGTAAAAATCAAGTCAATAAGATCAAGCATGTAAATCAAAACGTAATCCTACCACCATCAAAGAATAGAATCCAAGTGAAATCAAATGCATGCAATTCAAGAACAATATCACCTAGATTGTATGATTCCTTGTTTGGAAATGTGGATTGCTTCTCAACAATGAACAATCATGAAGATCAAAGCTGCCATGATGAATGGATGATAGTGCTAATATGCTCAATGGATGCAATGGGGGCTCAAATGCTCAATATGCTCTAGATGACAATGTAGACGCTATGATAATGCTTGCTTCTAGATGGGTTGTATGGAATGAGAGGGTGTTTATATAAACCTCAACCAAAATTAATCAATGGTAGAGATTAGGTGGTTATGCTAATAGTTAAGATTAAAAGATAACATAGATGAATGTGTACAAGTCATGTGTCCATAGGTAAGACCTATTTTAAATGTTTGCAGTTGAGTTGTTATTGATGATAAGATAAGTTTACTTAAAATAGAGAGATGTTCTATTTTAAGAGCTTCATGATGAGGATAGGTGATTTTAGAACCAATTAGAATTTAATCTAGATCATTCTAATGAACAAAGTCAACTTGTACACATAGAAGAAAGTGATAAAATAAGATACGATTTTAAATAAGAAAAGAAATAAATTAAATAAATTAAAGATTTATTTAATTTATAGAAGTGATGATAAGATAAATAAATAAAATATTGATTTTATTTATTTATGATAGAGGAAAGACAATTAAATAAATTAAGAGATTTATTTAATTATTTTTAGAAGAAAATGAGAAATAATTAAATAATAAAAATTATTTAATTATGAGAAATAGATGAAGTTAGATGAAAATGGGGGAAATTAATTAAACAAAATATGATTTAATTAATTAATTAGAAAGATAGGTGATTTAGGTGTTTCAAGACAAGTGTGCAATGAATTGACAAATGATGAAATGAGTCAATTTTGGGTGTCTATAGTCACCTTTTCACAAAATCTACGAATCAGAAAGAAGATGAACATCTAAACTAGTTCACCAATTCTTAATTTTTCCAAATTGCCGACAAAGGGCTTGAATAAAATAATTATTTCTAAGGGAATAAACAAAGACAAGGGGGAACATTATACTTAGAAGATTTTTTAAATAAAACCCATGTAGGATGTCTCAGATCGGATCTAAATGAGGGATTTGGCATAAATTTAGAATTTTAGATTTTGGGGCAACAATAATGCATGTTTGGGAGAAAATTTTTATAGGTGCCAACATCTCCTACATCAAGTCGTATTGATAAAATACCTATGGAGGTGTGGTCATGTCACAAGCCTTCATTGAGACATCTTATATTTTGTGTTGTGAGGCATGTGTAGATGTGTCGAAGTAGAAGCAAACAAAGTTGGAGAACAAGGTTGTGAAATGTATCTTCATTGGTTACAGTTATGGTATCATGGATACAAGCTTTAGGATCTTGTTGCAAAGAAGGTAGTATATGTTGGAAATATTGTTGTCATTGATATCAAAGGAAGGAATTCATATTTTTTTCATTGATGTCAAACAAAAGAAGGAATTCATATTATTGTTATTAATATCTTCTATGATGATGATCTTGTGGAAGACAAGGAAGAATAAAAGGCATTTGATATGTATTGTGATGTGCTAGCTGACATAAAAATTATGGCACCTCAGATTGGAGAAATAAACTAAATTTATATCTGGCTAACCTACACTACCTTAGCATCACCTTTTGGAAATTAGGAATAAGTAAATTACTACATTTATTTTAAACATGGCTGACCTAAAATTATTGGAGTGTCTCCTCTAGAAATAGATTGAATTACTTATTAATGAGGTCAACCTCCTTGTGAAGGCCAACCCTATTGGGTGAAAAGACATGATGGGTATATAAATAGAAGATTGAAGTGTGGTAAAACAAGTAAGTTCTCTAATGCAACATCATATGAAGTCAAGAAGTCATTTAAAAGAAAAAATACAATGATAAAGCAAATCATTTAGAACAACCCTAGAACAAAAAATATGAAGGGTGTTGAAGATATATATTGAAGGAAGTTGGAGCAGATTTATCATGGAAGATGCAATGATATTCATGTGAATTTGGAATAGATCTATTTAAAATTTGTAGCAAAACTTCAAATTGATTTAGGGTAGATTTGGAGCAGGCCTAAGAGCTGATTTGGAGCAGACCTAAGAGGTGATTTGGAGAAGAACTAAGTGTAAATTTCAAACAGACCTAATGGCTGATTTGGAGAAGACCTAAACATTGATTTGGAGTAGACTTAAGAGCTAATTTGGAGTAGGCCTAGGAGATGATTTGGGGAAGACCTAAGAGAAGATTTAGAGAAGACCTAAGAGATGATTTGGGGAAGAACTTGAGAAGAAATACTTAAAGAAAAATTGCGTGGAAATGTTACATCAAATACATGCAGATTTGTGAAGGAAAGTGTATCAAGAATTAGATCTTTGTGAAGACAATATCATCCATTGAAGAATTTGAAGGTTGGTGAGTCACAGCAAAGAGATTGGTGTCTCTTGGTATGTTGGTGCTAAGCGGTGGGGATTGGTGTCTCTAGTGGGTTGGTGCCTACAAATTATACAAGTGTAGATTGGTGTCTCTAGTGGGTTGGTTCCTATAAATTATACAAGTGGGGATTGGTGTCTCTAGTGGGTTGGTGCCTACAAATCATATAAGAGAGGATTGGTGTCTCCTGTAGGTTAGTGCCTATGAATATAATAAGATAGATTTATATCTAAGCAATATTTTGTTGTGGTTTTCTCTGGAAAGGGTTTCCACACAAATCTTGTGTTCTTCTTATGCTCTTAAGTGTTAGATCTTGCATGTTTATGATTGTTGTGGTTGATTAAGATTTGAAAAAGTAAAATATTAACTTATACTGATTCATCCCCTCTCAGTATAAGTGTGTGCTCATCAATTGGTACCAGTTCCTTTAGAGATAGTCTAATCGCTTGAAGGTAGATCTTGGAAGCACATATGGATAGTCATGAAGGAAAAGGCAAGATGGATTTAGAAGAAGAAGAACATGATGAAAGTGAAGGAGAATTGGATGCTGAAGGAGAACTTATTAGTGCCCTAGATGAGATCAAGAAACATAGAAATAAGAATTCAAAGAAAAAATTACATCTTCAAGAAGAATGTGAATCTAAGGTAAAGTTATCACAAAGCCTTGATGAATTGAAGAAGATGATCATAAATTTAAAAATTCAAATTTAAGAAGCAAAATGAATTAAGGAAGAAATAAAAATTCAATTGAAGGAAAAGGAAGAAAATTGTGAAAGGTTAGAATCATAAATTATTTCCTTGAGAAGGGAACTAGAAAATACAACTACTAATTTGAACCAAAGCCTCAAGTTTGATAAAAGTATCAAAATCTTTCATGATAGTTTAAATGGGAAAAGGTCACCATTCATAGATACAGGTTTTGGTTATGAAGAAAAGCAAGATCAAGTTTCAAATGAGCCACCAAAAGAGACAAATGAAGAAAAAAAAAGAGTTATACAAATGAACTCAAAAGTCCTATAAAAAATGAAAGTTACATAAGAAGAAGGAGAATCATGTTCTACAAAAACCAAACACTCCTATAGAAGTCAACAAGAATAAATTCAAAAGATCCTTTCCTCCAAGGTGACCACACATAACTAGGTTTGAACATTATTTCTTTGGTTATTTCTATTCATGTAATCATTTTAGTCATAAAGCAATAGATTGTAGAATATTTGCAAGAAATGATTTTGGTCCTAAAACAACAAGTTATTGGAACCATACAAGAAATTTTGGTTGGAACAAAGATAGAAGTCCTTATGGGTTCTCAAATAGGAACTATAATTTATTTGTTATTGTTGGCAAGAGGCATTGCTAGGCATGTTAGGTGTTGTCATTGATGGCAACTAAATCCATCTTACACATCCACATTACATCAATGGATTATATCGGAAGTTAGAGTGAAGATTTGTCTAAGTCCGGGTAGTCAGAAATAGAGCATGTGATAGGGTATAGTATCTTGGTTCAGATCTCTCTAGAAATCATAGTGTGCTGTGGATCTAAGGGAGTGATAAGGATTTTTAGGATTATGTAAAACTAGAAATTTAGCCTCTGGTGATGAAGGATTCAAAAGTTACAAACATATGAGTATCAGGTTCCAGTTAGTCAGTACAGTCAGAAGAAGAACAGGCCAACCTAGTATTTGATCTTGGTCCGGATGAAGAAAAGTTGTTGGTAAAGCAATTTGTGATAATCAGTGGTATTGGCTGACATGATCGATGACTTGAGAACACAAGTTTTTGGTCCATGTTGTTTGTGCATGGATTTAGCTAACAGAGCTAAGTTCTTAATAAATGTTCTAAGTTTTCTTGAAGCCGACTATAGTTGATTGAATTTATTGATGTGAATATATATAGACAATGGATTCGAGTGTTTTGGTGTGTGTGTGTGTGTGTGATGATGATGACATAACTACGAAAAAAGAAGAAAGAAGTGTGAAGGTGAAGATCTATGTTCAGATTATGGTTGAAGTGTGAAACAGGGCAAACTAAGGATGAAGTGTGTAAGATTAGTATTCTATGCTTATTTGAAACTAAACTTTTGCATTGGTAGATGCTATTCATCATTTCAAACATTCTGTAATGATTTCTTGTAGGCAGTGAGCCTCCTGTAGGCAGTGAGCCTCTTTGAGCAGTGAGCTCTAGAAAGTGAGCCCGAAGGCATGTTCCTTCCCCAATTGTAATACTTTTAACAGAGCATAATTTCTTGTGGGTTAACCCACACCATGGTTTTTCCCTCAGCCAGGTTTCCATGTAAAAATCTTGGTGTTATGTGTGTTGATTATGTTTCTGTTCATGTGTTGTTGATTTATATTTTCATGGTTATATCATTAATCTAATAAAAAGTGGTAAGGAAGATTAATTGCAGCAATTGTTAAAGTTTTATGACAACTGATTCACCCTCCCCCCTCTCAGTTGTCTACCCTAATTTCAACAATTGATATCAAAGCAAGGTTCCTTAGAAGAAGTTTAAAAGCTTGAGGAAGATCCGGGAAGGTATTACAATGGATTCATACAAGTATTCCAATGGTCTCAATCAATAACTTCAACTTGCTTTAAAATATCTTAGTCAGTCTAGATCTGAAATCAAAGAACTGAAAGAGAACCTTAAAGATGCTGATGATTTCATTAACACCTTAAAAATTCAATTGAGCAAATCCAATGAAAAGAGGAGGGAGCTACTTCACAGGTTAGCGGATCAGAATGAAGACAAGGGCATGGATGAAGATCTAAATGAGAAAACAAAGGAATGTGAGAAGTTGGCAAAAGATATTGTTTCCCTAAAGCATCAAATGGAATCTAGAGTAATGATGTTGACCAGGGAAATTGAAGAAAGGAATAAAAATGAAGAAAACCTGAATTAGAGTTTGAAAGAAAGAACAGAAGAATGTTGTAGATTGGACATAATAATTGGCCACTTAGAATCAGATCTACAAGAATCTAGGGAAAATGAAGAAGAACTTGAGAGGAAAATTGTCATTCTCAAACATGACCTAGAAGTTCCAAATGAATACAAGGAGAAGTTCAAGATAATCTCAGCTAAACTTGAAGTACTGCTTGAGAGTCAAAAGAAGGCTGATGATAAGCATGGTCTTGGATATGATAAAGGTGAAAGATCCAGATCTGGACAAAGAAATTCTCAATCGAGGAATGGAATAAATAGACCTAGAAGACCTCCCGTAAGACAACCTAATGCTCAAAGGTATCCATCTTTTAATGGAAATTCTTTCAATTGTAATAAATTTGGTCATAAGTCTACTCAGTGCAGAAGTAGAATAAATCAAAATGGTCCATCCTTCTCTGGTCAATGCTTCAAGTGTAAGAGGTATGGTCATAGATCCAATGAATGCAGAAGTATGATAATGAATAACTCTAACAGTAGATAAAATGGTAATTCTTTCAATGGCAAATGCTTTGCATGCAATAGATTTGGACATATGGCTACTTAGTGCAGATCAAGAGGAAATCAATCAAATGGGCAAAGAAATGTTGTGTGCTTCAATTGTAACTAATCCAGTCATATTGCAAGATTCTACCGAAGTAGGAATAATGAAAGAAGAGGTCTGGTAAACAGAAAATAAGATGAGTAGAGACAAGACAAAGGCAAGGGCAAAGTTGATGTAAAAGAGATCCAGAATGAAATGAACAAGACATGGGTGAAGAAAAGTGTAAGAAATGATGGTGATGGGTCAGCACCGAAATTTGGTACTAAGAATTCCTTAGGGAACTAAAATGGGAGCTCTGGCTTAGGGGAAGCTACATTGAAAATAAAATTCCCCCAGCTAGTAAGTGGGTGCTTAAATCTGACATGATGAGAGAAGATAATTTGGGTTATTGCAGATCTATTGTAGCAAATTCTAGAAGAAAAGATGCAAATGTGATTGATTGCAAAGTAATTGAAGATTGACTACATACAGAAAAAGAGTAACTGGATGTATTAGGGAAGAGCATTTATTACAATGATGAATTAGGTTTTGTGGAGGATAAAAATTCATTCATTCAAGCATTTGAATCACTTTGCATTCAAAGAGAACAAGGAGAAGAAAATCTGAGCTAAAATTTTAGAGATTTGAAGGGCAAAGAATGAATTCGACAACTAACCCTAATTCCGTGTAGAAAAAGGTATTTTCTATGAAACTTTGAACTTGTGATCTTTTGCAATGGCTACACCATTGGTTGTTTATATTACTGAAAGGCCTTGACCCAAATTCAAGAAGCATCCACACAAATTAGTAGAAATTGACCCATTAGGTGCCTTTTCAAATGTTTCATATGGTGTATTGCATGTTGAAGATATTAGGGCCTATATTCATGCGAGTATAGATGAATTTGGAGATTCAAGCTTAGTAGATTTGTTCAAGAATCATCTAAGGGATGAAATTCATGGTCTTAAACCTAAAAATAAGGCACTACACAATAAACATTTTATTCAAATTATAGGGTTTCCATCCTTTGATGAAGATGAATGGGTCCCCAACATGTTTTAAGTAGAATGCATGATGAGTTTATGTGGCTAATGAAACCTTTCAAAATTACCAAGGATGTCATCAAGGAAGTGACAGGGTTAAACTCATCCAGTGGACTGCCAATGTTGAAATTAGTAAAGAATAAAACTATAACTAATGCTACCCATTCAAGTTTTGAGAAAAGCACAATAACTATAAATGACATCACTGATCCGTATGTAAAATTTTCATCAATGGTGATTGGATACAAGATTTATCATTCCAGTAGGAAAAATTCTATATCTAGAATAGCTATTTATGCAGCTTATCAGATGTTGAGAGAGAACGCTAATTATGACTTGTGTGAGTTGCTAAAGAACCAGCTGATAGAAACTTTGAATAAAGTCAAGGAGGATAAAAAGAACACTTTCAAATATGGTACACTGGTCTTGTGTTTATTCTTCTATTTCATGAATGAGTTACCCAGCAAGAAAAGCATGTGTTGGACCAATGATAAACTTGTTGCTATATAGATAAGCGAGCACTTGAACAACATTGGAAATTCCAATGCCCAAAGGACTGCTCTTTGGGGATTCTTCAAGAATTTTTAGAACATGATCCATTCAAGGGAGAGAATTCCTATGTTTTTATATGGAGCCTAATCAGAATTGAAGGTTAAATTTACCCCACTTTTATCGGTGCAGTTTCCCCCCAAATTCCTACGGGGTCAAGGGGCAGCACCCCTTATGGGGGTTTGGGGGCAGCGCCCCCAAGACGGGTTCAAGGGGCAGCGTCCCTTATGGGGTCTAGGGGTAGCGCCCTCATGGGGGCTCGGGGGCAATGCCCCCGAAACCTCACATGGTTTTTTATTATTTTATTAAGGCGTCGAGAGTTATTTTTCATTGGCCGACATAAAAAAACCTCATTTTGTCACCGACAAAAGTTGTGATAAAAATGGCTAAGGGTTAGGGTTTCCATTGATATTATATTGTAGCATTTTGAAATGGTATTGAGTTACAGGGATTGCTAGTTGTAATTAGTTTGATTTACTGTATATAATATTGGACTCTCTATTGGTTGATGTAGCCCGAGTTTGGGTGAACTACGTTAAAACTTGTCTCTTGCTGTTATTATTTCTATGTTTTTTCATTCCTCTATATAATCTTTATTTGCATTTAATTGATATTATCTGATGGATAACCCTAACATCCTACATCTATGGTTGAAAAATACAAGGATATAATCTGTTTCATGGTGGACATTGATCAGTGCTTAATGGAAGTAGTAGAACCTAGAATTGTTTGGATCATGCCCATGGGGTATTAGGTTGATGAAAAAGTATTGGATATGTGTGCTCAACACCTTTTGAGCAAGCTAAAGGACATAACAGTTGAAAGATTTTGGACATATAGTGAACTCAGTATGAAACTACATGTTGAGTCCGGAAGCCTAAATCTAAGAGAAAGATTCAAAAACAAGTTGAAATATATGTAAAAAGCATTGGCATAACAAAAGAAGTTCTGAAACTAAACAAGGAGAGAATAGAGAAAGCTAAGAAGGAGAAGCAAGATAGGAAACAAGGAAGTGTTCTAGCAGAATCCCCCTCTAAGCCAAGAACTACTAGGAGTATAGGTATGACCTCTGGTGCATCACCTTCCCCTACTATAGAAAATCCCTCTAGTAAGGAAGGAAAATGACAAAGGTAAATAGATAAAGAACATATCTCAATGTGGAGAAAGTGGATGAACAAGAAATTGACTTAGATGATGGAGTTAAAGAGTTAAAGGCCTCAAGCACTAAAGTTGTCAAAGTGTCTAAGGAAAAGCCCTTAAAAAGTAAAAAGGCAAATAAGAGGCAGAAGTCAGAGGTTGATGTTGAGAAGCCAATTCCTTCTGTGGAAGACATTGTTAAAACAATCACTATTGATGGAAATCTAAAACCAATAAATAAATTCTATGATCTTAACAATGATGCCGACAAGAGACTTTTGGAAGATGCTACTATCAAATACTTGAATGTTTTCAACCGAGCACTAGTAGAAATTTTGTCAGAAGTTCCTAAGAGCTTAAGAGACATTCTGGAAATGAGAAAAGAAGCTTCCAAAACAAAGGATATGGAGCCAAGGGAACATGTTTTATCTAGTCTATGTCTGGTGATATCCAATAAAGAAGTAGATAAAATTTTTAAAGAGGTCAAAAATGAATCCAGGAGTAAAAAAAGGATGAACAAGTTGATGATTGGAGACATAGAGGAAGTTGTCCAAGAAACTGAAAAAATTCTAAGGAAAGCACTGGACAAGAACAAGTTCCTTGTGGTTTCAGAAGAACCTGCTGATGACACATCAATTTTGGATGATGAAGAGCAACAGAAAATAAGCAACAAACTAGAATAGATGATGACTCCATTTTGGAACTGAATAAAGAAGATGAAGAAATAATGGAAGAAGATCAAGCAAAATAGATAGATGATGGAATTCCTTCTCCCACTCTGGATGTTGAGGAACTTGATAAAACTGCCATTGAGGATACTCAAAATCCTCTAGAAAAGACTACAGAAGACTCTACTGGTGTAAATGAAAAGAAGGATATCCCTGATAATGATGTAGAGAAGGATGAAGCAGAGAAAGAGAAAGAAATTGACAAGAGTGACAGTATGTTTGACTAGGGAAAGTGAGAAGATGCAAGCCCTAAAGAGCAAAGAACTGAAACATCTTATTGGGCAAGAGACACTATAGAAGCAGTGAAAGAAATTTTGGAAAAGGATAAACTGGTTGTAGAAGAGTTGCAAGGTCTAATCAATTTGGATAGTTTCTCATCAATTCGAAAGATAAAGTGGGCCTCTCTTGCTCAAGCCAAAGCCAGAGAAGATATTTTGAATTATCACATAGAAGACAATGAGATACTTGGTCTTACATCTAGGATTCTGGAGAAAATCATGCCAACATTCCAAAAGGACTCGTCTGCATCTCCCTCCGCTCAGTTAAAAAGTTTGATAAATTCTGTAAGTACTCATTTTGAGTCCCTTGAAAAATATGCAGAAGTCAAGGTTAAAAATGATTTCAATGATAAAAGATTTGATGCTCTGAAAGGGATGATTGCGTTAGATAGAATTGTGCTAGATATTAGTGTAAAGAGTATTGAAAATGCTCTTACAAAAGGAGGGAATGTATATAATTTTTTTTATCTTGTCCTAAAGCTATATAGGACATTGAAATAAAAATAAAGGAGTCTAAGGAAAAACTTTCAAATGTATCCCAAGCTTTCGATCCTCTGACAGTATCAGTGACAAGCCAAGAATGCCAAACAATTAGCTTGATTGAAGAAATAAATAAATTGATGAAAGAAAAGGAGAACACTGAGACAAGGATGTGTGAGCTCCGGGGATTGATTTCCCCCAAGTTGGAAGTGTTGTCAATACTAGTATGCACCCTTGTTAAGCTTTGTGAAGGCCTAACTACTTGTTGAAACATGGAATCATTCTCAACTCCCTGGCAAAGTTTTGAGACAAAATAAAGAACTGAAATAGTCACAATATGGCATCAGATCAAGACTGCAAAAAATGTATGTGAAGTAGGAAGATTTGCTATTCGAACTGAAAGGAATACAATGCATAAAAAAAAATGTGTGAGCCAACTGTTGTATACAACTCTGCCAGAGAGAAGAAACTAATGCTAACTCCCCTCAAAAATGAAGTTTTCTCCTATATATGTCTCCAAATGATCTCCTCTGAAGAAAGCTAAAAAAAGCTCCTAAAAATAGATGTGTAATCTATTTTCGAGCTACTCATAAAAACTACCAAAAATAGCCTCAAACTGCCTCCAAACTACAAAATAAAACTATCAACTCGATCCTCTAGGTGATCCCCACCAAAACTACTTCTAAATTTGTCCAATCTGCCTCATGAAAGCAAAACTTTTCTCCTATTATGCTCAATTTCACCCAAAGAAATCCAAATGCTTTAACTACCTACAATAGTTAAACTTTAAAAGCAATTCATAATTTCATTGCTTTAAAGTCAACTTTTACATGACTTGACAGCTTTTAATTGATATCCTATTGATATGATTTTTGAAAAAAATAAAATGATATCTAGTTTATAATTCACCAAGATATTTACAAGATATCATTTATGTTTTTCTATAAAAATCATTAAAAAAATATGAAATACTACATATTTGCAAAAATAAATAAAAGCCTTAAAAGGCTTGACACCATGGACTCCAAGTGTTGATATTCTGCCACCTCACCATGATTCATATGGCTTAACAAAATGCCACTTCACTGCTTTCACAAATGCCACATGTCACATTGACCCCTTTGACCACATCGTCATCTAACATACTCTTCACATTCTCAAGGTTTGGTTTGATCTTATACATACATAAAGATATGTGAAGGAATAATAATAAAAGGCATATGTGGGAGGTCAAAGACACTTGACCACATACCTCATCAAATGATAATGTCTTGACTCCAAATGTGAGACGGCCACCAATTATGTTAAGTCCCTGCAGATTCTAAAGGCATTTTTCATACTCATGCTCACCTTTGACTTAATAAAATAAGCCATGCTCCTTGTGCTGTTGGCTACCCCTCTCCATGATTGCTAGGCACTTGTCAATAGAAGTGTTAACCCTGATCATATTTGGATAAAATGATTATGTTGTTTGCATGGTAAAAATAAAAGCAAGTAAAAAACCTAAAATGTAGGTCATTTTATTTTGTTGTCCGTTGGCGATGCTCTGTAATTTTGGCCGCCATATTGGGGTTTCACTTTTTATATGTGTTCATGCTCCATTTACTAGTCTCTAGTGGTCAAAGGCACTATATTTATCTAGAAAAATGGTCATCACCTCCTAGTAAACTTGAAACTGAACTCTCAATGATATTCGTTGTGTTTTGTTGACTCTCATTTCAATATATGGCCACGCCCATACCACTGCTTCTTTAGTCTCTAAGATTTTGACAAATATTCATTTGTGTTTCTGTGTGTTGAATTCTACTTTAAAATTGCAAAAATGACAAGGCTTTGTTCAAATGGCCGCGGCCATCATCCTTCTCTCAACTGCATTATACATGGTGAGTCCAATGTTTCTCTCTATTATTTTGCTCTTTCTTGTAGCTTCTCTTATCTCTACATCAAAAAAACTATGAAGAGGGTTTCTTTCTACTTGTTGGCTATGTGAAATAACTTCATGTGTGGCACGACCATGGCATCTAACGCCTCCTGTAAATGGCCCTCTGTCTTTTGACATCCAACTTTGAAGTTTCTTGTATTTTAGAGTAAGGGTTTCATTTATTTTACATAGGACTTCTTTTACTATGGTGGCCATGTCTTCTATACTCTTCTTTGACCCTGCTCAACTGTGAAAAGAAAAAAAACTTCTTCTTAAAACTTGATAAGGATTTCATTCCTTGGCATCATACAATAAACTCACTCTTTACGGCTTTGATTGAACAGTTCACAATATCATTTTTTTCCTCTTTATATTACAAGATACATTTGAGGTTCTAGAATTCAGCATGGGCATTTGGAAAAAAAATGAATACTACATTGTATACCACGGCTTTACCAAAAAAAGTCTGCACTTCCTTTTTTACTGTGTAAACTCAGATTTCGAAGGACTGGAGCAATACTTATTCCTTTTATGAGTAAAAAACTTTTGTATGGCATTTGATATATCTTCCTTCTCTCTCTCATATTGTCATTGCTATTATTCAAAAGAGATGATAGTTGTATGCAATGTTCTATCCTTGTAGCTCCATTTAATCTTTATGTTTGCTTTGGCATATGGAAAGTATACTATCACTTTTGAACTCCTCCATTTCCGATAGAAGCATATGTGTCCTTCCATTTCTGTATCTCTTACTTGTGTATTTAGTGGACTATAGTAATCAAATTTCTTTTATATGATGATTTGGATGTAATATGACCTTCATAGCATTGAAACATATGAAGCAACACTTACCTATTCTGAATACACTGTAACATATGATGAACCCCTACTACTTCTTTTTACTGTATTACATCTTATCAAATGCATCATATGAAATGTCCTATAGGACATGATCATGTCTATTGTATCTACTTGAGTACTCATGTCACATTCATTTGTCTCTTTTCATGATTTCTATCCATTTTCTATGCTAGTATTAAAAGTTGTACTCTTTTGAAAGCAACAAACTAAAATGAGTGAGTATCTTTTGCTGTCCTATATGGTTGTGTCACTCATTTGATATTCACAAATCTGGGATAACTATTGTCTTCTCATACATATGCTATTGGCCTAGTTCATTTGTGCATATGCATATGTCATACATGGAATGGGATGCTTTATTGGCTGGTTTGGTTATGACAGTCTATATTGATGACATCTATAGATTTAGCTGATATCCCCAAACAATATGATAACACCTATTCTGATACTTAGCTTATCAATAGCAAAGAGTAAGGCATAACTAGATATATTTCATCATCTAAAAGGCATCTTATGTCATTGGATTCTGAATTTGATTATGTCACTCCTCTTAAATGAGAAAATATGAAGTTTGACACTTACCTGTCTTTGCAATTTGATCACCAGTTCATAATGAAGACTCCAATTGTATTATTGATCATTTTCATGCCAGTTGGAGTAATACAAGGCTGTCATATGCACTGAATCTTGTCCTCCACCTGTTCATGTCAAGCTCTTGGTTGTGTTTCATATTCTGAAGTGAAATCATGGTCATGTCCTAAAATGAGACTGATGCGTATGATCATCTTGTTGCTTTTCCAGCTTGTCACATGAATGTGAACAATGAGTTCCCTTTTTTTTTGTTCATCCCTTTTGAGAACAAGGGGCAGTAGCATGCCAGGCTAAACCCTTTTGGGAGCCCATTTGACACCACATGCTGAATGTCTTTGATCAACTTCATGATTTTTCCTATACCTACAGATGAAATAGACAAATTAGAATAAAACAATGATGCTCTTATGTTTGCTTTTCTTTAGTTCTTTCTGCATATCGATATTCTTATCTGATCAATGGATTACAACTGAAATATTATGTCTCTCTTGATTGATGAAGGATTTTCATAACTGGAGCTTCTAATGGGACCTTCCCACATTTTTTTAGGTACAAGTCGGGATTAGGAGTGGGAACTGGAGGGTTCTACGAAGATCAACTAAAAAGGCAATGATGGTTATGTCTTTCCCTCTTCTTCATTAGGTGCATAGTGTTTTACTTGTATTTGCATGAGTTCATTCATAACCCACGGCTTGTTTGGGACATCTAATATGTCATAGTTTCCTTCAATGCAATGTTTGTTCTCTTATGTATTCAAAATTATAAATGAATAATCACTGTAGTGAATGAATACTTATCTCTTTTATTGTTCTGCAATGCAATGAATGATTGAAGCTTTTCTTTTCTTCATCTAAACAATTGAACTACACTTGTTATAACAACTATCCAACTAACACACAACATAAATAAATCAAACCACATTTAAAAATAATAAATGATAAATCTGCTTAGCTGATTTTTGAGTCGGGGTAAAAAAATGGTAACATCTCTGGTGACTTCTGCTATGTGCTTACCTGCAAAGCATTTGACTAGTTGCCTTGTCATCCATTGGGCATATAGTCATACTCTATCCTTCTCAAAAGCTTAGAAAACACTTTATTTTAGCTCTCTAACTGTCTGAATAGTAGCATCAAATTGAAAACAACTCTACTGAAAGCAAACTAACAGGCCTTGATGGCTGAAACAAAACACTGAAATAAATGTGGATGATCACTTATTTACTGCAAACTACTCTACTATGTACAAAAGAACTCTCTTATCCTCAGAGGCAATGTTTGAGGTGGATCCCATTAACTGGGATAGAGAACACCTCTCCACTCAACTTAGACAGCTGAAATGCATTGTTGTAACATAAGGCCCATCCCAAATGGCATCAAATTTAGAATGCTTACCTGGTCTATTCCTTAATTCATTCCACTTGAACACCAGATCTCCAAGAATAAATTTTACTTGGTCTCACTCTTTTATCAAATGCACTCTTCATTTGGGTTTGATGCATATCATGTTTTCTTTAGGCCTCTTTTCTTATTTCTTCCAGCTCCATGAGCTGAGCCAATATGATTACAAGAGGTTGTTCATCTAGAAGCTCAAGCTCCTTAATAGAGGCCAATGTAGGCAATTCAATTGAAATAGGTAACCGAGCCTCGTTTCCATAAGTGAGTACATATGGGGAACAACCAATAGCCCTCTTAGGCGTGATTTTGTCATCCCATAGAGCTAACTTTAACATCTCATGCCAAGTCCTTTGATTATCATGAATAGTCTTCTTGATGATTCTTATCAGATTTTATTGGTAGATTCAGCCTGCCCATTACCCTGTGGGTAATAGTTAGATGAAGTATTCAAATAAATATTATTTCTAATAGACTAATATGAAAATTTTAATCCCAAAAAGGCTAGACCATTATCAGAGATGATCGAATCTGGTATACCGAATCTTGACACAAAGTCGTGATAAAAACTTAGGACATCGAATTCATTTGCTTCTTTTAAGGAAGCAACCTCGGTCCACTTGGTAAAATAGTCTATGGCAGTCAAAATCCACTTATGGCCTGCACTTGAAAGTGGATTTATTGGCCCTATAAAATCCAATCCCCACTTTGCAAATCTCTGCTCAACTTTAACAAGATGTAAAGGTAAGGCAACAAGTCTTTGCTTACCTACAAATAGTGAACATTTCTGACATGTTCTCAACCAAGAAAAAGAATCCTTAAATAAATCAAGCCAGTAATAACCAACCTACATAATCTTCAAAGCAATTGTTCTAGCTGCAAAATGACCTCCTGAAGGGCCATTGTGAAACTCTTCTAACAGTTTATCAACTTGTTCAAATCCAACACACCTCAAAAATACACCATTAAAGTTTCTCCTATATAAAATACCATCAATAATAGCATAAGGAGTAGCTTACAATCTGAAATACCTTCTACCTGCCCTGTCTAAGCCAATTGGGAACTCACTGGTCTGCAAATAATTCATCATCTGATGCACCCAACTATTTGTTTGAGCTAGTGCATTGGCTAGTTCATTATTATTTAGCACCATTTTGGACTCCTCTTGCTGTTTCTCCTCAAACTCTTCACCTTCAGCAAGCTGCTCACATAAGCCTTTACCTCTGATTAGCTTGGTTACATGGATGTCAACATCAAACTCCATAACCTTGGTTATCCAACCAGCTCTCTTGTCATTTATATCTCTATTTAATAAAAAAACTCTTGATAGTGGGATGAGCAGCCTTTAAGTCAATTCTATTATTAGACAACATGTACCTAAAATTCTTGAGGCTCCTTACAATAGAAAAAACATGTTCTTCCACAAAAGAGTACTTTACCTCATACTCGTCCAACACTTGAATGAAAAATGCAATTGGCTACTCTAATCCTTCATTGTTTTGCTGACATAGCATTACAGAAATAGTGTCAGTTCCTCCAAAAGCATACAAAATGAAATCCTTCTCATAATCAGGATTGATAAGGGTAGGGGCAGCAGTGAGAACTTCTTTAATCTACTCAAAGCTTCATTTTCCCTCAGTCTAGCTAAACAACACATTCTTCTTCAACATGGAAGTAAGAGGTTGTAACAGAGCTATAATATTTAGAATAAACCTCCTAACAAAATTAATTCTACTAAGAAAAGTCTTCAAATCTTTCTTATGTGCCAGTAGCAGTAGATCTAAAATAGATGAAACTCTCTCAGGGTCAATAGTAATACCTTCTTTTGAAATAATGTCACTGAAGAGTCTTCCTTCATGCACTAAGAATATACATTTCTGGGGGTTCAATGAAACTCTGAACTCCTCGCACCTTTAAAAAATCTGCTTCAAGTGGTCAAAATGATCATTAGAATCTTTTGAAAAAATAGTTATATCATTTAAATAGACCAAGACTATTCTATTCATAAGGCCATGGAAGACCATATCCATAGCTCTCTAAAAGGTTGCCCCTGCATTGGATAAACCAAATGACATTTTCCAATAGGCCATGGTACGCCAATTAGTCATGAATGCAGTTTTGTATTGGTCCTCTTCTTTGACCAAAATTTGATTATCTTTTAATGAGGCTTGATTTAGATCACAGAAATTGACACAAAGTTAGATTTCGCCATTCTTATTCCTAACTGGGACCAGATTAGAAACCGAAGAGGTATCTTTTATTGGGAAAATGATACTACTCTCAATTAGTTTATTTAGCTCAGCGTTCATTAAGTGTTCAAGTTTGGGATTGAGGGGTCTTTTCTTTTGCCTAACCAGCTTGGCATTAGGCTCTAACTCTATGGTGTGCTGGAACAAACCAGGATCAAAACCTCTCAAGTCCTTATACTCCCATGCAAAGTCATCAAAAAAATGTTGACATAATTGAATAAAAGACTGCTGCTCTTCTTTAGTACATACCTTACCAAGCTTCAACAATTTATCCTTAAAAATATCTATGGTTTGATAATGTTCTTGTCTCACTATCATGCTGCATTTATCTTTTTTGAACTGATCATCAGTTTTGAACACTGATTCTAAGGTGACTAATCCTTTGGGCAACTTGTTGGTCCTGTTGGTCATGATGTTAGTCATAAACAAACATAGAATAAAAGTAGACATTAACCTTTATTCATCTTGAAAGATATGATGAATTCAAAGAATTCATGATCCCAAGTCCCTGGTGATTAGGTCTTAATCATCTGACGTTATTTAGAGGTTGATGTGTGTTGATGTTTCCATTTTTGGGCCTTACATGAAGTTCATCATCATGACACTGCTTCTACAAAGATTCTTCACAAAGAGGTTATTTGATCAAATGATGCAGTTATATCCAAATCTTTGCATGATATTTCCAATTATACATGCTTAAGCTTCAAATATGCTAAATAATTTCAATTATCTATGAGATGTCCACATATTCTGTGTTATTTGCTTGAGATTATTAGTTTTTTGCAATTATGAAGGTGAAATGTTCTAAAATTTAAAAGAAATTGAAGGAAATGCTTCAAATTAATGTTGAACCTTCATCTATTGAACCACATGCACATCAGATACAATCATGAAGAGAAGAAAACCAAACCATATGTTCACCAGGACATTCCACAGCTAGATACAGTTGATGCTAACTTCAAAGGAATTGTATGAAAACAACATATCCAAGTAGACATGCACTCCAAGGGAAGCAACAAATCACAGCATATATCCAGGATTCACACATTGATCACTCAAGATTTACTATGAATTGTAATCAACACAGTCTTCTCATTCATTAAGTATGCAAAGATATAGATGTATACAAAAAGATTTGAAATGAGCCATGAATACTTCAGCAGACAGATTTCAATTAAGTTTTGAATGTTTGAAAAGAGGCATTCCTGCACCTTTTATAGAACAAGGTGAGGAATCCATTACAAAAAGATCTTAGATCTTGATTTATCTATGAATATCTACAGTTATTATTTATCTTTGACTTTGTCAACCATATCAAAAATAGTACAAGTTGCCAGCTGGCAACTATCTGGAATACTTATTTTCACCAAGTATAAGATGCTGATATTTGCTTTATGATGCATCTTCATCATCACTGGGAGGATCATGATCATCGCTTGCCATATCTTCATCATCATGATGATCGTAGCCTTGCATATGACCCTGCATGATTGTCCTGACATTCTCATATAATTGTACTATTCTATCAATTTCCCCGCCATCCTGAGCTTTTGCCTTGATGATGGCATGCCTATGGGCCTGGTATTTACCTCTGATATTTTCCAACTTGTTCTTCCTTTTGTTGAGTGTCTCATTGTAGTTTTCCACCTTGACCTTAATTCTCATCATTTTATCTATGACTTCCTCTGTCAAGTGAACAAGTGGATCATCAGCTATTGATTGGAAGTTGGTGTGTGGAGCTTTGATTTCAAACTCTTCATCCTGATTCTCTATCTTTCCTTCTACCTTTCCTTCCAATGCTTCCAAAATTTCTACTTCAAAAGCCAGCATATCATGCATTTTCATGCTGAGATCTCTCAATTTATTATTGCATCCTTTAAGTACACCACATTCAAACTAGATATCCTTGTACCATATGTCTATCAATAATGTAGTGTTATTATCCAGTACCTATTTACTTATGAGCAGTTGAGGATTTATCCTCCTTATTTCTCCCAGGACATCTAATATCTTCTCTAATTGGAAAGACCTTTTACCTGTCTCCATTTGTAATTTGTCTACCTTTTTCTTGGAGACACTGAGGGAGTTCCATCTCTTTAGAGAGGCCTTTATTACTTCTTCTGCTGCATCCAATGTGGATAGCATCCATTTCCTCAGTATGGATGACTCATGTTTCATGAGATCCAACTTATTTACTTCCTCCTGGGAAATAGCAGTCAATGGGACTACATGTTCAGTTGGAGTATCTTCAGTATTAGTCAGCTTCTTTATATAAGCATGCAACTGAGCAATGTGCTCTTTGTGTTATTTATTTTTCTCTTTTTCCTTTTTCACTTTCTGAGTCAAAGAATCTATAATGTCTTTGCCTTCTTGACCCTCCTGGTCTTCATTAGCAAATCCCAAGTCTACTGTGCTGATCTTAAATTCTTCTAAGGTATTTTTACCTTTCTCCTTCTCCACAGTAGGGATTGCTACCTGTGTTGTTCTTCTACCAGTTGTAAGGTCCCTCTTAATGGCTAAAGTCATTCTAGCCTTCCTCTTCGGTTTCATTATATCCTCAGAAAATAAGGTAGATACATCAAATTCTTGTATCTCAAAATCTACCTCTGCGTTAACTTCCTTTTCTAACCATAGAGGTACCTGATCATGTTTTCCCACATAATCATGATGTTTACCTTGATCTCCTGTATCTGTCAACATATGTGATGGAGAAGGTGATTTCCTCATTTGTTCTTCGTGATGCTCTGTCTAAGTGTGATCCTGTGGTATATCCACCTGCTGAGGAACTTCCTTTTCCGGAGGAGCATCATCTCGAGGTGGAGGATCTTGTGCTACGTCCACACAATGATCATGATGATCATGATCCTTTTCTGTCATTACCTCATCCTCCTTTGACTTCTCTTCTTCATGATGCACATTCACCGCACTAGATATTGCGGAATCCTCCTTAGGTGCTGGCGTTTGTTCTAAAGCCACTATTTGTACTGCACCTGCACTGCTTACTTCTTAAACTTTGGAAGTAGGATCTTCTACTATATCCTTCTCATCAACTTTCTTTCCTTGAACCTCTACTATAAGCAGGTTCAGCTGATGTATCTTATGAGCTTTGTTGGCTTATTTCTGAAGTATGGCCTTCTATTACTGCCATCTTCACTTCTTTTGTATGTTGCCCTTTGTCAGGTGTACTTGCTGGATGTTCAGGACTTGCATCCTGTTTATCTGTCAAATATACCACTACAGGACTTGTCACCTGCGTGACTAATGTGTCTAGCCCTATTTCTTGGGATATTTTCTTTGGACTCTTTTCTTTTTCAGCTTCCACCTGCTTTATCTCCTCCAATATTGTTTGTCCTGATGGAGTCCCGTGAGGAGTCATGTGCATACCTGCAGCAAGAGTCTCCATCTTCTGTGAAGCTACATCCTTCACTACATCATCATCAGATAAGTCCACTGTCTCATGCAGTGAGACATGACCTCCTTGAAATACTTGTGAGGTTTCTTTCATCTGTTCTTCCGCTTGCTCAGATTTGAATTTTACTATGGTAGGAAGTGGCACATTGTGTTGAAATTCTTTATGGAATACTTCACTACTTGCCCCTTTCAAGGTTATAGGGGATTGCTTTATTTTACCCCTCATGGAGGTTCTCAATTTCTTAGGTGTCACAGCTACCATCACCTGTGGGGCTCTTCTCTTTCTCTTGAATAATAGAGGGGGTTCCTCTTCTTCAGTATCTTCCTCCATGAGGATATCTTCTTCCATTGGTTTCTGTGAGGATTGACCCTCTTCTTGAGTCCCAGAAATCACTACCTCTACTGCATGCTCTTTCTTGGACTTTTGTTTCCTTGTTCGTGGAGGTGATGCTGATCATGATGCTGCTACCTCCTCAGCCAGAAATACTACCCTTTCAATAATCACCCCTTTGGGCTCATTATCAATTTTCTTCTTCCTAGGGGGTCTTTTGCTTTGTTGTTGTTATGGAGGCAACCTCTCCCCTTTAGATTTCCTTTTTTCATTTATAAAGTCATCATATTCCTCATTAGAAATAGCATGCCCCTTCCTGTTGTTGTCCATAGTAATGGCAACACCTTTCTTCTTCAAAGCCTTAATATGTTCATCAACGCAAGCTTGGGTTAGCTGTAAGGTCCTAGTAATGAATGGATCCAAAGAAATATCCTCTTTTATGGTAAGGTCAAGTGCAGATATGGTATCATTATATATTTTCTTCTCCTCATACTCATCTGCCATTATCCTCCCATCATCTTTCTTCAACTGTTGAGGAATGGGGATACAGTCAAAGGTCTTGATTTGATTCAGTGTTAACCTTTGGTATCTTCTTCTTCTGGCCTTTGCCTCATCTTCACAATCATCCCAAAAGTCCTCCAATTGTGCTTGATGAATAGGTTTCCCTATTAGTCTTTGTATTCTCCCATAAGGATCATATGGCCTTACCATTGGGAATGGCTGCAACTGCATTTTATTCAAGCTAAGCATGACGTTCTTGATCTTCTCTGAGTCTGGGCACATACACCAGCCAATGGTTACTGGAAACAAGATGGGTGGTATTTTTTGATCATCCTTGAATGTCCTCAGCATTGTGGAGCTCTATCTTATAAATTCCATCAATACCATTGGATCCGTAGGGTATCTTGGCAGCATGAGGGGTTATCCATCAAAGCCCTCAATCCTCATGTATGAAAATGTTGCAAATTGAATGTACCAGGCTCCATGCCTGTAGATTATTTCTTGAGCCTTCATGCTCAATCTTTTTGTTCTGTCCTCCTCCATGGTCCTCACCAGATGCATAGAGAATGCATCATTGACCAGTTTGTAATCTTGGAGGTAGTTAGCTCTCTGTAGCTAGGGATGATGATCCCAAATGTGCACAACATTGAGAGTGCCTGTAAGCTTTCCATCTGTAACTAATGCATCAAATGTGCCTTTGTAAGCATAGGAGTAGACAATATATGATGTCATATAAAAAGAACAATTTGAACCTCCCAGGTTTAGCAGCTGCTCATGTAGAGCATCACTTCTCAGTTGGCCCCATAGTGGCTTGATATCTGCATATATGCACATCATCATGATACCGTACATCTAATCTTTAAAACTACCAGTATCGGGCTGGCCCATCACCCTGCTAAGTAGTGCAATCTTATACTGATACTCCTCATCAAAATCATACTTAAACAGGTGCACAGGAAGTTTGGCAACTGCCGGATATGTGCTATTCTTGGCCCTCCATTGATACATGTTCTTCCTGGCCTGTTTCTTCTTATTTTCATATTCAACTTCTAATTTCTTCAGGTCCACACTATTAACCTTCCTGCCCAATGGCAATCCAAATGTCTTGGAGAGACCCTTGATAGATAGGTCTGCATATACTCTACCATGTTTCACCACCTGCCTGGTCTCTGGATTATAGTTCCATGCACACTCCACCACCAGCTCAGGAGACTACGTAGAGTATGGAAAACTAGCCGCATTCCACAACCCAGACACAAATAGTACATCCAGCAGGGGGCTTCTGTTCTTCTCATCATTCATTTTGGCAGACCAGGCCTCCCAATCGGTGCTCTCTTGATGGGTATCTGTAATTGCACCATATTTGAATAGGATGCCTCTTAGAGATGAGAATGTAGGCCTCTTGAATTTAGCCTCACACTTAGCTAACCTTTTGTTAGCCATGGATACCTACAATTAACACAGTTTGTCTTACAATGGATACTCACAAGCATGCATATAACAACTATCTATATTAACATCATGCATATTATACTTATTTAGCATTTACTTATCTTGGGATGCATACAACCAGAACCTACAGCATCATACCTGAATGTATAGAAGCAACAGGATGAGGGTTTCAATTACTTACCTGATTATGCAAATCCCTCGATTATACCAGTGGTTGCTTGAAAATGCCTTTAATTTTGGTGATGATTTCACACTTCTTCCTGTCTGCAAGCTCGGCTCATACGAGTATCGTCGGTGTGAGGGTTTGGAAGCTCGTGCTCTGTGAAAATAATTTTATCGCAAGGTAAATGTGAAAATGACAATTGAATTACCTTTTAACTTTGCAATTAGGGCAAAATTAGGGCAAATCCTGATGGATTGGATCTTATTCGTTGATTTTCCGCATGGAAACTTAGGATTTCGCCAGGTGGTTCATCAGTTTTAATGGTCGGTGGGAACTACCTACCACCTCTACACACATTTAATGTTAATGGCAGCAACAGGAGTAGGATGATATTCGCATGACAGGATGATATTTGAATATCTAGGTGATATTCAAATATCGTCCTGAGTGCAAGGTGATCATCCTCTTCGATAGGAAAAGTATCTTTGACAAGATCAAGTGACAAATGCACCATTAGGTCATGTTTTATACATCAGGAGGATATTTCAAATATATCAGGTGATGTTACGAAATGATGATGACCGGATAAAAATTACTTCTTCCTTTCAGAATATCAGGGTGACATCATCCAGATATTGGTTCAGTGTATCGCTATGGCATCATGACGTCATCGTCATGCTATAGGAGCAGGATCATGTTTAGGAAATATGCCGCCGAGAGGTAAATGTGATGATGATGTCATCATCATGCTTGCTTCTTTATTTATCGGACTCATATGACGTCATCAGGATAATGGCTTAGGGGGATATTTTGCAGCAGGAGGATATTAAGAAATATTAGGTTACATTGAGAAATATGATCCTTGCAGGAAACATAAGGCTATTGACGGGTAAATGTCACTGTCACCTAAAATTGACGTTCGAATATTTGGACCGCATGATTTATCGAGTGATAATGTAGATCAGGATGATCTTCGGTAATATGACTGATGTTACGAAATATGATCCTCCCCCTGTGAATATCAAGTTTGACTCAAACTTTGACCATTCATAACTTTCACACCCTGATGAATATGGGGGTGATGTAAAAGGCAAACCTGCATGAAATTTGATGCTCTATCTAAATATGAGGTTATTGGAATAAAATATGAACTTTGACAAACTAACCTCATGATGATGACTTACCCAGCCTTTCTATCATGATGATCCGCATGACTTACTTTTACCAAAACCACCAGAAAGTGCAAAACAAGCCAAGCAAAAAGTTGGGTCCCTGTTTTGTCAAGTCAAAATGAGGCGTGTTGTGCAACCACACAACAACTTGCCACCAAAGAAAATAAACAAATTCCAATGATTCAAGTGTTGTGATCACATTCATCCATAGTATTCTAATTCTTTCTAAGCATGAGCATCATGATCTTTTGAATGGTAAAATTTCATCATGGTAACAATGCTAACAAAGGATCATGTGTGTGCAAATGATTAATTATCCTCATCTTGAAAGTAAGTTGAAAACATAAGTAACTGGTGTTAAACTACATAGTTGGAGATCATCCCTCATAGCCGACCTGGATAGAGCCTTGCTGCCAGCAGGCGTTCGTAGCCCTGGCAAGGTTATCTATACAATCTCCCTAAGTACAGCCCCACTGCCAATAGGCATTCATAGCTGCGGTGGAGTTACTTAGATGGCCTAATTTTATTTCTTTTATGATTTTCTCTTAGAATTTGTAATTGATATCATCATGTTAGCTCATTTGTACACGGTACAGTCACTTGCAACTTTAGGTTGGAGATTGTATTGGTAGCAAGGGAGTCCCTTTAGATTTTTCACTTAACACCTATACTCATATTTTCAACAAACCCAAGGCTGTTAGGTGTTTCATTGTGATTGATTCACTTTGATCAAGAAAAGGGACCCTGATGAAAAGATATCACAGACCTGATCATGAATACTTCTTAGAATGAATCATAACCTCTGTCTAAATCTGATCTCATCACTTGAATCCTAACAATTTAGTTATTTTCTACGGTGATGAAGTGCATCATTTTGACTAACCAAAACAAAACACAACTGACAAAACAAGACAAACAAAACACAACTGTACAAACAACTATACAAATGTACATTATGATACACATGACTATCATGAAGTCACTTAGGCCTGGAAATAATGTTTAAGGAATTGTCCATTGACTGGCAATGGGACATCCTCACCTATCAGGTTCTTAAGCCTATAAGTGATGTCTCCCAGTATCTCAAAAATTTGAAAGGGACCTATCCATAATCTATCAAATTTGCTATGGTCATCTTTCCTCTCATGGCCTTTATCCCACATCAGGACTAAATCAGATATCTTGAAGGCTTTAACTTTGGCTCTCTTATCAAACCAGCGTTTGACAACAGCCTGATGTTTTGAAAACTGGTCAATTGCTTGACTCCTTTCTCTTCCAAGTGCATCAACTGAAGCAACCTGACCTCTTGTCTATTATCAATGCCTAGGTACTCTTGGGCAAACTACAAAGTAGGAATTTTCAAGTTTATAGGGAGGATAGGATCTACCCCATATACCAATTGGAAGGATGAGTTTCGTAATGCAGTTTTCATTCTAGTTCTGTCTACCCATAAGGCATATTTCAAAAATAAATTCCATTCCTTAGGGTTCTTCTCTATTAGTTTTCTTATGATATTTAGCACATTCTTGTTGGTGGATTCTGCTAATCCATTCCCTTGGGGATAGTAGTTGGATGAAAACTTGAGTATGATCCCATGATCAAAAGCCCAACTTGATAATTTGGTTGAAGTGAAGGTAGAACCATTATCACTTACCAAAGCATAAGGAGTTCCATACCTGGTAACAATGTTGCTTTCCAGAAATTTGATAACATCATCTGCAGTACAAGTCTTGTTGCTGACAGCTTCAATCCATCTGGTACAATAATCAGTGATTGTTAAGACATACCTATGGCCTGATGATGATGGAGGATTGATTGGTCCTATGAAGTCCATGTCCCATTGTACAAATGGGCGCTCTTCCATCACTGGTTGCAATGGTTGTGCAGCATATTTCTCTCTGTTGGCAGCAACCTGACACACATGACAACATTTAACATGATCAGCTGTGTCTTTAAAAATTGTAGGCCAGTAATATCCTGCTCTGAGGATTGCATGTGTTGTGGCCAAGGCTGATCCATGTGCAATTCTGAACTTGTCATGTAGTTCTGATAAAACCTTATTTGCTTCTGGCTTTTCTAAGCATCTCAGGTATATTCCTTCATAATTCTTCTTGAACAGGGTTCCTCCCTTCATCATATATCTTTGTGACCTTATCTTCAAGGCTTTTCTCTGTGAAGCCTGCAGTCTTGGAGGACATCTCCCAGTAATCAGGATGTGCCTGATATCTGCATACCACTCTTTATTGTCTTTCTCATTGATCACATATTGCTGACTTGTGATGTTTGGATCTATTTCAGATATCATTTGGCTCAAAGCATGTCCTCTTACTAGCTTCATGGGTGTAATTTCCATGTCATACTCCTATAATACTGGGATCCACTTGGCTCTTTTCTCACTAGGTTCACTCTGCATGAGCAGCATCTTCCCTGCTGTATCAGGCACCATTGCAATCACCTTGCTTCTCAGTATATAATGCCTGAATTTCTTTACTGCCCTGACCAATGCAAGTGCTTGTCTTTCAACATCTACATATCTCAGTTTAGCATCCTTAAAGGGACAGCTCATGAAGGCAATTGGTTTCTCTTCTTTTTTCTCATTCCTTTGAGTCAATACTGCTGTAGAGGTATGTTCTGAGGCAAATGAATAGATGTAGAAGTCCTTTGTGTAATCTAGACTGATGAGGATAGGAGCATCTGATATGGCTTTCTTTATGTCTTCAAAAGCAGCTTTAGCTTCTGCTGTCCACTCAATCTTGGCATCTTTTTCTAGCATAGCATTTAGTGGTCTGACTATCTCTGCAAAACCAATGATGAATTTTCTTACAAGTTAATCTTACCAAAGTAAGACTTAAGTTCCTTTTTGCTTCCAGGAAGTTGTATTTTCATGATAGACTCCACCCTATCAGGATAAATGATGATTCCATCTTCAATTATCAAATGACCTAATAATTTTCCTGTTGTCACCCCAAATATGCATTTCTTGGGGTTCAAGGATATCCCATATTCCTCACATTTCTTCAGCACATTTTTGAGATCTATTACATGATTTGTTCTCTCTTTGGAGAACACTGTGAGGTCATCCATGTAGATGACTATACATTTTCCAATTAAGCCTTTAAAGGCTATGTCCATTGCTCACTGGAATGTAGCTCCAGCATTTATCAGCCTAAACGGCATACGTCTATATGCAAAGATCCCCCACTTGGTGGTGAAGGCAGTCTTCAGCTTGTCAATCTTGTAAACCATGACTTGGTTGTACCTTGAAAAGCCATCTAAGAAGGACATCATTTTGGCTCCATTTACAATCTATAGAACTTCATCTAATGAGGGCAGAGGATAATTATCCTTTTTTGATGCTCTGTTCAGATTCTTGAAATCTACACATAGCCTGATGTCTCCATTCTTCTTTCTAACTGGCACTAGATTTGCCACCCAAGTGGAGTGCCTCATAGGAAATATTATCCTGGCATTTAACAATTTCTTGTCTTCTTCAAAAATTATTGGTTCAAGCAAAGCATTGACTGGCCTTCGCTTCTGTCTGAAAGGTTTAGCATCTGGCTTGAGAGGTATAGTATGAGTTATGACTAATGTGTCATATGTCTTCAGCTCATCATAAGTCCATGCAATTACATGGATGTAATCTTTAAGGGCCTGAGTTATTCCTTCTAACTCTTCTGGTGTGCAAACCTTACCTATCAAGACATTTCTCTTGTCTTCGTCTTGTCCAATATTCACTTGTGAATATTGACCTCCATCAGCTTTGGGAAGATCCTTCTGTTTCAGCATATTATCCAAATCAAAGCCTCTTTCTAATTCAATCATACCTTTGGGAATCCTGTTGGTAGGCAACTCTAATATTTCATCTTCTTCCCAAACATGATCTCCCACACTGTTCTCATCTATGATCTGAGCATCAAATATATCCCTATTAGAGATGAAATCAAGGATGTGTTGATCATCATCAAAGACCTGAAGATTGGTAACATTATCAGGTACTGATGGTACAGATACCAATCCTACTAAAAATCTCTTCAGACCTAATATAGATAGTGGCTCCAGTGTACTAGTAGCCTGGGCAAGTGCATCTGCCCTGTGGTTCTGTTCCCTAGGGACGTGGGTGATGTTAAATGCATCAAAGTCTTCAATCAAATCCCACACTCTGTGTCTATAATTTGATAATCTTTTATAGTTGCAAGAGTATATTCCTCTTACCTATCTGACAACTAATTCTGAGCCTCCAAAGACATGCAGAATTTTCACTTTCTTCTTCAGAGTGAATAGTATCCCATGAATCAAAGCTTCATACTCTGTCACATTGTTAGTACAGGGGAACTGTAATCTGTATGCAGCTAGGTAGGATTTTCCTGATGGATCAATAAGATCAATCCCTACTCCAGCTCCTTGTTTGGACTTGGATCCATCAAATCTTAGGATCTAGGGTTTATCCTCAGCATGAGGTTTAGCTAAACCTTCTCTTTTCTTTGCAGCCCTGGCAGCTGCACCACCTAATATCCATTTTAACTTAGGAATTTTAGTATCTTTGGACTTCACTTTTTCCTTCTCCTGAGGAACTGATTCTTCTTCTTATTTTTTATCATCAGGAGGATGATCTTTTGGATCAAGATCTGTATGTCTCTTTAAAATATGCTGACATAGTGAATAGGTATTCTCCAAGTGAGGTGCCTCATGCAACCTACACCATCCTTCTGTTAACGCATCTTGTGGATGCTTCTTTTGTTTTATCATCTTCTTAAATTCTTCTGATAAGAACTCTTCAAATTTGGTCAGGTTACTACCTCTGTCTTCATCAGACAGTTCATAATCTGACTCCATAAAACAATCACTTCCTGGAGTGATCTTTCCTTTTTCTTTAACATTTATCTGGTTATACACCAAGATTTCTTCTATTCTTTGTATATGATCTTTGTCATGATCCATCACCTTTTCTATGGTTCCTGTGAAAGATAAACAAGAATCAGTATCATCCTCATCACCAGATGTAGAACTTACCTCGAAATATGATGATGATGCCTCACTGCATGTCTACTCTAGCATCATCATATCTAAGCATGTTTCGCAAGTCTTTTCTGAATGTGCTTCGTCATGTAATCTGCACCATCCATCAATCAAAATATCATTAGAATGTATATTTAACAATTGACAATGCCTTACCTGTTTGGACAGATGCATCTCAAAGTTTCTGAAGTGATCTATTTCATTTTCGTTCTCAAAATTACTATCGGGTTCTAAAACCAGCATGTCCTCCTGATGATCATGATGATGATGATGATGAAAGTCAAGAATTAGGATCTCTTCTATCCTGATAGTCTGTGGTCTAATGGCATAAACTCCAGGTTCAACGTTTACATACATGATCTCATTCATTTTGTTATATTCAGTTATCATGTGCTTCATCCTGGGTTCAGCATCTATTCTTATCTGGTTTGGTATACCTTTCCAAGGTAACCACATGTGGCTGAAGTCAGTAGACATATATCCATTCAGAGTCTTTGACTAGTCTCTACTAAGTAGCATCCCATATGTATCAAGTATGTCAACTACCTGGATATCAATATAATACTGGATCCTGGGATCAGATGCTAATTGCATGTGTATATGAGTCAGTTCTCCTACTACACTCACTTCTATTTTATCTAGTTGTGTCACCTTCTTTAGGGATTTAGCAGGATGCAGTCCTAAAGCATTGCATATAGATAAGGGCATCACATTGGTGGATGCACCTAAATCCACCAAACAGTTGTGTAAATTCTTGCTTAACATCCCGATGGTAAGGAGGAAAGGTGGTGACTCACTCTTATCTCTGTATAATGTCATATGTGAGGTTTCTGCAGCTTGAACAGTAGCTGGCACTTTAGGCTTTATATTATTATCTCTAGCAGCATGATCTTTATTGCTAAGACGACCTGGAGAATGAATATCTTCTTTAGGAGCGGGATCATCAAGTGATATCATGAAGGCTTTCTTAATTGTAGGAGTTTTCAACAATTCTGATAGAGACAGGTTGATCTTTACCTTCTTCATCTCATCAGCCAAGTATGAGACAAGTTTATCAGACTCTTGAGGTAAGGCAACAGCTTTTGATGCTGTACTCTAGGGTGATAGATATTGTGCATTTACCTTTGGAAATCCCAGATTATTGCTAGCTTTGGGATCAGGAGGTGTGTTGAAATTATTTGGAGGTAGAGATGATGTCAATGGACCAGTAGGTCTATTAGAGCCACTTCTCATATTGTAATTATGCTTACCAGGATATTGCTGTTGGTATGCATGCACCTCCTCATGTTCAGTGGAAGGCTCATTCTCATCTTCAAAGGGGAAGACATAATTTGACTCAAAGGCCATGGCAGATTCTTCACAAGCCTGGGAATAATCCTGCTGGGATGACACAGTCTGCTGATGATGATAATCAGTGTAACTCTCTAATACAAATGTAAAGTCATATCCACAAGGGACAAGTTCATTTCCCTCTACCTGAGGTGGATTTCCAGAAGTATTTGAAACTTCTGTCTGGAAAATACTAGCAGCAATTCTAAATTGTGGACAGTCTAGCTCTGCATGAGCATTTGTATTGTGGATCCTGCACCAATTAGTGAGGGCTGCCTCAACAAGATTGACTCTAGTAGTCTGTTTGGCTTCACCAGGTGGCTAATTATCTAAGGGTGATGGTAATGAACTATTATTTGGCCTGGAGTTCCATACTCTAGGCTATCTGGGAGGATTATTGTTATTTCCACCACTGTTATTAAAATTACTGTTGTTATTGTATCCTCTATCAGGATAATTTGGTTTGTCATTGGAATAACCTCTGTTTTGGTTAGGCTGAGAATAAAAGTTCTAATTTCTCAAATGTGTGACCTCTGTAGTGAGTTTTCTTAACTGAGCAGAGATTTCCTTGATTTCTTCCTTCTCTTCTTGAGCTTTGGCCACTACATTTTCAGTTTGAGGCTTGAAGAAAGAGGATCCATGGTTATTGTTGGATGGATCAACACCCTGAGGTGTCTGAGCTTGTGCAGGATATTGGGGCGTCTGGCCATTCCCATTAGGAGGTGACATGATACTTAATGGAGGTACTTGCAAAGGTACAGGCATGACTACTAGAGGTATCATAGCTCCACTGGGATATTGCTGAGCCGGATATTGCTGAGCTGGATATTGCTGTGCTGGATATGCAAGATATTGTGAGGGATAAGTTGGATACGTGCCAGGTAATGTAGGGAATGCAACATTTGGTGTTGGAGCAGGGACTAACTACTGATTTACTTTGATAGCTTCTTGAAAAGCTCCTGTCAAGGTAGTGATCTCAGGATGTGTCCTCCTGATGAACATAGATGTTAATGGATCCAGAGCTGAGTAATAGATACTCCTAGCAGCAGCATCTCCTACTACATAAGGGGCAACTAACTTGGATAACATTTTTTGGAACCTAGCATTGAAATTGGCAATAGGTTCTCCTTCAAACCGCTTGATTGTGGCAAATAGGTGATAGTTCATTGAGGGATCAATTGGTACCTTGAACCTATCAGTGAAAGCTTTCTCTAGGACAGCCCATGAACCAACAGAACCCTGACCAAGACTAATAAACCAATTATAAGCCTCTTCCCCTAAGGAAAAAGGAAATAATCTGCATACAACATCCTGATGTTCTATTCTGGCTCTATAGCAGGCTTCTTTAAAGGTTCTGATATGATCATCAGCATCTTGATAAGGATGATATTTTGGACAAAGCTTATCTGGATTCTTTGGCAACTCATGATATGCATTGAAGGTCAAAGGTGACTCTGCTGCAAAAAAAGACATTGCAACCAGAGGAGGTTGAGCCTGTGGTATAGTTGGCTGAGGTTGGACTTGGCATTGAGGTTGAACAAGAGGCGTCACAGATATCCCAGAAGGTATTTGCAAACCAACAGGAGTTACAGGATGAGGTTCTGGTGAAGCTCTTGATACACTAGATCCTGGAGTGTGATGGATGTCCATAGTTCTAGGTTTGAACCCTCTAATGGGCAATTATTCAAAGATTCCACTAGGCCTAGACCTGGTGTTTATCCTGTGAGCCAGGATTTCTCAATTTTGAGGTAAATTGGCTAGATCTTTGCAAATATCAATTGAAATTCACCAGCTGAGGTGATATTTGCAGTCGAATGACTGATTTGACTAGATATTTGTGAAATATTTGCAAAGATATTGTAAATATGAGGTGATAACAGGGTAGGATGATTCTTACCACAAGATATCAGGCTTCTAAGGCAAAACCCTTCAAAGCTTGAACGGATTTACTTAACATTGGCTGATATTTGTGAATTCATGATGATTTACTGCAAAGCTTGCAATATTTACGGTTGATCTGGAAATATTTACACAGAATGAGCATATATAAGCTTGCTTCAGTAAATATTTGAGCAATATTTGAAATTCATGAATGTTTTGGGGTTACCTTACTTTCTGCATCATCAAACCTGAAAATAATGATGATGAGTGTCTTCATTTAGATAATGGCCCTCCTTCTAGTGCCAATTTATGTTGGTCATGATGTTAGTCATAAACAAGCATAGAATAAAAGTACACATTAACCTTTATTCATCTTGAAAGATACGATGAATTCAAAGAATTCATGATCCCAAGTCTCCGGTGATTAGGTCTTAATCGTCTGATGTTACTCAGAGGTTGATGTGTGTTGCTGTTTCCATTTTGGGGCCTTACATGAAGTTCATCATCATGACACTGCTTCTGCAAAGATTCTTCACAGAGAGGTTATTTTATACAGTTATTTGATCAAATGATGCAGTTATATCCAAATCTTTGCATGATATTTCCAATTATACATGCTTAAGCTTCACATATGCTAAATATTTTCAATTATCTACGAGATGTCCACATATTTTGTGTTATTTGCTTGAGATTATCAGTTATTTGCAATTATGAAGGTGAAATGTTCTGAAATTTAAAAAAAAATTGAAAGAAATGCTTCAAATTAATGTTGAACCTTCAGCTATTGAACCACATGCACATTAGATATAGTCATGAAGAGAAGAAAACCAAACCATATGTTCACTAGGACATTCCACAGCTAGATACAGTTGATGCTAACTTCAAAGGAATTGTATGAAAACAACATATGCAAGTAGACATGCACTCCAAGGGAGGCAGCAAATCACAGCATATATCTAGGATTCACACACTGATTACTCAAGATTTACTATGAATTGTAATCAACACAGTCTTCTCATTCATTAAGTATGCAAAGATATACATGTATACAAAAAGCTTTGAAATCAGCCCTAAATACTTCAGCAGACGGATTTCAATTAAGTTTCGAATGTTTAAAAAGAGGCATTCCTGCACCTTTTATAGAACAAGGTGAGGAATCCATTACAAAAAGATCTCAGATCTTGATTTATCTATGAATATCTACGGTCATTATTTATCTGACTCTGTCAACCATATCAAAAATAACACAAGTTGCCAGCTGGCAACTATCTGGAATACTTATTTTAACTAAGTATAAGATGCTGATATTTGCTTTATGATGCATCTTCATCATCACTGGGAGGATCATGATCATCACTTGCCGTATCTTCATCATCATGATGATCATAGCCTTGCATATGACCCTGCATGATCGTCCTGACATTCTCATATAATTGTACGATTCTATCAATTTCCCCACCATCCTGATCTTTTACCTTGATGATGGCATGCCTATGGGCCTGGTATTTACCTCTGATATTTTCCAACTTGTTCTTCCTTTTGTCCATTGTCTCATTGTAGTTTTCCACCTTGACCTTAATTCTCATCATTTTATCTATGACTTCCTCTGTCAAGTGAACAAGTGGATCATCAGCTATTGATTGGAAGTTGGCGTGTAGAGCTTTGATTGCAAACTCTTCATCCTGATTCTCTATCTTTCCTTCTACCTTTCCTTCCAACGCTTCCAAAATTTCTGCTTCAAAAGCCAACATATCATGCATTTTCATGCTGAGATCTCTCAATTTATTATTGCATCCTTTAAGTACACCACATTCAAACTGGATATCCTTGTACCATGTCTATCAATAATGCAGTGTTATTATCCAGTACCTGTTTACTTATGAGCAGTTGAGGATTTATCCTCCTTATTTCTCCCAGGACATCTAATATCTTCTCCAGTTGGAAAGGCCTTTTACCTATCTCCATTTGCAATTTGTCTACATTTTTCCTAGAGACACTGAGGGAGTTCCATCTCTTTAGAGAGGCCTTTATTACTTCTTCTGCTACATCCAATGTGGATAGCATCCATTTCCTTAGTATGGATGACTCATGTTTCATGGGATCCAACTTATTTACTTCCTCCTGGGAAATAGCAATCAATGGGACTACATGTTCAGTTGGAGTATCTTCAGCGTTAGTCAACTTCTTCATATAAGCATGCAACTGAGCAATGTGCTCTTTGTGTTGCTTATTTTTCTCTTTTTCCTTTTTCACTTGTTGAGTCAAAGAATCTATAATGTCTTTGCCTTCTTGACCCTCCTGGTCTTCATTAGCAAATCCCAAGTCTACTGTGCTGATCTGAAATTCTTCTAAGGTAATTTTACCTTTCTCCTTCTCCACAGTAGGGATTGCTACCCATGCTATTCTTCTACCAGTTGTTAGGTCCCTCTTAATGGCCAAAGTCATTCTGGCCTTCCTCTTCGGTTTCATTATATTCTCAGAAAATAAGGTAGATACATCAAATTCTTGTATCTCAAAATCTACCTCTGTGTTAACTTCATTTTCTAACCATAAAGGTACCTGATCATGTTTTTCCACATCATCATGATGTTCACCTTGATCTCCTGTATCTGTTAGCATATGTGATGGAGAAGGTGATTTCCTCATTTTTTCTTCATGATGCTCTGTCTGAGTGTGATCCTGTGGTATGTCCTCCTGTTGACTTCCTTTTCCGGAGGAGCATCATCTCGAGGTGGAGGATCTTTTGCTATGTCCACATGATGATCATGATGATCATGATCCTTTTCTATCATTACCTCATCCTCCTTTGACTTCTCTTATTCATGATGTGCATTCACCGCACTAGATATTGTAGAATCCTCCTTAGGTGCTGGCGTTTGTTCTGAAGCCACTATTTGTTCTGCACTTCTTGAACTTTGGAAGTAGGATCTTCTACTATATCCTTCTCATCAACTTTCTTTCCTTGAACCTCTACTATAGCAGGTTCAGCTAATGTATCCTGTGAGCTTTGTTGTCTTATTTCTGAAGTATGGCCTTCTATTTCTGCCATCTTCACTTCTTCTATATGTTGCCCTTTGTCAGGTGTACCTCCTGGATGTTCAGGACTTGCATCCTGTTTATCTATCAAATCTACCATTACAGGACTTGTCACCTACGTGACTAATGTGTCCAGCCCTATTTCTTGGGCTATTTTCTCTGGACTCTTTTCTTTTTCGACTTCCACCTACTTTATCTCCTCCAATATTGTTCGTCCTGATGGAGTCCCATGAGGAGTCATGTGCATAGCTACAGCAAGAGTCTCCATCTTCTGTGAAGCGGCATCCTTCACTACCTCATCATCAGATAATTCCACTGTCTCATGCAGTGAGACATGACCTCCTTGAAATACTTGTGAGGTTTCTTTCATCTATTCTTCTGCTTGCTCAGATTTGAATTTTACTATGGTAGGAAGTGGCACATTGTGTTGAAATTCCTTATGGAATACTTCACTACCTGCCCCTCTCAAAGTTATAGGGGATTGCTTTATTTCACCCCTCATGGACGTTCTTAGTTTCTTAGGTGTGGCAGCTACCATCATCTGTGGGGCTCTTCTCTTTCTCTTGAATAATAGAGGGGGTTCCTCTTCTTCAGTATCTTCCTCCATGAGGATATCTTCTTCCATTGGTTTCTGTGAGGATTGACCCTCTTCTTGAGTCCCAGTAATCACTACCTATACTGCATGCTCTTTCTTAGACTTTTGTTTCCTTGTCCGTGGAGGTGATGCTAATCCTGATCCTGATCCTGATGTTGCTGCCTCCTCAGCCAGAAATACTGCCCTTTCAATAATCACCCCTTTGGGCTCGTTATCAATTTTCTTCTTCCTAGGGGGTCTTTTGCTTTGTTGTTGTTGTGGAGGCAACCTTTCCCCTTTAGATTTCCTTTTTTCATTTATAAAGTCGTAATATTCCTCATCAAGAATAGCCTGCCCCTTCCTCTTGTTGTCCACAGTAATGGCAACACCTTTCTTCTTTAAACCCTCAATCTATTCATCAACCCAAGCTTGGGTTAGTTGTAAGGTCCTGGCAATGAAAGGATCCAAACAAATATCCTCTTGTATGGTAAGGTCAGGTGCAGATATGATATCATTATATATTTTCTTCTCCTCATACTCATCTGCCATTATCCTGCCATCATCTTTCTTTAACTGTTGAGGAATGGAGATACAGTCAAAGGTCTTGATTTGATTCAGTGTTAACCTTTGGTATCTTCTTCTTCTGGCCCCTGCCTCATCTTCACAATCAACCCAGAAGTCCTCCAGGTGTGCCTGATAAATAGGCTTCCCTATTATTCTCTATATTCTCCCATAAGGATCATATGGCCTTACCATTGGGAATGGCTGCAACTGCATTTTATTCAAGCTAACCATGACGTTCTTGATCTTCTCTGAGTCTGGGCACATATACCAGCCAATGGTTACTGGAAACAAGATGGGTGGTATTTTCTGAGCATCCTTGAATGTCCTCAGCATTGTGGAGCTCTATCTTATAAATTCCATCAATACCACTGCATCAGTAGGGTATTTTGGCAGCATGAGGGGTTGTCCTTCAAAGCCCTCAATCCTCATGTTTAAAAATGTTGCAAATTGAATATACCAGGCTCCATGCCTATAGATTATTTCTTGAGCCTCCATGCTCAATCTTTTTGTCCTGTCCTCCTCCATGGTCCTCACCAGATGCATAGAGAATGCATCATTGACCAGTTTCTAATCTTGGAGGTAGTTAGCTCTCTGTAGCTGGGGATGATGATCCCAAATGTGCACAGCATTGAGAGTGCCTGTAAGCTTTCCATTTGTAACTAATGCATCAAATGTGCCTTTGTAAGCACAGGAGTAGACAATATATGATGTCATATAAAAAGAACAATTTGAACCTCCTAGGTTCAGCAGCTGCTCATGTAGAACATCACTTATCAGTTGGCCCCATAGTGGCTTTATATCTGCATATATGCACATCATCATGATACCGTACATCCAATCTTTAAAACTACCAGTATCAGGCTAGCCTGTCACCCTGCTAAGCAGTGCAATCATATACTAATACTCCTCATCAAAATCATACTTAAATAGGTGCACAGGAAGTTTGGCAGCTGCCGGATATGTGCTATTCTTGGCCCTCCATTGATACATGTTCTTCCTAGCCTATTTCTTCTTATTTTCATATTCAACTTCTGATTTCTTTAGGTCCACACTATTAACCTTCCTACCCAATGGCAGTCCAAATGTCTTGGAGAGACCCTTGATAGATAGGTCTGCATATACTCTACCATGTTTCACCAACTGCCTGGTCTCTGGATTATAGTTCCGTGCACACTCCACCACCAGCTCAGGAGACTCCATAGAGTACGGAAAACTAGCCGCATTCCATAACCCGGACATGAATACTGCATCCAACAGGGGGCTTCTGTTCTTCTCATCATTCATTTTGGCGGACCAGGCCTCCAAATCGGTGCTCCCTTGATGGGTATCTATAATTGCACCATATTTGAACAAGATGCCTCTTAGAGATGAGAACATAGGCCTCTTGAATTCAGCCTCACACTTAGCTAACGTTTTGTCTGCCATGGATATCTGCAATTAACATAGTTTGTCTTACAATGGATACTCACAAGCATGCATATAACAATTATCTATATTAACATCATGCATATTATACTTATTTAGCATTTACTTATCCTGGGATGCATACAACCATAACCTACAACATCATACCTAAATGTACAGAAGCAACAGGATGAGGGTTTCAATTACTTACCTGATTATGCAAATCCCTCGATTATACCAGTGGTTGCTTGAAAATGCCTTTAATTTTGGTGATGATTTCACACTTCTTCCTGTCTGCAAGCTTGGCTCATACGAGTATCGTCGGTATGAGGGTTTGGAAGCTTGTGCTCTGTGAAAATAATTTTATCGCAAGGTAAATGTGAAAATGACAATTGAATTACCTTTTAACTTTGCAATTAGGGCAAAATTAGGGCAAATCCTGATGGATTGGATCTTATTCGTTGATTTTTCGCACGGAAACTCAAGATTTCACCAGGTGGTTCATCGGGTTTAATGGTCGGCGGGAACTACCTACCACCTCTACGTGCATTTAATGTTAATGGTGGCAACAAGAGTGGGGTGATATTTGCATGACAGGATGATATTCAAATGACAAGATGATATTCAAATATCGGGATGATATTCAAATATCATCCTGAGTACAAGGCGATCATCCTCTTCGATAGGAAAAGTATCTTTGACAAGATCGAGTGACAAACGCACCGCTAGGTCATGTTTTATACATCATGAGGATATTTCAAATATGTCAGGTGATGTTTCGAAATGATGATGACCGGATAAAAATTACTTCTCCCTTTCAGAATATCAGGGTGACGTCATCCAGATATTGGTTTAGTGTATTGCTATGGCATCATGACATCATTGTCATTCTATAGAAGCAGGATCATGTTTAGGAAATATGCCGCTGAGAGGTAAATGTGATGATGATGTCATCATCATGCTTGCTTCTTTGTTTATCGGACTCATATGATGTCATTAGGATAATGGCTTAGGGGGATATTTCGCAGCAGGAGGATATTAAGAAATATTAGGTTACATTGAGAAATATGATCCTCGCGGGAAACATAAGGCTATTGACGGGTAAAGGTCACCGTCACCTAAAATTGACATCTAGATATTTGAACCGCATGATTTATTGGGTGATAATGTAGATCAGGATGATCTTCAGTAATATGACTGATGTTATGAAATATGATCCTCCCCCTATGAATATCAGGTTTGACTCAAACTTTGACCATTCATAACTTTCACATCCTGATGAATATCAGGGTGATGTAAAAGGCAAACTTGCATGAAATTTGATGCTCTATCTAAATATGAGGTTACTGGAATAAAATATGAACTTTGACAAACTAACCTCATGATGATGACTTACCCAGCCTTTCTATCATGATGATCCGCATGACTTACTTTTACCAAAACCACCAGAAAGCGCAAAACAAGAAGTTGGGTCCCTATTTTGTCAAGTCAAAATGGGGCATGTTGTGCAACCACACAACAGGTCCTCGACTGAACAATTTGATCTTTGAATTGTTGTTGATATTTATGTTTATTATCTGCTACAAATTCAGCTTCTGCACTTAAAAAACTCAGGATTTGTTCATCAGTATTAAACACTTGCCAGGAAATGCCATTGTCAGGTACAGAAGGCCTAACAACAATCTTAACATATGGTTGTACCTTAACACTTAGAATCTAATCAGGACTCTCAAATTGAGATCCCAAGGCTGCCAACCTATCTGCATACTTATTTTGATCCCTGGGAACTGAAATCAGGTTAAAAGCATTGAAATATTCAATCAAATCCAACACTCTATGCTTGTACTTTTTGAGCAGATCATTTTTAGTAACATTTAGATTCCTAACCTAGTTAACGATAAACTCAAAATCTCCATAAAGTTAGAAAGACTTGATACCTTTTTTCTAAGCCCATACTAAACTATGGATCAGGGCCTCATACTCAGCCACATTATTTGTGCAGCTGAAGGTAAACCTTAAGGCAACATAGTACTTGTCTCCTTGAGGTGAAATTAACATATTACCTGGTGCAGGAGCACCAAGGCTCAATGCAGCCGTACATAGTTTTGGTTTGTCAATTTTTAGTTTGCAGCTTGTGTTTTGTTTTTGTGTGTTTTCTTCGAGTTTCTTGAAGATGCAATGGCGGGAGAAGCATTTTGTTTTTGGAGTTTTTCGAGCATTTTGAAGGTGTTCGGCATTTTGTTCAACAGCTGAACCATCCGGTTGAACCCCACTGTTGAACCCGCACCAAGGTTCAATGGTTCATTGGAATCATTGGTCACTTTGTTGATCGGCACTTGTTGATCGGTTGAACCTTGCTGTTGAACCATTTCATTGAACCCGCGGTTGAACCTCGCACCAGGGTTCAACGGTTCAATAGTTTTATATTTCTGTTTGGTGAAGTTAGAGTGTTGGTCCATTTGTTCAACAGTTGAACCGCGCCGTTGAACCTCTTCGTTGAACCTTTCGATTGAACCCGTTGTTAAGGTTCAAAGGTTCAACGGGTTCATGCATAGAGGATGGTGGAGTTGAAAGCGCCGATCATTTTGTTGGAGGTTGAACCTCACGGCTGAACCTTGCGATTGAACCCGCTGTTGAGGTTCAATGGTTCAGCGAAGGAGTATGTATCGAGGTGATAAAAGGCATCGGCACAAGCTTCTTTTCTTGCACCGACAAAGTATTGTCACACCGACAAAAAGGAATGAAGGAAGCACATCGGCATGACCAAAGATATCGGTGGGATGAATGTGAAGGTTACCGATAGAATGTGGTCTCACTGAAGGCGGTTGTTAGGATCGTCGGAGTAAAAATGCATATCGGCTAACCAAGGAAAAGCTACGCCGGCAATGTAATGTCTGAGCGATGAATGCTTAAAGCCATCAGAGAGAAATGGTCCATCGGCAGAAGGGACTTAGGCTAGGCCGATAGTCATCCGTTTTGCCAATACAATGTGTTGGAGAGACATCATGGTAAGTCTGGCCGACTGTCAAGAAAATGCAGAATTCAACCGGCAGTTAGAATACGAACCGTTTGGTAACTGAACCGTCCTGTAATGGACATGGAATTCATATAAAATGTAACATTCTTCCTGTAGAGAGTGTGGATAGGAGAAGAATCCAAGAAGGGAATTTTGATGTGTAAAGCATTTTGATGTAATTAGAATTTTAAAGAGAAATAAAGTACAGCAGTTCGATCATCAGTGTATTTTCTTTTCTGTTTTCAGTTTACCATTCTATAGTAGATTAGTCTTTCTATTTCTGAAATTTTGTTTTCTTTTGCAAACCATGACTCTGTTTTGATGATTCTTCAAATCCCAATGTACAGTATGGGGATCATCAAACAGAGCCATGATTTTTGTTTGTTTTTCTTTTGTGGGGTGGTCGGATTGCCGGCTAGAGGCAATGCATGCTTGTTCTAGGCGAGCTCAGTGAGGAGTCCGGCTAGATAAACAAGTAGGAAAATAGATTTGCAGGGGTGGAAAAATAGAGAGAAGGAAAGTGAGTACCAAGCAGTCCAGAACCTTGAACAGAGTGAGAAGGGTGGGCAACGAGCTCAGAAAGTTATGGGCCATTGAGGCAGCATCTTGGAAAGCAGTGAGGACAAGGTATGTGTCCCACACCAAGTAGTGAAGTAGAGTTTTCCATCTCTGCAAAGAGTATGTCTTTTAGCACTTTGAATTGGTAGGAAGGCTAGAGTTGTCAAACAATCTTGTACACCTACAGGCTGCAGAAGCAGGCAGCCTAGAGTCCTCCCTATCAAATTGGTATCAGAGCCAGGTTGATTTGGGTTATTCCTAGATAGGAATAGAAGAGTTGTATGTCATCACCGAGTTCAAGTGAGTCTGTTAGTTCATCCAAGAAAATGGTGACTAATGCAGAGTTAGCAAAGAAGGTTGAAGATCAAGAAGAGGAGAATAGACTCCTACAAGAAAGACTAGCAGAAATGGAGAGTAAGCTAGGTGTAATGTTGCAAAAGACTGAAGAAGTCAGCCAGAGAGTTAAAAATTCTGAGGATAAGGGAAAAGGTGTATCTGTAGAAGATGAAGAGCCCACACCTGATCCTAAATTGGAAGAAGAACCATTCTTGAAAGATTTGAAAGTAATGAGTGGTAAAACATTGGAAGGAGTACCACTTTTCAGTGGGAAAATGGACCCAGATTTGGTCATGGAGTGGATAGAAGGACTTGAAAATCACTTTGAATGTGATGGTGTAAGCGAGGCACAGAAAGTAAAGGTGGCCAAATCCAGACTCAGGGGAGCTGCCTTAACCTAGTGGAAATTTGTGCAGACTGAAAGAGCAAAAGAAGATAAGAAGCCCATAGCTACTTGGAACGGAATGGTAGCTAAAATCAAAGAAGCATATATGCCAGAAGATTATGAAATACAGCTGCACAGGAAGAGACAGAATCTGAGACAAAAGGAATTAGATGTCAGTGCATACACTGAAGAATTCCAAAAGCTATGCTTAAGGTCCAAAGTAATGGAGGATGAAAGCATAAAGGTAGCAAGGTACCTTAATGGTCTGAAGTGGAATATACAAGAAGAAATCAGTTTATTGTGCCCTACCACAATGCAAAAATGCTATCAGCTAGCACTAAAAGTGGAGGAAAAGAATAAGAGGAAACAAGACTCAAATAGCAGAGGAAGAGGAAGAGGCAGAGATAACAGAGGACACAGAGGAGGTTTTGGTGGAAGAAATACTGACAATAGATCCCAAGCAGAATCCAAACTCACAGAGCAGAGTGGGGAGTCGAGTGGTAGAGGAAACCACAGAGGAAGAGGATCTAACAGAGGAAGGTCAGGAGGATCAGGCAGAGGATCCTATTTCACCAACATGAAGTGTTACAACTGTGGCAATCTAGGTCATCCAGCATATAGGTGTCTAGAAAAGGCCACATCCTCTTCTCAAGGAGGTGATAAGAGAAATCACTATGTCCAAGATAATGCATCCAGCAGCCAGTCACCTGAGGTCAATCTGAACTCAAAAGATGGAGAGAACCTGATGATAAGGAGAACTTTGATGAAGGTACCAGTAAAGTCTGAACCAAGCCAGAGGAGAGCACTATTTAGAATCAAGTGCAAGATTTTGAATAAGGTATGTAAAATTATCATAGACTCAGGATCCACTGATAATATTATTTCTGATGAGGCAGTTAAGAAACTGAATTTGAAAAGAATTACTCATGCAAACCCATATAGAGTCACATGGTTGAATAAGGGTCAACATGTGGTAGTAAATGAACAAAGTTGCGTAGAGTTTAGTATAGGTGGCTACAAGGATAAGGTATTATGTGATATACTACCCATGGATGCATGCCATCTCTTATTGAGCAGACCATGGCAGTATGACCGAAAAGCAGTACATGATGGTGAGAAGAATGCCTATTCTTTTCAGAAGGATGGTGTCACCTATAAGATTCAGTCATTGGAGGATGAAGATGCAGTTCAGACAAAGAGTCCTAATATCTTGGTTGTGAGTGGAAAAGAGTTTCTGAATACTCTTAAGGAAGATGGTATTGGTTATGCCATCATAGTGAAACCAAAAGAAGGACAGCAGGGTAAGAAGACAGAGATTCCCAAAGAAGTGCAGCCTATACTGGAGAAGTATAAAGGCATAATCAGTGATGGTACACCAACCACATTGCCTCCACAGAGAGCAATAAGCCATCAGATTGACCTGATTCCAGGAGCATCTTTGCCAAACAAGGCACCTTACAAGATGACTCCAGATCAGCACAAAGAGATTTCTAGGCAAGTGCAGGAATTGCTAGATCAAGGATTGATCAGGAAGAGTATTAGTCCTTGTGCAGTGCCCACAGTGTTGGCACCCAAGAAAGGAGGATCATGGAGATTGTGTATAGATGCCAGAGCCATAAACAAGATAACTATAAGGTATAGATTCCCAATTCCTAGAATTGAAGATCTCATGGACTGTATTGGAAAAGCAAAGTATTTCACCAAGATAGACCTGAAGAGTGGTTACCACCAAATAAGAATCAAGGAAGGTGATGAGTGGAAGACAGCCTTCAAGACCACAGAAGGACTGTATGAATGGCTTGTTATGCCATTTGGTCTATCAAATGCACCCAGCACCTTTATGAGACTCATGAATGAAGTCCTAAAGGATTACATTGGTAAATTTGTTGTTGTTTTTCTAGATGATATTCTAATTTTTAGTCAGACTAAGGAAGAACATCTAGAACGTGTAAATACTGTTTTGCAAAAATTACATGATGAACAACTAACCATCAATCTGGAGAAGTGTGAATTCATGAAGCAGGAATTGGTATACCTTGGTTTTGTGGTGTCCCAGGGAGAGTTGAAGATGGACAAGTCCAAAGTAGAAGCCATATTGAGCTGGCCTACTCCCAGAGCAGCCACAGAGGTGAGAAGTTTTCATGGCTTAGCCCAGTTTTACAGAAAGTTTATCAGAAATTTCAGTGGAATATGTGCACCTATGTTGGATACAATTAAGGGTGGAATGAAAGCAAAATTCAGATGGACACTAGCTGCAGATAGAAGTTTTGAAAGGTTGAAGAAAGAGGTAGCAACACAACCTATTTTGTTGTTGCCTAGTTTTGATAAGCTATTTACTATTGAATGTGATGCAAGTAATATAGCTGTAGGAGCAGTGCTAAATCAGGAAAATAGACCCGTAGCCTTTTTCAGTGAGAGGCTGAATGAAGCAAAGAGTAAGTACTCTTCATATGACTGAGAGTTGTATGCTCTAGTCCAAGCATTGAGGAAGTGGAGACATTATCTCCTACCTAAAGAATTTGTGGTCTACACTGATAACCAAGCTCTGAGTTTTCTGAACTCATAGGATAAGTTAAGCAGCAGGCATATCAAATGGATGGAGTACCTGCAGTCTTATACCTTTACAATTAAGCATAAGAAGGGGCAGCTGAATAGAGTTGCAGATGCTTTGAGCAGAAGATTGCTCACAGTGCAGGAAGTGCAATTGAAGAGCATTGGGATTGAAGATTTCAAGAATCTTTACCAAGATGATGAAGATTTTGCTGAGGCATACAAGGTATGTCAAGATTTTGAGAATCACTTTCATAGTGAATTTGCAGATTTCACCTTACAGCAGGGATTGCTATTCAAAGGTGGACAATTATGTGTGCCAAGAGGATCTATGAGAGAAAATCTCATATAGGAGAAGCATAATGGCAGTCTGAGCAGCCATTTTGGTCTGAACAAGACACTGGAGCTAGTCCAAAGGTTCTATCATTGGCCAAGGATGCACAGAGACATCAGAAGGTATGTAGAGCAGTGTACCATATGTCAGAAGGCCAAGGGAACCACTTCTAATGCAGGACTGTACCAACCCTTACCCATTCCTTCCAGGCCATGGGAATGTGTAAGCATGGATTTTGTAGTTGGTTTGCCTAAGACTAAGACTGGTTATGATAGCATATATGTAGTAGTGGATAGGTTTAGCAAGATGAGCCATTTCATTCCCTGTAAAGTGACTCATGATGCCAGTCATATAGCACACTTGTTTTTCAGAGAAGTGATCAGAATTCATGGACTTCCAGCAAGCATTGTGTCTGACAGAGATGCTAAATTCATGGGGCACTTCTGGAAAACATTGTGGCAGAGATTGGGAACAAATTTGTCTTTCAGTTCAGCATATCACCCACAGACAGATGGTCAGACAGAGGTGGTAAACAGGACATTGGGCAACCTGTTAAGGTGTATAACCAAAGAATATGGACAGAGTTGGTATCTTGTCATTCATTAGGCAGAATTTGCCTATAATGACAGTGCGAATAGGACTACTGGTAAGATTCCATTCGAAATAGTCTATGGAATGCATCCCAGAGGTATATGTGAGCTCAGAATTATGGGAAACATGGAGAACAGAAGTGGACATGCAGAGGATTTTGCACAATCCATGAAAGAAGTGCATGAGTAGGTGAAGAAAACCTTGACAGAGAACACACAGAAGATCAAGGACAGAGTAGATGCCCACAGAAGGGATATTCAGTTTGAGGTTGATGATCTGGTTATGGTGCACTTGAACAAAGCTAGAATGCAGAAAGGAATGCCAACCAAACTACAGATGAGGAGAATTGGTCCTTGCAGAATCCTGAACAAGTATGGAAATAATGCATACAGAATTGAATTGCCAAAAGATTTGGCAATCTCACCAGTGTTTAATGTCCAAGACCTGGTGCAATACAGGGGTCCTCAGTCAGCAGCAGATGGATCCATTTCAGAGAAGGAACAGACAGAAATAGATGTGACTTTGCCACTCAAACCCAAACTACAGGCAGAGCGAATACTGGATTCCAGAGTACAGAAGCAAACTAGACATGGTGTCTACATGGAGCATTTGGTTAAGTGGAAGCAGTTGCCTGAAGCAGAAGCTACCTGGGTTACAGAGTCAGAATTCAAAAAGAGGGGCATTGATTTTGCCTCATTGTCACCGGAGGTGACTTAGCTTCTTCCTGCACAGGGGGAGTATGGTGCAGGAGCACCAAGGCTCAATGCAGTCGTACATAGTTTTGGTTTGTCAATTTTTAGTTTGCAGCTTGTGTTTTGTTTTTGTGTGTTTTCTTCGAGTTTCCTGAAGATGCAATGGCGGGAGAAGCATTTTGTTTTTGGAGTTTTTCAAGCATTTTGAAGGTGTTCGGCATTTTGTTCAACAGCTGAACCATCCGGTTGAACCCCACTGTTGAACCCGCACCAAGGTTCAATGGTTCATTGGAATCATTGGTCACTTTGTTGATCGGCACTTGTTGATCGGTTGAACCTTGCTGTTGAACCATTTCGTTGAACCCGCGGTTGAACCTCGCGCCAGGGTTCAACGGTTCAACAGTTTTATATTTCTGTTTGGTGAAGTTAGAGTGTTGGTCCATTTGTTCAACGGTTGAACCGGGCCGTTGAACCTCTTCGTTGAACCTTTCGATTGAACCTGCTGTTGAGGTTCAAAGGTTCAACAGGTTCATGCATAGAGGATGGTGGAGTTGAAAGCACCGATCATTTTGTTGGAGGTTGAACCTCACAGCTGAACCTTGCGATTGAACCCGCTGTTGAGGTTCAATGGTTCAGCGAAGGAGTATGTATCGGGGTGATAAAAGGCATCGGCACAAGCTTCCTTTCTTGCACCGACAAAGTATTGTCACACCAATAGAAAGGAATGAAGGAAGCACATCGGCATGACCAAAGATATCGGTGGGATGAATATGAAGGTTGCCGATAGAATGTGGTCTCACTGAAGGCGGTTGTTAGGACCGTCGGAGTAAAAATGCATATCGGCTAACCAAGGAAAAGCTACGCCAGCAATGTAATGTCTGAGCGATGAATGCTTAAAGCCGTCGGAGAGAAATGGTCCATCGGCGGAAGGGACTTAGGCTAGGCCGATAGTCATCTGTTTTGCCGATACAATGTGTTGGAGAGACATCATGGTAAGTCTGGCTGACTATCAAGAAAATGCAGAATTCAACCGGCAGTTAGAATACGAACCATTTGGTAACTGAACCGTCCTGTAACGGACATGGAATTCATATAAAATGTAACATTCTCCCTGTAAAGAGTGTGGACAGGAGAAGAATCAAAGAAGGGAATTTTGATGTGTAAAGCATTTTGATGTAATTAGAATTTTAAAGAGAAATAAAGTATAGCAGTTCGATCATCTGTGTATTTTCTTTTCTGTTTTTAGTTTACCATTCTACAGTAGATTAGTCTTTCTGTTTCTGAAATTTTGTTTTCTTTTGCAAACCATGACTCTGTTTTGATGATTCTTCAAATCCCAATGTACAGTATGGGGATCATCAAACAGAGCCATGATTTTTGTTTGTTTTTCTTTTGTGGGGTGGTCAGATTGCCGGCTAGAGGCAATGCATGCTTGTTCTAGGCGAGCTCAGTGAGGAGTCCAGCTAGATAAACAAGTAGGAAAATAGATTTGCAGGGGTGGAAAAATAGAGAGAAGGAAAGTGAGTACCAAGCAGTCCAGACCCTTGAACAGAGTGAGAAGGGTGGGCAACGGGCTCAGAAAGTTATGTGCCATTGAGGCAGCATCTTGGAAAGCAGTGAGGACAAGGTATGTGTCCCACACCAAGTAGTGAAGTAGAGTTTTCCATCTCTGCAAAGAGTATGTCTTTTAGCACTTTGAATTGGTAGGAAGGCTAGAGTTGTCAAACAATCTTGTACACCTACAGGCTGCAGAAGTAGGCAGCCTAGAGTCCTCCCTATCATTACCTCCACCGGCACCCATCTTGGTTCTTGATCCATCAAAGTACAGCTTCCACAGCTAATCTTCTTGTTGTTCTAACTGATTTTGATCCTTCATTAGATTAGGAATCACTGCATTTGGTTTTCTATATCATATATATGCCTAATCTTACCTCATTGGTGTGATGGAAAGGGTCACTTTCATGATCTTCAGCTACCCAATCATCTAAACTTATGTCTTTTATAAGTGCATTGGGATCTGGGCTTATGGTTCATCCTGCTACCCACGGGTGATGTACAGATTAGCATTTTTTGGGCTGGGAATGTAGGGTTCAATGTGGTTTTTTGCAAGTGGTTTAGATTGTATAGTTCCTTTTGTACCATATCTTGTTCTAAAGAATAAGTGAGTCTAGTCAAATGAAAGAAACCCACCCAATTTGGTTGTAAACTCCCTAGAAAGGCAAATTGCAAAACTAGGTGGAAGGTCAATGATATAGATATCTTGATGGATGGTAAAATTATGAAAAGCATGTAATGTGAGTGGCAGATTTTTTATTATCCTCGTAGTACTAAGTGCAGACCTATCTAAATGTACTACTCCTTTTCCAAAGGGCTCATAAACCAATCTTAACGAGTCAACTACACTTTTGGACATAACTGAACTACTTGCCCTTGAATCTACGATACAGTTATGAACCAATTTATCACCAATAATGAGACTTAGATAGAAAGGGGGTGGTTTTACCTCATCTACTTGCTGCCCACTTCTAATCTTAGAACTGTTGGCAAGTAAAACCTTGGCCTTCTCTTGACTTGAATGCTCAAAAAGTGAGAGTTGGGTCAAAGCTTCTTGCAGCAAATTTTTCTGACCAGGGATGCGCAAAGAATCCATAACTAACATGCTCACTATTGCTTTCTTAAGATGATCAACTATATTAAAAGGAACATGATTTACCTTATGTTGTCCTCTTGCTGCAACTACATCAATCTAACCTTGCAAAGGTTGCTGCTGCATTTTGGGCTGCTCTTTGGCTGGTATTGTTTGGTCCCTTTATAGAATTTGCACTTTCTGTTGTGGTATAGGGGGAGTCTGTGACAAATAAACTTGATTTTTATCCCTTATAGCCTATTGTTGTACTACAATAGCTTGTTGATTTACACCTGCAGCCCTCAGTTTTGACCTTGTGTTGGCTGAAACAGGTGTACCTTGCTGATTCTGACCTTGAAAATAATTTACACCACAAAAATTATATTCTTCCCAATTCATCAAGACTACATTAGCCTTAATTTATTGAGTTGAAGCTTCACCATTAACCCCCTCTGAACTTGCATAGTTATTTTGAACCATGATTGCCTAATTCCTCACTTCGTTTATGTAGGCAGCTTGATTATGTGGTTGGTGACATGGATAACACCAGTCACTGTCTTGGACAAGATTATTCTATGTAGGTACAAGCTCTCTAGAGGTATAGGCAGTATTTGGATTGTAATATTGAAAGGGCTGAGGGTTATAACTCTTTCTTTGTCCCTAAGGGTCAGCTTGAAAGGGTTGTCTATATTGTTGATTGGGCTGATATTGGGTATTTGGCTGACTAGGCTGATACTGATTTTGATAGGGCAAACATTTATCCATATTTACTAGCTTATTTGTAATTGTCCTTAAAGTATTTTCCAACTCTAGGGTACTTTGGATTTGAACTGGGACATCAGCTTGTTGTGCTACTTGATATCTTGTTGCTGGAATAGCTGGGATAGTAGCTAAAGGGGCCACTGCCATAGGCATTGATGGTTGGATTTTAGGGAAAATGGGTAAAGGGGGCCTAGGGGCTATCTTTCCTTCTTGAATAAGGTAATTTTCTACTCTAACAATGATCTCAAAAGAGTCTAGAAGGGTGGTCCCTCCCATAGACTATATCATTACTGAAATTTCACTATTCAAAGCTTTGAGATAAAATAGAAAAGCATGCCTTGGAAAAGGTTTTACCATTGTGGGAATCCTATCCTAGGTTCTCTAAAATCGGTAATTGAAATCAGCCATCTATTCTTGGGGTGCTCTCTTGATGGTGCTCAGTTGCTCCAGCAATGAGAGGTGATCTAACTTATCCTTAAAATATTTGTGTAGTCCATCTCCCAATAAGTCCCATGATGTTATCAAATTTTCAATGAGTCCTCTAAACCACTGTAAGGCCTTCCCTTTCAACGAGGAAGCTAAAAGCTTGACTGCCACATTCTCTTGAGTGACATTGTGCATGGAACACAAGGTTACAACATCTTGAATATGTTCAACAGTAGTAGTGTGATCCTCTCTAATGAAATAAGGCATACTTTTAAGGGTTGCCATCAGAATGTCATCTCTTTAGGCAAGCTATAATGGGCTGCCTCCATTGAAAGTAACAAAAACATACTCCCTAACCATTATAGGTATTTGAACTATCAACACTAGGCTTCTACTTCTTTTGATCGGGCTTGTAGATCTGAAATGAGAAGGTGTTAAATTTGATCTTCTTGATGACTCAACTACTTTGCTTGCTAATTTGCCTATCCTTTTAGGTGTAGACAGTTGTAAATAATCAAATGGGTCTAGATTAGACCTGGTTTTCTTAAGCTGCAAGCACTAATCTGCATCCGAACCAGAAAAATGAGTTGCCAGGTATATTGAGAGCCTCCAAACGTTAGTAAAACTACTGCATATACCAGAATAGTAGCTATGAAGGTATAGATTATTTCTAAAATTACTTCCAGCGTCGCACTGGGCATGCCAAAAACTGTTGTCAATTCAAGTATGCACCCTTGTTAAGCTTTGCGAAGTCCTAACTACTTGTTGAAACATGGAATCATTCTTGGATGTGGGTCTCCTTTCATGAGAACAAATCTCTAGAGTGAGCTTGTTCTCTTATAATTTCTAAACTATGACTTGAGTAGAAAAGGGATAAAAGATATAACTCAAGTGAAAGTTGATTCTAGAGTCTAAAACTAAATGAAGTTCTATCATTCATGGGCAGATCTTCTAACATTAACCTTCACAACTTCACTGATAGTTACTCCTTAAGTAATTTGCAACAAGGTTTGACATCAAACACAAACTACAACAAGGAAGTAACTAAATTTTAACAGTTTTGAGACAAAATAAAGGACTAAAATAGTTACAATATGGCATCAAATCAAGACTACAAAAAATGTATGCGAAGCAGGAAGATTTGTTATTAGAACTGAAAGGAATACAATACATATAAAAAAATGTGTGAGCCAATTGTTGTATACAACTCTGCCAGAGAGAAGAAACTGATGCTAACTCCCCTGAAAAAATGAAGTTTTCTCCTATATATGTCTCCGAAAGATCTCCTCTGAAGAAAGCTGAAAAAAGCTCCTAAAAATATATGTACAATCCATTTTCAAGCTACTCATAAAAGCTGTCAAAACTAGCCTCAAACTGTCTCCAAACTGCAAAATAAAACTATCAACTCGATCCTCTAGGTGATCCCCACCAAAATTGCATCTAAATTTGTCCAATCTGCCTCATGAAAGTAAAAATTTTGTCCTATTATGCTCAATTTCACCTAAAGAAATCCAAATGTTTAACTACCTAAAATAGTTAAAGTTTAAAAGCAATTCATAATTTCATTGCTTTAAAGTCAACTTTTACATGACTTGGCAGCTTTTAATCGATATCCTATCGATATGATTTTTGTAAAAAATAAAATGATATCTGGTTTATAATTCACCAAGATATTTACAAGATATCATTTATGATTTTCTATAAAAATCATAAAAAAATATGAAATACTACATATTTGCAAAAATAAATAAATGCCTTAAAAGGCTTGACACCATGGACTCCAAGTGTCGATATTCTGCCACCTCACCATGATTCATATGGCTTAACAAAATGCCACTTCACTACTTTCACAAATACCACATGTCACATTGACCCCTTTGACCACATCTTCATCTAACATACTCTTCACATTCTCAAGGTTTGGTTTGATCTTATACATACATAAGGATATGCGTAGGAATAACAATAAAAGGCATATATGGGAGGTCAAAGACACTCGACCACATACCTCATCAAATGATAATGTCTTGACTCCAAATGTGAATCAGCCATCAATTATGTTAAGTCTCCACAAATTCCAAAGGCATATTTCATACTCATGCTCACCTTTGACTTAATAAAATAAGCCACGCTCCTTGTGCTGTTGGCCACCCCTCTCCATGATTGCTAGGTACTTGTCAACAAAAGTGTTGACCCCAATCATATTTGGACAAAATGATTATGTTGTTTGCATGGTCAAAATATCAAGGGACATCGAACAAAAGCAAGTAAAAAACCCTAAAATGTAGGTCATTTCATTTTGTTTTCCATTGGTGATGCTCTGCAATTTTGGCCACCATATTGAGGTTTCATTTTTTGTATGTGTTCATGCTCCATTTACTGGTCTGTAGTGGTCAAAGGCACTATATTTATCTAGAAAAATGGTCATCGCCTCCTGGTAAGCTTGAAACTAAACTCTCAATGATATTCGTTGTGTTTTGTTGGCTCTCATTTCAATATATGGCTGCAGCCATACCATTGCTTCTTCAGTCTCTAAGGCTTTGACAAATAATCATTTGTGTTTCTGTGTGTTGAACTCTTCTTTAAAATGGCAAAAATGACAAGGCTTTGTTCAAATGGCCACAGCCATCATCCTTCTCTCAACTGCACTATACATGGTGAGTCCAATGTTTCTCTCTATTATTTTGCTCTTTCCTGTAGCTTCTCTTATCTCTGCATAAACAAAACAATGAAGAGGGTTTCTTTCTGCTTGCTGGGTATGTAAAATAACTTCATGTGTGGCATGGCCGTGGCATGTAACACCTTCTGTAAATGGCCCTTTGTCTTTTGACGTCCAACTTTGAATTTTCTTGTATTTTAGAGTAAGGGTTTCATTTATTTTACATAGGACTTCTTTTACTATGGCTGCCATGTCCTCTATACTCTTATTTGACCCTGCTCAATTGTGAAAAGAAAGAAAACTTCTTCTTCTTAAAACCCAATAAGGGTTTCATTCCTTGGCATCATACAATAAACTCACTCTTTATGGCATTGATTGAACAATTCACAATATCATTTTTTTCCTCCCTATATTGCAAGATAAATTTGAGGTTCTGGAATTCAACATGGATATTTGGAAAAAAAATGAACACTACATTGTATACCATGGCTTTACCATAAAAAGTCTGCACTTCCTTTTTTACTGTGTAAACTTAGATTTTGAAGGACTGGAGCAATACTTATTCCTTTTATGAGCATAAAACTTTTTTATGGCATATGATATCTCTTCCTTCTCTCTCATATTGTCACTACAATTACCGAAAAGAGATGATAGTTATATGCATTGTTCTGTCCTGGTAGCTCCATTTGCTCTTTATGTTTGCTTTGGCATATGGAAAGTATGTTGTCACTTTTGAACTCCTCCATTTCCTATAGCAGCATATGTATACTTCCATTTCTATATCTTTTACTTATCCATTCAATTGACTATAGCAATCAGATTTCTTTTATATGATGATTTGGCTGTATTATGACCTTTGTAGCATTGAAACATATGAAGCAAGACTTACCTATTCTGAATACACTGTAACATATGATGAACCCCTATTGCTTCTTTTTACTATATTACATCTTATCAAATGCATCATATGAAATGTCTTGTAGGACATGATCAGGTCTACTGTATCTGTTTGAGTACTCTTGTCACATTCATTTGTCTCTTTTCATGATGTGTATCTATTTTCTATGCTAGTATTAAAAGTTGTGCTCTTTTGACAGCAACAAACTAAAATGAGTGAGTATCTTTTGTTGTCCTGTATGGCTGTGTCACTCATTTGATATTCACAGATCTGGGATAACTATTGTCTTCTCATACATATGTTGTTGGCCTAGTTCATTTGTGCATATGCATATGTCATACATGGAATGGCATGCTTTATTGGCTGGTTTGGTTATGACAGTCTATATTGATGACATCTATAGATTTATCTGATATCCCAAAATAATATGATAACATCTGTTCTGATACTTAGCTTATCAATAGAAAATAGTGAGGCATAACTAGATATATGTCATTATCTAAAAGTAATCTTATGTCATTGGATTCTAAATTTGATTCTGTCACTCCTCTTAAATGAGAAAATATGAAGTTTGACACTTACCTATCTTTGCAATTTGATCACCAGTTTGTAATGAAGACTCCAATTGTATTATTGATCATTTTCATGCTAATTGGAGCAATACAAGGCTGTCATATGCATTGAATCTTGTCCTCCACCTATTCATGTCATGCTCTTGGTTGCATTTCATATTCTATAGTGAAATCATGGTCATGTCCTAAAATGAGACTGATGCATATGATCGTCTTGTTGCTCTTTCAAATTGTCACATGAATGTGAACAATGATTTCACTTTTTTTTGTTCATCCCTTTTGAGAACAAGGGGCAGTAGCATGCCAAGATCAACCCTTGTGGGAGCCCATTTGACACCACATGCTAAATGTCTTCGATCAACTTCATGATTTTTCCTATACCTACACATGAAACAAACAAATTAGAATAAAACAATGATGCTCTTATGTTTGCTTTTATTTAGTTCCTTCTGCATATGGATATTCTTATATGATCAATATATTACAACTAAAATATTATGTCTCTCTTGATTGATGAAGGATTTTCATAACTGGAGCTTCTAACGGGACCTTCCCACAATTTTTTAGGTACAAGTCGGGGTCAGGAGCGGAAACTGGAGGCTTCTACGAAGATCAACCCAAAAGGCAATGATGGCTATGTCTTTCCCTCTTCTTCATTAGATGCATAGTGTTTTACTTGTATTTTCATGAGTTCAGTCATAACCCATGGCTTGTGTGGGACATCTGATATGTCATAGTTTCCTTCAATGCAATGTTTGTTCTCTTATGTATTCAAAATTGTAAATGAACAATCACTGTAGTGAATGAATACTTATCTCTTTTACTGTTTTGCAATGCAATGAATGATTGAAACTTTTCTTTTCCACATCTGAACAATTGAACTGCACTTGTCATAACAACTATGCAACTAACACACAACAGAAATAAATCAAACCACATTTAAAAATTATAAATGATAAATCTACTCAGTCAATTTTTGAGCTGGGGTAAAAAAATGGTAACAAGAAGTAGAGTTCAATGCCATGACAGAAGCCCAAGTTGATGCTATGTCAAGTGATCCTACTAACTTGTGGAAAGCAAAGTCTCAAGCATTCTTCTTCAGTGGTCACATCTCAGTTTTGAACAACATGAAGAAGAGTTGGGACAATGAGTTGGCATTGTTGAAAAATGTCTTTGGTGATGTGTTCAAACTTATCTAAATAAGTCATAGGGTTGTTTATATATATTCCCATGCACATAGAATTTTTAGTGAATTTTGGTATGCGGATTTTGTCGAGTTTGATGCTCAATTACAGATATTGAGACTATTGGACCACAATGCAATATTCACTCTTAGCTATAATGATGTATTGCATATACACTACATTGAGGAGGAATGTGAGATTATAGAATTATTAAATCCAAAAATTCTAGCATTTTCCATTGATGTCAAAGGGAGAGACGAAGAGCAGTTAAAAATGAAGAATTAATCTAAGGGGGGGCATTTGAAAACATAAGTGCACATAGTAAGGGGGAGATGTTCTAACACTTATCCATTTTTCACTAAGTGTTGCCATCAATGCCAAAGGGGGAGATTGTTGGCAAGAGACACTGCTAGGCATGTCAAGTGTTGTCATTGATGGAAACTAAATCCATCCTACACATCCACATTACATTAATAGGTCATACCGGAAGTCAGAGTGAAAATTTGTCTAAGTCTGGGTAGTCAAAAACAGACCATGTGACAGGGTCTAGTATCTTGGTGTGGATCTCTCCGGTGGTAAATCACAATGTGCTGCAGATCTGAGGGAGTGATAAGGATTGTTGGGATTATGTAAATCTAGAAATTTAGCCTCCAGTGATGAAGGATTCAAACGTTACAAGCATCTGAGTATCAGGTTCCAGTTAGTTAGTACAGTCACAAAGAAGAACATGCCGACCTAGTATTTGATCTTGGTCCGGATGAAGAAAAGTTGTTGGTTAAGTAGTTTGTGATAATAAGTGGTGTTGGTTGACATGTTTGATGACTTGAGAACACATGTTTTTGGTCCACATTGTTGTTTGTGCATGGATTCAGCTGACAGAGTAGAGTTCTTAATAAATGTTCTAAGTTTTCTTGAAGCTGACTATAGTTGATTGAATTTCTTGATGTAGATATATATAGCTAATGGATTCGAGTGTTTTGGTGGGTGGGTGTGTGTGAGATGATGATGAAGTAAGTGCAAAAAAGGCAGAAAGAAGTGCGAAGGTGAAGATCTAAGTTCAGATTATGGTTGAAGTGTGAAACAAGACAGAGTAAGGATGAAGTGTGTAAGATCAGTATTATGTGCTTAAGCAAAACTAAACTTTTGCCTTGATAGATTCTCTTCATTAGTTCAAACATTTTGTAATCATTTCTTGTAGGTAGTGAGCCTCTTTGAGCAGTGAGCCCGAAGGCATGTGCCTTCCCCAAATGTAATACTTTTAACAAACTATAATTTCTTGTGGGTTAACGCCCACCATGGTTTTTCCCTTAACTGGGTTTCCACATGAAAATATTGGTGTTATGTGTGTTGATTATGTTTCTGTTCATGTGTTGTTGATTTATGTTTTTATGGTTATATCATTAATCTTACAATAAGTGGTAAGGAAGATTAATTGTAGCAATTGTTAAAGTTTTGTGACAACTAATTCACCCCCCTCTCAGTTGTCTACCCTAATTTCAAGGGTTCCTTTAGTGGATTATCATGTTATATGCTATAAATGCAACAACTATGGTCATATAGCACGTTTGTTTAGAAGTGGTTTTGTGGAACCTCCTAGACAAAACAAGAAGGTGGATATACTTGGAAATCAAAAGGAAGAGCCTACAAAAGTTTGGAAGAGGAAGCAATAGCAAGAAAAAAAGGAGAAATCTATGTTTGTGCTTCATGGACAAGAAATATCACTAAGTTCATAAGGAGAAGTTCAAACTCAGGAGGAGCTAATCATTGCATTATCTTTTAGCTTCGTGGAGAAGAAAATTTAGAGATAGATTAGCTGATGCATATTCCATATGTGGCTAATGAGCATCCCTTAACCATATATGTCAAAGGGAGAGTATCAAAAAGGGAGAGTTATAGAAAAACAATGAATGGTGACATTGTTGTAAAGAGGAAGTATTATAGAAAGGGTGAGTAGTATAGAAAGAGGAAGTATTTTATTTATGTTCTACTCATAGGTTATTTCTTTGCAGGGTTGACATAAATAAAAAAGAGGGAGATTGTTGGAAATATTGTTGTCATTGATGTCAAAGGAAGGAATTCGTAATGATGTCATTGATGTCAAAGGAAAGAAGGAATTCACATTGTTGTCATTGATGTCAAAGGAAAGAAGGAATTCATATTATTGTTATTAATATCCTGCATGATGATGATCTTGTGGAAGACAAGGAAGAATAAAATGCATTTGATATGTATGGTGATGTGCTAGAAGAATTGGAAGTTATGGTGCCTCACATTGGATAAATAAACTAAAGTTATATATGGCTGACCTACATTGCCTTATCACCACCTTTTAGGAATTAGAAATAAATAAATTACATGCATTTATTTTAAACATGACCGACCTGAAATTATTGGAGTTCCTCCTTTGGAAATAGATTTAATTACTTATTATTGAGCTTGACCTCCTTGTGAAGGCCAACCCTATTAGGTGAAAATACATGATGGGTATATAAATAGAAGATTGAAGTGTTGTAAAACAAGCAAGCTCCTCAATGCAACATCATATGAATTTGAGTAGTCTTTTAAGAGAAGAAATACAATGATAAATCAAATCATTTAGAACAATCCTAGAACAGAAAATATGAAGGGTGTTGAAGATTTATATTGAAGGAAGTTGGAGCAGATTTAGTATAACTTGGAGCAGATCTATGGCAGATTTGTAGCATAACTTCAAAGTGATTTATGGTAGATTTGGAGCAGACTTGAGAGCTGATTTGGAGCAGCCCTAAGTGCAGATTTGGAATAGACCTAAGAGCTGATTTGGAGTAGATCTAAGAGTTTATTTGGAGTAGACCTCAGAGCTGATTTGGAGTAGATCTAAGAGTTGGTTTTGAGTAGACCTTGAGCAGAAATATTTAAAGGAAAACTATGTGGAAATGTTACATCAAATACATACAGATTTGTGAGGGATGTATATGCAAAATTGCAAAGGAAATACACGTAGATTTGTAAAGGAAAGTGTATCAACAATTAGATATTTGTGAAGATAATATCATCCATTGAAGAATTTGAAGTTTGGTGTCTCACGCCAAAGAGATTGGTGTCTCTTGTTGAGTTGGTGCTCAGTGGTGGGGATTGGTGTCTTCAGTGGGTTGGTGCCTACAAATTCTACAAGTGGGGATTGGTGTATCCAATGGGTTGGTGCCTACAAATCACATAAGAGGGGATTCATGTCACCTATAGGTTGGTTCCTACAATGATTTTAAGAGAGATTTATATATAATAAATATTTGGCCATGGTTTTTCTTTTTAAAGGGTTTCCATGTAAATCTTTTGTTCTTCTTGTGCTCTTAAGTGTTAGATCTTGTATGTTTATGATTGTTGTGGTTGAATAAAATTTGAAAAAGTAAAAGAATAGCATATATTAATTCACCCTTCCTCTCAGTATAAGTGTGTGCTCATCAATATATAGTAGAAGTGTGATTTTTAGACAAAATAAGATTTATTTTGTTATATTGCAGCCAAAACAAAGTCAATAGAAAGATATGATTAAGTTTCCATCTACACCAAAAAAAATTGAATCAAGGCCCCTAGATAGACAAAGAAGTTGAGGAGAGCTCATGTAGCTTTGAATCATCAAAAGAGGAGGAAGAACCTCCAACTCAGTTTCTTCGAAGGTCTACAAGGCATAGACAATGACTCAAAATGTATCCACTTGATGACTAGAGATGTATTTTTTCATTTAATACTAACATGGATGAACCAAGATCTATAGAAGAGGCATTTAGTATGAGTTATACACAATAATAAAAAAATGGCATCATTTAAAAAGAATGATACATGGGACCTAGTACCATTGCCTAAAGGATGAAAACATATTGGCTGAAAATAGGTGTTCATAAAAAAGATTGGTTTAGATGGAGGTATTGAGAACTACAAGCACAATTTATTTTGAAAGGTTACTCTAAGGTTGCAGGTGTTGATTATAGTGAGATATTTTCTCTTTTTGCAAAAATGCCATCCATTATATTTTTACTTTCTATTGCTACAAATTATGATCTAGAGGTTTAGAAAATGGATGTGAAAAGAACATTCCTTCATGGTGATTTGGATGAGGATATTTATATGACACAACCAAAGCACTACAGGTGAAATGTAAAAGTAATTTGTTTTACAAATTAAAGAAATATTTATTTGGTCTCAAATAGAGTACTAGGATCTGGTACCAAAAATTTGATACATATGTGTTGAGTTTGGGATTTAAGCATTCTAAATGAGATCACTAAGTTTATTTTAAGTTGGATGGTGATCATTACATGTTTATTGCCCTATATGATGATATGTTATTTATTGGTAAAGAGAAAGGAATGATTTCATAACTAAAATATCAACTTGCAACTAAATTTGAAATGAAAGATCTTGGTGTAGATAAAGACATTCTTAGAATGGAAATTAGAAGAGATAGAGTGAATAGAATACTATAGCTTGGCCAAAGTAAGTATGTTAATTCAATTTTACAGAGGTTTAACATGCAAGATTATAGACCATTGTGTCTTCCTTTTATAGTTGGAATGAAGTTATTTACTTCAAAATGTCAAACATCCCTATCAAATATGAAAGACATGAGCAAAGTTCCTTACTAGAGTGCAATCATATGTTTGATGTATGCTATGGTCTGCACTAGACCATAGATTGCCCAAGTAGGAGGAGTTCTTTCTAGATATATATATCTAATCCTAGTAGAGTTCATTGCGATGTAGTTAAGAATATTCAAGTAATTTTTGTGTACCTTAGAATATTCATTGTGTTATCATGATAATTTTATAAGACATGGGAATTCCCTTGATATTTGTGGTTTTGCAGGTTTAGATTAGGCAGGTGATGTTGATACCTTAGATGATCCACTAGTGCGTATGTGTTTACTTTATTTAGTGGTGCAATTAGTTGGATGAATAAGAAATGGACTATGGTTTTTTTTTCTACTACTAAGGTTGAGTATATGGTAGCTACTCATGCTTGTAAAGAAGCCATTCATCTTAAGATATTGTTTTTATATATTGGAATAAAAAAGGGCATAGTGACTATTTATTGTGACAATTAGAGTGTGATATTCCTAGCTCGGAACCTAAAATTTCATGCCAAGACCAAGTACATTGATGTACATTATAATTTTATCAGAGATATGGTCGAGGATGGCAAGGTGAAGTTAGTTACAATAGAGACTTTGATAAATGTTGCATATTCATTAACTAATCTTGTGAGCATAGAGAAATTTAGATGGTGTTTGAAGTCTATGGACCTCTAGGCCCCTAGCAATTAAATCATGGTGTTGATACTCCCTTTTCTCTTGTAACATTTTCAGCAAGTGGAAAAATGTTAGGAAAGGTGTTTCAACCTTGCAATTGCAAAAGTTGTAATTTTTTTGTTATCAAGTTGATTAAACTCAATTTCTAGGCTATAGATTTGGGATATGGCCAAAATAAAAAAAAATAAGGTTGTTTAAAACCACCTATGTGAGTGTCTAGTGTGTAGATCTCTTTGAACTCTACAATTAAAAAAATGGGCCCAATCAACCTCCCAGATCAAAAGTTATGGCCTCTAGAAGTTGGGTCTCTCATATTGGAAAATGTAAAAATGTGTTGTACATAGACAAGAGCTATAAAGGGGAGTTAAAAGTGTTGATGCATGTTATGATACATCATAAGGCATATTTTATTGGAGATAATAGATCCCTAAGAATTTGGGTGTCACTTTAGGGTGGTTTTGGCTCATGGTTTTTTAATTATTATTTGATAGTTTTGTGTATTGTATCTCCTATATATTAGGTGCTTGAGATGGAGGTTGGATCTTTGGTTGGTGATACTAATGTGAAATCTTTCTCTACAAGTATATTATAATCTTGTTGATTTCTAAATAATATATTGGGTTACTTTTGGAGTGTGGGGTTTCTCTCCTAAAAGAGTTTTCCCCATGTAAATCACTATGTGTTGGTATGATTGTTATTTATGTTTATTTTTGTTTAGTTTTTGTAACTATTGTAAAGATTTAAAAAGTTTTGCATAACCTTCCTCTCAAGATTAGTGTAGGAATTTGTTTTTCTTCCTTAGCTTCCTTACAACTAACAAGACTTTGTTTGGAAAATATAACAAATTCTCTTCCAATGTTTGAATGTGCTAGCTGCTTCTGAGACATTCAAGGAGACAAAATCTATAAGCAATAATTGATTGGTTCCTCATGGCCTCTTGTCCAACTTTTCCCAATCTTTTCCAAAACTATCCCCAAGCTTTACTTCCTTAGCAACAAATCTATATTGATCCCTTTCTTCCAAGAGATATTACATCTTTAGCTTCCACAACTCATGCCCAAAGCCACTATATTTGTAAATCTATGAATGAGATGTGTTGGCCATGGCTCTAAGCACTCATAGATCTACAAAACCACTAGGTCAACATCTTTTATTGTAACCAAAAACCCACAACACTTCTAAGAAAGACATCCCTCTCTAATAAAAATTAAAAGCTCTAATACCAAATGTTGAGAAACATGATAAACTACTAGAGCATTCAAGCATATGCGAATGGTAAATAAATACAATTTACCAATTAAAGTAGAACCTAATTAACCATTCAAATAGCATGGAGAAGTATGTAGGAATTCATATGTTCTCAAATTAAAATCAATAAGTACGTGTAAAACATATAACACTACAATTTGCATGGCCAAACCATTTTTAGAGAATCTCCACCACCAAAGAGATACTAAGCTTGTATTAATCAAGATTAAACTAATACATAAATACAATCCACTCTATCTTCTTCAATTTAATAGTATTCCAATAGTATAACATTGATTCACTGGCAATCCATCATAAACAACTACCCCATGTCTCCAATATATAAATAAATCTAAAATAAAAAACTATAAATGGCTTATGAAACTAGTGCCCAAAACAATAGGCCCAAAAGTAGGTGTCCCACTTCGAAATGTAAAAGTCCAATGCCCCATATTCATTGAGAGCATCTCCAAAAATAGTAAATACCTCCCATGAGTAAGTAACCCCCATCATTATGCAAGAAGAAGTCAAATTGTAACTCTAAATTGCTACATGAAATCTCCATTTACAAGGCATGATTCTTCATATTCTAATGTGACCTTTCATCTTTCATTTCCTCTTTCCATGTCTTTATGCAACCAATAAACATTTAATTTGGGGAATAATATTAAATAAATATTATTCCCGCCACACATGGACATCCAACTTTGCCTATCTACATGTACAAAGGGAACCTACAATAATTTTCATCTACACACATAAATAAATACATTAGACATAGGGATTTTCAAGATGGATATCACCTAATCCCAGCATCTATTTTGTCTTTAGTGAGGATCCAACCATGAGTTTATGTAGTGGAGGAGCATATTCAACATTAAAAAATTCTTTCAACCATAAAATCAAATTTGACTATGAGAGAGAACACGATGAAACAAAAAGAAAAATTAACATAGAAATGAAGAAAATTTTGAAGTGGTTGATAGGGCATTTTTGAATCTAAAACCATACAAATATGGGTTTGCCAAGCAATAAAAAAGGGATAACATATTGGCACCCCAATATTATAGTCTTTACAAGGTACTATAACAAATTAGTAATGTAGCATATAAAGTAGAGGTCTCAACGTGTTTGAATAAGGTCATTGGAGATAAAACTTTAGTATAGAAAGACCTTCCAGATCTTGATGAAGAAGGAAGAATAGTTTTGTAGCCAGAGGCAATACCCAAACAAGCTATAATGGGCCAAAGACTAATACAATTATAAAATATCTCATCAATTGGAAGAACTTATCACATGAAAATGCTACATAGGAAGATAAAGAATTCATTTAAAAGTACCCAAAAATAAATGTTAAGGGTAATTCTTCTTTGAAGAGGGGGGCATGTTAGGTCCTTATTCCATGGGATGTAGTGGGACATGTGATGGTAGGCTTGGGCTTACATAATTCTTACATCATATTGTATAAGGATAAATATGTTTCATAAGAATCTAATATTGTATAAGGATAAATATGTTTCATAAGAATCTAATTTACATCATATTAATTATGATTTATATAAGAAATTTCAAAATCTTTAAAATAAGAACTTTATATAAGACTTTGTAAGACATATTTAAATGGTCCTGTAACTAGTGATTTGTTATGTTAAGGATATAGTTTAGATTAATTTTAAGGATTTGGTTTTACTTGAATGTAAATAGGTTACAAATTTGAGTCAAGAGAGAATATTGTTAGGTGGAATGTGCTCTTCTAGGGTTTCTTGTGTTTACATTTCTCCTTGGTTTCCCTTGTGTCATACCGCGCCATTGGTGCAGGATTTTTTACTACATCTGTGAGTACGACTACATTTACTGCGGTTTTAGGAGCTTATAATGCACCAATCGGCTCTAACCCAGTAGTTCTTGCTGGAGTTGGAAGTTTGACAGCTCTACTCAATGGCTCCTCACTCGAATAAGTATCCCCAAAAATTTGTTCCAAAAGTCTTCCACGAGGTAGGTCTTTTGATTCTCATGCAGATGTGGTTTTACCCACACATGATTTTGATTCTGCATGTCACTAGTTAGAACAACATACTCTTGTTGGTTATTTTGTTGGGAGGACTCCCCATGAAAGTATGGTTAATGATTGGGTTCAAAAGGCCTGGGTCCCCCATGGGGTCCACCTTGATATGGTGCAAAACTTGACAAAAGGCTTTTTTCTTTTTTGCTTTGTGAAAGTCAGCCATGTCCAGGTAATCCTAAATCATGGTCCTTGGTATGTCTAGTCCTCTTTGCTGGTTTTCTAGTCCTGGACCCAAGACTTTGTTGTCTCAGATGACACCAAGTTATGGGTGCCAGTATGGGTTGAGTTCCACGGTTTGCCCTTGCCTTGCTTGCATTTTTTACAAGCAATTGCTTCCTCCTTAGGAAGAGTTATTTGTGTTGAACCTGATAGGTTCTTTCAAGCTCACCCTCAAAAGAGAGTCTGTGTTGAAGTGGACCTTTCATAGGATTTGAAAGAGTCCATTGATATTTAAATTGTCTCCTTGTGTCCTTGAAGGTCACCTATTTCAATCTTCCCAATACCTGCTATCAGTGTCAGTCCACTGAACACAAGATCAAGGATTGTCCTCGTGCAATCCCCTGTATTCCATCTCCACCATGAGAAGCTAACAAGCCCTGCCTGGTGGATGGAACTACCAATAAACCAGATGAAAAATGGTCAATAGTTACCAACCAGAAAAATAATCCCAATGGCTTTGGGGTAGTTTCCAAAACCCCTATGCCAGAAAAAGATGTTTCAAACCCTTCTATGAAGGGGAAGGAAACCCATAAGGTTTCTCCTAGCACTTCAGCTCAAACCAGGTCATCAGCTACATCCCAACATATTTCAGTTATGATCACTCAGCCTTCTAAGTTTCCTCTTGTGTCGAGTTCTCTTAAGCATTCTCGCTGCCCTTCTCAACCTCTTGAGGAGAGAGAATATGTGCATGGGAAATAGAGACATGCATCTCCTCCCTTACAAATTGGAACAATCTCACCAGAATTGTTGCAAAATCACTATTCCTCCCTAGAATAGCCAGATTTCGATGCCATGGTGGAGGTTCTTCCATGAAGTTTCTTTCATGGAATGTCTAAGGTCTCATTGACCTCTCTCAGAAGTATTCTGTTAGGAATACTCTTTAGAAGCATGATACAATTGATGTTTTATGTCTTTTGGAAGTGAAAGCAACTGGTTTTTTGCTCTCTTCAGCTTGCCGATCTATTTGGCCTTCTAGTCAGATGTTCTATACAAATCACAGGGTCAGCCGTGGTAGAGCAATCATTCTTTTGTCCCCAGGGTGGCATGCTTCAGTGGTCACTCATGCCCTTGACCCCATGCACCGGGTGATCTAGATTCTTATAAACATTGGTAATCATTCATTTGGGATTATTTAGGGTAAGTGCAAGAAGTTGGGTCCACTTTTTGGCCAAAAAGTGGAAGTGTTTTCCCTTATTTTCAAAATTTGTCATATTTGACCTTAAAATTTGAAGCACTTAGAAATGGAGTCTTTAAAAAAGTCACTAAATATAAAATGTAGTACTCGGAGTCTAGTTTCCAAATATGTAATTTTTTTCAATACCCAGATGATACAAATTAATTTTCAATAGGCATTTCTAAAAACCACTATTTAAAAGTTACTTTTTTTTAACCATACCATGCATGTGTACGGCCAACATAATTTGATCTAAATAAAATTATTTTCAAAATCCTTTTGGGAAAAGATGTGTAGTATAGTGAAGTTTGATGAGGATATTTTTTTATAATTTTTTTCTGAATAATTTTTTTTATTAATTTTTTATTAGGCCTAATTGATACTTTTGAAAACCCCTCATGTACGGCCAACATAATTTGAGCAAAAAAAATCATAAAATTAAATTATTTTTTTTCATTGTGTAAAGAATGATGTGTAGATTGATGAAATATAATTTTTTTTTTAAATTTAAAAATTAAAAGTTATTAAAAAAATACAAACACCTGTCATTTCAAGTTTTTGGACCAGTTTGCTCATAAATTAAATAATAAATAGAAAAACAAGTCCAATCCAAAAAAAATTACATATTTGAAAACTAGACACTATGATCTGTAATGGGTTTTAATTTCATAAAAAAATTCAGAAAAAAATGTCATCAGCCATATAGGTGAAGTCAGTCTTTCCTTTGGTTCTATACTTAGAGAAATACTTGCAGGTCCAAGGCTCAAGGTCAGCTACCCATGCCTTTCCTGAGCCTAAAACGAAACCAAAAGCATGGGTACGAAATTCAAAATTTTAGAAACGGGTACCCGTTTTAAAACGGGTACCCGTTCTAGAAAACAATAGAAAACAAAATGGGTACCCATTTTAAAATGGGTACCCGTTTCTAAAATAGTAAAAAAAATAGGTACCCGTTTTTATTTTTTACTATTTTTGGAAAGTTTCCAAAAATAGTAAAAAATAAAAACGGGTACCCGTTTTTGTTTTTTTACTATTTTTAGAAACGGGTACCTGTTTTATAACGGGTACCCGTTTTAGGCTCGGGTGCTCGTTCCTGTCGGGATTTTTTTTTTGCACGACACTTCCCCTATATGTGGACCCAACTTCTTGCTTTTACCCTTTATGTTTATGCCTCCAATGATGCTATTGAAAGATCTCGCCTCTGGTGTTGGATTGTTGAATCATTACTAGTTGTGACTTGGGTACTTTGTGGGGATTTTAATATGTTTGAAATGACATATGATAAAGAAGGTCACCTACCATTTCATTGGATAGCTGGTGAAAGAGAGGTATGGTTTTACATGTACCATAAATTGGATCTTTTTAATCCTAACGTCAGTCACCACCATTCTCATTCTCTTTGGCATACTTGGACCAATTTTTGAGTTGGTTCTGACAGGATATTTAAACACCTTGATTGGACGATGATTTCAGTACAATCTTTTTTCTCTTTCACCAACTCTTCATCACTCCTGATAATGCCATTAGTGGATATGACATTATCAAACCACTTTTCCATTATGTTTTGCATCGAATGGCACACTAGACAAGCCCATGTTAGTAGGATCCAACTTTTTTGAATACCTCTCTGCTGAGTCACCGACCCACACCAGCCCACATCTGCACCATCTAGAATCTTGAATGTTGTCCACCTAGCTCAATGGGTTGGATCCAATGGTGGAATGATGCTATCACAAGGACTACAAGATTTCTTTGCGTCTATGGGTGCCATAGGGGCATTATCAACAACCCTTTTTCCCCATCTCTGCAAGTCTGGGTTGCCAAACTTCAATATCATAAGCAAGTCATTGATAGTTATGCAACTAGAGGGACACAACTCAAAGCCAGGTTACATTGGCTCAAGATTGGGGATCATGCTTTGAAATAATTATTATGGCACTTCAAGCTAGACATTCCTCACTTGGCATCAAGTGCATCAAAGAAGGCACTATTGTGATTTCAGAGTTACTTGATATTCTTCAGGCCTTTGTTAAGCACTATGAGCACATCTTTACAGCCAAAGAATATACTCCTGAGTGGTCAGATGTGCTTCAGGAATGTCTTGTTGTTGTGCCAAATAGGCTTTCTTCAGACCAGATAGTCTTCTGTGAGTAGCTGCTCACTATTGAAGACCTCCAAGAAGCCATCCACTCTATGGCAAATGATAAGGCTCTGAGAGTTGATAGATTTTCCTTTGAATTTTACAAAGCTATGTGGCCTTCTGTTGGACAAGATTTGCATAAAGTTTACCTTGAAGCCTTTCATTCTAATTCTCTAGGTAATATTATAATAAAGGTAACATAAAATTCATACCTAACACTGGTGATCACAACGATATCTGTAACTGGTGGCTCATCACACTCCTCAATGTAACTTACAAAATTATTGCCAAAGCCCTTGCTCACAAAATCCACCACATCTTGCCCCAGATTGTTTGCCTTGAACATACTGATTTCATTAAGTCCAAGTTCATCTTAGACAATATCATTACTATTTGGCAAGGTATGGAATGGGCAAGATGCTCTAATCAACTGGTCATCTTCCTTAAGATTGATTTTTTCTAAATCTTATGACCACATTGAATAGCCTTTCATTTTAGCCATTCTTACTAAGCATGGTTTCGACCACAATTTCCTCCAGTCTATCAATATGCTCTTTTCTAATGCCTCAACTTGCATAACCATTAGTAGCCACCAATCACAATCTTTTGGTCTATTCCGCTCCATTAATCAAGGCTACCCACTTGCCCCTTCTCCTTATGTTTTAGCTACTGAAGGGTTTGGCTACCTTCTTGCTCACTCCATATCCCAGGGTTTGGTTCACAGGATCTCCTTGCCTAGTTCATCCACTCAGTTTGTCAATGGCCACTTTGTTGATGATTCCTTCCTCACTTTGCTAGAAGAAGAGACTAATGTCCAAACAACTTTGGGTTGTCTTGAGACCTTTTGCTTGGCCTCTGGTTTGGCCACTCAGTGGCACAAAATCTTATGTTACAGACAATCAGTGATTCCTAGCCCCCTTTGGATTCAACAATTTGGGTGGAAATGGATTGCAATTGGTGAAACCTTTCAATTTCATGGCATTCCCTTTGCCTTTCAGGATTCTTTTGCTGATCTCTGGCAAGTGGTTCTCTTGTGCATTGAGTAGAAATTAGCTTTCTGGATTACTAAACGACTTTCTCTGGCTGGGAAATTTAGGTATGTTCCAAAGTGCTTGCAGCGACTCATGTGTATTACTCTTCATGTTGGGCCCCTTCCAAGGCCTCTTATGCTAAATTGGAGAAACTTCTTAGAGATTTTCTTTAGGCATCTTCTGAGACCCATCGCAGATTTCACTGCATTTCTTGGGAATTTTGTTCTCTCCCTAGAGATTCTGGTGGCCTTAGCCTTCTCTCTACTCAACGATAATACATTGCTCTCTGTGTCAAATGGATCATCTATGCTCTTATTGGTAATGACACCTGGAAAATCCTCCTCATGCACAATATTGAAGTAGGTTTCCCCACTCACAAACCCTCTTGGAAGAGAATTGCCCTTCATACCCCTCTTATTCTATGGGAGCCTATTCATATCTTGGGAACCTTTGCCACCAAAAGCATATGGCATGCCTAGGAGGTGGTAAAACCCTAGATCCACTAGTCAAGGAATGGTTTTCCTGATGGGCTCTCCCTTAATTTATAAAACATATGGTGGTCTCCTCTTTTATCCAGTACTGGTCAGCCGTTGGCTAAGATTCCATGGCTCAAGGCCCTTAGGTTTCACAAGAAAGGTGTTCAAACCTTACAAGATATTTTTCATAGACCCACCATGCGCATTCTCTCATGGACATATTTTTGTGTATAGTTCAGCTTTCAAAACCATGACCATGAAACCTAGAATGGCATGGTGAGTCCCATTTCGACCGATATGCTTCATAAAGTGGGTATCCATTCCAATAAACCATGGTGGAAGGACTGGAAGTGGTATCCAGAAACCCCTTTTAGAAATTACAAGCCTTGGCTTACATATCGATGGCTTTTGCCTGATTTTCCAATGATTGATGCCCTTAATCAGCGATGGCTTCTTCAGTCCTTGATAGCCACTTGGCGAAAAAGATTCTTGTCTATGTGGTATGCAATTGTTGAACAAAAGCTTACCCACTCTGCTTGGTATATTCTTTTCCCAGGTTTGCCAGTGGGAGATCAACTATTTCATTTAGGGGTTCAGGACCCTCACTGGCCTTTCTGTAGGTAGGCTGAATCATTCCATCATCTCTTTTGGTACTATGCTAGAACGCAGCAACTGTGGAATTGGATCCATCAATTTTTTTGGTAGTTTTGACCAGAGCCTATTTCCTAGCATATGGCATTATTGGGAGACTCTCCTAGGATTCTAACAAAGTATATCCAGATTTGGCACACTTTCAGGGTGGAAATCCTTTTCACTTTATGGAAAGACAAAAATTCATGCATCTTTTCTCACAACAAGATGGATACTATTGTTTATTTATATTCTAAAGCTATTATTTGTTCTAATGTTCTTATGTAGATTCTAGTACTGTAAGGACCTGCTTGGTCCAAACTCAAATTTTCAAAAATTTTACTTTATTAACAAGTTCTTATGAGATATATCAAGACTTTGATTGAGTACTCAGGAAAAACTTTGGCCGAAATGGGCCATATTTCAAAATGGAACATTCCTAGGCCACCTGGGCTCTTCTATCCTTTAGACAAATAGGTTCACACAGAACTCGGTCAAATGGACCTTATCGCTACCTAATTCGGGTAGAACAAATAGTGGCCAAAAGGCCTAGCAGGTCAAATGGACCAATACTCTATCCAATCCAGAATAAATAAACATGACAGCCTAATGTGCTAAACAGGACAGGAATCATTATGCTCTAGCTAGAGACTTCTGACTCCCTCATGACCAATACAAGTTCATGAGTAACTTCCTGGGGACCACAGTCTACCCAGACACTGTACTGAGGATGTCAACCAGGGAACATGTTGGTTTTTTCCTAGACTGGATGCTTATTCCCAGATTTCCCTACAAGGTAGCCATCAATGATCAACAGGATCTTAGGGCCAGGGGCCAACAGTGTAGGAGATAGACTCTATATTTTATCTCCTCTTCTTCTTTAGGCTCTGCAAAACCTAGGGGGGTATTCCCTACTCAACATCCATGATAATGTGCATACTAAGGATAGGATGCTGACAGAAAGCAGATGAGTCCTCCTGTAAGTAGACCAAAACTAAAAGATAAGAGCAAAGGGGCTAGCTTTGGGCCTATTTGTAGTTGTAGACAGAGGACTGAGGATCCTAAAACTAATTCTAATGTCCTAAAGGTTGTTTTAGGTTTTGATTTTGATTTTAAGTTTGGATGCAAAGCTGGACATGGTTGTAACACAAACACAAAGCAAGATTGGTGCCTATCTAGGGCCTGGAGTCAATAGACATACACCTGTGAATGATCAGCATGAATAGCTAAAACTAGATTTCAAGGGGATACATATGATACCTGCCTTACATATATCTCCCAATATAGAGTGTTAAGCTATCTATACTTATGGCATCCCTACTGCAGTATACCCTTCCCAATGTTTAATCTGAAAATAGTTTAATCTACCTTTGAGCAGAAGTTAAAAGATTAGACATTCAACACAGGAATTCTATGTTCTAGAGTCTCAACATTCCTTAAATATCTAGACTCAGAAGAAAGATACATGCAATACTGGAGACAGAATTAACAAAACACATGCTAACATAGCATTTCTCATATAAATTTAACCATGAAATCAGTGGATTCATGCAAAAACATGCAGCAGGAGATACATAAACTCACAAGTTCTTATGGACAGAGCAGCCAAAACCAGCTGTATTGTATCACAGAGCCAAAAATGTTCAACTTTCAACAACCAAAAAATGGTAACACCATCTGCTTATAACAGCCAGATAGTGTACCACAAGCAATTAATTACATGGCAAAAATATCAAAATTCGCTAGATATAGATCCCACCAAGGAATGGCGCTCAAAAGATATTAATGCAGCAGACAAAAGGGGGGACCTCGAGCCATGCGCCGCCATCTGAAAGTCTTCATCCATGATCAGGCAACTTCACTATTTGTACCGTTACCCATACCCCTGCACTGTCGCCATTAAGAGTTTCAACCACCCGCAGCCACTCGAAAACAGTCGCAACATTTCAAACAAAAGTTCCCGCCAAAAGTGATTCGCTCACAGTTTGAAAATATACAGGGGAATAATCCCACATGCATGGTGAGGAGACCACATCAGTAGATCATAAACAAGGTCGCACACATACCAAGTGTCGAGCGCTTCTGCCGCACTCGACACACAAGCCTTCGCCTGAGAGCCCATCGCTGTGACATAAACCATCGGCCTACTCCATAGTTCTCCTGCCGACCTTACTAGTCTCCCTGATGCAAAACTACATACATCCCTTGTCTGTCGGTGAGACCAAAACCATCGGTGAGCAACAAAATACCTACGCCGAAGCCAGAGGTTACACCGATGGCCATCCAAAACATCGTCAAGTCGTTCCCTCGTCGAGACATTCACCCATCGGAGCAACAAGAAACTCCCTGGCTGATAACACTGCTCACGCCGATGCCAGCTGTACAAATCTCCTCATCATTGAGACAAAAACCATCGGAGCAACAAAAAGTTCTTCCGCCGATATAACAACTCCCACCGATGGCCCTACGGGCCTCATCCCTCCATCGGCCAAACACACGTCGATGATACCATCGGCCAGACACCACTCCATCGGTGAACCCCTTGCCGTCTTACCCGATAGCCCCCATCATGCCGATGGAAAATCTCCATCGGTGAGAACAACACAAAAGTCACCCCGACACACTGAACATCAATTCCCCTATCGGCCAGACCTCCCCCTGTCGGTCTAGCATAAAATTACCTCACCGATGAAGAGTGTTACACCGATGAACACCTCCCTACCACCAACCTGATCACCAAGAAGCCTGCAAGGTCATGCCGATGGGCAAGAAAATATAGGGTTTAAGTGAAGAAACCTTTTAAACAAGCAAAATCAACCTCCAGGTCAAAATGAGTGCCAACACTGGCTCCGAATGGGGACGTGCAGGTGCAAAACCTGCAGTGAGAACCAGATCTCCGGGTAGACCAGGGAAAAAGCCAAAAAGCATGAACTATACAAGGCACTTACAATATATACATATTTTTACAAATGTGCATAGAGACAAGCCATCTATGCAAAATAGAACTTAAGGAATTGGCCATGCACAGGCAATTCCAGAATTTCACCATCTAGGGCCTGGAGGAAATAAGAGTCCTCCCCATGAGTACTGCAAATCTGATATGGGCCCATCCATAAGGGTTTGAATTTACCATGTTTACCCTTGTCCTATTTTTTTGCATTCCAGATGAGTACCAGGTCATTGACCTGAAACTTCCTCTTAGTAGCTCTCCTATCAAACAGGTATTTCATATCTTGTTGTCTCTTGAGGTTGATCTGGTGGGCTTTCCTTCTGTCTTCATCCAGTGCAACCAGCTGGTTCACTCTTTCTGTCATGGAGTCTTCAATCTCCTCGTCATTTTCCTGGATGAACTTGTAAACTGGTAGGAGATTGTTTATAGGCAATCTAGCTATCGCACCATATACTAGTTCAAAGGGTGACATGCCAATAGCCTTTTTTACTGTCACTCTGTTAGCCCATATTGCTAACTTCAATTTTGAGTCCCAAGCTCTCTTGTTCTTGTCTAGTATCCTCTTGATAATCTTCATGATGCTCTTATTGCTTGATTCTGCTTGACCATTTCCTTGTGGGTGGTATGGTGATGTATATGATAGACTGATCCCATATTTGTTGCAAAAATCAACAAATTCACCTGATCTGAAGCACATAGCATTATCAGTAACTATCTTGAATGGTACTCCAAACCTGATGATAACATTTTCCAGTATGAAATCCATCACCACCTTAATCGTAGCTCTCTTAGTTGGAATGGCCTCAATCCATTTGGTAAAGTAATCAGTTGCCACCAAGATCCAACTGTGTCTCCCACTTGACTTGTCTGCAATTTCCCCTATGAAGTCAATTCCCCATTGCTGAAACGGAGCATCCACAGTTACAGTTCTGAGGGGTAAAGTACCATCATATCTCAATTTTCCTAAGAATCTCTGGCAAGGGTCACACTTCCTTACTAACCTTTGTGCATCTGAAAAGAGAGTGGGCCACCAATATCCTACTCTAAGAGTCTTATGAGCTATTATCTGGGCAGTATAATGTCCCCCACACAATCCTTTATGCATGTCATTCAAAACATTGTTAGCTACATCTTCATCCACACATCTCAGCAGCACACCATCAGGGTTTTTCCAGTATAGCTCACCTTGAACAATAACATACCTGATTGCATGTAACTTTAAAGTCCTCTTTTGACTGTCACTGAAATGGGAAGGACAATTCAGATTTTGCAAGTAGTATATAATGTCCTTGTACCATCCAGATCCTGATACATTTATATTCTCATTTTGGACTGCATTAACTTGGCATGTTTCCAAGTTTGACTGTGCCATCATCTTGGCTAATCCTTGCCCTCTTACCAACTTGGCAATTTGTATTTCTATGTTGAACTCCTGCAGTTTGTTTATCCATCTACACCTTCTTCCAATCACCTCCTATTGAGTGAATATGTCTTTGACTGCTGCATGGGGCACAAATGCAATTATATGTGATCCTACCAGGTATGGTCTGAAACTTTTGATGGCTCGGACTAGTGCATATGCCTGTTTTTCCATAATATCATATTTCAACTCAGAAGCCTGCAAGGACATACTGAAAAAAGCTATGGGTTGCTCAAACCCATCTTCATTTTTCTGTAGCAAACATGCAGCAACAGTGTGAAAGGAAGCAAATGAAAACAACTGGAACGGCCTAGAAAAATTAGGAGATTTAAGAATAGGGGCCATTTTGATTGCCTCTTTGATACTTTGAAATGATTCAATTGCTTCACTTTCCCAGTGGACAGTGGCATCCTTCTTCATCATTTTGGAAATGTTCCTTGTGGTTTCTGCAAAGTTGGGAACAAATCTCCTAACAAAATTTATCTGTCCAAAGAAGGACTGAACTCCTTTTATAGTTTTGGGCATTTGAATTCTGTCAATAGCAGCCACTCTCTCTAGATCTATCCTAACTCCATCCTTGGAAATAATGTGCCCTAGGAGTTTTCCTTCAATTACCCCAAAAGCACACTTCTTTGGATTTAAAGAAATGCCATACTCCAGTGCTCTTATGAAAATATGCTCTAGATTCAAACAATGTTGCTCTTCTTTCTTTGAATAAGCAGTCAGATCATCTTGATACACAACCAGGATTGAATCAATCAACCCTGCAAAAGCAACATCCATTGCCCTTTGAAATGTAGCACCTGCATTTGTTAGCCCAAATGGCATTCTAACATATACATTAGTTCCCCATGGAGTGGTGAAGGCAGTCTTATACTATTCTGATTCCTTCACCTTCACCTAATTATAACCTGAAAATCCATCCATCATGGATAATAGTTCACAACCAGTCACTCTCTGCAACATAGCTTCCATATTAGGCAGTGGATAGTTATCCTTTAAGGAGAATACATTCAAGTTCCTGAAATCAACACAAAGCCTAATATCACCGTTCTTTTTTCTGACTGGGACAAGGTTAGACACCCAAGTTGAATGCCTGATTAGCACAATTATTCCAGCCTCCCTAAGCTTTTTAAGTTCTTCTTGCATCTTTGGAGCTAAGGTAGGATTAATAGGTCTTTGCCTCTGTCTGAATGGCTTAGCTCCCGGCTTCAATGGGATCTCATGCTGGAATAAATCTTCCCTATAGGTCTTTAGGTCCTCATATGACCAAGCAAAAACATGTTTATACCTTTTCAGTAATCCAATCAGCATACTCCTGATGTGTGGTTTGAGCTGTTTACCAATATATACCTTCTTGGGGGCCTGAGATGTTCCCAAATTTATCTCTTCTAAATCCTCCTTGTTTGTGGGAGATGTCTTTGTGACCAATTTGTCTCTACTATCAAAAGCTCTTTCCAAAGCTACCAACCCTCTAGGGATTTTATTAGTCTTCAATTGCATTATCTCTTTCCCCACAAGAGTTTCTTTTCCATCTATGGTTTCTACAAAAGCTTGGAAATCAATTTCTTGATTCTCATATTCATCTATGCAATGCAAAAATTTTAACAAGTCCTTATCATCGTTAAACACTTGCCAACTACATATATTTTCTGGTACTGCAGGCCTAATTTTAACTTCTACATTTGTAACATCTGACAGAGTAATGTCATCTGGCCTTATTGCAACATTAGCTAAGAAATCAGCCATAACATTCTTTGATCTTTCTACCCAGCCTATTGAAAATGCATCAAATAGTTCAATGGTATCCCAAATAGCATGCTTGTATTGTTTCAATCTTTTTTTTTTTAAGCATACCTATCTCTAATTTGGGATACAATCAGTTCAAAATCACCAAATACTCTTAGCATTTTGATTCCATGTTTGAGAGCTATATTTAGGCCTAAAATTAAAGCCTCATATTCTGCAATGTTGTTTGTGCAAACAAACCTCAGCAAGAAAGAGAATTTGAGGAGCTTACCATTTGGAGACAAGAAAACAACTCCAGCTCCAGAGCCTTCTTTTGCACAAGCTCCATCAAAATACATGGTCCACAGACCCTGCTGGTCTAGCTCTTTTCTGCATACATTTTTCTCTTCATCTTCTCTATCATCTGAGACAACCTTGAATTTAACACAGTCAGTGTTTACAAAGCATATCTGTTTCTCTGCTTCTTGGTCTTCCACTGTCTCTGATGATCTCTATTCTCTGATTAGCTTAACATCCCTGCCATTCATTGGAATCATGGCATATGACAGGTCCAGCTGCATACTTCCACCGATTAGTGCTGCCCGTCTTCTTGACAACAACATACCATACTGTGGCTTGATGTCAACCACGATTATATTCATTTTATATCTCTTTTCAGGAAATGTTGCCAGTTTGAAATCTACATCCTTCATGATTCCAATAACTGGTACCTCTCTGGCATCCATAGCATAACATTTCCCACATGCCTTGTCAATTTTCAATCCAGCTTGTTGCATGATGGCCAAAGGCATGACATTTGTAGATGCTCCAGAATCAAGCATATAATTTCTGATTATTTTTCCATTTATAACCAGGGATACATAAAATGGTTCCACTTGTGAAGGACACTTTGTCATAGTCACTCCTAAATAAACCTCAGGAGCCTCATCTTCTTCATTATACATGACATGTTTCTCACCCTGGGTCTGAGCATTTTGTTTAGCTTGAAAAGGTACCCCTGAAACTAGGGATATTGTCCTATTCTTAATTTCTTCCACTTTCATCAGTTCCATAAGTGGAACAGAGACTTTTACTTGGGAGAGGACTTGAGCTATATCAAATGGAGCATAATTTTGTATAACAGTTGTAGCTTGCTCCACAATCTTGTTTTTATGTTGAACTGATTTAGCTTTTACTTTCATAGTTCCTTGATCATCATTCTTGTCTTGGAAATCTTTGCTTTGATCTTCAGCTTGGGGGATTCTATTCTCTGGTCCTTGAGATTCATGACCTATTCTATGTCTAAAATTTTGTTTATTATTAACCCGCTGCCTCTTCTGTGATTCAATCCCCTTATGACCATGCAGTGGCTAACTTGCAGAAATACCCGCTGGTTGATGTGGCCTGCTTACTTGATTTTTACCTCTGAGATTGTAGTTGCTTTTGACTTGAGCAACTGCTGCAGCTATGAAGGCCCTAATTTCCTCATCAGAAGGTCGTTGTAAGTTACTCAGAAAATTGTGTGAGCTCTGAGCATACACATAGTTTTCTTCATTAACTTCATCATAAGAGTCCTGTTGACAGGCTCGAATTCCATTATCTGTACTCTCATCAGCATCATAAAGATGGTATCCATTGCTTATGGACATCATATTAACATCATCATCTTGCACATAATGTGGCTCATTGCATTTATTACAAGATGCAGCATTATCATACAAGGACTGAGCAATCATACATTGTGACTGTGGATGTGGTATCTGACAAATTATACACCATGGAGTATCATCAACAATATTTACAACAGCTTTCTTTAGAGGATCAGGAGTTTCTTTAACATGTTGAGCTCTCTGATTTGTGTTGTTGTGTGGGAATATAGGCTTACCATTATGCCAATTGGTATTATAAGGCATATCATGTAATGATGGCCTCTTTTCCTGCCTTTGATAGACTTGCTTATCAGGACCTATCCCTTTTTCACTTCTAGCTATTCTATAGCTTAGGTCCTTAACAACATTTGCCAATTTGTCTATCTTATCTTCAGGGGCAGATGTATTACCTTGAGTGTTCTGAGGCTTGTTTGGATTTTGCAGAATTTTCACATCATCCCTTCTGTTTGTCTTGCCTGATGCTTTCCTATTGTTCTCAATATTCACTGGAATTCTGAAAGCATCCCTGATAGTAGCAGGACTTTTATCTCTTAATCCATATGTAGTTTTTGCATCAAAGGCATTGATATACAATATTATGCACATAGGTTCATTTGGCCTCATGTGATGTGGCAATTTGTTTAACACTTTAGTAAATCTTGCATTAAAATTTGCAACCTGCTCATTTGACCCTTTAGTGATACTGGTAAACTCATTTACAAAAAAGCTGGGGTCAGTTTTGTCACCATATTGCTCCTTAAATATCCTTTTAAAATCATCCCATGAAGAAATACTCCTGTCCGGCAGATTCTTGTACCATTCCCTTGCCTCATCAACTAAAGATTACATGAATGACTTCATGAAAACATCCTCATGTTCAACCTCAAAGTTATCCATGACATTTTGAAAAGCTTTTAGATGATCTTCTCTTGACATAGTGTTGTTTCCTGAAAATTTAGGCACTTGCAGCCTCAGATGCTTGTCAATGGGATTAGGATACCCAGGAATACCATCAAACACCAGCTGTCTGAATCTATCTAGCTGCATGGGCTGTCTGTCAAACTGATGAACATTGATATTTCTATTTGCATCCTGGTTTCTTACATTGTTCAGCGGTATCCTAACATCATTCACATTTTGTCTTTGCTCATTGTGCCGATATTGCACTTCATTTCTCTGTTGATGTCTCTGCACATTTGCATTCTCAAGGGTAGGAATTGAATTATTTTGGGCAGCCCTTAAAGCTTGCACTTTCTGCCTCATGTCATCTCTGATTTTCATGGCTTGCAGGTACTCTAATTCTGCTCTCAGATTTCTGATTTCTTCAGCTAACTGTTCTTCCTTAGGCATGGAGGTAGATGGTCTCATACCATTCTAGTCATCATCCTCATCATCCCTTAGAGACTTTACCTCTTCAAATCTGTCACTAGGGTCTAGAAATGGGCGTTCTTGGAACACCTCTGACCTCATTCTCACGCTACCACCCTGTTGCCTCTCATATGCACCCTGAATATTAGCTTCTACATTTGAAAAGTAAGGCACATGCTGTCCTGATGGCCTAGGGTTGTCTTGCGTATCATCACTTTTTCTGGGGGAACCCTCATGACTGACTAAGACAACTCCCTTTCTTCTGTATATCATTCTTCTTGTTACTGGTAACTCTTCAAATAAAGGGTTTTGTTTTGATCTTCTCCCCTACATATAAGTTTTACTTTGACTGGTTGGGAGATTACTCCGGAGTCGCCACCTATTACTAGGAACTGTTTTCCTTTATAAATCAGGGTTCTTTCACAAGTCCCCAGTGGAGTCACCAATTTCTGTTGGTTTTTTCCTAGACTGGATGCTTATTCCCAGATTTCCCTACAAGGTAGCCATCAATGATCAATAGGATCTCTGGGCCAGGGGCCAATAGTGTAGGAGATAGACTCTATATTTTATCTCCTCTTCTTCTTCAGGCTCTGCAAAACCTAGGGGGGTATTCCCTACTCAACATCCATGATAATGTGCATACTAAGGATGGGATGCTGATAGAAAGCAGATGAGTCCTCCCGTAAGTAGACCAAAACTGAAAGATAAGAGCAAAGGGGCTAGCTTTGGGCCTATTTGCAGTTGTAGACAGAGGACTGAGGATCCTAAAACTAATTCTAATGTCCTAAAGGTTGTTTTAGGTTTTGATTTTGATTTTAAGTTCGGATGCAAAGATGGACATGGTTGTAACACAAACACAAAGCAAGATTGGTGCCTATCCAGAGCCTAGAGTCAATAGACATACACCTGTGAATGATCAACATGAATAGCTAAAACTAGATTTCAGGGGGATACATATGATACCTACCTTATAGATATCTCCCAATACAGAGTGTTAAGCTATCTATACTTATGGCATCCCTACTACAGTATACCCTTCCCAATGTTTAATCTACCTTTGAGCAGAAGTTAAAAGATCAGACATTCAACACAGGAATTCTATGTTCTAGAGTCTCAACATTCCTTAAATATCCAGACTCAGAAGAAAGATACATGCAATACTGGAGACAGAATTAACAAAACACATGCTAACATAGCATTTCTCATATAAATTTAACTATGAAATCAGTGGATTCATGCAAAAACATGCAGCAGGAGATACATAAACTCACAAGTTCTTATGGACAGAGCAGCGAAAACCAGCTGTATTGTATCATAGAGCTAAAAATGTTCAACTTTCAACAACCAAAAAATGGTAACACCATCTGCTTATAACAGCCAGATAGTGTACCACAAGCAATTAATTACATGGCAAAAATATCAAAATTTGCCAGATACAGATCCCACCAAGGAATGGCGCTCAGAAGATATTAATGCAGCAGACAAAAGGGGGGACCTCAAGCCATGCACCGCCATCTGAAAGTATTCATCCACGATCAGGCAACTTCACTGTTTGTACCATCGCCCATACCCCTGCACTGTCGCCATTAAGAGTCTCAACCACCCGCAGCCACTCAGAAACAGTTGGAACATTTCAAACAGAAGTTCCCGCCAAAAGTGATTCGCTCACAGTCTGAAAATATACAGGGGAATAATCCCACATGCATGGTGAGGAGACCACATCAGTAGTTCATAAACAAGGTCGCACACATACCAAGTGTCGAGCGCTTCTGCCGCGCTCGACACACAAGCCTTCACCCGAGAGCCCATCACTGTGACATAAACCATCGGCCTACTCCATAGTTCTCCTGCCAACCTTACTAGTCTCCCTGATGCAAAACCACATACATCCCTTGTCTGTCGGTGAGACCAAAACCATCGGCGAGCAACAAAATACCTACGCCGAAGCCAGAGGTTACGCCGATGGCCATCCAAAACATCGTCAAGTTGTTCCCTCGGCGAGACATTCACCCATCGGAGCAACAAGAAACTCCCTGGCTGATAACACCACTCACGCCGATGCCAACTGCACAAATCTCCTCATCGCCGAGACAAAAACCATCGGAGCAACAAAAAGTTCTTCCGCCGATATAACAACTCCCACCGATGGCCCTACGGGCCTCATCCCTCCATCGGCCAAACACACGCCGATGATACCATCGGCCAGACACCACTCCATCGGTGAACCCCTCGCCGTCTTACCCGATAGCCCCCACCATGCCAATGGCAAATCTCCATCGGTGAGAACAACACAAAAGTCACCCTGACACGCTGAACATCAATTCCCCTATTGGCCAGACCTCCCCCTGTCGGTCTAGCATAAAATTACCTCACCGATGAAGAGCGTTACACCGATGAACACCTCCCTACAACCAACCTGATCGCCAAGAAGCCTGCGAGGTCATGCCGATGGGTAAGAAAATATAGGGTTTAAGTGAAGAAACCTTTTAAACATGCAAAATCAACCTCCAGGTCAAAATGAGTGCCAACAGAACACATAACATCAACTTGTACTCACCTCAGTTTACGGCAAAGTTGGGTACAAGTAATCCACCCCGGGGATTCTTTTGAGTACTAGGAGAGTTCTTAAGTTACCTAGATAACCTTTAAACTAGGGATCAAGATTATGAAGTTAATTATAAAGGGGTATACTATATCTGAGGGACCTGAGTACTGGGGGTATCCTTTTCCGTCCAGACTGACTACATACCCTATATCCACAAGATTAAGGCCCTCTTCAGATGCAATCTACATGATGAATACAAACATGTAGTTCTGTCTTGCACTATGTTTAATGTAGCTGTGAGTGGGTACATAGCTCTTCATCGATTGCCACCCACTCGAGTGATACAATGGACAAAATTCCTAAGGAACTATTTTGCAAACACACCTCCTGGGAGTGTTTGAGGTTTAGGTTTTCAAATGTGAATGGTTTACCTAACATGTATATTTCCCCGACGAGGTCTTCCCATTGATCGTCCTACAACAATTTTTGATAGTCTCACCTTTTTCCTTTTTTTAGTTAATCATTTTAGTGAGATATTCGAGGAGATTTTCCCTTCCTACGGATTTAATTTTGACATGTTCCTTATTACTCCCCAATGATTTAGAGGGACGATGCCCAGACATCGTTGTTGCAGCTATGTTAGGCATGAGGTACTTGGTTCAACACGATGACATTACCCGTAAACATGACCCAAAGGTACCGTAAATACCAAACACTGCAATTTGTTTGAGTTTAGATGTTTTTTTACAAGGTTTACCTAACTAATAGCAAAGGAAAAACTTGCATAATATCAGTTGATAAAGCAAAATACTTTCTTAATCAAATGTAGATAAAAAAAATGTCTCATCATAATGAATAGAGCTAGAAAAGAAACATAATCCATTTCATAAAACATATGACTAGAAAGATCCTTATATCAACCCATAACTAGAAAAGACATTCTAACAGTAAGGTAAAATTTAATCTAGGTCAAAATAAAGAATCCTTGATAACTAGTTCAACTACTAAATCAGCATATGCAATTTCAATAATTCCTTTTTATCACATTTCCAAAAGTAAAATTACTTATAATCATTGCATGTATCATAAGGATTATACCTTCTATGACCTTTCATGATAGCATACCAATAAAACATCCATTCTTATTATTTATAAGGAAAGTAGAATTCCTATTCTAACAACGTTCGAATATACTTGTGATATATATATATATATATATATATATATATATATATATATATATATATATATATATATATATATATATATATATAGATATATATATATAGGACAATAGAAAGTTCACATAACCAAATCCCAAACATTTGTACACAGTTGTTCTTAAACCAATAATACCCCTGTTTGATCATTTAGAAATTCACATAATCTAAGATAAGATATGATAATGAATTCACGATATACTTGATTCATGTACTTTTAATAAGATTCACAATATAAAAGATATACATATTTATCCCTCATACTCTATATGTGTGAAAATGTATACCTATATTGTGTCAATTGAGATACAGGTTCTTGACCTCGCCAAGGTTTAGGTGTAAGACCTAACATATTACCTAATCTTAATCGTAGTAAGAAAACCCATTTCAATATTAAAGTGGGCCAAGTAGCTTAGGTTGAATATTAATAATATAATAATAATCCACCACTATCATCAAGGTAACAACTCCTCAAATATGTAAAAAATTCATCATATAAATCCCTATCTCTCTATCATATATAAATATAATCTCATGTTAATAGGTCTAATCTTGATGGATTTGACTTGTATAGTTGTCTCTCAATTTTTTTTTGTATATAAGCTACCCATGTATCTCTTTATTGGCATCATAACTCTCTGTTGTTATGTTCTTACATATATTTTATTCGTATATTGCCATGTTTACCCTTAAAAAATCATTTTACTTATACCTTGTTACACACTAGTTTACCTTATGCCATTTATTCTATTATTTTCTTATTTACCATTCATTATGTTATCACTTGCACTTTTTATTACATTTATATCTAATTCATAAAATTCTTCTTCAACCAACTAAAATAGGCTTTTTATATATGAGTACTATAGTATTGTGTTTCATGTTGTGATTCATAGCTTAGAAGACTAGAAGATAAGATTGACTTTGAAAACTTTATGGTATATAAAACAAAATATGTTGCAGGACTTGTATGGTAATTGCCTTTTTAACCATTTATTCTTCTCCTCCAATTTTATCTCATTTTCTTACATTACAGCTAATAACACTGTTTTATATCTTCATTTAGGCTTTTAAGTAAATATTCTACTAAAATTACTCATATATTATCATAATTTCCTCCATTTCATCCTTACGACTTTAATTATTTGTTTTTCATTAACATTGTAACCTTTGCTTGTGTTTTCATTGCATGCATCCATATAGGTTTAGTGGATGAGAGCTTTACATACTTTAATCACAAGAGTAACCCTAAACTTTATGATTAAGATGCTAATACTTTGTCAGATATAGAGATTTATTTAATCATGTATTTTGTGGGTTCTTATACATTTACCATAGTAATATAGATTATTTACCAAGCTATATGACTTGTTTTCTCAGCAACTTAAATAGATAAATTTCATAAATCATTATGGGACTAGGTAAATTTATGATTCTAATGCTGTTGAGCATCATATGAATTTTTCAATAATAGTATTTGAACACATAATAGATGCTATTTTAATTTCATAAGTGGAAACTTCCTACATAACTAGTTTCATTCAATGATTTTGAGATATTTAGGACTGTATGCTGTTTCTTGCAAAACTGGCAAGAAAAAAAAATCAAATTCTAAAACCTTGAATATCATTTCCCTTGCCTACGCCAATTGGGCACTTTAGCACAGGGTATGGACATCTCTTATGCATAGCAGATGGGGATTTTTTATCAGATGTTGTAATAGAAGTTTTTTTTTTAAAATATGGAACACAGACGAGGGATGTGCACTGTATGATAGAATGCCTCAATGAGATACCATCGATTCACAAATGGATTTGACGAAATGGCTCTTAAAACATTCAATTAAAAACACTTGGCAGATGTAAAGCAAAATTCCACAGTCTTTGCCAGCGGCCTCCCTACCTGCACCAAAAAGGGAGCTTCAGAATAGAGTATGGGCATTCATGAAAGAATAATGGAAGGAGGAATTTTATCTAATATTATTGCTGGAAACGTACTAGTAGACATGTATTCAAAACGTGGAAGCACAGACAAGTCATGAAAACTGTTTGTCAAAATGACCCAAAGAAATGTGATCTGATGGAAGGTCGTGATGGCAAGGGTGTTCTAAATGGATTTGTTGAAGAGGCCTTAGAAAACTTTAAGCAAATTGCAACTGGCAAGTGGTAAAACCAGACTCCCTAACCTTTGCCAGCATCCTCAGACCGAAGCCTTGGAACACGGAATGGGCATCTATTTTAGGGGGATTTGTGTCAAATATTATAGTTGGAAATACTTTGATATACATATACGCCAAAAGTGGAAGCATATAAAACACACTAAAACTGTATGACAGCATGTCTTGTGCCTCATGAAATGCAACTATTGCAGGGTCGCCCTAAATGGATGGCCTTAGGAACTTTTATGAAAATCCAATTAGCAAGTGTTAAGCCATACACTTTAACCATTACCAGAATCCTTCCCACCTGTGCCATAGATATATGTGTGTGCGTGTATTCAAGAAAATGCAATTGACATGTGTAAAGATAAATTCTAAAACCCTTGCCATTCATCAAAACTTATAAAATTTGAAATTCAATCCCTAAACATACTATCAAAAAAATGAATTTAAAATTTATTAACTAAATTCAAAATCCAAACTTTCAAAAGAAAACTGAGGGGAGAACTCTTACAATTTTCTCTAACACTCCCAAACCAGAAAAAAATGAGTGTCTTCTTCCTCAAAATTCAAGCAATTTATAGAAAAACTTTACCCTCATGGTTGAAACTCCAAGTCTTCAGTCAAGTATTCATCTTAAATGCTCCTCTCCATTTTCAAGTTTGCTATTAAATTTTTGTGGAAAAGGGCTCTTGTAATTCATAAATATGCTCCCAAATATTCCAATGGTAATAAATTTAAGGAGAAAATTGGCTCATCTCATAAATTGGGGTCTTGACTTGGGGATGGGAGGTAAGGTTCCTTATTAATGCTCATTCTAGAAGTATCCTTACACCTTGTTTATTATTTTGTTTTTAAATGGAACTATATTTCTCTGATTTAATTTTCAAATTGAAAATTAAAAAAAAAGGAGTTGTGACATCCTTCTCCCCTAAATTTATGCATCGTCCTGATGCATGTTAGAAATAAGATCAAAACATATAAGTCCATAGAAATAAGTATACTTGCCTACTTTAAATTCCATCCTTCAACAAGGTAGGTGAAATAGTTTAACATAGATAAAGATAACAAGAAGTATTATCTAAGCATCATTGTCTTTAAGCAAAATTTGAAGTTTGTCAAGTTTATAAATAACTAGAGCTTAATCAAAATAAGTGCGGATAGAGCTGTTGCATTTCCATTGTGTCTTCCCATGTAGCGTTCTTAGGTGAGTACTAGTCTCACTGGACCTTAGATTGATCCACTCTCCTGTTGCGGAGATGGAACTAGCACCTCTTGATGATTCTGCATGGCTCTATTGTTATTGTACCAGGTTCTTCCACCTGCAGGTCATTCCAATTAAGAATATGCTTAGGGTCAGGTATATACTTTTTTAACAAGGATACATGGAACACATCATGAATGCAGCTTAGTGCAGGAGGTAAGGCCAAGCAGTAAGCTACATGATTGATTTCTTCAAGTACTTCAAAAGGCCCGACATAGCGAGGAGCTAGCTTTGACTTCCTTCCAAAAGAGATAGAACTTTTATGAGGTCGAACTCTTAGGAACAGCTTTTCATCAACTTGAAATCTTCTAGGTATCCTATTCTTATTTGCATAACTTTTCTAGCAATCTGAGGCTTCCTTCAACCTCTGTCGAATAAGTTGCACCTGGGTATCCATATCTTTCAACATTTTTGGGCCAACTAGGATACTATCTTCCAGTTTATCCCAACTCAAGGGTGTTCGATAAGGTCTCCCATAGAGAGCTTCAAAGGGTGCCATACCTATTGCTGCTTGGAAGGAATTGTTATAAGAAAACTCAACTAATGGCAAATATTCCTCCCATTTAGTCTGTTGATCCATGCAATACATAAGAGGGAGGTCTTCCAGAATTTGGTTGGCTCTTTCTGTTTGTCCATCTATCTCAGGATGATAGGCTGTGCTGAAATTCAACTATGTTCCTAAGGTAGCCTGCAATGTGGTCCAAAATCTAGAAGTGAACTTTGCATCTCTATCAGAGATGATTTTCTTAGGAATTCCATGCAACCTAAAAATTTCCTTTATGAACCTTTTTGCTACTGCTGGTGCATCATCTGTTAGGTTTCCTGGTATGAAGTGGGCAACTTTAGTGAGTTTATCTACCACCACCAAACTACAATTATGCCTATGAGATGTCATTGGTAGCCCTTAGACAAAATGCATACTTATGACTTTCCATTTATAGAAAGGTACATCATGTGGATAAAGAAGTCCTGCTGGGTGCACATGTTCTGCCTTAACCCTTTGACATTCTAGGCATATAGCAACTATGTCTACCACATCCTTCTTCATTCCTGGCTGGAAATATAATCTTTTGAGGTTTGCATACATCTTATTCACTCCTGGATGTCCTGAATATGGAGCCTTATGTCCCTCTGTCAGGATCATACCCCTTAGTTTTGCATTATCAAGAATGTATAGTCTTCCCTAGTACCTCATTAGCCCATCAGAATCAAAACCATAATCCAAATACTTAGATTCCAAAGAGGTATTAGCTAGAGATGCTTTAACCTAAGCGTACCATGGGTCATGTTTCTGCTTGGAGAATACTTGTTGCTCTAGGTCTATGTGCAAGTTGGTTATGGCCATTATATCCCTCCTCCTCCTGAGAGCATTGGCCACCCTATTTTCTTTCCCCTTGATATATTCAATCTCAAAATCATACTCACTTAGGAACTCTAACAACCTTCTCTATCTTGCATTCAAATGAGGTTGAGTGAAGATATATTTTAGTCCTTGATGGTCTGTTTTAAGCTCAAATAGTTTTCCCAACAAGAAATGTCTCCATTTTTGCAAGGCATGAACTATGGCTGCAAGTTCAAGGTCATGGGGGGCATAATTGACTTCATGGATTTTTAGTTTCCATGATTCATAAGCCACTACTCCTTCCTCTTAGAAAAGAACTCCTCTTAGTCCTTCTATTGATGCATCTATTACTACTATGAAATTACCATTAGGGTCAGGCACTTTTAGAATTGGAGGTGATGTTAGCCTTTCTTTTAGTACTTGAAATGCCTTATCACACTGCTCAGTCCAAATGAACTTTTTGTTCTTCTTTTGCAAGGATGTGATTGGATTGGCTATCCTTGAAAAGTCTTTCACAAACCTTCTGTAGTACCCTGCCAATCCATGAAACTTCTTACTTTGGTCACATTTGTAGGTATAGGCCACTCAGTGATGGCTTTTACTTTATCAGGATCTACCGCTATACCCTTGGCTAAAATGATATGCCCTAAATAGTGAACCCTCGTTTCAAAGAAGGAGCATTTGGATAACTTCCCAAACAACTTATACTTCTGCAACCTTTGTAAGACTACCTATAGATGGGTTAAGTGCTACTTTTCATCCTTGGAATATATTAAGATGTCATCCAGAAACACAATCACAAACTTATCCAAAAAATCATGGAACACACTATTCATTAGATTCATAAAGGTAGCCAGAGCATTTGTTAGCTCAAATGGAACTACAGTGAATTCATAGTGGCCATACCTAGTCCTAAATGCAATTTTTGGGATGTCTTCTTCTTTTATCCTTAATTGGTGATAGCCTGAGTGGAGGTCAATTTTGGAGAACACCGAGGCTCCTCTCATTTGGTCAAATAGATCATCAATATGAGGCAAGGGATATCTATTCCTCACAGTGGCCTTATTCAACATTCTATAGTCAATGCACAACCTTAGTGTCCCATCCTTCTTCTTTACAAATATGACTGGTGCTCCCCAAGGTGATACACTAGGCCTTGTCAACCCTTTCTCTAGCAATTCTTGCAACTGTATTTTCAACTCTTGGTGTTCTGTGGTGTTCATCCTATATGGGGCTTTGGATATAGGTGTGGTTCCAGGAAGTATATTGATTGAAAAATCAAATTCCCTTTTAGGAGGTAATCTAGGTAGCTCTTCAGAAAACACATCCTTGTAGTCCCAAAGGAACGGACTATTTTCAAAGGTAGGGGCTTCTTTCTCTTCTCCCTTCTCATCTAAAGATACTAAGAATATCTGATTTCCTCATTTTTGCCTTGACTTCTTTAGTTGCATAGCAGAAATGGTCCCCACTGATATAGGTTTGTAAATTCCTTGGATCCTAACTCTACACCCCTTATTATCTACACACTTCACCACTTTGTTATAGCAATCTATGTTAGCCTTATGACTTGTTAGCCAACTTATTCTGATAATGACATCATAGGCTCCCACGAGTGCGACATATAAGTCGGCTTTGGTTTCTAATTCAGGAAACTTAATGAGGGCTCCTCTTATGTACTTGTTCACCCTCTGTATAGTCTTGTCACCACACTAAACTGTCCATGATGATTCCATATTCTTAGTTTGCAAAGATATTTTTCTTACCAATTCTGGGGAAATAAAATTCTTAGAGGAACCAGTATCTATCAAAATAGTTATGGGTTTACCAAAAAGCATACCTCTTGTCTCCATAGGTACATTTTGATGGCGAGTTTGTTGATTTCGGATGGTAGCATGTATTTGATGTTGCCGAGGTTCCTGTGGCTGATTGTACCCATTCTTTTTTGAACAATCCCTTGCATAGTGATTGTCTCCACACATAAAGCATCCACCGGGGGGTCCATTAGAAATTCAGGGTGGTGCATTCCCATCATTCCTCCCGACATTACCATTGTAATTATTCCTGTGATCCTGATTACCAGCAGTTTTTGTTCTACCCTAGTCTCTCCTCTTGTTCTTCTAAGCTCCTATGTTGCCCCAATTGTCTAGTTTCCTTGTGAAGGCAAATTGTTTGTACCAAAAGTTTTGCTTTACCACTGATAGTGCCTGTAATTTATTTTCCTATTTGAGTGCCTTTTCCAAGACTTGATTCATGTTCTTAGGGGCAAACATATCCACTTCTGCCCCAATGTCAGTATTCAACCCCAAAAGAAACTTCCTTGCCTAAGACCTTCAATCCTTTTGATAGATAGGAACATATTTTAGTAGCTTCACAAGTCTATCCCAATACTATTGGACTATGAGATTTCCTTGTCTAAGATTTAGAAACTCAGTCATCTTCTCATCATAAAATAGTTGTGGAAGCCATCTCTCATGGAAGTGGCTCACAAACTGCCTCCAAGTTAGGTTTTCCTTTGAATAACAATATTGTTCCTTTATGTTTATCCACCAACTAGCATCTTCTCCCTCTAATTGATAGGCTCCCTAGGTTGCCTTGATATTCTCTGAGTAGTTTCTTAGTTCAAAATATTTCTCCATTTCGGTGAGCCATCCTTCTGCAGCATCCCCCACATGCTTACCATCAAATTTAGGAGGAGCTATCTTCTTGAGGTCTTGTGAGATATCTAGAATGGTGGTTTCCTACTGAGACCTAGGAACCTCTAGCTCATTAGTTGTTTGAGCTATGTGTACTTCTGCACCTTCATGTTCATCTTTAGGTTCCAGAATGTTTTCTATGGTCCCCTGTCTAGTCTTCAAGTCTTGTATAGTTTTCTCATGGTTTTCCAATTTTTCTCTCTGTTCTGTCAACAACTGAATGATTGCTTCTATACCAGCATTTGGGTTCTTAGGTGGGTTATCAACTAGTTCTTGGCTTTTAACTAGTTCTTGGTTGACTGGTTCCTCTCCATGCAGATCTCGCAAATTTTGGCTTCTTGCCATTTAATTTTGAAAACAAGGAGAGAGGTGATTTACCACTTGCTACAATTTTTGGTTTACAACATGCAAATTGACTGTAATTAAATCTATCACAATTCTTACCTTAAAGACCAATTATTATCAATTTTGAGTTAGTAGGTCTCTAAGTAGAGTGTTTGAACCAAGCTCTGATACCACATGTAAGGACCTGCTTGGTCTAAAGTCAAATTTTCAAAAATTTTACTTTATTAACAAGTTCTTATGAGATATATCAAGAATTTAATTGAGTAATTAGGAAAAACTTTGGCCAAAATGGGCCATATGTTCAAAACGAAACATTCTTAAGCCACCTGGGCTCTTCTATCCTTTGGGCAAATAGGTTCATACAGAACCAAGTCAAACAGACCTTATTGCTACCTAATTCGGGTAGAACAAACAGTGGTCAAAAGGCCTAGTAGGTCAAACGGGCCAATACTCTATCCAATCTATAATAAATAAACATGATAGCCTAACGGGATAAAGAGGACATGAATCATTATGCTCCGGCCAGAGACTTCTGACTCCCTCGGGACCAATATAGGTTCATAAGTCACTTCCTAGGGACCACAGTCTACATAGACACTGTACTGACGATGTCAACTAGGGAACACATAACATCAACTTGTACTCACCTTAGTTTATGACAAAGCTAGGTACAAGTAATCCACCCCAGGGATTCTTCTGAGTACTAGGAGAGTTCTTAAGTTACCTAGATAACCTTTAAACTAGGGATCGAGATTATGAAGTTGATTATGAAGGGGTATACTATATCTGAGGGACCTGAGTACTGCGGGCATCCTTCACCATCCAGACCAACTACATACCCTGTATCCATGGGATCAAGGCCCTCTTTGGATGCGATCTACATGATGAATGCGAACATCTAGTTCTGTCTTGCACTATGTTTAATGTAGTTGTGAGTGGGTACATAGCTCTTCATCGATTGCCACCCACTCGAGTGATACAATGGATGAAATTCCTAAGGAACTATTTTGCAAACACACCTCCCGGGAGTGCTTGAGGTTTAGGTTTTCAAGTGTGAATAGTTTACCTAACACACATATTTCCCCAACGAGGTCTTCCCATTGATCTTCCTACAACAGTTTTCAATAGTCTCACCTTTTTTTTTTTAGTTAATCTTTTTAGTGAGGTATCTGAGGAGATTTTCCCTTCCTGCGGATTTAACTTTGACATGTTCCTTAGTAGTCCCCGACGATTTAGAGGGATGGTGCCCAGATGTCATTGTTCCAGCTATGTTAGGCGCGAGGTACTTGGTTCAATACAATGACATTACCCATAAACGTGACCCAGAGGTACCGTAAATAGCAAACATTGCGGTTTGTTTGAGTTTGGACACTTCTTTACAAGGTTTACCTAACTAATAGAAAAGGAAAAACTTGCATAATATCAGTTGATAAAGGAAAATACTTTCTTAATCAAATGTAGATAAAAAAAATGCCTGATCATAATGAATAGAGCTAGAAAAGAAACATAATCCATTTCATAAACCATATGACTAGAAAGATCCTTATATCAACCCATAACTAGAAAAGACATTCTAACAGTAAGGTAAAATTTAATCTAGGTCAAAATAAAGAATCCTTGATAACTAGTTCAACTACTAAATCAGCATATGCAATTTCAATAATTCCTTTTTATCACATTTCCAAAAGGAAAATTACTTATAATCATTGCATGTATCATAAGGATTATACCTTCTATGAATTTTCATGATAGCATCCTAGGAAAACATCCATTCTTATTATTTATAAGGAAAGTAGAATTCCTATTCTAAAAACATTCGAATTTACTTGATATATATATATATATATATATATATATATATATATATATATATATATATATATATATATATATATATATATATATATATATATATATATATATATATATATATATATATATATATATATATATATATATATATATATATATATATATATATATATATATATATATATCGAACAGGACAATAGAAAGTTTACATAAGCAAATCCCAAACATTTGTACACAGTTGTTCTTAAACCAATAATACCCCTGTTTGATCATTTAGAAATTCACATAATCTAAGATAAGATATGATAATGAATTCACCATATACTTGATTCATGTACTTTTAATAAGATTCATAATATAAAAGATATACATATTTATCCCTCATACTCTATATGTGTGAAAATGCATACCTATATTGTGTAAATTGAGATACAGTTTCTTGACCCCATCAAGGTTTAAGTGTGAGATGTAAGATATTACCTAATCTTAATCGTAGTAAGAAAACCCATTTGAATATTAAGGTGGACCAAGTAGCTTAGGTTGAATATTAATAATAACATAATAATCCACAACTATCGTCAAGGTAACAACTCCTCAATTATGTAAAAATTCCATCATATAAATCCCTATCTCTCTATCATATATAAATATAATCTCATGTTAATAGGTCTAATCTTGATGGATTTGACTTGTATAGTTGTCTCTCATTTTTTTTTTTTGTATATAAGCTACCCATGTATCTCTTTATTGGCATCATAACTCTCTATTGTTATGTTCTTACATATATTTTATTCGTATATTGCCATGTTTACCCTTAAAAAATCATTTTACTTATACCTTGTTACACACTAGTTTACCTTGTGCCATTTATTCTATTATTTTCTTATTTACCATTCATTATGTTATCACTTGCACTTTTTATTACGTTTATATCTAATTCATAAAATTCTTCTTCAACCAACTAAAATAGGCTACTATATATGAGTACTATAGTATTGTGGTTCATGTTGTGATTCATAGCTTAGAAGACTAGAAGATAAGATTGAATCTGAAAACTTTATGGTACATAAAAAAAATATGTTGCATGAATTGTATGGTAATTGCCTTTTTAACCATTTATTCTTCTCCTCCAATTTTATCTCATTTTCTTACATTAAAACTAATAACACTCTTTTATATCTTCATTTAGGCTTTTAAGTAAATATTCTACCAAAATTACTCATATATTATCATAATTTCCTCGATTTTCACCCTTACCACTTTAATTATTTGTTTTTCATTAACATTGTAACCTTTGCTTGTGTTCTCAATGCACGCATCAACGTAGGTTTAGTGGATGAGAGCTTTACATACTTTAATCACATGAGTAACCCTAAACTTTATGATTAAGATGCTAATACTTTGTCAGATATAGAGATTTAGTTAATCATGTATTTGGTGGGTTCTTATACACTTACCATAGTAATATAGATTATTTACCGAGCTATATGACTTGTTTTCTCAGCAACTTAAAAAGATAAATTTTATAAATCGTTATGGGACTAGGTAAATTTATGATTCTAATGTTGTTTAGCATCATATGAATTTTTCAATAATAGTATTTGAACACATAATAGATGCCATTTTAATTTCATAAGTGGAAACTTCATACATAACCAGTTTCCTTCAATGATTTTGAGATATTTAGGGTTGTATGTTGTTTCTTGCAAAACTGGCAGGAAAAAAAATTCAAATTCTAAAACCCTGAATATCATTTCCCATGCCTAAAACAGTTGGGAACTTTAGCACAGGGTATGGACATCTCTTATGCATAGAAGATGGGGAATTTTTATCAGATGTTGTAATAGCAGTTTTTTTTTTAAAATATGGAACACAGACCAGGGACGTGCACTGTATGACAGAATGCCTCAATGAGATACCATCAATTCACAAATGGATTTGATGAAATGGCTCTAGAAACTTTCAATTAAAAACACTTGGCAGATGTAAAGCAAAATTCCATAGTCTTTGGCAGCGGCCTCCCTGCCTACACCAAAAAGGGAGCTTCAGAATAGAGTATGGGCATTCATGAAAGAATAATGGAAGGAGGAATTTTGTCTGATATTATTGCTGGAAACGTACTAGTAGACATGTATTCAAAACGTGGAAGCACAAACAAGTCATGAAAACTATTTGTCAAAATGACCCAAAGAAATGTGATCTCATGGAAGGTTGTGATGGTAAGGGTGTTCTAAATGGCTTTGTTGAAGAGGCCTTAGAAAATTTTAAGCAAATTGCAACTGGCGAGTGGTAAAGCCAGACTCCCTAACCTTTGCCAGCATCCTCAGACCAAAGCCTTGGAACAGGGAATGGGCATCTATTTTTGCATAAGGAAAGGGGGATTTGTGTCAAATATTATAGTTGGAAATACTCTGATATACATATACAGCAAAAGTGGAAGCATAGACAATGCACTAAAGCTGTATGACAACATGTCTTGTGCCTCATGAAATGCAATGATTGTAGGGTCGCCCTAAATGGATGGCCTTAGAAACTTTTATGAAAATCCAATTAGCGAGTGTTAAGCCATACACTTCAACCATTACCAGAATCCTCCCCACCCATGACATAGACATCTATGTGTGTGTGTATTCAAGCAAATGCAATTGATAGGTGTAAAGATAAATTCTAAAACCCTTGTCGTTCATAAAAACTTATGAAATTTGAAATTCTATCCCTAAACATACTATCAAAAAAACAAATCTAAAATTTATTAACTAAATTCAAAATCTAAACTTTCAAAAGAAAACTGAGGGGAGGAGAACTCTTACAATTTTCTCTAGCACTCCCAAACCAGAAAAAAATAAGTGTCTTCTTCCTCAAAATTCAAGCAATTTATAGAAAAACTTGACCCTCATGGTTGAAACTCCAAGTCTTTAGTGAAGTCTTCATCTTAAATGCTCCTCTCCATTTTCAAGATTGCTATTAAATTTTTGTGGAAAAGGGCTCTTGTAATTCATAAATATCCTCCCAAATTTTACAATGGTAATAAATTTAAGGAGAAAATTGACTCATCTCATAAATTGGGGTCTTGACTTGAGGATGGGAGAGAAGGTTCCTTATTAATGCTCATTCTAGAAGTATCCTTACACCTTGATTATTATTTTGTTTTTAAATGGAACTATATTTCTCTCATTTAATTTTCAAATTCAAAATTAAAAAAAAAAGAGTTGTGACAAGTGCAAGCTAACAAAGTTGCACTTGAAGTTTAGCTGCTGGACCACTGGGGAAATGCCCCTTACACTGTGGCTCGTGTGTCGCCCTCTCCCACTTCTTCCAAGGGTCCGTTGCCTTCACGGGGCCAGTGGAGAAGTGGCTCTACTAGGGACTCTCACCCCCGCTCCTAGCCTCCTCCTCGTCACAGCTCTCACCCTCGCCAGCGACAGTCATCCTCTCCCACTCCATGGGCTACCCTGGGGTGGCCTTCTGGCGGAGCTCCAAGGGGAGGAATCAGAGATTCAGGGTGGCCTTCTGGTCATTCCATTCTTGGTGGCAGTTTTGGTTGGCCCACAGGTGATTCTAAATGGGTCGCACATTTGGATCTGACAATTTCACCTCGCTATGAAGATAATGACATAGGAAAAGAAAATGATGATGATGGTTGGGCTCCTCCTAACGTCATCCTGGACCCTGCTGCCATATGGGGCAACTCGGATGACAAGGATCTTCCATCTACTGGCATTGCTCTAGCCACATAATGGCCTTCTTTTTTATACTGTTTCTGTCATATTTTTTTAGTTCTGGGCTTAGGCCATGACATTATAACTTTCTGGGCTCTGCCCATGTGACTTGGGGGTGTGCTTTTTTACCACCAATCCTTTTTTTTGAATATGTGTACTCTATTTTCTTATTAATATGGATATAGTCACCTATTCATCAAAAAAAAAAATTTAGTTAGTGATTTTAAAGTGAATACCATTAAAAAACTCCAAACTCCTCAATAAACAATTGTTTAGAAAAATGGAAGAATCTAGTCTTAATTGAATTTAAAGAGACTAGAAATTTGAGCCAAAAACTCTAAGGTGAACAACATTAAGAAAACTCCAAACATGTCAATACAAAGTTGTTTAGAATAAGTTGTACTCTATATTTTAGAGAGGTTATAAAAATATATGTTGAAACAACTTTAAAGAGCTTGATTTTGAGGAGTTAGATTCTTATTCATGCCAACTTGTTCATAATATCTTTTTTAAAAAATACATAAAAACTCTAATATAAAAAGTTTTAATTAAGACAGACAAACAAACCTATGAATTATACTTCACATATATATTTTTGTATGTGTCATTTTCTTATTGGACCTTTCAAGTTTATGGCATGTGGTTTGGTCATACCTTGAAGACCGTTTTAGCTGTAATTGCTATTTAATTTGACTAAACTATGAGATAGAGTCCTAATAACACGGTAACACTTTGTCGGCCTATAAGTAGTTAGTACTTCAGGAAATCCTTGGGTCTATTTATAGAAAGCATGTTTTGCCTTGTAATTCATAATCTATCGTGATTTTAGTTGGAGAGGGAATTTCAGATTTACTTGTAAAAATACAGAGGGCAGAGCGCATAAAGAATGACGGAGATGAAGAAAATGGAGGTGGCAATTGCAAGGATTAAGCAAATCATAGAAGGGAAAGCGGATTATTTCGAACCTCATGAGTGGATAATGATTTGTGAAATCTTGGAAAGCGGATCAAAACGAATCTATAAGGATGAGGATTGGATGATGATGCGCTCTAAATTTGAGAAAACTTTACTAGATCATATCAATTCAACAGTTGTGCCCGCATTGAGGGAGAAAGAAGATGAGTTTCTTTTGAAAGAAGTTGTAAAGCAATGGGAAAACTACAAACGAATGATTAGCCTTCTTTTACATTATGTGTTTTTGGGTTTGACACGTGTGTATCCTAGGAGATACTTCGAAAAAATGGTCCTCGATGAAGTTTTCCGTAGTAATTTGCAGGCTGCTATGATGCTTCAAATTAATAAAACGCGGGAGAGTGAGAGAATTCTTGATGGGGCTGTTTTTAAGAATGTGTTGTTTATGCTGTGCGATATTGGGATGGACTTTTATAAAGATTTTGAGTTGGCCATTTTTGAAAATACAACCATATACTATTCCAGAAAGGCTGCTTCATTGATATGTGAGTATTCTTGTACAGACTACTTGTTGAAAGTTGCTAGGTGTTTAAGGTTAGAAAAAGAAACAATTGCAATGCATTGTGTTCATCAAAGTAGTCAAACTAGGTTAGTAGAAATGGTAGAAAATGAACTTCTTTGCAAGTATGAATGTCAACTTTTGGAGGAAGATTCAGATTGCCATCCATTGGTGAGAAATGACAAGATGGATGATCTTTCAGAAATGTTTAAGTTGTTTTATGGAATAACTAAAGGCACTCAGCTCATGGTTAAAATTTTTAAACAGCATGTTGTCAGGCATTGCACATCATTGGTCAAACATGGAGAACAAAAGGTTGTAGAGGCAATAAAGGCAAATAATAAAAAAGACATGATTGCAAGTGAAAAAGATCAGTTCGTGACGAGTGTTATTGAATTGCATGAGAAATACATACAATGTGTGGAGAAGAATTTTATGAACCACTGCCTTTTCAAAAATGCACTCATGGCAGCCTTTGAGAGTTTTTGCAATCAACAAGTTGCAGGAAGCACTATTGGAGAATTGTTGGTCACGTTTTGTGACAATATTTTGACAAATAGAAGCATGGAATATGTAGATGTTGAAGATGCCCTTGAAAAGGTTGCAAAGATCTTTCCCTGTGTGTATGACAAAGACATGGTTGCAGAGCATTATAGGAAAAAGCTCGGAGACAGGCTTTTCTCCCATAGAAGTCCAAATGCTGATTATGAAAGAAGCATGTTAGTAAAGCTGGAGTTTGAGTGTGGACGACAATTTACATCTAAAATGAAGGGCATGCTTACTGATTTGACATTGGCAAAGAAAAACCAATCAGATTTTGAGGAATACCTCAGTCAGAATCCTCTTCATCCTCGTTCTGGAATACAATTCTCTGTGACAGTTTTGACATCTGGATTCTGGCCGAGGTATAAGTCACCTGATACACTTGTCCTTCCGGATGAAATGTTGAGACATTTAGAGTCATTCAAAGAGTTCTATAACAGAGAAAAAATGAACAGAAGACTAACATGGAAATATTCTCTGGGAACATGTAATATCACTGGAAGATTTGACCAAGGTGAAATTGAAATTGTTGGAACCTCTTATCATGCAAGTGCACTATTGTTGTTCAATGCAACAAATAGGCTATGTTTTTCAGAGGTCAAATCCCAATTGAATTTGGAAGTTGAAGATACTATCGCAGTGCTGAATTCCCTCGCGTGTTCAAAATACAAAATCCTAAGTAAATTACCAGATACACAATCTGCGATAGAAACGGATTGTTTTGAATTTAATGCAAATTTTTCTAGTAAAAGGGGGAAGATTCGACTTCCGGCAGTGGCACCCACAGCCACTGTAAAAGAAAACGCTGGGAAGGATGTGCTTCAAAATAAAAATCATATTATTGATGCTTCGATCGTAAGAATTATGAAAAGCAGAAAAGTATTAGCTAACAAGGAGTTAGTTATGCAATGCATTGAGCGGGTCAAACACATTTTCAAGCCAGATATGAAGGAAATTAAAAAGAGAATTGAAAATCTGATAGCTAGGGACTACATAAAGAGGGATAATGAAAATCCTGGCATGTACAATTACGTGCCTTGACATTGGTTCAGGGAAGAGGCCAATTAAATTTAATATTTCTGGATTTGATACTTTCCAACTTATTCTGCTTGCTGATTTTTAGTTGAGTTCTCTGGCTGATTTTAATTGAAATTGTAAATCTTATAGTAAGAGTGTTTTTTAACTCACTGGTGTATATGTTTTTTTGCATAGACGACGTAAATCTTACAGTAATCTATTATATGAAAGAGGGGAGTTATTTTATTAATTGATGCCTAATAGCAGGTAACCTCACTGTTTGTTTCCTTCATATTTTTTTCAAAACTGAATTTGAACATTTCTGGATTTGATACTTTCCAACTTATCCTACCATGAACTTTATAAGATTTCTCATACTATATCTTATAGTAAGAGTGTTTTGAACTCACATGAATATTTTTTTCATAAATATTTTGAATCACACAGTAATCTATTATCAAAAAGAGGAAAAGTTATTAATTGATTGATGCTAGATAGCAGGTAACTTCACTGTTTGTTTCCTACATTTTTTTTTCTACACTGAATTTGAACACATTTTCTTTTTTGTTGAGAGGTTGAAAAGATGTAATATGAACAATTGATTTACTCTCCAACTTATTTTTTACTAGTTTCATAAAAATGATGGTGGTGGATGGAGATAGAACACAAATTCAGAAATACATCAAGTTAATCCTCAATGTGCTGCTGCACCTCATTTCATTTCTTCTTAACATGATTACAAATCCATATATTGAATGCTACAACAGTCTCATGATCACTTGATCATGATACACCTTTGATTACACACACACTTTTGATGCTTGATACATTACAAATGTCTCATTATATAGAGGTCTTACTACATGACTTTGCTTTCCTTGGTGTTGTGACATTTTCACACATCACCCCATTGCAAATGGGGACCCACCTTTTTTTTGCTTTCTATCGTCGTAGGGTGTTAGGCCAAGCTTCAAGTCGTTGAGTCTTGGGTAGTATCAAGTAGTTGATCAAGTCTCCTCTATGAATTGGGAAGTGAGCCTCTTTGAAAACAAATCAAGTGAGTCAATCAACATGCAAATGTGGAATTTGATGAACAAGATACATTGAGAACACTAAAGTCAATCCCTGAGACTAGGAGTGATGAAATTTTCTCAAAATTGAAAAACAGAGCAAATTGCAAAAAAATGGCTTAGTAAAATTTTAGTACAATTTCCAGGCACAGGTGGAAATTGTGCCATTTGTCCTGAAGGGCTCTAAAACATGAAATTTCATAATTTGTTTGCTAGGGATTGATTGATAGTTGGAAATTTTTGGCATTTCATGTTCAATTTTGATTGACATTTCATGTGAAAACTGGGAAAATGATCATCATCATCAAAAAGCGCAATTTCTAGGCACCAGTAGAAATTGTACCATTTCTCTTGGAAAAAAAGTGCAATTTCTGAGTATGAGTGGAAATTACGCCTAGAAAGATTTGACAACTGGTTCTTACAAATTTGAAAAATCTCTAAATAATCCCTGAGAAACATGAAAATCTTTGAAGAAATCTTGTGAAAAAGTCTAGAAAGTCACTGAGGAAACTTAGAAAGAAATACCAATCTTGAAGTGAAACTAGCGCAAATTTTGACATCAAGGAGAAAAAGCACAATTTCCACTCTGGAGTGGAAATTATGCCAATCAATTGTTCTTAATTTTGGTTCAAAAATGAAAAATTCAATTTAAATCTTTTAAAAAATCACTTGAAATTTGTGAAAAAATCCATTGAAAATCATTTGAAATCACTTAAAAATCCATGCCGAGGGAATAGAAAAAGTAAGGTAAAAATCCATGCTATGAAAATAGTGCAATTTCCATGCCATAGTGGAAATTGTGCCAAAAAGCGCAATTTCCAGGCACCAATGGAAATTATGCCACCCACATTTACCTTGCATTTGATAAAAATTTGCCAATATCATGTAGATACATGGATTAAGGTAAAAGAATTTGACATGATGCTCCCATTATCAAATACTATGACTTGTGAATTTTCATCTTGCAGGTGCGTGAGAATCTGGAGGTGAGCTATGCATCCAAATAAGAGGAGTATCTAGAGGATCGAGACATCATCAAGTTCACCATCATCCTGCTTCTAGATGAGAACTTCATCGCCACAGTGAGAGATGTCATCATCCATCTTGCAAGTTTCACCATCCGAGCATCCAGAAGATCACCTCCATGTTCAAGTTCAAGAGCCTTCCATTTCATGCACCAGAAGAAGATCAAGAGCAAACATCATAAGGTCTACTCCAAGGATTCATGCCCAAGTCATCTCCTCTACTTCAACAATCTAGAGCAAGAATCCTACATGAACATCACAAGAAAAGTTAATCGAATGAGCAAGATTATCAAGAAATCCAAAATTACACTAAGGAATGAAAAGATGACAACAAGGAGTGAAGAACAAGGACTAGATTCCCAAGTTCCATGTTGAAAGCTCCAAAAGTGAAAATCTAGTTTTGAGACTTTTCCAAGAAAAGAAGATAAAATTTGGGAAAACACATCAAGAAGCATGAAAAAGTATTGAAAATATAGAAATTTGCTCAAAATGTTCAAGTGGTGTTCATATTGGAAATAGGACTGACAACTGAGAGGGGGGGTGAATCAGTTGTCTCAAAACTTTAATACTTTCTGTAGTTAACTCTTTCTTTTACCTCTTAACAATAAATAATTTAATCATGAAAACAACAATCATAAGTGTATGAGCAGTAGTACAATAACACACTTGACACCAAGATTTTTAGCGTGGAAACCTGGTTAAGGGAAAAACCACAGTGGGGGTTAACCCACAAAATTTAATACCCTGTTAAAAGTATTTTTACAAATGAAAATACACATGCATTCAGGCTCACTGCTCAAATAGAGGCTCATTGCCTACAAATGATTACAAGAGAATAATAGAGATTTTGAATTGATGAGAAGCATCTACTAATGCATGAATTCAGTTTCAATCAAGCACAAAACACTGATCTTACACATTTCATCATCACTCTCCCCTTTTTACTGCTCTACCTTCATCTGAATCTTAGGTCTCTACTCTTTTTTCATTTACTCCATATTCACAACACACATCATGAATTCATTCAAATCCATCAGGTATATATATCTGCATCCTAATCTTCAATCACTTTTCAGTCAACGTCAAGAACACTTAGAACTTTATTGAATACTCTACTATGTCGGCTAGATTTGTGCATAACTTGAGATGCGGACAAAAACTTGCACTCACAAATCATCAATCAAGTTGACCACTATCACTGGTCATCACTAATTGCCTAATCAACAACTTCCATACATCTTGAACCAAGATCATTTACAAGGTCAGCTTGTTCTTCTTCTGTTTGCACTGTCAAACTGTTAACCCGATACTCAGAAGCTAATAAATTTTGAATCCTTTAACAATAGAGCCCAAAATTGTAGATTTAGATTATCTTGATAGTGCTTATGACTACCTCAGATCCACAATAAATTAAGACTTTCCACCAGAGAGATCCGCACCAAGATACAGGACCCTGTTGTCTGCTTTGTTCTTGACTACCTAGACTTAGATAAATCTTCAATCTAATTTCCAGTATGAGCAAATTATGAAATGCACATGTGTAGTAGAGACTTGGTTGCCATCAATGACAACACTTATCATGCCTAGTAGTGTATCTTGCTAACAATCTCCCCCTTTGGCATTGATGGCAACACTTAGTGAAAAATGACTAAGTGTCTGAATAACTCCCCCTTTGCTTGTGCTCCATACTATTGTTCACACTGCTTTACGGTGCTCCCCCTTTGTTGGATTCTTCATTTTTCACTTATCTTCACTCCCCCTTTTACATCAATGACAAAGTGTGGGATTCGCAAGCCAAAATTCTCCAAAAATTCTATGTATAGTGCCGCATATGTACAACTAATCATTAAGTTCTATTCACATGAACTTGAGAATGTCTGCAAAACTATTTTTCAATTACACAAGTTGAGGGGCCCAAGTTCCCCTCATTCCATCTAAAATTGAGATGTGGCCACTTAGTAAAAATGCATATGTTTCTGCCTTTGTCAGATGTGGAGGATTACTTGTCTGAAGTGCAGTCTAAGCTTCTGATAAGGCATTAAACATGGTTTCTAACTTGGGGGAAATCAATTCTCGAAGCTCACACATTCTCTTCATAATGTTACCTTTTTCTTTAACAAGCCTCTTTATCTCATCTATCAAGCTAATTACTTGACATTCCTGACTTATAGGTGAAACTATTAGAGGATCAAAAATTTGAGAAAGATTTGACAATTTATATTCTTGCTCCTTTATCTTCTTCTCAATATCCTCACTAACTTTGGGCCATGATAGACACAATTTGTATTTATCACTTCCATCTTTTAGAGTATTCTGAATACTCCTTATGCTAATGCCAAGTATCATCCTATCATTTCCTATTAGATTCTATACTTCACTAAATTTCTTATCCAAAAATTCCTTCTAAACTTTCGCCTCCGTAGATTTTTCAAAAGACTCAAAATGTGTACTTACAGCATTTACAAGATTCTTTAGGTGACTAGAGGGGGAATCCAATGAACTCTTTTGGTAGGTTGGCAATAACTTCTCCAAGACTCCAGTTGCAAGCCCTAATAGTTCACTATCCTCCATGTGATATTTTAACAACTTCTCTCTGGCCTTGGCTTGAGTGAAGGATGCAATCTTCATCACTTGTATCGGAGAGAGAGCATCTAGATCAAATGGTGCTTGGAGTAATTCAGGTTCATCAAACTCAAGCATCTCTTTATCCAGAAGACTTTTCACTACATTTATAGTGTCTCTCACAACAATTTCTAGAACACTTTCCTCTTCTTAGATTTTCTCCAGACTATCTTGTTTGGGTGCTTCAAAATTTGCACCATCTTCTTCTATTTTCTCATCCTTACTCTCTTCTTTCTCTTTCTCTGCTTCACCTTTCTTTGTATCATCTGTAATGGGATTCTCTCCTTTGTCCTCACCATCTAAAATCTGTTTTGGAGGATCTAGTGTGGTAGCAGTATTCTCAACATTATCTTCCTTTTCTGATTGGTCAAGATGAGTTAGAGTATCACCTACATCATCAATTTGGTCCACCATCTCTGTATCTACTTTATTTATTTGCTCCTCTCCCAAAATAGAGGAGTCATCAATCTCTGTTTGTTGCTCATTGATGTTCACTTCCCCAACAACTGGAGTTGATGAATCAATTCCATCATTTGTCTCCTCATAGGTTTGCTCTAGAGGATCTAGAGTATTACCTTGGTCATCATTTCCTTTTTCAATCTCTTCTTCCAGAGATTCTTTTTCCTCTGAAATAATATAGTATTTATTTTTGTCAAGGGCATTTCTCAAAATTTCTTTTGTTTCTTTTACAACTTCCTCAGTTTCACCAAGAATTAACTTGTTCATCTAAATCTTTCTTCTGAATTTCTCCTTAACTTCCTTGAGGATTTTATCATCTTCTCTTCTGGTCATTACTGGACATAGGGTGGAAAGAACATATTCTCTGAGTTCTATGTCTTTATCCTTGGCAGCTTCCTTCCTCATTTCTAGTATTTTCCTTAAACTTTTGGGAATTTCTTACAAAATTTCCAATAGAGCTCTATTGAATTTATTCAAGTACAGGATGGTGGCATCTTCCAAGATTTTCTTATTTGCTTCATCAAAACTATCATAATATATTCTAATAGGTTTTAGATTTCCATGAACCATAATTGATTTTACAATTTGTTCAATAGTCATAGCAACCTTACTAGTCTCTTTCCTTTTACATGCCTCTTTGCTTCCAAAGGGTTGGTTCACAGAGGCCTTTGAAGTCTTGGCTTTCTTCAATCTTATCTCTTTAACTTCTTCATCTATTTATGTTTCCTCATCTTTTGTGCTCTTGTAGGCTTTTGTGGCCTTGGTTTTCTTCCTCTTTCCTCCTTCACCGGATGGTGTGGCTTCCAGTGTCTTAATGGGAATAGACTTGGATTGTTTTGGGGCAGTTGCAGAGCTTCTTATTTTCCTTGAAGAGATAGGTGGGACTTCTGGAGCAGCTACTAGCTCACTTTTTGTCCTTTCTTTTGAAGCTTGCTCAACTCTTCTCTTCATCTCCTCAATCCTTTCTCTGTTCTTTCTCACTACTTCTTTTGTAATCCCAATGCTTTCTGCATACATCTCCACTTGCTTTAGTACTTTTCCTTTTGTTTCCAGCTGACCAAGTTCCAAATGCAACTTTATACTTAGTTCCTTGTAAGTTCCAATCCATAGAGGTGTCTTTAGGTTTGCTCAGAAGATGTTGAGCATACATGTCCAGAACTCTCTCATCCACCTCATAACCCATTGGCATTATCCATACTGTTCTTGGTTCTACAGCTTCCATCAGACATTGATTTGTGTCAACCATAAAACATATCTCATTCTCATACTTTTCTACAACTGACTTAGGGATTCTTTCCCTTGCATGCATCAGACTCTAAAATTTTTTGAAATACCCCTAGATTACAGTCTTTTGTGCACCCAAATCTCCAAGGCTATATAAATGATCTCTTATTTGGATTGCCACTGGCCAGTCATTTGTCTTGTGTACACTTTACAGTCTAGGCACTTCATTCATAAAATAGAAAAATAAGCATATAATCAAGGAACCATACTTGAAGGAATTTTTCTTAACTTTATTGATTTTTTTAAAATTTTTAAATAGTTGAACCTATAGTAGCTCATAGAGGTCATAGTCTGCATTCTCTTTTATCATTTTATATGCTACATCTATAGTTGTTCCAGAGACATAGTTTTCTCTGCTTGAGTGATAAATTTTAAACTTGATTACCATGGAAGCAAACTTGACATCCGGTTCTATAATGGCATTTATTTTCATGTCTCTTTTATCAAATTTCACACCAGTTGCATTAGTGACAGTTTGGTTTTTGATAGATTTTAGCATGGGTAGTCCACCGGTTGAGTTTAACTCAGTCAAAATTCTAATAACATCTTTGGTGATCTTAAATTGTTTCAGCAGCCATATAAATTCATCGTGCATTCAACTCAACACATAACAAACCCATTCACTCTCATCAAATGATAGAAATTCAATAATTTGTAGAAAATGTTTGCTTTCTAAGGCTTCAAATTCAGGTTTCAGTTGGTAATTGTCATCCTTTAGATGGCTCTTAAACAACTCCAGCAATTTCAGATTCCCAAATTCTTCTACATTGCAATGAATGTATGCCCTAATGTATTCAACATGTAAAACCCCATATGGAACACCTAAAAAAGCACCTAGCAGCTCGACTTCAACAGATTTGTAAGGATGCTTCTTAAATTTGGGATGGGAACTTTTAGTCAACAATTAAAGGTGTAGCCATTTCCAAAGATTCAAAATTCAAGAGGTTTCACAGAAAACAAAAATACCTTGTTCTGTAGATTAGGGTTTTGCTTGGAGATCCTCTTCGCACTTCAATTCTTGATAATTCTCATCTCTAAGCTCATTCCCTCCTTCTCTTCTTGCTTTCTTCTAACACAAAGTGATCTAAATGAGGAATGAATGACCTTTTTATGCTCTGCAGTGCCCAATTTGTCTTTGTAATAAATGCTTTGCCGTAATACATCCAGTTACTCTATTTGTTGTACATTTTCTCATGAATTACTCCACAATTTTCCATATCCACCTCTTGTCTTCTAGAAATCCTTCCAAATGATCTGAAACAATCCAAGATTTCTTTTCTCACTATGCTAGATTCAGACACCCACTTACTGGCTGGGGGAATTGATTTTCAATGTAGCTCCCCCTGAGCCAAAGCTCCTAATTCAACTCCCAAAGGAATTATCAGCACCAAATTCCGGTGCAGACCCATTACTATGGTTCACAATTGTTTTCTTGACCCATGTCTCACTCATTTCATTCTAGATCTCATTCTCATCAATTTTTCTTTTGCCTTTATCTTGTCTCTGCTCATCCAATTTTTTGTTTACTGGACCCCTTCTTTCATTAACCCTACTTCTACAGAATCTTGTAAAATGACCGGATCGGTTACAATTGAAGCACACAACATTTCTTTTCCCATTTGATTGATTTCCTCTTGATCTACACTGAATGGCCATATGTCCAAATCTATTGCATGAAAAGCATTTCCCATTGAAAGAATTCCCATTTCCTCTATTTGATGAGTTTTTCATTATCATACTTCTGCGTTCATTGGATTTATGACCATACCTCTTGCAATTGAAGCATTGTCTGGAGAAAGATTGGTTATTTTGAATTACTCTACTTCCACATTGAGTGGCTCTATGACCAAGTTTATTGCACTTGAAATAATTTCCATTGAAATATGGATACCTTTGAGCGTTAGGTTGTCTTACCGGAGGTCTTCTAGATCTATTTATCTCATTCCTTTGTTGAGAGTTTCTTTGTCTAGATCTGGAGCTTTAACCTTTCTCATATCCAAGACCATGCTTGTCATCAGCCTTTTTCTAACCCTCAAGTATTGCTTCAAGTTTAGCTGAACTTATCTTGAACTTCTCCTTGTATTCATTTACAACTTCTAGGTCATGTCTGAGAATGACAATTTGTCTTTCAAGATCTCTTTCATTGTCTCTGCTTTCTTGTAGATCAGATTTTAGATGGCCAACTATACTGTCTAATCTGTAGCATTCATCAGTTCTTTCTTTTAGAGTTTGATTCAAGTCTTCTTCACTCTTCTTCCTTTGCTCAATTTCTTTGGTTAGCCTCATTGCCTCAGATTCCATCTCAATTTTCAGAATAGCAACTTCTTTTGATAGCTTATCACATTCCTTTATCTTTTCATCCAAAGCTTCATTCATGCCATTTTCTTTAGTTAAACTGGATAACTACAGAAGTAGCTCCTTTTTTCTTTCCATAGATTTCTTTAATTTATCTTTTAACATTTCAATGGTATCATCAGCATCTTTAAGTTCACCTCTCAGATTACTAATTTCTACTTTAGACTAAACAAGATCTTCTAGGGCCAACTAAAGTTGATCTTTGAGTGAACCCATTAAAACTCCTTCCAAGATCTTTCCTTAAGCTATTAAATTTTTTCAAAGGAACCTTGTTCTGATAGAAATTGTTAGAAATAGGACTGACAACTAAGAAGGGGGGGTGAATCAGTTGTCTCAAAACTTTAATATTTTTTGTAGTTGATTCTTTCTTTTACCTCTTAACAATAAATAACTTAATAATGAAAACAACAAACATAAGCATAAGAATAGCAACATAATAACACACTTGACACTAAGATTTTAAGGGTGGAAACCCGATTAACGAAAACCCATGGTGGCGGTTAACCCACAAAAATTAATACCCTGTTAAAAGTACTTTTACAAATGAGAATACACATGCATTTGGGCTCACTTCCTAGAGCTCACTGCTCAAATAGAGGATCACCATCTACAAATGATTACAAGAGAAAAACATAGATTTTGAACTAATGAGAAGCATCTACTAATGCATGAATTTAGTTTAGGTCAAACACAAAACACTAATCTTACACAGTTCATCTTCTCTCTACCCTCTTTACTGCTATGCCTTCATCTGAATCTTAGATCTCTGCTCTTTCCACATTTACTCCATATTCGCAACACACACCACAAATTCATTCAAATCCATTGGGTATATGTATTCGCATCTTGATCTTCAATCACTTTTCAGTTAGCTTCAAGAACACTTAGAACTTTATTGAATACTCTGCTCTGTTAGCTAGATCCGTGCATAACTTGAGATGCGTACCAAAACTTGCACTCACAAATCATCAATCAGGTTAGCCACTATCACTGGTCATCACTAATTGCCCAATCAATAACTTCCATACATCCAGAACCAAGATCATTTACAAGGTCAACCTGTTCTTCTTCTATCTGCTCTGTCAAACTATTAACCCAATACTCAGAAGCTAATAACTTTTGAATCCTTTATCACCGGAGGCCAAAACTCTAGATTTAGATTATCTTGATAGCGCTTAAGACTACCTCAGATCTGCAGTAAATTAAGACTTTCCACCGGAGAGATCCCGACCAAGATACCGGACCCTGTCGTCTCCTATGTTCTTGACTACCTAGACTTAGATAAATCTTCAATCTGATGTCCGGTATGAGCAAATTATGAAATGCGGATGTGTAGTAGAGACTCGGTTGCCATCAATGACAACACTTATCATGCCTAGCAGTGTCTCTTGTCAATAGTTCATACATCATTTGCCAATCATTTCTCGCCATGTCATCATGTCCACGTTCAATGTATATGCAACAAGATTCAAGCAAAAGAGGGTACCTATCTAAAAGATTCCTAGATAATCCAACATGTCATGCTTATCACCTTGGGAAATGTGCCTTCATTGCTTTTTTTAATGTACCCAATTATGTCAGCTACATTTCTATTTACTAAAAATAAGCATACGTGCCTTGTCAAAATCTCAGCCATCTGTTTCACAGATTGATCTTGGCCCTTCATTATATTTTGAGGACTATAAAAAGGCCTCCCTTCTCTTTCATTTGTAAGGAGAGAGTTTTTATAAGAGAGTAGAATAGCAAGTAGAGTAGGAGTAGAGTAGAGGAAGCTCTTTGAAAGTTGTTGGAGTGAACTTGAAATTGTTGTAATCACTTCCAAGATTAATACATTTCTCATTGAAGCTTGGTGGCAATTGTGTTGTTTTGGAACATTGCATGGTTTCTTATTTCTTGAAGATGATTGAGATGTGTTTCCAAGTAGAAGTAGAATAAGATTACAAAGTTGATTGATTTAGTGAATGCATTGTGAAGATATTTGATGAATTCCTAGGTTCATACTTTTGATGGTTTGTCACTAGCAAGTCATTATGCAAAGTTAGCCTGAACCTCAATTGATTGCAATAGTTTGATTGTTGATGCTTGTCTGAGTTGCACCAACTATGGGTACTCAAATGTGTGTCTACAATATGAAAATCCATAGTCATCCTTGGGAAATTGCACTCATTCCATCTAGTTGTTTAATTTGTCATGGCAAAGTGGAGCTCGTTATAAGGAATTTGTCTATCTTGGCCTCATTCATTGTCTCATTGTACTTAGAAGTAGAGTAGATTCTCTCAAAACCCTTGACCTTTTTGCATTTTCTTTGTAATCCTAGTTATAAGTTTCGCAATATCATCCAATTGTGGAATTAGGAGATTTCCATCCATGAAAAGGAGTAATAAGTCAAGTGAGTGAAGAAGTAAATCCAGCATAAGTCCCTTTGTGTTAACAACATATCACATCAAACTACTGAGTCTATCCATTGCAAATCATGAATAATGAACCTTGGAGTTGTCACACTGGATCACATAGTTTATCCTTTGAGAGACTTTGTTCAAGAGAGGATAGAATACTTAGTATTTTATTCTACATGTTCCCTTGTGCACAAAAAACACATCAACAAAATTAGTGCTAGAAGGAGGGCATGATCAGGAAATACTTCAAGAATCATATTGCTTCATCTAATCCACGTGAAGAAAGATTTTACACCTTCTCCTATCATGCAAGATTCATCATAGAAATTCAGGATAAAGTGGCACATAACATCATCGCTTCTTTATTCCAAGCAAGAAAGAAGACATTTCGAATTGTTGATAGGAATTGGAAAGTGAGATTTCAAGGTCTCTCTTATGTCAAAAATACAAAAAAAGTAGAAAAATAAAAAAATCTAAAAAAAAGTGAAAAAATAAAAAAAAATATAAAAAAAGAAATGATGGATTTCTCAATCAATGATATAAAGCAGCTTAGTGGGTGTGATCCTCGAAGTGATACTCCAATTGTTCTTCAACTTTGGTGGTCTTTGTGTGTGCAACTTTGGCCTAAAGATTTGAAAGACTTTGCATCAAAGAAAGGATGTATAATTCATAATACCAGTCGACACGAGGAAATGAATTGCATAACATTTTTGTCAAGGATGGACTTAGTGATGCGAGAGAAAATTTATTTTTTAGAAATACACTGAGCCGGTTATGTTTACAAAGGTAGAACCAGAAAATCAAGCTTATGGCAAATCTTTCATGAAGCTCAAGGAAAAAGTCAAGAAAGAATTAAGTACCAATAAGGATTTGTACATAGATGATATTTTTCTCCCATGTGATTGGTGTAGGATTCATGATGGAAATCACTCATAATTCACTTGTTTGACATGTTGGGAAGCCATTCACCATGCCATGGCAAAATTGAGATCCAAGGAACCATCCAAATAAGAAAAAATTTCCACTCCATCTAGTAATGAAGAAGACATGAAGAACCTTGGCAACCAATGTGAGGAGTACGAATTTGAGTATCTTGTTCTCGAAGATGTAGAGCTCATTGAAAATAAATTAGTGAAAGCCTTAGAGGATGTTCAAATATGCATAAAGGCTATTCAAGATATGGAATAAGGAATAGAAGAAGAAAGAAGTTCAAGTTTATGGCAAGAGAAAGAAAGTTATGATGAGAACTCATTCATGTTAGAAGAAGAGAAATTCCTTGAGGAATATACATCCTTGCTACATAGGGAGATCCTTGAAAATGAGTTGCAAGAAGTACAAAAAGAGCTGTTGGAAGATAATCAATTAGATGCATTACAAGAAGCACTTCAAGCCATCATTGAAGAGTGATCAAATGAAGAGAAATTCAGAGGGTGGCTAGACACTTTCATACAAGAAATATAAGAGGAATTAATGCCAAAATTATCACAAGATGAACTAATTACTACCATGGAAACTGAAATCAAATTGATGTTGAACCCATTATTGGAGATTCAAAAGGAGATTATAGATGAAATGTTGCATGTTTCAAATGCAAGTGGAATGATCCATCACCAATGGCGACCTCCTGACGTGTGCATGAAAGATGAACAATATCCATTCGAAGACGAAGAACACCAGGTTGTCTCTTTCCCTGCTATTAATTGGAAAGATTTTGAATTTGATGATGATGAATATGAAGAATATGAGTTTGACTATGGAAATTTAGGAAGAACAACTTGTATTTGGATTAATCATGGTCCCAATGAACTTCTACAATTGATAATATTGAATAACATTTTTTCTAAATTTGAAGATTGTGTGGTAAAAGAATATTTTTCAGAATTTAAGGATAAATTTACCAAATTGAGGACCATCACATGCCCCTTACTACTTCTATTCATTTTGAGAAGTCATTCAAGGTCATGTATATATTTGGGTATTTTGAGTCGTGTCTGCTCTTTGTACATAGTTAGAGTAGGTTTTCTTTTTTGTTCTGTTGTAGTTTAGAATTACCATCTTTGATGTCATTTGACTCAAAGTTTTGTTTTCCGTAGATTAGTTTTCTTTAGTTTTCCTTTTGTGGGATCCCGATTTGTGAGAAGGGTGATATACTTCATAATCACACTCTGGCATCATTTTGCTATATTATGTTAGTTCCGTTCTTAGACAATTATTCGTGAAGTTCATAGAATCAGAAGATCTTTTTCTTTCAATTTATCATCAAGTTAGATTTTGTACTTGACTTGGAAATTAATCATATATTGTGTCTCGATATTGCTATCTCTTGATTATAATGTTTATAAAAAGATAAATTTAAATTTTATTACTTCTTATGTCTTCCTTTGGGAAACATGGGTCATAACTGATGGATTTCCCGTGGACTCCATTGCTAGTGTTGGATAACATGAATGCTTGCTCCTAGGAGATGAGTCTGTTGTTTAGTATTAATTGAAGTATTTCAATATCTTATATCTTACACATTTAATTATCCTCAAGTAGCTGAAGGATTCTGGGTGATCTCGTGTTAAGTGAAAAAACTAAAGGCCTCATCTTTACCATCATCATGAATTTTGTCAGTGAAGTTGAAAGGGTAAGCGGTACTACATTGTACTCTACTAATAAAAAATGATTATCACATCTATCAAACATTACAACTCAATTAGCTGGCATATTTACAAGATAATTCCATTAGGGCTATAGACACCTAACTGGCAGTAGGGCAATGTCGAGGTGGATGAGATGTGTGTCAACTCATGTAGTTTAATGCAAAGGAACTTGGATAATCTTAGTTGCCAAGGGATAGGAATGAACACATGCACACACACTTGGATCCTTGGAATATGGATGGTCGTGCTGGCAGTTGGTTTTGATTCCTTGATCATGTAGTTGTGCTTATTCGGCCTTGTATGTGGGTGTACATGGAAATTTTGAAACCTCACTTTTGTTTGTCTTTGGAATGCTTAAGAAACCTATTTTTAATGAAACCAATATTTAAGTACATAGTAGAAGATGAAGTGTCTTGATCCAATTTATGATTCTTCTTCCCTTTCGAGTGAATTTTCTAACTAGTTGACACGTTTTGAGGGAATTATCTGAAAGTTCTGAGTATGGATTAAGTCTTTTTATTTGATATGTTTAGGAACATTTATTCAGATTGGTGCTAGATGTTGTGACATTTTCACACATCACTTGATTACAAATGGGGACCCACTTTTTTTTTTGCTTTCTGTCGTCGTAGGGTGTTAGGCCAAGCTTCAAGTCATTGAGTCTTGGGTAGTATCAGGTAGTCAATCAAGTCTCCTCTATGAACTGGGTAGTGAGACTCTCCAAAAATGAATCAAGTGAGTCAATCAACATGCAAATGAGGAATTTGATGAACAAGATACATTGAGAACACTGATGTCAATCCCTAAGACTAGGAGTGATGAAATTTCATCAAAATTGAAAAATAGAGAAAATTACAAAAAAATGGCTAAGTAAAATTTAAGCACAATTTCCAAGCATAGGTGGAAATTGTGCCATTTCTCCTAAAGGGCTTTAGAAGATGAAATTTCATAATTTTTTTGCTAGGGATTGATTGATAGTTGGAAAATTTTGACATTTCATGTTTAATTTTGATTGACATTTCATGTGAAAATTGGGAAAATGATCATCATCATCAAAAAGCACAATTTCTAGGAGCTAGTGGAAATTGTGCCATTTCTCTTGCAAAAAAGTGTAATTTCTGAGTATGAGTGAAAATTGTGCCTAGAAAGATTTGACAGCTGGTTCTTGCAAATTTGAAAAATCTCTAAATAATCCCTGAGAAACATGAAAATCTTTGAAGAAGTCTTGTGAAAAAGTCTAGAAAATCACTTAGGAAACTTAGAAAGAAATACCAATCATGAAGTGAAATTAGCACAAATTTTGACATCAAGGAGAAAAAGCGCAATTTCCACTCTAAAGTGGAAATTGCACCAATCAAGTGTTCATAATTTTGGTTCAAAAATGAGAAATTAAATTTAAATCTTTTAAAAAATTACTTGATATTTATGAAAAAATCCATTGAAAATCATTTGAAATCACTTAAAAATCCATGCCAAGGGAAGAGAAAAAGTTTGAAGTTAAAAATCCATGCTAAGAAAATAGCATAATTTTCATGCCATAGTGGAAATTGTACCAAAAAGAGGAATTTCTAGGCACCGGTGGAAATTGCCGGTCCCACATTTACCTTGCATTCGATAAAAAATTGTGAATATTGTGTAGATACATGCATTAAGGTAAAAGAACTTGACATGATGCTCCTGGCATTATCAAATACTATGACGTATGAATTTTTGTCTTGCAGTTGTGTGAGAATCCGAAGGTGAACTATGCATTCAAAGAAGAGGAATATCTAGAGGATCGAGACATCATCGAGTTCATCATCATCTTGCTTCCAAAGGAGAACTTCATCACCGGAGTGAGAGATGTCATCATCCATCTTGCAAGTTTTACCATCCAAGCATCCAAAAGATCATCTCCATGTTTGAGTTCAAGAGCCTTCCATTTCATGCACCAAAAGAAGATCAAGAGAAAACATCATAAGGTCTACTCCAGGGATTCACGCCCAAGTCATCTTCTCTACAAGTTCAACAATCCAAAGAAAGAATCCTACATGAACATCAGAAGAAAAGTTAATCGAATGAGCAAGATTATCAAGAAATCCAAAATTGCAGTAAGGAACGAAAAGACGACAACAAGGAGTAAAGAACAAGGACCAGATTCCCAAGTTCCACTTTAAAAGCTCTAGAAGTGAAAATCCAGTTTCGAGGCTTTGCCAAGAAAAGAAGATAAAATTTGGGAAAATGCATCAAGAAGCACAAAAAGGTACTAAAAATGTAGAAATTTGCTCAAAATGCTCAAGTGGCATTCATACATCATCAGCCAATCATATCTCGCCACGTCATCACATCCACATTCAACATATATGGAACAAGCTTCAAGCAAAAGAGGGCGCATATCTAAAAGATTCCCAGAGATTCCAACATGTCATGCTTATCACCTTGGGAAACATTCCTTCATTGCCTTTTTTATGTACATGATTATGTCAGCTACATTTCTATTTACTAAAAATAGGCATATGTACCTTGTTGTCAAAATCTTAGCCATCTGTTTCACAGATTAATCTTGGCACTTCATTGTATTTTAAGGACTATAAAATGGCCTCCCTTCTCTTTCATTTGTAAGGAGAGAGTTGTTGTAAGAGAGAGTTGATGTAGGAGAGAGTAGAATAGAAAGTAGAGTAGGAGTAGAATAGTGGAATCTCTTCAAAAGTTGTTGTAGAGAACTTGAAATTGTTGTAATCACTTCCAATATTAATACATTTGTCATTGAAGCTTGGTGGCAATTGTTATGTTTTGAAATGTTGCATGGTTTCTTATTTTTCGAAGATGATTGAGATGTGTTTCCAAGTAGAAGTAGAATACGATTAGAAAGTTGATTGATATAGTGAATGCATTGTGAAGATAATTGATGAATTCCTAGGTTCATACTTTTGATGGTTTGTCGCTGGCAAGTCATTGTGCAAAGTTAACTTGAACCTCAACTTATTGCAATAGTTTTATCGTTGATGCTTGTCTGAGTTGCACCAGTTGTGGGTACCCAAATGTGTTTCTACAATATGAAAACCCTTAACCATCCTTGGGAGATTGCACTCGTTGCATCTAGTTGTTGAATTTGTCATGGCGAAGTGTAGCTTGTTATAAGGAATTTGTCTATCTTGGTGTCATTCATTATCATATTGTACTTAGAAGTAGATTAGATTCTCTCAAAACCCTTGACCTTTTTACATTTCATTCTACTATGATCTCTACGATATGACTTTTAACTTATGCAACTTCAAAGATCTCCCTTCCTTGTGCCTATATCGGTTCTGTGACAACTTCATGACTCCTAGTGACTTGTCATTGACTTAGCGACCTCTATAACTTGACAAGTTCTGCTGCAATGTCCAAACAATCTCCTTTGACAAATTCTCCTTCAATTTGGAACCGTAAACCCTCGATCTTTTTAGATATGCATAAAAATAGGCAGATTTTTTCTTCCTTCATATAATCTGTGACATCTGTTTCTACAGCTTTTGGACTCTGGTCCAATAAAAAAAATCGGTCCCTTGTCCTTTTCTAGCGGATCGTATATCTGATTGTTATTTAACAACTGGCTCAGTTTTCTTCCATGATCTGGGTTTGAGCACCTATAATTCCCGCAATCTTCTTTTTGTAAACACTTGTAATTTCTAGTGACTGCTTTGTTCAAAATCTGCAACTCCTTTTTCAATCGATGTCTTTATAGCAATCTCCTTCAACAGTGGTGACATGAAATACTTGGCTTGCTTAACCCTTGATGAACACACTCCCTGCAAGTAAGATCAAACATTTCCACTTGGTCGGCTTTCCTTTGTTTTCTTCAGTGATTCCAGAAAATCCTTTTAAAACTGTGATTGCTTCAAACAGTTTCTCCTATGATTGCAGCGGATAGGTCTACTTACACGCTTCTATGGCCCTGGATTGATTAATGTCTCAATTTGTTGACAGACTTTCGCGGCTACAATCTCATTTCCTTATCCTGCGATTTCCATACTCATCAATCTAAGCCTGTAACTTTATTCTAATCCATGATCTCCTTTTAAAAATTCTGGTAGCTTTCACCTTGCAACGTCTTATTCGTGTTCTCTAAAAGATTATAATCTGACTTAAAATCTCATGGCTTCCTCCCTTAAAACAAGATCTTAAACCAACAATTTTCTCCCTGCAATTTAGGCGATACACCAATCTTCAAGGGAACCTTTATGATCTCCTTTGGCATCTTCAGATCTGCTACTCCTATGTCTCCTTTGCAGCTTTAATCCTTTCTTCAGATTTGATGACTATGCCGCGACTCAATGTCTTTGGTGACTCCGTTTTTTCTCTAGCAATTGTTTTTGTGTTTAGCGGCTTGGCTACTACTACGATCTGGCTACAATATGAATACACAATCCACACAATCCAAATTGAACCTTTGTAAACCCTAGCTTCGATCAATCTATGAATACACAATCAACACAATCCAAATTGAACCTTTGTAAACCCTAGCTTCGATCAACTTTTGTAAACCCTATCTCTGAGCTGATGGTGGTGGATGGAGATAAAACACAAATTTAGAAATACATCAAACTAATCCTCAACTTGTTGCTGCACCTGATTTCATTACTTTATAACATGATTACAAATCCATATACAGAATGCTACAACATTAGCATGATCACTTGATCGTGCTGCACCTTTGATTACACACACACTTTCAATGTCTGATACATTACAAATGCCTCATTCTATATAGGTCTTACTACATGACTTTGCCTTTCTAGTCTCTTGTAATCCTTCTCTAAATACCTTATGCTCTAGATCATTCCTTCTCTCTAGGAACCTCCTTGACCTATCTAGACTCATTTAAGAACATGCTAGTTTCCTCTTTCTTAAAAACATTTGTGTTTTTTGTCTTTTCTCATTATGATTGGTGGGAGAAATTACTACTCCAACAAAAAATCACTTAAAGTTCTACTTTTCTTTTCTGTAAGCTATCAAATTATCACGTAGCATATCTCATATAAATATAATAGTATAACTGTAACAATATATATTTATTTTCCATTCATAATGATCGAATAAAATTGACACACATGATGATATCAAATAACAGATAAAGAATTGATATGTTTTACGAATCCAGCTATTGTAGAGAGAAGAATCATAACCTAAATACCAAATTTATGAAATTACAGTTGAACTCCTCTGTACAAAGTTATTTAGATTATTTTAAACATTTTCCAACTTATGTAGAGATCACAGAATCTGCAAGAAACATTGTTACAACATATTTAGTAAAACTATATTACACATAAGATGACAGGGTATAGAAGTTCCTAATCATCTTCCCATGTTGATCTTATCATAGTGAAGTCAATACAACACTATTTACTCTTGGTTCCTACCTCTAATATAGTGAGTGGAATATACATAAATCTGTATCTTTCTATTCACTAATATCAGTCGAACCATAAAAATCCATTTAATGATATCTTATCAACCAAGATCAAGTACATCTACATAGTACCAATGACATTTTTCAAGTGTCTTCATGTTACCACGAGGGGGAGAAAGCATCGTGCAAGGACTTTTCTTCCAACCATAAAGTTATACAGGTTCCGCCATACTTCATCTAATAAGTGAAATCCTTCCCTTCACTATGACGTCATTGTAGAGCATTGCATAGGAGAAGGTCGAGGTATCTTGTGTAGAGATTCTAACAATTTGCACTCCAATATGAAATAGAAACAATAAAAAATCACCTTGGCCAAGGTTTGAGACACAATACAACTACATCATCCTTTTTAACAGTTGAGTTTACACAATATTACTATAATCACCTAACTATTACATAGGTATGACTTGCCTACACATAAGTATGTTACAACTAAATTTTAGCATAATACAACTATGTTAGGTTAGAGGAATAAGCTTAATGACTATCTAGATATATCAAAGATGTTCCAAATACTAATCCTGAAAGTTTTGCTATACCAGAACTAAGAAAAGTTACACCATTCAATTAGGTATAAAATGTTGGAAATCCTGTGAGAAGTGGGTGGAAGCCATGCAACCCCCATAAGTCACATCTACTTCGACCACTTGCTTATACTTTACCAAAGTTGGTATAATACTAATTCACAAACCCAACCACCTCGAAATATATAGATAGAGTACCTATGGTTTTGTTAATTGATCAATTAGGAAAGCGCCAAACACCTTTTCACTTCTACCAATATTACTACTAAACAATGGAAATAACTCACCCATGATTCTCTCCCTCATATCAAGGGTACGACCTCACAAAACTCTTCAAACAAATAAGTTTGTTAACAGTGTTAATAATCAATAATATTATCTTATTTGTCATTTTGAATAATTGCATGTAAAAATATTCATTCATATCTATTAAATTTGACATGTGCTGAATTCAAATTTGATCTAACTATCTTATGTACTTGTCAAATTCTAATTATGAACATGCATAATCACATTAAGTAATCATTTAGTTCTAATAACAATTAATCTTTTTTAGAATAGTATGTAATCCTTCCCCCTTATTTAAGCTTTGTACTAAAGCCAAGTCCTTTAAAACAAAATAAGAAATACATGCTTCATCTCCTAGTTATCCTCCTAGGTTGCACTCTCTAAATATTAGTTCCATTGAACCTTGCATTACTCAATGACATGATTCCACAAGCACACTTTTTAATGCTCAATAATCCTTAGGCGTTCCACTAATAATAATCCCATATAATGAACCTATCAGGTATCCTAATTAAGCATATGGGTTAGATTTGTTTTGTACAAATTAAGAAGAAACACATGGAACACATTAGGGATTCTATCCATGACTGATGGTAGGGAAAGTTGATATGCCATCATATAGACCTTTTATATAATCTCAAATGGTCTAACATAACTCAGTGCAAGTTTTATGTCTATTTTGAACTTAATGGAGTTTTTATGAGGGTCAACTTAAAGAACAACTTTGTTCCAGCCAAGCATTGACTAGGAGTTCAACCTATCTAAACATAGCTCTTTATTTAGTTTGATGCATCTTACAATCTCTAGTTAATCAATTTCACTTTCTCCTACATTTCATTCTTGACATTTTTGGCATATCACAACTTGATCTTTCAACTGATCTCAACTTAATGGGGTTCTACACATCTATCCATATATTTCTTCAATTAATGTTATATCATTAGATGATTGATAGGAATTGGTATATGTGAAACTTGATAAAGGTAAGTATTGTTCCTATTTTTATTGCCAATCCATATAATACACATAAATGTCTTCTACTAGCCAACTTACTATTTTTTATTGGTCATCTATTTCTAAATAATAATGTCATACTGAAGTTCAAAGATACACCTAAGGATAATTAGAACATTGTTTAGAGTTGAGAGGTTATCTTGAGATACTTATCTAATATTATTTTCTTTGAAAAACCATGTGTAATCTAAAAAAATCCTTTACAAATCTTCCAATAAATGTTGGTGAGTCATCTTTCAAGTTCTTGAGAATAAAATAATGAAACTTACTTATTTTATCTCCAACTACCAAAATAGTGTCATACTCGTAAGGTGTTAATAGAAGTCCTTGAATGAACTATAATGTTATCATTTGTCATTTATATTTATGTATGTCATGGAGGTAAAGTAAGCCTACATTTTCTAGTTTGACCTACTAAAATTCAAAAAACCTAGCCACAATGTTAATAATATCGCTCCAAGTGCTTTAAATGAAACACATTATGAACCTTTTGCATCACCTTTGTCATTAAGTCATGATTGACTGGTTGGTAAAAGCACAATAGTGTGTCACACTTTCAGCCAAATAAATAGTTCCAAGCGGATAGTTTCTAGACGGTAAGTTTCCGCCCAGTTTTGTTACACCTAAAACCACGTTGTGCCTATGTGGCATCTACATGGTTGTACGTTTTCGGGAAGAACTTTATCAGATGGTGCATTTACACCCGGTAAGGTTTCGGGTGGAACCATAGAAAATGAAACAAGGCAAAAATGTCATTTTTGCCCGGATTGATATAGTTTTGAAGTATTATGCTTGGAGCCCACAACAGCTAGCAATCCCACAAGCCTATCAACTATACTGCACCACCTCCAGGTACTTCCAACTGGTAACTATATTTTGGAACTTCCAACCTCCGACTAGTTAACTATATTTTTCCTACTGCAAAAACTCTTCTCACAGTATAAAATGCAAAACCCTGATTCTACTATAACATGCCTATGTATAAGTAAATCAAATAAGAAGTATATATCATCATAATCCTATATCAATGTTTAGAGTTTGTTCAAAATCTCTCCTTTCATATGATATAGTCTTTTCTCCTTCTATATGGTACAACCTTTTTTAAAATGACTAAATATAGCTATACAAGGTCAACGTTTAAATGTGACAGAACTGTATATCTATATTTAGGCATTTTTACTGTAAAATACAATTGAAATTTTAAAAAGACTTTATCATATGAAAGGAGATATTTTGGACAAATTGTCAAAATTCATATAGGATTAAATTTGTTAAAAGACTGTATCATTACAAAAGGAGAGATCTTAGACAAACTGTGAAAACTCATATAGGATTAAATTTGTTAAAAGACTGTATCATTATGAAAGGATAGATTTTGGACAAACTATCAAAATTCATATAGGATTAAATTTGTTAAAAGATTGTATCATTATGAAAGGGGAGATTTTGGACAAACTGTCAAAATCATATAGGATAATGGACCATTAAGCCTTTCAATCAAAATATAGCGTATATATATATATATATATATATATATATATATATATATATATATATATATATATATATATATATATATATATATATATAATAGTGGTTGACCAACAATGGGAGGCAAAATACCTCATGATAAATTGGTTCCATTTTAGTGAAATACTTTGTAGAATCTATGGATAGGATTATTTTGATGGTAGTCTGGTTTTAAGATTGAAAGACAACGATAGATGTACTTTCCAAAGATGAGCTCACTCAGATATGCCTCTTTGAGCATAAAAAATTATTTGAGACAAAATTGACTATTATTTCCATACTCATTTTGACTCACTTAACCCTTTTCTCATGATATGTGTAATTGACTTATATTTATGTGAGAGTTGTCATTCAGGCTATATCTAATCAAAACCCAAGTCCTTATTCACCAGTGTTTAGGAACCAACCCTTAAATTTGTCATTTTTAGTTTTGGGTCAAGACAACTAGTGCAACCTTAAACTTGGTTTAAGATCACAGATACAACCTTAAACCCCATTTTGTAAAAATAAAAGTTATAGGCCCAAGCTAATTCAATCCCAACTAGTTGTTACCCCTAACTCATGCATGAAATATTCAAATTTGTGTGCTAGATTGATGTATAAAATAAAAAATCCCTAGTTCATTTAGATCATTCAAGAGTGATTACAAAGCATTATTCACATCTAATAGCATAACATAAACATCTACAGTCATGTGTAAGTGCAAGATAGTGGGTCCACTTTGCATAGGGACCTTGTCCTTTCGGTCTAAAATTCTCTTCACATGCGGGTTGTTGATATTTTGTCATTTCTTGTATGGAAGGACTAGGTATTTCAGTTTTATCCCAAAAATAATTCAATCTATAATGATTTTTCTTAACTAAAGGTTTATATTTGTTTCTAGGGACCGTTATCATACGTCCATCCAAAGGGAATTTTAGACAATGATGTATTGTTGAAGGGATAGCTTTCATTTCTTTTAGCCAAGGGTGTCCCAATTTAATTTGAAAGAGGTCAGAAACATGGACAACATCAAACCATTGTTCGACATGTTTTCCAGTTAATGTTACCAACAATGATATCTTACCCAAGGGCTTGACAAAGGTTCCCTTATGTGTCTTAATCATCATGTTCGAAAGGTTGTAAGAACCTTGCATTAGCTAATGTGAAAAGAGGAGCTCCTCAGTGGAAACATTAGTCATGCACTTAGGTTCAATAAGAGTTCCATCCATGGGGTTTCCCATTATTTTTACAATGATGTAAAGAGGTCCATCGGAGTCTCCAATTGTTCTATCATGAGGTGTAAACATGATTTTAGGTTCAGGTGCTTTTCTTTTCATGTAAGGTCTAGGAGGGAACCTATTATTGTTGTTGTGATTAGAGACCATATTTTTATGCTCAAATAAGATTTGAAATTTTTTCCCAAAATTACGTCAAAGATAAGTGCAAAGCGATATACCCCAAAATAGCCTCAAATGCTTGATTTTTATATTTTTTTTCAATGCAAATGAATGAAATGAAGGGTGTTGTAAGAGTTTTTATAAAGAATAGTGAGTTATCTATTTGATATCAGTCCAAAACATAAATATGATCCTTCTCAACACACTCTTGATGCAAATTCAAGATAATGCCAAGTCAAAATATAGTGAAAATATGTCAAAATAGGCACTTTTTTAACCAAAACTCAATGCAAAAGAGAATAACAAAGGGTTTTGTGAGGAAAATGGTGATGGATAGAAAATAATATCATTAATAACATCCACTTAGTATCAAAATTCCCAACACAACACATTTTTAGTGCCACTTAAGGTAAAACCCTAGTGAAAATATAGCAAAAATAGGCTACTTTTCACAGTTTTTCAATTCCAAGACAATGATATTAGTCTTCTCAATCCATAAAATTGATCACACCACGCTTGGAGTGCAAACTAGGTCAGACCCTAGGGCAAAAATAGTTAAAATGTGTAGTTTTTCACTGAATTTTCAATTCAAGAGCCCGTTAAAAGGGTGTTGTGAAGATTTTTATGAGGGGAAGAAAATTATTACCATTATAACAGCCAATTAATGCAAAAATAATTTTCACAACACTCCTATGGTGCAATTTTATAGAGTCGATAAGGCCAAATTTAGTGAAACTCATTGTTTTTAAAGCCCTAGGTTTGAGATCTTGACACAAAATGCTATGTGAATGTTTTGAACTATGATTGATGATGAAAATGAAATATGCTTAGATTTTAAAATTATTTTCAATCTCTAATATGCAAAATGCCAATGCAAATCTAATGAAAATGCATGAAAATTGCTAGTTTTTGTTGAAATTTTCTATGCAAAAAATGCAAATATTTCACATATAAATGCAAATTTACACTAAAATGCAGGACTACAGACAAATGAAAATTTTAATGAGCCTCTAAAATCAGTATAAAATTCTTTTGCCTACTAACCCTAGATTTTGGAATTACTAGGTTATATGAAAATTGTCAAAATTTCTACAAAAGCCTAGCAAATTAATGATGAAAATGCAATGCAAATGATTGAATTTTTGTTTTTTTCTATAGTTTATATCAAATTTGATGCAAAAATCATGAATTAGGAAAATTTAGAAAGAATTGATGCAATTTAGTAAGCCAAACAATGCAATTTTTTGGATTTTTCAAAATTTTCAATTTTTTAAATTTTCTTCAATGAAATAAAATGAATGACTATATGAATGAATGAAATCAATCCATATCTAAAGACACACACTTAGTAAGTTGTAATTTAAGTCCAAAAACATGCGTTCACCAAAATGTTTAGCAGAAAAATGGATTTGTTAATGTTTTAGTGTTTTTATGTTTGAATCTGCCTTTCCACTTTACATTCAAGGATCTAGGGTCGAGTGGAAATTCACTATCATACCCTAGATTTCTGTGAGATGTAGGGAAACTTGGATTAGGGAATTTATTGACCAATTTCTCTTCTTTTATGCTCAATTGACCATTAAAACCCTAATTATGCAAATACGACAATAAACTGACGAATAATAGAAAAAGCTCTTGCAGACGTGAGTAAAATAGCAAATCATAGAGTACCTATTTTTGAGGTTCCAAGGTAGAATAGTCAAGGACTAAGGTACGGACACCCAAGTCCAAGGTACTAGTTTCTTCATGGGATCCGGACCTCCTTCCGACATTGATCAACCCTGTAACTTCTGTTTCTAGAAATTTGTCTCTGGAGGACACTAGTGCAAGTGCCCAAGTCCTGAAATTGCTCTAGTGTCCTACTTCTCTTCGGATCCTAAATCCTTGATGTCTACCAATCCTTCCTACAACTTCACTTTCCAAATGTGACACCTATAACCTGTAATCACAAGACTTTCGGAGTGGGTTGTGGTGTTTAGAGGCTTGCCTCAGTCAAGCCCTAGAGGACACTTAAGTCTCTAAACACCGTTATTAGATAGAGAGTGCATGCCCTTGTGAGGTAGAGGCAAAAACCAAAGGAATTGATAATGAAAACATAATATAATGTCACCTTGTAGTGAAGATATTATGGGAGGAAGATGCTCTTCATCCCATGATGAAATGGATGCTCAAATCTACAAATATAAACACACAAACCACACAAGTCTACTCTTGCCACACAATGAAAGCCTTACATCACCTTGAGAACACATGAACATCAGAATTGCCATCCAGTTTACAAATGAATGCTTAAACATGCTTTTATATGCAACTACAAACACTCCCACCAAGATTTTAATAATTCAAACTTACCATGTTGGCAAAGCACCCTAATAATGGTCATAAACTAACACCTAAAAATTGGGGCTGCCCCAAAATAGGGCAGGACTAGGGCACGGGCATAGGCACCCAAGTCCTCCCCCTATTTTGGGTAGGGTACAGCTCAAGGGGTCCTCGTAGGTCCCATTTGTCATGTTACCTAGGGCTCATTCCATCAGGATGCCAAATTATGAACTAATATGTCCTAAATACATACAAAAGACCTAAGAGATAAACCTTATGAGGGAAAAGCCCCCAAGGGGACATTTTTTGATGTTACATTTAGCCCCCACTTTAATGTATGTATAAACACAAAGCCAATACATGCATTAAAGTAAGGTCACAAACACAACAAACACATCAAGAATGGAGCAGACACGCCAATCACATAGAAAACATTAACATGCATGCAAAACAAGGAGAAGACAGTTACAGTCATGTAGAACATAGAGAATACAGTCAATGCATATAAGTCACATTAATGCATGGAAGATAGGCATGATATCTGTTCCTTTTATTTTTCTCATATATATGAAATGCAAATGCAAGTACTGGAAAGTAAACACACCTCCCATAATATAGGATGCACTACCCTCAGGCGCAGGTCTGTATATATGGGACAACACACACGCAAGATGCACACAACCTCCCAAAATGTAGGAAGCACTACCCTAAGGTGCTGATCTTTATTCTGCATATGCAGTGACAAACATGCCAAACAAAGAAAGTACGCCAAACACACACACTTGAAGACAGAGAAAAATGACAGACAAGCGATGGAGTGTACCTATTTCTAGGTCCAACACCATCTCAGGCACATTACAGGCACACAACGACAATTGTGCTTCACCACAACAATCACCGAAGACACGCTTAAGGGTTGAGTGAGTAATAGAACCACTCTCTGCCTCCCCAGAGGACTTTTGAAAATGATAGGATGATGCAATCTGCTCCAAGAAATACACCATCCCCGCCTCCATAGAGAGCTTAAGAAAAATGATATGCTCGATATCCTGCCTCTATAGAGTGCTTACATGATTGATTTATTGATTGTAAATAAACTCAAGATGCATGATGCACTCATCACACAGGTCTTTGCACCTAAGGTCAAACACATTGCTAACATCTATAACAAATAGATTATGTTATATATGCCCCCACCTTAAGGTGGTTGATATTAGTTGACGATATCAAGCACATTAAGGTAGGAATAAAACATACAAGGGAACACCAACTTTCACAAAGCCCATGCCCCCCAGAGGTGACATGTACTTTACAATCACCAAATGTTCCCACAAACACATCCTGACAGGAAACATGTTAGTGTCTACAATATCATGAAAAACATCAACATCAATGTATATGATTAACCACAAAAAGAGCTAAGGTTATACAACAAATTTGGAGTTTGAGGATAACCATGGGGCTTATGTAAATGACAAGTATAAAAGCATATGTAAATGAAAAGTATAAAAGTTGATTCCACAACTAGGTTAGTATCCTTTCTATCTGGGTGGAGAAAAGACTTAAATCAAAATGTATGCAATGAAAAAAGAAGGCACAAAACTAAAGATAATAGTCCTTAACAAGAGTTATCTCTAGAATTAAGAGACAAGTAATTCCAATGATAACATAGTACTCACAAAATTGATAAGCTAGAAGGGTTTTAATAACTTTTCAAGAAATTTTTTTGGCAACTGTAAGACTAGACCCATATTCTTTTCCAACATCCACCCATGCTCAAACTGGAACTTAGGAAAAGGGTATGGACATCTATCAAATCTTAACAATAGGAAATTTATTTTTAGTTAGGTTGCAGGTGCTCATAAAGCCGTGCATGCAATAATGTGGAAGCAGCTAAAGCATATAAATTGTTTTTCCAAATGCTAATAGAGATGTGGACTCATGCAATGGTGTCATGGAATATTGTGTCTAGTGGGTATACTTCAAAAAGAATATAGAAAAACTATTGAAGAAAGAAAAGTGCAACAGAAAATGTATCCTATATTAAAGAGATATATCAAGCTAAGTATGTTAGCTCAAGGGTGACCAAAGAAAGTGTTTATAGTAACATCTACTATCATAGGAGGGATTCTTTCCACAACAAGTAGATAAAAAGTAGTACTTTTAAATCAAATAAAACCACAAGAAGATAGAATAGAACTCTTTTTCTAGAACTAGGTTTCCCACAATTAATATTTTGGGCTAGTAAGTATATTTCCAAACAATCTCATTGTTCAAGAAATAACAATTGACACAGTTTTTTTACTTACTTGAGAATTGCATCTCATATTGCTATTAGTTCATTTTCTCCCAATGCCCTCCCTTGATATTAGACTAGCCTCCCTCCTTTTTCTCATGATAAATATCTTCTTACACATTTTAAAAAGGTGCTTCCATATTTCTAGTGTTAAAATAGATAGCCATTTCTAGAAGCATGGAACATTTTTCTTTTTCCCATCTTCCTCGATTTTCTTTTCATGGGGAGAATGAATGTCCTTTTCAAATTCTCTCAAATTCCTTTATAAAAGATAAGTTCTCGACAACAAATAGGAAATGCATTAAATGACATTTACTTCTCTATCATATCATCTAAAATTAACCGCACTAAGAAGAAACGGAAAAAAAATAATGATTTCCAAAGATTCCAAAAATTAATTACCTTAAAGACATGAAATGACCACTTCTTGCCCTAAAATAGAATTTAGTAAATAAATGATGTCAAGCATTTAGGAGAATATCTCTCTAAAGAATATTTAAATAGCCTAGTATTTTACAACTAATTTATATATTAATTATTGTTACTCAAAAGAATTAACTTATTCTTTTTAATTTTCACAATATCTATGCAAATAATTGTATATAACTTGAGTAAATAATTATTTTAAATGCAATAACATAAATGCAGATGAATGCAATGCAATTCGACTAAGTGGTGTGTGTAGGTTCCTTCAGTACAAGTCACCATCAATTAGCTAGATGCTCTCTACCTCGATGATACTCTCTCCCCATCGAAAGAGTGGGAGAGTGTTCCTCTCGCACACACAAGTAGCTCAATTAGTTGACTATAAATTAAATAATTATATTTGAATTTATAGTTAGTTATTGGAAATAAGGGTTGTGATAATAGAAATAAATAAATTGCATGCATTTATTTTAAACATGACCAATGAGTGGGTGCAAAAAGTGGCCAACATTTTAAAAGCAAGTTTTAGACATAACATGAGTGCATTATAACGCACTCACATTATGGCTTGGTGTTGCCAAGCCCAACACCAAGCCATAATGCGCTCGCATTATAACGCAAGTGTGGTATATTCTACTGCATTTTAAAAAAAAGCATTTCATTTCATTATTTCATAGCATTTGGCAAGAAAACTAGTGGCTTAGAGAGAAAACAAGTGCGCTCGCATTATAGAAAGCCATTTCGTCAGCTATTTCTCACTGATTCATTGTCAAAATGCTGCCACAATGTTAGAGAGGTCGAAGAACTAAGTTTTATTTGCTTTCTTGTGTGAATTTGTTGCTAAATAGGTAGGTTAAAATAGTTTTTGATGTAAATTTCTTTAATTTACAATAATTGATAATGCACCTCCTCCTCCTCCTGAAAATACACAAAATCCTCCATCACCTAAACAACAAATACCTGCTGAAGAAGAACCCCAACAACAAACACCTCCATTCATTCCTCAATATGCACCTAGAACACAAGAAAATATAACGGGGTAAATTGAAAACAATAAAAAACAAATTGAGGACATAATGGCAAGGTTGAAATAACTTGCAACTTCAACCTTGCATAGATCCACGATTGCCCAATCTCTTGAATCTATGTTATCAAATGTAGATTCAATTAGCAAGCAAATCACTAGTTGGATAGAAAAGAGGAGAGAATTTAGAGAGTTTTATGCAGATAAGTTGTCCTATGAACAAGTTAAAAATGAACAAATTACAAAATTGGACTTGTGTTCTATTTTCACAAACCCATGAACAAATCAACCTCTAACCCTTACATGCAAGAGGTTCCCTATCCATTGGTGCAACAACCAAGCAATAAGGGACAATTTTGTGCAAAGATGGTGGATGGTTTTTGACCATCCTCTATGCAACAATAATGAGGTCCCGCAATATTTTTTGAGGAAACTCTACTGTGAGTTTGTCAAAAATAAAGTGCCAAATTATTTTGATATGTAGGAGTTCCAGGGTAGAGGTGGGGGCTCAACACAAGATAGACCAGGGGAATGTGTTGACCCATGACAGCTAGGGAGATGAGCATTCGCCAAACCAGCCCATGAGTGCATTTCTATCCCTTCTATTATGATGGAGAGTGTTGAGTTTGAGACACTTCAGTCCATTAGTGCCTTGACCCAGAGCATCATACAGCATGCTAGTATTGTAGCACAACATGGGCTAGGGAGAGTTCAAATAGGGTTCCATCCCATACTTGTTAGGCTTGTGGGTTAGCATGTGGTTATGACCCCATGGATAGTCAGGACACAGGTGCATAGGCTACATCTACAGCTGAGTAGATGGTGATGACAGATGCCCTCCTGAGTGAGACTTTGGAGCTTGATACTCAAGTAAATCTTAGCAAGTTCATTGAATTTCATTTATTAAATTTCATTTTTAAAATGCAAGATTAACTAATTTAGTTTGATGATTTTAATAAAATTTTAGGGTCATAGCGTTGATGTAGTTTCCAATGGTTCTCCACCTGCATATTATAGTACATCGTCTACTATCAGGGTATGTAACTAGTAAACAATTATAAATATTACATGTGAATAGCATCGTTATATGAATGGTATTCTAATATCTGATTTTGGTTGTTGAATAGGTTAATATTGGAGATTTCATGATAAAACCTACCAGTGGTGGTGGAATTCAAAGCTTCATGTAGGTAATAAAATAAATAGTTTAATGAATGAATTGTACTTACTAGATTTTTGTATTTTATATTCATATCGTTGGTTACATTTCATTGAACATCTTTCAAACTCAAAGCATTACTATACATTACATAACTAATAACTAGATGTTGATAGATGAGAAAATTTTAATTACAATATAGTTATTTGAAAAAATGCCTCAAAGAAATGCAGTCTCATGGAATGTCATGACAAGCAGATGCATAGACAAGGACATCACCATGAGACAACATTTATTTGAGGCATATTTTCAAATAGCTCACTACCTTGTCTATGCTACCAATTCCTTCTTTCACCTTTACCTATCTTTTGCCTCTAAATGCATTGCTTCCCCAACCACACAACCTCTTTCTATTACTTCACCTACTCCACTAGTTATGCCCCTATCTTTGCCACCATATATCCACCTATTACTACTTCACCTTCCTCATTGACTTCTATCTCCCCTCTAACACACCTTGATGTAGAGTAGGGTATCAAAGATCAAACTCACTCAATCAGTCCTTAGTTAAATTCTTAACACCTCAGACAAAGTGATTTTCTTCACAATCTTCCACTATGCCTTATAGGACAGTAAAAGGGGTATTTCTGACATAATTTGAAGGAAACAACTCAAACCCATCAACTAAAAACTATTTTAGATACCCATTATCCTCTTATAAAACATACTTTAAATGTAAATGGGGGTGTTTTGTAACACAAGGGTCAAAATAGGACTGTTACGCTGCAATTTAGGCCTAATTAGGCTAGTTTAGATGGGTCACCAGAAGGTTTTCTAATCCTAGACTTCAAATATTCACACCAATGCCTCAAACATGTCAAAGATGGTCTGACCAAACAATTCCAACCATTACAAACCTTTTCTTAAGAGATTTTCTACAAACCCTAGCTCATTTGAACATTCTATACCCAAAAACATGAGATTTTTGCTTAGGGCATCAACCAAACTTGTATCACTATTATATTTTTTGTAATTGAGTAATGTTGTTTTATTTTTAGATGATGTAGGCTATAGAGACACGTCCCGATGTTCACAGGGCAATAAAGCATGATTCATAGCTCCATGCGTTTGATGGGGGTATGAGGCAGATTAGTAAATTTTAAATTACATTCATTGTTATAGTTGTTTATTTTTGAAAAATCAAATGATTATTGATTTGAAGTTTAATTTCTATCTAGATGGTTTCTATAGGACATGACATTGCCACAACCTAATCCTGGTACTGAGGCAAATGAGGAGACAAATTTTCAGATAGCGGTAAGTGGTTATTTTGTTAAATGTTTCATTTTTTATAATGTAATTTCTATATATTAATGTCTATACTTTTTATTGTAACAACTACAGATCCATGAAGAACTAAATAGGAGCAGCCCTTGGGTTCATAGTAGACCACCCTCATACACATCTCTAGCCCCTCGAAGATCAAAGGCTGTCTGTGATCTATTCTTTTCACCAAAAAGAGGGTAATGAATTTTTATTGTGTTCGTTTGTTGTATGCCTATATGGCATTTGTGGACATATATTTTGTATTGCATATAGTTGACATTGTATGCCTATATGGCATTCTTGTAAGCCTATATGGCTACTTTGTATATATGTTATACTTATATCGACAGATATTGATCTATGCCTATATGGATATTTGGTTAATACAAATCATTTTTGTTGATCATTATGTAATATGGATAGGTGTAGTGTAGATCATTTTTGTATGCCTTTAGGTTTCAAAATTTAATTGTCAAAGAATCCATCCCAATTGATGATAAGAGAATTTGAGTCTTGGGTTGAAATTTTTAGTCTCTCAAAACTAGACATGCTCGAGAAAATAGAGAAAGTCCTAAGATTGGTCCTGTGTGCTTGTTTTTTTAATGTTTCAATTGTATGTTATTGTATGGTATTGCTTTTTTGTGTGCGTGTTCAAATACGTATTTGAATTGTTATTTTATGTGTGTTTGGATACTTATGTTGTACTAAGGTTAAGATTCTTGTAGTATGAGATGCATATAGTTCTACCTTGGGCATGTGTTCTTAGTAAGACATATATCCTCACCTAAAGAGAGTTTGCATAATATGGGATGTGATCAAGGATATTTTTAGTGGCGAATCTTTGCTAATTGGTGAATAGTTGAAATAGAGCCCTGCAAAAATGGTGAATATATCAGGCTACAAAGAGGACTAAATCGTCCCATTTTTACAAAAAAAAATTAAGTATTAATTAATTCGTTAAAACATTATTATTTAAAACTAATAAGTTGAATTATTTCTCCAAGTACATGATGTGTTATTAAATGTGATTCGCCAATAGTTTATAATATAATTATACATCTTACTGGTATTCCCCAGTAATATTATATTCCCGCCATTAATTTTGGGATAATATTTGCCTTTACTAATAAATTATTATGCAGTTTTAGGGTTATTTTCACTTTTAATATGGTTTTGTTTATTACTGTTGATTATGAATTTGATCTCATAGCTCTTATTTGATCCTGGGGGGCATAAGCACATGCCTTTTAAAAGGCTTTTTTGAGGCCCAAAATTTCTTTCCTGCTGAATTAAAATCAAAGCCATAATAAACCCTAAGCTAAGGTCCCATGTACAGATCCATCCTATCACTGGAAAGAAAAATTTAGTCACAGTAGCAGCACAATCACTGGTAGAGGATAGGCATCATAACTTGTAGCATCACTTCCTTCTAGTTGTAGATTCATTACCAACAATTGATCCAAAGTCTAGTTGCAGATACCTATAGTTCAATTCTAGGCATAGATCCAAATCCAATACCAATTTGTGGATCCAGATCTCACAGAGGCCCCTACAAGATAAAATATAAGGTGCAAAATTAGTCTTTTTTAATTTAATTTATTGTTTATTTTAGTTTGATATAAACATACTGTTATTGATCCACAGAATTGCAGACTTCATTACCATTTTAGATTGAAATTAAATTTATGATAAAAAATCTAAAATAAAGAAAAAAATAGAGAACAAAATTCAATAAATTAAAAAAAATTGTAGCATTTTCTGTTGGCCCTACTCCCTCTTATCATCATATTTAAAACAAAAGATATATGCTTTAACTTTTTTTAAAACATAAACATCTATGCTTATTTTTATCTTTTAAATTTTTTAAGTGAAAATGCAGATGCGTGTATTCTTTATTTTACATTCTTTAAAAGAATTAAAATAAAAATAAAATCCTTCATCTGCAATCATGCATGGCCATGCAAATATTGTGAAACTTTTAAATCTCCCCAATCAAATTTTACCTGTAACATGTAATAACACCAATATCAATTCAAATAAATAAACCATTTAAAAATAATGTCAACTATTTGCAAAAAATAAAATCAATAACATAGATAAACAAAAGAAACACAGAAGCCCATCAAAATGGAGGAGGTGAGAAATGGGTTTCTCAGATTCACATTTAAAAAATCAATTTACAACAAACATGAAAGCATTTAAAAAATCATTCTACAACAAAACAATTAGGAAAAAATGAAAGCTTTTAAAAAATCATTCTCCAATACAACAATTAGGAAAAAATGAAAGAATTAGGTAGAAAAAAAAGTATTTGTGCAATATTTTATTGTTTTAGCAAGTTTTAAATATAATAGAAGTTGCATATTTAGCTCCTAAAATGTAGTTAACTTGAGTTTTTAGTGGATTATTGTGCTTTATTATTGTTTTAAAATGTAATTTTAAATTGTGCTTTATTCATTTTTATATTTTATTAGTGCATGTAATCATGATAATATTTGACTAAGGTTTAGAAATAAATAATTATTTATTCTTATTTTTTATACTTGGATTCTATTATTCCATGTTGTTTTAAATATTTATTATTTTCAAATATGAAGGGACTTATATTTTATTCCCTTAATTCTTTTAAGGGTTAGTGCAAGGAACTTTTTTATTATTATTCTATTGAATTAGTTTATCTTTTTAAATTGCCTTAGAGAGATGGGTTAAATATAGAGTTTATTTATAACTAATCAATTAAATTAGAATTTTAAATATTTAAATTTTTATGGTTAGATGTGATCCTTGACGTCTGTAAGGGGCATTGTCCCTTGATCCCACTGATGGCTACCACTGCGAGGCCCCTACTTCAACATTACAAAAAATAAAAATATATATAGGGGGACTACGCCAACCAACTATGTAAATTTTTAAAGGAAAGGTTCACCATTCTAATTAATTTTTTTGGTGATTATTTGCTAGGATTCGCCATTGTAATTATTTTTTACTAATTAGTCATTAGGATTCGCCAGGATTTTATAACAAATTCTAAATTGTGCATAAATTCGTCAGGAAAATTAATATTTTTTTTCAAAAAAAAGAAAGATTCGCCAAGCAAATCATAGCACTTAGCTAGGATTTGCCTGGATTTTATAAGTTTTTTTTAGGGGGGGTTCCTTAAAGTTATCACTAGATGTGATTAGTAATTCATGTGGATTTAGATATGATCTTGGATGTATAGTTCTAATTCAAACTTGTAGGATTAAAATGGTTTGTGGTTACTATCAATGGTCATATTTGGCTTGATCATGTACTTGTATTTATTTGTGTATTAGATGCTCAAAAGGATGTGTTGATGTTAGTTGAGAAATCTATTTCCATGCATTTGAGATGTTTTGGATCCATGAATTTATGTGTATACTTATGTGTTAATAAGGAAATTAATTAAATAAGATAATCACCATTCTACCACACCTTTGAATTATGGGTGGTGCTTGATCACCTTGATTTATGGATGGGGAGGAAAGTGAGGTCCTCATGATATCGGGTTCAACCCCTTCCTTAATCAGCACGAAGACCATAGAATCTTAGAGGATTCATTTGTAGAGTTGAGCTTGGAGTTATTCAAATATTGTTCATTATGTACATTGTAATATGGCCACTTGTATAATTTATGGTGGGTAGTTCATGGCTTATTGCATTCATTATCATTGATGATCTAGTTTTAGTATTTGACCCCTTGTATATCTTGGCTATGTAATGATGTTATCTTCAAGCCTAATAACATAGTGACCTAAAGGTGGAAGAAGATGAGGGTTGAACAACATGGATATGACAACATGAAGATGATATTAAGGTTTAAGAGAGTAGCCTAATAAAGGTCTATTTCAAGCCTAATAGTGGTTTAAGATTGCAGTGATGGAACAATGCATTGAAGGACTAAAACAAATCCTACAGAGATAGTACTAGAGAAAAAAGTCAAGGTGAACCAAGATAAAAGAATAAGCAGTTCATATATGACTGTGTTGACTACTAGAACAAGTATGTTAATAGCCATAAGATGCCTATTGACATTTGAAGACTATAATAGTTATAGTAAAGGCAATGTGTGAGGTTATCGCTGGTACAATGTAGATTAGATTGTTTCAGCATGTTTGGGTGTGAAACAAGTCCATGCCTAGCCTAAATGTACCCATCCTAATGTGTTGGAATAGTCATTTTGGCCACACAAGGAGTAGAATGAAATTTACACCCCTTTGCAACTTTACACTGCATGCATCTAACCATTTTTGGGGCAGCAGAAAAACTTTCACCATGGGAAAATGGCTCAGAGATATAAAAAAGAGAGAATTTATTGTAGAGGGACCCTATGTGATCCCATAGCCTCAAACAGAATGTTTCTAAGTGACACAATTTTTAAGTAACAACTCATCAAAGATTGCTGCCTTTTTGTAGTTTGGACTCTTTAGGGATATCGCTGGTACAATGTAGCTCAGACTCTTTCGGCATGTTTGGGTACAAAATAGGACCATGCCTAGCCTAAATGTACCCATCTAGATGCATTGGAATAGTCTGTTTGGCCGTATCAGTAGTAGGACAAAAGTTACACCCCTTTGCAACTTTACACTACCTCCTAATAATTTTTGGGGCAACAAAAAACCTTTCACCATGGGAAAATGCCTCAAAGATATAAAAAACTAAGAGGTTATTGTAGAGGGACCCTATGTGATCACGTTTCTTTAGACGAAATATTTCTAAGTGACAAGGTTTCTGTGTAACAGCTTGTCAAAGATTGTTGCCTTTTGCACTTTGGACTCTTAAGGGATATCGCCGGTACAATGTAGCTCAGACTATTCCAGTATGTTTGGGTACAAAATAAGACCATCCCTAGCCTAAACGTACCCATACAAATGTGTTGGAAGAGTCAGTTTGGTTGCATCAGGAGCAGGATGAAAGTTACACCCCTTTGCAACTTTACACTACCTCCTTCTAACAATTTTTGGGGCAGCCGAAAACCTTTCAACATGGGTAAACACCTCAAAGATATAAAAAACCAAGAGAGGTTATTATAGAATTACCCTACATGATCATGTTGCCTAAGACAAAATATTTCTAAGTGACACAGTTTCTGAGTAACAGCTCATCAATGATTGCTGCCTTTTTGCACTTAGGACACTTCAGGGATATCGCCAGTATAATGTAGTTCAGACTGTTTCAGCATGTTTGAGTGTAAAATAGGACCATGCCTAGCTAAACATACCCATCTAGATGTGTTGGAATAGTTAGTTTGGCCGCATTAAGAGTAGGATAAAAGTCACACCCCTTTTCAACTTTACACTACCTCCTTCTAATGATTTTTGGGGCAGTAGAAAACCTTTCACCATAGGAAAATGCCTCAGAGATATAAAAAAATAAGAGATCTTATTGTAGAGGGTCCCTACATGATCACGTTTCCTTAGACAGAATGTTTCTAAGTGACATAGTTTTCAAGTAACAACTCGTCAAAGATTTCTACCTTTTTGCACTTTTGACTCTTCAGGGATATCACTGGTACAATGTAGCTCAAGCTATTTCGGCATGTTTGGGTACAAAACAGGACCATGCCTAGCCTAAACATACCCATCTGGATGCGTTGGAACTATCAGTTTGGTCACATTAGGAGTAGGACAAAAGTTACACCCCTTTGCAACTTTACACTACCTCCTTCTGACAATTTTTGGGGCAGCAGAAAACCTTTCACCACGGGCAAATGCATTAAAGATATAAAAAATTGAGAGAGGTTATTATAGAGGGACCTTATGTGATCATGCTTCCTTAGATAGAATGTTTCTAAGTGACATGACTTTTGAGTAACACCTCATCAAAGATTGTTGCCTTTTTTCACTTTGGACTCTTTAGGGATATCACCGGTATAATGTAGCTCAGACTGTTTCGACATGTTTGGGTGTGAAAAGGACCATGCCTAGCCTAAATGTACCCATCTGGGCATGTTGGAACTATCAGTTTGGTCACATCAGGAGTAGGACTCAAAGACTCAAACTAACCACAAATGACTCAAACTGACTCAAAAACACATGAAATGGTCTTAGAAGACCTTATTACATACAATTGACTCAATCAAAACAAAATTTCACTTTTTGACCCCTCTTGGAGGCATGAAAACCTATGTGCCCCTATAGCATGAGGACACTGAAGTTGGTAAAGTTTTCCTATTAAGAAAATGAGCTTCCCTTAGCTTCAAGAAATATAAATATTCTATACTGACAAGGCCAACCACATGAAGGTGGAAGCTCATGTGGCCTCACCTAAGACCTAAGAAACATGTATTCTAGTAGACGTAGGACACCTATGACACCTATTGTATAGTATGTATCTAGATTTTATATACATAGTAGACCTAAGACACCTAGTCTTTATACGTTATCATAGTCTAGACCTAAGTCACTGAGACACCTAGACTATAGTTCTACTTAAGAAACCTATTATGGTAGACCTAGTTGACATATAGTACCTACCTAAGACACCTAGATTAGATTAAATACCTTTTTTCTAGTCTCTATCTACCTAGTTGACATATAGTATATACCTAAGACACAAGTAGAGACACCTATTATCTAGTTAGAAACCAAGATACCTAGAGACACCTATATTTTATATATTACCTAGATTTTATACATTACGTGGTTTGGTGAAGGATCTTAAAAGGTACTTTGACACTAAAAACTTGGATGATAATGATCCTAGGAACGTCAAGTTTATTTCCAATAAAATTAAGTCACATCTACTCTATGATTGATCTATAAATAGAGAGGTATCCCTCATGTATTTTTCATCAACTATGAATATCACTTAAGTAAGCCTTGCAATAACCTTCAAACATTATGTCTACCAATAACAATGGCTAAACATGTGATATTTTTTATTCAATAGACTTGTAACATAGAAATAAGAGCATAAGAAAGAAAATAAAATACAAAAAGACTCAAAAATAATTGAAACACAAGACCTTGTAGCTAGAAAAACCCTAAAATGAGGAGAAAACTCCAACAAGTATGAGGAAAGCTCCTCATGCCACTAGGTCTTAACCTTTTACAAGTGATACATTTCCTTTAAGGTGTATACATGGATTAAAAATGATGAACACCATCTCTTAACAACTACAACTAGTCTAAAAAAATCCAAAACTAATCTAGATGCCAGGTGGTCTAGGGGAAAATGCTCTAGGCAAGAGCCTAGATGTGTTGTAAGCATGCAAAAGCTATATGGATATAAGCATTACACAAATAAGAATATTGTCTAACGTAAACAAACCATTTTATTATTTTGTGTTACATGTATATGGTTGAGTACTCTTATGGAGACATGTGGCTATGTATTTATAATGTCTAGATACTAAATCTATTTATATCTTATGTTATAGATGTACATTTATAATTTACATGACCACGAATATGGAGGCTATTATGGAAGTTGAATTGGTTGGTCTTCCATGTATGATGATTTATCTCTTGATGGTTAGAATCTTGGTCATACACTATGTTGATAGGTGGCATGTCATAAAATGGCTCCAAATAATGCATGGAACTATTTCTCAATTCTCTATTATATAGCACAACGTTTTGTGTTGAGCTTTGTATTGCACACCATAAGTATACATATTAATGCAAGTGCAACATAGAGTGCAAAAAAAGTTGTTAGCAATGCTATGTGACATGATCCTTATGTTGTGTGATGTTGCATGATGTTATGGGTTACATAGAAACTAAGGAGTGTCTTCTAAGATGTGCAACATGTTTCATGGTGCTACATGCATGGTACATGATGTAATGAGTTTCATATACGATTGTACACTATGGAACAAATATCTAGTGGTACACATAATTATGCAATTATACATATAGAATTCACCCCTTCTTGAAAGATAATCATCCTAATTGTACTAAGGAAACTTGTGCAATATGATGCAAAGACTATGACACATTTTTGACTCATGGAATCACTTCAAGAATTTGATATCCCCTACAACTCACTACTATGGTGATACTCTAAGGATTGGCTATGTTGATACCTTTGTGATGATGCAGGTATGGATGCCCAAGGATTATGTCACTAGAATCAATTAGTATAACATCACATACTAGATTATGATAATAAGGATGATACCATACATGAGAAGTGGAATTGACACATAGCATGTATTTGGTGCTACAATGAATAATCCATCCCAAACCACAAGGCTATAGATGATCATGGTTAGTAGATTTAGGTACAACACATTTGTTTTGGAAATGAGGTTCTTCATGCTACTACCATTGACCAAAATGACTAATAATTGGCATTCTTTGGCATAGTTGTCATTGTTCTTCATGCTACTACTAGATTTATGTTTGTCACACCATTTACCTATCGTGGATGAATTGTTCTTATCCAAGGAAGGATTTTCATTGGCATGGGAGATTTGTCGCATTTTTCCTTTAGTATTGAATCCTCCTTAATGATAGTTGAGTAGTGATAGGCTTCTCCCATGATGTAAAAATGTGTATGTGTGTAAAAATGCAGCAATAAATAAAAAAAGGCAAACCTATGTAAACTTACAAATTAATGTGAATACTTACAAGTCAATGTAACTTGAATTTACAAAATAAATATGAATACTTACAAATTAATCCAATGAACCATTCAGGTTTGATCTATTCTTTATTGTGTCAAGTATTGCCTCATGGTCAGACTCATGCACCTTCCACAAGGTCTTGTTCAAAGGTCTACCATGATATTGTATCAAATGAACATTGGATGCCATGACAAGGTTCGAGTAATCAAGAATCTTCTGATGCATGTCAAAGTCCCGAAACAACCAAACAATAACACTCTTATCTAGGTACCTTCTAAGCCATGTTCTAGAAACAACCACTGAGCCTGTAGGGTATTCGATGTTTTCTCCATCTGTAACTGGGGCCTCCAATTTCTTTTTGGCCTCAACACAATGACACAAGTAATAATTTGCTCCCTCTTTGTTATCTCTATCTGCAATAATTGCATATACATTCCCTACACTGATATGTGTAGCAAATTAGATGAAATTAGTCAACATTAAAAAAACACTACAAAGTAAGATAATATTATGACATCAACCCTATCCCTAGACCCTCAACCCTCAAATCTCAACATTAATCCCTAATTCATTAAACCTAAACCCTAATGCCTCAACCCGAAACCCTATCCCTAAACCCTTAACCCTCAACACTATACCTTAAAACTTAAACCCTAATCCCTCAACCCTAAACCCTAAACCCTATCCCTAAACCCTCAACCATCAACACTATACCTTAAACTCTAATCCCTCAACCCTCAACCCTCAACCCTAATCCCTCAACCCTCAACCCTCAAGCCTAATCCCTCGACCCTCAACCCTAATCCTTCATCCATAAAACCTAAATGATATCCCTATTCCTAAACCCTCAACACTATACCTTAAACCCTAATCCTTTATCCCTAAACCCTATCCCTCCACCCTTAATCCTTAAAACTTAAACCTTAAAACCTATTCCTAAACCCTCAACACTATATCTTAAACCCTAGTCCCTTTTACCATCATCCCTAAAGCCTCAACCCTCAATCAATAAACCTTCAACCCTAAACCCTATTCCTAATCCCTCTACCCTCAACACTCTACTTTAACCCTAATCCCTTGACCATCAACCCTATCCATAAAGCCTCAACCCTCAACTCTCAACATTAAACCCTAATCCGTCAACCCCAAACCCTATTCCCTCAACCCTAAACCCTATCCCTAAACCCACAACCCTCAACACTATACCTTAAACCTGAAACCCTATCCCTAAACCCTCAACCCTTGACACTATACCTTAAACCCTAATCCCTCAACCCTCAACCGTATTCCCTTAACCCTCAACCTCAATCCCTCATCCCTAAACCCTAAACACTATCTCTATTCCTAAACCATCAACCCTAGACACTATACCTTAAACCCTAATCCCTTATCTCTAAACCCTAAACCCTATCCCTCAACCCTTAAAAATTACACCCTAAAACCTACCCCTAAACCCTCAATGATCGACACTATATCTTAAACCCTAATCCCTCAACCCTTAACCCTCAACCCTAATCCTTCAACTCTCAACCGTAATCCCTCATCCCTAAACCATAAATGCTATCCCTATTCCTAAACCCTCAACCCTTGACACTACTGGTTGGTTTACATTCCGTGATTTTATCTGATTTGAAATAAGGGGTAGAGTTCACTATCATATGCTTTTCTAGATGAGAGGGTCCATATTGTCTAGGGTTCTTCCAAGAATAGCCTGCAACATAAATAAGTTTTTGTTATACCAATCCTCCTGGTAAAGCTACAATTCAAATGCCTCCTTTGAAAGTTAAAATAAATTAAATTAGACTTACAATTTTAATTTTCTTCCATTGCTTTAACATCATTATTGTTTTCCCCATCAAAAACCAATCGATTCATTCAGAAACTTGCTGCCCATTGGTTGACTTGAACTTCATACTCTGTTAGAAGAAGGGCATCTTTTATCTATATCAATGTTGGTATTCATAAGCTGAAGAGCATTGATATTTTTCACACACCCTGTTCTTCAAAATATCTTAACCTTAAAATATGACTTGGATATGTACTTGACCACAACAAAATCTCCAATCTCCAACCCATGATGATTCACAAAATTTTCCCAACCCTATCTAGATTCTAGTTTATTTATGGTACCCCCTAATTGTACGTCCAACTCCTGTCCAACTAGGCCTTGCAAAACCATATGTTGTCTATAGACTATGAAACAAATGCAGGAGGAATGTGCTTCCATAAACACATTATACAATTAGATTTTACAAGTTCTTAATAGTGTACATGAAATAAAAGAATGAAAAATAATGTATAGAGTTACCAATTTTTGTGTAAAGTCTCCAAGCATAACTTTGAAGAAGGAGGCACACCCATTAAACCAATTCATTTAGCAACTTGCCGCCCATTGGTTGAATTGAACTGCATACTCTGTTACAAGAAGGGCATATTTTATCTATATTAATGTTGGTATTCATAAGCTAAAGAGCATTGATATTTTTCACACACCCTGTTCTTTGAAATATATTAACCTTAAAATATGACTTGGATATGTACTTGAACACAACAAAATCTCCAACCTCCAGCCCATGATGATTCACAAAATTTTCCCAACCTTGCCTAAATTCCAATTTATTTATTGTAACTCCTAATTGTACATCCCACTCCTTCCCACTTGGGCCTTGTAAAACCATATGTTCATCTGTGTTGTCTATAGACTGTGAAACAAATGTAGGAGGAATGTGCTTCCATAAACACATTACACAATTAGATTTTACAAGTTCTTAACAGTGTACAAGAAATAAAAGAATGAAAAATAATGTATAGAGTTACCAGTTTTTGTGTAAAGTCTCCAAGCATAACTTTGAAGAAGGAGGCACACCTATTAAACCAATTCATTCAGCAACTTGCTACCCATTGGTTGACTTGAACTGCATACTCTGTTAGAAGAAGGGCATCTCTTATCTATATCAATGTTGGTATTCATAAGCTGAAGAGCATTGATATTTTTCACACACCCTATTCATTGAAATATATTAACCTTAAAATTTGACTTGGATTTGTACTTGAACATAGAAAAATCTCTAATCTACAACCCATGATGATTCACAAAATTTTCCCAACCTTGCCTAAACTCTAGTTTATTTATGGTAACGCCTAATTGTACATTCAACTCCTGCCCACCTAGGCCTTGCAACACCATATGTTTGTCTGTGTTGTCTATAAACAATGAAACAAATGCAGGAGGAATGCACTGCCGTAAACACATTACATAATTAGATTTTACAAGTTCTTAACAGTGTACAAGAAATAAAAGAATGAAAAATAATGTATAGAGTTACCAGTTTTTGTTTAAAGTCTCCAAGCATAACTTTGAAGAAGGAGGCACACCCATTAAACCAATTCATTCAGCAACTTGCTGCCCATTGGTTGACTTGCACTGCATAATCTGTTAGAAGAAGGGCATCATTTATCTATATCAATGTTCATTTTCATAAGCTAAAGAGCATTGATATTTTTCACACATCCTATTCTTTACAATTTGGATATGTACTTGAGCATAGTAAAATCTCCAATCTCCAGCCCATGATGATTCACAAAATTTTCCCAACCCTGCTGAAATTCTAGTTTATTTATGGTACCCCCTAATTATACATCCCACTCCTGCCCATCTGGGCCTTGCAACACCATATGTTTGTCTATGTTTTCTATAAATTGTGAAACAAATGCAGGAGGAATGCGCTTCCATAAACACATTACACAATTAGATTTTACAAGCTCTTAACAATGTACAGGAAATAAAAAAATCAAAAATAATGTATAGAGTTACCAGTTTTTGTGTAATGTCTCCAATCATAACTTTGAAGGAGGCACACCCATTAAACCAATTCATTCAGCAACTTGTTTCCCATTGGTTGACTTGAATTGCATACTTTGTTAGAAGGACATCTTTTATCTGTATCAATATTAGTATTCATAAGCTAAAGAGCATTGATGTTGTTCACACACCCTATTCTTTGAAATATCTTAACCTTAAAATATGACTTGGATATGTACTTGAACACAACAAAAACTCCAATCTCCATCCCATGATGATTCACAAAATTTTCCCAACCCTGCCTAAATTCCAATTTATTTATGGTATTGCCTAATTGTACATCCCTAAACCCTAAATCCTAATCCCTAATCCCTAAACCATAAACCCTAATCCATAATTATAATTTATGGTACCCTAATCCCTCAACCCTAAACCCTAATCCATTACCCCTAAACCATAAACCCTATCCCTAAATCCTCAACCCTCAACACTTAAACGATAAATCCTAAACCCTATCCCTAAACCCTCAACCATCAACACTATACCTTACACCCTAATCCCTCAACCCTAAATCTTGAAATCCTCAACCCTTATCCACCCCTTTCCTCCCCTATCTGCCTCACCCCATCTCTCCCCTATTTGTCGACCCTTAGCCATCTAGGTCTCTCCCTTATCCCTATAGCCTCAACCCTCAACCCTTACACATTAAATCTTAAACCATATCCATAAACCCTCAAGCCTCGACACTGTACCTTAAACCCTAATCCCTTATCTCGAAACCGTAAACCTTCAACCCTAAAACCTATCCCTAATCCCTCTACCCTCAACACTCTACCTTAATCCTAATCCATCGACCATCAACCCTAATCCCTCAACCCTAAACGCTATCCCTAAAGCCTCAACCCTAAACCCTAATCCCTCAAGGTCCTAAACCCTAATCCCTTATCCCTAAACTCTAAACCCTATCCATAAACCCTAAACCCTCAACCTTAAACCTTAATCCCTCAGCCCTAAACCTTAATCCCTCAACCCTCAACCCTAATTCCTTATCCCTAAACCCTAAACCCTTACATCCATCAACCCTAAACCCTAAACATTATCCCTATTCCTAAAGCCTCAACCCTCGACACAATACCTTAAACCCTAATCCCTTATCCCTGAGCCCTCAACCCTAAACCCTAATCCCTCAACCCTAAACCCTATCCCTAATCCCTCTAACCTCAACACTCTACCTTAACCCTAATCCCTTGATCCTCAACCCTAATCCCTTAACCCTAAACGCTATCCCTAAAGCCTCAACCCTAAAACCTAATCCCTCAACCCTAAACCCTAATCCCTCTTGACCTTAAACCCTCAACCTTTATCCACCTCTTTCCTCCCCTATCCACCTCACCCCCATCTCTTTCCTCCTCTACCCTCAACACTATACATACATACATACATATAGGCATACATACATACATACATACATACATATAGGCACACATACATACATACAAGCATGCATACATACATGCTTAATAACCTTGAACATAAAACATTCGAAGGGAGACATAATGTGAGTGCATTATTACACGCTTGTGTTATGTCAAACATGACAAACATTGAGCAAACTTTTGCGAAAAAAATGCAAAACAAAACATAATGTGAGCATGTTATAACACGCTCACGTTATATTTTTCTTTGGGAATCCCAAGCATTAGGCTTGGGATTTGTTTTTGATTTCCAACCCAAAGGCTTGGAGTGCCTTCCCAACGTCCAAAGACATGTTTTTGTAATTCTACAGGATTTCACATAATTTTGTTCGTGCTAACCCTCAGATTTGCACGTGTTTCAAGGTCAAACAAATTGAACACCTAGGTAATGTTAGGCTTTCTCTTAGATATTTAATGATATAATTTTTTTCACATTTTGACAATGTTAAGCCTTTCATCTTTAATTTCTTTTGTTTGTGTGTCTATTTTTGGACCAAAACCAGTGTTTGGTCTTTTTTCATTGTAAATTAATCGTTCATTGAAATTTCAAAAAAATTACATTTTTAGAAACTAGACTCCAATCTAAACATATTAAAAAAAATTAATTTTCAATTAGTTTTCAAAATTTATAGGGGTAGCACGACCAAAATTCTATTTTTTAGGATGTGTCCACTTTGAAAATTAGTAAAAAATCAAATATTCATCAAAAAATTATGAGAAAAATCAGGCATAAACTACATGCTATTAGCTAATTTCTCATCGAAGTGATTTTAAAAATACCAAAAAAAGTTAACCTTTTGAGGGAGCCACAAAACATGCTATGTTACATTTTTTTGACAGAAACAATACCAATTTCTGTGGCTCCCTCTTTTGAACCACTTAATCTATACCATTTTCAAAAAAAATTAGTAGTTTAAAAAGTAGACTTGGAGTACTACAAAAATTGTTTTAGTTGTATCTTCAAATTTTGAGTGTAACTATGCTCAATTTCTCATCCAAGGCCAACATATCTTGATTTCAGAAAAAAAGTGGCCACTTAAGACCACTTCTTGGCCCCCCATCTTCTTGCACTTACCCCAACCTAAAATTATTGGAGCACCTCCTCTAGAAATAGATTTAATTACTTATTAATGAGGCTGACCTCCTTGTCAAGGCCGACCCTATTTGGTGAAAAACTATGATGGGTATATAAATAGAAGGTTAAAGTCTGGCAAAACAAGCAAGTTCTCCAATGCAACATCATATGAAATCAAGTAGTCATTTTAGATAAGAAATACACTGATAAATCATATCATTTAGAATAAGAAAAGAAAATATGAAGGGTGTTGAAGATTTATATTCAAGGAAGTTGGAGCAGAATTTTCTTGGAAGGTGTAATGATATTCATGTGAATTTGGAACAGATCTATGGAAAATTTGTAGAAGAATTTTAAAGTGATTTGTGGCAGATTTGGAGTAGACCTAAGTTCTAATTTAGTGATTTGGAGAAAATCTAAGAGTTGATTTGGAGCAAAGCTAAGAGTAGATATGGAGCAGACTTAAGAGCTAATTTGGAGCAGATCTAAGAGCTTATTTGGGGCAGAACTTAGGGCTAATTTGTAGTAGATCTAAGAGCTGATTTGGAGAAAGCCTAAGAGCTGATCTGGAGAAGACCTAAGAGCTGATTTGGAGCAGAAATTGAGAAGAAATATTTCAAGGAAAATTGTGTGGAAATGATACATCAAATACATGTGGATTTTTTAGGGAAGTATATGCAGAATTGTAAAGGAAATACATGAAGATTTGTGAGGAAAGTATATGCACAATTGTGAAGGAAATACATGAACAATTGAAGGCAAGTGTATAAACAATTAGATATGCGTGAAGACAATATCATCCATTGAAGAATTTGAAGGTTGGTGCCTCACACTGAAGAGATTGGTGTCTCTTGCTGAGTTGGTGCTTAATGGTGTGAATTGGTATTTCCAATGGGTTGGTGCCTACAAATTCTACAAATGGGGATTGGTGTCTCTAGTGGATTAGTGTCTACAAATCATATAAGAGGGGATTGGTGTCGCATGTAAGTTGGTGCCTAGAAATATTGTAAGAGAGATTCATAGATAAGCATTATTTTTCTGTGGTTTTCTTCCAAAAGGCTTTCGATGTAAATCTTGTGTTCTTCTTGTACTTTTAAATGTTAGATCTTGTATGTTTATGATTGTTTTGGTTGACTAAGATTTGAAAAATTAAATGATTAGCTTATATGGATTCATCCCCCTCTAAGTATATGTGTGTGCTCATCAATTGATATCAGAGTGCATTCCTTTGGAGATAGTCTAACCACTTGAAGGTAGATCTTGGAAGCACATATGGCTAGTCATGAAGGAAAAGATGAGATGGATTTAGAAGAAAAGGAATATGATCAAAGTGAAGGAGAAGTGGACCTTGAAGGAGAACTTATTATTGCCCTAGATGAGATCAAGAATCTTAGAAAAAAAGTATTCGAAGCAAAAATTACAGCTTCAAGAAGAATGTGAATCTAGGGCTAAGTTATCACAAAGTCTTGAAGTATCGGAGAAGATGATATTAAATTTAAAAATTAAAATTCAAGAAGAAATAAGAATTAAATGGAAGGAAAAGGAAGAAAATTGTGAAAGATTAGAATTGGAAATTGTTTCCTTGAGAAAGGAACTAGAAAAGACAACTACTAAGTTGAAGCAAAGCCTCAAGTTTGATAAAAGTACTAAGATATTTGATGATATTATAAATGGACAAAGGTAACCATTCATAAAGATAGGTCTTGGTTATGAAGAAAAGGGAGATAAAGCTTCCAATGAGCCACCAAAAGAGACAAATGAAGAAAAAGCAAAGAGTTATGCAAATGTCCTCAAAAGTCCTATAAAAAATGAAAGTAGTAAGAAGAAGGAGAATCATGTTCCAAAAAAATCAAGCACTCCTCCAAAAGTCAACAAGGATAAATTCAAAAGATCCTTTCCTCCAAGGCAACCACACATAACTAGGTTTGAACATTCTTTCTTTGGTTACTGCTATTCATGTAATAATTTTGGTCATAAAGCAAGAGATTGTAGAGCATTTAGAAGAAATGATTTTGGTCATGAATCAACGAGTTATTGGAATCGTACAATAAACTTTAGTTGGAACAAAGATAGAAGTCCTTATGGGTTCTCAAATAGGAACTATAATTCATTTGTTCCTTTACTAGATTATAATTTTATATGCTATAAATGCAACAACTATGGTCATATAGAACGTTTCTGTAGAAATGGTTTCATGGAATCTCCTAAATAAAACAAGAAGGTGGATATACTTGGCAAGCAAAAGGAAGAACCTACAAAATTTTGGAAGAGGAAGAAAGAGAAAGAAAAACAAAAGGAGGATAAATCTATGCTTGTACTTCATGCATAAGAAGTATCAATAAGTTCATAAGGAGAAGTACGAACTCAGGAGGAGCTAATCATTGTATTATTTTTTAGCTCCATGGAGAAAAAAAAATCAGATATAGATCAGCTAATGCATATTCTATATGAGGGTAATGAACATACCTTTACCATTGATATCAAAGGGAGAGTTATAGAAAAAGGAAGAATGATGTCATTGATGTAAAGAGAAAGTATTACAGAAAGGGGGAACCTTACAAATAGCGAGAGCATCATAGAAAAGAGGGAGAATCACATCATGAAGGAGAGAAGTATGTTACATCCATTTGACATTGATATTAAATGTGGAGAGATATAGAAAGGGGGAGTAGTGTAGAAAGAGGAAGTATTTTTTTAATGTTGTACTCACATGTTATTTCTTTATAGGGTTGACATCAATGGCAAATAGGGAGATTGTTGGAGACATTGTTGTCATTGATGTCAAAGGAAGGAATTCATATGATTGTTATTAATATCCTCTATGATGCTAATCTTGTGGAAGAAGACAAGGAAGAATAAAAGACATTTGATATGTATGGTGATGTTCTAGCTGACATGCAAATTATGGTGCCTCATATTGGAGAAATAAACTAAAGTTATATATGGCCAACCTACACTTGCTTAGGACCACTTTTTGGGAATGAAATAAATAAATTACATGCATTTATTTTAAACATTTTATTTTAAACATGGCTGACTTGAAATTATTGGAGCACCTCCTTTGGAAATAGATTTAATTACATATTAATGAGGTTGACCTCCTTGTGAAGGTTGACCCTATTGGATGAAAAGACTTAATGGGTATGTAAATAAAAGATCAAAGTTTGGTAAAGCAAGAAAGTTTTCCAATGCAACATCATATGAATTTGAGCAGCCAGTTAGGAGCAGAAATCAATGATAAATCAAATCATTTAGAACAGTCCTAGAACATAAAAAATGAAGGGTGTTGAAGATTTATATTGAATTAATTTGGAGCAAATTTAGCATGGAAGATGCATTGATATTCATGTGAATTTGGAGCATATCTATTGCAGATTTGTAGAAAAACTTCAAAGTGATTTATGGCAGATTTGGAGCAAATCTAAGAGCTGATTTGGAGTAGACCTAAAAGCTAATTTGGAGAAAATCTAAGTGTAGATTTGGAGAAGACCTAAGAGATGAAGATTTGGAGCAGACCTAAGAGATGAAGATTTGGAGCAGACATAAGAGCAGATTCAGAGCATACCTAATCTAGCTAATATGGAGCAGTGTTAAATTTGGCTATGATTAGAGCCACCCAAGATCTAGGACTTCATGAAAGCACAAGAGAGATCAAATGAGTGAATAATTCTATTCTATCAATGAATGCAAAAGATTCTTACATGATTGTTACAATGTACATGATATGCCTTGCTTATGAAGATAAGGATGAAATATAGGATGTTGTAGTCATGTGACAAGTGTCTTAATCCTATGGCATGTGACAACTATAAGATAAGATGACAATTATCAACAACTAGACACAACTAGACACAATTAGAAACATCTAGTAGACCTAATCTAGCTAATATGGAGCAGTGTTAAATTTGGCTATGATTAGAGCCTCCCAAGATCTAGGACTTCATGAAAGCACAAGTGAGATCAAATGAGCAAATAATTCTATTCTATCAATGAATGCAAAAGATTCTTACATGATTGTTACAATGTACATGATATGCCTTGCTTATGAAGATAAGGATGAAATATAGGATGTTGTAGTCATGTGACAAGTGTCTTAATCCTATGGCATGTGACAACTATAAGATAAGATGACAATTATCAACAATTATTAACAACTAGACACAACTAGACATAATTAGAAACATCTAGTAGACTCACTAAGTCAACTTAACATTGGATTATGTGTGATGTGTGAATATTATTTAACTAATAAATAGATAAATAATATGAATTACTCACACAAGGGCAAATCAGTTAGGTAATAAACATGTTCACACCAACACCCCCCTTAAGTGTAACTTAGGGAGTAGATGACTAAACCAAGGATGAATTTATTTTTATATATCTCTGCCACATCTTTTTGTGAGACAATCTACATTTCATTATTTAGAATTGTACATTTAGACATCAGGGTTGCATCAGGTGTTCCCTCTTGCCAGTTATTTCTAGATAGATAGACATTTCATGCAGGGCTAGGTTTCCTTCATTTCATGAAGGGATCCGGAGAAGTGTAAATGCTTCATGGCTGGGTGGAAAAGCACTCTGGCCATGTTCTCATTTCTTGACTCATAGGTGGAGGACCACTTGGTTCATACGACTGATGAGCATATTAATTCATTTATTCTTGTTGAACATGATTATTGTAAACTTGTAATTGGATGTATTATGGAATCATTTCAAAGGACTTTGTGTATGATTTTATAGTGCTTTTACCTGGGATGAGCACCCGAATTGTAAGATTTAACGACTTTATTTTATTTATATTGATGAGATTATCTTTTGCAAGATTTAATGATTCTTATGGATTCTTATTTATGAGGTTTCTCTTTTGTGAAGATTTATTGACTTTATTGATTCTTATTTATGAGATTTATTCTTGTCACTTGTGATATTGTAATTAAGCGAATTGATTACATCATATTACTTTCGTTTCTTGTGATGTTGTATTTAAGTGGATTATTTACTTCATTTTACTCCGTTTTACTTTTGCGATGGTTTGAGGGCTTTTACATTTGGTATCAGAGTGTGGTTCCAACATTGGGAGCTCTGGGTGTGTGTGTTACTCAGTTTGATCAAGCTTGTGTGGGTCCTTGAGTATTGGCCTGTTGGTTATAACGCGTGCCTTCTTTTTACGGGGTTAGATAGACCATGATGATTGTTCTTGAGTATGAATGAACTAGGTTCTTTTCTTCTTTTAGGGTTATACATTAGTATGTGAAAGAGGATGTTGGATCATATGTTTGATTTATTTTATTTTGCATTTTGGTGAATGCTTTCTTGAAATGCATATTGCATTGTTTTATTGAGAGCATGATCATGAATATGGATTCATTATGTGGTTATAAGAAAGATACTATTACATTGCTTCATTGAAGTTTTAAGGAATGAAATGATAACTATTTCTTGTATGAAAGAATGGTGTGTTCTGATATCTTGGTTTGTGAACCTGATTTTGTCCTAACTTAAATCTTCGTTGTTGAATGTTTGCAAGTATATGACTGTATGAATGCTTTATTTTTCTGCAAATTTTTGTTTGAAACGAGAATGACTATTTTGATTTCTATGCTTTTAGGAAGTTGTCTTCTAGGACGAGTGTCAAATATGGGGAAATAAGGAAGTAGGTTTTCTTTTAAAAACCTACACACCGTTAATCAGTTTTTGTATTTAATTCCCTACCATATCCTGTTAATAAGATGTTGCATTCAAGTTGGGGATGCATGTAGGTTAATAGGGATGCACTAGGTTGGATCAGGCATTCTTTAATTTGATTGTGATTTCCTAGATCAATATGCAATTTTTATTGCTAGGTATCTTGAGCTATGTTGTGTGGAAATGATCTTATGATATAGAGGTATTTGGAATCTTAGAGGACTAGGTTTCTTGTGCGATTGAGTGTGTTCTCTTAACTCGTCCCAGTTTTGGATCGAGGCATAGTGTAGCATCGTACTCCCTCTCTAGTGGCTAGAATTAGTCACATAATTCTTGTAATGTGAAATTTTTGGATTTTGATATTTATCTTTTTGACTTTGATATAAAGACCATCATTGAAAACTTAATTTTTATTTATGAAAAAGTATAGCCATCAAAAATTTGATGTCTACTTACCTTGTGCCCTTGATGGTCATGTTAGATTTACTATTGAAATTGTGCGCATTTTTATGTCTTATTGTTGGAGTTGACTTTTTCTTTCCTTCGAAATTATTTGTTTATTTCTTACTAGTGGCTATGCTTGAATGTTTTAAAACTGTTGGTCATGGTTCATGTTTTGTCTTCTATCATGTCCATGATGGGCCTCTGATAGGTTGTGTAAGGGAGTAGGATGCAGAGAATATATTGTTTCATAGTGAGTGTTTTACTAAGAGATTTGGTAGATTGAGTTCATTAATTGTTGTTTGATGCATTAAACATTGTTGAAGTGTTGAAGAAGTTCTGAATTGGATTTTGGGTGTCACTTTGGATCACTTGAAGTAAATTGAAATTTTGTATGAAGTTAAAAGGTTTATAGGGTGAAAAGGAAATTTTGATAGAAGAATTGGAAAAAATTAACAAAGAATTGATGAGTGTTGAAAGGAGTAATATAGAATATATGGAAAGAATAAAGGAGTTAGGAAAGGAAAAGTAAGATTTTTTTTTTTGTGAAAATGACCTTTTGGAAAAAGAATTGGTGAAAGAAGAGTTGAAGTTGTTTAAGGAATGGATAATTGCAAGAAAAGTTGAAGAACCTAGAAGGAGAAAATTCAAATAGAAAGATCAAAATGATGAGTTAAAGTAAATGTCTACAGCATGCAAAGAAGAAAATGAATGTTGAAATGAAGCCATTAGTTTGTGAAGTCTCATGTGACATAGATGATTTATGTTCTTTTGATTAATAACTTGGTAGTTTGCTAAAGAATGTAAGGATGAAAATGATGATGAATCTACTATTATAGCTAGTTGTTTGGATGATAATGTTGGTTTGAAAATCTTGAAGAAAATTGAATATATAACTAAAGGTTTGGGGTAAGCATGGGCAAGGAATCAAGGAGCCCATTGAATCAATTGTGGGGACTAAGTATGAAGTCTCAGTTATCAAGGTAAAGGAAAAGAAAAGATAAATGTTTTTGCAAGTACTAAGAAGTCATTTCAAAAAAAGATCTTACATTGTTCACATTATGATAGAGAAGGACATAGAAGAGAAAATTGTTGGAATTTACATCATTGTAAAATTTGTGGTTTGAAAAATAATAGTAAAAAGAAATGTTGGAATAGAGAGTTGAAAAATGAATCTAGGACAAGTTGTTTGAAAATGAGTTGTGGTTGGATAAATGTATTGGCAAAAGAAAAATAAAAAGGAAAATAATTGAAATAAAACAACTGAATATAGTAAACAACCACATGTAGAGAATAGTAAAGAAATTGAAGAATTGAATTGTTTTAGCATTGTGCAAAAGCACGAGGAAGACAAGGAAGAGTTTTTCAAGAAATTTTTAATTGTAGATCAGGTTGAAGATAAAGTTTGGTTACAAGTAATGAAAGAGGAAATGGATTCCATTGGTAGGAATTATATGAGAGGTATAGTTTTAGAGGAGTCATTTGTACACCAAGTGGATATGACCTAGTTGGTACACATTTGGAGTTTTGTCTTGTTGTTAAAGATCTTGACCAATGTTTGTTTGGAGAACTAATCTTTTGATATTATAGTGTTACCATGTTATTGCATGTGCATTGTGATGATTGGTTCATGTCTATAATGAATTAATTTATGCCTTCTTGGTGTGCATTAAAGATGTGATTGATACTCTTATACTAGAAAAAATGTAATTGAGTGGTAGTTGTACCATGTGATGGATTATATACATTGAATTGGTAGTTGTACCATGTGAATTTGTTGATTGATTACATACTTGGATTTATTTGATGAATGCAATGTTAAATGTAAAATTAAGGTATAGTTTTGTATAAGGTTGAGTAAGACCTATACTTTTGTTGATTGTGCCACATGGGAAGATGTAAAAGGGCATTAATATGATTTCTTAGAATTGATGATACCTTAATGATACTTTGAGTTATTATTATTGTTTTAAGATACTTTGATACATTGTTGATGGTAGATTCATAAATCATTATTTTGTTGTGTAATAAGACACTGGGATGATGTCTCTTTCTAGTGGGGAAGGATGTCACATCTCATTTTTATGGACTATATTATTATTCTAGATTAGTGAACATTTACCAAGATTATTTTTTCTTTGAGTAAGTTCCAAGTGTGTGAAGGTAATTATCATGATGTTATATTTGTGTAAATTGGAAAGTTGATTTAAATATTAAATATTATACATATGATTACAATGTTTTGCTTCGGCTATGTTTTTGGGAACTAACCTATTGATATCAAGTTGAGTGCAAATGAATGTAGGTACTCATCGAAGATGAGAATATGGTTGAGGTAGAGATGTTCTAGCCACTTGGCAAGAACTGTTTGGGATGGTTAACTCTAATGCAATCACACACTCACATAGTCTCATATTGCATTTTGAATGGTTTATTATCTATTAATTGTGTGAATAGTAAATGCGATGGATGGTTAGATACTTAAAAAAATAATGAGTTTTAAGTGTGCTTTTCAAATGCATGATTTACTTATAAATATTAAGGTTCTTTCGATTTATATTTTAAATGGTGTATTTTATTGTGTAATTATATTTAAGTGGTGGATATATATATTTAATTGATGTATTCATATTATTTAATTAAATAAATAAATATTTTCCTAATTATTTAAATATGGATGTTTGGAAGACAACATCTAAATTAGATTTAAACAATTATATTTAAATTCCAATAGGTATATATAATGTTATTTTAAATATTATTTAAATGCTTGATTGATTTAAAGTGTTTATGTGTTATTAAAGATAAATAAATTATATTAATAATAACTATTATATTTAGAATTCTAAAAAAAGAATTAAAAGAATAATATTTTTTGTTAAGCAGCCACAAGAAATAAATAAGTTTTTTTTTTTTTTTTTTTAGATTTTGGAGGCTTTGAAAAGCCAAATTTCATGCAAAGTTGGAAGAAGACTTCAGTTTTAAAAATAAAAAGCAAAATAAAACCTAAATCTAAACACCAAAAATAAGAGAAAAGATTTAATAAAAAGAAAACTCTCTCAGTAGAATAGAACAACCAGGAATTTTGCAGTAGGAAGTGAATTTTTTTTCTGAGTGTTGAAGGCAGAGAAGATCACCACAAATTACAGTAGAGAAAGTCACATTTTTAGCCACGGTAGATGGAAGGACATGGATTCTATTTTGGACGATAGAAGAAAAGTTGAATCAATGACTACAACAAAGAACATAATCCTCTTTGGCAATTGATTCTTGGTATTCTCCTAGTTTTCATTGCATTAAAAATGGAGGATTGAAACTGTTAAAATCTAGATTTATTTTTACCTATCCTTGCTTGGGCGATCTATCTAGTAACAACCTGATATTTGAATTCCTTTAAAAATTAGTTTTTGTGAACTTTTAAAAAAGCTATCCCTTGATCATTGTAATTCCTTTGCTCCAACCTACTATTTTAGACCCTCTACGTTTTGTGTGAAGATTGACCTTTAAATCCATGATGGTCAATATATGGGATCGATATGTCAAACCTTACCCTGCAAATAACAATTCTTGTAGCTGCCTTTTATTTTATTTTATTGTTGTCAGATCTACCCAGTTCCTGTCAACAGTTTTAATAGTTCCTATCGCTAGTTTTAAACTATTCCTATAGAAGAAAACAAACTGTTCCTATAGTAGACAACAAATTTTTCCTGTAGTAGACAACAAACTATTCTTGTAGAAGACTGTCTCGTATAACAAACTAGTTCCTGTAGTAGTCTTCTTATTTCTGTATCAGACTTCTTGTGAGTTCCTATAGCCTAAAATTTAATACTATTGTAGCTTCTTTTAAACTCTTAAAAAGAATTATTATATTCACAGAATAGAGATAAATAATTTTCTGATTATTATCTATACTTAATAGTGCTAAAACTAGTTTTGAACTCTTAGTTAAAAGACTCTGTGAATTATTAAAATCATGAAACGGTATTGAATGGAAAGAGTTAAACATTGTTTTTCTTCAACCTTTTTGATAATGAACTACAGTTAAGGAGTATACTCAGATTTTAGACACTCGGTTCATGTTTACATTTTTGAATGATTATATTGCATGTTAAAGTTATCTCTCTTTATATGTTAGTGTGATCCAGAGTAAAATTTGTGATGTAAATATCATTGTTTTATTAAAACTTCTTGGAAAGAATTGGTTTACGAATATGTGAATGATTTAGAAAACTTAATATATATTGGTTATTAAAAGTAATATGAACTAGGTAATTAAACCAATTTAATAGTTTTATAGATGCAATTGTATGAACAAATGATGGATTATTGCTTAAAAGGTGTGTTTTCATGATTGATGCATGGGAAAGGGATTAGAAATGGTAATAGGTGATTTTGGATTTATTTATTTTATTTAATCATTGAATTATTTATTTATTTATTTACTTGTTTATTTGGGGAAAGAAGGTAGATTTATATCTAGGAATGTTATTGGGTTACTTTCTAGGCTAGGATGGGTTACTTTCTAGGCTAGGATGTCAAATGTGGATTATCAGAGATGGCTTTTCCTCTTTTTAGGAATTGAACTAGGTTACTATTTAAAGGTTTAGATCTAAACGAGATGACATTGAAAAAGATGTTTATTTTTTCTAGCAAATTTATTTATATATATCTTTGCCACATCTTGGTGTGAGACAATCTGCATTTCATTATTTAGAATTGCACATTCAGACATCAGGGTTGCATCGAGTGTTCCCTCCAAACAGTTGTTTCTAGGTAGCTAGACATTTCGTGCATGGTTGGGATTCCTTCATTTCATGAGGGGATCTAGGGAAGTGTAATTGCTTCATGGTTGGGTGGAAAAGCACATGGACCATGTTATCGTCTCTCTACTCGTAGGTGTAGGACCACTTGGTTTGTGCGACTGATGAGCATATTGATTCATTTATTCTTGTTGGACATGATTATTGTAGACTTGTAATTTGATGCAGTATGGCATGATTGTCAAAAGACTTTGTGTATGATTTTATAGTGCTTTTACCTAGGATGAGCATGGAAATTGTAAGATTTAGTGACATTATTTGATTCATATTGATGAGATCATCTTTTACAAGATTTAATGATTCTTATAGATTCTTATTTATGAGGTTTCTCTTTTGTGAAGATTTATTGACTTTATTGATTCTTATATATGAGATTTATTCTTTTCACTTTTAATATTGTAATTAAGTGGATTAATTACACCTTTTTCAACTTTTCTATTGTAATTAAGTAGATTAGTTACACCTTTTTTTATGCGGATTAATTACATCATTTTACTTTCATTTCATGTGATGTATTTAAGTGGATTATTTACTTCATTTTACTTTTGTGATGGTTTGACAGCTTTTACAACTCTCCAAAAGTGAGAATGCATAAAACAATGAAAGTGAAAGAAGAAGTGATAGTAGGAGGACTCAACATGACCCACAAGGACTAATTCTATCACATATATACGATCAAATACCCCCATAGGAGAGCAAGAGTGAGACTATAGGTCATGTGCCAATGGCGAATGCCTAAAGATGAACACTAGAAGGTGTCATGTACTTGCATACAACATTTTTCACCTTATAAAGAAACCAATCCAAAGGCTGATGTAGAAGAAACTCCATCTCCAAGAAGAGAGATGAGGGAAGAAGTCTCATGATGGATATCTCTGAAAATTGTTGAAATGTCCACATGTTAGAATTAAAGAATGGCACTATATAATGAGGTGTGACCAATCTAAAATCCTAGGTAGACTCATGAAGAACAACCTCCAATGATGAAGTAGATGCGATAACAATTGTGTTGTAACTATCATCAAAGAGGAGAGATATCCCCTCAACTGTGTCCTCCAAATCTGCAATATGAGACTCACAAAAGAAGTTTGATATACCTTCCAAGAAAGTATCCCACAAAGCTATGTCTGAAAGACTGGAAGTATCATACTCAATTGAAGTAGAAGAAACCATGTTGATGTCGATCTCCAAAGAAGTAGAAGGTTGAGGTGATGGAAGATCAACACTAGTCTCATGAACCAAAGTAGATGAAAGAACACCAAGGTTCAAGTGACTAAACTTCTCCTTAGAAACATGATTGACACTTGATGCATTAGTGTGAATATCAATCAATGGATCTACAACATCATCAGGAGAAGCAAAATGGGAGAATGTATATAAGCAAGATGCATTATCAGCCATCCCAACAACAATGATATCTCTACTCTCCAAGTCTCTTATAATCACTGAATCAGGAGTGAACTTAATTGTCACATTTACACTACAATGAGTAATTTAGTAGATAGAAAGGAGATTGGTTGACAAGTAAGGTATACACAATAAATTATTGAAAGTGCCCTCACCAATATCAACAGTCCCTTTACCAGTTACAACATGTATGTAATATTACCCATCAAAATAGGTGGCAAAGTATGTGAATCATATGAAGAGAACATCCCTTGTGAAGATGCCATATGATGAGAAGCTCTAGAATCAAGAAGCCATATCTTTGACTAAAGACTTGTATAAGCAAAGAGTGGTTGTCCTTTTTTGGTTCCATTAGCAATGCATATTATCCCTGACTATGTATATGATGATGGTGTCGAAGAAGAGGATGAACTAGGTGACATGGATGATGGAAATTTGATATTGTGCTTTTAAATAATGTGTGTCAACTCATCAAATTTATTCTCATAACACTTATGCACATCATGTCCTAGTTTCTTGCAATATGCACACTTTGGTCTCTCCTTAAATGATTCCTCTTTGGGAGAGGATGAGGACTTAGGTGTATTATTTGACTCCTTCGCTTGCTCATTATTCTTCAAATCCTTAATTTTCTATTTCTTGCCTTTGCTAGTTGAATCTTTTTTATCCTTTGAACCTTGATTAGAAAGAAGTGCTTGAGGTCTAGGAGACTTGAATGTGCTCATGTGTACTAACTTAGCTTGCTCCCTTGTGAGTGATGTGGTAAACTCATCAAGTGAAGGCATTGTGAAAGCTTCCCCAAGTGCATCCATCTTAGCATAGAAGGTAGAAACAAAAATTGATTAGTCAGGACCAAGCTTGGCAAGGATTGAAAGAATCAATCAAGTGTCCTCTTTTTCAATTCCACATTGTTTGAGATGCAATCTAAGTGATTTTGACCTTGTGAAGAAGTCTTGGATGCTTGCAAAGTTGGTTGGATTCAAACCAATTAGTTCATTATCCAATTTGAAACCTCTCATAGTATCTTTCTTACCAAAGATATTCTCTAAGGTAGTCCACAATTCATTAAGTGTTTTACAAGATTCAATATGAAAAAGAAGATCAGGAGAAATAGACAAGCATAATGTTCCATAGGCTTGATCACATCTATTGTACCAATTTCTCTTTTCTGTAGCTGCTATTGGTTCAATTTCTATACCCATTGTTACTCTATGAATTTTCAAACTTCTTAAATGAATCTCCATTTTAGTTTTCCACTCATGATAGTTATATGGTGTGAGTAGAGGAAGTTCTTTTAGATCCATGATACAAGAGTACTGTTATCAATCAAATATGCACCCAAATGCTAAGCTATTCAACATAGCTACCTATTGACACATGGGAACACTCCTAGGCCTATGGGTTGCCTAAAACTTTGAGTGAACCTCCAGAGAGGGCTGGCTCCCTTGGTAAATTACCTAATCTAAAAGACGTTCTGAGGAAAGGGCTAAGAAGATAACTAAAATATAAATTCTAAAACCTAAGTATATGTTACAAGAATTTTATCTTGACTCACAATTAGCCTCACAAAGCCTTTTATCCTCACAATTTCACCAAAACAACGCAATACATAAGTAATTTGTATGAAATCTTGAAAGCTAGAGGTTTGCATGAAGGATAAATGCAAGTTTTATCACAACTTCAACCCACTAACTAAGCTAAAAATAACATGCAACCCACATTACATGTAACTTTCCCACACAATCCCACAACAATGAGACATATGAAAAGGACTCTAAGGTTGAATCACAATTGAACATCAGATCATTGATCACAAAATGAATTTTAAAGTATGAAAGAGGAGAACTCTATTGCTTTATTAAAACTGAAAGGAGTAGAAACTGAGAATCTGAGTACAATATGTTTACAATCTCTCAGCAAGTAAACAAGAGAGAAAGAAACCATAATTAGTACTAAGAAAAAACTAAATTTTTCTCCAAATATATCCTCCAATTTTCAAGATGGAAAAAAGGAAAAACTACAAAAAATCTCTCAGAAAGCTAGCCTCCAAGTCATTTTCAAAATCCACTAAAAAGCTACCAAAAAGCACACTAAAATGCCTCAAACTTCAAGGAAAAGCTGCCAAAATATCATCCCAAGTGGTCCCACCAAAATCCTCTCAAAATCAGGCTTTACCTAATTGGAAAAAGCTCTAAAATGCCTAGATTTTTCTAATCTTGCCCAGAAGAAAAATCAAATCCAAAAGAAGATTCTAGCTACTTTTTCTCTTCTTTAACAACATAAATAACAAATATTTAAAAGCAATTTATAAGATATTGCTTTAAATACTGTTTTACAAGATTTGCAGCTTTATTTCATATTTTGTCTTGATTTGATTTTTGCAAAAAATAAAAATACAAGGATTTTCATTTTATATTGGCAAGTATAATGCATTCTATGGCATTTGATTTTCTATAAAAATTAATTAAAATTCTAAGGCATATGGGAAGGTTTGATAAAAATGAGAAATAAAAGCCTCTAAGGCTACCCTCCATTTGATCTGCAAATTATTAAGGCATATGGCCTATGACTTATCTTCAAAAAGGGACTAAATGAGTTTTCAAGGCATAAAGCCTAGGCTTTGAACACACAAAAGGGACCTAAGACATATGACATCCTAAGTCATGAGGTCTAGGTGAATGCAAAGGTGAACTATATATCACAATGGGTATTAATCAAGGCATGAAAAATATGATTTGATGTGATAAAAATCACAATCAAACTTAGGGCTTTAAGGTAACCCTAACACAAAACCAACCATGCCCTAGTTTCTCAAGCTCATTTCACACTCTACATTTCTTGAGAAGAGGCTCTCTGCCTAGTCGTAGCCATGAGGGTTTGGACCTATAAATCCTTCCTTTTTCGTTGTTTTTGAGAAATCTCTATGTATTTGATTAAAGATTCTGGCAGGTAAGTGGCCCTCAGTCACATATATGTTACCGTCTCTCCATTTTTCTAAAGTATATCAGTTTTCATGGCCATGACTGAGGTTGTATTTCTTTGATGGATTTTTTTATTTCCATTGGCCTAGTGAACCGCTCCTCGAGGGTCGCAATTGGAAGTATTCTTGACACATTCACCATGATTCTAAGTGCAAAACTTGGGTAAGTTTTACCATTTGAACCTTGTATCTAAAATTTACTTTTGTTTGTTCAATAGATAGGCTATGGCCATACACATTTCAATGCTCTATTTCTAAGTATTTTCTCCTTTCTGTATTTATATAAGCTTGCAACTTTCTATTTCTTCAGTATCTATGATTCCTACTTGAAACTCCAATGTGCATTTGACCTATTGTGAGAAAAGAGCCTCCCTCTAGCCGCAATTTTGATGGAAAAACAAATGGTTTTTTTAATCATTTTTCTTTATGTAGAAAATAATGAAACTATATTGTTCTTTCCTTCATGTAAAATGCAAAAACAAACCATCTATGATATTATGCTGGGTTGTGGGCTACATCACTTATTTTAATCATTTCTAAGTGTTTTGAAAACTCCCATGAGCTCGAAACCACCCTATTTACTTTATATTTGTGATTTCAATATGCAAATTTATATGGGTTTAGTCACTTTGTGAACAAATTCATTCTTTGGCCACAGACTGAGAACCCATAACACAATTTTTACTAGCATTTGTCTTTTCTGTGAGAGGAGAACTTGATCCATTTGTTAAAGATTCAAAAGATAAAACTTAAACTGTCACTATTCAGGGCCATGGCTCTTGGTGGTTAAATCTGTCTTTGTAGCAACATAAGAACACATAATGAATAATAACATTCCTTTTGCAAGATATCTGTGCTATTTAATTTCATTTATGAGATAAGGCATCATCAAAGAAAGATTAAGGCCTCATTTCTGTTGTTGCAACTACACTCTGTACTAGAAATACTCATGCCATTTGTTTCTACACCTCCTGTAGATGAATAGATTCATTTGAAACCACATTATTTTTACAATGGTAAGGTGTATCTTGATGTTTTAACTCATACATTTATACATCTATGTGCTCCATTTGATGACTATGGCACCTGGCATTGATCGCATTCAAACTGTGACATGGAATTAATCACTTGTAGTCTTGTTCACTATATGTACTTACATACATATCATGTTCAATGATAATACTCTTTTCATTTCACTTGGCTGAGGCAATATAATTCTTGAGGTGATGTAGTTCATTATTGAACTCATTCGGCATAAACACTGTATATTATGACCGATTTTGGATCTTTTATGGCTATTCATGCATTAAATTATAACTTCATACTTCATCAAATGATAAATACCTGATATATTGTTGTCAAATTGCTTCTTTGATGATGATTTGAATGAGCCATGTGTGTTGTCACTTGTACTTTACAATGCACACTTAGAGACTACTTCATCTATTCCTCTTGTGAACAACATACTTCTCACTATCTCTTAAAGAGAAAGGACCATGGGAAGAGTACTTTGATCAATATGTTATGATGCATCTATCATGTTCGCACTAGATATCATTCTTTTATTATCACAAGAGTGTTGTCCTTTAACATGTGAGTACTTTTAAGGCTGCATTTTGACATGGCCTCTAATTGATAACTGTCTCCTCCTTTGCAAGGTTAGATCATTCAGTAATTTTGAAAAGAGCTCAATGCTCATCAATGGTTCTCACTTCAAATTACCCTGAACTGACAATCATGGGTGGGCATTGCGCTTGAGGCTTATGCACTAACTTGATGTAGTATTCCTTTAGTTAAATATGAATATGCATTTCAATTGCATTCCCCTTGAGGTTCAGGCGTAGCATGTTGGTCTCTACCCTTGTGGGAGCTCACTTTGCACCACATGCTGAAATGTCTTCAAAACAACTACATAACTTCTTCTATACCTATATAGGAAACAAACATGTTAGTTTAAAAAATAGTGAAGCTTAACGATGTTTCTTCTCTTTAGTCCCTCTTGCATATGAATGATTTCATCTTCTGACTCAGTGATCATAAAGAATGTATTATGTATCTATTTGATGAAGTACATAGGATACACCATATCTGGAGCTCTAACATATCTCTCTCCATCTCTTGCAGGTTCATTCAAAGGTTGGGAGAAAAGGGCAAGCTACAACAAGAATCAGTTAAGACCTTCACAGGAAATGATAGATATGCTCTATCCTATCTGCTTCATTGCTTTAGTCTTCTTTAGATGCATAGTATATTCTTTCTGATGTATTGTTTTAGCTATTCCCATGGCTTGTGTGGGACATTTGATCTTTCTTGCTTTCATTCAATGCAATGTTTATTCAATTTATGTATATCTCATTTGTCAAATGAATGAACATTGTAATTATGAAATGAAATACTCTTATCCATGATGAATCTTCTGCAATGCAATGAATGATGAATTAAATCTCTTTCCTTTGTTATAACAATCATAAAACTGAATCTTTCAAGCACCTTAAACTATCCAAAAACATTATAGTAGAAAATGTTAAAAATCTTTCATCTTAAGGTAGAAAAATGTATCATCTCTACCAATTTGAGCTGTAGGTGAAAAATTGGTAACATTTCTGGTGACTTCTGCTAAATGCTTGTCTTCTAAGCATCAAGACCATCTACCTTAGCCATCCATTGGGCATGGAGTCATACTCTAGTTATCTCAAACTTAGAAAGCTAAAACTCAGCACCGTAAACTACTCCAAATAGTGGGAAAAAAATAAACCAAACCAAACTGAAAGAAAACTAAAGGCCCTAGTGGCCAGAAAACATATGCAACAACACTTAGGGAAACAAAAATAACTATAACAAATGTGCCCTGAGAACTTATTAACTGAAAACACTAACTCTAATCTATTCTAACCAACCAAAGAAACAAGTCAAACAAACCCATTCACTGGTTGGGTGAAGTAGCTTCCTTTTCTCAACAAAGAACACTAACTCTCATGCTTATGATCAGCTGAAACTAGGTGAAGCACAAGAAGATACTAAATAAACTACTACAATGCTTCATAAAGAATGTAGACAAACTCACCCATCCTTTGAAAATGACCAACCATACTGCTGGTTTGGGGTGAATGGTTAAGTTGGATTTGTTGTCCCTTTACTGAAACCTCATCAAGTGTGCTTCGGATGTCAATCCTGGAAAGATGCTTGATTGTGCATCCTTTTCAGATGATAAACTAATAATCCTTTTTGCCAGCTTCTCCTCTTTGAATTGTTTCTTCCACCAAGACCTCTTTGGTCACCTGATTATGTTAATCACAACCCTTTGTCTTGAAAGGTGCTAACTTATCAACTATTTTAGAGCAAAAAATTTCAATGATAGTTGAGAATAAATCCTCTTGATGAACAATTTCATCATGCAATGTATTCTCTAACCTATCCTCATGATGGTTTTCAAAACTCATACCTTTAACATCTATGGAAACCTTTCCTTGTGAATCAACCTCTTGACCATCCAAGACATGACTTTTCTCACTTGATTCTTCCCGAATCTGTACTTTGCTTAATTGATTCTCTTCATCCTGGTTATTGTCCCCATCATCTACTGGCTTGGGCTTTTGGTTGCTACAAGAATTTAGTAGAGTGGCAAGCTCTCTACAAGCTAAACAGTCATGATCTTGACAATCAATCATAAGGTTGTCTTGAAAAGGCTGATCATCTTCAGCTGGTCCACTTGATTGCTCTTCAAGGCAATCTATCTTAGTCTCATTCATGTTAGCTTCTTCATTGTAGTATAAAGGAAGCTCTGAAAACAAACTAGATGCTTCATCTTCATGAAGAATCTGATCTGATTTAGTTTCATGTTCAACCTAGTAGTCTGTCCTTTCTTCATGCAAAACATGATTGCTAGGCTCTGAAACAAAACTATCTTTTTGCTCTTCTAGCTGAGTTAAGGCCTCAATCACATCCTTACCTTTATGAAACATCAGTACATCATGTTCTACAATATCCTCTGACTGTCCCAAATTAGCTAGTAAGTTGGGTACCTGCATGCTATCTTCATCATCACCAACAAAAGTAGGCAACTAATCAAACGAAGAAACTATATCCTCTTCTTTATCTAATTTATTCTCCTTCAGAACCTAGGTAATTTGTCTTTAGAATTGGAGACTTTCGCCTTCCAATCTCTGCATCCTACTTTCATTCATCTTATAAACATCATTAGAAATTTTTTCAAATGAATCAAAATGCAAAGGATTCAGTGTCAAGCCTGAATCAACTTCCTCTACACATGCATTATGCTCATATCCTGCTAGGGATGTATGATGCAGAGGTAGGAGGACCAAAACTATTCTCAATAACATTAAAAAATCAAAGAAATAATATAATTGCTTTGGTCAGATTGAAGAGAACATTAATATAGACTATTCATCCAATTTTCATGAAAATCCAATGGTAGGAGAGAAAGTTATGACTCTTTTCCCAAAACTACAAACCCTAGGCAGCATTCAGACCTGCCCTCACCAAAAATGCCATAACTTATTCAAATCTTAATAAAATTTGATGCAACAAAAAGAAATGGAAAGTAGACTCAATACTCTTTCCAACGATATATGGCTTGCTCCTATATATGTCCGTACAAAACCATACCAAACGCTGCAACAGGACTGTTGCAGGGAAAATCAGAAAATTACAATCCATAAAACACTCATATCTTTCACAAAACTAAATAAAAATGCATGGGACAAGAATAAAATGGAAGGTGGTTGAAGGATATAACATTTTCAATCCATTAGGCATCCATTCAATTCTTTATAGGGCTGTACAATAGCAAAAGACAGCAAATTTCTGAAGGAAAATACAGGAAAACATTGTTTTTCTCATTCCATGCTCAAATCTTCAACCACCCACCCCATTCTTCATAGTTACAAGGCCTTTTAAAGGCATTAAAACATGTCTCTTCAGTTCATAACTGATTTGGAGCAAACCAAGAGCCAAATGACTCTTCACCTTCCAACTTTGCATCTTTTTTCCAATTTTACATTGACAACCTTTACATGGTTTGCAATATTTTGCATTTTTGAAACTCTTAATGACCTAAACACATAAAAATGATTTGGTAAACCTTATTACAATGTGGAAGCATACAAATTTAATCAAACTCAAAGATTTTTCTAGGGCAATATTAATTTGCCAAGGTGCTCCTGCACCATACAACCAACCAACAAAATTTCCAAGTCCCTTGGAAATGTATCTGCAACAAAAGTCTCTTTCCTCTGTCTTTATTTTCAATCTTCTTAGCTACAATCTTCCAATCTTCGGGCATCCTCAGGCTCCCTTGGAAATGTATCTGCAACAAACTACCATCTTCACAGAGCATCCTCAGGCTCCTTCTACTCCCATCAGTGGAGTACTCTTCGGGCTGCAACATCAAGTGCTTCTTCAGAAATCCATCTCTCTCACTGCTTCACAACAAACCAACTCACCAAACCATTCATCTCACCCAACAGTAGATCCTGGTGATGCACCTACCACTCTCTCCTCAGTGGTTTCTCTATGCATCCTTCTCCAGCCAAATCTCTATTGGAGAATGGTCATGACAGACCTCATCTTGTCTGCCCACACACAACCTCAGAAAACATCTTTCTGCAGCTAGATGGATAAGCACCTGCAACCAAACAAATGAGCAACACAAAATCCAAAAGGTGTAGATTGCCTCCCTCGGTGATCTATCTACACAATCAAGATCTTCTCGCTCTTCACCTGCCTTCTCAGTGACAGGAAAAAAAAATGCACACCACCCAAATCTTTTGCCAGCTCTGATACCAATATGATGCAGAGGAACTTTGAATGGGGAAAGATAGACGAACTAGACAAGGTTCTACTTCACCTACAAGCCCAAAAACGAAGACCTTTATGCAAAAGTGGGAACAGCAGAAGGAAACTCCAGTATGATCATGGAAAGGTTGTATTGGGGTACCAAATGACTCATCCCACCCATTGGTTAAGGCAGATCACTCCCAGAACATACACTTGCTTCACAAATCCTCTAAATGGCTTATCTCCCTAGAAAAAGAGAACAGTCCTCTTATCTTTTTGCACAGACCTTCAAATGTCAACCTAAGACATGCATTGGATACCCATTATGCCTCCCCACAGCATAATCTAAGATGGGTATAGGTTACTTTGGAAAATGTGCTCTAAAAACGGACTGGTAATGCTGCTACAAGGGTTCAAACTCAGAAATGTCACTGTGAAATGCCACAAACAGTCATCCATAACTTCCACACAACACAAAATGATGTCGATCGCTTCAGTCAGATTGTAGATAACATAGTTACAGTCACTTTCTCCAAATTACATAAAGATCCAACGGTGGAAACAAAAGTTATGGCATTTTTCCCAAAACAGGTTACCCTAAATCAGGGTTTGACAGTCTACACGAAAAATGCAATATCTTGAGCAAAATGAAACTAAAATGCATGCAACCAAAAGGAAATGGAGGGTGATTGATAGGACTATCACTTACAACCAATTTGGTACCAGTACTTGGCCGTAAAATTCTATACAATGACTGAAAGACAGCAAATTTCTGAAGGAAAATACAGGAAAACATTGTTTTTCTCATTCCATGCTCAAATCTTCAACCACCCACCCCATTCTTCATAGTTACAAGGCCTTTTAAAGGCATTAAAACATGTCTCTTTAGTTCATAACTGATTTGGAGCAAACCAAGAGCCAAATGACTCTTCACCTTCCAACTTTGCATCTTTTTTCCAATTTTACATTGACAACCTTTACATGGTTTGCAATATTTTGCATTTTTGAAACTCTTAATGACCTAAACACATAAAAATGATTTGATAAACCTTATTACAATGTGGAAGCATACAAATTTAATCAAACTCAAAGATTTTTCTAGGGCAATATTAATTTGCCAAGGTGCTCCTGCACCAATGTAGCACAAACAACAACCTCTTGCTTCACATCTGGTTTGCCTAATTCGGTGGCATAAAAAGGATTGCAAGAACCTTCAATTGTTGGACTAAAACTTGGAATTTTAATCAGTTTGGGTTCTACAACCTTCTGCTCTCATTTGCCACACCAACTTGGAATCTTTATTGGTTCATTTGTTACTTCATTTTCTTCTTCTTGATTCTAGATTAGTATGGGAGGAGTAGCTTAAACAAGGTTTGGCATTTTATAACCAGGATACTTAGTCCAAGAAGACTACCATGGTTATTCAAAACTTTTATGACTTGGTTGAGGCTCTTGATATGACTGAAACTGAAGGTTAATGGACTAGTTTTGAATGCAAACAAGCTCCTAAGAAAAATCAGAACTTCCGAAACTTGGAATTTTGATTCTCTGGGGAGCTTCTAGAGTTTTTTTTGAGGAAAAAGGGCTCTTCAAGTGGTTGGTTTTGAAGCATAACAAATTTAGACTATACCAACCTAGGTTCTTGCAATGGTAAAGAATCTCTGAAATTGAGAATCTTGACCTTGGAAGGGATAAGAGGTTCATTTTTCTTGAATCGTGGAAGATTATACTTACGAACCTCTTCTTGAATAGACTGATTTGGAATGATAGGAGCTGCTTGAACTTGATGCCTATGTGTTTGAGTGAGCAAAAGTCTCATATGCTCCTCTTTTGTGAGCATCTCCCTCTCAAAATGTGTCCTTTGTTCCTCCAACTTCTACTCATGAAAATAGGCTTGATAAGCTAGTTCCTCCTACCGCATGTTGTACTCATGTAGCCTCTTAATCTCCTCCACCTACTTGTTGAAGTCTAACAAAGTATCTTTAATCATGTCTCTAAGCTCCATAATTTCAAAAATTTTAAGTTGATTGGGAGATTAGGCAGGGGTGGGTGGGTACTAAGAATCTTGAGTAAGCTGGTAGCTTGTTGTAATAAGATTATTTGGACTAAAACTAGCATTGTGGCTACTTGGGTGTGGTTGATAAGAAGGTATGTTGACAATATTTTCATAGTATGGGGGTGGATATACATATTGTCAATGAAAATTTGACATTTCTACTCATATGAAGAGCTGGAGATAAGAATAAAAGTCTAATTTTTGAAACATACCAGCACTTGACCTATTAAAACTAGTATATCTTAATTTAGAGTTGCCAGATGTGTTTGAAAAACTTGCCTCCAAAGGCTGAGATTACAAGTACACACATAAAAAACCAACAATGAGATGACGAGCTTTGAACTGTAAGAGTTCAAATTGTCCCACCAGGCGTGCCAAAAACTATTATCAATTAGATATGCACCCAAATGCTAAGCTATTTAACTTAACTACCTGTTGACACATGGGAACACTCCTAGGCCTATGTGTTGTGTAAAACTGGAGTGAACCTCCAAAGCGAGCTGGCTCCCTTAGTAAATCACCTAATATAAAAGACTTTCTAAGGAAAGGGTTAAGAGGATAACTGAAAATTAAATTCTAAAACCTAATGATATGTTACCAAAATTTTATCTTCACTCACAAATAGCCTCACAAAGCCTTTTATCCTCATATGTTCACTAAAACAATGCAATACATAAGTAATTTACATGAAAGCTTGAAAGCTAGAGGTTTGCATGAAGGACAAACACATGTTTTATCACAACTTCAACCCACTAACTAGGATAAACATAACACACAACCTGCATTACATGAAACTTTTGCACTCAATCCTGCAACAATGAGACATACAAAAAGGACTCTAAGGTTGAATCACAATTAAACATCAGATCATTGATTACAAAATGAATTTGAAAATATGAAAGACGAGAACTCTGCTGCTTTATTAAAACTGAAAGGAGTAGAAACTGAGAATCTAAGTACAAGATGTTTACAATCTCTCTGCAAGTAAACAATAGAGAAAGAAACCATAATCAGAACTGAGAAAAAACTAAAATTTTCTCCAAATATATCCTCCAATTTTCAAGATGGAAAAAAAGGAAAAACTACAAAAAATCTCTCTGAAACCTAGCCTCCAAGTCATTTTCGAAATCCACTGAAAAAGTTGCAAAAAGCACACTAAAATGTCTCCAAACTACAAGGAAAAGCTGCCAAAATATCATCCCAAGTGGTCCCACCAAAATCCTATCAAAATTAGGCTTTACCTGATTGGAAAAAGCTCTGAAATGCCCAGATTTGTCCAATCTTAGACAAAAGAATAATCAAACCCAAAAGAAGATTCTAGCTACTTTTTCTATGCTTTAACTGCATAAATAACAAATATTTAAAAGCAATTTATAAGATATTACTTTAAATATTGTTTTACAAGATTTGCAACTTTATTTCATATTTTGTCTTGATTTGATTTTTGTAAAAAATAAAAATACAAGTCTTTTGGTTTTATCTTACCAAGTATAATACGTTCTATTGCATTTTATTTTCTATAAAAATCAATTAAAATTCTAAGGCATATGGGAAGGTTTGATAAAAAATGAAAAATAAAAGCCTCTAAGGCTACCCTACATTTGATCTGCAAATTATTAAAGCATATGGCCTATGACTTATCTTCAAAAAGGGACTAACTAAGTTTTGAAGGCATAAAGCCTAGTCTTTGAACACACAAAAGGGACCTAAGACATCATCCTAAGTCATGAGGTATAGGTGAATGCAAAGGTGAACTATATATCATGGTGGGTATTAATCAAGGCATGAAAGATATGATTCGATGTGATAAAAATCACAATCAAACTTAGGGCTTCAAGGTAACCCTAACACAAAACCAACCATGCCCTAGTTTTTTGGGCTCATTTCATAGTTTACATTTTTTGAGAAGATTATATCTGTCCAGCTGTGGCCATGAGGGTTTGGACCTATAAATCCTTCATTTTTTGTTGTTTCTAAGCAATCTCTATGCATTTGATTGAAGATTCTGGTAGGTAAGTGGACCTCAATCACATATATGTTACCAACTCTCCATTTTTCTAAAGTATATCAATTTTCATGGCCAAGACTGAGCTTATATTTCTCTGATGCATTTATTTATTTCCATTGTCCTGGTAAAATGCTCCTCTAAGGCTGCTATTGCAAGTATTATTAAAGCATTCACACCACGATTCTAAGTACAAAACTTGGGTAAGTTTTACCATTTGAACTCTGTATCTAAAATTTACTTTTGTTTGTTCAATAGATAGGTCATGACCATACACATTTCAGTCCTCTATTTCTAAGTATTTTCTCCTTTCTGTATTTATATAAGCTCGCAACTTTCTATTTCTTTAGAATCTATGAGTCCTTCTTGAAACCCCAAAGTGGGTTTGACCTATTATGAGAAAAGAGCCTCCCTTTGGCCATGATTTTGATGGCAAAACAAATGGTTTTTTAAATCATTTTTCTATATGCAAAATATAATGAAACCGTATTGTTCTTTCCTTCATGCAAAATGCAAAAACAAACCCCTCTCTGATATTATGCTGGGTTGTGGGCTTCATCACTGATTTTAATGATTTCTAAGTATTTTTTAAAACTCCCATGACCTCGAAACCACCCTATTTCCTCTGTATCTGTGATTTCAATATGTAAATTTATATGGGTTTAGTCACTTTGTGAAGAAATTCATTCTTTGGCAGTGGCCTGAGAACCCATAACACAATTTTTACTTGCATTTGTCTTTTCTGTGAGAGGAGAACTTGATCCATTTGTTAAATATGCAAAAGGTAAAACTTAAACTATCACTATTTAGGGCCATGGCTCTTGGTGGTTAAATCTATCTTTGTAGCAACATAAGAACACATAATGAATAGTAACCTTCCTTTTGCAAGATATCTCTACTATTTCATTTCATTTATGAGATAAGGCATCATCAGAGAAAGATTAAGGGCTCATTTTTGTTGTCCCAACTACACTTTGTACTGACAATACTCATGCCATTTGTTTCTGCACCTCTTGTAGATGAACACATTCATTTGAAACCTCAGTCTTTTTACAATGGTAAGGTGTATCTTGATGTTTTAACTCATACAGTTATACATCAATGTGATCCATTTGATGACTATGGCACCTGGCATTGATCATATTCAAACTGTGACATGGCATTAATCACTTGCAATCTCATTCACTCTATGTACTTACATACATATCATGTTGAATGATAATAACTCTTTTCATTTCACTTGGCTGAGGAAATATACTTCTTGAGGTGATGTAGTTCATGATTGAACTCACTTAGAATAATCACTGTATATTATGACTAATTTTGGATCTTTTATGGCTATTCATGGATTGAATTATAACTTCATACTTCATCAAATGATTAATACCTGATATACTGTTGTCCAATTGCTTCTTTGATGATGGTTTGAATGAGCCACATGTGTTGTCACTTGTTGTACTTTGCAATGCACACTTAGAGACTACTTCATCTATTCCTCTTGTGAACAACATACTTCACACTGTCTCTTAAAGAGCAAGGACCATGGGAAGAGCATTTTGATGAATATGTTATGATGCATCTATCATGTTGGCACTGGATGTCATTCTTTTATTAGCACAAGACTGATGTCCTTTAACATGTGAGTACTTTTAAGGATGCATTCTCTCATGGCCTCTAATTGATAACTATCTCCTCCTCTGCAAGGTCAGATCATTCAACAATTTTGAAAAGAGCTCAATGCTCATCAATGGTTCTCACTTCAAATCACGATGAACTGATAATCATGGTTGGGCATTGAGCTTGAGGCTCATGCACTAACTTGATGTAGTATTCCTTTAGTTGAATATGAATGTGCATTTCAATTCCATTCCCCTTGAGGTTTAGGGGTAGCATGTTGGGATCTACCCTTGTGGGAGCCCACTTTGGACCACATGCTAAAATGTCTTCAAAACAACTACATAACTTCTTGTATACCTGCATAGGAAACAAACATGTTAATTTAAGAAACAATGAAGCTTAATGATGTTTCTTCTCTCCAGTCCCTCTTGCATATGAATGATTTGATCTTCCGACTCAGTGCATCATAAAGAATGTATTATGTCTCTGTTTGATGAAGTACATAGGATACACCATATCTGGAGCTCTAACATATCTCTCTCCATCTCTTGCAGGTTCATTCAAAGGTCAAAAGCAAAGGGCAAGCTGCAACAAGAATTAGTTCAAGACCTTCATAGGCAATGATAGATATGCTCTATCGTATCTGCTTCATTACTTTAGTCTTCTTTAGATGCATAGTATATTCTTTCTGATGTATTGATTCAGCTATTCGCATGGCTTGTGTGGGACATTTAATCTTTCTTGCTTTTATTCAATGCAATGTTTATTCAATCTGCTTATATCTCATTTGTCAAATGAATGAACATTGTAATGAAATGAAGTACTCTTATCCATAACGAATCTTTTGCAATGCAATGAATGATGAACTAAATCTCTTTCCTCTATTATAATAATGATAAAACTAAATCTTTCAAGCACCTTAAACTATGCAAAAAAATTATAGCAGAGAATGTTAAAAATCTTTCATCTTAAGATAGAAAAATGTATCAACACTGTCAATTTGAGCTGTAGGTGAAAAATTGGTAACAAGTACAAAAAATAACACACAAGTAAAACCCCCTTTTAGTCAATCAATGAGATCACCCCCAGCAAAAAATAATTGTGGGACTTTAAATGATCAGTCCAATTACAATTACCACAAGCCAAAACAACAAACTAGTCTTTGATTTTGGTACAATGCAAAAGCCAAGATTAGGATAGAACTAAAAGTATAATTTCTAAGTAAAGCTGGATCAAACCTATTGTATGTTTGGAAAGTACTTGAAAAATTATGCACTTCCAAAAAAAATTCACCAAAAAATGTTATCGTATGAGCCCGAACGAAGCCTTTGAAATTTTGAAAATGGGAACTACTCAGCTACAAGTGACAGAAACTATAGTTTCTAGAAAAACTAGGCACCAAAATTAAAAATTGATTCCACCACTGCATATCTTGCAAAATTTTAGCCCAAATAAAAAAATCTCAAAAACTGGAGCAAAAATGAGCTAGATATGATCCTCTGATGTCTAACTATCAAATCAAAAAGCTCATTGGAGGGGTTTTGGTGAAGAGGGGAAAAATTCGAACATCACTTCTAGAGTAGTGATGACATCCAAAAATTATTGTTAGAATATGCCTAGAGCTCACCAAAATATTTTGTACAGTGGCTAATTTATGATGTCATGCTGAGGTCACTAGACAATTTTTTTTCACTGGTTTATTTCATAGATTCATTGGAATATTCCAATTCAACTATTAGATTTCCAAAAACCACTTATTTTTTCTAAAAACCATTGTTCTATTGCCTAAAATTACCAAAAGTTGGTAGAAGCCACCTATAATGCACTAAAACTTCCTATTGTAGGAGAGAAAACACCTTTAAGTCAGCGAAAACCACTTTTGATTGATGAAAACCACCAAAAACTGTTGTTTTATGTCACGAAACCACCTAAGTGGTGGTTTGGATAGAATTTTCAGCCAAAATATTCCTCTCTAGACTATTTAAGGTACCTTTTGGGTGGGAGAAGAAACTGTAGCTTCCTATGACCAAATCCCCATCAAGAAGATTTGGTCGTACGTATTGCAGCTAGAGGAAGAGTTGACCACTGGTAGAAAGAAAGTTGATTGAACTATTAAAGCTGTTGGGAAGATTGTTATGGTGATTTGAATGGGAACCGATGAATATTTTCATGCCAGTGCAGATTTGAAGTTTGGTCATTGAAGAATACCATTTCCTAGAGAATATGCCTATGGGGGAATAGATTTGGGGGCCCCACGCCATGTGGTGCTCCCACGTTGGATCTGTACTCTGTAATCATAGGGTAGTACCCTGCAAAAGATTTATTGACAAACAAATTTGTTTGTAGATAAAAAATATAACAAATAGATAGTTAAAAAATAATGAATATAAAAATTACCTACCTGATAATAGAAGATGCACTAATGCAATGATTCCATAGGATAAATTCTTTAGATTCCGTCAGCACGGAGAATATTCTCTACTATGATTTCATACAACGGAATTAGGTAAATGTTTTTTCCTTTTGCTACAACTTTGTTTGATTTTGACGAATTGATAATTGATCTTAGGGTTTTTGGGCCTGTTGAGCACAATGATAGGGTCAAATTTGATCCAAAGTGCTCTGAAAGATCAGGTACCTATTGGATCTCGCATGCACCTCCCAGCTTCAAACTCTCATAGATTTGGCCTCTGATGTTTGATCTATATGAAACAAAAGGTGATCTTGACTATCTTGGACCTCCTAAACACAATGGTGTGCTCATATTTGCAGCAACATGCTCCAAAATTAACTTGCAATATGAGGCCACAAAGAGGAAACCCTCACAAATCTAGTATTTCCATCAATTCTTTCTGATTCTCTAGATCATCATTCAATGCAAGAGAAGAGCATACTCAACTCTCAAGGTACACCATGAATTGAACTCAAGATCTCTTAAAAAATGACTCACACAAAGTGATTATTACTAGAGCTCTAGTACCATGTTAAAGTTGGCGATGATTGGAGCCACCTTGGATCTAGTACTTCATGAAAGTACAAGAGATATCAAATGAGAGAATAATTCTATTCTATCAAGGAATGTAAATTATTGTTACAACATTGTTACAATGTACATGATATGCCTTGCTTATAAATACATGGATGAAATGTAGGATGTTGTAGTCATGTGACAAGTGTCCTAATCCTATGACATGTGACAACTATAGGATAAGATGACAACTATCAACAGCTATCAACAACTAGACACAACTAGAAATATCTAGTAGACTCACTAAGTCAACTTAACATGTGAATTATGTGTGATGTGTGAATATTATTTACTACTAAATAGTTAAGTAATATGAATTACTCACACAAGGGTAAATCAGTTAGGTAATAACCATATTCACACCAACAGACCTAAGAACTGATTTGGAGCAGGCCTAAGAGTAGATTTGGAGCAAACCTAAATGTTGATTTGGAGTAGACCTTAGGCAAAAATATTTAAAGGAAAATTGTGTGGAACATCATATACATGTACGCAAATTTGTGAGGGAAGTATATGTAGAATTGTTAATCAAATACATAGATTTATAAAGGAAAGTGTATCAACAATTAGATCTTTGTAAAGATAGTATCATCCATTGAAGAATTTAAAGTTTGGTGTTGTTGTGACCTAATCACACATTGCCCCATTGCAAAAGGGGACCCACCTTTTTACAAATTTTGAGCTTGTAGAATCCTTAGGAGGTGTTGTCAAACCTAGTCCCTTCCATGAAATGAAGAATGAGCCTCTCTGGAGCAGCGCCAAATGAATCAATTGGGAAATTAGGAAGGTTAGCCATCAAACAAAGTGTAATTGAGAATACTTAAGCATATCCCTGAGATATTGAAAATTGGCTAAGTTTGATGTCCTGAAGGTTGATGTCCTAAAATCTTGAAACACTAACTAAGTCTGAAATCTGGTGGATCCTCAAAAATATACAATCTGCATGTTAAATCTCATGGATCCAAGACCTATCTCAAACATCCTGAAAGTATATTTCAAAATATTAAATATATTTTGAAATATACTTAATTTTAGACACTGAAATTTGGCTAAGTATAAAAAATTTTCCTCTGGCCTTGATATATGCACCAAACCTTTGGAAAATTTCTATTGTCCTTGGCATATGCGCCCAACCTTTAAAAAATTTCCTCTCACAGTGTCATATGCACCCAACCTTGTGAAAATTTCTCCTTGTCTTGTCCTATGCATCCCCCTTTAAGGAAAATTTCTTCTACCTTCTGCATTTTCACCCTCCACTTGACAAAGTTTCCTCAACACCCAACATTTGTGCTCCCAATGAGAAATTTCCTTAACCTTTTTCCAATGCGCCCTAAGTGGAAATTTCTCCACCCAGTGTCATATGCGCCCAAGGTTGGGATTTCTTCAATCATCATTATGTACACTCTAAGAGGGAATGCCTTCATATGTCTTCATCTTGCGTTGAAATTGAAGCATTTCTCTTGCATGCAAATATGCTCAAACTTGGAGAAAGATAAGTGTGCCACCTTGAAGATTTCCTTGCGCTTACCTTTGGAAAGTTTTTCCACCTCATCGCAAATGCGCTCCACTTCAAAAAAGTTCCTCCACCGCATGGCAAATGTGCCCTACCTTAGAGACATTTCTCCTCACCTTGCCAAAAGTGACCTCACAAAGGAAATTTCCTCAACACTTAACATATGCGCCCATGCCTCAAGAAATTTCTCTAGCACTCATCAAAGGTGCTCCTCAAAGAAAAAATTCTCCAACACCTTGCAAAGGCACCTTCCATTGAGAAATTCCTCTTGCACATGACAAATGCGGTTCACCTTGAAAATAAATTTCCTTAACCTTATCAAAGTGCACCTACCTTGAAGAAAATTTCCTCATCCTCTGTCATATGTGCTCCATTGGAAAGAATTTCCTTAACACCTATTTTATGTGCTCCCTCAAGAAAAAATTCCTTAACATATGTTAAGTGCACTCACCATGAAGGAATTTCTTCAACATGTCTCATGTGTGCCCTCATTAAGGAAATTCCTTCAATATTAGTCAAATGTGCTTAAACCAAGGCAAGTTGCTAGGTCGGCCAAAAGGGGTAAAAGGCAAAGTTTTAAAGTGTGAAAACAAAGCCTTCTTCATTCCAAGTAAGATCTAGCCTAGGACCTCTGCAAGCTATCTGAAAGTGAAATATTAGGAGATCTATGAGGAAATATTGTTAATGATTATCATCTTGGCAATTAAAATTTGTTTCTCTTTTGTAGGAACTGGAGGCAAGAAGAACTTTTTTGAGGAAGATCTGATGTCAAAAGCAATCAAGGGAAGATTTCATCCCAAACAAGGAAGAGAACGTATTTAATTTCATCATCTAAGGATGGAGGTCACTCCAAGGACAGAAAATGGTGAGAGCTTGCACATGAGAAGTTTAAAGCATGGAAGAGCATTGCTTGAGGAAGGAGGACATCATTGCCACATAAAGGAGACCTGTTCTAGACAATCAAGATCCAATGCCATAAGTCATACATCAAGGTCATCACCTAAAAGGGGAAGGACCAGTTTCATATTTAAGTTCCAGAATCCTTCACTTCAATCATGAAGTCTACTCCAACAACTCACACCCAAGGTCTACTTCCTACACAATCCAGAGCTAGAATGTTGCACAAGAATAAGCACAAGAGTGTCATGAGATGAGAAAATGAGTAAGTATATCAAAAGTTATGAATTACATGAAGACAACATCAAGAAATTCCCAAAATTCTTAAGTTTTCAAGTTTGGAAGATGCCAAGTTCCAAAGGTGAAAATCCTAGTTTGAACACTATTCCACAAAGTATGACATAATTTGGGAAATATTTCGAGTAATATGAATGCAATGTAAATCAAACTAGTTTTCTCAATGCTAATGCAGCATGTACACGTCATCAGTCCAATCACAGTCTGCCACAAGCAAGAGGCCAAAGAGGACATCTATGTGAAAGATGCTCTAAACATCCCATTTCAAGTTCATCACATTGGAAAGCATGCCTTCATTGCCTCTCTTTGGGGTGGTTATGCATTGTTGTCTTCATCTGGGCCGTTGATTTGCAAATCAATCCTGGTTGTTCATGTAATTTTAGAGCCTATATAAGGCCAATTTCTCTCATTTGTAAGGGTTCAGATGATTAGAAAAGAATACCTTTTGGAGTAGAGGTAGAATAGGAGTAGATTAGAGGAGATACTTGTTGGTCATGATGTTAGTCATTCACAAACATAGAATAAAAGTTACACAACAACCTTTACTCATCTTGAAAGATGCGATGAATTCAAAGAATTCATGATCCCAAGTCTCCGTTGATTAGGTCTTAATCTACTGACGTCACTCAGTGGTTGATGTGTGTTGCTGTTTTCCATTCAGGGGCCTTACGTGTTTCTGCACTGTTCATCATCATCATCTTCAAATATCCTGCTCTGGATGTTCGCTCTGCATAAGCTCCAACGATTCTACTTCTGCACTGTAAATTTAGTCAAATAATGTACATACAGGCCGATATTTGCATGATTTCTATCATTATTTATGATTCCTTGCATGATATTTTCAGTACTACATGCATTTAACTCAAATATGCTAAGGATCTTCAGTTACCTACGGGATTTCAGCATATTTCACTGTTTCTGCTTGTTATTTATCATGATTCGCAGTTATGGTGATGAATTAATGAAATTGAAAAAAGGAAAAGGGTTAGAGAGTGAGATTCCCAAAATTACTGGACTTAGATCACTGATTCACACACAAGCTCCCATACTTGCAATGAAAAGAAGAAAAACTAGAAATCATACTTCACCAGGACATTCCACAAATCCGCATGATCTAGTGCAAAGCTTCAAAGGAAAGTTGACAACAACATGTAATGAAATGAAAGCGCTTCCAGTTGAACACAGCATTCACCAGTACATATCCAGAAATCAACAGAAGATTACGTAAAATTTACAATCAGGATGTAATCTGAAACTTCATATCCATTCAGTATGCTCAAGAACAGGTACATTTACAGTGATCTGAAGAAAGAACCTTGACATTTCAACAATTCTATCCTCATTAGTCTCAGTAATCCGATCTCCTAACTTATTCAACAGTAATTGACTTTTGCGCCAGATGCGTCTGTGTATTCTAATGTATATCTCCTGTTTTTTAAAATGACAAGCTCTGGCTCTTATATAGAGCAACTGTCAGAAAATGGTTACAATGATCCAAGGATCAGGATCTTCTCATAACAAACAACGGACCAGATGAAAAGCACATGCTTCATCAGTTGGCAAATGTACAGCTGGCACAGAATATTCCAGCATCTTCGACTTGATTCAGTCTCCAGCTGGCAAACAGCATATTTGACAATATCCTCCTCATGTCTGGCCCATGTTGACTCCACGCGTAACTTTGTAATTACAAGCTTCAGCAGCATCATCATGATTTCCACGCTCAGCTTCAGCAGCATCATGACCTCAATGTTGAGCTTCAGCAGCATCATGATGACCTCCTGCAAATAAACAGACAAACATTAAGTTTGTCATCATGTGGATAAACAACAGGAAGTAAACACTTTATTAAACATACCTCCCCATGTGCAGCCACAGGCAATCAAGCTTTACCTGTGAACAAAATGCACTAAATGCATAAACAGCATAAAAACAACCAGGTCAACCCTCGTTGACCAAAATTCAGGCAGTCGGGCTTTCAAATTTCTATCGCTTCATGTTTTGCCCATTTTCTTGTATATCGGGTTCGGAATATGATGATGATGATCTCAGATTATACAAGGAAATAACTTCCTTTCAACCATCCCTAGAATCCGGCTTTGCATCATCATCATATTTGCATCGGCGAAATTACATATGATCAGGGTGACAGTTTTACCTTAGGCCGACGGCAACAGTTATACCGACGCCAAACATCATGAGGATGACCAACTCTACATGCCCTCTGTCCGGCTGCAGGATATTGTGAAATATGATGCTCCATGCCTCCGAATGCTCTGAGGAAAAGCACATCAGGATGTTTTGTTTTTGCATATTCGGGAAGGAAAGACATCGTCATCATCATCATGATGAAGACAAACAGGAGGACTTGGAAAAATTATCCTGCCGCCGAGGAATATCATGATGACGTCATCGTCATCATCAGGCTTGGTTAAAATGCAAAAGGATGACGTCATCATCATGTTTCGTGAAGATCAGGAGATAACTGGAATATCGGGTTCCCCCCAAGGAAGATGATCGCGTGGATAAATGCAATATGACCCATTTCGGCCAAGGCTATCCTGCTTGGAAGATCAGGATGATGAACATCATCATCATCATATTGGCGAAATGGATCACGCCTTGGAAAATATCCTGCCGAAGGAGAAAGGTGATGGTGACGTCATCGTCATCATCATATTTGCAAAAGGTTATACTTGTCGGCAGGATGATACTACGAACTGTCGGGAAAGACTAACAAGATCATGATGATCTTGTTCAACAAGGTTTGGGAAAGGAAAAACATCCTCCATTTCGAAAGATAAGGTGATCATCATGATCACGCAAAAGGAGGTCAGGAGGATATTAGGAAATGTCGGGTCTCGAAATATCATGATGATGCTGATCACCAAGACTGTCGTGCGCGCGCAAATTACGCAGATGGCAGATTTCTCTAAGTAAGGTGATATTACAATATCAGCATGATATTATAATATCGGGTGATGTTGGAATATCATGGTGCTCGCAATGTTTCCAAGGTTACTCGACGGGTAAAACACACTAGCACTTAAGATTGACGTCCGGATGTTTCGGGACTGCATGATTTTTATCAGGTGATAGAGTAAGATCATGATGATGACCTTTGGCGATACAAAAGACCGCCCGACGGGAAAGGATTAATACGACTTAAACTTGACGTCCGGATGTTTCGACCTCAGGATATTATCGGGGGGCTTTTCGAATATCATGATGATGATGTTCATACAGCAATTATCAGGTTTGACCAAAACTTTGACTGCTTACAACTCCCTCATATGGACGAATTTTCAAGTGATGTAAAATGCAAACCTGCATGGAATTTCAAGCTCTTTCTAACCATGAAGTCATAGAAACAAAATATGAACTTTGACAAACTAACCTCATGATGATGACCTACCTCATCCTGACCTTCATGATGATGATGCACCTGACTTAATTTTTACCAAACCGCCAGAAACAGACAACACAAGCCAAAACAAAAGTTGGGTCCCTGTTTTGCCAAGTCAAAATGGGGCGTGTTGTGTAACCACACAACAATACTTTGAAATCATTAAACAAACATGAAATTGTTGTAATTATAGACTTCAAAATTAATACAAGCTCATTGTTGGTTCACATGGCGATCTTGTGGTTTTTGAATGTTAGCATGATTTCTAATTTCTTGGATGTGATGGAGAAATGTTTCCAAGTAGAATAGAATTAGATTAGAAAGTTCATTGATGTAATGTTTATGCAAGGATATTTGATGAATTCCTTAATGGTTCATACCTTTTGTGGATTGTCGAAGGTAATTCACTTTGCAAAGTTAGCCTGAACCTCCATTTGCTTTAGTTTGATTGTGAACCCTTGTTCAAGCTACGCTAACCATGGGTGTTTGGATGTGTGTTTGCAATATGAAAATCATTGGATTACCTTAGAATATTTCACCTGCTTTGTGTAGTTGTTGGTTCTCATGGCAAAGAGGAGTTAGGTTTCATGAGGAGTTTGTCTATCTTGGCATGTTTCATTATTTCTTTGTCCTTAGAGTAGCCTTCTCAACCCTTGCCTTTTTTTTCCTTTTTTTTCATAGCCGGTTAGAAGAAGTTCCACTTGACAAGAAAGAGAATAACATATTTAGAATGGAGTAAGGAGCCAATTCTATGCAAGTCCTTTGTGATTACTAGCATTATCACATCAACTACTGAGTCTATCCATTGCAATTTAAGACCTAACATATCATGAACCTTGGAGTTGTCTCATTGGATCACATTACTTAGCCTTTGAGAGACTTTGTTCAAGAGAGCATAGAATACTTAGTATTTTATTCTAAGTTTGTATGTGCATAAAAAACACATCAATAGAATTGATGCTAGAAGGAGGGCTAGATCAAGATATTGCTCCATTCAAAGACATTGCTTCATTCGTTGCACTCCCTTCTCCTCCTAATGCTCATCAACATAATTGGCACTAGAAGGAGGGAAAAATAACAAATTGATCTATCATCCATCACTTTTATGCATGCCTCTCCTCATACCACTTGACAGAATTTAACAAGGAGGTGGTCAGCATGAAGAATTTCATACATCTCAACTCATGATAAAAGGGCATGAACAAGAAATTGCATTGCTTCTTTCACTCCGAGCATGCAAACAAACTCTGAATTGTGGAATTGGAACTAAGTGAGATTTCAAAGCTAAATTCGATATTTGCAAGATCTCTCTTATGCCAAAATACAAAAAAAAATAGAAAACTTCAAAAATCCAAAAAAGTAAAAAATTTAAAAATATCAAAAATAACGATGGATTTCTCATCACACATGAAGCAGTTTCCAGGTTTTGGGCAGAAACTTGATCCTCAAGTGGACATAATCTGGCTTTGGCGAAGTTTTAATGTACAACTTCATCCAAGGAATGCTGACTTGGCCGACTTTGCATCACGGGATGGATGTCGAATCCATGGTAAAAATGATCACAAGGAGTTGTATTGCTTAACATTTCTTTCAAGGATGGAACTATCATTGCAAGGAAGAATTTCTTTTTTGCAAGTTTATGAGCCAATTGCAACTACAAGGTTGGAACCCCAAGTTTCAAGTGAAAGTGAAGCCTTCATAAGATTCAAGGAGATGATTAAAGAAAAATTAAGTATTGAGAAGTACTTGAGCGTAAAGTATCACCTACTTCCATGCGAATGGTGTAGAATTCATAATGCCAATCATTTGGAATTCACATGTTCGACAATTTGGGTGGCTATTCATCAAGCCAAGGCTCAATTAGAGTTCCAGGAATCATCTAGAGAAGAAGGAACTTCCATTCCATCTACTAGTGAAGATAGCATAGGTGAGTTTGATGATCGATGCACAAGTGAGTTAGAAGGTGAAATCACATGCCTTTTTCAAAAGACAGAAGGGCATATTGAGGAAATTCAAGAGGAGATAAAGAATGTTCAAGCAAGTTCAAGTAAAGCTCAAGGCATGAATGCAACTAGTAGAGAAGAAGACGATTCAAGTTCATTGTAAGAAGAAGAATTCCTTACCAAATATTCATTTATATTACTAGAAGAAATTATTGAGAATGAATTACAAGAGATTGCAAGCATCCTTAAAAAGGGAAGAGATCAAAAAGATATGTTACACACCGTCATCCACAAGCCCGACAATGAAGAGCCATTTAGAGGGGCGCTCAACGCTCTCATGAATGAAATACAACAAGAGTTCCTGCCAAAGTCATCCCAAGATAAACAAATAGATGAAGTGGAGGCCAAATACGCAAAGCAATTCTAATTGAAGCTAGGCCTGTTGTTGAAAATCCATGAGGAATTAAGAGGTGAAATATTCCATGTTTGCGAAATTCAAATGTTTTCACCTTTTCATTTTGATATGCCCACTATTGATTATAACATTGACTTGCATATTTCAGACACGAGTGGGATGATTCATCACCAACTTCGACCTCCCGACACGTTGGTGAGCGACGAACAAGAATTTTTACTTGAGGGTGAACACCATCAGGTTGTATCTCTCCTTGCTCCTAGTGATGAATATTATGATGAAGATCATGAATTCCCAAATTGTGAATTTGAAGAATATGAATTTGATTACGGAAATTTAGGAAGGACAACCTGTATTTGGATTAATCATGGTCCTAATGAACTGCCACAACTTATAATTTTAGGCAAAGTTTTTTCTGAATATGAGAAATGTGTGGTGATAGAACACTTTTCTGAGTTCAAAGATAAGTTTGCCAAATGAGGACAATTACTTGCAAACTGCTCTTTCTTTTCATTTTGAGAAACCATGTCAGGTCTTGTATATATTTCAGTGTTTTGGGTCGTGTCCGCTCTTTGTACATAGCTTGCTTAGAGTAGGTTTTCCTTTCTATTGCCTTAGACTAGTTTTGCCATGTTTAGTTGGTTCTGGTTTAGTTTGTTTTCCATAGTTTAGGTTATTGCTTTAGTTGTAGGTTTTCTTTTGTGGGCTTCCCAATTTGTGAAGGGCATTGTTATCCTTAAAGCACATATTGCCTAATTCTTATCGAATGTTAATTTCATTTCTTTGATAAATGTTCATGAAATTGTTTGGATTCTAAGGATGATTTTCTTTAACTTTATCAACAAGCTAGGATTTGTACTTGACTCAAAAAGGAATCCTATATTGTGTCTTGACACTAACATCTTGTTATTAGTATGTTTAAAATGCCAAATCTTAATCTAATTACTAACCTATTCATTTTCCTTTGAGAAACTTGCATCAGATGGATAGATTCATTGTGGACTCCATTGTTAGTGTTTGAATGGCATGTTGCTTGCTCTTGGAAGATAAATTGACTATTTAGAATGACTTGAAGTATTTTTGCATCTTATGCTTTACACACTTAAAAATCTGGAAGTACCTAAGTGAGTCTCTATGATCTTACATTAAGTGAAAAATCTAAAGGTCCACCTTTGCTACCATCAAAATGCAAGGGTAGCAGTACTGCATTGTACTCTACCAGATTTAAGCTTAGTTGAAAACCAAAAGAAAAAGAAAAGAAATGCAAAGAAAATCACACATTCACACACTATAACTCAGTTGGATGGAGGATTGAGTAATCTCTACCGGGGCTATGGACACCTGACCGGCAGTGGGGCTCTGCTCGAGTGGAATTTTGAGACAAACCTGTCAGGGCTATAGATGCTCACTAGCAGTGGGACAATGTCTAGGTAGTTCATGAGGTGTGTACTAATCACATAGTTTAATGTAAATGAACTTGGATGACCTTAGTTTCTTATGGATAGGAATGAACACAAATGCACACACTTGGATCTTTGGGATATTAATGGTTGTGCTAAGATTTTGATTTTGATGCTGTGATCATGTGTTCATGTCTATTTGGCCTACTATGTGGGTGTACGCAGGAATTTTGAAGTTTTGATTCTTGTTTATCTTTGGAATGCTAGAGATTTTATATTAATCACTGTTCTGGAAATGTTTAACTATGAAGTGTCTTGATCCAATCTAGGATTCTTCTTCCCTTTTGAGTGCGTTTCTTAACTAGTTGATAACTTTAAAGGAATTGTTTGAAGTTTCTAGGTTTGGATTGGCTCTTTATCTTTGAAATATTCAAGAACATTTATTTGAAGTGGCGCTAGATGTTGTGACCTAATCACACATCACCCCATTGCAAATGGGGACCCACCTTTTTGCAACTTTGAGCTTGTAGAATCCTTAGGAGGTGTTGTCAAACCTAGTCTCTTCCATGAAATGAAGAATGAGCCTCTCCAGAGTGGCATGAAATGAATCATGTGGGAAATTACAAAGCTCATCTATCAAACAAGGTGCAATTGAGAATACTTAAGCATGTCCCTGAGATACTGAAAATTGGCTAAGTCCGATGTCTTGAAGGCTAATGTCCTGAAATCCTGAAAAATTGACTAAGTCTAAAATCTGGTGGATCATCAAAAATCTAGAATTTGCATGTTAAATCTCATGGATCCAAGACCTATCTCAAACATCCTGAAAGTATATTTCAAAATATACTTAAATATATTTTCAAATATACTTGATTTCGGGCACTGGAATTTGGCTAAGTATAAAATTTTTTCCTCTGGCCTTGACATATGCACCCAACCTTTAGAAAATTTCTCCTAGCCTTGGCATATGCACCCAACCTTTAAAAAAAATCCTCTAGCAGTGTCATATGCACCCAACCTTGGGAAAATTTCTCCTTGTCTTGTCCTATGCACCCCCCTTTAAGGAAAATTTCTTCTACCTTCTCCATATGTGCCCTCCACTTGAGAAAATTTCCTCAACACCCAGCATTTGTGTTCCCAATGACAAATTTCCTTAACCTTGCTCCAATGCACCCTAAGTGGAAATTTATCCACCCAGTGTCATATGTGCCCTAGGTTGGGATTTCTTCAATCATCATTATGTGCACTCTAAGAGGGAATACCTTCATATGTCTTCATCTTGCGTTCAAATTGAAGCATTTCTCTAGCATGCAAATATGTTCAGACTTGGAGAAAGATAAGTGTATCACCTTGAAAATTTCCTTGCGCTTACCTTTGGAAAGTTTCTCCTCATGGAAAATGCACTCCACTTCAAGAAAGTTTCTCCACCTAATGGAAAATGCACCCTGCCTTAGAGACATTCTCCTCACCTTGCTAAAAGCACCTTCACAAAGGAAATTTCCTCAACACTTAACATATGCGCCCATGCCTCAAGAAATTTCTCCAGAACTCATCAAAGGCGCTCCTCAAAGGAAAATTTCTCCAACACCTTGCAAAGGTGCCTTTCATTGAGAAATTTTTCTTGCACATGACCAATGCACTTCACCTTGAAAAGAAATTTCCTTGACCTTCCTAAAATGCACCTACCTTGAAGAAAATTTCCTCATCTTCTATCATATGTGTTCCATTGGAAAGAATTTCCTTAACACCTATTTTATGTGCTCCCTCAAGAAAAAATTCATTAACATATGCTAAGTGCGCTCACCATGAAGGAAATTCTTCAACATGTCTCATGTGTGCCCTCATTAAGGAAATTCCTTCAATATTAGTCAAATGTGATCAAACCAAGGCAAGTTGCTAGGTCGGCCAGAAGGGGTAAAAGGCAAAGTTTTAAAATGTGAAAACAAAGCCTTCTTCATTGCAAGTAAGATCTAGCCTAGGACCTTTTCAAGGTATCTAAAAGTGAAATGTTAGGAGATCTATGAAGAAATATTGTTAATGATTATCATCTTGGCAATTAAAATTTGTTTCTCTTTTGCAGGAACTGGAGGCAAGAAGTACTTTTCCGAGGAAGATCTGATGTCAAAAGCAATCAAGGGAAGATTTCATCCCAAACAAGGAAGAGAAGGTATTTAGTTTCATCATCCAAGGATTGAGGTCACTTCAAGGAAAGAAAATAGTGAGAGCTTGCACATGAGAAGTTCAAAGAATGGAAGAGAGTTGCTTGAGGAAGGAGGACATCATCGCCACATAAAGGAGACATGTTCTAGACAATCAAGATCCAATGCCAGAAGTCATATATCAAGGTCATCACCTAAAAGGGGAACAACCAGTTTCACATTTAAGTTCCATAATCCTTCACTTCAATCATGAAGTCTACTCCAACAACTCACACCCAAGGTCTACTTCCTGCACATTCCAGAGCTAGAATCCTGCACAAGAATAAGCACAAGAGCATCATGAGATGAGAAAATGAGCAAGTATATCAAAAGTTATGAATTACATGAAGACAACATCAAGAAATTCCCAAAATTCTCAAGTTTTCAAGTTTGAAAGATGCCAAGTTCCAAAGGTGAAAATCCTAGTTCGAACACTATTCCACAAAGGATGACATAATTTGGAAAATATTCCAAGAAATATGAATGCGATGTAAATCAAACTAGTTTGCTCAATGCTGAGGTAGCATGTACACGTCATCAGTCCAATCACAGTCTGCCACAGGTAAGAAGCCAAAGAGGACATCCATGTGGAAGATGCTCTAAAGATCCCATTTCAAGTTCATCACATTGTAAAGCATGCCTTCATTGCCTCTCTTTGGGGTGGTTATGCATTGTTGTCTACATCTGGGCCGTTGATTTGCAAATCAATCCTAGTTGTTCATGTAATTTTTTAGCCTATATAAGGTCCATTTCTCTCATTTGTAAGGGTTCAAATGATTAGAAAAAAAAAAAACCTTTTGGAGTAGAGGTAGAATAGAAGTATAGTAGAGGAGACTTTGAAATCATTGAAAAGACACATGAAATTGTTGTAATCATACACTTCAAAATTAATACAAGCTCATTGTTGGTTCGCATGGTGATCTTCTGGTTTTGGAATGTTAGCATGATTTCTAATTTCTTGGATGTGATGGAGAAATGTTTCCAAGTAGAATAGAATTATATTAGAAAGTTCATTGATGTAATGTTTATGCAAGGATATTTGATTAATTCCTTAATGGTTCATACTTTTTGTAGATTGTTGAAGGTAATTCACTTTGCAAAGTTAGCCTAAACCTCCATTTGCTTTAGTTTGATTGTGAACCCTTGTTCAAGTTGGGCTAGCCATCGGTGTTTGGATGTGTGTTTGCAATATGAAAATCATTTGGTTACCTTAGAAGATTTCACCTGCTTCGTGTAGTTGTTGGTTCTCATGAGCGTAGTCAAGTTTCATGAGGAGTTTGTCTATCTTGGCATGTTTCATTATTTCTTTGTCCTTAGAGTAGCCTTCTCAACCCTTGCCTTTTTTCCTTTTTTTTCATAGCCAGTTAGAAGAAGTTCCACTTCAGAAGAAAGAGAATAACATATTTAGAATGGATTTAGGAGCCAATTCTGCATAAGTCCCTTTGTGATTGCCAGCATTATCACATCAACTACTGCGTCTATCCATTGCAAGTCAAGACCTGACATATCATGAACCGTGGAGTTGTCACATCGGATCACATTGCTTAGCCTTTGAGAGACTTTGTTCAAGAGAGGATAGAATACTTAGTATTTTATTTTGAGTTTGCATGTGGATAAAAAAAACATCAACAAGTGTCTCACACAAAAGAGATTGGTGTCTCTTTCTAAGTTGGTGCTAAGTGGTGGGGATTGGTGTCTCCAGTGGGTTGGTGCCTAAAAATTCTAAAAGTGGGGGTTGGTGTCTCTAGTGGGTTGATGCCTACAAATGATATAAGATGAGATTTGTATCTCTTGTAGGTTGGTGCCTACAAATATTGCAAGAGAGATTTATATATAAGCAATATTTTTTCGTGGTTTTCTCCTGAAAGGGATTCCACATAAATCTTGTGTTCTTCTTATTCTCTTAAGTGTTACATCTTGTATGTTTATGATTGTTGTGGTTGATTAAGATTTGAAAAAGTAAAATATTAGCTTATACTCATTCACCCACCTCTCAATATAAGTGTGTGCTCATCAATATAGAGTAGAATTGTGATTTTCAGACAAAATAAGTCTGCTTTTGTTACATTGGAGTCAGAAAAAAGTGAGAAGAAAGATATGACTTACTTTCCTTGTACACCTAAAAAGGTTGAATCAAGGCCCCTAGATAGACAAGAAGTTGAGGAGAGCTCATCTAGCTCTAAATCTTCAAAACAGAAGGAAGAACCTCCAAACCAATTTCTTTGAGGGTGTCACAACCCTATTTGTTTCCAATTCGAAATGTGATATCTAGTTATTAATATTAATTATTCTAAATGCCTCGTGAAATGTTGTCTATAGCCTTTTAATTTAATTAATTAATCTTGACTCTTGTTTTTAGTTACTATTTTGCTAGTAAAATTATTATTATTTAATTATCATCTAATATTATAAAATGTTGTCATTTGAATTGATTTTGACTCAATAGATACAAGAAATGTTTTCACAATCATTTTCTTGCCAAAGACGTGCAAATTTTCAAGGGTAGTTAATGTTTGGGGACCACATTTTGTGTCTTCATATTTTATTGCCGTTCTTGAGCAAACATTTTCTTTCTCCCCACAAAATATTTGCAAACCAAATGTAGCCAAGAAATTTCATAGCAACTAAGCACTATTATATGAACATTAAAAACATGACTTGTGGATGTCCCTCCATTATTACTAGAGATCTTAAATTCCCAAATGTTATAGGGGAGGCTAGTTGTTCTCGTGTCACACATAGTTCTAAGATGGCATTATGATTGTGGAAATGTCCCCATACCTTTAAAAGACACAAACATTTTGATCTTAGCTGAGGATCTAGAGTAAATAGAGAACTTTCATTATCAGCAACCCCTTTAACTATGGAGCATGTGTCATAATTAATTCAACTAGGTTTTGTTAAAAATCTATCTGATCGTGATAGTGACAATATGTTTAGTCCATGAACATGGTGAGGATTCAGAAGTGCAAGAAATTTTGGTTGAATTTTGAACTTGATTAAGTGGGACATTCAATGAAGGAGTGGTGTGGGGTGGAAGCCACTGCCTATACCCTGCAGGGAAATTAAATGCAAATTAACGCTTTTGTTGGGTTTTTCTTCTTGGACTGGGCATTGGTAGTATGACAGGAGGTCTTTTTCTTGCACACCAAGAGGGGTAGGTGGGTAGTGCACTTATCTAATTATAACGTTGAGTCATATTCAATATGGCAATCAGAAAAATAATGTGCCTAATTAATGTGTTTGGCGTGGATTTTCAACATATATTTGAGTAGTCTAGTGCAGATCGAGGGGGACTATTTTTGGGGGAAGAGATACAGAGCTCTTTCAGAGCCAGCCTGACATTTTGTCTGTGAGAGAAGTGTGAGAGTGTAATATGGGGTGAGTAAGGATAGATATAAAATGAATAGGGTGTGATAAACATGCAAGTCACATTATCCATGCGCTAAGGTGGGCTGTTTAAGAAGTGCAAGGAGCTCTCCATTTTTTGCGATGCAGAGGTGACTACCATTGTTTTCTTAGACACCAAGAAACTTTATCAGTATCCACCTTCCAGGATTACAAGTAGCACAATTAAAAGATATAAACGTGCTCTTAATTGTCCACTAAAAGATAGAGAGACAAAGAATAAGGGACGTGGAGAGAGAAGTGGGATTTTCAATGGAGAAAAAAGAGGAGAGCAGAAGAGGAGAGGAGGCATAGGTAGGCATGCAGAGAGCATGCTGGTAATGATGGTGGAATTTAGTTTTGTACCTGCCAATTGCAATTTCTGTAAGTTTCTAAAACCTTTTCAATAAACCAATTTTGAGATTTTCCTGCACTCATGGTTCTTTGGGAGTTCTCATAAGGGCACTCGCACCATGGCTATGCTTCCACATATTTCATACAAGTCTACCAACACATTCCAACTATAATGTCTGACAAATATCCCCCTTCCGTTTTTCTTTGATGGATGTCTGTACCCTGTTTGAAGTTCCCATTTTGGCACAAGTAGGGAGAACGCTAGCAAAGGTCATGGGATTTGACCTTACACCTATCAATTGCATCTGCTTGAAGGTTTTTAAAGCTGTTTCAACAAATCTATTTTGTGCATAACATGTGATCATTGCAGTCTATGGAAACCATAATTCCTTTAGGCATTTTGTCAAACAGTTCACGTTCCTTGTTTATGACTCCACGTTTTGCATTATAGGTCTACCAGGGCACTTACAACTAATACATCTAACAAAAACTCCCTACTATATTGCGTTGGTGAATGTCCCTACCCTGTTCCAAGACTCCCATTTTCATGCAGACTGGGCGGATGTTGGGAAGGTTGCGGAGTCTGGATTTACACTACCAACTACTTTTGCTTGAAAGATTTTAACCCTTTCAATATGTCAATTTTTTGTGTATCCTGCAATCATTGCATTCGTGATAACACATTTCTTGAGGCATTTTGTCAAACAGTTCATGTGCCTTGTCAATGATTCCACATTTTGCATACATGTCTATCAGAACATTTCAAACTATATTATCTCACAAGAATCTCCCCTACCGTTATGCTTTGATGGATGTCCATATCTTCATCCAAAGCTTCAAGTTGTGCACATGCATGGAGGATGCTGGGAAAGGTTGAGTAGTTGGGCTTTATAACCGCCAATTGGAAATGTGACATGGTACCCATTGTTATATTGTAAGCCTATTTTTAAGATGGCTTCATTTAGCATCATCAATAATCTCCACAAGGGCATTTCCCTGTTTAAAATGATGGAAAAGGCTCTTTCTCTGGTGACAATCTTGGAGATAAGTTTTGTAGCAATGTGGCAATCTACGCATACTCGAAGGTTCTTAAGAACTCTAATAGGTTTTCCATGAGGCATGTTTAATAAACCAAAAGCAATTGCCAATTTTGACTATGATGGCAGAGAATTAAATTCATGTTCCTATTCCTTCACAACACAGTAAAAAATTTTAATCTGGAAAATACCTTGCTGCCTTCATCTTCCAAGCCAATTTCTCCAACCTTGCATAGATCACCTTTGTCTACAGATGTGATTTGTCTACTACACAAAAATAAGTATCGTACTATGGCTTAATTCCAACTACAACCTGGGATCTTTTCAATCCTTTTATCGTTCATAAATTTCTTTACCCAATTTGAACCTCACCACTCTTGTCCACTTCTGTATAGATGTACGAGAGAATATATTTTAACTTCATTTTTTAGGATCCAAATAAAAAGAAAGCGTCGTTGTAACTTCTCGTAAGACTATATTCATATGCTATCTACAGGCACCAAGAAAACACATCCATAAAACCACCACAGATTTAACTAGTAACTCTAGGGTAAAGTTTAGGGTGTCCTCAAGATAGCCAGCATAGGCAAGAAGGTCAACCATGCACACATAATGATCAATTGTAGGTGCAATGCAATAATGGTTATAGATGTGATTGAAGTATCATTCCTTATAGTGTATCATTCTTTTATATGGATTCATTTTACTTAAATTATCATTCTTAATAGAGTAGGATTTAGATAGTGGATAGTAAGAGAAAAAGCTAAATTTATTATATTTTTTATGTCGTAATTTTGTTTGAATAGGATATATGAAGTTGATATTATTATAAGAATTTGTTATTTTAGTAACACCTCTAGCATGGCTTGATGTTATCTACTTTGAACGTATCGTTTATTATTGAGTGGTGGCATCATCAAGAAAATTACTCTTGTTTTATAAATCATTTGTTAAATATAAATTATAGTGAACTTGGGATTATCTGATTTTGGGTTATGGTAATTGATTATACCTTCATAACAAAGCTAGTTCAAAGATAGTGTATTGTAGAATTCAATGTGATAACATGTCTTTATTTCTTGGATCGTGTATGAATGCATGCCTGTATCATCTAAGCTCTCTCTATGTCATGGTTGTAGTACTCTGGTCGTGTAAGTGTGTTGTGTTGAGGATTATAATATTGGGAATTTTAATCTCCTTAATCTATTCAGATCAATGTTGGAAGCAGTATGAAATATATTTACTAGTCCCTGTAAGAAAAGTGTTGAGAGGGTGAAGAGTGAAAGTTTTGCTTAATTATGAACTTCATATATATTAAGGAATTACCTAAGAGAATATGAGTTGAGCTAAATAGCTTATCACTTGTTGAGTTAGCATAAAATCTAGCGAAATATCTTGGTTTAGCTTGGTTTATATCATGAGTGTTGTGAGTTTTTAATTCAATTAAATGTATATTGTTGTATTGTTTTATTGTTTATTTTTTTTACGATGGCTTTTTTCCATTAGGCCTCCCTAGTACATGTTCGATTTGATAATTAACTCAAGCCACATAGATCACCTACAAAACCTAAGATTTACCTTCCACAAGAGAAAAATGTACACAGGAATAATTTTCACAATAAGGATGAATGAATGAAATGGAATCATGGATTACATGTGAGAACCTACTTTTATATTTGCAAGTTCAGAGAAAACCCTAATATGACTTAAGAAAAACCTAAGACTAAAATTAGCCCTAAATAAACTTAACAAATTGTAATTAAATATTTAATAACACCAACACCCCCCCTTAAGTGCAACTTAGGGAGAAATGAAAATCATGCAACTAATGCAAGCATAGGTCTCGGCTACAAGGCCATGTTAGGTACCCATGAACAACAAGAATCTATCTTAAAGTGGAGAGAAAGGAGAAAAACCCAGTGGGAGAAAACTCCTCTCCAAAAGAGAGAAAATACAACAAGTACATGAACATGTGATGGAAGGACTAACACTAAGAACCTTGACAAAAAATTTCATGTTATTGAATAGAATTTATGAAATCACAGCTTGTGGCATTCTTTTATCGGTTTTGTTGGATTGATTATAATGGGAAAATTCATACAAAATTAAAATGATCTTTTAGTATCAAGTGAATGGTAGAAGTTATTGTAAACATTGTCAATAGTTGTAGTTACCTAATATATGTTTTAGCAGCGTTAGCGTGTGAGTGTCTAATGAAGTAAACCATAGGTTCATCTTATGAAATCTATCATACACTTATCTTATGTGACCTTTATGATATTGGTTAGCATTAGACTTTGGATGTAACTGTTCAACCATTGTATTGCATACTCTCTCTGATACTAGTGGTTAGTAATCTATTTGATGGATAACTTTAGGGTTTGTGACTTCTTGTGCATTTTGATATTTCTAGTTACATGTACTTGAATGCATATGACTAATCCATTGAGTGTAGGTTGTGGAGTATTAGGGACCTGGATAGGAACAACTACGTATCCAACTATGGTAAGAATACCATGATAGTAACTCATTTAAGCAAGTAACTTTATATGCAATAATTAAATAGTTTTTACGAATAATGCATGTGTATTGTCTTAGCTCAGTGTCATCTTTAAGAAGGTAGTGGAAATTACCTTGAACATGTAAGTTGGCTAAGTAGATGAATAAAATATGCTTCTTTTGATCACTATGAGGTCTTATAACCATATAATGGAATTAGGTTATTTATATGGTGATAATGCATGCTATGAGTAGAATTATGATTATACATCTTTTAGTGTATTAAGGATGGTAAATATAGATGATGATTTAAATAAAGAATTGTTATCAATAGTTTTTTATTAACAGCTTGAAGATATCATAGTGTAGGACTAATATAGCTTACATCTTCTCCTTGAAGAAAAATTACGTTTATAACCTAGAGTCTAGTTATGTGACAGTAGTAACCTCGGATACTTTTACCTCCTCGAGTTGACTAAATGGAACAGGAGATATAGCTATGCTATAATTATTGCACTTTATGAATAATTGATCATCTTTTCTTCTGTAATTGATATATTTCTTAACCCTTGAGATTGAAGCACATAGAATTTACAAATCATAGAGTATTCAATTATATGCCTAAAGTTACAATGCGACTTTAGGGTATTGAATTACTCTTTGCTCTTGCAATTATTATTCCAGATAAGATTAGAAATATCATGAATAGGTCTATTAGGAATCTACTTGATGTAAAAATAGTACATGAATTTGGAGATAAACTTGCCTTAGGTAAAATTAATGCCTTGAGTGGACACCTTATAGGGCTTTCTCAACACTAGGGCTACACGACAACCACCCCTCTTGGGTGGTCATGATAGTTGATTTAATTACATCCCTTTTTCACCTGAGTGGGTGGCAGCTGACAAAGAATTGTCTAGGGTAGGGAATCACCCTAGAAAGGGCTACATAGCTGCTCAGAGTTGCATCAAACATAGTGCAAGATAGAACTACATATTTGCATACCCCAGTGTTAATCGCATCCGGAGGGGGCCTTGATCCCATGGATATAGAGTATGTAGGTAGTCTGGATGGTGAAGGATGACCCCTGTACTCAGGTCCCTCGGATATAGGGTGTTCTTTTATAATTAACTTTGTAATCTCAAAAATATAAAAGAGCAAGTTAGTTAACAAGAAGCTTCTAGTACTCAGGTTCAAAGGAATGGCGAAACATTCAATCCTTAGCTTATATAAATATCATGATCTTAACTTTCTGTGCAGTGATTCCAAGTCATGTTAACATGAGATTGTCTAGCTAGTTTTGTGCAGATGATAAGGATACAAGTTACTTGAGAAAAAACAAGTAGTCGAAAATGAATGCAAAATGTAATGAAGAACTTAAGGTATGTGTTGATCTGTGGTTCTTGCATGTAATCTTGTTTAGCGTACTTTCTCTCTTCACTGGATTAAGAGTGGTGATCTTTTAGGACTTGTTGATTTTAGAAAACTAAACTCCAGTTGTCTAATGACTATAACATTTATTGGAGACTTCTTAGAATTAATAGAAAAACTTCATGAATCTGCATTTCCTGCATCTGTTAGATCAAAAAATTTATGTTCCTTGATATTTTAGAATTTAATGGTAGTATTGTTCTATTAATAAGGAGTTTGGTCCTTGCATGTGGTATCAAATCCAAGGCTCAAACACTAGGCTTGGATGTCTGCTAACCTAAAGCATGGTAAGAATTAAGATATAAGGTGTTATAATGTGATGTTAATGATATTCCCCCACTTGTGATCTAATTATCATCGAGTTATTGATAGACGTGAAGAGAAACATGCAAAACAAAGGAAAGGACAAGGTCGTAGACAAACCCTCCCTAGAGGATGAGGTGGATAGCTTGATACCAATGACAATATGTGTGTAATGCGACAATAGTAGTTTGGTATATGACAGCCGTGCAGACTTGTAGATTTTCTTTTGTGAGGTGGATATCATATTCTATGGCTAATTCCTTTTGTGGCATATCTTAATGGATCTTTTCATGATGGCATGCCCTAGGTTGTGTGGGGGCATGTGGCTATTTGTGTGGATTTTCAATACAAATATATGATATGGTTGTTCCAAGTTGTGTGGGGAATGCTTATTGTGACATGGGGATTTAGCATTGTTCTCTACGTGGTTGAGACCACTATACGATTTATCTATTTTAGTGATAGAAGTCCACCAAATTCCCCTAATCCCCTTAGGTGGTCTTGTTGTAAGGCTACATGGTGATTGTAATGTGTAAATTTTATGAGATCGTTGGATTATTTATTCTTGTGTTAAAAGTTTTACTTAAGTATTAAGCCATCAATGTTTTGTTTCTTTGGGCTAATTGGGTGTTTCAATTTTGAGATGGTCCTTTTTGCCTCAAGAACTTGTTCTTAGTTAAATTTGGAATGTTGGAATGGTTGTTATCTTTGACCTTCACTTCTTATATGGCTTGTTTTATTTTAATGTATTCTAATTGAGGATTTAACTTATGGACTTGTTTTACTTAATCCTTCTTGATTTGAGGCATTTTATTGTTGCAACTGCTAGCATATGTGGAGTAATGTGACTTCTGTAAACTACCATTTACAGGAAGAGCCCTGGAAGGTTGTATGGGGGGAGTAGGTGGCCTGGGGAATTCTATTGTGAGGATGGGGGTTGCAAATGGGACTAATATGGGACAGTCATAATCCATTCCCCTAGATCTATGTGTGGGATTCTTGGATACCTTCCTCTTGGAAGTTAACACCTTAAACAAACACGAGCAAGGTATTAGGAAACATGAGGAGGGGTCCTTTGAGAGGGTCCTGAGACCATCTTTCCTTTTGGATTACTTGGCACTAATGTATTAATGATATTGGTTTCCTTTGAAAGTGAGATTCTATGGTTTTATGGCTAATGGGATATTGACATAGTGGTTCTATATTTATATGATTATTCATTCATTGGATATATGGTGATCTAGCACTATGGATTACTCAGTGGCATATTGGTTCTTGTCCTCCCTGTAAGATCCCATTTTATTGAGCCTCATGTTGTGAGTCATGTGAGGTCATTGTGATGAGTGTAGATTGATGTCATCATGGACTCCTAGTTTGGGAAGCTACTATCGGTTATGGGATGCTAGCACTACTTTTGGATAACAAGCCCTAAGGTGGCACCATTTGATGCAACAATTGTGATGAGAGAGATGGATAGAAAGTTTGGAAGAGTTGTTGATGTGGCAGCCTCTACAAATAGACATGCATGACAGCTAGAATTGTTACCTTTCACATGAGTGTTGATGTGTGTTCTTGAGCACGTATTCCTTTTAAGTGTAATGTTTATATGATATTGGAATAGTGAAAGTCACTGATACTCAGAAGAATCCTTGGGAGGATTGACCTTACACCTAGCTAGTTGTCCGAAACCTAAGCGAGGGTGCAGTGTCCTTAGAACATTCTTATCGAATGAACTTACCGAAATTCCTCAGTACAATATATGGGCCTATTGCATAATTTCCTGTAAGTGACTCAGGATTTAGATTGATCCTGGTGAGTCTAAGTCTCTGGTAGAGCAATTTATTAATTCTTGTCCTTGTTAGCCCATATGGCTATTCTGTTTACCTATTGGATAGAGTTTTGAGCTATTTGACTAGTATAGGCCCGTTTGGACATTATTTTATCTACCCCGTATTGGGTAGCGATAGGGTCTATTAGACCCGGTTTCGTATGAACCAGTTTGTCCAAAGGATAGAAGAGCCTGATCAAATTTATCTCAGTATGTCCCATTTTGGACATTTTAGCCCAGATTGGCTATTTGAACTTCCTGAGTACTCAGATTGACTAAGATAATATAATTTTTTTAACCTACAGAGGTGTATAATTTCTCTTGGATTCTAACACAGGTTGGAGTAAACTTCCAACATAAATGGAAATTTTAGATAATGAGTTTCAGTACTTAACATTTGGAGTTGATGTCCAAGTAGTAAGGTTGTATAATCAGATATGAAGATCTCACATTGGTTCTATTCTTTTTCTATAACATTTTCATTAGGACGATGTGAACTTTTAAGGGGGAAGTATGTCACAAACCTATTTGTTTCCAATTCGAAATGTGATATCTAGTTATTAATATTAATTATTCCAAATGCTCCACAAAATGTTGTTTATAGCCCTTTCATTTAATTAATTAATCTTGACTCTTGTTTTTATTTACTAATTTGCTAGTAAAATTATTATTATTTAATTATCATCTAATATTATAAAATGTTGTCATAGCTGCTCACATAGCTGCTCACAGTTGCATCAAACATAGTGCAAGACATAACTACATATTTGCATACCCCAGTGTCAATCGCATCTGGAGGGGGCCTTGATCCCATGGATATAGAGTATGTAGGTAGTCTGGATGGTGAAGGATGACCCCTGTACTCAGGTCCCCCGGATATAGGGTGTTCTTTTATAATTAACTTTGTAATCTCAAAAATATAAAAGAGCAAGTTAGTTAACAAGAAGCTTCCAGTACTCAGGTTCAAAGGAATGGTGAAACATTCAATCCTTAGCTTATATAAATATCATGATCTTAACTTTCTGTGCAGTGATTCCAAGTCATGTTAACATGAGATTGTCTAGCTAGTTTTGTGTAGATGATAAGGATACAAGTTACTAGAGAAAAAACAAGTAGTCAAAAATGAATGCAAAATGTAATGAAGGACTTAAGGTATGTGTTGATCTGTGGTTCTTGCATGTAATCTTGTTTAGCGTACTTTCTCTCTTCACTGGATTAAGAGTGGTGATCTTTTAGGACTTGATGATTTTAGAAAACTAAACTCCAGTTGTCTAACGACTATAACATTTATTGGACACTTCTTAGAATTAATAGAAAAACTTCATGAATCTGCATTTCCTGCATCTATTAGATCAAAAAATTTATGTTCCTTGATATTTTAGAATTTAATGGTAGTGTTGTTCTATTAATAAGGAGTTTGGTCCTTGCATGTGGTATCAAATCCAAGGCTCAAACACTAGGCCTGGATGTCTGCTAACCTAAAGCATGGTAAGAATTAAGATATAAGGTGTTATAATGTGATGTTAATGATATTCCCCCACTTGTGATCTAATTATCATCGAGTTATTGATAGACGTGAAGAGAAACATGCAAAACAAAGGAAAGGACAAGGTCGTAGATAAACCCTCCCTAGAGGATGAGGTGGATAGCTCGATACCAATGACAATATGTGTGTATTGCGACAATAGTAGTTTGGTATATGACAATCGTGCAGACTTGTAGATTTTCTTTTGTGAGGTGGATATCATATTTTATGGCTAATTCCTTTTGTGGCATATCTTAATGGATCTTTTCATGATGGCATGCCCTGGGCTGTGTGGGGGCATGTGGCTATTCATGTGGATTTTCAATACAAATATATGATACGGTTGTTCCAAGTTGTGTGGGGAATGCTTATTGTGACATGGGGATTTAGCATTGTTCTCTACGTGGTTGAGACCACTATACAATTTATCTATTTTAGTGATAGAAGTCCACCCAATTCCCCTAATCCCCTTAGGTGGTCTTGTTGTAAGGCTACATGGTGATTGTAATGTGTAAATTTTATGAGATTGTTGGATTATTTATTCTTGTGTTAAAAGTTTTACTTAAGTATTAAGCCATCAGTGTTTTGTTTCTTTGGGCTAATTGGTTGTTTCAATTTTGAGATGGTCCTTTTGCCTCAAGGACTTGTTCTTAGTTAAATTTGGAATGTTGGAATGGTTGTTATCTTTGACCTTCACTTCTTATATGGCTTGTTTTATTTTAATGTATTCTAATTGAGGATTTAACTTATGGACTTGTTTTACTTAATCCTTCTTGATTTGAGGCATTTTATTGTTGCAACTGCTAGCATGTGTGGAGTAATGTGACTTCTGTAAACTACCATATACAGGAAGGGCCCTGGAAGGTTGTATGGGGGGAGTAGGTGGCCTGGGGAATTCTATTGTGAGGATGGGGGTTGCAAATGGGACTAATATGGGACAGTCATAATCCATTCCCCTAGATCTATGTGTGGGATTCTTGGATACCTTCCTCTTGGAACTTAACACCTTAAACAAACACGAGCAAGGTATTAGGAAACATGAGGAGGGGTCCTTTGAGAGGGTCCTGAGACCATCTTTCCTTTTGGATTACTTGGCACTAAGGTATTAATGATATTGGTTTCCTTTGAAAGTGAGATTCTATGGTTTTATGGCTAATGGGATATTGACATAGTGGTTCTATATTTATATGATTATTCATTCATTGGATATATGGTGATCTGGCACTATGGATTACTCAGTGGCATATTGGTTCTTGTCCTCCCTGTAAGATCCCATTTTGTTGAGCCTCGTGTTGTGAGTCATGTGAGGTCGTTGTGATGAGTGTAGATTGATGTCATCATGGACTCCTAGTTTGGGAAGCTACTATCGATTATGGGATGCTAGCACTACTTTTGGATAACAAGCCCTAAGATGGCACCATTTGATGCAACAATTGTGATGAGAGAGGTGGATGGAAAGTTTGGAAGAGTTGTTGATGTGGCAGCCTCTACAAATAGACATGCATGACAGCTAGAATTGTTACCTTTCACATGAGTGTTGATGTGTGTTCTTGAGCACGTATTCCTTTTAAGTGTAATGTTTATATGATATTGGAATAGTGAAAGTCACTGATACTCAAAAGAATCCTTGGGAGGATTGACCTTACACCTAGCTGGTTGCCTGAAACCTAAGCAAGGGTGCAATGTCCTTAGAACATTCTTATCGAATGAACTTACCGAAATTTCTCAGTACAATATATGGGCCTATTGCATAATTTCCTGTAAGTGACTCAGGATTCAGATTGATCCTGATGAGTCTAAGTCTCTGGTAGAGCAATTTATTGATTCTTGTCCTTGTTAGCCCATATGGCTATTCTGTTTACCTATTGGATAGAGTTTTGAGCTATTTGACTAGTATAGGCCCGTTTGGACATTATTTTATCTACCCTGTATTGGGTAGTGATAGGGTCTATAAGACCCGGTTCTGTATGAACCAGTTTGTCCAAAAGATAGAAGAGCTTGATCAAATTTATCTCAGTACGTCCCATTTTGGACATTTTAGCCCAGATTGGCTATTTGAACTTCCTGAGTACTCATATTGACTAAGATAATATAATTTTTTTAACCTACAGAGGTGTATAATTTCTCTTGGATTCTAACACAGGTTGGAGTAAACTTCCAACATAAATGGAAATTTTAGATAATGAGTTTCAGTACTTAACATTTGGAGTTGATGTGCAAGTAGTAAGGTTGTATAATCAGATATGAAGATCTCACATTGGTTCTATTCTTTTTCTATAACATTTTCATTAGGACGATGTGAACTTTTAAGGGGGAAGTATGTCACAAACCTATTTGTTTCCAATTCGAAATGTGATATCTAGTTATTAATATTAATTATTCCAAATGCTCCACAAAATGTTGTCTATAGCCCTTTCATTTAATTAATTAATCTTGACTCTTGTTTTTAGTTACTAATTTGCTAGTAAAATTATTATTATTTAATTATCATCTAATATTAGAAAATGTTGTCATTTGAATTGATTTTGACTCAATATATACGAGAAATATTTTCACAATCATTTTCTTGCCAAAGATGTGCAAATTTTCAAGGGTAGTTAATGTTTGGGGACCACATTTCGTGTCTTCATATTTTTTTTTTGTGCTTGACCAAACATTTTCTTTCTCACCACAAAATATTTGTAGACCAAATGTATAAGAAATATCATAGTAACTAAGCACTATTTTATGAACATTAAAAACAAGACTTGTGGATGTCCCTTCATTATTACTGGAGATCTTAAATTTCCAAATGTTATAGGGGAGGCTAGATGTTCCTATGTCACACACTATTCCAAGTTGGCATTATGATCTTAGAAATGTCCCCATACCTTTAAAGCCATAAACATTTCAGCCTTCACTAGGGATCTAGAGTAAATAGAGAACTTTCATTATCAGCCAACCCTTTAACTATGAAGAATGTGTCGTAATTAATTCAACTAGGTTTTGTTAAAAATCCATCTGATCATGATAGTGACAATATGTTTAGTTCGTGAACATGGTGAGGATTTAGAAGCATCAAGAAATTTTGGTTGAATTTTGAACTCGATTAGGTGGGACATTCAATGAAGGAGTGGCATGGGGTGCAAGCCATTGCCTGTACCCTGCAAGAAAATTAAATGCAAATTAATGTTTTTGTGGGGTTTTCCTTCTTGGACTAGACATTTGCAGTATGATAAGAGGTCTTTTTCTTGCACGCCAAGAGTAGGTGGGTAGTGCACTTATCTAATTATAATGTTGATTCATATTCAATATGGAAAGTAAAAAATATATATACCTAATTAATGTGTTTAGTGTGGATTTTCAGCATATATTTGAGTAGTTTAGTGTAGATCGGGGGGGACTATTTTTTGGGGAAGAGATACAGATCTCTTTCAGAGCCATCCTAACATTTTGTCTATGAGAGAAGTGTGAGAGTGTAATATGGGGTGAGTAAATATAGATATAAAATGAATAGAGAGTGTGACAAACAGGAAGTCACATGATCCATGCGCAAAGGTGGGATGTTTAAGAAGTGCAAGGAGCTCTCCATTTTGTGTGATGCAGAGGTGACTTCCATTGTGTTCTTAGACACCAAGAAACTTTATGAGTACCAAACTTCCAGGATTACAAGTAGCACAATTGAAAGATATAAACATGCTCTTAATTGTCCACTAAAATATAGAGAGACAAAGAATGAGGGGCGTGGAGAGAGAAGCGAGATTTTTAGTGGAGAAAAAGAGGAGGTGGAAAAGGAGAGGAGGTGCAGGTAGGGAAACAAAGAGGATGCTGGTAACGACGGTGGAATTTAGTTTTGCACCTGCCAATTGCAATTTCTGTAAGTTTCTAAAACCTTTCAATAAACCCATTTTGAGATTTTACTGCACTTGTGGTTCTTTGGGAGTTCTCATGAGGGCACTCGCATCTTGGCTATGCTTCCACATATTTCATACATGTCTACTAGCGCATTCCAACTATTATATCTGACAAATATCCCCCTTTCATTTTGCTTTGATGGATGTCCCTACCCTATTCGGAAGTGCCCATTTTGGCACAGGCAGGGAAGATGTTGGAAAAGGTCATGGGATTTGACCTTACACCTATCAATTGCATCTACTTGAAGGTTTTTAAAGCTATTTCAACAAATCCATTTTGTTCATTACATGCGTTCATTGTAGTCTATGGAAACCATAATTCCTTTAGGCATTTTGTCAAATAGTTTGCATGCCTTGTTTATGACTCCACATTTTGCATTATAGGTCTACCAGGGCACTTACAACTAATACATCTAATAAAAACCCCCTACCATATTGCATTGATGAATGTCCATATCCTATTTTGAGACTCCCATTTTCATGCAGACGGGGAGGATACTAGCAAAGTTGTGGAGTCTAGATTTACACTACCAACTACTTTTGGTTGAAGGAATTTAAAACCCTTTCAATATGTCAATTTTATGTGTGTCCTGCAATCATTGCATTTGTGATAACACATTTCTTGAGGCATTTTGTCAAACAGTTCATGTGCCTTGTTGATGATTCCACATTTGGCATACATGTCTATCAGAGCATTTCAAACTATTTTATCTCACAAGAATCCCCCCTACTGTTATGCTTTGATGGATCTCCATATCTTCATCCAAATCTTCAATTTGTGCACAAGCATGGAGGATACTGGCAAAGTTTGAGTAGTTGGGCTTTACAACCTCCAGTTGGAAATTTGACACAGTGCCCATTATTATATTGTAAGCCTATTTTTCAGATTGCTTCATTAAGCATCATCAATAATCTCCACAAGGATATTGCTCTATTTAAAATGATGGAAAAGGTTCACATCTCACAACAATTTCTCTGGTGACAATCTTGGAGATAAGTTTTGTAGCAGTGTGGCAATCTGCACATACTCAAAGGTTCTTAACAACTTTAATAGTTGTTCCATGGGGCATGTTTAATAAACCAAAAGCAATTGCCACTTTTTACTATGATGGCAGAGAATTAAATTCTTGTTCCTATTCCTTCATGGCACTAAGTAAAAATCTTGAATCTAGAAAGTACATTGTTGTCTTCATCTTCCAAGCCAATTTCTCCAACCTTGCATAAATCACCTTTGTCTACAAATGTGATATGTCTACTACACAAAAATATGTACCATATTATGGCTTAATTCCAACTGCAGCCTTGGATCTTTTCAATCCTTTTATCATTCATAAATTTATTTACCCAATTTGAACCTCACCACACTTGTCCACTTTTGCATAGATGTATGAGAGAATATAATTTAACAATATTTTTTTAGGATCCAAATAAAAAGCAACATCATTGTAATTTCTTGTAAGCCTATATTCATATGTTATCTATAGGAACCAAGAAAACACATCCATATAACCACCATAGATTTAACTAGTAACTCAAGGGTAAGGTTTAGGGTGTCTTCAAGATAGCCAACACAGGAAAGAAGGTCAACCATGCACACATAATGATCAACTATAGGTGTAATGCAATAAGGGTTATAGATGTGATTGAAGTATCATTCCTTATAGTGTATCATTCTTTTATACGGATTCATTTTACTTAAATTATCATTCTTAGTAGAGTAGGATTTAGATAGCGGATAGTAAGAGAAAAAGCTTAATTTTTTATATTTTCGATGTCGTAATTTCATTTAAATAGGATACAAGAAGTTGATATTATTATAAGAATTTGATATTTAAGTAACACCCCTAGCATGGCTTGATGTTATGTACTTTGAACATATCGTTCATTATTGAGTGGTGGTATCATTGGGAAAATTACCCTTGTTTTATAAATCATTTGTTAAGTATAAAATATAGTGAACTTGGGATTATTTGATATTGGGTTAAGATAATTGATTATACCTTTGGAACAAAGCTAGTTCAAAGATAGTATATTGTAGAATTCAATGTGATAACATGTCTTTATTTCTTGGATCATGTATGAATGCATGATTGTGACATCTAAGCTCTCTCTATGTCATGGTTGTAGTACTCTGGTCGTGTAAGTGTGTTGTGTTGATGATTATAATAATGGGAGTTTTAATCTCCTTAATCTATTCAGATCAATGTTCGAAGCATTGTGAAATATATTTACTAGTCTCTATGAGAAAAGTGTTGAGAGGGTGAAGAGTGAAAGTTTTACTTAATTATGAACTTCATATATATTAAGGAATTACCTAAGAGAATATGACTTGAGCTACTTAGCTTATCACTTGTTGAGTTAGCATAAAATCTAGCAAAATATATTGGTTTAGGTTTGTTTATATCATGAGTGTTGTGAGTTTTTAATTCATTTAAATTTATATTGTTGTATTGTTTTATAGTTTTTTTTTTTTACGATGGCTTTTTCCATTAGGCCTCCCTAGTACACACCAACAAAAACAACAAATGTTAATGAGAACCTTGACAAAAATTTTCATGTTATTGAATAGAATGTATGAAATCACAGCTTGTGGCTTTCTTTTATCAGTTCTACTGGATTGATTATAATGGGAAAATTCTTACAAAATTAGAATGATCTTTTAGTATCAAGGGAATGGTGGAAGTTATTGTAAACATTGTCAATATTTCTAGTTACCGAATGTATGCTTTAGCAACATTAGCATGTGAGTTTCTAATGAAGTAAACCATAAGTTCATCTTATGAAATCTATCATACACTTATCTTATGCGAACTTTATGATGTTGGTTAATATTAGACTTTGGATGTAACCATTCAACCATTGTATTGCATACTCTCTCTGATACTAGTGGTTAGTAATCTTTATGATGGATAACTTCAGGGTTTGTGACTTCTTGTGCATTATGATATTTCTAGTTACGTACTTGAATGCATATGACTAATGAATTGAGTGTAGGTTGTCAAGTATTAGGGACCTATACAGGAACAACTATGTATTCAACTACGGTAAGAATACCATGATAGTAACTCATTTAAGCAAGTAACTTTATATGCAATAATTAAATAGTTTTTAAAAATAATGCACGTGTATTGTCGTAGCTCAGTGTCATCTTTAAGAAGGTAGCATAAATTACCTTGAACATGTGAGTTAGCTAAGTAGATGAATGGAAGATGCTTCTTTATATCACTATGAGGTCTTGTAACAATAAAATGGAATTGGGTTATTTATTTGGTAATAATGCATGCTATGAGTAGAATTATGATTATACATCTTTTAGTGTATTAAGGTTGGTAAATATAGATGATGATTTAAATAAAGAATTGTTATCAATAGTTTTTCTTAACGGCTTGAAGAGATCATGGTGTAGGACTAATATAGCTTACGTCTTTTCCTTGAAGAAAAATTACATTTATAACATAGAGTCTAGTTATATGACAATAGTAACCTCATATACTTTTACCTCCCCGAGTTGACTAAATGGAACAAGAGATATAGCTATGCTATAATTGTTGCACTTTATGAATAATTGATCATCTTTTCTTCAGTAATTGAAATATTCCTTAACCCTTGAGGTTGAAGAACATAGAATTTAAAAATCATAGAGTATTCACTTATATGCCTAAAGTTACAATGCGACTTTAAGGTATTGAATTACTATTTGCTCTTGCAAGTATTATTCCAGATAAGATTAGGATTATCATGAATAGGTCTATTAGGAAACCCTTTGATGTAAAAATAGTACATGAATTTAGAGATAAACTTGCCTTAGATAAAATTAATGCCTTGAGTGGACACCTAATAGGGCTTTCTCAACACTAGGGTTGCATGACAACCACCCCTTTTAGGTGGTTGTGATAGTGGATTTAATTCCATCCCTTGTTCATGTGAGTGGGTGGAAGATGACGAAGAACTATTTGGGGCAAGGAATCACCCTAGAAAGGGTGCATACCCACTCACAGTTGCATCAAACATAGTGCAAGAAAGAACTACATATTCACATACCCCAGTGTCAGTATCATCTAGAGGGGGCCTTGATCCCATGGACACAGGTTATGTAGGTAGTCTAGATGGTGAAGGATACCCCCAGTACTCAGGTCCCCCAAATATAGGGTGTTATTTTATAATTAACTTCATAATCTCAAAAATATACAACAACGAGTTAGAAAACAAGAAGCTTCCAGTACTTAGGTTCAAAGGAATGGTGAAACATGTGATCCTTAGCTTCTATAAATATCATGATCTTAACTTTCTATGTAGTGATTCTGAGTCATGTTAACATGAGATTGTCTAGCTAGTTTTCTACATATGATAAGGATACAAGTCACCAGAGAAAAAACAAGTTATCGGAAATGAATGCAAAATGTAATGAAAGACTTACAGTATGTGTTGATATGTGGTTCCTGCATGTTATCTTGTGTAACATACTTTCTCTCTTCACTAGATTAAGAGTGGTGATCTTTTAGGAGTTGATGATTTTAGAAAACTAAACTCCAGTTGTCTAATGACTATAATATTTATTGGACACTTCTTAGAATTAATCGCAAAATTTCATGAATCTGCATTTTCTGCATCTTTTAGATCAAATTTTTTTTGTTCCTCGGTATTTTAGAATTCAATGTTAGTATTGTTTTGTTAATAAGGAGTTGGGTCCTTACAGAGGGTGTACAAGGCATAGACAATCACTCAAAATTTATTCACTTGATAACTAGAGATGTATTTTTTCTTTGAATACTAACAAGGATGAACTAAGATCTATAGAAGAGGCATTAGGTATGAATTGTGCACAATTCTTAAAGATTGCCATGGATGAAAAAATGGTATCATTGAAAAAGAATGATACATCTAGGACCTAGTAACATTTCCTAAATGATGAAAATATGTTGGTTACAAATGGGTGTTCTAGAAAAAGATTGGTTTAGATGGAGGTATTGAGAAGTACAAGCATGGTTGGTGGTGAAAGGTTACTCTCAGGTTTAGAGTATTAATTATAGTGAGATATTTTCTCTTGTTGTAAAAATGACATCCTTTATATTTTTGCTTTCTATTGCTACAAATTATGATCTAAAGTTGAGAAAATGGATGTGAAAATAACATTCCTTCATGGTGATTTGGATGAGGATATTTATATGACACAACTCGAGAACTACGAGGTGAAAGGTAAAAGTAATTTATTTTAAAAATTGTAGAAAGTTTTGTATGGCCGCAATAAATATGATGTTGAGAGTTTCATGTTTATTGCACTATATGTTGATATGTTATTTATTGGTAAAGAGAAAGGAATGATTTCATAACTAAAATCTCAACTTGCAACTAAATTTGAAATGAAAGATCTTCATGTAGCTAAACACAATCTTAGGATGGAAATCAAAAGAGATAGAGTAAATAGAAAACTATAGGTTGGCCAAAGTAAGTATGTCAATTCAATTTTACAGAGGTTTAACATGTAAGATTATAGACCATTGTGTCTTCCTTTTATAGTTGGAATCAATTTATCTACTTCAAAATTTCCAGCATATTGGATGTTGAGATGGTCATTTTTCCTAAAAGGTGCACCTATTTAGGAAATTGCTACCATCCCAATTAAGGACCAGTGGGAGGCTATTAAACCATGTCATGGATCCCAAGTGGAGACTTTGGAGACATTGCAACAATCTACCCCTTAGCATTACTCAAGGGGATTCAAACCCGTGACCCCACTATGATACCACTTATTAGATGTTGATCTGGTCATTTTTCGCAAAAGCTGTACTTATTTAGGAAACCACTGCCATCCCAATTAAGGACAAGTGGGAGGCTGCTAAATAATGTTATGAATCCCAAGGGGAGACATTGGAAACATTCCAACACAACATCCCCATCAAAGATGGAAGACATGAACAAAGTTCCATACTAGAGTATAGTCAAAAGTTTCATGTGTGCTATGATCTACACTAGACCAGAGATTGTCCAAGCAGTGGGAGTTCTTTCTAGATATATGTCTAATCCTAGAAGAGTTCATTGGGATGTAGTTAAAAAAGTATTCAAATATTTGTGGACTACCTTAGAGTATTCATTGTGTTATCATGGTAATTTGACAGGAGATGGGCATTCCCTTGATATTCATTTTTATGTTGGTTTAGATAGGGTATGTGATGTTGATGCCTACTTAGAAGATCCACCAGTGCTTATGCCTTTACTTTATTTGGTGGTGCAATTAGTTTGATGAGTAACAAATAGACTATGGTTTCTTTATCTACTACTCAAGCTAAGTATATAGTAGCTACTCATGCTTGTAAATAAGCTATTTGGATTAAGAGATTGCATTTAGATATTGGAATAAAACTAGGTGTAGTGACTATTTATTGTGATAATTAGAGTGTGATTTTCCTACCTAAGAACATAAAATTTCATGTGAGGGCCAAGCAGATTGATGCATATTTTCATTTTATTAGAGACACAGTAAAGGATGGCAAGGTGAAGCTAGTTACGATAGAGACTTTGATGATTATTGCATATTTTTTAACTAATCTTGTGAGCATAGAGAAATTTAGATCACGTTTGGAGTCTATGGACCTCTAAGAACCTAGCAATTAAATCATGGTGTTGATACTCCTTTTGCTCTTGCAAGGTATTTAATAAGTGGGAGAATGTTAGGAAAGGTGACTCAAACTTGCAATTACAAAAACTATAATTTTTTTGTTATCAAATTGACTAAACTCAATTTCTAGGCTATATAGTTGGTTTTTGGCCAAAGTAAAAATTTTATGTTGTTCGACACCACCTATGGGGGTGCCTAGTGTGTAGATCTCTTTGAACTCTATAATAAAAAAATGGGCCCAATCAACCTCCCAGATCAAAAGTTATGGCCTCTAAAAGTTGGGCCTCTCGTATTCGAAACTATAAAAATGTGTTGGACATAGAGAAGAGCTATAAGGGGGTTTAAAAGTGTTGATGCATGTTATGATACATCATAAGGCATCTTTGATTGGAGATAATGGAGCCCTAAGGATTTGGGTGCCACATTTGGGTGGTTTTGCCTCATGGTTTTGTAATTTTTATTTGATGGTTTTGTGTATTGTGTCTCCTATATATTAGGTGCTTGCGATGGAGGTTGAGTGTGAGAGTCTTATATGTGTTCTTAAGTTGCCTTGAGATCTCTGGTTGGTGACACTCCTATGAAATATTTCTCTACACGTATATTGTAATCTTGTTTATTTCGAAATAATATATTAGGCTACTTTTGGAGTGTTGATTTTCTCTCCTAAAAATAGTTTTCCCCACGTAAATCACTATGTTGTGGTATGATTGTTATTTATGTTTATTTTTGTATAATTTTTTTAATTGTTGTAAAGATTTGAAATTTTTTTCATAACCTTGCTCTCAAGATTAGTTTAGCAAGTTGTTATGCTACCTCATCTTCCTTACAATTAACAGTAATTTGTATGGAAAATATCACGTATCCTCTTCCAAAGTTTGAATTTGTTAGCCTCCTCTGAGATATTCAAGGAGAAAAAAATTATAAAAACATAATTGATTGGTTCCTCATGCCTTCTTGTCCAATTTTTTCCAATCTTTCTCAAACATATCCCCAAGCTTTACTTCCTTAGAAACAAATCTATATTGATCCCTTTCTTCTAGAAGATATTACATCTTTAGCTTCCACAACTCATGTCAAAATCCACTATATTTATCAATCTTTGAATAAGATGCATTGGCCATGGCCCTAAGCTGGTGTAGGAGCACCAAAGCCATCATTTGCAAACTTGATCCTTTGAAGGGTGTTTGAAGTGATTTGAGTCATTTTGCATTAAATAAGGTCATTATAGACCATGATGAATGTAATAAGGTCCATGAAGACCAATTTCCATGTTTTGGAGTCATATTTCTATGTTTTGGGTCATGTCATGTCAAGTATGGTCAAATAATGTAAGGGTTTGTAAGTGTTGTTTTACAAACTCAACAAATCATGTATGGAAAGAGGGAGTGAATGACTATTTAGTTTGAATGTTGGTTGAAGGTAGTTGAACACTATTTTAAACATGCTCAAATACCCTCACATACCCTAAGGATAGGGGTTGAAGAAAGTTTGAAGGACAAAAGATAATAAAAACTCTATTTTTTCTATTTTTTTCCTGCAATTTTGTTGTTCCCAGCCTTAGTACAGTACTATATGGTACTTTAATAATCTACACATGGGTGGATGTTATAGAGGATTGAAATACCTTCAATCTGCAGGTGGTTTGAGGTTGTTTCATCAAATATTGAGTGAGATATCACGTTTTTGTTGCAGGCTATCCAAAACCCTAATCTAGAGTTTGAGAGTCTAGTTTAATGGATTCTTATGCCATTCCATCAGTCTAAACACTTCAAAATCAGTGTAATGGGGCCATGCAGAATAGTTTTCATGTTCTCAGAGATTTTAGGGTTGGAGAATGAAATTTATGTAGAGTTTTGTGATGATTCTACTTAATATGCCCATGTATTAGGCCTAGTAGGGGTGCAACAATAGAAATAGCCTATTAGAAGTTGTTTCCTTCCATAAAACCCATGAAATTGGTTGGTTTTCCATGGATGCATGGTCTGGAATAGGTTTGGTGAGTTTGGGGTGCAAATATCAAGGGGTTGCTTTGTAAAAGAGGCCTAATTGGCCTAGTTCCTAGTAGGTATGTCATAATTTTTGAAACCCTAAAGTGTTATCTATGAATTTTATTAGGCTGTCCAATTGTGGAGGACTTGAATTTTACAAATAAATTGATTTTATTAGGCTGTCAAATAAAATTCATAGATAACACTTTATATATATATATATATATATATATATATATATATATATATATATATATATATATATAAAGTGTTATCTATGAATTTTATTTGACAGCCTAATAAAATCAATTTATTTGTAAATACATTTTAAAAAATACATTATATATATATATATATATAAATATATTTTAAATCCCAAAATGGGTCGCTGTCTAAAATGTGGAAAAAGACTGAAGGTTCGTGGCACACAGTTCGTTGTGTTTTATTTTTAATTAAAAAAAAGCATACAGTGGTGGGGGGTTTGAACCCCTCACCGTCACTGTTATTATTAAGGGTGTGGGGAGGGGGGTGGAGCCCCCACCCACACCCCACTGTGTGGGATGTGGGTGGGGCTCCATCCCCCTCCCCACACTCCCCACTACTACCAAAACCTCGTGCGGTCTGCTAAATGCCGCCACTTATTTCCTTCACCCCGCGGCCTCTGCGAACATCGCCCTCCGCCGGTTCCTCCTCCACAGCCACTCTTCCTGCTGCCCCCTCTTTGCGATCTCCGCCAACCCATGGCCTGCCACTAGGCCTCCACGCTACGGCCTCCTCAACACATGCTGCCGCCACCGTCGCTGCTCCCAGCAGCACCTCTTCCCCCTGCCACAAAACAAAAATAAATTTAGGGCTTTAACATTTTTTCAAATGAAAAATAAAATAAAAATATCGATATATTAAAAGAAAATCTAGTTTTATAAACACAATAAGAATATATATATATATATATATATATATATATATATATATATATATATATATATATATATATATATATATATATATTAAAAAAACCATCATATGCATTTCATGAGTTTCAAAAATAGGGCTAGGGTTTTTTCCACAAAGAAAATAATATTTTATTGTTGGAGGACTTTAGGGCAAAGAGTATTAATTAAAATTTAATATTCCTTTAATCATGTTGGCACAATTTAATTAATGAAATTAAACTAAACGTTGTTTTAAATCCCACTTAGAAACCTAGTAAACCTTTTTAAATGAAGTTAGTAGAACCTGTTTCTAAGATCTGATCTACCAAGAAATTAGGAATAATGCAAATGATGCAGGGATAAATCTGATTGATCAAAAACGTGAAGAAAAACAAATTGATCAAGGTTTGTTGAAAAATAATTTAAATTATAGAAAATGTGAAGGAGAACAAATTGATCGAGCTTTGTTGAAAAAGTTTTAAATTATAGAAAATGTGAAGGAGAACAGATTGATTGGACTTTGTTGAAAAATGATCAATTAACTTAATCATCTAATTTACCAATTCAACTAGTGGGACATAAGTAATTTATTAATCCAAATCAGTAAACCTTTCTATCAAATTATTTTTAGTACAATAAACCCTACTCACGCCCATGAGGCATTATGCTGCCAGATTTTTCCAGAAATTAGGGTTTAGCTAGGTTAGTGAAGTTTAACCATGTTTGGGATTATAATATTGTTTTCGCTGAGTATTGTCATTTGATTTTGGTATTTTATCATCCTCTCATGCTTTTGACTTTTGGCTATTGATTTTGACTTATGTCAAAATCCCTTCATTCACATAGGTTAACTTAGGGTTTCGATCATTGATCCTAACCCTATTGGCAATGTTAACCGCGTCACGTTGACCCCCTAGTTGGCCTTCATTGCAATTGGTATGCGCATGTGAATGATTTAACTCGCATTCAACTATATTGTTTACGCCTTAAGTGTAATGCCACCGAGCACGCTTACGCGTGCGAGGGGGTTTCTAGGGAAGTGTTGAAATGTTTTTGATATTTCATGTCATGACCACATGACAAATGTGGACATGACACGTGTGATGTGTGTCATGACCGCATGGGAAATATGGGCATGACATAGAGGCATAGTTGTAATGAAGTACTGACAATCATTGGTTTTGGTGAAAGGTGAGGGTTTGTTTTCCTTGAGATTGGGTCCCTAAGGAGTAATAAGGCCCTAGATACCCTTAGTTAAGTTGGGAGAGTGGAAACCCTTGGGGCCTTGAGAGGGGTTCTTTGTGAACCTAGAGAAAGTTACTTATGTGAAGCCCATTGTTGCACTGCATCAAAGTGGTATCAGAGCATAGGTTCTGATTGGTTGGGGAAGAATTGCAAGTTTGTGAAAGATAGAGGATAAGATGCCTCCTAAAGGGAACAATATGGCAAAGGAGATCAAAGAACTGAAGGAAAAACATGCTAGAGAGATGAGATCCCTAGAGGATAGGTTGATGGCAAGGCTTGTTGCTGTTGAGATAGGTTAGAGAAGAGATGCTACTATAGGAGATGTTAGTGAGCCTGAAGAAGAGGAAGGAGAAGAAGACCACGAAGAAAGTGAAGAAGAATTGATCCTTGAAGACCAGAGAATTGTTAGGTTGCTGAAGGTAGTTAAAGGAGATGATACTAAGCCCAAGACCAAGGTGGATCGGCCTACGTATGGAGGGAAGTTAGATGGAGAAGAACTTTTGGATTGGATAGGAGCATTGGACAATCACTTTGAGTGTGATGATGTGCAAGAAGAGCACAAGGTGAAGATTGTAAAGTCCAAGTTGAAAGGACATGCTTTGGTATGGTGGAAGTTTGTGCAAACTGAGAGGAGAAAGGAAGGGAAGACCAAGATAACATCTTGGGATAGAATGGTGGCAAAACTTAAGAAAAAGTTTTTGCCAAGTGACTACAATGTTCAGTTGCTTAGAAGGCTGCAAAATCTAAAACAAAAGGACCTAGATGTGCAATCCTATATGTAGGAATTCTATAGGCTAAGTATAAGGATAAGACATTAGGAAGATGAAGAGGGGAAGGTGGCAAGGTGTCTCAATGGCTTGAGATACAACATCCAAGATGAGATGAGTTTGACTACACCCAAAACGGTTGAAGAATGCTTTCAATTGGCTGTTAAGGCATAAGAGAAACTCAAGAGGAAGCAAGAGAAATCATTTAGAGGAAAAGGTAGCAATGCAAGAGGGAGAGGGGTATTCCCTACATCACAACAAACCTTTGAAGGACAAGAAGACACAAACAAGGGAAAAGATCAAGTTGTTGATTCTAGAGGTGGCTTTAGAGGCATAAGAGGCAGATTTGGTGGTGGAAGAAGTTCAAATATATTTTTAGGTAGGTGTTATAATTGCAATGAGTTTGGACACCCAACATTCAAGTGTCCTAAGTGTTGTGACCAAATCAACATCACCCCATCGTCGATGGGAACCCCCCCCCCCTCAAATTTTGGATTGATCTATTTTGTTTCGGCAATGGGTTTGTAGGTAATTATTGGGATCGATGTTGATTGTTGAGAGCATGCTCTAGTTAATGAACTTTTGTCTTGAAAGAATGGTGAGAATCCAAAAAGCCCATATAAGGCAAATATTTGGGTTGTGTGTACAAGAGATCAACAAGAATTAAAGTTTCAAAGTATGGACGAACGTCAGAGGTGCATTTTGGTGGAGTGTTTGCATCTGTATCCTTGCACAGGGTCATAAAGGTATCACTCAGGGCATGCGGGGAATGGGATATTTGTTTTGGGATATTTACCCAAGGCGTAGATTTGTAGTTATGTGACATAGTCGTAAGTCACTCAATGTGCATAACATTCCAATTTATCTGCCCCATGCAAGCTTCCACGTAGAATGTTAATTGATCGCTAGGTCTTTGGAAAAGCATTTTCTTCACTTTCACTTTGTGCGGCAATTCCGTGAGGCATCCGAATGTCTGCTCAGTCGGACTTGTGATAATGCATTGTAATACTTCTTTTTTTTGACATCCATATTGGCCTCTAATGTCCGCTCGGGCGGACTATTTAATATTCAATGCAAACCTTCTTTTCTCTTCTCAATCCACGATAGCCTCAGAGGTCCACTTGAGTGCCATGGGGTGGTTGATTTTCAATAATGACAAATCTTAAGATACATTTTGATACCCCAGGCACCTGCTCGCTAATTGTAAGTGGAGTTATAAATGATGTTCAAAGGATAGTTAGGGAACGTTTCGCATATTCCAAGAATAGAAGCGGTGGTCAGATGAGTTTGTTTGTGGGCACTAGTAAATGATTGTTCTTCATGGTATGCGTGGCATGCCAAGATATCCACTTAGGTGAACTTTCACATCTTGTCTGTAATTCATATTTTTAGGCATGTAGGTCCTAATTCTCTGCTTAGATTGGAGTCGATATGCGGAAACTTCCGCTTGCACATATCCAGTGTGGGATTTGTGTATTATTGTTAAGCACTTGGTTGAGGTTTGCAATCTTTATATGGCATTTTGAATATTCAAGTAAATCCGTCTGGGCCCATTAGGATTCTTGTTTGGTCATTTCTACATTTGAGGATTCTAAGTATGCATAGCAAGCTAGGATGCCCGCCTTAGCGGACTTTTGTGGTCTATATGCAATCATGTATGAAACGTTCAAATTACCCATTTTTCATGCTATAATGACAAATTAATATATTTTGATGGTTTAAAGCACCTGGGAGACCATTCATGAGAATGATGCCTATGATGCGAGAAATGGAATAAATTTAGTATTGAGTGTTATACATCAGTAGGTTATTCAGAGTGTATATCAAAGGAAACCCTTCATTTTAAAAGATCTCATATATGGGTAGCACAAGATCTATCTAGATTGTGTTGCAGTTGGCATCAATCATTTAAACTTGATTCCCACCTGATGCAAATTTGAAGTTGTTTTGTATAAGGCTATTAGTCATTGATATACAAAATAGGCATGGCTAGTTAAGAGAATGATCCAAAACTCATACATCCATGCAATACTTGAACCGAAGTATTTATAAAGAGATTTTATTGTCATTGTCTTCTGCATTGGCAAATTTGATACTGTATTAGGGAGCAGATTCTAGCAAAAGTGAGTAGGAGTTGGACTTATTGATATAAGTCAAATTTTATTCTTTTCCCCAAAGCTCGCATTATTGATTTTCTATTGATATAAATGAGGTAAAATTGTAAATTTGTTTTAACCCGCATACATTGTACAGTGAGCTTTGTCTTATTCACTTGTCTTTTATACATTGTTCTATTATACTAATGTCTGGGTATTTGTGTAGGTAAGCAATGAGTGTGAAAGATAGATAGGCATTGATGAGAAGCGACATGAAGGGAATGTGGCCAGAAATGAAGATCACATCAAAATGGTGAAACCTTGGCGACACTAATCTCAGGAGGACCAACATGGAAGAGATTCGACAAAACCTATACAAACCCAATCCATTGGATCTGATCAGGCACATGTTGAAGAATGAAATTATACAAGTTGCTTGTTTCCCGCTAGCAATGATGTGCTTGGAGCTGATGCTAGAATGCACCAAGCATTATAATCACGAAAAAAGATGCATTATGACTAGAGAGGGCAAAGTGCTAGCTCATCTAAGGAAGGAGGTAATCGCCGAGGTTTTTGACATCCCTTCATATAAAACTACTACTTTCTGTACCAAGGAGACTGTTTGGTAGCTTTATCTGGCTAGACTTGAGAAGTGTATGGAGGTGATAAATAGCAAATGGTTGATGCAACAAAGGCAACATGTGAGCAAGGTGCCTAAAAAACTTCACAAATCTGACTTCCATTGAGAAATGAATTATATGGTGGTATTTCTGATTCACATCATGGGCTACCTGCAATTAGTAAATTTCGAGCCATGGATGTTTTTCTTCATTGAAGAAATTGTAAGTAGAAAGAGGATGATAGATTAGGTTGAAATGATTAGCAGCAATATCGATGATCAATTGAAGAGTTTGCAGGAAACAAAAACATTTTATATGAGCTCATATGTCATATATATGCTTTTTAGAAATGAGAGATATCTAGGACTGAACTAGAAGGGGAGAGTTGGAAATGGAGATGGACAGTTCAAGGTTTATGATTGCTATTCTCAGCTGCACTTATAGGCTATATCCCATTACAGAAGGTTTAATGATGCCTTTTCCATGCACATTGTCAGATTGTTGCAAGGCAACACATGCAAGAGATTGTCGAAGGAGGCCATGAACTTCGTAGCAAAATATGCAAAGTGGTTTATTTAGTTTCCAAGATTCACATACATCCATGTTGAGGGCTTCTCATCATTACCTTATAGGTTGCCTAGATACCCCACTGACCAGATGGTGTTACTGGAATTGACACGACAATTGGTTGCATTCGACAAAGTTTAGAGAAAGAGAAAGAAGACCACAACAAAGTTTCCAATCAGCATCGGGAGGCTTGAGACCTATACGTTATTACAAGCAGCTGAAAATTCAGAGATAGAGTTATAAGCTTACAACTTAGTGTGTCATAATGATGCATACAGCAACTTTGATATATTTGGCACAGTCAGATAGAAATTTGGGAGCAAATACGAGCACAAACCATAGCTCAAGGATCATTGGATGGATGCGTATGATGACATAGAAACAAGAAAAAAAGGTTTCTACCGATTGTCTTTAGATTCAGTCAGAGAAACAAGAGTGATCAACATTCCAGATCAGCTTGAGGAGAACCACCAAAGACTTTCACAAAGTTCGTATGAAGAGGAGAGGGACAGGCCTTTCACCATCAATTGGTCGGAACAGGAAGTCACCCACAATGATGATTTGATGATGCCAATAGTGGCACATAAAAGAAAATATGTGGACTTCCAAATTCGAAGGCTTCATGACAAAAATGTCCAATTCACTTACAACTTGATGGGAGGAGTTAGTACACATCAGTCCAAGGATTCTTCAAGTAGTGAGTCAAGCAGTGACTCCAGTGATTCCAATGATTTAGAGGGTGAAGGTGCTAATCTGCATGAGGATATTCAGCCAAGTAAGAGGGGAAAGAATGATGATCAGAAGGTAGCTAGTGCATCCTCAAGGCAAGAGTGTAATAGTATAGTAAATATTGAGGAAGATGAAGTAAGGCATGGTGAACAGGCAGCTTTAGAAGTACAAACTAATCAAGGCATCAAACAAGGTAATTAGATTGATGAGCTTACGTCAAAGTCATCTAAGGAACAAGAAGTGGTCATGATAGAAGTAGAAGCTGAAAATCAAAATAACAAGGAGTTGTATGAGTTTGATGAAGACGCTCTTCCTACTATTTAGCAGAAGGGAGTTCAAGAGGAAAATTAGGAGGACTTGTCTGACCTACCAGAGTGGCTATGCGATCGAGTCAAGGACAAGTCTGTTATTGAAAGGGAACCCATCCTAAGTTTGGAAGACTTGCTACGCAGAGCCAAACCTGTAAATAGAAAGCAAAAAATTACTAAATTCTCAAATATTACAAGATGTAGCTCAGAGTGAAGGCAAGTGCATATTGCTATCTCAACCCTCAGTATAGAGGCATATGATGGTATTCCAAGTGCATATGAAATCAATACTTTTGATTTGGGACCAGCCATAGTAGAATAAGAGATAGAAGAGTTAGAAGATTTAGTTGCAGTCATCGAAGAAAGATTACGAAAGGAACAAGAATAGAGGATCCAGTTGGAGAGGGTTAACTTGGCATTTCAACAGTATATTCAACAGTTGATGAAACCAGTAGGCCAAGTTGGGGAGATGGTTGCACCACCTACATTGCTTTCATGGGAGTTTGTGGCACATTTGGAAGAAATGAGGTCTTCATCTCAAGTATTACAGGATTAGGCCGCAGATTTCAAGATTAAAGCTGATTGGTTCATTGATGAAATTGTGAAGTTGTATAAGGAGGCTTCTTCAATCTTTGACAAAGTTCAGAATGTTCTGATAACTTGTACAGAATTCAAAATTGTAAGAGAAGAAGTTATGCCTCAGTTGAAAAGGCTTATTTATACTCCAAGTGCTACATTGTTAGATGAAGGAGTGATTGAACAAGGTTCGACATATAATTTCCCTTCCTGGTATTGTGCAATCGCATAAAGGAGCAAGTTCTAGGAAATATTGAAAGTGACAGCACTCGAACGAGGGAAGCACTTTGGGAAATTCAAAAAAAAAAACGTGTTTCTATAAACTAGGTAGTTGACTCCAATGGGGAGATTGATGAATACTTGTTGAAAGATAAAGTGCATACAAACTATTTTCAGCATCCACATGCTATTTCCAGGGAGTTGTTGAATGATATTTGTACACTTTCCACTTTCATGGGCATGTTTCAGACATCCATGGTTGGTTGGGAGATGACGGGTTGTCAAATGCATAGAGGAGTTGCAAATCATAGAATGAACCAATCAAACTCTACCAAGTGTCCCTATGGAAGATGTTACATGTGTCATAACTAGATTTGTGGACTTTACCACAAAAAGGAGAGGTCATAAATGAGGGTACTCCAATTAGTGGGTGCATCATAAATGCAAGGTCTAATTTTAGTAAATTTTGTAACCACTTCCTTGCGTGGTACAACAAGGGCCCTCGATTTTTAGATTTAATCTTGGCCATTCATTAAATTTTGAGGCCTATATAAGCCCCATTTTCTCTCATTTGTAAAGGGGGAATGCTCTGAGAAATTGTGGCTCAAGACTCTGCTGAAATAAATACAAACTCATTGCTGAATTTTTCATGGTGATTTTGTGTTGTTTCAAATGAATACATGGTTTCTAAGTGTTCACTCATAGAATAAGATTAGTTTAGTTTGTTTTCAGCAATTTAGCTTTATGTTTCATGGAAGTTGTTGCTAATTCATGTTTAGAGTCTCCATAGTTCATACCATTTATAATTTGTCGATGGTAGATTGTAGTGCATGGTTAATCTGAACCTTATCTGAACTCAACTTCAATTACTTTGTGTTCATTTATCTTTATAAGCAGAAGTAATCTGAAAATCTTATTTTTCCTTAGAAGATTGCATCACCTTTGTGTAGTTGTTACCTTATGGCGAAGCAAAGTGTGGTTGAGATTCTGGTGAATCAGTGGTGATTGCTTTCATTTAGATTAGAGTCTTCTAAACCCATTTCCTTTTGCATTTTCTTTAAAATCTTGTTAGATTTAGATTCAAGAGATTTTGTTGTCATATCTTAAGTTGTCATATTGTTAGATCTTCAAAGAGGCTATGTTACATGTTATCCAAGAGAAACACGTTTCCTATTATTGAACATTTATGTAAGTCCCTTTGTGTTTAAACAACAACTCACACCCTACTGCTAAGTTATCCCAAGTTGCAATACCAAAAGTAACTAATCAAGAACCTTGGAGTCTACTCATCTGATCACTTAGCTTAGCATTTGAGGGATTTTGTTCAAGAGAGGATAGAGTACACCACTATTTTATTTTGTGTTGTATGTTCAATGAAAACACATCAACAAAATTGGCGCTAGAAGGAGGGCCTCTCTTGGAATACAAAGTTAGACACACTGGAGCGTATTGTTTCTTTTTCACTTGAAAAGCACCAGAGAATTTTAAGGTCTACACCACAGGCTTCAAAGGAGTTGGTTGAGTTGGATTTCAATTCCAAAGCCAAGTACAATAATAAGACAAATTCATCAAGTGAAGGATCACCTAGCGTAGAGGACATTGTAAATTTGTTCCAAACTCGTCCTCCTCGAAATACAAGAACTGCTCAACCAAGTAATACACAAGGAGTTACTCAAACAGTTCTGACACAACAAGTAAACATTCCAATGGCTTGGCTTCTGGCAAATGCGTCTCCTCTTGCTACTTTCGTAAATTACGCTGAAAGGCCCAAGAGTCGTGAACAATTTTGTTCCAAATTTTAGGTCAATGATGTGAACATGACGGTTGAGGAACATATTAAGATTTTTGAAGACACTCTTCAAAACAGGAGAATTGAGCATGAAGATATAGCATGTAGGTTGTTTCCTTATTCACTGGGAGAAGATGCATATTTTTGGTATATTCATCTACCTGCAGGCTCCATTAGTAGTTGGCAAAGACTAAAAAACACCTTTCGGAAAAAGTTTAGGATTCCTATCACTCCGTTGAAGCTTTACAAACAATTCGTTGATGTCAAGAAGCAAGAGCATGAACCCATCAATTCTTTTAATAATCACTTTCATAAGGCTTATACAAGGTTGCAAGCTCCGTATAATGTCAATGATGCAATGGCGAGGGAAGTATATTATGCAGCACTAAACTGCCTTACTTCCATGTTTGTGAAGAGAGCAACTGCACCTCCAACTACTTTAACGAAGGCCTATGTTGAGGCTATCAAAGTGAATACTGACTTGGGCATGAACACTCAAGGACCACTTAATCACCTGGGGCATCCAGCTATGCCAAATCAAATTCAAGGAATCAACCAAGCTTTGACACAGCATACTCTTGTAATGAATCCAATTCTAACACCTAGCAATTAGATGATGTTGCATCTAGGAGCACCCATTTCAGAAGCCTCACCAGCAGAACCTGTGTACTTACAAGGGTCTTCATCCTCTACAATGACTCAAGAAGAGAAGTATGAAATGAAAGAGTTAATTGATCAAGTGAAGAGATTGTCCACTAAAGTTACCCATCTAAGAAATCAAAATAATCATTTACAAAATATACAAAGGAGTATTCAAGGAAATCAGAGGGATCAGGGAAATCAAAATGGATATCAAGGAAATTAGAGAGACCAAGGAAATTATCAAGGTTATAATTAAGGATTTTGATGAACAAATCAAGGATTCTAAAGACAAAATAAAACATGGAATACATCTCCAAACAATGGGAATGTTCTATCTCTATTGGAAAACAATTCAAATTCAGATTCTAGACCAGCAGACAAGGTGTTCTTAGGTAAGGCAGCTTTATCAATTTGGTGTCAATTGCATAACACAAATCAGCATTCTAAGTTGCAGTGTATGGAGTTCAAAATAGCTGCTGATATATTCCAAAAGGAGATGCAAAGCACACAAGCTCAAGATGCTCCTCAAGCAATGATAGGATATGAGATTGTTCCTATAACAAGGTATGATCAAGCATTGATTATTGAAGACTTCATATTCCCTCCTGTGATGGATTCTGATACAATGGAGTACAATGGAAGGTTCCCTCCAACATCTGCAAATGGACCAATTGAAAATTTAGATTATTACTCTCCATTCTATAATGACTTTCAAGCTGAAGCAATAGTGGAAGTACAAGCATTTAAACAATCAGCTGGGAATCCACCCCTAAAAATCTATCAAAGAAATCATCGAGTACAAGATCCATTAACCACATCAGTTCCTCCAAATAATTTTCAAACTCCACCAAATCCAAATGCTACTAATAATCTAAATTTTTTTAAGGATTCACCCAAATATAGACAAAGGGATGCTACTCAAAGAGTCACTCCAACATGAGAAGTTCAGTCACGAGATACTCCACAAAGAGTCAATCCTTCATGAGATGTTGTTGCAACAAATGATGAATTGAAGCATTTAAGCTTAATTGTCATAGAAGAATTCAGAAAAGTGAAGGTGAGCATGCCTTTGGTTGAACTGATGGCAATCCCTAAGATCAGAAACATAGTTCTAAATAGCCTAAATGATACATCTACTTCAAGGAATGCTACCGTAGGCCCTTCTAACTCATCCGATGTTCAAAATGCACATGTTGTGGAGAGTATGCCATCTTGTTCTCAAAATACATCAGAAGGTGCTACTCAGTCTCTCAACTCAGTATGTATAGCCCAAGACCCTACAAAAGATACAAAAGAAGGAAGTATTGTTAAAAGTGAAGAGTGTTAAAAATGAAAAGATTGCAAAAGATCAAATTCCACTATCAAATGATATTGCAATGAATATACACCCAAAGGCACAGAACGAAAAGTTTGTGGTCTTCTATCAAGGAAGAGATGAGCCTACCCCTTTCTTATTATCAGTCCGTATTTTCAGGAAGATGTTACACAATTGTTTAATGGATTCAGGGGCATCGAGCAATGTAATGCCACTTTCAATATGTAAAAGGCTAGATTTGATTCCTACTCAGACTACAAAGGAGGTCACATAGCTAGATAAGACAGAAGTGCCCATGGTTGGAGAATTGAATAATATGCACATGTAGATGTCATCTAATCCAAGAATCCAGAGCTACATTGATATATCAGTTGTTGATATGCAATGTCGATATGGCATGCTCCTGAGTAGAGATTGGTCAAGACGATAGAATAGGTATGTAGCTATTGATTTCTCACACATGTGGCTATTGTGGAAAGGAATCCCAAATTAAATTAGAATTGATAGTACTCCAAGATTAAAACTGATGATCATAGAATATGGTGAAGATAATGAGGTTTTGTTCTTAGAAACTGATTTGGCAAATTACAAGGCAAATACGGAAGAAGTCCTCATGCTACAAGGTTCAAGAATGAAAGAAGATGAAGGTCAAAAATCTTTTGATGAAACTAAAATTTTCCTTGATCACAATTATGAGTCTGCTTCTGATGAAGGAGATGGTACGTTTGAAATTTTTTGAAATTTCATATTCAAGAATGTTCAGCAAGCAACAGAGTTGGGTCAGCAAGCAAATGTCAAAGATCTGTTATTACCTAATTGGTGCCGGATACATAATGTTTTCCATTCTGAGTTTTCTTTTGCTATGTGTAAAGTTGCCTTAGAACAAGTATACAGGAGAGTTTCACAGGCTACAAAACTAGAAATTCTAGAGGTAAAGAAAGAAGATAACCCTATAGAATTGCCCATTGAAACTAAAATAATTAAAAAAGTTGAAAAGAGGGATGATCAACTATAGAAAGATCCATTTTCACCAAAGACTCCCAAGAAGGGTAAGAAAAAAGAAAATCCAAATAAATTTCAATTGATCAAGAAGGGAATCAAGCATGGACTTTGTGTTTTGATGGGTCCAAGTCAAAGCAAGGAGCTGGTGCTAGGTTCAAGTTGATCAATCCATTAGATGAATCATTCTTGGCTGCACACAGACTGCAATTTCCATGTACAAATAATGTTGTAGAATATGAATCATTAGTTCATGGATTGTTGATGACTATTGTCACATCCCTCTTTTTGAAAACAAATATGCTATTTACTTTCTTGCGAATTTTAGTAATTTAATATGTTGTGAATGACATGGAAATTGACGATTTATCTTACAAAGTTGTTATATTGAACTGTGGAATCTAATGATTATGATCAAGGCGATATTGTAGACTAAATGTCTTTTTAATAAATGCAATGATGTTTAGATATATTATGTTTTGATTTGAACATAGGTGCTTTGACCACAAAATTGTATGTGAGTCTGTCGATGCAGGAACAGGTGGACCGTGTTCGACGGGAAGAGAAAGTATCTTCGAGAGAGAGTATAGACTTTGGAAATTAACCATGGGCGTTTGTTACTGGGATCGCCAAACAGGTAGATAAACCTTGGAACCAACTAGTAAGTCTTGTATGTCAGATGGGTTAGTTATCTAGACGTCGACGTCAAAGGATAGAGTGTGACATCCTAGTCGAAAGTCGTCATGTAGAATCTTGGAGTCGTCGATGTCGTTGTAAGTCTATCATAGCAAGTTGACTTATCTTAGACGTTTAATTTTTTTGTTTATAAGTGTTTATTGAACCATCTTGTGGCAAAATTGTAAATCTAGTCTCGTAGTTGAAAAATGCGAGAAGTCGGCTTGGTCCGTCTAACGTTGTAAGAACTCGTTCGCATTACAATCAATCCGTCGTGATTTTCGTAAAACGTGTCGAACTTGTGTTGTGAATCTATTCTTTTCCTTTTTGGCCAATAAGTTGCTCTAGAGACTTGTTAACTGTCATCTTGTCAAGTTTAACCTCTCTTTTAGCTTTTAGATGCTTTGTGTTCAAGTGAGTTTTGGTTAACGATGTCTTCACCATGATTGGATCCATCGCAATGAGTTAAACGTTTACCATGGTAATCCGTGAACCTTGGGTCTATTCATGTCATCATGACGCGTGTCCTTATGTAGGCAAGTGTGTGGCATTTAGATGCCAAGCGTGTGTAAACCGTGCAAGAATGGCTTAGGTTTTATGCCATGTATTCCTTTCTTTCCTTATTATTGTTGATTGTTAAGTTAAGGGATGTTATTAAAAATCATTTAACCATTTTAACCTTTATGCTTAGCCTCGTATGAGAGTTAAGATTCTACCCTCACCATAGCTCGAGAGAGAAAAGATGATGGCTGAGTTGCGAGACGTCGCAGTTATGGCAGATGCCCCATCATTATGATGGGTGCGAAGACATCATGAAAGTGGTTGTGAGAAACTGCAGGGAGTTTCCTTCGCGGTAGGGTAGTTGGTTGGAAGGTAGTTAGTAGTGGAGACACGGTCGACGAAAGAGGAAGCCCGTTGTAGAGTAAGGGAGTGTTGGAGTAATGACGGTCGCGCGAAGTTAGAGGAGGATGGCGGGCAGTTGGGGAAGCTGCGTAGTGTGGGATAGGATAGCTATGTATAGGGAGTGAGAAAAAAGCATTCGCGGTGGTAGAGAGGAAGACTGTAGGGAGAAAAGCATTCGCTGTGGTAGAGAAGAGAGACTGTTTTTAGAGAGTGTTCGCTGTGTAGAAAGCATTCGTTGTGGTGAAAGCATCCACAGTTGTAGAAAAGCATTCGCTGTGGTGAAAGCATCCACAGTTGTAGAAAGCATTCGCTATGGAGAAAGCATCCACAGTTGTAGAAAAGCATTCACTGTGGTGAAAGCATCCATGGCTGTAGAAAGCATTCGCTGTGGTGGAAGCATCCATGGTTGTAGAGAGCATTCGCTGTGGTGAAAGCATCCACGATTGTAGAGAGCATTTGCTGTGGTGAACAAGAATAACACAGCAAAGAGGAGGATATTTAACCAAGAGGAGAAGTCAAATTTGTCACAGCAACCTCCATTATCGTCCACAGGTTCATTTCCTTCATTTTCTTCTCTCAGTTTAGACCAGTATGTAAGCAAGTTTTATGATTTCGAATGATGTAAACGTATAGTATGAGTAGAATAGGAGGTCGATGTAATTCTTCTATGTTTTTCAGTGTACGGTTAAATACATGAAATAGAAGTATTGCTGTTTCATTACTGTGTGTTAGGATTTATAAACTCAGAAATAGAAGAGTGGCTGTCTCATTGCTGTGTTCATAATTTTATAAACTCAGAAAAAGAAGTATGCTGTCTTCTTGAATTCGTAAACTCAGAAATGGTAGCATTTCATGCCTTGAAGAAACTGTATAATAAAAGAACGCAGTTCTCTAACGTATATTCATTTAGGAACGAACTTATCTTGATGCAAGATGTAAATTTACCTTCCTTGAACGATAGCAACACAGCAAGTAAACACGCTATTTCACGTGCATGCTGTGTGAAGTCAAAACTGCAGTTTTTAAGCACGTTTTAAAGTAAAAATTGTGTGTTTGATAGCCGGAAAATGCAGTTGAGAGCAACTGATGTCTTAACCATCGTACATCTTTAGTTAGAGGTTGACCATGCGTTGGTCATCTCTATGACATAGGAAAGATTCCATAATCATTTATATTTTATTTACGACTCTCATTTTACTGATCCATGTGAAACTAATAACACGGAAAGAGGAATAGGATGATAAAGTTTTAGTAATGGTTAAGAAACCGTCATAGGTCTGAAACGATCCATTTGAGTTGAAAACGGCATGTGAGTTGAATTTACGTTGCATGCGACGGTGTTAGAATCGTTTAGCCTTGTAGACCATATGAGTCTAGAATCCTTGAATTTCAGGATAACGAGTAAAGGCTCTATATATTTGAGTATGTTGTGTAAACATGAGTACCAAGTAAACAAATATGAAACCGCTTAGGAGTGGGCGCATATAAGCAAGGGTTTTATCTGAAATGGATTATGAAACTCTGAACTCGAGATTAGAGTAAAAAGTGCGCCATGCACTATTGTAGGAGGATATCCTAAACCCTTGAGGTCATCAAGGTCATCAAATAGTTGAAACTAAACAAATAGGAAACTATAGGATTTCGACCAATTCAAGTCGAGTAGGGTGGGTGAACCAAGATCATGCGTTCTTAGAATGCTAATTACAAACAAAACCTTTGGCCAAGGTGATGTACTATCCTCAAGTGCATCGAACGTTCACTGTAATTGGATGGTGTTTCTTGTGGAGTGTCGTGCATGACTAGAGGGTATCTAGGGATCTGCACGATAACAAGACACGTAGGTTACAACACCAGAGCTCAGATGGCAAATGCCGATGGTTATCCTAAGTCTATCCTCTTGAGTAGGGTAGGGCCACTTCCGGTTAGGAAGGAGTGCGGGAGACCGACGGTCTGTGGTTGGAGGTTAAGCTCCTTGAAGATACTTTCTCTTCCAAATACTAAGGAATGCCGAGTCTTGAATGTGATGGATCGACAATCGAGATGCATGATAATGGTATGTTTCCAATTTATGTTGTTTCAAGAAAATTTCATTTGTTAGAAAACAAAATGTTTAATGTATATCATTTCTTTTAGCTTTATGATAATGAGATCATGTGTATGATAAAATGGAAAATGTTGTATTGGATTATAGATGAGAAACTTTTGCGTGTGATTTCTTAGTTAAAAAAAAATTATTACTGTTGTAAAAACTTAGTTACTTCTTGTCAACTCGGATTTGGATGCTACATATGGTATCAGAGCTAACCAGGTTCAGCACTAGGGCTGATGAGTCCGCTAACCTGATTAGGAAATCATCATTATGCGGGTAGCTAATGATTTGGTTTATTGTGCCAGGATGGCATACACCAAGAAAACCGCAAGAAAATCCTTCGCGGGTAAGAAGCGTTATCTGCAAGCTAAACAGAAACAACTTGCGATGATCAAGACCATAGAGAAAACCAATGACAAAAATGACATATGGCTTGATGATATAGAAACCTTAGCCAATGCAATGTCACGACTTAAGTGAGTGGGGAAAGAACTCCTAGAGGGAGCAGCGATGGCGGTTTGAACCATGATCAACCGTTGCTCCTGGATTGTAACTGAGAGTGAACCTAGTACTATACCTATGATCACTAGAGATCCACGTGTAGTACCTAGAGATGATATTATTGAATTATCTTCTGATAGTGAGTCTGAGGGGTATACACCTCATGATTATGTGTCGGACAATGAATCCGAAGGTTACACTCCACTAGATAATACTATGTAGAAACATGAGATTTGTCTATCTCTATTGATGTTGAAACAATTTTGCAAAATGAATAAAGACAAAATTTTGGTTTGAGAACAATTATGATTATGATCAAATGTTGTGTCCTTTGATGTTGTTTAATTTAATAAGCACAAAACTGATTAGTATATGTTTAATCAGGTGTGAAATTAAACTAGCATGGACCAATCAGGGTTTAATGAAGGGGAGTATCGGGAAGGTCAAAATTCTCGGGAAAACTCCACTGACAAGTTGGATAGGATTCTCAACATGCTCACGGAAACCAAGGAAAGATTAAACAAACTGGAAGGAAAATGGATGAAACTGGCAACACAGAGGGTGGAAACGAGAACTCACACTTCACAAGCAAGAGTAAACATTGGGATGATGGCATGACAAGTGAGCGTCCTGATGACAGTGAAGCCCAAAGAAGAACCAAGGATAAACTTGCCTTAGAGTTATCTAAGGATATGAAGAAGGTTAACCCTCCAAAGTTGGACGGAACAAAAACTGGAGATGCAGCTGAAGCATGGTTGACGGAGATGGAGAAATATTTTGAGATCAGAAACTACTCTGAGATTACTAAAGCCGTGTGGGGAGCCTATCAGCTGTCTGGGGAAGCGTCCACTTGGAGGATGAATAAGAAAATGGATTTGGAATTAAGTCCCTTGAAAGTGACATGGGATGAGTTCGTGGAACTATTCCAAAAACGGTGGTTACCTCAATTATATTTTGATCAGAAATTAACGGACTTCCAAAACCTCAGGCAAGGTGAACTATCTATGGTCGAGTACGCAGAAAAATTCACTAGGTTACTGAAGTATGTTCCCCAATACCAAAAGGACAAAAGGTTCCAAATCAGAAAGTTCATCATGGGACTCAATCCTTAGATCGGCGGTGAGGTGGAGGTGCATGGTCCAAGCACAATGGATCAAGTTTATGAAAAGGCAATAAAACAGGAGCAGAAGATTAAATCTATCTCTGCTTATCGCGACAAGAAACGCAAGAAGTTTGATAAGAATTACAATAATCAGTCTTATAAAAGGAAAAATGAGAAGGGATATGGAAACAGGAGGTTTGATAAGGGAAATCGAAAGAATCAAGGAGGATTTGGTAATGAGCGCAGAGGCGAAGATTTTAAGAGAAATACAAATTTTAAGAAGAATGGTGATTCTGCAAGTAGGCCATCTGAGAAGCGAGGACCTATAGGAGGATGCTTTTCTTGTGGAGGAGACCATTATGCCAACCGTTGCCCTGACAGGAAGCCGAATGGGAAGTCTAGGAACACGGAGCTTCCTTCACAACAGGAAGCCTTTCAGCAAAGGATTCATGCCGCTCTTGACAATCGGCAAGCGGAGTATCAGATCACTCCTATTGAGATGACAGGTACCTTATTTGGAGTTCCTGTTTCTATTCTATTTGATACTGGTGCAACAGAAAATTTTGTGTCCCCTAGAGTCTTAGGCAAATTTTCTAGAAAAGTTGGTTTTATGTCAAAACCTTGGACAGTAGAGTATGCAAATAATTCAAAAGCTCAGGTAGAGCAATGTTTGTTTGAAGCTAGGATTGATGTTTCTAACTTCGCCACTGAGGCAAACTTATACGTAGCACCTTTAGGGTCCTACGATGTCATCCTAGGAATGAGCTGGTTGTGGAAACATCGAGCCAAAGTAGATTGCTTTCATAAAACCATTGAGTGTCTGGATAATTCGGGCAAAACTGTAAATCTCCAAGGAATACATGTTGGCAAGAGACACTATATGGATTCATGGTTGTTGTCATTGATGGCAACAAAAGTCATCCCACATATCCGCAAGTCATGGTGTGCCTCTACCGGAAGTCAGGATGAAGAACTGTTGTGGTCCGGTGAACAAGAACAGAGCATGTGGCAAGGTCCGACAGATTGGTCCGGATCTCTTAGAGGAAGTGTCTTGGTGCAGTGCGGATTTGGGGAAGTCAAGAGGACTACCTTGAGTAGTATATTCCAAGGATTTAGCCTCCGGTGATGAACAAAGAAAAAGATATGAATAGTTGAGTACCAGATTCCTGAGAGACAGTGAGAACAGAGGAAGAACTAACTGACAGAGTATCAGACTATTTTCTGGATGTGTTACTGTTGATGGTAAAGGTTGTGAAGGCATGAATCATGTTTGGCTGACATGATTAATGATATCTACAAGTATATGCTTGATCCGCATTGCTTGGTGAGCAAGGATTCAGCCGACAGAACAGAGTTTGTAAGAAACTAGACTGTTCCAGATGCCGACTAGAAAGGTGATGAAATTACTTGTGCGGATATATATAGAGGATGGATTTAGTTGTGAAAGGTGTAATTGTGTGATGGTGTATGCGAATAAGTGCAGAACAGAGCAGAGGTAGTAAGAAAGATCCGGTATGTGAAAGGATAGCAGAATAAAGAACAGAGGAAAGATGAAGTGCAGCAGATCAGTGTACTGAGCCTAACCAGAACTGAACTCCAGCATATGTAGATGCTTCCAATCAGTTCAAGACTGTGATTCTTATCACTTTGTAGACAGTGTGTCTCCTTGTAGGCAGTGGGCCTCTTTGTGAGCAGTGTGCTCGGGCAGTGAGCCCTAATTGGCAAGTGCCATTTTGTATTTCCTTATTCTTCTAACAGAGAATAATCTTTGGGTTAATCACCCCGTGGTTTTCTCCCTTAACCGGGTTTCCACGTCAAAAATACTGTGTCATGTGTTTCTCATTTCATGCTAATGTTTGTTTGTTTGATTCAATGCTGCTTTGATTAATAAGAAAGTTCAAAAGAAGAAATAATTAGGATAACTTATTCACCCCCCCCTCTCAGTTATCAACAATTGGTATCAGAGCTAAGTTCCTCCTAATAGAGCCTAACAGCTTGAGGAAGATCTGGGAGTTCAAATGGATGCATATGGTTTAAGGGAGCAACTCAAGACTGCCCTTGAGGATCTTGAACAGTCAAACTCTAAAGTCAATGAATTAAAGGAAAGACTCAAACAGGCTGATGAATTCATGAGAGAACTAAAGGACAAATTAAGTCTCTCTATGAAAAAGAGAAAGGAGCTGCTCCAACAATTGGCAAGACAAAGTGAAGAAAGCAATACAGATGAAGAATTGACTGAGAAAACCAAGTTATGTGAAAAGTTATCAAAAGAAGTCATTATGTTAAGACATGAAATGGAATCAGGAACTATAAAGTTTACTCAAGAGATTGAAGAAAAAAGAAAAGCTGAAGACAATCTAAGACAATCTCTTAAAGAGAAATCAGAAGAATGCCACCAGATGGATAGGATTATCAGACATCTTGAATCTGATCTTGAAGATGCCAAAGATAATGAAGAAAAACTTGAGAATCAAATTGTCTCTCTCAAAAGAGATCTTCAAACAGCAAATGAATATAAAGAGAAATTCAAGATAAGTTCTGCTCAACTTGAAGTTCTTCTTGGAAGTCAAAAGAGGACAGATGACAAGTATGGTCTGGGATATGAGAAAGGAGAAAGCTCCGGATCCGGTCAAAAGAATTTTGGATCAGAAAATCCAAGGAATAGGCCTAGAAGACCTCCGGTAAGACAGCCCAATGCTCAAAGATATCCATCTTTCAATGGATACTGCCACAGCTGCAATCACTTTGGTCACAAAGCTAATCAGTGCAGAAAAAGGATGAATCAAACTAATCCATCCTTCTCCGGACAATGCTTTAACTGCAAAAGGTATGGACACAAGTCTCATGAATGCAGAAATATGCAAGTAAACAAATCATTCAATGGTAGATGTTTTACATGCAATAGAGTAGGTCATATGGCTAATCAATGCAGATCAAGAGGTTATCAGTCAAATATGCAAAGAAATGTTATTTGCCAAATCTGTAATAGGTCCGGTCATAATGCTAAAGTCTGCAGAAGCAAGAATCAGGACAAAAGAGGTCCGGTGTACAATCAGAATCAAGACAAGGGTAAACAAAAGATGAATGTGGATGAAGTTAGGAATCAGATGAACAAGATTTGGGTGAAGAAAAGTTCAGAGAATGTAGAGGTTGGATCCGCACCAGACTCTGGTGCTGATATTTCTTCCAGAAATTAAAAAGTGAGCTCTGGCTCAGGGGGAGACTCAAAGAAAATCCTGTTCCCCCAGCCAATCAAGTGGTGCTGGATGTGACACAAGATGCGGAGTAAAGGGTTTGAAGATACCAGTCCTGAGATGATCTAGACAAGATTTCAGAGGTCCGCATGAAGATATAAAGAAGTTGTGATCGATCAAGTAAAGACCTATTTCGAGAGATGCTCTAGAATGATAGAGGACTACAAAAGGGTCCGGAGAGATCTGGAAGTACATTATTTTACTCTGCGGACTGGACAGAATGTTTGGGATGTTCTTGTAATGTGTCATCTCGATTTATTCATGATTGAAAGATCCGCATGATGTTCATAGATCAGGACTGATCCAGGATACTCCAAGCTATCCGGACAAGGCAAACCAGAATAATATAGGTGAAGCATTTATTGCAAACAGATATTAGGGTTTGCAAAATGATAAAAGGGATTTCTCAACAATCACTTGATCATTCCACATCCAAGAGGAAGCGAAAAGCGGAGCTCTGAAACAAAATTCATCAAGTTCACCGAAGATCTCCTGCCGAAGTCATTACATACAGAAATCAATCCAGCTACTCCGTGCAACCGAAGACGCAAAAGGTATTTTCCACTTTTGATATCTTGCTACAAATCTTTTGAAGAAATGGCTACTCCAAATATAGTAAAAATCTCAGATAGGCCCCGACCTGAATTTAAGAAACATCCATACAAGTCATTGGAGGTAGATCCCTTAGGAGCATTTTCCAGTGTTCCTCACGGAGTTTTACACACAGAAGACATTAGGGTTTACATACATGCAAACATTGAGAGATTTGGGGAATTCAAATTGAGAGATCTCTATCACAAACAACTGATAGACAATGCTTTTGAGCTTAAACCAGAGTATAAGGGTATCCAGAAGAAACAATTTGATCAATTCATTCATTTCCCCTACTTTGAAGAAGATGAATGGGTCTAGTATGTACTGAGCAGGATGCATGACAACTTCCTATGGCTGGATAGACCCTGCAAGATCACAAAAGAGGCAATTAGAGTAGTAACTGGTCTATACTCTTCCGGAGGGATACCTATCCTCAAATCTGTCAAAAATAACATTGTAACTGAGGCCACCGGATCAAAATTTGATAAGAGGGCAATGACCATTGAAGATATTTCTGATCCGGATATCAAGTATGCGTCCATGATAATAGGATACAAGGTCTATCACTCCAGCAGGGAGAATTCTGTATCCGGAACTGCAGTGTATACTGCCTATGAAATGCTAAGGAAGAATGCAGAATATGATCTCTGCGAACTGCTCTTAAGCCAATTAATGGAAAATATACAGAAAATCAAGAAGGACAAGAAGAATTCCTTTAAGTATGGTACTCTTATATTATGTCTATTCTTCTACTTCATGAATGAGCTGCCCGGATCAAGTGGATGGGCATGGCAGAATAACAAACCTGTTGCAGTCCAAATAAGAGACTATCTACATGGGCTTGGGGATGCCAAAGCAAGAAATACAACCCTATGGGGATACTTCAAAAACTTCCAAAGCATGATGCAAGGAAGAGAAAGAATTCCCCAGTCTCTTGTTGAAAAATACAAAGACTCAGTGTGCTTTATGGTGGACACTGATCAGTGCCTAATGGAGGCAATGGAGCCAAGGACTGTCTGGATCATGCCCATGGGGTATGAAGTGGATGAACAGATAGTGGAGCTACATGTTCAACACATGCTAAGTCAGCCCAAAGATCCAAAGGCAGAAAGGTTTGGAACCTTTGAGGAGCTGATTGTAAAGATCCATGTAGAACTCAGGGAACCTGAGATAAAGAGGAAGGTGAGAAAAGAAGTAGAGCATATTGCTCAAGGCCTAGGCATCTCAAAAGAGGCACTTGATGCCAGCCGGGAAAAGAGGAGAAAGGCTGAGGAAGAAAAGAAAAGTAAAGAAAGTGTTCCGGTTGAAACTTCCACCCGGACCAGATCATCAAAAAGATCTGCACCTCCCACAACCAAAAGTTCAAAACCGGAAGTCCAGGGATCCGGTAAAAGATCTAAGACAAAAGCCACAAGGGCTTATGAAAGCCAAAAGGATGAAGAGGAAACTGAGTCAGATGAGGGAGTAAAAGAAATAAAGAAGCAGAAGAAGAAAGGATCCGGTAAACCCTCCACAGGCCAAGACAAGGATGAAATGGCAGAGGTATTTGTTGAAAAGCCCACTCTGTCTCTAGAGAGTGTAATCAAGTCAGTTACGGTGGATGGAAACCTTCAACCAATGACTGAATTTTATGATGACTACAATGAGGCTGACTAAAAGATTCTACAGGAAGCCACAATCAAGTATCTGAACATATACAATAAGGCTTTCATTGAGATCATATCTCTAATTCCTAAAAGCCTAGAAAAGGAATTAGAAATAAGAAAGAATAATGCTTAGGCAAAAGATCTTGAGATCCGGGAGCAGATAGCTATTCAGCTATATCCTCAAATTGATCCCAAGACAATGAACATAATATTCAAAGACTGCAAAGATGAGTTCAGAAGTAAAGCCAGGATGAATCAACTCATGCTTGGTGAGACTGACAAGGTGGCCAAAGAGACAGAAGAGATCCTCCGGAAGGCCTTCAAAAGGTTCAATCTTCCTGTTGTAGAGGACTTAGGTGCAGAAACAGTTGTGGACTTGGAACCCTCTGCTCCAGAAGAAGTGGCCTATGAACAGGCTAGCATCTCTCCTCCGGTTTGCCCTACAGTCTCTGGATCCAAAGAAAAAGAGAAATTACAGGAGAAGGAAGCAGTGGTGAAAGATAAAGAGGTTGACAGTACCAAGGGTGCAGAGAAAGAGAAGACTCCATCAGAGAAGACCATGACTGATAGTGGTAAGAATGTGGAAGGAGAGAAAATCCCAAAGGACAGTTCCAAGACTGCAGAAGAAAAGAAACATCTGTCTCCGGCAAGAGACACTGCACAAACTGTTCAACAATTTTTGAGCAAAGAAACAATAGAGATCAATGAACCGGAGCTACTACAAGGCCCATTCATCTTTGATTCCCTCTCTCTAGTGCAGACAATGAAGATAGCCTCATTTGCAAATGCTAAGGCAAATGAAAAGCTCCTAAAGTCTCATATGGAAGACTGTGAGTTGATAGAGGCTGCTTCCGGAGTGCTTGAGAAGATTATGCCATCGGTCCAGATAGATCCGGTAGCCTCCTCTTCCGGTAATCTCAAAACCTTAGTCAGTAGTGTTAGTACACATTTTGAATCTCTAGAAAAATCAGCTGAAGAAAAGGTCCGGAAGGAGTTTTTGGATAAAAGATTCTCCAAGGTTCAGGGTTTGATCATTAATGATAGGAGAAACATGAACATTGGGATAAAGAGCTTAGAAAATTCTCTTAAGGATGGCGGTGAAATATACAAATTTTGTATCTCCTGGTCCAAGGTAACAGTGGACATTGAGAAGAAAATAAAAGCGCAAGAGGACACACTACTTAGCTTGTCTCAAAGTTTTGATCCTCTTTCTTCCTCTATAACAAATCAAGAATGTCAGACTATTGCAGTCTTGAGTGAAATCAAGAAACTGGAGAAGGAAAGGAAAAATAGAATAAGTAGGTTGAGTGAGCTCAGGGGGTTAATTGTCCCTAAGCTAGAGGCCATGCATGAGGCCATAGCAGAAGCTCAAATCACAGCCCAGACAAGTGATCCGAAAGATCTAAAAAGGGCAGATGCATTTGCATTTTTGTTGAGTGGTCACATTTCAATTTTGGATAGAATGAAGCAAAGTTGGGCTACAGAACTGATCCAACTGAAGACATCTTTTGCAGACATTCTTCAGTATATGTGAGTATGTAAATATGCGGCTATGTATAGAAAATTTTTGAAAATTTTGGTGTGCGGACCCTACCCTTTGCCATTGATGTCAAAGGGGGAGTGAGGAGCAGTGAAAAATGAGGAATCCAACTAAGGGGGAGTTCCAGAAATTGTATATAAAGATAGAGCATCAGCCAAGGGGGAGCATAGTGTAAACACTTAGTCATTTTTCACTAAGTGTTGCCATCAATGCCAAAGGGGGAGATTGTTGGCAAGAGACACTATATGGATTCACGGTTGTTGTCATTGATGGCAACAAAGGTCATCCCACATATCCGAAAGTCATGGTGTGCCTCTACCGGAAGTCAGGATGAAGAACTGTTGTGGTCCGGTGAACAAGAACAGAGCATGTGGCAAGGTCCGACAGATTGGTCTGGATCTCTCAGAGGAAGTGTCTTGGTGCAGTGCGGATTTGGGGAAGTCAAGAGGACTACCTTGAGTAGTATATTCCAAGGATTTAGCCTCCGGTGATGAACAAAGAAAAAGATATGAATAGTTGAGTACCGGATTCCTGAGAGACAGTGAGAACAGAGGAAGAACTGACTGACAGAGTATCAGACTATTTTCCGGATGTGTTACTGTTGATGGTAAAGGTTGTGAAGGCATGAATCATGTTTGGCCGACATGATTAATGATCTCTACAAGTATATGCTTGATCCGCATTGCTTGGTGAGCAAGGATTCAGCCGACAGAACAGAGTTTGTAAGAAACTAGACTGTTTCGGATGTCGACTAGAAAGGTGATGAAATTACTTGTGCGGATATATATAGAGGATGGATTTAGTTGTGAAAGGTGTAATTGTGTGATGGTGTATGCGAATAAGTGCAGAACAGAGCAGAGATAGTAAGAAAGATCCGGTATGTGAAAGGATAGCAGAATAAAGAACAGAGGAAAGATGAAGTGCAGCAGATCAGTGTACTGAGCCTAACCGGAACTAAACTCCAGCATATGTAGATGCTTCCAATCAGTTCAAGACTGTGATTCTTATCACTTTGTAGACAGTGTGTCTCCTTGTAGGCAGTGGGCCTCTTTGTGAGCAGTGTGCTCGGGCAGTGAGCCCTAATTGGCAAGTGCCATTTTGTATTTCCTTATTCTTCTAACAGAGAATAATCTTTGGGTTAATCACCCCGTGGTTTTCTCCCTTAACCGGGTTTCCACGTCAAAAATACTGTGTCATGTGTTTCTCATTTCATGGTAATGTTTGTTTGTTTGATTCAATGCTGCTTTGATTAATAAGAAATTTCAAAAGAAGAAATAATTAGGATAACTGATTCACCCCCCCCCCTCTCAGTTATCAACAATACAGAGGGAAATAAAAGTTAGATCCATTTCCTCTAAAAAACTAAAGCGGGCTAGGCGAAAGGGATGCCAACTTTTTGTAGTCAAGATGGACCTAGTAGAGGAAACCTCGGAGAAGCAATCTTTTGAGGAAAGATATCCATTTTTGTGCAACTTCAGGGATGTATTTCCTGAGGAGTTACCAGGCTTACCTCCGAAGAGAACATTTGACTTTGGCATAGATATTAAACCAGGATCGGATCCAATCTCCAAAGCTCCGTATCGTATTGCTACCACAGAACTTATGGAATTAAAAGCTCAGTTGCAGGAGCTTTTATCTAAGAATTTGATTAGGCCAAGTGTATCACCATGGGGAGCCCCAGTTATCTTTGTCAAAAAGAAAGATGGAACTTTAAGGCTGTGCATAGATTATAGGATGCTTAACAAGGCAACTATAAAGAACGAGTATCCCTTGCCACGAATTGATGATCTATTTGACCAGATGCGTGGCGCATCGGTCTTTTCTAAGATAGATCTGAGATCTGGATACCATCAGTTAAGGTTGAAAGACGAAGACATTCCCAAAACAGCTTTTAGAACGAGGTATGGTCATTATGAGTTCATAGTGCTACCGTTTGGATTGACCAATGCACCTGCTGCATTCATGAATCTCATGAATAGTGTATTCAGAGATTGTCTTGATAAGTTTGTGCTAGTTTTCATCGATGATATTCTAATCTATTCCAAGGATGAAGAGGAGCATGCGCGACATCTTCAAATAGTCTTGCAACGGTTGAGAGAACATAAATTGTATGCGAAACTCTCCAAGTGCACATTCTTTCAGAAAGAAGTACAGTACTTAGGGCACATAATATCAGCCGATGGGATATCAGTTGATCCGGCCAAAATAAAAGCTATTATGGAATGGCCTGAACCTACCAATGTGTCAGAGGTACGAAGTTTCATGGGATTAGCAAGGTATTATAGGAAATTTGTGTTGAATTTCTCAAGCATAGCTAGCCCCATTACCTCTTTGTAGAGAAAAGGAAAAAAGTTTGTGTGGACAGATGTATGTCAAAAGGCTTTTGATTTGTTAAAAGAAAAGTTAACAACGGCTCCAATTTTGAAAGTTCCTGATCCTGAGGGAGAGTTTGAGGTTATCACTGATGCCTTGGGGGAAGGATTGGGAGGTGTGCTTATGCAAGATGGCAGGGTAGTAGCCTATGAGTCAAGGAAGCTGAAAAATTATGAGCAGAACTACGCTCCTCATGACCTAGAGTTGGCAGCAGTGGTTCATGCCCTTTAGATGTGGCGACATTACTTGTTGGGAAGGACTTTTATCCTAAAATCTGATCACCAAAGCCTTCGCTACATATTCACACAACCTAATCTCAATGCAAGGCAAAGGAGATGGTTGGAACTAATAGCCAATTATGACTTTGAAAATTCTTATATCAAGGGCAAGGAAAACCGAGTAGCAGATGCCTTAAGCAGAAGAAGGCATATAGCCTCTATAATCTCCATACATGCTAACTTTAAGGACTTAGTATTGCAAAACTTATCTGGGGATGAGTATTATGAACAAGTGAAACAGGCGCTGTACTCAAACCCTAAGGACCCAAGATATGACGGATTCAGTTTTGAATCCAATAAATTGATGAGATTCAAGGGAAGAATATATGTTCCTGATTCAGTTGAACTTAGAAACCTTGTGTGGAAGGAAGTTCACTGTGCTCCTTACTCTGGTCACCCTAGTGTAACTAAACTGTTAGCGGATGTAAAGCCGCTATATTTCTGGAAGGGAATGAAAAGTGACGCTGCAAAGTTTGTAGCTAGTTGTTTGGAGTGTCAGAGAGTTAAGGCAAAACACCAACATCCTGCTAGGTTGTTATACCCACATGATATTCCGGAGTGGAAATGGCAAGTTATTAGTATGGATTTTGTCCAGGGGTTACCAATGTCTAAGAATAGGCATGATGCAATATTGGTTGTTGTGGATAAACTAACCAAGGTTGCACACTTCATACCGGGAAACCTGACAGATGGAGCACATCTTTTGGCTCGCAAATTTGTGCAAGAAATTTTTAGATTACATCGGGTGCCTGAAAAGATAATATCTGATAGAGATGCACGAATAACATCACGGTTTTGGCAAACCTTATTTTTTGCACTAGGGACTAAACTAAATGTAAGTACTGCTTATCACCCTGAAACTGATGGACAGACGGAAAGAGTGAATCAGGTATTAGAAGACCTTTTGAGAATGTATTGCATGGATCAGCAATACATATGGGAGGAATATCTACCTCTTGTCGAATTTGCCTGTAACAATTCCTATCATTCTGCCATTAAGATGGCACCATTTGAAGCATTATATGGAAGGAAATGAAGAACTCCTATAAGCTGGGATAAGCTGGAAGATAGGATAAGCATTGGACCTGAAATGCTTGCTGATATGGAAGAAAAAGTTAAAGTGATTAGGAAGAGATTGGCAGAAGCCAATGACAGGCAAAAGAGTTATGCAGATCGCAAGCGAGTGCCTAGACACTTCTCTGTTGGTGAGAAAGTACTTTTGCAAGTAAAACCCCAAAAGAGTTCTATAAAGTTTGGTAAATCTTCAAAATTGGCTCCTCGTTATGTCGGACCTTTTGAAGTTCTTGAAATTATCAACCCGGTTGCCTACAAAGTTGCTCTACCTCCAGCCTTGTCTAGAATGCATAATGTTTTTCATGTTTCGTATTTAAAGAAATATTATGTAGGTAATAATCACATCCTTAACTGGAATTCCTTACAGATGCAAGAACCCGAGGTGGTTGTGATCGAGCCACTCAAGGTGCTCCAAATGCGTAAACTTCGGTTACGTAATCGAGAAGTTTTGCAATGCAAAATACAGTGGGACCAATATGGCGAGGATAGCGCCACTTGGGAAGATTACAAGGATATTTACCAAAGATTTCCAAAACTTTTAAAAGACATTAATGTTACATTATAGAAAGTTTGTTTTAAGTCTAAGTTTTTGCTTGATAAACTCAATCATCAGGGACGATGATTTTTAAAGGGGAACGATATGTCACATCCCTCTTTTTGAAAAAAAAATATGCTATTTACTTTCTTGCGAATTTTAGTAATTTAATATGTTGTGAATGACATGGAAATTGATGATTTATCTTACAAAGTTGTTATATTGAACTGTGGAATCTAATGATTACGATCAAGGTGATATTGTAGACTAAATGTCTTTATAATAAATGCAATGATGTTTAGATATATTATGTTTTGATTTGAACATAGGTGCTTTGACCACAAAATTGTATGTGAGTCTGTCGATGCAGGAACAGGTGGACCGTGTTCGACGGGAAGAGAAAGTATCTTCGAGAGAGTATAGACTTTGGAAATTAACCATGGGCATTTGTTACTGGGATCACCAAATAGGTAGATAAACCTTGGAACCAACCAGTAAGTCTTGTATGTCGGATGGGTTAGTTATCTAGACGTCGACGTCAAAGGATAGAGTGTGACATCCTAGTCGAAAGTCGTCATGTAGAATCTTGGAGTCGTCGATGTCGTTGTAAGTCTATCATAGCAAGTCGACTTATTTTAGACATTTAATATTTTCGTTAATAAGTGTATATTGAACCATCTTGTGGCGAAATTGTAAATCTAGTCTCGTAGTCAAAAAATGCGAGAAGTCGGCTTGGTCCGTCTAACGTTGTAAGAACTCATTCGCATTACGATCAATCCGTCGTGATTGTCGTAAAACGCGTCGAACTTGTGTTGTGAATCTATTCTTTTCCTTTTTGGCCAATAAGTTGCTCTAGAGACTTGTTAACCATCGTCTTGTCAAGTTTAACCTCTCTTTTAGCTTTTAGATGCTTTGTGTTCGAGTGAGTTTTGGTTAACAAAGTCTTCACCATGATTGGATCCGTCGCAATGAGTTAAACGTTTACCATGGTAATCCGTGAACCTTGGGTCTATGCATGTCATCATGGCGCGTGTCCTTATGTAGGCAAGTGTGTGGTGTTTAGATGCCAAGCGTGTGTAAACCGTGCAAGAATGGCTTAGGTTTTATGCCATGTATTCCTTTCTTTCCTTATTATTGTTGATTGTTAAGTTAAGGGATGTTATTAAAAATCATTTACCCATTTTAACCTTTATGCTTAGCCTCGTATGAGAGTTAAGATTCTACCCTCACCATAGCTCGAGAGAGAAAAGATGACGGCTGAGTTGCGAGACGTCGTAGTTATGGCAGATGCCCCATCATTATGATGGGTGCGAAGACATCATGAAAGTGGTTGTGAGAAACCGCAGGGAGTTTCCTTCGCGGTAGGGTAGTTGTTCGGAAGGTAGTTAGTAGTGGAGACACAGTCGACGGAAGAGGAAGCCTGTTGTAGAGTAAGGGAGTGTTGGAGTAATGACGGTCACGCGAAGTTAGAGGAGGATGGCGGGCAGTTGGGGAAGCTGCGTAGTGTGGGATAGGATAGCTGTGTATAGGGAGTGAGAGAAAAGCATTCGCGGTGGTGGAGAGGAAGACTGTAGGGAGAAAAGCATTCGCTGTGGTAGAGAAGAGAGACTGTTTTTAGAGAGTTTTCGCTGTGTAGAAAGCATTCGCTGTGGTGAAAGCATCCACAGTTGTAGAAAAGCATTCGCTGTGGTGAAAGCATCCACAGTTGTAGAAAGCATTTGCTGTGGAGAAAGCATCCACAGTTGTAGAAAAGCATTCGCTGTGGTGAAAGCATCCACGGCTGTAGAAAGCATTCGCTGTGGTGGAAGCATCCACGGTTGTAGAGAGCATTCGATGTGGTGAAAGCATCCACAATTGTAGAGAGCATTTGCTGTGGTGAACAAGAATAACACGGCAGAGAGGAGGACATTTAACCAAGAGGAGAAGTCAAATTTGTCACAGCAACCTCCATTATCATCCACAGGTTCATTTCCTTTGTTTTCTTCTCTCAGTTTAGACTAGTATGTAAGCAAGTTTTATGATTGCGAATGATGTAAACGTATAGTATGAGTAGAATAGGAGGTCGACGTAATTCTTCTATGTTTTTCAGTGTGCGGTTAAATACATGAAATAGAAGTATTGCTGTTTCATTACTATGTGTTAGGATTTATAAACTCAGAAATAGAAGAGTGGTTGTCTCATTGTTGTGTTCGTAATTTTATAAACTCAGAAAAAGAAGTATGCTGTCTTCTTGAATTCGTAAACTCAGAAATGGTAGCATTTCATGCCTTGAAGAAATTATATAATAAAAGAACGCAGTTCTCTAACGTATATTCATTTAGGAATGAACTTATCTTGATGCAAGATGTAAATTTACCTTCCTTGAACGATAGCAACACAGCAAGTAAACACACTGTTTCACGTGCATGCTGTGTGAAGTCAAAACTGCAGTTTTTAAGCACGTTTTGACATAAAAATTGTGTGTTTGATAGCTGAAAAATGCAATTGAGAGCAACTGATGTCTTAACCATCGTACATCTTTAGTTAGAGGTCGACCATGCATTGGTCATCTCTATGACATAGGAAAGATTCCATAATCATTTATATTTTATTTACGACTCTCATTTTATTGATCCATGTGAAACTAATAACACGGAAAGAGGAATAGGATGATAAAGTTTTAGTAATGGTTAGGAAACCGTCATAGGTCTGAAACGATCCATTTGAGTTGAAAACGGCATGTGAGTTGAATTTACGTTGCATGCGACGGTGTTAGAATCGTTTAGCCTTGTAGACCATATGAGTCTAGAATCCTCGAATTTCAGGATAACGGGTAAAGGCTCTATATATTTGAGTATGTTGTGTAAACATGAGTACCAAGTAAACAAATATGAAACCGCTTAGGAGTGGGTGCATATAAGCAAGGGTTTTATCTGAAATGGATTATGAAACTCTGAACTTGAGATTAGAGTAAAAAGTGCGCCATGCGCTATTGTAGGAGGATATCCTAAACCCTTGAGGTCATCAAGGTCATCAAATAGTTGAAACTAAACAAATAGGAAACTGTAGGATTTCGACCAATTCAAGTCAACTAGGGTGGCAGAACCAAGATCATGCGTTCTTAGAATGCTAATTACAAACAAAACCTTTGGCCAAGGTGATGTACTATCCTCAAGTGCATCGAACGTTCACCGTAACTGGATGGCGTTTCTTGTGGAGTGTCGTGCATGACTAGAGGGTATCTAGGGATCTGCACGATAACAAGACACGTAGGTTACAACACTAGAGCTCAGATGGCAGATGCCGATGGTTATCCTAAGTCTATCCTCTTGAGTAGGGTAGGGCCACTTCCGGTTAGGAAGGAGTGCGGGAGACCGACGGTCTATGGTTGGAGGTTAAGCTCCTTGAAGATACTTTCTCTTCCAAATATTAAGGAATGCCGAGTCTTGAATGTGATGGATCGACAATTGAGATGCATGATAATGGTATGTTTCCAATTTATGTTGTTTCAAGAAAATTTCATTTGTTAGAAAACAAAATGTTTAATGTATATCATTTCTTTCAGCTTTATGATAATGAGATCATGTGTATGATAAAATGGAAAATGTTGTATTGGATTATAGATGAGAAACTTTTGCATGTGATTTCCTAGTTAAAAAAAATTATTACTGTTGTAAAAACTTAGTTACTTCTTGTCAACTCAGATTTGGATGCTACAACTATCAAGAAAGGTGCAAAGATTCTACATGTTTATGGAGATTCTGAGGTGATTGTCAAGCAAATAATGAAGAAGTATGTTTGTCATGATAAGAGATTGAAGAGGTATAGAAACCATGTTTGGGATTTGATTGAAAGTTTTGATGTATTCAACAACAAAATAGTTTACAGATTAAAGAATCAAGTTGCTAATTCCCTATCATAGGCTTCAAGTTCACTTACACCACTTGCTATGAGTGGGTTAAATAAGTTCACTTTAGAGTTGGTCTGAGTACCATCAGTTCTGGATAATGTTACAAATTTTTAGGTGTTCAATGATGATAAACACATTGGATTTCATCACAAACTCTGAAGTTTTTGAAGCTCAAATCATAGATGAAGAAGATCTAGAGCAGGAAGAATTTGATGCAGAGGGTGTTGTTGGGACAGTAAAAATTTCAAATTTTTACTATCTTCTCACTTCACCATATTTAAGCAAATCCTAAAAACATCCTAAAACCATAAGTAAAATTGATACATCCCACGAGATGTCCATGGCTAAGCAAAGCAAAATTACTTAATCTATCAGCAAGACTTTATGTTGTTTATAACGATACATGAGAAATTAATGAAGATAACTATCGGCATGAGAATAGAGATCGGAGAGAGATTTGTAAGGGATGCCGATAGAAGAAGTAATACCGATGGCCTGTTATCAGTAAAAGAACCAAGCAGTCACACCGATCAGCATGACTAGTAATCATAGGGTGATCCTTTAAAAGCTACCCCGACGGTTCATATCATATCGATGGAAAATATCGGTAGGAGTCTCACCAAATATCCTACAAGGGCAAAAGGCAACCATAACCATCGGCAAGAAATAAGGCGTTGGGATGAAAAATAAATAGGTCTCCGATACTGCATTCTCTTGGTGAAACAATAAAAAGGCACTTTCGGTGTGAGTCACACCGATACACGTATCCATCGGTGTAACTTAATATATCGGAATGAAGCAGTGATATCTTGTCAACTCGCAAGTCACAACGATGAAAAGGGTGTCGGTGACACTTTGACAGATTCTCTCCGATAAGCAATGTAAAGTAACCATCGGGGAGATAATTGTGATCGGGTGATCCGAAAAGGATTACCCCGATGGTATATCTTACTCCGATGGAAATAAGCAGAAGTTTTAACTATATCGGTGAGATATTGGGATGGTCATTCCGATCCAGAGTATAGAAGATTGTCGGGAAGACAATGAAGCTTGGGGAAACATGAATATAATATCCCGATGGCATTGATCTCCCTGATAACAAGTTGTTATTACACATATCGGTGAGACTCTCACTGATAGTCATATCGGTAGGACTCATTATATCGCAGAGAAATCTAAAACACATGGCGATGAAGGAAGTCATGTCGATGGTCGCGCCCACTTAAGATATGACATAACATAGCGTCGGGAATACAATTGAGGGGTCATGCTGATTGATTGTTCACGCCATGAAGAGATATTAAGATCGCCCAGACATTTTGAAAATCATGCTGATGATAGGAGTTATGGCGATGTGACATTTCACAGCGATGAACGACATTGCATTGATCAGACAATTAAATGCAGACGGTGAGGAAAATCATTTAAGATCATTATAATTGAACAAGTTGTCTGAGAAGGGAATACGAAAGAATTCTTGAGGCGCAAAACAGAGGATTTCAATCACAGCCACAGAACAACATGTACTTACATACGAGCCATTGTGTATAGCCTGTGTTTGAATTTTCTACCAAAATTTGAATATGGATACTCTGGGAAAGGGAAAAGGTAGAAAATCACAAGGAGAAACTAGTAAATCTAAAAAACAAAAAACTGATCAAACCCCTGAAGAAAAAATAAAAGACAGAAAACTCAACCAGGACTTAATTGACCAATTGCCTGGGTCAACTCCCAAGGCCAGAAGGTCTGCCCAACTCAAGGCAGAAGTTGAGAAATTAGAAGATAAACATAAATGCCTGGGAGATATCTGGACCCCAATTCGGGGATATGAGCTTTTTAGATTCCACTATAATAGAAGGTTTAGGAATGCTCCTGTGTCAAACCCATGGCACACGAATTTAGGAAAACTGGTTGTACCTAATGTATTCTTGAATGTGGAACTCCTTAAACTACTTGCCAGACATTACAATTCAGGCCTGAAAGCCATCTGCAACCCACAGGGAGAACGAATTGTGCATCTGTCAAAAAATGCTATTTGTGAGGTGTATGATCTAGATGATTTATGCACTGTCCCTATTGTTTATGAAGATCTGGATAGAGAGTATTGGAGAATGGATACAACTTACAATGGATGGAGGTTGCCCATTCATAGGCCCAGGATTGAAGGAGAAGTGATGCCCTTAACTAAAAATGATGGCCCTCCCTTTCATGTAGCCATATTTCAACCATATATACAATATACCTATTTCTCTGTAGGCCAAGTCCTGGGTTCAGAGGTCCCCGAGTTCATGACTATTCCTCTAATGGTCATAGCTTCTGACATTCAGTGTCATAATGTGAGGCAGTTTGATTATGCTTCTTATATTGCTAATAGAATGGACTCTGGTTTGTCTGCAATAAAGAATAGTGCTCCAACATGCTCTTTTGAGCATTACTCAATGCTTATGCACATGGTGTTATATTACGGCCAGGAAGTAGGGTTATGGCCAAGTGAGTTTCGAGTTGTTGTTGCAGATAAGAAAGGGGAAAAGATACCCATACAAATGTGGACCAGAGTATGGGATAGTAGATATGCCCACTCTAGCTATGCTCAATTTGAAGAGCACTGTGTGAAAGTGCTGTATAGGTATTTCAACCACCCCTGTGAATATTCAATTTCAATTGAAATAAAAAGGTTCCTTAGACCGAAAGATTTTGGTGGCCCCCCTACTGTCACTCATAATTGGGGAGACTGGTATTGCTTTGAGGATGCTACTATGATAAGAGTTTATGGATTTGAGGATACTCCATTCATATTGCCCAAGACTATCCCTGACAAACTTGCATATTTAGAGATAATTAGGCAAATGCATTGTTCAAATGTGATGCATCTAAGTTCACATGATAAACAATCATTTATGCCCAGCACCTTATGTTTTGGAGATTTTACTGTGGTTTCAAAAGAAGGTTACAATCTCATTTTGGATAAATTAATGCATTATAACATGATGACTGCTGAGGCGAGGAAAGGATTTGACCCTGAAGGGTTTATTGATTCTGCAAGAAGAAAACAAAATCTCAGTGGATACATGCACATACATTATCCACATGATGATGTTATTAGAAATCTAGAAGAAGCTGAGGTTGAATTGCTGGTAGATAAATATAATAGGGATTTAAGTGAAAAGAAAAAGCAGATAGCAGAAATTGAGGTTGTATCCTCTGAAGATGAAGAACTGACAGGGCAAGAGCAGCCACCAGACAAAATAGTACAGATGTCCAAGAGGAAAATGTAACAATATCAGCCTCCTGTTGTGCTACATGATGAGGAGGGGTCTGCTGATGAGGATCCACGCCAAACAGCCTATGATTCTTTCATTTCAGATGATAAATTTATTCAATCAAAAGAATTTAAATCATTTTTCTATAAATACAAAGGGAAAGAAATCAAAGAGTCAGTAGATGATGTCTCGGCTGATAATGAAAGACAATTATTAGATATGTTGAAGGAAACAATACATAAAGAGATGCAAGATATGACACCTAACAAGGGTAGACAGTTGCTCAAGGATGCAGGGGTTATGATTTTTCCTGGTCTGGATTTAAATTTTGCTTTGGTTTTTGACAGTTTTCTTAATAGTGCAGATGATAAGTATAAGCTTACTCCAGAAGGAGTTAATGAAGAATATATGGGAACAAGATATAATACTGATGAAAATTCCTTGATGATATGGGCGTTATACCCTCCCCATAAGAAGACGGCCAACACAGATACTGAAAAGACTTTTGGCCATGTTATGACTTTGAAAGCAAGGGAAACTAACCCTATAATTACTGTAGACATTGGTATCAATGTTGCAAAATTAAATAAAGCATAAGCTCAAATGTTGATCAAAGAAAGAGATGCATACAAATTGAATTGTGAAAGATTGACAAAAGAAAATGATTACTTGAAGGATGCTGTTAAGAGTACTTTTGGCCAGTCCACAAGAAGAATAACTCAAGGTGAGAGCTCACAGGGCATTCAAGTATTATCCCCTGATAAGGTAACCCAAATTTAGATAGATACATTTGTTACAATACTGCAGAGCAGGTATGCAAACATGGTGCGGTGGTTAAATCAGTTTTGGGATAATCACTCGGAGAATCATAAAGCAGTTAAAGAACATGAAAGACTTGAAAAGAGAATACAAGAAAAATTGATTGAGCTACAAAACAGAAGTGCTGCTGATAGTACATATATCTCTGATGCAAGAGCATTGCTCAAACAACACCAAAATTATTATGACAAACTTAAAGCTGATGCTAAGGAAGGAAATGATGCCTCAAATGCAGGAGTGCCCAGGATATTTAAAGACAATGGAGAGGTAAAGAGCAAGGAAGAATGGATTATTGATTGTCATATTATATTACACAAGGCCACAGGAGCTCTGAAAGACAAAGCCTTTGCATCTAGAGAAGTTTGCAAACAATTGGAAAGCATGATCACACTTGATATAATTACCAGAAGTGCTGTTGACGTTACTGATTCTCATCGTGAGCAAGATTACTTGGATTACTTGGCTAAAGTTTACTTGTGGCTAAATAAAGCCTAATCATGATTATGTCATAGTTGTTAATGTTTGTTAAGTTCCCAAAAAACTTATTGAAGAGTTATGTCTCTTCATAGAAATATCTATATAAGTCCAAACAATCGATACTGAGAGATCATCAGCAGTAGAATATATTCATATACATTATATATACAATGTTTCAAAATGACTATGTTGCATATTTTATTTGAAGAAGACGTTTGAAGTTCTCTGGTTCAGTGGTTCTACTTTGGTATCAGTTGTTTGTTAAAATTATTCAATTGTGTGGCTATCTCCATTTCTACATTTCCTTGATATTCAGATTAATGTATCAAGTATATATTTAATCTGTCAATACACATTTGCTGTATTTGTGTGATTAAATAGGTTGGTGTCCATTTGAGGAATTAAACCCTTCTGATTTAGTTACAGTAGCTTGGAAGTAATAAGTTTGGATTACTAAGTAGGGCCATACAATTAGATTGCCATTCTGTCTCCAGTAAAATATTATCTATTAATCTTGTCCATTCATTTCATTTGGTTCCTTCAAGTAAGGATTAAAATACCTTCTGGTGAATTATAAGATATCTGATTCTATTTGGTTGGATTATCAAGAAGCGTTTGTTAGTCATTTACTTGCACGTTTATACAATTTATAAACTAAAACTGTGCCAAACAATTAGAATTATTACCATCAGGAGACCACTAGTCTTGGTCCTTCAAATTGACTCTGTTACCCAACAAGGCACTAGTCTTATTCAATTCATTATTTAAAACCTTTTACCTTGATATTGCTTATACAATTTCTACCAATTAATCATTAGACATTGAACATAAAATCAGTTAGCAAGCATTTCATCTATCCTACATCCTATGCCATTGTAGATAGATTTGATTAATCCATACATTCACATTTAGTCTGCCTTAATTTCCCAAGGTTCACCCGCCTAGGTATAGCAGGACCTGAAGCGAAGGAAATCATCAAACCTTGAAGGTTGATTTCGTTAAGTTAGTTAAAAAACGTTGCAAATCCAAACATAGAGCTTGGCATCTTCTTAGGATTGGCAACCTGCATTTTTGAGACCTAACAAATTGGTGACTCTACTGGGGACTTAGTAAAAGACCTTAGAAATTAATCCTTTCTTCCATAGAGTCATTTCAGAGAATTTAAGTTGGTAACTCTGCTGGTGACAAGAACCTTACAGATAAAATATAAACTTTCCCTATTTAATAAATAGGTGGCGACTCTAGTTATAGTTATAACAAAGAATTCCATATCAAATGGATGGTAGGAGATCCAAGATGGAAGGTAGAAATTTGCAGTCATCTCCACCACTTAGAAACATTTCCAAAAGAAATGGGTATTCAAAATATTCCCACCAAGATAATAAGCTGGATATCCAAGAGAATGATTCAGAGCAAAATATTTCAATTCACAACAAATTCACACCTCTGCATGATTCAAATGAGAACCTCAGTGGAGCAACTGATGATATTCTAGCAAGGTATAGACCCACTCCTCAAGAACAGCGTGATTATGATGCAAAAATCATGAGGGACATTGATCAAAACCAAGCTGAACATGACTTCAAGATGTCATTACATCAGGGAGAAGAGATGGGTTATGAATTTTCAAACCAGGGAATGAATGATAATCCAGAATATTAGGAAATAAATAACAATGCAGAGAATTTAAAAGACATGAGTGAAGAGCAACAGGAAATACTCATGCTCTGGAAAGAACTTGAAAGGTACAAGATACAGGAAGAGAGAGAGTTGTTGCAGCAAGAAATTCAACAGAGGAAAAGTAAAGCCAAAACAGCTCCCCCAAAATATGTACCTCCGCATAGAGGGAATATTTCAAGAAATACACAGCAAAATACAGGTGGTGTTCAAAACTCACATGCATCTGGAAGTCATCAAAATACTATTCCCCAAAACCCTAGACCACCTCCTATACGTAATGCATCTCAACATATAGCAAATACTTACCCACCCCTAGTCAACAATATTATAGACCACAAAACCATTACACAAATCCCCACATGAACTAACATCAGCAATATGCATATCATCAGCCACCAGGTGGATATAATTATTATCCCAATCCACCACCTTTGAACTTCCCACCTCAAAACCTTGCAAATATATGTAGTCAATTTGATTTAACTGGATATTAGTTGTATCCATATCCTATGGATAGTACTTGGAGGAATATGGTTCCCAAGTTTACTGGAAACAATGCAATATCTGTGGAAGATCATATCAGAAGTTTTAATGCTTTTGTATAGGATATTGGTATGGATTGGGAAGATATTAGAATGAGGCTATTCATGATGTCCCTCACTGAAGATGCCAGAGATTGTTTTAATAGCTTGCCCGATGCATCAATCAATTCAATAACTGATTTCCATAACCAGTTTAAGGATCAATATGGTAACCAATATGCTCCTGAGTTTGCATTACATGAATTAGTAAGTATACAAAAGTATCAAAATGAGTCAGTATTTAATTTCAACTTGAAGTTTTCCAAGTTACATAATAAGGTACCACATGGAGCCAAGTTATCTAACCAGGCAGCACTAAGTATCTATATGAAAGCATTTGACCCCAAAATAGGATACGAACTTAGAAACAGGTGTCTTGCAACCTTGGCCGAAGCACAGAAAGTGGCCATAACTATTGAAAATAATAGGAAGGCTGCAGGAATGGTCAATAAAAGGGATAGTCATAGAAATCCTCAGAATCCAACTGTTCAACAGACTAAACCAGAGGGTCAGCATAGGCATGAAAGACCTAGGTTACATGATATACCCTACAATACAAATTGGAAGGATGGAAGACCTATTGATAACAACAGAAAGCAACCATATGGAAACGATACTCCTGATCCCCTGAAAAGAAACATGGCACATATGGCAGAAAATAAACCTTGGTGTTTTGTATGTAATTTGCCACATTTACCTGAATACTGTGAGGTAGCTAAATCAATACAGCAAGAGGAAATGCTATACAACTATAATAGGGATAATCACACCATCAATATGATGTAGGATACACCATGTGTGGTGACGGAAGATTACTCTTCTTCAGAAGAAGAAGGATATGAGTATGATGTAGGGAACCAAAAGTATCATATCAACATGGGAGAACAAGAGGTATTCTCAGACCAGGAAGATAGTTGTAACAACAAATCATATGGTCAATGGAGAAAACCTACTGAGGATGAAAGAGAAGCTCTCACAGTGGCTGCAGTGGCTCAAGCTCGAAACACTTATAACTTAAGGAATAGAACAACAAATGTTGAGCAAGGAACTCCTGGGAGTGTATTTATAAAAGACTAGAATAACAAAGGGAATAATACAAAATCATCATCCAAAGAACCAGAAAAGGGGGATAAAAGTAAAATGAAAGAAAATCAAGAAAAAGAGAACACAAAAATAGAAAAGAATGACCAGATCATAGCCCATTCTTTTGACATTGCACATGCAGTGTCTCAGGTGAAGATATCAGTCCCACTCCTAGAGATGATGAAAATAGATAAATATAGGAGTACAGTTGTCAAGATGATTTCTGATACACCAAATCAAAAACATAAAGGGTTTGAAAAAACAACAAATAATGTGCATCAAGAAAATTTTAAGATGCCTGAGGTATACCTTGGTGACACACTTACAAAAAATCCCTCACAGGTGGACCCATTCTATACTACACTAGTAATCAAGAACAGGATAGTCAGGAATTGTATGATTGATTCAGGTGCTGCTATGAATATCATGCCTATAGCAGTTATGAAAGGATTGGGAATGTGGGTTGATGCTACATATGGCCAGTGTTATGCAATGGATAATAGATCTATTCCAGTAGTTGGTATTATGAAAGACGTAGAGATAAAACTTGCCTCACACCCTAAAGCAACATATAACATTGACATCACTGTGGTTGATATCCCACCGTATTATGGAATGCTTCTATCAAGGCAATGGGCTGCAATGGTAGGAGGCAATGTTCAATTAGATCTATCATATGCCACCATACCAGTAGGTGGCAAGGAAGTCAAGTTGTGCAGAGAGCCAAGGTATGACAATATTATAGAAAGAATGGATCGACATCATATAAATTTCTTTTGTGATACAGATTTAGGAGTTTTCAAAGTTGGAGAAACTACACTAGAATTGCATAACACTGATCCAATACACACTGAATCTGTGAAAGAAGAAAATGATCTGTGGAAAATGTATTTTGATGGTGCATGTAGCAAAATAGGAAATGGGGCTGGAGTAATTTTCATTTCACCAGGAGGTAAAACTTTCAAATACTCTTTCCTATTGACATTTGAATGCACAAATAATGTAGCTAAGTATGAAGCCCTGCTCATTGGCCTAAATATAGCTACTAAACACAAAATAAAAAAGTTAGCTTTCTATGGTGATTCTGAACTGGTCATCTCCCAAGTAAGAGAAAAATACTTATCTAAAAATAAAAGATTAAGACAGTATAGAAATACAGTTTGGGATAGTGTTGAATTATTTGATGCCTTTTCAATCAGCTAGGTTGATAGGTCTAAAAACATTATGGCAGACTTTTTAGCAAACATTGCATTAAAGAGAGATGATGTCACACTAGGAGGGATTACAGAAGTTGAATTTAAAACTAGACCTACTATCCCTGATAATATACAAAACTGGCAAGTATTTAACGACGATGCTGATATAATCAAATTCTTACATTGTGCTGATTATTATGAAAATTAAGAAATTGATTTCAGTGCATTTGTGGAGGAACATGATGGGAAGGAAACCCTTTTTGGCCAAGAAGTAGTTCAGTTGAAGACAAATAAGATACCCAAGGGACTTATTGCATTAGAAAAGGCATTTGATGGGCATGATAGATATAAAACGAAAGACACACCTGTGATACCTAAGGAACTTGAGGAAATCAATTTGAGGACACAGACAACCCCAAAAAATGTGTATATTGGAAAGAATCTTGACCCAAAAATCAGAAGTAGAATCATCAACTTACTTAGGAAGTTCAGGCATGTATTTGCTTGGTCATATGATGATTTAAAGGCATATATAGAGGATCTATTTCAACATGAGATACCACTGAAACTAGATGCTAAACCATTTAGGCAGAAACAGAGGCCAATCAATCCTACTTTAGCCCCTAAGATGTTAGAGGAACTTACGAAGTTAAGGGATGGAGCTATAATTAAACATATTAGACATTCTTCTTGGGTTTCAAATTTAGTACCTGTTAGGAAAAAGAATGGTGATATTAGATTGTGTGTAGATTTCAGAAACTTGAATAAATCTTCTCTCAAAGATAATTATCCTCTCCCCAATATGGAGGAAATACTACAGAAGGTCACTGGATGTGAATTATTATCGATGATGGATGGCTTTTCAGGTTACAATCAGGTAAAAGTCAAGGAGTCAGAACAATTTAAAACTGCATTCACTACTCTATGGGGAACATATGTATATTTGAGAATGCCATTCGGATTAACTAATGCTGGAGCAACATTCCAAAGAGCAATGGATGTGGCTTTTGCTGAGTTGATTAATAAAATTATGATAGTATATCAAGATGACTTAACAGCATATTCAAAAAGGGCTGAAGATCATTGCACACACTTAGAACAAGTATTTATTAAAGCCCTAGAATATGGGATATCCTTGAATCCTAAAAAATGCCATTTTGCAGTAACAGGAGGAAAATTGCTTGGCCATATAGTCTCGAAGGAAGGAGTCAAAATACATCCTGAAAGGGTAAAAGCAATTGATCAGCTCCCTATTCCAAAAAATGTAAAAGCCATACAATCATTTTTTGGCCAGATAAATTTTGTCAGAAGATTTATACCAAATTTTGTAGAAATTGTTTGTCCTATATAAAAAATGCTGAAGAAGAACTCAGAAATAAAGTGGACAACAGAAACATTAGAAGCATTTGGCAATATTAAGAGGGCAATCAAGCAAGCCCCAGTCTTAGTATCCCCTGACTTCAGTAAATCATTCCAACTGTTCTCATTTGCTTCCTATGATACAGTTGCAGCAGTGTTATTACAGAAAAACAATGATGGATATGAACAGCCTATCTCTTTTTTCAGCAAGTCCCTCCAAAATGCAAAGTTGAAGTATGACATTATTGAGAAATAGGCATATGCATTGGTAAAAGCAGTTAAAAATTTTAGACCATATTTGGTGGGGGCTAAAATCATAGCATATGTTCCTAATGCTGCAGTGAAGGATGTATTGATCCAAACTGAAGTCACCAGTAGGAGATGTAGGTGGATCAATAGGATTCAGGAATTCAACATTGAAATCCAAATCACTAAATTAGTGAGAGGACAAGGTCTTGCCAAATTGATGGCTGAAAGTAATCTAGAAGCTTCTCAGATATGTAATGTTGATGCAAGTACCAGTATTGAACACACTCCATGGTATACCGATATAATATATTATATAAAACATATGAAGTGTCCTGAAGGATATGATGATAACAAAAGGAGGACACTCAAACTACAAGCTTCAAAATATGTACTCATAAGTGGGGATCTTTATTGGAAAAACAGAGATGAGGTTCTCCTATTATGCTTGGATGAATATCAATCAAAACATATTATGAAGGAGTTGCATGAAGGCATGTGCGGAGGTCATTTCTCAGCGAAAACTACAGCCCACGAAATCCTGAGGGCAGGATACTATTGGCCTAAAGTTTTTAATGATTCATACCAATACACTAGAAAGTGTGAAGCATGCCAAAAGTTCTCAGGCAAGTTAAAATATCAGGGAGCACTACCCTTAAAACCTATGCAGGTTGAGGCTCCATTTTATCAATGGGGTATTGATTTTATAGGTGAAATCTCAGAGAAATCAAGTGGGGGGCATAAATGGATTTTAGTTGCTACTGACTACTTTAATAAGTGGGTGGAAGTGATCCAAACGAAATAGGCGACAAGTAGAGTTGTGATTAATTTTCTGATGGATAATATTATATGCAGATTTGGTACTCCAGTAAGATTGATTACAGATAATGGGGTGTGTTTTAGATCTGATGAATTCAAAGGTTTTTGCAGTACACATGGTATCACTGTTTCTTATGCTGCTCCCTACCATCCACAGGCCAATGGACAAGCTGAATCAAGTAATAAGAGCCTCTTAAAAATCATAAAAAGAATGTTGGATAGAAATAAGAAGGCTTGGGATTCAAAATTAAGAATGGCAGTGTGGGCTGATAGGATTACTCTAAAAAGAGCAATTGGGAGATCCCCTTATGAGTTGGTATATGGAACACAAGCAAGATTACCATTGGAAAATCTTATACCAGTATACAAATTCATTCTCCAGGAAGACTTGAATATTCCTGAACCAATGGAGGAAAGGTTGGAACAACTGGCAGAGCTTGATGAAATAAGAAGAATAGCTCAGAGGTAGAATGTTAAATTACAGTCACAAGTAAAGTATCTCTTTGACAAGAAGGCCAAAGACAAAAAGTTTGAAATAAATGATCTGGTACTGATGTGGAATGCAAGATGTCAGGAAAAAGGAAAACATGGAAAATTTGAAGCCCTGTGGTTGGGTCCTTTTGTTATCACTGGCAAGGGAGGTGATGATTCTTACTATGTACAGAATATGTTAGGAGAGGAGCAGGAATTGCCTGTACATGGGCAATACTTGAAGCAGTTCTTTTCATAAACATGTACAAAGAGAATTGAGCATTGCCAGTGCATGGACAACCCTCAAATAATTCTCAAAATATTTTATTCCATGCACAGTAGTCTAGGAATCATTCCCGATCCCCATCATTTGTTCTTTTCCTTTTCCCATTTTCATAAAAATTTTACTCCCCAAAAAAAAAAGAAAAAATGTGGTCTACTTCCCCAGGAGATCTGGATCCTTGTTATACTCATAGGGAGTATACATCCCAAACAGAGCCACTGTTGGGATAGTAAAAATTTCAAATTTTTACTATCTTCTCACTTCAACATATTTAAGCAAATCCTAAAAACATCCTAAAACCATAAGTAAAATTGATACATCCCATGAGATGTCCATGGCTAAGCAAAGCAAAATTACTTAATCTATCGGCAAGACTTTATGTTGTTTATACCGATACATGAGAAATTAATGAAGATAACTATCGGCATGAGAATATAGATCGAAGAGAGATTTGTAAGGGATGCCGATAGAAGAAGTAATACCGATGGCCTGTTATCGGTAAAAGAACCAAGTAGTCACACCGATCGGCATGACTAGTAATCATTGGGTGATCCTTTAAAAGCTACCCCGATGGTTCATATCATATCGATGGAAAATATCAGCAAGAGTCTCACCGAATATCCTATAGGGGCAAAAGGCAACCATAACCATCGGCAAGAAATAAGGCGTCGGGATGAAAAATAAATAGGTCTCCGATACTGCATTCTCTTGGCGAAACAATAAAAAGGCACTTTCGGTGTGAGTCACACTGATACATGTATCCATCGGTGTAACTTAATATATCAGAATGAAGCAGTGATATCTTGCTGACTCGTAAGTCACAACGATGAAAAGGGTGTTGGTGACACTTTGACAGATTCTCTCTGATAAGCAATGTAAAGTAACCATCAGGGAGATAATTGTGATCGGGTGATCCGAAAAGGATTACCCCGATGGTATATCTTACTCCGATGGAAATAAGCAGAAGTTTTAACTATATCGGTGAGATATTGGGATGGTCATTCTGATCTAGAGTATAGAAGATTGTCGGGAAGACAATGAAGCTCGGGGAAACATGAATATATTATCCCGATGGCATTGATCTCCCTGATAACAAGTTGTTATTACACATATCGGTGAGACTCTCACCAATAGTCATATCGGTAGGACTCATTATATCGCAGAGAAATCTAAAACACATGGCGATGAAGGAAGTCATGCCGATGGTCGCGCCCACTTAAGATATGACATGACATAGCATCGGGAATACAATTGAGGGGTCACGCTGATTGATTGTTCGCACCATGAAGAGATATTAAGGTTGCCCAGACATTTTGAAAATCATGCCGATGAGAGGAGTTATGGCGATGTGACATTTCATAGTGATGAACGACATTGCATTGATCAGACAATTAAATGCATACGGTGATGAAATCGTTTAAGATCATTATAATTGAACAAGTTGTCTAAGAAGGGAATACGAAAGAATTCTTGAGGCGCAAATAGAGGATTTCAATCATAGCCACAGAACAACAGGTACTTACATACGAACTATTGTGTATAGCTTGTGTTTGAATTTTCTACCAAAATTTGAATATGGATACTCTGGGAAAGGGAAAAGGTAGAAAATCACAAGGAGAAACTAGTAAATCTAAAAAACAAAAAACTGATCAAACCCCTGAAGAAAAAATAAAAGACAGAAAACTCAACCAGGACTTAATTGACCAATTGCCTGGGTCAACTCCCAAGGCCAGAAGGTCTGCCCAACTCAGGGCAGAAGTTGAGAAATTAGAAGATAAACATAAATGCCTGGGAGATATCTGGACCCCAATTCGGGGATCTGAGATTTTCAGATTCCACTATAATAGAAGGTTTAGGAATGCTCCTGTGTCAAACCCATGGCACATGAATTTAGGAAAACTAGTTGTACCTAATGTATTCTTGAATGTGGAACTCCTTCAACTACTTGCCAGACATTACAATTCAGGCCTGAAAGCCATCTGCAACCCACAGGGAGAACGAATTGTGCATCTGTCAAAAAATGCTATTTGTGAGGTGTATGATCTAGATGATTTATGCACTGTCCCTATTGTTTATGAAGATCTGGATAGAGAGTATTGAAGAATGGATACAACTTACAATGGATGGAGGTTGCCCATTCATAGGCCCAAGATTGAAGGAGAAGTGATGCCCTTAACTAAAAATGATGGCCATCCCTTTCATGTAGCCATATTTGAACCATATATACAATATACCTATTTCTCTGTAGGCCAAGTCCTGCGTTCAGAGGTCCCCGAGTTCATGACTATTCCTCTAATGGTCATAGCTTCTGACATTCAGTGTCCTAATGCGAGGCAGTTTGATTATGCTTCTTATATTGCTAATAGAATGGACTCTGGTTTGTCTGCAATAAAGAACAGTGCTCCAGCATGCTCTTTTGAGCATTACTCAATGGTTATGCACATGGTGTTATATTACGGCCAGGAAGTAGGGTTATGGCCAAGTGAGTTTCGAGTTGTTGCTGCAGATAAGAAAGGGGAAAAGATACCCATACAAATGTGGACCAGAGTATGGGATAGTAGATATGCCCACTCCAGCTATGCTCAATTTGAAGAGCACTGTGTGAAAGTGTTGTATAGGTATTTCAACCACCCCTGTGAATATTCAATTTCAACTGAAATAAAAAGGTTCCTCAGATGGAAAGATTTTGGTGGCCCCCCTTCTATCACTCATAATTGGGGAGACTGGTATTGCTTTGAGGATGCTACTATGATAAGAGTTTATGGATTTGAGGATACTCCATTCATATTGCCCAAGACTGTCCCTGATAGACTTGCATATTTAGAGATAATTAGGCAAATGCATTGTTCAAATGTGATGCATCTAAGTTCACATGATAAACAATCATTTATGCCTAGCACCTTATGTTTTGGAGATTTTACTGTGGTTTCAAAAGAAGGTTACAATCTCATTTTGGATAAACTAATGCATTATAACATGATGACTGCTGAGGCGAGGAAAGGATTTGACCCTGAAGGGTTTATTGATTCTACAAGAATAAAATAAAATCTCAGTGGATACATGCACATACATTATCCACATGATGATGTTATTAGAAATCTAGAAGAAGCTGAGGTTGAATTGGTGGTAGAAAAATATAATAGGGATTTAAGTGAAAAGAAAAAGCAGATAGCAGAAATTGAGGTTGTATCCTCTGAAGATGAAGAACTGACAGGGCAAGAGCAGCCACCAGACAAAACAGTAGAGATGTCCAAGATGAAAATGCAACAATATCAGCCTCCTGTTTTGCTACATGATGAGGAGGGGTCTACTGATGAGGATCCATGCCAAACAGCCTATGATTCTTTCATTTCAGATGATAAATTTATTCAATCAAAAGAATTTAAATCATTTTTGTATAAATACAAAGGGAAAGAAATCAAAGAGTCAGTAGATGATGTCTTGGCTGATAATGAAAGACAATTATTAGATATGCTGAAGGAAACAGTAGATAAAGAAATGCAAGATATGACACCTAGCAAGGGTAGACAGTTGCTCAAGGATGCAGGGGTTATGATTTTCCCTGGTCTGGATTTAAATTCTGCTTTGGTTTTTGACAGTTTTCTTAATAGTGCAGATGATAAGTATAAGCTTACTCCAGAAGGAGTTAATGAAGTATATATGGGAACAAGATATAATACTGATGAAAATTCCTTGATGATATGGGAGTTATACCCTCCCCATAAGAAGACAGCCATCATAGATACTGAAAAGACTTTTGGCCATGTTATGACTTTGAAAGCAGGGGAAACTGACCCTATAATTACTGCAGACATTGGTATCAATGTTGCAAAATTGAATAAAGTACAAGCTCAAATGTTGATCAAAGAAAGAGATGCATACAAATTGAATTGTGAAATATTGACAAAAGAAAATGATTACTTGAAGGATGCTGTTAAGAGTACTTTTGGCCAGTCCACAAGAAGAATAACTCAAGGTGAGAGCTCATAGGGCATTCAAGTATTATCCCCTGATAAGGCAACCCAAATTCAGATAGATGCATTTGTTACAATACTGTAGAGCAGGTATGCAAACATGGTGCGGTGGTTAAACCAGTTTTGGGATAATTACTTAGAGAATCATAAAGCAATTAAAGAACATGAAAGACTTGAAAAGAGAATACAAGAAAAATTGATTGAGCTACAAAACAGAAGTGTTGCTGATAGTACAAATATCTCTGATGCAAGAGGATTGCTCAAACAGCACCAAAATTATTACGACAAACTTAAAGCTGATGCTAAGGAAGGAAATGATGCCTCAAACGCAGGGGTGCCCAGGATATTTAAAGACAAAGGAGAGGTAAAGAGCAAGGAAGAATGGATTATTGATTGTCAAATTATATTACACAAGGCCACAGGAGCTCTAAAAGACAAAGCCTCTGCATCTAGAGAAGTTTGCAAACAATTGGAAAGCATGATCACACTTGATATAATTACCAGAAGTGCTATTGACCTTACTGATTCTCATCGTGAGCAAGATTACTTGGATTACTTGGTTAAAGTTTACTTGTGGCTTAACAAAGCCTAATCATGATTATGTCATAGTTGTTAATGTTTGTTAAGTTCCCAAAAAACTTATTGAAGAGTTATGTCTCTTCATAGAAATATCTATATAAGTCCAAACAATCGATGCTGAGAGATTATCAGCAGTAGAATATATTCATATACATTATATATACAATGTTTCAAAATGACTATGTTGCATATTTTATTTGAAGAAGAAGTTTGAAGTTCTCTGGTTCAGTGGTTCTACTTTGGTATCAGTTGTTTGTTAAAATTATTCAATTGTGTGGCTGTCTCCATTTCTGCATTTCCTTGATATTCAGATTAATGTATCAAGTATATATTTAATCTGTCAATACACATTTGCTGTATCTGTGTGATTAAATAGGTTGGTGTCCATTTGAGGAATTAAACCCTTTTGATTTAGTTACAGTAGCCTGGAAGTAGTAAGTTTGGATTACTATGTAGGGCCATACAATTAGATTGCCATTCTGTCTCCATTAAAATATTATCTGTTAATCTTGTCCATTCATTTCATTTGGTTCCTTCAAGTAAGGATTAGAATACCTTTTGGTGAATTATAAGATATCTGATTCTATTTGGTTGGATTATCAAGAAGAGTTTGTCAGTCATTTACTTGCACGTTTATACAAGTTATAAACTAAAACTGTGCCAAACAATTAGAAATATTACCATCAGGAGACCACTAGTCTTGGTCCTTCAAATTGACTCTGTTACCCAACAAGGCACTAGTCTTATTCAATTCATTATTTAAAACCTTTTACCTTGATATTGCTTATACAATTTCTACCAATTAATCATTAGACATTGAACATAAAATCAATTAGCAAGCATTTCATCTATCCTACATCCTATGCCATTGTAGATAGATTTGATTAATCCATACATTCACATTTAGTCTGCCTTAATTTCCCAAGGTTCACCCGCCTAGGTACAACAAGACCTGAAGCGAAGGAAATCATCAAACCTTGAAGGATGATTTCGTCAAGTTAGTTCAAAAACGTTGCAAATCCAAACATAGAGCTTGGCATCCTCTTAGGATTGGCAACCTGCATTTTTGAGACCTAACAGGTGTCTTGAACCTAAAGAATAATACAATACCATGAGGAATGATTGAGTTAGAAAGACTCTTTAATTCAAGTAAATTGAGTGCATTGAGAGATCATAAGATTCAAGGAGATACATGTGAACCTATCAATATGGGAATAGATAATGAAGAGAAGAATGTGTTAATAGGAAAGGTGTGTAGACCTAAAGACAAAGAAGGTATACTCAAATGCATGAAAGAATTTTCAGACATTATAGCATGGAGATATGATGATTTAAAGACTTATGATACCTCAATCATTACATACACCATTCCTCTAAAACCCAACAACAAGCCATTTAGACAAAGGCAGAGACCTGTCAATCCACTTTTAGAACCACTGATATACAAAGAGGTAAAGAAGATGTTGAACGCGAGAATAATATTTCTAGTAAGGCACTCAACGTGGGTTGCCAATCTTGTTCCTGTTCGTAAGAAAAATGGAGAGATAAGGTTGTGCGTGGATTTCAAGAATTTGATCATAGCATCTGAAAAGGACAATTATCCACTACCTTCATTGGATGAAGTTTTGCAAATTGTAAATGGTTCCCAGATGATCTCTTTCTTAGATGGATATTCATGATACAACCAGGTTATGGTGGAACCAGAAGACAGATTGAAGACTACTTTCACTTGCAAGTGGGGAAATTATGCATATAGGCAAATGCCATTTGGACTAATTAACATAGGAGCAACCTTTCAGAGAGCTATGGACATTGTCTTTCATGATTTGATTAGAAAATGTATAATCATATAGATGGATGATCTCACAGTTTTCTCTCGCAGAAGGGAAGATCACATAGAAGATTTGAGGAAAGTATTTCAAAGATGTAGAAAACACAGAATCTCACTGAATCCAAAAAAGTGTATGTTTGGAGTAACATAAGGCAAATTATTGGGACATGTGATTTTAGAGAAGGGAATTTCAATAGATCCAAGCATAATAGAGGCTATTTCCAAGATTGATATGCCTGCAAGTAAGAAGGAGCTGAAGTCATTCTTTGGGAAGATAAACTTTGTCAGGAAGTTCATTACAGGATTTGCAGAGACCATTAAGCCATTGAACGACATGTTGAAGAAAGATGCAAACATAGAGTGGACAATTTCTACAAGAAAGGCATTTGAAGAAATCAAACAAATTATTGTTGATGCTCCTATTTTGATAAGCCCAGACTACACAAGGCCATTTTATCTATATTATTTTTCTTCGGACCATACATGTGCAGCAACTCTCACACAGAGAAATGAAGAAAAAGATGAACACCTAATAGCCTTCATGAGCACACCATTGAAAGATGTTGAACTGAGATATCCTAATGTAGAAAAGCAAGCTTATGTACTGGTCAAAGCAATCAAGAAATATAGACATTACATTTTGAGAAGTAAAATATATGCCATTGTTCTAGATGTGGCAATCAAGACCCTTCTTATGCAAAATGAATTGGGAGAAAGAAGAGGCAAGTGGGTCACCACTATTCAAGAATATGATATTGAGATACAAGAAATGAAGCTTGTTCAAGAACAAGGACTGACTCAAACAATTGCCACTAAAGGACCAGGGTTGGTGCAATAAGTTTATACTCTTGAGGAAGTATCACCCGACGAGTGGTACAATGATATCATATATTATCTGCTAAATCAGAAATGTCCACAAATGAATTAAACCCAGAAGAGAGCTTTGAGAACAAAGAGTTATCATTTTATGCTCTAAGGATTAGTCCTGCTTCAAAAAAATCATGAAGGGATATATTTGAGATGCATGGGAAAGGATGAAGCAAGTCAGATAATGGAACATTTTCACAACAAATTTGGAACATGTCATGGAGGTGGTTTAGCTACAACACACCAGATTCTGAGGACAAGCTATTATTGGCCTACTTTGTTTCATGATGCATATGATCATGTCAAGAGATGTCATACATGCCAGGTAGTTGCTTCAAGGGAAATAAATCTAGCCATGCCACTTCAACTGGTGATCGAAGTAAGACCTTTTGCTCAATGGGGTTTGGATTTTATTGGTATGATTAACCCACCTTCCTTAGCACAACACATGTATATTCTGACCGCTACTAATTACTGTACCAGGTGGTCTAAGGCTCATGCTTTAAAATTTTGCACTTCTAATGTTGTGATTAAATTTCTTGAAGAAAATATTATCACTAGGTTTGGATGTCCACATGCACTTGTTTGTGATAATGGTCTTACTTTTACTTCACTGAAATTTTCTAATTAGGCTTTTCAATATGGCATCACACTGAAATTTTCATCAAACTATTACCCACAGGGAAATGGCCTAGTAGAATCCACCAACAAGAATTTGCTAGGTGCAATTAAGAAACTATTGGATTAAAACCCAAGGGATTGGCATACACAACTTAAGTTTGCTCTTTGGGCAGACATGACAAGAATAAAGAGTTCCATAGGTACATCGCCTTATCATCTAGTTTATGGCCAAGATCCTATATTCCCAATCCAATTGAGAATTCCCACATTGCAATTTATGCAGGATTACATGGAAGAAAATGATAGGGTCCAAACTAGGTTGTCACAACTGCTCCACTTGGAAGCAAAACGAGACATGGCACTAGAAAACTTTGTAAAACATCAAGGAGTTGTGAATAGATGGTTCGACAAGCAAGCAAAGATCATGTCCTTTCTTATATCCGATCTAGTTTTATATTGGGACAAAGCTAAAGAAAGAAAGGGTGAACACGATAAATTTGATAATCTTTGGAAAGGCCCTTACCAAATTGCTGAAGTTTTGGGAGAGAATGCTTTCAAACTGAAAACACTCACTCGAGAATCTATTCCATTTCCCGTCAATGGACAATTCCTAAAGCATTATTTCCAACCCTAACTTCCCTCAGGGACTTATTTGTACATAGTTAGGTTAGTTGTTTCCTATTTTCATAGGTTATTTTTAGGTTAGATTTGCTACATTTTGGCTTGTTTGCTTTTGCTGCAGTTTTTGCCTTTCCTTGGGGTAATATTTTTAATTCAAGCACATTCTAGTTGACTTTATGAGGTGATGTTAAGTTTATTTTGGGAATAAATATTCATGAGATTCTTTGAGTCAGAAGGTAATTTTCTTCAGTTTGTCTATTTGTTAAGATCTGTACTTGACTCGAGAAGGGAATCATACATTGTATTTTGACATGGAGGTCTTTGATTATATGTTTAAAATGTTTAATCTTTAAATGAATGCTTTTTGTTTTCTTCTGATAAGCTTGCATTAGATGGATAGATCCATAGCGGACTCCATTGTTAGCGTTCGGTAGCATGTTGCTTGCTTTGGGAGGATAAATTGACTATTTAGAGTGACTTGAAATATTTTGAGATCTTATATCTTTTCACACTTTCAAAAATCTATAGGTACCTAAGTGAATATTTGTAATCTCGCATTAAGTGAAAAATCTAAAGGTCCACTTTTACCACCATCATAAGTCCACACCTAGCTAGTTGAGTTATCATGTAGCGATACTGCATTGTACTCTACCAAGTAAAAGCATGTTGAAAATCAAATGAAAATAAGAGAAAAAAAGAAATGAAAAGAAAATCACGAATCACACACTATAACTCAATTAGACGGACAATCAAGTAATCTTTACCAGCACTATGGATGCTTGACCGGTAGTAGGGCTCTGCTCGAGTGGAATTACGAGACAAACCTGTTGAGGCTATAGATGCTTGCTGGCAGTAGGGCCATGTCCAGGTAGTTCATGAGGTGTGTACTAATCACATAGCTTAATACAGAGGAACTAAGGTGATCTTAGTTGTTGATGGATGGGAATGAACTCAGTTGCACACACTTGGATCTTCTGGATGAGAATGGTTGTGCTAAGCTTTTGATTTTGACGCTTGGATCAAGTATTCATGTTTATTTAACCTAATGTTGGGGGTACGCAGGGATTTTGAAATTTTGATTCTTACTTATCTATAGAACACTTGAAGAACTTTAAACGAGATGCTTATTTTATGAAGCAGCAGAGATGAAATGTCTTAGTACAATTTATGACTCTTTTCTCCTTTTGAGTACATTTCTTAACAATGGATTCACTTAGGGGGATTATCTAATGATTTCTAGTTTTGAATGGGTCTTTATTCTTGAAATGTTCAGGAGCATGTCTCTTGTAGTGTCGCCAGATGTTGTGACCAAATCAACATCACCCCATCGTCGATGGGACCCCCCCCTCAAATTTTGGATTGATCTATTTTGTTTCAGCAATGGGTTTGCAGGTAATTATTGGGATCGATGCTGATTGTTGAGAGCATGCTCCAGTTAATGAACTTTTATCTTGATAGAATGGTGAGAATCCAAAAAGCCCATATAAGGGAAATATATAGGCAATGCGTATAAGGGATTAGCAAGCATTAAAGTTTCAAATTATGGATGAAGGTCAGAGGTGCATTTTGGTGGAGTGTTTGCATCTGTATCTTTGCATAGGGTCAGAAAGGGATCACTCAGGGCACGTAGGGAATGGGATATTTGTTTTGGGATATTTACCCAAGGCATAGACTCGTAGTTATGTGACATAGTCGCAAGTCGCTCAATGTGCATAACATTCCAATTTGTCTATCCCATGTAAGCTTCCACGTAGAATGGTAGTTGATCGTTGGGTCTTTGGCAAAGCATTTTCCTCACTAAAACTTTGTGTGGCAATTCCGTGAGGCATCCGAATGTCCACTCAGTCGGACTTGTGATAATGCATTGTAATACTTCTTTTTTTTTGACATCCGTATTGGCCTCTAATGTCCGCTTGGGCAAACTATTTGATATTGCTTGAAAACCTTCTTTTCTCTTCTCAATCCACGATAGCCTCAGAGGTCCGCTTGAGCACCATGGGGTGGTTGATTTGCAATAATGATGAATCTTAAGATACATTTCGATACCCTAGGCACCCGCTCGCTAATTGTAAGTGGAGTTATAAATAATGTTCAGAGGATAGTTGGGGAACATTTCGCATATTCCAAGAATAGAATCAGTGGACAAGTGAGTTTGTTTGTGGGCACCAGTAAATGATTGTTCTTCACAGTATGCGTGGCATGCCAAGATATTCGCTCAGGTGGACTTTCACATCTTGTTTGCAATTCATCTTTTTAGGCATGTAGGTCCTAAATCTCCGCTCAGATTGGAGTCGATATGCTGAAACTTCCGCTTGCACATATCTAGCATGGGATTTGTGTATTATTGTTAAGCACTCAGTTGAGGTTTGCAATCTTTATATGGCATTTTGAATATTCAAGTATATCCATCTAGGCCTGTTAGGATTCTTGTTTGGTCCTTTCTACATTTGAAGATTCTAAGTATGTGTAGCATGCTAGGATGCTCGCCTTAGCGGACTTTTGTGGTCTATATGCAATCATGTATGTAATGTTCAAATTGCCTGCTTTTCATGCTATAATGATAGATTGATATATTTTGATGGTTTAAAGCACCCGGGAGACCATTCATGAGCACGATGCCTCTGATGCAAGAAATGGAATAAATTTAGTATTGAGTGTTGTGTGTCAACACGTTATTCAGATTGTATATCAAAGCAAACCTTGCATTTTAAAAGATCTCATATATGGGTAGCACAAGATTTGTCTAGATTCCATTGCAATTAGCGTCGATCATTTAAACTTGATTCTCGCCTGATGCAAATTTGAAGTTGTTCTGTATAAGGCTATTAGTCATTGATATACAAAACAGACATGGCTAGTTAAGAGAAGGATCCAAAACTCATACATCCATGCAATACTTGAACCAAAGCATTTATAAAGAGATTTTATTGGCATTGTCTTCTACACTGGCAAATTAGACACTATATTAGGGAGCATATTCTAGAAAAAGCGAGTAGGAGGACTTATTGACATAAGTCAAATTTTATTCTTTTCCCCAAAGCTCACATTATTGATTTTCTATTGATATAAATGAGGTAAAATTACAAATTTGTTTTATCCTGCATACATTGTACAGTGAGCTTTTTCTTATTCACTTGTCTTTTATACATTGTTCTATTATACTAATGTCTTGGTATTCGTGTAGGTAAGCGATGAGTGGGAAAGATAGACAAGCATTGATGAGAAGCGACATGAATGGAATGTCACCAGAAATGAAGATCGCGTCAAAATGGTAAAACCTCAGTGACACTAATCTCAGGAGGACCAACATGGAAGAGATTCAACAAAACCTACACAAACCCAATCCATCGGATCTGATCAGGCACATGTTGAAGAACGAAATTGTACAAGCTGCTTGTTTCTCACCAATAATGATGTTCCTGGAGTTGATGCTAGAATGCGCCTAGCATTATAATCATGAAAAGAGATGCCTTATGACCAGAGAGGGCAAAGTGCTAGCTCATCTGAGGAAGGAGACAATCATTGAGGCTTTTGACATCCCTTCATACAAAACTACTACTTTTTGTACCAAGGAGACTGCTTTGCAGCTTTATTTGGCTGGACTTGAGAAGTGTATGGAGGTGATAAATAGAAAATGGTTGATGCAACTAAGACCACATGTGAGCAAGGTGCCTAAAAAACTTCACAAATCTGACTTCCATCAAGAAATCACTTATATGGTGGTATTTCTGAATCGCATCATGGGCTGCCTGCAATCAGCAAATTTCAAGCCATGGATGTTTTTCTTCATTGAAGAAATTGTAATTGGAAAGAAGATGATCGATTGGGCTCAAATGATCAACAACAATATCAATGATCAATTGAAGAGTTTGCAGGAAACAAAAACATTTTATATGAGCTCATATGTCATATATATGCTTGCTAGAAATGAGAGATATCCAAGACTGAACTACAAGGGGAGAGTTGAAAATAGAGATGGAAAGTTGAAGGTTTATGACTGCTATCCTCAGTTGCACTTGCAGACTATATCCCATTATAGAAGGTTTAATGATGCCTTTTCCATGCACATTGTTTGATTGTTGCAAGGCAACACATGCAGGAGATTGTCAAAGGAGGCCATGAACTTCGTAACAAAATATGGAAAGTGGTTTATTCAGTTTCCAAGATTGACATACATCCGTGTTGAGGGCTTCTCATCATTGCCTTATAGGTTGCCTAGATACCCCACTAACAGGATGGTGTTACTGGAAGTGACACGATAGCTGGTTGCATTTGACAAATTTTAGAGAAAGAGAAACAAGACCACAATAAAGTTTCCAATCAGCATCAGGAGGCTTGAGACCTATACGTCATTACAAGTAGCTGAATATTCAGAGATAGAGCTATAAGATTACAACTTAGTGTACCATAATGATGTACACAACAAATTTGATCCATTTGGCACAGTTGGACAGAAATTAGATGGATCATTAGATGGATTCGTATGATGACATAGAAATAAGAAAGAAAGGTTGCTACCAATTGTCTTTAGATTTGGTTAGAGCAACAAGTGTGATCAACATTCTGGATCAGCTTGAGGAGAACCAGAAAAGACTTTAACAAAGTTCGTATGAAGAGAAGAGGTACAGGCCTTTCACCATCAATTAGTCAGAACAGGAAGTCACCTAGAATGATGATGCCAATAGTGGCACATACAAGAAAATATGTGGACTTCCAAATTTGAAGGATTCAGGAGAAAAATGTCCAATTCACTTATAACTTGATGGGAGGAGTTAGTACACATCAGTCTAAGGATTCTTCAAGTAGCGAGTCAAGTAGTGACTCCAATGATTCCAGTGATTTAGAGGGTGAAGGTGCTGATCTGTATGAGGATATTCAACCAAGTAAGAGGGCAAAGAATGATGATTATAAGGCAACTAGTGCATCTTAAAGGCAAGAGTGCAATAATATAGTAAATATTGAGGAAGATGAAGTAAGGCATGGTGAACATGTAGCTTTAGAAGTACAAACTGATCAAGGCATCAAACAAGGTAATTAGATTGATGAGGTTATGTCAAAATCATCTAAGGAACAAGAATTGGTCATGATAGAAGTAGAAACTAAAAATCAAAATGACAAGGAGTTGTATGAGTTTGATGAAGAGGCTCTTCCTACTATTCAGCAGAAGGGAGTTCAAGAGGAAAATCAGGAGGACTTGTTTGACCTACCAAAGTGGCTAGGAGATTGAGTCAAGGAGACGTCTATTATTGAAAGGGAACCCATCCTATGTTTGGAAGACTTTCTGAATAGAGCCAAACCTGTAAATGGAAAGCAGAAAATTACTAAATTCTCAAAGATTACAAGAGGCAGCTCAGGGTCAAGGCAAGTGCATATTGCTGTCCGAAAGATTAGAATAGAGGCAGATGATGGTGTTCCAAGTGCATATGACATCAATACTTTTGATTTAGGACTAGCCACAACAGAACAATAGATAGAAGAGTTAGAATATTTAGTTGTAGTCACCAAAGAAAGATTATGAAAGGAACAAGAACAGAGGATCCAATTGGAGAGGGATAATTTGACATTTCAGCATTATATTCAGTAGTTGATGAGACGAATAGGCCAAGCTAGGGAGATGGTTTGCACCACCTGCATTGCTTTCACAGATGTCTGTGGCACATTTGGAAAAAATGAAGTCTTCATCTCAAGTATTGCAGGATTGGGCAGCAAATTTCAAGATCAAAGCTGATGGGTTCATTAATGAAATTGTGAAGTTGTATAAGGAGGCTTTTTCAATATTTGATAGAGTTTAGAATGTGCTGATCACTTGTGCATAATTCAAAATTGTAAGTGAAGAAGTTATGCCTCAGTTGAAAAGGCTGATTTATACTCCAAGTGCTACATTGTTAGATGGAGTGATTGAACAAGGTTCGGCATATAATTTCCCTTCCTTGCATTGTGCACTCAGCATAAAGGAGCAAGTTCTAGGAAAGATTGAAAGTGACAACACTTGAATGAGGGAAGCACTTCAGGAAATTCAAAACAAAATACTTGTTTCTATAAACTAGGTAGTTGACTCCAATGGGGAGATTGATGAATACTTGTTGAAAGATAAAGTGCATACAAAGTATTTCAGTATCCACAAGCTATTTCTAGGGAGTTATTGAATGATATTTGCACACTTTCCACTTTCATGGGCATGTTTCAAACATCCATGGCTGCTTGGGAGATGACGGTTGCCAAATGTACAGAGGAGCTGCAAATCATAGAATGCACCATTCAAACTCTGCCAAGTGTCCCTATGGAAGAGGTTACACATGTCATGACTAGATTTGTTGAGTTTACCACAAAAAGGAGAGGTCATAAATGAGGGTACTCTAATTAGTGGGTGCATCATAAATGCAAGGTCTAATTTTAGTAAATTTTGTAACCACTTGCTTGCATGGCACAATAAGGGCCCTCAATTTCTAGATTTAATCTTGGCCATCCATTGAATTTTGAGGCCTATATAAGCCCCATTTGCTCTCATTTGTAAAGGCGGAATGCTCTGAGAAATTGTTGCTCAAGACTCTGTTGAAATAAATACAAACTCATTGCTAAATTTTTCATGGTGATTTTGTGTTGTTTCAAATGAATGCATGGTTTCTAAGTGTTCACTCATAGAATAAGATTAGTTTAGTTTTTTTTCAGCAATTTAGCTTTATGTTTCATAGAAGTTGTTGTTGTTGATTCATGTTTAGAGTCTCCATAGAACATACCATTTATAATTTGTCGACGGTAGATTGTAGTGCATGGTTAATCTGAACCTTATCTGAACTTAACTTTAACTACTTTGTGTTCATTTACCTTTCTGTGCAGAAGTAATCTGAAAATTTTATTTTTCCTTAGAAGATTGCATCTCCTTTGTGTAGATGTTACTTATGGAAAAGCAAAGTGTGGTTGAGATTTTGGTGAATCAGTGGTGATTGCTTGCATTTAGATTAGAGTCTTCTAAACCCATTTCCTTTTACATTTTCTTTAAAATCCTGTTAGATTTAGATTCGAGAGCTTTTGCTGTCATATCTTAAGTTGTCATATTGTTAGAGCTTTAAAGAGGCTATGTTACATGTTATCCAAGAGAAACAAGTTTCCTATTATTGAACATTTATGTAATTCCCTTTGTGTTTAAACAGCAACTCACAGACTACTGCTAAGTTATCCCAAGTCGCAAGACCAAAAGTAACTAATCAAGAACCTTGGAGTCTACTCATCTGATCACTTAGCTTAGCATTTGAAGGATTTTGTTCAAGAGAGGATAGAGTACACCAGTATTTTATTCTGCATTGTATGTGCAAGGAAAACACATCAACACTAAGAAACAAGGATCTTCATCAAGTGGTGGATAGAGGAGATGTGAAAGGAGGGCTCAAATAGTCCAAGAAGATGAATGTGAAAGTGTTGGTTCATCTAGTGTTCATGTAGCTCCTGAAGTTGTTGATGTACTCATGGTGAGAAGTTCCCTACTTAAGACCTCTAAAGAGAAGGAACCATTGCAAAGGAGAGCCCTATTTAGAACTTCATGCAAAAGCAAAGGTAAAGTATGCAAGGTAGTAATAGATTCAGGCTCCATTGATAATATAGTGTCAAGAGAAATGGTAGATAAGTTAGGTTTGGTAAAAGTTCCTCATGAAACACCCTATAAGGTGTCATGGTTAAATGATGATCAGTCACTTCTAGTTAATGAGCAGGCTTTAGTTGAATTTCAGATTGGAGGGCACAGAGATAGGGTACTTTGTGATGTTCTACCAATGCAATGTTTCCATTTGTTGCTTGGAAGGCCATGGAAATTTGACAAACGTGTTGTGTATGATGGATGGGCTAATACATATCAGATTGAACATGATGGGAACACACTTACCTTTCTTCCATTGCAAGAGGAAGTCAAAGAGTAGAAAAAGGTTGCAAAGGTAATCATGATGGGTAATAAAGAGTTTGTGAAGGTTGAGGATAGAAAATAAGAAGAGTGTGTACAAAGTGAAGGTGTCAAAACAGTGAGTTTGAAAGGTGTCTCAGTATTGGAGAAGGAAAGAGATGTGATAATGGTAGAGGCAGGCCAAAAGGAGGCCAAACATGTTTTGTTAGTGAAGACTTCAAATAGTTTGGAGAAGTGTGATGAAGTTCTGGTTGGGACAGTCAAGTGTCCTGTGACAATAAAGGAAGTGAAGAGGTAGTCAAATGTTATTAAAAAAGAGTTTTATGGGATTGATGGGACAGAGAAAAAGATGTTTGTAGGTCTGAAAGAGGTTCCTAAGTTTGATGGTGCAGGTGTTTGCAAGTTTGACAAAGAAAAGGATGAAGTCAAGAAGAGTCATTGGCAAGAGTTTAAGCATGACACAATGAAGGAAAAGAGAGCAGTTGATGGGAACTTGTGTATAGAAGTGAAGGAAGGTATAATAACAGTGTTTTATGATGAAAAAGTTGAAGGACACCCCTCAAATCAGAGTGTAAGGATGGAGCATGATTCAAGTGGTGATAGTGGCAAAAATGTCAAGCACATTGTGAACCAAAGGCAAGGTGAACCTGATGGAAGAGTAGAAGAAGGTCAAAAGCATGGAATATTTAGAGGAGAGCAAGTTATGACATCATTTCGAAGAGACTTAGAACAATTTCAAGCTGGGGTGCACCAAAGCCATCATTTGCAAACTTGATCCTTTGAAGGGTGTTTTGAAGTTATTTGAGTCATTTTGCATTAAATTAGGTCATTATAGACCATGATGAATGTAATAAGGTCCATGAAGACCAATTTCCATTTTTTTGAGTCATATATCTATGTTTTGGGTCATGTCATGTCAAGTATGGTCAGATAATGTAAGGGTTTGTAAGTGTTGTTTTACAAACTCAACAAATCATATATGGAAAGAGGAAGTGAATGACTATTTAGTTTGAATTTTTGTTGAAGGTAGTTGAAAACTACTTGAAACATGGTCAAATACCCTCACATACCTAGAGGATAGGGGTTGAAGAAAGTTTGAAGGACAAAAGATAATAAAAACTCTATTTTTTCTATTTTTTTCCTACAATTTTGTTGTTCCCAGTCTTAGTACAGTACTATACGGTACTATAATGCTTTGTACATGGGTGGATGTTATAGAGGGTTGAAATACCTTCAATATGCAGGTGGTTTGAGGGCATTTGATCAAATATTGAGTGAGATATCATGTTTTTGCTGTAATTTGTCTAAAACCTTGATCTAGGGTTTGAGAGTCTAGTTTAATGGATTCTTATGCCATTCCATCAGTCTAAACACTTAAAAATTGGTGGAATGGGGCCATGTAGGATATTTTTCATGTTCTTGGTGATTGTAGGGTTGTAGAATGAAATTTATGCAGAGTTTTGTGATGATTCTACCTAATATGCCCATGTATTAGGCCTAGTAGGGGTGCAACAATAGAAATAGCCTATTAGAAGTTGTTTCCTTGCATAAAACCCATGAAATTGGTTGTTTTTCCATGGATATAGAGGTCTGGAATAGGTTTGGTTAGTTTGGGGTCCAAATATCAAGGGGTTGCTTTGTAAAAGAGGCTTAATTGGCCTAGTTCCTAGTAGGTCTGTCATAGTTTTTGAAGCCCTTGTTCCAAAACAACCAATACCCATTTTTGGATATGTTGATAAATGGGCAAAAGGGTACTTAGAACTGTCTTTGTCTTTCCAAGATGTTGTCCCATGTGCAAGATACCTTCTGACAGACCTAAAAAAAGGGCTACAAGACTAGAGGCATATTTGTAAGGAAGTACTAACAATCATTGGTTTTGGTGAAAGTTGAGGGTTTGTTTTGCTTGAGATTGGGTCTCCAAGGAGTAATAAGGCCCTATATACCCATGGTTAAGTTGGGAGAGTGGAAACCCTTGTTGGTGCCTTGAGAGGGGTTGTTTGTGAACCTAGAGAAAGTTACTTATGTGAAGCCCATTGTTGTGAAATGCGGGATCAATAGACTAGGGTCATCACTAGTACTGCATCATAAGCACTCAAAGATCTACAAAACCATTAAGTCAACATTATTTCTTGGAACCAAAAACCTCACAACACTTCCGAGAAAGACATCCCTCTCTAATAAAAACTAAATCTGTAGTACCAAATGTTGAGAAACATGATAAACTACTAGAGTGTTCAAGCATATGCAAATGGTTAATAAATATAATTTACCAATTAAAGTAGAATTTGATTAACCATTAAAATAGCATGGAAAAGTATTTAGGAATTCATATGTTCTCAAATTAATATCAATAAGTACATGTAAAACACATAACACTAGAATTTGCATGGCCAAACCATTTTTAGAGAAACTCCACCACCAAAGAGATACTAAGCTTGTATTAATCAAGAATAAACTAATTCATCAATACAATCCACTCTATCTTCTTCAATCTAATATTATTCCAATAGTATAACATTGATTCACTTGCAATCCATCATAACCAACTACCGCATGTCTAAAATAAATAAAAAACTATAAATGGCTTACAAAACTAGTGGCCAAAACAATAGGCCCAAAACTAGGTGTCCCACTTCCAAATGCAAAAGTCCAATGCCCAATATTCATGGAGAGCAACTCCAAAAATTATAAATAACTCCCACGAGTAAGTAACTTCCACCATTATGCAAGAATAAGTCAAATTGTAACTCTAAATTGCTACATGAAAGCTCCATTTACAAGGTGTCATGCCCAGCCTTATCTAGTACTAAAAGTTAGGACATGAACACAAAAATGAGCAAAATTTTCTTTTTTTTTAAACACTAATTTTGAACAGTTGATAAATTTAGTTTTCTTAAGGTACACAAAGTATCCTACTGATGCCGATTTGCTAACAAGAGAATGATGTTTGTTTGAACTACATGAGAAAATATATTATTAATTAGTCAAATGAAACCACTATAGGTAAAGAACAAAAATTAACTTGATTATTAAATAAAATTAAAAATGAATAAATAAAGCAAATATCATCCTTTAATTCTAAGTTATATTTTAAATCATCCATTTACAACTTAAATAAAGATACAACATAAGTTCTACCGATCTAATAGAATTTCCTTATCAAATATACAAATACATCTATACTCTAAATGGAAAATAAGTAACATATTTATCTTCTATCTTTTCTCTGAATTTACAATGAGAAGAATAATAACATATAAGTATATATATATATATATATATATATATATATATATATATATATTCACTCATACATACATAACGATCACATAATATAATCTGAATCTCATAACATAGTGCTATCAACAAATTGATAAATCCAGAATATTGATATACATAGACTTTAACTTCAAATGCAAGGATATATATTTATCAATTAATAGTGAAGAAAGTGATAAGATCAATAGCGACTAAGTTTAAGTCATGCCAAAGTTTAAATAAGGTCGTGGCTAGCCTGTGGTGACTAGAATAGGCCGAGACTCACCACAACCCAAGCCATGGGCTTAGGGTGAGCCATGGCTCCCCCATGGTACCCACAACTCCCAAGGGATCCGTGGTACATGTGGAGGTCCACGGCTACCTTAGTAGAAAATAAACAATATAAAAAATATATTATTTATTATAACATGCATACATATTAAGTAGTTAGAATATAAGAGTTACAAAATACTATTGTTATCAATTTTAACCAATATCTTTAGTTTGCTTCTATTGCACATCACATACAAAGGAATTCTTGTATATGCAGGTATATTTAAAATAACAGCATATATATGAAGTCCAAATCAAAAGATCTATGAATTTATAAAAGAATTAACAGCATCATATCTTTATGAAATTCCCCTGAAAACAACATTGGTGTGGATTGTATTCAAAATAAAACACTAGTTTTCTTTTTAATGAACATAATATTTTAACGCAGATAATGCTGTTGTTAAAATATTTCTTCTTCTAGCCACAAGGCTTGTGAAACTAAGTATTTCCAACACAATAACTAGAGTACGAAAACTCTTTATTCAATACAATAATAAGTCACCAAAAATATTTTATTTTTACATAATATCATCTTTCATACAAAAAACATTGATTTATCTGCAAAACTCATTTATGCAACAAGTTGAAACCTGCACACATACAAATTGAGCATCCAGTCCCACTCTCCTCTCAACCATAGGGCTTGGATTCCAAGCCCACCCCCGAGCGGGAGACAATTTTCCAAATGCCCAAATAAAATCTTTTCAAAGAAATACAAATCAAAACCAAATCTTGACACAGGTTGACTCACACAGAAATAATCTGTTTTAGATTCTTAATAAGGGGGAGAAAGAGGATTCCCTTCCTTCTTGGGGATAAATCACCATAAATTCATAATTTCTTTTCTTTTCAAATAATGTCATCACAATAGAAATCAACACAATCCTTTAGGACAACTCCTCCATCACACTACAACCATTACAAATACAACCCTTCAATCAACACAATACACAACTCCCTTTTACAACCCTTCAACACATCAAACCCCACAACCTCCATATTTCACAATAGCCACAGCGTCCCCAAGAGAGGGTCCACTCCTTCCTCAACCCAACACAAGGGAGGCTCTCAACCCTCAAGTGAGATCAACTCCCTTTGCACACCCAAACCCCAACATGCATGCATGCCAATATTGTACAATCATTCATCCGATGGAAAATTCATACAAAGCCCTATTGTTTCCACATAAACCAAAAATTATAGCTATTCTCATTAATCACATATTCAAAACAAGAAATTAGAAAAAATGTCAAACCCTACCTTGGCTGTCCAAGTTAGGAACAACCTAAGAAACTGGGGTTTTTATCTAGCAACTCCCTTTGGAAAATAGAAATTGCCAGCCACTATTCTAATCTTTCTTCCATTGTCATTCTTTCCATCCAATTCCACACACAAATATCCCTCCAACACAAAAATTTGAGCAAGGAGGACAAAAAAAACCAAGCTCTAGCACGAACGCACACACACATCATAAGGAACGAATCAAATTCCTCTCATAAAATAAATTTCACACAAAACCACTTCAACTTCCCAAATGGAAATACAAAAGGTAATAATATTATAACTTTTAAATAACCCATCCTAATAAAATTAAGTAACAACAATTAAATTATATTTCTCCACACACTAACATTTAACCAAATAAATATAAAAATCAAAGTACCAAGATAATTAACCCAAATATCCCTGACCATAACCACTGGGTTTTCACACAACAATATATGAAAATTAATCAATTAAATTGGGCATTTGAAATGTCTCCAAACTAAAGGAATCTAAACTTCCCACCTACAAAACTTAATTTTGAACATCAGTATATCATGGAAATATATAACCAAAGCAATGGACAATTAAACATTAAATATCCAAAATATTTAACATCAAATAATTTATTAAACTTCATAGTTAATCTAAACTACTCATTTTTGCAGAAATTAAATACACAATTATAATACTTCATAATTTAAAATATTTTATTAAATTATAGCATATAATATCATCTATAATCCAAAACAATATCCATACACACATAGGTATATAAAAGTATATATATCTAAACACTTAAATGCATGAACCAAAAAATAATAGTACCAACCATATCCAAACACAGCCATCAAAATAGTCAACTAAGAATATCATCACATCAATGTCTCAAGAATAGTACTAGCTAGGCCTCACATCCTCCCCCTCTAGAGTTATGCTTCCTCCTGGAAGCCATCAAAGAGATAGGAAAATAATTATCTCATCCGAGTTGTATCCTCCCATGTCATAGAAGACTCATCATAGATATCCAAGTGGACCCTGACCTGGTCCAACTATCATCCTCGTAGGGCTAATGTTCAACAATCCAATATGTGAATGAGCTCCAGTGTTAGCTATGATGGTGTTAGGTTGTCATTGATGTCAAAAGTGTTCAGGAGCATGAGAAATCATCTTGCAGATATAGAGAATGGTTTTATTCTTCACAGGTTTGATCTTGCATCATCAGGAGAACATCATCTTGTTTGTTGTTGATAGGAGCAGGAGCATGAGACATCATCTTGTGTGATCTTCATTCATGGTTTACTTGGTTCATACAATCAGTTGGAGAGATGTGTTCTTCACAATGTCATGATTTATCAGTGAACATGACATATTCTTGGTAGGCATGGTCTTCATTATTCATCAAGTTCTTGACAAGGTTGATGATATTAGTTGATTGGTATTCAAAGGTTTGCAATGTGTTGCATAGAATGTCAAAAGGTTGATAAGTGAGTTCATATGAAAGGATCAGAATAGAGATACTCAGGAGTATCAAAGATGTCATATTTGGTTTGTTATGTTTGATCATTTCTTCACATAGAATGTTGAGTTGTTGCAATATTGATATTGTAAATTTGTTCATGCTTCAGGGTCTTGGTTCATCATGCTCATGTTTTAGTTCACATCATATCTAATAAGGTCATAATAGGTTGTTAAGATCAGATGTGAGGTCATGAAGAATAACTCAGAGATCAGGACATAAGGTTGGTTGTCACAAATTGAATTGATGTTGATTGATGAGCTTTACAATGATGAAGTTTAGGATGTGCTTCTTGGTTCATACATCTTCAATGTTGGTCATTGTTAGCATGATGGTGTTGATATCTAAGTTGGTCATTGATGAGCTCTATTTCTAAATCCCAAAGTCTTCAAACTTATTCCTAAACCCTTAGTGTCATTATGGTGCCCCAAAAACCTAAGTTCATTTCTTTTGCACCCATCATAAACAAAGTTTACTTTTGTGTTAATTTAATAATGACCTGCGAGTGCAGGTTATTTCACTTATGCCACCTGCCAGAGGGGTCTCTTGTCATAGTTTATGACCGGTCCCTTCTTGTTTAACCGACACCCTTGGTCTCTCCCATAAATGTTTGGGCGGCATATCAAACTAAATGGATATGTTTAAATATGTTATGAGCGCCAAAAAGCATTTCAAAAGTCTTCATGGGACCTGATGTTTTTTTAAGGAGAAGCTTTTAACTTAAAGTTTATAAAGTCTTTTTGCCCAAAAAATGAGGTGAAGTTTTATGTGATAAGCCATAAGCCACATGCAAATATCTTTGGAGATTTCGTTAAAATTTCTTTCTAATTATTAAAGTTCTTTAATCGGCCTATATCCATATTTTATAGATTTTTAAATGGTAAGTCTTATTTCAAAAGGCTTTTTAATAGCTCTGTGGTGATATTTTCTTAAATTAGAAAGTATTTCCTCTAATTTAACAAGTCCAAGAAATGATTTTTGAGGAAATTTTTATGCAAAAGGAATATGATCTAGATAGATTTTTTTTGGTGTTAATGGAATAAATGAAGATGATTTTTAATGAGGGAGTTTCCTAAGGCAGATTGAGATTTCATTTAAGAAGTTACAAAGTTTTTTTTGCAGAGAATTTTGAAGAGGATTGAAGTTTGTTTTTTCCAGAGAAGATCAAGGTTTTTGAAAATGTGTTTTTGCAGAGAACATGAAGTGTTTTTCAAATGGGATTTGATATTGTATGTTTTTATTTGAAGATTTTTTAGGAACACAGAACATGAAGAGTTGGAAGAAAATTAGTTGGATTTTTGTTGAAGAAATTCAACTTAATGGAAATGAAATATTTATGAAAGAAAATTGAATAAGAATGTGAATGGTTTTTGGGGATTAGATATATGTTTTTGCAGGTGACTTAATAAGATGAATTGTTTTTGAAGACATGAAAGGAGAAGATAAAAGGGCAAAATGATATTCAATGAGAGAAAATGAAGATGACTGTGCAGAATGTGAAAGGTCATCTAATATTAAATGACATCACAGATACAGAGATTATATAGATCATCAGAAAGACAATATGGATTGATTGCATCAAGTGAATTCTTATTCAGAAATAATCAGGTGTATTGATAATCATGCAGAGAGATAATCTAGACAAGTGTGAATTAATTGTGTATCAGGGGAATTGATTGTGTAGAGATCATGAGATTAATATGCAGATCAGATTGAGTGTAATTGAATAGAGATATGCAAAAGGGAAGACAAGTAATATAATGGTGCAAATCAGATTGAATAAGCAATCAATTCTTGCACATGAGTTTTTGTTTTTGATTGATTGAGAAAAGCCAGATAGGCACAGTATGCCAGTGAGGCTTATGGTCAGTGAGACCTTAACAATTGTCAGTGAGACACATATTGTAGCTAGTGAGGCATGTTTTTCAGTTAAGCCAATAAGGCAGTTCTGGAGTGGTTTTTCTACCCCTGGAGAGTTTTCCACTTGTGCAATTCTTGTGTCTTGATTCATATTGTTTTTCTCTCTCTGTCTATGTGTATGATTTATTCATGAGATTTTAATTTCATCATTCATTCTCAGTTATGTGCACATGTGTGTAACAAATGATATATTACTTTCTTCATATATTGAAAGTTAAATTTGCAAAAGGTTAAAATTTATACAACATTGATTCACCCCCGTCTCAGTGTTGTCCTGAACTCCTACAATTGGTATCAGAGCCAGGTTCCCTTTTGCAGCTTAATCAGCTTGGGTAGGTCCTGTGTGTGGAGTTCAATGGGTAAGTGTAGAAGAAATAAGAACATTAGAAATGTCAAGTTTCTTTATGGTCAAATGACACAAAAGACATCATCCATATCAAACTTAGGTGTTAATGTTCAATCAGTTGATAAAGATGGTTCACAAGTTGAATCAATGAAAGAGTTTTATGGAGTTCCTCTGTTTAATGGTTCAGACTTTTCAGTTTGGTGTATGAGAATGCAAGTCTATTTATCCTCTTTAGGATATGATATATGGATGACTATTGAGAATGGATATTCTAACTCTGCAAATAACAAAGAAGCTCTTAAATGCAATCATATAGCCAAGAAGGTTATTTTATCTGGTTTATCTAATGATATTTCTTGTAAGGTTGTGCAGTGTGAAACAGCTCAGGATATCTGGAAAGAACTCATAAGAATTTATCAAGGTAATGACAAAGAAGAGAACAATTTGGTGTCTAGTGAAAGTGATCATGAAAGAAGACAATCACAATCAGATTTAGAAAAAGCTAGCATCACAAGTGATGATGATTAGAGTGATGATGATCAAGATTATAATGAACAAGATTGTGAGATAGATTTGGAAGGAGAGCTCATATATGCTCTGAGTGAGCTCAAGAATTATAAGAAGGAGAACAATAAATTAATGATGTAGTTGCAACAAGAAAAAGATTCAAAAGATAAAGCTCTTACAGATCTTGAAGATGCTAGAAACCTAATTGTAGACTTGAAGAATCAAGCAAGTGAATCAAATAAATTGATTGTTAGTTTGAAATCAGAAATTGTTGAAGCTAAGAGAATAGCTGATGTCTCAATTTCTAACCTTGAAGTTTCAAGGATTGAGAATCTAAAACTGGAAGGTGAAATTATCAATCTGAGAAAAGAGTATGATGGTCTTAAGAAGTATAAGGAATTTGAAGAAAGCACAAGCAAGCTACAAGAGATGCTTGGTAAACAAAAACTATATGGAGACACTACTGGACTTGGTTTTGAAGAAGGAGAATGTTCAAAAGCAAGAGAGACTCCTAGAAGGAAAATTGATTCAAGTCATCATGTTGCTGCCAGAGAAAGTAAAAGGAAGAATGAAACAGAACAGAAAACCAGAGATGAATTTGTGCACAATCAAAGAAGAAATTTCAAAAAATCTGCATCTATAAGACAAGCTTACATGTACAGGTATAACTATTCATTTAATGGTTACTGTTATACTTGTAATCATTTTGGTCATAAAGTAGTTGTTTGCAAAAGGAATACTAACCTTGTATGTTACAAGTGCAATAATGTTGGACATATTCAAAGAAACTGCAAAATGAACAGAGTGTATGATCCTTCATGGAAGCTTAATATGAGTGCTCAAAGGTATTATCAGTCAATTGATTTTGATTACAACATAATTTGTTATAATTGCAACTCTCTTGGTCATAAAGCACACAGTTGCAGTAGAGCTCCACCTAATTTGAAAGGTTGGGAAAAGAAAAAGACAGAAAAGGTTTGGAGGAAGAAAGAGCCTGTTAAGATTTGGAAGCAAAAACATAGTCAAGAGAAGTCAAATACTAAGCTTGTGCATCTTGCACAAGTCATTTCATCTGTTACATAACAGATAGCATAATGTGAGGGGGAGTTGTTCTTGTTCTATTTTTTATCCCCAAGAAGTTAAAGGAGGAGATTAGTTGATCTTGTTTTGTTTGTCATGCTTGTCTGATAATGTTTGAAATGAAGTTTCTGATGTTTTGAGTTTCAGTGTATGTTAGGTGTTCATGATCAGTAACATGTTTAGTGGATCATAAAGTGTTCAAAAGCTCTCTGCACAAAGAGTTTGATGATGTTGTGACATTGATCCTATTTGTATATTGTTTGATACTTACATGATTAAGTTGTCATGATGCTTCTGTTAAGATGTTGTCAAGGAACTCTCACCTGGTTTTGGTTTTGCAAAGTGGTGTTATAGGAAGAGCTTGATGGTGAAGGTTGTGCAATCTTAATTGGTTGGCTGATTTGTATTTGAGAGTCAAAAGGCACTAATTCTTGTTGATTGCAGTATGTTTCAGATGTAGCGTGTATGTATCAGTTTTGACAATGTGTTGTAAATAGATGTGCAGAAACAACAGGATAGTCTTCATTTATTCAGATGGTCTTCATTCTTTGTCATGTCAGAAAAGGTGTGCAAGATTAGTTTGGTTGCAGGATGATAGTTCATATCAGGAAATCAGTTTGATGATTATATCTATTACTTTGTTGAGTTATGTTTTATGACATGTATCTTGGAGCTTTCAGGTGATTTGAAGATAGTGTCAAAAGAAGATAATAATCAAGAGATATTGAGGAGTTTTCTGAAGTGATAGTTTTACATGTTCCATTAATAATCTTCCTCATTAATATGATTCAGAAAGGTATGTACAAATTGTGTGCCTCCAATTTTGAAGTGGTATCAGGACTGAATTATTACTATCATGGAAAACTTGAATAGTTTTCATAAAAAGTGGTCATCATATCATCTGATGTTGGGAACTAATTGATGAGGAGTCTTCATGATTTTTTTTTTCCTGCAAATTTGTTTATCAAAGAGTATTGGTATGCTAATGATTTCTTTGCAAAAGTCTTCAGAAGGTTGAATGTTAGTAAATGGATGGTATGTCAGTAATTGGATGGTATACTTCAGGTTGATATGTTGCTTCAGGACTAATTCAGGAAGTGGATAAGTGTTGAGTTGAGTTGAGTTATGTTGGTTAGTCTTGTCAGTGTTTACCAATGGTATTTCTGAGTAGTAATTTGTTTATGATCTTTAATACATGAAAGATCTTGGAGATTTGTTATTTTAGGTCAAAAAGGTTGTTGATTGAAGAAGAACTATTTGTTTTGAAAGTTTGTGATGTTATCAGGAAGGAGTGTGTCAGTCTTCATCTTCACAGTGGTATTGTCATCAGATGGTGATTGCAATTATCAAGCTATAACATCTTTTCAGTGGAGTTGTTCTCAGGGGGAGATAATAGTCTTTGTCATCCGATGTCAAAAAGGGGGAGAAAGAAAAATATGCATCAGGTGGTTTTGCCATTAATGACAAAGGGGGAGATTGATGGTGTTAGGTTGTCATTGATGTCAAAAGTGTTCAGGAGCATGAGAAATCATCTTGCAGATATAGAGAATGGTTTTATTCTTCACAGGTTTGATCTTGCATCATCAGGAGAACATCATCTTGTTTGTTGTTGATAGGAGCAGGAGCATGAGACATCATCTTGTGTGATCTTCATTCATGGTTTACTTGGTTCATACAATCAGTTGGAGAGATGTGTTCTTCACAATGTCATGATTTATCAGTGAACATGACATATTCTTGGTAGGCATGGTCTTCATTATTCATCAAGTTCTTGACAAGGTTGATGATATCAGTTGATTGGTATTCAAAGGTTTGCAATGTGTTGCATAGAATATCAAAAGGTTGATAAGTGAGTTCATATGAAAGGATCAGAATAGAGATACTCAGGAGTATCAAAGATGTCATATTTGGTTTGTTATGTTTGATCATTTCTTCACACAGAATGTTGAGTTGTTGCAATATTGATATTGTAAATTTATTCATGCTTCAGGGTCTTGGTTCATCATGCTCATGTTTTAGTTCACATCATATCTAATAAGGTCATAACAGGTTGTTAAGATCAGATGTGAGGTCATGAAGAATAACTCAGAGATCAGGACATAAGGTTGGTTGTCACAAATTGAATTGATGTTGATTGATGAGCTTTACAATGATGAAATTTAGGATGTGCTTCTTGGTTCATACATCTTCAATGTTGGTCATTGTTAGCATGATGGTGTTGATATCTAAGTTGGTCATTGATGAGCTCTATTTCTAAATCCCAAAGTCTTCAAACTTATTCCTAAAACCTTAGTGTCATTATGGTGCCCTAAAAACCTAAGTTCATTTCTTTTGCACCCATCATAAACAAAGTTTACTTTTGTTTTAATTTAATAATGACCTGCGAGTGCAGGTTATTTCACTTATGCCACCTGCCAGAGGGGTCTCTTGTCATAGTTTATAACCGGTCCCTTCTTGTTTAACCGACACCCTCGGTCTCTCCCATAAATGTTTGGGCAGCATATCAAACTAAATGGATATGTTTAAATATGTTATGAGCGCCAAAAAGCATTTCAAAAGTCTTCATGGGACCCGATGTTTTTTTAAGGAGAAGCTTTTAACTTAAAGTTTATAAAGTCTTTTTGCCCGAAAAATGAGGTGAAGTTTTATGTGATAAGCCATAAGCCACATGCAAATATCTTTGGAGATTTCATTAAAATTTCTTTCTAATTATTAAACTTCTTTAATCGGCCTATATCCATATTTTATAGATTTTTAAATGGTAAGTCTTATTTCAAAAGGCTTTTTAATAGCTTTGTGGTGATATTTTCTTAAATTGGAAAGTATTTCTTCTAATTTAACAAGTCCAAGAAATGATTTTTGAGGAAATTTTTATGCAAAAGGAATATGATCTAGAGAGATTTTTTTTGGTGTTAATGGAATAAATGAAGATGATTTTTAATGAGGGAGTTACCTAAGGCAGATTGAGATTTCATTTAAGAAGTTACAAAGTTTTTTTTGCAGAGAATTTTGAAGAGGATTGAAGTTTGTTTTTTCCAAAGAAGATCAAGGTTTTTGAAAATGTGTTTTTGCAGAGAACATGAAGTGTTTTTCAAATGGGATTTGATATTGTATGTTTTTATTTGAAGATTTTTTAGGAACACAGAACATGAAGAGTTGGAAGAAAATTAGTTGGATTTTTGTTGAAGAAATTCAACTTAATGAAGATGAAATATTTATGAAAGAAAATTGAATAAGAATGTGAATGGTTTTTGGGGATTAGATATATGTTTTTGTAGGTGACTTAATAAGATGAATTGTTTTTGAAGACATGAAAGGAGAAGATAAAAGGGCAAAATGATATTCAATGAGAGAAAATGAAGATGACTGTGCAGAATGTGAAAGGTCATCTAATATTAAATGACATCAGAGATACAGAGATTATATAGATCATCAGAAAGACAATATGGATTGATTGCATCAAGTGAATTCTTATTCAGAAATAATCAGGTGTATTGATAATCATGCAGAGAGATAATCTAGACAAGTGTGAATTAATTGTGTATCAGGGGAATTGACTGTGCAGAGATCATGAGATTAATATGCAGATTAGATTGAGTGTAATTGAACAGAGATATGCAAAAGGGAAGACAAGTAATATAATGGTGCAAATCAGATTGAATTAGCAATCAATTCTTGCACACGAGTTTTTGTTTTTGATTGATTGAGAAAAGCCAGATAGGCACAGTATGCCAGTGAGGCTTATGGTCAGTGAGACCTTAACAATTGTCAGTGAGACACATATTGTAGCCAGTGAGGCTTCTTTGTAGCCAGTGAGGCATGTTTTTCAGTTAAGCCAGTGAGGCAGTTCTGGAGTGGTTTTTCTACCCCTGGAGGGTTTTCCACTCGTGCAATTCTTGTGTCTTGATTCATATTGTTTTTTTCTCTCTGTCTGTGTGTATGATTTATTCATGAGATTTTAATTTCATCATTCATTCTCAGTTATGTGCACATGTGTGTAACAAATGATATATTACTTTCTTCATATATTGAAAGTTAAATTTGCAAAAGGTTAAAATTTATACAACATTGATTCACCCCCCCTCTCAGTGTTGTCCTGAACTCCTACAAGCTATCCATCTTGCCCCACCTATAGAGCATCGCATTCAAGAACATGAGATAAATTAGGCACATACCTCTTAAGCATAGACACATGAAAACATCGTGGATATGGTATAGATTGGGTGGCAATGCTAAGAAATATGCAACTGGACCAATCCTCTCTAGGATCTCAAAAGGACCAACATATCTCAATGCCAACTTAGAGCCCTTTCTATAACGGATAGAGCTCTTATGAGGTCAAACCCAGTAAGATTATTAATGTTGTTTCCACACACTTTGATTCTGGGGCTACAAATTCATTTATATCCCCATCAGTAGTGGAGAAGTGTAAGCTGGTGGCTATCAAGAAAAATACTAATTAGGAGGTAGAGTTAGCTTTAGAAGCCTATATGTCTGTTAGTTCTTTGTTCAAGGATTGTCAGATCTAGGACTTAGAACTTTTTCTACTTTAGCAAATCTCAGGGTGATTCCTTTAGGATCCTATGATGTGATCTTGGGTATGGATTTCTTGAATGCACATGAGGCTAAGCTTGATTGTTGTGGTAAATCCATTGAGTGTTTAGATGATTTTGGTAATAGGGTGAAGATTTTAGGTATTCAGAGAATAGTTTCACTTTGGATTATTTTACCTATGCATCTTAAGAAAAGGACCATAAATTCACAATTTCTTTTATTTTCAAAAAATGTCATCATGACAGAAATCACCACAACCCTTCAAACCCTTACACCATCACAACCCTTTAGCACAACTCCTTCATCACACCACAAGCATTACCAATGCAACCCTTCCATCAACACAATACACATGTCCATTTTACAACCCTTCAACACATCAAACCCCACAACCTCCATAATTCACAATATCTACAGCTTTCCCAAGAGAGGCTCCATGCCTTCCGCAACCCCACATGAGGGAGGTTCTCAACCCTCAAGCAAGATTAGCTCTCTTTACACACCCAAAACCTAACACACATGCATGTCAATATTGCACAATCATTCAACCAACAATAATTTCATGCAAATCTCCATTGTTTCCACATAAACAAAAAATCATAGCTATTCTCATCAATCACATATTCAAAAAAAAAAAATGTCAAACCCTACCTGGGGTGTCCAAGTTATAGGAGCAACCCAAGAAATTGGGGTTTTTATCCAATAAATCCCTTTGGAAAATAGAAATTTCCAGCCACTATTCCAATATTTTCTCCATTGCCATTCTTTCTAACCAATTCCACACTCAAATCTTCTTCCAACACAAAAATTTGAGCAAAGAGGAGGAAAAACACTTAAATGCATGAACCAAAAATAACAGTATCAACCATATCCAAACACAACCATCAAAATAGTTAAATAAGAATATCATCACATCAATGTCTTAGGAATAGTTCTAGGTAGGCCTCACATAAGGCATGATTCTTCGTATTCCAATGTGACCTTTATTCTTTCATTTCCTCTTTCCATGTCTTTATGCAACCAACAAACATTTAATTTGGGGAATAATATTAAATAAATATTGTTCCCACCAAACATGGGCACCCAACTTTTCCCATGTACATGTACAAAGGGAACATACAATAATTTTCATCTACACACATAAATAAATACATTAGACATAGGGATTTTCAGGATGGATATCACCTAATCCAAACATCTATTTTGTCTTTAGTGAGAATCCAACCATGAGTTTGTGTAGTGGAGGAGCACATTCAACATTAATAAGTTTGTTCAACCATAAAATCAAATTTGACTATGACAGAGAACATGATGGAACAACAAGCAAAATCAACATAGAAGTGAAGAATATTTTGAAGTGGTTAATAGGGTATTTTAAAATCTACAACCCTACAAATATAAGTTTTCCAAGCAAGAAAAAAGGATAGCATGTTGGCACCCAAATATTACAATCTTTATAGGGTACTATAACAAATTAGTAGTGTAGCATACAAACTAGAGGTCTCACCATGTTTGAATAAGGTCATTGGAGATAAAAATTTAGTATAGAAAGACCTTCTAGATATTGATGAAGAAGGAATAATAGTTTTGGAGCCAAAGGAAATATCCAAACAAGGAGTAAGGGGCTAAAGACTAAGACAATTATAAAATATCTCATCAATTGGAAGAATTTACCACATGAAGATGCTACAAGGGAAGATAAAGAATTCATTCAAAAGTACCCACAAATAAATGTTAAGGATAATGCTTCTTTGAAGAGGGGGGAATGTTATGTCGTTAATCCATGGAATGTAGTGGGACAAGTGATGGTAGACTTGTGCTTACATAATTCTTAATTTAATATTATGATAGTTCTTAGGTATAGTTTAATTAGAGGCTTGGTAGTCCTATGTTAAGATTAATAGTTTACCCTTCCATTATGTTATTAGGAGGAGGTTCATATATTGGACATAGTAAGTAGTTGTGGAGGACACAATTTGAGAATGTTGTTCTTGTAAAAAAAATTGGAGGTTTCCCCCTTGGAGTGTCACAATTTATGTCGAATAAATTGCTATATTTCAATCTTGAAATCTTGTGAATGTGATATATATTTGTATACTATTTTTCTCTTTGACTAAGTATTTTAATTACACCTATATTCCCTTTGACAAGTTTTCCAAATGTATAATTTATAGAGATATCCAAATCTTTCATTAAAAGCACGTCAAGTTAAATATTGATGCAAGAAGGCATTCAACTAGTAACTTTTAGATCTATAAAAATAAAATAGTTGGTATTGATGTTGGTTGATAATGAGACATGTAGATGCATCACTAGATAGGTCCAAACAACCTTAATAAATTTAAGGAAATAGAATAGCCTAAATAATAGCTAAGGAAAAGTCCATTCAAACATATAAGATTTTTCAAATTTTATCTTAAACTAGAAAATTAAGAATTAATTAGAAAGTCTAAAGCCTTCCATACCTTCCCACATGAGTGGTAATATTGTTTAAGGATAAATATGTTTCATAAGAATCTAATTTACATCATATTAATTATGTTTTATATAAGAAATTTCAAAATCTTTAAAAGAAGAGCTTTATATAAGATTTTGTAAGATATATTTAAATAGTCCTCTAACTAGTAATTTGTTATGTTAAGGATATAGTGTAGATTACTTTTAAGGATTTCATTTTAATTGAATGTAAATAGGTTACAAATTTGAGTCAATAATTTTAAAGTGCATACCATTAAAAACTCCAAACTCCTCAATAAACAGTTGTGTAGAACAATGGAAGAATTCAGCATTAATTGAATGTAAAGAGACTAGAAATTTGAGCCAAGGACCCTAAGGTGAACAACATTAAGAAAACTCCAAACTTGTCAATATAAATTTGTTTAGAATAAGTTGTACTCTCTCTATGTTTTTATGTAAAGATGCCTATATTCTATTAATAAATTAATAAACTTTACACATATACACAAAAGAGGATTGGGTGAATACGAGAGCACACCCCAAAGTGTTTAAATGGGCCTAGCCCAGAAAATAGAAAGCATTAAAAAATAAGGCCTCTAAGTGGTAAGAGCTACAACAGATGGAGGTGGAGGAGGGTCACAGTCATCTGGTTTCCCCCAAACATCAGCGGGGTCCAGAGTGACATCAGGAATAGACCATCCATCATCATTTTTTTCTTTAGTGCGCAGTGGCAAATTTTCCAGAGCTAAGCAAGGGATCCATTTAGAAGAGGAGTCAATCGACCAACCATTACCACCACTAGTGGATGGCCCCACACCCCCAGAAGGCCACCCAATAGTGGGGTCCTAAGGAGAAGGGGAGGTAGAATGCCGCAGCGAGGCGCTTGGATGACTACAAGAATGGCATCGACGAACCTCTATAATATCCCGCTACATAACCCCTGAAGGGTAATAGCCAAAAGAGAACCAGAATATATATTTTTTGACATAAGTAGATAACATAGACATGATGCAATTGTTGATTCGATAGATCGACAACATTCATGGCCAAGTATGGAGGAATGCGCAACCTGAAGGTAAGGACTAATTCACCCTCCAGAGAAAACATTAAAAACTACATTCATTTTAACACCAAATCATATGTTCCTAATCCCATATCTAGTATGAACACGAATCCAAAAGCATCATAGTACTGTTAGATCTAGGGCACACAACTGAGAGGGGGGGTGAATCAGTTGTACAAAAACTTGCTTCCAATTCAAACACTTAAATCCTCTTTGTTATTTAATAGCATATCAATTAATTACTCATGAAAGCATAAAGCATAAACACAAGAGCAGATACACATCAACACATGAGACACCAAGATTTTGACATGGAAAACCTGGTCAAGGGAAAAACCATAGTGTTGATGACTGTTTTGATGCAATCATAACAATAAGTTAAAATTCACATGACATGAACTGAAACTATACTTGAAAGACAAGAAGGAATCATTTGGTGATTCAACTAATCCCAAGTCTACAATGGTTCGGTTGGTCAAGTTCAGTTGGTCAATGTGAAGCTGTAATGTTCAAGGGGCCTTACGTAGTTTAGGTTTGTTCTGTGGTTTACTGGCCTAAGAATATGCAAAGAGGTCATGAGATAGGTCAATGCTCTTCATTCCTTTGCATAAAGGTGCTACTGTGCTGCAAGCTTCAGATGTTTTTCTTTGATTTATGCAGCTTCCTTCTTCATGTACTTATGAAAACTGTCTACTTATAGCTCTGTTATGCATGCTTCTTCAAATTTGAGACACTTTCCTTTAGATTTCTACGTTTTTAGCTAAATATTTCAGATGGGTTGGGAAAAGTTAGAAAGATCTAATCTATACCTCATTTAATCTACCGAAGGATCTAAGTGTTTCTGTTATGCACTATGTAAATACCACAGTAGTTTGATCAAATCCACAGTAAAAACCCTAAATGTAAGTTCTGAGCATTTTCACAAACATACATTTAAAATTGCAAGCTCTCAAAGAAGATATTTCAAAACACAAAGAAGAGCAGGAGAACACTCAGAAGATAGATGCAGAACTCCAGATTCTATTGCATTAGAACCGAATAGCCATACATGATTTACAAAGTAAGAATGACTCTTAGTTTCATTGATCATACTACAGAGAACTTACAAGCTTTACAGATACAGTAAGGCAACCAGACATTCCACGCGCACCTTACTGCAGACAAACAGGCGACCTCCTTCTTCTACTCTAAACTATGCTAAGCTATCCTGCTGTATTTTCCTAAAATCTCTGTGTGTAGCCCCTGTTGTAAAGTATTACAGTGTAGAGAGGCACAATATATAACATTCTGATTGTCCTCACTACAGCAAAAACCTAACTGACCCCCTGGTTCAAACCTCTAGTTACAGCAATAAATGCAGGTGAACCAGTTCTCAAAAATATCTCAGAGCCATGGTCAAATCTAGGCGAAATATTGCCCCTTCTGAGAAGTTCCAGCAGCTGAGCAATAACTTCTGTTTGTCTTTTGCAGAAATACCTCCAGCTGCGACCTTCCTCTTCACTTGAATGGCTTTGACTTTTTGCATTTCATCTCTATCTTCTTGCTCCTGAGATCTGATCTTCTGCCTCCATGAGGTCACTGTATTGACTTTCCAGCTGCTTCCTCAACTGCAAGCCTACAAGACAAGACAAGCATTAAGTTTCGCATTTATCACAAAAAATAGCATGAAAATAGAATAAGCGTTTAAATCCAGGTGACTGCGCAAGATCGCGGAAATCAGATCCAAAATCCGCTCAAAACGCGTGAAAAATGCGCCCAAGCTGCTCAAAATTGATGGTTCAATCATCGCTGACCGGGAAAATGCCAGAGGCGCCAAAAAAAACACTTTAAAACTCCACCGCTTCATTTCCCGCCCATCGGCATGATCATCCCTGTCGGTGCGTCAAAAAACAGGTTAGTCGATATACCTCATCATCATGATATTCTGGAAATAGCATTCCCTCCTGAAGGTCCAGATGAATGTCATCATGATGTTTCGCCTCTGCATATCGGGGAAAAGAACAACAACATCATCATCATCATGAAGGAGAATAGGAGGATGCGAATATAATCATGCTGCCGAGGAAAGGAAGATGATGGTGATGTCATCATGATATTCGGGCTTCATTGAAATGCTAAGGATGACGTCATCATCATGTTCGGTTAAGATCAGGGGGATAATTGCAATATCAGGTTACCTAAGGAGCATGATCAGGATGATGAAGTGAATATGACCCTTTCGCGGCCAAGGTAACCCTCGAGAAAAATCAGCATGATGAAGATCATCATCACATTTGGGGCGTATGTCGAACTTGGAATAGAACGTCATCATGATAATCGGGAACCGGATCGTGTTTGAAAAAAAAGTATCCCGCTTGAAGGAAAAAATGATGATGATGAAGGATAATCATCAGGATATTTGTTTTGTCGAACATAGAAGAAGACATCATCATGATATTCGGGAACCGGATCGGGTCTTGGAAAATATATCCTGCTCGAAGGAAAAATGATGATGATGACCATCAGGAGGATATTTGTTTTGTCGAACATAGAAGAAGACATCATCATGATATTCGGGAACCGGATCGAGTCTTGGAAAATATATCCTGCTCGAAGGAAAAATGATGATGATGACCATCAGGATATTTACCTCTTCGTTATTCAGATCGGGATGACGTCATCATGATATCCGGAGCCTTCGCTAAACTTGAAACATGACGTCATCATGATATTTCGCCAACCGGATCATGTTTGAGAAAAATCCTGCCGAAAGGAAAATATGATGATCATGAGCATGATCAGGATAAAAATATGATGATGATGATCATCAGGATGTTCTCAAAAAGGTTGCATTTTCGGCAGGAGGACTTGGCGAAATATCGGGCGCACAAACAAGATCATGATGATGATGTTGTTAACAGGACAGGATAAAAATGATGATGATGACGTCATCATCATATTCGCGCTAGGGTGATATTGTAAAATATGATGATGCTGTTCATCAGGATATTTACTTCTCATCGATTTATCATGATGACGTCATCATGATATTTTGTCTTCGAAGCACAAGGATAAGTTGGTCATCATGATATTTCGACTAGGGGGATATTACAAAATATGATGATGCTGTTTAAGAAATGCAATATCGAACCCTTCTTAATAGATAGGCTGATCATCATGATGTTTCGGCAAACGGATATCAGGAGGATATGAAGATGATGATCCTCCTTCGAAATTATCATGATGATGCCTTCATTACTTAGCGAAATTTAGCAAATATGACCTTCGTGTGAAAGATCAGGATGATGATCATGATTCTGCGAAAGGAGACCAGGAGGATATGAAGTCGTCCTCATCATGTTTCGAATGTTCAGCAAATATCATGATGACCCTGCGATAGGTTTATAGCATGCACATGCAAATATGCCGAAGGTGATTTTGTTAAGTCCGGGTGATCTGATACCATCAGCATGATATTTTTAAGATCAGGCGATGCAAGGATATCATGATGATGCTCGCGATACAAAGGCCACTCGACGGGGGGGAACTTACCTTGACTTAAAGCCGATATCATCATGATATTTCGAACCTCAAGATATTATCGGGGGGGGTTCAAATATGATGATGATGATGTTTATACAGCAAAACCGAGTTTGTAAAATATGACGCTCTTAAGGAAATCATGATGCTGATGATGCGCACAAGGCCATTTGACGGGTAAAAAGCACTACCACCTAAGATTGACGTCCGGATGTTGCGACTGCATGATTTTCATCGGGTGATAGACCAAGATCATGATGATCCTGTCAACATGACTTAGGATATAAAAAAGATGATCCTCCTGCGAATATCAGGTTTGACCAAGACTTTGACCGTGCATAACTTTCACATATGGACGAATTTTCAAGTAAAGTAAAAGGCAAACCTTCATGAAATTTCAAGCTCTTTCAAAATATGAGGTCACAGAAACAAAATATGAACTTTGACAAACAGACCTCATGATGATGACCTACCTTATGCAATATCATGATGATGATGCACCTGACCTTCATTTTTACAGACTGCCAGGAAGCAGAAAAAACACAAGCAGAAGCAAAAAGCAAGACATCAGCAGGGGTCCCCATTTTGCTAAGGAGCATAATGGGGCGTGTTGTGAACATCACAACAACTAGCAACCAAAACAAAACAATTAAATTCAGAGTGTTCAAGGAAACTAGGTGAAGTGAACTCATAACTTCCAACTATCTTTCCTGCAAATTACTATTCAGCTTGAGACTCAAAGTGTTCAATAAAGATGCATGAATTTCCATTTTCAGTTTAGTTGTGTGTATGTGATTAATTATCCTCATCTTGAAGATCGGTTGAACAAACCAGTGACTGACATTAGCCTACGTAGGTGAGGATATTCCCTCATAGCCGACCGGATAGAGCCTTGTTGCCAGCGAGCGTCTATAGCCCCGACAAGGTTATCGTTACAATTCTCCTAAGTAGAGCCCCACTGCCAGCGAGCGTCCATAGTCCCGGTAGAGTTACTTAGATGGCTTAATCTGGATTTTCAGTATAATCCGCTTTATTCATTTATTTATTTATTTATTTTGTTTTCTAATTTTGAAAGATTTCATAAGGTATAGCAATTTGTAACTTCATGATGATGCAAGGAGTGGACACTTGCTGAAATTAAGCTGAGAATTGTAATGGTAGCAAGGGTGACCTCTGATTTTTCACCTAATATCTACACTGGTAGGTTCAACAAACCCAAGGATTTTAGGTGTGTCATCGTGAGAAACCTGCTTCGAATTCTCAATCACATTTATTGAATACGAAACTTCAGAAGATGAACAACTCTCTACATTCATGACAGTGACAAGTTATGTGTAAATTGCAAATGGTTAACCTGAATATCCTAAATTATATACTGTTTTGAATGGTTGCTAGTTCAGCTCCTTAATACTCTACAGTAAAATAAAGATCCCTGCTGAGGAGACAACAAACAGACCAAACAAACAGGCTGTACAAACAACACAGCAAAAGAAAAAAAACTGTACAAACAGAAAGAAACAAAAAGAAGACAAGCTATACAAACAACCAACCTAAAAAAGAAAACAGCAAAAGAAGAACACAAAAAACAAAAACAACTACCCTACCAGACTATATACAAGCCTCTACGAGGCAACTAGAAACCCAGGAAAAAGACCCAAGAACACCCCTACTTGCATATTTCTTTAGGTTGTGCAGGAGTAACAGGGTACTGATTATGGTCCTCATCATAGCAGATTTATCTTTGAATTCTGAAAAAAATTCTGATATTCTAGATTCATTGTGTTTATCAGAATAGCTCTTAATTAGTAACTGAGGCTGCTCATCAGGTTTATGATTAATCCATATGCATGTCTTATCTCTTGAATTTCCATAATCAAAATAGCATTTATCATTGTTTACTAAGGAAAGGAAAGAGACAACCTGATGTGCCTTTAGCTCTGTGGAACACACTTGTTCATTGATAGCTGGCTCTTCATTTAGCTCTGCATTTTCATTGCCCAGCTCTATGTCTAGTCCTTCTTCAAGTTGAAAGAAGAATGACTCTAGATGTATCATTTCTTCATCTTCATCCATCTTTGTTTCTTCATTCTGGATGTTCAGTTTATCCTCAAATTTAGCACACCTCTCAATGTTCTCATTAGTTTCCTGCACATCAGCACTTAAGTAAGTATCTTCATCATCATCTGATATACAGAAATTAATCATTTCTAAATCACTTGAGAGTAAAAGTGGGATGACATCTTTTGATTGACAGAAGTACTCCCCTGTTTTATTCTCAACATGGTGCTGGGGCGATGTCTGATTATGCACAGCAGCTCCATGATCTTCTGTATTTTCAATTTTCAAAAATTGTTCATCAACTGACTCACGGTTATCGTCCAGTGTGGAGTCTGCTTCTATTGACCTGCAACAATCATCACATGATTCCTGGAGGTAAATCTTATTATCCTTTATTCCTAACATTGGTTCCATCTTTGTATCCTCTGCACATTTAATGACCGTTGCTGCTGCATCCTCCTGTCGCCCAATAATCTCCTCACTTCCTTGCCAACTTTCAGCATTATACACATATTGGACTGGGAAATTGTATGTAACGCACTCTTCCACCTCTTGTCTAATGGCATGACCAAATTTGTCTATTGCATTGTTTTCCTCATCTGAAGAATTTCTGTCAGACTCAATGAATAGTGCTGTTCTATTGCTGACACACTTCTTTCTACTGTTTAACATCATAACCTCCTCAATCTGCGTCCCATTGTTGGTAACTCTATAGACACCTGGTTCAACAGCAGCATATAATATTTCATTAGTTCGATTATACTCTGTTATCATATGCTTCATTCTGGGCTCTGCCCCTATTCTGATCTGGTTCGGGATGCCTCTCCATGGTAACCACATGTGTGAAAAGTCAGTAGCCATATACCCGTTTAATGTCTTGGACCAATCCCTACTCAGCAACATTCCATAATTTACGGGTATATCCACTACTTGGATGTCAATGATTTGGCTCACCCTAGGGTCTGAAGCTAACTGCACCTGTATGTTCATGAGTTCTCCTATCACACTAACCTCGGTCTTATCTAATTGTGTGACAACCTTGGCAGATTTGGTGGGAGTCAGCCCGAGAGTTTTACATATTCCTAAGGGCATTACGTTGGCTGAAGCACCAGAATCTACCATGCAATTGTGTATATTCTTCCCACACAACCTAACAGTTAACAAGAAAGGTTGAGTATCCCTCTTATCCGCATGTATTACTACATTGGTGTTGGAAGGCTGCTCAACTTTCTTACCTTTCTCCTTAGGTGGTGAATCACTACTAGGAACAGTTATATCAGCAGACACCATGTTTGTTATGGATGTATCCAGGGATTTTAAAAAAGCATTTCTGATCCCTGGGGTCTTCAATAATTCATTTAGAGGTATGCTGACCTTCATTTTCTTTATTTCCTCTGACAAGTAATTCATTAGTCTTGTTGTCTCTACTGCTTCTGTCTTACTTGTTTGATCCTTTTGCACTGCTGTTCCGTTATTTGTGTGCTGACTAGCTTTAAGTATGGCAGGATTGTTGCTAGCATTCTGATCTGGGGGTGTATTGATGTTATTCAGAGGAGTGGAAGTGGTGAAAGGTCCTCCCGGCCTAGGGTTGTTCCTCAAATGGTAGGTGTGGCTTTTATTTGTCTGTTGAAAGGCCTGCACCTCCTCTGTTTCATTTAATATCTCGTTTTCAGATTCAAAAGGAAACTGAAAAGCATTTAACACAAAGGCTGATTCGGGATAAAGACTTTCACAATAGTATGGTTCATCCTCCCTCTCTTCTGCAGTTGCAAAGGTAAACGTTTCTAAGACTAATGCTGTGTCATATTCTGAGGGTACTACCTCATTACCCTTAGGAATGAGAAATTCTGAGGTAGGAGGCTGTACATCTACGTTGAAGATACTAGCTGCCAAGTGGAACTGTGGACAGTCATGCTCAGCATGGGCATTAGTATTGTGAAATCTGCACCAATTTTTGGGTGCTGTATTGGCCATTTGTATGTTAGTTATTTGTTTTGCACCATGATTATCTGTATTCTCGAAAGGAGAAGCCAGAGTACCGTTGTTGGGCCCAGTGTTCCATGTCTTGGGTGGCCTAGGTTGATTCTGGTTCTTGTTATTATTGCCCCAGGTCCTATTATCTATCACTGGCCCCCTATTTTGCATTGGTTGCCCCTGACTGGGGCCTTGATGCTGATTGTAGTTTTGGTTCTGATTGTACTGCTGGTTCTGGTTGAGACTATAATTCTGATTTTGGCCTTGGTTGTGACCTTGAGGTGGATTGTAGTTTTGGTTGCTTCTGCCATAGAGATTCTCATTTCTTAGCTGTGTCACTTCGGTTGTTAATCTCTTCAAATGTGCAGTAATCTCTTTGATGTCTTCCCTATCCTCTTGTGCTTTTGCCACAGTTACATCCCTAGGAAGTTGGAAGAAAGGCTGACCATTATTTTGACTGTTATTGGAAGTACTAGCCGTGTAAGGAGTTATAGCCTGGATTGGAGTAGGATTATACACAGGTGTGTAAGAAGGAACCGGATTTATTAGTGGAGCATGCTGCACAGGGACTCCATTCCATGGGTGTGCCTGATTCTGCACCCCAAAATTTCCTCCAAATGGACTGTAGGCTGTATGTCTCATTTCTTGGTTCACTGAGGCTGCCTCTTTATAGGCTTTGGATACTGAATCTATGTCAGGTTTCCTTTTGACAAACATGGCAGTTAAAGGATCCAAAGCAGCATAGTACATAGCCAACAAGGGAGCATCAGCTATGGTATAAGGGGCTGCTAGCCTAGAATAGGCCTTTTGGAATCTGTCATTGAAATTATCAATTAACTCTCCCTCACCTCGTTTTATAGCAGCCAACTTATGATACAAAGCACAAGGGTCAATGGGTCCTCTAAATCTTGACAGAAATGCTTCTTCCATAAGTGCCCAGGAAGAAATGTAACTATTGGGTAAGTTTACATACCAGCTAGAGGCCTGCTCATTAAAGGTGTAAGGAAACAACCTACACACAACATCCTCGTGCTCTAACATAGCCCTAAAACATGCTTCCTTAAATATTCTAATATGATCTTCTGGGTCTTGATGCAACTGGTATTTGGGACATATCTTTTCTGGATTTTTTGGCATGTCATGATAATCATTGAAGAATATGGGAGAATTGACATCGAAATAAGCCATTGCAGGTGTTTGAGCTTGACTTGAACTTGCAGAAATACCTGGATTGATTGGTGGATTAGGATTTAGAGGAGGATTGAGACCTCCAGAAGTGCCTGAACCAAGATTTAAAGATCTGAACAGTGATCTGTCAGGACTTACAATACTACGAATGTTAAAAGGTGACCCAGGAGGTGTTCCAGATGAACTTCCTGCTTGCGATATCTTTGGATTCCAGATTAAAGGGCTTTTACTTCGCCTTGTATCAGGTAGTTGCACAAAGATATCTCCTGAACTGGACCTAGACCTAGTCACTCTGTTACTGTTGTTAGCCAGTTTGAAATGAAACCTAACTCAGGCAGGCCCTCCTTCTAGCACCAGAAAACTGTTGATGACTGTTTTGATGCAATCATAACAATAAGTTAAAATTCACATGACATGAACTGAAACTATACTTGAAAGACAAGAAGGAATCATTTGGTGATTCAACTAATCCCAAGTCTACAATGGTTCGGTTGGTCAAGTTCAGTTGGTCAATGTGAAGCTGTAATGTTCAAGGGGCCTTACGTAGTTTAGGTTTGTTCTGTGGTTTACTGGCCTAAGAATATGCAAAGAGGTCATGAGATAGGTCAATGCTCTTCATTCCTTTGCATAAAGGTGCTACTGTGCTGCAAGCTTCAGATGTTTTTCTTTGATTTATGCAGCTTCCTTCTTCATGTACTTATGAAAACTGTCTACTTATAGCTCTGTTATGCATGCTTCTTCAAATTTGAGACACTTTCCTTTAGATTTCTACGTTTTTAGCTAAATATTTCAGATGGGTTGGGAAAAGTTAGAAAGATCTAATCTATACCTCATTTAATCTACCGAAGGATCTAAGTGTTTCTGTTATGCACTATGTAAATACCACAGTAGTTTGATCAAATCCACAGTAAAAACCCTAAATGTAAGTTCTGAGCATTTTCACAAACATACATTTAAAATTGCAAGCTCTCAAAGAAGATATTTCAAAACACAAAGAAGAGCAGGAGAACACTCAGAAGATAGATGCAGAACTCCAGATTCTATTGCATTAGAAACGAATAGCCATACATGATTTACAAAGTAAGAATGACTCTTAGTTTCATTGATCATACTACAGAGAACTTACAAGCTTTACAGATACAGTAAGGCAGCCAGACATTCCACGCGCACCTTACTGCAGACAAACAGGCGACCTCCTTCTTCTACTCTAAACTATGCTAAGCTATCCTGCTGTATTTTCCTAAAATCTCTGTGTGTAGCCCCTGTTGTAAAGTATTACAGTGTAGAGAGGCACAATATATAACATTCTGATTGTCCTCACTACAGCAAAAACCTAACTGACCCCCTAGTTCAAACCTCTAGTTACAGCAATAAATGCAGGTGAACCAGTTCTCAAAAATATCTCAGAGCCATGGTCAAATCTGGGCGAAATATTGCCCCTTCTGAGAAGTTCCAGCAGCTGAGCAATAACTTCTGTTTGTCTTTTGCAGAAATACCTCCAGCTGCGACCTTCCTCTTCACTTGAATGGCTTTGACTTTTTGCATTTCATCTCTATCTTCTTGCTCCTGAGATCTGATCTTCTGCCTCCATGAGGTCACTGTATTGACTTTCCAGCTGCTTCCTCAACTGCAAGCCTGCAAGACAAGACAAGCATTAAGTTTCACATTTATCACAAAAAACAGCATGAAAATAGAATAAGCGTTTAAATCCAGGTGACTGCGCAAGATCGCGGAAATCAGATCCAAAATCCGCTCAAAACGCGTGAAAAATGCACCCAAGCTGCTCAAAATTGATGGTTCAATCATCGCTGACCGGGAAAATGCCAGAGGCGCCAAAAAAAACACTTTAAAACTCCACCGCTTCATTTCCCGCCCATCGGCATGATCATCCTTGTCGGTGCGTCAAAAAACAGGTTAGTCGATATACCTCATCATCATGATATTCTGGAAATAGCATTCCCTCCTGAAGGTCCAGATGAATGTCATCATGATGTTTCGCCTCTGCATATCGGGGAAAAGAACAACAACATCATCATCATCATGAAGGAGAATAGGAGGATGCGAATATAATCATGCTGCCGAGGAAAGGAAGATGATGGTGACGTCATCATGATATTCGGGCTTCATTGAAATGCTAAGGATGACGTCATCATCATGTTCGGTTAAGATCAGGGGGATAATTGCAATATCAGGTTACCTAAGGAGCATGATCAGGATGATGAAGTGAATATGACCCTTTCGCGGCCAAGGTAACCCTCTCGAGAAAAATCAGCATGATGAAGATCATCATCACATTTGGGGCGTATGTCAAACTTGGAATAGAACGTCATCATGATAATCGGGAACCGGATCGTGTTTGAAAAAAAAGTATCCCGCTTGAAGGAAAAAATGATGATGATGAAGGATAATCATCAGGATATTTGTTTTGTCGAACATAGAAGAAGACATCATCATGATATTCGGGAACCGGATCGGGTCTTGGAAAATATATCCTGCTCGAAGGAAAAATGATGATGATGACCATCAGGAGGATATTTGTTTTGTCGAACATAGAAGAAGACATCATCATGATATTCGGGAACCGGATCGAGTCTTGGAAAATATATCCTGCTCGAAGGAAAAATGATGATGATGACCATCAGGATATTTACCTCTTCGTTATTCAGATCGGGATGACGTCATCATGATATCCGGAGCCTTCGCTAAACTTGAAACATGACGTCATCATGATATTTCGCCAACCGGATCATGTTTGAGAAAAATCCTGCCGAAAGGAAAATATGATGATCATGAGCATGATCAGGATAAAAATATGATGATGATGATCATCAGGATGTTCTCAAAAAGGTTGCATTTTCGGCAGGAGGACTTGGCGAAATATCGGGCGCACAAACAAGATCATGATGATGATGTTGTTAACAGGACAGGATAAAAATGATGATGATGACGTCATCATCATATTCGCGCTAGGGTGATATTGTAAAATATGATGATGCTGTTCATCAGGATATTTACTTCTCATCGATTTATCATGATGACGTCATCATGATATTTTGTCTTCGAAGCACAAGGATAAGTTGGTCATCATGATATTTCGACTAGGGGGATATTACAAAATATGATGATGCTGTTTAAGAAATGCAATATCGAACCCTTCTTAATAGATAGGCTGATCATCATGATGTTTCGGCAAACGGATATCAGGAGGATATGAAGATGATGATCCTCCTTCGAAATTATCATGATGATGCCTTCATTACTTAGCGAAATTCAGCAAATATGACCTTCGTGTGAAAGATCAGGATGATGATCATGATTCTGCGAAAGGAGACCAGGAGGATATGAAGTCGTCCTCATCATGTTTCGAATGTTCAGCAAATATCATGATGACCCTGCGATAGGTTTATAGCATGCACATGCAAATATGCCGAAGGTGATTTTGTTAAGTCCGGGTGATCTGATACCATCAGCATGATATTTTTAAGATCAGGCGATGCAAGGATATCATGATGATGCTCGCGATACAAAGGCCACTCGACGGGGGGGAACTTACCTTGACTTAAAGCCGATATCATCATGATATTTCGAACCTCAGGATATTATCGGGGGGGGTTCAAATATGATGATGATGATGTTTATACAGCAAAACCGAGTTTGTAAAATATGACGCTCTTAAGGAAATCATGATGCTGATGATGCGCACAAGGCCATTTGACGGGTAAAAAGCACTACCACCTAAGATTGACGTCCGGATGTTGCGACTGCATGATTTTCATCGGGTGATAGACCAAGATCATGATGATCCTGTCAACATGACTTAGGATATAAAAAAGATGATCCTCCTGCGAATATCAGGTTTGACCAAGACTTTGACCGTGCATAACTTTCACATATGGACGAATTTTCAAGTAAAGTAAAAGGCAAACCTTCATGAAATTTCAAGCTCTTTCAAAATATGAGGTCACAGAAACAAAATATGAACTTTGACAAACAGACCTCATGATGATGACCTACCTTATGCAATATCATGATGATGATGCACCTGACCTTCATTTTTACAGACCGCCAGGAAGCAGAAAAAACACAAGCAGAAGCAAAAAGCAAGACATCAGCAGGGGTCCCCATTTTGCTAAGGAGCATAATGGGGCGTGTTGTGAACGTCACAACAACTAGCAACCAAAACAAAACAATTAAATTCAGAGTGTTCAAGGAAACTAGGTGAAGTGAACTCATAACTTCCAACTATCTTTCCTGCAAATTACTATTCAGCTTGAGACTCAAAGTGTTCAATAAAGATGCATGAATTTCCATTTTCAGTTTAGTTGTGTGTATGTGATTAATTATCCTCATCTTGAAGATCGGTTGAACAAACCAGTGACTGACATTAGCCTACGTAGGTGAGGATATTCCCTCATAGCCGACCGGATAGAGCCTTGCTGCCAGCGAGCGTCTATAGCCCCGACAAGGTTATCGTTACAATTCTCCTAAGTAGAGCCCCACTGCCAGCGAGCGTCCATAGTCCCGGTAGAGTTACTTAGATGGCTTAATCTGGATTTTCAGTATAATCCGCTTTATTCATTTATTTATTTGTTTATTTTGTTTTCTAATTTTGAAAGATTTCATAAGGTATAGCAATTTGTAACTTCATGATGATGCAAGGAGTGGACACTTGCTGAAATTAAGCTGAGAATTGTAATGGTAGCAAGGGTGACCTCTGATTTTTCACCTAATATCTACACTGGTAGGTTCAACAAACCCAAGGATTTTAGGTGTGTCATCGTGAGAAACCTGCTTCGAATTCTCAATCACATTTATTGAATACGAAACTTCAGAAGATGAACAACTCTCTACATTCATGACAGTGACAAGTTATGTGTAAATTGCAAATGGTTAACCTGAATATCCTAAATTATATACTATTTTGAATGGTTGCTAGTTCAGCTCCTTAATACTCTACAGTAAAATAAAGATCCCTGCTGAGGAGACAACAAACAGACCAAACAAACAGGCTGTACAAACAACACAGCAAAAGAAAAAAAACTGTACAAACAGAAAGAAACAAAAAGAAGACAAGCTATACAAACAACCAACCTAAAAAAGAAAACAGCAAAAGAAGAACACAAAAAACAAAAACAACTACCCTACCAGACTATATACAAGCCTCTACGAGGCAACTAGAAACCCAGGAAAAAGACCCAAGAACACCCCTACTTGCATATTTCTTTAGGTTGTGCAGGAGTAACAGGGTACTGATTATGGTCCTCATCATAGCAGATTTATCTTTGAATTCTGAAAAAAATTCTGATATTCTAGATTCATTGTGTTTATCAGAATAGCTCTTAATTAGTAACTGAGGCTGCTCATCAGGTTTATGATTAATCCATATGCATGTCTTATCTCTTGAATTTCCATAATCAAAATAGCATTTATCATTGTTTACTAAGGAAAGGAAAGAGACAACCTGATGTGCCTTTAGCTCTGTGGAACACACTTGTTCATTGATAGCTGGCTCTTCATTTAGCTCTGCATTTTCATTGCCCAGCTCTATGTCTAGTCCTTCTTCAAGTTGAAAGAAGAATGACTCTAGATGTATCATTTCTTCATCTTCATCCATCTTTGTTTCTTCATTCTGGATGTTCAGTTTATCCTCAAATTTAGCACACCTCTCAATGTTCTCATTAGTTTCCTGCACATCAGCACTTAAGTAAGTATCTTCATCATCATCTGATATACAGAAATTAATCATTTCTAAATCACTTGAGAGTAAAAGTGGGATGACATCTTTTGATTGACAGAAGTACTCCCCTGTTTTATTCTCAACATGGTGCTGGGGCGATGTCTGATTATGCACAGCAGCTCCATGATCTTCTGTATTTTCAATTTTCAAAAATTGTTCATCAACTGACTCACGGTTATCGTCCAGTGTGGAGTCTGCTTCTATTGACCTGCAACAATCATCACATGATTCCTGGAGGTAAATCTTATTATCCTTTATTCCTAACATTGGTTCCATCTTTGTATCCTCTGCACATTTAATGACCGTTGCTGCTGCATCCTCCTGTCGCCCAATAATCTCCTCACTTCCTTGCCAACTTTCAGCATTATACACATATTGGACTGGGAAATTGTATGTAACGCACTCTTCCACCTCTTGTCTAATGGCATGACCAAATTTGTCTATTGCATTGTTTTCCTCATCTGAAGAATTTCTGTCAGACTCAATGAATAGTGCTGTTCTATTGCTGACACACTTCTTTCTACTGTTTAACATCATAACCTCCTCAATCTGCGTCCCATTGTTGGTAACTCTATAGACACCTGGTTCAACAGCAGCATATAATATTTCATTAGTTCGATTATACTCTGTTATCATATGCTTCATTCTGGGCTCTGCCCCTATTCTGATCTGGTTCGGGATGCCTCTCCATGGTAACCACATGTGTGAAAAGTCAGTAGCCATATACCCGTTTAATGTCTTGGACCAATCCCTACTCAGCAACATTCCATAATTTACGGGTATATCCACTACTTGGATGTCAATGATTTGGCTCACCCTAGGGTCTGAAGCTAACTGCACCTGTATGTTCATGAGTTCTCCTATCACACTAACCTCGGTCTTATCTAATTGTGTGACAACCTTGGCAGATTTGGTGGGAGTCAGCCCGAGAGTTTTACATATTCCTAAGGGCATTACGTTGGCTGAAGCACCAGAATCTACCATGCAATTGTGTATATTCTTCCCACACAACCTAACAGTTAACAAGAAAGGTTGAGTATCCCTCTTATCCGCATGTATTACTACATTGGTGTTGGAAGGCTGCTCAACTTTCTTACCTTTCTCCTTAGGTGGTGAATCACTACTAGGAACAGTTATATCAGCAGACACCATGTTTGTTATGGATGTATCCAGGGATTTTAAAAAAGCATTTCTGATCCCTGGGGTCTTCAATAATTCATTTAGAGGTATGCTGACCTTCATTTTCTTTATTTCCTCTGACAAGTAATTCATTAGTCTTGTTGTCTCTACTGCTTCTGTCTTACTTGTTTGATCCTTTTGCACTGCTGTTCCGTTATTTGTGTGCTGACTAGCTTTAAGTATGGCAGGATTGTTGCTAGCATTCTGATCTGGGGGTGTATTGATGTTATTCGGAGGAGTGGAAGTGGTGAAAGGTCCTCCCGGCCTAGGGTTGTTCCTCAAATGGTAGGTGTGGCTTTTATTTGTCTGTTGAAAGGCCTGCACCTCCTCTGTTTCATTTAATATCTCGTTTTCAGATTCAAAAGGAAACTGAAAAGCATTTAACACAAAGGCTGATTCGGGATAAAGACTTTCACAATAGTATGGTTCATCCTCCCTCTCTTCTGCAGTTGCAAAGGTAAACGTTTCTAAGACTAATGCTGTGTCATATTCTGAGGGTACTACCTCATTACCCTTAGGAATGAGAAATTCTGAGGTAGGAGGCTGTACATCTACGTTGAAGATACTAGCTGCCAAGTGGAACTGTGGACAGTCATGCTCAGCATGGGCATTAGTATTGTGAAATCTGCACCAATTTTTGGGTGCTGTATTGGCCATTTGTATGTTAGTTATTTGTTTTGCACCATGATTATCTGTATTCTCGAAAGGAGAAGCCAGAGTACCGTTGTTGGGCCCAGTGTTCCATGTCTTGGGTGGCCTAGGTTGATTCTGGTTCTTGTTATTATTGCCCCAGGTCCTATTATCTATCACTGGCCCCCTATTTTGCATTGGTTGCCCCTGACTGGGGCCTTGATGCTGATTGTAGTTTTGGTTCTGATTGTACTGCTGGTTCTGGTTGAGACTATAATTCTGATTTTGGCCTTGGTTGTGACCTTGAGGTGGATTGTAGTTTTGGTTGCTTCTGCCATAGAGATTCTCATTTCTTAGCTGTGTCACTTCGGTTGTTAATCTCTTCAAATGTGCAGTAATCTCTTTGATGTCTTCCCTATCCTCTTGTGCTTTTGCCACAGTTACATCCCTAGGAAGTTGGAAGAAAGGCTGACCATTATTTTGACTGTTATTGGAAGTACTAGCCGTGTAAGGAGTTATAGCCTGGATTGGAGTAGGATTATACACAGGTGTGTAAGAAGGAACCGGATTTATTAGTGGAGCATGCTGCACAGGGACTCCATTCCATGGGTGTGCCTGATTCTGCACCCCAAAATTTCCTCCAAATGGACTGTAGGCTGTATGTCTCATTTCTTGGTTCACTGAGGCTGCCTCTTTATAGGCTTTGGATACTGAATCTATGTCAGGTTTCCTTTTGACAAACATGGCAGTTAAAGGATCCAAAGCAGCATAGTACATAGCCAACAAGGGAGCATCAGCTATGGTATAAGGGGCTGCTAGCCTAGAATAGGCCTTTTGGAATCTGTCATTGAAATTATCAATTAACTCTCCCTCACCTCGTTTTATAGCAGCCAACTTATGATACAAAGCACAAGGGTCAATGGGTCCTCTAAATCTTGACAGAAATGCTTCTTCCATAAGTGCCCAGGAAGAAATGTAACTATTGGGTAAGTTTACATACCAGCTAGAGGCCTGCTCATTAAAGGTGTAAGGAAACAACCTACACACAACATCCTCGTGCTCTAACATAGCCCTAAAACATGCTTCCTTAAATATTCTAATATGATCTTCTGGGTCTTGATGCAACTGGTATTTGGGACATATCTTTTCTAGATTTTTTGGCATGTCATGATAATCATTGAAGAATATGGGAGAATTGACATCGAAATAAGCCATTGCAGGTGTTTGAGCTTGACTTGAACTTGCAGAAATACCTGGATTGATTGGTGGATTAGGATTTAGAGGTGGATTGAGACCTCCAGAAGTGCCTGAACCAAGATTTAAAGATCTGAACAGTGATCTGTCAGGACTTACAATACTACGAATGTTAAAAGGTGACCCAGGAGGTGTTCCAGATGAACTTCCTGCTTGCGATATCTTTGGATTCCAGATTAAAGGGCTTTTACTTCGCCTTGTATCAGGTAGTTGCACAAAGATATCTCCTGAACTGGACCTAGACCTAGTCACTCTGTTACTGTCGTTAGCCAGTTTGAAATGAAACCTAACTCAGGCAGGCCCTCCTTCTAGCGCCAGAAAACTGTTGATGACTGTTTTGATGCAATCATAACAATAAGTTAAAATTCACATGACATGAACTGAAACTATACTTGAAAGACAAGAAGGAATCATTTGGTGATTCAACTAATCCCAAGTCTACAATGGTTCGGTTGGTCAAGTTCAGTTGGTCAATGTGAAGCTGTAATGTTCAAGGGGCCTTACGTAGTTTAGGTTTGTTCTGTGGTTTACTAGCCTAAGAATATGCAAAGAGGTCATGAGATAGGTCAATGCTCTTCATTCCTTTGCATAAAGGTGCTACTGTGCTGCAAGCTTCAGATGTTTTTCTTTGATTTATGCAGCTTCCTTCTTCATGTACTTATGAAAACTGTCTACTTATAGCTCTGTTATGCATGCTTCTTCAAATTTGAGACACTTTCCTTTAGATTTCTACGTTTTTAGCTAAATATTTCAGATGGGTTGGGAAAAGTTAGAAAGATCTAATCTATACCTCATTTAATCTACCGAAGGATCTAAGTGTTTCTGTTATGCACTATGTAAATACCACAGTAGTTTGATCAAATCCACAGTAAAAACCCTAAATGTAAGTTCTGAGCATTTTCACAAACATACATTTAAAATTGCAAGCTCTCAAAGAAGATATTTCAAAACACAAAGAAGAGCAGGAGAACACTCAGAAGATAGATGCAGAACTCCAGATTCTATTGCATTAGAAACGAATAGCCATACATGATTTACAAAGTAAGAATGACTCTTAGTTTCATTGATCATACTACAGAGAACTTACAAGCTTTACAGATACAGTAAGGCAGCCAGACATTCCACGCGCACCTTACTGCAGACAAACAGGTGACCTCCTTCTTCTACTCTAAACTATGCTAAGCTATCCTGCTGTATTTTCCTAAAATCTCTGTGTGTAGCCCCTGTTGTAAAGTATTACAGTGTAGAGAGGCACAATATATAACATTCTGATTGTCCTCACTACAGCAAAAACCTAACTGACCCCCTAGTTCAAACCTCTAGTTACAGCAATAAATGCAGGTGAACCAGTTCTCAAAAATATCTCAGAGCCATGGTCAAATCTGGGCGAAATATTGCCCCTTCTGAGAAGTTCCAGCAGCTGAGCAATAACTTCTGTTTGTCTTTTGCAGAAATACCTCCAGCTGCGACCTTCCTCTTCACTTGAATGGCTTTGACTTTTTGCATTTCATCTCTATCTTCTTGCTCCTGAGATCTGATCTTCTGCCTCCATGAGGTCACTGTATTGACTTTCCAGCTGCTTCCTCAACTGCAAGCCTGCAAGACAAGACAAGCATTAAGTTTCACATTTATCACAAAAAACAGCATGAAAATAGAATAAGCGTTTAAATCCAGGTGACTGCGCAAGATCGCGGAAATCAGATCCAAAATCCGCTCAAAACGCGTGAAAAATGCGCCCAAGCTGCTCAAAATTGATGGTTCAATCATCGCTGACCGGGAAAATGCCAGAGGCGCCAAAAAAAAACACTTTAAAACTCCACCGCTTCATTTCCCGCCCATCGGCATGATCATCCCTGTCGGTGCGTCAAAAAACAGGTTAGTCGATATACCTCATCATCATGATATTCTGGAAATAGCATTCCCTCCTGAAGGTCCAGATGAATGTCATCATGATGTTTCGCCTCTGCATATCGGGGAAAAGAACAACAACATCATCATCATCATGAAGGAGAATAGGAGGATGCGAATATAATCATGCTGCCGAGGAAAGGAAGATGATGGTGACGTCATCATGATATTCGGGCTTCATTGAAATGCTAAGGATGACGTCATCATCATGTTCGGTTAAGATCAGGGGGATAATTGCAATATCAGGTTACCTAAGGAGCATGATCAGGATGATGAAGTGAATATGACCCTTTCGCGGCCAAGGTAACCCTCTCGAGAAAAATCAGCATGATGAAGATCATCATCACATTTGGGGCGTATGTCGAACTTGGAATAGAACGTCATCATGATAATCGGGAACCGGATCGTGTTTGAAAAAAAAGTATCCCGCTTGAAGGAAAAAATGATGATGATGAAGGATAATCATCAGGATATTTGTTTTGTCGAACATAGAAGAAGACATCATCATGATATTCGGGAACCGGATCGGGTCTTGGAAAATATATCCTGCTCGAAGGAAAAATGATGATGATGACCATCAGGAGGATATTTGTTTTGTCGAACATAGAAGAAGACATCATCATGATATTCGGGAACCGGATCGGGTCTTGGAAAATATATCCTGCTCGAAGGAAAAATGATGATGATGACCATCAGGATATTTACCTCTTCGTTATTCAGATCGGGATGACGTCATCATGATATCCGGAGCCTTCGCTAAACTTGAAACATGACGTCATCATGATATTTCGCCAATCGGATCATGTTTGAGAAAAATCCTGCCGAAAGGAAAATATGATGATCATGAGCATGATCAGGATAAAAATATGATGATGATGATCATCAGGATGTTCTCAAAAAGGTTGCATTTTCGGCAGGAGGACTTGGCGAAATATCGGGCGCACAAACAAGATCATGATGATGATGTTGTTAACAGGACATGATAAAAATGATGATGATGACGTCATCATCATATTCGCGCTAGGGTGATATTGTAAAATATGATGATGCTGTTCATCAGGATATTTACTTCTCATCGATTTATCATGATGACGTCATCATGATATTTTGTCTTCGAAGCACAAGGATAAGTTGGTCATCATGATATTTCGGCTAGGGGGATATTACAAAATATGATGATGCTGTTTAAGAAATGCAATATCGAACCCTTCTTAATAGATAGGCTGATCATCATGATGTTTCGACAAACGGATATCAGGAGGATATGAAGATGATGATCCTCCTTCGAAATTATCATGATGATGCCTTCATTACTTAGCAAAATTCAGCAAATATGACCTTCGTGTGAAAGATCAGGATGATGATCATGATTCTGCGAAAGGAGACCAGGAGGATATGAAGTCGTCGTCATCATGTTTCGAATGTTCAGCAAATATCATGATGACCCTGCGATAGGTTTATAGCATGCACATGCAAATATGCCGAAGGTGATTTTGTTAAGTCCGGGTGATCTGATACCATCAGCATGATATTTTTAAGATCAGGCGATGCAAGGATATCATGATGATGCTCGCGATACAAAGGCCACTCGACGGGGGGGAACTTACCTTGACTTAAAGCCGATATCATCATGATATTTTGAACCTCAGGATATTATCGGGGGGGGTTCAAATATGATGATGATGATGTTTATACAGCAAAACTGAGTTTGTAAAATATGACGCTCTTAAGGAAATCATGATGCTGATGATGCGCACAAGGCCATTTGACGGGTAAAAAGCACTACCACCTAAGATTGACGTCCGGATGTTGCGACTGCATGATTTTCATCGGGTGATAGACCAAGATCATGATGATCCTGTCAACATGACTTAGGATATAAAAAAGATGATCCTCCTGCGAATATCAGGTTTGACCAAGACTTTGACCGTGCATAACTTTCACATATGGACGAATTTTTAAGTAAAGTAAAAGGCAAACCTTCATGAAATTTCAAGCTCTTTCAAAATATGAGGTCACAGAAACAAAATATGAACTTTGAAAAATAGACCTCATGATGATGACCTACCTTATGCAATATCATGATGATGATGCACCTGACCTTCATTTTTACCAGACCGCCAGGAAGCAGAAAAAACACAAGCAGAAGCAAAAAGCAAGACATCAGCAGGGGTCCCCATTTTGCTAAGGAGCATAATGGGGCGTGTTGTGAACGTCACAACACATAGGGTGATTAACCCAAGGATTATTCTCTATTAGAAGAATAAGAAAAATAGATGGCACATGCCAATTAGGGCTCACTACCTAAGCACACTGCTCACAAGAGGCACACTGCCTACAAGAGACACACTGTCTACAAAGTAACAAGTATTACAAACTTGAATTGGAGATTGACATCTTTACCATGTCTGGATCAGTTCCATTTAAGCCTGAAAACTCCTGCTCTTCCTTTCACTCTTCTTCTTTGGTATGCCACACTCAACCACACCAAGACACACTTCAAAATGAATTGAAAATCCCTTATTTATACAAGGCATCGACTTAGGAACAATCATCTAAGTTGGCAAACACCTATAAGATCATTCACAAGACGTGTAATACATTCGGTCAGCCTGTCTTAGGAAGAACATCAATATCCGTGGTTATTCTTCAAATGCAAACTCAAACTTTAATGCAGACCACCAATAAGAATTGTACATGATCCAAAGATCACCAAAACCTTTCCTGAGTCATCAAGAACATCCGCACTTTATCAGCGTACTGGAATTCTTCTCTTCTTCATCCAGAACTTCAAGAACATAGTCTGTCATCACTGTCATAATGAAAAAGGTGCTTCCAAACCTCCAAACCATGAACAAATCTAGTTGTCACTTCACACAGACTTCTTCAACACTCCCTCCAATCTGCAGAGTGAGATAATGCAATTCCCGAGCTCACTAGACCTTTCTGTTACCGTCTGTCACCTCTAAACACCTGCCAGAACTGGTTCTACTTGAGCGACCATAACTTCTTTAGATCTTCATATGGACCTCTGAAATCTTGACTGGAACATCTCAAGACTCATATCTACAAACCCTTTAAACCGTATCCTCTAATCCTCAAACTATTGAGGACTTTTGCCTTGTTGTCATCACTGTTCTTCATTGTTCCTGATTGAGATTTATTCTCTCAATATCCTTAGCACATAGCTCATCCAATCCTTCTCATTAATGTAATATGAGTATATTGATATCAATGACAACACTGGTTATCCTCATACTTGCAACAAGTACAAGTGGATCCGATACCCACACCAGAATCCATAACCCAAATAGGAGACATCTAATTTCTTCTCATTAAATTCAATGATTACAACCTCTCTCTTAAGAGAGTACAATTACATACAAGAATATACAGTGCAATGGCATAGCCATGAGTATAATATACAATAACTAAATAAGTATAATAAGAGATAAAGTAATGGAGAGAGAGAACATCTCCAATCTGCTGCTCCAATAACCTATTTGTCAGTTCCCAATGGTGGTGGCAACGCCTCCCAACCATGTGGACTCATAAGAGACCACCACACCATGCTCAGAGATAGTCACAAGGCCCAAACAAAAGAACAACAACAAGGGGATACAAGATAGCCAACGCTCACATCAATCATAGAGCAGACACGGAGAACAATGCATACAGCCAAAGTCATAACATAGAGGTACTCATCCAGGTCATAGGTCGTGTACTACTCATGACTACTAAGATACTAGATACTAGAGTGTAATCAGATGAAGTGTCATCATGCATGCTTGAAAGGATGGCACCACATGGAACCAAGTACTCCTCTTATATAGACGAGGAGACTCAATCGTGCCTGAATCCACACCCTGCAGATGGATGACTCGACGCCCCATAGACGGATAGGCCTTCTCGTTGCATCCTTGGCCTTTACAAGCACTCAAGGCCATGCATGAGGACTAATTATCTTATTATTGTTTTTACCTGAATCTTTTCATTTATTTATCACTTATTAATGAAACTCTGCTACTAGTTCCCCTGGTAGCCACTTGCGGGCCCTGAACCCGTAGAGAGCCACTCCAGACAACCACTCTAATGCATAGACCTAGTTCATCTCATTTAACCAATGAGGAATCCAAAATGACTAAAACACTGAATTCTAAATTTGAAATAGTAAATAAAGAAAAGTGATCTATAAGACAAAAGCTTAAGGTAATAGTGTAGTTTTATTGAAAATAGTATTTTACCAATTAGATCAATTTTGTAATAACTCCCATGACCCCAATTTAATCACTCTTCACAAAGGAATGCATGGATAAAATAAAAATACAGCAAGTGGCATTGCAAGCCTTCTCACAGCCTAATTTTGTTTTTTTTACATATTGACTGCCATATTTAATATAACAAAGTAATTGTTAAAAGATTTACAAAATGGAAATCTTAACTTTCCTTCCTTTAGTACTTCCCTTAGATCCTTGGGTTGCAGATTTTCTATCCAAATAGAGTTTATGTGACTAGTTTTAGTGCACAAATGCAGGTAGAGGTTTCTAAGGTATTTTAATACCATAGCATTCTTTAATTCAAGATGATGTTTCCCACAAGACTGGTTATTTAGTAGAATTGCCCAAATGACCCAAACAACAACACACTTAGTTTATTAAGAGTTGAATATTACATCAGAGAATCAACGTATAACAAAAGATTACATGGGACTTAGATCTCTGCAATCTCTATTAAACATCCCAGCTTTGTGTATGGTTGCCCTCCTTATATGCTAGGAGATTGAACCCCCACTTTTGACCAAAAACATAAATCAGAAACCAAAACTATTCACAAGAAAGAGGTGATGTAATATCTTTCATTGAAATAATTTCTGCATAAATTTTAAAATGACAGTGATGAGGTTTTCATTTTTTTTGTGCTTAAGAAAATAGCAACAAACATATTTTATTTTGAAAGGTAATAATGAGTTTCAGTTTTCATATGCTTATTGAAATAGCAACCAACATGTTTTGTTTTGCAAGGCAGTAATGGGTTTTAGTTTTCCTATGCTTAATAGATCACAACAAACATATTGTAGATTTTATGAAGATAGAAATGGGGTTTCATTTTTCTATGCCTAATGAAATCGCAAGATCATATCTTAGTGTTTGTGCTGGAAATGACAGAGAAACTAAGGTAAACACCTCTACACCTGATCGCACTCCCTCCAACACACCTCTAATCTTGCAATTTGATATACTTCCTGAGTGATTCGCGCTCCTCTCAGGTCGCCTCAAATCTTGCAATTTGATATCCTTCCTTGAGTGATTCGCACTCCTGTCTCCTTCTCCATCCTTGTCTCTCTGCCTTTTTTTTCTTTTTATTTTTAAAACCCCTCTTTTTTCCCAAAACCCGTTGACTCTCTCCTAAAGATCAGGTATTTTCCTCCCTTATCTTCTTTGTAGTCGCTCACTTCCCGAAGCCTTTAATTTTTCACCTAAAACTAGATATGACTTAACCTCCTACGCTTCTTTGCCAGTGATAACATCTCACCCACTACCAAAGATATTTTTCTGCTGCAATAACTATCTCCCCATCTTCTCAAAGGGCCATCATAAATGGCATGGGGAAGAAATGTAATAAAATAATCATAAAAAAAAAATTGACTTGTTACATCCTACCCGCCTAGGACTAGGTTTACTCCTAGAAGCCTGCAAATGCTAAGATGCAGCCAAAGCACACACTAGTCAATGAAACTCGATACGATAAAAAAAAATCAAGTTATCACATACACAATTACATGTAATCAGTCCCATTAGCACTCATTTCCTACAAAATATACATTAGCATAAAACAATTTTCTCCAATCCAAATAAAGAATGAATCCACATCGAACAATCAATGGAAACCAAGGAGAAAAGCCTCAACCACCACACTGGCAAACTACACATGACCATAAGGGGCAATCTAAATATTACAGTTAGGCAACTGGATGATAAGACAACAACACGAGACACTGCACTAGCAGGGTACAGTGGCTAGGGTAGGGAATAGGGCCTATGACTATCTCTAGTAACCACCATCGGGGATAATAAGAGTATGCTCAGGCCTGTGAATCTAGGTAGAGTCAATACTCAGTACCTGCAACATTGTAGGCACATGTCAAGGTACCTGTGCATATACATACATCATATAGCTGAAGTAACATCAATCATGTAAGAACATAATCCATCATAAGTAATAATTATGTCCACATCATAATAGTATCAAGATTTAAAATCACCGGTGCCAATACAAAATAATAATAAGATGCATAATCCAATACAAAACATACAGTCATTGAAGTCCATCAAGATAAGAAAAAGCATAATATGAACCCAGGGGATGTTACATCCCCTAGGACTAGGCTTACTCATGGAAGCCTGCAAAAATATATGGATAAAGATATCTCATCCTCACCGCATCTTCCCAAGATGCTAAGGACTCACCATCCCAATCGCATTGGACCCTTACCTTCTCTATGTCCTGATCGTTGAGGGTCATCCTCTGATGCTGAAGGATGCGTACACGCTCCAAAGAAAGCTGCCCATCCACCTCAACCTGCAAAGTAGTCCAATCAAGAACATGGGTCACGTTAGGAATATACTGTCTAAGAACTAAAACATGGAAAACATCGTGAATCTGCAATAGACTCGGTGATAACGCAAGGTGATACACAACAGGACTAATCCTCTCAAGGATCTCAAAAGGTCCAACAAAATGAGTGTCAACTTTGAGCCTTTCCCATAACGGATGGGGCTCTTCCACCGATGAATGTAGTGAACCTCGAAGTTGTACTCACAAAGGAACTCCATCCAACAACGCTATTGAGCATTCAAATTCAGTTGAGTGAAGATATACTATAAACTACGATGATCACTATGCAACTCAAACTGATGTCCCAAGAGGAAATGTCTCTAATGTACAAGTGCATGGACGACAGATGCTAACTCCAAATCATAGGTGGGGTAGTTCAGCTCATGATCCTTGAGCTTATGGGACTCATATGCAATCACTCATCCCTCCTACATGAGAACTACCCCCACACCCTCCAACAAAGCATCGATGCACACTACAAAATCACTTGTAGAATCTGGCACTACTAGGATAGGTACACTAATTAGCTACTCCTTAAGAGCCTAAAATGCTGACTCACACTGATTTGACCACACAAACTTCTTCCCTTTCCGCTGAAGAGAAGTGATGGGATGGGCTACCAGGGAGAAATCTCTCACAAATCAGTGATAGTAACCCGCCAATCCAATGAAAATGCGAACCTCAGCCACATTCATTGGCGCTGGCCAATCCACAATGGCCTGAATCTTAGAAGGATCCACTGAGATACCCTCTCCTGAGATGATGTGGTCCAAATATCTCACCTCAGTCTAGAAGAACTCACACTTGGCCAAATTGCCAAACAACTGATTATCCCATAAGCACTGCAACACTTGCCACAAATGGCCTTCATGCTCCTCCATAGTCCTCGAATAAATCAAAATATCATCAAGGAACATGAGAACAAACCGGTTGAGATAGCTGTGAAACACCCCATTCATCAAACTCATGAAAACTGATGGAGCATTGGTCAACTCAAAAGGGACAACCGTGATCTCATAATGCTCGTAGCGTATACAAAATGTTGTCTGATGAATGTCTACCTCATGAATGCAAAGATGATGGTATGTTGACTTCATATCTATCTTGGAGAACACCTTGGCTCCCCTCATCTGATCAAACAAAACATCTATCCAAGGCAACGGGTATCGATTCTTCACCGTCACTTTGTTCAACTGGCGATAATTAATGCACAAGCGAAGATATCCATCCTTCTTCAAGAAGATGACAAGTGCTCCCCAAGGGGATACACTAGGATGAATGAAACCCTTCTCCAATAACTCCTCTAATTGCAACTACAACTCTTGAGTAGTCATGTGATATGGTGCCTGAGAAATAGGTTCCGCACTATGAATGAGATCAATATGGAAGTCTATGTCACGCTTAGGCGGCATACCTAGAATATCACTTGAAAAGACATCTGCAAACTCCTGAAGAATAGGATGATCATCAAGAGATACCTCATGAATCCCACCCTCAGCAAGGTCACTGACTGAAATAGCAAACATCTAACAACCTTGCCGCATGGTATGCTTCAGCTACATAGTTGAAATCACATGGAGAGAAATGGGTCTCTGAACCCCAACTAACTCAACATGCTTTCCAATATCGTCAACACACTAAACCAACTTACACTGACAATCTATACTAGCTAGGTGGGTCTCCAACCAATCCATGCCTAAAACGATCCTGTACGACCCTAAAGGCAACACACAGAGATCCACTATGCTAGTGAAGGTGCCCAAATCCAACACACAACCGTGGACAAGGGACTCTACAACCACCTTGGATCCAGTAGCTAACTCAACCTACCAACCAACATCTTGCCTTGCCACCATGAGTCCACAAAATTCCACGAGAGAAGGAGAAATGAAAGAATCTGAAGCCCCTGAATTAAACAAGATAGAGGTGGTAACCCCACATAACACACCTGAATACTCAACCACGATGCCCTGATGCTTAGCCTGACGGTTATCAACTGCCACAAACACTCTATGTGATCTGCCAACATCACCTATTGTAGGCTTTGACGTAGCCTGTCTCTGACTACCTCCAGCCACTGATCTCTAAGGACAATGAGTAGCTATATGACCATGCTACCCACAAGCATAACAACCACCCCTACCAAAACCTCAGCCCGAAAATGATGCACATGACTACTGGGATCCACCACCCCTAGAACTCTGTTGTGTACTTTAAAAAGTCTATGTCAGACCACTCTGCTGCCTACTCTAAGAATGATGATGCAAATGATCTCTAGAAAATGGAGTACCAAAATTCTGCCCACTCTGTTGAGACTGAGCAGGCCTATGCCTTTGTCATTGACCGGGTCTAGGAGGTGTAGAATGAGGTCTAGATAGTCCAGCTCCTAAGATTGTGTACCCTGAGCCACTGATCCTGAAGGAGGGGCACTACCAATTTGAACACCTGCCTGACGACGAAAACCTCTAGCCAAATTCTTCTCTATCAACCTCACCTTCTCCACGGCGATCTCTAAAGTCTTCGACTCAAACATGTGGACACCACCACTAATATGGGCATTCAAGCCCCTGATGAAATGTTGCACTAACATTAGTTTTTCATAAAAAATGCTAGCATACTTCTTAAGCTCAAAGAAATGATGCTCATACTAATCTACCGTCATAGTCAACTGACGAAGCTCATGGAACTCGTCAACACATCTCTGTTAGTAGTAGTCTGAAAGAAATCATGCATGTAACCTCTCTAAGAATAGTCCCCATGACACGAAAGCAATGTCCAGATGAAGCTTTTGCTCCTCTACTCTCCACCATGTAGACACAAAACATCTAAGATGCATAATGGCACATCGAGCTTTAGTATTGCTACTATGATCAAAATCGATCAACCAAGTCTCTGCCTCGGTACCTATACTAGAACCATCAAAAGTAGGTGGATGAGCTCTAAGAAGATCCCTCATGTGACCTGTAGTAACACTGTCTCCATCCACCCTATCCCTCACAACAACTGCTCTCGAATGATCCAGACTACGAGAATGCTCACACTTAGCTCCAGCATCCTGACCATCCTGACAAGAAGGGTGTGACTCCACCTCATGAGATACCTCCTGACGAGGTCCTAATCAATCCATAATCTGTTGTAAAATAGCTAAAACCTGAGCACCCTTGAGCCCTTCGGCTTGAGTCTCAGCACACAGTTCCTTTTGATGCTTACCCTGATTACCCTGATTACCCTGATTATCCAAATCGACATTACGCCGGATGCTACGTCAAAGAATAGTGGCTATACCTCTAATTTTTCCTCTGGGTTTTCCCCTAGGAGGCATCCTAAAGGAAACAAAGAACACATCAAAATAGACCATCACAAGGATGACCTATGCACCATACTAAGGCATGAAAACATAATAACAAACTGTAAAACAATATAACAAGCTCATGCCATACATGCCAAACATAGCAAAACATAGAAGGCTCAAGTATGCCAGAGCTCCTAGTGTGTGAACATGGGCTCTGATACTAGATGTAACATCCCGCTACATAACCCTTGAAGGGTAAGAGCCAAAAGAGAACCAGAATATTTTTTTTGACATAAGTAGATAACATACACATGATACAATTTTTGATTCGATAGATCGATAGCATTCATGGCCAAGTATGGCTGAATGCGCAACCCGAATGAGAGGACTAATTCACCCTCCAGAGAAAACATTAAAAACTACATTCATTTTAACACCAAATCAAATGTTCCTAATCCCATATCTAGTATGAATATGAATCCAAAAGCATCATAGTACAAGCAGATCATATACCCACAATGGAATTCATAACCCAAATAGGAGACATCTTATTTCTTCTCATTAAATTCAATGATTATAACCTCTCTCCTAAGAGAGTATAATTACATACAAGAATATACAGTGCAAGGGCATAGCCATGAGCATAATATACAATAACTGAATAAGTAAATAATTGGTAAACTATTGAGGAGAGAGAACATCTCCAATTTGGTGCTCCAATAACCTATTCACCGGTCCACAATGGTGGTGGCAATGCTTCCCAACCATGTGGACTCATAAGAGACCACCCCACCATCCTCGGAGATAGTCACAAGGCCCAAACGGAAGAACAACAAAGGAATGCATGGATAAAATAAAAATATGTTAAATGGCATTGCAAGCCTTCTCACAGCCTAATATTTTGTTTACATATTGACAACCATATTTAATATAACAAAATAAGTGTTAAAAGACTTACAAAATCAAAATCTTAACTTTCCTTCCTACAGTAGTTCTGTTAGATCCTTGGGTTGCAGATTTTCTTTCAAATAGAGTTTATTAGACAAGTTTTAATGCACAAACACATATAGAGGTTTCTAAGGTATTTTAATGCCATAGCATTCTTTAATTCAAGAGGACATTTCCCACAAGACTGGTTATTTAGAAGAATTGCCCAAGGACCCAAACAACATGCCACTCAGTTTATTAAGAGGAGTTGAATATTACATCAGAGAATCAACGTATAACAAAGGGTTACATGGGACTTAGATCTCTACAATCTCTATTAAACATCCCAGCTTTGTGTATGGCTGCCCTCCTTATATTCTAGGAGATCGAACCCCCCCACTTTTGACGAAAAACATAAATCAGAAACAAAAACTATTCACAAGAAAGAGGTGATGTAATATCTTGCATTGAAATAATTTCTACATAAATTTTAAAATGTCTGTGATGAGGTTTTCAGTTTTTTTTTTGTGCTTAAGAAAATAGCAACAAACATATTTTATTTTGAAAGGCAGTAATGGGTTTCAGTTTTCCTATGCTCACTAAAGTAGCATCCAACATGTTTTGTTTTGCAAGGCAGTAATGGGTTTCAGTTTTCTTGTGCTTAATAGAACACATCAAACATATTGTAGATTTTATGAAGACATAAATGGGGTTTTATTTTTCTATGGCTAATGAAATCGCAGCGTCATATCTTAGTCTTTGTGCTGGAAATGATAGAGAGACTGAGGTAAATACCTCTACACCTGGTCACACTCCCTCCAGTGCACCTCTAATCTTGCAATTTGATATGCTTCCTGAGTGATTCACGCTCCTCTCAACTCGCCTCAGATCTTGCAATTTGATATCCTTCCTTGAGTGATTCGCACTCCTGTCTCCTTCTCTGTCCTTGTCTCTCTGCCTTTTTCTCTTTTTGTTTTTAAAACCCCTCTCTTTTCTCCCAAAACACGTGGACTCTCTCCTAAAGATCAGATATTTTCCTCCCTTATCTTCTTTGTAGTCGCTCACTTCTCGAAGCCTTTAATTTTTCACCTAAAACTAGATACGCTTCTTTGCCAGCGATAACATCTCACCGACTACCAAAGATATTTTGCTGCTGCAATAACTCTCTCCCCATCTTCTCAAAGGGCCATCGTAAATGGCATGGGGAAGAAATGCAATAAAATAATCATAAAAAAAATCTGACTTATTACACCCTATGAGCTGGGGGAGCGAGAGTGCCGAGCAGAAAAGCTCCACCCTTAATGGCGGCCGTGAGGAGGAGTGTGGCTGCACAAGGCAAGAGAATCAGGAGGCACTCGAGCAATAGTACATGGGACATTACTCCAATGATCGAGAAGCTCCTGGAGATGAGCCACCTCTAGAGCCACCTTGTTGGCATGCACTTGAATCTATAACATCGCATTAGAGCAAATAGTAGCTTTAGCAAAAAGTAAAACATTTGTATCCACAGAGCAATACATGCAAAGATTATAGAATTTCTATCCTTCCATAAATGGAAGAAGATCTCCACCCTAAAAGCATGCCTTATTTGAGTATACTTGAAAGGGATACATGACCAATCCCTTAACAGAGCCATGTGCCATGAGAAAGGCTCAGGTCGGAAAGGGGGAAAAAAATCATGGATCCAGTACCAGAGATACTGAGCGCAGTGACAAAACTAAAAGAGGTGCATAAAGGACTCTGGTTGCCAACAGAAAGGACAATGGGGATCCCGGACATGGTGAAGGCGAGAGCCCACTGATAAACCTTGAAAAAGAATACACCAAGAAAATATATAATTAGAATACTCTCTATATTTTAGAGAGGTTATAAAAATATATGTTGAAACAAATTTAAAGAGCTTGATTTTGAGGAGTTAGATCCTTATCCATACTAACTTGTTCATAATATCTTTTAAAAAAAAACATAAAATGTATATTATAAAAAGTTTTAATTAAGGCAAACAAACAAAACTATGAATTATACTTCACATATGCGTTTTGTATGTGTCATTTTTTTATTGGACCTTTCTAAGTTTATGGCATGTGGTTTGGTCATACCTTGAAGACCTTTTTAGTTGTAAACGCTATTTAATTTGACTAAGCTATGAGATAGAGTCCTAATAACACGGTAAGACTTTGTTGGCCTATAAGTAGTTAGTACTTCATGAAATCCTTAGGTCTATTTATAGAAAGCGTGTTTTGCGTCGTAATTCATAATCTATCGTGATTTTAGTCAGAGGGATATTGAGGTTTAACTGTAAAAATACTGACGGCAGAGCGCATAAAGAATGATGGAGATGAAGGAAATGGATGTGGCAATTGCAAAGATTAAGCAAGTCATCGAAGGGAAGGCGGATCAATTCGGCCATCCTGAGTGGATAATGATTTATACTGAAATCTTTGAAAGCGGATCAAAGCGGTTCCATGAGAATGAGGATTGGATGTTGATGCACTCTAAATTTGAGAAAACTTTACAAGATCATATCAATTCAACAGTTGTGCCCGCATTGAGGGAGAAAGAAGATGAGTTTCTTTTGAAAGAAGTTGTAAAGCAATGGGAAAACTACGAACGAATGGTTAGGCTTCTTTTACATTGTGTGTTTTTTCGTTTGTTGACAAGTGAGAAAAAATGGTTGTTCTCAAACCCCAACGACGCTGCTCAGAGATACTTTGAGAAAATGGTCCTTGATGAAGTTTTGCGTAGTAATTTGCAGGCTGTAATGATGCTTCAAATTAATAAAACGCGGGAGGGTGAGACAATTCTTGATGGGGCTGTTTTTAAGAATGTTGTGTGTATGCTGTGGGATTTTCGGATGGACTTTTATAAAGATTTTGAGGTGGCCATTTTTTAAAATACCACCATATACTATTCCAGAAAGGCTGCTTCATGGATATGTGAGTATTCTTGTCCAGATTACTTGTTGAAAGTTGCTAGGTGTTTAAGGTTGGAAAAAGAAATAATTGCAATGCATTGTGTTCATCAAAGTAGCCAAACTAGGTTATTAGAAATGGTAGAAAATGAACTTCTTTGCAAGTATGAATGTCAACTTTTGGAGGAAGATTCAGATTGCCATCCATTGGTGAGAAATGACAAGATGGATGATCTTTCCGAGATGTTTAAGCTGTTTTCTGGAATAACTAAAGGCATTCAGCTCATGGTTAAAATTTTTAGACAGCATGTTGTCAGGCATGGCACATCATTGGTTAAACATGGAGGACAAATGGTGATAGACGCAATAAAGGCAAATAATAAAAAAGACATGATTGCAAGTGAAAAATATCAGTTTGTGAGGAGTGTTACTGAATTGCATGAGAAATACATACATTGTGTGGAGAAGAATTTTATGAACCACTGCCTTTTCAAAAATGCACTCATGGCAGCCTTTCAGAGTTTTTGCAATCAACAAGTCGCAGGAAGTACTATTGGAGAATTGTTGGTCACGTTTTGTGACAGTATTTTGTCAAATAGAGGCATGGATAATGTAGATGTTGAAGATGCCCTTGAAAAGGTTGCAAAGATCTTTCCCTGTGTCTATGACAAAGACATGGTTGCAGAGTTTTATAGGAAAAAGCTCGGAGACAGGCTTTTGTCCCATGGAAGTTCAAATGCCGATTATGAAAAAAGCATGTTAGTCAAGCTGGAGTTTGAGTGTGGACGACAATTTACATCTAAAATGGAGGGCATGCTTAGTGATTTGACATTGACAATGAGAAACCAATCAGATTTTGAGGAATACCTCAGTCAGAATCCTCTTCATCCTCATTCTGTAATAGAATTCTCTGTGACAGTTTTGACATCTGGATTCTGGCCGAGCTATAAGTCACCTGATACACTTGTCCTTCCCGATCAAATGGTGAGACATTTAGAGTCATTCAAAGAGTTCTATAACAGAGAAAAAACGAACAGAAGACTAACATGGAAATATTCTCTGGGAACATGTAATATCATTGGAAGATTTGACCAGGGTGAAATTGAAATTGTTGGAACCCCTTGTCATGCAAGTGCACTATTGTTGTTCAATGCAACAAACAGGCTAAGTTTTTCAGAGGTCAAATCCCAGTTGAATTTGGAAGTTGAAGATACTATCGCATTGCTGAATTCCCTTGCGTGTTCAAAATACAAAATCCTAACTAAAATACCATATACACAATCTGTGATACAAACAGATTGTTTTGAATTTAATGCAAATTTTTCTAGGAAAAGGAGGAAGATTCGACTTCCGGCACCCACAGCCAATGTAAAAGAAAACTCTGGGAAGGCTGTGTTTCAAAATAGACATCACATTATTGATGCTTCGATCGTAAGAATTATAAAGAGAAGAAAAGTATTAGCTAACAAGGAGTTAGTTATGCAATGCACTGAGCAGGTTAAAGACATGTTCAAGCCAGATATGAAGGAAATTAAAAAGAGAATTGAAAATCTGATAGATAGGGACTACTTAAAGAGGGATAATGAAAATCCTGACATGTACAATTATGTGCCTTGACATTGGTTCAGAGAAGAGGCCAATTTGATATTTCTGGATTTGATACTTATCTTACTATGAACTTTATAAGAGTTGTCATACTAAATCTTATAGTAAGAGTGTTTTTGAACTCACCTGTGTATATTTTTTGTTGGTGTTGGAAATAAGCTACACCCGGACTGACGATGGACTAGTCCAAGAGGGGCCAGTAGCTCAGTGGTAGAGCACTCCAGCAGCGAATGGAAGGTCCTAGGTTCGAGTCTTAACTGGTCCATGTCTCAACATGGTATCAGAGCTAGGCCCAAGCCACAATCGGACTGACAATGGACTGGTCCAAGAGGGGCCAGTAGCTCAGTGGCAGAGCACTCCGACAGCGGCACTCCGGCAGCGAATGGAAGGTCCTAAGTTCGAGTCCTAACTGGAAAGATTAGTAATTGATTAATACTAGATAGCAGGTAACCTCACTGTTTGGTTTTTTTTTTCCAATCTATAAATTTGAACATGATTTTCTTTTTTTTGTTGAGAGGGTGAAAAGATACAATATGAAAAATTGATTTACTCTCCCTCTTATAAAATGCCATATGAGTTGTGAGAGTTTACCCTATATTTTACTACTTGTTTCATTAAAAAATCATTTAATGTTCTACTTTTCTTTTCTGTAAGCTATCAAATCATCACCTAGCATATCTTATATGAATAGTATAACTGTAACCATATATCTTTATTTTCCATTCGTAATGATCGAAGAAAATTGACACATATGATGATATCAAATAGAGGATATACAATTGATATGTTTTTCGAATCCAACTGTTGTAGAGAGAAGAATCATAACCTATATACCAAATTTATGAAATTACAGTTGAAATCCTATGTACAAAGTTATTTAGATTATTTTAAACCTTTTCCACCTTATGAACAGATCACAGAATATGCAAGAAACATTGTTACAACAGATTTAGTAAAACTGTGTAACACATAACATGACAAGGTATAGAAGTTCGTAATCAGTTTCCCATGTTCATCTTATCATATGTCACATCCCCGTGGAAGGACAATGTAGCAAAATCAAAATAAAATTAAAATTAAAGGATATTTCCATAAATGGGGTTGATGGCTCGAGGAACAAACAATTAAAAGAGTCAGTGGAGAGAACATGACAACAAGGCATCCATGTAAACCCTTATCCATTAAAGGGGATCGATGTAGGTTTTGGTGGGGAAAACAAATGCAGGCATGGACGTCCATCAAGGCAAAAAGAAAGAGGGAGTTAGCGAAAAAGACAAGTATTTGCCCTAGTCAATCGGTTGAACGGACACATACTCAATGTTCTTGTAAAAACCCCCGCCTTAAGGGGAAAGGAGAGAGGCGAGAATGAACCGGCGCCATGGAAAACCCCCGCCTTTGCATTCAATCTGTCCAGCTTTTGAAGGAGGGCGTCCAGCTTAGAAAATGAGAGGGAAATTCACTAAGGTGCTACAACAGGACGAGAGGGGGATTTAATGGGAAACAGATGGAGAAGGCAGGAGAAAAGAGGAGAAAAGGAGTAGCGAGGAGAGGCGAGATATCCAAGTGCATGAGGATTGCGTCAACCTCCCCACCAGAGAGAAAAGCTCCACAAATAGGTACCTATCGCTGCTGCATAACTGTTAATACAGTTTAATATATACTGTTCTTTTGATTAAAAATAATTACTACCTCTAAGACCTGTTGAACTCTTGTCCAATGTAGTAGTCGCTATTGACCAGAAAATTGTGAGTAGGAAAAGTTTTAATGACAGTTCAACTAATAAAACAACAGTCTCGCCTCCCCACGCACATATATGGTGAACTAGCATGAAAAATGTGGAAGCATAAGAAGGGATATGAGCTGTTTGACAAAATGCCTCAAAAAAATGTTGTCTCATGGAATGCCATGGCAGCAAGATATTGTCAAGATACCGTGCTCAAATTGGAGCTTCGGGGAAGAGGGTTTATACACGCATTCTTCCATAATTGAAAATGGATTTTTCTGTGAAACATTGCAATTGCAAATGGCCATACCTACCACAATAGCCTTCACAAATTTATGCACAGAATTCAATAAGAAGAATTTATGAATAAATCCTCTCTTAAATGGTCTCAAATTATGATTAATTTTCCTTGCAGCTTATGTTCAAATTGTTGTTCAGGTACTTTTTAAATGATCTCAAATTATGATTAATTTTCCTTGCAGATTATGTTCAAATTGTTGATCAAGTACTTTTTATGTTTTGGATCCTTGGAATAATGACTTATACTTACTTTGGGTAGAAAATGACAAGGTAACCATGTGCATGATTATATTTTGCGTCACTAAAACAGTGAATGGTATGATTATTAATTAAATGAGAATAAAATCGGTTGTATGAGTAGCAAGGCCCAGTCGGACCATCACAATTTTCTATGCATTACTGTTTATGAATTTTGGGGTTATAAATAATCCTACTAACTGCCATTTTTCTTGTGAAATAGTGGTAAGAGTTCCTACTTCTTATCTTATCATTTATATGATTAAATGCTAAAAGATTGTTGAGGTGACCAAGGTTGGGCCTATGAAGGTCACTTATGTCTTAAAAAGAGTGTGACAAAACTTACATCCTTTGACTCCTCTACATGGTCCTTGCCGAAATTGGCCTTTCTTAATATAATTGTAGTTGGAAATATATCGTTTATACCTTTAATAGCAAATGATGGGCATGTCAGAGGTGTAGGAATCTCTGGGTCCTAAGCTATCATATATGGGGGCTAATAGGCTCACTTATAGTTGTTGAAATTCGAGAAACCCCGAGATGGATTTAACTTAGTGTGAATTATTAATTGACTTGAGGCCTAATGCCTTATGAACTCCATCCTTCATAAATGCTTGAGTTAATAAATGATCCTATCATTATTGGTTACTAAATGGTGAGGATTGTTAGTGGAGGTTGAAGACCTTATAAATATATTATTTTTGTGTCTGGTTGCTTGCCAGTAGCATGATGTTGGATATGGGATGATGTGTTGTCAGAGTATGATGTTTATGTATCTTACAACCATTGAGATCTAAGTATAAGGATTGATTTGTAAACCTAGTGCTACTGTATGAAATTACTTACTATTGACCATTAAGGTCAAATTTAAAATAAATGACAAGTGTAAATACTATATAGATCATGATATGGACTATCTTAAGAATATTGGTTAGTACCATATGGCAATTGAAATCAAAGGTTAAGAATATGATTATTATTATCATGTGGACATATTTGTATGATGATCTAATGATAACAGGGTTGCACCAACTCTCTTGAGTATGACTTCGGTGTTAATCTCTCTTAAAGCATGTCTATAATTATTTTTTTGCTTCATAAGAGGAATTTTATTCAAGTAGTAATAGAAAAAATATAGAAAGCTGCCACGCAACCAAGAAGAATTAGAGAGCTACAAACCTCCAGAAGAACATCAGAAGAAAGAAGGAAACTGAAGGGGAGCTACAAAAGAAGGAAGATCTGAAACAAGTTGTCAAAAAAGATGCCAAGATACTCAAGAAGAGAAAGAAAAGCTCAGGTGCCAAAAAATGCTATGCCCTTTGAGTGTTTTGAAGGAGAAGCGCATCCAAGGTCCGCTGAGAGCCAGCTTCCACTACTTTCGACCCTTCAATGCGGAGTTTTTCAGCATTAGACTTCCTCCCAACCTTATGTTTAGAGCCACAATCAGGGTTTGATTTGCCGCTTAAATGCTATGAAATCCCAAGTTTCTGAGGTTGATCCAAAGTAAAATCATCATAACAATCATGAATTTTCACTTCCAAGTCCTCCATGAAAGGAAAAGTGTTGTGAGAATTAGAGTCATCCTCCTCCGTCCCAGAGGGAGAATCATGAGGGGTTTCATGGACAAGGACAATTGAAAGAGAAGAGGGATCTACCAACTATTCCAAAAATGACCTAGGTGCCTGAGGAGGATCGAAGAACATTGCAACGTTCCTCTAGATGAAATCTGAGTCCGAAGCACCTCCCTTTTTGACCCACTTCTTCAAGCAAACATTCCTCGACCCAGCTAAATGTTGAAGGGAGCAAGCTTCAATTCTATGACCAAGCTTATTGCAGCGGAAGCAGCGGAAAGGTAATCCCTCATAGTTTGAAAATTGAGTCCAAACACCATGAGAAGAATGGATCTGGATGGAGTGAGAAAGGGGTTTAGAAATATCCACCAAAGCACAAACCCTATAGAATTTGCGATCTGAAACCGCCGAGTCTGAATCAAGCTTGACAAAAGACCCCACCTGATTGACCATATTTCTAAGCAGATCCACATTGCACATTACCAGAGGCAAATTGTAAAGCCTGATCCAAATAGGAATACAGGTAATCTTCATTGTTTCTAGATCAAAGAAAGGCAACCAAGGAGAAATGAAGAGGCCAGAGTTACCAAAAAACTAAGGCCCATTCTGTAAAACAAAGTTACAGTCCTCCACTGAACAAAAGGTAATAAGGAAAAAACTGAAGTCCAAAGATTTAATAGTAGGGGGAGGCAGATTACTCCAGGAGCATTTGATCCAATCAAAAATGGAAGAAATCGAGGGGCGTCTATGCAGGCATCGCAATAGCACCAAGCAGTTACCATAATCCTTGGTGATGGCTGCAATGCAATCGTCAGAAATGTTAAAATCTGCAGGCTCATTAGAAAAGGAAACAACAGAATCCCCAAAGGAGAAATGATCGCTACTAGCTTGAGGTCCATTATCCATCTTTGGTGGAGGCGAGGGGTCATGAGAAACTAAAGGATCAGGAGGACAAGGTGGATTAGGGTTAACCAGCGTAGCATGCTTACGACAAAAATCTGAGCAAACATGAAAGAGGTTTGCCCTATTTTTGCACCCTTCAACAGAGCTAAAGGGCATAGTGCCAGAGGAAGCCCCCACATCGATAGCAACTAGATCGTTGCTGGTTTCAGGAGCAGGAGGAGGAGAAGTCACCGATTCCTAAGATGCCCTAGAGCGAAGAGCACACCTCTTCCTTCCCTCTCCCACTGTAGTTGTGCATCCTCCATGCTTCTTACCAGGGAAGCGCTTGGGCTTGTCATTCAGTGGAGCCTATGCACCACCAAGTTTTCTGCTTCCATCCCCACACACGTTCAAAGGGGCCAAATCACCTTCATGAACTGTACCTAGAGAGCCCTCACACATTTTTTCTCTCACATGATGTCTATAATTATTATTGTAATCCTTTGAGGTTTTAAATAATGATTGTGTGAGTCCTTAGTAATGCATTTTGAGAATATAATATAGTTATGATATTTGATATCGTTGATTCCTCTATAGTAGGACATCATTTAGGGCCATATTAAGGCTTTGCATAACTATTGCATTATGAAGAAATGATTATTAGTGCTATTCTCAGTTCAAATGTGATTTGTCTTATTTTATGTTGATTGTGATGTTATGCATATATATGTTTACGAAGCTGATCTTGGTAATATTAGTAAGTGTTGGAATGGAAATGAGTGATAATTGAGAATGAGGTCTTTGTTTGATAACCTATTTATAAGTAGGAACTAGGGTCGATTGGGTCAAATGTATAGACATACTCAATCATAGATCCTATTAGTGTTAGCATGGGGAGATAGATAATTAACTTATAGGTTATCATTAATTAAGGTATCATTTTGTACCTAATGGGAAATCAAAAGTGGTTGTAAGGAACTGGTGCAAGAGGGCAGTCCCCTCTTGACAAAAACATAAACAATTGACAAAAACTCACATAGCCAAATATACACATTCACATGGGCAAAATACTATGCCCAACATAGTAAAAGATTGCAACCAAAATTATGATGTTATTTGTTCAAAACAAAATCAATCTACAAGAATGCTATAGATATGGCCTTCAATGACCTCTTTTATTCATCCACTCTAATTTGCCTCTCCTATGTTCTTGGACAACAACTCCATCACTTTCTTTCTAAGTACATGGCATCCCTTCTACAACAAATGACTCAACTACAAAATAATACAGATCTAAAATTTTATTACCTGATTTCTCACAATGAATTTCAAGTTCTCCTCTTGTTTATGTTTGGATAGCTAACCATATTATTTTCACACTATTCCATGGACAGAGTAAAACACATATTATAAATTAAATTATCCTTTATTCCTAGCTCTTGGCATCCTCTCTTCTCTTTTTTTTGTTCCAGGCGCCTTTCTTTTCTTCTTCATAAATTTGGAAGACCAAATGTATATGGCCTCTCATGAGGCATTTCAAATTCTTCACACAACATCTTCTCTTCTTTTTCTTTATTCACTATTAAATTTTGGAACTTTAGGTTGAGCATGGAAATTTGCTCTATGAGGTATTTTATTCCTTTAATTATTTGTTGTTTATATTTTCTTTATAACATACTCAATCATAGATCTTGAAATCTTGAGGTATTTTTGATCTTGAAATCTTGAATCTTTTCTTAAAAGCTCAGTTCAAACTTCCATCACTACTTGGAGTATCTAGGTACTCTATTTGAAATAAACAATATCCACATCTAGGCCCTCCTTCTAGCACCAAAAATGTTGATGATTGTTTTTAGACAAGTCAACAATAGAGTAAAATACTGAGTATCCAACTCTCTCTTGAATATAGCCTCTCAAATGCTAAACTATGTGATCAATCGAGACAACTCCAAGGTTCCTTTTCTTATGATTTATGATGGATAAATTCAGTGATTACATGTGATCTTGCTGATTATCACAAAGGGACATATGTTTGATTCTTCTTCTTTCATTCAATTTATTTCTCCCTTAAGTGTGGATGAAGTATCCATGATGTATCAATGGTAAAAAAGTGAAAAAAGATAGGGTTTAGGGAGCTAATCTAAGGTCAATGAAGCAATGATGATGTAAGAATAGACAAACTCCTGAATCAACCTAACTCCACTTCACCAAAGATGCCTATAACTACATGAATTTGATGCAATCTCCTAAGGATAGTGAAAGGTTTTCAAATCATGAAGGCTCATATAAGCACCCATTAGATGGCACAAGTCAAACAAGCATCCACAATCAAACTCAAGCAAATTCTAATGCACAAACTAGCTTTACACAACACTTCACCAGCGATGAATGTTAAAAGCATGAGCTAGGAGTTGATTAAATATTTAACGCAAACATACATTACATCAATGAACTACTAATCTACTTCTATTCTACTTTGAAACATCTCTCTGCTTCATCAAGTTACAAGAAACCATGTCATTCCACAAGACAACACTTAACACCAAATGTGTTCCAATGTCTTTGCATTAATCTTGAGAAATATGTACAGCAATCTCCAAGTCCTCTCAGAGAATTTTGAGAGTCTCTTCCTACTTTACTCCTACAAAACTATTGACTACTGATTTACAAAGGAGGTAGCAAGGCGTTTATATAGAGGTCCAGAATTACAATGAATGGCTAGGGTCAATTCACGTAGCCAAGGGTTCAGATCATGCCACCTCAAGAGGTAGTTACAGTAACTTTCTATTTTTAGTACATAAGAGAGAGGCAATAAAGGCATGTTTTCCAAGAAGATAAGGATAAGATAGAATCTTTGGAGTATCCTATACATGTATGTCCTCTTTGGCTTCTTGCTTGTTGTAGATGCATTGAATGCACTTGAATGATGTGGCTGATTATGATTGGATGATAATGTGTATTTGCCATGTAGGTGCCACCTCAGCAAACTAGTGGATTTCAACTATTTATTCACTTTGTTCTATGAGCATATTCCCAAATTGTATCATCTTGTGATGTCTTCGATGTGATTTATTTGATACTTGAACTTGTATATTTGGGATTGTTCCTTGTTGATCTTGCCTTGTTCATCTTCTTGCAAACTGGATATGTATGATAGATGTTACTCATTTGCATGACTTTGTTTTCTTTTCTCTTGTAAGTAGGTTGATCTTCTTTGGATGATCTGTAATAGAGAGTAGATGAGGATAATGATGCTCCTTGATGTAGAATAGGTTATGATAATTATATATACATTGATAATGGAGTAAGAGACTGTCTAAGACTTGAAGTTTCAGGAGGAACTTGAAGCTGAATGGATGAATGTCTTTGAACATGATGCAACTGATGAAGTGTACTTGTCATAAATTGCTTGGAGAACTTAAAGCTTGAATGGATAGATGCCTTCTAGATGATGAAGCATACTTGAACTTAACATAATCCTTTGGCAAAGCAGCAACAAGATGCCTTTTCTTTAGTAGTGGCCTTCTACCCTCATTCCTCGCTTGTTGGTGGTTCTATGTGCTTCATTCCTTGAATGACTTCCTAGCTCCATCCCTTCTCCTACAACATAGAGAAACCCTCATATTAAATTACTGACAAATATTGAATCATATAAACACATAGAAATAACTTTAAGCATGTGTATAACCTTTCTCCAATCTAGGCACACATCTAGTGTTGTAGATGTGCAAAAGTGCGCCTAGATTAACTTATCCTATTTCTTAGCTTTTCAACACATTCAAACTCATGGCGATGATTACAATTTTTCATTTTAACAAGGTGAGGTCTTTTATCCTTGATTCTTGTCTTCACAAGACTAGGCACTAGTCGAGGGTTGCTCAAGTGAGAATGTGCGCCTAGATTCTTTGGCTTGTTTTCTTCATTTTTGTGACTCCAAACAATTGAACATGGCTTAGAATGGCTGATCTTAACTAGGCACCCACTCCAAAATGTCATTCTATATGTTTTCTTCCTAGGCGCATCTTGTGGTGTGGAGGGATAGAGAGTGCGCCTAAATCATTTTGAGGTGTAAATTGACGATTGACCTAGTAGAAGTTGGCGCCTTGGTGCTAAGGTGTGTTCACTTTATTCCTTTATGCACCTAAGTCATTGGGAAGGCTTAAGAATTCTTCTTGATATTCATACTTCCTCATAGTGACTGATCAATACCCCTTTAAAACTAGGTGCCCATTTATGAGGCTCGAGATGTGATATGGCACCTTCAAGTGAATGAGAGTTTACTCCATGTTAGGTGCCTATTTAAGGTAAAATGACTTCAACTTCTTGTTTGAGATGTTTTAAAGACTTTCCATCTTAGGCACCCATTTAGGTGATAATCAATCATACTTCTATGAACAAGGCACTAGATCTAGTTTATATAGACATGAATGAGCACCTAGGTATCCTTGACTTAACTTCTTGGTTTTCTAAGACTTTCAATCCCTCTTCTAAGCCTCCAAGAGATCCACAACTCATGCTCGATTTCAAAGTTTCCTTGCCTCCTTGATGTAAAGCTCTAATGTGGATCTTCTGAGTAGGAAATGGCGCCTCATATCACTTTCAATCATTTTCAAACTTTCAGAGACTCCTTTTTATCATTAGGTGCTAGATTTCATGATTGCAAACCCTTTACATTCAAGGTGCCAATATAGGTTGATAGAGTAAGGAAAGTGCACCTTGTCTTGGACATATGTTTACTTCAATTCTCATGCATATGGGGCATTTTAAAGAATCTTGTAAACTTGTCAAGATTCAATACCTTCAAGATTCATAATTTCAAGGATGCTTACCTCTAGGTGTCAAAATGGATTCTTCAATGATTGAAATGCGCCTAGACTCCTTTAGGTGTTTACTTGAAAGGTTTTATGATGCTAAATCATTGTGAAGGTTCAAAGGAAGCCTCAATAGACTTAAAACTTATGAACTCAAGTATTTTCTTTGTTAGGCACTCATGATGATAATTTGAACATGTATACACACCTAAGGTTTAATGTGGTGTTTACCTCCAAATTTCATGATCTTCAAACGTTGTATAAACCCCTATGAACTTGTTCAATTTCAATGCATTCATTATTAATTGATTCCACCTTGATTCCTCTTGTAGGCGCCTAGACTCCTTTCATGTTAAGGCACTAAAACTAGAATGATATCACTTTAGGCACAATTCTTATTGAGTTTGAACTTTATTTTACATCAAGGTGCTAAAATGAAGTTGAATAGAGGCAAAATGCGCTTAACACAGGATCAGGATTTTATGAACTTCAATTACTCACAAGGACTTTAAAGAAGGTCATCCTCTCTTAGGCGCAACTTATCAATAATTAAAACACTCCTTTCATGTTTAGGGACCATTTGAGGTCTGAAGCTTAGGTGCAAATTTGGATTGTTAATGAGTAGATTTGCACCTAGACTTGTTAGAGTCATTTCTTACAAATTTTCAAAGTTTAAGGCTTTCCAATAGCAATTTAAGTCAAGGCACCTTTATTTTAAGTTCTCCTTGCTCAACGCACAATTTTGAGGTTGTTTGGATGATGAAATGCACCCAGAGTTCTAGGCGGAGTTTTGAGGTTGTGCAAGTGGAGAAATGTGCCTAAGGTCTTAAAGAAAATTCACGCCTAGAACTGAAAATCCTCGAGGTTAGGTATATTGAAAAATATATTTAAGTATAAGTTGGAAGATAGGTCTTGGTATATTGAATTTCTTATACTTTAAATATTTTTCAATATACCTTTTAGGATGTTTGAGATAGGTCTCGGATCCACCAGATTTAACATGCAGATTCTAGAATTTGAGGATACCAAACTTGGTCATTTTTAGGGTCTCAAACATGCATCAAGATTAGTCTCAGAATGAAAGCACATGACTCTTGAATAGAAACTAGATAGAGAACTCAAACAACCACTCACCTCATCATGTAATAAAACTAAGACCTCATCAAAAACTTAATGCAAAGCATCAGAGCTCAAAAAAAGGGGGTCCCCATTTACAATGGGGCAATGTGTGATTAGGTCACAACATCTAGTGTCAACCTGAATAAATGTTCCTGAACATTTCAAAGACAAAGATTCAATCCAGACTCAAAAACTTCAAAAACTCCTCATCTATTCATCAACTAGCCAGACGACGAAATTGAAAAGGAAAAGAAGCATAGATTAGATCAAGACACTACATCTCTAGATGTGTGATTAAAGATAGGTTTTGAGTTAAAATAGTTTCTTAAGCTTTCAATGATAAACAAATGTCAGGTTTTAACATTTCCATGTACACCCACACATTAGATCAAATAAATAAAACTACATGATCACGGACTCAAAACCAGCTGTGAGCATGACCATCCATATTCCAAGGATCCAAGTGTGTGTGTTTGCCTTCATTTCCATCCCTTAGCATCTAAGTTCATCTAAGCTCCTTTACATTAGGCTATGTGATTAGTACGCACCTCATAAACTACCTGGACATTGCCCTGCTACCAGCAAGCCTCTATAACCTGGACTAGTTTGTCTCGTAATTCCACTCAAGAAGAGCCTCACTGTTGGTCAGGCATCCATAGCCCTAGTAAAGATTACTTGATTGTCCATCTAACTGAGTCATAGTGTGTGATTTGTGAATTTGCATTTTTTTGTTTCTTTTTTTGATATTCTATTTCTATTAAGCTTAAATGTGATAGAGTACAATGCAGTACCACTACCCTTGCAACATATTTTTTTGATGGCATGAATTACGTTGATAACTCAGTTAGAGGGTGTGGACTTGCAATGGCGGAAAAGGTGGACCTTTAGATTTTTCACTTAATATAAGTTCACAAAGAATCCTTTAGATACTTTAGGATTTTTAATGTTTGTAAGGTATAAGATCTCAAAATTCTTCAAGTAATACTGAACAACTGACTTATCACTAGCAATGGAATCCATGAGAAATCCATCGGTCATGACCCATGTTTCTCAAAAGAAGACATAAGAATTCATAAAATTTAGATTTGGCATTTTAAAACATTTTGATCAGAAGATAATAGTGTGAAGACACAATATATGATTTGTTCCCAAGTCAAGTCCAATGTCTAACTCGATTATAAATTAAGGAAAAATGTCTTCCAATTCTAAGACTTTCATGAATGGATGTCCAAGAAATGAACTAACATTGTTATCACAAATCGACACCAAAGTGTGTGTTCAAGATAACATCACCTTCTTACAAATAAGAAACTTGACACGACAAACTAACTAAACTAAACAAACAACTACAGAAAGCAAACAACTAATCTATGAAAGCAAAGAACAACAATCAAGGACAACGAACAACTAATCTACAAAAGAAAAATAAACCAACAACTAAGCTAAGGAAAAGATGACAACAAACAATCAACATGAAAGAAAAACTAAACTAAAGACCAACCAACAGTTGAGTCAAATGACATCAAGGGAGCAAATTTGTTCTGAGATGCAACATAAAATGAAAACCCTACTATAACCGAACTATGTACAAACAACAGAGAGAAGCAACCTAGGACACTGAGTATATACATGCCCTAACATGATTATTTAGTATGTACAAAAGTAGCAATGTAATAGTGATAGTTCTCAACTAGGCAAATTCATCCTTGAACTTAGACCATTGATTCTTCAGGCAACAGACTTCAAATGTAGGAAAAATTTCTTGCGGTATTATAATCAATTGAGGATTCTCATCGTGACCATCATTTATCCAAATTGAGGTTGTTTTACCCAATTCACCATAATCAAATTTATATCCAATATGGTCAATATGTTCAAGATCATTATCAATATCATTACTATCAGTGCTATCAATACTATCAATTAGGAGTTCATGATGTTCAAATTCAAAGTTCCTCCAATCAATAGAAGGGAAAGATACAACTTAATGATCACTATTTTCAATGAGACATGGCCTACCAAGCATTTGATCATACTCAAAGCATCCATCAGGAGGTCGCCATTGATAGTTGATGAGCTTCTCGTCTTCCTCATATTGCATGATCTCATTGTCCAGCTCCTTTGTGATCTCGAGCAATGGTGTCAACAACCTTTTGATCTTAGCATCCATAGCAATAGCATGTTCTTCAACTATTATTCTCTTTGGCTTAGTATCTTCTTCTATACTGATAGAGGTGAAGAGCGTCAACCCGAATTGCTCTTGTCTACTCATTGGCTCTTCATTGAAATGCTCTTCAATGATAGCTTCTAAATTCCTTTGCAGCTCTTTCAATTCATGATCTTCTAACAATGTCCTTTGTACTTCTCAGAGCTCATTCTCAAGAATCTTTTGATTTAAAGTAGATGTATACTCCTCAAGAATCTTCTCTTTACAAAATTCAGGTTCTTGCCACAAGCTTGAACTTCTTTCTTTCTCAACTGCTGCTTCGAGTGCTCTAACATCTATTAAGCCCCGTTTACAATCCTCTAATGCTTTTGATAACCTTTGTTTGAATGCTTCTACCTCTCCAGGATTGACTTACTCGTATTCATATTCCTTCTCACTGGTACATTGCTTATCAAAATTCTTTCTAATAAAAACTTCTTCCTCAACGGGTTCACCAACTTCTACTTCCTGGAGGGCTTGATGAATTGCTTCCCAGCATTTCTCACAAGTGTATTCCAAATGATCTATATCATGCTCCCTACACCAATTTCTAGAAAGCAACATGTCTTCTACACTTAAATCCTTAGCATTCTTCAATTCCTTCTTGATCTTTTCTTTCAGCTCCTTAAATTCTTTACCACCAATAGGAGTATTTGGATCTATCTTTGAAAACACTATTGGCTCATGTACTTGTAAGAATGAAATTTTCCTTTGCACAGCTAGATCCATCCTTGATAAGAATGTTATACAATCTGCTTCTCTATGATCATTTGTATTATGAATATGACATCCATATCTGCACTCGAAGTCCTCCAAACTCTTGCCACCAAGACGCTCATTCAATGACCACCATAGTTGGAGAACAATTGGAGTCGAATATGTAGGATCATACCCAACAACTTGCCGCATCTCAACTCTCGAATTCAAGGCTGAGAAATCCATCTTCTAATTTTTTTGTATTTTTTGATTTTCTAACTTTTTGGATATTTGAACTTTCCTACTTTTTTTGTATTTTCTGAATTATAAGAGATCTTGAAATCTTGAATCTTTTCTTGAAAGCCCAGTTCAAACTTCCATCCGCTACTCAGAGTATCTAGGTGCTCTATTTGAAATGAAGAATATCTGCGCCTAGGCCCTCCTTCTAGCGCCAAAAATTGTTGATGATTGTCTTTAGACAAGTCAACAATAGAGTAAAATACTGAGTCTACAACTCTCTCTTGAATAAAGCCTCTCGAATTCCAAACTATGTGATCAATCGAAACAACTCCAAGGTTCCTTTTATTATGATTTATGATGGATAAACTCAGTGATTACATGTGATCTTACTGATTATCCCAAAGGGACTTACGTAGGATTCTTCTTCTTTCATTCAGTTTATTTCTCCCTTGAGTGTGGATGAAGTATTCATGATGTATCAATGGTAAAAAAGGGAAAAAAGATAGAGTTTAGTGAGCTAATCTAAGGTCAATGAAGAAATGGTGATGTAAGAATAGACAAACTCCTGAATAAACCTAACTCTACGTCACCAAGGATGCCTACAACTACATGAAGTTGGTGCGATCTCCTAAGGATAGCGAAAGGTTTTCAAATCATGAAAGCTCGTATAAGCACCCGTTAAATGGCACAACTCAAACAAGCATCCACAATCAAACTCAAGCAAATTATAATGCTCAGACTAGCTTTACACAACACTTCACCAGCGATGAATGTTAAAAGCATGAGCTAGGAGTTGATCAAATATTCAACACAAACATACATTACATCAATGAACTATTAATCTACTTCTATTTTACTTTGAAATATCTCTCCATTTCATCAAGTTACAAGAAACCATGTCATTGCACAGGACAACACTTAACACCAAATGAGTTCCAATGTCTTTGCATTAATCTTGAGAAATATGTCCAACAGTCTCCAAGTCCTCTCAGAGAATTTTGAGTCTCTTCCTACTCTACTCCTACGAAACTATTGACTACTAATTTACAAATGAGGCAACAAGGCCTTTATATAGAGGTCCAGAATTACAATGAATGGCTAGGATCAATTCATGTAGCCAAGGGTCTAGATCATGCCACTTCAAAAGGTAGGTACAACAACTTGCTATTTTTATTACATAAGAGAGAGCCAATAAAGACACATTTTCCAAGAAGATAAGGATAAGATGGAATCTTTGGAGTATCTTCCACATGGACGTCCTCTTTGGCTTCTTGCTTGTTGTAGATGCATTGAATGCAGTTGAAAGACGTGGCTGATTATGATTGGATGATAATGTGTATTTTCCATGTAGGTACCACCTTAGCAAACTTGTGGATTTCAACTATTTATTCACTTTGTTCTGTGGGCATATTCCCAAATTGTATCATGTTGTGATGTCTTTGATGTGATTGCTTTGATACTTGAACTTGTATATTTGGAATTATTCCTTATTGATCTTGCCTTGTTTATCTTCTTGCAAACTAGATATGTATGATAGATGTTACTCATTTGCATGCCTTTGTTATACTTCTCTTCTCTTGTAAGTAGGTTGATCTTCTTTGGATGATCCTTGATAGAGAGTATATGAGGATAATGATGCTTCTTGATGTAGAATAGATGATGATAATGATATATACATTGATAATGGAGTAAGAGACTCTCTAAGACTTGAAGTTTAGGGAGGAACTTGAAACTAAATGGATGAATGTATTTGAACATGATGCAACTGATGAAGTATACTTGTCAGATATTCCTCAAAGAAATTAAAGGTTGAATGGATAGATGCCTTCAACATGATGAAGTATACTTGAACTTAATGTAATCCTTTGGCAAACCAGCAACAAGATGCCTTTTCTTTAGTAGTGGCCTTGTAACCTCATTCCTCACTTGTTGGTGGTTCTATGTGCTTCATTCCTTGAATGAATTCATAGCTCCATCCCTTCTCCTACAACACAGAGGAAACCTCATATTAAATTACTGACAAATATTGAATCATATAAACACATAGAAATAACTTTAAGCATGTGAATAACCTTTCTCCAATTTAGGCGCACATCTAGTGTTGTAGAAGTGCAAAAGTGCCCCTAGATTAACTTATCCTATTTCTTATCTTTTCAACACTTTCAAACTCATGGTGATGATTACAATTTTTCATTTTAACAATGTGAGGTCTTTTATACTTGATTCTTGTCTTCACAAGACTAGGCGCTAGTTGTGGGTTGCTCAAGTGAGAATGTGCACCGAGATTCTTTGGCTTGTTTTCTTCATTTTTGTGACTCCAAACAATTGAACATGGCTTAGAATGGCTCATCTCATCTAGGCACCGACTCCAAATTGTCATTCTATATGTTTTCTTCCTAGGCACATATTTTGGTGTGGAGAGACAGAGAGTGCGCCTAAATAATTTTGAGGCGCAAATTGATTATTAATCTAGTAGAAGTTGGCACCTTGGTGCTAAGGTGTGTTCACTTTATTCCTTTATGCACCCAAGTCATTGGGAAGGTTTAAGAAGACTTCTTGATGTTCATACTTCCTCATAGAGACTGATTAATACCCCTTTAAAGACTTTCCATCTTAGGCACCGATTTAGGTGATAATGAATCATACTTCTATGAACAAGGCACTAGATCTAGTTTATATAGACATGAATGAGCACCTAGGTATCCTTGACTTAAGTTCTTAGCTTTATAAGACTTTCAATCCTTCTTCTAAGCCTCCAAGAGATCTATAACTCATGCTAGATTTCAAAGTTTCCTTGCTTCCTTCATGTAAGCCGCTAACGTGGATGTTCTGAGTAGGAAATGGCACCTCATATCACTTTCAATCATTTTCAAACTTTTAGAGACTCCTTATCATTAGGCGCTAGATTTCATGATTTTAGACCCTTTATATTCAAGGCGCCAAAATAGGTTGATAGATTAAGGAAAGTGTGCCTTGTCTTGGACATATGTTTACTTTAATTCTCATGCATCCAGGGCATTGTAAGGACTCTTGTAAACTTGTCAAGCTTCAATACCTTCAAGATTCATAATTTCAAGCATGCTTACCTCTAGGCGCCAAAATGGATTCTTTAATGATTGAAATGCACCTTGACTCCTTTAGGTGTTTACTTCAAAGGTTTTATGATTCTGAATCATTGTGAATGTTCAAAGGAAGCCTCAATAGCCTTAAAACTTATGAACTCAAGTATTTTCTTTGTTCGACACTCATGATGATGATTTGAACATATATAGGTGCCTAAGGCTTAATGTGGTGTTTACCTCCAAATTTCATGATCTTCAAACGTTGTATAAACCACTATGAACTTGTTCAATTTCAATGCATTCATTATTAATTGATCCCAAATTGATTCCTGTTGTAGGAACCTAGACTCCTTTCATGTTAAGGCACTAAAACTAGGATGATATCACTTTAGGCACAATTATTATTGAGTTTGAACTTTATTTTACATCAAGGTGCCAAAATGAAGTTGAATAGAGGCAAAATGTACCTAACACAAGATAAGGTTTTATGAACTTCAATTACTCTCAAGGACTTCAAAGAAGGCCATCCTCCCTTAGGCACAACTTATCAATGATTAAAACAGTCCTTTCATGTTTAGGTGCCATTTGAGTTTTGAAGTTTAGGTGCACGTTTGGGTTGTTAATGAGTAGATTTGCGCCTAGACTTGTTATAGTAATTGCTTGCAAATTTTCAAAGTTTAAAGCTTTCCAATAGCAATTTGAAACAAGCTGCCTTTGTTTTAACTTCTCCTTGCTCAAGGTGCAATTTTGAGGTTGTTTGGATGATGAAAGGTGCCTGCAGTTCTAGGCGGAGTTTTGAGGTTATGCAAGTGGAGAAATGCACCTAAGGTCTTAAAGGAAATTCACGCATAGAACTGAAAATCCCCGAGGTTAGGTATATTGAATAATATATTTAAGTGTAAGTTGGAAGATAGGTCTTGCTATATTGAATTTCTTATACTTTAAATATTTTTCAATATAACTTTAAGGATGTTTGAGATAGGTCTCGGATCCACCAGATTTAACATGCAGATTCTAGAATTTGAGGGATGCACCAGATTTCAGACTTATTCAATTTTTTAGGATTTTTAGGATATCAGGATACCAGACTTAGTCATTTTCAGGGTCTCAAACATGCATCAGGATTAGTCTCAGAAAGAAAGCACATGACTCTTAAATAGAAACTAGACAGAGAACTCAAAAAACCACTCACCTCATCATGCAATAAACCTAAGACATCATCAAAAACTTAATGCAAAGCATCATAGCTCAAAAAAAGGGGGTCACCATTGGCAATGGGGGGATGTGTGATTAGGTCACAACATCTAGCGTCAACCCAAATAAATGTTCCTAAACATTTCAAAGACAATGACTCAATCCAGACTCAAAAACTTCAAACACTCCTCTATTCATCAACTAGCTAGATGATGAAATCGAAAAGGAAAAGAAGTATAGATTGGATCAAGACACTACATTTCTGGATGTCTGATTAAAGATAGTTTTTGAGTTAAAATAGTTTCTTAAGGTTTCGAAGATAAACAAATGTTAGGTTTCAACATTTCCATGTACACACACACATCAGATCAAATAAACAAAACTACATGATCAGGGAGTCAAAACCAGCTGCCAGCATAACCATCCATATTCCAATGATCCATGTGTGTACGTTTGCATTCATTTGCATCCCTTAGCAGCTAGGATCATCTAAGCTCCTTTACATTAGGCTACATGATTAGTATGCAACTCATAAACTACCTGGACATTACCCCGCTGCTAGCGAGCATCTATAACCCTGACAGGTTTGTCTCACAATTCCACTCAAGCAGAGCCTCACTGTCGGTTAGGCATCCATAGCCCTGGTAAAGATTACTCGATTGTCCATCTAACTGAGTGATAGTGTGTGATTTGTGAACTTGCATTTCTTTGTTTCATTCTTTGATATTCTATTTCTATTAAGCTTAAATGTGATAGAGTACAATGAAGTATCGCTACCCCTGCAACACATGCTTTTTGACAAAATTAGTTACGTTGATAACTCAGCTAGCAGGTGTGGACTTGTGATGGCGGGAAAGGTGGACCTTTAGATTTTTCACTTAATGTAAGTTCACAAAGAATCCTTTAGATACTTTAGGATTGTTAAGGTGTGTAAGGTGTAAGATCCCAAAATACTTCATGTAATACTGAACAACTGACTTATCCCCCATGAGCAAGCAGTCATGGTATTTGACACTAGCGATAGAATCCACAGGAAATCCATCAGTCATGACCCATGTTTGTCAAAAGAAGACATAAGAATTCATAATATTTAGATTTAGCATTTTAAAATATTTTGAACAGAAGGTAATAGTGTGAAGACACAATATATGATTAGTTTCCAAGTCAAGTCCAATGTCTAACTCGATGATAAATTAAGGAAAAATGTCTTCCAATTCTAAGACTTTCATGAATGGATGTCTAAGAAATGAACTAACATGTTATCACAAATTGACACCAAAGTATGTGTTTAAGATAACATCACCTTCTTACAAATAAGAAACCTGCCATGACAAAGTAACTAAACTAAACAAACAACTACAGAAAGCAAACAACAACAATCAAGGACAACGAACAGCTAATCTACAAAAGCAAAGTAAATCAACAACTAAGCTAAGGAAAAGATGACAACAAACAATCAACATGAAAGAAAAACTAAACTAAAGACCAACCAACACTTGAGTCAAATGACATCAAGGGAGAAAATTTATTCTAAGACGCAACATAAAATGAAAACCCTACTCTAATCGAACTATGTACAAACAATAGAGAGATGCAACCCAGGACACTGAGTATATACATGCCCTAACATGAGTATTCAGTATGTACAAAAGTAGCAATGTAATAGTGACAGTTCTCAACCAGGCAAATTCATCCTTGAACTCAGACCATTGATTCTTCAGGTGACAAACTTCAAATGTAGGAAAAATTTATGGCGGTATTATAATCAATTGAGGATTCTCATCGGGACCATGATTTATCCAAATAGAGGTTGTTCTACCCAATTCACGTTAATCAAATTCATATTCAATATGTTTAATATGTTCAAGATCATTATTAGTATCATTACTATCAGTGTTATCAATACTATCAATTAGGAGTTCATGATGGTCAAATTCAAAGTTCCTCCAATCAATAGAAGGGAAAGATACAACCTGCTGATCACTATTTCCAATGAGACATGGCCTAGCAAGCATTTGATCATACTCAAAGAATCCATCAGGAGGTTGCCATTGATGGTTGATGAGCTTCTCGTCTTCTTCATATTGTATGATCTCATTGTCTAGCTCCTTTATGATCTCGAGCAATGGTGTCAACAACCTAAAAATGTTTTTGGATGATGCCAATTGCCAGTCCACCCGAATGCTCCTTCACGAGACACATCAGGTAGGAAGTTTGTGAGCATACACTTACAAACGTGGATTTGAGTAGTAGAACTACTCTCCCAAGTTCTAAACAACCTGCAAGGAACTCTGTCACTATGATATGTGCACAAAGTTATTTCTTTTTTCTCCTCTTCCAACATCTCATCGAAACTAGCTTCACGCTCCGCCAACAAATCTGCACTCCCTTCCTCCTTCCTCTCATGGACTTATGTCCACCATGTACCGTCCTCCTCTTCCAATAATTTTCTGCATTCCTATCCTCCTTCGTAGGATCCAACCTACCATTGTCAACTAGCCACCTCCACCAAACAAACTCACTATTGTTCTCCTCTTATGTGGGTTTTGACCCACAAAAATCTGAGCACCTCCACCAAATTCCCTCATCATACACATCACAATCTGCATTATATGCATACAAATATGCCCTTACATCTTCAGGGAAACCAAAAAATTTCATCTGTTCTCCTCCATACTCCTCAACCCTCAACATTACAAATAAATACAAAACAATATCATCACAAGATGCAAACAAGTTTACTTTTTTCTTCACTACTACAATGTTTACTTCAGCATCTTTAGCTACAATCTTCATCCACTCATCTTTCTCTATGAGGTTTTCATTTACCCCATCTATTCCCATCATCATTCCCATATCATCAATTTCTGTACCAAATTTCCCAACTGTAGCATCTTCTACAATCTCCTTTTCACATAAACATGCTCCATAGAAATCCACATCTTCATTTGTTTTCATCTTGTCATTTTGCACTCCTTGTCTACCTCATCAACAAATAAATTCCCAACAAATTCCTCTTCATACAATTCAGAAAAATTAGAAATTACCTCTTCACTCTTAGCTGGCCTATTCATCTCCTTCAAGTGTTCACTCAAACTAACCAATTCTTCTATCCTCCCACTTTCTTCTTTAAGCAGATTATGTTCCTCTTCAACAAAAAAATCTGCAACATCATCATAGAAATATAAATCTTCCATGTAACTACCTACTTCTTATCCTTTATCCTCTACTATATTCATTATTTGAAACAAATCAAACTCGAAATTATCAATTTGTACCTCATTTCTTTTTGTTATTCCAATTTCTTCGGCTTCATTTTCTGCTGCTTTGTTCATCTATTCATGGTCTCCTATCCAATCTCCTTCAAGCATATGATTTATTTTCTTCATCTCCTCTTTCCATAGGAGATCATCCTCTTCTTCTTCCACTTGCTTATCAAACTTGGGGCCTTCCAACTTTGTGATTTTTGCCTCTACGTCTGCTGCAACTTTCCGCTCCTTAGCTACATATGTATCTTCGTATCCTCCAAAGGATCTATTGCTGTAGCTTTCCACTTCTATCTTCATATCCTCCAAAGGATCTATTGTTGTTGTTGTTTCATCAATTTCATCTTCTTCTTCTATGTCTTTCAAAAGACATATCTCTGTTACAATTTTCAACATTTCTACTTTCTCATCTGTTCATGTATTATCTCTTCTTCACATCACTTTCCCACATAGTTCATATCATTCCATGGGTCCTTCACCATTGCACTTTCATGTCTTAACTCTTCTTTTCTTTTAAAATAGCATGCTATAGTTGAATGCTCTTTCTTTCTCCACTCTTGTCACTCCTTGTCTCTCCTCTTTTCTAATTTACTTTCCTTTTGGAATGTATGGGCTGCTCCTATATGCCCTTTCTACCAAAGGAGTGTAGCTCTTCTTCTTCTTCTCCTTTGCAACCTCAGTTGCATTCTTTTGTCTTTCCTCTCAATCCTTTTGCACAAGGATCTCCTCTTCTTCATTCTTCATATCCACTACCACTTCTTCTTTTCATCTTTCCCTTTCATGTCATCTCCATGACATGTTTTCATTGTAAACTCATCACTCTTAGTTTTGTCACGCTGCATGACTTCTAATTAATCACATTTTTCCAACATCCAATCAATTCTCTCAATCTTTCTTGTCATCTCTCTAAAGAATCCCTTTCTTTTGTACCTTCTCCAGCCATCCCATATGACTAGCCTGCACATATGTATCTTCATCCTACTCACTATTGCAATCTTCTACAATCCACATTCACTTACCTTGCAACCTGCAAGGATACCTCTTCCAAGATTACTACCTCTCACTGCTCATGAATTCTCTCTAATACCTACAACAGCTCACAAGAACTCTTCACTACCACTACCTGTACCCACAATCACATGTCCTGGTGTATCCTCTACACTCTCAGGACCTTCAGGCTCTGATACAACTTGGTGCAAGAGAGTACTTGTTGATGATTGTTTTTAGACAAGTCAACAATAGAGTAAAATACTAAGTATCCAACTCTCTCTTGAATAAAGCCTCTCGAATGCTAAACTATGTGATCAATCGAGACAACTCCAAGGTTCCTTTTCTTATGATTTATGATGGATAAACTCAGTGATTACATGTGATCTTGCTGATTGTCACAAAGGGACTTACGTTTGATTCTTCTTCTTTCATTCAGTTTATTTCTCCCTTGAGTGTGGATGAATTATTCATGATGTATCAATGGTAAAAAAGGAAAAAAGATAGGGTTTAGGGAGCCAATCTAAGGTCAATGAAGCAATGATGATGTAAGACTAGACAAACTCCTGAATCAAACGAACTCCACTTCGCCTAGGATGCCTACAACTACATGAAGTTGGTGCGATCTCCTAAGGATAGCGAAAAGTTTTCAAATCATGAAGGCTCATATAAGCACCCATTAAATGACGCAACTCAAACAAGCATCCACAATCGAACTCAAGCAAATTATAATGCTCAGACTAGCTTTACACAACACTTCACCAGCGATGAATGTTAAAACCATGAGCTAGGACTTGATCAAATATTCAACACAAACAAACATTACATCAATGAACTACTAATCTACTTCTATTCTACTTTGAAACATCTCTCCACTTCATCAAGTTACAAGAAACCATGTCATTCCAAAAGACAACACTTAACACCAAATGAGTTCCAATGTCTTTGCATTAATCTTGAGAAATATGTACAACAATCTCCAAGTCCTCTCAGAGAATTTTGAAAGTATCTTCGTACTCTACTCCTACAAAACTATTAACTGCTAATTTACAAATGAGGCAACAAGGCCTTTATATAGAGGTCAAGAATTACAATGAATGGCTATGATCAATTCATGTAGCTAAGGGTCCAGATCATGCCACCTCAATAGGTAGTTACAACAACTTGCTATTTTTAGTACATAAGAGAGAGGCAATAAAGGCACATTTTCCAAGAAGATAAGGATAATATGGAATCTTTGGAGTATCTTCCACATGGATCTCCTCTTTGGCTTCTTGCTTGTTGTAGATGCATTAAATGTAGTTGAATGATGTGGCTGATTATGATTGGATGATAATGTGTATTTACCATGTAGCTGCCATCTCAGTAAACTTGTGGATTTCAACTATTTATTCACTTTGTTCTATGGGCATATTCCCAAATTGTATCATCTTGTGATGTCTTCGATGTGATTTCTTTGATACTTGAACTTGTATATTTGGGATTGTTCCTTGTTGATCTTACCTTGATCATCTTCTTGCAAACTAGATATGTATGATAGATGTTACTCATTTACATGATTTTGTTATTCTTCTCTTCTCTTGTAAGTAGGTTGATCTTCTTTGGATGATCCTTGATAGAGAGTAGATGAGGATAATGATGCTCCTTGATGTAGAATAGATGATGATAATGATATATACATTAATAATCTAGTAAGAGACTCTCTAAGACTTGAAGTTTCAGGAGCAACTTCAAGCTAAATGGATGAATGTCTTTGAACATGATGGAACTGATGAAATATACTTGGAAGATATTCCTCAGAGAACTTAAATCTTGAATGGATAGATGCCTTCTAGATGATGAAGTATACTTGAACTTACTGTAACCCTTTGGCAAAGTAGCAACAAGATGCATTTGCTTTAGTAGTAGCCTTGTAACCTCATTCCTTGCTTGTTGATGGTTCTATGTGCTTCATTCCTTGAATGACATCCTAGCTCCATCCCTTCTCCTACAACACAGAGGAAACCTCATATTAAATTACTAACAAATACTGAATCATATAAACACATAGAAATAACTTTAAGCATGTGAATAACCTTTCTCCAATCTAGGCGCACATCTAGTGTTGTAGAAGTGCAAAAGTACGCCTAGGTTAACTTTGCCTATTTCTTATCTTTTCAACACATTCAAACTCATGGCGATGATTATAATTTTTTATTTTAACAAGGTGAGGTCTTTTATCCTTGATTCTTGTCTTCACAAGACTAGGCGCTAGTTGAGGGTTGCTCTAGTGAGAATGTGTGCCTTGATTCTTTGGCTTGTTTTCTTCATTTTTGTGACTCCAAACAATTGAACATGGCTTAGAATGGCTCATCTCATCTAGGCACCCACTCCAAAATGTCATTCTATATGTTTTCTTCCTAGGTGCATATTGTGGTGTGGAGGGACAAAGAGTGCGCCAAAATCATTTTGAGGCACAAATTGATGATTGATCTAGTAGAAGTTGGCACCTTGGTGCTAAGGTGTGTTCACTTTATTCCTTTATGCACTAGAGTCATTGGGAAGGCTTAAGAAGACTTCCTGATATTCATACTTCCTCATAGCGACTGATCAATACCCCTTTAAAACTAGGCGCCCATTTATGAGGCTCTCGATGTGATATGGCGCCTTCAAGTGAATGAGAGTTTACTCCAAGTTAGGTGCCTATTTAAGGTAAAATGACTTCAACTTCTTGTTTGAGATGTTTTAAAGACTTTCCATCTTAGGCACCCATTTAGGTGATAATGAATCATACTTCTATGAACAAGGCACTAGACCTAGTTTATATAGACATGAATGAGTGCCTAGGTATCCTTGACTTAACTTCTTGGTTTTCTAAGACTTTCAATCCCTTTTCTAAGTTCCAAGAGATCCACAACTTATGCTAGATTTCAAAGTTTCCTTGCCTCCTTCATGTAAGGCTCTAAAGTTGATCTTCTGAGTAGGAAATGGTGCCTCATATCACTTTCAATCATTTTCAAAATTTTAGAGACTCCTTTTTATCATTAGGTGCTAGATTTCATGATTGCAAACCCTTTACATTAAAGGTGCCAAAATAGGTTGATAGAGTAAGGAAAGTGCACCTTGTCTTGGAAATATGTTTACTTAGTTTCTCATGCATCTGGGGCATTGTAAAGACTCTTGTAAACTTGTCAAGGTTCAATACCTTCAAGATTCATAATTTCAAGCATGCTTACCTCTAGGTGCCAAAATGGATTCTTTAATGATCGAAATGCACCTAGACTCCTTTAGGTGTTTACTTCAAAGGTTTTATGATTCTGAATCATTGTGAAGGTTCAAAGGAAGCCTTAATAGCCTTAAAACTTATGAACTCAAGTATTTTCTTTGTTAGGCGCTCATGACGATGATTTGAAAATGTATAGGTTCCTAAGGTTTAATGTGGTGTTTACCTCCAAATTTCATGATCTTCAAACATTGTATAAAACCCTATGAACTTGTTCAATTTCAATGCATTCATTATTAATTGATCCCAACTTGATTCCTCTTATAGGTGCCTAGAATCCTTTCATGTTCATGTACTAAAGCTAGGATGATATCACTTTAGGTGAAATTCTTATTGAATTTGAACATTATTTTACATCAAGGCACCAAAATGAAGTTGAATAGAGGCAAAATGCACCTAACACAAGATAAGGATTTTATGAACTTCAATTACTCACAATGACTTCAAAGAAGGTCATTCTCCCTTAGGTGTAACTTATCAATGATTAAAACACTCCTTTCATGTTTAGGCACCATTTGAGGTTTGAAGCTTAGGCGCACATTTGGGTTGTTAATGAGTAGATTTGCGCCTAGACTTGTTAGTCATTTCTTGTAAATTTTCAAAGTTTAAGGCTTTCCAATAGCAATTTAAGTCAAGGCACCTTTGTTTTAACATCTCCTTGGTCAAGACACAATTTTGAGGTTGTTTGGATGATGAAAGGCACCCGAAGTTCTAGGCAGAGTTTTGAGGTTGTCGAAGTGGAGAAATGCGCCTAAGGTCTTAAAGCAAATTCACGCCTAGAATTAAAAATCCATGAGGTTAGGTATATTGAAAAATATATTTAAGTATAAGTTGGAAGATAGGTCTCGGTATATTGAATTTCTTATACTTTAAATATTTTTCAATATACCTTTTAGGATGTTTGAGATAGGTCTCGGATCCACCAGATTTAACATGCAAATTCTAGAATTTGAGGGATCCACCAGATTTCAGACTTGTCAAATTTTCAAGATTGTTAGGATATCAGGATACTAGACTTAGTCATTTTCAGGGTCTCAAACATGCACCAGGATTAGTCTCAGAAGGAAAGCACATGACTCTTGAATAGAAACTAGACAGAGAACTCAAACAACCACTCACCTTATCATGCAATAAACCTAAGACATCATCAAAAACTTAATGCAAAGCATCAGAGCTATAAAAAAGGGGGTCCCCATTTGCAATGGGGCGATGTGTGATTAGGTCAAAACATCTAGCATCAACCTGAATAAATGTTCCTAAACATTTCAAAGACAAAGACTCAATCCAGACTCAAAAACTTCAAACACTCCTCCTCTATTCATCAACTAGCTAGATGACGAAATCGAAAAGGAAAAGAAGCATAGATTGGATCAAGACACTACATCTCCAGATGTGTGATTAAAGATAGATTTTGAGTTCAAACAGTTTCTTAAGCTTTCAAAGATAAGGAAATGTCAGGTTTCCACATTTCCATGTACACCCACACATTAGATCAAATAAACAAAACTACATGATCACAGACTCAAAACCAGCTTCCAGTACGACCGTCCATATTCCAAGGATGCAAGTGTGTGCGTTTGCACCTTTAATTAGGCTATATGATTAGTACACACCTCATAAACTACCTGGACATTGCCCTGCTGCCGGTGAGCGTCTATAGCCCTGATGGGTTTGTCTCACAATTCCACTCAAGCAGAGCCTCACTGTCGGTCGGGCATCCATAGCCCTGGTAAAGATTAGTCGATTGTCCATCTAATTGAGTTATAGTGTGTGATTTGTGATTTTCCATTTCTTTGTTTCATTCTTTGATATTCTATTTCTATTAAGCTTAAATGTTATATTGTACAATGCAGTACCGCTACCCCTACAACACATGCTTTTTGACGACATGAGTTACGTTGATAACTCAGCTAGCGGGTGTGGACTTGTGATCGAAGCAAAGATGGACCTTTATATTTTTCATTTAATGTAAGTTCACAATGAATCCTTTTGATACTTCAGCATTGTTAAGGTGTGTAGGGTATAAGATCTCAAAATACTTCAAGTAATACTGAACAACTGACTTATCCCCCATGAGCAAGCAATCCTGCTATTTGACCCTAGCGATGGAATCCATGAGAAATCCATCATTCATGACCCATGTTTCTCAAAAGAAGACATAAGAATTCATAAAATTTAGATTTGGCATTTTAAAACATTTTCATCAGAAGATAATAGTGTGAAGACACAATATATGATTAGTTTCCATATCAAGTCCAATGTCTAACTCAATGATAAATTAAGTAAAAACGTCTTCCAATTCTAAGACTTTCATGAATGGATGTCTAAGAAATGAACTAACATGTTATCACAAATTGACACCAAAGTTTGTGTTTAAGATAACATCACCTTCTTACAAATAAGAAACCTGACATGACAAACTAACTAAACTAAACAAACAACTACAGAAAGCAAATAACAACAATCAAGGACAACAAACAACTAATCTACGAAAGAAAAATAAACCAACAACTAAGCTAAGGAAAAGACGACAACAAACAACCAACACGAAAAAAAAACAAAACTAAAGACAAACCAACACTTGAGTAAAATAACATCAAGGGAGCAAATTTATTCTAAGACGCAACATAAAATGAAAATCCTACTCTTACCAAACTATGTACAAACAACAAAGAGATGCAACCCAGGACAATGAGTATATACATGCCCTAACATGATTATTTAGTACACACAAAAGTAGCAATGTAATAGTTACAGTTCTCAATAGGGCGAATTCATCCTTGAACTCAGACCATTGATTCTTTAGGCAACAGACTTCAAATGTAGGAAAAATTTCTGGTGGTATTATAATCAATTGAGGATTCTCATCGGGAGCATGATTTATCCAAATATAGGTTGTTCTACCCAATTCACCATAATCAAATTCATATTCAATATGTTCAAGATCATTATCAATATCATTACTATCAGTGCTATCAATACTATCAATTAGGAGTTCATGATGTTCAAATTCAAAGTTCCTCCAATCAGTAGAAGGGAAAGATACAACCTAATGATCATTGTTTTCAATGAGACATGACCTACCAAGCATTTGATCATACTCAAAGCATCCATCAGGAGGTTACCATTGATGGTTGATGAGGTTCTCATCTTCTTCATATTGCATGATCTCATCGTCCCACTCCCTTGTGATCTCGAGCAATGGTGTCAACAACCTTTTGATCTCAGCATCCATAGCAGCAGCATGTTCTTCAACTGTTATTCTCTTCGGCTCGGTATCTTCTTGTATAATGATGGAGGTGTCAAGTGTCAACTTGAATTGACCTTTTCTACTCATAGGTTCTTCATCGGCAGTCTCTTCAATGATAGCTTCTAAATTCCTTTGCAACTCTTTCGATTCATGATCTTCTAACAATGTCCTTTGTACTTCTCGTAGCTCATTCTCAAGGATCTTTTGATGTAATGTAGATGTATACTCCTCAAGAATCTTCTCTTTATCAAATTCAGGTTCCTGCCACAAGCTCGAACTTCTTTCTTTCTCAACTGATGCTTCAAGTGCTCTGACATCTGTTAAGCGTTGTTTACAATCCTCTAATACTTTTGATAACCTCTGTCTGAATGCTTCTACCTCTTCAGGATTGATAAACTCATATTCATATTCCTTCTCACTGGTACATTGCTTATCAAGATTTTTTGTAATAAAAACTTCTTCCTCAACAGGTACACCAGCTTCTACTTCTTGCAGGGCTTGATGAATTGCTTCCCATCATTTCTCACAAGTGTATTCCAAATAATCTATATCATGCACCCTACACCAATTTCTAGAAAGAAATATATCTTCTACACTTAAATCCTTAGCATTCTTCAATTCCTTCTTGATCTTTTCTTTCAACTCCTTGAATGCTTTACCATCAACAGGAGTATTTGGATCTATCTTTGAAAACACTACTGGCGGACTGTACTTGTAAGAATAAAATTCTCCTTTGCACAACTAGATCCATCCTTGATAAGAATGTTATCCAATCTGCTTCTCTATGATCATTTGTATTATGAATACGACATCCATATTTGCACTCAAAGTCCTTCAAACTCTTGCCACCAAGACACTCATTCAATGACCACCATAGCTGGAGAACAATTAGAGTTGAATATGCAGTATCATACCCATCAACTTGCCACATATTTGAATTCAGGGTTGAGAAATCCATCTAATTTTTTTGTATTTTTGTATTTTCTATTTTTTTTGGATTTTTGAACTCCTCTACTTTTTTTGTATTTTCTTGAAATTTTCTACTTTTCTTGTATTTTCTGAACTATAAGAGATCTTGAAATCTTGAATCTTTTCTTAAAAGCTCAGTTCAAACTTCCATCCACTACTTGGAGTATCTAGGTACTCTATTTGAAATAAACAATATCCACATCTAGGCCCTCCTTCTAGCACCAAAAATGTTGATGATTGTTTTTAGACAAGTCAACAATAGAGTAAAATACTAAGTATCCAACTCTCTCTTGAATAAAGCCTCTCAAATGCTAAACTATGTGATCAATCGAGACAACTCCAAGGTTTCTTTTCTTATGATTTATGATGGATAAATTTAGTGATTACATGTGATCTTGCTGATTATCACAAAGGGACATATATTTGATTCTTCTTCTTTCATTCAGTTTATTTCTCCCTTAAGTGTGAATGAAGTATCCATGATGTATCAATGGTAAAAAAGGGAAAAAAGATAGGGCTTAGGGAGCTAATCTAAGGTGAATGAAGCAATGATGATGTAAGAATAGACAAACTCCTAAATCAACCTAACTCCACTTCACCAAAGATGCCTACAACTACATGAATTTGGTGCAATCTCCTATGGACAGTGAAAGGTTTTCAAATCATGAAGGCTCATATAAGCACCCATTAAATGGCACAAGTCAAACAAGCATCCACAATCAAACTCAAGCAAATTCTAATGCACAGACTAGCTTTACACAACACTTCACCAGTGATGAATGTTAAAAGCATGAGCTAGGAGTTGATTAAATATTTAACACAAACATACATTACATCAATGAACTACTAATCTACTTCTATTCTACTTTGAAACATCTCTCCACTTCATCAAGTTACAAGAAACCATGTCATTCCACAAGACAACACTTAACACCAAATGTGTTCCAATGTCTTTGCATTAATCTTGAGAAATATGTACAACAATCTCCAAGTCCTCTTAGAGAATTTCGAGAGTCTCTTCCTACTCTACTCCTACAAAACTATTGACTACTGATTTACAAATGAGGCAACAAGGCCTTTATATAGAAGTCCAGAATTACAATGAATGGCTAGGGTCAATTCACATAGCCAAGGGTCTAGATCATGCCACCTCAAGAGGTAGTTACAGTAACTTGATGTTTTTAGTACATAAGAGAGAGGCAATAAAGGCATGTTTTCCAAGAAGATAATGATAAGATAGAATCTTTCAAGTATCCTGTACATGTACGTCCTCTTTGGCTTCTTACTTGTTGTAGATGCATTGAATGCACTTGAATGATGTGGCTGATTATGATTGGATGATAATGTGTATTTGCCATGTAGGTGCCACCTCAGCAAACTAGTGGATTTCAACTATTTATTCACTTTGTTCTATGAGCATATTCCCAAATTGTATCATCTTGTGATGTCTTCGATGTGATTTATTTGATACTTGAACCTGTATATTTGGGATTGTTCCTTGTTGATCTTGCCTTGTTCATCTTCTTGCAAACTGGATATGTATGATAGATGTTACTCATTTCCATGACTTTGTTTTCTTTTCTCTTGTAAGTAGGTTGATCTTCTTTGGATGATCCGTAATAGAGAGTAGATGAGGATAATGATGCTCCTTGATGTAGAATAGATTATGATAATTATATATACATTGATAATGGAGTAAGAGACTCTCTAAGACTTGAAGTTTCAGGAGGAACTTGAAGCTGAATGGATGCATGTCTTTGAACATGATGTAACTAATGAAGTGTACTTGTCAGGTATTGCTTCGAGAACTTAAAGCTTGAATGGATAGATGCCTTCTAGATGATGAAGTATACTTGAACTTAATGTAATCCTTTGGAAAAGTAGCAACAAGATGCCTTTTCTTTAGTAGTGGCCTTCTACCCTCATTCCTCGCTTGTTGGTGGTTCTATGTGCTTCATTCCTTGAATGACTTCCTAGCTCCATCCCTTCTCCTACAACATAGAGAAACCCTCATATCAAATTACTGACAAATATTGAATCATATAAACACATAGAAATAACTTTAAGCATGTGAATAACCTTTCTCCAATCTAGGCACACATCTAGTGTTGTAGAAGTGCAAAAGTACGCCTAGATTAACTTATCCTATTTCTTAGCTTTTCAACACATTCAAACTCATGGCAATGATTACAATTTTTTATTTTAACAAGGTGAGGTCTTCTATCCTTGATTCTTGTCTTCACAAGACTAGGCGCTAGTCGAGGGTTGCTCAAGTGAGAATGTGTGCCTAGATTCTTTGGCTTGTTTTCTTCACTTTTGTGACTCCAAACAATTGAACATGGCTTAGAATGGCTGATCTTATCTAGGCACCCACTCCAAAATGTCATTCTATATGTTTTCTTCCTAGGCGCATCTTGTGGTGTGGAGAGACAGAGAGTGTGCCTAAATCATTTTGAGGTGCAAATTGACAATTGACCTAGTAGAAGTTGGCACCTTGGTGCTAAGGTATGTTCACTTTATTCCTTTATGCACCTAAGTCATTGGGAAGGCTTAAGAATTCTTCTTGATATTCATACTTCCTCATAGCGACTGATCAATACCCCTTTAAAACTAGGTGCCCATTTATGAGGCTCCTGATGTGATATGGCGCCTTCAAGTGAATGAGAGTTTACTCCATGTTAGGTTCTTGTTTAAGGTAAAATGACTTCAACTTCTTGTTTGAGATGTTTTAAAGACTTTCCATCTTAGGCACCCATTTAGGTGATAATGAATCGTACTTCTATGAACAAGGCACTAGATCTAGTTTATATAGACATGAATGAGTGCCTAGGTATCCTTGACTTAACTTCTTGGTTTTGTAAGACATTCAATCCCTCTTCTAAGCCTCCAAGAGATCCACAACTCATGCTGGATTTCAAAGTTTCCTTGCCTCCTTGATGTAAGGCTCTAAAGTGGATCTTCTGAGTAGGAAATGGTGCCTCATATCACTTTCGATCATTTTCAAACTTTTAGAGACTCCTTTTTATCAGTAGGTGCTAGATTTCATGATTGCAAACCCTTTACATTCAAGGTGCCAATATAGGTTGATAGAGTAAGGAAAGTGCACCTTGTCTTGGACATATGTTTACTTCAATTCTCATGCATATGGGGCATTTTAAAGAATCTTATAAACTTGTCAAGATTCAATACCTTCAAGATTCATAATTTCAAGGATGCTTACCTCTAGGTGTCAAAATGGATTCTTCAATGATTGAAATGCACCTAGACTCCATTAGGTGTTTACTTGAAAGGTTTTATGATTCTAAATCATTGTGAAGGTTCAAAGGAAGCCTCAATAGACTTAAAACTTATGAACTCAAGTATTTTCTTTGTTAGGAACTCATGATGATAATTTGAACATGTATAGGCACCTAAGGTTTAATGTGGTGTTTACCTCCAAATTTAATGATCTTCAAATGTTGTATAAACCCCTATGAACTTGTTCAATTTCAATGCATTCATTATTAATTGATTCCAACTTGATTCCTCTTGTAGGCACCTAGACTCTTTTCCTATTAAGGCACTATAACTAGGATGATATCACTTTAGGCACAATTCTTATTAAGTTTGAACTTTATTTTACATCAAGGCGCTAAAATGAAGTTGAATAGAGGCAAAATGTGCCTAACACAAGATAAGGATTTTATGAACTTCAATTACTCACAAGGACTTTAAAGAAGGTCATCCTCCCTTAGGCGCAACTTATGAATCATTAAAACACTCCTTTCATGTTTAGGGACCATTTGAGGTTTGAAGCTTAGGTGGGTTGTTAATGAGTAGATTTGCACCTAGACTTGTTAGAGTCATTTCTTGCAAATTTTCAAAGTTTAAGGCTTTCCAATAGCAATTTAAGTCAAGGCACCTTTATTTTAACTTCTCCTTTCTCAAGGCACAATTTTGAGGTTGTTTGGATGATGAAAGGAACCTGGAGTTCTAGGCAGAGTTTTGAGGTTGTGCAAGTCGAGAAAAGTGCCTAAGGTCTTAAAGCAAATTCACACCTAGAACTGAAAATCCTCGAGGTTAGGTATATTGAAAAATATATTTAAGTATAAGTTGGAAGATAGGTCTTGGTATATTGAATTTCTTATACTTTAAATATTTTTCAATATACCTTTTAGGATGTTTGAGATAGGTCTCGGATCCACTGGATTTAACATGCAAATTCTAGAATTTGAGGATACCAGACTTGGTCATTTTTAGGGTCTCAAACATGCATCAAGATTAGTCTTAGAATGAAAGCACATGACTCTTGAATAGAAACTAGATAGAGAACTCAAACAACCACTCACCTCATCATGCTATAAACCTAAGACATCATCAAAAACTTAATGCAAAGCATCAGAGCTCAAAAAAAGGGGGTCCCCATTTACAATGGGGCAATGTGTGATTAGGTCACAACATCTAGTGTCAACCCGACTAAATGTTCCTGAACATTTCGAAGACAAAGATTCAATCCAGACTCAAAAACTTCAAACACTTCTCCTCTATTCGTCAACTAGCTAGACGACGAAATCGAAAAGGAAAAGAAGCATAGATTAGATCAAGACACTACATCTCTAGATGTGTGATTAAAGATAGGTTTTGAGTTAAAATAGTTTCTTAAGATTTCAAAGATAAACAAATGTCAGATTTTAACATTTCCATGTACACCCACACATTAGATCAAATAAATAAAACTACATGATCACGGACTCAAAACCAGTTGCGAGCATGACCATCCATATTCCAAGGATCCAAGTGTGTGCGTTTGCCTTCATTTCCATCCCTTAGCATCTAAGATCATCTAACCTCCTTTACATTAGGCTATGTGATTAGTACGCACCTCATAAACTACCTGGACATTGCCCTGCTACCAGCGAGCCTCTATAGCCTAGACTAGTTTGTCTCGTAATTCCACTCAAGAAGAGCCTCACTGTCGGTTAGGCATCCATAGCCCTGGTAAAGATTACTTGATTGTCCATCTAACTGAGTCATAGTGTGTGATTTGTGAATTTGCATTTTTTTGTTTCATTCTTTGATATTCTGTTTCTATTAAGCTTAAATGTGATAGAGTACAATGCAGTACCACTACCCTTGCAACACATGTTTTTTGACGGCATGAATTACGTTGATAACTTAGTTAGCGGGTGTGGACTTGCGATGGCGGAAAAGGTGGACCTTTAGATTTTTCACTTAATATAAGTTCACAAAGAATCCTTTAGATACTTCAGGATTGTTAATGTGTGTAAGGTATAAGATCTCAAAATTCTTCAAGTAATACTGAACAACTAACTTCTCACTAGCAATGGAATCCATGAGAAATCCATCAGTCATGACCCATGTTTCTCAAAAGAAGACATAAGAATTCATAAAATTTAGATTTGGCATTTTAAAACATTTTGATCAGAAGATAATAGTTTGAAGACACAATATATGATTTGTTCCCAAGTCAAGTCCAATGTCTAACTTGATGATAAATTAAGGAAAAATGTCTTCCAATTCTAAGACTTTCATGAATGGATGTCTAAGAAATGAACTAACATTGTTATCACAAATCGACACCAAAGTGTGTGTTTAAGATAACATCACCTTCTTACAAATAAGAAAATTGACACGACAAACTAACTAAACTAAACAAACAACTACAGAAAGCAAACAACTAATCTATGAAAGCAAACAACAACAATCAAGGACAACGAACAACTAATCTACGAAAGCAAAATAAACCAACAACTAAGCTAAGGAAAAGATGACAACAAACAATCAACATGAAAGAAAAACTAAACTAAAGACCAACCAACACTTGAGTCAAATGACATCAAGGGAGCAAATTTGTTCTGAGATGCAACATAAAATGAAAACCCTACTATAACCGAACTATGTACAAACAACAGAGAGATGCAACCTAGGACACTGAGTATATACATGCCCTAACATGATTATTCAGTATGTACAAAAGTAGCAATGTAACAGTGATAGTTCTCAACTGGGCAAATTCATTCTTGAACTTAGACCATTGATTCTTCAGGCAACAGACTTCAAACGTAGGAAAAATTTCTTACAGTATTATAATCAATTGAGGATTCTCATCATGACCATCATTTATCCAAATCGAGGGTGTTTTACCCAATTCACCATAATCAAATTTATATCCAATATGGTCAATATGTTCAAGATTATTATCAATACCATTACTATCAGTGCTATCAATACTATCAATTAGGAGTTCATGATGTTCAAATTCAAAGTTCCTCCAATCAATAGAAGGGAAAGATACAACTTAATGATCACTATTTTCAATGAGACATGGCCTACCAAGCATTTGATCATACTCAAAGCATCCATCAGGAGGTCGCCATTGATAGTTGATGAGCTTCTCGTCTTCCTCATATTGCATGATCTCATTGTCCAGCTCCTTTGTGATCTCAAGAAATGGTGTCAACATCCTTTTGATCTTAGCATCCATAGCAATAGCATATTCTTCAACTATTATTCTCTTTGGCTTAGTATCTTCTTCTATACTGATGGAGGTGAAGAGCGTCAACCCGAATTGCTCTTGTCTACTCATTGGCTCTTCATTGACATGCTCTTCAATGATAGCTTCTAAATTCCTTTGCAGCTCTTTCAATTCATGATCTTCTAACAATGTCCTTTGTACTTCTCATAGCTCATTCTCAAGGATCTTTTGATTTAAAGTAGATGTATACTCCTCAAGAATCTTCTCTTTACAAAATTTAGGTTCCTGCCACAAGCTTGAACTTCTTTCTTTCTCAACTGCTGCTTCGAGTGCTCTAACATTTGTTAAGCCCTGTTTATAATCCTCTAATGCTTTTGATAACCTTTGTCTGAATGCTTCTACCTCTCCAGGATTGATTTACTCGTATTCATATTCCTTCTCACTGGTATATTAATTATCAAAATTCTTTCTAATAAAAACTTCTTCCTCAACGGGTTCACCAACTTCTACTTCCTAGAGGGCTTGATGAATTGCTTCCCAGCATTTCTCACAAGTGTATTCCAAATGATCTATATCATGCTCCCTACACCAGTTTCTAGAAAGCAACATGTCTTCTACACTTAAATCCTTAGCATTCTTCAATTCCTTCTTGATGTTTTCTTTCAGCTCCTTAAATTCTTTACCATCAATAGGAGTATTTGGATCTATCTTTGAAAACACTACTGGCTCATGTACTTGTAAGAATGAAATTTTCCTTTGCATAGCTAGATCCATCCTTGATAAGAATGGTATACAATCTGCTTCTCTATGATCATTTGTATTATGAATATGACATCCATATCTGCACTCGAAGTCCTCCAAACTCTTGCCACCAAGACACTCATTCAATGACCACCATAGTTGGAGAACAATTGGAGTCGAATATCCAGGATCATACCCAACAACTTGCCACATCTCAACTCTCGAATTCAAGGCTGAGAAATCCATCTTCGAATTTTTTTGTATTTTTTGATTTTCTAATTTTTTGGATATTTGAACTTTCCTACTTTTTTTGTATTTTCTGAACTATAAGAGATCTTGAAATCTCGAATCTTTTCTTGAAAGCCCAGTTCAAACTTCCATCCACTACTCAGAGTATCTAGGTGCTCTATTTGAAATGAAGAATATCTGTGCCTAGGCCCTCCTTCTAGCACCAAAAAATGTTGATGATTGTTTTTAGAAAAGTCAATAATAGAGTAAAATACTGAGTCTACAACTGTGTCTTGAATAAAGCCTCTCGAATTCCAATCTATGTGATCAATCGAGACAACTCCAAGGTTCCTTTTATTATGATTTATGATGGATAAACTCAGTGATTACATGTGATCTTACTGATTATCCCAAAGGGACTTATGTAGGATTCTTCTTCTTTCATTCAGTTTATTTCTCCCTTGAGTGTGGATGAAGTATTCATGATGTATCAATGGTAAAAAAGGGAAAAAAGATAGAGTTTAGTGAGCTAATCTAAGGTCAATGAAGAAATGATGATGTAAGAATAGACAAACTCCTGAATCAACCTAACTCTACTTTGCCAAGGATGCCTACAACTACATGAAGTTGGTGCGATCTCCTAAGGATAGCGAAAGGTTTTCAAATCATGAAAGCTCGTATAAGCACCCGTTAAATGGTACAACTCAAACAAGCATCCACAATCAAACTCAAGCAAATTATAATGCTCAGACTAGCTTTACACAACACTTCACCAGCGATGAATGTTAAAAGCATGAGCTAGGAGTTGATCAAATATTCAACACAAACATACATTACATCAATGAATTATTAATCTACTTCTATTTTACTTTGAAATAACTCTCCATTTCATCAAGTTACAAGAAACCATGTCATTCCACAGGACAATACTTAACACCAAATGAGTTCCAATGTCTTTGCATTAATCTTGAGAAATATGTCCAACAGTCTCCAAGTCCTCTCAGAGGATTTTGAGAGTCTCTTCCTAATCTACTCCTATGAAACTATTGACTACTGATTTACAAATGAGGCAACAAGGCCTTTATATAGAGGTCCAGAATTACAATGAATGGCTAGGATCAATTCATGTAGCCAAGGGTCTAGATCATGCCACTTCAAAAGGTAGGTACAACAACTTGCTATTTTTATTACATAAGAGAGAGCCAATAAAGGCACATTTTCCAAGAAGATAAGGATAAGATGGAATCTTTGGAGTATCTTCCACATGGACCTCCTCTTTGGCTTCTTCCTTGTTGTAGATGCATTGAATGCAGTTAAATGACGTGGCTGATTATGATTGGATGATAATGTGTATTTGCCATGTAGGTGCCACCTTAGCAAACTTGTGGATTTCAACTGTTTATTCACTTTGTTCTGTGGGGATATTCCCAAATTGTATCATGTTGTGATGTCTTTGATGTGATTTCTTTGATACTTGAACTTGTATATTTGGGATTATTCCTTATTGATCTTGCCTTGTTTATCTTCTTGCAAACTAGATATGTATGATAGATGTTACTCATTTGCATGCCTTTGTTATTCTTCTCTTCTCTTGTAAGTAGGTTGATCTTCTTTGGATGATCCTTGATACAGAGTATATGAGGATAATGATGCTTCTTGATGTAGAATAGATGATGATAATGATATATACATTGATAATGGAGTAAGAGACTCTCTAAGACTTGAAGTTTAGGGAGGAACTTGAAACTAAATGGATGAATGTATTTGAACATGATGCAACTGATGAAGTATACTTGTCAGATATTCCTTAGAGAAATTAAAGGTTGAATGGATAGATGCCTTCAAGATGATGAAGTATACTTGAACTTAATGTAATCCTTTGGCAAAGCAGCAACAAGATGCCTTTTCTTTAGTAGTGGCCTTGTAACCTCATTCCTCACTTGTTGGTGGTTCTATGTGCTTCATTCCTTGAATGAATTCCTAGCTCCATCCCTTCTCCTACAACATAGAGGAAACCTCATATTAAATTACTGACAAATATTGAATCATATAAACACATAGAAATAACTTTAAGCATGTGAATAACCTTTCTCCAATCTAGGCGCACATCTAGTGTTGTGGATGTGAAAATGTGCCCCTAGATTAACTTATCCTATTTCTTAGCTTTTGAACACTTTCAAACTCATGGTGATGATTACAATTTTTCATTTTAACAATGTAAGGTCTTTTATACTTGATTCTTGTCTTCACAAGACTAGGCGCTAGTTGAGGGTTGCTCAAGTGAGAATGTGCACTGAGATTCTTTGGCTTGTTTTCTTCATTTTTGTGACTCCAAACAATTGAACATGGCTTAGAATGGCTCATCTCATCTAGGCATCCACTCCAAATTGTCATTCTATATGTTTTCTTCCTAGGCACATATTGTGGTGTGGAGAGACAGAGAGTGTGCCTAAATCATTTTGAGGCTCAAATTGATTATTAATCTAGTAGAAATTGGCACCTTGGTGCCAAGGTGTGTTCACTTTATTCCTTTATGCACCCAAGTCATTGGGAAGGTTTAAGAAGACTTCTTGATATTCATACTTCCTCATAGAGACTGATCAATACCCCTTTAAAGACTTTCCATCTTAGGCACCAATTTAGGTGATAATGAATCATACTTCTATGAACAAGGTACTAGATCTAGTTTATATAGACATGAATGAGCACCTAGGTATCCTTGACTTAAGTTCTTGGCTTTCTAAGACTTTCAATCCCTCTTCTAAGCCTCCAAGAGATCTACAACTCATGCTAGATTTCAAAGTTTCCTTGCTTCCTTCATGTAAGGCACTGACGTGGATGTTCTGAGTAGAAAATGGCACCTCATATCACTTTCAATCATTTTCAAACTTTTAGAGACTCCTTATCCTTAGGCACTAGATTTTATGATTGTAAACCCTTCATATTCAAGGCGCCAAAATAGGTTGATAGATTAAGGAAAGTGTGCCTTGTCTTGGACATATGTTTACTTCAATTCTCATGCATCCAGGGCATTGTAAGGACTCTTGTAAACTTGTCAAGCTTCAATACCTTCAAGATTCATAATTTCAAGCATGCTTACCTCTAGGCGCCAAAATGGATTCTTTAATGATTGAAATGCACCTCGACTCCTTTAGGTGTTTACTTCAAAGGTTTTATGATTCTGAATCATTGTGAATGTTCAAAGGAAGCCTCAATAGCCTTAAAATTTATGAACTCAAGTATTTTTTTTGTTCGACACTCATGATGATGATTTGAACATATATAGGTGCATAAGGTTTAATGTGGTGTTTACCTCCAAATTTCATGATCTTCAAACGTTGTATAAACCACTATGAACTTGTTGAATTTCAATGCATTCATTATTAATTGATCCCAACTTGATTCCTGTTGTAGGCACCTAGACTCCTTTCATGTTAAGGCACTAAAACTAGGATGATATCACTTTAGGCACAATTATTATTGAGTTTGAACTTTATTTTACATCAAGGCGCCAAAATGAAGTTGAATAGAGGCAAAATGTACCTAACACAAGATAAGGTTTTATGAACTTCAATTACTCTCAAGGACTTCAAAGAAGGCCATCCTCCCTTAGGCACAACTTATCAATGATTAACAGTCCTTTCATGTTTAGGTGCCATTTGAGTTTTGAAGTTTAGGCGCACGTTTGGGTTGTTAATGAGTAGATTTGCTCCTAGACTTGTTATAGTCATTTCTTGCAAATTTTCAAAGTTTAAAGCTTTCCAAAAGCAATTTGAAACAAGCTGCCTTTGTTTTAACTTCTCCTTGCTCAAGGTACAATTTTGAAGTTGTTTGGATGATGAAAGGTGCCTGGAGTTCTAGGCAGAGTTTTGAGGTTATGCAAGTGGAGAAATGCACCTAAGGTCTTAAAGGAAATTCATGCATAGAACTGAAAATCCCCGAGGTTAGGTATATTGAATAATATATTTAAGTATAAGTTGGAAGATAGGTCTCGGTATATTAAATTTCTTATACTTTAAATATTTTTCAATATAACTTTAAGGATGTTTGAGATAGGTCTCGGATCCACCAGATTTAACATGCAAATTCTAGAATTTGAGGGATCCACCAGATTTTAGACTTAGTCAATTTTTTAGGATTTTTAGGATATCAGGATACCAGACTTAGTCATTTTCAGGGTCTCAAACATGCATTAGGATTAGTCTCAGAAAGAAAGCTCATGACTCTTGAATAGAAACTAGACAGACAACTCAAACAACCACTCACCTCATCATGCAATAAACCTAAGACATCATCAAAAACTTAATGCAAAGCATTATAGCTGAAAAAAAGGGGGTCACCATTGGCAATGGGGGGATGTGTGATTAGGTCACAACATCTAGCGTCAACCCAAATAAATGTTCCTAAACATTTCAATGACAATGACTCAATCCAGACTCAAAAACTTCAAACACTCCTCTATTCATCAACTAGCTAGATGATGAAATCGAAAAGGAAAAGAAGTATAGATTGGATCAAGACACTACATTTCTAGATGTTTGATTAAAGATAGTTTTTCAGTTAAAATAGTTTCTTAAGGTTTCGAAGATAAACAAATGTTAGGTTTCAAAATTTCCATATACACGCACACATCAGATCAAATAAACAAAACTACATGATCACGGAGTCAAAACCAGCTGCCAGCATAACCATCCATATTCCAATGATCCATGTGTGTATGTTTGCATTCATTTGTATCCCTTAGCAGCTAGAATCATCTAAGCTCCTTTACATTAGGCTACATGATTAGTATGCACCTCATAAACTACCTGGACATTAACCCGCTGCTAGCGAGCGTCTATAACCCCGACAGGTTTGTCTCACAATTCCACTCAAGCAGAGCCTCACTGTTGGTCAGGCTTCCATAGCCCTAGTAAAGATTACTCGATTGTCCATCTAACTGAGTGATAGTGTGTGATTTGTGAACTTGCATTTCTTTGTTTCATTCTTTGATATTCTATTTTTATTAAGCTTAAATGTGATAGAGTACAATGAAGTATCGCTACCCCTGCAACACATGCTTTTTGACAAAATTAGTTACAATGATAACTCAGCTAGCAGGTGTGGACTTGTGATGGCCGCCAAGGTGGACCTTTAGATTTTTCACTTAATGTAAGTTCATAAAGAATCCTTTAGATACTTCAGGATTGTTAAGGTGTGTAAGGTATAAGATCCCAAAATACTTCATGTAATACTAAACAACTGACTTATCCCCCATGAGCAAGCAGTCATGCTATTTGACACTAGTGATGGAATCCACAGGAAATCCATCAGTCATGACCCACGTTTGTCAAAAGAAGACATAAGAATTCATAATATTTAGATTTAGCATTTTAAAATATTTTGAACAGAAGGTAATAGTGTGAAGACACAATATATGATTAGTTTCCAAGTCAGGTCCAATGTCTAACTCGATGATAAATTAAGGAAAAATGTCTTCCAATTCTAAGACTTTCATGAATGGATGTCTAAGAAATGAACTAACATGTTATCACAAATTGACACCAAAGTGTGTGTTTAAGATAACATCACCTTCTTACAAATAAGAAACCTGCCACGACAAAGTAACTAAACTAAACAAACAACTACATAAAGCAAACAACTAATCTATGAAAGCAAACAACAACAATCAAGGACAACGAACAGCTAATCTACGAAAGCAAAGTAAACCAACAACTAAGCTAAGGAAAAGATGACAACAAACAATCAACACAAAAGCAAAACTAAACTAAAGACCAACCAACACTTGAGTCAAATGACATCAAGGGAGAAAATTTATTCTAAGACGCAACATAAAATGAAAACCCTACTCTAATCGAACTATGTACAAACAACAGAGAGATGCAACCCAGGACACTGAGTATATACATGCCCTAACATGAGTATTCAGTATGTACAAAAGTAGGAATGTAATAGTGACAGTTCTCAACCAGGCAAATTCATCCTTGAACTCAGACCATTGATTCTTCAGGTGACAAACTTCAAATGTAGGAAAAATTTATAGCGGTATTATAATCAATTGAGGATTCTCATCAGGACCATGATTTATCCAAATAGAGGTTGTTCTACCCAATTCACCTTAATCAAATTCATATTCAATATGTTTAATATGTTCAAGATCATTATCAGTATCATTACTATCAGTGTTATCAATACTATCAATTAGGAGTTCATGATGGTCAAATTCAAAGTTCCTCCAATCAATAGAAGGGAAAGATACAACCCGCTGATCACTATTTCCAATGAGACATGGCCTAGCAAGCATTTGTTCATACTCAAAGCATCCATCAGGAGGTTGCCATTGATGGTTGATGAGCTTCTCGTCTTCTTCATATTGTATGATCTCATTGTCTAGCTCCTTTATGATCTCGAGCAATGGTGTCAACAACCTTTTGATCTCAGTATCCATAGCAGCAGCATGTTCTTCAACTATTATTCTCTTCAGCTTGGTATCTTCTTGCATAATGATGGAGGTGTCAAGTGTCAACCCGAATTGCTCTTATCTACTCATAGGCTCTTCATCGATATGCTCTTCAATGATAGCTTCTAAATTCCTTTGTAGCTCTTTCAATTCATGAACTTCTAACAATGTCCTTTGTAGTTCTCGTAGCTCATTCTCAAGGATCTTTTGATGTAAAGTAGATGTATACTCCCCAAGAATCTTCTCTTTATCAAATTCAGGTTCCTGCCACAAGCTCAAACTTCTTTCTTTCTCAACTGACGCTTCGAGTGCTCAAACATCTGTTAAGCCCTGTTTACAATTCTCTAATGCTTTTGATAACCTATGTCTGAATGCTTCTACCTCTTCATGATTGATAAAATTGTATTCATATTCCTTCTCACTGGTACATTACTTATCAAGATTCTTTGTAATAAAAACTTCTTCCTCAATGGGTACACCAACTTCTACTTTTTGTAGGGCTTGATGAATTGCTTCCAGCATTTCTCACAAGTGTATTCCAAATGGTCTATATCATGCACCCTACACCAATTTCTAGAAATAAATATGTATTCTACACTTAAATCCTTAGCATTCTTCAATTCCTTCTTGTTATTTTCTTTCAGCTCCTTGAATGCTTTACCATCAATAGGAGTATTGGATCTATCTTTGAAAACCCTACTGGCTCATTTACTTGTAAGAATGAAATTTTCCTTTGTACAACTAGATCCATCTTTGATAAGAATGTTATATAATCTGCTTCTCTATGATCATTTGTATTATGAATACGACACCATATTTGAACTCGAAGTCCTTCAAACTCTTGCCACCAAGACACTCATTCAATGACCACCATAGTTGGAGAACAATTAGAGTTGAATATGCAGGATCGTACCCAATAACTTGCCGCGTATCCACTCTTGAATTCAAGGTTGAGAAATCCATCTTCTAATTTATTTGTATTTTTTTTATTTTTTGATTTTTTGGATTTTTGAACTTTTCTACTTTTTTTGTATTTTCTTGAATTTTTTTTTTTTTTTGTATTTTCTGAACTATAAGAGATCTTGAAATCTTGAATCTTTTCTTGAAAGCTCAGTTCAAACTTCCATCCACTACATGGAGTATCTAGGTGCTCTATTTGAAATGAAGAATATCTACGTCTAGGCCCTCCTTCTAGCACCAAAAATGTTGATTGTTTTTAGACAAGTCAACAATAGAGTAAAATATTGAGTATCCAACTCTCTCTTGAGTAAAGCCTCTTGAATGCTAAACTATGTGATCAATCGAGACAACTCCAAGGTTCCTTTTCTTATGATTTATGATGGATAAATTTAGTGATTACATGTGATCTTATTGATTATCATGAAGGGACTTACGTTGGATTCTTCTTCTTTCATTTAGTTTATTTCTCCCTTGAGTGTGGATGAAGTATTCACGATGTATCAATGGTAAAAAAGGGAAAAAATATAGGGTTTAGGGAACTAATATAAGGTCAATGAAGCAATGATAATGTAAGAATAGACAAACTCCTGAATCAACCTAACTGCACTTCGCCAAGGATGCCTACAAGTACATGAAGTCTGTGCGATCTACTAAGGATAGCGAAAGGTTTTCAAATCATGAAGTCTCATATAAGCACCCATTAAATGGTGCAACTCAAACAAGCATCCACAATTGAACTCAAGCAAATTATAATGCTCAGACTAGCTTTACACAACACTTCACTAGCAATGAATGTTAAAAGCATGAGCTAGGAGTTGATCAAATATTCAACACAAACACACATTACATCAATGAACTACTAATCTACTTCAATTCTACTTTGAAACATCTCTCTACTTCATCAAGTTACAAGAAACCATGTCATTCTACAAGACAAAACTTAACACCAAATGAGTTCCAATGTCTTTGCATTAATCTTGAGAAATATGTACAACAATCTCCAAGTCCTCTCATAGAATTTCGAGTGTCTTTTCCTACTCTACTCCTACAAAACTATTGACTACTGATTTACAAATGAGGCAACAAGGTCTTTATATAGAGGTCTAGAATTACAATGAATGGCTAGGATCAATTCATGTAGTCAAGGGTCCAGATCATGCCACCTCAATAGGTAGTTACAACAACTTGCTATTTTTAGTACATAAGAGAGAGGCAATAAAGCCATGTTTTCTAAGAAGATAAGGATAAGATGGAATCTTTGGAGTATTCCACATGGACATCCTCTTTGGCTTCTTCCTTGTTGTAGATGCATTGAATGTAGTTGAATGATGTGGTTTATTATGATTAGATGATAATGTGTATTTGCCATGTAGGTGCCACCTAAACAAGCTTGTAGATTTCAACTGTTTATTCACTTTGTTCTGTGGGCATATTCCCAAATTGTATCATCTTGTGATGTCTTCAATGTGATTGGTTTGATACTTGAACTTGTATATTTGGGATTGTTCCTTGTTGATCTTGCCTTGTTCATCTTCTTGCAAACTGGATATGTATGATAGATGTTACTCATTTGCATGAATTTGTTATTTTTCTCTTCTCTTGTAAGTACGTTGATCTTCTTTGGATGATCCTTGATAGAGAGTAGATGAGGATAATGATGCTCCTTGATGTAGAATAGATGATGATAATGATATATACATTGATAATGGAGTAAGAGACTCTCTAAGACTTGAAGTTTTAGAACGAACTTGAAGCTAAATGGATGAATGTCTTTGAACATGATGCAACTGATGAAGTATACTTGGAAGATATTCCTTAGAGAACTTAAAGCTTGAATGGATAGATGCCTTCTAGATGATGAAGTATACTTGAACTTAATGTAATCCTTTGGCAAAGCAGCAACAAGATTCCTTTTCGTTAGTAGTGGCCTTCTAACCTCATTCCTCACTTGTTAGTGGTTCTATGTGCTTCATTCCTTGAATGACTTCCTAGCTCCATCTCTTCTCCTACAACACAGAGGAAACCTCATATTAAATTACTGACGAATATTGAATCATATAAACATAGAAATAACTTTAAGCATGTGAATAACCTTTCTCCAATCTAGGCACACATCTAGTGTTGTAGAAGTGCAAAAGTGCGCCTAGATTAACTTAGCCTATTTCTTAGCTTTTCAACACTTTCAAACTCATGGCGATGATTATAATTTTTCATTTTAACAAGGTGAGGTCTATTATCCTTCATTCTTGTCTTCACAAGACTAGGTGCTAGTTGAGGGTTGCTCAAGTGAGAATGTGCGCATAGATTCTTTGGCTTATTTTCTTCATTTTTGTGACTCCAAACAATTGAACATGGATTAGAATGGCTCATCTCATCTAGGAACCCACTCAAAAATGTCATTCTATATGTTTTCTTCCTAGGCGTATATTGTGGTGTGGAGGGTCAGAGAGTGTGCCTAAATCATTTTGAGGCACAAATTGATGATTGATCAAGTAGAAGTTGGTGCCTTGGTGCTAAGGTGTGTTCACTTTATTCCTTTATGCACCCAAGTCATCGGGAAGGCTTAAGAAGACTTCTTGATATTCATACTTCCTCATAGCGACTGATCAATACCCCTTTAAAACTACACACCCATTTATGAGGCTCCAGATGTGATATGGTGCCTTCAAGTGAATGAGAGTTTACTCCAACTTAGGTGCCTATTTAAGGTAAAATGAATTCAACTTCTTGTTTGAGATGTTTTAAAGTATTTCCATCTTAAGTGCCCATTTAGGTGATAATGAATCATACTTCTATGAACAAGGCACTAGATCTAGTTTATATAGACATGAATGAGTGCCTAGGTATCCTTGACTTAACTTCTTGGCTTTCTAAGACTTTCAGTCCCTCTTCTAAGCCTGCAAGAGATCCACAACTCATGCTAGATTTAAAAGTTTCCTTGCTTCCTTCATGTAAGGCACTAACGTGGACATTCTGAGTAGGAATGGCACCTCATATCACTTTCAATCTTTTTCAACCTTTCAGAGACTCCTTCTTATCATTAGGTGCTAGATTTCATGATTGTAAACCCTTTACATTCAAGGCACCAAAATAGGTTGATAGAGTAAGGAAAGTGCGCCTTGTCTTGGACATATGTTTACTTCAATTCTCATGCATCTGGGGCATTGTAAAGACTCTTGCAAACTTTTCAAGCTTCAATACCTTCAAGATTCATAATTTCAAGCATGCTTACCTCTAGGTGCCAAAATGGATTCTTCAATGATTGAAATGCACCTAGAGTCCTTTAGGTGTTTACTTTAAAGGTTTTATGATTCTGAATCATTGTGAAGGTTCAATGGAAGCCTCAATAGCCTTAAAACTTATGAACTCAAGTATTTTCTTTGTTATGCGCTCATGATGATGAATTGAAAATGTACATGTGCCTAAGGTTTAATGTGGTGTTTACCTACAAATTTCATGATCTTCAAACATTGTATAAACCCCTATGAACTTGTTCAATTTCAATGCATTCATTATTAATTGATCCCAACTTGATTCTTGTTGTAGGTGCCTAGACTCCTTTCATGTTAAGGCTTTAAAACTAGGATGATATCACTTTAGGCACAATTCTTATTGAGTTTGAACTTTATTTTACATCAAGGCACCAAAATGAAGTTGAATAGAGGCAAAATGCGCCTAACACAAGATAAGGATTTTATGAACTTCAATTACTCACAAGGACTTCAAAGATGGTCATCCTCCCTTAGGTGCAACTTATCAATGATTCAAACACTCCTTTCATGTTTAGGCACCATTTGAGTTTTGAAGCTTAGGCGCACATTTGGGTTGTTAATGAGTAAATTTGTACTGAGACTTGTTAGAGTCATTTCTTGTAAATTTCCAAAGTTTAAGGCTTTCCAATAAAAATTTCAGTCAAGGCACCTTTTTTTTAACTTCTCCTTGTTCAAGGTGTAATTTTGAGGTTGTTTGGATGATGAAAGGTGCCCAGAGTTCTAGGCGGAGTTTTGAGGTTGTGCAATTAGAGAAATGCGCTTAAGGTCTTAAAGAAAATTCAAGCCTAGAACTGAAAATCCCTGAGGTTAGGTATATTGAAAAACATATTGAAGTATAAGTTGGAAGATAGGTCTCAGATCCACCGGATTTAACATGTAGATTCTAGAATTTGAGGGATCCACCAGATTTTAGACTTAGTCAAATTTTTAGGATTTTCAGGATATCAGGATACTAGACTTAGTCATTTTTAGGGTCTCAAACATGCATCAAGATTAGTCTCAGAATGAAAGCACATGAGTCTTGAATAGAAACTAGATAGAGAACTCAAACAACCACTCACCTCATCATGCAATAAATCTAAGACATCATCAAAAACATAATGCAAAGCATCATAGCTGAAAAAAAAGGAGGTCCCCATTTGTAATGGGGGGATGTGTGATTAGGTCAAAACATCTAGCATCAACCCAAATAAATCTTCCTAAACATTTCAAAGACAAAGACTCAATCCATATTCAAAAATTTCAAACACTCCTCCTCTATTCATCAACTAGCTAGACGACAAAATTGAAAAGGAAAAGAAGTATAGATTGGATAAAAACACTACATCTCCAAATGTGTGATTAAAGATACATTTTGAGTTAAAATAGTTTCTTAAGCTTTCAAAGATAAACAAATATTAGGTTTCAACATTTGCATATACACCCACACATTAGATCAAATAAACAAATGTACATGATCACGGACTCAAAACCAGCTGCCAGCACGACCATCCATATTCCAAGGATCCAAGTGTGTGCGTTTGCATTCATTTCCATCCCTTAGCAGCTAAGATCATCTAAGCTCCGTTACATTAGGCTACGTGATTAGTACACACCTCATAAACTAACTGGACATTGACCCGCTGCTAGCGAGCGTCTATAGCCCCGACGGGTTTGTCTCGCAATTCCACTCGGGTAGAGCCTCACTGCCGGTCATACGTCCATAGCCATGGTAAAGATTACTTGATTGTCCATCTAACTGAGTTATAGTGTGTGATTTGTGATTTTGCATTTCTTTGTTTCATTCTTTGATATTATATTTCTATTAAGCTTAAATTTGATAGAGTACAGTGCAGTATCGCTACCCCTGCAACACATGCTTTTTGACGAAATGAGTTACATTGATAACTCAACTAGCAGGTGTGGACTTGTGATGGCGGGAAACGTGGACCTTTAGATTTTTCACTTAATGTAAGTTCATAAAGAATCCTTTAGATACTTGAGGATTGTTAAGGTGTGTAATGTATAAGATCTCAAAATACTTCAAGTAATACTGAACAACTATCTTATCCCGCATGAGCAAGCAATCCTGCTATTTGACACTAGCGATGGAATCTACAGGAAATCCATCAGTCATGACCCATGTTTGTCAAAAGAAGACATAAGAATTCATAATATATAGATTTGGCATTTTAAAACATTTTGATCAAAAGATAATAGTGTGAACACACAATATATGATTAGTTTCCAAGTCAAGTCCAATGTCTAACTCGATGATAAATTAAGGAAAAACGTCTTCCAATTCTAAGATGTTCATGAATGGATGTCTAAGAAATGAACTAACATGTTATCACAAATTGACACCAAAGTGTGTCTTTAAGATAACATCACCTTCTTACAAATAAGAAACCTGCCACGACAAAGTAACTAAACTAAACAAACAACTACAGAAAGCAAACAACTAGTCTATGAAAGCAAACAACAACAATCAAGGACAACGAACAACTAATCTACGAAAGCAAAGTAAACCAACAACTAAGCTAAGGAAAAGACAATAACAAACAATCAGTACAAAAGTAAAACTAAAGTAAAGACCAACCAACACTTGAGTCAAATGACATCAAGGGAGAAAATTTATTCTAAGACGCAACATAGAATGAAAACCCTACTCTAACCGAACTATGTGCAAACAACAGAGAGATGCAACCCAAGACACTGAGTATATACATGCCCTAACATGAGTATTTAGTATGTAGAAAAGTAGCAATGTAACAATGACAATTCTCAACCGGGCAAATTCATCCTTGAACTTAGACCATTGATTCTTCAGGCGACAGACTTTAAATGTAGGAAAAATTTCTGGCGGTGTTATAATCAATTAAGGATTCTCATCGAGACCATGGTTTACCCAAATAGAGGTTGTTCTACCCAATTCATAATAATAAAATTCGTATTCAATATGTTCAAGATCATTATCAATATCTTTACTATTAGTGCTATCAATGCCATCAATTAGAAGTTCATGATGTTCAAATTCAAAGTTCCTCCAATCAATAGAAGCGAAAGATACAACCTGATGATCACTGTTTTCAATGAGAAATGGACTACCAAGCATTTGATCATACTCAAAGCATCCATCAAGAGGTCGCCATTCATGGTTGATGAGCTTCTTGTCTTCTTCATATTGCATGATCTCATCGTCCAGCTCCTTTGTGATCTCGAGCAATGGTGTCAACAACCTTTTGATCTCAACATCCATAACAACAGCATGTTCTTCAACTATTATTCTCTTTGGCTCAGTATCTTCTTGTATAATGATGGACGTATTGAGCGTCAACCCGAATTGCTCTTGTCTACACATAGGTTCTTCATCGGCATGCTCTTGAATGATAGTTTCTAAATTCCTTTGTAGCTCTTTCAATTAATGATCTTCTAACAATGTCCTTTGTACTTCTGGTGGCTCATTCTCAAGGATCTTTTGATGTAAAGTAGATGTATACTCCTCAAGAATCCTCTCTTTATCAAATTTAGGTTCCTTCCACAAGCTTGAACTTCTTTCTTTCCCAACTGCCGCTTTGAGTGCTCTAACATCTGTTAAGCCCTATTTACAATCCTCTAATGCTTTTGATAACCTATGTCTGAATGCTTCTACCTCTTCAGGATTGATAAACACATATTCATATTCCTTCTCGCTAGTACATTACTTATCGAGATTCTTTGTAATAAAAACTTCTTCCTCAACAGGTACACCCGCTTCTGCTTCCTACAGGGCTTGATGAATTGCTTCCAAGCATTTCTCACAAGTCTATTCCAAATGATCTATATCATGCACCCTACACCAATTTCTAGAAAGAAATATGTCTTCTACACTTAAATCCTTAGCATTCTTCAATTCCTTCTTGATCTTTTCTTTCAGCTCCTTGAATGCTTTACCATCAATAAGAGTATTTGGATCTATCTTTGAAAATACTACTAGCTCATGTACTTGTAAGAATGAAATTTTCCTTTGCATAGCTAGATCCATCCTTGCTAAGAATGTTATACAATCTGCTTCTCTATGATCATTTGTATTATGAATACGACATCCATATTTGCACTCGAAGTCATTCAAACTCTTGCCACCAAGATGGTCATTCAATGACCACCATAGTTGGAGAACAATTGGAGTTGAATATGCAGGATCATACCCAACAACTTGCGGCATATCCACTCTTGAATTCAAGGTTGAGAAATCCATCTTCTATTTTTTTTGTATTTTTTGATTTTCTAATTTTTTGGATTTTTGAACTTTTCTACTATTTTTGAATTTTCTAAACTATAAGAGATCTTCAAATCTCAAATCTTTTCTTCAAAGCTCAATTCAAACTTCTATCCACTACTCAGAGTATCTAGGTGCTCTAGTTGAAATGAAGAATATCCATGTCTAGGCCGTCCTTCTAGTGCCAAAAATGTTGACAATTGTTTTTAGACAAGCCAACAATAGAGTAAAATACTGAGTATCCAACTCTCTCTTGAATAAAGCCTCTCAAATGCTAAACTATGTGATCAATCGAGACAACTCCAAGGTTCCTTTTCTTATGATTTATGATGGATAAACTCAGTGATTACATGTGATCTTGCTGATTATCAGAAAGGGACTTACATTTGATTCTTCTTTTTTCATTTAGTTTATTTCTCCCTTGAGTGTGGATGAAGTATTCATGATGTATCAATGGTAAAAAAGGGAACAAAGATAGGGTTTAGGGAGCTAATCTAAGGTGAATGAAGCAATGATGATGTAAGAATAGACAAACTCCTGAATCAACCTAACTCCACTTCGTCAAGGATGCCTACAACTACATGAAGTTGGTGCGATCTCCTAAGGATAGAAAAACTTTTTCAAATCATGAAGGCTCATATAAGCACCCATTAAATGGTGCAGCTCAAACAAGCATCCACAATCGAACTCAAGCAAATTATAATGCTCAGACTAGGTTTACACAACACTTGACGAGCGATGAATGTTAAAAGCATGAGCTAGGAGTTGATCAAATATTCAACACAAACATACATTACATCAATGAACTACTAATCTACTTCTATTCTACTTTGAAACATCTCTCCACTTCATCAAGTTACAAGAAACCATGTCATTCCACAAGACAACACTTAACATCAAATGAGTTCCAATCTCTTTGCATTAATCTTGAGAAATATGTACAACAATCTCCAAGTCCTCTCAGAGAATTTTGAGAGTCTCTTCCTACTCTACTCCTATAGAACTATTGACTACTGATTTACAAATGAGTTTACAAGGCCTTTATATAGAGGTCCAGATTTACAATGAATGGCTAGGATCAATTCACGTAGCCAAGGGTCCAGATCATGCCACCTCAATAGGTAGTTACAACAAATTGCTATTTGTTTTTTTACTAGAAAAAGGTGACAGTCACCTGTAAATTAATAAAAGAGTTTTTACAAGAGATGGAGCTGTCATGCTACAAGAGAGCCCTTAATTAAGAAGTACAATTAATGCTTCTCACCTCCCCTTAAGATGGTGTATTAAGAAGAAGGATTCGCAATCCTAACCTACCCACCAAAATAGTTGGAACAACTTATATTAGTCTCAGATCACTAAACTTCATGAGATCTATCAAATCCTCTTCCACGGACTTGTCAGAGGCTGGTGAGGAAGAATTATGCCACAATTAATGAAAGTGGACAAGTCATGCCAAAGGGACGTTGCTGGGCCAAACCAAATTGAAACTGAGCAAGAGTTTGTCGCTTCTTCCATCTCATGCGACAGAAGATTTGACAAGACGTTTGATTGATACGGATCTCCAGGTAGGAATAGAACAGATGCGCTTTCTTGCCCAACGACTAGATTAGCTAAAAGGTCTGCCACCTTGTTGCCTTCCCTTAGGGTGTGAGATATGAGATAGTTATCCAAACTATTTAGGAGGGTGACAACTTGTTGTAGAATATAGTTATGTTTTTGGTTGTCTAAGCCTTTTCCTTTAATAGCATTGATCACTATCAGAGGCTCACCCTCAATCCACACATTTTTAATCCCTTTTTCAACTACCAGTTGTAAATAATGAACTTGCTATTTTTAATTCATAAGAGAGAGGCAATAAAGGCACATTTTCCAAGAAGATAAGGATAATATGGAATCTTTGGAGTATCTTCCACATGGACATCCTCTTTGGCTTCTTTCTTGTTGTAGATGCATTGAATGTAGTTGAATGATGTGGCTGATTATAATTGGATGATAATGTGTATTTGCCATGTAGGTGCCACCTCAGCAAACTTGTGGATTTCAACTATTTATTCACTTTGTTCTATGGACATATTCCCAAATTGCATCATCTTGTGATGTCTTTGATGTGATTGCTTTGATACTTGAACTTGTATATTTGGGATTGTTCCTTTTTTATCTTGCCTTTTTCATCTTCTTGTAAACTGGATATGTATGATAGATGTTACTCATTTGCATGACTTTGTTATTCTTCTCTTCTCTTGTAAGTAGGTTGATCTTCTTTGGATGATCCTTGATAGAGAGTAGATGAGGATAATGATGCTCCTTAATGTAGAATAGATGATGATAATGATATATACATTGATAATGGAGTAAGACACTCTCTAAGACTTGAAGTTTCAGGAGGAACTTGAAGCTGAATGGATGAATGTCTTTGAACATGATGTAACTGATGAAGTATACTTGCAAGATATTCCTCGGAGAACTTAAAGCTTGAATGGATAGATGCCTTCTAGATGATGACGTATACTTGAACTTAATGTAATCCTTTGGCAAAGCAGCAACAAGATGCCTTTTCTTTAGTAGTGGCCTTGTAATCTCATTCCTTGCTTGGTGGTTCTATGTGCTTCATTCCTTGAATGAATTCCTAGCTCCATCCCTTCTCCTACAACACAAACGAAACCTCATATTGAATTACTGACAAATATTGAATCATATAAACACATAGAAATAACTTTAAGCATGTGAATAACCTTTCTCCAATCTAGGCACACATCTAGTGTTGTAGAAGTGCAAAAGTGTGCCTAGATTAACTTAGCCTATTTCTTAGCTTTTTCAACACTTTCAAACTCATGGTAATGATTACAATTTTTAATTTTAACAAGGTGAGGTCTTTTATCCTTGATTCATGTCTTCACAAGACTAGGCGCTAGTTGAGGGTTGCTCAAGTGAGAATGTGCGCCTAGATTATTTGGCATGTTTTCTTCATTTTTGTGACTCCAAAAAATTTAGCATGGATTAGAATGGCTCATCTCATCTAGGCACCCACTCCAAAATGTCATTCTATATGTTTTCTTCCTAGGTGCATATTGTGGTGTGGAGGGACAAAGACTGCACCTAAATCATTTTGAGGCGCAAATTGATGATTGATCTAGTAGAAGTTGGTGCCTTGGTGCTAAGGTGTGTTCACTTCATTCCTTTATTTACCCAAGTCATTGGGAGGGATTAAGAAGACTTCTTGATATTCATACTTCCTCATAGTGACTGATTAATACCCCTTTAAAACTAGGCGCCCATTTATGAGGCTCCAGATGTGATATGGCGCCTTCAAGTGAATGAGAGTTTACTCTAAGTTAGGCACCTATTTTAGGTAAAATGACTTCAACTTCTTGTTTGAGATGTTTTAAAGACTTTCCATCTTAGGTGCCCATTTAGGTGATAATGAATCATACTTATATGAACAATGCACTTGATCTAGTTTATATAGACATGAATGAGCGCCTAGGTATCCTTGAGTTAACTTCTTGGCTTTGTAAGACTTTCAATCCCTCTTATAAGCCTCCAAGAGATCCACAACTCATGCTAGATTTCAAATTTTCCTTACTTCCTTCATGTAAGGCGCTAAAGTGGATGTTCTGAGTAGGAAATGGTGCCTCATATCACTTTCAATCATTTTCAAACTTTTAGAGACTCGTTCTTATCATTAGGCGCTAGATTTCATGATTGCAAATCCTTTACATTCGAGGCACCAAAATAGGTTAATAGAGTAAGGAAAGTGTGCCTTGTCTTGGACATATGTTTAGTTCAATTCTCATGCATTTGGGACATTATAAAGACTCTTTTAAACTTGTCAAGCTTCAATACCTTCAAGATTCATAATTTCAAGCATGCTTACCTCTAGGCACCAAAATGGATTCTTCAATGATTGAAATGCACCTAGACTCCTTTAGGTGTTTACTTCAAAGGTTTTATGATTCTGAATCATTGTGAAGGTTCAAAGTAAGCCTCAATAGTGTTAAAAATTATGAACTCAAGTATTTTGTTTGTTGGATGCTCATGATGATGATTTGAACATGCATACGCACCTAAGGTTTAATTTGGTGTTTACCTCCAAATTTCATGATCTTGAAACATTGTATAAACCCCCATGAACTTGTTCACTTTCAATTCATTCATTATTAATTGATCCCAACTTGATTCCTCTTGTAACCACCTCGACTCCTTTCATGTTAAGGCACTAAAACTAGGATGATATCACTTTATGCACAATTCTTATTGAGTTTGAACTTTATTTTACATCAAGGCACCAAAATGAAGTTGAATAGAGGTAAAATACGCCTAACAGAAGATAAGGATTTTATGAACTTTAGTTACTCAGAGGGTCATCCTCCCTTAGGTGCAACTTATCAATGATTAAAACTCTATTTTCATGTTTAGGTGCCATTTGAGGTTTGAAGCTTAGGTGCACATTTGGGTTGTTAATGAGTAGATTTGTACCTAGACTTGTTAGAGTCATTTCTTGCAAATTTTCAAAGTTTAAGGCTTTCCAATAGAAATTTCAGTCAAGGCGCCTTTGTTTTAACTTCTCCTTTCTCAAGGCACAATTTTGAGGTTGTTTGGATGATGAAAGGCACCCAGAGTTCTACATGGAGTTTTGAGGTTGTGCAACTAGAGAAATGCGCCTAAGGTCTTAAAGCAAATTCATGCCCAGAACTAAAAATCCCCAAGGTTAGGTATATTGAAAAATATTTTTAAGTATAAGTTGGAAGATGTTTCAATATACCTTTCAGGATGTTTGAGATAGGTCTTGGATCCACTAGATTTAACATGTAAATTCTAGAATTTGAGGGATCCACCAAATTTCAGACTTAGTCAATTTGTCAGGTTTTTTAGGATATCAGGATACCAGACTTAGTCATTTTTAGGGTCTCAAAGATGCATCAGGATTAGTCTCAGAATGAAAGCACATGACTCTTGAATAGAAACTAGACAGAGAACTCAAACAACCACTCACCTCATCATGCAATAAACCTAAGACATCATCAAAAAACTTAATGCAAAGCATCAAAGCTCAAAAAAAAGAGGGTCCCCCTTTGCAATGGGCCAATGTGTGATTAGGTCACAACAATACTCCCCTCTTGACAAAAACACAAACAATTGACAAAAAATCACACAACCAAATATACACATTCACATGGACAAAATACTATGCCCAACATAGTAAAAGAATGCAACCAAAATTATAATGTTATTTGTTCAAAATAAAAAAAATCTACAAGAATGCTACATATATGGCCTTCAATGGCCTCTTTTATTCACCCACTCCAACTTGCATCTCCTATGTTCTTGGACAACAACTCCATCACTTTCTTTCCCACTACATGGCATCCCTTCTACAACAAATAACTCAACTACAAAATAATATAGATCTAAAATTTTATTACCTGATTTCTGGCAGCGAATTTCGAGTTCTCCTCTTGTTTTTGTTTGGACACTGAACCATATTTTTTTCACACTATTCCATAGATAGAGTAAAACATATTATAAATCAAATTATCCTGTATTCCTAGCTCCTTGGTATCATCTCTTCTCTTTTTTTTTCCAGGCACCTTTCTTTTCTTCTTCATAAATCTGGAAGACCAAATGTGTATGGCCTCTCATGAGGCATTTCAAATTCTTCGTGCAACATATTCTCTTTATTTTTAATTCACTATTAAATTTTGGAACTTTAGCTTGAGAGTGGAAATATGCTCCATGAGGTATTTTATTCCTTTAATTATTTGTTGTTTATATTTGCTTTATAACATCTTTATCTCCTCCTCTATTTTTGTCACCACTCTTCCTATTTGAAACATTATAATTTTCTCTGTTATACATCACATATAAAGAATGCAAGGAGAGTAATACATAATGCATAGATATTTACATTTTCTCCTTGTGAAACTATACCAACAACTGAAGAAAATACATTCTACGACTTCAACAATGTGTGGAATCGAGTGTCGTAGACGAAAAATTTAAAGTTATCAAAATTCAATGAAATTTTTCAAATAGGCTCAGAATGACATACCAAGGTACCCTGCAAAAGGTTTCTGATCCAAACTTCCAAAATTAGAAGATATTAGAATTTCCATAAACTGACGACACACTTTCAGCATTACGACACAAATTTCTGGTATTAATTTCTCCCAAACAGTGAGAGATATGACTTTGATTATTTTTGCATATTCTAGATGGTACCTCAAATAATGTGACTGTAAAAGGATTCTACTCTATCTCTTATCGATCTTTGGGAATAAATTTCACAAAATTGCCTGTGAAATGTCAAAACTGTGAATCGACGAAAGTTTGATTCTTGCAATTTTACCTTGACTTTAAAGTTCTGTGAGGTAGAGAGATGCCAATGACTACCAAATTAAATCAAAATTTAAACCTGAAATTTTTTTGGGGTGATGTTGATTGCTAGTCCGCCTAGATGCTCTTGCATCAGGAACTAATCTAAGTCAATTATTCAAATAGCTTGGTGCAAATACTTGACCTTGTGTTCATGGTTCAACTTTATAAGTATTAGGAATTATATGATATTGGTCGCAATATGACTTTGCGAACAAAGATAATTATAGGTTGGTAGGTGATCAACATTGCCTCTATGTTAAGGAGATAAACATGTAAGCATTACAATATGTTTATGTTGAATTACAATAATATTGGAGGAGAGGCCTAAGCCTGAGATCTTGGTGTTCTTAGGTATAGGATTACTATGTTGGGAACCTAGTTGGCATCCTTTGCCTACTAATAAGGTTACCAATTGTTGGGACTCAAAAAATAACCTTGTTAGGTTAAGCAGAAGTAATAAATGAAACTCTAGGAGCTATGACCTTATTTTAAAATGGGTATTGATAAATAGTGCTTTGTTACATTGATTGGTTTTAATCCTTACTATGGTTTCTCTTATATTGTATTCTTTCTATTTCCTTTTCCATGAGGAATTTATTTGTGGTTATGAAACATTAAGGGTAGGAACCTATGCATATTAACCCTTGAGATATTAAGTGAGGAGAACTACATGTGACTTCAATCCCATTTGGAAGTGGGTATGTAGGTAGTTCTTGGACGAAGGATGCCCCTGGACCTCAAGTTCATAGGGAAGGGGTTTAGGGAATGACTTTGAGGCATACGGTGTTCCTAAACTTGATGAACCTTCCCTCTTCAGTATTTTTTAGCTCAAGGTTGAAACTACATTAGATGGCTATGATCTCACCTTCTAATTAGTAAGTCCCCACTATACAGGCTTGAGCCAATAAAAAGCTCTTGATCAACAATAAACTCACCTATGCTAAGGTTGTTGGGTTAGGTTCTCTGAATCTTCCTTAATCTTGGATGAACTTTTCAAATTGTTGTCTTCACAGTTTATCTCTAACCGGAATGTACGAAGATAACATTGGACTTGTCTAGAATAAAATAATCAGAGTCTTGCATATTGAACACTCTAGGTAATTAATGGTTAGAATTACCAAGTATGTATGGGGTTCTACCTTAACACCTAGTTAGTGGACAATTGTATGCCAAGCTTTGTAATTGTTAATATGTAAATGTGATGCACTCAAAACTAGAATATTGCTTAATATTACTATTGTGGGTTTGTTTATTCTATGATGCATACTATGTTTCTAAGTGCCAATTGATTGTATGGAATGGTCATTGATAATACTTTTTGAGTTGGTATATTTTTATGCATGTGTGTGTGGATAGAATCCAGCTCATGTGGGACCAATATGTTTATTGTGTGTGACCCATAATTTAGACCCCTCGATGTATGAGACCCTCTATATTGGTTTATGGACCTCTAGGTGGAATGTAACCAAGTCAACTTGACCAATGTTGGTGAATCCTTGTGATATCCTTATTGTCTGTGTACCTGCCTATAATATGACCTAAATGTCAGAACCAAGTCTGATATAGGTGCAGATATCTAGCTGTCACTGGTACCATGTAGGTGACAGATGCCAGGTGCTATCCACCATATCTTAGGATGAGCCGATTGTTTCTAGTAGCATGGAGGTGACAGATACCAAGAGCCATCTAGGTTATGATACATGTACGGTTTAGCCGGTTGTCATCGGTACCGTGGAGGTGATAGATACTAGGTGTTATCCATCATATCTTAGGGTTTGTTAGCTATCACTAGTACCATGAAGGTGATGGATGCCAGGAGCTACCCTTTGGTATGATAGGGCTTAGTCAACTTTCACTAGTACCATGGAGGTGATAGATTCCAGGAGCTACCCCATACCATGTTGGATCGACTTTAGCCAGTGGCATGGAGGTGATAGATGTCAGAATCCACCAACTATATAGGTTCAACAAGCTGTGAGAATCTTATTAATGGCCACATGTGATCTATGTTGTTGCACCTACTCCTTATCTAGTGTTGAGAACAAGTAGTATGGGATGCTTGCTTTTCATCGCAATTGGCTATGAATCAAAAAAAAGATGAGATTCATGGTGTAGCATGAGATGCACCAACATTCCTTTGTCTTGATAGGAGGTATTCTTGAGCTTATGTTCTAGTGCACTAGGTAAGGGGAAGATGCATGTAGTAGGTTGCATGTACTTCCTCTTACTAGTTGGTTTCTATGTATGCTTGAGTCAATCCCTATGTGCATTTGAATTAAGGACCTTATGTGTTGTGCATTGTTACACTTGAGCCCTTGCTAGTGATGACTGCAAGTAGTATGGGATTATTACTAGTCATCATAGTTGACTATAAATTAGGAAAAAGGATGGAACTCATGGTGTACCTTAGATACACCAACTTTCCTATTTTTAGTTGGGATATATATTTGAGGACTTACAAGCTAGTGAATTAGGCAAAGGGAGAAATGCTTGCAATATGGTTGCAACCATTTCTTTTTATTCTTGGTCACTATGTGTACCTATGATGGGCATATGATCCCATCACATTGTGTATATATGATGCCTACATAATCTATTCGCATTGTATATATGTGAATTAGTCATGCTATGTATATATGATGCCCACACGAGCTATTCACATTGTGTATATGTGAATTAGTCATGTTGTGTATATATGTGTTTTATGCATGAGCTAGTCACTATGTGTGTATCTAATGCATGCATTCATTATTCTCCCTGTGTATATGTGGTATGCATGAGCTAGTCACTTTGTGTATATGTGACACATGTATGAGTTATTCATGTTGTGTAAATGGGTTGTACCCCTAGCTAGTCACACCATGTATGTGTGACCCATGTGATAGATAGTCACAATGTGTACATGTGAGGTGCGCTTGAGCTAGTCACTATGTCTAAACAAGTGATGTTTTGATTTGGTCACTATGTGGTTTTTCTGTGATTTCATACAGTGAAGTTGGCATGGAAGTAACCTTTGATTGAATTGTATTTTCTATCATACTATTGTAGATGAACTGAAATGGAACCATTGGATTTACTTATAATCTATGATTTAAGAGATAGATTATACATCTCATATCAAAGGAAAGGATGAAGCCTCTCTATAGTTGAGGTACAAACTATGGAGCTTCTGATTCCCATGAAGGGATATGTAGGTAGGGCCATTACAAATGAACCCTCGAGGTTTAGGTTTGGGTCTAGGGATGACCTTGACCCCAAGAAACTTGTACCATACTCGAGTATGATTATATGAGTTGTGGCATAGAGTTGTTTCCATGACTATGGTTGGTCCTTTTCTAAATTAGATAGAAGTTACTTGGTTGATTAAGTTAGTACTTGATGGAAAAAAATTAGTAGTAACCAGGGTGGTTATTACATCATAGTAAAGTCAATAAAATACCATATTTTTTGTCCCTACCTATAATATAATGACTAGAGTAATCATAAATTTGTATCTATCTATTCATCAATATCAGTCAAACCATAAAATCTATATAATGATATATCCTATCAACCAAGATCAAGTACATCTACATAGTACCAATGCCATTTGTCAAGTGCCTTCATGTTACCATGAGGGGGAGAAAGCATCATGCAAGGAATTTTCTTCCAACCATAAAGTTGTATAGGTTCCACCATACTTCATCTAACAAGTGAAACCCTTCCCTTTAAAGGGGATGTCATGGTAGAGTATTGCAGAGGAGAAGTTTGAGGTATCTTGTGTAGAGATTCTAATAATTTATACTCCAATATGAAATGGAAAAAATCAAAAATCACCTTGGCCATGGTTTGAGACACAATACAACTATATCATCCTTTTTAAAAGTTGAGTTGACACAATATTATCATAATCACCTAACTATTATGTGGGTATGACTTGCCTACACATAAGTACATTGTGACTAAACTTTAGCATAATACAATTGTGATAGGTTAGAGGAATAATCTCACTAACTATCTAAATATATCAAAGATGTTCCAAATACTAATCCTAGAAGTTTTCCTATACTAGAACAAAGAAAAGTTACACCATTCAATTAGGTATAAAATGTTGGAAATTCTATGAGAAGTGGGCAGAAGTCATGCAACCCCATAAGCCACATCTACTTCCACCACTTGCTCATACTTTACCAAAGTTGGTGTAATACTAATTCACAAACACAACCATCTCAAAATATATAGATAGAGTACCCATGGTTTTGTTAATTGATCAATTAGGAAAGCACCAAACACCTCTTCACTTCTACCCACATTACTACTAAACAATGGAAAAACACTCACCCATGATGCCCTCCCTCATATCAAGGGTAAGACCTCACAAAACTTTGCAAACAAATAAGTTAGATAACATTGTTAATAATCAACAATAGTAGCTTATTCATCATTTTCAATAATTGCATGTAAAAATTGACACCCACCTTGTTCGCCATTATGATTTTGTAGTAAATCCAACTACAATTTGTTAAGTGTAGTTGAAGAATGGAGACTCCTATTGGAAGTCAAATATGATAAATTTCCTTACTACATGCTAAAAGACATATTTTCTAATAATTTTTTAATAGACTCATTTATTCGTGTTCTATTAAAACTTTTCATAATACTTGGATAGTGTGTGCATGCATACCACCTCACTAGATTTTACGAATTTACTTTAGATCTACAATTAAGTATTGGTAGTAAGATTATTATTAGTCAATTGTTATTGTGGTTTGACGATCATATTTTTTACAAGAAGAAACATATGTTTAGTTATCTTTTTATCTTGAGTAGAATGAGAATTTGTAGACAAGAATTATCTCTATTGTGAGTAAATGCAATGCTATGATTTCTATCCTTTCTAAATTGAGAATGTTGAATTGAGAGTAGTCCACTTCCTCTAGAGTGTTGGCCAGTCATTGGAGAAGGCAGACCTATAGATTGTAGATAAGTATTTCATTGTTTTATTTCCCATAAATCTATAATGTCAATTCTATTGTTGTTTCTTGTAGCTAAAATTCAAGATTAATGTGTTTAGTCATAATTGAATCATTTCATTTATTATTACTACTCCAAGTGAATTGTTATAATATTGTGTTGTCATGTATGAAGTTTGTGTATGCTCAATAGTCTTAAGTAAAAAATTTAGGAAAACAAAAGAAAAGTTTTCAATGGTTTCTTTCCATTTATCATTACAAAAATATTGGGAAAAGATATGTAGTTCATAGCAATTCCATTTTATGCTCAATAGTTAGAGTTTATTCTTCAAGCATAAGTAATTTCCAATTTTATAGATTAGTCCTTTTATTCTGCTTAGTACATCAAATTCATAATTAATGGTACTTTATTCATTTTTTGTATTTAAATTTATTAGTTAGTGATTTACATTCTGATCAAATAGATTAAAGTGTAAGTATTCCCTCTTAAACAGAATAGGTAGAATCCTAGAAAATACTTCTCGTTACTCTTTCACAGATATCTTTTGGACACCCCTCAATTTGACAAGTGTTTATCTACTAAAGCATGAGATTCAATGATGCCTTATCACTTTTAGGACTGTTGTTGAGGCTTTTGCATAGTTGTCACTAGGGTCAATAGTAGGTAGTCCTACCTAGTAGTTTTAGGTATAGAAATTTCTCTTATCTACATGGTCAAAAAATATATCTACATGGTAGGTTTATACCCAAAATCCTCCAAAACCAAGAAGTATCCACTTAAAATTAGGGGAAGGGCTTCTCAAATGATGAACTTTGGATACAACTTTTTGAACAAAAACAACCTTAGATTCTTGGTCAAGCTCCAGAAAATGAACAACCAAGAGAAGATATTCCAATAAGAAACATGTAGAACCATAACGAACATGAAAAGAGGACCTAGAATAATCCTAATTAAGGTGCCCCTATGAAAAACATTCCCCATCTATCCTACCCACCTTCTAGGGTATGGTCACAGAGGACCCAGACCAACCCTTGTTTGAATTCAAAGCCCTCTACTAGACCTATAACTATAGGTTTGTGTTGATGGGTGTTTTTGTACACAACTTAGATAAAATACTAAGTATCTTATCTCCCCTGAAAGGAATCAAATCCCAAAGAAATGGAAAATGACTACCCCAAGGTCTATACAACCAAGTCTTGGACTTTACAAGATAACTCAGTTGTATGATGTCTTTTGCTATTCCAATCAAGGGGTCTACATGAATTTGGACAAACCTCAACAATCAAGGTTAAAATGCACATAAATAAACCAGTTTTCAGATTTACAAATGTATATACAAACTGATCTAATCATAAATTGTTATAAAATGTATCATTTCAGCTCATAACCAACAATATACTAACTTTCATTCATAAAATATCAACTCTATAACATCAATATGCAAATTTCAAAACCCTATTCTAACTCAACACTAACTAGATCTAATAAAAAAAGTTCAAAAGCAAGGAAAGATAGAGAAAGATACTAAGAAACCTAACTAAAATCTAAACCCATTCAATCATTTCAGCTTCAACAATGGATAGACAAGTTTGTAAACACATTTAACCATCCTTGATTTGATCATGAAAACCCAAAAATCAAGTTTCAAGGAGGTACAATCTTCAATGGTGAAATTAGGTGTTCAGACAAACCATAAGGTAATTTACAATCAGTAAATTACTAGTGGTATGAACACTTTGCAAAATCATCAAATATCCATGAATCTTCAGCTGAAAATGAAAGAAATACTTCAGCTTGGTGTTTAGAAACCATGAAACAAACTTTGTATGATGACAAGATCAACAAATCTCAACAATATCTATTCACAATATTTACTAGAAACCATGAAGTATACTTGTATTAAGCTCAAAAGATTGATAAACATCAACAATATCCAAATTTGGTGTAGAGAAAACCATGAAAATATCATGAAAAAATAGAAAATACTATGCATTTTCCCTCAAATCCTAATAGTAAAATTGCTTTCCAATGAGTTTCAATGAGTTTTTCTCAAAACACAAACAAGAACTCCATAGTTTTTCACCAATTCTCAATGGTTCTACCTCTTTTACAATGAGTTTCAGTTGTATACATATTTAAATAAGCTTTTCCATACTATGTTTTTTGCCCTAAAATCCAATAGCTATGAGCAATTTAATCAAATGGCTTACATTTGATGCTCCAACACAAAAGTCAATTTTGGTGGCAAGGAAAATTCCATTTCATCCTATGTGGCTTCCTCAACAAGCTTCCCTTAGTATCAAAAAATAATATTCTAATTTACTTTTTGTTACTAAGCTTTTGAAATATGACAAAAGGTAACTTTTGGAAGCCAAAAAATATTAAAATATGTGATACTACAAATCCCAAAAAAGTTGTTGTAGTAAGACAAATATTAATAAAAAATGCATAAAAGGCTATAGAAAGTCAATTTCTCCATCATGGGTGGCTATAGCTGTCTATTTTCCATGAGCAAGAAACAATATCCAATTGTAAAGGACCAAATATATCATAAAAAATGCATTTCCAGCCTTCAAACTTCATGATTTCTCCATTTTTCCACCTCAAACCTCCTTGGAACAACAATATGGAGACTTGTTGATGGTTGTATTAGTCATTTTTAAGATAGGAAATCAGGTATAAGGTAGCAAAATTCATCTTCCAATAGTTGCATGGCATTGTTTCCATCATTTTCTACCATTTTGGGCTCCAAATGTGTATGTACAGCCGTGACTTAGGTCTGATTTTTGTGTTGTAATAGCTCCTAGGGTTTGTATTCATCATCCTTGACATCATATTGGCTTAATTTTGTAGGTGCAATAGTGATCTGGGCATGAAAATTAAATTTCTTTATAACTGGGACAACAAGGTGTATCTAGGTTTTCATTTGTCCATGCTGGCTCTAGCTGATCCCTTCATGTTTCAACCTCTTAAACCTACAACCAACAAATCTAAGCATCAAATTCCACCAAAAAAAAAAATTTAATTCAATACATATTAAATCATACCCATTTTCATCATGAATTAGTCATGTGCAAGTTGACAAATAATTATTAAAACTTTTTTGTTGTTTAAAAAAACTAGTAAACATGTCATGAAAACAAATATTCTATTGCAACCTCTATAACATTTATTTTTAAATTTGGGTTTTTGTAATATTCTTAGGGAGGCTACATAATTTAGTTTCTATATCCCCACAAGAAATTGTCCATACCTAGATTGCAAATCTAGAGATATTATCAAATTACTAACTGTCTATCTCTGTTGATATTTCATTGGGATTACATTGTCATTAAATTCATGGTTTCCCCTGCATTCCTTTGGTTTCTTGATGCATACTCTTGAAATTTCCATCTTCCCTACCCAATAAATCCTCCCATGAATTTAATTTTTTTTGAGTCCATTATAGAGGCCAAAATAAGATCATAAATTCAACTTATTCATGGTTGTCTTAGGGTTTTTAGATTGTCACGTTTTAGTTTTATGACTATTTTTTTGACCATTTTAGGTGAAAGAATTATTGGATTTAATCAATCAACCATGAAGGACTTGTCGATATGGCTATGATCATGAGAAAATAAGACAAGGCCATTCACCACAACTCCATGCAAACTAAAACCAAATGAAACAATGAGGCACATACTTGATCAAGACTCATCAAACCCAAAACATACCAAAACCAACCCAATCAAAGCATATAAAAACTCATAAAAGTATATAGATCATCAAAATACACCTTATACTAAGTGAGACAATTAAGACACAAGAAATTATCAAAATATGTCAAAATAATGTAATGGATCATGAACATGCACAATCAAACCAAGCTATTCAATCAAGACTTGAAGCACTTATAACAAGATGAAACACCCAAAAGAGGATGGAAAACTCATCAAAAGCACCAGTCAAAATAGGGTGTGCCCATTTTTCTCATGTAAAAATTGTGGCATGTGTGCAAGGTACAACAAATGGTGACTCTACTGGGAGAACATTCTTGAGCATTCCAATGATAAACATAAGTCAAGAACCTAGAACCTCTATGTACACCTGCATATTAGGCCAAATAAACATGAAAAAATATTCAAGGAAACAAAATCAAAAGCTAGCATAACCATCCATATTCCAATGATCTAATTGTGTTCAAATGCATTCATTCCCATCCCTTGGAAACTAAGATCATCTAGGTTCACTTACATTAAGCTACATGAATGGTTATCACCTCATGAACTACTTGAACATTGCCTCACTACTAGTCAAACATTTATAGCTTCAACAAGGTTGTCTCTATGATTCCACTCAAAGCATAGCTCTACTACCAACCAGACATCCATAGCCTCGATAGAGATACTTGAATCCTCTAGCTAGTTGAGTCATATGATGGGAGTATTAAGAAGTACCACCTTTTGATATATTTACTTATTTAAATGATTCAATTAATTTAGCTTTGAGAGGAGTACTAAGAAGTATTGCCTACTATATAACACATGCTTCTTCCACATGGGCTACATGCATTAGTTCAACTTGTTGAGATGGGAATCAAAGTGGCAGCAAAGGTGAGACCTTAGGATTTTTCATTTAATGCAAGATCACAAAGACTCTCTTAGAAACTCTAGGATCATTAAAATGTGTAAAGTATAAGATCTCAAAACACTTCAAGTTATACCAAATAACTGATTGATCCTCCAAAAATAAGATTCATGTCATCCAACACTAACAATGGAGCCCACAAAAAACCCTCTTAGTTTATGACTAAAGTTTCTCAAAGAAAGACTAAGAGACATAAACCATAAAATCTCATTGCATACACTTGCAAACAACCCTCTACTCATAAAGGAACAAACAAGGGAGGACCCCAAAAACTCAAAATAAAAGAAGAAAACAACATCAAGCTGAAAACTAAACAAAAGCAAGACCTAAACAGACTAAAAATAAAACTAAAACAGTAAACTAACAACTAAAGACTGAACAACCCGCAAACAAAGAAAACAAAAAAAAACAACTAACTAACCAAACTGAAATAAAAACCAAGAAAACTAGACTCCTAACAAACTAAAACTAGGTAAGACTATATACAAAGGATTAGGACATAAAGTGTGTACACTGTCTCTTTAATGATTTCTAAATATGCGTAAGAGTGATAAGGCACATGTAAAGGTCCTAAGTCTAGCAAACTCATCCTTGTATTCTAAAATGTAAGATATAGGTAAACTAGGCTCATATTTAGGGTACAAGTCATGCATGATCAGAAATTGAGGCAACTCATAATGTCCATGGTGAATCCAAACACAACTTTTCTTACCCAAATCCCCATAATCAAAATGATAAGCATCATAACTAAATGAGAAAATGGAAGGTACAACTTGGTTTAAAGTACCATCAGCTAAAAATACAAGCTCACTATCTCATTGTATCATATCAAGTGCTCCCTGACCTTCATATTGTCTCAACTCATGATGAATCATCCCTCGTGCATCAATTATGTGCAAATCACAATCAACTTCATTAGTTAGTGAACGATTGCAATTTTTAAAATTAGACAAATCAATTACATCAATTACATCAATGCAAGATTCAATTCTTTTAGGCTCTAAAACATGAAACTTTTCACCTTTTTCCAACACTTCACATGATTGTTTGACCTTCATCCTCAAAGAACAAGTTGTTGTCCTCATTCTTCACCTGCATACCATCATTAATCAAGTGAGAATCTTCATCATTAGAAGCATAAGCAATATTAGAACAATCAAAACATGATATACTCAAATCTCCGCTACTAAAATTAGTCACATGTAATAAATATACACAATATAAGTCATGCAATAACTTCCCTGTTTCAGCTTATTGTTCATTTTGGAATAATGCGTCATCATGTACAATAGAAATAAGACCTTTTGGATCTGCTTCCACTTGCATAACTTGACCTATGTTGTTGATTTCACCTTGTAACAATGTTTTACCTTGATCTTCTTCAATTGGACCAAATTGTAACTCATTAAAAACACTTGTACAGGTCTAAGATGACTGATTATCCTGATGTAACATGCTGGTATAGTCATAAATTTTATCATTTACCTCCAAAAAAATAGGGTATACCTCAAGTATATGAATTGGAACAACTTCCCTTTTCACTGTCCATGAATTTCCTTTACTAGGTAGGCTAATATCTTCTTGTTTTGGCATGAAATTGGACTGATCCAACTGCTGTCCACAATCAATTTCACTCTCAAAATAGTTAGCAAACTGAAACCAATCATTTTCATCCAATTTATCATCAAAATAAGTCACTAAATTAGTCATTTGGCAACCAACTTCTTGCTCATCTACAATTTCTATTTGACAACCAAACTCACTAAACCTGTCATCCAACTCATTCTCATCATTAGGAAACAAAATATCATTGTTACCAAAGTCCCCTTTGCTGTCCCATTACTAAAAAAAAGAATTAATCTGCTTTGGGATAGAAATACATTCAACCAACTCATTAGGTGAGCCATCTAATGAATCATTCCTAGTGCATTGAATCTCATTTTATGGTCATTTTGACAAACCAATTGAGGAACTTAATTCTTACCCATGCATACATCATCTTGTTTATCTTGATTGATGAAGAATGATGGATTTTTACCACTTCCAAGATCACTTCCTTGTGTTGATGCATTGATGCATCCTCATGAAAATGTTTATCCACTTGTGTTGCCTCTTGTTGATTTTGCAATCTAGCTTTAAACTCATGTACACATATTTCACATCGGGTGTATACACCTCCAAGATGGGAAAAAGTCATTTTTGATGCAAATCCAACCTTGTGAGAAATGTAAAACAATTGATCTCTCCATGTGGCTGTTTAGGATGTAAATTACAAACTTGAGATGAACCAATGTGGGACAATGTTTGTGAAGGACATTTCTTTCTTATTTTTTTGTCCAATACCTCTTGAAAGAGTGGGATATTCACTTGAAAATTCTCCTCATAAGATGATTTTTTATCGAATGTAGATGTTGAAGGACCATTAGAAACACTTGATAAACATGTGTAAACCTCTAAACTTGGTGGTCTCTCATTAGGACAAATCACAAAAACTGTTGCATGGGTTGGAAAATTATCATATCTTGCATCATTTTGATCATTTCTACATGTCAAACCATTAGTTCTCTCAACCAAGTAATTATGAAACCTTGTAATATGATTTTCACCTTGTTTCTTACCATCACTTGCCTCTTTTGTAGGCTTCCATGACTGATCATCACCGTTTCCACTTTGCAAATCATCTAAATTTGATGAATATACAACTGAATATGAACTAGAACTTTATGGTAAAGATGTAGGAACATTAGTAGAGGATGTATTTCATGCAATTACATCTGAATAATGACCATTTGAACCATAAAACTAACCTTACAAGTGGCTAACTTGATTTGTATTATGTGTTGATTAAGGCTTTTAAGGAGTATTATTGTCATAGTTGATTGCATGAGGTTTTTGTAGTTGATTAGGGCCATCATATCAGCTGATATAAGGCTGCATCCTTTCACAAAACTCAAACAATTTCATGTTATAACCAATATGCTCATCATTCAAATGATTTTTAATGTCCGATCCTTTGTTGGCCAAATCAAGAGCCTTCTCAAATAGATCATTCAATGTCACCACACCATTGGACTAGCCAATAATTAGCTTTCTAAATACTAGATCAAGACCCCACAAATAATGCTCTTTCAAAACCTCAAGATTGAAAATCAAATCTGCACCTCTAACCCTTCTATACATCATGATAAATCTATGCTTAAATTACAAAACACTCTCACAATGTTGTCTTCTAATTGCTGCAAATTGAAGTAATGGATGTTGCAAGTTGATATGTAGATCAAATTGAAACAAAAACATGATCTCAAACTCAACCCATGACCATATAGAATTAGGTGGAAGATTTGCATACCATTGTAAAGCTACACCTTGAAGTGTGTGGACAAATAGAAGACACTTAACATTTTTTTCCAAATCTAAAGTTTAAACATCAATGCCCTAAAACCTTAACATGTATTGAAGGTCTTTGTCTATTATGGCGAAAAGATGAAGGAATATTGCTATATGCATCACTAGAAACCTCATACTAGACCTTGGGTATGCACAAAGGGCTACCCATTTGTGCCAAATCTCCCCAAAATCTAACTCATCTCAAAATGTATAATAAACCAATGAAATTGAGAATCTTGCACCAAAATTACCATTCATGCCCTCCTTCTAGCACCAATTTATTGATGGATTTTTTTTGCACACAACAACTTAGACAAAATACTAAGTATCTTATTTCTCTTGAAAGGAATCAAATCCCAAAGAAATGTAAAATGACTACCCGAAGGTTAAAATGCACATAAATAAATCTATTTCAGATTTAGAAATGCATATACAAAATGGTCTAATCATATATTAGCATAAAATGTGTCATTTCAGCATATAACCAGCAATATACTAACTTGTATTCATAAAATATCAACTCTATAACAACAATATGCAAGTTTGAAAACCTATTCTAACTCTACAATCTCTAGATCTAATAAAAAAAGTGCAAAAACAAGGCAAGATAGAGAAAGATACTAAGAAACATAAGTAAAATGTAAACTCATTCAATCATTTCATCTTTAACAATGGATAGAATAGTTTGCAAACACATTTAATCATCCTTGATTTGATCATGAAAAGCCAACAATCAAGTTTCAAGGAGGCACAATCTTCAATGGTGAAATTAGGTGTTCAGGCTAACCACACAATGTAATTTACAATCAACAAATTGCTAGTGGTATGAACACTTTGCCAACTTTTCAAATATCCTTGAATCTTCAGCTAAAAATTAAAGAAATAATTCAGGTTGGTGTTTAGAAACCATGAAACAAACATTGTATGATGACAAGTTTAACAAAACTCAATAATTTATATTCAAAATCTTGACTAGAAACCATGAAGTAAACTTGTATTAAGCTTAAAAGATTGATAAAAATCAACAATTTCCAAACTTGGTGTGGAGAAAACCATGAAAATATCATGAAAATTAGAAAATACTATGTATTTGTCATCGAATCCCAATACTACAATTGCTTTCCAATGAGTTTCAGTGAGTTTTTCTGAAAACACCAACAAGAAATCCATAGTTCTTCACCAATTCTCAATGGTTCTACCTCTCTTACAGATGTATACATATTCAGATAATCTTTTCCATACTAAGTTTTTCCCTAAAATACAATGGTTATGATCAATTTGATCCAATGGCTCATATTTGACACTCCAACACAAAAGTCAATTTTGGTGGCAAGGAGTATTCCATTTCATCCCATGTGGCTTTCTCAATGAGCTTCCCTTAGTATCAAAAAGTAATATTTTAATTTACTTTTTTTTACTAAGTTTTTCAAATATGACAAAAGGTAACTTTTGGAAGCCAAAAAATGTTAAAATATTTGATACTACAACTCCTAAACAAGTTGTTGTAGTAAGACAAATATTAATAAAAAATGCATAAGAAGCTCTAGAAAGTCATTTTCCCATCATTGGTGGTCATAGTTATCTATCTTCTATGTGCAAGACACAATATCCAGCTATAGGTGACCAAATCTATCATAAAAAAATGCATTTCCAACCTTCATACTTCATGATTTCTCCATTTTTCCACCTCAAACCTGCACCTCAAACATGGAACAACAAGATGGGCACTTGTAGAAGGTTGTATCAGTCATGTTTGAGGCTCAAAATTAGGTATAAGGTGGCACAATTCATTTTCCAATAGTTGCATGGCATTGTTTTCACTATTTTCCACCATTTTGGGCTCCAAATGTGCATGTACAACAATCACTTAGGTCTGATTTTTGTGTTGTAACAACTCCTAGGGTTTGTATTCATCATCCTTGACATCATATTGGCTTAATTTTACAAGTTTAGTAGTGATCTAGGCATGAAAAATATATTTCTCCATAGCTGGGACAACAGGGTGTCTCTAGGTTTTCATTTCTCCATGATGGCTCCATCTGTTCACTTCATGTTTCAACCTCTTAAACCTGCAACCAACAAATCCATGTATCAAGTTCCTTAAAAATAAATACTTGTATTTCAATGCATATCAAATCATATCCATTTTCATCATGAATCAGTCATGTGGAAGTTGACAAATAATGATTAATACTTGTTTGTTGTTTAAAAAACTAGTAAATCTGTCATGAAAATAAATAGTTAGTTGTGACCTCTATAACTTTTAGTTTACGATCTGGGTTTTTCTAATATTTTTTGGGTGGCCGAGGAATTTAGCTTTCTATATCCAGAGATATGATTGAATTACTAACTGTCTATCTTTGTTGATATTTCATTAGATTACATTGTCATTAAATTTGTTGTTTCCCCTAGATTCCTTTGGTTTCTTGATGCATCCTCTTGACCTTTCGATCTTCCCTACCTAATAAATTTTGCCATGAATTTAAAAATGTTTTGTGAGTCCATTAAAGAAGCCAAAACAAGATCATAAGTTCAACTTCTTCATGGCTATCCTAGGGTTTCTAGATTGTAAAATTTTAGTTTTATGACTATTTTTTGACCATTTTAGGTGAAAGAATGATTGGATTTAATCATTCAACCATGAAGGACTTGTCAATATGGCTATGATCATGATAAAATAAGACAAGACTATTCATCACAACTCCATGCAAACTAAAACCAAATGAAACAATGAAGCACATACTTGATCAAGACTCATCAAACCTGAAACATGCCAAAACCAACCCAATCAAAGCATATCAAAACTCATAAAAGTAGATAGATCATCAAAGTACAGCTAAAACTAGGTGAGACAATTAAGACCCAAGAAATTGTCAAAATATGTCAAAATAATGCAATGCATGATGAACTTGTACAATAAAACCAAGCTACTCAATCAAGACTTAAAGCACTCATAACAAGCTGAAACACCCAAAAGACAATGAAAGACTCATCAAAAGCACCAGTAAAAAGAGATGGTCCCCATTTTTCTCATGTACAGAGTGGGGTGTGTGTGCAAGGAACAACAAATAGTGACTCTTCTGGTAGAATTCTCCTAAGAATCCGAAGATAAACACAAGTCAAGAGCCTAGAATCTCTATCTACACCTGCACATTAGACCAAATAAACATGAAAACATGATCAAGGAATCAAAATCAAAAGCTACCATGACCATCCATATTCCAAAGATCTAACTATGTGCAAATGCAATCATTCCCACCCTTTGGAAACTAAGATCATCTAGGTTAACATACATTAAACTACATGAATGGTTATCACCTCATGAACTATCTAAACATTGCCTCGCTGCCAGTCAAATGTGTATAAGCTTGATGAGGTTGTCTCTATGATTCCACTCAAAGTATAGCTCTACTGCTAGCCAAGTGTCCATAGCCCAGATAGAGGTACTTGAATCCTCTAGCTAGTTGAGTCATATGATAGGAGTACTAAGAAGTATGACCTTTTAATATATCTACTTATTTGAATGATTCAATTAATTTAGCTTTGATAAGAGTACTAAGAAGCACCACCTATACTATAGCACATGCTTCTTCCACATGGGCTATTTGCATTAGTTCAACTTGTTGGGTTGGGAATCATAGTGGTAGAAAAGGTGAGATCTTAGGATTTTTCACTTCATGCAAGATCACAAAGACTCTCTTAGAAAAATTAGAATCATTAAGATGTGTAAAGTACAAGATCTCAAAACACTTCAAGTCATGCAAAATAGTCAACTCGTCCTCCAAGAACAAGCATCATGTCATTCAACACTAACAATGGAGCCCACAAAAAAAACTCTTAGTTTATGACTAAAGTTTCTCAAAGGAAGACTAAGAGACATAATGCAGAAAATCTCATTGCATACACTTTCAAACAACCCTCTAATCATCAAGGAACAAACAAGGGAGGACCTTAAAAACTCAAAATAAGAGAGGAAAACAAAAGGAAGATAAAAACTATACAAAATCTAGACCCAAACAAACTGAAAACAATACTAAAACAGAAAACTAACAACTAAAGATTGACCAACCAATAAACAAAGAAAGCATAACAAACAACTAACTAACCAAATTCAAATAAAAACCAAGCAAACTAGACACCTAACAAACCAAAACTAGGTAACACTATGTGAAAAGGCTTAGGATAGAAAGTATCTACACTCTTTTTTGAATGATTTCTCAATATGTGTAAGAGTGATAAGGCACATGTAATGGTCCTAAGTCTAGAAAAGTCATCCTTGTATTCTGAAATGTAGGATATAGCAAACTTGGTTCATATTCAGGATACAAGTCATGTAGGATCAGCAATTGAGGCAAATCATAATGTCCATGGTTAATCCAAACACAATTTTTCTTATGCAAATCCCTATAATCAAAATGATAAGAATCATAACTAAATGAGAAAATGTAAGATACAACCTGGTTTAAAGTACCATCAATTGAAAATGCAGCTCACTATCATATTGCATCATTTCAAGTGCTCCCTCACCTTCAGGTGGTTTCAACTCATGATGAATCATCCCTCATGCATCAAGTACATGCAAATCATAATCAAATTCATAAGTTAGTGAACCATTGCAATGTTTAAAATTAGGAAAATCAATTACATCAATGCAAGATTCAATTGTTTTATGCTCTAAAACATGAAACATTTGACCTTGTCCCACACATTGCATGATTGTTTGACCTTAATCCTCAAAGAACAAGTTGTCGTCCTCATTCTTCACATGCATACCATCATTAATCAAGTGAGAATCTTCATCATTAGAAGCATAAGTAAGATTAGAAAAATTAAAACATGATATATGCAAATCTACGCTACTAAAATAAGTCACGTGTAATGAAGATACACCATCTAAGTCATGCAATAACTTCCTTGTTTTAGGTTGTTGTTCATATTGGAATGGTGCATCATGTACAACAGAAATAAGACCTTTTGGATCTTCTTCCACTTGCATAAGTTGACCTATGTTGCTGATTTCGCCTTGTAATGAGGTTTTACCTTGATCTTCTTCAATTGGACAAACTTGTAACTCATTAAAAACACTTGTACATGGCTGAGATAACTGATTATCCTGATGTAACATGCTGGTACAGTCATAAATTTGACAATTTAGCTCCAAACAATCAGGGTGTACCTCAAGTATATCAATTGAAACAACTTCCCTCTTTGCTATCCGTGAATTTTCTTCACTAGGTAGGCTAATATCTTCTTATTTTGGCATGAAATTGGATTGATCCAGCTATTGTTCACACTCAATTTCACTCTTGAAATAGTTGGAAAACTGAAACCAATCATTTTCATCCACTTTATTATCAAAATCAGTCACTAAATCAGTCATTTGGCAAGCAACTTCTTGCTCGTTTGTACTTTTTATTTGTGAAAAAAACTCACTAAACTTGTCATCAAACTCATTCTCATCATTAGGAAACAAAATATCATCATTACCAAAGTCCCCTTCATTGTCCCATGACTAAAAATCAGAATTAATCCACTTTGGAATAGAAGTACCTTCAACCAACTCATTAGGACAACCATTTAATGAATCATTCCTAGTACATCCAATCTCGTTTTTATCGTCATTTTGACAAACCAATTGAGGAACTTGATTCTTACCCATGCATAATTCACCTTGTTAATCTTGATTGATGAAGAATGATGGATTTGTACCACTTGCAAGATTAGTTCCTTGGGCTGATCCAATTGATGCATCCTTATGAAAATCTTTATCCACTTGTGTTGCCTATTCTTGATTTTGCAATCTAGTTTTACTCATGTACACATATTGTACTTCAGGTTTATACACCTCCAAGATGGGAAGAATTCCTTTTAGATGCAAATCCAACCTTGTGAGAAATGGTAAACAATTGATCTCTATGTGGCTCTTTAGGATGTACATTAGAAACATGAGATGAACCAAAGTGGGACAATGCTTGTGAAGGCCATTGCTCTCTTGTTTTTTTGTCTGATAGCTCTTGAAAGAGTGAGATGTGCACTTGAAAATTCTCCTTACAAGATGATTGTTTAACAAATGTAGATGTTGAAGAACCATTAAAAACACCTGATGAACATGTGTAAACCTCTAAACATGGTGGTCTCTCATTGGGACAGCTCACAAAAAATGTTGGATGGGTTGGAAAATCATCATCTCTTGCATCATTTTAATCATTTCTACATGTCAAACCATTATTTCTCTCAACCAAGTAATTAAAAACACTTGTAATATGATTTTCATCTTGTTTCTTACCACTACTTGCCTCTTTTGTAGGCTTCAATGACTGATCAACACTCTTTCCACATGGCAAATCATCTAAATTTGATGAACATATAGCTGCATATGAACTAAAACTTGATGGTACATATGTAGGAATATTAGTAGAGGAAGTATTGGATGCATTTACATCTAAAACATGACCATTTGAACCTTAAAATTGACCTTGTAAGTGGCTGACCTGATTTGTATCATGTGGTGATTGAGGCTTTTGAGGAGTATGATTATCATAGCTGATTGCATGAGGTGTTTGTAGCTGATTAGGGCCATGATATGAGCTGATATAAGGCTACATCCTTTCACAAAACTCAAACAATTTCATGTTATAACCAATATGCTCATCATTCAAATTATTTGTAATGTCCCATTGTTTGTTGTCCAAATCAAGAGCCTTCTCAAATAGATCATTCAAATTCACCACACCATTGGACCATCCAATAATTAGCTTTCTAAATACCAGATCAAGACCCCACAAATAATGCTCTTTCAAAACCTTAGATTGAAAATCAGATCTACACCTTTAACCCTTCTATACATCATGATAAATCTATGGTTAAATTGCAAAACACTCTCACGATGTTGTCTTTTAACTGATGCAAATTGAAGGAATGGATGTTGCAAGCTAACATGTAGATCAAATTGAAACAAAAACAAGCTAACCCATGACCATATGGAATTAGGTGGAAGATTTGCATACCATTGTACTGTTGTACCTTGAACTGTGTGGACAAATAGAAAACACTTAACATTTTATTTCCAAATCTAAAGTTTAAATAGCAATGCCCTAAAACCCATAACATGTAGTGAAGCTCTTTGTCCATTATAGGGGACAGATGAAGAAAGATTGCTATATGCATCACTAGGAAGCTCATATAGGACCCCAAGTATGCACAAAGGGCTTCCCATTTGATTTAAATCTCCTCAAAATCTAACTCATCTCAAAATGTGTAATATCCCTCACTAGATATAAGCTAAAACTCTTTGTTATAGATAGAAATAGATATTTCAAATTAAAGATTTGAAGAGTCAATTCAGAAATAGTATTAAATCAATCTCTAACCTTGACTTCTGTCAATAGGATTGGATACTAACTGTTACCAGGAGAATACAATATTTCTGAATAGCTTTGATATTTCAAACACAGTATCTGATTACCCAAATCAACAATCACTCTCTGAATGCTGGCTCAAATGTTTCAGGATATCGTCCAAGGCATAAATAGTGTAAAAGCCAAGGAAGAAGTCTACACTCAAACTTGATATTTGATGTGAGTCTTCAACAATCTCTTCTTAAACTACACTCAGATTATAAAAGAAATCTTTAAACTTGTGACAGTTGTGTCTATTTTCCTTCAACGGCTCAGAACAGACTCGCAGCTCTTCTAAAAATTGCTACACCACCACAAATCAATGTACATTTCTTACATTAGACCCTGATTTCTACCTTGATACCAAGCACACAACATATAATGCAAAGTCTTCATACTGCTATCAATAATGATGATCTTTACTTATAACCACTGGCATACAAAAATCCTCAACCTGTGATCCATATACTTCTTGGCAATTTTTGGTAGCTGAGATTGCTAATATATATATAGTTGTTGAAAATATATGTGATTTCTCTTAGACAAGTGGCTCCTTAATTCATATGTTGATATGATGTGCCGCACACTATGCATCTATTATCACATAGATTGACTATGATGCATATACGTCCTTCTTACTTATACTAATACGATGCTTAGATTTTATAAGCTTATGGATGAAATTTGATGCCCATGACTTTATCTTGTGCTATGCACTCTTTCACCAAGGGCTCCACGAATCTGATGGAAAATACCATGAATGCTTTATCCACGTCACTCTGCAAATACAAATATATCAACCAATATGGAATTCGCTCCAAATCTACTAGACCCACTCTCCACTAATATACTTCAGATTTTATAAAAACAATACTCCTTAAATTGGACCGTAATCTACCTTCAAACCCAATATCAAGATTTTATACTGATATCTAATAAGGATTATTGTCAGAAGTTGTCTCCTCATATGAAACCAAACAAATACAAAGAGATATATAGTCTTAAATTTGAATGACAAAACCATATATCCAATTCCATTGCAAATTTATATTTATTTATAAATCCATAAATTTGCAATAAAACCCTATGCAATAACAATACTGAAGAAACTACTTAATTTATTCAGTAATGTCTTCAAACACAAATTCTCAATGAAGATTACAAAATGGTCTCCAATCAACTGACGAAAACCCAACAAATGAACCAAATACACTTTGAGGTCAATTGTGAAATCTGAGATGATTTCACCTCAACAATTCACTAAGGGATCATCTCCTCGACTTAGCAAATACAAGGGAACATCACCTTGTCAATCAGCTAAATACAATTTGCCAAAAGACATAAAACCAAAACTAAGTATCTAAAAAACATCTAGAACATACATAAGAATGACTCTCAGGCCTTCTTTTAAAGCCCTTACATCAATTAGGCCTAGCTTAATTTTATTAAATGCAAGTTTATCTGTACATAGTCACACTTAACAATATTAAATGCTTGCACTTGACCTTTTTAAATGTTTGTTTTGTGTACACAAAACACTTTTTAATAAAGTGTTTTAATATTGACTCAAGTAACTTAAATAAAAAATTAATTTTATAAAGCAAATAAAATTAATTTATAAAATTAATTTACAATTATAACTTTTTAAGTTACTTAAAAAGTGGGGACATGATAGCCCTCCCTTCTTGACATTGCTTCTCCATAAGCAATGGGAAGAAAAACTGAACTCAATCAATCCCTGGATCCCAAATCCAACGAGGATCCTCAAGCATGCTCAACCGTATCTCTTCAAGGATGCTGACAAAGAATATCCTAGGACCACTTCCACTGTCGCACAATGTAGTAAAAACATCCATGCTCAACCTCCAATGACAAATCCATATCATGAAGAAATAAATCAACTCAAAAATGAAGATGGCAATGTCAAATAATGAGCCAACATAGCTCAAAATCCCTCTAACATGGATGTCTAGATCGAACAAAGGATGGATGCCAAACATAAGTGTCAATGAAAATGTATCCAACCTTGATACCTTTCTGTCATAAATTAGATCAGCAGTATGCAAACTGAAAATATCATTCCAAGTAATATGCAAAATATCATCTTCAATGCATGAAGATAGGGAATCACCATTAGACCAATTGCCAACAAGAAAATATGTATTCCCATCATAGTAAACTCTCCCAAACATAGCTATTTCAAAACTGAAAGCACATGCTCCAATGTCTAGCAATGAAGAAAAACTATCAAACCATGGAGAATAAACTAACAAACCATTCACATACTCCAATAAGAAAGCATCAGCAAAATCATGGGTATGCTGGTTTAGCTCACCAAATGGAACTAATGCATCAAACAAAACTGAATCTTCTTCTACTTTGTTATCAAGTTCATACATATCATCATTAGCTACCTTAAAATCATCAAATAGAAATGATTCCAAAGGAATAGAACAGCTATCCTCAAACAAATCAGGGACTATATCATGCCATTCAATTGTGTTTTCTTCATCAAAATGCTTATTCAAAGCAAAGAACTTCATATGCATCACCTATATCTTCTTCATGTGAATCACATACTTCATGGATGATCTTTGTAACAAATATTATGTCCTCTTCTTTCATGTATGATTGAACATAAACAATATGTTCCTCATAACAAACTAAAATTTCTCATTTACTCTCAAATGTATCAACATTTTCTCTATCAACAATGTTAGTCTCTTGATGAAGAACCATACCTTTACCCAACATAGCTGAATTGTCTTCAACTACCATGTGTTTTTCTTCAATATGTGGCTAAAGTGCACTTGAATCCTCATACTCTTTAGGGCTGCATAATGACTAGTTTTCTTCTTCAACCTTATCTTCATGCAGTAAGATTGAGACTACATTTTCTATAGTGTCATCAGCATGTCTCTCAAAGTCCTCATGAAGTTTTCTGACAATCCCATGTGGCTGAGATGAAATTTGTCAACTTTTCCTCTAGAGCTGCTAGCTAGTTGCTAGTAGTCCTCTTCATCACTATCAAATGATTTTTCATTATACCACAAACTCTTGAACTTCATGTAGTCTTTGAAGCTAATTTTTGTTTCTACATACTTAGGAAGAGCATCATACTTGTTTATCAAGGCTGTCAAGTCTTCTTCTATAGACTTGTCCACTGTAGGTGTATATGATCTTCTTGTATTCATGGCTTGAGCTCTTCCTTCAAAAAATCTGTAGGCTGGCAAGTCTATGGCTCTGATACTACTGTAATATCCCTAACTGGATATAAGCTAAAACTCTTTGTTATAGATGGAAATAGATATTTCAAATTAAAGATTTGAATAGTCAATTCAGAAACAATATTAAATCAATCTATGGCCTTGAGTTCTATCAATAGGACTAGATACTAACTGTTTCCTGCAAAATTTAGTTTGTCTAAATATCTTTGATATTTCAAACATAGTATGTAATTACCCAAATCAACAATCACTCTTTGAATGCTAGCTCAAACGTTTCAAGATATTGTCTGAGGCATAAATAGTTTACAGGCCAAGGAAGAAGTCTACACTTAGACTTGATATTTATTGTGATTCTTCAATAGTCTCTTCTTAAATTGCACTTAGATTATAAAAGAAATGTTTAAACTTGTGATAGATGTGTCTATTTTCCTTTAATGGCTCATAACAGACTTGCAGCTCTTCTATAAATTGCTATGCCACCTCAAATCACTGCACATTTCTTAGATTAGACCCAGATTTCTACCTTGATGCCAAGTGCACAACATATAATGCAAAGTCTTCATACTACTGTCAATAATGATGATCTTTATTTATAACCATTGGCATACAAAACTCCTCAACCTGCGAGCCATATAGTTCTTGGCAATTTCTGGTAGCTGTGATTGCTAATATATATATAGTTGTTGAAAATATATGCGATTTCTCTTGGACAAGTGGCTCCTTAATTCCTACGCTAATATGATGTGGCGCACACTATGCATCTGGTATCATACAGATCGAATATGATGCATATACATCCTTCTTCCTTATACCAATACATTGCTTAGATTTGATAAGCGTATGGAAGATATTTAGTGCCCATGACTTTATCTTGTGCTATGCGCTCTTTCACCAAGGACTCCACGAATCTGATGGAAAATACCATGAATGCTTTATCCACATCACTCTGTAAATACAAATATACCAACCAATATGGAATTCACTCCAGATCTACTAGGCCCACTCTCCACTAATATACTTCAGATTTTATAAATACAATACTCCTCAAATTGGACCGCGATCTGCCTTCAAACCCAATATCAAGATTTTATACCAATATCTAATAAGGATTATTGTCAGAAGCTGTCTCCTCATATGAAACAAAACAAATACAAAGAGATATATAGTCTAAAATCTGAATGATAGAAACATATATCGAATTCAATTGCAAATTTATATTTATTTATAAATCCATAAATTTGCACTAAAAACCATTGCAATAACAATACTCAAGAAATTGCCTAATTTAGTCAGTCATGTCTTCAAACACAAATTTTCAATGAAGCTTAAAAAATGGTCTTTGATCAACTAACAAAAACCCAACAAATGAACCAAATACACTTCAAGCTCAGTTGTAAAATCTAAGATGATTTCACCACAACAATTCACCAAGGGATCATCTCCTCAACTCAGCAAATACAAGGGAACATCACCTTGTCAATTAGCTGAATACAATTTGTCAAAAGACACAAACCCCAAACCAAGTATCTAAAAAACATCTAGAACATACGTAACAATGACTCTCAAGCCTTCTTTTAAAGCCCTTACATCAATTAGGCCCAGCCTAATTTTATTAAATGCAAGTTTATGTGTACACAATCACACTTAACAATATTAAATGCTTGCACTTGAACTTTCTATATGTTTGTTTTGTGTACACAAAACACTTTTTAATAAAGTGCTTTAATACTGACTTAAGTAAATTATTTAAAAAATTAATTTTATAAAGCAAATAAAATACTTTATAAAATTAATTTACAATTATGACTTTTTATGTTACTTAAAAAGTGGGGACATGACATCCCTCCCTTCCCAACATTGTTTGTCCACAAGCAATGGGAAGAAAAATTGAACAATCAATCCCTGGATCCCAAATCCAATGAGGCTCCTCAAGCATGTTCAACTACATCTCTTCAAGCCTGCTAATGAAGAAGATCCTAGGACCGCTTCCGTTGTCACACAATGTAGCAAACACATCCATGCTCAACCTCCAATGACAAATCCATATCATGAAGAAATCAATCAACTAAAAAATAAAGATGCCAATGTCAAATAATGAGCCAACATAGCTGAAAATCCCTCCAACATTGATGTCTAGATCGAACAAAGGATGGATGTCAAACATAAGTGTCAATGAAAATGTATCCAACCTTGACGCCTTGCTGTCATAAATCAGATCAGCAATATGTAAATTGAAAATATCATTCCAAGTAATATGCAAAATATCATCTTCAATGCATGACGATAGGGAATCACCATTAGACCAGTTGCCAACAAGAAAATATGGATTCCCATCATAATAAACTCTCCCAAACATAGCTCTTTCAAAACTGAAATCACATGCTCCAATGTCTAGCAATGAAGAAAAACTATGAAACCATGGAGAATAAACTAACAAACCATTCACATACTCCAATAAGAAAGCATCAGCAAAATCATGGGTGAGCTGGTTTAGCTCACCAAATCGAACTAATACATTAAACAAAACTAAATCTTCTTCTACTCCATTATCATATTCATAGATATCATCATTACCTGCCTCAAAATCATCAAGTAGAGCTGATTGCAAAGGAATAGAATGGCTATCCTCAAACAAATCAGGGACTATATCATGCCATTCAATTGTGTTTTCTTCATCAAATGCTTATTCAAAGCAAGGAACTTCATATGCATCACCTATGTCTTCTTCATGTGAATCACATACTTCATGGATGATCTTTGTAACAAATATTATGTCCTCTTCTTTCATGTATGATTGAACATCAACAATATGCTCTTCATAACAAACTAAAATTTCTGGTTTACTCTCAAATGTATCAACAATGTTAGTCTCTTCATGAAGAACCATACCTTTACCCAAAATAGCTGAATTGTCTTCAACTACCATGTGTTTTTCTTCAATATGTGGCTGAAGTGTACTTGAATCCTCATACTCTTTAGGGCTGCATAATGACTGGTTTTCTTCTTCAACCTTATCTTCATGTAGTGAGATTAAGACTACATCTTCTATAGTGTCATCAGCATGTCTCTCAAAGTCCTCATGAATTTTTCTGACAATCCCATGTGGCTGAGATGAAATTGTGTCAACTTTTCCTCTAGAGCTGCTAGCTGGTTGCTGGTAGTCCTCTTCATCACTATCAAATTATTCTTCATCATACCATGAACTCTTGAACTTCATGTAGTCTTTGAATCTTATTTTGTTTTACACATACTTAGGAAGAGTATCATACTTGTTTATCAAGGATGTCAAGTCTTCTTCTATAGACTTGTACATTGTAAGTGTATATTATCTTCTTGTATTCATGGCTTCAGTTCTTCCTTCAAAAAACCCATAGGCTGGCAGGTCTATGGCTCTGATACCATTATAATATCCCTGACTGGATATAAGCTAAAACTCTTTGTTATAGATAGAAATAAATATTTCAAATTAAAGATTTGAAAAGTCAATTCAAAAACAATATTAAATCAATCTCTAACCTTGAGTTTTGTCAATAGGACTAGATACTAACTGTTACCTAGAGAATGCAATATTTTTGAATATTTTTGATATTTCAAACATAGTATCTGATTACCCAAATCAACAATCACTCTTTGAATGCTAGCTCAAACATTTCTGGATATTGTCCAAGGCATGAACAGTTTACAGGCCAAGGAAGAAGTCTACACTCAGACTTGATATTTGATGTGAGTCTTCAACAGTCTCTTCTTAAATTGCACTTAGATTATAAAAGAAATGTTTAAACTTGTGACAGTTGTGTCTATTTTCCTTTAACGGCTCAAAACAGACTCGTAATTCTTCTATAAATTGCTATGCCACCTCAACTCAATGCACATTTCTTACATTAGACACCGATTTCTACCTTGATACCAAGTGCACAACATATAATACAAAGTCTTCATACTACTGTCAATAATGATGGTCTTTATTTATAACCACCACTATACAAAACTCCTCAACCTGCAATCCTTATACTTCATGGCAATTTCTGGTACTGCGATTGCTAATATATATATAGTTGTTGAAGATATATGCAATTTCTCTTAGACAAGTGGCTCCTTAATTCCTACACTGATATGATGTGGTGCACACTATGCATCTATTATCACACAGATTGACTATGATGCATATACATCCCTCTTCCTTATACCAATACAGTGCTCAGATTTGATAAGCGTATGGAAGATATTAGATGCCCATGACTTTATCTTGTGCTATGCTCTCTTTCACCAAGGACTCCATGAATCTGATGGAAAGTACCATGAATGCTTTATCCACATCACTCTACAAATAAAAATATATCAAACAATATGGAATTCACTCCAAATCTACTGGGCCCACTCTCCACTAATATACTTCAGATTTTACAAATACAATAATCCTCAAATTGGACCACAATCTACCTTCAAACCCAATATCAAGATTTTACACCAATATCTAATAAGTATTATTGTCAGAAGTTGTGTCCTCATATGAAACCAAACAAATACAAAGAGATATATAGTCTTAAATTTTAATGACAGAAACATTTATTGAATTCCATTGCAAAGTCTCAATGAAGCTTACAAAACAGTCTCTGATCAACTGATGAAAACCCAACAAATGAACCAAATACACTTCGAGCTTAGTTGTGAAATCAGAGATGATTTCACCTCAACAATTCACCAAGGGATCATTTCCTCAGCTCAGCAAATACAAGGGAACACCACGTTGTCAATCAACTGAATACAATTTGTCAAAAGACACAAACCCCAAACTAAGTATCTGAAAAACATCTAGAACATACATAACAATGACTCTCAGGCCTTCTTTTAAAGCCCTTACATCAATTAGGCCCAGCCTAATTTTATTAAATGCAAGTTTATGTGTACACAGTCACACTTAACAATATTAAATGCTTCCACTTTAACTTTTTAAATGTTTGTTTTGTGTACACAAAACACTTTTTAATAAAGTGTTTTAATACCGACTTAAGTAACTTGAATAAAATATTAATTTTATAAAGAAAATAAAAATACTTTATAAAATTAATTTACAATTATAACTTTTTAAGTTACTTAAAAAGTGGGGACATGACAGCCCTCCCTTTTTGACATTGCTTGTCCCCAAGCAATGGGAAGAAAAACTAAACTCAATCAATCCCTGGATCCCAAATCCAACAAGGCTCCTCAAGCATGGTCAACCGCATATCGTCAAGCCTACTAACGAACAAGATCCTGGGACCGCTTCCATTGTCACACAATGTAGCAAACACATCCATGCTCAACCTCTAATGACAAATCCATATCATGAAGAAATCAATCAACTCAAAAATAAAGATGCCAATGTCAAATAATGATCCAACATAGCTAAAAATCCCTCCAACATTGATGTCTAGATCGAACAAAGGATGGATGTCAAACATAAGTGTCAATGAAAATGTATCCAACCTTTATGCTTTGCTGTCATAAATCAGATCAGCAGTATGTAAATTGAAAATATCATTCCAAGTAATATGCAAAATATCATCTTCAATGCATGAAGATAGGGAATCACCATTAGACTAATTGCCAACAAGAAAACATGGATTCCCATCATAGTAAACTCTCCTAAACACAACTCTTTCAAAACTAAAATCACATGCTCCTATGTCTAGCAACGAATAAAAACTATCAAACCATGGAGAATAAACTAACAAACCATTCACACACTCCAATAAGAAAGCATCAGCAAAATCATGGGTGGGCTGGTTTAGTTCACCAAATGGAACTAATGCATTAAACAAAACTAAATCTTCTTCTACTCCATTATCAAGTTCATACATATCATCATTGGTTGCCTCAAAATCATCAAGTAGAGCTGATTGCAAAGGAATAGAATAGCTATCCTCAAACAAATTAGGGACTATATCATGCCATTCAAATGTGTTTTCTTCATCAAATGCTGATTCAAAGAAAGGAACTTCATATGCATCACCTATGTCTTCTTCATGTGAATCACATACTTCATGGATGATCTTTGTAACAAATATTATGTCCTCTTCTTTCATGTATGATTGAACATCAACAATATGCTCTTCATAAAAAACTGAAATTTCTCGTTTGCTCTCAAATGTATCAACATTTTCCCTATCAACAATGTTAGTCTCTTCATGAAGAACCATACCTTTACCCAACATAGCTGATTTGTCTTCAACAACCATGTGCTTTTCTTCAATATGTGGCTGAAGTGTACTTGAATCCTCATACAATTTAGGGCTGCATAATGATTGGTTTTCTTCTTCAACCTTATCTTCATGTAGTGAGATTGTGACTACATCTTCTATAGTGTCATCAACATGTCTCTCAAAGTCCTCATGAAGGTTTTTGACAATCCCATGTGGCTGAGATGAAATTGTGTCAACTTTTCCTCTAGAGCTGCAAGCTGGTTGCTAGTATTCCTCTTCATCACTATCAAATGATTCTTCATCATACCATGAACTCTTGAACTGCATGTAGTCTTTGAAGCTAATTCTATTTTGCACATACTTAGAAAGAGCATCATACTTGTTTAGAAAGGTTGTCAAGTCTTCTTCTATAGACTTGTCCATGATAGGTCTATATGATCTTCTTGTATTCATGGCCTTAGCTCTTCCTTCAAAAAATCCATAGGCTGGCAGGTCTATGGCTCTGATACCACTGTAATATCCTTGACTGGATATAAGCTAAAACTCTTTGTTATAGATAGAAATAGATATTTCAAATTAAAGATTTGAAGAGTCAGTTAAGAAAGAATATTAAATCAATCTCTGACCTTGAGTTCTATCAACAGGATTGGATACTAACTGTTACTTGGAGAATGCAATATTTCTGAATATCTTTGATATTTCAAACATAGTATCTGATTACCCAAATCAACAATCACTCTCTGAATGTTGGCTCAAACATTTTTGGATATTGTCAAAGGCATAAATAGTTTACAGGCCAAGGAAGAGGTCTACACTCAGACTTGATATTTGATGTTTGTCTTCAACAGTCTCTTCTTAAACTGCACTCAGATTATAAAAGAAATGTTTAAACTTGTGACAGTTGTGTCTATTTTCCTTTAACGGCTCAGAACAGACTTGCAGCTCTTCTATAAATTGCTATGCCACCTCAAATCAATGTACATTTCTTACATTAGACCCCGATTTCTACCTTGATACCAAGTGCACAACATATAATGCAAAGTATTCATACTGCCATCAATAATGATGATCTTTATTTATAACCACCGGCATACAAAACTCCTCAACCTGCAATCCATATACTTCTTGGCAATTTCTGCTAGCTGCGATTGCTAATATATATATAGTTCTTGAAGATATATGTGATTTCTCTTAGACAAGCGGCTCCTTAATTCCTATGCTGATATGATGTGGCACACACTATGCATCTGTTATCACATAGATCGACTATGATGCATATACGTCCTTCTTCCTTATACCAATACGGTGCTCAGATTTGATAAGCATATGGAAGATATTTGATGCCCATGACTTTATCTTGTGCTATGTGTTCTTTCACCAAGGACTCCATGAATTTGATGGAAAATACCATGAATACTTTATCCACGTCACTCTACAAATACAAATATATCAATCAATATGGAATTCACTTCATATCTACTGGGCCCACTCTCCACTAATATACTTCATATTTTATAAATACAATACTCCTCAAATTGGACCGCGATTTGCCTTCAAACACAATATCAAGATTTTATACCAATATCTAATAAGGATTATTGTCAAAAGTTGTCTCCTCATATGAAACCAAACAAATACAAAGAGATATATAGTCTTAAATCTAAATGATAGAAAGATATATCGAATTCCATTGCAAATATATATTTATTTATAAATCCATAAATTTGTAATAAAAACCTTTGCAATAACAATACTCAAGAAATTGCTTAATTTATTCAGTCATGTCTTCAAACACAAATTTTCAATGAAGCTTACAAAACGGTCTCCAATCAACGGATGAAAACCCAACAAATGAACCAAATACACTTCGAGATCAGTTGTGAAATCTGAGATGATTTCACCTCAACAATTCACCAAGGGATCATCTCCTCAACTCAACAAATACAAGGGAACATCACCTTGTCAATCATCTGAATACAATTTGTCAAAAGATAGGAACCCAAAACCAAGTATGTGAAAAACATCTAGAACATACATAACAATGACTCTCAGGCCTTCTTTTAAAGCCCTTACATCAATTAAGCCCAGCCTACATTTATTAAATTCAAGTTTATGTGTACATAGTCACACTTAACAATATTAAATGCTTGCACTTGAACTTTTTAAATGTTTGTTGTGTACATAAAACACTTTTTAATAAAGTGTTTTAATACCGACTTAAGTAACTTAAATAAAATATTAATTTTATAAAGAAAATAAAAATACTTTATAAAATTAATTTACAATTATAACTTTTTAAGTTACTTAAAAAGTGGGGACATGACAAAATGTGCAATAAACCAATGAAATTGAAAATCTTGTACCAAAATTACAATTCATGCCCTCCTTCTAGCACAAATTTGTTGGTTTGTTTTTTTGCACACAACTTCGATAAAATACAAAGTATCTTATCTCTCCTGAATGGAATCAATTCCCAAAGAAATGGAAAATGACTACCCCAATATCTATACTATTAGGGTTTAGGAAGATCAAAGCAATAGACACTAACAATTATATGTAGATAAAATAACCTAAATATAACAATGAGGAATAACACAAAAGAGATCAACATAGAAATTTAACATGGTTCACCCAATAAGGGCGACATCCACAAAAACTCAGCCATCCAATGATTTTATTATCTAGTGCAAAATAAAGTACAATCTGACGAATACGTCATCGTAATGTACATCCCAACTGCTTATAACAAGCTTTTTGGAAGCTTCTAGAATTAGGGTTTTGCAATGTTGTTTTTCTTTTGTCGGTTAACAAAAAATTAATAACCAACACCGATCGTGCAAAAAAGAGGGAAATTTTTGTTTTGGGGACTACGCCCCCAACCCCCACTCGAGGTCTGGCCCAGCCCCAAACACTGATGAGGATACATAACTAGTGTACAGTACTTGCATGATCAGTTTCCACATACCAACAATCTCCCACTTGGTGACTGATCAGGTTCCACACCAAACAATCTCCCACTTGGAGACTGATCCTGGACAACACCGCTACACTTGTAACTCCCACTAGATGACATGCCTGGATAGTTTCTTATGTCTACCATTATCATTCATGAAGGCCAATGAAAATTGATGAGGAAATTAGTTTCTCCCATGTAACTGCCTTTGTGAACATATCTATAGGATTTTGACTTGTGTGAATTTTCTCTAGTTTCAACTACCCACCCTCCAAAACTGACTAGATGAAGTGGTATCTGGGCTATATATGCTTAGTTTTTGAATGCAAGATGATATGTTGTTGCCCCAATTCCTCCAGAAAATGTTGTAACCAAATCATCTCCTTGCTAGCTTCCATAGCACCAACATACTCAACTTCAGTGGTTGAAAGCGCAACAACCTTTTGTAGCCTTGAAATCCAACTGACTGTAGTACCTCCTATAGTAAAAACATACCCTGTAGTACTCCTCCTACTATCAATATCACCCGCTAGATCAGAGTCAACATATCCTTTTAGAGCATAATTCGTTCCTCCAAAACATAGTTTCTTTGAAGTAGTACCTCTCAAATATTTGAGAATCCATTTTAGTACATTCCAATGCTCCAATCCTGGATTACTCATATACTTGTTTACAATGCCTACAACATGTGCAATATCCAGTCTCGTGCATACCATGGCATACATTAAACTTCCTACTACTGAAGCATATGGTACCTTGGACATTTTGTCTTCCTCCTCTTGTGTCTTAAGACACATCTCCTTAGTCAATTTCAAATGACTAGGCAAAGATGTGCTGACAACTTTTGCATTCTCCATATGGGATCTCTACAACACCTTTTCAACATAATCTTCATGAGATAGAGTCAATGTTTTGTTCTTTTTATCTCTATAAATTTTCATACCAAGGATTTGTTTTGCTGCTCCAAAATCCTTCATAGCAAATGATTGTTCTAACTACTATTTTAACTCTCTTATGTGATCTATGTTAGACCCTGCTACAGGCATGTCATAAACATATAAACATAAAATGATGTAGATGTCATTATCCAACCACTTAAAATAAACACAATGGTCAGAATTACACCAGCTATAGCCTTGCTCAAGCATAAAACTATCAAATTTCAGATACCATTGCCGAGGTGCTTGTTTCAAGCCATATAAACTCTTCTTCAATCTGCACACCAATTTATCCTTACCTCTGACCTCAAGTCCTTGTGGTTGTTCCATATATATCTCCTCCAAATCATCATGGAGAAAGGTAGTTTCACATCTAGCTGTTCCAAATGCAAATCTTCAGTACCCACAATACTTAAAATAGTACGGATAGAAGTCATCTTAACAATTGGAGAAAAAATCTCATCAAAATCAATGCCCTTTTTTCTGTGTGAATCCTTTTACAACTAACCTGGCTTTAAATCTTTTCTTACCTCCATCTTCCTCTTTCAGCCTATAAATCCATTTGTTTGGTAAAGCCTTTTTACCTGCAGGCAACTTACATAATTCCAAAGTCTAATTGTTCAACAAGGAGTCCATTTCTCCTTTCATTGCAAGCTCCCACTGAACCTTTGTATCTACCTGTATAGATTCATCATATCCTTCTAGTTCACCATCATCTGTTAACAAAATAGGATACAAAGAGGGAGAAAACCTCTTGTTGCTATTGTAGAGCATGAGGAACCACTAGAATATCACTATTTGGAGTATCATCTAGCACCACATAATCCTTTTCTTTCTTCTCATGTTGCTTCTCACTGAATACAACATCATTGCTTCTCACAATTTTTAGATTTTCAACATCCCGAAGCCTATAACCAAATTCATCAATGCCATATCCAACAAAGATACATTTTTTTGATTTTACATCTAGCTTGGTTCTATTTTCAGAATCTATATGTGCAAATGCTTCACATCAGAACATTCTAAGAAAAGAATTACTCACCTTCTTACCTGTCCATGCCTCCTCTGGGATGCCACCATCCAAAGGATTTGAAGGTCCCATGTTTATTAAATAAACAGTGGTATGTACAACATCTACCTAAAAGTGTAAGGGTAGTCTAGCATGCAATCTCATGCTCCTTGCATGCTCCATAATGGTCCTATTCATCCTTTCAGTTACACCATTTTCTTGTGGGGTTCCAGGAACCGTTTTCTACCTATAGATTCCATTATATGAATAGTAATTCTTAAATTCTCTACTACAATACTCGCCTCCATTATCAGATCTGAGACACTTCAACTTTTTCCCTGTCTCGTTCTCAATCAAAGCTTTTCACCTTTTAAAAGTTTCAAATACTTCTAATTTTTGTTTTAGGAAATACACTCATGTTTTCCTAGTTGCATCATCAATAAAAGTATCATAATAGAAAGAGCCACCAAGAGAAGATACCTGAGCTGGTCCCCTCACATCTGAATGCACAAGCTCTAATTTCTCACTCTTCTTCTCTTTCCCAACTTTGAGAAACTGGACTCTTTTCTGTTTTCCATAAACCTAACTTTCACAAAACTTGAAGTCAATCTTCTTCAGACCTGGTAGCAAATGTCTAGAGTGGAGGATCTTCATCCCTTTCTCACTCATGTGCCCAAGTCTATGGTGCCACAATTCTGTTTCTATGCCTGTAGCAAGTGTTATAACTGTCTGTGTGGCAACTATTTCTATAGCAGCTATGGTAGAATAAGTATTACCAGTACACAAATACAATGTGCCTATTTTTTCACCTTTAGTGACCTTCCAGATTTTATCTGAAAAGGTAACTATGCAGCCTTCACTACCTAGTTGTCCTGTAGAGATTAAATTCCTTCTCAAATTTGGAACATGCCTTACCTCCTATAGCAACCATTCATTTCCATTCTACAACTTGATTTTTATCTTTCCTTTTCCAACAATCTGAAAGGGTTCATCATCACCCAAATATACATGTCCAAAATCACCTTGAACATAATCTACAAAATATTTCTTAGGGGGTGTGGCATGAAATGAAGCCCCTGAATCTATTACCTGGGAATCATTAGCATTATCTAAACACAGAATTAAAGCATCTTGTAATTTATTATTTATTGTCATCATGTTGTCTATCTCCTTGTTTGCCCTTTCGAGACCAGCAATCCTTCTTCAAGTGTCCTGGCTTTCTACAGTGCCAGCAATCCATTCCTCCTCTAGATTTAGATCTACCTTTCTTCGACTTCCCTTGTGACTTCCCACAATTTTTTGGGTTTTTTCCTCTCTCCTTTGTTCTTCCCCTGTTCTCTATAGTCAAAGCATTACCAGATGTTGAAGTCTCACTTGTGTTTTTCCGTTGCATTTCCTCACTAAGGATAACACCAACAACATTGAATCAAATTTCAAAGTATTTGAACTAGAGGCAGAGTTAATTACAACCATTACCAAGCTATTCCAGCTTTTTGGCAAAGAACATAAAACCAAGAGAGCCCTCACCTCTTCATCAAATTTCACTTTACATAAGTTAATTGACTGGTAATTGTATTAAACTCATTTAAATGATTTGATACATCTATCCACCTTCAATCATTTTTAAATTAAATAAACACTTCATGACAAATACCTTATTAGAGGCTGAGGGTTTTTCATACAATTTGGCCAAAGCTTTCATCAGTTCACTTGTCTTCACTTCTGTTATATTAGATGCTATAGATGGTGCCAGGCACAACTGAATGGTTCCCAGTGCCTTTTTGTCTAGAAGATCCCAATCCTCATTAGTCATTATTGTCGGTTCCTTGGCTATTCCTTCCAATGGCCTCCATAAATCCTTTAGATAGAGATAATCCTCCATCTGCATCTTCCATAATTTATAGTTCTGCCCATTGAATTTATCTACCTTCAATCTACCCTCGTCCGCCATTGCTCCCACTTAACCGTGAGACTCCCACTCAACCGTGAGACCTTCCTGCAGATAATAATCAAAGACAACCCACTCTGACACCACTTGTTAGGGTTTAGGAAGATCAAAACAATAAACACTAACAATTATATGCACATTAAATAAACTAAATATAACAATGAGGAATAACACAAAAGAGATCAACAAAGAAATTTAATGTGGTTCACCCAATAAGGGCTACATCCACAGAAACTCAGCGATCCAATGATTTTATTATCTAGTACAAAATAGATTACAATCTTGCGATACGTAGTCATAACATACATCCCAGCCACTTATAACAAGATTTTTGGAAGCTTCTAGAATTAGGGTTTTGCAATGTCATTTTTCTTTTGTCGGTTAACAAAAAATTAACAACCAACTCCGATCATGTAAAAAAGAGGGAAATTTTTTTTCGGTGGCTACGTTCCCGAACCCCGACAAGGATACATAACTAGTGTACAATACTTGCATGATCAGTCACCACATACCAACATATACAACCAGGTCTTGGCCTTCACAAGATAACTTAGTTGTATGATGTCTTTTTCTGTTCCAATCAAGGGGCCTACATGAATTTGGACAAACTTTAGCAAACAAGATTAAAATGCACATAAATAAATTAGTTTTTAGATTTAGAAATGCATATACAAACCGATCTAATCATATATTTCCATAAAATATATCATTTCATCTCATAACCAACAATGTACTAACTTGCATTCATAAAATATCAATTCTAATAGCAATATGCAAGATTGAAAACCTATTCTAACTCTACACTAACCAGATCTAATAAAATAGTGCAAAAGCAAGGAAAGATAGAGAAAGATACTAAGAAATAAAACTAAAATTTGAATCCATTCAATCATTTCAGCTTTGACAATGGATAGACAATTTTGCAAACACATTCTACCATCCTTGATTTGATCATAAAAAACCAACAATCAAGTTTGAAGGATGTGCAATCTTCAATGGTGAAATTAGGTGTTCAGGCTAACCACACAAGGTAATTTATAATCAGCAAATTACTAGTGGTATGAACACTTTGCAAACTCATCAAAGATCCATGAATTTTCAGCTGAAAATGAAAGAAATACTTCAGCTTGGCATTTAGAAACCATGAAACAAACTTTGTATGATGACAAGTTCAAGAAATCTCAATAATTTCTATTCACAATCTTGACTAGAAACCATGAAGTAAACTTGTATTAAGGTCAAAATATTAATAAACATCAACAATTTCAGAACTTGGTGTGGAGAAAACCATAAAAATATCATGTAAAATAAAAAAATACTATGTATTTGCCCTCAAATCCCAATAGTATGTACAATTGCTTTCCAATGAGTCTCAATGAGTTTTTCTTAGAACACCAACAAGCGCTCCATAGTTCTTCACCAATTCTCAATGGTTCTACCTAATTTACAATGATTTTCAGCTATATACATATTCAAATAAGCTTTTCCATACTAAATTTTTCTTCCTTAAAATCCAATGGCTATGGTCAATTTGATCCAATGGCTCTCATTTGATTCTCCAACACAAAAGTCAATTTTGGTGGCAAAGAATATTCCATTTCATCCTATGTGGCTTCCTGAACAAGATTCCCTTAGTATTAAAAAGTAATATCTTAATTTACTTTTTTTAACTAATTTTTCCAAATATGACAAAAGGTAACTTTTGGAAGCCAAAAAATATTAAAATATTTGATACTAAAACTCTCGGACAAGTTGTTGTAGTAAGAAAAATATTAATACAAAATGCATAATTAGCTTTAGAAAGTCATTTTCTCCATCATGGGTGGTTGTAGCTTCCATGTGCAAGTAACAACATTCAACTGTAGGTGACCAAATCTATCATAAAAAATGCATTTTCAGCCTTCACACTTCATGATTTCTCCATTTTTCCACCTCAAACCTCCATCTCATACCTACAACAACAATATGGGCACTTGTATATGGTTGTATCAATCATGTTCAAGGGTGCAAATCAGGTTTAAGGTGGCACAATCATCTTCCAATAGTTGCATGACATTGTTTCCATCATTATCCACCATTTTGGGCTCCAAATGTGCATTTACAACATTGATTTAGGTTTGATTTTTGTGTTGCAACAACTCCTAGGGTTTTTATTCATCATCCTTGACATCATATTGGCTTCATTCTGTAGGTGTAATAGTGATCTAGGCATAAAAATTATATTTCTTCATAGCTAGGACATCAGTGTGTCTCTAGGTTTTCATTTCTCCATGATGGCTCCGGTTGATCCCTTCATGTTTCAACCTCTTAAACCAGAAACCAACAAATCCAAGCATCAAATTCCTCAAAAAAATAATTTTAATTAAATACATATCAAATCATATCCATTTTCATCATGAATCAATCATGTGCAAGTTGACAAATAATGATTAAAACTTGCTTGTTGTTAAACAAACAATATGTTGAGGCCTCTATAACTTTTAGTTTATGATCTGGGCTTTTCTAATTTTTTTAGTGAAGCTGTGGAATCTAGTTTTCTATTTCTCCATAATAAATTAGCCATACTCAGATTGTAGATCAAGACATATGATCGAATTGCTGACTATCTATCTCTGTTGATATTTCATTGGGATTACATTATTATTAAATTTGTGGTTTCCCATTGATTTGTTTCGTTTCTTGATGCATACTCTTGAACTTTACATCTTTCCTACCTACTAAATCCTCCCATCAATTAAAAAATGTTTTTTTAGTCTTATTGACCCATTTTCCTCTATCCAGAGTCAAACAGTTCACCTTGAAAGTCTCCTAGGCATCCCTTCTAATGTAGCCTTATAGGCCATAAATCCTCCAAATCCTCATGCCCTACCTTGCAAAAATCCCTAAAAACTCATTTGGATAATCCTTACAAAAAACCCAGAAAAACCCAAAAATCTTAATCTTCAATTGCCTTTGTTCGCAGGGATTTCCCATCTTCACACTTATTCATTTTGGTATGGATATCCTAATGACACTATCCAGATCTGAGCTAACATCCTGGATATCCTTCTTAATATCCTAGAACTTAGCTAAGGTCTTGATACCCCCTTCCTATTTAGACCTTACTTAATATCTAGATGTTTTCTAACATCTAGATCTTAACTAATATCCGGGTCCTTTATGAATGTGCAGACCCTTGTGAATATGATGATGATGTCATCTCGATATTTCCTAATATTTGGATCCTTCTTTGAGATCCATGACCTTTAGAATGTCCTGATGACATCATCCAGACCCCCCTCCTCAAATAAATGCATATGACGATGATGTTATCCAGACATTTCACCTTCGACATATTATCCTGCATTGATAAAGCATCATCCAGATCTCTCCTTCAACAAAGTTCCTTAAGTTGATGACATCATCAGGATATTCAAAAGGCATCTAGATCTTAAGTTAGTGCTAAGATATTAAAAGTTAATATCCATACGGATAATGACCCCTTCATGCTGCGAAGTAAAATTTGATAGGTGCATCTAGATATCACATAGCCCGTAGACTACCTAAGGTTGATGTCACATTCCTTCTACGTGGCCATGAGATGATGACATGTGGACATCCAGATGCATGTTGACTACAACTTTGAACATGGATATCTCCCTCATCCTGAGGAATTTCTACATGATCCAAAAGGCAAAATTCCTTAGATTTTCCTCCTCTTTCATTTGGCGGGCCTTTTTTTGGGGGGGGGATATTCTCACTTTCAAAATATGATCCAAATGTGCACATCTGGATATCAGGATAGTTGCCGACTAAGGAAGGATATCCGAGCTCGACTGACAAGACATCTCAATGACTGACTTGAAGTGTTCTAGAGGCAGATATTTCACATTGATTTGAGTTGGTGAGCTGTGTAGATGAAATTCAAGGATGGTACGATTCTTCAATGCAAAGGGACTTCATTAGCTTGGTGGCAGATCTTTTAGTGGTTGGCAATGACTTTTGGGCTTGCTTCTTCAATGCTCTGTCCTCTCTTGCATATGGGCAGCCATTCCTAGTGTTGCAGGTCTTCCAGAGGCATGGGTTCTGTCTTCATCGCTATTTGTTCCTGACTCTGCATTGATGACAACATTAGTGACCCTAGATCCCATCGACCTACCTCAACACCCTCTGTACAAGAATTTGTTGTAAAAATCATTGTAATCTTTAGTAAGAGGAGGTAGTAATTTCTAGGCTGTCATGCTACTGAATTCTTTGTAGTTAGTCCTCTTAGTGCAATTGCAAGATTATTAGAGTTTGACTCATTGTGCCTATAGCTTGGCCTCTGTTGTCTTCTGGTTAATCCACCCATGAATGTAATTGGCTATACTGTGTCTTTTCTGCTATGAATTATTTTACATTGTAATAGTTTCTGGCCTTCATGATCAATATATGCACAATATCTTACCTCTCTTATGTTCTGATTTCTGTGTTTTAATTGAAGTTGTGATCTATTCTGTGAGTAAAATGGATCCTCTATAGGTTAGATCTTCATCCCAAAACCTCAATCAGTCCTATAAGTCTGTGTGAACCTCCCTTTGTGATTGAGATCATTTTTTGTGTCTTTTCCAAGCTTACTACTACTCATTAAATTGGGTGCATCACCTTTATTTCCATTCAGTTTCTTCCTAGCTCTTTTCCCCTGTAGTATTAGCACTAGGTTTAGATAGTTTTCTCTAAGCATTAGGCTTAGAATGAGGAACTAGCCTTCTCTAGATGTCTAATCTCAACTTGCAAGGTCCCACACGTTGAGATCATTCCCATTATGTCATTAGAATGCTTAGACTCTCTCCAAGTTGGGCTCAATTTTATGTGACACCAAATTCTGGCACACTTGGTGGGACTCTCTACTCTAAGAGAGAGCTGGACTAAGGATTTTGGTGTTGTTCTTGGTTCATTTTCCACTATGAAAGAATTCAATTGGTGACTCTGTTAATCCAGTTCCTACACAACAATTCAACATTTCATGCCTAGAGTACAGACAAGGTCTTCTTCTAGAGGTAATTTCCAATTCAGAGAACTTTCATTTACTGAGTCTAGAAGTAGAAGAAGACTATCTATATCCCTTGTGAGGGAAATTAGAAGTAATGACTTAGCCCATTAAAGAGACCAGTCTAATCCTCTAGTCAATTTTTAAGTTAGGTTTCAGTATTCAGGGAGAACCCTACGTATACCAGTGATTAACTTGAATATCTCTAATATGGCTAGAAACCTTCCATTTGTTTCATTTTATGGAGGTAGCCCTCTAGACCTAACACAGTATGATGACATCCCTACCTCATCCTTAAAGACTATCCCATTCTTTATTGGTGAAGACTCTACTACTGCTTAGCACATTCAAGATGTTGCTAGTGTCTTCTCTGTCCACAATGTCACTGCTGATAATGTGGCTGTGAGATTGCTAGTGTCTTCGTTCAATGGAAAGGCCTTACAATGGTATAGGGGTCTTCAAGCCAACTCTATACACAAATGGGATGATTTGGGCACTAAATTGTGCCAACACTTTGAAGATAGGAGTGACCACTTGTCACTTATGGAGCAATTAGATACTATCAAAAGAGCTCCACATGAATACATGGTGGATTTCAACTATAGATTTTAGAAGACATGGGATAGAATTCCTTTGCTAGTCAAGCCTTCTCCAAACACAGCATTTATCTACTACCTAAGGTCATTGAATCTAGATATTGTTGTCATGATTCAGTCTATGGGTGGGACTGTATTACTTGATGCCTATGATACAATAATAAGAGTAGAAAATTGCCTTATTTAGGCAGGAAAGATTTCTCTAAGGCCACCTATGCCTATATTTCTAGAGGCTCCTACTATTTGGATTATTGTGGCTCCAATTGTTATAGAAACCACCTCCATAGCTTGTTTATCTATGCCCCCAAATGAACTACATTCAAGGTCAAAAGCCTATTACAAAGTGTTACTAATAAGTTAGTGGCAATAAAAAGATAGAATACACAATCAAACAGGTCTTATCAGCCCTCCAACTAGACATATCAACCCTTCAATCATGGTTATCAATAGAACATGCCACCATACCAAGGTAACATGCAAAGGCATGGGTAGCCTAGTTATGTCAAACCCTTAAATGCTGTTAATCCTAATGCAACAAGCACCTGAGGGAACCTTGTGCTAATTCAAAACAACCTAGCCTAGAATAGTAATTGGTGTTACCCTTGCAACTAGCCACATGACCAAAATTTGTGTCAGAATGGATATTATAGTCATGCTCTGATAGTCCAAGAACAACCAACAAGTTTAGAGCAGTAAGGCAATGCCAATGAAAGAATGGTTGGGAGTCAAGAATAGATGTGAGACAATGCTGCCATGATGAACTGGACCCCTTGATGACTATTGTGGTGTGAGTCAAGGTGCCAACCCTATTGCATTCAATACAAGATCAAAGAGCAGAGCTATTGAAGACATGTCAGTGACTACAACTGGGCATACACCTATACCCAAAGTGTCTCCAACAGTCATAGAAAAGGAAAAAGTACTTGAGCATCCTTCAAGGAAAGCAAATCATACAGTTGAAAAGGCAGACACAGTATCAACAATGCAGCCCCAATCCAATTAGCAGTCAAAGAGTGAACTAGTTGTCACTATAACACCTCCAAAGGGTAATCAGATACCTTTTAGTATTGTGGACTAGATGAAGAAGATAAATTTGAATGTCAGCATGTGGGATGCATTGTTAATCCCAGCCCAGAGGAATCTTCTTCAAGAGGCCTTAACATAATTCATTCAGCCTACTATAGAAGCAACGAAAGAAAAAACAACTACCCCAACCAACCTATGTTAGCCCAAGGAGGAAGTAAGTACAAGAAAAATCAGTAAACCCCCTCCATCTTATGTTTTCCTAATCATAGGTGATAAATTATTGCATAACTGTATGATATATTCTGGGGTGGGTACCTCTGTCATGCCTAAAAGTATTGTTGATATGTTGGGTATAGAGTATGAGCCTATGAACAAGGGTGTAGTTTAATTAGATGGTATTGTTGTCAAGATAGTAGGAGTTATTAAAAGTTTGGAACTCACTCTACATGCATGTCATGGCTGCTCTTTTTCACAAGATATATCTATTATAGATCTCCCTGCATACTTTGGCATATGCTTAACTAGGGATTTCACTACTAAGATAGGTGGGTATTTATCTTTTGATTGGTCCCACATGTTGTTTAGAACTAGATATGGCACCAAAGTGACCATTAGGGTTAAGCCTATTGCAAATGACACTATATAACCCTACTCTCCTAACCCAAACAACATGAATTGCATAATACATGAGTTGGAAGAGGATGATAGCAGTAGGCATGAAGCTAACATGTCTATGGAAGAAATACCTGATATATTGGTAGATGAGTGGGCTAATTTTTTTCAGTTTGACACTCCTGATCACATAGAAGAAACAGGGATGGATACTTATTGTATCCATGAGGAGGATGCTACTATCCCCAATCTTGAAAAGGAAAAATCAGACCCAAGTGAGATGTGGCAGATGTACTTTAATGGATCCAGAAGCAAAAATGGAGTAGGTGCTGGGGTTGTAATGATTTCACCCCAAAAGGAAAGTTATTTCTCTTCATTCAGATTGTATTTTAGTTGTACTAACAATGTAGCTAAGTATGAAGCCTTGATTCAGGGCATACAACTCGCTCAAAAAAGAGGAACAAAATTTCTACAAGTGTTTGGTGACAGTGAACTGGTTGTCCACCAAATTAAAAAACTAAGTGCTTTAAAGAATGAATTGCTAAAGTCATATGAACATAGGGTCTGGGACCTGATTGAAGACTTTGATGCCCTCAATATTTAGGCAGTTCTTGGACAAAGAAACAAGGATGCTGATAGGTTATCTATAGTTGGGGCACATTTTGATATTCTTTAGAATGTCAAGCAAGTTTCAGATCAACATGTAAGGATTATTGTCAGACCTATTGTGCCTGACAATGTGATCAGTTGGCAAGTGTTTGAAAGTGACCAATAAATTGTGAATTTCTAGCAAGATTAGGTAGAGTTTGCTGCCAAAAATCAGTCCATATTACAAGAGCAATACAATGATCAAATAATTCATTTGAAGACCAACAAGTTGCCCAGAGGTCTGATCACCTTGGAAAGCATATTTGGGGCTGATGATCAGCAAAAGAAAGAGAAAATGAGCATGACAGTCCAGAAACGGGACTATGAAGAAGTGGAGATTGCACAGGGTAGATTCTTAAAACATGGAAAGGTATGTAACCAATCTGAGAGGCAAGGTTTTATTGAGCTTTGTGATGAATTTAATGATTTGATAGCTTGAGATTATATGGATTTAAAATACTTTGATCCTAGTCTAATCCAACATACTATTGACCTAGACCCTAATGCAAAGCTTGTTCACCAAAAGCAAAGGCCTGCCAATCCAAAGATAGAGCCATTAATGAGAAAAGAGCTATCCAATCTTATAGAGGCTAAAATCATTTATCCCATCAGACATTCTTCTTGGGTAGCCAAATTAGTTCCAGTTAGGAAGAAGAATGGAGAAATCAAATTATGTGTGGACTTTAGAGACTTGAACAAGGCCTCACTTAAGGATCACTACCCACTCCCTTCCATGGAGTAGATTTTACAAAGAATAGCAAGTGCTAAAAGGTTTTCACTCCTAGATGGCTACCCAGGTTACAATCAAATTCTTGTAAAGGAATCAGATCAGTATAAGATAGCCTTTACCACCAAATGGGGTACCTTGCCTTATCAAAAGATGCCTTTTGGATTGACAAGCATTGGAGCCACTTTTCAGAGAGCAATGGATTTGGCCTTCAAAGGCCTAATCAATGATATTATTTTAGTGTATCTTGATGATCTAACTATGTATTCCAAGCATGTAGCTGACCATTTGGGTCCTTTGAGAAAAATCTTTGAAATATGCAGAGAATCTAGGATATCATTGAATCCTAAAAAGTGTGTATTTACTGTTCCAAAATGTAAGCTACTAGGACATGTAGTTTCCAAAGAAGGATTGGCCATTGATCTAGAAAGAACGAGTGCCATTCTTTCTCTTCCTTTCCCTAGTCATAGAAAAGGTCTACAGATCTTTATGGGAAAGATCAACTTTGTGAGGATGTTCATACTTAACTTTGCTTCAATAGAAAAACCTCTCACAGTTATGCTAAAGAAGAATGATGCCTTCACATGGTCCAAGGAAGGTAAGGACAATTTTGAAGCTATCAAGTAGGCTATCATACAAGCTCCTATGCTGATAAACCCTAGTTATGATAAATATTTCATCCTTTATGCCTTTGGAGGCAAAGAGGGTATATCACCTATCCTGATGCAACAAAATGAAGAGAAGCTAGAATAGCCAATTTCTTTTTTCAGCCAGGCTCTTAGAGAATATGAACTAAATTATGGTTTTATAGAAAAATAGGTATTTACTATGGTGAAGGACCTAGAAAATTTTAGACATATGCTTTCTAGTAGCAAAATTCAGTTGATGGTGAACCACTCCGGTGTGAAAAAGTTCATCCTGAGCAAGAATATTAATGAGAAAAGGGCTAGGTGGATCACCAAGGTGATGACATCAACATCAACATTACCAGACTGGTTCATGACAAAGGTCTATGTGAACAAATGGTAGAAGACATCAAAGATAGAAGTGAGGGCGTATGTGTTTAGGGGCAGGCACAACTAGCTGACTCCCACACTCCAACTGACTAGTATCATGACATGGTCACATTCCTATAGTTAGGTAGATATCCGAGTGGATTGGATCAAGCTAAAAGAAGGTACTTTAGACTCCAATCCATCCATTATGTTATTGTTGATGGTGTTTTGTTTAGAAAAATACATCAACGAAGTTCTTCTTAGATGCATTACACAAGACCAGACTTCTAGAGTCTTAGAAGAATTTCATAGTGGCCCTACCGGTGGCCATTATTCCCCAAGGACAACTACAATTAAAATCACGAGGGCTAGTTATTAATGGCCTAGTCTATTCAATGATGCACATAGATGGATCAAACAATGTAAAGAATGTGCATTATTTGCTGGGAAGCAGAGACTGGCAACTCTTCCCCTTCATCAAATCCAAACAGATCAACCTTTTGCTCAATGGTGTTTAGACTTCATTGGAATAATTAATCTACCTTCTAGTGTAGGACATAAATGGATTCTAACATCCACTGATGATTTGACTAGATGGATAGAGGCAGTTGCATTAAGGGATGCCACATAAGCATCCATTGTGGATTTCCATGAGGGTATAGCTACAAGGTTTGGTGTGCCATCCACCATCATTTCTAATAATGCCAAGTCCTTTATAGGAACAAGGGTTAGTGAATGGGTATTGAATTATGGAGTTTACCTGAAGACCTCATCTAATTACTACCCACAAGGAAAAGCTTTGGCTAAGTCCACCAATAAAAACCTGATCAGAATCATCAAGAAAATAATGGAAGATAATCAAAGAAATTCACACTCCAAGTTAAAGACTACTCTTTGGCTTGACATAATCACTCCCAAAATAGCCATAGGTAATTCCCCTTTCATTCTTGTATATGGAAGAGAGGCAAGGGTTCCCTTATTAGTGGAATTGCCTTCTCTTGAGTTGGCACAGCAGCTAGAATTGATGGAAGATGACATCATGACAATCAGATTTGTAGAGTTGTTGGAACTTGAGGAGAAGAGGGATACTACTATGAAGACCCTTGAAGCCCACCAAGATCAGGTCAAGAGAACATTTGACATGAAATATACTGGCAGAACATTTAGTGAAGGAGATATAGTGCTGAAATGGGATGCAGATAGGGCCAAAGCTGGAAGACATTCAAAGTTTGATGCCATGTGGAGCAGCCCTTATATCATTACTGGTTGGTAATAGGATAATGCATTTCAACTTTCTAGGATAAATGGAGAGGTTCTGCCAATTCTAGTCAATGGCATTCATCTCAAACCTTGCTTTTAGCATGGTTGTGAAATCTTGTAGATAAGTTAGGTGTCTTCTTTCAATAAAGTGCCCTTACACTCTATTGTATTCTCATTGGGAGGATACATGCTCACTTGTTGTTTTGTTTTGCCTTGGTAGCTAGCCCTGGTCATTTTAAATCCTCTGTTCTTTTTGTAGTCTCTTTTGACCCCATGCCCAATGGCTAGTTAAGGTCATTGATCTATTTGTTTAGCAAGCAAACATCCCTAAGAGGTCACCAAAATGTTGACCCATTTTCCTCTGTCCAGATTCAAACAGTTCACCTTTAAAATCTCTTGGACATCCCTTAGAATGCAACCTTGTAGGCCTTAAATCCTCCAAATCCTCATGCTCTACCTTGCAAAAATCCCTAAAAACTCATCTGGCGAATCCTTGCAAAAAACTTAGAAAAAACTAGAAATCCTTAATCTTCAATTCCCTTCCTTCATAGGGATTTCCCATCTTCATACTTAGTCATTTTGGTATGGATATCCTGATGATGTCATCCAGATCCTAGCTAACATGCTAGATATCCTTCTTAATTTCCTGGACCTTAGCTAAGGTCCTGATATCCCCTTCATATTAAGACCTTAGTTAATATCTACGTCCTTTGCGAATGTGTAGACCCTTGTGATTATGATGATGATGTCATCTAGATATTTCCTAATATTTGGATCCTTCTTTAAGATCCATGACCTTGCGAATGTCTTGATGATGTCATCTTGGCCCCCCTCCCCAAAGAAATGCATATGACGATGATGTCATCCAGACATTCTGCCTTTGACATATTATCCTACATTGATAAAGCATCCTAATGACATCATCTAGATCTCCTCTTCAACAAAGTCCCTTAAGCTGATGACATCATCAGGATATTCGAAAGGCATCTAGATCTTAAATTAGCACCCAGATATTAAAAGTTAATATCCATGTGGATGACGGCCCCTTCATGCTGCAAAGGAAAATTTAATGGGTGCATCCGGATATTGTATAGCCCATAGACTACCTAAGGCTGAAACCACATTTCTTCTATGAGGGCATGAGATGATGACACGTGGACATCTAGATGCTAGTTGACTGCAACTTTGACTATGAATATCTCCCTCATCCTGAGGAATTTCTACGTGATATAAAAGCCAAAATTGCTTAAGTTTTCCTCCTCTTTCATTTGGCAAGCTTTTTGAGGAGATATTCTCACTTTAAAAATATGATCCAAATATGCGCATCAGAATATGAGGATAGTTATTGACTAAGGAAGTATATGTAGGCTTAGCTGACAACCCATCTAATTGAATGACTTGAAGTGCTGTAGAGGTAGATATTTCACATTAATTTGAGTTGATGAGCTCTGTAGATGAAATTCAAGAAGGATGGCACTATTCTTCAATGTAAAGGGTCTTCAGTGGCTCAGTTGCAGATCTTTCAGTGGTTGGTGATGATTTTTGGGCTCCCTTCATCAATGCTTTGTCCTCTCTTGTGTATGGACAACCATTCCTAATGTTATAGGTTTGCCAGAGGCATGGGTTCTATCCTCATTACCGTTTGTTCCTGACTCTGCATTGATGACAACATTGGTGACCTTGGATCCTGTGGACCTACCTTAATGCCCTCTGCACAAGAATTTATTGTAAAAAGCATTGTAATCTTCAGTAAGAGGACAGAGTAATTTTTGGGCTATTATGCCATTGAATTCCCTGTAGCCAAACTTTTTAGTGCAATTGCGGGATTTTTAGATTTTGACTCACTATGCTTGTAGCTTGGCCTCTACTATCTTCTGGTTAATCCATCCATGAATGCAATTGGCTATACTGTGTCTTTTTCTGCTATGAATTGTTTTGCATTGTAATAGTTTTTGGCCTTCATGATCAATATATGCACAATATATTACCTCTCTTATGCTCTAAATTCTATGTTTTAATTGAAGTTGTGATCTATTCTATGAGTAAAATGGATCCTCTATAGGTTAGATCTTCATCCCAAAGCCTCGATCAGTCCTATAAGTTTGTGTGAACCTCCCTTTGTGATTGAGATCATTGTTGTGTCTTTTCAGAGATTACTACTACTCATTAAATCTAGTGCATCACTTTTATTTCCATTTAGTTTCTTCCTAACCCTTTTCCCCTACAGTATTAGCACTAGGTTTAGATAATTTTCTATAAGTATTAGGCTTAGAATGAGGAACCAGCCTTGTCTAGAGGTCTAATCTCAACTTGAAAGGTCCCACACCTTGAGATCATTCCCATTGTGTCATTAAAATGCTTGGACTCTCTCCAAGATGGGTGCAATTCTATGTGACAACAAGTCAATTATAGAGGCCAAAACAAGATCATAAATTCAACTTCTTCATGGTTTCCCTAGGGTTTCTGGATTGTCAAATTTTAGTTTTCTGACCATTTTTTTATCATTTTAGGTGAAAGAATTGTTGGATTTAATCAATCAACCATGAAGGACTTGTCAATATGGCTATGATCACAAGAAAATAAGACAAGACCATTCACCGCAACTCCATGCAAACTAAACCCAAATGAAAAAATGAGGCACAAACTTGATCAAGACTCATAAAACCCAAAACATACCAAAACTAACCCAATCAAAGCATATCAAAACTCATAAAAGTAGATAGATCATCAAAGTACATCTAAAACTAGGTGAGATAATTAAGACAAAAGAAATCATCAAAATACATTCCAAATAATGCAATGGATCATAAACTTGTACAGTCGAACCAAGCTACTCAATCAAGACTTAAAGCAATCATAACAAGTTAAAACACCCAAAAGAGGATGGAAAACTCATTGAAAGCAACTGCCAAAAGAGGGGGTCCCCATTATTCACATGCAAAAAGTGGGGAATGTGTGCAAGGCACAAAAATGGTGACTCTACTGGGAGAATGCTCTTGAGCATTCCAAAGACAAACACAAGTCAAGAACCTAGAATTTTTGTGTACACCTACACATTAGGCCAAATAAACATCAAAACATGATCAGAGAATCAAAATCAAAAGCTAGAATAACCATCCATATTCTAAATATCTAAGTGTGTGCAAATGCATTCATTCCCATCCCTTGGAAACTAAGATCATCTAGTTCACTTACATTAAGTTATATGAATGGTTATCACCTCATGAACTACCTACACATTGCCTCACTTCCAGTCAAACATTTATATCCCCGATGAGGTTTTCTCTATGATTCCACTAAAAGCATAGATCTACTGCTAGCTAAGCATCCATAGCTTTGATAGATACTTTAATCCTCCATCTAGTTGAGTCATATGATGGGAGTACTAAGAAGTACCACCTTTTGATATATTTTCTTATTTGAATGATTCAATTAATTTATCTTTGATAGGAGTATTAAGAAGTATCACCTACCCTAACACATGCTTCTTCCACATGGGCTACATGCATTACTTCAACTTGTTAGGCTAGGAATCATAGTGAGAAAAAAGGTGAGGCCCTAGGATTTTTCATTTAATGCAAGATCGTAAAGACTCTCTTAGAAACTTTAGGATCATTCAGATGTGCAAAGTATAAGATCTCAAAACACTTCAAGTCATACCAAATAGTTGACCCATCCTCCAAGAAAAAGCATCATGTCATTCAACACTAATAATGGAGCCCACAAAAAACTCTTTATTTATGACTAAAGTTTCACAAAGGAAGACTAAGAGACATAATCTAGAAAATATCATTGCATACACTTGCAAACAACCCTCTAATCATCAAGGAACAAACAAGGGAGGACCCAAAATCTCAAAATAAGAGAGCAAGACAACAGCAATATGAAAACCAAAGAAAAGAAAGACCCAAACAAACTGAAAAAAAAAAACTAAAACAACAAACTAACAACTAAAAACTGACCAACTAGCAAACAAAGAAAGCAAAACAAACAACTAACTAACCAAACTCAAATAAAAAAAAAGCAAACTAGACACCTAATAAACCAAAACTAGCTAAGACTATTTACAAATGCTTAGGACAACAAGTATCCACACTCTCTCTTGAATGATTTCTCTATATGTGTAAGAGTGATAAGGCACATGTAAAGGTCCTAGGTCTAGCAAACTCATCCTTGTATTCTAAAATGTAGGATATAGGCAAACAAGGCTCATATTCAAGATACAAGTCATGTAGGATCAGCAATTGAGGCAACTCATAATGTCCATGGTTAATCCAAACACAAGTTTTCTTACCCAAATCCCCATAATCAAAATGATAAGCATCATAACTAAATGAGAAAATGGAAGATACATCCTGGTTTAAATTACCATTAGCTGAAAATGAAAGCTCGCTATCTCATTGCATCATATCAAGTGCTCCCTCACCTTTAGGTGGTAACAACTCATGATGAATTGTCCCCTATGTATCAAGTACATGCAAATCACAATCAAATTCATAAGTTAGTGAACCATTTCAATGCTTAAAATTATTAGTATTTTTTTATATACTCATTTATGTCGGCCTGATTTTGTCTTTGTTAATGCTCATCTATGTCGGCAGTTTTCTATTCTTAGAAAACTTGCCTCTTGTAATTTGTATATATTGAGCATTTTTGCTCATTTGTAAATACATCAAATCACAACCAATTCATTTGCATTTTCAAAATCTTTATGGTATCAGAGCTTTTCAATTTTGGGTGCCAAAAATTGTGAGTTCAAGTTTTTGTGGTTCCTGGTCGCATGGCATCCTAGTTACTGTTCGTGCGGATTCTGGCAGAGTTTTTTTTCCTAAGAATCACGTTTTCTATGTTGGAGTTGTAGGCATCACAGTTGGAACGGAATCATCATTGGATACATGCTTGGAACATCTTTTTTTGGCCAGTCGCGGCTCTTAGTTTGGCCGCGCGAGTCATTTTGTGGGCTCCTTCTGCCAGTCACATTTTCCCTCTGGTGTTTCCTCTGGTTTCTGTGGGTGTTTCCTCTAGTTTTTGTGGGCGTTTCCTCTAGTTTTGATGTTGGCTGCGACTTTCAGTTGTTTGGGGGTCACGATTCTTCCCAAATCACGCTGTTCTAAGAACGAAATTGATGGCCGACGTCTGTATCTACTCGAGCCACACGACTAGGGGTTCTTCGTGATCACGTTCGCAGCTTGTGATTTGGCACAAAGGTCACGTAGCCCAAAAGCCAAAATGCGAACTTCATAGCCAAACCGACCTCTATTCCTGGTCACGAGTTGTTTTTTGGACGTGGTTTTGAATCAGTGTTTGGGGTTTTTTTGCCATTTATCAACATTTGGGGTTTTTAAATCTATGCACCTCCCTTGTGTTTCTCAGTGCCTCCCGCAATCTCTATGAAGGATTTTCCTGCACAAAGTTCTGTGTCTTCATGGTCGCCTAGGGCATGAACAATTTTTGTCTAGGGTTTTGAACCCTCAGCATTTGACAAAATTTTTTTTGAACACATATTCCTTCTGGGTTTTTCGAGACCTTTCGTGGGTACCTATCAGATTTTTTTTTTCGTACCTCAAAGTTTGTGCCTCATTTTCTATGCAACCGTACCTACCTCAGATCTTGTACCTAATCCTGTTCTGCTCCTCAATTAAACGCTGTTTAGTTTTTTGCCATTTTCCTGCATTGGGAGATGTGGAAATGGCGTCTTTGACCAACTTGATGCTGGAGGGCAGTCAGTGATTTAATGGCACAAACTATAATATCTAGAAGCAGCGTATGCTGACTATTTTTGAGTATTGCCGCCTTGATGAATTGGTTTTGGGCAATGAAACTCATCCTCCCACCGTTGGTGCTGATCAAGACAAGTTTGATGATTGTAGCAGAGAGGCTGTTATGCTTCTTAAGCTTTCTGTTACAGATGACCAGTTGCCGCAGATTCCTTCAGGCAAGACAGCTACTGAGATTTGGAAGCACCTAAAGGAGCTTCATGAGACCTTTGATAAAAGCTGGGCTTTCTTTTTGAAGAATCAGTTGTTCTCCATCATGATGGACGAACGTATGTCCTTACAGGAGCATCTCACGAAGCTTAAGGACATTCAAGATCAGCTTGAGGCTATCGGTCAAAAAATGGAGGAAGAGGCTATGGTAGTCATCACCCTCAAAAGTCTACCTAAATCCTATGAGCACTTTGTCGAGACTCTCAACATTACATCTACGAATGTTGATTTGAAGTTTCCTGAGTTATGCAACAAACTCCTATAGCAGGATCGCTGGAAACAACAGTTTGGTAGCAGTGCTTCTTTGTCCTCTTCCGAACAGGCATTTGCAGCTAAATCCTTTCAGAAGGATAATAGCAAATTTCAGTCATCTCAGTCATCACAGCCGACAGATTCAAATCAACCTCCAGGAAACCCTAAGAAGAAGAATGTGCAGTGTAATTACTATCACAAATTCGGCCATATGAAGAAAGATTGCCATCAAAGGATAGCTTCTGAACATAAGAAGTAGGGAGGGTCACATCAGAAGGCGCATGTTGCTAAACTTTCTAAGCATAAGGAGTCTGCCTTTTACACTTTTATGGCTAAAAGGTCTTCAGATCCTGTCAAGACTTCTGCTTGGTACATCGATTCTGGTGCTCCACGTCACTTTACTCACAGGCATGATTGGTTTACTGACTTTTCTCCCTTTAGTGATTTAGTTATCTTTGGCAGAGGTGAGGAGTACACAGTTGTTGGTAGAGGCACTGTTCAGATACAGTCTGGTGGAAGGAACCTTATCTTCCTAAATGTGTACTACATTCCTGGTATGGAACTCAACCTGCTTTCAGTGAGTCAGATCATGAGGAATGCTCCTCAGTTGGATATAGTGTTCAGTGCCCACAAGTGCTCTATTATTGATCGAGAGACCCGTCTTATTGTTGCTGTTAGTCTAGAGGATCATGGCCTTTATCGGCTCATTGACACTGGTGATTCTCCTGAAGTAGCTATGGTAGCCCGTGTTTCTTCTCTCAGCACTTTGTGGCATCAGCGATATGGACATCTCAACATCCATTATCTCTCTCAGCTGTCCTAGCAGGGACTTGTTTTTGGCCTACCTGATATTCAGACACAGCATCTTGGAGTATGTGGCACCTATCAAGCTGGCAAACAACATCGAACTCCCTTTAAGGATGGAGATTCTTGGCGTGCGTCTAAGGTACTTCAATTACTTCATGCTGATATTTGTGGTCCTATGAATACATCTTCAGTTACTGGTTGCAAATATTTCTTGCTTATTGCTGATGATTTTAGTAGAAAGATGTGGGTGTACTTTCTCAAACAAAAATCAGATGTATTTAGTATCTTCCAAAAGTTTAAGTCCTTGGTTGAAAAAGAGTTTAGCTGTAGCATCATCACTCTTAGGACAGATAATGGTGGGGAATTTTGTTCTGTTGCATTCTCCAACTTCTGTGATACCCATGGCATCAAACGCCAGTTGACTACACCCTACACTCCGCAGCAAAACAGTGTTGTTGAGCGTCGCAATCGTATGGTTGTTGAGATGGCTCATTCTATGTTACAGCACAGGAGTGTTCCTAATAAGTATTGGGCAGAAGTAGTTTTTACTACTATCTATCTCCTTAATCACTCTCCTACTCAGGCTCTTAAGGGGAAGACTCCAGAAGAGGTTTGGTCTGGTCGCAAACCCAGGATCAGCTACCTGAAGGTTTTTGGCTCTCTTGCATATGTTTGGGTTCTAGATGCTTAGCGCTTGAAGTTGGAATCTAAGAGTCAGAAGCTCATGATGACAGGGTACAGTGACAACCATAAGGTCTATAGACTGATAGATATTGACACTGATCATCTTATCTTTAGCCGTGATGTTGTCTTTGATGAAGATAGAGGACCTTTTCAGTTTTCTTCTTCTGAGCAATGTTCTGAGGATCAGCCTCACCATGTTCTTCTTCCATTAGGTCCACCTGATGGGAGGGATGATGCAGAATCTATTTTTGATGCTGCACTACCTGAGTTTCCTCTAGAAAATAATCCTCTTCCTGCTGCTCCTGTTACTGATCCTGAACCTCTTCCAACTCCTCCAAATGTTAGCACTTCTACTCTCTGGCCTAAATGGTATGCTAAAACAATTAGTGATCTCTGGGATGGTGAGCTCATTGAGAGTAGAACTTCTAGAAATAAGAGCAAACAGCAGCCTACAGTCAATTTTTCTCTCATGGCTAACATTAATAGTGTTTTTGAGCCTCAGACATACTCAGAGGCTAAAGGTATACCTGAGTGGGAACAGGCTATGGAAGCTGAGTTCCAGAGTCTTCAGAAGAATCACACTTGGGCACTTTCTAATCTTTCTCTAGGAAAGAAACCCATTAGCTGCAAATGGGTGTACAAGGTGAAATATAAAGCTGACGGAACCCTCGACAAGTATAAGGCTCATCTTGTTGCTCGTGGGTTCTCACAGACGGAAGGCATTGACTATGAGGAGACATTTTCTCCTACAGCCAAAATGAGTACCATCTGGCTTGTTCTTGCCTTAGCAGCTCAGTTTGGTTGGAAAGTCCATCAGATGGACGTTAAGAGTGCTTTTCTGAATGGTGACTTGCAGGAAGAAGTCTACATGACGCAACCTCCAGGCTTTAAGGTTGCTGGTCAAGAACACAAGGTTTGTAGACTTGTCAAAGCTCTCTATGGTCTGAAACAAGCCCCTCGGGCTTGGTACATGAAAATAGATAAGTACCTAACAGATCATGGTTTTTAGCGAAGTCCATTTGATTCAAATCTATATATCAAACTTTCTGGTGATGACATATTGTTTGTGGTTGTCTATGTGGATGACTTAATCATTACTGGTAATTCCACACATTTGATTGCTGAGATCAAACAGAATTTGTGCCGTACTTTTGATATGACAGATTTGGGCTTGTTGCATTATTGCCTAGGAGTTGAGGTTTGGCAGATTGAGCACAATATCTTTCTTTCTCAGTCCAAGTATGCTCGCAACCTCTTGGACAGGTTCAGAATGCAGGATTGCAAACCTACCTCTACTCCTATGGAACTCGGGCTTAAATTGTTAGTTCAGTCCACCTCACCAATGGTAGATGAATCTTTGTTCAGGCAACTAGTAGGTAGCCTCATTTATCTTACTGCTACTAGACCTGACATTAGTTCTGTAGTGAACTACATATCACGCTTCATGAAAGCCCCCAAAGCTGATCATTGGACAACAGCGAAGCGTGTGCTACATTATGTGAGTGGCACTCCTAATTATGGACTTCTGTACACTCAGAGTTCTGATCCTATACTCAAAGGTTACACAGATTCTGATTGGGCAGGTTCTGTTGATGACCGTAAGTCTACAGCTGGGTATGTGTTTAGTTTGGGATCTAGTGCTGTCACATGGACTAGTAAGAAGTAGCAGGCAGTGGCTCTCTCCTCGACAGAAGTAGAGTATCAGGGAGCAGTTAAAGCAGGTTGTGAGGTAGTTTGGCTTTGACGGATGCTTGCGGATATGCATGTTCCTCAGGCAGGTCTGACTCCCTTGTTCTGTGATAATTAGGGAGTGCTCAAACTAGCCAAGAATCTGGTCTTCCATGAACAAACCAAGCATGTGGAAACCCATTGTCATTACATACGGTAGCTGGTTGAAGACGGATCCATTCAGTTGCTATATGTTCCTACCTCAGAGTAGCCAGCAGATATCTTCACCAAGCCCCTCGGTTTTGATAAATTTGTACACTTCAGGGGGTCTATAGGTGTTGTTGATAGATTGAGCATTAAGGGAGGGTATTAGTATTTTTTTATATACTCATCTATGTCGGCCTGATTTTGTCTTTGTTAATGCTCATCTATGTTGGCAGTTTTCTATTTTTAGAAAACTTGCCTCTTGTACTTTGTATATATTGAGCATTTTTGCTCATTTGTAAATACATCAAATCATAACCAATTCATTTGCATTTTCAAAATCTTTAAAAATTAGGCAAATTAATTACATCAATGCAAGATTCAATTCTTTTAGGCTCTAAAACATGAAACATTTCACCTTTTCCCACAATTTGCATGATTGCTTGAACTTCATCCTCAAAGAACAAATTGTTCTCCTCATTCTTTACTACATATCATCAAGAATCAAGTCAGAATCTTCATCATTAGAGGCATAAGCAAGATTAGAAAAATCAAAACATGATATACTCAAATCTATGCTACTAAAATTAGTCACATGTAATCAAGATACACCATCTAAGTCATGTAATAACATCCCTATTTTAGGTTGTTGTTCATATTGGAATGATGCATCATCATGTATAATAGAAATGAGACCTTTTGGATCTTCTTCCACTTCTATAACTCGACCTATGTTGTGGATTTCACCTTGTAACAATGTTTTACCTTGATCTTCTTCAATTGTACGAACTTGTAACTCATTAAAAACACTTGTACATGTCTGAGATGACTGATTATCTTAATATAACATGCTGGTACAGTCATAAATTTGACCATTTACCTCCAAAAAATTGGGTTTTACCTCAAGTATATCAATTGGAACAACTCCCCTCTTCGCTGTCCATGAATTTCCTTCACTTGGTAGTCTGATATCTTCTTATTTTGGCATGAAATTGGACTGATCTAGCTACTATCCACACTCAATTTCACTCTCAAAATAGTTAGCAATTTGAAACCAATCATTTTCATCCATTTTATCATCAAAATCAGTCACTAAATCAGTCATTTGGCAATCAACTTCTTGCTTATCTGCACTTTCTATTTTACAACCAAACTCACCAAACTTGTCATCCAATGCATTCTAATCATTAGGAAAAAAAATATCATTATTACCAAAGTCCCCTTTACTATCCGATGACTGAAAGTTATAATTAATCCACTTTGGAATAGAAATACCTTCAACCAACTCAATAGAACATCCATCTAACTAATCATTCATAGTACATCCAATATCATGTTTATGGTCATTTTGACAAACCAATTGAGGAAATTGATCCTTACTCATGCATACATCACCTTGTTGATCTTGATTGATGAAGAATGATGGATTTGTATGACTTGCAAGATGATTTCCTTGGGCTGATCCAATGGATGCATCCTCATGAAAATGTTTATCCACATTGTTTTGCCTCTTCTTGATTTTGTAATCTAGCTTTACTCATGTACATATATTGCACTTTGGGTTTATACACCTCCAAGATAGTAAGAAGTTCTTTTAGATGCAAATCCAACCTTGTGAGAAATGTCAAACATTTGATCTCTCCATGTGGCTCTTTAGGATGTACATTAAAAACTTGAGATGAACCAAAGTGGGAAAAATTTTGTGAAGGCCATTGCTCTCTTATTTGTTTATCCACTTTAAAATTCTCCTCATAAGATGATTGTTTATCAAATGTAGATGTTGAAGGACCTTTAGACATACTAGATGAACATGTGTAAACCTCTAAACTTGGTGGTCTCTCATTGGGACAGCTCATAAAAAATGGTCTCTCATCTCTTGCATCATTTTGATCATTTCTACATGTCAAACCATTAGTTCACTCAACCAAGTAATTACAAAATCTTGTAATATGATTTTCACCTTATTTCTTACTAATCAACAATCTTTCCACTTGGCAAATCATTGAAATTTGATGAACATATGCATATGAACTAGAACTTGATGGTATAGATGAAGGAATATTAGTAGAGGAAGTATTGCATGCATTTACATCTGAATCATGACCATTTGAACCATAAAACTGACCTTACAAGTGGCTGTCCTAATTTGTATCATGTGTTGATTGAGGTTTTTGAGAAGTATGATTGTCATAGCTAATTGCATGAGGTGTTTGTAGATAATTAGGACCATGATATGAGATGATATAAAGCTGCATCCTTTCACAAAACTCAAACAATTTCATGCTATAACCAATATGTTCATCATTCAAATGATTTGTAATGTCCCATCCTTTGTTGGCCAAATAAAGAGCCTTCTCCAATAGATCATTTAAAGTGACCACACCATTGGACCAACCAATAATTATCTTTCTAAATACTAGATCAAGACCCCACAAATAATGCTCTTTCAAAACCTCAAGATTGAAAATCAGATCTTTATCTTTAACCCTTCTTATACATCATGATAAATCTATGGTTAAATTGCAAAACACTCCCACAATGTTGTCTTCTAACTATTGCAAATTGAAGTAATGGATGTTGCAATACGATATGTAGATCAAATTGAAACAAAAACATGCTCTCAAACTCAACCCATGACCATATGGAATTAGGTGGAAGATTTGTATACCATTGTAGAGTTGTAGCTTGAAGTATGTGGACAAATAGAAGACACTTAACATTTTTTTTTGCCAAATCTAAAGTTTAAAAATCAATGCCATAAAACCATCAACATGTAGTGATGCTCTTTGTCCATTATGGAGAAAAGATTAAGGGAGCTCGCTATATACATCACTAGGAACCTCATACTGGACCCTAGGTATGCAAAAAGGGCTGGCCTTTTGAGTCAAATCTCTTCAAAATCTAACTCATCTCAAAATGTACAATAAACCAATGAAATTGAAAAGCTTGTACCAAAATTACCATTCATGCCCTCTTTCTAGCACCAATCTGTTGATGAGTGTTTTCGCACACAACTTAGATAAAATACTATGTATGTTATCTCTCCTGAAATGAATCAAATCCCAAAGAAATGGAAAATGACTATGCCAAGGTCTATACAACTAGGTCTTGGCCTTCACAAGATAACTCAGTTGTATGATGTCTTTTATTGTTCCAATCAAGGGACCTAAATGAATTTTATCACACTTCAACAAAAAAGATTAAAATGCACATAAATAAATTAGTTTTCAAATTTAGAAATGCATATACAAACTGATCTAATCATATATTGCCATAAAATGTATCATTTCAGCTCATAACCAATAATATACTAACTTGCATTCATAAAATATCGACTCTATAATAGTAATATGCAAGTTTGAAAACCTATTCTAACTCTACACTAACTAGATCTAATAAAAAAAGTGCAAAAGCAAGGCAAGATAGAGAAAGATACTAAGAAACCTAATTAAAATCTAAACCCATTCAATCATTTCATATTTAACAATGAATATACAAGTTTGCAAACATATTTAACCATTAGTGATTTGATCATGAAAACCCAACAATCAAGTTTCAAGGAGGCACAATCATCAATGGTGAAATTAGGTGTTCAGGCTAACCACACAAGGTAATTTACAATAAGCAAATTACTAGTGGTATGAACACTTTGTAAACTCATCAAATATCCATGAATCTTCAGCTGAAAATGAAAGAAATATTTCATCTTGGTGCTTAGAAACTATGAAAGAAAATTTGTATGATGACAAGTTCAACAAATCTCGACAATTTCTATTCACAATATTGACTAGAAACCATGAAGTAAACTTGTATTAAGCTCAAAAGATTGATAAACATCAATAATTTCCAAACTTGGTGTGATGAAAACCATGAAAATATCATGAAAAATCAGAAAATAATATGTATTTGCCCTCAAATCCTAATAGTACAATTTCTTTCCAATGAGTTTCAATAAGTTTTTCTCAAAACACCAACAAGAACTCTATTGTTCTTCACTAATTCTCAATGATTCTACCTCTCTTACATTGAGTTTCAACTGTATACATATTCAAATAAGCTTTTCCATACTATACTTTTTTGCCCTAAAATCCAATGGTTATGATTAATTTGATCCAATAGCTCGCATTTGATGCTTCAACATAAAAGTCGATTTTGGTGGCAAGGAATATTCCATTTCATCCCATGTGGCTTCCTCAACACACTTCACTTAGTATCAAAAAGTAATATTTTAATTTAATTTTTGTTACTAAGTTTTCCAAATATGACAAAAGGTAACTTTTAGAAGCCAAAAATATTAAAATATTTGATGATACAACTCCCGGACAAGTTGTTGTAGTAAGACAAAAATTAATAAAAAAATGCATAAGAAGCTATAGAAAGTCATTTTCTCCATCATGGGTGGTTGTAGTTGTCTATTTTCCATGTGTAAGCAATAATATCCAACTGTAGGTGACCAAATCTATCATAAAAATGCATTTTCAGCCTTCATGCTTCATGATTTCTCCATTTTCCACCTCAAACCTCCATCTCAGACCCAGAACAACAAGCTTGGAACTTGTAGAAAATTATACCAGTCATGTTTGAGGCTGCAAATACAATATAAGGTGGCACAATTCATGTTCCAATAGTTGCATGATATTGTTTCCATCATTTTCCACCATTTTGGCCTCTAAATGTGCATGCACAACAGTGGCTTACGTCTGATTTTTGTGTTGCAAAAGCTCCTAGGGCTTGTATTCATCATCCTTGAAATCATATTGGCTTAATTTTGTAGGTGTTGTAGTGATCTAGACATGAAAATTATATTTCTCCATAGCTGGGACAACAGGGTGTCTCTAGGTTTTCATTTTTCCATGATGGCTCTAGCTAATCCCTTCATATTTCAACCTATTAAACCTGAAACCAACAAATCCAAGAATCAAATTCGTCAAAAAAATTTATTCCAATTCAATTCATATCAAATCATATCCATTTTCATCATGAATTAGTTATGTGTAAGTTGACCAATAATGATTAAAACTTGTTTAAAAAAATTGGTAAACCTGTCATGAAAACAAATAGTCTATTGTGACCTCCATAACTTTTATTTTATGATCTAGATTTCTCTAATATTTTTAGTAATTCTATATAACTCATTTTTATATATACTCACAAGAAATTAGCCATACCCAGATTATAGATCTATAGATATGATTGAATTACTAACTATCTATCTTTCTTTATATTTCATTGGGATTACATTGTTATTAAATTTGTGGTTTCCCCTTGATTCCTTTGGTTTATTGATGCATACTATTGAAATTTCCATCTTCCGTACCTGATAAATCCTCCCATCAATTTGAAAATATTTTTTGAGTCCATTATAGAGGCCAAAACAAGATCATAAATTCAACTTCTTCATGGCTATCCTAGGGTTTCTGGATTGTCAAATTTTAGTTTTATGACTATTTTTTGACCATTTTAGGTGAAAGAATGATATGATTTAATCAGTCAACCATGACGTACTTGTTAAAATAGCTATGATCATGATAAAATAAGACTAGACCATTCACCACAACTCCATGCAAACTAAATCCAAATGAAACAATAAAGCTCATACTTGATCAAGATTCATCAAACCCAAAACATGCCAAAACCAACCCAATCAAAGCATATCAAAAATCATGAAAGTAAAGAGATCACCAAAGTACATCTAAAACTAGGTGAGAAAATTAAGACCCAATATATCATCAAAATGTGTCAAAATAATGCAATGGATCATGAACTTGTACAGTCAAACCAAGTTACTCAATCAAGACTTAAATCACTCATAACAAGATGAAGCAACCAAAATAGGATGGAAAACTCATCAAAAGCACCAGGCAAAAGAGGGGGTCCCCATTTTTCTCATGCAAAAAGTGGGGTGTGTGTGCAAGGCACAATAGTCTGATAACTAAAAATAAATTTATGACATGTGCCAAACTAGGGTTTGAACCAACAATTTTGGAATTTGCAATTTCACAATCAAACCCTAGGACTGAAATTTGAATTTTATTTCTGCACTCTTCTATTATAGCTTTGTGAATATAAAACATGAGCTAACATTTACAAATTGATCATAGAACAAAAGATAGATTTTTGTAACCTCGGCTTCATGGGATACACATACAAATAGATAGCAAATCATGACGAACTAAATTAGATCTCATTGTATACATAAAAGTCCTCACAAAACTTCAATTACCTCATATTCATGGTTAAATGATAGTCAATGCACAAGATATATACTGCTGATACAAATTAGAAATAGAGGATGACTACTACATACAAAATTATAAATACAAATAGACCAAATACAATGCAATGATGATGCCAAAGACTGCTGTGAGTAGATCGATCTTCTTGTAATGAAGAAATGCCAAGTGGATGATCTCAAATGATGGTCGGAGGCCCTTCTAACTGATCATTGCTATTGTATTTTGATCATACCTCTAGATGATGCCAATGGATTCCAAAGTAGTTGTTGCTGCCTTAAATCAAGTCCAATGTTTATCGTATCATTCCCAGTGTTGAGCGCTTCTCTTGTAATGTTGATCGCTTCCTTAGGTTATTCATTGAATGCAAATCAAGTAGCCCTAACAATGGTGAATTCCCTCCAAGAATTGTTCTTCTCCACAAGCAATGGCTAAGATATGAATGGCTGATTTAAAAGTCTTCAAGTCTTCAATTCGGTGCTCCAAGGATATTGATCTTCAATTCTTCAATGTAAATGCAAAGGATCTTCAATGAACTCTTCAACAATTTCAATAATGGTCTCTAACCCAACTTTGGAATGATGAATCAATGATATCCAAGAAAATCTCCAAAAATATCCAATCAAGTGTAAATGTGAACTCCATATGAATCCACCTCCAAGTGTGATTGGGTTTTCGTCCAACATAGAAGCTCTACAAGGGTTTTCATCCTTGCAAGATCAAGCAATACAATTGCCAAGCATAAATGCGAAAGATGCCAAAAGATTCAAGATGATGAAATGAGGCTCCAAAGCCTTCTTTTATATTTGGTTCTTCTTTTTTCATTGTTGAAGCCAAAAATTTCAAATTAAAGATTTGAATTGTCTTTTCCCTCCTTGTCGGCCAAGGCAACAATACTTTATTATTTTTAAATCTCTAAAGAGCCGCCTAAATTAGTAAAATAATATTATTTTATTCTTCTTCCAATGTTGAGCACCCAAATCAAATGAAATATATTATTTTATTTAATTTATCCCTTTTCTCTGTGTGAGTGCCAAAATGCAAGAATCCATATCTTTTTTATTATTTTCTTTTTTTCTCTATCCAATGCGCTCAAATTAAATAATATTAAGATAATATTATATAATTTATTTTATTATTTTTATCCTCCCTTGGTACCATAATTAAATAATAATAAAATATTATTATTTAATTATTTTCTTTTGATAATTAATGCAAAATTGCATTAATTAGTTTTTCCATCTTTATCAATGTGATTAGCTGATCCCAATAACATGTTTTCAATTTTTAAGCCTCTAAACAATGTTATCTTCTCCAAGCCATAGCTCAACCAAAATATTCCCTTATTTTGATGAATTAGCCTATGGGAATGAGGATAGGCTAACTCAGTCTTCTATTTGGTTATCATGCTGGAAATGGGGACATGTAAGTCCTCCCTTCCCGAGATTGCTTGTCCTCAAGAAATAGTGAATTCGGGTGCTTCAGAATCTAGTCTCCTTCTCATGTCACATCCTCCAATGGAAAATCTTTCCATTTAACCAAATACTCATAGATCACCTTGTTCCTCAAATGTCACTCCCTTGTCTCCAGAATACTGTCGGGAACCAAAACCGAAGTGCCCTCTTCATCAAGAGGTGGAAGATCAAGCGAAAAAACAACCTCCTATCCCAATGCCTTCTTGAGGCATGACACATGAAAAACATTGTGAATTTTTCTTCCCTCTAGTAATTCAAGCTCATATGCCAATTCACCAACTCTCCTTAGAATCTTATAGGGACCATAGAACCTCAGCTTCAACTTCTTTACACCACTCTTCTTTACTGACGACTGTCTATATGGTTGAAGGGACAAAAAGACCAAATAACCATTCTCAAAAGTTCTTTTCACCCTGCATACATCTTGTACTAATTCTGAGCCTACTGAATGTTATCCTTAAGTGCTTTGAGGATACCCTGACTATCTTGTGCCAATTCCTTAGCTCTGGGAGCTCTATACTATTCAAAAGCCAAATTTACAAATAATGGAGCATCATAACCATACAAGGCCCTGAAAGGTGACATGTTGATTGACATGTGATAGGTAGTATCATACAAATACTCACCTAAGTGAAACCACTTGATCCAAGCATGCTATTGCCCTACAACATAGTTGCGAAGCTAACCCTCAACCCATTTGTTCACAACTTCTGTCTATTCATCTATTTGTGGGTGATAACTCGTGCTCAGTGTCAACTCCAATCCAACCAGTCGGAACAAATCCTGCCAAAATATGCTGAGAAACCTATTGTCTTGATCATTGATGATGGTATTAGGGAGTCCATGCAACCTAAACACCTCTCTGAACAACAAATCTACAAGTTGAAGTGTTGAATAATCTATCGGAATTGCAAAGAAGTGTGCATACTTCATCAACTTGTCAACCACCACAAAAGTGCAATCCCTACCTTGTTCAAAATTGGTCTTCTAACAACTCATACACACTCTAACATGATGTATGACATCATCCTTGAGGTCCTTCCATGAAAACCTCTCTCTCAGAGGTACTTGTAGGTTTTGAAGAACCATGGATGTCCTGCAAGTGGGGCATCATGCATAGCCCTCAAAATTTTCTCCTTCAACTTCAACTTGGGAACTAAATAGATCCTATCCTTGTAGTAGATCACATCATCAACAACCTTGTACCTATCATCCTAAATCTTACCATCGATGATCTCACAAGACAATGTGTTCTTGGATTACTCAACCAAGAGATGAGCCTTCCAATCTACTAAATTTTTTGACAATGAACGAAGAGTAGGTCTCTTGGATAAAGCATCAGCAACCACATTGTTCCTTTCACATAATCAATGTCAAATTCATATGCCTGAATCTTTCTTACCCATTTCTTCTGCCTCTCATTCAAATCTATCTGCATTAGAAAGTGCCTCAAACTATTGTGATTAGTCCTAACCATAAATCAATTACCCACCAAATAGTTCCTAAACTTTTCCAATGCATGCATGATGGTGAGCATCTCCTTATCATAGGTGGAATAGAGATTTTCTGTATCCCTCAACTTCCTTCTCTCAAAAGAAATATGATGTATATTCTCCATCAATACTACACCAATGCCTTCTCCTAATGCATCACACTCCAACACAAAAGGTTGTGTGAAATTTGGCAATGCCAACACTGGGCATGAACTCATCACCTTCTTGACTTTGGTAAAAGCAACCTGAGCCACACCAAACCAACTGAGTGCTCCCTTCTTAGTGAGATCTATGAGAGGTGCGATCAATTGTGAAAACCCCTTTACAAACCTCTTGTAGTAGCAACATAGCCTGTGAAATCCTCTCAAATCTAAAATGTTCTACTGTGGTGGCCAACCTCGAATTGTCTATATCTTCTCCTGATGAACTATAACTCCATCAACTCCAATCACATACCCCAAATAGAGAATCTTTGTCATACCAAACTCACATTTAGATGCCTTAGAAAACAATGTCTATTCCTCCATGATTCCCAATACCTCATCAATATGCTGAAGATGTTCTTCCAAAGTCATATTGTTTATTATAATGTCATCAAAGAACACCAACACAAACTTATGCAACTACTTATGAAAAATGTGATTCATGAATGACTTAAAAGTAGCAGGTACATTGGTTAACCAAATGGCATAACCAAAAACTCAAAGTGTCCATAGTGGCATCTGAATGTTGTCTTATGAATATCTTCTTCACAGACATGAATCTAATGATACCCTAAATGAAGATCAATCTTAGAGAAGTACATGGTCTCATGCAACTCATTAAGCAGTTCATTGATCTTGGGAATGGGATATCTATTCTTGATTATCTTCTTATTCATGCTATGTAATCAATGCACATCCTCATTGTGACATCCTTCTTTACCAACACAACTGAAGATGCAAATGGACTAGAGCTAGGATGATTGTGTCCCATCTCAAGCAACTCCTTAATCATATTCTCAATCTCCTTCTTGAAATGTCATGGATGACAATAAGGTGTAGTGATGACAGGCTTGGAGCCCTCCTCCAACTCAATGACATGCTCAAACCCATGATTCGGTGGTCTACCAGGGGGAATTTCTCCAAACACCATACTATGCTTATCAAGCACTCACTGTATATCCACATGATACTTTTGACTCCCGGAAGAAGACTTGGATGATACCAAGCATTGCACTGCCCAAGCAATATCATCATGTGTAAACAATGTTTCCATTCTCCTTGTTGTCACAACTCTAGGGCCTCCATCTAAAAGTGCTCTCAACACAACCTTCTTCCCATCATGAATGAACTCAATTTCCATCTCCTAAAAATCCTTAATGTATCTACCAAGTGACTGCAACCACTAAATTCCCAACACAACATCAATCTCTCTCAATCCAACCACATAAAAATTATTAACTAGTCAATGTGTAGTCTCCCATCTAAATGCTAAGTTGGGGTACCATCTTAGTGCAAATCATGGTGAATCCATCTACAACTGTCACATTGAATCCCTAAAAATCCTCATCTTTTAGTCCTCTCTTCACAACTAAGCCCTCATCTATGAAGTTATGAATGCCTCCATTATCAACCAAATAAGTGACCCTTTGTCTATTGATGTCTCCTTTCAATCAAAAAACATGATATTTGGGTACTCCTAAAATTGATGCAATGGTTACATGTTCGTTGTCATTTTCAATGTTTGGCTCAAGATTCAACTATGGCTAAGTTGCTCCACATGATCACTATCCAAGTTATTATCTTCTACAGACTCACTCTCATCATCAGAATGGACCTCTATGAGATGAACCTTGCTCTATCCTAGGCATCTATGTCCTAGTTCCCATGGCTCCTTGCAAGAGAAACAAAGCTTCTTCCTCCTCATTTCATTCTTTATTTCCTGATCCATCCTAGGAGGTAGATATTTCTATTGATTGAACTTTCTCTAATTTGAACTGGAGCCCTTGAAAGTTTTCTTTTGTGGATGGAATGACGATGGTGTAGTATCAAGATCAAGTGCAAGTTCAATAGCATCATAAAGTGTACCAAGCTTGTGAGCTTTCACTAACCCTTTCAGTTTATCATTCAATCATTCCACAAATAACATTACTATCCTCCTTTTTGTCATGTATAGAACCATTACCACAATTCTTTGGAACTTGTTGATGTAGGAATCAACTTTGCCCATTTGTTTTAACTATGCAAAATATTTGTAGTAGATATACACATCCTTCATGTCAATTCTAGTGATACGTTTTTGTGTAAACTCATCATAAGAAGTAATCATTGCATGTCTTTGTGAAACAAGTCCATGACGCCACCAATCATATGCTATCCCTTCAAGATGCATAGTAACTAGCTGTATAGCTTTTTGTTCATCTATAGGTTTGAGTGTGAGGAATGTATCGAGTTTTTGAACCCATACTCTTGCACTCATTGTTCCACTTCCATCAAAATTAGGTATATGTATCTTGTTCAGTGCATCTTGATATTCTTTGTTTTGTTTTGTTGGCCCTTTAGGTCTTTGCACTACCTTTGATCTTTTCATGTCCTTCCTTTCACTAGGTAGAAATTTAGGCTAGAAGGGCCTATCCACTAAAGAAACATGTGCTCTCCCACCATGTGGCTACCTACCACACTACCATCTCTTACTGGTGAACCATTTACTTTCATATTAGTCAAGGTTTGAGTCGTTAACTGCATCATGAGATTCTGAGAAGCCATCAATTGTTCCAAATTCCTATTTTTTCTTTATTGTTCCACCAAACATAGATCATCATTCCTTGGTGGGCTTTTAGCTGTCATGTTTCTAACCATCTCTGCAAAAGGATAGATCTCTTGTTGTCCACTTCTTCTTCTGTATGTATGACCGTATGAAGTTAGTGTATGCATAACAATTAGCTCCCAACTAGGTCAATCTTTTCGCTCATAACACTCGAATAAGATTGAGTCAAATCACAACCCAATGTAGGTCAATCTAACTACAAATCTTATGCATATGAATGATATTGGAATATGACTTGACTTTCGTCAATTCCAAATATACCCTCCAAGATAGTAGGATCCAAGCTCTGATATCACTGACATGTGTTGAACTAGGGTTTGAACCAACAATTTTAGAATTTGCTATTTCACAATGAAACCCTAGGACTGAAATCTGATTTTTATTTCTGCACTCTTCTATTATAGCTTTGCCAATGCGAAACATGAGCTAAAATTTACAAATTGATCATAGAACAAAATATAGATTTTTGCAACCTTGACATCATGGGATACACATACAAATAGATAGCAAATGATGAAGAACTAAATCAGATGTCGTTGTATACACAGCAATCCTTACAAAACTTCAATTACCTCAAATTCATGGCTAAATGATAGCCAATCCACAAGATATATACAGCTGATACAAATCAGAAATAGAGGATGACTACAACATACTCAATTATTATGACAAATGGACCAAATACAATGCAACGTTGATGGCAAAGACTACTGTGAGCAGATCGATCTTCTTGCGATGAGGAAATGCCAAGTGGATGATCTCAAATGATTATCATAGGTCCTCCTAACTGATCGCTGCTACTGTATGTTGATCGAACCTCTAGATGATGCCAACGGATTCCAAACTAGCTGATCGAAGCCTTAAATCAAGTCCAATGCTAATCGTATCATTCCAAGTGCTGAGCACATCTCTTATAAAGTTGATCGCTTCCCTAGGTTATTCGCTATATGTAGATCAAGCAGCCCTAATAATGGTGAATTCCCTCCAAGCTGCCAACGTAGTCTAGCAAGAATGGCACTTCTCCACAAGCAGCACCTAAGATATGAATGGTTGATTTAAAAGTCTTCAAGTCTTCAATTTGACGCTTCAAGGATATAGATTTTCAAGTTTTCAAAAAATGCAAAGGATCTTTAATAAACTCTTCAACAACTTCAACAATGGTCTCTGACCCAACTTTTGAATGAAGAATCAATGATGTGCAAGAAAATCTCTAAAAATTTCTAATGAAGTGCAAATGTGAACTCCGTATGAATCCACCTCCAAGTGTGATTGGGTTTTCATCCAACACATGAGCTCTACAAGGGTTTTTGTCCTTGCAAGATCAAAAAATACAATTGCCAAGCATAAATACAAAAGATGCCAAAAGATTCATGATGATGAAATGAGGCTCCATTTATACTTGGTTCTTTTTTTCATCATTGAAGTCGACAATTTCAAATTAAAGATTTGAATTGTCTTTTCCCTCCTTGTCGGCCAAGACAACTTTATTATTTTTTATATCTCCAAAGAGCCACCCAAATTAATAAAATAATATTATTTTATTAATTTATTCTTCTTCCAATGTTGAGTGCCCAAATCAAATAAAATATTATTTTATTTAATTTATCCCTTTTTTCCAAGTGAGCACCAAAATCCAAGAATCCATTTTTTTTATTATTTTATTTTTTTCTCTCTCTAAGGCACTCAAATTAAATCGTGTTAAAATAATATTATTTATTTTATTTTATTATTTTTCTCCTTCCTTGGTGCCATCATTAAATAATAATAAAATGTTACTATTTAATTATTTTCTTTCGATAATTAATTTGTGGTGATAAATTTTACACAATTTCAAAGTTTTTCTTTTTCTACCTTTCTGGTTCGTATCGAGCAGTTTTGCCATGAAGAAGCGGCAGCCTTCCGGTATCAATCCAATATCAAATAAAAATGGTTGTAGCAAGTATATGAAACTGGCACAAGTCAATAAGATGCATATAGTTGCTTCATTATAAGCTATGATGCTTTAGTATGCCTAGTATAAGGAGCGACCTTCACAGAAGGCACAGCTTATAAAAGCAAATATTTTTAAAAAATGAAAGGTGGCCAAACTTCAACGTAGCCACTCAGTTTAGGTAGCATGGCATAGTCTATGGAAAGAAAATATAATGGATGGTGGCATTTTATCATGTAATGATGGTTCTATCACAAAGGAAACTCATGATACTCTTGTACAAATGAAGGACCGACCATCAGTTTAGAAGCGGCTCAGCTATAAAAATAGGACACAGTTTGCATATTAAATACTCAAGTCATGAGTAATGGCAGCTCATTGCACAAAAATGAGCAACAACAAATGAAGGCTCGGCCTTTGAAGGATCGGCCAACCCACAGCAACAAGTATAGCCACTATTATCGAGCACAGTTCAGTGACAATGTGGATCAAGTTACTAGTTACAGACCTAAGTGACAATGGCGCAAATCAGACGCAGCCAAAAGACATGGAAATAGGGTTCACAATGAAATACACAGGAACCGTCCGATGCAAAAAGATCAATGGCTCATGGCAGAAAGCAAAGAGGATGCGAAGTCTTCCACGTGTTGGCAAGCGCAACATAGAGAGAGCAACTCAGAATCATGCGGAGTCTTCCACGTGTAGGATGTGGAGTAAAAGTTGTTGCAACCCAAAATTAAGCGGAATGCTCCACGTGGGTGAAGCGCAATAGAGAGAGGAGAATAATGCTGTAGAGAGCCACCACATGGCTCAAGCGGAACACGGGAAATAAAGTTTTATTTCATTTTAATACACATTGAAAGGTCACGTAAGTATTTCCATTTTGTAAAGCAATTGAGCTTTTATAGAGTATAAAATATGATGTGGGTCCTCCCTTTAATAGATGAAATACTTATTAAATATAAAGTTTCTCATATTCACTTCTCACGTGAAACATTAGAGATGCAGCCCTAAAATCATACACAGCCACTTTATTTCTTTCTTATGAGCAAGCTATAGGATAGCAAGAGAGATGGCGGTGGGAGTTTTCTCTCTCACACCGAGATGTATTCCCAGCCATGGGCAAAATAGAAACAACAGTTCAGTTATCAATGCAGTTGCATTTTACCAGATTTGGTGCCAGATTTCAGGGAGTCAGTTGTAGATTTTTAGAGAAACAGTTGAAATATTTTGTTGGGTTTTTGGGGCTACAAATAGCTAGATCTGGGTCACATTCAAGAGAGATACACACACATATAGAGTTCTACATTTTGGTAGATCAGAGAGTTGGAGCAGCAGACTCAGATGTTTTTCTTTTTGCCTTTGCAATTCTTCATTTATGAGAATGTAACAGTCATTTTGTGCAGCAACTTTTTCCTCTGTAACTAGTTATTCAAATAATGAGATGGTGTTATGTGCATACTAGGATGTCTCTCTTTTCTTTCTTTAAATTCCTCTATTTCTTTGCCTCTGTTTAATATGTTTCTTGAACTGGGTCTTAATCATGCATTGATGCTCTTTAATTCTAGTTAATCAGTCAAAGTTAGACACTGTGCAACTAATTGTTTTAAATCTGGCAGATCTCCATAGATTAGGCATTTATTTTTCGTAAATCTCATTTTCTTTTTGACCTTTTTCTTAAAACCTACCGAAGAACAGAAGAGCCAACTTCCTTAAAATCTGGAGGTCACTCTGAGGAGCAATCCCACGTCTCAGAGTTTCCCATGTTGCTGCTAGATTAGACCCATATATTTATGCATCAATAGTTTATGGCACACTCGGTGGGACTGGATTCAAAGACTTGAGTCTTTGTTTTCTAAGAATCTTTGCCCTGTATTTTGTGGTTTTGATGGAAACTCATAGAAATATCTGCTCATAGGAGAATGAATCATCCATCTGGTGACTCTACTGAAGGTTCTTTCTCAGATCTTTGCTCATCCAGATCATGGCAGCCCCTGGTATATATGTGCACCTGAATATTCAAAGAGATCTACCCTTTGTGACTTGCGATTCAAGTCCTCTTGTTCTTCAATAGCAGGGTCAGGTTCTTGACACAGCCTAGAAGGCATTGCCGCACCTTCTTGGAGATGGCTCTATTTGCCCTGCAGATCATATTCAAGATGTAGCCAATCTATGCTCTATTCACAATGTCACAACTGAGAATCATGGTCTCTTGTTACTTGCGTCTTCCCTCAAGGACAAAGAAAAAGAATGGTACAGAAGCTTGCAGCCCGGTTCAATCACTGGATGGGATCAACTTCGGGAACTCATCTACAATCAGTTCAGAGACATGATAGATGTCAGCACTCTCATCCAGAATCTCATCACCATCAAGAGGCATCCTATGAAGCACATACATGATTTCAATTCAAGATTTGACAAGGTATGGAAAAAAATTTCTATAGACATGACGCCCCCTCCAGTCTTTGCTTTCTTGTATTATTTAAAGGCTTTAGACCCTGAGATCTCTATCATGATACAATCCCTAGGGGGTGAAACTCTTCCTCAATCATATGATCTTGCCATTAAGGCTGAAAGTGGCCTCTTATTGTCTAGTAAACAACCTCCTCTACCCTTAAAACCATTGATACCTCATGCAAATAGCATGTCTCACACCCTTTCTTGTAGCGAGATGCATGCAAATTTTAGTCCACCCACCCTCCCTGCTGATTTGACAAATCATGAGGAGATGAGTGCTGTGAAAGAACTAATTAAAACCCTCTCCTATGAGATCAATGATTTAAAAGGTCAAAACCTGTACCATGCTGATCTATGTTTAAAGCCTCAAGATTCTTATGAATAGCAGTATGAATTTATCTAGAGAATGCCCAATTGTCTTGAAAATTATCCTCTACAAGACCCCATAGCTGTAAATCAACCTATAGAAGCCAATGACTGAGTTTTCTATCACTTTTACATTCAAGAGTAATCAAATATCAAGAATCAAATTACAAGCAAGAAAGTGGCTCCTGTGTGTCCTTCTGGTTACCAGTATCAAGCATATGTAATAGAGGAAGATCCAGAGTTACTGTCAAATCTTAAATCAAATTCAGAAGATGCTTATGAGGTGATGTTTCTAGAAGCTAAAAAGTACTCTAAGAAGGGCTTTGAAGCTGAAAAGTACTGGGTCCATGGTGATGCTGCTTCTGTATTCCATTTTTAGGAGGTTACAAATGACATTATACCAGATGAGTGTCTTTATTATTACAATGAAGTTTCACACCTGCAGGAGGAAGGCACAGAGATGCATGAGCAACATTTGGGGCATGATGAGGTTTTGTTCTCAGTTTTACAACAAGGCTATCAGCTACTAAATGAGGAAGATATTGCAATTGAGAAAGTACAAGGTTCATTTGTAAGGCTTGTAGCAGATCATGGAGAAAATGTTGAAATAGAGGAAGATTCAAGAACTGATTTATTTACTATTTTGGCAAATGGTTATTGTCTTCTTCTTGATGAAGATTCACCTCTACAAGATGATGAGATTTGGAGAGACATTTGCCATAGTGTAGAGCCACATATGACGTCACAAACAGAGTTAGATTCTACACATTTATTCTTGCATGAAGGGATCCTAATCAGATTCAGGATTGTTCTGGGCAGTTCTATCACTTGTCAACTACATCTTGATGCTATAATGGATCATCATTCGGATGAAGAGTCAACAAAATAGGTCACTAATGAGTTTCTGGTAGTAGAAGTTTTCAAATGCAAACAGAGGAAAGAGTTTCAGTGTTTTATTTTCCCTCCCCGCCCTCCACTGAAATAGAAACATCATGTAGGTCAGCCTAACTGGTGTTTTGAAGAAAAAAAAGACTCTCCTGAGTGTAGAGAAGTGAAAAGGTATAAAATATTGTTGTATTTCTTCATACAGTTTATCTGGTTCATTTTCAGTGCTATGTGGATCAACTGGACCAATGTTGTCAGGCATGGCAGTTACTTTGTCGTCCCGGTGAATGGGCATATTCCCCTATGTTTTAGTTGTCAGTAATTTGGCTTCAATGTTCAGAATAAGCTACAGCAATAGCATTAGATTTCAATTCACTCAGTGTGTTTTCAATAAGTCTCTGCTTCTATAAATGAAGATAAGTTAGGTGGTTCATCTTTATCAGTAGTCAAAGATCAGTTAGTTTTAGTTATAGAGTGTGTTTCAATTATGCATCTTCAAGTTCAGTTGTGTCTTCAGATTCATAATGTTTCAGATTATGTGACTCTATTGCCCAATAAATAAAGCTAATCTGTCAAACCTAGAGATTCTAGATTCGTAATAGGCAAGCCTATTTCCGCATTAGTCACCAAGAACTGGTGATAAATTTTACACCATTTCAAAGTTTTTCTTTTTCTGCCTTTTTGGTTCATATCGAGCAGTTTTGCCATGAAGAAGCGGCAGCCTTCCGGTATCAATCCAATATCAAATAAAAATGGTTGTAGCAACTATACAAAACTGGCACAAGTTAATAAGATGCATATAGTTGCTTCATTATAGGCTATGATGCTTTAGTATGCCTAGTATAAGGAGCAGCCTTCACAGAAGGCGCAGCTTATAAAAGCAAATATTTTTTAAAAATGAAAGGTCGCCAAAATTCAACGTAGCCACTCAGTTTAGGTAGCATGACACAGTCTATGGAAAGCAAGTATAATGGATGGTGGCATTTTATCATGTAATGATGGTTCTATCACAAAGGAAACTCATGATACTTTTCTACAAATGAAGGACTGACCATCAGTTTAGAAGTGGCTCAGCTATAAAAATAGGACACAGTTTGCATATTAAATACTCAAGTCATGAGTAATGGTAGCTCATTGCATGGAAATGAGCAACAACAAACGAAGGCTCAAGCTTTGAAGGATCGGCCAACCCGCAGCAACAAGTATAACCACTATTATCGAGCACAGTTCAGCGACAATGTGGATCAAGTTACCAGTTATAGACCTAAGTGACAATGGCGCAAATCAGACGCAGCCAAAAGACATGGAAATAGGGTTCACAATGCAATACACAGGAACCGTCTGATGCAAAAGGATCAATGGCTCATGGCAGAAAGCAAAGAGGATGCGGAGTCTTCCACATGTTGGAAAGCACAACATAGAGGGAGCAACTCAGAATCATGCGGAGTCTTCCACATGCACGATACAGAGTAAAAGTTGTTGCAACCCAAAATTAAGAGGAATGCTCCACAAAGTGTAGCAAAGAGAGGAAAAAAATGTTGTGGAGAGCCACCACGTGGCTCAAGTGGAAAACGGGAAATAAAGTTTTGTTTCATTTTAATACACATTTAAAGGTCACGTAAGTCTTTCCATTTTGTAAAGCAACTGAGCTTTTATAGAGTGTAAAATATGATGTGGGCCCTCCCTTTAATAGGTGAAATACTTATTAAATGTAAAGTTTATCATATTCACTTCTCACTTGAAACATTAGAGATGCAGCCCTAAAATCATACACAACCACTTTATTTCTTTCTTATGAGCAAGCTACAGGATAGCAAGAGAGATGGTGGCGGGAGTTTTCTCTCTAACACCGAGATGTATTCCTAGCCATGGGCAAAACACAAAACAACAGTTCAGTTATCAATGCAGTTGCATTTTACCAGATTTGGTGCCAGATTTCAGGGAGTTAGTTGCAGATTTTCAGAGAAACATTTGAAATATTTTGTTAGGTTTTGGGGGCTAGAAATAGCCAGATCCAGGCTACATTCAAGAGAGATACACACACATACAGAGTTCTACATTTTGATAGATCAGAGAGTTGGAGCAGCAGACTCTTATGTTTTTCTTTTTGCCTTTGCAATTCTTCCTTTATGAGAATGTAATAGTCATTTTGTGCAGCAACTTTTTCCTCTGTAACTGGTTATTCAAATAATGAGATGGTGTTCTGTGCATAGTGGGATGTCTCTATTTTCTTGCTTTAAATTCCTCTGTTTCTCTGCCTCTGTTCAATATGTTTCTTAAACTAGGTCTTAATCATGCATTGATGCTCTTTAATTCTAGTTAATCAGTCCAAGTTAGACATTGTGCAACTAATTGTTTTAAATCCGGTGGATTGTCATAGATTAGGCATTTGTTTTCTACAAATCTCATTTTCTTTCTGACCTTTTTCTCAAAACCCACTGAAGAACAGAAGAGCCAGCTTCCTTAAAATCTGGAGGTCACTCTGAGGAGCAATCCCACGTCTCAGAGTTTCCCATGTTGCTGCTGGATTAGACCCATAGATTTATGCATCAACAATGTGAAATTGCATTAATTCATTTTTCCCATCTTTGCGAGTGTGATTATCTTAGCCCAATAACATCTTTTTAATTTTTAAGCCTCTAAAGGAAGTTCCAAGCCACAGCTTAGTGAAAATATTCCCTTATTTTGATGAATTAACCTATTAGAATGAGGATAGGCTAACTCAGTCTTTTTTTTAGTGATCATGTCAGAAATGGGGACATGTCAATTTATTCCCTTCAACATTGAAGGACTCCATAATGCGATGGTTCATGGGACTATCTATGGGGTCTATTAATTCATGGGAAGGAATGGAGAAAAGTTTTTGGACAATTGTTAGGATTATTGTTGGGTAAGGGGTAGGAATGAGGAACACTTTCACTTATAATAAAAGGAGGATGAAATCTTGGACTTATTCATTTTGAAGTGTTGTGGTGATGTATTGAGTTGGTCAAAATAGTATTTCTACAAGGATTGGAGGATGAACCGTGAGGTTCTGTAGACCGAATGGGAAATGGGGATGTCACGAAATTAAGCTTCCTTGATATTTTAGAATTATGTAGAAACTATTCATGCACACGAGGAGGAATTAAGAATTCAAGCTTGGAAAAAGGAAAAAATGAGATAGGTCAAATCATGGAAGAAATTTTTAATTTAAAAATTTATATCTTAGTCCAAATCTACACTACATTCAATGGAATGCAAGCTAAAAACAAAATCATTGAAACCTTGTTGATCTATTTATTTAGGTGCTAGAATAGGCATCTTCTTAGAGAATGCCCTCTTGAAAAGATAAATGTTTGTCAAGTATGTGGTAAAAATCACTCCATAGACTAGTGTGAATTTTTACAAGCCATTTAAATTTTGAAGAAAAAAACTCCATTGGTTGAGGAGTTGAATTATATGGGACAATGTTAAGGTGGGATTTTTTCATATAACCAATCCTCAAACATACCCTCTTGTTGTCTAACAATGAATTGAAATAACAACCCTTAGTCAACACCCACATCAAAAGTGTAGTGCCCCTCACCTTGCCATCAGTTTGATTGATAGTTGGTTATTAGAATTCTGACATTTTGACAGTATCTTAGATGATGGAACACTTGTTGTCTTGTTAATTCATCATGGAACTAATCATCATGATATTAGTTGTGATATTGGATCTTGTGATTTCCTGCTTTGCAATTGATAAGTAAACTGGATGTCTCCGATGTTTTGATTTCTGTATTTAGTATCTTGTTTAAATGTTGTGCCTTGTTTATATAGGAACGTGAATGGGACAGTGTCGTATTACTCGCTCTTGAGTACCCTACCCCACTGCGATTCCCATTTACTAGACGACTGCATGTGGATATATATATATATCTCGTTATGTTTAACCGTGTATTTGCCGCAGGATGCAGGAACTAGGCATCGACTCCACCTGATTTACCAGGTCTGAGCGTGCCTCCACCAATGGAAAGGTTGTATGGAGTTAATATGGGGTACCCTGTGATGGTTACTGAGTTGTTAGGTCACCTCCGAGGTCTTGTCTGTCGTCTGATCATAAATTGTTAGCAGAAATGTCACACTTCGAGGTTAGCAAGGTCAGAAGGTGTTTTCATGGGTAAGTTAGAGTTGTGCATTAAGTAGAATGAATGAACGAAAAATATAATAACCTAATATAAATTGCTAATTTGGATATTTAATTATAACTGTTGTTAATGAATTATATTGTTGGGAAGTAAAAACTATTAAATTTAGTTGGAGGGGCCTTGTATGGTTGGATTTTTTTTAATTAAATCAACTAGTGGTAAGTTGAGTCAAAATCCGTAATTTTCGTGTTGTCAGTAAATAAATTGCTTGTCACAAATTGGTTAACAAGGTATAGTTATAAAAATTGATATAATTAATGATAAACATTTATTTTGTGTAAATACCGTTGCCGGGAATTAATCAAATCAAACTATTTTGTTGTGGACTTAATTAATACGAAGTTAGTTCGGGTGGTGAAAGTTAGTTTCCCGTTCCTGTAAATTGGTTACCAAATAATTTTGTTAAAAGGGGAGATTTCTTTTCCTGGAGGGGGGAAGAGGTTCAAAAATCCAGAGGAACGAAAGGTGGAAACGGGTAGTTTTCAGATTGCGGAAACAAATTCTCTAATAATCCGGGTATGTCTTGAATCATGATTCATTTCTCTTTGTATCTATAATATTTGGAAAGTATTTCGTACACAGGTTATCATCGTTTGGCCTATTAATGATTTAGAGAAAACGCCTTAATCTTATGTACTCCTCATTCTTTGTGCCACAATCTGTGTCAAATACGTAGTTCATACTTGGGTGTTACAGAATCAATGAACAAACCGTGAATGTCAAAGCATTAATTTGAAGCTGACTCTTTCCCATTTTCTAGCAACGTGCCATCAGACTTTTTATAAATTATCTGTTCTAAGAAAACAAAAAAAATAAATATCTGTATACGAACAAAAATAAGGATCAAACAAGCTTCCTATCAGTCTTTCAAAATCTGATGGAAGTTCTATAAATTGGAGTGGAAGACAAGCTTCACCATAACAAAGAAAAAAAAAATTCCTCTTTGCCCACAAGAAAAATATTAGAGCCAAAATGTCTCTGGGTTGCTTTACACCTTTGGTTTCAACTATGGTTGGACAGAAGCTACCAGTTTATAAGCCTTCTATTCAACGTAAGCTTTTTAGCAAAACACCTGCACGCCGCAGAGTTGCTCAAATTCCTATCAATATGGCGTTGATTACCACTGATGAAGGCATCACTCGGCGCATTGGCAATCATCACCCCAACTTATGGGATGATGATTTCATACAATCTCTCTCAAAATCTTATGAGGCTCCCTCTTACAGTGAACGTGCTGAACTCTAAACTTCAGACTGTATGCAAAATTTCATGAGATTTCTGGAAACTCTCACGCTATTCTTATTGATGTATTCCCCATTGCAATGAGGGCGTTTCACCAATCATGTGTTAATATAACGATTTTTGGAATGACTAAAGAACAAATTAGAGGTTTATGAAGATTATAATTTCTGGCTTACTATGAGAAAACCTTGCTCTGAGTGAACGGAAGTTAGTGAGGCTGAGGTTACAAAAAGGATTTGTTTAAAGCTGGAAGCCCTACGATTCTACGAAAACCGATTAGCTTGCCTCAAGGTCTAAGCCATGCTTCAATTGCAGTTCACAATGTTGGTGGGTGTGAGAGCCCTTTTTGGAAAGACAATGAAGTTTTAAAAGAAGCTCTAACAAAATTCACAAGTAGATGCAACCAATTTCGACGGTTTAAAAAAAAAAAAAAAAAAAAAAGGGGGGAATTCTGTCAAGCACAGTTAGGAATCTTGACAGTCATAGGAGATCACTTCAGGCAGAGCCTCGGCCTATAGGGTGCTAGGAAGCTTTCACACGTGTTTTCTGCCGAATGCATTTGCTTGAAACTTTCCATTTTCTCCAGATCGGTGGCATGACAGCAAACAGTCTTCCGTGCCTTGTTTATGCTTCTACATTTTGCACTGTCTCTGCGAGGGAGAATGCAACCACAACATCTGACAAAACCCCTTTAGCCTTTGCGCTGATGATGTCCTTACCCCGCCCAAGCTTCACGCTGTCCGTGGCAGGTAGGACGTTGGCAGATGATTGAAAAATTGGCGTTAACCTGCCAATTGGATTGCTTGAAGTTCTAGCGCTGCCCAACTGAACCAATTTTGTGCATACACTGTAATCTGCCCAGCGCGTTTGCCAAAAGCTTCTTCAGTCTGCGCATCAAATCCATTTCTGTGCATACGTTGCCATCATTTTAACAGTGCGGATTCTTGAGAGTTTTCACATCTGGTCAATAAGTTCATTTGTGCATTCTGCAATCTTTGCATTCCCTTAGAAGATAAAACTATTTGTGTAAACCACGTAAATTCCTTCAGATACCACTCCCTGCTCAACCAACCAAAATTGTATGTTGCTGTGGCATTAGGTTTAGGGTTCCTGGGCAAAACAATAGGGTTCATACACTCATATCTTTGGAATATTTAAATATTTGCGAAGTTAGCTTGCTTATGAAATGTCATTTATATTATGTTACGAAGAAGCCCTAGCCAAATAAATTATTCGGAGAATAGATTAAGTTACATGGGGAAATTATTTAGAGTAGAATTATGATTTTTGTTAATATTTTTCTCGATAGTGGACTTTACTTTCGGGGTTGAACTATTTTAATTTTAACCACACTGCTAGATTTAGGCTTTGATTTCGTAGATGTAATTTAAATTAACTCTTGAGAAAATCAAGCCTATTTTTAAATGTATAAAATGGTTTTATTTATTATTTATTAATAGAATTATTGTGATCTCTTAAATTAAAAATTGGGGAGAAATTATCATATAGAATTAAACTAGGTTGAGGTTTTTTTTGGAAAGTATTAAATTAGTTACAAACGAATTTTAGTTATTCCAAAATGTATTTTTAGTTAATCTTAGGCACATAGGTAAATTCATAATTAAGGATCTAGGCCTTTTGTATTACTCTTGAATTAGATTAATCGGTTGAATTTTAAAAAAAGGTAATCTGGATGGTGTCGTTAATTAATTTATTGTTTGAAACAAAATAAAGAATGTTAATAAGTAGTTGTAATTTATATTGATTGGATTGTTACATTTAATTGGTGGTTTCAATGCTATTTCATAGTTGTCTTCATTTGAATTAAACTTAGTAGGATTTGTAGTTTTAACTCTGGAACTTAATCATAACGGCGTGAGTTAAGAGAGCTTGTCGTTGTATGAGTCGTGTTGCAAATGACCCCTCCAGGGGTTAAGTATGTCGTAGTAGAGTTTTAACATTGTGGTGTTATACTATCTTGTAGCTTTTGGTTGGTATAGAGTTTAATAAAGTATGAGTTAAAGTGTTAATATGTTTTACAAGCAATATTCTCCAGATGAGGTATTGTACCACTTGTGAATTTAAACCATTTTGTCGTATTCGTCGCATGGAGAGACCTGTTCATCCTAAGGTCCAATAAACCTGTGTTGCTTTGGACATTGAGTGAAGAGGTTGCCTTATGATTATGTTTGGTAAACAAGTACTGCCTTGCTATGTTCGTATGTATCTGTGGGATGATGTATCTGTCTTATTGATAGTTAGGGTTTACTAGGCGCTAGTAAGGAGGGTGGCTTTCAATGTGGGGCCGGCGCCCAGAGTGGCAGTCAGGATAACCCATTGAAAGTAGATTAACTAAGTGATAACCTAAAATGAACTAGGGGGATTAGGGTAGAATTCACATTTAACAAGACTAATGGATTTCCTCACCCAGGCCTGTAGCGCTCGTTTAGGCTAAGGATGGGTTGAGAAGGCCTGGTCGGCATGATTGACTTCCTTGTCCTCATGAAAGGAAGGTCGATTCCGCATGTGTCACCCTATGGGGCCGGCGCCTAGTGAGAGGCTGTCAGGATAACCATAGATGGGGGCCGGCGCCTAGAGAGAGGCTGTCAGGATAACCCATGCTAGGACCATGCGATGACACTCTCCCTACTGCTACCTAGTATTCCTTGTATGGTCTCTCCATTCGTGCCGTGTGATAGCTCGGGAAGTTGTGTTGGGTTGTTGTCTTGTGTTGAATTGAAGTTGGTCATCCTTCGTTCCTGTTAGTCATTGTCTACCTGACTGTTGTTTGTCGTTGGGACCTCATGTTAACTCCTAGCTCGGGGGGTGGACCTTAGGGTTCCACATGGTCGGGTGGAAGAGCTATCTTATCCATTGATTGTTTCTTGTCAGAGTTTATGTGCAGGAAAGGATTATCTCAAATTCAAGCAAATAAACTTGTACCAGTTAAGAAGATAATTGCATACCTGACTTGTGTATCAGATCATTTTTATTATACGTAATTTGATGTAGACAGAGGATGTCAATGATGTAATGAAGTAACTCTGTGTAAGGGAAAAACATTGTAGTTTGTAATTAATCATGAGCATTATGTTTTGATGACATGCAATAAAGTTGAAGATGTTAATTAATCATGCATTGGTTTTAGATTAGCATTATGTGTTATCATGTTGATTAGCGTGTAAGTAATGCCTCCTTGAATCCTTAGAGACATGTTGCAGTTCAATGGAGTAATTAGTTAAATCAGCATTGCTTGTTATCTTAAATCAAACCAAAAAAAAAATATTTCCTGTTTTCTCTAGTATGAATGTATTTTCTCTAAGATGTTCAGGGATAGGGTGTTACATCTGGTATCAGAGCCAAGTTTCTAACACTGGGTACTCGGGGTTTATATGAGCCCATTAAGCTATACTAGTTGCTTAATCTCTGAAAGATATTTTCTTTAGTAGTCCCCACCTAGTAATCTAAAGTTGTTTTTGGGTGTTTAGTCAGGGAGATGCCTAGGGGTCGAGGTCGAGGACGTGGTCGAGGTAGGGGACGTGGAAGAGGGGGTTCTAATAGTCCTCCTCCTAGTTCCCCTCATGAAAGTACCCAAGAAGGTGGGGGCGAGAACCAGGAGAATCCGGAGAATCAGGGTCAGCCAGAGGGTGCTCAGCTACGTCAACTTCTTGAAGAGGTCCTTGCTCGTCTAGGTCCTAGGCAGGAGGTGGATCAGTCAGAAGTAAGGGTTAGAGAACGATCTCCCAGAAGGAGAGAAACCACAGCTGAACAAGAATCTATTCTTGCAGGCCACATGCGAGATCTTATGAGAGCCCGTCCTCCCACTTTCGAGGGGTCTGGTAGTGGATTGGAAGCAGAGACATGGCTAATTGATTTAGAGAGGTGTTTTGCTATGCATCCTTATGGTAGCAACACTAAGGCAAGATGTGCCATCATGCATCTTCGAGGTTTCGCCTCCACATGGTGGCGACTAGAGGAACAGAAGCTGCACCTAGATATTGGCACAGTATCTTGGGAACTATTTCTAGAGAGGTTCAGAGCTCGATTTTTGTCAGACCACTGGAGGCAACGTCGAGCAAATGAGTTCCATGGATTGAGACAGATGGCCATGACAGTGGAACAATACGAGCGCAGGTTTTATGAACTCAAGCAGTATGCAGGTATTGGAAACGATGAGGCCATGTTGGTTCAACATTTTATTAGAGGGCTGAATGCACGGATCAGTGGAGGAGTTTGAGTTTTTGAGCCGAAGACCATGGAGGTGGCAGTGGAGAAGGCTCGACTGGTGGAGGAGAATTTGACTATGGCTTTAGGGGGTCATACTGGTGTACAGATTGGTAGTGATTCCCGAGCAAGTGCTGGGTTCCGAGGGAGTCAGTCTCAAATAGCAAGTAACTCAAGGAGTCATCATGTACCTTCTAAGAGTGGCCAACAACAGCAATTTTCCCAGATGAAATCGAGAAACTCTCAACATCAGCAAGGTAGTAGATTTCAATCCAGGAAGGATCGAAGTTGGCAAAGAATTAGGCGTGAACGTGCTAGTCAGCCAATGCAGAGCACGCAGTCTGCAGCAAGCAGAGGAAGTTTTCAGCAGTCGAGTGCCCCTGTAGGCGGTGGAGGTGTTGGTAGGGGAACAGGATGTTTCTCTTGCGGCCAGCAGGGCCACATTGCCAGACAGTGTCCGCGTAAGAATACTACAGGTTTTGGTCAGAGGCCCGCAGTTTCAGAGCCTACTGTGGGGGATGCAGGCAGATCGCATAGGGTGTTTGCAGCAGTAGATAATCGCCAAGCAGAGCATCAAGGCACCGTTGTGGAGACTACAGGTGTCTTGCGAGGTATTACAGTCTCTATTCTTTTTGACTCAGGTGCTTCAGATTCTTTCATTTCCCCTTCTATGGTAGAGCATTGCAAGTTGGTGGCAGCAAAGCAAGATGTTAAGTGGCAGGTGGAATTGGCATCTGGATCTAGGGTATCAGTAGACTCTCTGGTGTCTGGTTGTGAGTTGAGGATAGGTCCTTTACCTACCACGGTGGATCTTCGCATTATACCTCTAGGATCCTATGACATAATGTTGGGTATGGACTGGTTGGATGCTCATCAAGCAGTGATAGATTGTCGCCGCAAGTTAGTGAGGTGTGTAGATGATTCTGGCAGTGAGGTAGAAGTGGTTGGTTTTCAGAGACCCATCTCCTTGCGTATGATTTCTGCCATGCAGTTGAAGAGATGTCTGCGTCGAGGATGCAAGCTGTTTGCCGTAATGGTTAATGATTTAGATTTTGAGGAGAATAGGGAGACATCCCTCGATGATCATCCTATTCTCAAGGAGTATGCAGATGTCTTTCCTAGTGATATCCCGGGAATGCCACCTAAGCGTGACATTGATTTTAAGATAGACCTTGTTCCTGGAGCAGAACCTATCTCTCGAGCCCCATATCGGATGACTACTCAGGAACTTAAGGAGCTTCGGTTGCAGCTAGAGGAGTTGCTAGCCAAGGGGTTTATTCGTCCTAGTGTCTCTCCATGGGGAGCACCAGTTATTTTTGTGAAGAAAAAGGATGGATCCCTGCGGTTGTGCATCGATTATCGACAGCTTAATAAGGTAACTGTTAAGAACCGATACCCCTTGCCACGAATTGATGATCTTTTTGACCAGATTAAGGGGGCTAAGGTATTCTCTAAGATAGACCTAAAGTCAGGATATCATCAGTTGCGCATCTTTGAGGCTGACATCCACAAGACAACATTTCGTACTCGCTACGGACATTATGAGTTCACTGTTGTACCTTTTGGGCTGACGAATGCACCATCGGTATTTATGAGTTTGATGAATGGTGTGTTTCGTACCTATCTTGATAAATTTGTCCTTGTATTCTTGGATGATATATTGATTTACTCTAGGTCTATGGAGGAGCATGAAGAGCATTTGCGACAGGTTCTGCAGTGTTCAAGAGAAAATCAGTTATATGCAAATTTGGCTAAATGTGAATTCTTTCAAACAGAAGTAAAATATTTGGGACATGTTATTTCTGACAAGGGCATTGCAGTAGATCCTTCAAAGATACAAGCCATCATGGATTGGCCTGCTCCCTCCAATGTTTCAGAGGTTCGTAGTTTCATGGGTCTAGCAGGCTATTATCGACGATTTGTGCAGGGATTTTCTAAGCTAGCTCACCCTATAACTTCTCTTCAGAGAAAAGGAAAGAAGTTCATTTGGTCAGATCAATGTCAAGCAGCCTTTCAGACTCTTAAGGAGCGGTTGACTAGTGCACCCATTCTAGCAGTGCCTGATCCTACCAGAGATTTTGTGGTATGTACGGATGCATCCTTGGAAGGGTTAGGAGCAGTTTTGATGCAGGAGGGTCGTGTGATAGCTTATGAGTCCCGCAAACTCAAAGATCATGAGTTGAACTATCCTACACATGACCTAGAGTTAGCTGCTGTTGTGCATGCATTAGTGAGATGGAGACACTTCTTATTGGGACATCGGTTCGAGCTTCACAGCGATCATAGAAGTTTACAGTACATTTTTACTCAACCAAACCTGAATGCGAGACAGAGGCGGTGGATGGAATTTCTTTGTGAGTATGATTTCGAGGTAAAATATATCCAAGGTAAGGAAAATGTGGTGGCAGATGCTCTCAGCCGGCGGAAACACGAGCTTTCATCAATCACTCTTGGAGTGGATTTGAGAGGTCAGATCTTAGCGGCACTCCCGGCAGATAGATGGTATCAGGAAGTGAAAGCAGAAGTGGAGTCTGGTAGAACCTTGGAGGGCAGATTTGTTGGATATTCCATCGAGTCTGATGGTCTCTTGCGGCATCTAGGTCGCATTTATGTTCCCTCTATAGAGGGTCTCCGTACTTTAATCATGTCTGAGGCACATCAGGCACCTTATGCTGCTCACCCAGGTGTCAAGAAGATGTATGCCGACCTCCGTCAGATATATTTTTGGGCCGGAATGAAGAGAGATATTGCTGATTTTGTTTCGAGATGTCTAGAATGTCAGAGGGTTAAGGCAGAACATCAGCATCCCGCAGGTCTCCTCCAGCCACATTTGATTCCGGAATGGAAATGGGACATCATCTCAATAGACTTTATAGTTGGTCTACCCATGTCCTCTCGTCGCCATGATGCAATAATGGTCACCGTAGATAGGCTTACGAAAGTAGCACACTTTTCGCCTGTCCGATCTTCATATAATGCTTCATCTGTAGCCAGAATTTTTATGGAGGACATCGTCAGATTACATGGGATTCCTCGCAAGATTATCTCTGATCGTGATCTAGTGTTCACTTCAGCTCTTTGGACATCCCTTCAGCATACTTTGGGAACTCAGTTAAACTTCAGTTCAGCTTATCATCCGGAGACTGATGGGCAAACAGAGAGGGTCAATCAGGTCCTCGAGGATATGCTCAGAATGTATGTCATGGATCAGCAAAACCGTTGGGAAGATTATTTGCATTTGGTGGAGTTTGCGTACAATAATGGGTACCATAGTTCCATTGGCATGTCTCCTTTTCAGGCTCTTTATGGTCGTCCTTGTCGAACCCCATTGAGTTGGGATCGTCTTGAGGATAGAGTTCTTATTGGACCTCAGATGCTCCAAGAGATGGAGCAGTAGGTTGATCGCATTAGAGAGCATCTTGTAGCAGCGCAGGATAGACAGAAGAAATATGCAGATGCTCATAGACTTGATCGTCAGTTTTCAGTAGGTGATCAGGTGTTCTTGCGGGTGCGACCGTGAAAGAGTCCGATCCGTTACGGAAAAGGCTCTAAGCTTGCACCGCGCTTCGTAGGGCCATTCAAGATTTTGGAGAGAATTGGTCCTGTTGCATACCGTCTTGCTTTGCCACCTAGCTTGTCACGCATCCATGATGTATTTCATGTTTCTGTTCTTAGACCCTATCATCCAGATATTTCTCATGTCCTTGATTGGAATGCTTTACAGGTAGAGGACGGGCAACTGGCTTTGGAGCCTGTAGGCATTTTGGAGCACAGGAGACTCGCTCTCAGGGGCAGAGTCATAGAGCAGGTAAGGGTCCAGTGGGATCCTAGTGATGAGACTTCAGCTACCTGGGAGGATGCATCCCGAATGCGAGAGTTATATCCTTATTTGTTTGCAGGCTTCCAGGAGTAAGCCTGATCCTTGGGGGGGAGGATGTAGTGCCCCTCACCTTGCCATCAGTTTGATTGATAGTTGGTTATTAGAATTCTGACATTTTGACAGTATCTTAGATGATGGAACACTTGTTGTCTTGTTAATTCATCATGGAACTAATCATCATGATATTAGTTGTGATATTGGATCTTGTGATTTCCTGCTTTGCAATTGATAAGTAAACTGGATGTCTCCGATGTTTTGATTTCTGTATTTAGTATCTTGTTTAAATGTTGTGCCTTGTTTATATAGGAACGTGAATGGGACAGTGTCGTATTACTCGCTCTTGAGTACCCTACCCCACTGCGATTCCCATTTACTAGACGACTGCATGTGGATATATATATATATCTCGTTATGTTTAACCGTGTATTTGCCGCAGGATGCAGGAACTAGGCATCGACTCCACCTGATTTACCAGGTCTGAGCGTGCCTCCACCAATGGAAAGGTTGTATGGAGTTAATATGGGGTACCCTGTGATGGTTACTGAGTTGTTAGGTCACCTCCGAGGTCTTGTCTGTCGTCTGATCATAAATTGTTAGCAGAAATGTCACACTTCGAGGTTAGCAAGGTCAGAAGGTGTTTTCATGGGTAAGTTAGAGTTGTGCATTAAGTAGAATGAATGAACGGAAAATATAATAACCTAATATAAATTGCTAATTTGGATATTTAATTATAACTGTTGTTAATGAATTATATTGTTGGGAAGTAAAAACTATTAAATTTAGTTGGAGGGGCCTTGTATGGTTGGATTTTTTTTAATTAAATCAACTAGTGGTAAGTTGAGTCAAAATCCGTAATTTTCGTGTTGTCAGTAAATAAATTGCTTGTCACAAATTGGTTAACAAGGTATAGTTATAAAAATTGATATAATTAATGATAAACATTTATTTTGTGTAAATACCGTTGCCGGGAATTAATCAAATCAAACTATTTTGTTGTGGACTTAATTAATACGAAGTTAGTTCGGGTGGTGAAAGTTAGTTTCCCGTTCCTGTAAATTGGTTACCAAATAATTTTGTTAAAAGGGGAGATTTCTTTTCCTGGAGGGGGGAAGAGGTTCAAAAATCCAAAGGAAGGAAAGGTGGAAACGGGTAGTTTTCAGATTGCGGAAACAAATTCTCTAATAATCCGGGTATGTCTTGAATCATGATTCATTTCTCTTTGTATCTATAATATTTGGAAAGTATTTCGTACACAGGTTATCATCGTTTGGCCTATTAATGATTTAGAGAAAACACCTTAATCTTATGTACTCCTCATTCTTTGTGCCACAATCTGTGTCAAATACGTAGTTCATACTTGGGTGTTACAGAATCAATGAACAAACCGTGAATGTCAAAGCATTAATTTGAAGCTGACTCTTTCCCATTTTCTAGCAACGTGCCATCAGACTTTTTATAAATTATCTGTTCTAAGAAAACAAAAAAAATAAATATCTGTATACGAACAAAAATAAGGATCAAACAAGCTTCCTATCAGTCTTTCAAAATCTGATGGAAGTTCTATAAATTGGAGTGGAAGACAAGCTTCACCATAACAAAGAAAAAAAAAATTCCTCTTTGCCCACAAGAATAATATTAGAGCCAAAATGTCTCTGGGTTGCTTTACACCTTTGGTTTCAACTATGGTTGGACAGAAGCTACCAGTTTATAAGCCTTCTATTCAACGTAAGCTTTTTAGCAAAACACCTGCACGCCGCAGAGTTGCTCAAATTCCTATCAATATGGCGTTGATTACCACTGATGAAGGCATCACTCGACGCATTGGCAATCATCACCCCAACTTATGGGATGATGATTTCATACAATCTCTCTCAAAATCTTATGAGGCTCCCTCTTACAGTGAACGTGCTGAACTCTAAACTTCAGACTGTATGCAAAATTTCATGAGATTTCTGGAAACTCTCACGCTATTCTTATTGATGTATTCCCCATTGCAATGAGGGCGTTTCACCAATCATGTGTTAATATAACGATTTTTGGAATGACTAAAGAACAAATTAGAGGTTTATGAAGATTATAATTTCTGGCTTACTATGAGAAAACCTTGCTCTGAGTGAACGGAAGTTAGTGAGGCTGAGGTTACAAAAAGGATTTGTTTAAAGCTGGAAGCCCTACGATTCTACGAAAACCGATTAGCTTGCCTCAAGGTCTAAGCCATGCTTCAATTGCAGTTCACAATGTTGGTGGGTGTGAGAGCCCTTTTTGGAAAGACAATGAAGTTTTAAAAGAAGCTCTAACAAAATTCACAAGTAGATGCAACCAATTTCGACGGTTTAAAAAAAAAAAAAAAAGGGGGGAATTCTGTCAAGCACAGTTAGGAATCTTGATAGTCATAGGAGATCACTTCAGGCAGAGCCTCGGCCTATAGGGTGCTAGGAAGCTTTCACACGTGTTTTCTGCCGAATGCATTTGCTTGAAACTTTCCATTTTCTCCAGATCGGTGGCATGACAGCAAACAGTCTTCCGTGCCTTGTTTATGCTTCTACATTTTGCACTGTCTCTGCGAGGGAGAATGCAACCACAACATCTGACAAAACCCCTTTAGCCTTTGCGCTGATGATGTCCTTACCCCGCCCAAGCTTCACGCTGTCCGTGGCAGGTAGGACGTTGGCAGATGATTGAAAAATTGGCGTTAACCTGCCAATTGGATTGCTTGAAGTTCTAGCGCTGCCCAACTGAACCAATTTTGTGCATACACTGTAATCTGCCCAGCGCGTTTGCCAAAAGCTTCTTCAGTCTGCGCATCAAATCCATTTCTGTGCATACGTTGCCATCATTTTAACAGTGCGGATTCTTGAGAGTTTTCACATCTGGTCAATAAGTTCATTTGTGCATTCTGCAATCTTTGCATTCCTTTAGAAGATAAAACTATTTGTGTAAACCACGTAAATTCCTTCAGATACCACTCCCTGCTCAACCAACCGAAATTGTATGTTGCTGTGGCATTAGGTTTAGGGTTCCTGGGCAAAACAATAGGGTTCATACACTCATATCTTTGGAATATTTAAATATTTGCGAAGTTAGCTTGCTTATGAAATGTCATTTATATTACGTTACGAAGAAGCCCTAGCCAAATAAATTATTCGGAGAATAGATTAAGTTACATGGGGAAATTATTTAGAGTAGAATTATGATTTTTGTTAATATTTTTCTCGATAGTGGACTTTACTTTCGGGGTTGAACTATTTTAATTTTAACCACACTGCTAGATTTAGGCTTTGATTTCGTAGATGTAATTTAAATTAACTCTTGAGAAAATCAAGCCTATTTTTAAATGTATAAAATGGTTTTATTTATTATTTATTAATAGAATTATTGCGATCTCTTAAATTAAAAATTGGGGAGAAATTATCATATAGAATTAAACTAGGTTGAGGTTTTTTTTGGAAAGTATTAAATTAGTTACAAACGAATTTTAGTTATTCCAAAATGTATTTTTAGTTAATCTTAGGCACATAGGTAAATTCATAATTAAGGATCTAGGCCTTTTGTATTACTCTTGAATTAGATTAATCGGTTGAATTTTAAAAAAAGGTAATCTGGATGGTGTCGTTAATTAATTTATTGTTTGAAACAAAATAAAGAATGTTAATAAGTAGTTGTAATTTATATTGATTGGATTGTTGCATTTAATTGGTGGTTTCAATGCTATTTCATAGTTGTCTTCATTTGAATTAAACTTAGTAGGATTTGTAGTTTTAACTCTGGAACTTAATCATAACGGCGTGAGTTAAGAGAGCTTGTCGTTGTATGAGTCGTGTTGCAAATGACCCCTCCAGGGGTTAAGTATGTCGTAGTAGAGTTTTAACATTGTGGTGTTATACTATCTTGTAGCTTTTGGTTGGTATAGAGTTTAATAAAGTATGAGTTAAAGTGTTAATATGTTTTGCAAGCAATATTCTCCAGATGAGGTATTGTACCACTTGTGAATTTAAACCATTTTGTCGTATTCGTCGCATGGAGAGACCTGTTCATCCTAAGGTCCAATAAACCTGTGTTGCTTTGGACATTGAGTGAAGAGGTTGCCTTATGTTTATGTTTGGTAAACAAGTACTGCCTTGCTATGTTCGTATGTATCTGTGGGATGATGTATCTGTCTTATTGATAGTTAGGGTTTACTAGGCGCTAGTAAGGAGGGTGGCTTTCAATGTGGGGCCGGCGCCCAGAGTGGCAGTCAGGATAACCCATTGAAAGTAGATTAACTAAGTGATAACCTAAAATGAACTAGGGGGATTAGGGTAGAATTCACATTTAACAAGACTAATGGATTTCCTCACCCAGGCCTGTAGCGCTCGTTTAGGCTAAGGATGGGTTGAGAAGGCCTGGTCGGCATGATTGACTTCCTTGTCCTCATGAAAGGAAGGTCGATTCCGCATGTGTCACCCTATGGGGCCGGCGCCTAGTGAGAGGCTGTCAGGATAACCATAGATGGGGGCCGGCGCCTAGAGAGAGGCTGTCAGGATAACCGATGCTAGGACCATGCGATGACACTCTCCCTACTGCTACCTAGTATTCCTTGTATGGTCTCTCCATTCATGCCGTGTGATAGCTCGGGAAGTTGTGTTGGGTTGTTGTCTTGTGTTGAATTGAAGTTGGTCATCCTTCGTTCCTGTTAGTCATTGTCTACCTGACTGTTGTTTGTCGTTGGGACCTCATGTTAACTCCTAGCTCGGGGGGTGGACCTTAGGGTTCCACATGGTCGGGTGGAAGAGCTATCTTATCCATTGATTGTTTCTTGTCAGAGTTTATGTGCAGGAAAGGATTATCTCAAATTCAAGCAAATAAACTTGTACCAGTTAAGAAGATAATTGCATACCTGACTTGTGTATCAGATCATTTTTATTATACGTAATTTGATGTAGACAGAGGATGTCAATGATGTAATGAAGTAACTCTGTGTAAGGGAAAAACATTGTAGTTGTGTAATTAATCATGAGCATTATGTTTTGATGACATGCAATAAAGTTGAAGATGTTAATTAATCATGCATTGGTTTTAGATTAGCATTATGTGTTATCATGTTGATTAGCGTGTAAGTAATGCCTCCTTGAATCCTTAGAGACATGTTGCAGTTCAATGGAGTAATTAGTTAAATCAGCATTGCTTGTTATCTTAAATCAAACAAAAAAAAAAATATTTCCTGTTTTCTCTAGTATGAATGTATTTTCTCTAAGATGTTCAGGGATAGGGTGTTACAAAAAGCCACAACAATGGAGACCCTATTTGTACAGACCCCATGAGTGGCTTAACAAGCCATGGCCAAACTCTCAGTGGCCTAATTAGTGACAACGAACATGTTATCCCTCAAATCTAATGCCAAACTATAAATCAGCCAACAATGAGTTTTATCAAGGACCTTGATCAATATAAAATCTTATTGCCTTCTCCCTAGAACATACAATCTCAACCTCAAATAGATGTATTCACACAACCTTAGCTTGTGACACAACCTATTGCAAATTCCAAAAATAATCGACCTTATACTCCTGTTTACTTTGTAGATTCTGAGAATATGGTTTGTATTAATGTTATACATTGTGGGAGTATTCATCTTAAATTGGGGAAGAAGCCATTCATAGACCACCATAGTAGAAATAATAATATTAAGGAAGATACACCCCCTAAAGATGGAATGGAATCTAGTGAATTTAAACTTCAAAACTTTTCTAGAGGTATATTGAAATTACCTTCTGAAAATGTTACTAGACACTCCTCTGAAAGACAATCAAAACCTTCCAAAGAAACATTGAAACATCTTTCCATAGAAACCTTAAAGATGTTTTCTAGTGCTCCTCCAAATTCTACGTCTAGAGATCCATTAAACTTATCTCTAGAAGATCATCCCTATTATTTCTCTGGACAAACTTCAAAATCACCCTCTAACACTCTTAACATGCACCATTCTAGAGAACCTTTGAAGTTTTATTCTGAAGTTTCTATGGGAAACTACCTTGGGAATGCTATCGACCCATTAGCCTAAATTCCTCCAAATTAAACCCCAAGATAAATAATGACATGGGTCAATCCACAAAGATGAGTACACATTTCACAAAAGTTTTCTGTACAAGGAAAAAGGCAATTAGAATGTGAGCCTGAGCCTAAATGGGTGCCCCTTAAGGAATGGGCTCTTGTTTAGGATTGGGTACCTAAAGTCAAATGGGCACCTATAAAAGAAATGGGTACCCATTTATAATCGGGTACCCATTTTTAAAAAGTATTTTTTTTTATAATAGGCCTATGGCTTCATTTTAACATCCATAGACCATTGAGCAGGATGAAAAAGCATACCAAAAAATGGGTACCCACATCACTTGAACCCCATTGCCAACCTCTAGGGCCACCTTGCCTACTCCAAACCATCTATTAGTTATTCTAGGTTGGTGCTATGTGGCTTTTTGTTATTTTTTTATTATTTCATTTGAAACCCGAAGTGCATTTTAGATAGATATTTAGTTATTTTTTATAATCTTATATTGTAAATGTGAAACTCTAAATTGAAAACACTAAACCCTAATTCATAAACTGTAAACACTTGTTATGTCAGAAAATGTCCCCTTAGGGGCTTTTCCCTCTTAAGGTTTAGCTCCTGCATCCTTAGAATGCATTTAGAGCATCTTGTATGATAATTGTGAATCTTGATGAGAAAACCCTGAAGTCTTATAGAAAATAGGACCTAGGGTGTGCTATTTTGATGATCCCCAAACAAAAATGGGATGGTGGACTTGGGTGCTAGTGCCCTGGTCCTACCCTATTTTGGGTTTGCCCTAAATTTAAATGTCAGTTCTATGATCGTTATTTAGGTCCTATGCCAACATCTCAAGTTTGAATTATGAAATTCTTAGCACGAATATTTGTAGTTGCATATATAAGCATGTTTAGGGTTTCATTTGCAAACCAGATGTACATTGTGAACTTGTGGTCTTATGCTAAGGTGATTCAAGGCTTTCATTGTGTTGCAGAGTAGTATTGTGTTGTTATTGTGGTTGTGTTTTGGAGATTTGACTCCATCTCCTCATGGCATGAAAGAGCATTTTCCTTCCATGAGATCTACACTTCAAGGTGACATCTATTGTGTTTTTGATCATTTATTATATGTATTTTGCCTCTATCCTGTAGGGAGACACACTCTTATCTAACAATGGTGTTTAGAAGATTTGAATTACTCTCTGGGGCTTGACCGAGGCAAGCCTCTAGATACCACAACCCCCAACCACACTCCTTTGTGATTGCAGGTTATAGGTACTGAGTTTCATGGTGTGGAGTTGGAGAAGGAGTTTACAGATAACAATGATTTAGGATCTGAAAGAAAGAAGACGGAGGTGACCATTTCAGGACACAGGTGCTAGTGGTAGTGTCCTTCAGATTTTGAAACACAAAAATAGTTTGGATAGTGGTGATCAGCATCCAAAGAGCTTTCGACACCCTGAAGATCATCTGGCACTAGACTAGGGTGCTAGTGGAGGTGTCCTCTACCTTTTCTGGGGTAGAAATGAAATATGCAGTGAATATCAGTGTCGAAAGGAGATCTACATTCTGTACAGAAAATAGTACCTTGGAAAGGGGTGGTAGTGGTGGTGTCATCGATTGTTCCACATCTTGAACTTCAAAAAATGGTCAATTATAATCCTCTACCTACTATCTTAATTTGAAAGGATTTATCATAATTCATCAATTTGCTTACTATTCTATATATTTAGGGTTTTTAGGGTACTTACGCATTAAATTGGCATAATGTTTGATAACATCTAAGCTTCCGCATCATTCCAAGTGATAGCCCAACCTGTTAGGTGAATTGTCTCACTTAGCAAAGATTCAACTCAGTTGATATGTCCTTGAATGTTTGTAGTGAAGGGAGGATCTAAACCAGATCAACCACATTCATCATCAACCCCCCTTTTTTCCTATTAAACATTTTGGTCAACCTGTGTTTTTGAAATTTTGCACCTTGCTGAGTGTTGTTTGATAGATTTGCATTCATTCATTTTATTACATTTGAAAATTTACAAAAAAAATTGCAAAATTTGAAAAAATTGAAAAAATTGGCATCTTAGACTTGCATCCTAGCATTATTTGAATTATTTTGCATCTAATTTAATTTAAATTTCTATTATTTTCATCAGATCTGATTTAAATTACAGAAATTCATCATTTAGTATTTACGTGCATTGCATTTTCATGCTCAAATTGTCAAAAATTGTTTGAAATTATGCATTTTTCATAAAAACCTAAGTTTACATTAGCTAGGGTTTGTAGTTAAAATCTGGTTTTAGATTTTACTACCCTTTTTAAACATTTATTAGGCCTTATTTCTAATTTTAGTGTTGCATCATAGTGGTTTTCTTGCAAAATTTCATGTCTAGGGTTTGAAAACCTTGCATTTTTCACTAGATTTGGCCTTATCATCTCTCTAGAATTGCATTATAGGCATGTTGTAAAGGATTTTTATGCATTATTTGACTGATATCAGGGTTATAATCTACTTCTCCTCCTCAAATTCCTTACAACATCCTTCTATTAGGCTTCTACATTGAAAATTGGTGAAAAATTACATATTTTAGGTGTATTTTCACTAGGTTTTGACTTGTCATCACTCTAGATCTACACTATAGGTGTGTTGTGAAAGATATTAATGCATCATTGGACTATTATTAGGCTTATTATTCTCTACCCTTCTTGAAATTTTCACAACACCTCTTCAATTAGTTATTTGCATTGAAAATTTGAGAAAAAGGTGAAAAACCAAGCATTTTGGATCCTACACATATCTTGCTCCTAGGGTTTGTTCTCTTAGTTTGTGTATTGTGTGTTGTATGATTTTGCATGAGTCTTATAACCCACTTCCCTAATAGAAATATCTCTTTAAGAAGAAGTAGAAGACTCATGGGATCTAGTGCTCTTGAAGAAAATGATATTCCTACCTCTGAAAATCCATTGAACACCTTCTTTACAAAAGGAGAGACACAAATTTTGCAAGACACCATACCTCGTACAACCATTATGGAAGATCAAATATTTCATGATGTTGATGACACTATTGAGGTGGTAACACATTTACCTAATGAGAAAATAAACAAACTTGATAAAGAGTTAGTCGATTTTCAAGCATTTGTTGAAAATGAAAGGATAGCAAAAGAAGCTATACTTGTGATTCACAACATAAGAGAGTTAATAAAAGAAGAACAAGATGGTATTCATTTTATTAAAGGTTTAATGCATATAGTACACAATAATGTTATGCTAGTGACTAAATGTGTGAATGGTATTAATAACATGTCATCATCGTCTCACACGCAAGTATCAGCACCTATATTGACGACTAGAATATCTACTTTTACATAAACAATTCTCACTACTAATACAAATTCTTGTAGTAATGTTATCACTGGTATTGGAGTATTTAATGGTACTAATTCACAAAATTACAAAGTTGTGGTATTTAACTATCAAAACTTGGCACCTAAGGTGACTTCTTTCATGAATAATTACTCTCAACCACCTCTCCTTCCCACTCATTCATAACCACCTTCCACTTATCACTATATTCAACAACCACTCACCTATTCATAGCATCTGCTTGTCACTACTCATGCTCAATAACCTCCACACTTTGGTTCCAATTCTTCACAACAAACCACATCACCTAATGATGCCCTCCTAAATAAACTCTTGCAAGGCATGACTTCTTTACAAGAAAAGGTGACAAGCTTGACAAATTCTTCACAACCTAATACACCAACCTATCATGCATGTAATCCCCTATGTTATACAATCTTGAGAACTCCTATGCCTGATAGGTTTGAAACTCCTCACTTTGAAAAATATGGTGGAAAAGGTGATCCTAATACTCATGTGGCAGCATTCATGGCTATGTGTAGTGATTTCTACTTTGAAGAGGACTTGTTAGCAAAATTGTTTGTGCAATCTCTCAAAGATACTGCTTTAGAATTATTTTTCTCCTTACCTCTGAATTCAATACACTCTTTTTCACAACTAGTTGATCAATTTTTACAACATTTTCAAGAAAACATTAGACCTCAAGTCTCTTTGATTGATCTAGTTTATTGCAAGGAAGGTCCGAAAGAGAAGTTAACTGAGTTTATTAGTCGATATCAAGCTCTCTATGCACAAAATCAATATCAAATGAAGGGTGAGGATGTTTAGAAGGTGTTTATTACAAATCTATAGCCTAACATCTGTGATAAGATTCTCTTGATGAAGTATAACTCTTTTGAACATCTATGTACCACCCTTTGTGATTATCAACTTTCATGTAATCAGTATGAAAACAAAAAATCATTGGCTCAAGTTGGTCAATCCATGGGTGGACCTTCACAAAACAACTTTTAGAGGAATAATAAGAGTTTGATCAACATTAATGGGCCAAATTCAAACAACTTTTCACAAGTATTTGCTATCACTAATCCGAAGAAGATACCGTTTGAACAAAGAATATTTACTTTGATATGTAAATCTTATCATTCTATCATGAATCAAGCTGTCAATAATAATCTCTTGAAGCTTCCTCCATTTAAACCATTGGATTCTAGTAGAATGCAAGGATCTTATTTTGATACTAATGCTTTTTGTCATTATCATCAGCAATAAGGGCATGATACTGAATGATATATGCATCTTAAACATGAAATAAGAGACCTCATTGACTCAAAAATTATACAGGTATGTGGTGTGAATGATAATGGAAATAAGTCGATTGCTCCTCTGAATCAAAACTTATAGATCTTCACTAATCCATTTCCTAAACATACCGATAATAACATGATGGAACAAAATGCACTAGAAGGAGAAGATGACTATCTGAACTATGATGAGATAATTTCTACAATATAAGTGGACAAGGAAAATACTGAAGTATTACCTCACCCATGAAGGAATGGTATTTATGCTGAGGTTCCTCTTCCATTATCCCTCCAAGGATCTAGAGATAATCAAAATGCATTAGAAAGACAAATAGAACAACTGAAACAAGAGACCCCACCAAAAGAAAAGATTGAAATAGTACAAGATAGTCCTTCTCACTATGATAGACAGAATCAACAAAATATAAGAAATAAAAATTAGAAAAGAGAAAGACGATTATCATCTGTTGCAAATAATAGTGGTTCTCCTCCTCATAAGCAACATAATATTTCACATAAACAAAGAGATAATGAACAAGTACCACATGGACTCCTTGACAACAAAGAACACTTTCATAAGAACCACTCAAGCTTCAGACAAAACTTGATAGAGCATCTCTCCAAGATTCTCTCAAGTTCTAAATTTTAGTACAGTTGTTCCTAGAAGGTAAGTATTTATAACTCTTTACCTTCGTGTTGTGTTTCCCCTGTGATGTGTTGTGTTGTTTAGGCCTCCTAGGATGACCCTTGTTTCTCTTGTTAGGGCAAGTATATTGGGAGACCACCTCTGTTGTGACCCTTCTTCTATTTGTATCATCATTCTTATATATTTCTTCTCCTCTATTTTCACTATTGTGTGTTGTGTCTGAAGGACATAGCATTGCGATTGGTGACATGGGGGCACCCTCCTACATTACTATCCCTAAGGCACTTGTTTCTCCTCTCTTGATTTATTGATTACCTTCCTCTAGTGGTTCTATCTACCTGGTGGATGATGAAAAACAAATAATACTAATACGAACCTAGTGTCCCTTCAATGAGAAATCAAAAAATGGATATTATCATGATGATGGGATTGATATATATTATTCAACACTTGGCTAGTAGAATCACTCTGTGTGATATCTCGATGTTGTCTTATCACACTTACAAAACATAACAATATTGCTACTCTATACACTTTGTCGATCTTGCATCTTGCCTTGCTTGGCTCTTGATATGAATGATTACATATGTTGTTTATCATGATTATATGGCTGCTAACACCTTTTCTTGTAGGAAACTATGTGTTTGTGGGAAGATTTGGAAATCGTAAAGTACATGTCACCTCTGGGGGCATGGGCTTTGCGAGAGCTTGTGTTCCCTTGTGTGTTTTCTCTCTACCTTAAAGTGCTTGATATCAATACATGATATCAACCACCTTAAGGTGGGGGCATATATAAGGTAAGTTGTCTGATGATTTTGGTACTAATGAAGAATTCTTGTAAGTCCTCTATGGAGACGGGATGTTGTATCTCCTAGCGAGTGCACATCTTTCTTTTATATTAGAATCACTTAAGCCCTCTACGGAGGTGGGATATCATGCATCTCCTTTTTATTTTAAGACCTCTGCAGAGGTGGGGATTGTATATTTCTTGAGAAGATTGCATAATCCTGTCATTTTCTAAAAGTCCTTCGAGTAGGTGAGGCAAATCTGAGACTATCCTAACCCTTAAGTGTGCCTTCAGTGATTGTTGTGGCAAAGCCCAATCATTGGTGTGTGCTTGTTATGTGCCTGAGATGGCTATAAACCAAACAATAGGTTTCTTCCATCTCTTGTTTACCATTTTTTTTTCATGTCTTCCATGTGTGTGTATGGCATGTTTGTTCCCAAGCATAGTTTCAAGACTAGTGGTGATGCACTCCTCCTACACTCTGAGATTTGTTTTGCATTTTTGTTGCCCCTTATGTAGTTTCAAGACTGGTGGTGATGAGCTCCTCCTGTATTTGGGTTGTGTGTTTACTTTCCATGTACTTGCATTTGCATTCATATATGAGAAAATGAAAAAGGAATAATCACTACATTCATTGTATTCACTATGTTTTGTGTGTCTTCAATGATATTGTCTCTGTGTTTTACATGACTCTAACTATCTTCTCTGTGTTTTGCATGCATGTTACTGTCTTCAATGTGATTGGCATGTCTTCATCATGCTTGGTGTGTTTGCTGTGTTTGTTGACCGTACTTTAATGCATGTATTGGCCTTGCATTTATACATACATTAAAGTGGGGCCTAAATTTTATGTCAAAAAATGTCCCCTTGGGGTTTTTCCCTCTTAAGTTTTAGCTCCTAGGTCCTTAGAATGCATTTAGAGAATCTTGTATGATAATTTTGAATCCTGATGAGAAAACCCTGAAGTCTTATGGCAAATAGGACCTAGGGGTTGCTATTTTGATGATCCCAGAACAAAAATGGGAGGGTGGACTTCAGTACTAGTGCCCTAGTCTTGCCTTACTTTGGGTCTACCCTAAATTTAAATGCCAGTTTTACGACCATTATTTAGGTCCTATGTTGACATCTTAAGTTTGAATTATGAAATTCTTAGTAGGAATGTTTGTGGTTGCATATATAAGCATGTTTAGGGTTTCATTTGCAAACTAGATGGACATTGTGAACTTGTGGTCTTATGCTAAGGTGATTCAAGGCTTTCATTGTGTTGCAGAGCATTATTATGTTGTTATTGTGATTGTATGTTGCAGATTTGACTCCATCTCCTCATGGCATGAAAGAGCATCTTCCTTCCAAGAGATCTACACTTCAAGGTGACATCTATTGTGTTTTTGACTATTTATCATCTAGATTTTGCCTCTATCCCATAGTGATATGCACTCTTATCTAACAATCCTGTTCAAAAGACTTGGATGTCTCTTTGGGGCTTGATCAAGGCAAGCCTCTAAACACCACAACCCCCAACCACACTCCTTTGTGATTGCATCTTACAGGTCCCAAGTTTCATGGAGTAGAGTTGTTGAAGGAGGTTACAGATAACAAGGATTTGGGATATGAAAGAAAGAAGACGGAGGTGAACATTTTGGGACACGAGTGCTAGTGGTAATGTCCTTCGGATTCTAAAACATAGAAGTAGTCTGGATAGTGGTGATCCGTAGCCAATGAGCTTCTAACACCCCAAAGATCATCTAGTACTAGACTAGGGTGCTAGTGGAGGTGTCCACCTTTTCTGAGGTAGAAACGAAAGATGTAATGAATATCAATGTTAGAAAGAAATCCAGATTCCATGTAGAAAATAGTACCTTGGACAGGAGCACTAGTGGAGGTGTTCTCAATTGTTCTACATCTTGAAATTTGAAAAATGGTCAATTATAATCCTCTTCCTACTATCTTAATCTGAAAGGATTTGTCGTAATTCATCAATTTGCTTACTATTTTACATATCTAGGGTTTTAGGGTACTTAAGATTTAAATTGGCATATTGAGCATTGATAACATCTAAGCTTTTGCATCATTCCATGTGACAACCCAACCTACTATGTGAATGCTCTCACTTAGTAGAGATTCAACTTGGTTGATATGTCCTTGAATGTTTGTACAGAAGGGACGATCTAAACCAAATTAACCACATTCATCATCATCCCCCCTTTTTTGATTAAACAACACTAAACCCTAAATTGTAAATAGTAAACCCTAAACACTAAACATTAAACACTAAACCCTAAACTGTAAATAGTAGACCATAAACACTAAACCCTAAACCATAAATACTAAACCCTTAAACTAAACCCCAAACCGTAAGCCCTATGTTCCCTAAATCATAAACCCTTGAACAACCCAATTTTAGGAAGTAATTTGATAGCCCAGAGCTTTCCTGTATGTTGTTTTAAAAAAATGGATAAATGTTTTATCATAGTGGATTATGATTAGGATAATGGATGGAAGATACATGATTAGGTTAGGATGAAATGATTAAGGGATGGTTAGCTTGGATGAAAGGATTAGTTGGAATGATATGGTTGGATGAGTATGATAAGAGGGATGAAGTGATCAAGATAAAATGGGGTGATTAGGATAAGTGAAAATGAATGATTAGAAATATTAAATGGATAAGATGACTGATTAGGATAGGTGAATAATGGATGAGTAGGATGACGAGGAATGAACTTGATTGGACAAAAAAGTGTCCTCTAAAAGTGTAACAAGACACTAATGATTTTTTGATCATCCATTTGGTCCCTTTTCTAGATTCAAGTTGTTGAGATATTTAGATGATTAAATGGCTTGGAGTGGTTCCCTATAAAAGTTGTGATCTTCTTAAAGAAATCTTTGTCCAAATTCCTAATCCCTGCTCATGAAAATCAAGATGATTCATGAGATGATTTTTCAATGATTTGGGTGTTGACCATCCTCTTAATCTTCCTTGAGACAACTTATGTCCTCTTAAGTTACTATAAAAGTAATATTTTCTAGTAAATTTTCCTTAGCCAATTTTGCCTTACAAGTTCTATCTAATAGAGTTTTTGATTTCATGGTCTGCACTTTCCCTTTAATTTCTAAGGACAATCCACTAATATATTAATTTACTTTAGTTCACCTAGGACATATATCCAACATATTTCAAGAGGCTTATAAACATGGAATTATATTCGAGCACCATCATGCCTTGCTACATGAGAAATTAGAAGTCATTCATTTTAGTGGTATAATATTCATTCATTAGATATTGGTCCTTTGAAACTAATCCTTACTTATTTCCCATATCAGAATGTCACTATTGACTATGAGAATATTTGGGCCTAGTAGTGCCGCCATTATGTGGCTTCATCTATGAACTAGTAAATGATATGGTAATTTTTCAAAAGTCAGAACACCTTCTTATTATATAATCAACTATGATTTGGAATCACTCCCAAAGTTTTTCCCATTGAACTTTAGTTGTGAAATATTTTTGAGTTCTTGCATGATGCATTTTGACTTTTTGATTGTCCATGAGTTTTGGGTCCTTCCTTTTTTTTACCCTATTTTGACTACATTCAAGGTCTCTTAGCTCTTGCATGACGTGAAGTAATTTCACTAAATAATTATTATTTTTAGTTCCTTTTCCATTCTATTGCAATCCTCTTCGTTTGGCTATATCTACTCTTCTTCTATTTTCAGGCTTGGTAATTCAACCATTATTTATTTTCCTTCTTCTTTTGCCATCTATTTAATTGAATAGATAAGGAGTAAAGTTTGTTGGCACCTAAAAAAAACAAGTTCCAAGATGCCCTTTCTATCCCCAAAAATCCAAAAATCATGTGTAAAATGTCTTAGCCAAGGTCACCATTGGATAGTCTTCAATTCTGAGAAACTTTTCCTTTTGAACCATCTGAAAACTCCTTAATATGGAAATTTTATCCTTGGTCAAAGTTTGGTCAACAAATGGTTAAGTCGTGTTCCCTTCAGTCCTTTTGAAATTTTTTCATATTTTTCCTTTTGTCAGCAAATCGACAAATCGCCGAACTTGTGAACTTGTTCACAAATTCAATTTTTTGCCGGTTTGTCGACAATGGTATTTGCTGACAAGTGTGAGGGTAAAGGAAGTAAAGTTCACAAATGGGAAGATCCACCAACAAGGAGAATGGTGAAAGGCAATACATTTGGCAATTTCCACTTTTACCGACAAAAGCGAACAAAGAGAGGACAAAGGGAAAAGAAAGGGGCATGTGGTAAAGTTTGAGATTCTTCATATTTGCTAATAACTTGGAAAATATTGAAGATTTGGCTAAGGCAAGAGAAAAAAGTGCCCTTGTAAGGAAATCGTGACAAAACTGAACTTTCCATAAGTTTGTGTTCTTTGCATTTCACCGATAAGGTGATATAGAGTACTAAAAGGAGGAGGAGTCATAGGTTGAAGATAAGGTGTTTCTATTAACAAAGGAATGGAAAATAGGCTAAGGGATGAAGTTTGGAAATGAATTAATTTGCCAATAAAAGTAAATTGGCTCCAGTTTGGCAAATGTAAGTTTTTCTGATAGAAGTGGAAACAAATGCAAAGAAGGAAGGTTTGATAAATGGCTCTTTTGCCAACAAGGCAATTCAAAGAGCAGATAAAGATGAGTTTAGCAAAGTGGTTTTTTGGTCAATAGGGCACAAAAGGATAAAGTTTAGACAAATAGATTTTTACTGATAGACATGAAAAGATGCCAAGTAGGTAAAGTTTGGCAAATTAAAGATTTTCTGATAAAGGGAGAAAATGGAGGCGGCTAGCAGATGAAGAAATGTGCCGATGTGTAGGAAGAGGCAAGTTCCCACTAGAGGAATTTTGCCGATAATGCAAAATTGAAATATAGAATCAAATGTAAAGCATAAATTAATAAAGTATAAAGGATTTAATAACTTTGAAGTGTTGTAAAAGCTTTATGAACACTATTGGCAGGCTCTTATTTAAAAAAGGCCTTTCTTCCTCCTTTTCTGCCATGAAAGCGTGAGGTTGTAGAAATACAAATGTCAGGTAGTCGCTGGAATAATGTTTGCCATCAAAGCATAGGTACAAATTTCAATATGAGGATGGTGTGTGCTAGCATCCATATCTTTCTGCAACTCCTGTCAAGGATGCAAGTTCAGTTTGCAGGGCATGGGAACCCAAGAGTTTTGTCGATCTTTCTGACAAAAGCGTGGGCTTCCTTGTGTATGATGAGTCTCTTGACCATGGTCATGGGCTTACATTCAATGTAGTATGGGCTGCTTTTTGACTAATCTTTCCAATACCCATGGTTAAATTTCTATATATACATCAAATGAAGACATTTTCAAGGTTGGTCTCTAAGCCAATTGTCTAGTCTGAGAGAGCCTAAAGAGTTTCTCTGGCGTCAACACACGATTTGCTCTAGTTTGTTACTGAAGGGATTTGTTCAACATAGAGTAGGAAGATTATGCAAATGTAGATTTGAATGTAGTGAATGTCTCCATGGGAATTTGTAATGATTTTGGTAAATATGTAATCACAGTTATGTATTTTTTTGCCTCATTTGCTGGTATGAGTGTAACAAGTGTTTGGAGATGTGTGACAACATCTAAATAAATACAAGGCTTTGTATTTTCCATCATTTTGTTAGACAAGAATCACTACAATCCTCCTTTGGATTATTAAGTATGTCCATTGTGTAAAAATCTATTACAAAGTCATATATGTAAATGTATGTCTAGTTTTGTTGATCCTTTACTGTGTATTTCTTTTCCTCCTTGCATTATTTGACTTTGTTGCCCAATGGAATAGGCACTTGTCCATATTAGAGAGGGACCAAACAATCTTTTAAAAGCACACAAATCTTTCACTTATGGTTCAAGGATAAAAACCATATTTGTTGTGATGTATGTATTCTCACCGTTGAATCAGCTTAATGAGAGGCCTGTGTAGCCAGTTTGTCTTGATCTAGTGATAACTTTGGGTTTCAACTATACATTGGGTATGGATGTGTATGTTTATCTGTAATATCCCTCCTAGGTCTAGCTAAGCCTAAAGAGTAGAGCAGTTTACCCACTCCTGTAGTTGGCCAAAATTCCCCTTTACTTATTGATAAACCTCTTCCTTTCACCTTGACAACAATCCCTGGCCTTGGTGTTTTAGGAATGTTTTAGAGTTTTGGGTTGGATTTATTTTGGGAGCCAACATTTTGGCATTGTTTCTGAGGAAGACTTCAAAAGATGAAGAATTTGAAGACTTCTGTAACATCATGTTTCTTGGTGCAGTTTGTTGATGTGGCTAAGTTGGTAGCCTTCAACTTACACCAACAAACTGGGACCAATATATTGCTAGGTTATAAATATTTGATGACTCTACTAGTGTGAGCCACCTAGAATTAGTTTTGAATCCTTGAAGATCGGTCACATTTCAAGAGATTTCCTCATTTCAGTGAGGTGGCAACTTTGTTTTTAAAAGAAAACAAAGTGTTGCTACTTTGTACGCATTTCAAGGAGGTTGCAACTGGTTAAGGTACAAGTTTTATTTCTTCTTTGACCATGGTTTCTTTCTCAGTAAAGGAACATGTTTTCTTTCCTTTTTCCTACACAAGTGGTTTGTAGTTGGTGATGGGCAACTATTATGAATATAGATACCCTAGGGAGGATTCTTGCCTTGCATCTTCTTATGTTGAAGACCCTAGGAACTATATGGCCTTTGACCATCTTAGTAATGTATTTTTTGATCGTAGCCTTGCCAGTTTGACAAACCCATAATTTTTTGAGCCCTTGTATACTAGAAATGAAAAGTCTTGGCTACATAATAAAATTAAAAAAGAAAAGCAATTGTTAGAATCTTTGTTGTAGCAAGAAAAAGAAACTATTGTCAGAAGGATTTGTACCTTGTGTTGAAGGATTTTAGGGCTCCACCAATCCAATGAAACATTGACATGGTCTCCATGTGTGGTACCTTGCAAGGAGGCCAAATCTCTAGAGAGAGGCTGGTTCCTTCACTGAATGGGAGATTCAGCTATTGCTTAGACTAAACCTAATCTATCCATTGTTGAGGAAAAGAGGAAGGAGGGTAAAACTAAAAATGAAAGGAGGTGATGCACTAGATTTGAGTATAGAACACTCACAAAGCTAAGCTGCACAAATAAATGAATACAACTGATAAACTTACATAAATCATGAAGGTTTTAATAGAGGTAAATAATTGATTACCAAGAATTAGACATTCACAAACAATAGACAATTCTAAGACTACACGAAGTTAAAAAGCATGAGAAAGTAAAACACCATATGTATTGATCAAAAGGAATAGTTACAATAGAGGAGAGTTATGTTTGGAATACAGAAGCATGAAAAAAACAACTATTTTCCAACTACCATTACATCTTACAAACATGCATATATAGCATTTTTACTTTGACCTAAGTCATTTTACAATAAATTCTCCCCCATGGGCTTTGTCAGAAGATATTTTTTTTAGAGGGGAATGTTTATCTACAAAGAGTAACTACAGAAAATATCTAGATCCTGGAGTACCTGAGAGATATTTTGCCTTCAATGCAAACAACTGATTCATCAACCTACAACAATAAATGCCAAAATATCCAAAAGGGGGCAGATGAGTAGTTCAGATCTACATTGATAGCAGATGAGATAGACAAATGAAATTTTCCTCTGAAATCCCCTCACACAATGCTTTTACAACACTTCAAAAATTTGAATAAATATTTGAAGCTTTCAATCTTTTATGACTCTATTTTTGCTATGTTAATTTCTGTATCCCTAGAAAAATTAGCCTCCGCTATGCCCTATCGTCTGAATCTACATCTTTTGGGTCGATTGATAGCTATTTGTGAGGCTTCTTCAAATCCTGACAATAGATGAATCTGCCCTAAGACAATCGATAGTTGTCGCATCACCAATGATCATCACCCTTTTTTTGGCATTCAGGCCCCAAGACTCTATTCTGTGATGTGAAGAGTGCATGTGATGAAACAAGAAGTTACCACATAGACCCTGTAGAACTATCTAAAGAGTCTCCTCTTGTGAATATGGTGGAAGATGCCAAGTGTGCCAACAATGCAAGCTGGGAGGGTCTCATCTTTCTTTGTGTTAGGAGATGCATTGGGTCGACACATGGAATCTCCCACAGCAAGAGGAGAGTCTTTGTTTCTTTTTTCTTAGAGTCTACACTAGGCCACCACATGGCATGATAGCGTAAACTAGATGGAAACTTGCTTCTGCTTTATTTTGGGGCTATGTTGGGTTAACACATGGAAGCTTAGCACTGCCTTCCACAAGTCATAAAGGGGCATATCATTTATGAACAACATTGACTCTACTAGGTAGAAAGGGGCCATGACTCATTAATGGGGTTCAATTAAAACTAAGGCTCGACAAAATATTAAAATGCAGGAAGCAAGAGGTGACTCAATGGATGAGGCTGATAAAGCAATGACACAGCTAGACTCAAGTTGTAGCTTAAAGAATCTACATAGGCAATAGGTGGCCAACTCAAATTTATAACAAAAGGCACTCAACACTTTGTAAAAGAATCTAGGGTTTAGGGTTTTATAATCTTGTTTTTCTTCCCTTTACCCTAAAACACCTAGAATCTTGAGGGCAGACTATTTGACTTAGGGAAGAGGGAAAAGGTCAATAGAATTAGTAGGTTGAATCAAGCTGCATCAATCCATGCCACAGTCTGATTCCCTTCTTGTTTCTTCCAATGGTTCTTTTCCTCGTCCTCCCCCTATTGCAAAAGAAAACACTTATAGACAATTGGACCTCTCATGGGTCAGTTACAAGCAGCAATCCATGTCCAAAAAATTTGCAATCAGATGCCTTTATGTCATATTCCCCCACGATCATATTGTATTATAACAAACCTTATAGTCCACATTTATTCCAAATATATTACAAATGTATTTTGCATACATATAATACATGATAAATTAACACCGCAGTTTGTATAAGCAACAGATGTCTCCAATCGCTACATCTCTTGGGCGATTAAACTCCCTCGTGGGTTTTTAAAGGAGAACTTTCCCTCCTCCAAAGGAAGCAAAAAGAAGATACATTCCTCTCTGCAATAGGAAATAACAGGAGCAGCATCATATACAGCCAAAGAATAATTCCAGGGCTCTGCTGCACCAGACACCATACACAGCAAGGTACGTCATAATACTCTTACTCCATTAATAAATGCTTTACCTGATTTGTATGCATATACCTTGCATCTAATGAATAATGTACTCTAATTTCTGAGAATAACTGTGTAAAAGATATCTTGGTTCAGATTCGAATAGGCATTAGGATTAATAAGTGTATTTCATGACTTAGTACTCTAAAATCGGCTCATTATGTTAATTAGAGTAATTCAAAGGTATGCCATATATCATTACTGTATTATATGCTTCATGATTACCTGAGAAAGGGAATAATGCTTGGAAAACATGTTGAATCATGAGATTAACATATAACCTCATATGAGATGGTGACTCTAAGATGTATAGTAGCCAACATGGGTATGTTTTGTCCCTTGTCTCAGTAGGTGCAATGGCACCCCTTGGACAAGTGGAAAGTGTCCCTTGTCTCAGTAGGTGCAATGGCACCCCTTGGACAAGTGGAAAGTGGCCCTTGTCTCAGTAGGTGCAATGGCACCCCTTGGACAAGTGGATATGGCCCTTGTCTCAGTAGGTGCAATGGCACCCCTTGGACAAGTGGATATGGCCCTTGTCTCAGTAGGTACAAAAAAGGTACCCCTTGGACAAGTGGAAGTGGCCCTTGTCTCAGTAGGTGCAATGGCACCCCTTGGACAAGTGGATATGGCCCTTGTCTCAGTAGGTACAAAAGGTACCCCTTGGACAATTGGAAGTGGCTTTTGGCTCCAGTTGGTGAAGAAGTCACCCCTCGTGCCAAAGGATTAATAGTGGACCCATGATTGGCCAAAGGGCATCCTTTCACCTCATCTCATATAAAGTTAAGAGTTAATGCATGGATAGTGATGATAAATATATATATACTGATAGAGATCATGACATTAATGATAAAGAATATCATAGTGAACTTAAGAGGAATATATGAAATATAAGTGATAGAGAATGCGTATTGAAAGTAATCACAAAGATTATGGATACAAGATAGGAAATGATAATTGATGTTAATTATTGAAAACCTAAAGGCAATGTTCTTATGTGATTGAATATATCATTTATCTATTGCTATAATTGAAATTAAGAAAGTTTGGTATAATAACATTCTCTTTGCAAGTTGGAAATGTGTTCAAAGTTTTGAAAATGTTGACTTGTGACAAGGGGACATTACAGTGGTATCAGAGCGGTCTTCTTGCCATCCTATGAAGTAATCTTATGCAAGCATACACTAGAAGGAACCGCCAACTGCTAGAAGAAAAAATGAACAACGAAATGAGGGCCCTCATGGAAGCCACTACTAAGGCCATGATGGAACAAAATGAAAGAATCACCAAAGCCATGATGGATCAAGGTGAAAAGACAACCCAAATGATTTTAGAGGCACTCCAAAAGGTGGGTGACACTACGGATCATCCAAAAACCCACTCAACCAATGGAAAGGAAGTAACCTCTAACCAAGCTGAAAACAGTAATTCTTCATCAAGCACACGAGTTCCACTACCACCCTTCTTACCAAGCGAAGACAATCCAATAACGACAAATGACATCATCCAAGAGATGAGCACTGAAGACATGATTAGAGCCTATGCAAACTTAGATCCCGAACTAAGAAATCTTGTATCCTTCAGTGAATTTAGCAACTCCAAAAGGAATGAACTCGCGAGAAAGGAAAAGAGACCCATCAACAAAGATTTGAAGCAAAAGACTAATAAAGTAATCCTTCCCAACTTTGATGGGACAAGTAAAACCACTCCGCATGCATGGCTAGAAAAATTAAATGAGTATTTTCAACTTAGTCCCATGACCGAAAAAGATGCCCTTTAATTCACCATTCTACACTTAGAGGGTTTGCCATACGAATGGTGGCATCATGGAAAGCACACACAAGATCATGAAACCGTTAAATCCTATGAGGAATTTTCTAAAAGGTTCCTTAAGAAATTTGAACGCAAGCATCCTGAGCAAGATTTTAAGGACTTAACCCAAGTAAGGCAAAGAGGGACAGTGGACGAATATGTGAATGAATTCGAGGAAATAGCCCTCCGAGTTTCAGGGATGGAGAAGGGGAGGCTTACATTTCTATTCATCCAAGGCTTGAATGAAAAACTAAGAGGATTAGTGGGCACACTTAAACCCACTACACTTGATGATGCCATAGAAATGGCCACCCAACTAGAACAAAACCAAACCCCTCAACCATTTACTAAACCCTTCCATAAGAAAGGAAGGCTTGATAAGACATACCACCGCAAAGATGAGAGGAAGGATAAAAAGCTATGTTTTACATGCGGAGCACCATGGACACTAGGACACCTATGTCACAAGCTACAAGATTTAAAAGAGAAAGGGATATGTTTCAAATGTAAAGATAAATGGGAACGAGGTCACAAATGCGGGCAAGCTCACATCATTGAAGCCTTAACCTATGAAGAGGAGGAAGAAAATCTGACAAAAAGGAGAAGGTATGAACCTGAAGAGAAAGTCACCCTAGCTGCTATATCTAAGGTATCTAAACATCATCTGTTTAGAATTAGGTGCCACCTAATGGTAACAAAATCACAGCTTTAGTAGATAGCAGAGCTACTCACAACTTTATAGATGAGACTTTAACCAAAAGAATGAAGCTAAACCCCCAAGAATTTGAAGGATTTATGGTATCCCTAGCAGATGATTCCACAAAAGAATGCTCAAGAATGCTACCACAATTAGGATTATCCATAGGGAGACACCCCTTCCAAGATGACTTCTATGTGGTAAACATGGGAAACACGGATATGATTTTAGGCATACCATGGCTGCACTCCCTAGGTAAAATCACCATAGATTTTCCAAAATTAGAACTCTCTTTTGAAAAGCAAGGAGAAAGGATCACCCTTCATGGGCTATCTAATGGGTCACCTAGAGTTATCTCATGCAAACGAATGGCAAGAACTTTTAGACATAATCAAATAGAATGGGCAGCCCAATGCATGATCCTAGACAAGTCAACTCCATTAGGGCAAAAAATTCACATAGATATTCAACCTATCCTAAGAAAACATAAGAAGGTATTTGATGACATACCACTGGGTTTGCCTCCCAAGCGGGGTTTTGAACACATAATTGAAATGGAAAGAAATGCAAAACCTGTTATTACTACCCCTTACTTACACCCCCAAAAATTCAAAGAAGAAATAGAGAAGACCATTAACGAACTCCTAGCAATGGGCCATATGCAACCAAGTTCTAGCCCTTTTGCCTCATCTGTAGTACTTGTGAAAAAGAAAGATGGCACTATGAGGATGTGCATTGATTATAGAGCCCTAAATAAACAAACCATAAAAAATAGCTATCAAATCCCAAGAGTAGATGAACTAATTGATGAGTTACACGGGGCTAAGTACTTCTCTAAGATTGATCTTCACTCCGGGTATCATCAAATAAGAATAAGGGAAGAGGACATACCCAAAACAGCGTTCTGATGCCATTATGGTCACTTCGAGTTCCTGGTTCTACCATTTGGGCTAACCAATGCCCCAGCCACCTTCCAGTCTTGTATGAACCATACCTTTCGAAAACAACTCCAAAAATTCCTACTAATTTTCTTTGATGACATACTAATTTACAGCAAGACGTGGGAGGAGCACCTTAAGCACATAGAGGAAGTATTATCCATACTTGAGCAAAAGTCCCTTTATGCCAAAATCTCCAAGTGCGAGTTTGGGATGGAAGAAATCTTGTATTTAGGGCACAAGATTAGTGCAGAAGGTGTCAAGGTTGACGAAAAAAAAATTAAAGCCATAAAGGCATGGCCTAGACCAAAAACTCTAACCCAACTGCGAGGATTTCTAGGGCTCTGCAGTTACTATAGGAGATTTGTAAAGAATTTCTCCCAGATAGCAGCTCCCTTGTCAGACCTAACAAAAAGGGGATTATTTCAGTGGAATGATGCAGCGTGGAGAACATTTGAGGAGTTGAAACATGTCATGAGTATAGGTCCGTTTTTAGCTATACCTAACTTCTCCCTGCCCTTCGAGTTGGAATGTGATGCCTCTGGTGAAGGAATTGGGGTAGTACTAATGCAAAATAAGCATCCCATAGCATTCGAGAGCCGCAAGCTGACAATCGTAGAGAGACTTTACTCTACTTACGACAAAGAAATGTTGGCAATCATGCATGCTTTAGCCAAGTTCTGATAGTACCTAGTATGTGGAAAGTTTACAGTCCGGACGGATCATAACAGCTTGCAGCATTTTCTAAAACAGTGTGATCTTAATGATAGGCAACAAAAATGGGTGAGTAAAATCCAAGCCTATAACTTTGACATCACTTATGTGAAGGGGAAAAATAATGTGGTTGCCGACGCACTCTCTCGAAGACCTTTCATATGTGCCATGACAAGCATTTCACCAGATTGGAAAAACATCCTCATAGCCGACTATGCTAAGGATCCTCTCACCATAAGTATACTTGAGGGTAACTTACCAAATGATGAATTCAAAGTCCAAGATGAACTTTTACTCTATAAGAATTGGGTTTATGTGATAGCTGAATCTAAGATAAAAGGGAAAATCCTTAGAGAATTCCATGATCAACCTCTAGCCGGACATCAGGGTTATTACAAAACCTACAAGCAGGTTAGAGAAAGGTTTGCGTGGAAAGGACTAAAGAAGGATGTGTTGAAACATGTGCAAGAGTGTGATACTTGTCAAAGGAACAAGGTGGAACAAACCCATCCAGCAGGGCTACTACAACCCTTACCCATTCCGCAAAAAAATGGAGTAGTATATCCATGGACTTCATAACCGGCCTGCCAAGAGCACAGGGCAAAGATTGTATATATGTGGTCGTAGATAGACTCACAAAGTATGCACATTTCATGGCTATCACTTCTGAATATAAAGCCCCTCAAGTAGCAGATATGTTCTTTAGAGAAATTTTTAGACTCCATGGTTTACCCGACACCATAATCAGTGATCGTGATAGCCGTTTCATGATTTCCTTCTGGCAAGAATTGTTTAGATTATTCGGAACGGAATTGACCCCCAGTACTAGTTACCATCCACAAACGGATGGTCAAACCGAAATTGTGAATAAATGGATTGAGGGATACTTACGAAACTATGTCACCGGGCATCAGAAGGCATGGATTAAGTGGTTACATATGGGTGAATATTGTTATAATATGACACATCACATGTCAATCAGTATGAGCCCTTTCAAAGCTCTATACGGATATGAAGCTACTTCATTTGGAAGCCTAATTCTCCAAGAAAGTAGAGTTCCAAAAGCCAAGGATTTTGTTCAGTAACATGAAGACATTATGAGAGTTCTCAAAGATAATTTACATCATGCTCAAAATTAGTAGAAAATATATGCTGACCGGAAATGAATAGAAAGGACATTTGAGATAGGAGACAGAGTATTTCTAAGATTGCAACCCTATAAACAATCTTCCATAAAATCTAGTGGTGCCGAGAAGCTTAAACCTCGATTCTATGGGCCTTATAAGGTACTAAAGAAAGTTGGAGAGGTAGCATATGAATTAGATTTGCCTTTGAGTAGCAAGATCCACAATGTATTTCACATCTCCCGACTTAAGAAAGTACTTGGTCAAAAGATCACCCCAAGTGAGGAATTACCTCCTCTCAATGATGAAGGACAATTAGTCCTAGAACCAGAAAAAATATTAAGCAAAAGAGAGAGAAAATTAAGGGGTCGAACTAGCATAGAGTATCTCATCAAATGGAAAGGATTAACCCTAAGTGATGCTACTTGGGAAGAAGAGGATATTCTTGATCATCCAAATCTTAATTGCTTGAGGACAAGCAATCTTGAGTAGGGGGGATTGTCATATTCCCCCACGATCATACTGTATTATAACAAACCTTATAGTCCACATTTATTCCAAATATATTACAAATGTATTTTGCATACATATAATACATGATAAATTAACACCGCAGTTTGTATAAGCAACAGATGTCTCCAATCGCTACATCTCTTGGACGATTAAACTCCCTCGTGGGTTTTTAAAGCAGAACTTTCCCTCCTCCAAAGGTAGCAAAAAGAAGATACATTCCTCTCTGCAATAGGAAATAACAGGAGCAGCATCATATATAGCCAAAGAATAATTCCAGGGCTCTACCGCAGCCAGATACCATACATAGCAAGGTACGTCATAATACTTTTACTTCATTAATAAATGCTTTACCTGATTTGTATGCATATACCTTGCATCTAATGAATAATGTACTCTGATTTCTGAGAATAACTATGTAAAAGATATCTTGGTTCAGATTCGAATAGGCATTAGGATTAATAAGTGTATTTCATGACTTAGTACTCTAAAATTGGCTCATTATGTTAATTAGAGTAATTCAAAGGTATGCCATATATCATTACTGTATTATATGCTTCATGATTACCTGAGATAGGGAATAATGCTTGGAAAACATGTTGAATCATGAGATTAACATATAACCTCATATGAGATGGTGAGTTTGAGATGTATAGTAGCCAACATGGGTATGTTTTGTCCCTTGTCTCAGTAGGTGCAATGGCACCCCTTGGACAAGTGGAAAGTGTCCCTTGTCTCAATAGGTGCAATGGCACCCCTTGGACAAGTGGAAAGTGGCCCTTGTCTCAGTAGGTGCAATGGCACCCCTTGGACAAGTGGATATGGCCCTTGTCTTAGTAGGTGCAATGGCACCCCTTGGACAAGTGGATATGGCCCTTGTCTCAGTAGGTACAAAAAAGGTACCCCTTGGACAAGTGGAAGTGGCCCTTGTCTCAGTAGGTGCCATGGCACCCCTTGGACAAGTGGATATGGCCCTTGTCTCAGTAGGTACAAAAGGTACCCCTTGGACAACTGGAAGTGGCTTTTGGCTCCAGTTGGTGAAGAAGTCACCCCTCGTGCCAAAGGATTAATAGTGGACCCATGATTGGCCAAAGGGCATCCTTTCACCTCATCTCATATGAAGTTAAAAGTTAATGCATGGATAGTGATGATAAATATATATATACTGATAGAGATCATGACATTAATGATAAAGAATATCATAGTGAACTTAAGAGGAATATATGAAATATAAGTGATAGAGAATGCGTATTGAAAGTAATCACAAAGATTATGGATACAAGATAGGAAATGATAATTGATGTTAATTATTGAAAATCTAAAGGCAATGTTCTTATGTGATTGAATATATCATTTATCTATTGCTATAATTGAAATTAAGAAAGTTTGGTATAATAACGTTCTCTTTGCAAGTTGGAAATGTGTTCAAAGTTTTGAAAATGTTGACTTGTGACAAGGGGACATTACACTTTATTTGATGGGTGTGAGGTTTTCAATGGGAGGGAACACATTGATGCATTTTCAGATTTCATGAATAAATTTCATTTTGGAGATGTAAGATCTCTATGTGGAATAGAACAGAAGTGGTTGGTTAGTTTTCCTAACCAACATTTTGCTTCCTAGGATCAATTGGTGGCTGCCTTTGAAGACTATGCAAGTAGTCTAGACCTTGCTTTTCTTGTCCAAGAACTAGAAGATATTAGAAGGAAAGAAGGAGAGTCTAGCGTGGAGCTTAGACATAGATTTGAAATGGCCCTGTCTCACATCCCAGAAAATTTAGGCCTGAACTTCCTATATGTATTGATATGTATTTTTGAGTTTATGACAATTTTATAAGCTCAAGTTCTATACAAGAGGAATTCAATCTCATAAGTTTACAAAAGACCTATGTGTTCATTGATTATGTTGACAAAGTGAAGTTGGATATGATTACAAAATCTATATCCTCAAATATAAAGGTAGCTGATAATGAATATGTTGTTGTAGATAGCAGGGATGTGGACATTTCATATGATCCAAACACAATATCAAGTGATAATTTTGTATGCAGGAGGGTAGATGAAGGTGCCAGTGCAGTGTATGAGAGATTTATATGAAAATAGTAATGAATGCACCTACATTCCCTTGGACCAGTCATTAGTACATGATGAAAATGAACAAATCAATGATGGCATCCAATCTGGTGAAGAGAATTTTGACCCTATTGCCTGTTGATGTATTGTAGACCACCTGGAAGGTACGTATGCAAGTGATGCATCGAATGGATTAGCTCGGATACTTGATTATATAATGCATACATATACTGATGAAGCAAATGATGATGAAGAGATGAGCATAAGAGATAATGCCGTTTATGAAGAGCATGCAATTCCATCAGGTAATAGTGTTGTTTTTTATTATGATTGGTACATGAATAATCCTCTTTTTGACGATGTTGGGCTCAATGAATTTGAGTTGTCATCTTTCCAAGTGGAGAGTTTTATGCAATATGATGCGGCTACCTATGGATAGCAAGTGGAAAGAGAGGGATGAATACAAAATGATGTTGAGGGTGAACAAGAGACTAATGTCTTGTTTAGTGTGTTACCCTCATTTGTCCTTGATGATGATAATGAGGTCATTGGCACCTATCTACATGAGGATGATGTGACTTATGCTTCAACTGGACATCACGACGGTGATGCTACAGCTACATGTGATTCTAGGGTAATTGTCTCCCACTTTGAAGACCATGTAATAGATGATTTTTTAGAGCTTTGTTTGAGGCAGTTACCTCATCTTAATGTGGATCATGTTGAAAGCACATTTTTCAGCTCATTGGCTAGGCAAGATGACATTGAGGATGGGTGTCCATGTGTGGGTCAAGTTTTTGATCTATAGGGTGAAGAGGAGAAAATCATTTCTGATTTTCTTAGCAGCAAAATTTATAGAGTAGTGTTTGTCAAGGAATCCAAAATAGAGAGGCAAAGTGAAGATTCTGAGTCTTCACTTGATGTACCTTAGATTTTAGATTTGTATTCTAATGATGGAGATTTAAATATGAATCATGCCTTTGATTCAATCTTGGAGGAGTGCATTAGCATTAGTGCAACCGGGCCACAGGAAATTCATAGTCTTATGACATAGCCTAGCATGAAACCACACCTAGGCTAGATGAGTTTTAGCTAGATAGTTTTCATCATGCTGATAATTATGCAAGCCCAGAAAAGCATCACGCTGACATGGGAATTGAAGGTGAGTGCTTATATGTGAGTCAACATGATGATGAATCATATTATCTATGGCTGCCTTACCCTGACAATAATCATTTCTAGCTTCAGCATGATAATATGAATGTTTAGATTTTGTATGTGTATGTATGAAAAATGTTTTTATTACTAATGTTGGTTGATCAGTGCAGCAAAGGATTGAGGGAGATTAGCTTCTTCAATAGGCTTGTCTTTGATAGAGGCAAGTAGCTTCATCTAGTTTTCTGCAAGGGTGACCTGCAGTGTCACAAAATTTTGGTTGCAGCCATTTTTTACTATGTTTCTTTGTATATATGTTTTGTGTGTGTCCCTTTGTGTGTTTGTGTCTTGGTCTACTGGAAGATATTTTGGATCCTCATTGTGACACTTCTTGTCACATGTCCCCAACTAGAGCTAGGGCTAGCACCTAAAAAACCTAGTTCCAAGATGCCCTTTCTGCCCCCAAAAATCCAAAAATCATGTCCAAAATTTCTTAGCCAAGGTCACCATTAGATAGAGTTTTCAATTCTAAGAAACTTTTCCTTTTGAACCATCTCAAAATTCCTTAATATGAAAAAGTGTTCCTTGGTCAAAGTTTGGTCAAAAAATGGTTAAGTCTTGTTCCCTTCTATCCCTTTGAAATTTTTTCATATTTTTCCTTTTGTTGGTAAATCAACAAATTGCCAAACTTGTGAACTTGTTTGCAAGTTTTATTTTTTGCCAGTTTGTCGACAATGGTATTTTCTGACAAGGGCGAGGATAAAGGAAGTAAAGTTCGCAAATGGTGAAAGGTAATAGGTTTGGAAATTTCCACTTTTGCTGACAAAGGTGAATAAACAGAGAGCAAAGGGAAAAAAAGGGTAGGTGGCAAAGTTCAAGATTCTTCATATTTGCCAATAAGGCAAATATTGAAGATTTGGCTAAGGCAAGAGAAAAGAGTGCCCTTGTCAGGAAATCAGCACAAAACCAAACTTTTGATAAGTTTGTATTCTTCACATTTTGCCAATAAGGTGATGGAGAGGGATAAAAGAAGGAGTCACATGTTAATGATAAGGTGTTTTCATCGATAAAGGAAGGGAAAATCAGCTAAGGGGTGAAGTTTAAAAATGAAATAATTTGCCGATAAAGGCAAATTGGCTTTGGTTCGGCAAAAGTAAGATTTGCCGATAGAAGTGGAAATAGGTGCAAATAAGAAAGGTTTGGCAAATGGCTCTTTTACCAACAAGGTAATTCAAAGAGGAGATAAAGATGAGTTTGGTAAAGTGGGTTTTTGCCAACAGGGCACAAAAAGATAAAGTTTGGCCAAATAGATTTTTATCGATAGACATGAAAAGGTGCCAAGTAAGTAAAGTTTGGCAAATTAAGGATTTGCTGATAAAGAGAGAAAATGGAGGTGGCTAGTAGATGAAGAAATGCATTGATGTGTAGGAAGAGACAAGTTCCTGCTAGAGGACTTTTGTCGATAAGGAAAAATTGAAATGCAGAATCAAATGTAAAGCATGAATTAATAAAGTATAAAGGATTTAATAAATTTGAATTGTTGTAAAAGATTTACAAACTCTGTTGCTGGGATCTTATTTTAAAAAGTCCTTTCTTCCCCATTTTCTACCATGAAAGCGTGAGGTTGTAGAAATTCAAATGTCAAGTAGTGGATGGAATAGTGTTTACCATCAAAGTGCAGGTACAAACTTCAATATAAGGATGGTGTGTGTGAGCATCCATATCTTTCTATAGGTCCTCTCAAGGATGCAGGTTTAGTTTGCAGGGCATGGCACTCGAATTTCCGCTAATCTTTCTAAAAAAAGTGTGGGCTTCCTTGTGCATGCCAAGTCTTCTGACCATGGTGTGGGCTTATAGTCAATGCACCATGGGCTTCTTATTGACCAATCTTTCCAATTCCCATGACCAGATTGCTATATATACATAAAATGAAGACATTTTTAGGGTTGGTCTTTAAGCCAATTGTCTAGTCTGGGAGAGCGTAAAGAGTTTCTCTGGCATCAACACACGATTTGGTCTAGTTTGTTAGTGAAGGGATTTGTTCATGATAGAGTAGGAGGATTGTGTAAATGTAGATTTGAATGTAGTGAATGTCTCCATGGGAGTTTGTAATGATTTTGGTAAATATGTAATTGCAGTTATGTATTTTCCTTTTTCACATTTGCTAGTATGAGTGTAACAGGTGTTCGGAGATGTGTGACAACATCTAAATAAATACAAGGCTTTATATTTGCGACCATTTTGTTATATAGGAATCACTACAGTCATCTTTTGGATTATTAAGTATGTTCATTATGTGAAAATTTATTAGAAAGTCATATATGTAAATGTATGTCTAGTTCTATTGATCCTTTGTTGTGTATTTCTTTTCATCCTTGCATTCTGTGACTCTTTTGCCCAATGGAATAGGCACTGGTCCATATTAGAGAGGGACCAAACAATCTTTTTAAAACACACAAGTCTTTCACCTTTGGTTCAAGGATAAAAACCATCTTTCCTATGAATGTACATTCAGACAGTTGAATCATCTTAATAAGAGGCCTGTCCAGCTAGTTTGTCTTGATCTAGTGATAGCTTTGGGGGTCTAGTGTACATTGGGTATGGCTATGTATGTTTATCTATATTTCATTTCATGCCTCTAAGAATATCCATCCTAGGTCTAGATGAGCCTAAAGAGCAAAGGAGTTTACCCACTCTTGTAGTTGGCCAAAATTCCCCTTTACTTGTTGATAAATGTCTTCCTTTCACCTTGAGGACAATCCTTGGCCTAGGTGTTTTAGGAACGTTTTAGAGTTTTGGGTTGGAGTTATTTTGGGAACAACAAAGTTGATCTCAATAAAATCAAGTCTATTGTGGAGTGGCCTATTCTAAAACCCTTGATAATTTGAGAGGCTTCTTATGACTTGAATAGGATACTATATAATATTTGTACAGAGTTATGGCCACATGACAGTCCCTCCATGAACTAGGGTTTCACAGAACTTCTAGAGTTTCTTTTATATAGGCTTAACAATAAACCTTTAGCAATGATATTTCAAAATCATTTGAAATTTTCTATATAGACCTTGAACTACTTAAACCTAAACCTAAAACCTTGAACTCGCTTTCAAACCTAAATAAGGGTAAAAGGGGGAAGTCTACCTTAGTCAACTCCCTTATGGGTGTTCAAACATGGATCCACACGAAAAATCCAATGTAAATAATGTAAAGTAATGGAATATGAGTCAAAATTAAATCTAAATGACTCCATAACCATTAAAGATTCATCTTCAATCTCTAGGGTTAATGGGAACACAAGACGAGTGAGGTGGGAGAAAGGTTGACGAAACATACTCAATGTTGGGAAAATTTGGTATTGGGTTTAGAAAGGTGACTACTGCAAGAGGTGGAAGCCTTAGTTTAAAGAACCTTTAAGGGAGGTCTAATATAAATAAGTCTAGGTTCTTAAAAGGGTGATAAAAGAGGACTTGCACTCATAGAGGGAGGGTGGAAAATATTTCAAAATGGGAAAATGAGGATTGGGTGACAAAATATGGATGAAAGATAAGGATTTAAGTCTTGAATTATGAAGAATTAAGAGTGCTAATGAAGGGTTTCCAACAAAAAGGGTTAGGAATGACAACTTGAGGCTTAACAAAGGGGTAAAGGGGACAACAACAATGGAAAACATAAAAGAAAGTTAAGTACATAGGATTGGTTCAAAAATAGAATAAAATAAAATACTTAGGAAGGATAAACAAGGATCAGGAGCAAAATTGGAAATGGTAACATGGCTAGGGAATGACAAAGGCTATGAGTTTTACAAAAAAGGGTCAAGATGACATGTAAAGCACACACATGGGAAAAGGGATAAAATAGAAAAAAAAATTAGTAAGGGTATACAAATTACATTAAATTATACTTACATACATGATGATGATACTTTGATCATGCATGAATTTAGTGATACATTGATTGATAGAGCTAAAAAATGGTTTAATTCATGTCATGATTCTTACACATTCTTTCATGCTTTGTTGTGTATTCCTTTATTGATTACTTTATTCTTAAATCCATATACCATGTTTTACTCACATGATTCTCACATTGACACCCTAGGGGACTTTGTCCTTGAAATCCTATTATAAAAATAAGTTTGGGTATAGTTACCACATTCCTTTAGACAAGCTTCCTAGGTGGCTAAATTAAGATGATAAATTGATCCTATTGTACTTTAACCTATTCAATGCTAGGTTGCAATCATGTATTTATTTGCAAAATGTATTTATTGAAAAGAATTTAAAATGTATTTATTGAAAAGAATTTAAAATGTATTTATAGAATTAAACACAAATTTTGATTTACATTTTTTAAATTTTAAATTTTTCTTGGAAAATGTCACTTGGTTGAATGCATATATTCGTACATTGTTATGTAAATTTAAATGTTTTAATGTATTTTTTAAACCATGCAAACTTGTATATCTCTAGGTTTTCAATTTATACATGTATTTAAACACATGTTATACATGTAATTTAATATATATATTTTCAATTCCTAATTCAAGTTTAATTTTTTTTAGTAATTGCAGCTCTACTTCTAGACCTAATTTACACACGGTTGATCCTCCCAGACCCCCCCAAAACCCCCCACCACAATCCCTACCCCCACCACCATCACCATCACCATAATCACCACCACCACCACCCAATGAGGCTCTCTTGCAAGAAACCATCAATGAAAATATATAGACATTGCAAAAAAAAAAAAAATTGCAAAACCAAATTCAAGCTCCACAACATATTTCAAGGTTTTTTGGTGAGATCTATTCACACTAATTTAGACACATTCTACTCATGGTGGGAAGAGAGGAGGCAATTTTGTGAGAATGGCCTCTCCTATAAAGAAATCAATGATCTGCATATTACAAAAAATATGATTGCCCCATTTTTCATTGATCCTTCTACTGGCCAACAAATAGAACCAAATAAAAAGAGAATTTCAATAAAATGGTACACACATGAGTAGATAGCTAATAAATTTTGGGAGTGGTGGTGGATGGTCTTTGACCATCCACCACATACTAATTATGAGGTTCCCTTATATTTTTTGAAAAAATTATGATTCAAGTTTGTGATGGGCTTAAAGCCCAATTATTTTTATATGAGATCATTTCAGGGCATGGGTGGTGGCATGCCACAACATAGACCAGGGGCATGTGTCAATCCAAATTAATGTTTCCCCCTATACCTATTGTTCCTTCTCTGCCCTCTGTTCCTGTGCCCTTTCACTAATGCAGCACATTCATCTCGGCACTCAGAGCTTTATTGTCACTCTCACGAAACTTAACTAACCAAGTTACCCACTTAGCAGATGAAGTCAATCCTAGAGATCCTGGAGGAGATGTTGTTGCTCCTAGCACCTCATGGCCATTAACACCATTGTGGTCCACACTATATTTTGTCAGAATTATAATCATCCATGTTTTGGTACTACATATACTTTGGAGGAGTCCTTTTTGGCTACATTATTCACTCCTATGGATGCGGTATGTATGTCACATTTAATAAAGTTAAATTAATATAAAAATATAGATCCAATTATCAATTATCAATCTATTTAATAAATTTTATATATTACATGTTGATTGGTACAAACGAATCCATCAACTACTACCACCACATCGCGGTTGGACCATTTAGTGTCAACAGTTATAGAGATGGGTAGACCTTATACAATAGAGGTATAAAAATTTCCCTTAACTATGTATCTCGTTCATTAAACATAATGTGCATTTAAAAATTAGTCTCTAGACTATTGAATTGGATATCTATTTTAATAATTATAGAATAATATGAAAATGCGATGAACCTTTTTTAATTTAAAGTAGATGGGAGGTCCTGGCACTTTTGTGTCAAACCAACCAATCCATCCGAGACCACCACCATCATCTATGTAGGAGCCTGCTTCATATTTCCTAGTTTGTAGCTTAAAATTGTACATTTTTAATTTAAATTTGAATTTCCAGTATAATTTCACAATTTTAAATTCTTCTTGAGTTGAATTTATATATATACATGTATATTTATATGCAGGATGAGATTATTATAGGTGCATGCTCAATTAATTCAACCATTGATGAGCTTGCATAGATGCACAAGTCGTCTACCATATTTGAGGTCCTGTAGTTAAATCATGTCATGTCAAAGTCTTTTATATCATTCAACCTCGCATTTTGTATGTAGTGTCCCTCGTTTTGCTTTATGTCAGACTGATAGATATTCTACTAGGACTAGACATTATGACATGTTGTTAATGCAAGACTCACTGTATGATGTTAGTTGATGATACCTAGTTGATGGTAGAGCTACTGCTGTGATGACATTTGATGATGCTTTAATTACTGGTGTTTTATGTTTTGACAGTTTTATGGACATAGGAGATGTTATGGATTAGTTTAATTCTGAGCTTTATGTGTTATCTGATCATGGTTGTAATGCTATTATTGGTGATTGCTCGTGTTTGATCATTATGTAACTGATTGTTCTATCTTGTTTGTTAAGCAACTAAATTTTATGCATGATGTATTTCTAAGAAAAGAACAATGTCACATTACTCATGCGTGAGTACCTTTCTATAATAGGATTTCCTTTAACAGTTTGTATGATTGTGTGATTATATATCTTTATGTTTGACCGTGTTGTTTGCTCCATGTTACAGGTATCAGGCATCGAGTCCACCTAAATTAACAGGTCTGAGCGTGCCTTAACCAATAGAAATTTGTTGAATGGAGTTAACATAAGGTCCCCTAGTTAGTCATCATCCTTGAAGAGGATGAGTATTTAGTTTGCACCCAGCTAATAGTTGTCTGTTTGGGCATGATAGACTGTTAGTCATTTTCGTTGTGGTCTTGCTTGTCGATCATGCAAAGTGGTTAGGTATCATTCATTATTACATTAAATAGTTTGTAATTGTTTGATTAACGCTCTAGATTATGCTACATTAAAATAAAATTATTAAGTTAAGAAGGCATATTTGATAAATTATTATAAATGTTTATATGTAAATTTAAGTTTGAAAAATATATTTTAATGGAGGTTAAGGTTAATAAATAATAAAAAAATAACAATGAAGTAAATAAAATATTATAAAAATGGGAATATAATTGATAAAATTAATATGAAAATAAATATATACGTAAGTAAATGTTTTGTTAAATAATTATATAAATAAATTTATAAATGATTATAAGATGCCATAAAAAAATACATGACAAATATAAAAATAAATAAAACAAAAATTATATTTTAAGGTTGTAAATTAGATTATAGTTGTATTGTTATAAATTTAATAAATAGGAAATTGTTGTCATTCACGAGAATGGGGATTTGAGAATTTGTGTGGAGCCTATTAAAAAGGTGGAGGAAGGATCTAGAAGAAAGGGGGGAATTTGGCAGGATTGGTAGGAGGTGGAGGAGGCTGTAGCTGCAGGATTGGATCTGGGAGCAACATCAACCCCATAGTCAGTCAAGAAATTGGTATCTAGGTTCCATTATTTTCTTAAAAACTTTATCTCTAATCCTTTGAATCTACATGAGGTGAAAATGTTTTGATTTATTTCTTCTTGTCAATTGTTTTGTTTGAGTCTCTGGAGTTTCTTTTAATAAATCCATTTTGTACATATCCTGCATTCATTTCATTTCAAGGGGTTTCACCTCCCTAAAGCATTCACATACATGGCTAGCAGGGTCATTGCAGCTATAATAGCTAGTAAATTTTCTCTATCCTTCATGTTTTGATGAATGCCATACCTGTTTCCAAGCTCTCATTTTGGAGCAGACTGAAAGGAAGCTGACAATGCTTTTAGATCTGGCTATACATTTCCCCAATTATGTTTGCTTAATAGTTTCTATGGCCTTCTTAGGAAATCCATTATGTGCATATTCTACAACCACTAAATTGTTGAGATGATGGCTCCTTGAGGCGTCTATCAACCAAAATGCTCTCCTTGTCCAAACACCTAGAATTTACAAATAAAACAATAGGATAATTAAACCCTATTAATTTCATTTTCTTGAAAGTTTCTAAAGTCTTATCTACACCATGAGAAAAATGTCGACACATTTGCCATAGGTTTAACTGGCATTATAATGACAAAGTTTAGGGCATCTTCACAATCGCCCAGCATGGGCAAGAAGGTCAACCTTGCACAGATAATGATCGATGGTAGGTGTAATGCAATAAGGGTTATAAATGTGATTAAAGTATATATAGCTCTCGTCCACTTAGCCTGCATGGTTGCACACGTCGAGAACACAAGAAAGGCTTACAATGTTAGGATGTGTGCCAGAGTGTTTCATTAATTTGAGGATCTTGAGAGCATCCTTGCGAATCTTTCTCTTGTATGTATCTTATAGTTACAGTTATTGTAGTTCACGCGCCATGTGCTTGCCTCCACATTTCGCATACATGTCTTGCAGGGAATTTGGAACTATAGCATCTGATGAAATTTTTCTTTCCTTTATACTTTGATGTTTGTCCATGCCCTGTTCCAATGGTCACATCTTTGCACAGGCCATGAGAATGCTGGTAAAGGTTGTAGAGTTTGTGTTTACGCTTACCAATCGCTTTTTCTTGTCAGTGTCTAAACAAATTCATCCACTTTTTCGTTCATTATTCATATCATGCATCTATCATAATTTATATTCTCAACACATCTCATTTCTATAATGAGGATTGTATTCCATTTATTCATTTTATTTTAGAGTAAGTTAAAGAACATTAATTCCTGATTAAATTATATTTCTTGTTACTGGACATTAAAATCTAAATGTTAGTCATCTAGTAGCCCACCGCTGAATGCTTGTTGAGCCATGACTGAGGGTATTTGTCTTTCTTGGAGATCACATTCAATCCTTTCAGGTAACCTCACTATTTTTTTTGTTTATATATATTGGAGTTGAGTATGCTCTATGTCATCAAAAGCCTGTTTGATTCTCAAAATTTCAATAGAAACAACCAATAAGACTGAGCTTTCCATATTCTAGTTAGCCTACCTAACTTGAAAATTATCTTTCAATTTCTTTCTCTATAAGCTTTTGCCATTGAGCTTCCTAGAGGAGTTGAGTTGTAATAAGTGAATAATCTGTTTGATGAAAATTTTCTGCTCAGAAATGCCTGTGCTATTTTCATTCACCAGTAGGTCAGACTTGACTATTTAATAGATTTCTATTAAAATTATTGACTGAACTAATAAGACTTGGTGATGTGGAGGATAACTCACTAAAATTAACATGAAATATTATTGAATAGCATGTAAATTAGTTAATTTTATATGGAAGTTAGACGAATAATGCTCTTTCTTCTTAAATTTTATTATCACTTATTTGCAGATTTCACTCTTTTATAAATATTTTATTTTCATTTATTTTTGATTTCATACACAAGTGCAAACTTGATTTGGGTGAGTTATGTTCCCACAAATCTAAGCCTTGAAATTTCAAAATAAAAAAAAATTAAAAAAAAATTTAAATCTTTGTTGCCTTTTTTACTAGTCACTAATAAGCACACTAAAGTGCAAATTGTGTCAAACTACTCATTAGGGTGGTGCATTTAAAGGCTAACTCTAAGTAGAATGAATCATCTAGTGCATATCTAGCAATTTGAAATGTGAAAAGAGCACCTAAGATAAGGAACTTAAAAAAAAGAATAAAACATGCCTTGCTTGGTTGTGATAAATAAACACACAACAAACAATAGGAACCACACTTGATATTTTTTTTAATAAAATTAGGTCAAATCTTCAATGAGCTTGCAAATACAATCTCTATCTGTGTTTCTATCTAAAATGATTTGTTCTTCTAGGAAATGTGTTAGAATGACTTTTGGGAATGGAACAATTTTGACGCACCCAATAACTTAATGATACAATAGTAATGTTTAGATTCACTCTGATTGATGTTTCTTGAGCTCATAGTCTCCTCATAAGAAACAATTCCATACATGACCGCTTCTTGGACTCAAATTTAAATGTAGAACCTTAACTCCTTGTGATTATTCTTTAGTATGCAAGAAGGTCAATGCCTTGTATTGTTTACGTATACTTGTCGCTATGATGGTAAATCTCATGCTTGATGGATAGGGTCTTCTAGATGTAGGTAGGGGAGTGACTTCCCAAAGTGGCTAGCCAGGGTAACCCATTGAAAGTTGGTAACCAAGTGATAACCTAAAATGAATTAGGGGGAAAAAGGTATATTCCACATTAAACAAGAGAATTGCATTCCTCATCCATGCCTGTAGTGCTCATTTAGTCTAAGGATGGGATGAGAAGGCTTGGTCAGAAAAATCAACTTCCTTGTCCTCACGAAAGGAATGTTGATTCTGCATGAATCATCCTATGGGGCTGGCGTCTAGTGAGAGTCTGTTAGGGTAACCATAGATGGGGGCTGACGTCTAGTGAGAGACTATCAGGGTAACCATAGATGGGGGTCAGCATCTAGTGAGAAACTATCGGGGTAACCCATGTCAAGACCATGTGATGACACTCTCCCTACTACAACGTAGAATTCCCTAGATGTGTTCTTCCCATTCGTTGTGTGATTGCCTTTGGAAGTGATGATTGAGTTTCTTGTGATATTGACTTGTGTTGTATTGGAGTTATATGTAGTCCTTTCTCCTTATAGTCTATTATCTACCTGATTGTTTGTTGTAATGTGACCTCATGTTATCTCATAGCACGGGGGGTGGACCTAAGGGTTCCACATGATCGGGTGGATGTGCTTTATCTCCATTGGTTTTTCCCTTGTTGTTCTTGTGGGGGAAGGATGTATTTTGTGTGACAGATTCCAGATCTTATACCAGTTTGAGGAGACAGTTATTTATGCTCATGTACTAGCCTTATGCATCAGTTAAATAATAATGTATGTATTCCAATGTAATCAAAAAAGTGATAACTTGTGAATAATGAAAGGATGTACCCTTGTGTAAGGGAAATTGTATATGTACTTGTAGTTCTATTTGCATGATCTTGATGATTATTTATCTAACGATATGATATTGAAATGTATGTGTTTAACCATTTAATGCAATAGATTTAGAATGAATTATGGTTGTTAGTTAATTCATGATGTATGTGAGATCTTGTTAATAGTTTTGTTAGTAATGTAGCCAAGGAACCCTAGAGGATAATGCTTAGTTGAATGATATGTATAGATATGTTAAACATTACTTTGTTATTTCTATCATTTAAAGAAAAAAATTGTCCTATTTCTATAGCTTAGTTGTGTTGTTCTCTGAGGTTCCTAGGCAAGGTATTACATATGGTATTAGAGCTCAGTTCTAACACTAGGTACTCTGGTTCTATATGAACCTATTATGTTGTCCTTGTTGCTTAGACTCTGAAGATTATGTTCATCCCTTTTGTCATCCTCGTCTAACAACTTGAGGTTGTCCTTTGGGTGGTGCTTGTGTAGGAAGATGCCTAGAGGTCAAAGATGAGGTCAGGGTCAAGGTAGGGGATGCAAAAGAGGTGGTGGCGGTAGCCCTCCTCCTAGTTCCCCTCGTGAGAGTGCTCAGGAAGGTGGGGGTCAGAATTTAGAGAATCAGGGTCAGCCAGAGGGAGCTCAGTTGTATCCTTCGCTCGAGGAGGTCCTTGCTCACCTAGGTCCTAGATAGGAGGTAGATCAGTAGGAGGAGAGGGAAAGAGAAAGGTCTCCTAGGAGGAGAGAGATGACAGCAGAGTAAGAAGCTATTTTAGCAGGTCACATGAGAGACCTCATGAGGGCACGTCCTCCCACTTTTGATGGTTCTAGTGATGGTTTGGAGGCAGAGACTTGGCTGATAGATATAGATAGGTGTTTTTTCATGCATCCATATGGTAGTAACACCAAGGCAAGATGTGCTATTATGCACCTTAGAGGCTTTGCTTCTACATGGTGGTGATTGGAGGAACAAAAGTTACATTTGGATATTGGCACAGTTTCTTGGGAATTGCTTTTGGAAAGGTTTAGAGCTCATTTTTTGTCAGAGCACCGGAGGTAGTGATGTGCTGACAAGTTTCATGGGTTGAGGTGGATGGCTATGACAGTGGAGCAATATGAGCATAGGTTCTATGAGCTTAAGCAGTACACAGGCATTAGTAATGATGAGGCCATGTTGGTTCAACACTTCATTAGGGGCTTGAATGCTCATATCAGTGGAGGAGTCCGTCTCTTTGAGTTGAAGATAATGGAGGTGGAAGTTGAGAAGGCTCGACTAGTAGAGGAAAAATTGACCATGGCTCTAGGGGGTCATATAGGTGTGCAGATTGGTAGTGCGCCCTCGATAGGTTTCAGGTCTCATGGTGGTTAGTCTCAGGTAGTGGGTTCTTCTAAGAGCCATCATGTACCCACTAAGGGTGGATAGTAGCAGCAGCAGTATTTCCAATCAAAACCAAAGAATTCTCAATCTCTGTAGGGTAGTAGGTTTCAGTCTAAGAAAAATTAGAGTTGGTTGCGAAACATCAGCTAGCTCAAAGCACATAGTTTGCAATTAGTATGTGTAGTTTCTAGTAGTCCAATCCACCCATAGGTGGCAAAGGATATGGTAGAGGCAAAAGATGTCTCTCTTGCAACAAGTACTGCCATATAGCTAGGTAGTGTCCACAGAAGAACACTACAGGATTTAGTCAGAGGTTGGCAGTCTCAGAGCTAACTGTGGGTGATGTAGGTAGGTCTCACAGGGTGTTTACAGTAGTAGATAACTACCAAGAAGAGCATCAAGGCACCATTGTGGAGACTACAGGTCTGTTGCAAGGTATTAGTATTTCCATCCTTTTCAACTTTGGTGCTTTAGATTCTTTCATTTCCCCTTGTTTAGTGGAGCAGTATGGATTTGTGGTAGCAAAGCAGGATGTTAGGTGGCAGGTCAAATTAGCCTCTAGAGCTAGAATAGTGGTAGAATCCCTCATGTATGGTTGTGGTTTAAGGATTGGTCCTCTATTTACCACAATGGATCTTCACATCATACCTCTTGGATCTTATGATATGGATTGGTTGGATGCTCATCGAGTAGTGATAGATTGCTAGCGCAAGTTAGTGTGGTGTTTAGATGATTCTTGCAGTGATGTAGAAGTAGTTGGCATTTAGAGACCCATCTCCTTGCGTATGATTTCTGCCATGTAGTTGGGGAGATGTATGCGTCAAGGTTGCTAGTTGTTTTCCATGACGGTTAATGATTTGGAGTTAGGAGAGATTCGAGAGGTGTCCCTTGACGATCATCCTATCTTCAAGGAGTATGCAGATATCTTTCCTCGTAAGATTCTAGGGATGCCACCTAAGCATGACATTGACTTCAGGATAGACCTTGTTCCTGGAGCAAAACCCATCTCAAGAGCTCCTTATCGTATGACCACTCAAGAGCTTAAGGAGCTTTGGTTACAATTAGAGGAGTTGTTAGCAAAGGGGTTCATTTGTCCTAGTGTCTCTCCTTGGGGAGCACCTGTCATTTTTGTGAAGAAAAAGGATGGATTCCTTCAGTTGTGTATCGACTATTAGCAGCTAAATAAGGTGACTGTGAAGAATAGATGTCCCTTGCTGCGGATTGATGACCTCTTTGATCAGATTAAGGGGGCTAAGGTATTTTCAAAGATAGACCTAAAGTTGGGGTATCATTAGTTGTGTATCTTTGAGGAAGACAATCATAAGACAACATTTTGCACTCGCTATGGGCACTATAAGTTCACTGTTGTGCCATTTGGGTTGATGAATGCACTGTCTGTGTTTATGAGCTTGATGAATGGTGTATTTTGCACCTACCTTGATAGATTTGTCCTTGTGTTCTTGGATGACATATTGATTTACTCGAGGACCATAGAGGAGCATTTGCGACAAGTCTTGTAGTGCTTAAGAGAGAATCAACTATATGAAAATTTGGCAAAGTGTGAACTCTTTCAGATAGAGGTGAGATATTTGGGGCAGGTTATTTCTAATAAGGGCATTACCATGGATCCTTCAAGGATCCAAGCCATCATGGATTGGCCTGCGCCCACTAATGTTTCAAAGGTTTGTAGTTTTATGGGTTTAACAGGCTATTATCGATGGTTTGTGTAGGGTTTTTCAAGGATAGCTCACCCTATTACTTCCCTTCAGAGGAAAAGGAAGAAGTTCATTTGGTCAGAGCAGTGTCAAGAAGCCTTTCAGACTCTCAAGGAGTGGTTGACTTGTACACCCATTCTGCTAGTTCCCGATCCTACTCAAGATTTTGTGGTGTGTACTGATGTATCTTTGGAGGGTCTAGGAGTAGTTTTGATACAGGATGGTTGTGTGATAGCCTCTAAGTCTCATAAACTCAAGGATCATGAGTTGAACTATTCCACGCATGATCTCAAGTTAGCCATCATCATGCATGCCTTGGTGGGATGGAGGCATTTTCTGTTGGGGCATCGATTTGAGTTGCATAGCGATCACTGCAGTTTACTATACATATTTACGCAGCCAAACCTGAATGCTAGGTAGAGCCAGTGGATGGATTTCTTGTGTGAGTACAATTTTGAGGTAAAGTATATTCAGGGTAAGGAGAATATTGTGGTAGATTCTCTTAGTCTGTAAAGACATGAGCTTTCAATGGTCACTCTTGGAGTGGATTTGAGTGGTCAAATTCGTGCAGCACTTCCTACTAATAGCTGGTATTAGGAATTGAAGTCAAAGGTTGAGTCAGAAAGACCCTTCAAGGGTAGATTTGCCAATTACTCTTTAGAGTCAGATAGTCTCTTGTAGCACTTGGGTCACATCTATGTTCTCCTTTCAGAGGGTCTTTGTAGCTTATTTATGTTAGAGGCACATCAGGCACCCTATCCAGCTCATCTGGGTGTCAAAAAGATGAACGTAGACCTCCATCAGTTGTATTTTTGGGTTGGAATGAAGAGGGATATTACTGATTTTGTCTCGAGGTGTTTAGAGTGTTAGAGGGTTAAGGCAGAACATCAGCATCTGACAAGTCTTCTTCAACCGCATCTTATTCCAGATTGGAAATGGGACATTATTTCAATGGACTTTATAGTCGGTTTATCTGTGTCCTCTCGTTGTCATGATGCCATTATGGTCATTGTGGATAGGTTGACTAAAGTATCACACTTCTCTCCTATTCAGTCTTCATATAATGCTTCTTCTGTGGCCAGAATTTTTATGGAGGATATAGTTATATTGCATGGGATTCCTCGCAAGATCATCTCCTATAGAGAACCAGTGTTCACTTCAGCTCTTTGGACATCCTTACAACATGTATTGGGGACTCAGTTGAACTTTAGTTTAGCTTACCATTCGAACACTGATGGGTAGACCGAGAGGGTTAATTAGGTCCTCGAGGATATGCTCAGGATGTATGTCATGGATTAGTAGACCCACTGGGAGGATTATTTGTAGTCGGTGGAGTTTGCATATAAAAATGGGTATCATAGTTCTATTGGTATGTCTCCTTTTTTAGGCTTTGTATGGTCATCCTTGTCAGACCCAATAGAGTTGGGATCATCTTAAGGACAGATTTCTCCTAGGACCAGAGATGCTCTGGGAGATGGAACAACAAGTTGATCATATTAGAGAGCATTTGGTGGTAGCGCAAGACATGCAAAAGAAATATACATATCCCCATAGGGTTGATCGTTAGTTCTTCGTTGGAGATCGGGTGTTCTTGCAGGTGTGTCTACAAAAGTGTCTGATCCATTATGGAAAAGGCTCCAAGGTTGCACCATACTTTGTTGGACCGTTCGATCTTTTGGAGAGGATCGGTCATGTTGCATACCGTCTTGCTTTACCACCCAGTTTATCGTGCATCCACAATGTATTTCATGTTTCTATTCTCAATCCATATTATCTTGATATTTCTCATGTTTTTGACTATAATGCTTTATAGGTAGAGGACAGGCAGCTAGGTTTGGATCCCATAGGTATTTTTCAGTACAGGAGACTCACCCTCAGGGGCCAAGACATGGAGTAGGTAAGGCTCCAATGGGATCCTAATTATGAGGCTTCAGCTACCTGGGAGGATGCATCTGGGATGCGAGAGTTATATCTATACTTGTTTGCGGGATTCAAGGAGTAAGCCTGGTTCTAGGGGGAGGAGGTAGTGTCCCTCATTTTCCTTTTTGTCAGACTGATAGCTATTCTACTAGGACTAGACATTATGACATGTTGGTGATGGTAGACTCATTGTATGATGTTAGTTGATGATACCTAGTTGATGATAGACCTACTGCTATGATGACATTTGATGATGCTTTAATTACTAGTGATTTATGTTTTGATAGTTTTATAGACATACTAGATGTTGTGGATTAATTTAATTCTGAGCTTTATGTGTTATCTGATCATGGTTGTGATGCTATTATTGGTGTTTGCTCCTATTTGATCATTATGTAACTGATTATTCTATCTTGTTTGTTAAGCAACTGAATGTTATGCATGATGTGTTTCTGTGAAAGGAATAGTGTCTCATTACTCATGCATGAGTACCTTGCTACACTGTGATTTCCTTTCACAGTGTGTATGATTATGTAATTATATATCTTTATGTTTGACCATGTTGTTTGCTGCATGTTGCAGGTATCAAGCATCGACTCCACCTGAATTAACAAGTCTAAGCATGCCTTAACCAATGGAAATTTGTTGAATGGAGTTAACATAAGGTCCCCTAGTTATTCATCATCCTTGAAGAGGATGAGTATTCATTTTGCACCCAGCTAATAGTTGTCTATTTGGGTATGACAGACTGTTAGTCATTTTTGTTGTGGTCTTGCTTGTCAATCATGCAAAGTGTTAGGTATCATTCAGCATTGGATTAAATAGGTCGTAATTGTTTGATTAATGCTTTGGTTTATGCTACATTAAACTAAAATTATTAAGTTAAGAAGGCATATTCAATAAATTAATATAAATGTTTATATGTAAATTTAAGTTTATGGAAAAATATATTTTAATGGAGGTTAAGGTTAATAAATAATAAAAAAAATAATATTGAAGTAAATAAAATATTATAAAAATGGAAATATAATTAATAAAATTAATATGGGGCAAGGGCCCTGGCTCGATTGGCTAAGTAATTCCATTGCGGTAAAGATGGTCACGAGGTCCAGTCTCCCCCCTGCTCACCTGATAATTGTAACCAGTTCATAGCTCCGGTCAAAAGCGTTTACCCATGAATAAAAAAAATAAAATTAATATGAAAATAAATATATAAATAAGTAAATGTTTTGTTAAATGATTATAAAAATAAATTTATAAATGATTATAAGATGTCATAAACAAACACATGACAAATATTAAAATAAATAAAACAAAAATTATATTTTAAGGTTGTAAATTAGATTATAGTTGTATTGTTATAAATTTAATAAATAGGAAATTGTTGTCATTCATGGGAATGGGGATTCGACAATTTGTGTGGAGCCTTTTAAAAAGGTGGAGGAAGGATCTGGAAGAAAGGGGGGAATTTCCTCTGTCTAAAAAGGGGAATTTGGCAGGATTGGTAGGAGGAAGAGGAGGCTAGAGCTGCAGGATTGGATTTGGGAGTAACATCAACCCCATAGTCACTCAAGCAATTGGTATCCAAGTTCCATTATTTTCTTAAAAACTTTATCTCTGATCCTTTGAATCTACATGAGGTGAAAATGTTTTTATTTATTTCTTACTGTCGATTGTTTTGTTTGAGTCTCTAGAGATTTTCTTAATAAATCCATTTTGTACATATCCTACAACGATTTCATTTCAAGGGGTTTCATCTCCCTTAAGCATTCACATACATGGCTAGTAGGGTTGTTGCGGCTATAATAGCTAGCAAATTTGATCTATCCTTCATGCTTTGATGAATGCCATGCATGTTTCCAAGCTCTCATTTCGGAGCACACTGAAAGGAAGATGACAAAGCTTTCAGATCTGGCTATACATTTCCCTAATTACATTTGCTTAATAGTTTCTATGGCCTTCTCATCAAATCCATTTTGTGTGTATTCTGCAATGACTAAATCCTTGAGATGACGGCTCCTTGAGATGATGGCTCCTTGAGATGATGGCTCCTTGAGGTGTCTGTCAACCAAATTGCTTTTCTAGTCCAAATGCCTAGAATTTGCAAGTAAAGCAGTGGGAGAATTAAACCCTATTAATTTCATTTGCTTGAAATTTTCTAAAGTCTTATTAACAAATAAAAAAGTAAAAAATGTTTTAGTCATATGTGATCTACACCATGAGAAAAACATCCACACATTCATCGTAGGTTTAACTAACATTATAATGACAAAGTTTAGGGTGTCTTCATGATCACCCAGCATGGGCAAGGAGGTCAACCTTGCACACATAATGATCGATGGTAGGTGTAATGCAATAAGGGTTATAAATGTGATTAAAGTATGTACAACTCTCATCCACTTAGCCTACATGGCTGCACGCGCCCAAAACACAAGCAAGGCTTACAATGTTAGGATGTTTGCCAGAGTGCTTCATTAATTTAAGTATCTTGAGAGCATCCTTGTAAATATTTCTCTTGTATGTATCCTATAGTTACAGTTATTGCAGTTCGCGTGCCATGTGCTTGCCTCCACGTTTCGTATACATGTCCTACAGGGCATCTACAACTATAGCATCTGATGAAATTTGTCTTTCCTTTATGCTTTGATGTTTGTCCATGCCCTGTTCCTATTCTCCCATCTTTGTACAAGTCATGAGAATGTTGGCAAAGGTCATGGAGTGTGTGTTTACTCTTGCCAATCGCTTTTGCTTGTTAGTGTCTAAACAAATTCATCCACTTTTCCATTCTTTATTCATGTCATTCATCTATCATAATTTATATTCTCAACACATCTCATGTTTGTAATGAGGATTGTATTCCATTTATGTATTTTATTTCAGAGTAAGTTAAAGCACATTAATGTCTGATTAAATTATATTTCTTGTTAATGGACATTAAAATCTAAAATTTAGTCATCTAGTAGTCTGTCGCTGAATGCTTTTTGAGCCATAACTAAGGGTGCTTATCTTTCTTGGAGATCTCACATTCAATCCTTTGAGGTAACCTCACTATCTTGTTTATTTATATATATTGGAGTTGAGTATCCTCTATGTCATCAAAACCCTATTTGATTCTTAAAATTTCAATACAAACAACCAATAAGATTGAGCTTTCCATATTCTAGTTAGCCTACCTCACTTGAAAATTATCTTTCAAATTCTTGATGTATAAGCTTTTGCCATTGAGCTTCTTGGAGGAGTTGAGTTGGAATAAGTGAATAATTTGTTTGACGAAAAATTTCTACTCAGAAACCCCTGTACTATTTGCATTCACCAATAGGTCAGACTTGACTGCTTAATAGATTTCTATTAAAATTATTGACTGAACTAATAAGACTTGGTGATGTGGAGGATAACTCACTAAAATTGACTTGAAATATTATTGAATAGCATGTAAATTAGTTCATTTTATATGGAAGTTAGACGAATAATGCTCTTTCTTCTTAAAGTTCATTATCACTTATTTGCAGATTTCACTCTTTTATAAATATTTTATATTCATTTTTTTATTTGATACACATTTGCAAACTTGATTTTGGTGAGTTATGCTCCCATAAATCGAACCCTTGAGATTTCAAAATAATAAAATAAAATAAAATAAAAATTTTAAATCTTTGTTGCCTTTTTCAGTAGTCATTAATAAGCCCACTAAAGTGCAAATTGTGTCAAACTAATCATTAGGGTGGTGCATTTAAAGACTAAGTCTAAGTAGAATGAATCATCTAGTGGATATCTAGAAATTTGAAATGTGAAAAGAGCACCTAAGACAAGGAGCTTAAAAAAAAGAATAAATCATGCCTTTCTTGCTTGTGATAAACAAACACACAACAAACAATAGGAACCACACTTGATATTTTTTTAATAAAATTAGGTCAAAGCTTCAATGAGCTTGCAAATACAATCTCTATCTATGTTTCTATCTAAAATGATTTGTTCTTTTAGGAAATGTGTTACAATGACTTTCAGGAATGGAACAATTTTGATGCACCCAATAACTTAATGATACAACAATAATGTGTAGATTCACTCTGATTGATGTTTCTTGAGCTCATTGTCTCCTCATAAGAGACAATTCCATACATGACCCCTTCTTGGACTCAAATTTAAATGTAGAACCTTAAGTCCTTATGATTATGGTTCAGTATGCAAGAAGGCCAATGCCTTGCATTGTTTACGTATACTTGTCTTTATGATGGTAAATGTCATGCTTGATGGATAGGGTCTTCTAGATGTAGGTAGGGGAGTGGCTTTCAATGTGGGGCTAGGGCCCAAATTGGCTAGCCAGGGTAACCCATTGAAAGTTGGTAACCAAGTGATAACCTAAAATGAATTAGGGGGAAAAGGGTAGATTCCACATTAAACAAGATAATTGGATTCCTCACCCATGCCTGTAGTGCTCGTTCAGACTAAGGATGGGATGAGAAGGCCTCGTTAGGAAAATCAACTTCCTTGTCGTCATGAAAGTAATGTTGATTCTGCATGAGTCACCCTTTGGGGCTGGTGTCTAGTGAGAGACTATTAGGGTAACCATAGATGGGGGCTGGCGTCTAGTGAGAGACTGTTAGTGTAACCCATGTCAGGACCATGCGATGACACTCTCCTTACTGCAGCCTAGCATTCCCTAGATGTGTTCTTCCCATTCATTGTGTGATTTCCTCTAGAAGTGACAATTGAGTTTCTTGTGATATTGACTCATGTTGTATTGGAGTTATGTGTAGTCCTTGCTCCTTATGGTCTACTGTCTACTTGACTTTTTGTTGTAGTGGGACCTTATGTTATCTCCTAGCACAGGGGGTGGAGCTTAGGGTTCCACATGGTTGGGTGGATGTGCTTTATCTCCATTGGTTTTTCCCTTGCCATTATTCGTGTGCGAGAAGGATGTATTTTGTGTGACAGATTCCAGATCTTATACTAGTTTGAGGAGACAGTTATTTATGCTCATGTATAGTCTTGTGTATCAGTTAAATCATAATGTATGTATTCCTATGTAATCAAGCAAGTGATAGTGTGAAGAATGAAATGATGTACCCTCATGTAAGGGAAATTGTATATGTACTTGTAGTTCTATTTACATGATCTTGATGATTATTTATCTAAAGATATGATATGGAAATGTGTGTGTTTAACCATTTAATGCAATAGATTTAGAATGAATTATGGTTGTTAGTTAATTCATGATGTATGTGAGATCTTTTTAATAGTTTTGTTAGTAATGCAACCAAGGAACCCTGGAGAATAATGCTTTGTTTAATGATAAGTATAGATATGTTAAACATTACTTTGTTATTTCTATGATTTAAAAAAAAATTGTCCTATTTGTATAGCATAGTTGTGTTGTTCTTTGTGGTTCCTAGGTGGGGCGTTACATTATATTTATACTCTAGCCTAATTCATGTTTTATTAAAATATTGGAATTAGTGACATAGACCTTTAGTCTAGTAGAATCAATATCTGTTTTAGGCAAGCATGACACAAGAGATGATGAGTCCATTGTGGTATGCTTAGATATTTTCAAGTCTAGATTTAAAAATTTAATTTGATGGTTTGGTTTAAAAATTTGATTTAAATGTGTATAGGATGTGGTCAAGTGGCTAAGGCCACTTGGTTATCATGATGGAGATTTAGGTTTAAACCTCCCCAAATACATGCTATCTATGAATTGCTTGTATTTCGTTGTTGTACCTAGTTCATACCTCTCGTCAAAAGAATTTACTAATGTTGAATATAAAAATATTTGATTTAAATAATTTACATGTAGTTTTGACATTAAAATTGATTTGAAGCTTATTTTTTCTTGTACACAACATGAGCCATCCTCTGAGTCACATGGAACCAAAAGGCATCTTGAAATTGATGATGATAAAACTTAGGAAACGAAATGTAATTTGTTATATTTATTTCATGTTCAAACTATACACATGTGTATTAGAGTGTTTATTTCATGTGGATTTTATGACTATTTCAATATTGACTGGACATAGACTGTGACTATTTCACTATTTTTTACATGGACAATTATTATGTGAGTATTTATCTCATAGTCTATTTCATAGACTATTATACTATTTATTGAATGTCCACTATATGCATCTATATTCAAACTTTTATTTGATATCTCATATTTAATACTTAAAATTATCATGTGTTTAATTGTAAAATTGTAAACTACTAATTTTAATTAGATAAGAGGAAAATTTATACAATTACATGTATTAATTACAAGTCATGATTCTAATTGTTAGTCAAAATTGTAATTATGATTGATTGATTGTGATTGTAATTTATAGTCTTAATAATTGATATTATCATGTTTTTAATTGTAATTATGATTGCTAGTCAAAATGGTAATTGATTTTAATTGCTAGTTAAAATTGTAATTGCTAGTCCTAGTAATTCTAATTTCCATATTGGAGTTAAGATACTAGTTAGACAAATAAGTTTTTTATAATTTAACATTGGATGGAGAATACAAATTCTAGGTTATAAAGGATGGGTCGACAATCTAAAATAGCATACATATATAAAAAGCACAATATATTTAAAAATTTAAAATTTTCAATGATACATTCTAATTTTATTTTTTTAAATTGTTGTAATTGAAAAAGTATATTCAATAGACAATAATATTCAAGATATATGAATATAAATCACTTGATGGCCCTACTAAATAGTAACAAGAAATATAAATTCTCACAAGAACAAATAAGACACAAAATTTACCTATAAACATGTTATAATAGAGATAATTTATTATGTGTTGAGCCATAACATATTAGGTAAAATAGGTAATAAGATGAGGTAATATATTGGAAATAATAAAATCAAAAATATTGAAATATATTTATAGTTTGTATTCATCTCATAAGAAAAATAATATTTATTTATAATGGCCATGTTTTACATAATTCAAGTGAAAATGCAGTGAAAATTTTATATAGTAATTGAATTTTGAGGCGAGAAGGCGTATTCACCCTTAACCTCCAAGTTGGAATAGGAAAGAGATGCACTTTTGTAGGATTCAAATCTTCTTTTACTTATCACTCATGGGGTCATAAGATTATCTAGCTTTAGTTTTGTTATTTTACGGAGATGTAATATTGGTGTCACCCAGTTTGTTATACTAAATCCCTCTCAATCTAGTTTGAATATATATGATAGGATGAGTCAAGTTTGTAGCTTATTAGGAAGTGATAGGAGAATCAGGAATATTAATACGAAGGTAGAAATGTACCCTCTCCTACTACTCAAGTACTAAATTTAATCAACTTCTTCCTTCTTCTAGATCAAAAGGTTAAGGAAAAGCTTCCCTCGATATTCCAACTTCTTCTAAAGAGATGTATGAATTCTATCTATCTTAGGTGAATGAAGTAGAAATTATAGTTCAAAGAAACATAGCACATTTGTTTAGAGAAGATTAAAAACTATGAAAATAAATTGATAACTCCAAAATTGAAAATTTTTATTCCATAGTGAAGTCTCCAACCCTTGTATAAATTTTTTGTTGACTATTTAAATAGGATATATAATGGTTTATTTACAACCACAAAAACATGGACTAATCATTAAATCTTGTGTTAATAGTATATATCTTATTGAATGTTGATATATCTTATACAATTTACTATTATAACACTCTAGATATAGGTACGAGAAAATTACAAGTATAGGAGTCATAGTTCCAAGTCAAAATATATAGTTAAAATTACAATTACATGAGTCCTAATTCAAGGTTTTGGACTCCTAGGTTATAGTAAATCATAAAATATAAAATTTCTTTGATTTCAAGGGATGTTAGATCTCGCTTGCATAGAATGTACAAATGATGACAATTATGTCATCTAGTTGCAAGATCTTGTCACGTCTCATTTTTATGAACAATATGATTATTTTAGATTAATGAACATTTACCATTGTTGATTTACTTTGAGTAATTTCAAATATGAGAAACTAATTATTATGAGGATATATTGGAGGATTGATTTATATGTTAAGTAATATTGATGTAAATGCAATGATTTGCTTCGCTATGTTTTGGAGACACTAACCTATTGACGACAAGTTGAGTGCAAGTGGATGCAGGAACTCATCAAAGGCGAGAGCATGGCTGAGGTAGAGATGTTCTAACCACTTCGTAAGAACTAATGGATGGATTACCCTGATGCAATCACATACATCACGTAGTTGCATATGCATTATTGAATGGCTTTTGTTGCATTATGTGTGATTATTAATCATTTTCGAATTGTATTTTAAATTAAAGAAAAAAATATTGTTTGTAGATGTTTGGAAGACAATATGTTCCTTAAAAATATATATATTGTATTACATTTCTCTTCTTGATTATTTAATTAGTTTTGTTTTAATAACAGTAGTTAAATAATATTAAAAATAGCAATATTATAATTAGGAAAAGAATGAAGGAATTAGAATATACTTCCTATCATTCATATGACAGTAATATGAAAAAGATAATATTTTACTATTTTAAATAGCATTTATTTTCCTCTAATTTCATGGTCGATTATTCATGAAAACAAGAATTCAAACTTCAGTTTTAAAAACCTAATTCTTGATCACTAAAAATAATAGTAGAGCAATTTAATAAAAGAGTAGATCACTTAGCTAGGAAGACACCCCACGAATTGCAAGAGAGAATTGGTTTTACCTAAGTGATAGGAAGGAGAGTTGCAATGGTCATAGGAGAAAGAAATAAAGGCAACGACAACAACTGCAATTCTTCATCAAATTGATTACTACCAGGTTTTCTTCCTTATATTTTTTGTATTAAAATACTTTGATTTGGGCTGTCAAAAGAATGTTTTCTTTCTATTGTATGGTGGGCAACTGTAATTGTTGGGTCAACCCTATTCTTTTATGCTGGCCGCTTATCTTTTTGCTTGGCCGATGACACATTGTTTTTTAGTCAACCTCTTCTTATCTTCTGCCTGTGTGACTTGTAATATTTCTCTTGTCACTATCCTAACCCAGATCAACCTCTACGCTAGCTATTTTCCTTTATTCTGGCTGCATACCTTATTTTCTTGGCCATTTAACCTTGTAGCCATCTATGATCTTTTCACCTTGGTGATCTTGTGTTTATTGAGTAGATCAAACCCCCTTTTATTCTTGCAAATCATCATTTCTAGATCTTGACATTGCCAATGGAAAAAAACTCTTTTTATCAAAAATCCCTAGATGCTATCAAATTATCCTCTATCAGATATTTATATTGCAGCTATTATTTTCTATATGACTGTATTTCTTATTTGGCTGAAAGCATTTTAGAATAGAAATTGACCTCTTAATGATGAACAAAACCTCTTGAAAATAAACAAAACTATTATTTTCCTGTAGCTTCTTTTACAGTAATACTTGACTATAGTCAATCCATTGATGTCTTTGTAGATTGAGAAGTCAGATCCTGTAGCTATCTTTTATGACTATCCAAGATTTCTAATTTCTTGTAACTATATTAGGAAAAACTTATTTAGAACATTATATTGATTGAGATTAGAGATAATAGGTAAACTGTTGTATTTTTCATTTGAATACTGAAACCAAATGTTGATATTTATGACTGAAAACTGGATTATAATACATCTCTCTTCTTTTTATTTATTTTTAAAAGAACTACAACAGTTCCTGTCGCAGATGTGATAGGAAGACCGTTTGACTATTTATGGACTTCCTATCACGGTTTCCATAGTAATATATCTTGATTGAATTGTAAACTTTTTGGTTAGATAAGCAGATTGAAATACTTCCTGTCTTAGAAATACACAGTAAGATAGATCAATATCTTTAAAAGATTGTTATTGAAGACATTGTGACTGAAATACAAGATTAGAAACTATATCAAATTGATAAACTTATGATTGTAATTGTATGTTCAAAAGATCGATTCTTGTTTGAAAGTGTATGTAATTTTTCCTTATTTGATGATTTGGGGAAAGGGATTGATTTGACTTATTGTAAATGTTGAATTTGTGATTCTTATTTTATTTCATTTCTTGCTTCTTGGGGAAAGAAGTAGTTTTTATATATTAATGTATTGGGTTACTTTTGGGACTAGGATGTTGAATGTGGATATATCAGATATGGCTTTTCCTCTTTTTGGGAATTGACCAGGTTACTTGAAATGATTAGATCTAAATAGAATGACATTGAAATATATGTTTATTGTCTAGAAAACTTATTATTGATATATCTGTCACAATCTATTATGAGACAATTTTCTTTTCATTATTAGAATTGTACATTTAGACATCAGGTATGCATCAGGTATTCCCTCCTGCAGTTGTTACCAAGTAGCTAGACATTTCGTGCAGGGCTGGGTTTCCTTCATGTCATGAAGGGATCCAGAGGAGTGTAAATACTTCATGGTTAGATGGAAAAGCACCTGAGCCATGTTCCCGTCTCTTAGCTTGTAGGTGGTGGACCACTTGATTCATGCGGCTGGAGAGTGTATTGATTTATTTATTGTTGTTGTACATGATTATTGTACTTGATTGGATGTATTATGGTATGTTTGCCAATGGATTTATGTATAATATTTAATAGTGCTTGTTACCTGGATTAAGCACATGATTATGTAAGATTTAATGACATTGAGATTCTTATTTATGAAATTATCTTTTATTTGAAATATTGTGATTAAGTGGATTAATTACATCTTTTATCTTTGAAGTGTGATTAAGCAGATTAAGTACATCTTTTGTCTTTGAAATTGTTATATTTAAGTGGATTATTTACATCTGTTGATTTTGGTTATTACGATGTTGTATTTAAGTGGATTATTTACTTCATTCATTTTTGAGTTGGTTTAAATTTTTTTACATGACTTGTGAGGCTTTACATTTGGTATCAGAGCTCTAGGTTTAACACTAGGGCCTTTGTTTTGGGACTATTATGGTCAAGTTGTGAACATGATAATAGATTATCCATCATGAATACTAGAAACACTAATCAAGGTGACGGATCAAGAAGTAGTCAAGGTAGAGGATCACGTGGAGGTGTACATGGAGGTGCTCATGGTGGTTGAACTACTGGGGATCGTGGAGATGCCAGCAATGACCAAGATGGATGATTTGATCGTATTCTTGATCTCTTGACCTGACAGGACACGAGGATGAATACTCTTGAGAAGGAAACATGAGCAATTCCTAGAGGTCAGAATGCTAAGGAAAACCCAAGGTTTGAGACACAAAATGAGAATCCAAGGATAGAGGTTCAAGATCCCGAAGTTGGAGCTATTGCTGATAATCAAGCAAAGATAGCGGAAGAATTGCGGAAAGACCTCAAGAAAGTATCACCACCAAAATTTGATGGAAATACCATTGGACATGGAGCTAAGTCCTGGATGATAGAAATGGAGAAATACTTCGGACTCCAAAACCTTTTAGATCACAGGAAGGCTATGTGGGGATCTTATCAATTGACCGGTGAAGCAACAACATGGTGGGATAATGAGAAGGTAGATAAAAAGTTGTTACCTGGTGAGATAACTTGGGAGGTTTTCTTGCAACTATTTATAAAAAGATGGTTACCATAGTTATTCTTTGACAAGAAGATGACAAAGTTTCAGAATTTGATCAGAGGTATGTCTGTAACTAGTTATTGGGAAAGGTTTTCTCATCTATTTAAGTATGTTCCACAATATTAGACAGATGAGCGATTCAGCATAAGGAAGTTTATTTTGGAATTGAGGCCATAGATTGGAGCTGAGGTAGACATTCATAACCCACTTATTATGGATTCTTCTTTTGAGAAAGCAATAAATAAAGAGCAGAGGTTGCAGCAGACATCCAACTATCATAAGCAAAGAGATGCTAAGTTTTCAAATAAGAAACCATAGAATAATCAACAGAACTATCAGTAGGATAAATGTAATAATAGACAGATCAGGAATCTGAAGAGAGGTAATAATTCTCAGAATGGAAATGGTGGGAACAAAAGAGGTGGCCATAACAACAAAAATAATAATTAAAGAGAAAGAGTTGAAGGACAGAGAGCACCTAAGGGTGGATGTTATAGGTGTGGAGGAGAGCATTATGCAAATGTATGTCCACTTAAAAGAGGAAACAAGAATCAGCAAGGAGCACCGCAGCATCAGATTAATGCTGCTATGGATAATTGGCAAGCAGATTTTAAGTAGCACCTATTCAGTTCCAAGGTAAGCTCTATGAACTACCTGTTTCTATTTTGATTGATACTGGTGCCACATAATGTTTTGTAGGTCCTAGAGTAGTATCTAAGTTATCTATAATTAGACCTGGACATATGGAAAAATCTTGGATGGTACAATATGGTAATAGTGCAAAAAAGAGGGTAGACTCATGTCTATCGTGCAGTGAGTTAGAGCTTCCTAGTTTTCAAATGCAAGTGAATCTATATGTAGCACCTTTAGGCTCTTATGATGTAATTATAGGAATCAATTGGTTAACTGAACATAAGCCTCTAGTAAATTGAGAAGAGAAGGTTGTTAGATGTTTGGATGACCTATAGAATCAAGCTCAGCTATGCAATTGAAGAAAGCCAAGAGGAAAGGATGTTCCATTTTTGTTGTTCAAGTAAAGGACCTTAATAAAGAATAACTAGTGTTCAATGACTATCCAATCCTTAGAGATTTCAGAGATGTATTTCCTATAGAGTTGAAAGAGTTGCCACCGAAGAGAGAATTTGATTTCTCAGTTGACTTACTACTAGGGACTAAACCACAATCTAAGGCACCCTATAGAATGGCTACAATAGAATTGTATGAGCTTAAGGTGCAATTACTAGAATTACTAAATCAAGGGTTCATTAGACCTAGTGTGTCACCATGTGGTGCACTAGTTTTTTTTGTGAAGAAGAAGGATGGTACTTTAAGATTATGTATTGATTATAGGATGCTTAACAAAGATACTATAAATAACAAGTATCCACTTCCAAGAATAGATGAGCTCTTTGGTCAGATGAAAGAAACAACAGTGTTCTTGAAGATAGACCTTAGATCTGGTTATCACCAATTGTGGATTAAGGAAAAGATTACAACTGCTCCTATCCTGACCATACCAGATCCTAATGGGCACTTTACAGTTATAATAGATGCTTCAGGGAAGGATTAGGAGGAGTGTTGATTCAGAATGAGCAAGTGGTTTCTTATGAGTCAAGAAAGTTAAAGCAACATGAGTTCAACTATGCGCCACATGATCTTGAATTAGCTGCCATAGTTCATGCACTTCAGATGTGGAGGCATTATCTTCTAGGTAAGCCATTTGAGTTAAGGACAGATCATCTTGGGCTCAAGTATATATTTACTCAACCTAACCTTAATGCATGATAGAGAAGATGGTTAGAATTCAATAGTGAGTATGACTTTGGAATTGAGTATGTAAAGGGAAAGGAGAATAGAGTAGCAGATGCTCTTGGTAGGAGAAGACATCTGTCTGCCATTGTTACCATGAGGTCTAACTTGAAGCAAAAAGTGATTCACAATCTTCAAGGGGATGAGAATTATGAAAGAGTAAAGCAAGATTTGGAAGTAGCCCCCTTAGATCATAGGTTTGATGGTTATGTTAATGAATCGGATGGACTTTTGAGATTTTAGGGAAGAATGTATATTCCTAACTTAGGAGAGTTGAGGAGGTTATTGCTTGAAGAGATTAACAATGCACTTTATTCAGGTGACCCTGGAGTGAGAAAGATGGTCGAAGGTTTGAAACCTTTATACTTTTGGCCTAGACTTAAGAGGGATGTGACAGAATTTGTACCTCGATGTTTGGAATGATAGTGAGTCAAGGCTAAGCATGTGCATCCAGTAGGTTTGTTGTATTCTCACAGTATCCCTGAGCATAATTTCCAAGTTATAAGCATGTATTTTATTCAAGGGTTAGCTATGTCTAAGAATAGGCATGATGTCATCTTAGTGGTTGTGGACAAGTTGACAAAGGTAGCACATTTTATTCTAGGGAATCTTTCAGATGGTTCTTTAGTCTTAGCTAAAAAGTTTGTATAGGAGATTTTTCAATTGCATAGAGAACCTAAGATGATCATTTCAAATTGAGACACTTGCATGACATCTATATTTTGGATAACTCTTAATGTAGCTTTGGGTACAAAGTTGATTTTCAGTTCGGCTTATCATCCTCAAATAGATGGTCAAACAAAAAGAGTAAATCAGGTGGTAGAAGACCTTCTTCGAATGTTTTGTATGGATTAGAAGTATAAATGGGAGGAGTATCTTCCATTGGTAGAGTTTGCATATAATAATTCATAACATGCGTCTTGGGGGATGACACCATTTGAAGCTCTTTATGGGTGTAAGTATCTAACACATATCAGTTGGGATAGAGTTGAGGATAGGGTTGTGATTGGTCCTAAAATGTTAAGAGAAATAGATGATCAGATGAAGTTAATCAAAGAGAAGTTGAAGCAAACTTTAGATCATCAAAAGAGTTATGCAGATAAGAATAGAACTCCTAGACAGTTTTCAGTTGGTGACAATCATTTTGAGGGTCAAACCTCATAAGAGTTCAGTGTCGTTTGGCAAAGCGTCAAAACTTTCTTCTCATTTTGTAGGACCATTCGAAGTTTTGGAAGTGATTAATCCTATAGTTTATAGACTTTCTCTCCTACCTGTAGTTGCTAGAATCCAGAATGTTTTTCATGTGTCTTTACTTAAGCTTTATAAGCCTGATGCATCACATATTCTTGATTGGCATGCTTTATAGGTTCAAGATCTAGGAGTAGTGTTAGTGGAGCCCACTCGCATTTTGGGGAAGCATAACATTAAGTTACATAGAAGAGATGTGGTGGAATATAAGGTCCAATGGGATCAGTATTCTAAGGACAGTGCCACATGGGAGGATGTAGAAGAGATTGATAGATCTTTTCCTCATTTGAGGATATAGCTTAGATTTCTTATTCATGCATGGATTATGATACTTGAGTATGATTATTGTTTTATGATACTTTGAGTTCAGTTATGCTTTGATACTTTGAGTTGATGCTATTGTTTTATGACACCTTGATACTTAATTGGTGGTTGATGGACACTTTATTGTTTGATGTTTAATAAGACATTGGGATGATGTCTCTTCCAAGTGGAGAAGGATGTCACATCTTGTTTTTATGAACAATATGATTATTCTAGATTAATGAACATTTACCATCGTTGATTTACTTTGAGTAATTTTAAATATGAGAGTAATTATTTTGAAGATATATTGGAAGATTGATTTATATGTTAAGTAATATTTATGTAAATGTAATGATTTGGTTCGGCTATGTTTTGGAGACACTAACCTATTGACATCATGTTGAGTTCAAATGGATGTAGGAACTCGTCGAAGATGAGGGCATGGCTGAGGTAGAGATGTTCTAGCCACATGGAAAGAACTAATGGATGGATTACCCTAATGCAATCACACACATCACGTAGTTGCATATGCATTATTGAATGGCTTTGTTTTGGAGACACTAACCTATTGACATCATGTTGAGTTCAAATGGATGTAGGAACTCGTCGAAGATGAGGGCATGGCTGAGGTAGAGATGTTCTAGCCACATGGAAAGAACTAATGGATGGATTACCCTAATGCAATCACACACATCACGTAGTTGCATATGCATTATTGAATGGCTTTGATTTCATTAATGTGTGATTATTAATCATTTTTGAATTGTATTTTAAATTAAATAAAAAAATATTGTTTGTAGATGTTTGGAAGACAATATGTTCCTTTAAAAATAAATATATTAAATTATATATATATATGCAATATTGTATTGTCTTTCTCTTCTTGATTATTTAATTAGTTTTGTTTTAATAACAATAGTTAAATAACTCTCCCACCTGACAGCTGACGTTGTCCCGTCATCTAAACACAGTTCCACCTGGTGTGTAGTATTTTGGTTTTAATTTTACACACAGGGTGGCAGTGTTCGCTTAAGGGTATATCTATCAGGAATGATTTTATTCATTGAATTTGAAGTAACTCTCCTCTATATCCTTGTTTTTTGGGACAATATCTACATAATTTGCAAGTTTTCTTTTGATTTGCTTCATTCTCCTAAACTAGTTTATTTTCAAGTTTCAAAGTATTGTATTCTACCATGGTCTCTGTTCAACAAAATAGAAGGATTCTCTTCCCAATCCGGAATTGGGAACGCCCCTCTCTTCGTCTTCTTAATCCAAATTCTATGTAGGAAGTTTTTAAGATATATGAGGATACTGGTGAAAGAGCAATTACTCATGTTTGTGGTCTACAAGTTTTACATCTTCCCAAAACTATATATCCATCCCAAGCAGTGTCACATTTCCTTTCTAATGCTATGGATTTTTTGCAAAGCTTTGATTTGGTAAGGAATTTGGGTCTTCTGTTTGTTCAAGATGTTCATTTTCCTGTGGATACTTTTAATGAAATTATAGAGGAATATAATTTGTATTCGGGTATTGCTCTTGTGGGTGGTTTGTTTGATTGTAGGGATCTCTTCTGCCATCTTGCACTTCACTGCCTCTTCAATGCAATGTTACATGGCCTTCAAAATCATTGTGTTTTGTCCTTTCAGAATTCTATCCACTGTCATAGGCAAGAGTTGGGGAGACAATTGGCAAATGATGCGACAGAGGTGTTTAATGCTTTGACTTTTCTTCTGCATTACATTCCTCCTCCTCCACCTCCTCCCCCTTAGCTGGTAGAAGAGGAGGATTGTCATCTATAGGGTTTTGTTGTGGAAGATTTGAAGGAGGGTAGCTAATAGTTTTTGTGCTTTGTAGGAAGTTTTTGTTTCTATTATATTTTGATTGTATCAGTTGTATAGCTTTTTAAAGTGCAATTTTGGCAAAGAAAACAACCTTGTAAGGTATACAGTCACAGACTTTTCTTGGGCAGATTCATCTTTTTGAATCGCTTTTGTATTGACAATATTTAAAAGGCTACAACCGGAGGTTTTCTTCACCTAATTCTTTCCTGTCAGTATGCCTTATTGAATCAGGCATTTTGTAATTTTTATTATAATTAATATAATTTCAGTGGCTTTGCCACTTTTTCCAAAAAAAAGCAATTAAATAATATTAAAAATAGCAATATTATAATTAGGAAAAGAATGAAGGAATTAGAATATACTTCCTGTCATTCATGCGATAGTAATCTAAAAAAGATAATATTTTACTATTTTAAATAGCATTTATTTTCCTCTAATTTCATTGGTCGATTATTCATGCAAACAAGAATTCAAACTTTAGTTTTAAAAACCTAATTCTTGATCACTGAAAATAAGAGTAGAGCAATTTAATAAAAGAGCATATCGCTTAGCTGGGAAGACACCCCACGAATTGCAGGAGAGAACTAGTTTTACGTAAGCGACAGGAAGGAGAGTTACAATGGTGACAGGAGAAAGAAATAAAGGCAACGATAACAGCTGCAATTCTTCATCAAATTGATTACTATTAGGTTTTCTTCCTTATATTGTTTGCATTAAAATAGTTTGATTTGGGCTATCAAAATAATGTTTTCTTTCTACTGTATGGTGGGCAACTGTAATTTTGGGTCGACCCTATTCTTTTATGCTGGCCACTTATCTTTTTGTTTGGCCGATGATGCATTGTTTTTGAGTCGACCTATTCTTATCTTCTACCTGGGTGATTTGTAATATTTCTCTTGTCACTGTCCTAACCTAGATTGACCTCTATGATGGCCATTTCCCTTTATTCTATCCACATACCTTATTTTCTTGGTCATTTAACCTTGTAGCCATCTATAATCTTTTCACCTTGGCGATCTTGTGTTTACTGAGTAGATCGAACTCCCTTTTATTCTTGCAAATCGTCATTTCCATATATTGACATTGCCGATGGAAAAAACTCTTTTTATCAAAAATCCCTAGATGCTATTAAATTATCCTTTGTCAGATATTTATATTTTAGCTGTTATTTTTCTGTATGACTATATTTCTTATTTGGCCGAAAGCAGTTTAGAATAGAAATCAACCTCTTATTGATGAACAAAACCTCTTTAAAATAAATAAAACTATTATTTTTCTGTAGCTTCTTTTACTATAATACTTGATTGTAGTCGATCAATTGATGTCTCTATAGATTGAGAAGTTAGATCATGTAGCTATCTTTTATGACTATCCAAGATTTCTAGTTTCCTGTAGCTATATTAGGAAAAAACTTATTTAAAACATTATATTGACTGAGATTAGAGATAATAGGTAAACTATTGTATTTTTCCTTCGAATGCTAACACCAAATGTTGATATTTATGACCAAAAACTAGATTAAAATACATCTCTATTCTTTTTATTTATTTTTAAAAAAACTACCATAGTTCCTATCGCACATGCGACAGGAAGACTGTTTGACTATTTATGAACATCCTGTCACAGTTTCAACAGTAAGTTATCTTGATTGAATTGTAAACTTTTTGGTTAGATAAGCAGATTGAAATACTTCCTATCTCAGAAATACACAACAAGATAGATTAATATCCTTAAAAGATTGTTATTGAAGACATTGTGACTGAAATACAAGATTAGAAACTATATCAAACTGATAAACTTATGATTGTAATTGTATGTTCAAAAGATCAATTCTTTCTTGAAAGCGTATGTAATTTTTCCTTATTTGATGATTTGGGAAAAGGGATTGATTTCACTTATTGTAAATCTTGAATTTGTGATTCTTATTTTATTTCATTTCTTGCTTCTTGGGGAAAGAAGTAGTTTTTATATAGGAATGTATTGGGTTACTTTTGGGACTAGGATGCCGAATGTGGATATATTAGAGATGCGTTTCCATCTTTTCAGGAATTGACCAGGTTACTTGAAATGATTAGATCTAATCAGAATGACATTGAAATAGATGTTTATTGTCTAAAAAACTTATTATTGATATCTCTGCCACATCTTGTTGTGAGATAATTTGCTTTTCATAATTAGAATTGCACATTTAGACATCAGGCTTGCATCGAGTCTTCCCTCTTGCAGTTGTTACCAGGTAGCTAGACATTTCATGCACGGCTGGGTTTCCTTCATGTCATGAAGGGATCTGGGAAAGTGTAAATACTTCATGGTTGGGTGGAAAAGCACTTGAGCCATGTTCCTGTCTCTCGGCTTGTATGTGTGGACCACTTGGTTTTTGTGGCTGGAGAGTGTATTGATTTATTTATTGTTTCTATATGTGATTATTGTACTTGATTGGATGTATTATGTCATATTTTCCAATGGATTTATGTATAATGTTTTATAGTAGTTGTTACCTAGATTAAGCACGTGATTATGTAAGATTTAATGATATTGAGATTCTTATTTATGAAATTATCTTTTATTTGAAATATTGTGATTAAGCAGATTAATTGTATCTTTTATCTTTAAAATGTGATTAAGTGGATTAATTACATCTTTTGTCTTTAAAAATGTTGTATTTAAGTGGATTATTTACATCTTTTGATTTTGGTTATTGTGATGTTGTATTTAAGTGGATCATTTATTTCATTTATTTTTGAGTTGGTTTAAATGCTTTTACATGATTTGTGAGGCTTTATAGATCTACCTGAAACAAAGATGATAAAAAGTATAGTGAACTGCATACAATTATTGCAAGTAAATAAATTAAAACTATAAATAAATTAAAACTATAAATACAACTATAAGTCAGGTGAGAATATTATATAAAATAAAGTTGCAAAATTATGGTAGAAATTCTTTACTTGAAGTGATTTGTAGCAGAGGAAAATCCAATATGAATGCCAAATGTTGAATGCATCGACTTAGTGATAATCATTCCAACTAGTTGTAGGAGACCTGAAATACATTAAACTCAACCAAATTCAATAGTTATTATTAAAGTAAATTAAACTTACCTAATTTTTTAAACTTAGGTAGGTGATGGCTTAAGGGGAGTGAAGAGGATGGCTTAAAGGGAGATGAAATCAATTAGTATTTTGATAATGGTGCACACTAGTAAATCCATTACCTATAAATATACTTAATCCCAAACTCACATTCTAAGAACTACCTAATTAGACTAAATCGTAGTTACCTAACTTATGGAACAAAGCTAGGGGATGGATTAAGGAGAGTTAAGAGGATGGATTAAGGGGAGATAGAATCAACTCTAGTATTTTGGTAAGGGTGTGATAACTTATATCAATTAACTATAGTGAAGTTATTAAACTAAATCCTAAGTTTACCTAACTTATGGAACATAGCTAGGGGATGGCTTAAGGGGAGTTAAGAGGATGAAATCAATTAACTATCAATCATATTAATCGTAAACCCACATCCTAGACCAAATCCTAATCTATTAAACTAAAACATAATTACTTAATTTGTGAAACTTAGCCAGGGGTTGTCTTAAGGGGAGTTAAGAGGATGCCTTAAGAGGACATGAAATCACTTAATAATTTTGTTAGAGAATGAAAGTAAATGAATTAGATCTATTAAGTAAATATGTATACAACTATACATTAGTCAAAAAATAAAGATTAAAAGTTTAAAAATTTCTACATACCTGCTAACCATTTAAAAAATTACTCCATTGTACCATCTGCATCCTCTCTTTTTTGTAATGCATCTATGATGCCTCATGCTCTTACATAAAAAGTGTCCATAAATCTTTTATGACTTTCTCCCTTTATATCTCACTAATTGTATATTTGTTGCAACAACCAAATGCGAGTTGTGTAAAATTTTCTTATGTCTTTCATAATCTTCAAATGCAGGTATACCATTCCTCCATATTAGATATTTGTGTAGCCAAGTGCCAACAACAACCACATAACCTATTAGATACTTGTAGTTATCATCATCTACTCTAGGTTGTAACAACTTGTGTTCTTCCTCATTACATCAAGCCAACCAATACTCTATTTCCTCTTCATTACTCTTAGGTGCAAAAATATCATACACTTGTCCTACAAAAATTAATTCAAATTCAATAAGTCAAAAAAATATGCATGCATGTATAGAATTAAATATAGATTACAAAACAAGTATTGAAACTAAATATTGATTTATTGTACCTTCTTGTACAATGTCTGAAATACGATCATAGTCATATAATGCTTGCAAATGATTATCCTGTTCAAATGTTATCTCATTTTGATCATGTCTTTGTAGAGGTGTTAGGGATCTTTGTTATTATTCTTCTACCCAATCTATATTTTCACATGCTTCCCACTCACCTCTTATACAAAACTGACAAAAACATGCAAGCTCCCTAGTCAATATAGTCCATGTGCTTGCATTTGAACTCTTAAATGAATGTCATTTTGTTGATCCACTAAATGTATCACAATCATATCAGGGGGGGATGTTTTCTTCATCAACCAACCAAAAAACCATTGAACTTTAGATTTTTCACTTGATCCTGTAGTCAATTATGCATTACACCAATCCATCATTGCACATTCATCTTTAAACTTTATTGCATCATCAAATTATAGTTGTTCCCTAGCAAGAGCCCTTTTCACACATGCTCTAGCTCCATCGCGTTCTCCTTTACCATGTCCATCTTCAAAGGAACTCCGAATATGTTGGATATTTTTTTCTTTATGGGTGTTACATAACCAATAAGACAGTCGAGTATTTTTGAATTGTCCTATACAATTGTATGACTATATGAGATGTTGTGTCATATGGATTTCTGTTTATTTTAAGTTGTCATTAAATACTGTGAAACAATATTGCAAAAACTCTGATGAATGTAACCAGTTATCACTCACATAGAAATGGTACTCCCTCAAAATTTTCATAGTATCTTCTATACTATCAACTGCATGTCTGTATACAATATGAATAAAGATGGCAACTTGTATTGAGTTATAATATTGAGACTAAATCTCCTCTTGTGGAAAAAGAGTATAGTTTTCTACAAAGTCAATCACTGAAAGTATAGTTCCAATTGGAAATATGTTCTTACATCTGGGAAATTGTTCATTATGCTACCGAGCATTTTGAGAGCGTTTCACATATTTATACACAATCTTATTCTTGAATTCTGTGATGAATTCATGTACACTACTTTGTTCTGTGACTAAATCACAATGTTTTTCAAATTTTCCATCCTTTAATGGATATTAAACGTTATTGAAGCTCTTCACATCCACTCATTGTTGTCAAAAATCATGTGAACTACTTTCATGCATGCATTCTCCTAACAATAACAGGTTACCACATCATTGCATTGTCTAGAAACACATGGTTTTAAAAAAAGAATTACCCATTAGTTGTTTCACAAAGTAAACTTGTTATAAAGTCCTTAATTGTTGTAGGTGACATATTAATGCCACATTCTTGCATAATTTGGTTAGTATAAAAAGTACAACATATATATTGAAAAACATCATAATAATAATGAAATTACACATGAGTTTTGCAACAAAAAGAGATTAGTTGCTTATTAATCTTGACATACCATGGTTTACATTTCTCAAATGATCTTTGACTTATACTAAAATGTTTTATAACTGAATCATCTAGAAATTTTCTATATAATTCTATTTCAGTCATGTCTAAAAGATGTTTTGGATGAGGATCTTGATTTTTTTATCCCACCCTTAATTTCAAAACATTTCTAGCATTTGATGAAATTCTCGTATTATCATGCCAAAAATTTTCAATCAAAGACCTAATTCATTTTCTAATTTCATGTCAGACCTTTGGAGTCTACCACTAAAAGTCCAACATTGGTTAACTAGATCATCTTCAATACTTACTCTTCTCTTTGTCGCTCTTCTTAAAATCATAGCCATGTGCACATTTAAATATCCACTTGTCTTACTTATCATTTTTTTGCTCTCATTTTTTACATTCTCATCAATGGTAATACAAGTTGACATGAAATCCAAGAGTTTTTCTATAAAAAATTAGTTTTTACAATATATTTGCATGGGTTCAAATTTGTCTCCAAGATATCATACCATGAAGATCCTTCAAAACATTAATTACAATTTTTAAAAAAAAAAAACATTTTCATTTTCACTCAAGAGAGGTTTTCATTTTCATTTTTTATTGTCTTGTTTGTAATAGAAGAATTTATCTCAACAATGTTATATCCATCTTGATTTAAATTATTAATCTCATTATCATTCAAAGGATTTGAAGACATACCTGGATTCACTCCTAGATTTGCATTTTCCATATTCTTGACCTCTTCCACATTTGCATATTCTACATTTACTTCATCAATATTGTTCTCTTCAATGTTCTCCTCTTCAATGTTCTCCTCTTCAATAGTCATCAAATTGGATGCTACATCATTCTTCATTTTTTGAATCCTCTCTCCTATGTCTTTATTATTTTGCCTCTTTCTCTTTATGTGCTTCAATTTGTTTAAGTGCTATGACCTTCCTTTTCTTTTTTATTAACATTTATTTGATCCCATGATTACCAAAATGCGTTAATAAAATCAACAAATAATATTGTATTATAGTTATAGTTGGATTCCTTCTTAAAATTTATGAAATACAAATAGATGTAGATCCTTTATTCAATATGATATTTGCTTCGTGTTTTTTTTATCTCTCTAAAAAATACTTCTACTTCATTCCATCTGAATCTACTCCTTATGATTGAATCCATGTAAAAATTGCATAAAATATATCTTGTTGAGAGCTTGAATTGACACTTGCATATAAAAAATCATAGAATTTGTCATTGTCGGCCATACTAGTATAAAGGAATGTTGCATAAAATATGTTGTACTATGATTTTATGGAAAACAATAAATAACAGCTAAATAAGAAATAGGTGCCTGTTTAGAAATGGGTACCCATTTAAATGCGCACCCGTTCTAAACGGGGACCCATTATTTTTAAAATAGGTACCCATTTCTAATAATTTGAACTTGCAAACCCACAGATTTGTATTAGTTTTAGGCTTGGTAAAAGCTTGGAAACCCAAGCCTTAGGCTTGGACCTACAACTAGGAGACCATGAAAACAACAAGAGAAAAAACTAGTTTCACCATTATGGCTGATGACTTTTTAAGAATCTTTCAATGAGTTTCAAACCCATTGTAGATCTGAAAGTCTAGTTTTAAAATATATATTTTTTTGTACTATTGGATATAATTTTCTATTTATTAATTATTTTTAAACAAAAAGACTCATAAGCTTAAAATAACATATGTTATTATTTTTTAATAACCTTTAATTTTGAAAGTTTCTTGAAAAAAATTATGTCTGACTAATCTAGACATCATTCTCTACATGATTAAATAAAAAATAGTAAATTAATTAGTTTATCTCAAATTATGTTGGTCGTACATGAGAGGTTTTAAAAAGCACTAATTAGGGCCGTTAAAAAATTAATAGAAAAAATATGTATCAAAAAATTACAAAAATATCCTGACCAAAATTCAACATCCTGTACATATTTCCACAAAAGGAATTAGAAAAATACCTTCATTTAGGTCAAATTATGTTGGTCATACACATGCATGATTTGGCCAAAAATAAGGGACTTTTAAAAAGCCACATTTTTTACATCCAATAAAAACCAAGTTTCATCATTTGGGTATTAGAAAAAAATACATATTTAAAAACTAAAAACAAACTCCTACATTTTTTTTTTTAATAAACAAAAAGTGGCATAACCACTAAAATTGATTAATAAAAATGAAGTTACAAAATGCCATATTCAGAAAAGGCATACCGGCAGGAAAGAATCGGCAAAGAAAACCTTCGGTTATAGCCTGAGTTTAACGAGATTATGCATAATCAACTCAAAACATGAGTTGGTCCAAATGAAAAATATGACTAAAATCTTGCCAGAGAGTTTACAGTTTTTTAAAATAAAATTACAGAGCAACTGGCATATACAAAAACCAAAAAATTAACCGTTGGAGGCAAAAACATGAAGGAGTTTCCCATTAATCTGCTATCTCTATAACCTGCAGGACATGATCCTTGGCATGATCATCATCTTCTGTAAGCGGAGGAGGAGGGGGTGGTGGAGGAGGCACATAATTCAATAGAAACAACAAAGCATGAAACACTTGCGAAGCCTTATCTGCCAACTGATTGCCCAATTCAAGCATGTGACAATGAATTGAGTTTCGAAAAGAAATGACACAGTTGTTGCGGAGGCCATGAGAGAACGCATTAAAAAGGCAATGTAGACCAGGCGTTCGAAATAAACACCTGTAGTCAAATAACCCTCCCACAGGAGCAATAGCTTCGTGTAAATCATAATCATTTAAAGCAGAATTAAACAAGTCGACAGAAAAATGATCATTCTGAATAAAAGTTAACCCCAAATCCCTTACCCTATCTCCAGATTGCAAGAGATCCATTGTATTGGATAGAAAATGTGAAGCAACCTGAGAAGGATAAATAGCAACTGGAGAGTGAAGAGCTGGTAAGTTACAGACCTGGATAATAGTTGTACCCACGGATGCCTCATAGACTTTAAAAACTTCCTGCAATGAGTTAGGATTTAAATAGCCAAGAAGGGGATGTTCCCAATTGTAGATAGGCCAGGAAATTCTAGTATTCCGACGAATAGAACCCATACTAACTGCTAAACTCTGTTGTGAAACAAAAAATGGGAAACACTAATAGCTGTTGAAACAGGGATCAAAGCATATTACCAAGTTAAATAGGAAACTAGATATAGTAACAACTGCTATATCAGATAACAAGCAAAATACCAAGTTAAATGAATGGAAAGGATGCTTCGTATAACTCATAAATGATAAAAATTAGTGAAATGCCAATTCCCTTGTACGAGTTTTGCCAGCTGTCATGAGGAGTAAACATCAAGGTACAATCTGTCCACCGAAACAAGGTACACAACACTTTAAACAGCGTCAGCTTAACATCAGAAAATAATATAAAAATACAAATTAAAATCTAAGTAGAAGTACTAAATTATCATAACTTACGCATTGGAGTCCTTAGCCAAGATATAACTAATGCTAGGAATTTGAAGGAAAGATTCGGAGTTCCATTCTATAGCAACCTCATTAGAGCTAAAAGCAAAATTAGCCAAAAAATCAGCTAAGAGGTTACCTTCACGATAGGTATGCCTTATCTGAAAAGAATGAAAATGTTTTAAAAGATCCCTGCCTGATTTTAGGATATATTCTATTTTCCAACTCAGAGAGGAGTTATTGGAGAAGGCTCTAACAATATTCAGTGAATCCCCTTCCATAATGAGATTAGTAAAACCATATTTTAATGCTAGATTCAAACCTGCTATTAAAGCCAAAGCCTCGGCCTCGTTATTTGTTATTGTACTGAGATTAATTGACAAATCTCTTAGAATAGTTCCATGATGATTTCTAATGACAGAACTTGCACTGGAGATTCCTAGATTACCTCTGCACGCACCATCAAAATTAAGCTTGACAAAGGATTTAGGCGGAGGGATCCATTTGATGGAGGATCAATCAATTATAATTTCAGACTTAAAGCAACTATTATTAGGCACCCTTAACTGCTTCCAAGTCTTTAAAATCATATCATCCCAACTTGTAAAAATTAGAGAACCCACCTTCTTAGATAACAAAGATGCTAAAACCACCTCTAAAATAGTTGTTTCAACTTTGCTCAGCACAATATGAAGAGGATTGCTTACTTTTTTAAATATTCTACTATTTCTTTCTAGCCAAAGAGATCAGATGACAATGCTTGGTGAAACAATCCACAAAGCAGAAAAAGTAGACTTGGAGAATAGTATAGGCCAGCTTTGAAAGACTTGAAGCAAGGAACAAGAAAGAGAACCCGACCATTTCAGTCTAGAAAGAAGCCAAAACCAAACTTGCAAAGAAAAATCACAATTCAACAGAAGATGATCCACTGACTCCTCAACCTCTTGACAGAAGGGGCATAAAAAGGAATTTGCAACCCCAAGTTTAACTAGTCTATCGCTAGTAAGGATTCGGGAATGCAAAGCTAACCATGTAAAAGCTCCTGCTTTGGGTAGGCATGAATCACTCCAACATAACTTATAAGGCCAAGAAAGATTTGAATTGGAATCCTTACTAGTGATACTTAGGTAACCTTGTTTAACTGTGTAACAACCTGATTTTGAAGGAGCCCAAACTAATTTATCCTTTTCTCCTGAAATAAATAGTCTACGATCCTTCAAAATATTCTTAAGAAGGGTCTTTTTCTCTTGAGGGACCAAGAAATCATCAAAATTTTTCCATTTAAATGAATTAATTTCTGAATTAGGATTAATTTCATAATAATCTTTAACTCTTGTTCCCCAAACCTGACATAGCAAAGACTTTATCTCATGAAGACCTTCAGTTTTAGCTAGAGGGGGATGATTGTTCCAAGAGTCATCCCAGAAAAGGGCAGAACTTCCATCATGAATGACCCAAGATAAATAAGAAGAAAGAACTTCTCGACAGTGGATCAAAAAATTCCACATGTGAGAACCTTCCTTTGGATTTAGGGTAGTAAATAATCTTTCAGGATTAAAAGAATCTAGATACTTGGCATACATTATTTTTCCCCATTTAGAGTTTTCTTTTTCATATAAGTTCTAGACAAGTTTAGCTCCTAGAGCTTTATTTTGAACTGCAATATTATGAATTCTAGCTCCACCTAATTGTTTACGAATACAGATATTATCCCAAGAAAGGAGGGGAATCTTTCACCCATGCAAATTAGTGCCATTCCAAAGAAAATTTTGGAACATGTTCACAATATAGGTAAGAATAGTTTTCGGGACCTTTAAAACTGATAGCAAATAAATTGGAGTCGCTGATAAGATTGTTTTAATCATCAAAAGTTTACCTGCCAAAGTAAGCCATTTGCCTTTCCAGGAAGATATTTTAGATTTGATGCTTATGATAAGCTTATCCTAAAACATGTTTTTAATTGAACTCGAGAAAAGAGGGATTCCCAGATACCTTGAGGGCAGAGTGGCAATTTGAAAACCAAGATACTTGGCTATCCTATTTTGCACCAGTACAGAAGAAAAGAAAAAGAAAATTTTAGACTTGCTATGATTCACTTTTTGACCAGATACTAAACAATATTTAGAAATGACTTCCTTCAAAACTCTAGCTTCCTTCATCAAAGGCTGCCCAAACAACAAAGTATCATCTGCAAACAAAGCATGCGTAATAGAAAAAGGAATTCTAGGAATATTAATCCTCTCCAATAACCCAAATAATTCTGACTCAGAATTAGCCTACTCAGCCCTTCAGCCATTAAAATAAATAGAAAAGGGGAGAGAGGGTCTCCCTGTCTTATGCCTTGAGAAGACTTAAAAATTTAGATTGAGTGCCATTAATCAATACTGAAAAACTTACACCAGTAATACAAGACTCGATCCATTTACACCATTTTGGAGAGAAACCAAACTTAAGAAGAACAGGGAACAAAAAATCCCATGACACTCTATCATATGCTTTTAGCATATCCAATTTAATCAACATTGCAGGGAGTTTGTGTTGGTGGATTGAATGAATTACCTCATGAGCAATCAAAGCACCTTCTGAGGTTTCCTTGCCTGGGACAAAACCTCCTTGTTCATCAGAAACAATCTTGGGGATTAATGTAGCTAATCTTAACATTATTGCTTTGGAAATAATCTTATAATAAGTATTGCATAAAGAAATGGGTCCGGAATCAGCAAAAGAGGAAGGAGAAGTGACTTTAGGAATTAGAGCAAGAAATGTTGAATTAATCTCTTTCAAAACAGTTCTATTTCTCAGAGCTTCTTCTACAGCTAGCCAAATATCCTTACCTACAAACTCCCAACATTTTTGAAAGAAAGTAGGAGTAAAACCATCTGGGCCAGGAGATTTATCTGGCTCTAAAGAGAAGACGACTGCCTTAATTTCTTCTATGGTAAACTTTTTCATCAATTCCAGGTTATCTTCATGGGAAATCAGATTAGGAATATGATTCAGAACTTTGGAAATAGTTGTGCTAGGAATCTGAATTGAATCTTTAGAGAGTAATTTTTGAAAAAAATTAATACCTTCTTTTTGGATGAGAGAGTCATCTTGTAGAATATTTCCCATAGAATCTTTTATGGAGAAAATAGAATTTCTGTGTCTTCTTAACATGGTCGAGACATGAAAAAACTTTGTATTACGATCTCCTTCCTTTAGCCATACTTCCCTTGATTTCTGTTTCTAGAAGATCTCTTCCTGAGACAAAATTTCCTCTGATTGAGATTGAAGTGATTTTACAAGTTCAAAAGATACATTATCCATGCCATTAGAAATAATGGCTTCATTTAACTGTTGTAATTGAAGTTGGAGGGCAGCTTTTTGTGAAAAAATGTTACCAAAAGAGGATTAATCTTTTAATCTTTCATTCCAAAATTTGTTTCTTTATATATTTTAATCTTTCATTAACCCAAAACATACGAGAACCTTTTACAAAAGGAGCATTCTTCCACCAGGATTCCAATAGGGATAAGAAATTTTTATCTCTGAACCACATAGCTTGGAATTTAAATTAGGTCCTAATGGTTTTTTTCCCCATTTCTTATTCTTACATCATATTAATATTTTATGTGTAAGTGCTTCAAATTTCCACTCCAATTATGACAAAATTTGAAAAATAGGAAAAACATTTCCACTTTTTGACAAAAAAGTGAACTCATCTTCTTGCACTTACCCACATAATAATTCCAACTATTATAGAGCCACCTATTAAGCCTATTTAGGAGCACACTCCTTTTCTTGAAATATTTAGGACAATTCCAAAATCTTTTCAAGAGACAATGATATTTTCTGAAACATGATTAATTTAGGAAATAAAAATGTTGAATATAGAGATTCCATTACTTCAAACTATTAAGGAGATTCCAAAGTTAAACTAGTTGATCAAGAAACTCTATATTAAAACTCCTAACAAGACAAAGAAGAAAACTAATACCATCCAAGTGGAGGGATGTTTACTAGACCCCCTCTATGGAATACATGTCCCACTAAATTATGGTGATCCAGGTAGCCTTCTGATCACTATGTCAATTAAAGGAATGAGCATTCTAAATTCTTTAGTTGAAATAAGAGCTACCATCAACATTATGGAAACCCTATCATTAATAGGATTTGAACCTACTAGCACCATTCTATAGATGGTTGATCAATCAGTTTCCATCCAAAAGGGGTAGTGGAAAACATTTATGTGATGATAGATTCCTAGGAGTATCCTATTGATTTCTTAGTACTTTAGTCACAAACACCAAAAGAGTGCTATCCACTAATTTTGGGAAGGTCATGATTGGAAATAAAAGCAGCCTTAATTGACTGCAAGTCCCAAGGGAATGACAATTTCCAATGGAATTAACATTAAACATTTTTCTGTATATCCACCTATAAAACCTTCTCCAACAAATAATTCATGTGTGTGAATAGATTAGCCAAGTCAAATCAGTAAACAAGAAAACTTAGCTTCCTTGACCATGGTCATAATAAAGTAGCATGCAAAAGAAATTAACGATGACCCTATGGTATAGGGGCACCCATAGGTCTAGAAGGCCTATTCAAGTCTTCTCTTGTCATGTGTTCAATAAGGTCTTGAAGACCATCTTGATGCATTGTAATAAGGTTCAAGGTCTATTCAAGTTGATGTCATGTTTATATTCATTTCATACCAATAGCTGTAAACACAATAGGACAGTCTTGTGTCTTGGTGGCCAATCATGGCTTATAGGAGGTGATGATGAGTCTAAATGCCTTGTCAAAGGATTATCAATCTTGTAAAAGGTCTAAACATCTCAAACAGGGATAACACACTTGTAAACACAATGTAATCCCATACAATTAGTTGCCAATGCTGACAAAACAGAGCAGTAGGTGGTTGCAGGGTAGTTTTGAGGCCTCCCACCAATTCCAACTACCTCTAGTCAGTTGTCAAGGTCGAGGGTAGTCTTCAAAAGACATTAAACATGATCATTGATGTAATGAAGTGATGGAAAGGAGAAAAACCAATGAAGAATCTAGTTTTTTGCTCTTTTTTGAGTTTACACGTTGTTTCCTATCGTACTCTATTACTATATGACATAGTCATAAGATCTCTTGAGGCTGGAATGTTAGAGGTATGAGCTAGGAGTAAATTGAAGTTGGTTTGGGCTTTTGAAGTGATTGTATTGCAAAGATTTCATTGATTTTCTGTAGTTTGGTTAATAAGCCCTACCTTAGGGTTTTGACAACAAATTTGATATTTTCACCCATTCCACTGATGTAAACTAATCTAGATGGGTTTACAGCAGTGAAATGGGTGAAAATATCAAATTTACTATCAAAACCCTAAGGTAGGGCTTATTAACCAAACTACAGAAAATCAATGAAATTTTTGCAATACAATTACTTCAAAAGCCCAAACCAACTTTAATTTACTCCTAACTCATACCTCTAACATCCCAGCCTCAAGAGATCTTATGATTGTGTCATACAGTAATAGAGTATGGTAGGAAACAACATGCAAACTTAGAAAAGAATAGAAAACATGATTCTTAGTTGGTTTTTCTCCTTTCAATCACTTCATTGCATAAATGATCATGTTCAAGGTCTTTTGAAGATAGTCCTCGACCTTGACAACCGACTAGAGGCAATTGGAATTGATGGGAGGCCTCAAAACTACCTTGCAACCACCTACTGCTCTATTTTGTAAGCATTGGCAACTAATTGTATGGGATTACATTGTGTTTACAAGTGTGTTATCCTTGTTTGGGATGTTTAGACCTTTTACAAGATTGATAAGCCTTTGACAAGGCATTTAGACTCATTATCACCTCTTATAAGCCATGATTGGCCACCAAGACACAATACTGTCCTATTGTGTTTACAGCTATTGGTATGAAATGAATATGAACATGACATCAACTTGAATATACCTTCAACCTTATTACAATGCATCAAGATGGTCCTCAAGACCTTATTGAACATAGGACAAGAGAAGACTTGAATAGGCCTTCTAGACCTATGGGTGCCCCTGCACCACCCTACCTTCCATGATGCTCTAGATAAGAATGGTGAGAAAATTTTTAAAGAAGAAAATGACCTTCAATCCCTACTACACAAAAACTAAAAATAATTTGTTTAAGATGATAAAAGGGACTTCCTTGAGGATTTTCAATGTCCCTTAACCAATATAATTCTAAAAGGGAAAAAGCTCTTAATAGATATATCCATATCTTGTCTTCCTTCCATTTGTTGCACCCTCACTCTTGTCGTCTCAATACACTAATGAGTTAAACTAATACCATCTATTCTATTCACCCTATTACAAAGAAGATCATGGATCTACCAGGGAAAACTTTGAATATCAATAGTTGGTTAATAGACCAACAAGAACTAAAACTATTTTATGTTCTAGTCAGCCATTCTAAAGATTTTGCATGTGACTATAAATATATGAGCAAAATACACCCAATATATTCACTCATGATATTTATATTGAAAAGTGAGACCACACCATAGACTTAATTCTACATTAAGGGAGGTAGTCAAGACTAAAATTGAAGATATTCTATAATTAGGATTCATCTACCTAATTTCAGATAGAAAATGGGTGTCACCACTTGTTTTATTCCCTAAAATGGTGGAAAATGGATAATCTATGTAGATTATAGAGAACTTAACAAAGAAACTTATAGGGATTATTTTCCCTTACCATTTATTAATTACGTTCTTTATAACATAAAAGGAAAATTGTACTTCTCCTTATTGGATTCAATGGCTAAAATTATATATAGGTAGCTTCAAAAAATAAAGACAAAACCACTTTTACTTGGGATTGGGGTACCTTTTCTTATAGAGTCCTTCCTTTTGGATTGTGTAATGATCTAGCCATATTTTAGAGGGTTGTGCTAGCCATCTTTGCAGAACTAGTAAATAAATGTGTGGAAGTATATATGGATGATTTTACTATCCATGTTAGTACCTTTGAAGAAGAACTCCACAATTTAGATAGAGTTTCAAAGTGACATGAGGAACACTAGCTATCTCTAAGCCATAAGAAATGTCTCATCCTAGTCAATCAAGGGATTGTCTTAAGACACCATAATTTTAATAAAGGAATTTAAGTGGATCCAAAGGAAATAGAAGTTATCAAACAAATAGAGCCACCAAAAACTCATACTAATGTCCAATGTTTCTTGGGTCATGATAGATACTATCAATAATTCATAAACGGATTTTTTAAAATAGTGGCCCCACTATTTTCCCTCTTTCAAAAAGACATTGAATTTTTCTAGACATAAGAATGCTAAGAATCATTTGAAACAATTAAAGACAAACTTACAACTACATTAGTCTTGACAGTTCCTAACTACAATTTACCATTCTATATCTATGTAAATGCCTCTAGAGCTGTAATTAGAGTAGTCCCATGTTAAAAAGACAAAGAGGGAGCAAAATATGTCATATAATTTATCATAAACTAATTGACTCCTATGGAACGAAACTATACCACTACAAAACATAAATTCCTTGTAGTAGTCCATGATATTAATAAATTTTGACATTGCATTAGAGGATACAAGGTAACCCTTTACACTAATCACTTTTTCATAAAGTAGTTAATGAATAAGTTAGTAGTTAGTTGTAGAATAATTAGATGGTTATTGTTATTGCAAGAATTTAATGTAACTATAGTAGACAAATCTGAAATTTTTTAATGTAGTTGTTGACTTCTTGTCCAAAATTCATTGTACAGGTGATAAAATGGAAACTATTAAATATTACTTCCTAGATGAGCAACTCTTTTTCATATCTGCCCACACACTTTGGTTTACTGATATAGCCAATAATCTAGCCACATGGGAGTTTCCACCTCACTTTTCTTCTAATGTATAAAAAGAAGATTATTAAAACTAGTACAACTTTTAAATGGTCTAATGGTATATTATTTAAATGTGGACCTAAATACGTGTTGTGTAGATACATTCGTGAAGATGAGGTATACAACATTCTAAAAGCCTACCATGATGAACCCATGAGAGAACTTTTCTTAGTTGAGAGGACAACACACAAAATCCTTGGGAATAGATATTATTGTCCATCCATGCATAAAGATATAAAAATATATGTTAGCCAATGTGAGGAATACCAAAGGATGGGATGACCAACAATCTCCATTGAAATTCTCCTCCATCCTTACGTGTTTTAGAACCATTTGAGAAATGCAACTTGGATTTTATTAGACTTATTGACCCACCTTTCCAAGGAAAGTAATATATCTTATTATGCAAATATTGTCACAAAATGGGCAAAGGTGCAAGAATTAAAAGTTGTAATAGAAGAACAAGTTGTTGAATATTTCTAAAATTTAGAGCTCTAAGTTTTATTATATAGATCAAGGATCTCAATTCAAGTAGAAGGTATTGTTGTCTTTCACAAATCATTATCAAGATAGACATAATAAATCTTTGCCATATCACCCTTAGGCAAATGGTCAATTAGAGGACACTAATAGAGATTTGGAAAATATATTAATTAAAATAGTTTCATCTAGATGAAAGAATTTGAAAAGGATACTACATCAAGCAGTCTAGGCTTATAACACTACCTAGAAATCAGCTATAGGGTTCACACTTATGAGTTGGATTTTTTTGAAAAAAAATAGTTTTATCAATTGAACTTAAGATATAAACACTCTAGACAACCATGAATATAGGTCTTGGTCTTGACCATGCACAAAAAGAAAGGATGTTGCATCTTAATGAGTTGGACGAGATAAGATTGGAATCAATTCATTAGACTAAATTGGTACAATGATTCTAGAGGAAGTCATGGAATGATCAATGCATCAAGAGGAAGGAGTTCTAAAGTAGAGATTGGGTGCTATTGTTTGACTCCAAATACAACAATCTCAAAGGGAAACTTTGTACCAGATGGTTACATCCCTATGAAGTGAAAGAATTTTGTGACAATCAAGCAATAAGATTGATTCCCATTAATGGAGACACTAGGACTCTCATGGTAAATTGGCATAGATTATATTTGTATCAAAATGTATTCAATAAGGAGTAATTTATCAAAACAATATATTATCAATCAGATTTCTATTATATGAAGGGGTTTTCCCCTCCTACAACAAATTCTTAGGTGAGTATAGAACCAATTATCTCTAGAGTATCCTTTGAATGATGTTTCTAGATCCATTTAGATTATTTTATACTAGAGCACCCTTCTAATGGTCTCTAGAAGTGTGTTCATGTTCATGTTCTTAAAAATTCTCTTTCAGAGCACCCTTTGAATGATGACTCTGGAACCATCAATGCTTTCACTCATCCTTCAAAACATCTCCTGAGAGATATGTCTATAGCCATTATCATATTCCTCTAAAACATATCCTCAACAATGTGTCCAAATCAATTCTTGTCTTCCTCTAAAAAATCTTCTCAGTGATGTGTTTGTATCTATTATTGATTTCCTCCAAATATCTCCTCAGTGATGTGTCTAGAGCCATTCTTTTCTTTCTACAAAATATTTCCTCAATAGTGTGTCTGAAGCCATTCTCATCTTCCCCCAAAACATCTCCTTACTAATATGTCCAAATTCATTATTGTCTTCCTTTAGAACATCTTCTCAGTGATGTGTCTGGAATTGTTCCAATGATCCTCTATGACATATCTTCAATAATGTGTCTAGAGTTGTTCCATTCGTCCTCTAGAACATCTCCTTAGTGATGTGTCCAAAACTATTTCATTTATCCTCTAGAAAATCTCCTTAGTGATGTTTCTAGAACTATTTTATTCATATTTTAGAACATCCTCCCAATGATGGTTCTAGAGTCATTCATCTTCCTCCTTTGGAGTATTTTCTCAATAATGCTTCATCAATTATTTGTGAAACCTTCTAAAGAAACCTTAGAGTTAGTGATATTAATTTGTCAAGAATTTTATTTCTAGTATTGACCTCATGATTATAGTACCTCTTAGGCCCACATCATCAACATCAACTTCCACCACCATAATAAATTAAAAGGAGGCCATCACATCACATCACATCATATCAGAATAAATATCAACACTACATCTCATCTCAAGAATGATGGCTACAACACACTTGAAAACAAGGATTATATCACCATCAACCACATTAGCCATAGTAGACACTTGCACTTTTCAACAACACCACTTGAGGTGACATCAGTAATAAATAGCTAGGTGTGGATCTTAATTTGTTTTGTGTAATATTAATTTTTTATTTTCAAACATTAAATTTGCATGGATAAAAGTCTTTCACAACTACCATGTGTCACTTCACCACCCTACCCTATTGCATAATTATTTATGATATCCACATAAATTGCAAATGGATATTTTTTAATGATTAAAAAGTACATGTATTACTATAAATTATATAAATAGGCTATAGCCACATACCATTTTTCCATCCTCCCTTTCCTTTTCTATGAAGTTATGAATTTCTTGACATGAGATTCCCTTGGATTGTAAAGTAACCATCTAAAAAAACCCTAAGAAAATCCATTTAAACCTATTGAGCTAAGCTTACAACACGTTTTTAGAAACCTTATTCCAAACCTACTTTTGAAACTAGAAAGGAAGACTAGTTGTGAAAAGAACAATGGGTTGAAGAGAAAATTCAAACTAGATTTGATAGAGAAGTTATTGACAAATGATGAGTTAGAAGCAATTTTTCAGACATCAGGGTGGTTGAATTTCTTGAAGAAGTTTGAAGGTTAAAATAAAGAAATTATTAATGAATTCATTTAGAAATTCAAAGGAGATTGCTTTGTTAGTGTGAATTAGGGTATTTCATATCTAGTTTAATATTTCCTAGCTATTTGTCCCTTATGTGAATAATTCATATTATTTAACTATTTATTAGTTAAATAATATTCACACACATATTCACATGTTATGTTGAATTAGGAAGCATTCTAGATGTTTCTAGTTGTTTCTAGTTGTTGATAGTTGTCTTATAGTTGTCTTATCCTAAACATGTGATCTAGTTGTCTCGTGTCATAGGATTAAGACACTTGTTACATGACTACAACATATTAGCTCTCATCATTACCTTTATAAGCAAGGTATGCAATATCATATTGTAATCTTGTAAATTGTTGTATTTGTAGATCCATGTTCGAGCATGTTGCTACAAATCTGAGCACACCATTGTGTTCAGGGGGTTCGAGATCAAACATTGGAGGCCAAATCTATGAGGGTTTGAATTTGGGAGGTGTATGCTAGATCCAACATGTACTTGATCCTTCAGAGTAGTTTGGGTCAAATCCAACCCTGCCATCACATTCAAAAGGCCCAAAAAACCCAAGATTGATTATCAAATCATTGAAATCAGATAACTTTACCCAGGGCCATCAGGGACAATCTTTTCCCTCCTTCGCCATCTATATGGAATATTTCATAGAATATTCTCTGCAGAAAATAAATGCTTAGGTACCTTGCTTTTCTATGAATAATTTTTTTTAGAAAAAATATATAATTTTTTAAAAAAGAAATCGCATTTTTGTATTGGTGAAAAATTTAATAAAATCAAAAAAATTAAGGGGACACCTTGCATAGGCCCCATATAGGGTACCTGTACAGGCCCCTATGTAAGTAGTATCCTCAGGGTACTGTGGGAACCCCTTGGGCCCACAACCCCTATAGGGCCCTCATGAACTGCGAGGGCCTCATGGTCCCTTTAAGGGCTGGGACTCTTTAAGGGGATCTGCCCCCTTAACATAAGGCTTCAGCCTATAAAAAATTTGCTTTAATTTTTTTAAGTCTGCAAAATAATTTCCAGATGCATACCTGGTGCTTTACAGATAGGCCATTTGGCCTTAAAAACTTTTTTTTTGAAATTTTTTTCTAGATCCATCAATTTTGGTCTAAAAGTTGGTACCCCTCCATATTTAGTAGACACAACCAGTTTTAGAAGAGTTTTTGGCAAATCCACCAATTTGGCTCTCCTCCAGATTTAATTAGTAGTTCCCAGATTTGGTGAAGGGTCTAATTTATTTGGCGGCCATCCACATTTAGTTGACCTCCACATTTGGCAGTAGTTCCAACAAATTTGGTGGAAAAACTTTTTTGTTTCTTCTCCCCCCACTCCAATGGAGTTTTCAATTTGATAGTTTCAATTCAAACGCCTGTAACTCAATCATTCTGATCTAATTTTGGTGCAATTTTTTTTTATTTGGGGAAGAATTTCGTAAGCTTCGTAGTGCTGCAAACAGATCTTGATTTTGGTGTCTAGATTTTTCAAAAATTATAGAATTTCATTGCTGTTGATGAGCATTTCCCATTTTCAGACCTTCTAAGGATCCATTAGGGGTCATATGGTAACATTTTGAAGCAAAATGTTTCTTTAAAGTGCATATTTTTTTTATTACTTCTCAAATATGTAATCAATTTGGTCTAATTTTTCTCAAAATTTGTACTTTTAGTTATAGACTAATTTTAGCATTTGCATGTACCAAAATCAAAAGACCATTTTTCTATTTTTGCTTGTGGAAACTATAATCTCACTAATTATAAAGTGCAAAGATCATATTTTTCTAGGTGGATCATTGATTGAGTGAATTTGGGGGGGTGATCTTGTAGTGGTTTATTGCTTTTAGTTCTTGGTTGTGTGTTCATGCAATGGGGAAATCTCAAATTGAACTCCTAACTCCATATAATTATGCATCATTGAAACAATTAGTATGGAATTATCCAAGGAAAAAAAGGTTGTACTAGATATATGGATTAATTTATTGCTAAACCTACTGATGTGAATGCAAAGGTAGTATGGGAGATGAATCGTGAGAAAACTCTTGGAGACATTTGTTCATTAGTCTCTTTTGATTTACAATTCCATCTTGAATCATGCACAACACCTATGGAATCTAGGGAGAATCTTGAAAAAGTGCATGGTAAAACTGATAAGATTAGGGGATATCAGATTGAGAATGATTTGATGAATCTTGATCCTAAGGAGCTTGACAAAATCCAAGACTATATCTCCAAGATTAAGAAATTGAGAACATGACTAAAGGATTGTGATATCAATAACAATGATTTACAATTGATTTTAAATGTGTTATCTAAGCTTGGTCTTGAATATTCAATATTTGTTTCTAGCTTTCACACTCAGTGGGTTTCCATGGGAGCTACATATGTTGAGCCTACTTTTCATGCATTTTCAAATCTAGGATACTGGAAGAAAAGCTAACTCAAATGGGCATCCTCAAGTCTTCCAAGTCATAAGCATCGATGGCTAGTGAACCTAAGGTATAGAAAGAATCAGGGAATCCTAAAAAGAAACAAAAGAAGAAAAAGAACAAGTGAATCATCTAAGAAGGAGAAGTCTCAGTGTGCATATTGCAATAAATTGGGGCATGATGAACACAAATGTTATATAAACACAATTGATGAATTGCAACATCAACTAAAGAAGGATCAAATGAATTCATCTTTAGGAGGTTCATTTTCTCCTTCATCTTCAAAGTCAGAGAAACAAAAGGGGAAACCACTTTTTCCAGTTACATATTCTGAGTCAAGAAAATGGATCCTTAATTTTAGAGCTTCACATCATATGGCTTCATCACAGAGTATGATCTCTTCATTTGAGACTTGTTCATCACCACCCATTCTGATGGCCAACAACAAATCTATGAGTGCTTGTGGGAAATGATCAATTGACATTAACAAAGTCTCATTCAATGATGTCCTTTGTATACCCTCATTGTCAACCAATATCCTTTCTATCTATCAGATTACACATGGTGGAACAAGAAAGAGTGTTGAGTTGACACATGATTCTGTGATTATTCAAGATTTTCATAGCAAAGATATAGTTATAGTTGGGGAGGTAGATCATCAATCTTGAGTGTATACCTTCTCACATTTTATTCCTATTGTTCCTTCGCATGATGTTCACATTCATGTGGACACTTTTGAGGAGATGCAGTATGGTCATTTAAATCTTAGTGTTCTTTCATCAATTGAGGTTCTATAGACATGCGTTGACATTCCATCTCCTCTTTCATCTCTTGTTGCATCTACAGACTTGAGTGTTGCTACATCTATGGTTTCTAGTGATTCAATGTAGTAGGACATACATAGTCTTCTAGATTCAGCTACTTGCGATGAGTCCTTGACAGGTATTGCAAGCTTGTTTTGTGAGTCCTATCTTGTAAACTTGGATGAGACTATTGATGTCATTCATCTCCTCTTTGAAGGAGTTGATTCATCTACTTCAAATGTGATGAAGGAACCTTCATACCCTCTTGTTCTTTCTTCTCCTCTTCATTTTTCACAATTTGGCATTGAGTTAGAGTACCTTGAACAACATTTGGAGACATCTTCCTTGTCTTTGGATCATATTCTACATTGGTTTCCACTAGGTTCTGGATTGTCATATTCTTTAGTTTGGCATGAGACTCTTGATTGGATTGTGCCTTCTTTTGGCATCAACATGGTGACACCTGAGTAGAGTTCAGAGACATCATACATTTTGAGTTTTCTTCCTTCATATTCTTTTCAGGAATGGGATAGCTTCCTACATACATACTTGGTCTTGTTTCTTCCTATGGGGAGGAACATTGTTCGGTGATCATGGGTCATCTTCAACATTCATTTTTGAGCATCTACTATTAGTACAAGATACTCTACATTGAGGGGGGGCTACTTGGTCTCTCTTTTTTTCTTCTCTTATGGGGGGATTATTCATTGTATATATGTGTTGTAATTGGTAGCATATGATTCATGTTGAATATACCTTTCCACTCTTCTTGCATTCTCACTTTTGGGGAGGAGTTTTTCCATGAGGTTTTCTCCTTACTCCACTTGAGATTTGTTTATACATGGCTACCTAACATGGCCTAGTAGTCGAGACCCATCCATCATTGCATCCTTGCATTTGTCAGCTTCTCCCTAAGTTGCACTTAAGGGGGGTGTTAGTGTGAATGGGGGTATTTCACATCTAGTTTAATATTTTCTAGCTAGTTTTCCCTTATTGTGTGAATAATTTATATTATTTAACTATTTATTAGTTAAATAATATTCACATACATATTCACATGTTAAGTTTTCTTAGGAAGCATTCTAGATGTTTCTAGTTGTTGATAGTTGTCTCATTGTTATCTTATCCTACACATGTGATCTTGTTGTCTCATGTTATAGTATTAAGACACTTGTCACATAACTACAACATCTTAGCTCTCATCCTTGCCTTTATAAGAAAGGTATGGTATATCATATTGTAATCTTGTGCATTGTTGTATTTGCATTCTTTGATAGGAATACAGTTTATTCTTTTCATATTGATCTTCTCATTTCTTTTTGCTTTCTATTAGGCCTCTAGATATTGGGTGGCTATCTTCATAGCCAAATCTTACATGCTCTATAGTCCTTGGCTGAAAAATAAAGTCTAGTCTAAAATCCTCTCATTTATTATTGAAGTTTCTAATGAGGGAGTAGATATTTTTAAAATTAAATCTGGTTCATATCAAGATATAATTTAAAAATTTAGTAAGGAAGGGGAACCTTGGCCTAAATTAGTAGTAGGAAGAAGAGAGGAAATAACAAAATTAGAAGGGATTCTATCCTTGAACCTTGGTTTTCTTTGGTGTTATGGATAATGAAATTCATCACATGCAAAGGCCATTATGGCATAGTAATTGGGTCATCCTTCACATGATGACTCACTTGTACCATGACATAGAAAATATAGAGCTTTAGGTTAACTTTCCTTTAAGTTTGTTCACTTCCTTGAAGAATATGGTAGAAAAATATAAACATGGTAGTGTTCCTCTAAGACATTATGGATTAATTATGCTCATCAACAAACACCACATCTTGTGTCATCACTCCATGAATAAGAAATCAATAAAATTTCTATCCAAGGAGAGGAATCATTTGAAGCACTTGAGGTGATTTTTATCACCAAGTCATCCTTTCCTCTTCCAAGAAAACTATTTCTACTACTAATAAAAATAACTGCTCTTGTCAAGAAAACCCTTTTATCTACTAAGAAAACCTCCTCTTTTATGGCCAAGGGAGTGAGACCTAGTGCTACTCAACCAATGGTGCACATTTTTTCTCCATAATACTTAGCTCTAAAAGTACAATCTATCCTTCCTACAAGAAGTGAACTGATAAAAACTCTAAAACCCTAGCATCTTAACTAGATGTTATATCACAATGCCAACCCTTTAAAGGTGTTTAAATCATTTCATCTAACTCTGAGAAATAAATGCAATCTTCACCTAGTAAAAAGAGGTAAAAAAGGCCATTTGGGACAAATTCCACACTCCAGAGGAGCAAATGCTGCTTGGGTCAATTATAGTAAATTGAGGCCACCCAAGCGATGAACCAATTTGAATTTGGAAGCTATAAATTTGTGCCAATATATGTAGAGAAATAATTAGGGGAAGAACCTCTAGTGTCCTTAGAAAAATTCTAACCAGAGACTACTCCCCCTCTAAAGAGTCCAATCTAGCAAGTTTTATGTTGACCTCAAAGTTGTTATATTCACATAGTTCCTATTGTTCCTTATTAAAAAAATCTTCAAAGGTAGTAATTTTGTCATGTTAAATCCATTATAGAATTGCTTCCCCATCTCTAGAAGCATTCTACTCTACAAAGGTGTCCATTTCAAAAGACCTTCAAAGTGAGGCCAATATGCCTCTACAAGAAACATTATACTTTGAGGACTCTAGAGGTAGTGGTAGTTGTAACTACCCCAAATGTTGTGCAAAACGCGAGTAGGAAAAGATACAAGAAGAAACTATGCCAAAGGAGATTTCTCCAACTCCAGAAGAATATATAGAAGAAACAATGGTGACTCTAGAGCTAGAGATGAAAATCCCTCCTCTTTTAGAGATGTGCCCTCCAAAGTAGCCTATCTCTCCTTTGGAGGAAGAGATAGAACAAAAGGAAATAAGCACCTCATCTTTCAACTTCCCCTTTGGAGAATCCCATCAAAAGGCAAAGCTTTGATGTAAACTCTGGAAATGGAATAAGATGAAGGAGAAAATAAAACAGAGTAGTAGATTTATCATGTGATAAAACTTTCATGGATAGAGCTTATTATTTCTCAACAATAATAGGAATTTGAAATGTTACAAATTATTTTGGCTAGAAAGGAAGCAAAAATTTTATCTCTAAAAGAACAAGTGAGCAAACCTATAGAAACTACCACTCAAACAGATGCACTAGATCTAGAGATGATTAATCTTTAAGAGGTTGTTTCTATTAGAGATGAGAAGATTTAAAATATTACAAAGAATCTAATGAGGCCCTTGTTACAAAGTTTATTGAAAGGAACAATGAAACTTGAGAGGAGTTGGTAGCATGTATGAGAAAAATTGTGGAATTAGAGTAGGATCTCTAGGAACTTCAAAGTGGACCTCCAAGGGAGGAAAAATAGGTACAAATTGAGCCTATCTTGATGAGATGGTTCATAGTATTAATATTGTATGTTCTTAGGATATATAGCCCACTTTTACTTTTTGAGACAAGAAAATTAGGAAATTTCTCAATTACAAAGATCACGTAACCACACTTCGAGAAAAGAACGAATATCTAGACAAAATGAAAGATGAAGCTTGCAAAACAAGGGAATTACTTATTTCCTACTATAAACCATCCAAAATGTATAGTATGTCTTTGAATTAGCAATATCTCTAATAGAAACTACTAATAATATCATGTGACCTTCCATATGAGCTAGATGAGAAATAATTCTTAGTAGCATTCAAGGACGGTGCCCTATACTAGAAAAATATTTTTGTGTGAATTTTATACACATTATTTTATATTAGAGTACTATACCCAATTTTTTGTTAATATTTATGTAGGATAAGTATAGATTAGAGATTTCATCTACACATTACAAAACTAGTTGGCCTGGTAGGACACAACTAATGAATATAATCAAGTAGAAAAAACCATAGGGTTACTTATAAGGCATCCTAACTCGAAGCTTGCAGAGTTTAGGAAACAATTCCATAGAACAATTATGTATCCCCTAATGCAACAAAATAATGTTAAAAACTTAAGATATTCATATAAATCTTTGAGAGGATCAACCAATTTAGGGGTAAGTGTGAGATCATGATGGACCAAATAGAGGCAATGGAAAAAAAACTTGCTAGATGAAAAATTGCTAACATTTAAAGTTATATTTAGATTCAGTTGGGAAAATTTTTAATTTTTCTACCTCAAATATGGATTATCTCAAAAAATGACTTGGTATTACCTTACATTTAGGCAAGTGGGAGTCCTAAAACTTGCAAAAAACACTTACAAAACCACTCACTTAGTGTTATCCTGAAATTCTCCAATTTTCAACAAACTAATTTTAAAATTTTGAAAAATAAAGTAAAAGCTCATAAACTACATTCAATTTCCTACAACTCCTATTGCTACCTAATTTTTAGATTGTGTCAATAACTCATTAAGTATTTGACATGAAGTTACTTAAGTCTATTTTTAGCATTTTTATTGCCACTTAGGGGTATTGTTTGGCCCATCATGATCCCACACTCACTCTTAGTTGGATAGGATTTTGATTCTTTTTCTAAAAGGTGCAATCCTCTCTCCCAAATTTTGAATAAATATGAAATAATTTCACTATATAACCTTCTCTTGTTAGGTAGAAGAGCTTTAGTAATGGTGGAGATGATATTTGAATACCAAGAATACTAGATTGGCATGAGACTTAGACCGCACTTTTTTTATCTCCTCCTATGCCTTTGAATGTTCCCTACACACAATTTGATTGGGAATTTGAGAAATGATAAAATGAATAAGAAAGAACAAAGGGTCTATGAAAGATGATAAGAAAAATGGTGGAACATGGTCCAAACAATGTGATTGTAACTAAATGTGGGAGGAGAACAATAGGAGAAGGGACGAAACTAGAAGGTATAGCCAAGCATCCTATTCATCTAGACTTGTAGGAGGACCATTAAAATAATAGGCTTGGGGGAAGATGATAGGCAAAATCTAGCCTCATCATATTTATTTGCAAAGTACCCATCCTTTTCCTTTTTCCCACTAGTTATTCATGCAATTATGTTTGATTTGAAGAATTATTTATTATAGGGAGTAAAAAAAGATTGCATCAATTGGTTTATTTATTATAGACTATCCATGGTGAAATACTGATAAATTGTATGCAAACAATCTATTTTTCTCTTACAAGATGCCTTGGACACTCTTTGAGGAAGCAGATTAGAACTATAGAACAACTCAACCAATGCAAGGGATTACTCTAGAGACCTTCTTTCCAACTCAAAAGACTTGAAGATTCAGAGAATGTGGAGGCACTTTGGAAGGATCAAGAAAACAAACTACAATAGAGATTATTCCCATGTTAATCAAGGAATTTGGAGGTAGCCTCTATTTCCACTAATCCTATTTTCCATGGGAATTTTCTAGTAAGGAAAACTCTAGTTCATTAAGTACAGTTGAAGAATGGAGGCTCCTATTGGGAGTCAAATCTAAGAACATTTCCTTAATACATGCTAAAAACATACTTTTTATTAATGTTGTAATAGACTCATTTATTCCTATTTTGTTAGGACTTTTCATGAGGTCTTGATGGTATGTGCATGCATAACACATCACTAGATTTTAGGAATTTACTTTAGATATACAATTAAGTAGTGGTAGTAGGATTACTATTAGTCAATTGTTATCATGGTTTCATGTTAGGTTATCTTTTCATCTTGAGTAGAATGAGAATTTGTAGACTAGAATTATCTCTATTGTGATTAAATGTAATGTTATGGTTTTCTATCATTTTAAGTTGATAATTTTGAATTGAGAGATTTCCACTTCCTCTAGAGAGATATCCACTCATTGGAGAAGGTGGACCTATAGATTGTATTGAGTATTTCATGGTTTTGTTTTGCATAAATCTTTGATGTCAACTCTAGTGTGATTGCATGTAGCTAACCTATGGGAATAATGTGTTTAGTATCCATTATCAGTTTTGAAAGCAATGTCCAAAATAAATTGTAAACCATGCTTGGATACTTTGATTTATAATGGTAGTATGAATCCAGAGGAATTAATCAACTTGGTATCAGAGATGGTAAAGTACTTGGATTTTGAATCGATTGAATACCCAAAAAAAGTGAAGTTTTCTTGCATGAAGTTGAAGGGTCATGCCTCCCTATGGTGGGATCATGTTCAAATGGAAAGACAGAGAAAGGGGAAGAAGAAAATCAAATCTTGGGAAAGAAGTATAACCAATTTGAAGGATAAGTTTTTACCTCTAGACTATCAAATTAGTTTTTTCAATAAATTAGAGAACCTAAAGAAGAAGGAGAATAATGTACAAGAATAAATTGAAGAATTTTATAGAATAGATATTTAGACTGGTCATGTTGATGATGATACTGAAAAGGTTTCTAGATATATCAATTGATTGCACTACTCAATTCATGATTAAATAGGCATGGTGCAAATCACAAGTGTTGAGGAAGCCTATCAAAATGCCCTAAAGGATGAAGATAAGCTTTCTAAAAAATAAAACAATTCTAGAGGTAAGGTTAGATTTCCATGTGGAAGAGGACAATCTAGTGGTGGAAGAGGATACCAAAATAAATTAGTAGAGACTAGTTCATCACAAACAAATACCTAGGAAAATAAAAGAAGAGGAGATTGCTCAAGAGAAAGAGGTGATTATTTCAGAGGTAGAGGATCTTTTGGAAGATGTAGAGGAAGAGGATCTAGTGGCACTTGTTTCCAATGTGGATAGATTGGTCATCAGGCATTTGAATGTCCTTAGATACAACATAATAGTGGGAAAGGAAAAGAGACAGGAGTGAATATGGCACAAGATGATAATGAAAGTGTAGCTTCAACAAAATATGGAGAAGATCTTGAAGATGGAGAATTTTTTATGTTGAGAAGGATTTTGTTAAATTTGGAAAAGGAGAAATTAGTTTCAGTCTAGAGAAGAAACTTGTTTCGAATGAGATGCAAATCTGGTGGAAAATGTTTCAAAATGATAGTGGACAATGGGAGTATGGAAAATATTGTGTCTGAAGAGATGGTTAACAAAATAAATTTGAAGTGGTTCAAGCATCCCAATCCTTACAGAGTTTCTTGGTTGTAGAAAGAACATCATTTGGTGGTAAATTAGCAATGACTAGTTAATTTTCAAATTGGTAGTTATAAGGATGACATTTTGTATGATATAATATCGATGGATGCATGTCATATCTTGTTGTATGGACCATGGAAATTTGCCAAACAATATATTCATGATGGAAGAACAAATACCTATAGGATAAAGAAGGATAGGAAAGAGTATACTTTGAACCCACTGAAGGATAAAGAAGATGATCTAGAAAGTAGTTCCAAAGTATGTTTTATTTCTGGAAAGAAATTTTTAAAAGAGTTGAAGAAAGAGGGGATATGTTTTACCTTTATTCCCAAGTCTGTAGTAGATATTACAGTAGAGAGACAAGAAGAACTACCCATAAAAATTCAAGAGAATTGAAATAGTATGCAAACATAATGATGAAGGATTTGTTGGATGGATTGTCACCTATGAGAGACATTAGCCATTGCATGGATTTGATACCTTGTGTGAGTTTTCCAAACAAGGAACTGTATAAGATGAGACCTATGGAAAATGTGGAGATAAATAGGAAAGTGCAAGAGTTGTTGGATAAGGGGATGACCAGGGAAAGTCTCATTCCATGTACCAGTAGTGCTAACACCAAAGAGGAATGGGGAATGGTGAATGTGTAGAGATTTGAGAGCCATCTACAATAAAATATAAATTTCCAATGCCACAAATGGATGATATGATGGATTGCATAAGTGGAGTCAAATAATTCATGAAGATTGATTTAAAGAGTGTGTACTATCAAATTAGAATCAAAGAAGGGGGTGAGTGAAAGTGTGAGTGCAACATCATGATGAGCAAAACAATGGCGCTGGAGAAAAAACTTGTTGGATGAAAAGTGCTAACATTTGGACTAATATTTAGACTTGGATGGAAAGGATGTTAATATTTCTAGCTCAAATATGGATTTCCTCCAAATATGCCTTAGGATTACCTCATATTTAGGCAAGTGGGAGTCCCAAAACTTTCCAAAGAAACTTGCAAAACCACCCATTTAGTGTTATCTGAAAATTTTCCACAATTTCATCCTTAAAGCTGACAGACTTTTTTGTAACTAAATTTAATCATATGAAAAGGGTTTATAGAGGAAGATATTAAGATTCTAAAAATATAATATATGCCTCATAATCATTTTAATAGGTAATTATTAATAATTTTCTACATACACTATGTCTAACTTCCTGATAGATATACATATTGAAAACATCCATAATTTTCAACATATTAATCCTTTTTTAAATCCAAAAGATGCATCACATTCTATGATTTATTGGGTATACATTAAAATTTAAATTTTTTGAGTTTCATATATTTTTGACCAAGTTAGGTTTGCTGGAAAATTAATTTTTGATATTTTAAAAAATTCACGGTAAAAAATTCATAAATAATTACTTTTTACTTAAAAAATTCAAAAAAATATGCATCACATTTGCTCCTATGTCATTTACTTAAATCTAAATCATGGAGGAAAAATATTATCTTTTTCTCATACTTAGGTTGGCCGGAATGACACCTACTTTTTATGCTTTTCTAAAAAGTTTAGTAGTGCTTCATTGAAATATCCAATTTTCACCAAACTATTTTAAAAATTTTCAAAAGAAAAGTAGTAACCCATAAACTACATTCAATTTATTACAGTTTTTATTACTACCTTATTTCTAGATTGTGTAGATAACTCATTTAATTTTTGACATGAAGCTACTTAAGTTTGTTTTTCACATTTACATTGCCACTTAGGGGTAGTGTTTGGCCCATGATGATCTTGCACTCACCTGGAAGATAACCTTCAAGACAAAGGATAGATTGTATGAATGGTTGGTGATGTCATTTGGATTGACAAATTCATGAGGTTAACGAAGAAGTGTTGAATCCTTTTCTTGGTAAGTTTGTCGTTATGTATCTTGATTATATTCCAATTTTCAATAGCACAAAGGAAGAGCATTTATTGCATGTGAGAGTCGTATTTTTTTTTTAACAAAAGTAGTAAACACCACTAAAATTATATTAATTAGAAATAGAAAAATACAAAATGCCAGATTCAATGAGGCATGCCGGTAGGAAAGAATCGACAAAGAAAACCTCCAGTTGTAGCCATTTTTGACAAAAACATAACAAAAATCAACTCAGAAAAATGAGTCGATCTAGTAATAACAATCTGTGTCTCAAACCTTAGCAGGATTCATACTGAAAACAAGATAATATATACATAGTAGCTGACAAAGATGACCAATAAATAGAACAAAAACTTATTGCAAAAACCAAAAAATTAGGGCATTCCCAATTAGTCTTCAACATCAATAATCTGCAGAGTACGATCCTCATCTTCTGCTAGCTGAGGAGGAGGAGGTGGTGGAGGAGGGACATAATTCAACAAGAAGTGCAGAGCATTAAAGATTTCTGTAGCATTATCTGCCAATTGATTCCCCAATTCTCGCCTATGACAGTGAATGGAGTTCTGAAAGGATATAACACAATTATTTTTAAGGCCATGCAAAAATGCATTGAAGAGGTAGTAAAGATCAGGAGTGCAAAACATAAACCTACAATCAAACAACCCTCCCACAAGAGCAGTACCCTCATGCAAATCATAGTCTTCTAAAGCGTCATTGAAAGTGTCTATAGAGAAATGATCATTCTGAACAAACATTACACCCAAATCCCTTACCCTATCATGGATTTACAAAAGGTCCATCGCGTTAGAAAGAAAATGTGAAGCTGCTTGAGATGGATAAATAGAAATTGGAGAATGTAAAACTTGCAATCCACAAACCTGAGTGATAGCTCTTTCTACTAAATCCTCGTATATCTTAAATACTTCCTGCATTGAATTTGGATTAAAAAAACCAAGAAGGGGTCGTTCCCAATTCTGAATAGGCCAACAAATTCTATTGTTTCATTTAGTAGAGCCCATGCTGAATTTCAAAAACTTGGGAGCTAACAGCTGCAAAATAAAAGAAATAACTGTAACAGGAGTAGATCATACAATAGATTAAAAGTATAATAAATAAGAAAAACACATCAAATAAATGAGATCAAACTTGCCAGATCCCTTGTGCGAAATCTACCACCTTGCACCTAACAAATACAACAAAGTACTACACACCAAACAGAGATATACTTCAAAGCACTTGAACATCGTCATCTTGTCAGCATAGATGTGCCGATAAAATAAGGATGAAAGTAACTAATGATGATCCAAGAAAGTCACTAAAAATGACAACAAATGTTAACCAAATTAAACCTTTTTGTCCTTCTCCAAAATATAACTAAATCCGGGGATCAATAGAAAGGAGTCGGAATCCCATTCAATAAAAGAGTTGTTGGAGCTAAATGCAAAATAGGCCAAAAAATCTGCTAATAGATTGCCTTCTCGGTAAGTATGAACTATTTGAAAAGATTGGAATTGCTTCAGTATTTTCCTTCAAGACTTTAAAATCGAATCAATTTTCTAGCTTGGAGAAGAATTATTAGAAAAAGCTCTTATGATATTCAATGAATCCCCTTCCACAATAAGATTTGTAATGCCACATTTCAATGCTAAATTCAAACCAGCTATTAAAGCCAAAGCCTCTGCCTCATTATTTGTTATTAGACCCAGGTTAACTGACAAAGCTTTAAGAACTACACCATGATGATTTCTAATAACACAACCAGCACTAGAACTTCCAGGATTACCTCTGATCGCACCATCAAAAATGAGCTTTATAAAGGATTCAAGTGGAGGGATCCATTTGATAGAGGATCTATCAATCTTGTCTACAGACTTAAAGCAGTAAGAGTTAGGCAACCTCAAATGCTTCCAACTTTTTAAAATCATATCATCCCAGTTTGTGAAAATTAGAGAACCCTCCTTTTTTGACAAAATTGAGGCTAAACCTACTTCTGAGATAGTTTTTTCAACTTTTCTTATAACTATATGAAAAGGATTGTTTATTTTTTAAAAAATTCTATTGTTTCTTTCTAGCCACAGTCACCAAATGACAATACTTGGTGAAACCAGCCATAAGGCAGAAAAAGTAGACTTTGAAAATAACATAGGCCAACTTTGAAAAACTTGAAGAGAAAAAGGAAGAGGACCCTTCCAACTCAATTTTCAAAGAAGCCAATACCAAACTTTTGAGGAAAAGTTACAATTCAACAAAAGATGATCCACTGATTCCTCCACCTCATAGTAGAAAGGACATAAGAAAGAATTTGTAACCCCAAGTTTAGCTAACCTATCACTAGTAAGGATTTGATAATTCAGTGCTAACCAAGTAAAAGCTCCTGCTTTTGGCAGGCAAGGATCACTCCAACAGACCTTATAGGGCGAATTAATAGTTAAATTAGAGTCCTTACTAATGATACTTATATATCCTTGCTTGACCATGTAATGACCAGATTTTGAAGGAGCCCAAACTAATTTATCCTTTTCCCCTAAAGTAAAGATTCTTCTATCCTGCAAAATATTTTTGAGCAAATTCTTCTGCTCTTGAGGAATCAAAAAATCATCAAAATTTTTCCATTTGACTTTATTAATTTCCGAATTACATGTGAGAGTAGTATTGGAGAGGCTAAAAGAAGAAAAAATGTTAGTAAATTTGAAGAAATGTAGTTTGATGAAAGAAGAGTTGGTATATTTGGGATTTGTAGTTTCTAATGACATTCTGAAAATTGATCTAGAAAAGGTCCAGGTGATTTTGGATTGCTTCACCTCATAGCATGTTTGAAGCCATAAGTTATCATGGCTTGGCAAGATTCTATACTAAGTTCATTCATAATTTCAGTGGGATTTATGCACCTATCACTGAGATCATGAAGGATAATTGGAGAGAGTTTGTTTGGACAACTACAACAAAGAAGAGTTTTAGATTGTTGAAAACAAAAGTAACTGAATAGCCAGTGTTGGCACTTCCAATATTTAGAAAAGCATTTCATATTGATTGTGATGTAAGTGGCACAGTGATTGGAGGAGTCTGAAGTCAACAAGTAAGACCACTTGCATACTTTAGTGAGAAGTTGAATGAGGCAAACATGAAATTTTCTATATATGACCAAGAATTCTATGCAATTGTATAGACACTTGAGAAGTGGAGACCTTATTTTCTATTGAAGGAATTTACATTGTATACCGATCATCATGATTTTTTAGTTTATTAATAGACAAGGTAAGTTGAATCATAAACACATGAAATGGATTGAATTTCTATAGATTTATTCCTTTGTTTTGAAACATAGGAGTGGAAAGTCTAATAAAGTAGTTGATGCATTAAGTAGGAGATATTTTTTGTTGAATGAATTGAGGGTGAATGTGGTTGGTTTTGATTCTATGAGGGAATTATATGAAGAGGATGTTGATTTCAAAGAAGCATGGGCTGCTTGTATGAATCTAGTAGAGAAGGATAGAACACAATGGCTAGAATATTTTGTTCATGAAGGTTTGTTGTTCAAAGAGAAGAGGATGTGTACACCTCAAGGGTCAATGAGGGATAATTTGATGAGAGAAAAGCATAGTGGTGGATTGAGTGGACACTTTCGTGTTGATAAAATATTGGCATAATTGAATGAAGGTTATTTTTTGGCATGGTATGGCTGCAGATGTGAAGAAGTTTGCCAACATGCTAATGGAGTAAGATAGAATACTAGTTTGTATCAACCATTGCCTATACTAGAGAGACCATAGGAACACATAAGTATGGATTTTATTTTGGGATTACTTCGAACACAGAGAGGTAATGATTCTATTTTTGTTGTTGTTGAAAGATTTTTGAAATTGGTTCATTTATTCCATGTCAAAAGACTAATGATGATTCCCACATTTCTGCATTATATTTCAAAGAGATAGTTAGGTTACATGGTTTTCCTAAAAGTATAGTTTCAGATCATGATGTGAAGTTTGTTGGTCATTTTTTCTGTACCTTGTGGAAGAAAATGGGTACACATTTGGGTTTCAATTTAGTGTACCACCCTCAGAGTGATGGTCAAACCGAAGATGTAAATATGAGTTTGAGTAACTTGATCAGATGTTTGGTAGGTGATAAGACTAACCAGTGGGACTTGATATTGGCTCAGGTAGAGTTTGTTTATAATAATTTAGTCAATAGGAGTGTAGGGAAAACTCCTTTTTATATTGTTTATGGGTATAGCCCAAGAGGTGTTGATGATTTGAGGGATAGTGCTGATTTGAGAAGAAAGAGTGTTGTAGTGGTGAATTTTGCTGACTATATTCATGATTTGCATAAAGAAGTTAAAGAAAATTTGGAGAAGAATGTCACCAAGTACAAGGAGCATGTAGATATGGATAGGAGAGAACAAGAATTTTAGGTTTCTGATTTGGTATTAGCACATTTGCAGAAGGAGAGGTTCCCACATGGAACATATAATAAATTGAAGTAGAAAAAGATAGGGCCTTGTAAGTTGTTGTAAAAGTTTTCATCTAATGCTTATGAGATTAAACTTTCAATAGGTATAGATATTTCTCCAATCATCAATGTTGCTGATTTGTACAGATATTCTGTAGGAGAAATAAGTTCACAAGGGAATTCAAATTTAGATTTCCAAGATGCACATGGGTGGATTCATCAATTACCTAAGAAGAAATTTGAGCAGGTAGATAGAGTGATTGATTCCCAATTAGCCAAAAGAACAAGGGGAAAGGAATACATCAAGTATCTTGTCCATTGCAAAGATAGACCAGCAGATGAAGCCTCTTGGATGAAAGCTTTAGAATTGAATAAGTATGAGATACATATTTTAGACCTACTTGAATGTTCATGAGTTGCAACCTAATGGAACATTTCACTCAGTTGGTGTGTCTAATGCAGGAGCATTTGGACTCATGAGAAATCATGCATAACCAAAAACTTTTATTTTTTAGGTTTTGATATTCTTGTGTTGTAATGTTTCTGTTAAGGAGAAAATTCAATAAATGTTGGCTAAGTCAAGTACATTTTTGCCATAATTTATAGTTTGAATCTCTATCTTTTGTAGTTCGCAGAGTGGTTCGATTGGTCTAAATGGTCTAATGGGTCTGAGTGGTCTAGTGGTCTAATGGGTCTGATTGGTCTGAGTGGTCTGATAGATTACATATATGGATTTCCATCAAAAGGTTATTATTGTGATTATCAAACTATATTCTCATTAATCAATTCTGGGAATTAGAAACATCAAGTAGTTGTTGAAATATCTGACCTTTCAGCTTTGTAACTAACATTAGAGCAATTGTTTAACTTCGTTTTAGGAAGTATAAAATGGGATGATTATTCTTGTTTTGGGGGGAAAATTTGGATAGAATTCTTCTATTAAAGATTCCTACTATGAGGATCTTGAGATTTATATTTTGTTTGTAAAATTGTACTTCTAGAACACTAAATTACTGCAAATAATAAAACATTGTTATTATGTGAATTATTATTTTGTGTGTTTGGGTATTGGTTTCTTATTCTGATTGTCTGATAAGATACTTGGGATTTGATATGCACTAATATTATATTTTCATGTATGAAGTTTGTCCATGCTCAATAGTCTTAAGTAGAAAACATAGAAAACCAAAAGAAAAGTTTTCAATGGTTTCTTTCCATTTTCATTACAAAAATATTGGGAGAAGATCTGTAGTTCATATAAATTTTATTTTGTGCTTAGTAGTTAGAGTTTATTATTAAAGTATAAGAAATTTCTTATTGTATAGATTAGTCCTTTTATTTATCTTGGCACTTCAATTCCATAGTTAATTGTCCTTTATTCAGTTTTAGTATTTAAATTTCTTAGTTAACAATTTATATTCCAGTAAGATAGACTAATGTGTGTGGATATTCCATTTAAAATAGATTAGGTAGACTCCTAGAAAAGAGTTCCCATCACCCTTTTGGAGATAGCCTTCAAGCACTTCCCAATTTGACAGTCTAGTTTATCTACTAAAATATGAGGTTCAACAATGCCTCATCAACATCCTCCTTTATCTATATAGTTCCACTTCCTCTCCATGTAAAGCAATAGTACCATAAGACAAATTCATTTGTATGCTACCACTAATTGATGTTACCCACGTTATAGATAATAACACACCCCAATTTGTTAGACAATAAACAGTGATTATGTGCATTAAGAATGACTTACCTGGGTATATAGCAAGATAGAACTCTACACCATTAAATGATTCTTTTTGATATTCATTTCCTAGATGTCCATAGAAAAAACTTACAATAGGATATAGAAACATGTAGACCTATTTCATTCGTGATTTGGAGTGGTATGAAATTGTTTTAGCATTTAGAATCTAACATTCAGTCGTGAAGTATTCATCCATTTATTATCAACATTGTATAGAAAGGATCAACATTAAACTAATTAGCTACCAAGGTTTTCTTAAATAGATATTGGGTATATCCTAGGAATGTATTTGAATAGGAGTATCAATGGAAAGGTTGGTAGGATGACAACAAATGTTTACAACATCGATATATGATATAACTCATCCTAAGCTACATATTTGAGAATTCTATGGAGCTCACTTATAGGCATACATTTTTTGACTTTGCTCATCACTTGAGATAAATTAATGGGGTTGTAGCTAGGAACAGGAGTCGACTGTCAAACTATTAAATCATTTGTAATGTAAGAAGGAATACAATAATTTGACCATAAGAAGTAACATCCTTACCTTTTATTATATTACTTATCTCTTTGCTAACACCTTATTTATTTTCTGGTAGGTTCTAAATTTTCTTTGCTTTAGCACTTGGATAGTTCATCCTAAGAGGTTTTGTAACACATGAAAGGACAATAGGCTTGTGAACCTTAGGTACATATTTCCTCTCCACTATAGGCCCTTATATTGGGTCCCTTTTATTTTCCATCATCTTCTTTGTGATGCCATTACCCTTGATATCAATGTTGACCATTTGTCTTTCTCTTTATGATTGTGGTAGGAACAAGCGATTTGATAACAAGGTAAAAGTTCAAACCTATGTCACACTTTTGGCCAACTAAATAGTTTGCATAGAAAGGCTTCTTCCTGGAAGGGTTCCACCTGAAACTTTTTCACCCAGAACTATGTAGCACTTATATGGTATTGTGGCATGAATAGTTTCAGGTGAAACATTTTCACCCAAATTTTAAAAACATATAAAATTCGATTTCAATTTTAAAATATCTATTTATTTACATTGAAGGTTTTGTGCGAGAAAGTTTCGCTTGGAACCTTTCCAAGTGATAGAATCTCACCTGAAACTGTCTATGTGGCATCCCATGTGGCAGCCAACCCCCCATTCAACAAATTGAACAAAACTTCAAGTTCAACTATAAATTTCTCCAACCAAAGGGTATTTTCACAAAATTTTGAATATACCCTTTGGTAGATGTCAGAGACTAGATCTTAGAAATTTTTTTTTATATATTTTGATAAGTTCTAATAGGATTATTTTTAAATGTATGCAAGTAGGTTATTATAATCAAACATGCAGTCGATTAGAAATTAAAAATAAATAGGCAAAACATATTCAAAAAAAAGAAAAATATATGGTTCACTAAAAGAGGGAATCCTCTTCAAGAGGGTATTTTTTATTTTTATTTTTAAATTATATATTGTAAAAAAGTTGATGTCCCATGGAAACTACTATGTTCTGATTAAAAATGACATTAAAAAATTCTTTAAAAAAACATTTATCAAAAAAAAAATTCCATGCACTAGATATTTGAGTTGACTAATTAGGAAAAAAAATTAAAGAAAAAAAGTTAATTTTTCTATATTTTTATTAATGTCCCATCAACATCACATTTTTCAAAAAATATCAGCATTTAAAATTCATCAATTAAATTTACAAAAAAAATATCTGGCTATTTTAAAAAAAATTAAACAATCATAAGCATAAACTACATTAAAGATTCTACATTTCATTAGTTTATGTCATTTTAAAATTCAAAACATACATATGACTTTTTTGACATTTAAGTTGGAAAAATATGTTTGTGTTGGTCATTCCCTTTCAAAAAGTGACACAATTTTGAAATTTGACCAAGCAGCATCAACATCACTTCTAATAGGCACTTACCTACTCCTCAACTAATACCCGCTTTGAACATGCATCACTGCCACATCAGTAACAACTTGTATATATTCACTAGAGGGCTCATCACTCTTATACCATTGTGGCATGAGTTCCTTAAGATGTTCAAATTCATGGGTAGATAACTCATACTAGTTTGGTCTATCAATAACACCATACATTTAAAACATTGTATATTATAAGAAATCCATAATCCTTTGATTTGGATCTATCTTTAGATATTTTCATTCCTTTTTGAATTTTCATTATCCTTATGCCTTCCTCAAACATGTAATGCATGTTTCAAGCCCTCATCCATGAAGTTTCTCCTCATCTCTTCTGTAAGCAAAGTAACAACAAGGGCATCTAATTTTTTTATCTATTATAGAACAACTCATCTCTATAAATGATTAAATTATCCTAAAATTCTAGCAAAGAATAAAGTAGTAAAGTAAATCTATCTTCTTCATGTAGTTTAACATCCCTAGTTGACTTAAAACCAAATTAAAAACATTAAGGTACTCTATAATTGAATCTCCTTCCTTAATTTTTAATGAGGAAAGTTTCCTTTTAAAATAAAACTTATTAACATGTTAGGAAAGTTATCTCAACCTTTCAATTGCAAAAATTGTGATTTTCAGTTATCAAATTTAATAAACTCAATTTCTGATCTGTAGAATTGGTTTTTAGCCAAAATAAGAGTTCCAGGTTATTTGACACCACCTAAAGGGGTGTCTATTGTATAGATCTCTTCAAGATCTACAATTTAGAAAAGGGAGTTTAATCAGCCTTCTGGATCAAAAGTTATGGCCTTTGGAAGTTGGGGCTCTCATATTGGAAAATGTAAAAATGCGTTGGATATAGAAAAGAGTTATAAGGGGGAGTTACACATGCTGATGAATGTTATGAAATATCATAAGGCATTTTTGATTGGAGATAATGGAACCCTAAGGATTTGCACACAACTTTTGGGTGGTTTTAGCTCATAGTTTTGTAATTACTATTTGATAACTAGTTTCATGTATTGTATCACCTATATATTAGGTGCTTGAGATGGAGGTTAAGTGTGATAATCTTATAAATGCTGTTAAGTTGCCTCCAGATCTCTGGTTGCTGATGCTCTTGTGAAATCTTTCTTTTCAAGATATTGTAATCTTGTTTCTTTTTAAATAACATATTGGGCTCATTTTTTAGTGTGGAATTTTCTCCCAAAAGGGTTTTCCCCATGCAAATCATAGTGTTGTCATATGACTATTATTTATGTTTATTTCTGTATAATTTATGTAACTGTTGCAAAGATCTGAAAAGTTTTGCATAATCCTCCTCTCAAGATTAGTGTAGGAATTTTTTCCACTACCTTATCTTCCTTACAAGTGGTATCAAAGATTGATCACCTTTGATTTCAGTTGTGGCTTGTTGGGTTTTCTGAACTAATCCAATTTTGAGTGGGAGCTTGTGTAGAAGATACTTTGTGATATTGTATGGCAAGCACATTAGGGAGAATACATGTATATAAATTATTTGGTAGCCATTATGAGATGGGGTAAAAGTATAAAGTTGTGTCACACTTTTATAAAGGAAACGACCAACATTGGTCCAACTTTTAAACTTGAATCACTAAAAAGTGACATATATGTTTTGAATTTTGAAATGATGTACACTAATAAAATATTAATTTTTTAGTATATTTTATGTTTGTATTTTAAAAAAATAAAATTATTTGAATATAGTTTTTAATAAATTGACACTCTAATTTAATTGCTGATAAAATGCTAAGAAATAAAATTACAAGAGACGTCAATCTTTATATAATAATTTTTATTTGTTTCTTCAATTTTTGTGTGTATTTATAACTTGAAACTTTAGGGAATGGATATATTTTTTTCCAATTTGATAAATATATATTTTTAAATAAATATTAAAATGTGTGTGTATTAAAATGTAGTTGTTTCCATTCGAGGTCAACTTTGATATTAACTATTTATATTAAAATAGAAGAACAATTATACCATCTTGATATAGATTCCTTTATCTAGGGCATCATATTTTTTCAGTTTTTTTTAATAAGTTTTACTATTTTTCATTGACATGGTAATCGATCTAATGTTTTGTGTTGATAACGTACTTTTAGTAAAAATAAAAAGGAAAATATAATTAATAATTAAACTATTAAAATATATATATTTGAAAACTAAACTTATAGATCTACAAAAGAGTATTTTTATTTATTTTTAAATGTTATTTACATGAGTATAAGTTGTTGAAATATCAAGTTTTTCAAACAATTTTTTTTTGGTAAATTGGCCTCATTGTGGTGCTACATATGCATTTAGCCAACAATTTTAGTTGGAAAAGTTGTGTACATATCTAACTTAGTCAAAATAAATCTTACAAGATCATATATTTGACCAAAATTGATTTTTAGTTAGAAATACTTAAATGCACTTGTGCTGATAAATTGGCTGAAAGCATGTCACAACTTTGTACTTTTACTCAATGTAGATGTTGAAAATGGAATATTTCTTAATTGATCATGATCTTTGGGATGTTGTTGATGAGCATGTTTCAAGGCCTACGGATGCTACTTTGGATACTCAATATGATGTTATGGAACATAAACCTAAGGGTCTAATCATATTATTCCTGGTAGACTCTATTTTAATCAATGTTCATGAAGATCCCTCTACAAAGAAACTATGAAAGAAACATGGTGAGATATATCAAGACAAATCTTTAGTGAACAAGATTTTCTTGAAAAAAAAGTTGTATTCTTTGAGAATTAAAGAGGGTGGATAAATTACAGACCACCTAGAAGCATTCAATATGTTGGTGGCTCAATTGACATCAATTGGTATAAAAGTGGATGAGAAGGAGATATGTCAGATCCTATTTCATTATTTTCTTCATTCATGGGATTGTCTTGTTATAGATATTGGGTGTACTTTTGTTGTCTTGCAAGTTAAAGATGTGGGTTCTTTTCTTTCTAAAGAAATGAGGAGGAAGGTAGATCCATCAGTACTAAAGAGGCCTTGAATGTTCATGGAAGACCTAAAGAAAAGAGAAAGAAGATAAAAGTTTGGCAAATCTAAGTCCAAGGTAAGATCTAAATCTCATGTAATTTACAAAGTTATTTGTTGGAATTATGGTAAGCCTGGATAGTTCCATAAGGAGTGCAATGAAGAAAAGAACAAATTTGATTATGATTCTAAGTTTGAGAAGGACAATGGTGATGGGTTCATTAGAACTTTAGCCACTCATGCCGGTAATGATGCATGGTTAATTGACTCAAGTGCATCTTTCCATATGACTCCTAGTAGATATTGGTTTTTTGAATATGAAGAATTTGATGGAGGTAAGGTGTACTTGAGTGATGATTCTCATTTGAATATTGTTGGTCATATGGTAAAGTTAAAATCAAATTTCCTAATGGATTAATGGTGTGCTACATATCCCTAGGTTAGCACAAAATTTATTATCTATGAGAAAACTAATAGATGTAGGTGTATAGGTAGTTTTTTCATGCAGGATGAAAGATGGTTAGAGGTGCTATGGTGATCAATAGAGGTGTCAGATTTAACACATTGTATAAGCTTGATGGATATATTATTGAGTGTAATAGTACTTATATGAAAAGCAAGTCCGTGACTACTTTGTTTGAAAAAGTGAGAGTTCCCTCTTTTGTGAATAGTTGTGTCTTTTGGGTACCTAAGGTCTCTCTTTCTTCTAAATCAAAATTATCTGTGGAGAAGGTATGTTATGGCACTAGAGATTAGACCACATTGGAGAAAAGGGTCTAATGAGGGGAGTTAATCCCAAAACCCACAAAAACACAAATTACACACAAAAAATAGGAATGTCCTTTTGAACTAAAAAACACATTACATTACAGAAAATGGAATCAAAATATAGAATGAATCCTTAATGTGTTGCAACACATTACAGCTTCCTTCCTTTGGATTCTGGAATCTCTTAACTACTGTAGCTTCAAATTTGCTAGGGCTTCTATTTTCCCTCCTTTTCCCAACTCTCCACTTTCCCCCTTTCTCTACTACCCCAAAAGTTTCCCAAAAATTATCATAAATAACCTTTTTGGCATCTTCTAGCCAAAACTTCATAATTTTGTAACTCCCTCCAAAATAGGTCAAATTCTGCAAGCCATAACTTTTGATCTAGGTGTCTAATTGACAAACCATTTGATGCATTGTAAATATCGTGAAGTGCTATACACACTTATAATGAATTTGTTGATTATGCCTATTTTCAGGGTTGTATGAAGCCTCTAAGTGCCTCATATTTGACTTTGAAACTTTTTTAGGGGCTTTTGAAGAAACATAACCTTTAATATATTTCAGGCTACACGTGATCTTTGGCCAATTCCTTCACAAAAGGTTATATTTTTCAATTGTGAAGCTTTGATTAAATTTATGTTTCCATATGTGCTCAACTACAAACTTTCTAAAAATATCAATTTGCTATTTTTAGCATATTGGAAAAACTGAAGGTTCCACATCATTATTCAAGCAATTGGGTATCCAAAATACCAAATTTAAAAAGAACAAAAAACAAAATCATCATTTTTTTGGATGATGCAAGATTTCCCTAACACCATTGGATACTCCTACATCAGTGTCTTGTTGGAATACAACAGATCACTGAGAGGGGGGGTGAATCAGTGATCTAATAAAACTATTTCATTCATCAACCCAATAGTTGTAAAAGTAATTAATACAACAACATGCCAAAGACACAGAGAGAAATAGAATCACAAAGATGAAAGCATCACACAATATTTAAAGTGGAAAACCATAAATAGGGGAAAACCACTTTCCAACCTCACCAAAATCATCATTAGGTCTCACTGACCAAAATCTCAGTGATTACATTTATGTCTCACTGGAAATGATCTCACTAATCACATGTTGATAGGAATCAACTCCATTCTAAAAATAAGAAGATATACAGAGTGTTGATAACTGAGAGGGGGGGGTGAATCAGTTATCCTAATTATTTCCCTTATTAAACTTTCCTTCTAATTGAAGCAGCATAAAATCAAACACAAAACATTAACCATGAAGTAAGAAACACATGACACAGTATTTTTGACGTGGAAACCCTGTTAAGGGAGAAAACCACGGGGTGATTAACCCAAGAATTATTCTCTGTTAGAAGAATAGGAAATTACAAAAATGGCACTTGCCAATTAGGGCTCACTGCCCGAGCACACTGCTCACAAGAGGCTCACTGCCTACAAGAAGACACACTGTCTTACAAAGTTATAAGAATCACAGTCTTGAACTGATTGGAAGCATCTGCATATGCTGGAGTTCAGTTCCGGTTAGGTTCAGTATACTGATCTGCTGCACTTCATCTTTCCTCTGTTCTTTAGTCTGCTGTCCTTTCACATACCGGATCTTTCTTGTTACTTCTGCTCTATTCTGGACTTGTTCGCATATCATCACACACATTTCACAACTGAATCCATCCTCTATATATATCCGCACAAGTAATTTCATCATCTTTCTAGTCGGCATCCGGAACAGTCTAGTTTCTTACAAACTTAGTTCTGTCGGCTGAATCCTTGCTCACCAAGCAATGCGGATCAAGCATATACTTGTAGATATCATCAATTATGTCGGCCAAACATGATTCATGCCTCCGCAACCTTTATCATCATCTGTAACACATCCGGAAAGTAGTTTGATACTCAGTCAGTCAGTTCTTCCTCTGTTTTCACTGTCTCTCAGGAATCCGGTACTCAACTATTCATATCTTTTTCCTTGTCCATCTCCGGAGGCTAAATCCTTGGAATATACTACTCAAGATAGTCCTCTTGACTTCCCCAGATCCGCACTGCACCAAGACACTTCCTCTGAGAGATCCGGACCAATCTGTCGGACCTTGCCACATGCTCTGTTCTTGTTCACCGGACCACCACAATCTTCAATCTGACTTCCGGTAGAGACATATCATGACTTGCGGATATGTGGGATGACCTTTGTTGCCATCAATGACAACAACCATGAATCCATATAGTGTCTCTTGCCAACAATCTCCCCCTTTGGCATTGATGGCAACACTTAGTGAAAAATGACTAAGTGTTTACACTATGCTCCCCCTCTGCTGATGCTCTGTCTTTATATACAATTTCCGGAACTCCCCCTGAGTTGGATTCCTCATTTTTCACTGCTCCTCACTCCCCCTTTGACATCAATGGCAAAGGGTAGGGTCCGCACACCAAAATTTTCAAAAATTTTCTATATATAGCCGCATATTTACATACTCACATATACTGCAGAATGTCTGCAAAGGATGTCTGCAGTTGAACCATTTCAGTAGCCCAACTTAGCTTCATTCTGTCCAAGATTGAAATGTGACCACTCAACAAAAATGCAAAAGCTTCTGCCCGCCTGAGATCTGTCGGATCTTTTGTATGGGCGGTGGTCTGGGCATCACTGATGGCCTCATGCATAGTTTCCAACTTAGGGACTATAATCCTTCTAAGTTCTCCCATCCGGTTGATAATGTTCTTCCTCTCCTTCTCAAGATTCTTTATTTCATTCAAGACTGCAATAGTCTGACATTCTTGATTTATTATAGAGGAAGAGAGAGGATCAAAATTTTGAGATAAGCTTTGAAGCTTGTCCTGTTCCTCTTTTATTTTCTTGTCAATTGCTGCTGTTGCCTTTGACCAAGATATACAAAATTTGTAGATGTCACCGCCATCCTTAAGAGCATTTTCTAAACTCTTTATTCCAATGCTTACAATCTTCCTATCCTTAGAGATTAATTCTAATATTTCAGAAAATCTCTTATCCAAAAATTCCTTCCGGACCTTTTCTTCAGCTGATTTTTCTAGAGAATTAAAATGTGTATCAATACTGCTGACTAAGGTTTTTAGATTACCGGAAGTGGAGGCTGTCGGATCTATTTGGATTGATGGCATGATCTTTACAAGTACTCCGGAAGCAGCCTCTATCAACTCACAGTCTTCCATATGAGACTTCAGGAGCTTTTCATTTGCCTTGGCATTTGCAAATGAAGCTATCTTCATTGTTTGTACCGGAGAGAGAGAGTCAAAATCAAATGGACCTTTTAGAAGCTCTGGTTCATCAATCTCTAGAGTTTCTTTGCTCAAAAATTGTTGAACAGTTTGTGCAGTGTCTCTTGCCGGAGACAGATGTTTCTTTTCTTCTGCAGTCTTAGAACTGTCAACCTCTTTGTCTGTCACCACTGCTTCCTTCTCCTGCAATTGCTCTTCTTCTTTGGATCCGGAGACTGTAGGGGAAACCGGAGGAGAGATGCTTGCTTGCTCATGGGCCACTTCTTCTGGAGCAGAGGGTCCCAAGTCCTCACTTGTCTGTTCATGGCTCACTTCTTCCGGAACAGAAGATTCCAAATCAGCAGCTGTTTCTGCACCTAAGTCCTCTACAACAGGAAGATTGAACCTTTTGAAGGCCTTCCGGAGGATCTCTTCTGTCTCTTGTGCCACTTTGTCAGTCTCACCAAGCATGAGCTGATTCATCCTGGCTTTACTTCTGAACTCATCTCTGCAGTCCTTGAAGATCATGTTCATTGTCTTGGGATCAATTTGAGGATATAGCTGAATAGCTATCTGCTCCCGGATCTCAAGATCTTTGGCATGAGCATTATTCTTTCTTACTTCCATTTCCTTCTCTAGGCTTTTAGGAATGAGAGATATGATCTCAATGAAAGCCTTATTGTATGTGTTCAGATATTTAATTGTGGCTTCCTGCAGAGTCTTTTGGTCTGCCTCACTGAAGTCATCATAGGATTCAGTCATTGGTTGAAGGTTTCCATCCACCGTGACCGACTTGATTATGCTCTCTAGTGACAGAGTGGGCTTTTCAACAGTTACCTCTGCCATTTCCTCCTTGTCTTGGCCTGTGGAGGGCTTACCGGATCCTTTCTTTTTCTGTTTCTTTACTTCTCTTACTCCTTCATCTGATTCTGTCTCCTCTTCATCCTTTTGGCTTTCATAAGCCCTTGATGCTTTTGTCTTGGATCTTTTACCGGATGCCTGGACTTCCAGTTTTGAGCTTTTGGTTGTGGAAGGTGCAGATCTCTTTGATGATCTGGTCCGGGTGGGGGTTTCAACCGGAGCACTTTCTTTGCTTTTCTCTTCTTCCTCAGCCTTTCTCCTCTTTTCCCGGCTGGCATCAAGTGCCTCTTTTGAGATGCCTAGGCCTTGAGCAATGTGCTCTACTTCTTTTCTCACTTTTCTCTTAATCTCAGGTTCCCTGAGTTCTACATGTAATTTTACGCTCAGCTCCTCAAAGGTTCCAAACCTTTCTGCCTTAGGATCTTTGGGCTGACTTAGCATGTGTTGAACATGCAGCTCTACTATCTGTTCATCAACTTCATACCCCATGGGCATGATCCAGACAGTCCTTGGCTCCACTGCCTCCATTAGGCACTGATCAGTGTCAACCATAAAACATACTGAGTCCTTGTATTTCTCAATGAGAGACTGGGGAATTCTCTCTCTTGCTTGCATTATGCTCTGAAAGTTTTTGAAGTATCCCCATAGAGCTGTATTTCTCGCTTTTGCATCCCCAAGTCCATGCAAATAGTCTCTTATCTGGACTGCAACAGGTTTGTCATTCTGCCATACCCATCCACTTGTTCCGGGTAGCTCATTCATGAAGTAAAAGAATAGACATACAATGAGAGTACCATACTTAAAGGAGTTCTTCTTGTCTTTCTTGATTTTCTGTACATTTTCCATCAATTGGCTTAGTAGTAGTTCACAAAGATCATAATCTGCATTCTTTCTTAGCATTTCATATGCTGTGTATATTGCAGTTCCGGATACAGAATTCTCCCTGCTGGAGTGATAGATCTTGTATCCTATTATCATTGATGCATATTTGATATCCGGATCCGAAATATCTTCAATGGTCATTGCCCTCTTATCATATTTTGATCCGGTGGCCTCAGTTACAACGTTGTTCTTGACAGATTTGAGGATAGGTACCCCCCCGGAAGAGTATAGACCAGTTACTGCTCTAATTGCTTCTTTTGTAATCTTACAGGGTCTATCTAGCCAAAGGAAGTTGTCATGCATCCTGCTCAGTACATACCGGACCCATTCATCTTCTTCAAGGCTAGGGAAATGAATGAATTGCTCAAATTGTTTCTTCTGGATACCCTTATACTCAAAAGCATTGTCTATCAGTTGCTTGTGATAGAGGTCTCTTAATTTGAATTCCCCAAATTCCTCAATGTTTGCGTGTATGTAAACCCTAATATCTTCAGTATGTAAGACTCCGTGGGGAACACTAGAGAAGGCTCCTAGTGGATCTACCTCCAATGATTTGTAGGGATGTTTCTTGAATGAGGGGCGAGGTCTATCAGAGATCTTAACTATGTTTGGAGTAGCCATTCTTCAAAGATTTGCAGTGAGGCAATGAAAACGAAGAATACCTTATGCGCCTTCGGTTTGCACGGAGTGGTTGGATTGATTTCTTTATGCAATAGCTTCGGCAGGAGATCCTTGGTGTGCTTGATGAACCTTGTTTGCAGAGCTCCACTATTCGCTTCTTCTCAAGTGTAGAATGAGCAGATAACTTTTGAGAAATCCCTTATATTGCTCCGCAAACCCTAATATCTGTCTGCAATAAATGCTTCACCTGCATTATTCCGGTTTACCATGTCTGGACAGCTTGGAGTATCCCGGATTAGTCCTGATCACTGAATATCATCCGGATCTTTAAATCATGAATAAATCTAGGTAACATATTACAAGAACATCCCAAACACTCTATCCAATCCGCAAGACAAGATCGTGCACTTCCGGATCTCTCCGGACCTTTTTGTAATCCTTTATCATACCGGAGCACCTCCCTGAACAGGTCTAACTTAATCGAACACAGCTTCTTCATAACTCCATGCGGACCTCTGAAAACTTGGCTGAAGCATCTCAGGACTTATATCTACAAACCCTTTAATCCGCATCTTGTGCCACATCCGGCACAACTTGTTTGGCTGGGGGAACAGAATCTTCTTTGAGTCCCCCTGAGCCTGAGCTCACTTTTTAATTTCCGGAAGAAATATCAGCACCAGAATCTGGTGCGGATCCAACCTCTACATTCTCTGAGCTTTTCTTCACCCAAATCTTGCTCATCTGATTCCTAACTTCATCCGTATTCATCTTTTGTTTACCCTTGTCTTGATTCTGATTATACACCGGACCTCTTTTGTCCTGATTCTTGTTTCTGCAGACTTTAGCATTATGACCGGACCTATTGCAGATTTGGCAAATAACATTTCTTTGCATATTTAACTGATATCCCCTTGATCTGCATTGATTAGCCATATGACCTACTCTATTGCATGTAAAGCATCTACCTTTGAATGATTTGTTTATAATTCTGCATTCATGGGATTTGTGTCCATACCTTTTGCAGTTGAAGCATTGTCCGGAGAAGGATGAATTAATCTGATTCATTCTCATTCTGCACTGATTAGCTTTGTGACCAAAATGGTTGCAGCTGTGGCAGTATCCATTGAAGGATGGATATTTTTGAGCATTTGGCTGTCTTACCGGAGGTCTTCTAGGCCTGCTCCTTGGATTTTCTGATCCAAGATTCCTCTGACCAGATCCGGAGCTTTCTCCTTTCTCATATCCCAAGCCATACTTGTCATCTGTCCTCTTTTGACTTCCAAGAAGAATTTCAAGTTGAGCAGAACTTATCTTGAATTTCTCTTTATAATCATTTGCTGTCTGAAGGTCTCTTTTGAGAGAGGCAATTTGATCCTCAAGTTTTCCTTCATTATCTTTGGAATCTTCAAGATCAGATTCAAGGTGTCTGATAATCCTGTCCATCTGGTGGCATTCTTCTGATTTTTCTTTAAGAGATTGTCTTAGATTGTCTTCAGCCTTTCTTTTTTCTTCAATCTCTTGAGTAAACTTTATAGTTCCTGATTCCATTTCATGTCTTAACATAATAACTTCTTTTGATAACTTTTCACATAACTTGGTTTGCTCAGTCAATTCCTCACTTGTATTGCTTTCTTCACTTTGTCTTGCCAACTGTTGAAGCAGCTCCTTTCTCTTTTTCATAGAGAGACTTAATTTGTCTTTTAATTCTCTCATGAATTCATCAGCCTGTTTGAGTCTTTCCTTTAATTCACTGACTTCAGAATTTGACTGTTCAAGATCCTCAAGGGCAGTCTTGAGTTGCTCCCTTAAACCATATGCATCCATTTGAAATCCCAGATCTTCCTCAAGCTGTTAGGCTCTATTAAGAGGAACTTAGCTCTGATACCAATTGTTGATAACTGAGAGGGGGGGGTGAATCAGTTATCCTAATTATTTCCCTTATTAAACTTTCCTTCTAATTGAAGCAGCATAAAATCAAACACAAAACATTAACCATGAAGTAAGAAACACATGACACAGTATTTTTGACGTGGAAACCCTGTTAAGGGAGAAAACCACGGGGTGATTAACCCAAGAATTATTCTCTGTTAGAAGAATAGGAAATTACAAAAATGGCACTTGCCAATTAGGGCTCACTGCCCGAGCACACTGCTCACAAGAGGCTCACTGCCTACAAGAAGACACACTGTCTTACAAAGTTATAAGAATCACAGTCTTGAACTGATTGGAAGCATCTGCATATGCTGGAGTTCAGTTCCGGTTAGGTTCAGTATACTGATCTGCTGCACTTCATCTTTCCTCTGTTCTTTAGTCTGCTGTCCTTTCACATACCGGATCTTTCTTGTTACTTCTGCTCTATTCTGGACTTGTTCGCATATCATCACACACATTTCACAACTGAATCCATCCTCTATATATATCCGCACAAGTAATTTCATCATCTTTCTAGTCGGCATCCGGAACAGTCTAGTTTCTTACAAACTTAGTTCTGTCGGCTGAATCCTTGCTCACCAAGCAATGCGGATCAAGCATATACTTGTAGATATCATCAATTATGTCGGCCAAACATGATTCATGCCTCCGCAACCTTTATCATCATCTGTAACACATCCGGAAAGTAGTTTGATACTCAGTCAGTCAGTTCTTCCTCTGTTTTCACTGTCTCTCAGGAATCCGGTACTCAACTATTCATATCTTTTTCCTTGTCCATCTCCGGAGGCTAAATCCTTGGAATATACTACTCAAGATAGTCCTCTTGACTTCCCCAGATCCGCACTGCACCAAGACACTTCCTCTGAGAGATCCGGACCAATCTGTCGGACCTTGCCACATGCTCTGTTCTTGTTCACCGGACCACCACAATCTTCAATCTGACTTCCGGTAGAGACATATCATGACTTGCGGATATGTGGGATGACCTTTGTTGCCATCAATGACAACAACCATGAATCCATATAGTGTCTCTTGCCAACACAGAGTACTACTCTATTTACATTGAAATCCTAGGTTATAGATGTATTCTATAACTTTGCTCTCTAAGATCTGCATGCATACATTAAATGTATCTTTCTTTTAAAAACTATTCAAGGAATTATTCTTCATGCAAATCATCATTCACCCAACACAAATGAACTAATGTGTTCAACCTGAAATCAAAGAACCGATTATAGTCTCTACAAAAATAATATCAAAAATCCACACAAACAACTATAAATTGATTTACTCATCACATTTCTCCTTCACATACCTCTATGATCACTACTCTGCAAGAAAACACTCCTCTTCCATCATTTATTTGCAAGAAAAATACTCCTCTATTCACTACCTTGTCATCCCATATGTAGACATCATATCACTTATTATTTTTCACTACTCAAAGAACAATCCTTCATCACCTTTTTTCAATACTAGATCACACCCTTATTATCACATTCATATTCACCAAGACATCCCTGCAAACATGGCAATTTCTCAATGCATTGACTCCCTTATTCACACTATTTATTCATACATCTTTGCATAAGAAATAAACATTTTCACCACTTGCACGTTCCTTCACAGAACACAAAGAAAATGTAATGTGTTTTGTCATCTATCTACATTGGAAGAAGTTCACCAAGATCACATCCTGTAATTCAGAAAAACCTAACTCCATCGACACCCAAAAAATAGTTAGGAGAACTACTTAAAACTCCTTAAAACTACATACAGTTACAATAAATGGGCTAGTGCCCATCAAATCTTTGCCTTCAGGAAATAGCCATTATCATTCAAACTTCCACCATTGATACCAGACTTCACACCTTTGAACAATCAAATATACACCATTGATCAAAGTATTGGTGCCCGATTTTTGGAGTGCCTAGTAAACATTAGGGAAGGGGGTCAATCATCTCATAGAGATGACACCCTTAAGTTGTCACTTAAGTGACATCTGACCGGCTATACTAAGTTAGCTCTAAAACATAAGATAAAGTGCAAGTCGTCTAAAGAGCAAAGACACCATTTGTGACTTAGACTATTTAGGGTTTAAGATTTCAACCTCTTAAAGAGAAACCCTAACTAATCACCCAAGATATCTTATTTACATGAATCATGATTGTTTCATGATCTCTTCTTATCATCATTTCATCACTGATGCAATGTATAAAGTGAGGCATTAGGGTTTCAGGACATAGGAAGGCATTAGGACTTTAGGATATCATTGCAACTTCTTGACTTTGAGGCTTTATACTTCAACACATACCAAATTTGGATCATGCCATCAACCAAATAACATTAAAAGATACTAATGCAAACAGAAAAGTCATAGGGGCCACCCTTATGAGAGATGACTTTTGAAACTAACTCACCAAACCTTAATCCACAATTGAGTGCATCTGATAGAAGCATGAATACCTCTTTCCAAATGAATAGAATCACTAATGCACACCTCTTGATACTGATTTACATGCAAACAACTTCTTTGATCATTAAGATAGAAACATCACTATGGATACTAATCACTACTTCACTAGATTTCTAACACAATGACATTGATAGTCACTATACAACCTTAACATCAGTGATCTTCCACATGTTTATCCAACATCAATTACTAAACCATAACATCAAGCATTGTACCTTTGACTGATAATAACAATAATCTCATCACAACAAGGACCACCTGATCATCACAATGAAACTTTGACATCAATGAATGCTTTTGACATCTTGATGATAAAACCTAATGCCAACAAACTCCCCTTTTGTCATTGATGGAAAAACTCTCCACTCTCTTGAATCTCTCCCCCTTTGACATCAAGGACAAAGGCATGAGATAATCAGGTATCAAATGAAGCTCCCATGTCTTTCATGCAATAATGGCACCTATTTTGCAATGTTTAAATGTACTTTCTGAGATCAAGTACACTACTCTGGGATCCAATGCCACTACTCTGAAGATCATAGTGACAAATAACACACTATCATGTAACAAGGATCACCAACATTGTGATGAGGCATGTGCACTCACTCCCCCTAACTGATATACTCTATCAACATCATACTCCTCACTACCCACAAATAATATTTTGATGCAAACAAATTCAATAACAAAGAAAGACCAAAATTTGATACTAAACTTCACTGACTCTGAGATCTCTAATATTGCTCCTAATGCCACTGATCATAATTCTAATATCTTGATCCTGATGCTATTGATCACAATGCTAATATAATGATGATCAATGTCACGTTGTCACTGTCATCACCATCTAATGTTGTTTGAGTCACCAAATGATACAACTTTAAAATTACAAATATTTGTCAATTGTCCTATGTCCTATTACAACCAAATATTTATTGTCAATGATTGTTACAAACAAAACATTACTGCAACATTACTGTTAATTGTCCTAATTGTCCTTTGTTATAACCATAGTGATACAAATTCACTATCAATGGCTTGATAAGCTTGATAGAAACAAAGCAACATTGTCAATGTCTTGATATATGTCCACACCAAGTTTCAACTTGAGCAGAGACAAGGAACAATGTTGAACATATCCTTAAAACATGTCATTCCATTAGACCAAATTTTTTGAGATGTTTTGTCATAGAGTTCATGTGCCTTGTCTAATCTTCTACATTTTGCATACATGTCTACCAGTGCACTTGCAACTATAGCATTTGACAACAATCCCTTTCTTTATAATTTGATGAATGCCATACCTTGTTCCAAGGCTTCCATATTTACACAATACAAGAATGTTGGCAAAGGTTGTAGAATCTGATTTTACACCTACCAACTACATTTTCTTAAACATTTCTAAAGCTTTTTCAACAAATCTATAGTGTGTGTATCATGTAACCATTGAAATGTAATGTATAAACTATTGCAATGTCTTGTGAAGTATGTGAAGTCTTTGCCAAAACTCCTTATAGCATGTGACTTTTTGATCTCTTAAAGTTATTTACACAGTGTACAGTCTCCTATGCGTGTGATGCATTTTGTTGTTTGAATAGGCTCTTTTATGATATGCTTTTTAACATGAATTCTCAAAGTAGATGCCAAGACTACCCTTGTATGATTCATAAATTATCTCTCATTATCAAATAAACATGTAACTTATTCAAACACCACTACACTCATTCAAACAAATATATTACATTGACTAATCAAAACAATTATCCAAGATTGATCTAAACAAGTGTCTACCATCATAGCAATCTGATGCAATAGTTGATCTTGAACATGATTTTGATAGTATTTACAAAAGACATGACAGAGTTGTTCATACTTGTAACACATTTGTATGATGTAGACCTTAGAGTTTCCTAGGTAAATAGGTTTCTTATAAGGTTTGATCATACCTTGATAGCTTATGCAGTCTGCTCATTCTGATAACATATCTCCATAAAAGCTTGCTCCTTAACTGCTACAATCATCTAATGCACACTGATCATTCTAACTCCTGCTATCATATCCTCCTTGTTTTCTCCTTAGGGATAAATGATTAGACAATGATCAAATCCCCCTAAAGTTCTGCTATAACTCATGCATTTAGTAATGCCTCTTGTGCAATATGCACAAGTTCTGGGTCTTCCTTCTCTTGGTCTTGTTTTCTTCTCCAAACTTTCATAATACCTTTCTTTTGCTTGGTCAGAATATCTGATTGTCTATTATGTCTAGATAATTCCATCAACTTACTTTTATAGGACCTTGTTGTATGATGAATACTATTACACTTATAACAAATGATCTTGTAACCAACCAAAGGAACACAAGAATTATATCTTCTTGAAAAACTAAAACCATAATTTCTTACTTGTGTACAACAAAACCTTGCAGTGTGACCTAGACGTTTGCATTTAAAATATAGGACATTACTTCTTCTATTTGACAACTCATTAGAACTCTTATTTCATCCAACTTTCCTTGCATGCATCCAACACTCTATTGCTCTATGACCAAATTCATAACATGAATAGCAATAACCATGAAAACAATTTTCAAACCTGGTGTTTTGATGCTATCCTTGATAGAAAAACCTTCTGAATTTGTTCTTGTTGACTTGTGGAGGAGTTCTTTCTTTTGTCTTCTTGTCTTCAGTCTTAGGAAAAGCAAAATGATAGTTTAGATCTATTTTCTTCCTAGGAGTTTCTCTAACCTTAGAACTCTACCCTTTTTCATAGCCTAAGCTATTAGTATCCTTGTGATATTTTTGCTTGCTGAACACCTCATTCAATTTACTAGTTCTGTCTTCAAATTTCTAATTTTTCTTTGATTGAATCTTGAGATTTTCAACACCTTTTCTTAGAGTAACTATCTCTGCTTGTAGTTTTTGGCATTCATTTGTCATGGATTCAAATTCATATTTTGTCACATCTTTTATCTTTTTGGTCTCTTCAATCTTAATTTTTAGGCTGATGATTAATTTGTCTGATTTTTCAAGTCTTTCTTTTAGCAACTCTCTGTCTTTCAAGGCATGTTCTTTTAACAAAGAGTTCTCCTCTCTCAGTCTCAGACAACTATTTGACTTTGCTTTAAGTTTTGATTTTGTTTCATCAACTATCCTTTGGGCTTCTTGAAGTTGCAACTTTAGTATTGATTTTTCCTTTCTAAGTTTCCTGATCTCATATAGAGCAAAAATAAGCTCACCTTCAAAATCAATTTCACACTCATCTTAATCATATTCTTTTTCATTTTCACTCTCAGTGTTGTCTCCATCTATCATGACATAACTTTTTCTTGCTTCTTTATCATCCTCTAGATTAGATTTGACCTCTTCTTCTTCTTCATGTAAATATCTCATTTCTTTGTCATTATCCTCAACCACAAGGTTGTCATTTCTTTTAGATCCATTATCTTTTATATTAGGTTTTGGTGGTGCTTGTTGGAATACAATGGATCACTGAGAGGGAGGGTGCATCAGTGATCTAATAAAACTAGTTCATTCACTAGCCCAATAGTTGTAAAAGCAATTAATACCAACATACCAAACACATAGAGAGCAATAGAATCATAAAAATGAAACCATGACACAAGATTTAAAGTTGAAAACCCCAAATAGGGAAAAACCACTATCCAACGCCACCAAAATCATCGTTAGGTCTCATTGGCCAAAATCTCACTAATTACATTTATGCCTCACTGGTAAGGATCTCATTGATCACATGATCTCATTGATCACATGTTGATAGGAACCAACTCCAATCTCAAAACAAGAAGATATACAAAGTACTACTCTATTTACATTGAAATCCTAGGTTATAGATGTATTCTATAACTCTGCTCTCTGAGATCTATATGCATACTTTAAATGTATCTTTATTTTACAAACTATTCAAGGAATTATTCTTCATGCAAGTCATCATTCAGCCAACACAAATGCACTATTCTGTTCAATCTAAAATCAAAGATCTAAATATAGTCTCTGTAGTTACATATTCTTTGCTTCTTTTTGCCCATATGTACACATCAATGAAACATTGTTCTCCTTCAGTTATGCAAAGAATATCTCTTCAAAAATAATATCAAAATCCCACACAAAAAAATATAACTTGATTTAATCATCACATTTCACCTTCACATACCTCTACCATCACTACTCTGTGAGAAAACACTCCTCTACCATCATTGCTCTGCAAGAAAAAACACTCCTCTATTCACTGCCTTGTCATCCTATATGTAGAATATCATACCACTTCTTATTTTCTACCACTCAAAGAATAATTCTTCATCATCTTTTTTCAATACCAGATCACACCCTTATTATCACATTCATACTCACCAAGACATCCCTACAAACATGACAATTTCTCAGTGCATTGACTCCCTTATTCAAACCTCTTTGCACAAGAAATAAACCTTTTTCACTACTTACATGTTCCTTCACCAAACACAAATAAAATGTCATAAGTGTTTTGTCATCCATCTACATTGGAAGAAGTTCACCGAGATCACATCCCACAATTCAAAAAAACCAAACTCCATCAACACCCAAGAATAGTTAGGAGAACTACTTTAAACTCCTTAAAATTGCACATAGTTACAATATACAAGCCAGTGCCCATCAAGTCGTCACCTCTGGGAAATAGTCATTATCATTCAAACTTCACTGTCGATACTATACTTCACGCCTTCAAACAATCAAATATACACCATGAATCAAAGTATGGGTACCTGATATTTGGAGTTCCTGATAAACATTAGGGAAGTGGGCTAGTCATCTCATGAAGGTGACACCCTTAAGTTGTCACTTAAGTGACATTTGACCAACTATACTAATTCAACACTAAAACATAAGATAAAGTGCAAGTCACCTAAAGGGCAAAGACACCATTTGTGGCTTAGACTATTTAGGGTTTAAGCTTTCAACATCTTAAAGAGAAACCCTAATTGATCACCCAACATATCTTATTGACCTAAATCATGATTGTTTCATGATCTCTTCTTATCATCATTTCATCATTGATGCAATGTATAAAGTGAGCCATTAGGGTTTCAGGACATAGGAAGGCATTAAGGCTTTAGGATATCATTGCAACTTATTGACTTTGAGGCTTTGTACTTCAACACATACCAAATCTAAATCATTACATCAAGCACATAACATTAAAAGATACTAATGCATAAAGCAAAGTCATAGGGGCCACCCTTATGAGAGATCACTTTTGAAACTAACTCACCAAACCTTAATCCACAACTGAGTGCAACTAATACAAACATGATTACCTCTATCCAAAGGAATATAATCATTGATGCACACCTCCTAATACTACTTTACATGCAAACAACTTCTTTGATCATTAAGAAAGAAACATCATTATGGATAGTAATTACTACTTCACTAGATTTCTAACACAATGAGAATGATAGTCACTATACAACCTTGACATCAATGATCTTCCACATGTTTATTCAACATCAATCACTAAACCTTGACATCAAGCATTGTATCTTTGACAGATAATAACAATAATCTCATCACAACAAGGACCACCTGATCATCACAATGAAACTTTGACATTAATGAATGCTTTTGACATCAATGGAAAAACCTAATGTCAACAAACTCCTCCATTATCATTGACATCAATGAAGAAACCTAATGCCAACATGTCTAAAGACCTTGAAAAATTAAAAAACCTTGTAGAAGGCTTGACTTATTGTAATCTTGATTTTAATTTCTATGAGGATTGTATTTAAGGTAAGCAAAACAATGTTTAATTTTACTTAATTTCTCATGAATCTTTTGTTATATTGGATCTTATTCATTCTGATGTGTTTTCTCTTGTAGATGTTCCTTCCATTGTAAAATTAAGATATTATGTTGCATTTATTGATGATTATAACATAAGGACATAGGTATATTTTCTAAAGAGTAAATCAAAAGTTTTTAGTCGATTAAAATAATTTAAAGCAATGGTTGAGTTGCAGACTAGAAAGAAAATTCAAAAGTTTTTAGTCAATTAAAATAATTTAAAGAAATGGTTGAGTTGCAGACTAGAAAGAAAATAAAAGGTTTGAGGACTAACAATGGCAGTGATTTTTCTGTAATGATTTTGATAGATTCTATAACTTAGCTTATGGAATTCAAAGACAAAAGACAACTCCATATTCTCTACAATAGAATGGAGTTGCAGAAAGAATGAATAGGATACTAATGGAGAAGGCTAGGAGTATGCTTAGTTGGTTTGGCCTAGAACAATGTTTTTTGGATGAAGTTGTTGCCACTACTTGCTACCTGATTAACAAGTATCCTACATTAACTCTTGTTGACAAAATGCCTATGGAGGTGTGGTTAGGTCACAAGCCTTCATTGAGACATCTTAGAGTTTTCTTTTTATGAGGCATTTGCACATGTGCCAAAGGAGAAGAAAACAAAGTTGGAGAACAAGGTTATGAAAAGTATCTTCATTGGTTATAGTTATGGTGTTAAAGATACAAGCTTTAGGATCTTGTTGTAAAGAAGGTAATATATGTTGGAAATATTCAGTAAAAGTACAAAGTCATGTCACACTTTTATAAAGGAAACAAAGAACACTGATCTAAATTTTAAACTTGAAGCACTAGAAAGTGGCATATATGTTTTGAATTTGAAATGATGTAAACTAATAAAATGTGTATTTTTTATTATATTTTACGTTTGTATTTTTTTGACAAAATTAAAAAATTATTTGAATATAGTTTTTTAAAAATTATGTTAGAAACCCATGTTTAACCCTTCTCTTTACTTTGTTAGTATATTACATTTGGACGCATATGCTTTGTAAGTCATCCCATAAGTATATTGTATTATCCCACATTCATGGGAAGTAATAGTTATTTAGATTAGACTTAGTATATAAGTACGTGTTGAGGCCAATGAATGCATCCACGAGTTTATTGTATTGAACTTGCTCAAAGGAGATTGCCCCCTCAAAGTGGCCTACAATCAATAAATTCCTTTTGTGTTCTTCTATTTATGCTATTTCATGCATTTTCATTATATTCTTGCAGGAGGTTCCTCTCATCTAGTATCAGAGTGCTTTCTTGGGCTCGTTGGGTGGAATTTCTACTGAATTTTTTTTGTAGTAGCCTCTAGGCACTGTGATTATTGCAGTAGTTCTTTTTTCTTTGCATCTATATTGTTTATTTTAATTGCAGATTTGGATCAGGGAATAATCCCTATCCATTTAACTGTGGGAAGTACCTGGGCATAGCCCTAAAACTCATCGTAAGGAGTACCACATGAAGCCCAAAGTAGCTAGCCCATTAAGAGGACCTGCCAACAAAAAGGGCAATGACCCCTACCTGATTGACTAGTTCCCATCTGTGAGGTAAACCAAGAGCTGTCATTTGTGGCAAAGCTATTATCAGTTTTACCTGAGCCATGGAGTGAGGGGTACTGACCCAATACGCAAGCCGTTAGACAACATTGGTAGCCGAGTGAATCCCCTGAACCTTTAGGAAGCTCAACATACCTGGGGTCCATATCTATTTCCAGCTGACAAATCACAGATTGAATTTGTCTAGAGCCATTTGCAAATCCCGTTGTAGATCATTTGTAGAACAGAAAGAAAAAAAATTCTATTTTTTCACCATATCTTCCTTGCTTTAGCTCCGTTTCCTCTGAAAATTCACTGGAACCCCTAAAATTCCATTATGCATATTTCCTTCCTTGAGGACCCTATCCCAAATTCCACTTATCAAAGCCAGAAATCCCACATTTGTCTATTTTTAGGATTTGCCATAACTTCTTCGATTCTCACCCAATCGCCTTCAAATTTTGCCACAGTGTTCATTTCCTATTTCTGCTCCTTTGTCCCTCTTGGACAAATTTTCTCATTCTTTCACCCACTTTTGAAATCCCCATTTTCTGCTTCCCTGTCCCTCATAAAGTGTCCAAAACCTAGTCAAACCCCCCAAAAAAAATCCTGGTTATGGTTGTCACCTACGCAGGAGCAAAAAACATGGAGGAGGAAATTGCCGCCATCAAGACCAAACTCCAAGATCTAGATGAAAAAATTCATGGGCTCAATCTTCAGCATTCAACCATGAACAATAGACGGCAGCCAGAGTCTTCTACAGATATAGGGTTTTCTTGTTCCAACAATTTTCGTGGACCAAAGCTTGATTTTCCTCACTTTAATGGTGATGATCCGACTGGATGGCTATACTAGGTAGAACAATATTTCAATCTGCATAATACTTTTGATGTCAACAAAGTCCCACTTGCCTCCTTCCATTTGGAACATGAAGCCCTTCAATGGTTCCGTTGGTACATCAAAGCTCACCAAGAGCCAAAATGAATAGATTTTTGCAAACTCATTTTTCAACGATTTGGCCCTAGTGCTTTTGATGACTTCATAGGAGCACTCACAAAACTGTGTCAAACAAATACTATGAGATAATATCATATAGAATTTGAAAAACTGGCCAATCACACAGAGGGATTGTCTGATGAATTCTTCAGGAGTTGTTTTGTTAGTGGGTTGAAGGATTCAATTCGCTCTGAGGTTAAAATTTTTTGTCCAAGCACAATGATGGAAGCCTTAGGGTTGGCTAAGTTGGTGGAGGACAAGATCACAGCTCAACAATGCTCCAAATCCAATTTTGTTCCATTCAAAAATATGGATCCCCAAACCCCTCAAATAATGCTAGCTCCTAAAACAACTCCTATCAAGCATTTGACTAAAGCAGAGATGCGGGCACGTAGAGAAAAAGGGATTTGTTATAATTGTGATGACAAATTCATTCAGGGACATTGATGTGTTGAGCAAAAGCTCTATCTCTTGGATGTTGATTCTCCACATAAAACTATAGTTTATGCAGATGCTCAAGATACAGTAGCTGATCAGGTTGAAACTCAGTAGTTGCCTAATGACCCTACTTAGGAAGACCACCCAGAGATCTCTCTCCATGCCATAGCAGGAGTCACCACCCCAAAAATGATGCGGATCAAGGGTTACTTCAAGAAGCTCCCTCTTATAATACTCATTGATTCTGGTAGTACTCATAACTTCATTGACCCTCGAATAGCCAAACAGGCTGATTGTTTTGTTCATCCTCGCTCGAACTTTGAAGTCATGATTTCCAATGGGGGCACATTACCTTGCAAAGGGAAGTGTTGTAATGTGCGTATCTCTATTGGAGATTATAACCTATGCTCTAACATGTTTGCCTTGCCCTTAGGCAGATGTGATGTGGTTTTGGGTGCCCAATGGTTACACACACTTGGACCCATCTTATGAGATTTTGTTGAACTTTGGATGCAGTTTTCAGACAATGGGAACAAACACACATTGAAAGGCTTACAACCCGGGTCTCTCAACATCATAAGTTCACATCACCTGGAAAAACTTCTTAAGAATAATTCACATGGTGTCATCGCTCAGCTTCACTCCATTCAGATGCAACCATCCATGGTCTCCACTACTCCTTCAGCTCTACAACGAATGATGGCTATTTTGCATGCAGTACAGAAGTGGCGGCCATACCTACTAGGGAATAATTTTTGCATCAGGGTTGCTCACTAGAGCCTAAAATACTTCCTGGAATAATGGGTCCCCTCCCCAGCACAATAGAAATGGATCAGTAAACTCATGGGTTATGACTATGAGATCATTTACAAGAAGGGTAAGGACAATATTGTGGCGGCTTCTCTTTCTCGCACATATGATGACCAAGCTTGTCTTTCATCTATTTCTATGTCTATTCCAAATTGGTTGGAATCTATCCTATAGGCTGTCTTCTATGAACTCTATGTTTCTCCATCGGTAGGGCACTCTGGGTTCCTCAAAACTTATGAGCGGGCATGATGTCATTTCTTTTGGAAGGGAATGAATAAGGCAATTCAACAGACTGTCGCTGCATGTGATACCTTAGAACAACAGCATCAGTGGGCAAAGTGGCTCCCTCTAACTGAATGGTGGTACAATACCTCATACCACACTGTATCTAACATGACTCCATATGAAGCAGTCTATGGTCAGGCACCGTCAACTCTCCTTCCATGCTCCCCCAGCAGTTCATGAGTTTAGGCAATCGACACGGTTCTTCGTACCCAGGATTAGAATGGGGATCATAAGCTAGCTCCTTCTTTCCGTGTTCATCCAATATTTCATGTCTCCTATCTAACAAAATTTCTTGCCACCAATGACAGAGCACAAATTGTTTCACCACAACTGGATAATGAAGGATCCATCCTTTTGGAGCTAGAGGTAATCCTTGACAGGGGCACTTGTCCTCTTTGGTCCCGATCCATTACAGAGGTATTAATTTAGTGGCATGGAATGCACCCAGAGATTGCTACAGGGGAACCACTCCTTTAGATTCAACACCAATTTCCACATCTTACGCTTTGAGGACAAAGCTTTTATAAGAGGGAGGGGATGTTAGGAACTCGTGTTTAACCCTTCTCTTTACTTTGTTAGTATATTACATTTGGATGCATATGCTTTGTAAGTTGTCCCATCAGTATATTGTATTATCCCACATTCATGGGAAGTAATAGTTGTTTAGATTAGACTTAGTATATAAGTACATGTTGAGGCCAATGAAGGCATCCATGAGTTTATTGTATTGAGCTTGCTCAAAGGAGGTTGCCCCCTCGAAGTGGCCTGTGATCAATAAATTCCTTCTGTGTTCTACTATTTCTGTTATTTCATGCATTTTCATTATATTGTTGTAGGAGGTTCCTCTCAAATTAACACTATAATCTAGTTGCTAATAAAATGCTGAAAATGACATTACATGAGACATCAATCTTTATATAGTAAATTTTCTTTTTTTCCTTCAATTTTCTTGTGTATATTTATAACTTGAAACTTTAGGGCATGGATATATTTTTTTACAATTTTAATAAATATATATTTTTAAATAAATTTTTAAATGTGCATGTATTAAAACATAGTTGTTTCCAGTCGACGTCAACTTTTATATGAAATATTTATCTAAAATAGAACAAATTATACTATCTTAATCTAGATTCTTTTATCTAGGGCATCATATTTTTTAAATTTTTTAGTAAGTTTTAGTATTTTTCTTGATATGGTAATCAACCTAATATTTTTGTGCTGATAACCAAATTTTAGTAAAAAATAAAAATAATAATTGAACTATTTAAATAAAAATATATTTGAAAACTACACTTATGGATCTACAAAAGGGTACTTTTACATTTTTAAAAAAATGTTATTTATATCAGTAGGAATTCTTAAAACATTAAATTTTTGAAATAATTTTACTTTTTTAGTAAATTGGCCTCAAAGTGGTGCTACATATGCATTTAGCCAACAATTTTAGTTGGAAAAGTTGTGGACATATTTAACTTATCTAAAATGAATCTTACTAGATCATTGTTTGACCAAAATTGATTTTTAGTTATAAATACTAAAATTCACTTGTGCTGATAAGTCGACCAAAATTCACTTGTGTCGTAACTGATATCAAAGGAAGGAATTCAAATTTTTGTCAATGATGTCAAAGGAAAGAAGGAATTCATATTATTTTTATTAATATCCTCTGTGATGATGGTCTGAAGGAAGACAAGGAAGAATAAAATGCATTTGATATGTATGGTGATGTGCCGGCTAACTTGCAAATTACAGTGCCTCACATTGGAGAAATAAACTAAAGTTATATATGGCTGACCTGCATTGCCTTAGTGCCACCTTATGGGAATGAGGAATAAATAAATTATTGTATTTATTTTAAACATGGCTGACCTAAAATTATTGGAGCACCTCCTTTGGAAATAGATTGAATTACATAGTAATGAGGTCAACCTCCTTGTGAAGGCCAGCCCTATTGGGTGAAAAGACATGATGGGTATATAAATATAAGATTGAAGTGTGGTAAAACAAGAAAGTTCTCCAATAGAACATCATATGAACTCAAGTAGTCATTTAAGAGCAAAAATACAATGATAAATAAGATCATTTAGAATAGTCCTAGAATAGAAAATATGAAGGGTGTTGAAGATTTATATTGAAGGAAGTTGGAGCAGATTTATCATGGAAGATGCAATGATATTCATGTGAATTTAGAGCAGATCTATGGTAGATTTGTAGCATAACATCAAAGTGATTTAGGAAAGATTTGGAGCAGACCTAAGATTTGATTCTAAGTAGACCTAAGAGATGATTTGCAGCAGACCTAAGTGTAGATTTGGAGCATACCTAAGAGCTAATTTTGAGCAAACCTAAAAGTTGATTTGGAGCAGACATAAGAGCTGATTTGAGTAGACCTTAAAGCTAATTTGGAGAAAACCTAAGAGCTGATTTGAAGTAGACCTAAGAGAATATTTGGAGAATACCTAAGAGATAATTTTCTATAGAACCTGAGAAGAAATATTTAAAGAAAAATTGTGTGGAAATGTGGTGTAGGGGACCTAGTGCAAGAGCACCCCTTCATCAAGTTAATTAGCTAAGGGAGAAGCCTAAAATCTTAATAGGTTGTTATGCATTTACTTTGTAATAAGGTCTGTTTGACCAACGCATGCTATTTTTGGGTTGTTTCTGTCTTTTGGACACTTGTCTATCTATAAATGACAAGGTTGTTAGTTTGTTAGTTAGTTATGTCTCCTAGCCACCTAGAATTGTCTCTCAGTGTTTGGGAATCCAGTCAGTACTACTCCTTATGAGTTGTTAAATAGTTTAGTTCTGATCGATTAAAAAGATATAGATCAGAAAGGAGAAGTTAGACAGAGTGGTGATTGTGAAATTGAGTTGTACTATGAAAATAGACATTTGTATTCATCCTCAGAACAATAAAGAAGATCCTATTTTGTATTCAAATTGCATCTGTGTAGTCAATTTCTATTTTACAGTCGATATGGGTTTCTTCCATTCCACCGGTTGATTACTCTATAATCGGTGGAAAGGCTGTATATATTAGATTAGGTTTTTTGTTTTGTTTTCACAGGATCAAGTTTTGCAACATGCTAAGATGAACCCTAGCATTCTCATGTGCTAGGTTGTGAAAGTTAGAAAATCTGTATGTTTGTGGAGAACCGGTTTGGTGAAGTCGCGTGGGTTTTCATTGTGCGTAGCGACGTCGCAGATAATTAAAATTTCTATGTTTGAATCATTTTCAAAGATTCAATGGGTTTTTGGTTCAATGGAGTTAGCAAGTAGTTTGTCAGGTTCTGCAGTTGGTTGAAATCAGGGGGAAAAGCCTTTGTTTGAACCTTTGGCGAGAGGTTCAATAGTTTGCATGCCTATCAAGTTCATTTTGGCTCGATGAATGCTTGTAAGAAGTTAAGAAAAAATTTGAGGGAATTTTTGAATCAATTAAGTGTTTGATTGAACCTTTAAACCGGTTCAACGGTTCAAGGGATTCAACGGTTCAACCATGTGTTGGTTCGGAGGCCCAGTGGAACGACGAAGGTGGTAAAGATTAATAATGATCGTTGAACCACCCATTGAACCAGTTCAACAGTTGAATGGTTCAACAAGCACAGCGGGTTCAACGACGAGCACTGATTCAGCAGTTCAATGGCTCACCAAGGCCGACAGCATTGGACACAATAAAATATTAAGTGTAGTGGTTCAGATGTGCAGCCACAGTGATGGCACTGTATTTTAAGTGGTTTCCATCAGTGCTGTGTTTTTGACAGGTTCCACAAATTCAGCTGCCCGCTTTGCATCATAGTGGTATCAGAGCCAAGGTTTGTAGTGATTGGGAAAAGGTGAAGACAAAATGTCTGATACAAAGGGAACATCAAAATTTCCAGCAAGGATGACCAATGCTGAATTGGCTGTCCTGGTAAAGAAGCAGATTGCAGAAAGCAAAGTAGTCAGAGTTCAAAATGAGGCTTTGAAGGATGAGTTAGATAAGTTAAGGGACAAAGTAGGAAAGGGAAGAAAAGATTCTGGTGAAGAAGATAGGGATGAAGAGGAGATCCCTAGGCAGGAAGAGATAGAGGTTCCTGCAGACCAGAGACCCTTACTAAATGCCCTCAAATCCATGGAGTGGAGGACCATGGACATGAAAATAGACCTACTAGTATTTGTAGGCAAGATGGATCTTGATTCAGTGATGGAGTTGATAGACTCCTTGACCAATTTCTTTGAAACAGAGGAAATACCTAACCACCAAAGAGTGAAGATAGATCAATCCAAAATGAAAGGAGCTGTACTATCCTAGTGGAATTTCATCCAAGATGACAGGGTGAAAGAAGGAAAGAACAGAGTTGCTACATGGAGGAAGATGATGGCTTTAGTGAAGGAAGCCTATGTTCCATTAGATTAGAACATCCAATTACATAAGAGGAGAAAAAATCTGAAGCAGAAGGAGTTAGATGTCAGTGCATACACTGAAGAATTCATGAAACTATGTCTCAAGACAAAGGTAAAGGAGAAAGAGGAAGAGAAGGTAGCTAGGTATCTCAATGGGTTGAGATTTGCCATCCAAGAAGACCTAAATTTGCATAATCTAGATACAGTTCAGAAGTGCTACCAATTAGCACTCAAGGTGGAAGAGAAACTAAAGAGAAGACAAGAGTAGAACAATAGAGGAAGAGGAAGATAGCAAAGAAGGGGAAGAAGTCCTTTCAAAGGCAAAGGAAATGGATCTGGATACCAAAATGAATATAATCCAGAAAGCAGCAAAGGAGATAGCAGTCAAAATCAGAAAGAAAATTTTAGGGGCAGAAGACCACCATTCAGAGGTAGATCCCAGGGCAAAGGACCTCTCAGATGTTACAATTGTAATCAAGAAGGCCACATAGCTAGCAGATGTCCAGAAAAAGCAACAACTTCGATGGGAGACATGAGGACAAATCTGATCCAAGAATCCAATTGTCAAAGTATAACAAATTCAAACACTTATCAGAGTGTGAATGCTCCTAATGATTATGGGTATCCTGAAAAAGGAGAATCTTTGATGATTAGAAGAATAATGACCACCATGAAGGTGCCTGACAGAGAACTCCCACAGAGAAAGTCTCTTTTCAAAACTACTTGCAAAGAAGGAGGTAAGGTATGTAAAGTTCTGATTGATTCTGGATCTATTGAAAATCTTGTGTCTATTGAAATGGTAGAAAAGTTGAAGCTTAGAAGACTGCCACATCCTTGCCCATACAAAATCTCATGGCTCACTCAAGGTCAACAAACAATTGTGGAAAAATAGGCTTGGGTAGAGTTTCAAATTGGACCATACAAGGATTAATTGTTGTTTAACATAGCTCAAATGGATGCTTGCCATCTCTTATTTGGAAGACCATGGAAATATGATTTGAGAGCACAACATGATGGAGTTAGAAATACTTATTCAATCACCAAGGACGGTAAGGTGATATAATTACTACCACTGATGGAGAAGGAGGTCGAATCAAAAGGAAAAGAAGTCAAGGTAATGCTGGTTGAAGGCAAACAATTTATGACAGAAATAGCAGAAGAAGGAGTAGTTGCATATGCTCTAATTCCATGCCTCAAAGTGAATAAGGAACAGTAGCAAGAAGTCAAGGGGGAGAAGAAGCAAAGGTTCATAAACCCTACTGTCCAAGAATTATTGGACAAATACAAAGGCATCATCTCTGATGGAATGCCAAGGTCCCTACCACCTGTGAGGAACATTAGTCATTGCATAGATCTACACTACCGAACAAGGTAGCATATAAGCTTACACCAAAACAAAATGTAGAGGTAGCAAGGTAGATTGAGGAATTGTTGGAAACAGGCCTAATTGGCAAAAGTCTAAGCCCATGTGCAGTACCAGCTGTACTAGCACCAAAGAAGGAAGGCACTTGAAGGCTTTGCACTGATTCAAGGGCTATTAACAAGATCACAATTAGGTATAGATTCCCCATACCTAAGATAGAGGATTTGCTTGATTGTCTAGGAGGTGCCAAATATTTCACAAAAATAGATTTGAAAAGTAGCTATCATCAGATCAGGATTAGGGCAGGAGATGAATGGAAAATGACATTTAAAACCAATGAAGGGTTGTATGAGTGGAATGTCATGCCTTTTGGTTTATCCAATGCTTCTAGTACCTTTATGAGGTTGATGAATGAGGTCTTGAGAGAATTTATAGGTAAATTTGTCATAGTGTACCTAGATGACATTCTGATTTTTAGCAATACAAGGGAAGAACACCTCAAACATGTAGACCTGGTTCTCAAAAGGTTACATGAATAACAACTAATGATAAACTTAGAGAACTATTTGTTTATGTAGGAGGAGATCATCTACTTGGGTTTTGTCATCTCACATGGCAAACTCAAAATGGATCAAGAGAAGGTAAGTGCCATATTGTCTTGGCCAACTCCTAGAACCATGAATGATGTCAAAAGTTTCCATGGGTTAGCAACCTTCTATAGGAAGTTTATAAGAGGGTTTAGTCATATCTGTGCACCCAGGCTTGACACCATAAAAGGAGGATAGAAGTGTAGATTTACTTGGATAGAAAAAGTAGATGATTCATTTGAGACATTGAAGAAGAAGGTGGCACAGCAGCCAGTCCTTGCACTTCTTGATTTCAACAAAATTTTTCCGGTTGAATGTGATGCAAGTAACATGGCAATTGGCGCAGTACTTAGTCAAGAAGGTAGGCCTATTGTATTTTTCAGTGAGAAATTAAATGATGCTAAGAAAAGATATTCATCCTATGATTTGGAGATGTATGCTCTAGTCCAGTCACTCAAGAAGTGGAAGCATTACTTGATGCCAAAGGAATTCATAGTGTTTACAGATAATCAGGCCTTTAGTTTCATAAACAACCAAGAGAAACTGAACCATAGGCACATGAAGTGGGTGGAAACTTTGCAATCTTTCACTTTCACACTTAAGCATAAGAAAGGGGTCAAGAACAAGGTAGCAGATGCTTTGAGCAGGAGGGTTCTAACCATAAATCAGATTCAATTGGAAAGTGTTGGCATTGATTCCTTAAAGACTATGTATGATATTGCTGAAGATTTTGGAGAGATATACAAAGTATGTACTTCTTTTGGAGATAGATATCATGTGGAGTATTCTAAATTTCTAATACATGATGACTTACTATTCAAAGGTGGATAGTTGTGTATCCTATGGTGTTCTATGAGGCGGAACATCATTAAGGAGAAGCATTGTGGAGCCATGGAAGGACATTTTGGTCTGCATAAAACTCTTGATCTGGTGAAGAAGCATTACTTTTGGCCAAAGCTACAGTCAGATATTAGACAATTTGTGGAGACATGTATGATCTGTCAGAAGGCAAAAGGAAGATCCACTAATGTAGGTTTATATTAGCCATTGCCCATTCCTTCTAGACCATGGGAAAGCATAAGCATGGATTTTGTGTTGGGTTTACCTAGAACAAGGAAGGGATATGACAGTGTTTTTGTGATAGTTGATAGATTCAGTAAAATGGCACATTTCTTACCATGCAGAACTACTTGTGATGCTTCATATGTTGCAGATCTATTTTTCAAGGAAATAGTGAGGATACATGGATTGCCATTGAGCATAGTGTCAGATAGAGATGTGAAGTTTATTGGTCATTTTTGGAGGACTCTTTGAAAGAAGCTTGGAACCAATTTGTCCTTCTCATTAGCTTATCACCCTCAAACAGATGGACAGACTGAAGTAGTCAATCGGTCATTGGGAAATTTTTTCAGATGTTTGACAAGGTAGCATGGAGAGAAGTGGGATAACACCCTGTCACAGGCAGAATTTTCTTATAATGACACCATCAATAGAATTACAGGAAAATCACCTTTCCAAGTGGTGTATGGTATTCATCCAAGAGGTATTTTGGAGTTAAGAGATTTACCTACAAGAGAGTCTATTAGTGCACATGGAGAAGCTTTTGTAGCAGCAATCAAAGAGGTGCATGATCAAGTCAAGACTCAACTCCAGCAAACTACTTTGAAGTACAAAGAATATGCTGATAAAAAGAAGAGAGATGTACAATTTGATGTTGGAGATTTGGTGTGGGTTAATTTTAAGAAGGAACAACTCCCAAAAGGAAAACATACCAAACTAATGCAGAGGAAGATTGGACCATGTCAGATTTTAAAGAAATGTGGACATAATGCTTATGAAATCCAACTTCCTTCTGATTTTGGATTGTCACCTATTTTCAATGTATGTGATTTAACTCCATACAAGCCTAATACAGATGTAGAATATGAACTAGTACAGGGAACAACAGATGATGATATTCCTAAGCATGATCCACCAAAATTCCAGCAGATTTTGGACTCCAAACTCGTAAAGAAGACCAGGAACAAAGAGTATATGGAATACTTGGTGGCTTGGCAGGGGAAACCTGATTCAGAAGCAGTTTGGATGACTGAAGCATAGATCAAGAAACATGGAGCAGACTTACACACTCTGATCTCAAGTGGGCTTGAGATCTCTTCTCTCGGGGAGTATGGTGCAGGAGCACCCCTTCATCAAGTTAATTAGCTAAGGGAGAAACCTAAAATCTTAATAAGTTGTTATGCATTTACTTTGTAATAAGGTCTGTTTGACCAATGCATGTTATTTTTGGGTTGTTTCTGTCTTTTGGACACTTGTCAATCTGTAAATGACAAGGTTGTTAGTTTGTTAGTTAGTTATGTCTCCCAGCCTCCTAGAATTGTCTCCCAGCCGCTAGGAATCCAGTCAGTACTACTCCTTATGAGTTATTAAATAGTTTAGTTTTGATCGACTAAAAAGATATAAATTAGAAAGGAGAAGTTAGATAGAGTAGTGATTGTGAAATTGAGTTGTACTGTGAAAATAGACATTTGTATTCATCCTGAGAACAATAAAGAAGATCCTATTTTGCATTCGAATTACATCTGTGTAGTCAATTTCTATTTTACAATCGATATGGGGTTCTTCCATTCCACTGGTTGATTACTCTGTAATCAGTGGAATGGTTGTATATATTAGATTAGGTTTTCTGTTTTGTTTTTGTGCATTTTGTTTTCACAAGATCAAGTTTTGTAGCATGCTGAGATGAACCTTAGCATTCTCATGTGCTAGGTTGTGAAAGTTAGAAAATCCTTATGTTTGTGGAGAACCGATTTGGTGAAGTCGCGCGGGTTTTCGTTGTGCGTAGCGGCGTCGTAGATAATTAAAATTTCTATGTTTGAACCATTTTCAAAGATTCAATGGGTTTTTGGTTCAACGGAGTTAGCAAGTAGTCCGTCGAGTTCCGCAATTCATTGAAATCAGGCAGAAAAGCCTTTGTTTGAACCTTCGGCGAGAGGTTCAACAGTTCACATGCCTATCGAGTTCATTTTAGCTCGATGAATGCTTGTAAGATGTTAAGTAAAGCTCGAGGGAATTTTTGAATCGGTTAAGAGTTTGATTGAACCTTTGAACCGGTTCAACGGTTCAAGGGGTTCAATGGTTCAACCACGTGTTGGTTCGGAGGCCCAGCAGAACGACGAAGGTAGTAAAGATTAATAACGATCGTTGAACCACCCATTGAACTGGTTCAATGGTTCAATGGTTCAACAAGCCCGGCGGGTTCAACGATGAGTGCTGATTCAGCAGTTCAATAGCTCACCAAGACTTGAAGGTTCAACGAGCCAATAGTTCAGTGATTCCACGGTAGTCGCAGGCTCGGTAGTCCACCATGTGAGCCGACAACATTGGACACAATAAAATATTAAGTGTAGTGGTTTAGATGTTCAGCCACAATGACAGCATTGTATTTTAAGTGGTTTCCATCGGCGCTGTGTTTTTGACAGGTTCCACAGATTCGGCTGCCCGCTCTGCATTAGGACCTAGGTTGTTTTCAAGTCAAATTTTGAAATTTTGGTTGTTTGGTCTCATTAATGAGAGACTAAGGGGATTTTGGTTTTTTATTAATGTAATAAAGCCCACTAGTAGAATGAACATGTAGTGGTAGTTTAAGAAAAGACATTTTCCTTAGTAAGACTACAGTTTTCCTAGAATGTAGGGACAATCTATTTAGGGACAATCGGCCTTTTATGAGTAAACAGTCTGATTTTTGCCTTAATGATGGCCTTTCCATGATGGTGGAGTGATGTTGAATGTGGAATTCATTGTAAAACTTTATATTTTGCCTTATATACCTTGAGGCAGCAAGGAGGATGTAGCTTTTGATGAGAAGTAATAGTAATCTTGTGAGTTTTCTACATTTTCTTTGTATTCCTACTATTCCAACATCCTTGTGCAATTTGTACTATACTGTCAAGGGTAAAAATGACTAAAAATGTTAGAATGATGGTACTAACTTTCATTTGAGTCATATTAGGTGGAATTTCATAGCGCTTTAAGCATTTTATAGTTAGATTTCTGAATTTGGGTTCCATTCCCTAGTTTTAAGGGTTTGAACAAAACGATGTGTTTCTACTCCATTCCTCCTATGTCATAGGCCAACAATGGATGGATTTATGTTAGTTAGGCTATATTTACATGTTGAATTTTGTTGCAGGAGCAGGGGAGCAGATTTATGGGACTGTTGCAACTTTTGAAGTTCAAAACCTTCATGTATTAAGGCTTCTAGACTAGGTAGAAGAATAGTTTGATGCATGGTTGACTCATGGTGATTCAAGAACCCTAAAATCACCTTATTAAATCAATTTTCAGTCCATTTGATGCCTTGGAACAGGTTTTTGGGGTGTAGAGAAAGTTTTACATTCTTTGGCTATGTGTAGAAGACCTAATTAGGCCTAGTGCAGCAGGAACAATCCTATTTTTGAGACATTTGTTACAAAGGAACATACCTTGCATGTCATATGAATTATGTAAGGGGATAATGGGTACCCAAAATAGGTTTCATTTCATGGGTTTGAGTTGTTTTATGAAAGTTATCCCAAATAGACTTCATTTTCTATCCTAATTAGGCCTACTGTCAAATTGGAACATTCGCGTTTTGGGGTGTTTGTTACAAAGTAGTCCACCCTGCATGTTTAGTATGTTGTATAACTCCATAATGGGTATCTAAAAACCTATCTTATTCATGGGTTTGATAGGTAATTTTTAAGTTATGACTGAAAAACCTCAGAATGAGGGCTATAAGCAAGTCGGCCTAGTTGTGAAGGGATAGTAGGAATAGTAAGTTGCTGAGTTTTTTGTGAGTTTGGTGAGTATCCCCTAGTCATTTTAGTGTGATCCAAGGTGGTTGGGAGGTTTGGTGGGTAGCTTATGCATTCAAACCATGAAATGGCATCTTTCCCTATTCTTGAAGCAATGCATTATAAGAGAACAGTCAAGACAATATGTGATCAGTCAAGTGGTAAATGAAACATTGCTTTTGTGTGCTGCCCCTGCCTCTGCATCAAGTGGTATCAGAGCTTGGGTTCTAATTTTTTTTGGGAAAAAGTTGATATTTGTTGCAGGTAGAAGGAGATTTTGTTGGAGACAAGATGCCTCCTAAAGGTAGTGCAGTTGCAAGGAGGATTGATCAACATGCTAAAGAGCTAGAAGCCTTGAAGAAGGAGATTGTTGCATTGAAGTCTAAATCTGGCACCATGAGTGAAAGTGAGTCTGAAGAAGAAGAAGAAACTTCTAGTGAAGAAGAGTTGGATCCAGAGGATGTGAGGATGGTAAAGTTTTTGAAAGCTATGAAAGGTGATGGACATAGCAAAATGGACTTGCCAATGTATGGAGGCAAACTAGATGGTGAAGAGCTCTTGGACTAGATAGGAGCCATAGAGAATTACTTTGAAAGTGAAGAGATAGATGAAGATCACAAGGTGAGGAAGGCTAAGACCAAACTGAAACGGCATGCTTTGTTGTGGTGGACCTTTGTGCAAGAGGAAAGGTAGAAACAAGGGAAGAACAAGATCACTTCTTGGGAGAGAATGAAGGCAAAACTGAAAGGTAAGTTTCTTCCTATGATTATAATGTTCAATAGCTTAAAAGATTACAAAATATTAGGCAAAAGGACTTAGATGTGCAAGCATACACTGAGGAGTTGTATAGGTTAAGTATAAGAACAAAGCATGAGGAGGATGAGGAAGAAAGAGTAGCCAGACATCTCAATGGCCTAAGGTATAACATTCAAGATGAAATCAGTTTGTTGGCACCAAAAATAGTGGAACAATGTTTTCAAATGGCTATAAAGGTAGAAGAAAAGGTGAAGAGGAGACAAGAGAAGACAACAAGAGGAAGAGGCAGTACTTCTAGAGGTAGAGGAACTTTTTCTACTCCAAAATAGTTCAATGAAGAAGATGCTGGTAAAAGTAAAGAACAAGAGGCTGAGTCTAGAGGTGGATGGAGAGGTGGAAGAGCAAGCTTTAGGGGCAGAAATGCAGATCAAGGAAAAGGTTCAAATATGTTTTTAGGAAAGTGTTACAACTGTGGTGAGTTTGGTCATCCAACCTACAAGTGCCCTAACAAGGTTGGTGCTACTTCAAGTGAAAGTGAAAGAAGAGGTGTAAAGAGAGTCCAATTTGTCCAAGAAGATGAAGTAGAAAGTGTCAATTCTTCAAGCCCTGTTGCTGCACCAGAGGTGGGTGAAACTTTGATGATGAGAAGACAACTCTTGAGGGCCTCTAAGGAGAAAGAACCAATGCAAAGAAGAAGACTATTCAAGACCACATGCAAGAGCAAAGGTAAAGTATGCAGGGTAGTAATAGATTCAAGATCCACTAATAATATAGTGTCAAAGGAAATGGTAGACAAGTTAAACTTGGTGAAAATTCCTCATGAAACACCCTGTAAGGTCTCATCACCGAATGATGATCAGTCACTTCTAGTCAATGAGTAGACTTGGGATGAGTTTCAGATTGGAGGGTACAAGGATAAGGTACTTTGTGATGTTCTACCAGTCTAATGTTGCCATTTGTTGCTTGGAAGGCCATGGCAGTTTGACAAACATGCTATGTATGATGGATGGGCTAATACCTACTAGATTGAACATGAAGGAAATTCATTTACTTTGCTTCCATTTCAAGAGGTTGTAGCAGACCAGTCCAAAGCAGCAAAAGTCATAGTATTTGGTAAGGAGTTTGTAGATACCAAGACCAAGCATTTGGAGGATGCTGCAGTGTTACGAGACAAAGGTAAAGTTAAGGAGGCTCAGGTGATCATGTGTGAGAAGAAAGAAGTTATAGATGTTGTGAAAGGAAACAAAGAGATAGGTGTTACAGTCAGTTCAAAGCTTGGAAATGATGGGACAGTAGGTAAGAAGATTGCTTCAAGTTTACTGATAGTAAATTGGAATAATAATGTCTTGATTGGTACAATAGTGTGCCCTTTGGTTGAGACAAAGACTAAAGAACAAGTGGTTCCTTCTAGTACAGTGGGTACAGTAGGTTACAAGGATAGTATGATGACAAAAAAGCTGATCAAATAGTGAATTAGAAGACAGGCCTAAAAGGACAAGGTGGAGAAGAGCTTAGTGGTAGGTCCAAGCATGAAGTTGCCATGAAGAAGGCAAGAACCTATGGTAGAGGATGGTTTGAAAGCATGAAAACAAGAACATTGTCATGTTTTCAACAGAGGACAATTAGGAGACCTCCTGGAGGTCTAATTACAAGTGCAAGTATGCAGTCACATGCAAACAAGTGCAAGGAGGCAGTGTATGATCTGAGATTTCATTATCTGAACCAAGGAAGTAGATTTTCAAATCAAAGAACCTGCAAAGAGCAAGTTGAAGAAAGAACAATTCATAACTCATGTGACATGAGTTCTTTTCAATAGGGTTGTATGGTGCAGGGCACCTAGGTTGTTTTCAAGTCAAATTTTGAAATTTTGGTTGTTTGGTCTCATTAATGAGAGACTAAGGGGATTTTGGTTTTAAATTAATGTAATAAGCCCACTAGGGGCATGAACATGTAGTGGTATTTTAAGAAAAGACATTTTCCTTAGTAAGACTGCAGTTTTCTAAGAATGTAGGGACAATCTATTTAGGGACAATCCACCTTTTATTAGTAAACAATTTGATTTTTGCCTTAATGATGGCCTTTCCATGATGGTGGACTGATGTTGAACATGGAATTCATTGTAAACCTTTATCTTTTTCCTTGTATACCTTGAGGTAGCAAGGAGGATGTAGCTTTTGAGGAGAAATAATAGTAATCTTATGAGCTTTTTGCATTTTCTTTGTATTCCTGTTGTTCCAATGTCCTTGTGCAAGCCATACTATATTGTCAAGGGTAAAAAGGACTGAAAATGTTTGAAGGATGGTACTCACTTTCATTTGAGTCATATTAGGTGGAATTTCATAGCTCTTTAAGCATTTTATAGTCATATTTCTAAATTTGGGTTTCATTCCCTAATTTTAAGGGTTTGAGCAAAACGATGTGTTTCTACTCCATTCCTCTTGTGTCATAGGCCAAGAATGGATGGATTGATGTTATTTAGGTTGTATTTACATGTTTGATTTCGTTTTAGGAGTAGGGGATCGGATTTATAGGACTGTTGCAACTTTTGAAGTTCAAAACCTTCATGTATTGAGGCTTCTAGACTAAGTAGAAGAGTAGTTTGATGCATGGTTGACTCATGGTGGTTCAAGAACCCTAAAATCACCTTATTAATTCCATTTTCAGTCCATTTGATTCCTTGGAACAGGTTTTGGGGGTGTAGAGCAAGTTTTACATACTTTGGCTATGTGTAGAAGACCTAATTAGGCCTAGTGCAGCAGGAATAGTCCTATTTTTGAGACATTTTTTTACAAAGGGACCTACCTTTCATGTCAAATATGTTATGTAAGAGGATAATGGGTACCCAAAACAGCTTTCATTTCATGGGTTTGAGTCGTTTTGTGAAAGTTATCCCAAAAATACTTCATTTGTTGTCCTAATTAGGCCTACTGTCAAACTAGAACAGTCACGTTTTAGTGTGTTTGTTACAAAAGAGTCCACCCGTTCTGTTTAGTATGTTGTATACCTCCATAATGGGTATCTAAAAACTATCTTGTTCATGGGTTTGCTATGTAATTTTCAAGTTATGACTGAAAAACCTCAGAATGAGGGCTACAAGCAAGTTGGCCTAGTTGTGAAGGGACAGTAGGAACAACAAGTTGTTAAGTTGTTTTGTGAGTTTTATGAGTATCCCCTAGTCATTTTAGTGTGGTCTAAGGTGGTTGGGAGGTTTGGTGGGTAGCTTATGTATTCAAACCATGAAATGGCATCTTTCCCTAGTCTTGAAGCAATGCATTATAAGAGAATAGTCAAGACAATATGTGATCAGCCAAGTGGTGAATGAAACATTTCTTTTGTATGATTCCCCTACCTCTACATCAAAATGTTACATCAAATACATGTAGATTTGTGAGAGAAGTATATGCAAAATTGTGAATGAAATACAAGCAAATTTGTGAAGAAAAGTGTATCAAATATTAGATCTTTGTGAATACAATATCATCCATTGAAGAATTTGAAGGTTGGTGTCTCACACCAAGAGATTGGTGTCTCTTGTTGAGTTGGTACTCAATTGTGGGGATTGGTGTCTCCAGTGGGTTGGTGCCTATAAATTATACAAGTGGGGATTGGTGTATCCAGTTGGTTGGTGCCTACAAATCATATAAGAGGGGATTGGTGTCTCCTATAGATTGGTTCCTATGAATATTATAAGAGAGATTTATATATAATCAATATTTTGTTGTGTTTTTCTATCAAAAGCGTTTGCATATAAATCTTGTGTTCTTCTTGTGCTTTTAATTGTTCGATCCTTTTTTATGATTGTTTTCAATGATTAAGATTTGAAAAAGTAAAATATTAGCTTATACTGACTCAACCCCCCTAGTATAAGCATGTGCTCATCAATTGGTATCAGAGCGGGTTCCTTCAGAGGTACTCTAACCACTTGAAAGTAGACCTTGGAAGCATGTATGGATAGTCATGAAGGAAAAGACAAGATGGATTTAGAAGAAAAAAATATGACAAAAGTATTGAACACAATAAGATACTGAGAGGGGGAGGATGAATCAATATCTAAACAATCTTCAATTTTAACAACTTCAACTAATCTAGAACAAATTAAAACTTTAGCATCATGGTATTAACATAAGCATGAAATCTTAACACAATGCACATTAACACATAACACTAGATATACATGGAAAAACCTAGAAGGGAAAAACCACGATGAGGATTACCTCACAATATATGAAGCTCAAATAAAATCTTTGTTTTAGGGCTACAACCCAAGGAAGGTACTACTCCCCAAAGACTTTGATTTAAGGTCATTCCCAAGGAAGCTACTACTCCTTGAATTGAGAACACACTTACAAAAGATTATAGTATGACAGTCCTTCTATTGTCTGAAAACTAACATTGAAATTCACACCTTTGATGATTGCAATTCTACCTCTTCACACTTTCTTTTGATGATCCAATCATTTAGGTACACTCTACAATTGATCACTATCACAAATATGTCTTGAAGATGAATCTGGACAACATCTACAACTTTTTCTCTTTCTTCTTTAGTCGCATATCAAAAATACATTCATTTTTTTCTTTATCTACTTGCAAACCTTTTCAATCAACTTGCAATCACACTTCACCTCACTCAATTTGATTTACAATTTATACAAGGTTGTACATTGATTACACTGCTTGTCAACCAGATATAACATGAAAATTACATTTAGAAGTCAGCCAGACAACACATTACATCAAATATGTAGAAGATAGGTCCTAAGTGAGACCACACGTTACACCAGTAGAAGACCCATGCCTTGCTAACACCAACACTTGATTGACTAGGTCAAAAAAATCCTTCATAGCTTCAAACAACAAGGCATTCATCCATACACTCCACTCATTTGAAAATAGGAAAACTTTAACCAAAAACACATGAACCTTGAAGCATAACGGCCACATCAACTTGAAAACCTTGTCTGGTAATAGAAACATGAAATGAGTCTACATAACTCACACAACATCTCCAAACACTCATTTTCCATGACACATAAAAGAATTGTGCCACATAACTTTAATCATGAACTCTAAGAATAATCTATCATCTAGGACACACTACAACATATTGTCATTTGAAAAAATGAACTATAGACCCCCAAGGACCTTGAAACTACAAGAAAGCATGTAATACATATCCATAAACATATCCTCAAAATTTCAAGGGCAATCATTCATTTTTGGAGGAATGCGGAGCATTCCAATAGGCCTTCAACACTAGCTTACTCTGCCAAAACACATGCTGGTACTCTATCATGCATGACTTTCACAGCAGAATGACAAATGATCTAAAAACATACAATTATCACCTCCATTACATCCTAAACATATTTCTAGAACTACATGGCCATATCTACAAATGCAGAGGGATGTAGAGAATTCCATTGTCCTACACAGAACACCTTACAGAGACAAGATTGTCTTCAACCAGTCAATATCAAAATATTCTTCTGGTAATCCAATCATCATGAAAGTTGGAACATACATACTTCAGGCCATCTATAGCATTAAAACAATACATCTAATCATCTTCATGCTTCTAATTCCTATATTAATATGAACTATATCTTCTCCCTTCTCTTGTTGGATGGGACATGACATGCAACCATGAACTGTATCTTCTTCTCTTATTGGATGGGACATGACATCTAACAATGAACACCATCACATCGCCATGATAATCTATGACAACATAGTGATAGTGTTGACATCAATGACAACCCTAGGAACCATATGTGTAACAATCTCTACCTTTAGCATTGACGATAATACATACCTACACATTTCTCCCCCTTTGAAATCAAGGACAAAGGGAAACCACTACTTCTCATCAAAGACCACATACCTGCACATTCTTTCTTATGGCATGACTTCTTCTTGCAACAAACAAACTTCCCCTAACATCAGTAACCACTACCTACTCCCCTTGAGAGGTAGCTACCATCAATCTAAGAATAAGATATAACATGAACTCCCCCTAGACAAATGCACCATTATGCATCTAGCAAGAAGGAGGGGCAATTACCCCTAACCTCTACTAGAGCTCCTCAAAAGTATCCTTTGCAAGAGCCTTTGTGAAAATATCTGCTATCTGATGCTTTGTTAGAACATATTCTAACTTCACTTCCTTATCTGCAACCTTCTCTCTGAAAAAGTGATACCTAATTTTTGTATGCTTTGTTCTAGAATGCATCATTGGATTCTTGGAAATATTGATAGCACTTGTATTGTCACACAAGATAGGAATAGGCTCATCATATAATACCTTGATATCCTTCACGATTTGCTTCATCCACAATACTTGTGTACAACAGGATGTTGATGCAATGTACTCTACCTCTATAGTAGATAAGGACACTAAATCTTGCTTCTTGCTCTACCATGAAGCCAATCTACTTCCCAAAAAGAAAGCACCACCACTTGTACTTCTTCTATCATCAACACAACCAACCTAATCAGCATCAGTGTAAGCATTCAAATTAAAGTCATTACCTCTTGGATACCATAGGCCAATTCCATAGTTGCTTTCAAGTATCTAAATATCCTTTTCACTACCTTCTCATGTGTTTTCTTTGGATTTGATTGATATGTGGCAACAACACATACTACATGCATAATATCAAGTCTAGAAGTAGTCAAGTACAGTAGTCTTCTAATCATATATCTATAGACAGTCTGATACACCTCTAGAGACTCATCATCTTTGCTCAAGTGGCATCTAGTGACCATGGGAGTACTCACTAGTTTTGAGTCCTCCATACCAAACTTCTTCAACAACTCTTTGACATACATAGCTTGAGAAATAAAGATACCACCATGTAGTTGAGTAATTTGAAGTCCAAGGAAGAAAGACATCTCACCAATCATAGACATCACAAACTCTTTTTTGCATCTCCTCTACAAACCTCTTACACATATCGTCATCTCCACCAAAGATGATGTCATCAACATATACTGCAACGATCAATATCATGTCTCCTTCTTCCTTGATGTAAAGATTGCTATTCGTACTACCTTTCTTGAAGTCCTACTGAAGTAAGTACTTACCCAACCTAGAATACCAAGCTTTAGGTGCTTTCTTAAGACCATACAAAGCCTTCTTGAGTCAGAAAAGCTGACCTAATATCCATCTGATATACCTTGAAGTTCTTATGAGAAGCAAGAGCAAGGAGCATTTTGATAGCCTCCATCCTTGCTACTGAAGAAAAAAAATCCTCATAATCAATACCTTATACTTGTGTGTATCCTTTACAGACCAACCTTGCTTACAACATCACCTTCTTCATTCAGTTTGTTCTGGAACATCCATTTTGTTCCTATAGAATTCTTATTTGTTGGTCTGGGAACTAACTCTCATGTCTGATTCTTCTCAATCTGATCCAATTCTTCTTCCATGAATTTTATCCATCCATCATCTCTACTGGCATTATTAAAATATTTGGGTTCCACTTTTGATAACAAACACAAGTTTACTTGCTCATGTGTCTTGGCAAGCCTTTTCCTTATCTACACACCTTCATCCTTATCTCCAATGATCATATCTACTGAGTGGTTTTTTTTAACATACTTTGTTGGAGTCTTAGGTACCTGCTCTGGTTTTTGTTCCTTTTCTTCTTTCACTTCTCCTTCATCCACAATGCATGGAAAGATGTCAGATTCAGAGTCCTTTGGTTCATGTGAGATCTGATACAGGTCTTCATCTACCTTGACATTTGTGCTTTCAATCGTCTTTCCCAATGTCTTATTGTAGCATCTATAAGCCTTGCTTCTGGTTGAGTAGCTAAGAAAGATTCCTTCATCACTTCTTGAATCAAACTTTCCTAGGTCTTCTTCACCTCTTCTAATATAGCATTTTCTACCAAAGATTCTGAAGTATCTGACTATGGTAGGTCTTCCATACCATAGCTCATAAGGGGTCTTAGTGTTGTTGACCCTTTGTTGCACTCTATTAATTAAATAGACAATAGTGTGAACTACATCCTTCCAATACATATTAGGTAGATCTGCATCTTTCAACATTTCCCTAGACATCTCTTACATAGTCCTATTCTTTCTTTCCATTACCCCATTTTGTCGAGGGGTCCTAGGGGCTGACAGATGTATCCTAACACCATTATCTTCACAAAACCTTTTAAATTCATTTGAAGTAGACTCACCTCCTCTATGAGACCTCAACCATTTAATCTTGGCATCTACTTCATTCTCATCCATAGCTTTGAACACTTTAAATTTATCAAGGGCATTTGATTTTTATTTTAAGAATGTAACCCAAGTCATTCTAAAATAATAATCAATAAGAAACATGAAATACCTCTCACCTTGTTGACTCTTTACTCTTGTAGGGCTACATAGATCAGTGTGAATCAGCTCCAATGGATTTGAATAAGAATGCTCCTTGATTTTGAAGTTTATCTTTGTCTACTTTCCCATTTTACATTCCCTGCATACTGCATTTGTAGGCTTGATTATCCTAGGCATATCTCTCACTGCATGAGTAGAACTAATCTTTACCATATTATCAAAATTGTTGTGTCCCATTCTCTTGTGCCACAACCAACATTCACTAGATTGGGCCAACAAACATGTTCTTCCATCCACCTCCTTGAGATGATAGATGTCACCATATGTCTTGATACCTTCTGCAACTAGTTTTTTGGACCCTGCCTTCCTGATTTCACAACCCTTGGCATGAAAGGTGAGATTATACCCCTTGTTAGACATCTGACTAACACTGAGAAGATTGTGTTTTAGCCCTTTGACATAGAGAGCATAATCATTCTTGTTCTTCCCATCAATAGTTATAGCACCTTTTCATGGATAGATCTATGCTGACTCATCACCACCAAACTTGACAGCACCACCATCCCACTTTTTAGGACTGATAAACTTCTCCTTGTCACCAGTCATATGATTTGAGCATCCATTGTCAATTACCCAAGCCTTGACTTCTTCTTTTGCATGAAAGGAAATCCATACAACCATTGATCTTTCATTGTTCTAGTCTATTTGCAAGGCATTAGTCTTCTTACATTTTTCAACATCAGCCTTTTTGTCACCAACACTTAAATCCATGAAAAGTGTTTCATCATTTGAATCATCATGATCCTCATCTTCTTACTTGAATAATTGCTCTCTATGGAATACAGACTTCTTATGAACTTCTCTCTCTTGTAACTACCTCTTGATTCCTTAAAAGGACATTTAGAAGCAAAGTGACCAACCTTTCCACAATTGAAACATTTGAAGGGTAACTTAAACCTTTGTATTTCCCAGTGGCTTTCATCGGTCTTCTCACAAAATTTGCTTCAACTTCATCAGAGATTTCATCTTCATCGGGAACTTCTCCATTTCTCTTCACATTGGCTTTGAAAGCAACTTCTTTATTTGGAGCATCATTGCCAGATTCTCTCATTTCAAAGGCAGTAAGGGAACCAAATAGTTTGTCTACAGTTTATGTATCCAAGTCTTCTTTCTCCTCAATGGCAAATACCCTATGAATGTAAGATTTGGGAAGAGATCTTAGAACCTTTTTAACAATCTCATCTTATTTTACTTCTCCACCAAGAATTGCAATGCCATTGACCACTTCATTCCCCTGGATCATATATCCACCAATGTCTTCATCATCTAACATTTTTAGGTTCTCAAATTTGCTCTTGAAGATCTACATCTTGGCTTGCTTTACTTTCTGATCTCTTTCATAAATGGTTTCAAGTTTAACCCGAACTTCTTGAGAAGAACTGCAACTCATTACCTTTGAAAGTTCTGAATCAGCGAACCCACTCATAATAGCAAACCTTGCCTTGGCATTGTTATCATACAACTTGACTTCATCTGCATCTATAGGAATAGTGGAAGGAACTATGTAACTAGACTAGATACAGAGTCCCAAACACCACACCCTAGAGAATTAATATAAGCTTCCATACTTTGCTTACAAAAAGCATGATTTGTTCCATCAAACCTAGGTATTTTGTTAGATCCATTATGTGCCATCCTGGACCTTCCTCGAGTGGTTAAGATTCCTTCAGAGGAACTTGGCTCTGATGCCAATTCTTGAACACATCAAGATATTGAAAGGGTGAATCAGTATTTAAACAATCTTCAATTTTAATAACTTCAACTTATCTGGAGCAGATTAAAACTTTAGCATCATAATATTTACATAAGCATGAAAGATTAACACAATGCACATCAACACATAACACCAGATATGCATGGAAAACCCTAGAAGGGAAAAACCATGGTGAGGATTAACTCACAATGTATGAAGCTAAAATAACAACTTTGTTTTAGGGCCACTCTCAAGGAAGCTACTACTACCTGAGGACTTTGATCTAGAGTCACTCCCAGGGAAGCTACTACTCCCTGAATTGAGAACACACTTACAAAAGATTACAGTATGAGAGTCCTTCTACTGTCTGAAAAGTGACATTAAAATTCATACCTTTGATGATTGCAATTCTACCTCTTCGCACTTTCTTCTAATGATCAGATTAGTTAGGCACACTTTACACTTGATCACTATCACCAATATGTCTTCAAGATGAATCAAGGTAGTATCTACAACTTCTGCTCTTTCTCCTTTAGTCACATACCAAAAATGCATTTATTTTCCTCTTTATCTACTTGTGAACCTTTTCAATTAACTTGCAATCACACTTCATGTCACTCAATTTGATTTACAATTTATACAATATATTACATTGATTACATTTCTTGTCCGTCAGATATAACATGAAAAATGCATTTACAAGTTGGCCAGACAACACACAACATGAAACACATGTAGAAGATAGGTCCTAAGTGAGACCACGCATTACACCAATAGAAGACTCATGCCTTACAGATACCAACACTTGCTTAACAAGGTCCAAAACATCCTTCACAGCTTCAAACACGATGGAATTACATTTGCACACTTTTCTCATTTGAAAATAGGACAACTTTAACCCAAAACACATGAACTTTGAAGCATAATGGCCACATCAACTAGAAAATCTTGTGTGATACTAGAAGCAAGAAAGATATTTATGAAAACTCTTATAGATAAGACCACATGACTCATACAACATCTCTAGACACTCCTTTGCCACCACACATCAAAGAATTATGTCGCACAACTTCAATCATGAACTCTGAGAATAATCTGTTATCCGGAACACACTGCAACATGCTATCATTTGAGAAAATGAGGTGTGAACCAGCAAGGACCTTGGAACTGCAAGGAATTATGTAATACACACCCATAAACATGTCCTCAGAACCACAAGGTCAATCATTCATTTCTAGAGGAATGCGGAGCATTCCAACAGGCCTTCAACACTACCTTACTCTGCCAAAACACATGTCGGTACTCTAACATGCATAACTTTCGTAGTGGAAGGACAAATGATCTAAAAACTTGGAATTATAACCTTCATTGCATCCTAAATATAGTTCCAGAACTACATGGCCATATCTACAAATGTGGAGGAATGTGAATCATTCTATTATCCTACATAGAACACCTTCATAGAGACAACATTGTCTTCCACTAGTCAACAACAAAATATTCTTTCGGTGATCCAACCATCATGGAACTTGGAACATACATACTTTAGGCCATTAGTAACATTAGCAATACATATGATCATCTTCATGTTTCTAATTTTCATACTAATATGAACTATATCTTCTCCCTTCTCTTGTTGGATGGGACATGACATCCAACTATGAATTGTATCTTCTTCTCTTGTTGGATGGGACATGACATCCAACCATGAACACCATCACACCACCATGATAATCAGTGACAACCTAGTGATAGTTTTGACATCAATGACAAAACTAGGAACCATATGTGTTAAAGAAAGTGAAGGAGAAGTAGATCTTGAAGGAGAACTTATTAGTGCCCCAGATGAGATCAAGAAACTTAGAAAGAAGAATTCAAAGAAAAAATTACAGCTTCAAGAAGAATGTGAATCTAAGGCTAAGTTATCACAAAGTCTTGAAGAATCGAAGAAGATGATCATAAATTTGAAAATTCAAATTGAAGAAGAAAAAATAATTGAGGAAGAGATAAGAACTCAATTAAAGGAAAAGGAAGAAAATTGTGGAAGGTTAGAATCGGACATTGTTTCCTTGAGAAATGAACTAGAAAAGACAACTACTAATTTGAACCGAAGCCTCAAGTTTGATAAAAGTACCGAGATCTTGGATGATAATTTAAATGGAAAAAGGTAACCATTCATTAAGACATGTCTTGGTTATGAAGCAAAGTAAGATCAAGTTCCCAATGAGCCACCAAAAGAGACAAATGAAGAAAAAGCAAAGAGTTATGCAAATGCACTCAATAGTCCTATCAAAATTGAAAGAAGTAAGAAGAAGGAGAATCATGTTCCATAGAAATCAAGCACTCCTCTAGATGTCAACAAGGATAAATTCAAAAGATCCTTTCCTCCAAGGTGACCACACATAACCAAGATTGAACATTCTTTCTTTGGTTATTGATATTCATGTAATCATTTTGGTCATAAAGAAAGAGATTGTAGAACATTTGCAAGAAATGGTTTTGGTCATAAAGCAACAAGTTGTTGGAAGTTTCATACAAGAAATTTTGGTTGGAACAAAGATAGAAGTACTTATGGGTTCTCAAATAGGAACTATAATTCATTTGTTCCTTTAGTGGATTATAATGTTATATGCTATAAATATGCAACTATAGTCATATAGCATGTTTCTGTAGAAGTGGTTTTGTGGAACCTCCTAGACAAAACAAGAAGGTGGATATACTTGGAAAGAAAAAGGAAGAACCTACAAAAGTTTGGAAGAGGAAGCAAGAGCAAGAAAAACCAAAGGAGGAGAAATCTATGCTTGTGCTTCATGCAAAAGTAGCATCACTAAGTTCATAAGGAGAAGAATGAACTCAGGGAAGCTAATCATTGCATTATCTTTTACCTCCATGGAGAAGAAAGTTTAAAGATATATCAGCTAATGCATATTCTATATGAGGGTAATTAGCATCCCTTTACCATAGATGTCAAAGGAAGAGTTATAAAAAGAAAAAAACAATGGTGCCATTGATGTAAAAAGGAAGTATTACAGAAAGAGGGAGCTTTAAAAATAGGGGGAGCATCACAGAAAAAGGGAGAATCACATCATGAAGGAGAGAAGTATGTTACATCCCTTTACTGTTGATGTTAAAGGGGGAGAGATACAGAAAGGTAGAGTAGTACATAAATAGGAAGTATTATGTTTATGTTGTACTCACGGGTTATTTCTTTGTAGGGTTGACATCAATGACAAAGGGGGAGATTGTTGGAAATATTGTTGTCATTGATGTCAAAGGAAGGAATTCATATTGTTGTTATTGATGTCAATGTAAAGAAAGAATTTATATTACTGAACATATTAATATATCTTATGTGATGATGATCTTGTGGAAGAAAAGGAAGAATAAAACGCATTTGATATGTATGGTGATGTGTTGGCAGACTTGCAAATTATGGTGCGTCACATTGGAGAAATAAACTAAAGTTATATATGGCCGACCTACATTACCTTAGCACCACCATTTGAGAATGAGATATAAATAAATTAAATGCTTTTATTTTAAACATGGCCGACCTGAAATTATTGGAGCGTCTCCTTTGGAAATAGATTTAATTACTCATTATTGAGGTCGACATCCTTGTGAAGGCCAACCCTATTTGGTGAAAAGACATGATATGTATATAAATAGAAGATTGAAGTGTGGTAAAACAAGAAAGTTATCCAATGCAACATCATATGAATACAAGCAGTCATTTAAGAGCAAAAATACAATGATAAATTAGATCATTTAGAACAGTCCTAGAATAGAAAATATGAAGGGTGTTGAAGATTTATATTGAAGGAAGTTGGAGCAGATTTTGTATGGAAGATGTAATGATATTCATGTGAATTTGGGCCAAATCTATGGAAGATGTGTAGTAGAACTTCAAAGTGGTTTATGACATATTTGGAGAAGACCTAGCAGACCTAAGAGCTGATTTGGAGTAGACCTAAGTGCAGATTTGGAGAAGACCTAAGAGCTGATTTGGAGTAGACCTAAGTGTAGATTTGGAGCAGACCTAAGAACAGATTTGGAGAAGACCTAAGAGTTGATTAGGAGTAGACCTAAGAGCTGATTTGGAGCAGACCTAAGAGCTGATTTTGAGTAGACTTTGAGCAGAAATAGGAAAATTGTGTGGAAATGTTACATCAAATACATGCAAATTTGTGAGGGAAGTATATATTGAGTTGTGAAGGAAATACATGTAGATTTGTGAGGGAAAGTGTATCAACAATTAGATTTTTGTGAAGACGATATCATCCATTGAAAAATTTTAAGGTTAGTGTCTCACACCAAAGAGATTGGTATGTCTTGTTGAGTTGGTGCTCAGTGGTGGGGATTGGTGTCTCTAGTGGGTTGGTACCTACAAATTATACAAATAGGGATTGGTGTATCTATTGGGTTGGTGCCTAAAAATCATATAAGAGGGGATTGGTATCCCCTGTAGGTTGGTTCCTACGAAGATTGTAAGAGATATTTATGTATAAGCAATATTTGGCTATGGTTTTCTCCTAAAAGGGTTTCCATGTAAATCTTGTGTTCTTCTTGTGCTCTTAAGTGTTATATATTGTATGTTTATGACTATTGTGGTTGATTGAGATTTAGAAAATTAAAATATTAGCTTATACTGATTCACCCCCTCCCCCCTCTCAATATAAGTGTGTTCTAATCAATATATAGTAGAAGTGTCATTTTCAGACAAAATAAGACTTCTTTTGTAACATTGCAACTAAAACAAAGTGAATAGAAAGATATGATTCAGTTTACTTCTACGCCTCAAAAAGTTGAATCAAGTCCCCTAGATAGACAAAAAGTTGAGGAGAGCTCATCTAGCTCTGAATTTTCAAAAGAGGAGGAAGAACCTCCAACTCAGTTTGTTTGAAGGTCTACAAGGCATAGACAATCACTCAAAATGTATTCACTTGATGACTAGAGATGTTTTTATTCTTTTAATACTAACATGGATGAACCAAGATCTATAGAAGAGGCATTCAGTATGAATTATGGACAATCTTGGAAGATTGTCATGGATAAAAAAAATGGCATCATTGAAAAAGAATGATAAATGCGACCTAGTACCATTGCCTAAAGGATGAAAACTTGTTGGTTACAAATGGGTGTTCATAAAAAAGATTGGTTTAGATGGAGGTATTGAGAAGTACAAGAACAATTGGTTGTGAAAGGTTACTCTCAGGTTGAGGGTGTTGATTACAGTGAGATATTTTCTCTTGTTGTAAAAAGAACAAGCATTATATTTTTTCTTTCTATTGCTACAAATTATGATCTAGAGGTTGAGAAAATGGATGTGAACATAACATTCCTTCATGGTGATTTGAATGAGGATATTTCTATGACAAAACCAAAGCACTATGAGGTGAAAGGTAAAAGTAATTTTGTTTACAAATTGAAGAAATCTCCGTATGGCCTCAAATAGAGTCTTAGGATATGGTACCAAAATTTGATACATATGTGTTGAGTTTGGGATTTAAGCATTCTAAATTAGATCATTGTGTTTATTTTAAATATGATGGTGATCATTTCATGTTTATTGAACTATATGATGATATGTTATTTATTGGTAAAGAGAAATGAATGATTTCATAAATAAAATCTCAACTTGCAACTAAATTTGAAATGAAAGATCTTGGTGTAGCTAAACACATTTGTAAGATGGAAATTAGAAGAGATAGAGTGAATAGAAAACTATAGCTTGGCCAAAGTAAGTATGTCAATTCAATTTTATAGAGGTTTAACATGCAAGATTATAGACCATTATGTCTTTATTTTATAGTCGAAATGAAGTTATCTACTTCAAAATGTCCAATATCCCCATCAAAGACAAAAGACATGAGCATAGTTCCATACCAGAGTACAGTTAGAAGTTTTATGTATGCTATAGTTTACACTAGACTAGAGCTTGCCCAAGTAGTGAGAGTTCTTTCTAGATATATGTCTAATCTTAGTAGAGTTCATTGGGATGTAGTTAAAAGGGTATTCAAATATTTGTGAGGTACCTTAGAGTATTCCTTGTGTTATCATGGTAATTTGATGGGAGATGGGCATTTACTTGATACTCATGGTTATGTGTGTTTAGATTGGGCAAGTGGTTTTGATACCTTCCTAGAAGATCAACCAGTGCTTATTTGTTTACTTTATTTGGTCATGCAATTAGTTAGATGAGTAAGAAATCTAGACTATGATTTCTTTATCTACTACTGAGGTTGAGTATATGCTACATACTAATGCTTGTAAAGAAGCCATTTGGCTTAAGAGATTGTGTTTATATATTGGAGTAAAATAGGGTGTAGTGACTATTTATTGTGACAATTAGAGTGTGATTTTCCTAGCTAAGAACCTAAAATTTCATAAGAATACCAAGAACATTGATGTACATTATCATTTTATCAGAGATATGGTTGAGTATGGAAAGGTGAAGATAGTTACGGTAGAGACTTTGATCACTATTGCATATTCATTAACTAATCCTGTGATCATAGAGAAATTTAGACAGTGTTTTGAGTCTATGGGCCTTTACGCTCCTAGTAATTAAATCATGGTATTGATACTCCCTTTGCTCTTGCAAGGTTCTCAACAAGTGGGAAAAAGTTAGGAAAGGTGTCTCAACCATGCAATTACAAAAAAGTGTAATTTTTTGGTTATCAAATTGATTAAACTCAATTTCTAGGCTATAGATTTGGGTTTTGGACAAAAAAATATTTTAGGTTGTTTACACCACCTACGTGGGTGCCTAGTATGTATATCTTTTTGAAATCTACAATTAAATGAATGGGCCTAATCAACCTCCTAGATCAAAAGTTATGGCCTTTAGAAGTTGGGCCTCTCGTATTGAAAAATGCAAAAATGTGTTGGACACAGAGAAGAGCTATAAGGGGGAGTTAAAAGTGTTGATGCATGTTATGATACATCATAAGGCATTTTTTATTGGAGATAATGGTGACCTAAGGATTTGCATAGTCACTTTTGGGTGGTTTTGGCTCATGGTTTTTTAATTATTATTTGATAGTTTTGTGTATTGTATCTCCTATATATTATGTGCTTGAGATGCAAGTTGAGTGTAAGAGTCTTATAGGTGTTCTTAAGTTGCCTTGAGATCTTTGGTTGGTGATACTCCTGTGAAAGTTTTCATTACAAGTATATTGTAATCCTATTGATTTCTAAATAATATATTGGGCTACTTTTGGGGTGTGGGGTGTCTCTCCTAAAAGATTTTTCTCCACGTAAATCACCATGTTGTGGTATGATTTTTATTCATGTTTATTTTTGTATAATTTTTGTACTGTTGTAACAATTTGAAAAGTTTTGCATAACCATCCTCTCAAAATTAGGGTAGGAAGTTGTTCTTCTACCTTATCTTCCTTACAATTAATAAGACTTTGTTTAGAAAATATCACCTATCCTCTTCCAATGTTTGAATGTGCTAGCCTCCATTGAGACATTCAAGGTGACAAAATCTATGAAACATAATTGATTGGTTCCTCATACATTCTTGTCAAACTTTTTCCAATCTTTGTCAAACATATCCCAAGCTTTACTTCCTTAGGAACAAATATATATTGATCCCTCTCTTCCAAGAGATATTACATCATTATCTTCCACAACTCATGCCCAAAGCCACAATATTTGTCAATCTTTGAATGAGATGTGTTGGCCATGGCTCTAAGGACTCATAGATCTACAAAACTACTAAGATAACATATTTTCTTGCAACCAAAAACCCACAACAATTCTAAGAAAGAAATCCCTCTCTCATAAAAACTAAAGATCTAGTACCAAATGTTGAGAAACATGATAAACTAATAGAGTGTTCAAGCATATGTAATTTATAAATAAATACAATTTACCAATTAAAGTAGAACATGATTAACCATTCAAATAACATGGAGAAGTATGTAGGAATTCATATGTTCTCAAATTAAAACCAATAAGTACATGTAAACCACATAATGCTAGAATTTGCATGGCCAAACCATTTCTAGAGAAACTCCACCACCAAAGAGATACTAAGCTTCTATTAATCAAGAATAAACTAATATATCAATATAATCCACTCAATCTTGTTCATTCTAATTTTATTCCAATAGTATAGTTCATTGATTCACTTGCAATTCATCATAAACAACTACCCCATGTCTCCAATATATAGAGAAAAATAAAATAAATAAACTATAAATCGCTTACGAAACTAGTGGCCACAACAATATGCGCAAAACTAGGTGTCCCACTTCCAAATGCAAATGTCCAAGGGCCCATATTAATGGATAGCAACTCCAAAAATAGTAAATAATTCCCATGAGTAAGTAACCCCCACCATTATGCAAGAATAAGTCAAATTGCAACTCTAAATTGTGGCATGAAAGCTCAATTTACAAGGCATGATTCTTCATATTTTGGTGTGACCTTTCATCTTTCATTTCCTCTATCCATGTCTTTATGCAACCAATAAAAATTTAATTTGGGGAATAATATTAAATAAATATTGTTCCCACCACACATGGGCATCCAACTTTGCACATCTACATGTACAAAGGGAACATAGAATAATTTTCATCTACACACATAAATAAATACATTAGACATAGGGATTTTCAAGATGGATATCATCTAATCCCAACATCTATTTTCTTTTTAGTGAGAATCCAACCATGAGTTTGTTTAGTGGAGGAGCATGTATTCAATATTAATAAGTTATTTCAACCATAAAATCAAATTTGACTATGATAGAGAACATGATGAAATAGAAAGCAAAATCAACATAGAAGTGAAGAACATTTTGAAGTGGTTGATAGGGTATTTTTAAATCTACAACCATAAAAATATGAGTCTACCAAGCAACAAAAAAAGGATAACATGTTGGCACCCAAATATTACTGTCTTTACAAGGTACTATAACAAATTAGTAGTGTAGCATACAAAGTAGAGGTCTCACCATTTTGAATAAGGTCATTGGAGATAAAACATTAGTATAGAAAGACCTTCCAAATCTTGATGAAGAAGGAAGAATAATTTTGGAGCCAGAGGCAATACCCAAACAAGGAGTAAGGGGCTAAAGACTAAGACAATTATAAAATATCTCATAAATTGGAAGAATTTACCACATGAAGATGCTACACGGGAAGATAAATAATTCATTCAAAAGTACCCACAAATAAGTGTTACGGATAATGCTTCTTTGAAGAGCGGGGCATGCTAGGTCCTTATTCCATGGGATGTAGTGGGACATGTGATGATAGAATTGGGATTACATAATTCTCACATCATATTGTATAAGGATAAATATGTTTCATAAGAATCTAATATTGTATAAGGAAAAATATGTTTCATAAGAGTCTAATTTACATCATATTAATTATGATTTATATAAGAAATTTCAAAATCTTTAAAAGAATAACTTTATATAAGATTTTGTAAGATATATTTAAATGGCCCTATAACTAGTGATTTGTTATGTTAAGGATATAGTTTAGACTACTTTTAAGGATTTCGTTTTAATTGAAGTAAATAAGTTACAAATTTGAGTCAATGATTTTAAAGTGAATACCATTAAAAAACTCAAAACTCCTCAATAAACAGTTGTTTAGAACAATGGAAGAATTTAGTCTTAATTGAACGTAAAGAGACTAGAAATTTGAGCCAAAGACCCTAAGGTGAACAACATTAAGGAAACTCCAAGCTTATCAATACAAAGTTGTTTAGAATTAGTTGTACTCTCTATATTTTAGAGAGGTTATAAAAATATATGTTTACAACTTTACAGAGTTTGATTTTGAGGAGTTAGATTCTTATCCATGCCAATTTATTCATAGTAACTTTTAAAAGAAATAAATCAAAGAGTCTAATATAAGAAGTTTTAATTAAGACAGACAAACAAACAAAACTATGAATTATAGTTCACATATATGTCTTTTGTATGTGTCATTTTCTTATTGGACCTTTCAAGCTTCTAGCATGTGGTATGGTAATACCTTGAAGACCTTTTTAGTTGTAATTGCTATTTAATTTGACTAAACTATGAGATAGAGTGCTAATAACACAGTAACACTTTGTCGGCCTATAAATAGTTAGTACTTCATAAATCCTTGGGTCTATTTATAGAAAGCATGTTTTGCGTCGTAATTCATAATCTATCGTGATTTTAGTTAGAGAGCGAATTTCAGATTTACCAGTAAAAATACTGAGGGCAGAGCACATAAAGAATGATGGAGATGAAGGAAATAGATACGGCAATTGCAAAGATTAAGCAAGTCATCGAAGGGAAAGCGGATCAATTCGGCCCTCTTGAGTGGATAACGATTTATACTGAAATCTTTGCAATTGGGATCTATAAGGATGATGATTGGATGTTGATGCACTCTAAATTTGAGAAAACTTTACAAGATCATATCAATTCAACAGTTGTGCCCGCACTCAGGGAGAAAGAAGATGAGTTTCTTTTGAAAGAAGTTGTAAAACAATGGGAAAACTACAAACGAATGGGTAGACTTCTTTTAAATTGTGTGTTTTTTCGTTTGACAAGTGCGTATCCTATGAAAAAATGGTTGTTCTCAAACCCCAACGACGCTGCTCAGAGATACTTTGAAAAAATGGTCCTTGATGAAGTTTTGCGTAGTAATTTGCTGTCTGTTATGATGCTTCACATTAATAAAACGCGGGAGGGTGAGAGAGTTCTTGATGGGGCTGTTTTTAAGAATGTTTTGTGTATGCTGTGGGATTTTGGGATGGACTTTTATAAAGATTTTGAGTTGGCAATTTTTGAAAATACCACCATATACTATTCCAGAAAGGCTGCTTCATGGATATGTGAGTATTCTTGTCCAGACTACTTGTTGAAAGTTGCTAGGTGTTTAAGGTTGGAAAAAGAAACAATTGCAATATATTGTGCTCATCAAAGTAGCCAAACTAGGTTAGTAGAAATGGTAGAAAATGGACTTCTTGGCAAGTATGAATGTCAACTTTTGGAGGAAGATTCAGATTGCCATCCATTGGTGAGAAATGATAAGATGGATGATCTTTCAGAGATGTTTAAGTTGTTTTCTGGAATAACTAAAGGCATTCAGCTCATGGCTAAAATTTTTAGACAGCATGTTGTCAGGCATGGCACATCATTCGTTAAACATGGAGGACAAATGGTGGTAGAGGCAATAAAGGCAAATAATAAAAACGACATGATTGCAAGTGAAAAAGATCAGTTTGTGAGGAGTGTTATTGAATTGCATGAGAAATACATACAGTGTGTGGAGAAGAATTTTATGAACCACTGGCTTTTCAAAAATGCACTCATGGCAGCCTTTCAGAGTTTTTGCAATCAACAAGTTGCAGGAAGCACTATTGGAGAATTGTTGGTCACGTTTTGTGACAATATTTTGACAAATACAAGCATGGAATATGTAGATGTTGAAGATGCCCTTGAAAAGGTTGCAAAGATATTTCCCTGTGTCTATGTCAAAGACATGCTTGCAGAGTTTTATAGGGAAAAGCTCGGAGAGAGGCTTTTCTCCCATAGAAGCTCAAATGCCGATTATGAAAAAAGCATGTTAGTCAAGCTAGAGTTTGAGTGTGGACGACAATTTACATCTAAAATGGAGGGCATGCTTACTGATTTGACATTGGCAAAGAAAAACCAATCAGATTTTGAGGAATACCTCAGTCAGAATCCTCTTCGTCCTCGTTCTGGAATAGAATTCTGTGTGACAGTTTTGACATCTGGATTCTGGCCGAGCTATAAGTCACCTGATACACTTGTCCTTCCCGATGAAATGGTGAGACATTTAGAGTCATTCAAAGAGTTCTATAACAGAGAAAAAACGAACAGAAGATTAACATGGAAATATTCTCTGGGAACATGTAATATTATTGGAAGATTTGACCAAGGTGAAATTGAAATTGTTGGAACCCCTTGTCATGCGAGTGCACTATTGCTATTCAATGCAACAAACAGGCTTAAGTTTTTCAGAAGTCACATCACAGTTGAATTTGGAAGTTGAAGATACTATCGCATTGCTGAATTCCCTTGCGTGTTCAAAATACAAAATCCTAAATAAATTACCAGATACACAATCTGTGATACAAACAGATTGTTTTGAATTTAATGCAAATTTTTCTAGTAAAAGGAGGAAGATTCGACTTCCGGCAGCGGCACCCACAGCCAATGTAAAAGAAAACGCTGGGAAGGATGATGAATTGTTCAAGGTTGACGTCGGCAAGACCTCTTTGATCGGTGCAGTGTTGAGACAGTACTCCAACGGTTATGTGTGTTACCGATGGAGGCATTCATTCACTTTTTCAAACCTCTAGTCGGTTCCGAGGGGTGATGTGACAGTTCTGCTGATTTTGAAATTTGCTTAGCCCGGCATCGATCCTCTAACATGAGCTGTCCTTTCTTTCTATTGCGGCATAACTCTTTACCTCCAGCTTCTGACAAGGATGTGGAAGAGGAGTAATCAGATCTCTTACAGTTCAGTGATCCGAGACTTATTTGAGTTTTTCAACCGATTGGATGGAAAACTGGGGATTGCGTATCCTTTCTCTTCATACTTCTTAAAGTGAAGTGACAAGTGTTAACTATTGTGGGTAAAAGCATTCCCATGTATAAGGGGGATGGTTCTCTTGTTTAATTTCTCTGTTTATCTGGTCTTTCAAGGACCTCTTTTGCTGTTTTCACTCCTGAACTTGGCTAAGAACTTTCTATCTGTAACATTTTTATCATCTCTAATCTATGGGTGTTCCCACACCTTTATCTGTTTAAAGAGAAAAGGATGTGCTTCAAAATAAAAGTCATATTATTCATGCTTCGATCGTAAGAATTATGAAGAGCAGAAAAATATTAGCTAACAAGGAGTTAGTGATGCAATGCATTGAGCAGGTTAAAGACATGTTCAAGCCAGATATGAAGGAAATTAAAAAGAGAATTGAAAATCTGATAGCTAGGGACTACTTAAAGATGGATAATGAAAATCCTGACATGTACAATTATGTTCATTGACATTGGTTCAGAGAAGAGGCCAATTTGATATTTCTGGATTTGATACTTTCCAACTTATCCTATCATCATAGTTGAGTTCTCTTGATGATTTTTAATTGAAATGTAAATCTTATAGTAAGAGTGATTTTGGATTCTTGAAACTGTCTATATTTTTCGCAATAATGAAAATTTTGACATGTACAATTATGTGTCTTGATATTGGTTCAGAGAAGATGCCAATTAGGTATTTCTGGATTTGATATTTTAAAACTTATTCTACTATGAACTTTATAAGATTCATTATAGTTAAGTTCTTTTGCTGATTTTTAATTTAAGTGTAACAATTAAATTTTATAGTAAGTGCTTTTGGATTCAACCGTGTATATTTTTTGGGATAATGAAAATCTTAACGTGTACAATTATGTGTCTTGAGATTGGTTCAGAGAAGAGGCCAATTAGATATTTCTTGATTTGATATTTTACAACTTTTTCTACCATGAACTTTATAAGATTCCTTATAGTTGAGTTCTCTTGCTAATTTTTAAATAGACTGTAAATCTTATAGTAAAAATGCTTCTAAATTCAACTGTAATATTTTTTGCATAGAAGAATCACACATAGTGATCCATCATAAAGAAAAAATAAATTATATTATTGATTGATGGTAGATAAGAGGTAACCTCACTATTTGTTTCCTTCATATTTTTTCTTTAACACTGAATTTTGAGCATGATTTTCTTTTTGAACTGAAAGGGTAAAAAATTATAATATGAACAATTTATTTACTCTCCCACTTATAAAATGTGGTATCTAATAGTCTACATCACAATTATTCTTTATTTGTGAAAATTTACCCTCTTTTTTCATAAAAAATTAATTTAATGTTCTACTTTTCTTTTCTCTAAGCTATCAAATCATCACCTAGCATACGAACAAAATAGTATAAATGTAACAATATATCAATGAGAGAACAATAATGATAGAAGTTTTTATTTCTATTCATAATAATAGAAGAAAATTTGACACATGTTGATCTTAAATAGCGAACAAATAACTGATATGATTTTCTAATCCAACTGTTGTAGAGAGAAGGAACATAACCTCAATACCAATTTTATAAAATTACAGTTGAACTCTATCACAACCCACCTTTGAGTTTTGAATTAGAATTAAAAATTGTAGGTATTTTATTTTCAAACAACATAAAATCTAGCTAAATTAAATAATACAAATGTAGCCTCTTAAAAAGAACAAAATAATAAACAATTTTTTAATGAATAAATGAGGTGAGGACACCTCTAGAAAGGGCAATAAATGAGGAACTTCCCCCCCCTCATCCTCAAGTCAAGACTCCAATTTATGAGATGAGTTCTTTTTCTCCTTGAATTTATGACTATTGGAAAATTGGAGAGTCCTTTTTCCACAAGAATTAAATGGCAATTTGGAAGAGAGAGAGAGAGAGAGAGAGAGCAATTAATTGGAAGACTTGACTCAAGACTTGGAGTTTCCTCCATATGGGTCAAGTTTTTCTATAAATTGCATGGATTTTTTAAGAAGAGACATGAGAAAACTAGTTTGGAGTGCTAGAAAATTCTGTAAGAACTCTCCTCTCTGAAATTGTGTTTCTTTTCTTTTGAAATTTTAGTTCTTGAATTATGTTAGTTCCATTTTAGTTTTAGATTCATTTTGAAGATTGAATTCAATCATAAGAGGATTTGTGTATAAGTTTTTCTGAAGGTTTTATGTAACTAATTGTGTTGATATAAACCCCCTTTCATTATGCTATGATGGATGTCCATACCCTTTTTCTAAGCTTCATGCCTACCAGTTATAATTGCTTGAACGTTTCTAAAGCCTTTTCATCAAATCTATTTTGTGCATATCCTGTAGTCCACGTGCTCTATCTATACTCCCGAGATTTGCATACTGGTCCACCAGAGCAATTCCAATTCTAATAACTGAAAAGAATTTCCATACCCTGTTCGTAATCGCCATTGGGCACAGGGAAGGAGGTTTTTGGCAAAGGTTTTAGATTTTGGTGATTCTAACAAATAGCTCATGCATGTTGTACATGCTTACAGGGGCATTTGCAACTACAACATCCAATGAAATTTGTCGCTCCTTTATGCTTTGATGTATGCCCTGTTCAATAGCATCCATTTTGGCACAGCCAGTGAGGATGTTAACAAAGGTTGTGAAATTTGGCCCTATGCCTACCAATTGTATTTGCTCAAAATTTCCTAAAATATTTTCCACAAATCAATTTTGTATAGAGCCTACAATCATAGCATTCCACGATATGACATTTCTTTGAGGGATTTGTCAAATAGTTTGCATGTCGTCTATCTACTAGAGAATTTCCAGCAAAATCCCCCTTCCATTATGCTTTGACGAATGTCTGTGTCCTGTTCCAAAGTTCCCATTTTCACACAAGCTAGGAGTCCGCTGGCAAAGGTTGTAGGATTTGGGTTTATAGCTAACAATTGCATTTGCTTGAAAAAGCCTTTCAACAAATCTATTTTGTGAAATCCTATGATCGTTGCATACCACAAGATGGCATCACTTTGAGGCATTTTGTCAAATAGTTCACCTTCTTTGCCTATCTTTCCACGTTTCCATACATGTGTACCTGAGCCTTCCCAACTCTAATATCTCACAAAATCATGTCTTTATGTTGTGACGGTTGTCCATACCCTGCATCGAAGCTCTCATTTTGGCACAGGCAGGGAAGACGTTGGCAAAGGTTTGGAATTTGGCTTTACGCCTACCCATTGCATTTTCTTGACAATTTTTAAAGTCTATTCAACAACCCCATTTTAACCATATACTGCTATCATGGCATTCCATGAAATCACATTTCATTTAGTTATTTTGTCGAATAGTTCACATGCCATGTCTGTGCTTCCACATTTCACATACATATTTACAACTTGCAACTACAACATTTGACAAAATTCCTCCTTCCCTTATATCTTGATTGACATCCATATCCTCATTCAAGCTTCATAGGCACGGAGTATGCTGGCAAAGGTTGAGGAGTTGGGCTTTACAGACGCCAGTTGGAAGTGTTAATAGAATGCATTATTATAGCGTAAGCTAATTTTTTAGACTACTTCATTTAGCATCATTAATAATCTCCACAAGAATATTGTCGCTATATAGAGTGATAGAAAAGAATTATATATATAAAGTAAAGATGGTTGATATATAAAAGGGAAAAGTAAAGCAATGTGAGATAATAGAAAAATATATAAAAGGCAAGAAAATGAATAGGTAAAGGAAAGGATAATTGGTAATTAATAAGTAGATGAGGGAAAAATATGAATGGATATAATAAGATGAGGAAAATAAAATGAATTGAATTGTATGTTGCAATGAATAGCCTCTTTTGACAATTCTATATATTTGGATTCCTTTGGCATTGAATATCTAGTTTAGTATCGTTAATCACATTTCACTGAATAATTAGTTGACCTACAGTCTTTCAGTCACAAGATGAAATTTGAAATTCAATAAAGAAAATTAGAGTAAAAATAACTAAAAATCATTTACTTTCTTACATCATCACCACTTGAATCTAAGTGTGATAAATTGTAAGTGGGGTTGACAATCCATTATCATTATTTTGGTATGTATAGAAAATATCTAGTAATGACAAATTACTCCACATTATATGTTGTTCTATCAAACTTTAATTTTGAGGTGTGAAAGCCTCATTTCTTTTTAAATCTTGAATCATCAAACACATGGAATGGGTGTTTATTCTACTTATTGCAATGAATTATAAACATACCAACATTAAGGTTCAACAATTAAGTAGTAAAAACAATTGACAATATTCATAAACTATTAAATTGTGTAATATTTTATTATTAAGGTTAGTAAACTAAATAATCAAATGTGATTAATAAAATTGAGTAAGAATTAAATGTGGTAGAAATGTATATAATGGATAGTGTATGGAATAATAGAGTTAATATTAATAAATAATAGAAAAAAATGTATAGGGATGGTAAAAGGTAGGATATGTGGAGTAATATGTGGAATATTAATGAAATTTGAGATAATGAGTGTAGTAGTGTGGAAATTGAGAGGTGGGTGAAGTAGATTAAGTGTTGAAGATGTATAAGTAGATGCATACTATAATAAATGTGGAGATTGAGAAAATGAGATGGTGAAATTGAATGAGGATTAAGTAAATTAAGGAAAAAAAGAGTTAGAAAAATTAATATTAAAAATGGTGTATAAGTGAAATGGTGTGAATGGAGAATTATTACATAATAAGAAGGAAATGAAGGGAGACGAATTGGGAGGTATGGTAATAGAGATAGAAGTGTGATGATAAATAAATGAAAATGTGGGAGAGCATATAACAAACGAGGATTATAAGATGGGTATAGATATGTAATAAGAATTAGTAGAAAATGTAAGTGAAGGTGTGTAGGAGTGACTTAAATTATGAAGTATGAAAGAGATAGTGATATAATGTAAGGTGAGATGTTATATGTGTGAAGTAAGAAAGTGGAGAATGTAAAAACAAGAGAAAATTGATGAATAAATCAATATGGAAGGTGTGTGAAAGAGAAATATAAAAGTGTATAAATGAGTAATAGAGTGATGATGAAATATAATAAGATATGAGTAAAGATAAAACATAAGAAGTAAATTATAAAGTAGAAATAAATTTAGAATAAGTGAAGTAAAGAAATGATTATCCAAAGAAGATAATGAAGCAAATATAACAGTAAACATAAGGAGGTTATAGTATATGATTAGGAAGGAATAAGAAGATGAAAGATAAGTAAAATTGAATAAACAGAATTCTTAAAAATATAGATATATATGCAAAAGAATAAGTGGATAGGATGATTTGGAAAATATGTAAATGAGGAAATCCTTCAATGGTATTAGAATAGATCGTTATGTATTTAATTGATCAAGTATCCTTCAAACCCTCGTGCTTTTTGAATTAATGAAAAAAAAGTATTATTATGAATGCATAGATCATAAATAAATTAAAGGTTGATCATTCATGTAGTATAGTTGTCTTGTGAGTTATAAGTAGTTCAATTGTAAAACGATATTTCTAATAATGATGTTAGAATATAAAGTACTTAATGATTGGTGAAATTTTATTAACAAATGAAGGTTAGTTTTGTTAAAGTATAAACCTATTTAGGGAGTATCAAGTAAACCTCTTGTTGGGATAACTGTCTTAATTTACAACTTTTATTAAGCCCTTTTTGGTTCTTATTTAAAAGTAAGTTAGTAAGATCATGCAAGAAGTTGTAACAAATTATTTACTTGTATGATAAAATAAGAGTCCCTTGTTTTTCTTAAGACTGAATCTTTATATGCATTATTGATAGAATATCTTTTCTAGTTTATGCTATGTGCAATTATGAATTGATTAGATTGATTGTATCATTTATAGTCCTATTCATTTTGCATAAAAGAATTGATCAAGCATATTTTATATACTTAACTTGCATCAAGATTCAATGAAGTATCTTTCCTTTATCAATTTATTTATTAGTTTTGATGCAAGTTTTTATTTTCTACTTAGCTAGATAAACTTCTAAATAAATGTCCAAACTCAAACAAATCGCAGTGTTTTGTTTTTACAATACCTTTGTGTCACGTTTACGGGTAATGCCGTCGTGTTGAACCAAGTACCTCACACCTAACATAGCTGCAAGAATGATGTCTAGGCACCATCCCTCTAAATCATCACATAGTAATAAGGGACATGTTGATGTTAAATCTGTAGGAAGGGAAAATCTCTTCGGATACCTCATTAAAAAGATTAACTAAAAAGAAAGGATGAGTCTATTGAAATAATTGTATGACGATTAGCACGTGAGGCTTACTAACAACGCAAGTCTAAATCAGAGATGACTTGTAAATAGGGCAACTAGTATGAATCAAAAATCCTATCTACCATATGATCTCACCTCATCTTTACGAATCTTAGTGATTGGAAAGCACTAGGGGAATCGGGAACGAACTTAGTCATGAAATTATTTAATTTGTCTTGCAGAAGCAAACTAGATTTCATGGGCAGACACTTGATAGGGATTCCTCCACACTAGGACTAACTGAAAAACTCCTCTTTAGGTGTTTGTGGTAGTGAACTAATTCTCGTCCCTATTTCATTGAGTGGGTGGCAGCTGACGAAGAACTGTTTGGGGGTAGAGAATAACACTAGAAAGGGTTGGATACCCGCTCACAGTTACATCAAACATAGTGCAAAAAAGAACTACATGTTCACAATCCCCACGTTAGTCACATCCAAAGGAGGTGGCCTTGATCCCATGGATACAGGCTATGTAGGCAATTTGGATGGCAAAGGATGCCCCCAGTACTTAGTTCCCTTGGATGTAGGGTATTCTTTTATATTTTCTGTGTAGGAATTTTTGAGTCGTGTTAACAAAAGATTGTCTAGTTAGTTTTGTGCAGATGATAAGGATACAATCTCTGGGGAGAAGGCAAGTTGTCATAAGTGAATGTAGGAAGTAACGAAGAACTTAAGGTATGTGTGATCCATTGCTCTTATAGGTTGTCTTGCATAATGTACCTTCTCTCGTAACGTACTCTCTCTTCATTAGATTTAAAATTGGTGATCTTTTAAAAAATTGATAATTCTAGGAAACTAAATTCAAGTTTCATCGCATTTCTATATCATGCATTAAGCACTTCTTAGATAAATTTCACATTTCCTACATCTGGCAGATCAAATTTTTTATTCATCAGTATTTTCAAATTTAGAGTTTAATGTTATTTGATTAAGGATGAGTTAGGTCCTGACATGTGGTATCAGAGCTTTTGGTTCAAACACTAGGCCTAAAGGTCCGCTAACCTAAAGTATGGTCAGAATTAAGATATAAGGCTAATAGTATTCCCCCTCTTGTGATCTAATGATCTTCTAGTTAATGATAAACATGGATAGAAACATGAAAAGGAAATGATAAGGTCATAAGTAAACCCTCCCTAGAGGGTGAAGTGGAGAGCTTGATGACAATAATGGTATGTGTAACGAGACAACAGTAGTTGGGTACATGACAGCCGTAAGACGTGTGAAGTGGATATCATATTCTGTGGCTAATCCCCCTTGTGGCACATCATAATCTTTTTAGAATGGCATACCCTCAGTTGTATGGAGGCATATGACTATTCGTGTGGATTTTTGATATAGAAGTATGATAAGGTTGTTTCAAGTTGTGTGGGGAATGCTTAACATGACATGGCGATTATCATTGTTCTCTATGTGGTTTGAGACCATTGTACGATTTAGTTATTGGAGCAATAGAAGTCCACCCAGTTTCCATACTCCCCTTAGGTGGTCTTGTTGTAAGGCTACATGGTGATTGTAATGTGCAAATTTTATGAGATTATTGCATTATTTATTCTTGTGTTAAAGATTTTACTTAAGTGTTAAGCCGCAATGTTTTATTTCTTTATTTAAATTTTGAGATGGTCCTTTTGCCTCAAGGACTTGTTCTTTGTTGAAATTGGGATGTTGCAATAGTTGCTATCCTTGATCTTCACTTCTTCTTGGCTTGTTTTATTTTAATTGAGGATTTAACTTATTGACTTGTTTCACTTAATCCTTCTTGATTTGAGGCATTTTTAATTTTACAACTGCTGACATGTGTGGAGTAATGTGACTTCTGTAAAACTACCATATATAGGTAGGGCTCTCGCAGATTGTATGGGGGAGTAGGTGGCCTGGGGAGATTCTATTGTGAGGATGGGGTTGTAGATGGGACTGGTATAGGACAGTCATAATCCATCCATCCCCCTAGATATATGTGTTTGTTTCTTGCATACCTCCCTCTTGGAGGATAACACCTTAAACAAATGTAAGCAAGGTATTAGGAAACATGTGGAGGGGTTCTTGAAAGGGCCCTGAAAACCATCTTTATTTCTCAGTTACTTGGCACTAAGATATCAATGATATTGGTTTTCCTTGGAGGTGAGACTATATGATGAGTACTAGAGACAACTATTGACTTTTGAGAAACTGATGACATTCATGAACTCCTATTTTGGGAAGCTACTATCAATTTTGGGATGCTAGCCTACTTTTAGATAACAAGCCCTAAGGTGGCACCAATTAATGTGACAGTTGCCAAGAGAGATGGATGGAAAGTTTGGAAGAGTTTTTGATAAATCAGCATGCATGGTCACTAGAATTGTTACCTTTCACTTGAGTGTTGATGTGTATAATGTTTATATGATATCATAATAATGGAAGTCACTAGTACTCAGAAGAATCCCTGGGGTGGATTACTTGTACTTGGCTTTGCCAAAACTAAGGTGTGTACAAGTTGATATTGTGTATCCCTAGTTGACATCCTCAGCACAGTTCTTAGGCAGGTATTGTGGTCTCCAGGAAGTGACTCATGGACCCGTATTGATCCCAAAGGAGTCAAAAGTCTCTGGCCAGAGCATAATGATTCATGTCATATTTAGCCCGTATGGCTATTGTGTTTACCTATTGGATAAAGTTTTGATCCATTTGACCAGTACTTATAGGCCGTTTGGCTATTATTTTGGAGAATTGTGCAAAATCAAAAGGTGTAATTCAAAGTTGTTGATAGAGGAACTGGGAGAAGACAAATATGATCTCCTTAAAGAAGAATTGAAAAATGGAAAAAGAAAAAAAAATGAGGAACTAGAAGCAGAGTTGACATTGTTTGAAGATATTGAAGACTTGAAGAGTTCGAACAGAGGAACAGAAGAATGTTTGAAAGAATTGAAAAGGGAGAACAATTTATAGAAGAGTGAAATAGTAGGATTCAAGGAACATGTTAATCAGTTCGAGAAGTCACTTGTAGCATGTAGAGAAGAAAATGAAAACTTGAAATCTAAGCTTGAAACTTGTGATATTTTGTGATGTTGCAAAAGTTTCTTTAGAAGATGAAAGTGAAGATAAGAGTGTGACTAAACTGAATTTACCAGTTTGCCCAAAGGATAGAAGAGTTTAGTTGGCTTTATTCCAGTATGTCCCATTTTGGACACTTTAGCTTGGATTGGCTATTTCCTGAGTACTTAGATAGACTAAGAGAATATAATTCTTCTAACCTACAGTGGTGCATCATTACTCTTGGATTCTAGCACATGTTGGAGTAAACTTCAAATCTAACTAAAAATTTTGATAATGATGGATTACCAAGGGAGAATCTATGAACCTAAATTTTTATTTACCACACTTAGAAAGTTGATTTATCTTTGACGATGGAATTTTAAAATGAATTGCAAGCATTGTAATAATAGCAAAGGAGGTTTTAAAATGAGAGAAAGTTAAGGATAGGAATAATAAGATCCGATAGTTAGACCTTGAGTACGGTAGGATTTTCATTATGATCAAGTATGATCGAAAGGAAAGGAGAATAATAAATGTGACCCTCTTATGTAGGAGAGATACTAACTTGAAGATGGATTAGGAAGATAACTCGGTATAAAGAAATAAAATTATTTAATGGCGACTTTGGATAGGATCAATTATATCTATGAAAATTTTACTCTCTATGATAGAAAATAGTTGGGAACCAAAGTGAGGAGCAATTGTACTTAGCTTTATTATAGAATAAGGTAAGAGCCTTCTTATATGGAAAGGAATCTCTTGAAGAGATGTTAGAAAGTAATAATTTTTTGATTCTCGCAGTTGATATGATAATAATTTGACCCCTGGACATTGAATCTATTTTGGAATACTTTCACTTCATTTGCTCTTGAATATGCCATTCTCATAACGAATCCATGAGCATGGGAGATGTTTTACCTTAATCAGTTCACATGTGGAATGACACATGTTTGATGAGTCATTCCATGATATAAATGGTGAAAAACATTATATTATCTAGTTATGATGACACTCTTGCAAGTTAGATTTATTCCTTAATTTTTATACATTTATTCACTTATTATTGCATTTAAAAAGTTCCTAAAGATAATTATGAGGCAGTTGCTTACATGATGAAGTAATGATTTAAAAATGGCGTATTAGGTAACTTATGATCATTTATTACTTTAATTTGCATTGGTAAAAATAGTACTTTGTGATGAATTGCTGCATACCAACATGACAATCTTAGAAGCATGGCTAACATCATAACATGATATGTCTAACAACCTCTGCAAGTGTTTATTCTAGACATAGGAAAATTTAAATGAATAAGTATACTAGAATAATCGACACTCCCGAATCGAGGGCAAGCTACAAGGATATGCTCAAACAGGTTTGAAAAGTTGAAGTAGTTTCTTAAACTCACATTGTCATGATAATAAATGGATAATTAATCATTTTGGAACCTAGTAGAATTTTGATTACAAAATATAACTTCAATGATGTTTAGATTATACAGACAATTATACTTAAATGATACTCGATGATAAACTACTTGTTGAAGGATGGACTTTAAAAGTAGACAAGTATATTGATGTAAGAGATGCTTATTCCTATGGACTTAAATGTGTATGTTTTGACCTTATTTCTGATATGCATTAGGACGATGCATAAATTTAGGGGAGAGGGATGTCACAACCCACCTTTGAGTTTTGAATTAGAATTATAAATTGTAGGTATTTTATTTTCAAACAACATAAAATCTAGCTAAATTAAATAATAAAAATATAGCCTCTTTAAAAGAACAAAATAATAAACAATTTTTAAATGAATAAATGAGGTGAGGACACTTCTAGAAAGGGCAATAAATGACGAACTTTCCCCTCCTCATCCTCAATTCAAGACTCCAATTTATGAGATGAGTTCTTTTTCTCCTTGAATTTATGACTATTGGAAAATTGGAGAGTCCTTTTTCCACAAGAATTAAATGGCAATTTGGAAGAGAGAGAGAGGGCAATTAATTGGAAACTTGACTCAAGACTTGGATTTTCCTCCATGTGGGTCAAGTTTTTCTATAAATTGCATGGATTTTTGAAGAAGAGACATAGGAAAACTAGTTTGGAGTGTTGGAAAATTCTGTAAGAACTCTCCTCTCTGAAATTCTATTTCTTTTCGTTTCAAATTTTAGTTCTTGAATTAAGTTAGTTCAATTTTAGTTTTAGATTCATTTTGAAGATTGAATTCAATCATAAGAGAATTTGTGTATAAATTTTTCTGAAGGTTTTATGTAACTAATTGTGTTGATATAAACCCCCTTTCCATTATGCTATGACAGATGTCCATACCCTTTTTCTAAGCTTCATGCCTACCAGTTATAATTGCTTGAATGGTTCTAAACCCTTTTCATCAAATCTATTTTGTGCATATCTTGTAGTCCACATGCTCTGTCTATACTCCCACAATTTGCATACTGGTCCACTAGAGCAATTCTAATTCTAATATCTGAAAAGAATTTCCATACCCTGTTCATAATCGCCATTGGGCACAGGCAAGGAGGTCTTTGGCAAAGATTTTAGATTTTGGTGATTCTGACAAATAGGTCATGCGTGTTGTGCATGCTTACAGGGGCATTTGTAACTACAACATCCAATGAAATTTGTTGCTCCTTTATTGATGTATGCCCTATTCAATAGCGTCCATTTTGGCATAGCCAGGGAGGATGTTAACAAAGGTTGTGAAATTTGGCCCTGTGCCTACCAATTGCATTTGCTTGAAATTTCCTAAAATATTTTCCACAAATCTATTTTGTGCAGAGCCTACAATCATAGTATTCCATGATATGATATTTCTTTGAGGGATTTGTCAAATAGTTTGCATGTTGTCTATCTACCAGAGAATTTCCAGCCAAATCCCCCTTCCATTATGCTTTGATGGATGTCTGTGCCCTGTTACAAAGTTCCTATTTTCACACAAGATGGGAGTCCACTGGCAAAGGTTGTAGGATTTGGGTTTATAGCTGACAATTGCATTTTCTTGAAAAAGCCTTTCAACAAATCCATTTTGTGAAATCCTACGATCGTTCCATACCACAAGATGGTATCACTTTGAGGCATTTTGTCAAACAGTTCACCTTCTTTGCCTATCTTTCTACATTTGTAGACATGTCTACCGAAGCAGTCCCAACTCTAATATCTCACAAAATCCTGTCTTTATGTTGTGACGGTTATCCATACCCTACATCAAAGCTCCCATTTTGGCACAGGCAGGGAAGACATTGGCAAAGGTTTGGAATTTGGCTTTACGCCTGATCATTCCATTTGCTTGAATGTTTTTAAAGTCTATTCAACAAACCCATTTTGACAATATATTGCTATCATGACATTCCATGAAATCACATTTCATTTAGTTATTTTGTCGAATGGTTCACATGCCATGTCTATGCTTCCACATTTCACATACATATTTACAACTGGTAACTACAACATTTGACAAAATTCCTCCTTCCCTTATGTCTTGATGGACGTCCATATCCTCATTCAAGCTTCACGGGCATGGAGTATGCTGGCAAAGGTTGAGGAGTTGGGCTTTATAGACTCTAGTTAGAAGTCTTAACAGAATGCATTAGTATAGCATAAGCTAATTTTTTAGACTACTTCATTTAGCATCATTAATATTCTCCACAAGAATATTGTCGCTGAATAAAATGATAGAAAAGAATTATTATATATTAAGTAAAGATGGTTGATATATAAAAGGGAAAAGTAAAGCAATGTGAGATAATAGAAAAATATATAAAAGGTATCATGCCCACATTTACCATGCGGTCACGACACGCATCACACATGTCATGTCCGCATTTGTCATGTGGTCATGACAAAAGGGAAGAAAATGAATAGGTCAAGGAAAGGATAATTGGTAATTAATAAGTAGATGAGGGAAAAATATAAATGGATATAATAAAATAAGGAAAAGAAAATGAATTAAATTGTATGTTGCAATGAATAGCCTCTTTTGACAATTCTATGTATTTGGATTCCTTTGGCATTGAATATCTAGTTTAGTATCATTAGTCACATTTCACTAAATAATTAGTTGACATACAGTCTTTCAGTCACAAGATGAAATTTGGAATTCAATAAAGAAAATTAAAGTAAAAATAACTAAAAATCATTTACTTTCTTACATCATCACTTCTTGAATCTAAGTGTGATAAATTGTAAGTAGGGTTGAGAATCCATTATCATTATTTTGGTGTGTAAAGAAAATATCTAGTAATGACAAATTACTCCACATTATATGTTGTTCTATCAAACTTTAATTTTGAGGTGTGAAAGCCTCATTTCTTTTTAAATCTTGAATCATCAAACACATGGAATGGGTGTTTATTCTACTTATTTCAATGAATTATAAACATACCAGCATTAAGGTTCAACAATTAAGTAGTAAAAACAATTGACAATATTCATAAACTATTAAATTGTGTAATATTTTATTATTAAGGTTAGAAAACTACATAATCAAATGTGATTAATAAAATTGAGTAAGAATTAAATGTGGTAGAAATGTATATAATGGATAGTGTATGGAATAATAAAGTTAATATTAATAAATAATACAAAAAATATATATAGGGATGGTAAAAGGTAGGATATGTGGAGTAATATGTGGAGGATTAATGAAATTCGAGATAATGAGTTGAGTACTGTGGAAATTGAGAGGTGGGTGAAGTAGATTAAGTGTTGAGGATGTAGAAGTAGATGCATATTATAATAAAGGTGGAGATTGAGAAAATGAGATGATGAAATTGAATGAGGTTTAAGTAACTTAAGGAAAAAAAAAAGAGTTAGAAAAATTAATATTAAAAATGGTGTATAAGTGAAATGGTGTGAATGGAGAATTATTACATAATAAGAAGGAAATGAAGGGAGACGAATTGGGAGATATGGTAATAGAGATAGAAGTGTGATGATAAATAAATGAAAATGTTGGAGAGCGTCTAACAAACAAGGATTATAAGATGGGTATAGATATGTAACAAGAATTAGTAGAAAACGTAAGTGAAGTTGTGTAGGAGCGACTTAAATTATGAAGTATGAAAGAGATAGTGATAAAATGTAATGTGAGATGTTATATGTGTGAAGTAAGAAAGTGGAGAATGTAAAAACAAGAGAAAATTGATAAATAAATTAATATGGAAGGTGTGTGAAATAGAAATATAAAAGTGTATAAATGAGTAATAGAGTGATGATGAGATATAATAAGATATGAGTAAAGATAAAACAGAAGAAGTAAATTATAAAGTAGAAATAAATTTAGAATAAGTGAAGTAAAGAAATGATTATCCAAAGAAGATAATGAAGAAAATATAACAGTAAACATACGGAGGTTATAGTATATGATTAGGAAGGAATAAGAAGATGAAAGATAAGTAAAATTGAATAAAGAGAATTGTTAAAAATATGGATATATATGCAAAAGAATAAGTGGATAGGATGATTTGGAAAATATGTAAATGAGGAAATCCTTCAACGGTATTAGAATAGATCATTATGTATTTAATTGATCAAGTATCTTTCGAAGCCTCATGCTTTTTGAATTAAATAAAGAAAAGTATTATTATGAATGCATAGATCATAAATATATTAAAGGTTGATCATTCATGTAGTATAGTTGTCTTGTGAGTTATAAGTACTTCAATCGTAAAACAATATTTCTAATAATGATGTTAGAATATAAAGTACTTAATGATTGGTGAAAGTTTATTAAAAAATGAAGGTTAGTTTTGTTAAAGTATAAACATATTTAGGGAGTATCAAGTAAACCTCTTGTTGGGATAACTGTCTTAATTTACAACTTTTATTAAGCCCTTTTTGGTTCTCATTTAAAAGTAGGTTAGTAAGATCATGCAAGAAGTTGTAACAAATTATTTACTTGTATGATAAAATAAGAGTCCCTTGTTTTTCTTAAGACTGAATCTTTATATGCATTATTGATAGAATATCTTTTCTAGTTTATGTTATGTGCAATTATGGGTTGATTAGATTGATTGTATCATTTATAGTCCTATTCATTTTGCATAAAAGAATTGATCAAGCATATTTTCTATACTTAACTTGCATCAAGATTCAATGAAGTATCTTTCCTTTATCAATTTATTTATTAGTTTTGATGCAAGTTTTTCTTTTCTACTTAGCTAGGTAAACTTGTAAATAAACGTCCAAACTCAAACAAATCACAATGTTTGGTTTTTACAGTACCTTTGTGTCACGCTTATGGGTAATGTCGTCGTGTTGAACTAAGTACCTCACGCCTAACATAGATACAACAATGACGTCTAGGCACCATCCCTCTAAATCATCATGGAGTAATAAGGGATATGTCGATGTTAAATCCGCAGGAAGGGAAAATCTCCTCAGATACCTCATTAAAAAGATTAACTAAAAAGAAAGGATGAGTCTATTGAAATAATTGTACGATGATTAGCATGTGAAGCTTACTAACAACGTGAGTCTAAATCAGAGATGGCTTGTAAATAGGGAAACTAGTATGAATCAAATAGCCTATCTTCCATATGCTCTCACCTCGTCTTCATGAATCTTAGTGATCGAAAAGCACTAGGGGAATCGAGAATGAACTTAGTCATGAAATTATTTAATTTGTCTTGCGGAAGCAAACAAGATTTCATGGGCAGACACCTGATACAGATTCCTCCACACTAGGACTAATTGACAAACACCTCTTTAGGTGTTTGTGGTAGTGAACAAATTCTCCTCCCTGTTTCACCAAGTGGGTGGTAGCTGATGAGGAACTGTCTGGGGCAGAGAATAACCCTAGAAAGGGTTGGATACCCGCTCATAGTTACATCAAAAATAGTGCAAAATAGAACTACATGTTCGCAATCCCCACGTTAGTCGCAACCAAAGGTGGGGGCCTTCATCCCGTGGATACAGGGTATGTAGGCAGTCTGGACGGCGAAGGATGCCCCCAATACTCAGGTCCCCTGGATGTAGGTTATTGTTTTATATTTTCTGTGTAGTGATTTTGAGTCGTGTTAATAAAATATTGTCTAGTTAGTTTTGTATAGATGATAAGGATACAGTCTCTGGGGAGAAGGCAAGTTGTCAGAAGTGAATGTAGGATGTAATGAAGAACTTAAGGTATGTGTGATCCATTGCTCTTATAGGTTATCTTGTATAATGTACCTTCTCTCGTAATGTACTCTCTCTTCACTAGATTTAAAATTGGTGATCTTTTAAGAACTTGATGATTCTAGGAAACTAAATTCAAGTTTCGTCACATTTCTATATCATGCATTAAGCACTTCTTAGAAAAATTTCACATTTCCTACATCTGTTAGATCAAATTTTTTATTCATCGGTATTTTTGAATTTAGAGTTTAATGTTATTTGATTAAGGATGAGTTGGGTCCTGACAAACTCCTATTTACAAAGCTATTTAGACTCTTAAGACCTTTTTCCAACTAATGTACAGATAACAGAATCTATTAGAAACAATGGTACAATAGATTAATAAAACTATGTAACACATAAGATGACAAGTTATAGAAATTCCTAATCATTTTCCCATATGCATCTTATCATAGTGAAGTCAATACAGCACCATACATTCTCTATCCCTACCTATAACGTAGTGTCAGTGCAATATATATAACTCTATATTTGTCTATTCATCAATATCAGCCAAAACATAAAAATATATATAATTTATCTTATCAACCAAGATCAAGTACATCCATAAAGTAGAAATGACATGAGGGGGAGAGAGTTTCGTGCAAGTACTCACCTTCCAACCATGAAGTTGTACAAGTTTTGCCATACTTAACCTAATGAGTGAAACCCTTCCCTTCACAGGTGAGGTTATGGTAGAACATTGCATAGGTAGAAGGTCGAGGTATCAAGTATAGAGAATCTAACAATTTGTACTCCAATATGAAATAGAAACAATCAAAAATCACCTTCACCAAGGTTTGAGACACAATCCTCTACATCATCATTTCTAATAGTTTGGTTGACACAATATTACTATAATCACCTAACTACTACACACGTATGACTTCCCTACATTAAGTAAATTATTACTAAACCTTAGCATAATACAATTGTGCAAGGGTAGAGGCACAAGCTCACTGATCATCTAGATATATCAAAGATGTTTCAAACATTAATCCTACAACACTCCGTATACCAGAACTAAGAAAAGTTGCACCATTCAACTAGGTATAAGATGTTGGAAAGCCTATGAGAAGAATATTATGAACCACTGCCTTTTCAAAAATGTACTCATGGCAGCCTTTCATAGTTTTTCCAATCAAAAAGTTGCAGGAAACATTATTGGAGAATTGTTGGTCATGTTTTGTGACAATATTTCAACAAATAGAAGCATGAAATATTGTTGAAAATATCCTTGAAATGGTTGCAAAGATCTTTCTTTGCAGAGTTTTATAGGAAAAAGCTCAGACATGTTAGTCAAGCTAAAGTTTTAGTGTGGATAACAATTTAGATTTAAAATGGAGGGCATGCTTACTAAATTGGCATTGGCAATGAAAAACCTATCAGATTTGGAGGAATACCTCAGTCAGAGTCCTCTTCATCCTCATTCTGGGATAGAATTCTCTATGACAGTTTTGACATCTAGATTATGGCCAAGCTGTAAGTCACCTGATACACTTGTCCTTCCCGTTGAAATGGTGAGACATTTAGACTAAAGGCGTGCATGATCAACTATAGTTTTTCCTATAGTTTTTCTTTTCCATGCAATTAGATTGCATGAGAGACATATTTTTAGATACTTATTTTTAGAACTATTTGGAACTGCAGTCTGCATGTATTCACAGTATTCCTAGATTTTTTATTTTTAAAGTAGTGCTTTTTTGCTTTACACTATTGTAGAAAACTCATATATTTTTGTATTGGTGATCGCTGTCATCAATGAGAATGAACAACAGAGTTAATAATTAACAGAGTATGAATGAGCAGTAGACTCAGATTTTTCTAAATATTATTCATTGTGCTTTTCTTTTTCTATCGATGAGCAGCATTGTGTAATTTTTATAGAGTTTAGTATTTTCCTTCTGCTTAGTATAGTATAAGTGTCATTTTTATTTACCTTCAATTGGTATCACAGCAGGTTGTAGAAATATTTTTTATTGTAGGCTATAGTAGGGTAACAATTTTCTCTAAGAATTATTAGAATGGCAAATGGTGGTAATTTTCCATTCCAGATTGGGCGTTTATCAAAGACAACTATGAATACTAGAGTATAAGGATAAAGGCCCTACTATTATCCCAAGATCTCTAGGAATTAGTAGAAGTAGGATACACATAACCCATAGATTAGAATGCTTTAAATGCCTTAACAGAAAATCAATGAACTCAGTTGAAAGAAGACAAGAAAAAGTACAATCAAGCTCTCTTTGCCATCTAATCTGCATTGGATATGTCAATTTTTCCCTGTATAGCTGGTATGATAAAGTCAAAGGATTCATGGGAGGCCATACAAACTACATACCAAGGATCTGACAAAGTAAGATTGGTAAGACTTGAAACCCTTCGAAGAGATTTTGAATATTTAAGGATGAAAGAAGCTAAATCTATTCAAAAGTTTATCACTAGGACTCAAAGTATTGTGAACCATCTTAAAACTCAAGGGGAAAGTGTCACAGAGAAAAAATTGTAGAAAAGATTTTGAGATCCCTTCCTCTAAAATTTGATCTCGTTGTCCTAAATTTGATCTAGTGGTCATATCCATTGAAGAAAGTAAAGATCTAACCACATTCAAAGTTGTAGAGTTGATAGGTTCTTTGCAATCTCATGAGGGGCGTATGCAACGTTCTATAGAGAACCTAGTGTAAGCTTTCCAATCTATAGTAAGAATTGAAGAAAAATCTACAAATCCTTTTTCTCCATCAAATAAATCTCAAGGGGAGCCTTCTAATAGTAGAGGACGTGGTAGAGGAAGAGGAAGAAGAAATAATAGAGGAAGGGGAAGAGGAAGCAGTTCAGTGGATCGTAGAAGCATCTAGTGCAAATATTGTGAAAGGTATGGACACTATGAATCTGAATGTAGAAAGGAAAAATATTATTTGAATAAGTCAAGAGCCAACTATACTGAAGAGTCTTTTCAAGATGCAAAGCACTCCACATTCTTCACATGTAATTCGGCAAAAGAACCTCACAAGGATGTGTGGCTCCTGGATAGTAGTTGCTCCTATCATGTGTTGAAACTACCAAGATCGTGATGCAAGAACTTCCAGAGATCATAACTTTTGACTCGGATGTGGGTTTTCTACGAGATTTTACGGGTGGATGCGTTATGAGATGGAAAGTTGTTTGGCAATGACCTTGGTGGGTTTGACCCTGTTTTGACACTTTTTCGGGGCTTGAAACTTTCATCTTGGCCCTCAAAATAGCAATTTAGTGTTTTTTTCTAGATTTTTATAGAGTTTTTAAAAGTTGCTTTTGTAATAAATTGAAACTCATGTTTTGAATTTAGAATATTAGTTGGCATTTCATCCTACCTTAGTTTTAGGAAGCTTTTCAGAAAAAATAGGATTTTCAAGATATGATTGTAAAATTACCTAAAATGGCAAAATCTGACAATTGTCGAAATCTGTGAAAAAAGGTAATTTTTTTATTTTTTTTGTTTTTCTTGGATATAAGAGAGTTTTCTCTCATTGTAGCAGTAGAGTTGATGAATAGAAGTTTCTTTATGTTGCAGTCTTCAAATCTTTGGCTCTCACATGATTAATGGAAAAATTGTAGTGAGTGTATGTTGTGTGTTGCATCATCTGGTATCAAAGCAAGAAGATGGCTGGGAGAGGAAGAGGAAGAGGTAGTCTTGCCCAAATGCATAGAGAAATGAAAAATCTACAAAGGCAAATAGAACTTACAACACGGATGGAAAACCAAAGACTGGGTAGAGCTGGAGATGAATCTAATGAAGAGATAGGTCGAGGAGGTGCAAATCAAGATACAGAACATGAAGAAGAAGAATTAGAAGGCATGAGTTTTGAAGAGAGGATGGTCAGGGCCTTAGAAGGGAAAAATGAAGGGATCAAGGTAGATATTTCAGATTATGCAGGTAGTCTTAAACCAGAGGAGTTGATAGACTGGTTGAATGACATGAGAAAATTTTTGGAATGGAAATCCATGACAGAGGAAAAGAAGGTGAAATTCGCATGCACCAAATTAAAGGGTCATGCAATGATTTGGTGGGATCATCTTCAAAAGGAATGAACAAGGAAAGGCAAGGATAAGATCAGGACATGGAATAAAAGGGAGAAGAAGTTGAGAGAAAAACTTTTGCCCATAGATTATGCGCAAACCCTTTTTCGTAGGTTTCAAAATTTAAAGCAGAAGCTCTCTTCTGTGCAAGATTATACAAATGAGTTTTATACGCTGTCTATATGTATAGAGCATCAAGAAACTGATGAACAGATGGATGCTAGATATGTGAATGGCCTGAAATTCTCTATTAAAGATGAATTGAGCATGCATCAACTCAACAGTATGGAAGAGGCTTACCAATTGGCTCTAAAGGCTGAAAAAAAACAAAATAGACAGTACCATCAAAGGAATAGAGGAGGAAGAAGGGGTACGCCAACCCCATTTCAAGGAGGTTCGAATTATGGCAAGGGAGAGTCATCCCATGGATTGGAAAAATAAGTAGACACTCGACAAGATCCTCTGAATCAAGAACGAGGAAGGGGATTTCAAAGATGTAGAGGATGGGAAAACCAGAGAAGGCCTTTCACTTGTTTTAGATGTGGAGAAGAAGGTCATAGGGCATTTGAATGCTCAAATTATAACATACAAGAAAGAAATCAAGGAGGACAACCTAGGGTGAACCTGATTCAAATGTAACATGAAGTGGAAGGGATGGAACTAGAGGTTCCACCAGATGTGGGAGAAAGTCTCATGATGAGAAGAGCAATGGTGATTCTAGGGAAGGAGAAAACACAAGCCAAAAGATCTGATGGTTCATGGCTTTGAACCAATATCTTCATAACCAGATGCACTTCGGGTGGCAAGGTATGTCAAGTTATTGTGGATGGAGGTAGTTGTGAAAATATGGTTTCTAAAGAAATGGTAGAAAAATTGAATTTACACTATGAAAAACATCCTCATCTGTACCACATTGCGTGGTTTAAAAGGGGAAATGAAGTCACTGTTGATAAAAGATGCCTAATTAAGTTTAGAATAGGGAAGATCTATCAGGATGAGATATGGTGTGATGTTGTCCCAATGGATGTGTGTCATGTATTATTGGGAAGGCCATGGTAGTATGATAGAAAAGTTATGCATGATGGAGAGCAAAAAACATACACCTTTTGGAAAGATGGCTCTAAGGTGATTTTATTGCATCTTAAGGATGAAGGAAAAGGTGAGACCATGTTGTCTGAAAGAGATCTTGTTAAAGAAATGAAGGTGACAGGGTGTTGCTATGCATTAGTAGTGAAAAAAGGTGAAGAGGAAGACATTTCAGTTCCCCTAGAAGTAGCAGAGCTATTGGAAGAAGCCTGATGAATTACCTAATGGTCTACCGCCAAAGAGAGATATTCAGCATCATATTGATTTGATTCCAGGAGCAACTCTACCCAACCAAGCAGCTTATAGGATGAATCCAACACAACATGCAGAGATGGATAAGCAAGTAACAGAACTCATAAGTAAAGGTGTGGTGAGAGAGAGCATGAGCCCATGTGCTGTACCTGCATTGTTGACCCCAAAAAAAGATGGAACATGGAGGATGTGCACTGATAGTAGAGTAATTAATAAGATTACCATCAAGTATCAGTTTCCTATACCTCGTATGGAGGACATGATGGATGTCCTTGCAAGAGCCAAATATTTTAGCAAGATCGACCTACAAAGTGGCTACCACCAAATCTAGATTGGAGAAGGGGATGAGTGGAAGACAGCCTTTAAGACGGGAGATGGATTATATGAGTGCATGGTTATGCCATTCGGGTTATCAAATGTACCTAGCACATTTATGAGATTGATGAACACTATACGACGACCTTACATTGGTAAGTTTGTGGTAGTTTATTTTGACGATATTTTGGTATTTAGTAACAGTAAAGAAGAGCACCTACAACACTTGAGGATCATCTTTGGTGTGTTAAGGAAGGAAAAGCTCTATTCCAATTTGAAGAAGTGTAGGTTCATGCAGTATAGTTTGGTTTTTTTAGGCTTTGCCATTTCTAAAGATGGTGTCAAAATGGATCCAAAAAAGGTCAGGGCAATTCTAGAATGGCCTAGTCCAAGCAGCATCATAGAGGTAAAAAGTTTTTATGGCTTGGCCACTTTCTATCGAAAGTTCATTCTAGTATTGTAGCTCCTATAACAGATTGCACCAAAGGAAGGGAGTTTGTATGGACCAAGGATGCTGAGGAGAGCTTTAAGTACTTGAAGCAAAAGGTAATAGAAGCACCTATACTTGCATTGTCAAATTTTGATAAGGTATTTGAAGTAGAATGTGATGCCTCCCAGGTGGGAATAGGTGTTGTGCTTAGCCAAGCTAGTAAACCTATAGCTTTCTTTAGTGAAAAGTTGAATGACGTGAGAAAGAATTATTCTACTTATGATTTGGAATTTTATGCAATTGTTCAAGCATTGAGGCATTGGAGACATTATCTAGTTCCCCAAGCATTTGTATTGTTTATAGATCATATTGCACTGAGATACTTGAACACACAAAAAAAGTTGAATAGTAGGCATGCCAAGTGGGTCTCTTTCTTGCAGGGTTACAATTTTGTGTTGAAGCATAAGTTTGGAAAACAAAATTAGGTTGTAGATGCTTTAAGTAGGTGTGTTGCACTTTTGATCACAATGGAAACTGAGGTGATTAGTTTTGATGCCATCAAAAATTTGTATGAGTCTGATGATGATTTTTGGGAGATAGTGGAACAATTGAAGGCACCAGTATCTAGTAACTTGGATCACTCTAGGGGTGAATATTTTATGCAAGATGGGTATCTATTTAAAGGAAAACAACTATGCATACCAGCTGGCTCTATGAGGGAAAACATTATCAGAGAATTTCATAGTAGTGGGTTAGCTAGACATTTTGGCAAGGACAAGACAATAGCCTTGATAGAAGATAAATATTATTGGCCAAAGGTGAAAAGGGATATAACTAAGTATGTAACAAGGTGTAGAATCTGCCAAGTGGCTAAGGGACATTCATAGAATATAGGGTTGTATATGCCATTACCAGTACCAACTACACCATGGACAGATTTGAGGATGGACTTTGTGTTGGGACTTCCACATACTCAACGAGGTAATGACTCCATTTTTGTAGTTGTTGATAGGTTCTCCAAGATGGTTCATTTTATTTCCTGTAAGAAAACTAATGATGCAACGAGGGTAGCAGAGTTATTTTTTTCAGAAGTTATTCAACTACATGGTGTTCCAAAGACTATTACCTCTGATAGGGATACCAAATTCCTCAGTCATTTCTGGAAGACTTTATGGAAGAAGATGGGGACTAAGTTACAATTTAGTAGTGCTTATCATCCTCAAATGGATGGGCAAACAAAGGTAGTCAATCAGAGTCTGGGAAATTTGTTGAGGTGTATTGTTGGACAAAAGCCAAAACAATGGGATGTGGCATTACCCCAGGCCGAATTTGCCTATAATAGTTCTGTTAACAGATCAACGAGAAAGTCCCCTTTCCAGATTGTGTATGGCAGGAATCCTTAGGGTGTTCTAGATTTGGTACAACTACCAATGAATGATAGGGTCAGTGATGATGGGGAAGCATTTGCAGAACACCTTCAATAGTTGCAGCAAGAAGTGAGATAGAAGTTGCAGGACAGTAATGAGAGGTACAAGAATATAGTGGATACTAGTAGGCGACATCAGACATTTAGTGAAGGTGACTGAGTGATGGTATATTTGAGAAAAGAGCAGTTTCCTACTGGAACATACAACAAGTTGAAGTATAGGAAAATTGGTCCTTGCAGAATTACAAAGAAGATCAATGATAATGCATATAAGGTCAGTTTACCAGATGATCTCACGATTTCTCTTGTGTTTAATATTTTTGATTTATATGCATTCCATGGTGAGGATGCTGCTAAAGATAGTCAACTAGAAGTGGCATGGCACCACCACATTCCCCATAGGAAGAAGGAAAAGATTGCACAGGTTCTTGATAAGAAAACTATCTACACTCGGCAAGAGCATTACAACAAGTATTTAGTATAGTGGGAAGGATTGCCACCAACAGATAGCACGTGGATTACCGAGTGGGAAGTGAAGAGGTTAGATCCAGTCAAATGGTAGCAGTTTGAAGACACTCACTTGCAGGAGTTGCGTTCTTTTCAACCAGAGGAGAATGATGCAGGAACTTCCAGAGATCATAACTTTTGACTCAGATGTGGGTTTTCTACGAGATTTTATGGGTGGATGTGTTATGAGGTGGAAAGTGGTTTGGCAATGACCTTGGTCAGTTGGACCCCATTTTGACACTTTTTTGGGGCTTGAAACTTTCATCTTGGCCCTCAAAATAGCAATTTAGTGTTTTTTCTAGATTTTTATAGAGTTTTTAAAAGTTGCTTTTGTAATAAATTGAAACTCATCTTCTGAATTTAGAATATTAGTTGGCATTTCATCCTACCTTAGTTTTAGGAAGATTTTTAGAAAAAATAGGATTTTCAGGATATGATTGTAAAATTACCTAAAATGGCAAAATCTAACAATTGTCAAAATCTGCCAAAAAAGGTAATTTTTTGTTTTTCTTGGATATAAGAGAGTTTTCTCTCATTGTAGCAATAGAGTTGATGAATAGAAGTTTTTTATGTTGCAGTCTTCAAATCTTTAGCTCTCACATGATTAATGGCAAAATTGTAGTGCGTGGATGTTCTGTGCTGCATCAGATCGTGGAGTAGACAAACAAGCATGAGATTGCAAATGAAATCGACCCATTGTATTCAAAAATGAAGAAGATATAAATAGGCTAGTGTGAGTACCCGATTCTCCACCAAACGAGGATAGGACTCCTCTACATGAAGTGATGGTGAGTAACCACCCACAACGATAGCATGAGGTGTCGATGCAACTCGACATGTCTCCAAAACGGCTAACTACTTTGACAAGTTCAAAGTACATGTGGAAAATATGCCTAACTATGGTTAAAGCTAGTGTATATGCCTAGGATTAAAGGTTATAAACCAACACCCCTCCTTAAGCATAGCTTAGGTGAGTTTTTAAAAAATGAGTCCCGGCCATGAAGCCTAATAAGTTACTCATGTACAATGCAAATCTCTCAAAAACGGAGAAAGATAGAAAACCCAGTGGGAAAAAACTATCCTCCAAAAGAGAATAGAAAGAAAGTCTTAGAAAGCCCCCCCCCAAAAAAGATTCCCCCCATAGGAGAGAAAATGATAAAAGGTCTATGAGACACCCCATAATACATGTCCTATTGCAATGATGCTAAATAGTTGACAAAGGATGCAGATGTAGATCCAAGAATACTAAACAATGTTCCTTCCCTTAGGAAGAAATGAAATCACTTACAGATGCATGACATCTTCCCATGCGAGAAGATGTGTGTATGATCTTGAATCATGCTGAAGCTGATCCAAGGATGATGGTGCCCATGTTCATGCTGGTTATCCTATTTTTTCCTCTGTTTAGAGCCAAATAGTCCACCTGGTATTTTCCTTGAAAATCTCTCTTTAAAGCCCCTATAAAGCTTAAAGTGCCAAAATTTTCCTAGGAAACCTTGCCTAAGAACCTTACCATTGTAAAGAGCTTGAAAAAATAGGTAGGTTTGCTTTTTACACCACCCTAATATTCAGCCAAACAGAGAAGTTATTCATGGTCAAAGTTTTGGTCAACATACAGTTCAAACGTACATTTGGCAGGCTTGAAAATCTCCATCGGCCTTAGAAAATGTTGAAAAAATTAAGTTTTATGCATTTTTTGAATGTATATCAAGCCAGGGAAAGACATACATTTTGGGAATCTTCTGCAGATCCCCGAGAATATTCCTGGTTTGTATGTTCGCAATATACAAGCAAAGATACAAGTAAAACATACAAGGTATAATGTACATGCATTGCATATTCCTCAAAGATTCTGTGTTTGCATGTGAAGGCTTGTATGTTTGCCTTTATATGTTCGCACATACAAGCAAATATACATTTGCTAAGTGTACAAGGCAAATATACATCGAAGATTCCCCAGAATATTCTGCAGTTGTAAGTCAGCGGTCTTGTATATTACTTTGTATGTTCGCAATATACAAGATAGAATATACAAGGTAAAAGATACATTGCAGGAATATTCCTTAAAGATTCCCTATTTGTATGTCTGAAGGTTTGTATATTGCGTCACATATTTGACATACAAAGTCCCAATGTACATTTACTACAGTGCTGCGGGGAATATACAAAGGGTCGACATAAAGAAATATACAAAGGCATTTGTATGTTACTAGGATACAAGAGGTGGGGCCCGCGCAGATGCAAGGAGGTTTGTATGTCTTCTACATACAAATGGGTATGAATAGTTGTTTGTATATCTGGTTTGTATGTTCGCACATACAAGACCAATATACAAAGAAACATGCATCTGCTATAGTAGTATGCATCAGCTCAAAGATAGAAAGGAAAATGTATATTTTGCATTATATGTCTTCCACATACAATCGAAATATACAAGGGATTATACATGGCCGAATGTGCGAGTGGTGGGGCCCGTGAAGAGACAAAGAGGTTTGTATATCATATACTGGTGCAGGAGCACCAAGGCTCAATGCAGCCGTACATAGTTTTTTTTTGGTTTGTCAATTTTGAGTTTACAGCATGTGTTTTTGTCTTTGGAGTTTTTCTAGTTTTCTGAAAATGCATCGGCGGGAGAAGCACTTTACTTTTGATCGGCCTTTTAGCTAAGTGAAATTCAAGTTAATGAATGTATGTTTGAAGGTGTTCGACATTTGTTCAATGGTTGAACCTCGCAGTTGAACCTCATCGTTGAACCCCACAGTTGAACCCCGCGCCAAGGTCAATGGTTCATTGGAATCGTTGGTAATTTTGTTGATCGGTTGAACCTTGCAGTTGAACCTCCTCATTGAACCCTGCAATTGAACCCCGTGCCAAGGTCAATGGTTCAACAGGTTTATAACTCTGATTGGTAAAGTTGGAATCATTGATCATTTTGTTCAATGGTTGAACCTTGCTGTTGAACCTCAACGTTGAACCCCACTATTGAACCTCACTGTTGAAGTTCAATGGTTCAACAGGTTCATTTTTATTGAATGGTGGAGTTGAAATCGTCGGTCGCTTTGTTGGAGGTTGAACCTCACTGTTGAACCTCGCGATTGAACCTCACGGTTGAAGTTCAACGGTTCAACAGTTCATCGTTTTGGAATAGTGAAGTGGGTGTCGGCATGAGAAGCATTATCAGTGAGCGAATAGAAAGCTTCACTGATGGTTAAGGTCTAGCCGATAGTTGTTATATTGGCAGATGAAGTATGATCAGGAGGAATGATAAAAGTCTCACCGATAAACATTATGGTTTGGCGACAGAAGTCAAAAAGGCAACAATGAGAAAAGTAACAGCCAAGAAACTACAGAACTGAACCGACAGTTAGAAAACAAACAGGTCTGGTAACTGAACCGTCCTGTAACGGACATGAGCAAATATATATATGCTAGCATTCTTTCTGTAGAGGAGTTCATAGAGTAGAAAAATTGAAGAAGGGAATTTTGATGTGTTTTCGATGTAAGCAGAGTTTTGAATAAAAATAAAAGTACAGCAGTTCGACCATTTGTGTATTTCGTTTCTATTTTCAGTTTGCTATTCTGAAGTAGATTAGTCATTTCTATTTCTGCAATTTTGTTCTCTTTTGCAAACCATGACTCTGCATTGATGTTCCTCGAGTTCCTCTATACAGTATGGAGGTCATCAAGCAGAGCCATACTTTTTGTTTGTTTTTCTTTTGTGGGTTGGTCAGATTGTCTACTAGAGGCAATGCATGCTTGTTTTAGGCAAGCTCAGTAAGGAGTCCGGCTAGATAGACAAGTAGGAAAATAGACTTGCAGGGGTGGCAAACAGAGAGAAAGAAAGTGAGCACCAAGCAGTGCAGACCCTTGAACAGGGTGAGAAGGGTGGGCAATGGACTCCGAAAGTTATGTGCCATTGAGGTAGAATCTTGGAAGCAGTGAGGACAAGGTATGTGTCCCACACCAAGCAGAGAAATAGAGTTTTCCATCTCTGCAAAGAGTTGAGTAATTTAACTGACATTTTTGTGTAGAAAGATCTGTCTGTTAGCACTTTGAATTCATAAGGAGGCTAAAGTTGTCAAACAGTCTTATACACAAGATGCAGAAGCAAGCAGCCTAGAGTCCTCCCTATCAAATTGGTATCAGAGCAGTAAGATTTGGGTTATTCCTAGATAGGAATAGAAGAGTTGTATGTCATCACCGAGTTCAAGTGAGTCTGTAAGTTCATCCAAGAAAATGGTGACTAATGTAGAGTTAGCAAAGAAGGTTGAAGATCAAGAAGAGGAGAATAGACTCCTACAAGAAAGACTAGCAGAAATTGAGAGTATGCTAGATGTAATGTTGCAAAAGACTGAAGAAGTCAGCCAAAGAGTTAAATATTCTGAGGACAAGGGGAAAGGGGTGTCTGTAGAAGATGAAGAGCCCACACCTGATCCTAAGTTGGAAGAAGAACCATTCTTGAAAGCTTTGAAAGCAATGAGTGGTAAAACATTGGAAGGAGTACCACTTTTCAGTGGGAAAATGGACCCAGATTTGGTCATGGAGTGGATAGAAGGACATGAAAATCACTTTGAATGTGATGGTGTAAGCGAGGCACAGAAAGTAAAGGTGGCCAAATCCAGACTCAGGGGAGCTGCCTTAACCTGGTGGAAATTTGTGCAGACTGAAAGAGCAAAAGAAGATAAGAAGCCCATAGCTACTTGGAAGGGAATGGTAGCTAAAATCAAAGAAGCATATACGCCAGAAGATTATGAAATACAGCTACATATGAAGAGACAGAATCTGAGACAGAAGGAATTAGATGTCAGTGCATACACTGAAGAATTCCAAAAGCTATGCTTAAGGTCCAAAGTAATGGAGGATGAAAGCATAAAGGTAGCAAGGTACCTTAACGGTTTGAAGTGGAATATACAAGAAGAAATTAGTTTGTTGTGTTCCACAACAGTGCAAAAATGCTATCAGCTGGCACTGAAAGTAGAGGAAAAGAACAAGAGGAAATAAGACTCAAATAGCAGAGGAAGAGGAAGAGGCAGAGATAACAGAGGACACAGAGGAGGTTTTGGTGGAAGGAATGCTGATAATAAATCCCAAGTAGAATCCAAACTCACAGAGCAGAGTGGGGAGTTGAGTGGTAGAGGAAACCACAGAGGAAAAGGATCTAACAGAGGAAGGTCAGGAGGATCAGGCAGAGGATCCTATTTCACCAACATGAAGTGTTACAACTGTGGTAATCTAGGTCATCCAGCGTATAGGTGTCCAGAAAAGGCCACGTCCTCTTCTCAAGGAGGTGATAAGAGAAATCACTATGTCCAAGATAATGCATCCACCAGCCAGTCACCTGAGGTCAGTCTGAACTCAGAAGATGGAGAGAACCTGATGATAAGGAGAACCTTGATGAATGAACCAGTGAAGTCTGAACCAAGCTAGAGGAGAGCACTATTCAGAATCAAGTGCAAGATTTTTAATAAGGTATGTAAAATTATCATAGATTCAGGATCTACTGATAATATTATTTCTGATGAGGCAGTTAAGAAACTGAATTTGAAAAGAATTACTTATGTAAACCCATATAGAGTCACATGGTTGAATAAAGGTCAACATGTGGTAGTGAATGAACAAAGTTGGGTAGAGTTTAGTATAGGTGGCTATAAGGATAAGGTATTATGTGATATACTACCCATGGATGCATGCCATCTCTTATTGGGCAGACCATGGCAGTATGACCGAAAGGCAGTACATGATGGTGAGAAGAATGCCTATTCTTTTCAGAAAGATGGTGTCACCTATAAGATTCAGTCATTGGAGGATGAAGATGCAGTTCAGACAAAGAGTCCTAATATCTTGGTTGTGAGTGGAAAAGAGTTTCTGAGTACTCTTAAGGAGGATGGTATTGGTTATGCCATCATAGTAAAACCAAAAGAAGGGCAGTAGGATAAGAAGACAAAGATTCCCAAAGAGGTACAACCTATACTGGAGAAGTATAAAGGCATAATCAGTGACGGTACACCAGCCACATTGCCTCCACAAAGAGCAATAAGCCATCAAATAGACCTGATTCTAGGGGCATCTTTGCCAAACAAGGCACCTTACAAGATGACTCCAGATCAGCACAACGAGATTTCCAAGCAAGTGCATGAGTTGCTAGATCAAGGATTGATCAGGAAGAGTATTAGTCCTTGTGCAGTGCCCACAATGTTGGCACCCAAGAAAGGAGGATCATGGAGATTGTGCACAGATGTCAGAGCCATAAACAAAATAACTATAAGATATAGATTCCCAATTCCCAGAATTGAAGATCTCATGGACTGTATTGGAAAAGCAAAGTATTTCACCAAGATAGACTTGAAGAGTGGTTACCACCAAATAAGAATCAAGGAAGGTGATGAGTGGAAGACAGCCTTCAAGACCACAGAAGGACTGTATGAATGGCTTGTTATGCCATTTGGTCTATCAAATGCACCCAGTACCTTTATGAGACTCATGAATGAAGTCCTAAAGGATTACATTGGTAAATTTGTTGTTGTTTTTCTAGATGATATTCTAATTTTTAGTCAGACCAAGGAAGAACATCTAGAACATGTAAATACTGTTTTGTAAAAATTACATGATGAACAACTAACCATCAATCTGGAGAAGTGTGAATTCATGAAGCAGGAATTGGTATACCTTGGTTTTGTGGTGTCCCAGGGAGAATTGAAGATGGACAAGTCAAAGGTAGAAGCCATATTGAGTTGGCCTACTCCTAGAGCAGCCACAGAGGTGACAAGTTTCCATGGCTTAGCCCAGTTTTACAGGAAGTTTATCAGAAATTTCAGTGGAATATGTGCACCCATGTTGGATACAATTAAGGGTGGAATGAAAGCAAAATTCAGATGGACACCAGCTGCAAATAGAAGTTTTGAAAGATTGAAGAAAGAGGTAGCAACACAACCTGTTTTGTTGTTGCCCAGTTTTGATAAGCTATTTACTATTGAATGTGATGCAAGTAATATAGCTGTAGGAGCAGTGCTAAACCAGGAAAATAGACCTGTAGCCTTTTTTAGTGAGAGGTTGAATGAAGCAAAGAGTAAGTACTCTTCATATGACTTAGAGTTGTATGTTCTAGTCCAAGCATTGAGGAAGTGGAGACATTATCTCTTGCCTAAAAAATTTGTTGTCTACACAGATAACCAAGCTCTGAGTTTTCTAAACTCACAGGATAAGTTAAGCAGCAGGCATATCAAATGGATGGAGTACCTGCAATCTTATACTTTTACAATTAAGCATAAGAAGGGGCAGCTGAACAGAGTTGCAGATGCTTTGAGCAGAAGATTGCTCATAGTGCAGGAAGTGTAATTGAAGAGCATTGGAGTTGAAGACTTCAAGGATCTCTATAGAGATGATGAAGATTTTGCTGAGGCATACAAGGTATGTCAAGATTTTGAGAATCACTTTCACAGTGAGTTTGTAGATTTCACCTTACAGCAGGGATTACTATTCAAAGGTGGACAATTATGTGTGCCAAGAGGATCTATGAGAGAAAATCTCATACAGGAGAAGCACAATGGTAGTCTGAGTGGCCATTTTGGTCTGAATAAGACACTGGAGCTAGTCCAAAGGTTCTATTATTGGCCAAGGATGCACAGAGACATCAGAAGGTATGTATAGCAGTGTATCGTATGTCAGAAGGCCAAGGGAACCACTTCAAATGCAGGACTGTACCAACCCTTACCCATTCCTTCTAGGCCATGGGAATGTGTAAGTATGGATTTTGTAGTTGGTTTGCCTAAGACTAAGACTGGTTATGATAGCATATATGTAGTTGTGCACAGATTTAGCAAGATGAGTCATTTCATTCCCTGTAAGGTGACTCATGATGCCAGTCATATAGCACATTTGTTTTTCAAAGAGGTGATCAGAATTCATGGGCTACCAGCAAGTATTGTGTCTGACAGAGATGCTAAATTCATGGGGCATTTCGGGAAAACGTTGTGGCAGAGATTGGGAACAAATTTGTCATTCAGTTCAGCATATCACCCACAAACAGATGGTCAGACAGAGGTGGTAAACAAGACATTGGGCAAGCTGTTAAGGTGTATAACCAAAGAATATGGACAGAGTTGGGATCTTGTCATTCATCAGGCAGAATTTGCCTATAATGATAGTGTGAATAGGACTACTGGCAAGAGTCCATTCGAAATAGTCTATGGAATGCATCCCAGAGGTGTATGTGAGCTTAGGAATATGGGAAACATGGAGAATAGAAGTGGTCATGTGGAGGATTTTGCACAATCCATGAAAGAAGTGCATGAGCAGGTGAAGAAAACTTTAACAGAGAACACACAGAAGATCAAGGACAGAGTAGATGCCCATAGAAGGGATATTCAGTTTGAGGTTGGTGATCTGGTTATGGTGCACTTGAACAAAGCTAGAATGCAGAAAGGAATGCCAACCAAACTACAGATGAGGAGAATTGGTCCTTGCAGAATCCTGAACAAGTATTGAAATAATGCCTACAGAATTGAATTGCCAGAAGACTTGGCAATCTCACTAGTGTTTAATGTCCAAGACCTGGTGCAATACAGGGGTCCTCAGTCAGCAGCAAATGGATCCATTTCAGAGAAGGAATAGACAGTCAAAGATGTGACTTTGCCACTACAACCCAAACTACAGGTAGAGAAAATACTAGATTCAAGAGTACAGAAGCAAACCAGACATGGTGTCTACATGGAGCATTTGGTCAAGTGGAAGCAGTTGGCTGAAGCAGAAGCTACCTGGGTTGAACAGTCAGAATTCAAAAAGAGGGGCATTGATTTTGCCTCATTGTCACCAGAGGTGACCTAGTTTCTTTCCGCACAGGGGGAGTATGGTGCAAGAGCACCAAGGCTCAATGCAGCCGTACATAGTTTTTTTTTGGTTTGTCAATTTTGAGTTTGCAGCATGTGTTTTTGTCTTTGGAGTTTTTCTAGTTTTCTGAAAATGCATCAGCAGGAGAAGCACTTTACTTTTGATCGGCCTTTTAGCTAAGTGAAATTCAAGTTAATGAACGTATGTTTGAAGGTGTTGGCATTTGTTCAACGGTTGAACCTCGCAGTTGAACCTCACCGTTGAACCCCGCATTTGAACCCTGCACCAAGGTTCAATGGTTCATTGGAATCGTTAGTCATTTTGTTGATCAGTTGAACCTTGTAGTTGAACCTCATTGTTGAACCCCGCAATTGAACCCCACGCCAAGGTTCAATGGTTCAACAGGTTTATAACTCTGATTGGTAAAGTTGGAATCATTGATTATTTTGTTCAATAGTTGAACCTCGCTGTTGAACCTCAACGTTGAACCCCGCTATTGAACCTCACTGTTGAAGTTCAATGGTTCAACGGGTTCATATTTATTGAATGGTGGAGTTGAAATCGTCGGTCGCTTTGTTGGAGGTTGAACCTCACTGTTGAACCTCGCGATTGAACCTTGCGGTTGAAGTTCAACAGTTCAACAGTTTGTCATTTTGGAATAGTGAAGTGGGTGTCGGCATAAGAAGCATTATCAGTGAGCAAATAGAAAGCTTCACCGATGGTTAAGGTCTAGCCGATAGTTGTTATATCGGCGGATGAAGTATGATCAGGAGGAATGATAAAAGTCTCACCGATAAAAATTATGGTTTGGTGACGGAAGTCAAAAAGGCAACGGTGAGAAAAGTAATAGCCAAGAAACTGCAGAACTGAACCGATAATTAGAAAACGAACAGGTCTGGTAATTGAACCGTCCTATAACGGACATGAGGAAATATATATATGGTAGCATTCTTTCTGTAGAGGAGTTGGCGGAGCAAAAAAATCAAAGAAGGGAATTTTGATGTGTTTTCGATGTAAGCAGAGTTTTGAATAAAAATAAAAGTACAGCAATTCGACCATTTGTGTATTTCGTTTCTGTTTTCAGTTTGCTATTCTGAAGTAGATTAGTCATTTCTGTTTCTGCAATTTTGTTCTCTTTTGCAAACCATGACTCTACATTGATGTTCCTCGAGTTCCTCTGTACAGTATGGAGGTCATCAAGCAGAGCCATACTTTTTGTTTGTTTTTCTTTCGTGGGTTGGTCGGATTGTCTACTAGAGGCAATGCATGCTTGTTCTAGGCGAGCTCAGTAAGGAGTTCGGCTAGATAGACAAGTAGGAAAATAGACTTGCAGGGGTGGAAAATAGAGAGAAAGAAAGTGAGCACAAAGCAGTCTAGACCCTTGAACAGGGTGAGAAGGGTGGGCAACGGGCTCCGAAAGTTATGTGCCATTGAGGCAAAATCTTGGAAGCAGTGAGGACAAGGTATGTGTCCCACACCAAGTAGAGAAATAGAGTTTTCCATCTCTGCAAAGAGTTGAGTAATTTAGCTGACATTTTTGTGTAGAAAGATCTTTGTTAGCACTTTGAATTGGTAGGGAGGCTAGAGTTGTCAAACAGTCTTGTACACCTATAGGATGCAGAAGCAGGTAGCCTAGAGTCCTCCCTATCATATACATACAAAGGTTCAGATGCTACAATGGAATGTATATCGTCTTGTATGTTCGCACATACAAGTCGATATACAAGGAAACATATACAATCCGGACCCGAATAGAAGTTTCAATCTATTCTATGTTGTTCTCGGGTCCACCTTGTATAAAAGGTGTTCGTATGTTTTGACATACAAAAGAGCATGTACAAGCTGGATTTCAAAGACAAGTACAGTTGGGCGAAATGCAGTGCTAAGTATGTGGCTTGTATGTATATAGCAATTGTATATTGTGATATACAAGCCAAAGATGCAAAAAAGGTATACAAGACAGATCTGATGTGAAAATATTTTCTGGCACATTCAGCCATCATGTCCATGGTTTGTATGTATAATGCTTTGCATATTCACATATGCAAATATTATTCAAGGAGAAATGATACAAGGCGAACCCAGCCCAAGGATCAATTTTGGCATGTTCAGCATTCAAGTCCATAGTTGCATATACAAGGAAGTTTGTATATTTCGATATGCTAGACCCAGATACAAGCAAGGTTACAAGTGGTAGGACCCGCACATACAAGGGTGATTGTGTGTATATACAAGTCGCGATTACAAAGAGCAAAATGCATGTTTGTATGTGCTAGTTTGTATGTTCGCTTGTATCTTTGCATATACAAGCCGACATGCAAAGGCCGATATACAAATGAGTTTTCGACCAAACAGGGTGTAGTTCTCAGTCGCAAATTAGGAGGTGCCACGTGGCAGTGGCAGATACATAGACAAGGGCTCTTGCATATCAAGGCATTTTCAAATGCATTTTTGAGAGTGATTTCAGAGACCTTTTGGCGCCAAAATCCAGAGATACATGCAAAGTGTTTTGTGCATGCAAAGGCAGGATCTGAGGTATTTTCAGAGGCTAATATATACACACATGCAGAAGTGATATATATAGGCAGTTGACCAGATCTTTGACCGCCTATATCTTCCCCATTTCAACAAATTTTGACATGTTGTAAGAGGCAAAAGTGCATATTTTTGCCTCCTCTTTCATTCTAGCAAGTCTTTGGGGGATTTTCTAGTTCTCATTTTTTGGATCTGACTTTGCATTTTTGGCCGATTGGATGTTTTAGCAGCCATCTTGAAGTTTGGAGGGGATTTTCTCTATGCAGTGGCTCGGGTTGGTGAAGTTCTATAGGTGCATTCATGGTGTATGGACTCTTTGTCTTGTAGGACCAGATTTCTATGTTTTGGATGGCCTTTGGAGGCTCTCTCTCCATGTCTTGTCCTTTGTTGTGTCCTGGCAGAGATTTTCTTTGTTTTGGTGTGGCAAAGGCATGGCCCCTATCCCTTCACCATGCCTCTGCCCATACTTTCCTGCTACTGGCATGTATGGCCTCTTTTCTATGATTCAGCAACTCCATGCCCTTCTGGCAAGAGTCTGGCCTATATAAGACATGTAAAACTCTTTTGTTAAAGGGGGATGGTATTTTTTTGGGGCTGTTATGCTGCCAAAATTTTGTAACCGGTCCACTTAGTGTAATTGCAAGGGTATAGGAATGTGACTCACTGTGCCTAAATTTGGCCTCTGCTGTCTTCCTTTTATCCAACAATGAGTGTAATTAGCTATGTTGGTGTAACTCTGCTATGAATTTTTTTTGAATTTGTAACAGTTTTATGGGCCTTCATGATTAATAGATGTTGATTTCTCACCTCTTTTATGTCTAAATTTTTGTGCTTTAATTGGAGTTGTAGTCTGTTCTATGGGTAAAATGGCCCCTCTGCATGTCTAAACTTTCATATCGAAGCCTCAACCAGTCCTAAAACCTGTGTGAATCTCCCCTCAGTAGCGAAAGAATCATTGTTGTGTCCATACCTTGACCACCATCGCTTACGAAATCTGGTGTATCACCTCCCTTTCCCTTTCAGTTTTCTTCCTAACTCTTTCCCCTGCAAGTTGTTTAGCACTAGGTTTAGTATCATCGCTCTTTGTAATAGGCTTAGAGAAAGGAACCAGCCTTCTCTGGAGGTCTGATCTCAAATCGCAAGGTCCCACACTTCGAGATCATTCCAATGTTACCCCAGGTTGTATGAGGTTTCACAGCTACATGCAAAGGGTGCAAATTTGGGTGATAACAGTTTTTGGCACGCCCGATGGGACCATTGTTTAAGAATTCTAAGCTCAAAATACTACATTTTGGTTGCTGGTTTTGATGTGTAGCCAGTGATATCCAAACCTGTAAGAGGTCAAAACTTTCCATATCTGGCGACTCCAACTTTTGGTCTTGCAGATCAGCATATCTCTGCTTATGAGAAGGATACCTACAAGAAGCAGCTCTTCCCCTTTCGAGTATCTACAATTATCCCCACCCAGGAGAAGAGGGGTAGCATCTGAGAAGCATAAGAAGACTCATGTGCAGTCTAGGAGAGCCAAGTCAACTCCCCTTGCTGTTGGAGCTCACACCACATCAAGGACTTCAATCACAATGATTCCTGCAGTAAGAAATCATCCCTTTGTGGCTTTCAATCAAGGCAGCCCGTTGAATCTAGCTCAACATGACGACATCCTTGTCGCTACTCTGAAAAGTTTACCATTCTTTCATGGTGAAGATCAGACCACTCCAGCTGAACATATCAAGGACATCACAAACCTATGCGCCGTCCATCATGTGATAGAAGAAAATGTAGCAATTAGGCTACTTGCAACATCCCTAAAAGGCAAAGCCCTGCAGTGGTTTAGAAGTCTGTTGGTGAATTCCATAGATTCCTGGGATCGCTTGGGAGAAGAATTGTGTAGTTTCTTTGAAGACAAATCAAACCATCTATTGCTGATGGAGCAGCTATCTACAATCAAGAGAGCCCCTCACGAAGTCATGTCAGACTTTAACCACCATTTCCAAAAGACATGGGAGAGAATCCCACCAACGGTAAGGCCCACAGCTGACCATGCATTTCTATATTTTCTGAGAGCATTAAATAGTGACATCTCTGTCATGATTCAATCCATGGGAGGATTTTCCTTACCACAGGCCTATACCATAGCCATTAGGGCTAAAAACAGCCTCATTCAGGCTGGTAAAATTGTTCCTAGACCTCCTTTGCCAATTTTCCCCACAATTCAGCCATCATTCCCTACGTATGTGCCTCCCATAGCTATTATACCAACTGCCCCAGCATTACTAGCAACTAATCTATAGCCAAATAGATCAGAAAATGCCACTCAGATTCGGTCTTCTGAGTTACAAGAGATCAAGGGATTATTACAATCTTTTGGTAATGAGCTGACAAATATGAAAAAGTAGCAATTCCAAAATAGGCAACCCTATCAACCACATAACCAAGGGCAAAGTCAGCCTTATCAGGGACAAAACCAACATTGGCAGACCAATAGGCCACCTTATCAGAGCAATTATCAAGGGTCTAGGTAGAATTTTAACCAGAGGCCTTTTCAGCCTTACAACCCCGCATCCACCAGTGCTGTCAGTGACATCATCCCTATTCCAAACAACCTAACATCTGAGTATGAATGGTGTTCTCCAAGCAATCAGCCGTACAGCCAAGCAGCGTGTCCAAATGGAGTCATAAATTAGGCTCTGACAGTACAAAATGTTGCATCTTTGCAGCCAAGCACGTCTAATGAGGGGGCTGTGTAGCAGATTGAACAACCCCAGCATGATACTACCTTCATGTATTGGTAGGAAAATGAGTTTTGTGGCATGAATAGAGACTACACTCTAGTTGCAGCAAACACGAGAGCTAAAAGGAGAAGTTACGAAATGGATCAGACAACAAGTAAAGAAAAAGGACCTGATGATTAGTCTACATCCCAATTTCCCCATGTATTACAAAGAAATACTCAGGCAACTACCAAGGAGCAGCCTCAGTTGCAAGATGATATTGCTACTGCCAAGCCACATCAGAAGGTAAGTGTTACTGCACCTTTCAATATTATCGAGAATATGAAAAAGGCAAATGTGACAATGTCCATGTGGGATTCCTTGGTGATTCCGGGCCAAAAAGACATATTGCAGCCAACTTTGTCTAGTATAAAAATCTCAAATGATACAAATGTTGACCCAGTCAAGGTTGTTCTTACCAATTCCCCCCAAGACAACAACAACAGCTAAGCCAAAGCATCAAACTACTTCCATTCTATGTGTCTCTAATAATAGGAGATAAACTAGTGCACAATTGCATGGTAGATAGTGGTGCAAGTAGCTCTGTTATGCCAAAATAGATTGCAGACCAATTAGGACTAAACTACCAGCCCCTAACCAAGGGTGTGATCCAGCTAGATGGCACAGCTATCAACACAGTAGGTGTCATAAAGGACCTAAGCCTCACCCTACATACCTACCCAAATGTTACCATAACTTAGGAAGTGTTTGTTATGCCCTTATATAGTGTATATGGTTATGAATAGTTAGCTTGTGGCTATCTTAACTCTTAATTAAGTCATATTATCATTATTATATTGTTATTTAGTTGTTTAGGTCAGCCTAAGGCTTTTGTAGGGCTATCTAAGTCAGCCTGGGTGATATCTTAGGCATAAATAGGTATATATAGGAGGTAGTGAGTCTCATTTCATAGCATATTGTGTATTGTGTTCTCATTGAAGACTATTGGAGGTATCCCCGTTGAAGTGGATTAGGCGGTTGCCCCCTTGAAGTGGTATATTATTATCCAATATTTATAGCATATTTACTATTATATTCAGATATTGTGCAAGTTGTTTCATTACAAGTGGTATCAGAGCATGATCTTGGCACCGTAGAGGCAAGGTTTTTTCTCAATATTGGAGGCGATTTTGGGAAGAGCATAACTTTCATCTTTTAGAAAAAAATTTAAATATTTTTAAAGGTTTTTTGCAGACCATATTAAAGAAGCTACAATTCAGATTTTAGAGGAATTGGAGTAGATTTGAATGAATTATTACAGAATTACAATTTCTACACAATTTATTTGAGATCTACATATCTCACACATCCTGCTGAATTGGATCACAATTTGTATTGGGTTTTTGAAGAGATAATATAGGAGCCTACATTCCAAAGATTGGATAAATTGAAGCAAAAATAAGTGAGTTATTACAAAATTAGGGTTTCCAACAAATTCGCTCTCAAGGCTGCAAATTTGCTTATTTTTTGGTGTTTTTTCTAGGTAAGTGGTATCTTGGCTGTAGTAAGTTACAGTAAATTTTAGAGAATTTACATTTCATTTGTGTGATTTATTTCAAAAATATTGGTTTCCATCATGATGAGGCTTGCAACAAGAGGCAAAAAGAATGTTGTCACATCGAGGAAATCCCCTGATAGGGATGGGGAAACAATAGAGGATATTAATCCCAATGAGGAAGTAAGTAAGGTCAAGGAAGACATTTCCTTAATCAAGTTGGTGATGTGTGGCCTAAGAGGAGATATATCAGACATACAAAGCATGTTAAGCGCCTTTATGAATGAACCAAGAAAGGAGGTCTCAATCAACCAAGAAGAAGAAGAAGAAAAAGAAGAAGAACAAAAAGAAGAAGTGGAAGAAGCACAAGCAGAAGAAGAAGAAGAAGAAGAAGAAGAAGAAGAAGAAGAAGAAACAAAAGAAAAAGAAAAAGGCAATGAAGAAGAAGAAGTGAAAGAAGAAGAACTTCCTAGTCAAGCTATTCAACCAATGCAAGGGTACCATGTACTATTCCTCACCTCTTCCTCTATGGCACATAAAAAGGTTCAAGTAAAGGAAGAACACATTTATCACCATCAAGAGCTAGATGCAAAGGGAAGACACATCTTGGAGCTGAAGTTAATTTTCCAGACACACATGAATAAGCTGAGGACCTCAACAGTTCCAAATTACTTCATTATAGTGAAATATCTTCTAGTTGAAGTTACCACATGGGATGATGAAGATTATATGAAGAAACTACCACAATTGATCAGCACTGAGGACAACACTTTTGTAAAGGTGGGGGGCCATGTTATGCCCTTACTTATATAGTGTATATGGTTATGAATAGTCGGCTTGTGGCTATCTTAACTCTTAATTAAGTCATATTATCATTATTATATTGTTATTTAGTTGTTTAGGTCAGCCTAAGGCTTCTATAGGGCTATCTAAGTTAGCCTGGGTGATATCTTAGGCATAAATAGGTATATATAGGAGGTAGTGAGTCTCATTTCATAGCATATTGTGTATTGTGTTGTCATTGAAGACTATTGGAGGTATCCCCCTCGAAGTGGATTAGGAGGTTGCCCCCTTGAAGTGGTATATTATTATCCAGTATTTATAGCATATTTACTATTATATTCAGATATTGTGCAAGTTATTTCATTACAATGTTCATAATAGACCTACCTCCTCATTTTGCCATGTGCCTGTCAAGGGAGTTCACAGCTAAGATAGGAGGATATTTATCCTCAGACTGGTCCCACATCTTTTTCAGGACCAGATATGGCACCAAAGTAACCCTAAAATCTGAATTGATTTCAAATCACCACATTGAACCCTGTACTCCAAGTGTCGTTAATGCAAATTGCATTATCTCAGATGATCCTGAGCTTGTTGCTACTCAGCAACTACAGGCTAAAAGCATACCAGAAATATTGTTAAGGGAATGGGCCTTGGAAAATACTATTGATAGTCCTAAGAAACACATTCAAGAGACCGGTATGGGAGTGTACATTCTGCATGAGCCTGAATTAGAAATTCCAAGCCTTGTAAAGAGTTTAGAATTGCAGAAGGAAGTGCAAGATCAAGTATGGAAGATGTACTTCGACGGCTCTAGAAGCAGGAATGGCTCTGGTGGTGGTGCAATGCTGGTGTCTCCTCTTGGTGACAGGTATTATTCTTCCTTCCATTTTGCCTTTTCATGCACCAACAACACTGCCGAATATGAGGGATTAATCTAGGGTTTGCAGTGGGCAAGAAAGAGAAAGATCAGCTGTCTACAGGGGTTTGGGGATAGTGAACTCATTGTAAATCAAGTAATGGGATTGCAAGCTACAAAAAATGATGCCTTGAAATGCTACAAGCATAGGGTGTGGGACATGATTGAAGAGTTCGATGCTTTCAATTTGGTCTCTATTTCCAGAAATTAGAATTACCAAGTAGATAGGTTGGCAGCAATTGGGGCTCAATTTGACATACCCAGTGATATTTAAAGGGAGAAGGTGCAGCCCCATGTAAAAATAGTGGATAGACCCTCTATCCCTGAAAATGACATTCATTGGCAGGTTTTTGAGAGTGATGAGCAAATCCTGTGTTTCTTGTTAGAGGAGGATGAGTTCTCTATGGTGAACCAAGATAAGCTCAGACAACAGTATGGCAATGATCAAATTGTTTAGTTAAGGACAAACAATCTACCCAAGGGACTGGTGACACTAGAGTCTATCTTTGGCACTGATGATCAGATGAAGAAGACCAAGACTGGCATGCAAATAAAGGAGGAGCATTACGAGGAGTTAGAAATTTTTAAAGGTAAGCTCCTTAAAATTGGTAAAATCTACTTAGCTGAGGACAGAAGAGCTTTTATTGCTCTGTGCCATGAATTTAAGGATGTGTTTGCCTAGGATTATTCAAACCTAAAGGGTTTTGACCCTCACATTGCCCAGCATACCATAGAATTAGAGCCAGGGGAAAAACCTGTAAGGCAGAAGCAACTGCCCTTGAACCCAAAGCTTGAGCCCCTGATGATTAAAGAACTGACCAAGTTGATCGAGGGAAAGATTATTTTCCTGATCAAACATACTTCTTGGGTCTCTAACCTCGTCCCTGTCAGAAAGAAGAATGGGGAGATTAGACTGTGTGTTGATTTCAGAGATCTAAATAGAGCCTCCCTAAAGGACCACTACCCATTGCCTTCAATGGACCAAATTCTGTAGGTAGTGACTGGCTCAGAAAGATTCTCCTTGCTTGATGGGTTTTCTGGTTACAATCAAGTATTGGTTAAGGAGGAGGATTGATATAAGACTGCTTTTACCACCAAATGGGGCACCATGGTCTACAAGAGAATGCCTTTTGGCCTGTCAAATGCTGGCTCAACTTTTCAGAGAGCTATGGACATGGCTTTCAAGGGTCTACTTTATAAGCTAGTGCTAGTGTATCTAGATGACATCACAGTCTTTCCAAGAATGCGTCTGAGCATTTATTTCATTTGAGGCAAGTGTTTGAGAGATGCAGAGAGTTCAGGATATCTCTCAATCCAAAAAAATGCATTTTCGTTGTTCATGAGGGCAAGCTATTAGGGCACGTTGTGTCAAAAGAGGGCATTACCATTGATGCAAAAAGGGTAAAAGCTATCTTGGAATTGCCCTTACCCAGCCACAAAAAGGGACTTCAGAGCTTCATTGGCAGAATTAATTTTTTGCAAAGGTTTATACCAGACATTGCAAACCTTCTGAAGCCCTTGACGTCCATGTTAAAAAGGAACATAGTTTTCAGTTGGATGAAGGAGGCCAAGCTAAGCTTCGAGTCCATAAAAGAGGCGTTGTCAGCTGCGCCAACCTTGGTGAATCCTGATTTCTCCAAGGATTTCATTTTGTACGCTTATGGTGGTTTGGACACCATTTCTACAATCCTAGTACAGCAATAGAATGAGGGGTTTGAATAGCCTATTGCTTTTTTCAACCAGGGTTTAGAAGAGTATGAACAAAAATATAGCTTCATTGAGAAGCACTTCCTTGCAGTGGAGAGGAGCCTAAAGAAATTTAGACATCTTATTTCCTATAATAAGATACATTTGATGGTCACTCATCCTGGCGTGAAGGATTTCCTATTACAAAAATGTGAATGAGAAAAGGGCTAGTTGGATCACCAGAGTTATGGAGTATGACTTTGACATCAAAATAACCAAGCTTGTCTGAGGAAGAGGACTCAGCGAACAACTTGCTGCTAGTTTAGAGAGTGGAGCAAGAAAGGAAGAGGTGGTGTTACTAGCCGTAGAAGATGAACATCAGGCTGATGCAGTAGCGGCGGGCACCAGTTGGGTTCACAATATGATCCATTTTTTGCAGAGTGGTGAGTGTCCAGTAGGGTTAGATAGAGCCAAGAGAAGATACTTTAGATTACAATCTATCCCATACATCCTAATCAATGGCATCCTTTTCTGAAAAGATTTTAATGGCGTATTATTAAGATGCATTGCTGAAACTCAAACTAACAAGGTGCTGCGTGAGTTCCATGATGGAGTAGCAGGGGGTCATTTCGCCCCAAGGAGTACCACCTGGAAGATAATGAGAGTTGAATACTACTGGTCCATCTTATTCAAGGATGCCCATGCATGGGCTAGAAAATGTGTGAAGTGTGCCCTTTTTGCAGGCAAATCACAGCTGCTAACTATGCCCCTTCAGCCAATTCAAGTTGAGCAACCCTTCATGAGGTGGGGTATCAATTTCATAGGCCCCATTAACCCGCCTTCCAGTGCAAGCCACAGGTGGGTGTTTATAGCAACTGATTACTTCACAAGGTGGACTGAGGTAGTGGCCCTAAAGGAATCTAATGAAAGTGCCGTTTTGAACTTTTATAGTGATCTGGTAGCTAGATTCAGGGTACTTGAATCTATCATCTCAGACAATGCATTGGCTTTTGTTGGGTTAAAGATAACTGACTCAGCTGTGAGGAATGGGATTTATTTAGGCACTTCATCAAATTATTACCCTCAGGGTAATGGCCTAGCTGAGTCCACAAATAAAAATCTCATAAGGATCATCAAGAGAACCATGCAGGATAATAAGAGGACCTAGTATGCTAATTTGAAATCTACATTATGGGCAGATAGAATCACTCCCAAGAGGTCCATTGGGAACTCTCCGTATATGCTTGTTTATGGAAAAGAGGTGAGGTTGCCTATATCTGTGGAGCTTCCAACTCTTGACATTATGAACTAGTTGGAGATGTTTGAAGAGGAGGATCCCATGGTAGTCAGATATGTTAAGCTCATGGAGCTCGAGGAAGTAAGAGATAGAGCTAAGAAGACTATGGAATATCATTAGCTTCAGGTCAAGGGAGTTTTTGATAAGAAGGCCACCCCTAGAAACTTTAAAGAGGGTGATTTGGTGCTCAAGTGGGATGAACTGAAGAGTAGGCTAGGGAAACACTCCAAATTTGATTGCATGTGGAGCAGCCCATTTCTCATTGCTGAATGCAAGGAGCACAATGCATTCCAGTTGTCAAATATGGATGGACAAAATCTACCTATCCCAGTCAATGGGATACACCTTAAGAGGTGTTTTGAGGTATGAGTGCTCTGTAAATTAGTAGATTAGGTCTCTATGCTTCCAATAAGTGCTGCTGCACAATAGTTTAGATGCTTTCCTGCTTTCCCTAAGTGTTGTCTAGCACAGTTTGCGGGTTGTTGTCTGCTTTTTTTTGGCCCCTAGTCTTCCTGTGTCCTCCATTACTGTCATGCTGAATTTTTGAAGACAAGAGGTTTGTCAAGGCACTTCTAGTTTCTTTTGACTCCATGCCCAATGAATCAAGGCCACTGATCTTATGTTTTGCAGGCAAACACCCCATAGAGGTCACCAGGAATGTTATCCTATTTTTTCCTCTATTCAGAGCCAAATAGTCCACCTGGTATTTTCCTTGAAAATCCCTCTTTAAAGCCCCTATAAAGCTTAAAGTGCCAAAATTTTCCTAAGAAACCTTTCCTAAGAACCTTACCATTGTAAAGAGCCTGAAAAAATAGGTAGGTTTGCTTTTTACACCACCCTGATATTTGGCCAAACAAAGAAGTTATTCATGGTCAAAGTTTTGGTCAACATACAGTTCAAACGTACATTTGGCAGGCTTGAAAATCTCCATCGGCCTTAGAAAATGTTGAAAAAATTAAGTTTTATGCATTTTTTGAATGTATATCAGGCCAGGGAAAGACATATACATTTTGGGAATCTTCCGCAGATCCCCGGGAATATTCCCGATTTGTATGTTCACAATATACAAGCAAAGATACAAGTAAAACATACAAGGTATAATGTACATGCATCACATATTCCTCAAAGATTCCGTATTTGCATCTGAAGGCTTGTATGTTTGCCTTTGTATGTTCGCACATATAAGCAAATATACATTCGCTAAGTGTACAAGGCAAATATACATCGAAGATTCCCCAAAATATTCCGCAGTTGTATGTCAGCAGGCTTGTTATTGCTTTGTATGTTCGCAATATACAAGATAGAATATACAAGGTAAAAGTTACATTGCGGGAACATTCCTTAAAGATTCCCTATTTATATGTCTGAAGGTTTGTATATTGCATTGCATATTTGACATACAAAGTCCCAATGTACACTTGCTACAGTGTCGTGGGGAATATACAAAGGGTTGACACAAAGAAATATACAAAGGCATTTGTATGTTACTAGGATACAAGAGGTGGGGCCCGCACAGATGCAAGGAGGTTTATATGTCTTCTACATACAAATGGGTATGAACAATTGCTTGTATATCTGGTTTGTATGTTCACACATACAAGACCAATATACAAAGAAACATGCATCTGCTACAGTAGTATGCATCAGCTCAAAGATAAAAAGGAGAATGTATATTTTGCATTGTATGTCTTCCACATACAATCGAAATATACAAGGGATTATACATGGCCGAATGTGCGAGTGGTGGGGCCCGTGAAGATACAAAGAGGTTTGTATATCATATACATACAAAGGTTCAGATGCTACAGTGGAATGTATATCGACTTGTATGTTGGTACATACAAGCCGATATACAAGGAAACATATACAATCCAGACCCGAATAGAAGTTTCAATCTATTCTATGTTGTTCTCGGGTCCACCTTGTATAAAAGGTGTTTGTATGTTTTGACATACAAAAGAGCATGTACAAACCGGATTTCAAAGACAGGTACAGTTGGGCGGAATGCAGCACTAAGTCCATGGCTTGTATGTATATGGCAATTGTATATTGCAATATACAAGCCAAAGATGCAAAAAAGGTATACAAGACGGATCCGATGTGAAAATAATTTCTAGCACATTCAGCCATCAGGTCCATGGTTTGTATGTATAATGCTTTGTATATTCACATATGCAAATATTATTCAAGGAGAAATGATACAAGGCGGACCCAGCCCAGGGATCAATTTTGGCATGTTCAGCATTCAAGTCCACAGTTGCATATACAAGGAAGTTTGTATATTTTGATATGCAAGACCTAGATACAAGCAAGGTTACAAGTTGTAGGACCCGCACATACAGGGGCGATTGTATGTATATACAAGTCGCGATTACAAAGGGCAAAATGCATGTTTGTATGTGCTAGTTTTTTTGTATGTTCGCTTCTATCTTTGCATATACAAGCCAACATGCAAAGGCTGATATACAAAGGAGTTTTCAGCCAAATAGGGTGCAGTTCTCAGTGGTGAATTAGGAGGTGCCACATGGCAGTGGCGGATACATATACAAGGGCTCTTACATATACAAGGCATTTTCAAATGCATTTTTTAGAGCGATTTCAGAGGCCTTTTGGCGCCCAAATGTAGAGATACATGCAAAGCATTTTGTGCATGCAAAGGCAAGATCTGAGGTATTTTCAAAGGCTGATATATACACATATGTAGAAGCGATATATACAAGCAGTTGACCAAATCTTTGACCGCCTATATATTCCCCATTTAAGCAAATTTTGACATGCTATAAGAGGCAAAAGTGCATATTTTTGCCTCCTTTTTCATTCTAGCAGGTCTTTTGGGGGATTTTCTAGTTCTCATTTTTTAGATCTGACTTTGCATTTTTGGCCGATTGGACGTTTCAGCAGTCATCTTGAAGTTTGGAGGGGATTTTCTCTACGCAGTGGCTCAGGTTGGTGAAGTTCTGTAGGTGCATTCATGGCGTATGGGCTCTTTGTCTTGCAGGACTAGATTTCTATGTGTTGGACAGCCTTTGGAGGCTCTCTCTCCATGTCTTATCCTTTCTTGCATCCTGGCAGAGATTTTCTATGTTTTGGAGTGGCAAAGGCATGGCCCCTGTCCCTTCACCATACCTCTGCCCATACTTTCCTGGTGCTGGCATTTATGGCCTCTTTTCTATGATTCAGCGACTCCATGCCCTTCTGGCAGGAGTCTGGCCTATATAAGACATGTAAAACTCTTTTGTTAAAGGGGGATGGTATTTTTTTGGGACTGTTATGCTGCCGAAATTTTGTAATCAGTCCACTTAGTGTAATTGCAAGGGTATAGGAATGTGACTCACTATGCCTGAATTTGGCCTCTGATGTCTTCCTTTTATCCAATAATGAGTGTAATTAGCTATGTTGGTGTAACTCTGCTATGAAATTTTTTTGCATTTGTAACAGTTTTATGGGCCTTTATGATTAATAGATGTTGATTTCTGGCCTCTTTTATGTCTGAATTTTTGTGCTTTAATTGGATTTGTAGTCTATTCTGTGGGTAAAACAGCCCCTTTGCATGTCTAAACCTTCATAACGAAGCCTCAACCAGTCCTAAAACCTGTACGAATCTCCCCTCAGTAGTGAAAGGATCATTGTTGTGTCCATACCTTGACCACCATCGCTCACTAAATCTAGTGTATCGCCTCCCTTTTCCTTTCAGTTTTCTTCCTAACTCTTTCCTCTGCAAGTTGTTTAGCACTAGGTTTAGTATCATTGCTCTTTGTAATAGGCGTAGAGTAAGGAACCAGCCTTCTTTGGAGGTCTGATCTCAAATCGCAAGGTCCCACACTTTGAGATCATTCCAATGTTACCCCATGTTGTATGAGGTTTCGCAGCTGCATGCAAAGGGTGTAAATCTGGGTGATAATAATGCCATCGAAGAGTGTTCAAGTGTCCCCATGTTGATGCTGAAGGATGCCATAATCAAATTAGGTGCATGCGCAATAGATGAGGATGATGACGATCCAGAACTATGTTTAGGATGATGTAGAGCATGAATATCTGAAGTGGACAATGTTGATGCAACTTCATCGAAACTATCATTGAAGAGAACACTGATGTCCTCAATGTGTGCTTCCATGTCAGCAATGTGGGACTCTACGAACAGACAAGTGATGTTAGGTAGAAATCTATTCCAATTAGCAATGCTAGGAAGACTAGTATCCTATTGCAAAGAAGCACCGAAAGCTTTTGAGGAAACAACTCTGGAACCTAATGAAGCAACAGTAGGAGTGATGACTTCTTCTATGTTACTAGAAATTTATGTTTCTGTATCATGTTTAGGGATGTGAGTTGTGATCAAGGCAGGATCATGTGGGAATGGAGAAACATTCGAGTCTCTATATATCTCCCAAAGTTTGATGCATAATGCATTTGGATAGTCAATATCCATGATGGAATACAAAGCGGCATCTAGAATATGTAAACTAATTAATCCACAAATATGATCACGATGATTAAACCACTTAGCCTTCTATGATTGTTTACCAGGTTCAGGGACAAGTCCATACAGATGGGGTATGAGATTATGGATCCTGAGATGTTTCAAGATGCCTTCACACCAGGACTTATAGTTTCCCTTGTTTAGGTTGATTACAGAAGAGTGAGTTTCATATCCCATGATTAGAACAAGTTAGTTCGACTACATAATAGAAATCAACACAATTAGGCAACCCAAATGAGTTAGATCCCTAATTGAACTTTGTGTAAAGTGGCACTTTATAAGTTGAGTGTGTGATTTTACTTAATTCCGCCCTTAAAGTGCCATTTTATAAAGTTAGTGCATTGTGAAAAATGATGACACAACACTATCCCCCCTTGATTATGTATTCCCTCCCCCCCCCCCAAATTTGGCACTTTATAGAAGTAGTGCGTTAGGTCACCCTAAAATTGTTGGGAATTAAGGTGTCTCAACCTTGGTAATTCCTTGTATTTTTACATTGTATTTATTTATTATTTGCCTATTTTATTAATTGGATGCAAATCCTATGTTGTCAAATTGTGGGAGTTGGCACGATGATGTGTCAACCTACATGGCATATGACCACATGTATTTTTGTCCTCACATGAGGAGATAGGCATCCCACTTAGTGGTAGGAATATTTTGCCATGTGTCGGCATCGTGGATGTTGTGTAAGGGAATATTGACCATAACAGTCATGACATATTCCTATGAGGAAGTCATGACATATAAAAGTCAGAAATAGGAGATTCTATGACAGGCGACGACATGTGTCGAAGAGCATCTTTGAAAAAGGCATCTTTGGGCACCCCAAGGTGGACTATGACATGTTGTAAGAGAATATGCTATTTATAGCCTGTCTATGACAGATTCTCTTACAACTGTAAGTTATGACAACTATGACATATTCTATGATGGTTGTAAGAGTCATAAGAGCATATGACATAGCCCATTTTGGGAATAAGAGACCTCTTTGGGATGGGGTGACTTGACAAGTGTCAGGAACATTCTACAAGGTTGGACAAGTGTCCATAGGCATGGGTTTTGGGCCATGAGGCCATGTTGGACACCCATTCCAAGATAGAGTCAAAATTGCCTTGTATATTCTATATAAACAGGTGCTTTGAGGAGGTGATATTTTATAGGTTTTACAGGTACTGTTATGCTATCAGACCATCTCTAGATACTAGTGACGAAGACTCCTACAAGAGCATTGGCTCTGTGTTGTATTGTAACCTTCATTGTTTACATAATACATTTTGAGTTGTGTTTTGGAGTGTGGGGTTTTTCACCCATAAGGGTTTTCCCCACATATATCTTATGTCTCTCTTCTTCTGTCATACTTAAACTTGTTTATGTGTTTGCTGCAATATCTCTATTGGTGGGTTTAACATTGCTATAATAGTAAGGATAAAATTGAATTTGCACTCTCCTTCCCTCATTAGATTAGTGTAGGAAGTGATTTTTGCACACCTAGATTCCTTTCAATTGGTATCAGAGCCTGGCCAGTTTTGGTTCTAGCTACTAGGTAGGGGTTTTTTGAGCTAATCTTAGGTTTAGTAGGAGTGTTGTATAGAGTATTCTATATCTTGTTGCAACAAGGAGATGGAAACCACATCCAGAAGGTTAGAAGTTGAGAAATTCAATAGCACTAATTTTGAGTTGTGGAAACTCAAGATGGAGGACCTACTTGTTGATCGTGACCTATGGTAAACTGTATCTGGTGGGAAACCTACAACAATGTCACAAGCTGATTGGGATCTCAAAGATTAGAAGGCTAAGGGTCTCATAAGACTCTATTTAGCTGACTCTGTCCTGTTAAATGTCCATGAGGAGAATAGCATGAAAGATCTTTGGAAGAAGTTGGGTGATGTTTATTAGGCTAAGTCCTTGGTAAACAAACTTTTCCTTAAAAAGAAGTTGTTCACTCTGAAGATGGAAGGCAGGGGATCTATTGCAGACCACATGAATGCTTTCAACATGATCATTGCACAATTGACATCTATGGGTGTGAAAATGGAGGAGGATCATTGCATGACCCTGCTTTGTTCTTTGCTAGATTCATGGGATAATCTTGTCATGCTTATCAGAAGTACCACTACCACCTTCAAGATAGAAGATGTGGTGTCCTCGCTGTTATCTAAAGAAATGCAGAGGAAGACATCTAAATTAGCCAAAGAGGCTCTTACGGTTCGTGGAAAACCCAAGGAGAAAGGGAAGAAGAAAAACAAGAGAGCTGAGAAGGGCAGATCCAAATCTCCTAGAAAGTCTAAGGCTCTCTATTGGAACTGTGGCAAGTCTGGGCCTTTCCAAAAGGAATTCAAAGAAGAGAAGAAAAAGAAAAAAAATCAGGGCCCCAGATTTAAATTCTGACAAGTCACAAGATGATGGTGATGCCTTCATCATAGCCCTAGCCACTCGTGCATCTGATGATGTGTGGTTGATTGATTCTGGTGCATCATTCCACATGACCTTGCATTGAAGCTAGTTCACGAAGTATGAAGAGTTCAATGGTGGAAGAGTGTACCTGGGTGATGACTCTCATCTAAAGATTATTGGTCATGGAAGAGTCTCAATCTGATTCCCTGATGGATGAATGAAGGGGATCACTTGAGTTATGCACATTCCAGGCCTTGTATAGAACCTTTTTCTATAAGTATGTTGAATGATGCAGGTGTACAAGTTGCCTTTTCAAAGGATGGATGCAAGATGACTAGATGATCTATGGTACTTGCGAAGGGTACTCAGAGGGCTACTCTATTTCAGATGTAGGCATGGACTACACAGTGCAATAGTTCTTCCAACTCAAAGAAATGAGCAGTCACTTCATCCCCATCATCTAAATGAGCAGTGAGGAAATATGTTGTAACTAGTTCTGATGGTCGTGCACATGCTATGAAAGCTAAGCTTCTTGCTGAAAAGACTATGTTATGGCATTTGAGATATGGCCACATTGGTGAAAAGGGTTTGTGTACCCTAAAAATAAAAACCTCATTGACGGGTTAAATGATTGTAATCTCAAGTCTAACTTTTGTGAACATTGCATTTATGGAAAGTAAAATCATGTTTAGTTTTACTCTAGTTCTCACAAGTCTTCTAGTGTATTGGATCTTATTCATTCTGCTGTGTTTGGTCCTATTAATGTTCCTTCGATTTCAAAATCTATATATTTTGTATCTTTCATAAATGATTACCGTAGAAGGACATGGGTTTATTTTATTAGAAGCAAGATTGAAGTCTTTAGTCGATTTAAGGAGTTTAAAGCCTTTGCTAAAAATCAAACTAGTAAAAAGATTAAGTGTTTGAGAACTGATAACGGTGGTGAGTTTTGTTCGGTAGAGTTCGATAAGTTCTATAAAGAGAAAGGGATTAAAAGGCATAAGACAACTCCATACACCCCACAGGAAAATGGAGTTGCAGAGAGGATGAACATGACACTGATGGAGAAGGCTAGGAGTATGCTTAGTGGAGCAAGCCTTGAACAAAAGTTATGGGCTGAAGCTATTGCCACTTCTTGCTATCTGGTAAAGAAATTGAGCCTACATTAGCTGTTATTGGTAAAACACCTATGGAGGTGTGGTCTAGTAAGAAGCCTTCAGTTAGACATCTTCATGTTTTTGGTTGTGAGGCATATGCACATGTGCCTAGGGGGAAACGATCTAAATTAGAGAACAAGGTTGTTAAATGTATTTTCATTGGCTATGGTGTTGGTGGGAAAGGATACAAGCTTAGGGATCATGTGGCTGAAAAGGTGTTGTATAGTAGAAGTGTTATCTTTGGAGAGCTAACACCTTCTTCTGTTGTTCTATAGCTAGAACAGACGGAAAAGAAAGAAGATGCGGTTTAGTTTCCTTCTACCCCTGAGAAGACTGAACTAACAGACCTTGTGAGACCTGATGATGAGGAGAGCTCTAGCAGCTCTGAAAGCTCAGAAGAAGAAGAAAAACCTCAACCTCAGCCATTGAGGAGGTCTACATGAATGAGAAAGCAACCTGATAGGTTTGGTTATTCATTACTTGATTCTAGTTGTGCTTTTTCTTTACTTACTAACACTGATGAACCTAGAACTGTGAAAGAGTCTATGGGCATGAAAGATGCAGGTTCCTAGAAGGAGGCTATGGAAGATGAGATGGCTTCTTTGGAAAAGAACAAAACATGGGACTTAGTGCCTTTTCCTGATGGACGGAAACCCATTGGTTGCAAATGGGTGTTGAAGAAGAAATTCAGTACAGATGGTAGTATTGAAAAGTACAAGGCTAGATTGTTTACGAAGGGGTACTCACAAGTGGAGGGAATTGATTATCGTGAAATTTTCACTCCCATTGCAAAGCTGACATCCATTCAATTTATGTTATCTCTAGCAACTACTTATGACTTAGAGGTAGAACAGATGGATGTGAAAACAACTTTCCTTCATGGTGATTTGGAGGAAGAAATCTACATGTCACAGCCAGAGCATTACATAGAGAAAGGTAAAGAAAATTTGGTTTGCAAGCTTAAGAAGTCTTTGTATGGTTTGAAGTAGTCTCCTAGGATGTGGTACTTGAAGTTTGATGCCTTTGTGTTCTCAATTAGATATCTGAGATCAAAATCAGATCATTGTGTGTATTACAAATTTAATAATGATCACATTCTCATTATTGCATTGTATGTTGACGATATGATGTTGATTGGGAATGGTAAGAATATGATTTCTGATTTGAAGTCTCAGTTGTCAGCACAGTTTGAGATGAAAAATCTGGCGGTAGCCAGGTACATTCTAGGAATGGAAATCAAAATAGACAGAGCAAATAGAAAACTTTGGTTAAGCCAGAGTAAGTATGTGAAGACCATGTTGGATAGGTTCAGCATGGCAGATTGTAGACCATTGTGTGTTCCTATTTCATTGGGGACAAAGTTATCTATTAGTGATTGTCCAAAATCTCCTAGTGAGGTAGAGGACATGAGCAGCATACCTTATGCTAGTGTTGTTGGTAGTTTGATGTATGCTATGGTCTACACAAGACTAGACATTGCCCAAGCAGTGGGAGTCCTTAGTTGATTTATGCAAATCCTAGATGGGTACATTGGGATGCAGTTAAGAGAGTGTTCAGATATTTGAGGGGTACTTCTGAGTATTCCATATGCTATTACAGTAATGCTTCAGGACCTCCACATTCAGTTTGTATTTGTGGATTTGTGGATTCTGATTGGGCAGGTGACATTGACAGCAGGAGATCCACCAATGCCTTTGTATTCACTATGTTTGGTGGTGCAATTAGTTGGATGAGTAAGCGACAACCTGTGGTTGCTTTGTCCACTATAAAAGCTAAGTACATGGTAGCAACTCATGCTTGTAAGGAAGCCATTTGCCTTAAGAGATTGTGTTCAGATATTGGTGTGGATGCAGGATAGATTACGATCCGTTGTGATAGTCAAAGTATGATTTGCCTTGTGAAGAATCCAACATTCCATGCCAGAACAAAGTATATTGATGTACAGTTTCACTTCGTGTGAGACATGGTAGAGGATGGGAAGGTAAATTTGGAGAAGGTAAATACTTTGAAGAATGTTATAGATACATTGACAAAGCTAGTGGGCACAGAGAAGTTCAGTTGGTGTTCGGAGTTTATGGGCCTCTCGGCCTATAGTAGTTAAATCCTGTTAATTCTATTGGCTCTTATAAGGTGTTCAACAAGTGGGAGAATTTTGAGAATTAAGGTGTCTCAACCTTGGTAATTCCTTGTTTTTTTACATTGTATTTATTTATTATTTGCCTATTGTATTAATTGGATGCAAATCCTATGTTGTCATATTGTGGGAGTTGGCACAGTGATGCGTCATCCTACATGGAATATGACCACATGTATTTTTGTCCTCACATGAGGAGATAGGTGTCCCACTTAGTGGTAGGAATATTTTACCATGTGTCGGCATCTTGGATGTTGTGTAAGGGAATATTGACCGTAACGGTCATGACAGATTCCTATGACAAAGTTATGACATGTAAGAGTCAGAAATAGGAGATTCTATGACAGGTGAAGACATGTGTCAAAGATCAGCTTTTAAAAAAGCATCTTTGGGTGTCCCAAGGTGGACTATGACATGTTGTAAGAGAATATGCTATTTATAGCTTGTATATGACAAATTCTCCTATAGCTGTAAGTTATGACAGCTATGACAGATTCTATGATGGTTGTAAGAGTCGTGAGAGCATCTGTCATAGCTCATTTTGGGAATAAGCAACCTATTTGGGATGGGGTGACCTAACAAGTGTCAGGAACATTCTACAAGGTTGGATAAGTATAGGTGTGGATTTTGGGCCATGAGGCCATGTTGGACACCCATTCCAAGATAGAGTCAAAATTGCCTTGTATATTCTATATAAATAGGTGCTTTGAGGAGGTGATATTTTATAGGTTTTACAAGTACTGTTATGCTGTCAGATCATCTCTAGATATGAGTGTCAAAGACTCATACAAGAGCATTGGTTCTGTGTTGTATTCTAACCTTCATTGTTTACGTAATACATTTTGAGTTGTGTTTTGGAGTGTGGGGTTTTTCACCCGTAAGGGTTTTCCCCATGTATATCTTATGTCTCTCTTCTTCTATCATACTTTCTTGTTTATGTGTTTTCTGCAATATCTCTATTAGTGGGTTTAACATTGTTGTAATAGTAAGGATAAAATTAAATTTGCACTCTCCTCCCCTCATTAGATTAGTGTAGGAAGTGATTTCTGCACACCTAATTTCCTTTCAAAAATAGCATAAACATGCACTTTATAATATTAGTACGATTTTAGGTTAGTTAGATTGGCAATGAAAAAGCATCCACCTTTTGCAAAAAAATCACTCGATTTTGAGTTGATTTGGAAAAGTTATAGGACTTACAAGTTTTTGCATTCACAAAAAGGATTCCCTTCTATGAGCAAAAAAAAATTTAGATTTTTAGAAAATTAATTTTCATGCAAAAATGTGAGAGAAAAAATAAAATAAAAGAGAAAACTTAAGCCCCCTTGGGTTGTACACAACCAGGGACTAAAACCCCATGTGACCAAGGGCTTAACTTTAAAAATTATTCCCCCTTTCGCCTTGCTTACATCACCCCCTTGAGTTTCATACATCAACAAAAATGACACTTTTTCAAATGAATAGTGCCCACCTTGGTGCCAATAAACTTGACACCCATCATAGTTTTGAATGCAGTGGCCAAACATGGCACTTTGACCGCCGATCGAACAAGGAGAAGAGGCCAAATTTGTGGGTGATTTCCATTCCATCTAGAAGATGGTTTGGTGATGCCTATGTGTGGCACCAATGCTTTGTCCTTGCAGGCCCAATGATGGGCATTTTAGAGCCACCAAAGCACGCTGGTCTGTGACCTGTGTTGAGCCCTTTGTATGGGCATTGAAGATCGAAACAGGCCTGTGATGAAGGAACAGAAGACGTGTCTAATAGAGCTATCCTTGATGTACTCTGAGCTCCTCCATGAAGGCAATAAATGCCTATGTATGTCACCTATATTGATCCCTATAAAGGATATTTAGATGCCAGTGAAGGAGGCCGTTTGAATGACCTCTCTGTGGCATCTAAAAATAATACCCTCTTTGGGCAATTTGAACTCCACAACAAACACAGCAAGAGAATAGTTAAAGATTAACAAAACCAAAATAAAAATGAAACCTCACTATGAGAAAAATGGCATGTGAAGGGGCGATTTATACAGTGGAGCACAAATGGCTTGAAGCTAACTAGGCGAGTGCAAAAAGTTGTGGGGCCAAAAAGTGGTCAAATTTTTTTAAAAAAATTTAAGCATTATAATGTGCTCATGTTATGGCTTGGTGATGTCCAGCCTAAGTCTTGGTAGCACCAAGCCATAATCTTCTTGCATTAACACAAGTGTGTTATGCTCTGCTATATAAAAAACCTGTGTTTCATTTCATTATTTCACATTTCATAACAAACCCACGGCTTGGAGACAAAGGAGAGTGCGCTCGCATTATTGAAGGGCATATAGTCAATAATTTGTCACCGATTGATCATCAAAATATTACCACAACATCGGGGAGGCTGAAGGAGTAAGTTCTATTTGCTTTCCTTTGTGAATTTGTTGCTAAATAGGTAGGTTCAAATAGTTTTTTGATTTAATTTCTTTAATTTAGATGAACTGATAATGCACCTCCTCCTTAGATCTTGAAAATCTACAAAATCCTCCATCACCTAAAAAACAAATACCTGCTGAAGAACAACCCCAACAATAAACACCTCCATTAATTCCTCAATATGCCCCTGGAACACAAGAAAATATAATGGGGAAATTGAAAATAATAAAAAACAAATTGAGGACATAATTGGAAGGTAGAAAGAACTTGCAATTTCAACCTTGCATAGATCCACGTTTGCTCAATCTCTTGAATCTATGTTATCAAATGTAGATTCAATTAGCAAGCAAATCTCTAGTTGGTTAGAAAAGAGGAGAGAATTTAGAGAGTTATATGCAGATAAGTTGTCCTATGAACAAGTTAAAAATGAACAAATTACAAAATTGGACTTGTGTTCTATTTTCACAGACCCACAAACAAATCAACTACTACCCCATAAATGCAAGAGGTTCCCTATCCATTGGTGCAACAACCAAGCAATAAGGGACAATTTTGGGTAGGGGTGGTGGATGGTTTTTGACCATCCTCCATGCAACAATGTTGAGGTCTCGCAATATTGTTTGAGGAAACTTTATTGCGAGTTTGTCAAAAATAAAGTGCCAAATTATTTTGATATGCGGGAGTTCTAGGGTAGAGGTGGGGGGTCAGCACAGGATAGACCAGGGGCATGTGTTGACCCACAACAGCCAGCAAGATGAGCACTCGCCAGACTAGCCCATGACCACGTGTTTATCCCTTCTATTGTGAAGGAGAGTGTTGAGGTCGAGACACTTTAGTCCATTAATGCCTTGACCAGATCATCATATAGCATGCCAATCCTACAGAACCCTCATGGGCCGAGAGAGAGTTTGAGTAGGGTTCCACCTCATACTTGCTAGGCTTGTGGGACAACTTGTGGTTATGACCCCATGGATAGTTAGGACAAAGGTGCCCAGGCTACATCTGCAGCTGAGCAGATGGTGATGACAGATGCCATCCTGAGTGAGACTTTTGGCCTTGATACTCAGGTAAATCTTATCAAGTTCATTGAATTTAATTTATTAAATTTTATTTTTAAAATACAAGATTAACTAGTTTAGTTTGATGATTTTAATGAAATTTTAGGATCATAGCGTTGATGCAGTTTTCAGTAGTTCTCCACCTGCATATTACACTACGACATCTACTGGCAGGGTATGTAACTAGTAAACAATTATAAATATTACATGTGAATATCATCATTATATGAATGGTATTCTAATATCTAATTTTGGATGTTGAATACGTTAATATTGGAGATTTCACGACAACACCTGCCAGTGGTGGTGGACTTCAAAGGTTCACGGAGGTAATAAAATAAATAGTTTAGTTAATGAATTGTACTTACTAGATTTTCATATTTTATATTCATATCGTTGGTTACATTTCATTGTACATCCTTCAAACTCAAACCATAACTAGACATTGCATAACTAATAAGTAGATGTTGATAGATAACAAAATTTCAATTACAATATAGTTATTTGAAAAAATGCCTCAAAGAAATGTGGTCTCATGGAATGCTATGACAAGTAGATGTATAGACAAGGACATCACCATGAGACCACATTTCTTTGAGGCATCTTTTCAAATAGCTCACTGACTTGTCTATTCTACCACATTTTCCATACCTATCTACCAAATCTTGTTGATCCTGTCCACACTATTCTTCGACAAATTCTCTCTAATAAACTCATCCAATTACCACCAATTAGACCTCAAGACATGACACCAAAGAGGGGTATGAGCCTATGACATCTTATATAGCATATGATTGACTCCAACATCATCTATATCCCTCTTTTGTTGACTCTAAAATTCCCCATGATGGTAATGTCTTCACCATTTCTCATAGCCCATACCAACTAGTTCTTACCTTAAGACACTTCTCCTTAGATTATTTTTTGTCAACCCCTTCTGGTCCACCTTAACCTCATACCAATTCCCTCTTTCACCTTTACCTATCTTATGCCTCTAAATGTATTGCTACCCCAACTCCACAACCTCTTTTTATTACATCACCTACTCCACTAGTTATGCCCATATCTTCCCCACCATTTATCCACCTATTACTACTTCACCTTCCTCATTGACTTCTATCTCCCCTCTAACACCCCTCCAAGACAAAGTAAAAGAAAACGCGTAGGACCTTTCCCCATCCACTTCTAAAAGTAGGCCTAAGAAACTTCCCCAACACTACACCCAACCTACTAACCAACCCATATCTACCCTACCTATTTCCTTATATACCCCTACCAGACTTTCCAGACCTAGTTTGCTTCCAACCCACCCCCTGACAAACCTCAAGACAAAGATAATGATAAGAAATTTTTAAAATAATGTTTTTCTTCTCCTATCTAGTATTTTTCCTCCCTCCTATTATCCCACAAACTCTTGATATTCCTCCTTCCCATAAATCCATAAAATTACCTAATGTCTATGTGATTTCTAGTTTAGGCATTGTCCCATAAACCCACAAACTCTTTCTTAGGTATTGTCCTACCTCCATGACTACCAAACAAACAAAAATTTGAGCACAACCCTACCCCACCCTGCCACCAACCTAAACCTAAACTCACACCTTCACTCCTTCTCTGACTTCTTAAACCTAAAATTTGATGCTACTATGGTACCTCCATTGTTGACCCTTATACCACACAATAGTTATGAATCTTCATCTAATTTGTATATATGCATGTGACTTGTGTGCTTTATTGTGTTTACTTCCATGTTTAGGTGAACGCGTGTGTATGTTAGGAGCCATGACTTGCATCACTATTATAGTTTTCATAATTGAATAATGTTATTTTATTTTTAGATGATGCAGGCTATGGAGACACCTCCTAATGTTCATAGGGCAATGGACAATGGTGTGTCCTCTGTGATTCATAGCTCCATGCCTTTGATGGGGGTATGAGGTAGATTAGTAAATTTCAAATTACATTCGTTGTTATAGTTGTTTATTTTTAAAAATTAAAATGATTATTGATTTGAAGTTTAATTTCTATTTAGATGGTTTCTATAGCACATGACATCGCCACAACCTAATCCTGGTACTGAGGCAAATGAGGAGATAGATTTTTGGATAGCGGTAAGTGATTATTTTGTTAAATATTTCATTTTTTATAATGTAATTTCTATATATTAATGTCTATACTTTTTATTGTAACAACTACATATCCATGAACAACTAAATAGAAGGATCAACCCTCAGGTTCATAGTAGACCATCCTCATATGCTTCTCCATCCTCTCAAAGATCAAAGATTGCTCGTGATCTATTCTCTTCACTGGGCAGAGGGGAATGACTTTTTATTGTGTTCCTTTGTTGTATGTCTATATGGCATTTGTAGACATATATTTTGTATTACATATAGTTGACATTGTATGCCTATATGGCATTCTTGTAAGCCTATATGGCTATTTTGTATATATGTTATACTTATATCGACAGATATTGATGTATGCTTATATGTATATTTGGTTAATACAAATCATTTTTGTTGATCATTATGTAATATGGAATGGTGTAGTGTAGAACATTTTTGTATGCCTCTAGGTTTCAAAGTTTAATTGTCAAAGAATCTATCCCAATTGATGATAAGAGAATTTGATTTTTGGGTTGAAAGATTTAGTCACTCAAAAGAATACATGCCCGAGAAAATAGAGAAAGGAAGATTGGTTAAAGGGATAAATGGAAAGCAAGTTTTTTTGTTCACAGCATGATCTAAATGCTATTGCACAATCATGCATGTTATCCTTAGTCACTTACATAGAAATGTACAGCCGCGTGCATAATTCCTTGCATCATGTGCCACCTAAACAATGCCACTTAATCCAACACAAAGTTCATGGTTCCTTGCACATTGCATAATTCACATAGTGATAGGAATCATTTTGTGCAACTGAAAAGACATCCTATAATTCTTACACAACCCTTTGGATCATGTCTCATAGTTTCACAAACAACTCTATCTAATTTTTCAAGTGACCAAGGGGATATTACAATTCCCTATGTTCCAAAAGGATGTTCTTATCGTTGCTCCTTGGTATGCTGATCCATATTCTTTATGAGTTGCTCAATTGAAAATATTTCTTAATTCCTTATTATTATACCATATTGGGATGCAAAGAGTATGTTTGTTGTCTTGAAAAAGATATTCAAAATCATATGCTTGTGAGCACCTGATGACCATTGTAGTTATTAAATGTAATTCCTCTTGCATATAAGGCGAGGTTATGAGAGTAAATTAAGTCTTACCTAATTTGAGTATGCAACATAACATTGGAGCTATAGGCTTCCATAAGTCAGTAGCAATCCCTTTGAGAATGTGGTTAATATTATAAATGTATACTTTACATCTCACCATCTTAATATGCATCATGTCATCACATTTACCAATTTGACTCTAATTCCATAAAGCAATTCCCTGCCCAAAAACTTGTTAAGCTTGAAAGCCTTGATATGACATTGTATTGATCTTGTAGAAGGTTGCATACCACTACCCTAACTCTTTGCAAGATTGATATGAAATATGATAAGCAAGATAGGTGCAGTGTAGATCATTACATAATGATAGAGCCATGAAGTGTAGAGGGTTTCAAATATCACATAAGTCTAAGTTCAAGCCTAAAAACATAGTGACCTAAAGGTGGAAGAAGATGAGGATTGAACAACATGGATATGACAACATGAAGATGATATTAAGGTTTAGGAGAGTAGCCTAATAGAGGTCTATTTCAAGCCTAATAGGGGTCTAAAATTGCAGTGATGAAATAATGCATTGAAAGACTAAAAGAAACCCTACAAAGATAGTACTAGAGAACAAAGTTAAGGTGAACCAAGATAAAAGAACAAGCAATTCATATATGATTGTGTTGACTGCTAGAACATGTTAATAGCCATAAGATGCATGTTGACATGTGAAGGCTATAACAATTATATCAAAGGCAATGTGTGAAGATATCGCTGGTATAATTTACATCAAATTGTTTTAGCATGTTTGGGTGGAAAATAGGACCATACATAGCCTAAACATACCCATCCGAATGTGTTGGAATTATTAGTTTGGTCACATCATGAGCAGGATGAAAGTTACACCCCTTTACAACTTTACACTACATGCATCTAACCATTTTTGGGGCAGCAGAAAAACTTTCACCATGGGAAAACACCTTACAGATATAAAAAATTGAGAGAGGTTATTGTAGAGGGACCCTACGTGATCCCATACCCTCATACAGAATGTTTCTGAGTGATAGTTTTTTAGTAACAGCTCATCAAAGATTGCTTCCTTTTTTGCACTTTGGACTCTTTAGGGATATCGCTGGTACAATGTAGCTCGAATTGTTTCGGCATGTTTGGGTGCAAAACTGGACCATGCCTAGCCTAAACATACCCATCTGGATACATTGGAAGTGTCATTTTGGTTACATCAGGAGTAGGATGAAAGTTACACCACTTTACAACTTCACACTACCTCCTTCTGACAATTTTTGGGCAACAAAAAACCTTTCACCACGGGCAAATGCCTCAAAGATATAAAAAACTAAGAGATGTTATTGTAGAGGGACCCTATGTGATCCTGTAACCTTAGACACATTATTTCTAAGTAACATGGTTTCCAAGTAATAGCTCATCAAAGATTGCTACCTTTTTGCACTTTGGACTCTTTAGGGATATTGCCGGTACAATGTAGCTCAAACTATTTTGGCATGTTTGGGTACAAAATAGGACTGTACCTAGCCTAAAAATACCCATCTAGATGCATTGGAACTATCAACTTGGTTGCATTAGGAACAGGATGAAAGTTACATGCCTTTGCAACTTTACACTACCTCCTTCTAATGATTTTTGGGGCAGAAAAAAACTTTTCACCACGGGGGAACAACTCAGAGATATCAAAAACCATGATAGATTATTGTAGAGGGATCCTACATGATCCCATAGCCTTAGATGAAATGTTTCTAAGTGACACAATTTCTAAGTAACAGCTCGTCAAAGATTGCTACCTTTTTGTACTTTGGACTCTTTAGGGATATCGTCGGTACAATGTAGCTCAAACTATTTTGGCATGTTTAGGTGCAAAACAAGACCATGCCCAGCCTAAATATACCCATCTAGATGTGTTGGAACTATTAGTTTGGTCACATCAAGAGTAGGACGAAAGTCACACCCACTTGCAACTTTACACTACCTCCTTTTGACAATTTTTGGGGCAGCAGAAAACCTTTCACAATGGGTAAACACCTTGGAGATATCAAAAACCGAGAGAGGTTATTGTAGAGGGGTTCTACATGATTGTGTTTCCTTAGATGAAATGTTTCTAAGTGTCATAGTTTTTGAGTAATAGATCATCAAAGATTGTTACTTTTTTGCACTTTGGACTCTTCAGGGATATCGCCGGTATCACTGATATGGGTGTAAGGTATTAACTTGGATTTTAGAGCAAAGTAAAGACTAGGGTTTTCAGGAGGTTGAGGACTACATAACCCTAAACATAGTACAACCTAAGTGTTGAAGACCACATGAAGAACACAAAAGGTTATTTGAGATGGATTAAACAGAGAGTATAACACAAACAAAACATACCAAACTAGGTCTTTAAAGACAATACACTTAGGGATTAAAACATAACTAATAACTTTAACTTAAAAACCCTAATTAGTTTTGAATGTTTAAACATCTGCAGTTGTGATATGAAGACTACCACTGTGACATCCTTTAGAGTTCCTATTAAGAAAAAGAGCTTCCCTTAGCTTCAAGAAATATAAATATTCTATACTGACAAGGCCAACCACATGAAGGTGGAAGCTCATGTGGCCTCACCTAAGACCTAAGACACATGCATTCTAGTAGACGTAGGACACCTAAGACACCTATTATATAGTATGTATCTAGGTTTTATAGACATAGTAGACCTAAGACACCTAGTCTTTATATCTTATCATAGTATAGACCTAAGTCACCTAGACACCTAGATTATAGTTCTACCTAAGACACCTAGATCAAATTATACCTTATTCTAGTCTCTAGATAAGTAGTTGATATATAGTATCTACCTAGAAAACACCAAGATCATTCTAGATTATACCTCATTCTAGTCTCTAGATAGGTCATTAATATATAGTATCTACCTAAGACACCTAGATTAGATTAAATAGCTTTTTTTAGTCTCTATCTACCTAGTTGACATATAGTATATACCTGAGACACAAGTAGAGACACCTATTATCTAGTTAGAAACCAAGACACCTAGAGACACCTAGATTTTATTCATTACCTAGATTTTATACATTACTCTCAGGATCAACTTCATCCATCACTTAGGTCTAACCCCATGAAGCATAACATGATGATGATGCAAACATCAAATGTATACCATAGAAAACATATCAAGTTCATACCACTACTTGTCAAGTTCATACCACTACTTGTTAAGTTCATGCAACTCTATGCATAACATCACATGCTCTATGAAGAAGCAAGTGTCTTTATATCACAAAACCCAACAACATATCCTGAAAGCATAAAGGTATCATCAAACAATATACAACCAATAGACCTACACAATTATGCATTCCTTTCGCAATTACTAGCATCCAAGCACTTTGACATCAATGACAAACATATTCATCACAATATTCATTGTATATGTGTAAAAATGTAGCAGCAAAGAAAAAAAGACAACCCTATGTAAACTTACAAATTAATGTGCATATTTACAAGTCAATGTAACATGACTTTACAAAATCAATGTGAATACTTACAAATTAATCCAACGAACCATCCAGGTTTGCTCTACTCTTTATTGTGTCAAGTATTGCCTCATGGTCAGATTCATGCACCTTCCACAAGGTCTTGTTCAAAGGTCTATCCTGATATTGTATCAAATGAACATTAGAAGCCATGACAAGATTCGAGTAATGAAGAATCTTTTGATGCATGTCAAAGTCCTAAAATAGCCAAACATTAACACTCTTATGTGGGTACCTTCTTAGTCATGTTCTAGTAATAACCACTGAGCCTGTAGGGTATTTGATGTTTTCTCCATCTGTAACTAGGTCCTCCAATTTCTTTTTGGCCTCAACACAATGACACAAGTAATAATATGTTCCCTCTTCATTATCTTCATTTGTAATAACTGCATAAACATGCCCTACATTGATATCTGTAGAAAATTAGATGAAATTAGTCAACATTACAAAAACACTACAAAGTAAGATAACATTAGGAATTTCAAAAACTATGCAAGTAGATATATTACGTGGTTGAACTAGATATGATATGTGGTCAAAGTCAACTAATGATTCCATCTCTATCAGTTCTATTGAGGGTCGATACATGTCAAGTGGGATAAGATAACTTAACCACCATTCGTCAACCTACTCCTTTGACTTGCACTAATCCAAGACTTGAATTGTACATGAAGAACAAAAGCATGCCATATTCCATGTATGGATACTCCATGAACCTACAATTGAGATTCTGAAAAAGTGTAGGTCACTTGATCTTGTAGTGTACAATAGTCCTCATATGATGCAGTGTTAGTATCATCTATCAACCAAAAAAATTTATGAACTGAAGACTTACCTTCATTACCTGGACCCATCAAAGCATTATACTACACAACGATTGATTTTGCATCTGTCAACTTTGTATTGTCTTTATACTTTAACTCTTCTTATTTTATGGCTCTTTTGATATATGCTCCTACACCATCATGCTCCCCCTTTGCATGCTCAGCCTCGCAAAAGTTCCACATATGTTGAATACTTATTATATTATGCCACCTATTCAGCCAATAGAAATTTGGCAAGTTCTTGAATTGTGATGCATAATTATTTGACCATATGATATGCTAGCTGAACGATATGCCCCTTCTAGCTAAATCATTGTAGAACACATGAAAGCAACCTTGTACGAACTCCGTAGAATGCGTGAGATCATCACTAATATAAAAATGATACTCCCTTATGATCTTTTTGTCATCTTCTGTACTATCATTCACATGAATGAATGCGATGTGCACAATATAGAAACCTGTGTGGAGTTGTAATATTGTGATTGTACCTTTCATTGTGGCTGTAGACTATAGTTCTTTGCAAAGTTGACGACTAAAACAATGCTACCAACTAGAAATGTGTCCTTGCATGACTTGAATTGCAAGTCCAACCATCAAGCTCTTTGGGCATGTCTTGCATACTCATACGATATACTGTCATGAAATATAGGCATAAAATAATACACTAGAATCTTTTCAATAACCAATTCACACCTCTTTTTTTCTTTACCATCTTTTGTATTGGTAAGTGTATGAAGATGAGTTCACTTTTTGGCCAAAAAGTGGAAGTGTTTTTTTCTTTTTTCAAATTTTGTCATACTTGGAGTGACAATTTGAAGCACTTACACATAAAATATTAAGATGATGTAAAAATAAGAAATGTAGGATTTTGTTTCTAGTTTTCAAATATGTAATATTTTCTAATACCCAGATGATGCAAGTTAGTTTTTTATTGGATGTACAAAAAGTGGCTTTTTAAAAGTCCCATGTTTTTAACAAAAGCATGCATGTGTACGGCCAACCTAATTTGACCTAAATTGATGTATTTTTCTAATTCCTTTTGTGTAAAGATTCTTAGGATGTTGAATTTTTGTCAGGGTATTTTTTTGTAATTTTTTGATAAATATTTTTTTTAATTAATTTTTTAATGGCCCTAATTAGTGTTTTTTAAAACCCCTCGTATACGGCCAACATAATTTGATCTAAACTAATCAACTCACTTAAAAAAAAGTTCTTCATGTAGAGAATGATGTCTAGTTTGGTCAGACATAATTTTTTTTCAAGAAACTTTCAAAATCAAAAGTTATTAAAAAAATAGTAACCTGTGTTATTTCAAATTTATGAGTTAGTTTGTTTAGAAAATAAATAATAAATATAAAATTATGTTCAATAGAAAAAAAAACTACATATTTGAAAACTAGACTTTGAGATCTATAATAGGTTTTAATTTCGTTAAAATATTCTGAAAAAAAAATTGTCAACCATAGTGGTGAAACTAGTTTTTCTCTTGTTGTTTTCATGCTCTCCTAGTTGCAGGTTCAAAGCTAAGGCTTGGGTTTCCAAGCGTAAAACCAATACAAATTGGTGGGTTTGAAATTTTAAATTTGTAGAAATGGGCACCTGTTATAAATAGGTGCCCGTTCATAACGGGTGCCCATTATAAACAGGTACCTGTTTTAAAAATAATGGGTACCCGTTTCTAAAAAAAAAAAAATAGTAATAGGCATGTTAAAAAAAAAAAATTTAAAATGGGTACCCATTTTCAAAAAGTTTTTTTTTTTTTTTATATGCATATGGCTATTTTTTTAATTTTTTTGAAAACGGGTACCCGTTTTGCTTCGGGTGCCCGATCCTAAACGGGTACCCGTTCCAAGCGGCATTTTTCATCCATGGGAGACTTCCATGAAATGTATACTCACCTTTGTACTTTCACCCATATTGTATGCCACTATTTTATACTTGTCAAACTCTACTAGTTCATTTCCAACCGCATGTGTTCTTTCCATATGTTCACATATTGGCATACGTTGCAAGCCACCGCAATGTTGATATGTACCATCCAATCATAATTTCCTATATAATATTTGACCTTCCTCTTTTTTACATATAATTCTTGATATGAAGTCTCTTGAAGATGTTGGTAGGGCATGTATGGCACAATCTTGCAAAACATTGTTAGTATGCAAATCTAAACATATAGACCAATAAACATCAAAATGGTTAGAAAATTCAATATGTAATCTACAACAACAAGTAGTGAATGTGTGATTTATCTTGACATAGAAAGGTTTTAGTATTTCAAAATATCTTTGACAAATTTTAATTTGAGAATACATCTCTAGAAATTTACCAAAAAATTGTGTTTGAGTCATATCTAAAAAATGCTTTGGATGTGGCTCATAGTTCTGACTACCGATTCTCCTTCTTACCACATCCCTTTGATTCAGAAATACCCTTGTGTAATTCTTCCAAAACTCTTCAATTAGTGATCTCAATGCTTCAAAAATTGGTTTATCTTTTCGTGGTAGTCTCCCCGAGAATGTCTATAATTCATTGGCATTCGTGTCCTCAATTTTTTGGCACCTTCCAACAGCTCTTGATGAAGTTTTCCTATTAATTTTCAATGCTTGACTTGTCTTTCTAATGAGATGATATTTCCTCTTTCGACTACTTACTATAGTCGATGTAATGACATGCCGTGGTGCATTACTATCTTTTGTGTGTGAGGTGTTACCCACACTCTCATATGCACTCATTAGGTTCTTGGCAATAGATTTTTCACTTGAAGCCTCTGATGTTCTCAACCCAAGAATCTTCATGATGGACCTATACTTTATACTTCGCATCATTTCAATGAATAGTTGACATCTTGCGGTCACATTTAACTTTTCAAAGAACAACCTCCAAATATTATGAGCATATCTTCTACAAGTGCATTTTAGAATCTTACCTTCCATTGGCTGCAAAATATTCTCATCAATATCAATCAAATACTTTGGCTTTATATGCAAAATTCTAGGTGGTGTTAAGGTAGGTAAATTCATCTCAACATTAGAAATTTCATCAATACTTAAATGAGATGGGCTAGATGGCATACCTTTGATCGAAGATGGAATAGATGGCATACCTTGAGGTTGAGGTGAGAACGATGGCGTACCTACTTCCTCACATGTGAGTGATGATGTACTATCAACTTGAAATGTGGTAGATGGTTTCCCTACATGTTGACTTGCGGTAGAGGATGTGTCTCCAACTACGGTATTCAAATCTCTCATAGCACGAAGTTTTTGCATTCATTCCCTTTGTGTCACCAATACCATCATCTTTTTGATGTTTACAATTCCTATTCAATTAGCATGTCTTCATTTATCTTGCCCAATTTCCTCTTCTCATGTAGTTCCCTCATAGCCACTGCTTTCTTTGCATTCTTAGCTTCTATCTCTTCCTATTTTTCTTTAACTCTTGATCGTTTCCTTAGCATGATGGAGAATTTATCTATAGAATGATAAAGAGACAAATATTAGTTCCTAAGAAATGAATCCATACAAATAACTAAAATATATGTCATTCAACCCTTCATACAAAATGTACATACAATCATCATGTAGAAGTGTAATTGTAACTCAACCAAAATAGGTACAAAGCATACAAAACATTATTGTAGCCATAAAAAGCATTATTGCACAATGTTATTATATCCATACAAAGCATTGTTGCACAATGTTATTATATCCATAAAAAGCATTATGGTACAAAGTTCACTTCAATCCTATGAGGATAAGGACAAAGGAGAGTCACCTATTGAGGCTACAAGTGAAGAGTACATGGGACTTCATGTTGACTATAAGGTTGAAGATGTGGGGGAGGCCTTGGGAGTACTTGCGGATAGAGATCATCTCCTCACACATGTAGATTGAGCTTGCAGCCATGGAACATAATTTAGGACACATGATACACTTGATTTTAACTTGGAGACGTCTCATGGGCTAGCACTTGTTGATAACCATCTAGTCATGAAAGGAGAGATGATTGAGATCGTGGGAGACATCACACTAGGGCATGAGGTAAGGACTGATTTTCTGATGTGTGACAACAGTCCCTTATCTTCACATTATCATGTTATGACAACCAAAAGGATCAGCCTTAAGGCTTATGAATTTCATGAAGACACTCATGTTGAACTTTACACTTTGTTGTGACTAAACTATCTTGAGACCCTACATCAATTCCATGGAAATGTGACTGATTTGTGGTATTTAACTTGGCACATTGTCATAGATATGGGAATGGAAACATTTAGTATACAAGGTTTGTATGAACTATCAACATGAAGAATAATGTAGCAAAGCATGGATCATGAGTTCATTAAGCCTATTGGGATTTACTTGTATGATCTTGGCACCTATTCATTTGTATTTTAACTTGTTATGACAAGCTAATAGTATTTCATTATGCTTAAGGGATTATATATTTATATGTTGTAAGGATTTATTCTTGTATAGTTTAACATCACGGTATGTTAAGGTCTGTTTAATTCATTATTGCACATAAGATCCTAAGTGTAGAAAAAATACATGGCACCATGTGAGATTGTAGGTTGATTTCTTGATCGTGATTGTGTCTATTTTAATTAATGTTGACCTTTGAGATATCTTTTATTATGCATACCATGAACTAATTTAAAACATAATCTATTATAAGGACATTTGTGTGTGATGACTAAGCTCTTTGGGTAGTAAGAATTATGATCAAACTATAAATGCAAAATGTAAGACATGCATGCAAAATGTGGAACCATAGACAAGGCAAATGAACTATAAAATCAAAAAAGTGAGACTAATATAAACACAAAATATGTAAACCATACAAGTGATATAAACATGTATGATAAAGCATGATAAAGTAATTCAAATAGAATTAAGGAAAATGTAAAGAACATGCATGTAAATACTTGACATACCTAAAAAATGGAGATTTGAATGGAGAGAGTACCCAATTATGTAGTGTTTTTTCTTCTTGCATCAAACTCTTCAACAATTTGAGTTTTTCACCACTTGCTTCCTTTTCAACATTAAATTGAATAACACTCAAATAGAATTAGTAACAACAATACTATTAACCAATCTATGATGTTAAATTCCTACAATTAAATCACAATTAAAATTGCAACATTACAAAAATTGAAACTTGAATTGATATATATCAAATTCGATCTAAAAACTATGTTATTTCCTCTTTCTTAAGTTGGAAAAGAAAAAAAGGTGGTGGAAAGTTCATGCAAAGGTGGTAGAATCTAAAAATTGTGCATGTGAACTTCCCAACAGCATGAAAACACCTTTTTTGTTGGAAAAAGCACATAAACAAAAGAAAATAGAGTATGTGGTCCTGGATCATGGGGGTCTAGGCCTTTTTACCATTTCTATAGCAATCCAAAATGCGCTCGTGTTATAACGCTCTCACGTTATAATGTGAGCGCGTTTTGGCCTACTATAGAAAAATCCATATTAATCATTTCTTAATGTATTTCTTCTATCTTTCACCTCTTTATCTCTCACCTATCTCTCCCCCTCACCTCTCTACCTCTCACCTATCTCTCCCCCTCACATCTCTACCTCTCCATCAACCTTAAACCTTAATCCCTCAAACCTAAACCTTAATCCCTCAACCTTCAACCCTAATTACTTATCCCTAAACCCTAAAACCTGATCCCTAAACCCTAATCCCTCAAGGTCCTAAACCCTAATCCCTTATCCCTAGAATCTAAACCCTCAACCCTAAACCCTCAACCCTAAACCTTAATCCCTCAACCCTAAACCTTAATCCCTCAACCCTAAACCCTAATCCCTCAACCCTAATCTCTAAATGCTATCCCTATTCCTAAACCCTCAACACTCGACACTATACCTTAAACCCTAATCCCTTATCCCTAAACCCTCAACCCTAAACCCAAATCACTCAAAACCAAACCTTCAACCCTAAACCCTATCCCTAATCCCTCTACCCTGAACACTCTACCTTAACCCTAATCCCTTGACCCTCAACCCTAATCCCTCAACCCTAAATGCCATCTGTAAAGCCTCAACCCTAAACCCTAATCTCTCAAGGTCCTAGACCCTAATCCCTTATCCCTAAACTCTAAACCCTATCCCTAAACCCTCAACCCTCAACACTATCCCTAAAGTCTCAACCCTAAACCCTAAACCCTTAAGCTCCTAAACCCTAATCTCTTGTCCCTAAACACTAAACTCTATCCCTAAACCCTCAACCCTAATCTCTCAACCCTAAACCCTATTCCCTCAAGGTCCTAAACCCTAATCCCTTATCCCTAAACTCTAAACCCTGTCCCTAAACCCTAAACCCTCAACCTTAACCCTTAATTTCTCAACCCTAAACCTTAATCCCTCAACCCTCAACCCTAATCCCTTATCCCTAAACCCTAAACCCTAATCCCTCAACTCTAAACCCTAAACTCTATCCCTATTCGTAAACCCTCGACACTATACCTTAAACCATAATCCCTTATCCCTAAAAGCTTAACCCTAAACCCTAAACCCTATCCCTAATTCCTCTACCCTCAACACTCTAACTTAACCCTAATCCCTTGAATGTCAACCCTAATCCCTCAACCCTAAACATTATCCCTATATCCTTAACCATAAACCCTAATCCATCAAGGTCTTAAACCCTAATCCCTTATCCCTAAACTCTAAATCCTATCCCTAAACCGTCAACCCTCAACCCTCAACCCTCAACCTTAAACCTTAATCCCTCAACCCTAAACCTTAATCCCTCAACTCTCAACCCTAATCTCTTATCCCTAAACCCTAAACCCTAGTCCCTCAACCCTAAACCCTAAATGCTATCCCCATTCCTAAACCCTCAACCCTCGACACAATACCTTAAACTTTAATCCCTTATCCCTAAACCCTCAACCCTAAACCCTATCCCTAATCCCTCTACCCTCAACACTCTACCTTAATCCTAATGCCTTAACCCTCAACCCTAAATGCTATCCCTAAATCCTCAACCCTAAAGCCTAATCCCTCAAGGTTCTAAACCCTAATCCCTTATCCCTAAACTCTAAACCCTATCCCTAAACCCTCAACCTTAAACCTTAATCCCTCAACCCTAAACCTTAATCCCTCAACCCTCAATCCTAATCTCTTATCCCTAAACCCTAAACCCTAATCCCTCAACGTTAACCCCTAAACGCTATCCCTATTCCTAAACCCTCAACCCTCGACACAATACCTTAAACTTTAATCCCTTATCCCTAAACCCCCAACCCTAAACCCTAATCCCTCAACCCTAAATCTTCAACCCTAAACCCTATCCCTAATCCCTCTACCCTCAACACTCTACCTTAATTCTAATCCCTTGACCCTCAACACTAATCCCTCAACCCTAAACACTATCCCTAAAGCCTCAACCCTAAACCATAATCCCTCAAGGTCCTAAACCCTAATCCCTTATCCCTAAACTCTAAACACTATCCCTACACCCTCAACCCTGATCCCTCAACCCTAAATGCTTTCCCTAAAGCCTCAACCCTAAACCCTATTCCCTCAAGGTTCTAAACCCTAATCCATTATCCCTAAACTCTAAACCCTATCCCTAATCCCTCTACCCTCAACACTCTACCTTAACCCTAATCCATCGACCATTAAAGCTAATCCCTCAACCATAAATGTTATCCCTAAACCCTCAACCCTCAACCCTCATCCTTAAACCTTAATCCCTCAACCCTAAACCTTAATCCCTCAACTCTTAACCCTAATTCCTTATCCGTAATCCCTCAACTCTAAACCCTAAATGCTATCCTTATTCCTACAACCTTAACCCTCGATACTATACCTTAAACCCTAATCCCTTATGCCTAATACCTCAACCCTAAATCCTAATCCCTCAACCCTAAACCCTATCACTAATCCCTCTACCCTCAACGCTCTACCTTAACTCTAATCCATCGACCATCAACCCTAATCTCTCAATCCTAAATGCTATCCCTAAAGCCTCAACACTAAACCCTAATCCCTCAAGGTCCTAAACCCTAATCCATTATCCCTAAACTCTAAACCCTATCCCTAAAACCTCATCCCTCAACCTTAAACCTTAATCCCTCAACCCTAAACCTTAATCCCTCAACCCTCAACCCTAATTCCTTATCCCTAAACCCTAAACCCTTACATACCTCAAACCCTAAACCCTAAATACTATCCCTATTCCTAAAGCCTCGACCCTCGACACTATACCTTAAACCCTAATCCCTTATCCCTAAGCCCTCAAACATAAACCCTAATCCCTTAACCCTAAACTTTCAACCCTAAACCCTATCCCTAATCCCTCTACCCTCAACACTCTACCTTAATCCTAATCCCCCGACCCTCAACCTTAATCTCTCAACCCTAAATGCTATCCCTAAAGCCTCAACCCTAAACCCTAATCCCTTATCCCTAAACTCTAAACACTATCCCTAAACCCTCAACTCTCAACCCTCAACCTTAAACCTTAATCCCTCAACCCTAAACCTTTATCCCTCAACCATCAACCCTAATTCCTTATCCCTAAACCCTAAGCCCTAATCCCTCAACCCTAAACCCTAAATGCTATCCCTAAACCCTAAACTCTCAACCCTCGACACTATACCTTAGAACCTAATCCCTTATCCCTAAACCCTAAACTCTCAACCCTCGACACTATACCTTAGAGCCTAATCCCTTATCCCTAAACCCTTAACCCTAAACCCTGATCCATCAACCCTAAACTCTATCCATAATCCCTCTACCCTTAACACTCTACTTTAACCCTAATCCTTCAACCCTTAACCCTAAATGCTATGGACCTAAAGCCTCAACCCTAAACCCTAATCCCTTAAGGTCCTAAACCCTAATCCCTTATCCCTAAACTCTAAACCCTATCTAGAAACCCTCAACCTTAAACCTTAATCCCTCCACCCTAAACCCTAATTCCTCCACCCTAAACCCTAATCCCTATTGGCCTTAAACCCTCAACCATTAAACCCTAAACCCTTGACCCTTAAACCCTTAACCCTTATCCACCCCTCTCCTCCCATATCCACCTCACTCCCATCTTTACCCTCCTCTACCCTTGACATGATACCTTAAACCTTAATCCCTTAACCCTCATCCCTAAAGCCTCAACCCTCAACCCTTAAACCTCAACCCTCAACCCTCTACCCTCTACCCTCTACCCTCTACCCTCAAACTATTACTTAGTCCCTAATCCCTCAACCCTCAATCCTATACCTTAAACCCTAAACCCAAAAACCTCAATCCTCAACCCTAAAAACTCTATGAGCTCAGGTCCTTATATACCCTAAACCCAAAACCATTACATACATACATACATACATACAAACATGCATACATATATACATACATACAAGCATGCATACATACATAAAGCCATACATATATACATATATACATACATACATACATACATAGATACATACATACGTACATACATACAAGCATACATACATAAATGCATAATAACCTTGAACATAAAACATTCCAAGGGAGACATAACATGAGTGTGTTATAACAAGCTCACGTTATGTCAAACATGACAAACATCGGGCAAACTTTTGTAAAAGGGGAAATATGCAAAAGAAAACATAATGTGAGTGCGTTATAACGCACTCACGTTATATTTTTCTTTGGGAATCCCAAGCCTAAGGCTTGGGATTTGCTTTGGATTTCTAACCCAAAGGATTGGAGTACCTTATCAATGTCTAGAGACATGTTTTTGTATATTCTACAGGATTTCACATAATTTCATTCGTGTTAACCCTCAGATTTGCACGTGTTTCAAGGTTGAACAAATCAAACACCTGGGTAATGTTAGGATTTCTCTTAGCTATTTAATGATGTAATTTTTTTCACATTTTGACCATGTTAATCCTTTCATCTTTAATTTCTTTTGTTTGTGTGTCTATTTTTGGGAAAAAACCAGTGTTTGGTCTTTTTTTCATTGTAAATTAAACGTTCATTGAAATTTAAAAAAAAAAAACATTTTTAGAAACTAGACTCCATTCTACACATGTTATAAAAATTGATTTTCAATTAGTTTTCAAAATTCATAGGGTAGCATAGCCAAAATTCTATTTTTCAGGATCTGTCCACTTTGAAAATTAGTAAAAAATCAAATATTCATTAAAAATTTATTAGAAAAATTAGGCCTAAACTACATGCTGTTAGCTAATTTCTCACTGAAGTGATTTAAAAATTACCAAAAAAGTTAACCTTTTGAGGGAGCCACAAAACATGCTATGTTATGTTTTTTGATAGAAACAACACAAATTTCTGTGGCTCCCTCTTTTGAACCCCTTAATCTATACCATTTTCAAAAAAAATTAGTAGTTTAGAAAGTAGACTCGGAGCACTATGAACATTGTTTTTGTTGCATCTTAAAATTTTGAGTGTAACTACATACTCAATTTCTTATCCAAGGCCAGCATTTCCTGATTTCAAAAAACAAAGTGGCCACTTAAGAGCTTTTTTGCCCCTCATCTTCCTGCACTTACCCAGCTACGAAAGCTCTGATACCATGTAGAAACTTCCAGGATCGTGGAGTAGACAAACAAGCATGAGATTGAAAATGAAATTGACCCATTGTATTCACAAATGAAGAAGATATAAATAGGCTAGTGTGATTACCCGATTCTCCACCAAAAGAGGATAGGACTCCTCTACATGAAGTGGTGACAAGTAATCAACCACAAAGATAGCATGAGGTGTCGATGCAAGTCAACACCTCTCCAAATAGATAACTACTTTGACAAGTTCAAAGTACATGTGGAAAATACACCTAACTATGGTTAAAGCTAGTGTATACGCCTAGGGTTAAAGGTTATACACCAATGATATGACAAGTAAATATGATCTCTTTGTCAAATTAGATGAATCTATGAGAAGTCAAGTAAAATTTGGTGATGATAAAGAGGTTGATGTAATGGGAAAAGGTACCCTTGTAGTGAAAACTAAGCAAGGAGAAACTACTTTTATTCATGACACTTTGCATGTGCCCAAATTATAGAATAATCTTATAAGCATTGGGCAGCTTGTAGCAAAAAATTATAAGGCTATGTTTGAGGATAACTACTAAAAAATATTTGATAAATCAGCTAACCATCATCTTGTAGCAAAGGCTTGTATGACAGAGAATAGATTATTTCCTCTCACATTGGTGTCTGCTAAGATGCATGCCCTCAAGGCAACCATAGATTATTCGTGGTTATGGCACCAACGGTATGGTCATTTGAATTTTCAAGGATTAAGTTTGCTCCATAAGAAGGATATGGTGAGAGGACTTCATGAAATTTAGGCAAAAGAAGTTTGTTCAGGGTGTGTACTTGGCAAGCAACATTGAGATAGTTTTCTGGTGAACAAATAATGGAGGGAAAAATCTCCTCTAGAGCTTGTGCATGCTAACATTTGTGGTGAAATTCAAGAGCCATATTTGGGTAAGAATATTTATTTTTTGACTTTCATTGATGATTTTTCTCATCCTACATTGATCTATTTTCTTAAGCAAAAATCTGAAGCCTTTGAATGCTTCAAGAAATTTAAGGCTATGGTTGAGAATCAAATTGGGTATTATCTCAAAATACTCAGAACAGATAGAGGGGGAGAATTCACTTCCAAAGAGTTTTCTAATTTTTGTAACACTCATGGTATTCAGAGACAACTTACGACAACTTATACCCCCCAGTAAAATGGTATTGTTGAAAGGAAGAACCATACTATTACGGATATGGCACGAAGTATGTTGCAGTCCAAAAATCTTCCTAATTGCTATTGGGGAGTCACAATAGAAACCACAATTTATATTTTGAATCGAATCCTAACAAAATTGCTTTAGAATATCACTCCAAAGGAAACCTAGAGTTGACACAAGCCCTCAATAGCTCACTTTCATGTATTTGGTTACCCCGCATATGTTCATGTTCCTATTCAGAAGCGGAAGAAGTTGGATGCAAGATCCCAACTTTGTATCTTTCTGGGCTATTCAGATTCCATAAAAGGATATAAATTCTATAACCCTGACACAAAGAAATGGATTATTAGTCGAGATGTGGTTTTTGATGAAGGGGGAGTATGGCAATGACAAAAAGGAGTTCAACAAACTACACCGCTAATCATGGGTATTGAAGATGATCAAGTTCCTCCTCTCCCCGCAAGCTCAAGTGGAAGTTCAACATCCAATAATAGCCCAAGTTTGAGTTCTCCAAGCTCAAGTTCACCAAGTTCTTCTAATAGCACAAATTTAGGTGATAGTTCAAGTCCAACATTAAGTCCAAGCTCTTCAAGAAAGGTGTGAAGTTTAAATGAAATTTATAAGAGGAGTATAAATATAAATCTAGTTGTTCATTTTGCTTTGCTTAGTCAAATTCAAGTTTAAGATTTTAAAACTAAGGCACTTATACTATACTGAGCAGAAGGAAAATACTGAATTGCATAAAAATTAGACAATGTTGCTCATTGACAAAAAAAAGCACAATGAATAATATTTAGAAAAATTTGAGTCTGCTGCTCATTCACACTCTGTTGATTATTAACTCTATTGTTCATTCTCCTTGATGATAGAAATCATCAATACTGAAATATATATGAGTTTTCTACAGCAGTCTAAAGAAAAAAACCACTTCTTAAATAATAAAAAATCCAAAAATAAGAAATCTAGGAATATTGTGAATACATGTAGTTCCAAACAGTTCTAAAAATAAGTATCTAAAAATATGTCTCTCATGCAATCTAGTTGCATGGAAAAGAAAAACTATAGGAAAAAATAGGAAAAACTATAGTTGATCATGCACACCTTCAATCTCCCCTTGGATGATCAATGGAGATGATGCCTAACTAATCTCTAAAAGTGACAAATGTTTTTGAATAATCTAGTCCAGGTGTTTGTGCAAATCCCTTAGCAACTAATCTTTCCTTGTGTCATTTCACAGAACCATCAACATGATATTTTACCTTATAAATCCATTTGACACCAATCACTTGTTTATCTTAATTCATAGCATCAATCCATACTTGTTCTTTCACATCTTCAAAGACAGAAGGTTCAACTTGAATTTGAGTAAGCAAAGCAAAATGAACAACTTGATGTATATTTGTACTCCTCTGATAAATTTGATTTAAACTTTGCACCTTCCTTGAAGAGCTTGGACTTGATGCTGGACTTAAACTATCACCTGAATTTGTGCTATTAGAAGAACATGGTGAACCTGAGCTTGGAGAACTCAAACATGGGCTACTATTGGAGGTTGAACTTCCACTTGAGCTTGTGGGGAGAGGAGGAACTTGATCATCTTCAATACCCATGATTAGTGTAGTGTGAATGAGCAACAGACTCGAATTTTTCTAAATATTATTCATTGTGCTTTTTTTCTATGAATGAGCAGCATTGTGTAATTTTTATACAGTTCAGTATTTTCCTTCTGTTAGTATAGTATAAGTGAATTAGTTTTAAAATCTTCAATTGGTATCAGAGTGTTTTTCTAAATATTATTCATTGTGCTTTTTTTTGTCAATGAGAAACATTCTGTAATTTGTATACAATTCAATATTTTCCTTTTGCTCAATATAATATATAAGTATCATTTTTATTTACCTTCATAGACTCACTCAAAGAGTTTTATAATAGAGATAAATGAATAGAAGATTAACATGGAAATATTTTCTGGGAACATACAATATTATTGGAAGATTTGACCAAGGTGAAATTCAAATTGTTTTAACCCCTTATCATGCAAGTGCACTATTGTTGTTCAATGCAACAAAGAGGCTATGTTTTTTAGAGGTCAAATCCCAGTTGAATTTGGAAGTTGAAGATAATATCGCGTTACTAAACTCCCTTGCACATTCAAAATAAAAATACAAAGTAAATTTCTAGATACATAGTCTCTGATACAAACAAATTGTTTTCAATTTAATCTAAAATTTTCTAGTAAGAGGAGGAATATTCAACTTCTAGCACCCACAACCAATGTAAAACAAAACAATGGGAAGGATGTGCTTCAACAATAGATGTCATATAATTGATGCTTTGATAATAAGAATTATGAAGAGCAAAAAAGTATTAGCTAACAAGGAGATAGTGATGCAATGCACTGAGCAGGTTAAAGACATGTTCAAGCTAGATATGAAGGAAATTAAAAAGAGAACTGAAACTCTAATAGCTAGGAACTACTTAAATAGGGATAACAAAAATATTGGCATGTACAATTATAGTGTCTTGACATTTGTTGAGAGAAGAGGCCAATTTTTTATTTCTGGATTTGATACTTTACAACTTATTCTACCATGAACTTTATAAGATTCATAGTTGAGTATTTCTAATTTTTATTTGAGTTGTAAATTTTATAGTAAGAGTGAATTTTAACTCACATGTGTATATTTTTTGCATACACTTTTTGAGGTTAGGAAATAAGGTTTACATATAATAAATTAATCATTAGGTAGTGTTAGGTCTCAAAAATGCAAGTTACTAATCCTAAGAGGATGCCAGGCTCTATATTTGGATTTGTAACGTTTTTGAACTAACTTGACGAAATCAAACTTCAGGGTTTGATGATTTCCTACACTTTAGGTCCTGCTACACCTAGGTGGGTGAACCTTGAAATATTAAAGCAGTCTGAGTGTGGATGAATGGACTAACTAGGTCTATCTACAATGGCATAGGATGTAGGATAGATGACAAAGCTGACTAATTAATTCTATGTGTAATGTTTAATAAGTGATTGGCAGAAATTGTATAAGCAATATCAAAAGGTTTTAATTAATGAGTTGAGTGAGACCAGTGCCTTGTTGGGTAACAGAGTCAATTTGAAGGACTGAGAACAGTAGTTTCTAAATGGTAATAATTCTAGATATTTGGCACAGTTCTGGTTTATAGCTTGTATAAACGTGCAAATAAATGACTGACAGACTCTTCTTGATAATCCAACCAAATAAAATCAGAGATCTTATAATTCACCAGAAGGTACTTTAATCCTTACTTGAAGGAGCCAAATGAAATGAAAAGACAAGATTACAGATAATATTTTACTGGAGACAGTGTGTCAATCCTAATTATATGGCTCTACTTAGTAATCCCAACTTACTACTTCCAGGTTACTGTGAATAAATCAGAAGGGTTTAATTCCTTAGGATGGATACCAACCGAATTGATCACACAGATACAGCGAATGTGTATTGACAGATTAAATATATACTTGATAGTTTAATCTGAATAACAGGGAAATGCAGAAATGGAGACAGCCACACAATTGAATAATTTCAACAAATAACTGATACCCAAATGGAAATACTGAATCAGAGAACTTCAAATTTCTTCTTTAAAATAAAATATGCAACATGATCATTCTGGAATATTATGTATATGTATATCTAAATATCTTCTACTGCTGATGATTTTTCAGCATAGATTGTTTGAACTTATATAGATATCTTCATGAAGAGATACAACTCTTCAATAAGTCTCTTGGGATTTTAACAAACAATAATTACATAATCTTAATTAGGCTCTGTTTAGCCATAAATAGACTTTTGTTAGATGATCCAAGTACTCCTGCGCACGGTGAGAATCAGTAAGCTCGACTGCACTCCTGGTGATTATATCGAGGGTGACCATTTCCTCCAGTTGCTTGCAAACTTCTGTAGATACAGAGGCTTTATCTTTTAGAGCTCCTGTGGCTTTGTGCAATATAACTTGACAATCAACAGTCCACTCTTCTTTGCTCTTTACCTCTCCATTATCTTTGAATATCCTGGGCACCCCTGCGTCTGATGCATCAGTCCCTTCCTTAGCATCAGCTTTGAGTTTATCATAATAATTCTGGTGCCTTTTGAGTAATGCTCTTGCATCAGAGATATCTGTGCTATCAGGGGTACCTCTGTTTTGCAACTCGATCACCTTTTCTTGTATCCTTTGATCAAGCCTCTCATGTTCTTTGACTGCTTTATGATTTTCCGAGTAGTTATCCCAAAACTGGTTTAACCACCGTACCATGTTTGCATACCTGCTCTGCAGTATTGTAACAAATGCATCTATTTGAATTTGTTTGGCTTGATCATGGGATATCTCTTGACTACTTTGTGAGCTTTCACCTTGAGTTATTCTCTTCGTAGATTGCCCAAAGGTGCTCTTAACAGCGTCCTTCAAGTAGTCATTCTCCTTTGTTAATCTTTCACAATTCAGCTTATAGGCATCCCTTTCCTTGATTAACATCTGAGCTTGTGCTTTATTCAATTTTGCAACATTGATACCAATGTCTGCAGTAATTATGGGGTCAGTCTCACCTGCTCTAAAAGTCATAACATGGCCAAAAGTTTTCTCAGTGTCTATTATGGCGGTCTTCTTATGGGGAGGATACAATGCCCATATCATTAAAGAATTTTCATCATTATTGTATCTCGTTCCCATATAGACTTCATTAACTCCTTCTGGAGTAAGCTTATACTTATCATCAGCATTATTCAAAAAACTATCAAAAACCAGAGCAGAATTTAAATCCAAGCCGGGAAAAATCATAACCCCCGCATCTTTAAGCAGCTGTCTGCCTCTGCTTGGTGTCATGTCCTGCATTTCCTTGTCCACTGTCTCCTTTAACATCTCTAATAATTGTTTTTCATTGTCAGCAGAAACATTATCTACTGACTCTCTAATTTCCTTTCCCTTGTATTTATACAGGAATGATTTAAATTCCTTTGAATGAATGAATGTATCATCTGACACAAAAGAATCATAAGCCTTTTGGCGTGGATCTTCATCAGCAGATCCCTCCTCATCATGTATCACAACTGGAGGCTGATATTGTTGCATTTTTCTTTTAGACATTTCTGTTGTCTTATCTTGTGGCTGTTCAGTCAATTCTTCCTCTTTAGAGGATACCACTTCAACTTCTGCCAACTGCTTTTTCTTTTCATTCAAATCTCTGTTATATTTCTCCACCACCAAATCGACTTCAGCCTCTTCCAAATTTCTAATGACATCATCATGTGGATAATGTATGTGCATGTATCCACTGAGATTTTGTTTTCTTCTTGCATAGTCAATGAAACCCTCAGGGTCAAACCCTTTCCTCACCTCAGCAGTCACCATGTTATAATGCATTAGTTTATCCAAAATGAGATTGTACCCTTCTTTTGAAACCACAGTAAAATCTCCAAAACACAAAGTACTAGGCATGAATGATTGTTTATCATGCGAACTTAGATGCATGACATTGGAACAATGCATTTGCCTAATTATTTCCAGATATGCAATCCTGTCAGGGACAGTTTTAGGCAATATAAAGGGAGCATCCTCAAAACCATACACTCTGATCATAGTAGCATCCTCAAAACAATACCAGTCTCCCCAATTATGAGTGACAGCAGGGGGGCCACCAAAATCTTTTGGCCTGAGGAATCTTTTTATTTCATCTGAAATTGAATATTCACAGGGGTGGTTGAAATACCTATACAGCACTTTAACACAATGCTCCTCAAATTGAGCATAGCTGGAGTTAGCATACCTGCTATCCCAGATTCTGGTCCACATTTGTACAGGTATCTTCTCCCCTTTCTTACCTGCAGCAACAACTTGAAGCTCATTTGGCCACAATCCTACTTCCTGGCCGTAGTATAAGACCATATGCATGAGCATCGAGTAATGCTCAAAAGAGCATGCTGGAGCATTGTTTTTCATTGCAGATAGACCAGAGTCTATTCTAGTAGCAACATAGGAGGCATAATCAAACTGTCTGGCATTGTGACATTGAATATCAGAGGTTATGACCATTAGAGGAATAGCCATGAACTCAGGGACCTCTGAGCCAAGGACTTGGCCTACAGAATAGTAAGTATATTGAATGTATGGTTCAAAAATGGATACATGAAAGGGAGGGCCATCATTCTCAGTCAAGGGTATCACTTCTCCTTCAATCCTGGGTCTATGAATGGGTAACCTCCATCCATTGTAGGTTGTATCCATTCTCCAGTATTCTTTATCCAAATCTTCATAAACAACAGGGACAGTGCACAAATCATCCAAATCATACACCTCACAAATAGCATTTTTTGATAGGTGTATAATTGGTTCTCCCTGAGGGTTGCAGATAGCTTTCAGGCCTGAATTGTAATGCCTGGCTAACAGTTGCAGGAGTTCTACATTCAAGAATACATTAGGTACAACCAGTTTGCCTAAATTCATGTGCCATGGGTTTGACACAGGGGCATTTCTAAATCTTCTGTTGTAGTGAAACCTGAAGAGTTCATATCCCCTAATTGGGGTCCAAATATCTCCCAGGCGCTTATGTTTGTCTTCCAATTTTTCTACTTCTGCCCTGAGTTGGGCAGACCTCCTGGCCTTGGGAGCTGACCCAGGCAACTGATCAATCAAGTCCTGATTTAGTTTCCTGTCTTTCACTTTTTCTTCAGGGGTTTGATCAATTTTTTGCTTCTTTGGTTTACTGGTTTCCCCTTGTGATTTTCTTCCTTTTCCTTTCCCCGAAGTTTCCATTTTTTGAAAAATTTGGCAGGAAATTCAAATACAGGTAATATAGTGGTTTGTGTATGTGTACCTGTCGCTCGATGACTGGAATTGGAAGCCTTTGCTTTTGCCCTGAGAATTCTTCTGTATTCTGCTCTCGGACGGTTTTTTGCAATTATAATGATCGTATGAACTTTGTAGCCGTTTTGTATTAATTATCTGATCAATTCAATGTTCATCGCTGTGAAGTGTCACATCGCCATAACTCTTCCTATCGGCGTGCTTTTTGAAATGTCTGGACGACCTCAACCCTTTTTTATGGCGCGGACGGTCAATCGGCGTGACCCCTCAATTGTATCCCCGATGCCATGTAGTATCATATTTCAAGTGGGTGTGACCATCGGCATGATTTCCTTCATCGCCAAGGGTTTTAGATCTCTCCGCGATATGACAAGTCCCACCGATATACTTTGCTTATCGGGAAGATTGAGACCATCGGGATACTAAAATTATGTCTCCCCGATCTTTATTGTCTTACCGATAGTCTGTTTATGTATGAACTTTTATCTTTATCGGAATGACATTCTCTATCGGGATAGCTTTCTCAAGATACCCCGATCGAAATCATCTCCCCGATGCCCTTTATCACATCCTTCATCGGGCAAAGCTTAGTAAAGTGTCACCGATATCTTTTGATCGCCGTGACTTATGAATCGGCAAGACTTGCTTCTTTTGTTCCGATATGTCAAGCTATCCCGATGAAGATGCATCGCTGTGAGTCTTGCCGATAACTTTCTTATCGCCAGGACTTTTGATCGTCGGAGACTTACTTGTTTTCTATTCCGATGGTTCATTTCTCACCGATGACTATTGCTTTGTTACCCTCGCGTGCTGTTCGGTGAAACTCTTGCCGAAAGTGCTTCATCGGTATGATATATACCGTCGGGGCAACTTCTAAAAGATCATCCGATAGATATTTGTCATACCGATCGGCATGACCACTTGCCTTTCTTGCCGATGTAAAGTCATCAGTGTTGCTTACTCCATCGGTGAGCTCCATGATTCTTCTTCCGATCTCTATTTTCACGCCGATGGTTGTTTTCAAACAATTCCTTGTGTATCGGTGTAAGCCACACGACCTTATGCCGATGGATTGATTTTGATGATTTTTGACACTGTTCATCCCTAGACATTTTATGAGATACAAAAATTTTATATTGTGGTCCCTTTGGGATATTCCTTTAGGGTTTATTCAAATATGATGGAATAAGGGAATAGTAAAATTTTGAAAATTTTACTGTGCTAACAGGTAGTTAGTTGAGTGGAAAGTTATTCACATTTGTAAGAGGGAAAATTAGGTTTTATAAGCCAATGTATTGAATGTAAAATCACAAGAATGATTCTAATGAAATTCCTCTTTATTTTTGTTAGTATTTACAATGTAAACCTCTACTATTGCTCTTCAGTTTTTAGTGCTCTACATTGATATCAGAGCAACTAAAATATGTGCCTATGCATGAGAGGCATGTGAAGAATTTACTGCATGTAGAGGAGAGCCATGGAGTGTGGGGAAGTGTAAAATTGTGCATTAATTAAAGCATAAAGGAAGGTGGAAAGAGGTATTCTCATTTTTTAAAGGCATTATTGCAGAAATCTTTTAAGAGTTCCAACCTGCCATGGTGTGAGGAATTTTGCTGTGTGGTGACTTTTTGAAAGCATCTGTTAGGGTTAGGGCAGATCAAAGCAATAAACACTAACAATTATATGCAGATTAAATAACCCAAATATAACAATGAGAAATAATACAAAAGAGATCAACACAAAAATTTAACGTGGTTCACCCAATATGAGCTACATCCACAGAAACTCAGCCATCCAATGATTTTATTATCCAATGCAAGATAGATTACAATCTCATGAATACATCATTGTACCACACATCATAGCCACTTATAACAAGCTTTTCTGAAGCTTCTAGAATTAGTGTTTTGCAATGTCATTTTTTTTGTCGGTTAACAAAAATTAACAACCGACTCTGATTGTGCAAAAAGGAGGGAAAAAAATTTATTCATATTTTTTTTAAAAATATTTTCACTTGTGTGGCCCAATCTGCGATGCCACAACATACAGTACTTGCCTGCTATAAATCAAAATGTACTTGTGTAAAGTACTTGCATGATCAATCACCACATACCAACAATCTCCCACTTGGAGACTGATCAGGCTCCACGCCAAACAATCTCCCACTTGGAGACTGATCCTAGATGACATGGCTATGCTTGCAGCTCCCACTGGATTACAGGATTAGCTGGTTTCTTACGTCCACCATTATCAGTCATGAAGGCCAATGAAAATTGATGAGGAAATCAATTTCTCTCATGTAACTACCTTTGTGAACATATCTGTAGGATTCTCACTTGTGTGAATTTTTTCTACCTTCAACTACCCATCCTCCAAAACTGACCGGATGAAGTGGTATCTAAGCTATATGTGCTTAGTTTTTGAATGCAAAGCTGAATTATTAGCAAGATGAATGGCACTCTGGCTATCAGTGTACAAAGGGCTATCTTCTTGTTGTTGCCCCAATTCCTCTAGAAAACATTTTAACCAAATCATCTCCTTGCTAGCTTTTGTAGCAACAACATACTCATCTTCAGTGGTTGAAAGCACAACAACCTTTTGCAGTCTTGAAATCCAACTGACTGCAGTACTCCTCTTGCTATCAATATCACCCACCAGATCAGAGTCAACATATCCTTTTAGAGAAAAATTGGTTCCTCCAAAACATAGTTTCTTTGAAGTAGTACCTCTCAAATATCAGAGAATAATTTTATAGCATTCCAATGTTCCATTCCCAAATTTCTCATATACCTACTCAAAACTCCCACTGCATGCACAATATCTAGCCTTGTGCATACCATTGCATACATCAAGCTGCCAACTGTTGATGCATATGGTATCTTAGACATTTTATCTTCCTCCTCTTGTGTCTTTGGACACATCTCCTTAGTCAACTTAAAATGACTAGGCAAAGGTGTACTAACTACTTTTGTATTCTGCATGTTAAACCTTTTCAACACCTTCTCTACATACTCACTTTGGGACAAAAATAATTTTCTGTTTATCCTATCCCGTGTGATCCTCATACCAAGGATTTGTTTTGCTGCACCCAAATCCTTCATAGAAAATAAATTTTCTAATTTATGCTTAAGTTCATTAATATGCTGCATGTTAGACCCAGCAACAAGCATGTCATCAACATAAAGCAACAGGATAATATAACTGCCATTACCCAATTTCTTGAAATAAACACAATAATCAGAATGACATCTTTTGTAACCTTGTTCAGCCATAAAACTATCAAATTTCAAATACCATTGCTGAGGTGCTTGCTTCAGGCCATACAAACTCTTATTTAACCTGCACACAAAATCCTCCTTACCCTTTACCTCATATCCCTGTGATTGTTGCATGTATATTTTCTCTTCCAAATCCCCATGCAGAAAAGTTGTTTTCACATCTAGCTATTCAAGATGCAATTCTTCTGCAGCCACAAGACTTAGAATTGTTCTAATAGAAGTCATCTTTACAACCGAAGAAAATATTTCATCAAAATCTATACCTTTTTTCTATGCAAAACCTTTTACCATGAGTCTGGCCTTATATCTTTTCTTGCCTCCATCTTCTTCCTTCAACCTGTAAACCCATTTATTTGGCAATGCTCTTTTATCTACAGGCAATTGAACTAAGTCCCAAGACTGATTCTGCAGCAAGGAATCCATTTCCTCTTTCATGCCTCGCTCTCACTACTTTTTGGTATCTACCTACATTGCTTCTTCATAACCTTCAGGTTCACCAGAATCAGTTAATAATATAGAATATAGTGATGGAGAAAATCTTTCATGAGGTCTAGTTATCCTTGTAGAACGTCTAACACTTGCAGGAGTTTGTGGGATAAATTGGTGTTGCTGAGCATCAGGTACCACTGGCATTTTATTTTTTGGAATCTCATCCAGCACCACATATTCCTTTTTGGCTTGTTCATGCTTATTTTCCTACAGCTGATCCTTATACATGACCTTCTCATTGAATATAACATCTCTGCTCCTAATGATTTTATGATTTTCTTAATCCCCTAACTGATAACCAAATTCATCTACTCCATATACAATGAAGGTACATTTTTTAGACTTAGCCTCAAGCTTGGTTCTATTTTCAATATCAACATGGACAAAAGCTTCACAACCAAATGTTTTTAGAAATGAATAGTTTACCTTTTTGCCCATCCATGCCTCCTCTAGAATACCACCATCCAAAGGATTTGAAGGTCCCCTATTTATTAAATAAACAATAGTATGTACAGCATCTTCCCAAAAGTGTAAGGGTAGTCCAGCATGCAATCTCATGCTCCTTGCACGCTCCATAATGGTCCTATTCATCCTCTCAGACACACCATTTTCTTGTGGGGTTCCAAGAACTATTTTCTACCTGCGGATTCCATTATATGAACAGTAATTCTCAAATTCTCTGCTGCAATACTCGCCTCCATTATCAGATTTGAGACACTTCAACTTTTTTCTTGTCTCATTCTCAACCAAAGCTCTCCACTTTTTCAAAGTTTCAAATAATTGTGATTTTTGTTTTAGGAAATACACCAATGTTTTCCTAGTTGCATCATCAATAAAAGTAACATAATAGCAAGAGCCTCCAAGAGAAGATACTTGAGCTGGTCCCCATACATCTAAATGCACAAGCTCTAATTTCTCACTCTTCTTCCCTTTCCCAACTTTGAGAAATCAGACTCTTTTCTATTTTCCATAAACACAATTTTCGCAAAACTCCCAGTCAATCTTCTTTAGACCTAGTAGTAACTTTCTAGAGTGAAGAATCTTCATCCCTTTCTCACTCATGTGCCCAAGTCTATGGTGCCACAATTTTGTTTCTGTCCCTGTAGCAAGTGTTATAACTGTCTCAGTAGCAACTATTTCTGTAGTAGCTAAGGTAGAATAAGTATTACTAGTACACAAATACAATGTGCCTACCTTTTCACCTTTAGCTACTACTAATGCACCTTTAGTGACCTTCCAGATTTTGTCTGAGAAGGTAACTATACAGCCTTCACTACCCAATTGTCCTGCAGAGATTAAATTCCTTCTCAAACTTGGAACATGTCTTACCTCCTGTAGCAACCACTCATTTCCATTCTGCAACTTGATTTTTATTTTTCCTTTTTCCAATAATCTGACAGGGTTCATCATCACCTAGATATACATGTCCAAAATCACCTTGAACATAATCTACAAAATATTTCCTATAGGGTGGCATGAAATGAAGCCCCTGAATCTATTACCCAGGAATCATTAGCATTATCTAAACACAGAATTAAAGCATCCTATAATTTATTACTTACAACATTAGCTTCCTTACTGTCATCATGTTATCTGTCTCCTTGTTTGCCCTTTCAAGACCAGCGATCCTTCTTCAAGTGTCCTAGCTTTCCATGGTGCCAGCAATCCATTCTTCCTCTAGATTTAGATCTACCTTTCCTCGACTTTCCTTGTGACTTGCCACGATTTGTTAGGGCTTTTTCCCCTTTCCTTTGTTCTTCCCCTATTTTCTACAGTCAAAGTATTACTAGATGTTGAAATCTCACATGTGCTTTTCCGTCGCATTTCCTCGCTAAGGATAACACCAACAACATCATCAAATTTCAAAGTATTTGAACCAGAGACAGAGTTACTTACAGCCATTACCAAGCTATTCTAGCTTTCTGGCAAAGAACATAAAACTAAGAGAGACCTTAACTCTTCATCAAATTTCACTTTTACCAAAGTTAACTGACTGGTGATTGTATTAAACTCATTTAAATGATCTGTCACAAATCCACCTTCAATCATTTTTAGATTAAACAAACGCTTCATGAGAAATACCTTATTTGAGGCTGAGGGTTTTTCATACAATTTAGCCAAAGCTTTCATCAGTTCACTTGTTGTCTTCGCTTCTGTTATATTGAATACCACAGATGGTGCTAGTCACAACCGAATGGTTCCCAATGCCTTTCTGTCCAGAAGTTCCCAATCCTCATTAGTCATTGCTATCAGTTTCTTAGCTATTCGTTCCAATGGCCTCCATAAATCCTTCTGATAGAGATAATCCTCCATCTACATCTTTCATAATTGATAGTTCTACCCATTGAATTTATCTACCTTCAATTTACCCTTGTCCGCCATTGCTTCCACTTAACCGTGAGACTCCCACTCAACTGTGAGACCTTCCTGCAGACAATAATCAAACACAACCCACTTTGATACCAGTTGTTAGGGTTAGGGAAAATCAAAGCAATAAACACTAACAATTATATGCAGATTAAATAACCCAAATATAACAATGAGGAATAATACAAAAGAGATCAACACAGAAATTTTACGTGGTTCACATAATATGGGCTACATCCACAAAAACTCAGCTATCCAATGATTTTATTATCCAGTGCAAAACAAATTACAATCTCACGAATACATCATTGTACCATACATCCCAGCCGCTTATAACAAGCTTTTCAGAAGCTTCTAGAATTAGGGTTTTGCAATGTCATTTTTCTTTTGTCGGTTAACAAAAATTAACAACCAACTCTGATCATACAAAAAGGAGGGAAAAAAATTTATTCATATTTTTTAAAAAAACATTTTCACTTGTGTGGCCCAATCTGCGATGCCACAACATACAGTACTTGCCTGCTGTAAATCAAAATGTACTTGTGTACAGTACTTGCATGATCAGTCGCCACATACCAACAGAATTTTCTATTAGTTAAAAGGCATTTGGAGGTGATTGCATAAGGTTACTATAGAAAGGCATTTGTATTGCATTGAGTTTATCGACATGTATGTCAAGCACACAAGTTTGAAGAAGCCTATATCTGAAAGAATGAGACCGTGATTTATGGAGCATTATTGCAACATTTAAAAGTTTGAAGGTGGTTGAATGGGGTTTTAATTACATACCAGGAGACATTAAAGAAGGTTTTATGGGTCATTCAGAATGTGTTGAAGCCTGAAAGATTTCCAATTGAAAACCCACAAGGTATGTCCCAGTATTAATGGTCTCTCTGTTGCCTTATAACAAGAAAGTTAATATCAGTTTTTGTTAAATAAAAAAGGAGTGATAAGTGATTAGATTGACTTTATTAAATGGAGAAATCATATATTATTTCAAATTTTGAGGATCATGAATTTCATACATGGAAAATCAAAGTGCAACTAGTTTTAATAGAAAAAGATCTTTCAGATATTGTTAATGGAACTATTAGAAAACTAGAAGATGCAAACAAAGAATTAAAATGTATAGGAAAAGATCAGGTTGATTGGTCTTGGGCTATCTGATGTATATTTACATCATATTGATTTGACAAAAACCTCAAACCAAATATGGGCAGGCCTTTCAAGTGCTAAAATGGGAATGAAGCAAAAACTTTTTGGTTTGAAAATGAAAGAGGGTGATAAAATTGTTCAACATATTAGTACATTTCATTCCCTTCTTAATCAACTTGCTAGTATAAAATGTACAGTTGATGATGATGATGCCAAAGCTAGTATTCCTTCAAGTTTTGACAATATTGTGTTTACTTTAAACAAATTGAATCCTACCATGAGATTAGAAAATGTGATATCTTCTTTATTTTATGAAGAGAAAAGAGTCCTTAAAACTTACTCAAATACTGAGGAAACTGCTTTGTTTGTCAAAAGGAAGACTAATGTTTCAATAGGAAAGAATAGTTTCAAATGCTACTATTATAATAAAAAAGGACACATTCTAGTGAATTGTATTTAGTGTACTAGAGATCTTATTGATGGCAAGTTAAAAATAAATAATGCTTTAATTACTAATGAAACTGAGGGAGAAAGATGTAATCTTAAAATATATGATCAAGAATCTCCTCACAATGATAGTGAAGATGAATAGCTTCTCTAAAAATTAAGTAGGTATTATCAAAGGTTGGAGGCATTAGAGGTAGCAGGTTCTTCATCATTTCGGGCTATCTTCTTAGTCAAAGATGATGCCTTGCATAAGAAGCATAAATCTCATCAATAGTCCCTTCAACAGCAAGAGGAGGCATCTAGTGGTTTATTGGTTTGTGGATAATTGAATCCACAAACTAGGGGAGTTGTTGGATAGTTGAGTGTTGATTGGTGATTTTCCTGTGGATAATGGAGTGGATTCATAGGTAAACATTGGATAATTAGAACATTTTCTCAAACATGAGGAGTTTGGGTTGATGTTGATGCAGAGTTGGACATTTGCCTAGATAGAAAAGTTGCTCATCTAGAATTGATGGTAGGGAAAGTCAATATGCCACCATATTGGTCTTTTCTAGAATCTCAAATAGTCTGACAAAACTTGGTACAAAGTTTGTCTTTTTTGAACTTAATGGAGTTTTTATGAGGCTCAACTTAAAGAACAATTTTATTCCAACTAAACATTAACTAGTGTTGGAAATTATAATCTGCAGCATGCATAAAATGCACCTACCCCATTAGAGATCATCTAGAGATCTCTTTCCTACTACCCTAACCAAATCTTTAATGCCATTTCGATGGCCTAACAAATTTGTTAATTCTGGTCAGTTTCATTGATTGTTGGTAGGTGATTTTGAATTTGTTTTTGACAGAAAAAACACAAAAGGAAAGAATTTGAAGATAGAATAGTAAGAGAGAAGAAGAAGAGAGATTTATGTATACAACAACAGCACAATAGTGCACAACAGAGAAGATTTTTTGCAACAGAAACAAGAAGAATATTGTAAAGAGAGGGCAGAGATAATAGAGCTCTAGGAAGCTACAAACACACACAATGATCAATTAGTGGAAAGAACAGTGATTCAGCTATAGACATAATGGGACAACAATAATATCCAACAAGGTCCAAAGAGGGCAATATTGTAGAGAAAGTAGAAACAAAGTTGTAGCTTTGTAGTTTGTATTTTGATGTAAAATATATTTCCATAGTAATAGAAATTTATGTATTTGGTTTGTACCATCTCCCTCTCTCTTGTTTGTGTTCTTCTATCCTTCATTGAATGGTATTAGTTTAAAATGTTTCAAATAGTTGGTATCACAACTATACCACCCCCAACAACTAGGAGTTCAACCTTTATCAACACAACTCTTTGATTAGTTTAATTCATCTTGCAATCTCTACTTAGTCAAATTCACTTGCTCCTCCATTTCCTTTTGCATTTTTTGCCTATCACAACTTAATCTTTCAATTGATCTCAACTTAACGGGGTTCTATGCTTTCATCCATATAGTGCTTCAATTAATGTTATACCAATGGATGATTGATAGGAATTGTTATATGTGAAATCTAGTAAAGGAAAGTATTATTCCCATTTTTATTGCCAATGCATACAATACACATAATATGTCTTCTATAAACTAGCTTATTCTTTTTGATTGGCCATATGTCTCTAAATGATACATCATGCTAAAGTTCAAAGATCTAACTAACACTAATTAGAAAATTATTTAGAGTTGTGAGGTCATTTTGATATGGTTGTCTAATATTATTTTCTTTGGGACAACATGTAATCTAGAAAACTCCTTTACAAATCTTATAGCTAATGTTGGTGAGTCATATTTTAAGTTCTTGATGATAAAATGGGAAACCTTAGTTAATTTCTCTCTAACTACCAAAATAGTGTCATGCTCATAATGTGTTAAGAGTAGTCCTTCAATGAAATATATAGTTATCATTTTTTATTTATATTCAGGTATGCCATGGAGGTAAAGTTAACCTAGTAAATGTAAATTTTTCACTTTGACCTGCTAACATTCAAAAAACCTAGACATAAAGTTCATAATATCCCTCTTAATGATCGGCCAAAAATTTAGTGGTTTAAAATTAGTTAACATTTTGATAATTCTAGGATTTCCTTTAAATAGCATTCATTAGGTACCTTTTGCATCACCTTTGTCCTTAAGTCATCATTGACTAGTATGTACATCCTTTCTTAATAATGAAGCAAACCATCATTCTCTAGAAACCATTTTTTCATACTTAAGTACTTGAGTATTGCTTTCTAATGCCTCACAAACTCCATAGAGTTTTGTATCTATAGAAAATTAGCCCATAGTTGTTATCAAAATGAAGTCCTTGGCACTAAGATTAGCACATATATCCATCTACCTGACACATCTACTACTTAGTTCTCATTCCCTTTGATATACTCATTTGCAAATTCACGCTGAAATAACTTTTTTAATAATGCCTTTACCTAGCATTAAGATTACGTTGGATGAAAATATACTTTAATCCCAAGTGATTAGAGGAGTTCAAAGGGTTAGAGAAAATTTCTCTATTTTTGTAATGTATGAACTATGGCAAGAATTCCAAGGTCATGTGGTACATAGTTAATCTTGTAGTTGTAATGTACCTTTTTGATGCAGAGCTAACTACACAAGACCACAAAGGGGTCACAAATAACTTGTTAGGAGGAAGAGGATTCGAAGGGATGATAGGGAAAACATGACACTAGGCCTCTATGGGCCTAACTACTCCATTGATCTTCTTACTTGACATGATTGATCTCTCATTTCCCATGGTTTCAACACTGCAACACAACACCATTTTTAGGTTCATATAGATGGGAACATTTCCAAACTTTCTAGGGACCCTATACCTTCTAGGTTTGACTATCCCAAGCTCACAAAACCATCAAAAAGCTATAGAGGTGCCTTCTAGTACCCTGTCCTTCACACTCTAACCAACTTCCTTGTAGCCCTTAGAAAAGGATTGTCATGCAATAACATTAGGTGTAGACCTCCAAATCAGACTATTAAGGGGTTTTTGGATATGTATTATTTTGTTTTTCAACATACCAAACATGCACTATGGGTTGTTTTGGAGCACAACATTTTAAACTTGACTGTACCAATTTCACAAGATGCTTAATTAGGGTGATTTTGCAAAGGAAGTACTCACCAACTCAATCCCAAGCACCTCATTCCTATTCCAAAGGATCCAATATGATGAAAATGGTCTTATTTTAAAGGTTTCATGGGTCTATGGCCTTTTGACTTCATTCAATGACTAAATCTTCACTCCACCAAAGCTAGTTAGCCAAAACAAGGTGCAATAAGGCCTCAAAGGTTCCAAACTTCAACTCGTGCTCATCCCCTACTCCTGCATGCAAGACCCATTAGAAAACTCACCATTATACACTCATTCCACCCATTTTGGGGTTCTAACACATCAATTTAACTTGGGAAAACCAAAAACCTCTCTAAAACCCCCAAATCAAGTGTTTGCTGGAATGACATAGGCAATCTTAGAAAAAGGGCAATATCTCCTTCTAGAAATTGAATAAAGACCTCAGACTAGAACCATTTTAAAGGTATCTCAACCATAATTCAATAAATATATGGATTACCCATATATATATCTGTACAGAGGCGTACAATGGCTGGGAACAGGACTGTTACAGTCAAACAGACAGGGTTTTGGACAGCTTTAAGAAAAAATGTGATAACTTTCACAAAAATAAATGAAATGACCTCAAACCAATGACATTGGATAGTTATCTCACCCCTCTATCACATCCAATTGGTTTCATGGAATAAATATTCTGTACAAGTTCATAGTATGGCCTGCAACAGAAAAATTGTAGGAAAAAAGAAAAAAAGAGATAAGGGACAGCAAACTATATTTTCTTCATTTCCTTCTCTTGAACTTCATCCAAATTACAATGCATTCTCATGAGAGAGGTCTCTCCTTTATGATGACCATGAATTCCTTCTTTTCTTTCCTTCCCAAATGTGGGAAAAGGCTAAAAATAGCCTCACATTGACTACTTTTTCAGAAAAGACTATTTTTTCCAAAAAAAAATCTAAATGTCTAAACATAGACTGTCACATACTTAAAAGGACTACAGACCACTAAGGATAATGACTATTTTTCAATCTCCACTACATGTTTATGCCTTTCAAAGCTTTATTACATTTTTCAAACCTCCATTTAGTCTTTTAACACTAAAACTCCAATTATTTGACTTAAAACTTATTCTAGGTGCATTGCACTAGTTTTCAATATTTTAATAAATGCTATAATTTTTTTAGATTTCTATCTATGCAAGAATACTAATAAATCATTATAATTTATGATGTATATAGTTATTCCACTCAGACACAGATCCACCACAAAACTTCAAATAAATGAATATAAACTATTGTCAAATGGTAGCACCAAGTATAGATGCATGAATATTAATGATTAAATCCTAACACCAATACTTAATTAAATGTTGTTGCAAAATATGACTACGACAAGGCAACGATGCCACATGCAAAAAATCATTACTAAAACCCTAACAAACACATATGTAAATACTGAAATATGATATATATGATTGTAACTATAAACTATTGTACAAAAATGATAATGGGTACCCAAATCTGCCACATAACAAGTATTATATGATTGAATGTAAATAGTTGTCAGGAAGATCTTAATTGATTATGACAGTGCCACATACAACAAAATGCAAATATAAACATTTATGCTTAGCTATGTACCAACAATCACACTTATATTTTTTAACAATAAACTCACATAAATATAGAAATATTGGAACACCAATGCTTTACTTGATAAAAATGCAAGAACTCATATGTTGATACAATCTAGTGTTATACGTGCTTATCATAATGATAGGGTGCTCTAGTGATACTATAGTGGCATTATAGTGGCGACATTGTAATGATGGTATTGTAGTGGCGACACTATAGCAATAGTAAACACATCCCTAGAATAAAAACACTACAACACACCAAACTAAAATAAAAAAACCACCTTAGAATGTAAACTTCTTGAAATGCACCACATTAGAAATCACGAACACATTCTAATCATCTTAACACAATTCTGATTCTTGGATGAAACTGCTTCAAAGGTTTTTCATCCTCTACTCTTGCCTAAAAACTAGGAGGGTTTTTATCCTCCAAATCTCTACATTCTAAAGGTTTTGTCCTTAGGATAAATAGATGAACACAAGTGCTCAAGCTATAAAATAAAAAGGAGATTTTGATTTCATAAATTGGATGATCTCCTTTGAGTGAATGCCTCTCTTTTATAGACTCCACTTTGGTGCCAAAATTTTAAATTCCCTTTCCCCTACAAAAGTGCTCACCATTTTCCCTCCAAAGTTCTCATTTAAAACAATTTAACAAAATATTACAAAAGGTTGTATTATGTCCCATTTAGGCAGTCCATTATATTTGACTTCTAATAGTAACATTTCAGCTATCCTTTTACAACATTTTCAAATAATATTACTAGGACTGGCTTAAAATATTATTATTAAAATATTTCTCTATCTTTATCCCTAAGCCTATGAAAAATAAATAAATAGGCTTTGGGTACCTCGATTATTTTATTTTGATAAAAAGTGAGTATGACAATCCACCCTTCTTAAAATTGTTTGTCCTCAAGCAATGCAAGTTTAGTAGCATTTTCTCTTCCCAAATAATAATCTTTTTAATTTACCATGATCCCAATTCTTGAAATTTGGAAATTGATGTCCTCAATTCCTTATGTGATGCAGGAGGTTCCTTCAACTATATAACTTATATTGAGGTCTCGTCATGTAGTTTCGTTGAAGCCTATAATTTTGATTTAATGAAATAAAAATGTAGATTGGCTGAAAATATAATAGTTGCATTGCTTTGTCTTAGTGATGCATATACTTTTCCTTTCTAGTTCTTAATTTTCTTTTCTTTTTTATCCATAGCTCTTTTCAAATCTCTTGTAGACTCCTTAGTTATGTCCAATTTGTTGTTTGTTTTCTTTCTATAAATTCTAAATTTTTTAATGGCTAGGTCTTATGTAAAAATAAACTTACCACCAAGTTTTTCCTACACCACTTTGATATAATTAGGAGCTAAAAATTTGAACTAGATGATACTTATGCAACTATGAATTTTTTTATCAAACTTGTTCACCAATAAAGTTTAGATTTACCTAAAGGTTGTGGCATTGATATTGAAGGAAGAGACATGGGAAGAACAATTTCTGCTTCAATTTCAATATGTTATAACATATAGCCACAATTGTGTTTAGTTGCAAAATTTCACACTTCTTTGTTTCTAAGATAAGTGAAAACATTTCACCTGAAATCTCCAAATGAGTAGTAGAGAAAGCATCATAATAACCTTCTTGAATTCTCCATACAAAACGCAGGGATGCATTAAAGTTTCTATCATTGGTAGGATGTATCTTAGCAATTTCTATCATTTTTATAGATTACTTTTTTGTTACCACAAAATTTGAAATATAGAAATGTGGCCACTATTTTTGGATCTAGCCTTTAGAAAACCTCCTAGTGCCACAATATTAGAAGCTTTCATGGGGAAATATTTTAATTCATTCTAGAGTAAGTTAAGACCCTTGATTGATTTGAAATTATTCTAAAATATTAATCCATTAGCAATCAACTAAAAATGTAACTGCAAAATCTAATCTATACATAACTATAGCTTTATTTGTCCTTGGCTCCAAGATTTTTTTGTTGTTGAAGTTTGACTTTTGCAAGTTGGAGATTTATCCCTTCAGGAGGATTTATCATGGATAAAGTGCATAATAAATGACCTAATATCCAAGATTGTTTTTGTTGTTCAAGTTTGATTTTTGCAAGTTGGAGCTTTATCCCTTCACAAGGATTTATCATGTATAAAGTGCATAATAAATGACCTAATATGTTTTTTATTTCCAAACACTCAAAACTTTCATTTGTACAAATTCTAACAATTTTTGTGCAAGTTGTTTTCTTCATGTTAGCTTGCTTGTTCTTTCCATTGCCCATTTTTTCTATTCTATTTTTTCAAGCATCATGGATTATATTTGTACAATCAATCCTTATTTCTCCAATAGGGAAAATATATTTTATCTATGCAATATATTCTGTAACAACCTAGAAGACATGGCAAGAACAACCCTAATAAATACAATGATATAGATACGAATGCAATTCCCTTTACTTTTTTTTTTAAAATCGAATGATGATACACGGCACAACTTTAAGAATATAGTCAATTCTAAGTTTGTTTATGATGCCTATAGGGAGCGCTCCTCTTCTAAAGCAATAGTTTTAAAGCTTCTATAATAAAAACTCCTCCATAAGATAAATATAATAAAGCAAACAAGTAACAAGATATGAAGACAGACCTTAGATTAAAATGAGAAAGGCAAATATAGGATGTTCCCTAAAATTATGGTAATAAGAATTTTTACCTAAATTACCACTATTACCAACTCAATATTAGAAGGCCAATAAATTACACGTCTCACCATAATGTTTCCCAAATAAATAACCTAATAGATAAGAAAAAAATCTAGGGCCTTGTAACAAAGCTGACAAGCAATAAAACGTGCGTTCAATATATTTATTGCTTACAAAGAAGATTTAATAAACATAGAGTAAAGTTAGAATGTTTAAGTCTTGTATTCTCATTTCCTTAGAATAACTAAATGCTCAAGCATTTGGAGATTAGTGAAATTCACTTCTAATGACACCTCAAATTAAACCTAAAAGAGGTCACGGGTCCGCTGGCTTGGGCGGAAATTGACAACGCTAATTAGGGCGCCTTTCCAAGGAAACCCTAAATAATGCTTTGTTCTCTAATTTTGTTTTCCTAATGGTGGATAGAAAAGAGAGGTTCATGGCAACATCCAAGGGAGTGAACACAGAAAGAAGGGCGCCTGGGTGGCGGCTAACACCATCGTTTGCTTCTTATACCCCCTTAAGGTATACTCTGATTGAGTAGGTTTTCTTCTGAAAGATTTTGCTGGACTCTCATAAATTTATTGTGTCAACTGGGTGTCTACAGGTGGGAATAAAACCGATTGGAGTCTCTTTGATGGCTGACCGGTGGTACAACCAGAGGTTTCCCTATCCTGACCCAGAAAAAAATTGTTGAAAAGGGTGCTCTGTCTCTATCGTTAAATAAAAGAAAAACGATAAGTTCCTAAGACGTTTCGAAGACCGGCCGCAGAAAGTGGTAGCATAGTAAAGGCCGATAAAGATATTTATACCATGATTGGAGAGAGAACAAAATGGGAATCAGGTGCCATATATTAAAGATATGAAAGATTTGGAAGCAAGGAAGAGGCTGAGGGAGGGACGGCCCCTTTTAGGAAAATTCCTACGCTCCCCAAAATACTCATTAAAATTAAAACTTGGATATATAAAAAAAAATTGCTTACTAAGATTTAATCACTGCAGTGGTTGACGGTGAATCAAATAATGAATTTGTTTTAAAGTAGAAACTTTGAAACTTCCACGCTTCAGCCATAAGCAAATGCAAAACCGAAGCCCCAAACCAAGCGCTCAGAGGTTGTGGCTGCCGTTGGGCAAGCTTGACAAGAGGTCAGATTCTTCCAGGTATAACGAGTAATTATGTAACAAATATAATCTTTTTGTTTTGGCAGTGAAGTTGCATATTTGATTTAGGGTTAAGAACATAGAGATTAACAGCTTGAAGTAATTGTTCCAAACTTATTAAATGAAATCCAGATGAGGGAAGCAGAAGTTAGAATTATTAACGGTTTCAAAACCAGAAGCCGATCAGAGAAACCCAGAAGCAAATACCGAACGCGCAGCAGTAGGTAATGGTGATAATGGAGATGAACACCAGTTTTCTACTTTTCAACTACCCTCTTGTTATAGTTAATGATGCATTTTTTATGCCCATAATGTTTGATATATGGTGTGCCACATAGAATAGCTGAGCAGTATTGTCTTTAATTTATTTTTTCTCTTTCTGGGCTAAAATATTATATTAACAGAGAAAAGCAACATGATAGGTCTCCTCGTTTATTCCATTGGCGGCCAACATGGATTTGGGTTGACATACTACGGCTAATACATATGCCAGAGGCGTCCTGCATAGACGTCTCGTGGCGATTTTAGGCTAAGATTTGCTTTTGTTTTCTCTTTTTCTTTTTAAACTTGAAATCATAAATGGCATTCTGCTCATGTGTTGCTAATAGCTACCTGCCTGGTCTTTTTGTATATGTAAAGATTTTTCTGTTGTGAAAATATACAGATTTCAACAGAAAGAAAAGAGTGGTTTTAAAATATGAAATATTAAGTTTGATAGGAGTCATTCCCTTGGCAATTCATCTTGAAATATTAGTACATAAAACAGGATTGCTGCTAGAAATAATTTCTATTCTAATGATCCTATTATTCCTGCTTACAATGAAACAGTAATCTTTTATTTGTTTGTTTCTTTTCTTTCCTATGTGCATACACAGAAAGCCAATAGACTATAAAATTCAGAATCATACTTGCTACAGGATAGAAAATAGATTTCATGCAGTTTAATGGGATAATCTTCTTAGTTCATTTGGCCCTTCCGTAAAATTGGATTAATACAATGATTCCAGATCAATTATAGGTATTTTTCCAAAACATCATGAACGCTCCCGCGAAGTTACACCCACATCTTTTGTGCAACTTGATTGAACCTGTAACATAGGTTAGACTCTGGAGAAAACATCACAGGTGCCTACACAATTTAGCTCCATAGCTTACAGCCATTTTACACATAGTTTATTCACCCAGTATAATACTCTTCAAGCCTGACATAATTTTCTTTCCAATCTATCCCCAACAGACATAGGGCTACAAAGCACATCACACAATTTCTTCAACACATAACACACTTTCTACAACACATTGACATACACAACAAGAATAGAGGACATAAGATTAAACTAAGGAATTTCAAATGAAACCTGACTCCCAAACATAGAACCCAAAATAGAAACAATAATTTATTTTCCAACATATTTTTTTTAAAGAAGAAAACAGCAGCCATGACAAGTTCAATTCACCTCCCCCCCTCTCTCTCTCTCTATATATATATATATATAAATATATTTATATTTATATTTATATATTTTTGATATAATTCAGGATTGATGCATACCTTGATAGCTACACAGAATTTATAGAGAGTTGGTTTAACTAAACATACATCTCTTCCTCCTCCAGTTAAGTCATTTCCAACAGCTAAGCTTCTATGTAGGAGATATACCCTCCCGGTCCAAAAGAATTACAGGCAGTGATTGAGTGATAAATGGAGATGAAGAAGGAAATTACAGCAGGTGGTGATAGTGACCACAGGTGGCAATAGTTACCACAGGTGGTGAAAAGTTACAGCAGGTAGTGAAGCAGATAGCCAGAGAGAGAGAAAAAAATAATAAGTAATAAAAACAGCCCTCCTCACTTTTAAATAAAATTTTTAATAGTATCTTCAGCTCTTCCTGTGCTGAGGCGGACACTTGTCCCTTTCCTTAGACACTTGTTTCTCTTTTACTTAACGTTCCTAATTCCCTTACACAAAACCATACTTTGATGTCTCAATAGCCCCCTTAATTTTCGTCACTCTCTTTAGGGTGAAAATAAGAATTTTAAAAAATTAATATTTTTTTGCAAATTTGTCATCTAGAAAGCACCTAGACCATAACCTAGGTCCTTAAAGTTAAATATTATGACATAGGTTCTTATTTAATTATTTTGCACCTTAATAAGAGGATGAAAGAACAACAAACTAAAATTTGGATTACACAACACATGACAACTACATGCAATAATAATCACAACATGTGAAGATACATATCAGGACACAAGGACCACCACAATACATGTCCACACATATCGTAACACAGGGGACCCAAGTCTCTCCTGAGAACTTGGTTGGCTCACTGGTTACACACAATAGGGTCCGCATATATTTTCCCCATTTTCCACTTGCTAACAAATACCTGCACCCTCATCTACGCATTGTCAGTTACGATAACAACACATTGTCAGTTACAATAACAATAGCCAAAGCAATAATATAATAACCATTAATTGCTTCATATATACTCATATAACTTATTCTTTTATGCCATAATAAGAATCTTTCATGCACAAGATAAATTTAGTTAATCTCAAAGCACCTGAAATATCTCTATCACATGAATAACATAAAAGTGAAATACTACAACTAAATGAAATAGTGTGATCCATTATCCTAAGGTACAACCCATAGTTTAGATGATATCTTATGGATCAAATAAGGACATGTGTATAAATATAAGTTCATATCAATCATGATATAAACCAAAATCATATGTCTCAGATTAGTATATAACCATAGTCATTCTCAAATGATAATAGAGCCAAGATATAATGTCTCATCATAAAACTATAGTGACCAAAATAAGAAATATCTTCTAGTTGTAATGGTCGTATCGAGGAGGGATCCTACATCCTCCCCCCTAGGCTTTGAATTCCTCTCGGGAGTCCTCAAAAGAGAGGCTATCCATTAAAATTAGCAAATTATTTTACCTTATTATATAACAATAAGCAACCATATTATATTAAGTTTCATCTAAATGCAAATTATCCACATTCCTTAATTTGAATAGCTAAACATGTCCTTAACTCATTACTACCAACATGAATAATTAAATAAATTTATATCCGAGTAATAGAATCAAGTCACATTTAGTTCAAGTCAAAAAATTTAACATCTGATTTTCAACAACGTTCAATGACTTGCATAACATAAAAACACAATTCCACATATAACACTTCATCTGAATTTAGAGTCTCCTTCACATCACATATCTTTCCTAGGTGAAACACATGACGAAGGCCATACTCACAGGTAAGAACCTATATACTCATCACGAAGACATCACATGACTCACACTACAAGGCTCAACAAGAAAGGGGTATTATGAGGAGGACAACACTAATAAACCACTAAGCAATCCTTAGTGCCATAGAGCTGAATGGTCAATGAGTGAATAACCATGCTGTGTAGTAACCACTATGCCAATATCCAATATAGCATAACATCATATAATCTCACCTCCAAGGGAACACAATATCAACTATACTATAGTGCTGAATAACAAGGAATAACCATGCCATGTAGAATACCACTGTGCTAAGTAATAGATCAAGAAGGATGGTCTCAGGGTCCTCTCTAGGAGCCCTCCATACATGACTCATAATGAACAAGATTCCCCAAACCATCTACTCCCCTATACAACCTATCAGTGATCCTTCTACGATATGATAGTATACAATAGTCACAACACTCTACACATGCCAGCAATTGCAACATTAAAGTGCCTCAAATGAGAAAATTAAAGAAGTAAAGCAAACTCATAAATTAAACTTTAGTAAGGTAGAAGAAAACAAATATAATAAATCATAGAAGAAGTGGAAATCAAATAACAATCATTGTATTATCCCAAGTTTATCTAAGAACATGTCCTTGAGGCAAAAAGACTAATTCAAACATAAAAATGGCCAATTAACCCAAAGTAACAAAACATTGTTGGCTTGCAAGTGAAATATTCAACATATATTTAATAAATATTCCAACAATCTCTTAGAAATTTGCACATTACAAACACCATGCGACCTTACAACAAGGTCACCTAAGGGGAGGAGGGGAATCTACAGTGGTCTCAAACCACATAAGATAATAGCATGCAATGTCATGGTGGTCTGAAACCACAAAATAGTATTGTGGTTCTCAAACCACATAATAGTATGGTGGTTCTCAAACCATAGAATAATATGGTGGTTCTCAAACCACCAGAAGATCAATGAAGAATTTGCCATGTCATAATAAGTGTGTCCACACAATCTAGAATAGCCTGATCGTATATCTACATGAAGAATCCACATGAAAAGATACCTACCATCATTCCAAGGTCTATTAACATATGTCATAATGAGTCATCTATAGGATCTGATATCTACCTCACAAGAGAGAACCCACAAGCCTGTATGGTTATCATGTCTCATAAGTTGAAGATATCACGTATATATGAGGTCTTCTGTAATTATTTAAAGTAGAGAATAATACATCCCATACTTATACTGACAGCCACCTCAAAAGTCATATCGTCCTTATAACAAGGTATCATTCACTATTATCCCATTACACACAACTATCATTTCTCCAAGTTGCCATCCCTGATAGCATGTCACACTTACCCTAATTCATCTCTCTAAACATCCTGATAGCACATAATGTGTCACTACCTAAGGTTACCAATCCTTTTGTTTGCAACCATTACCAAATCTTAAAATCAAATGCACTATAACTCTATCTGTATCCAATGTAGTGTTAGTACCTCATCATTGATAGTAGCTTCCCAAATACTAGAAATCTATGATGACATCAATATAACTGCCAACTATCTGTAGCCAGAATTGAGTATAGGCTCAAGGCACATTAAGGTCCATCCTCAACCCATGGGACAATAGAAAGAAAAGGATTTATGACACAAACTAATCAATATAATTTAATTGGGGAAGAAGAGGAACTATACTCCTAAGTGGCCATGAGGGAATGCCCTCAAATAGGGGTAACATTAAGACATCACATCATGAAGGGTGACTCACACATCTCCATACCAACACTTCTAACCATTTTTTTAAACATTTTTCTACCAAGTCATAAGGGTTATTTACACACATAATTATCACAAGGGCATGCTTAAGTGGATCATACATTATGTCCACTAACTCTTCTTCTCAAGTTGGATATTGTGTATTACATACTTGAGGTATGGTCACAACATTTGTTGGTGTTCTCATATCACAACATTAACTAGAATTAACACATCTCAACACATATTAAATTACACATACTTATCACATTGCACCCCATGAATAAGAACTCACAAATTTCACTTACTCTTACTAGGTTCATTCCTTAAGAAGTCAAGTAGGTTTATTTATTTTTATAACAACCTCGTATTGCAGTAACTATCTCATTTTCAATCATACACTAATTTGTCTAGTAATTATAGCTTATCCTTGTACCATGCACTACACTTCCTATGTTCCACTAGGTCTTACTCATATAATTTAACATTATATTGTTGTTTCAAAAGGAAAAATATTAGGTAAATGATTTATTTCAACATTTTATCCCAATTTTGTTTCTTTCTCTAGCATAGCTAAATTTTCTATGCTTCCATGTTTTTTCTATGTCTTTATGCGATTTTCTAATACTCAAGGAAAAATGCAAGTCCTACTTTCCAAAAATAAATGCTTTATCAAGCAATCCTAATTGGGTAACAACATAGTACAAATAGGCAATACCAGAAAGGATACATCATTAAGATGACACAAGCAACTATTTGATTCCCTAGCTGAAAATGAATGTCTTGCATTTATATCCTTTGACTAGATCATCTAGCACATTTTACAACCATCTTTTCACATCTAAATTTATTTTATAGCCATGAATACAAGTAAATACACATAAGAGAATGATTCCCTAAGTCTGATCTAACTCTTGACCAACCTTGACTCATACAATGGCCACTCACAAAAAGTTCACATTCTTAAACGCTAGCAAATGGAAGAATTTAAAACATAATATTGATTGAATTTCACTAAACATGTTGCATTCAATACTTTTTATTTTATTATTAAATTTTTATTTATCCATATTTAAACCTACTCTGAAATGCTTAATTCCAACAATTTCCATTACTTAATTATAAAATAGTGAAGTATAAGAATAAATATATTCTATCGAACCTAAAAATCTACAAGGACAAGATTCACTTGTTCACAGAAGCTATGCAATTGTACATTTCCTACCCCTGATCTATTTAGACAATTCCTCATTTACATTGATTTAATCCTCTTAAGAATACAATCAAGGATTTTGGAATCCATTTGATTTACCAACTAAGTAAGCATACTACAAAACATTAAAAGAACATACATTTAAGGAGGTGTCACATGAGGCAAGTTTAAGATTCAGGGGAGGCACACAGGATCAATTTTAAGAAGTTCGAGTTTCAAAAATAACAACTCTAACGTAGCACCTTAAAGTACAATTATGTTCTCTTACAAGATCAAATAAGTCGCAGTCTGAAAGAGATGACACTATTTAATAACAAGTGTTTTCTTAAGGTGAAGGAAAAAGTACTATCACATTTACTAATAAAACAATTATAGCTTTATGTTCTCTTACAAGATCAAATAAGTCGCATTCTGAAAGAGATGACACTATTTAATAACAAGTGTTTTCTTAAGGTGAAGGAAAAAGTACTATCACATTTACTAATAAAACAATAAGAAGCTATAATGATCTACACAATTTCAACTATTCAATTTTTACATTGGAGAATTTTGAATTATCTACCCATTCTAAAATATTCCTTTGAAATAACCATACTATACAAAATCAAGGTTTATCTTTTTTTAAAATCATGATTACCTAAAGAAAAGAAACAAAATTGCACTTACAATTGACTAAACTAATGTTTTCACTAACCAATTACATTTGTTTTATTATCCTTAAATTCATGTAAGAAGAGAACACAATCCAAAGACTAACATTTGTACGTTGCTACACATAAATAAATGGATTTGAATACTTCTTATGATTAATTTTATTCATTTGTTCTACTTGTGGTTTACACATTAGGTACGAGGAACATATATGATCTATAATATGATTCCAATGACAAAAAGAAATTCATGAAAAATATTGTTTACTTCAAAGCGATAGAAGTAACTAAGCATGCAATGATATACAAACAATAAACTCACTTGACAATTCAAGACCCAACTAATTCCTAGAGTTCCCAATGTCACTAAACATGGCTCTAATATCTATGTAATGACCTAACGAGAAGAGATGGCAAAAACAACCCTAAAAAATACAGTGATATAGGTACGAATGCAATTATCTTTACTTTTTAAAAAAATCGAATGATGATACACAGCACAATTTTAAGAATATAGTCAATTCTAAGTTTGTTTATGACGCCTATAGGGAGCTCTCCTCTTCTAAAGCAATAGTTTTAAAGCTTCTAAAAAAAACTCCTCCATAAGATAAATAGAATAAAGCAAACAAGTAACAAGATACCAAGACCTTAGATTAAACTGAGAAAGGCAAATATAGGATGTTCCCTAAAATTACGGTAATAAGAACTTTTACCTAAACTACCACTATTACCAACTCAATATTAGAAGGCCAATAAACCACACGTCTCACCATAATGTTTCCCAAATAAATAACAGAATAGGTAAGAATTAAAATCTAGGGCCTTGTAACAAAGCTGACAAGGCAATAAAACATGGGTTCAATATATTTAGAAGATTTAATAGACAGAGTAAAGTTAGAATGTTTAAGTCTTGTATTCTCATTTCCTTAGAATTATTAAATGCTCAAGCATATGGAGATTAGTGAAATTTGCTTCTAACGACACCTTAAATTAAACCTAAAAGAGGTCACAGGTCTGCTGGCTTGTGCGGAAATTGCCAACCCTAATTAGGGCACCTTTCCAAGGAAACCCTAAATAATGGGTCGTTCTCTGATTTTCTTTTCCTTATGGTGGATAGCAAAGAGAGGTTCATGGTAGCAACCAGGGGAGTGAACACAGAAAGAAGGGAGCTAGGGTGGCAGCTAACACCATCGTTTGCTTCTTATACCTCCTGACGGTATACTTTGTCTGAGTAGGTTTTCTTCTGAAGATTTTACCAGACTCTCATAAATTTATTGTGTCAACTAGGTATCTGCAGGTGGGAATAAAACTGATTGGAGTCTCTCTGATGGCTGACCGGTGGTACAGCCAGAGGTTTCCCTATGCTGACCCAGAAAAAAAATTGTTGAAAGGGGTGATCTATCTCCATCTTTAAATAAAAGCAAAAAGATGAGTTCCTAAGAAGTTTCGAAGACCTGCCGCAGAAATTGGTACCATAGCAAAGGCCGATACAGATATTTATACCATGATTGGAGAGAGAACAAAATGGGAATTAGGTGCCATATTTTAAATATATTAAAGATTTGGAAGCAATGAAGAGGCTAAAGGAGGGACGGCCCCTTTTAGGAAAATTCCTACGCTCCCCAAAATACTCATTAAAATTAAAACTCGGATATATAAAAGAAATGTCTTACTAAGATTTAATCACTGTAGTGTTTGACAGTGAATCAAATAATGAATTTGATTTAAAGTAGAATCTTTGAATCTTCCACGCTTCAGGCACAAGCAAATGCAGAACCGAATCCCCAAACCAGGCGCTCACAGGTTGTGGTTGCCATTGGGTAGGCTTGACAAGAGGTCAGATTCTTCCAGGTATAATGAGTAATTATGTAACAAATATAATCTTTTTGTTTTGGCAGTCAAGTTGCAGATTTGATTTAGGCTCAAGAACATCGAGATTAACAGCTTGAAGTAATTGTTCCAAACTTATGAAATGGAATCCAGATGAGGGAAGTGGACGTTAGAATTATTGAGGGTTCGAAAACCAGAAGCCGATAAGAGAAACCCAAAAGCGAATACCAAACGCGCAGCAGTAGGTAATGGTGATAATGGAAATGAACTCCACCAGTTTTCTACTTTTCAACTACCCTCTTGTTATAGTTAATGATGCATTTGAGATGCTCATAATGTTTGATATATGATGTGTCAAATAGAATAGCTGAGCAATATTGTCTTTAATGTCTTTTTTTTATGTTTCTGGATGAACATATTCTATTGCCTTCATAAAACAGAGTGAAACAACATGATAGGTCTCCTCGTTTATTCCATTGGTGGCCAGCATGGATTTTGGTTGACATACTATGGCTAATACATCTGCCAGAGGCGGCCTGCATAGACGTCCCCTGGTGATTTCAGGCTAAGATTTGCTTTTGTTTTCTCTTTTTCTTTTTTAACTTGAAATCACAAATGGCATTCTGCTCCTGTGTTGCTAACAGCTACCTACCTGGTCTTTTTGTATATGTAAAGATTTTTCAATTGTGAAAATATACAGATTTCAACAGAAAGAAAAGAGTGCTTTTAAAATATGAAATATTAAGCTGGATAGGAGTCATTGCCTTCGCAATTCATCTTGAAATATTAGTACATAAAACAGGATTGCTGCTACAAATAATTTCTATTCTAATGATCATATTATTCTTCTTACAATGAAACAGTAATCTTATATTTTTTTGTTTCTTTTCTTTTCTCTCCTATGTGCATACATAGAAAGCCAATAGACTATAAAATTTAGAATCATACTTGCTACAGGATAGAAAATGGATTTCATGCAGTTTAATGGGATAATCTTCTTAGTTCATTTGGCCCTTTTATAAAATTGGATTAATACAATGATTCCAGATCAATTATAGGTGCTTTTCCAAAACATCATGAACGCTCCCGGGAAGTTACACCCACATCTTTTCTGCAACTTGATTGAACCTATGTGTTAGACTCCAGCCAGTGGGATGCTCACCTCCCAGCCTAGGACAAGAACTGTCCACCCCCGAGTTAGGGGAAAACACATGGGGACCGGGAAGAAAAAATCATAGGTGCCTACACAATTTAGCTCAACAACTTACAGCCATTTTATACATAGTTTATTCACCCAGTATCATACTCTACAAGATTGACATAATTTTCTTTCCAATCTATCCCCAAACACACGCAGGGATACACAGCACATCACACAATTTCTTCAACAAATAACACACTTTCTACAACAAATTGATATACACAAAAACAACAGAGCACATAACATTAAACTGAGGAATTTCAAATGAAACGTCTCCTAAACACAGAAACCAAAATAGTAACAATAATTTATTTTCCAACATATTGATATAATTCAGGATTGATGCATACCTTGTTAGCTATATAGAATTTACAGTGAGTTGGTTTAACTAAACATGTATCTCTTCCTCCTTCAGTTAAGTCATTTCCAACAGCTAACCTTCTATGTAGGAGATATACCCTACCAGTCCAAAAGAATTACAGTCAGTGATTGAGTGATAAATGGAGATGAAGAAGGAAATTACAGTAGGTGGTGATAGTTACCATAGGTGGTGAAAATTTACAGCAGGTAGTGAAAAGTTACAATAGGTAGTGAAGAAGATAGCCAGAGAGAGAAAAATAGAATAAGTAATAAAAACAGCACTCAAGTCACTTTTAAATAAAAGTTTTAATAGAACCTTCAACTCTTCCCATGTTGAGGCAGACACTTGTCCCTTTCCCTAGACACTTGTTTCTTTTTTACTTAAGGTTCTTAATTCCCTTACACAACACCATACTTTGATGACTAAACAGGCCCCTTAATTTTCATCACTCTCTTTAGGGTGAAAATAAGAATTTTAAAAACTTAATATTTTTTTGCAAATTTTTCTTCTAGAAAGCACCTAGACCATAACCTAGGTCCTTAAAGTTAAATATTATGACTTAGGTTCCTATTTAATTATTTTGCACCCTTAATAAGAGGATGAAAGAACAATAAACTTAATTTTGGATTACACAACACATGCCAACTACATGCAACAATAATCACGACATGTGAAGATACATCTCATGACACAAGGACAACCACAATACATGTCCACACATATCACAACACAAGGGACCCAAGTCTCTCTTGAGAACTTGGTTGGCTCACTAGTTACACACAATAGGGTCCCGATATATTTTCCCCATTTTCCACTTGCTAACAAATAGCTGCACACTCATCTACACATTGTCAGTTATGATAACAATAGTCGAAGCAGTAATATAATAACTATTAATTGGTTCATATATACTCATATAACTTATTCTTTTATGCGATAATAAGAATCTTTCATGCACAAGATAAATTCAGTTAATCTCAAAGCACCTGAAATATCTCTATCACATGAATAATGGAAATCAATACAACATTGATGCTAAGCAACATGTTTTCCAGTAATAGGTGAAATACCATGTAACAAAGAGTGACATAATCCATGAACCATATATATATGAATCGCCACACTATATCTCAAGGAATGACACCATACTACAACTAAATGAAATAACGTGATCCATTATCCTAAGGTACAACCCATAGTCTAAAAGATATCATATCGATGAAATAAGGACGTGTATAAATATAAGTGCATATCAATCATGAACTAAACCAAACTCATATATCTCAGATTAGTATGTAACCATAGTCATTGTCAAATTATAATAGAGCCAACATATAATGTCTCATCATAAAACTATAGTTGTAACATCCACGTTCTAAAAACATAGTAAAACCAAAAATTCACCCCTTAAAGTAAATTTACAAGGTAAAATGAGACAGAAAATTGTTCTTTTATTCAACATATAGTCAAGTAACTACAATTGCAAGATCTCTCAATACAAAATACAATAGACCATATTGTCTTTCTCAAGTACAACGTTTACAAAATAAATCAATTATAAATACCTGAATCAGATAATGTTTTACTTAGTCTCAATAAACACAAGTCTCAGAAATGTACTGCATCCGAAAATCTGACATCTTTATCACAAGCCTCGGCATGTCTTCTGGTAGAGAGAGAGAGAGAGTATATGTCTAGTGATTTACCTCCAACCATAGACCGTCGGTCTCCCGCACTCCTTCCTAACCGGAAGTGGCCCTTCTCTTCACGAGAAGTATAGACCAAGGTGACCAGTGGTAATTTGTCTTTCTGAGTACATAGTGTTGTATCTTACACATCTCTATCTATCATACAACCCTAGATACCCTCTAGTTAAGTATGATTCCCGATAGGATGTGCAATATAGATACAGTGAACCGACAATGCATGCAGAGACATATGCATTACTATGGCCATAGTTTTCAATATAAATTGATGTTCACAATGAACATTGTCGTATTGTTCACCCACTCCAACTCGACTTGGATACTATCATATTCCTACAGTTTAACTTGGTCAACCTACATTCAACTTATGAAGTCATGGCGTTTTCATTAATTTAGTCTTCTCGACTCATACATGATTTCTTTCATTATCCATAATCCATAGACCTATTCAACTTTCTTTCTTTACAAGGACTCTCATTGCATCATTGCAATCCCTGAGGTCCATGACTTATTGTCTCATAATAGATATAGATAGATTAATTACGACTAAGATGATAACCTTAACCAGGTTAAGCATTATAGTCTAGGAATCTAAATAACTTCTTGCAAGTAAGAATAACTACGCATAGTCAGGGCACTTGACCCTTCAATCATGATCAAAATAATGATCTCAATGTCTTAATATAATAATTACCATATCTAGGTTAAGTCAAGGTTTAACTAAAGAGTTTTGACTAACTCCAACCTAGTCTTTCTGACTTAGGTAAAATCACAAGACACTGTTGTTACTCTATAAAAGTTATGGAAAGACTACCCATTCTTAGGTATCTCTCTTTGCATCTAAGCAACATTTGAGATTCACCCCTTGTCGACAAGTAATAGTGTAAGAGAAGATGTGATAAAAAGGTGTAGTGATTTTAATGTTTGACTAACCATTTAATGGTACCTCTTGCATATTTTCAAAAGTCGAGGCTTATGACTTGTATATCAAGTCCACTTGTAGCCCAACAAATAGTTTTCCCTACTTAAGGTTTAACATTGTCGACTAGTAACAAATCTCTTTTCAATAAGATAGACATGAGCATTACCAGATTAGGGTTCTCAACCTTCTTTGTCGACCCATACATAATCCACTAAAACAAGTTGTAATCCCAAAAGGTATAATCTATAACCTTACCCTACTGGGTCACTCAAGTGTTTTGTGTTTCCTTTTTCCATGATAATGGAAGATCCAGAATAGAGTTTAAGTAAACAACCTTCCTTTAGTCTTCTTTTGACCTAAAGATCATTTCCAAACAAACCTATCCATAATGCCCAATGGTTCAACTCCAAGTCTAAGCTTCTCCCAAGTTTGGTTGAACTATAACTAGTTGGCAATCTAATCCTATTTGTTATCCATTGAATACATATTTAAAGTTCTTCTCTTTTAGCATATTGAATTATATAGTCTTAAATAAACAAGTGTTTTCATCTAAGTTGAAGTAGGGAAATCCACTCACTTTGGACATCCCAAGAGCAAAGTATTCCCTTAATGATATCCATTTGAAGCTAAAGTTTTCTTAGAGCAAGAGAAAACTATTTTTGATACATCTTAAGACCTGCAAATTCTTCTATGTCAAATAAGAATAACCATTCGTAGTAAGAGTACTTGCCTCTTGGTTGTCGATCTATTTAGTGATCATGAACGTTTAGAATATAAAATTTACCCTATTGGGTCAAGTTTTGGTTTTGTCCTCCCTATTCCAAGATAATAGAATAACAAGTAATATATGATCCACAAATGGGTTAACCCCCTAGGTCTTTTCTGACTATAAGGCCTTTTCTAGGTTTCACAATTCTTGACTACAAAGAAAATTGCTTACCATGGTTATGACTACCAAATATAAATTCAATCCTTTATAACATGGTTATAACCAATTGCAATCAAATCATAGATATAACAATCTCTATGGTTTCACCAAAATCTAGAATGTCGACTGAGTTTTTGTTTTGACACGAATAAAGACAAAGACTAATTCTCAATTTGGTCGACTTAGGTTTAAAGTCTATGTTTTCCATAAACCAAAGATATATATATATATATATATATATATATATATATATATATATATATATATATATATATATATATATATATATATAAAGAAAAACATAACAACTATTAAAGTTGAAAGTTTATTGGTACTTTTCACACTATAGTTCCAAGTCTAATCTACAGTAGTGGCCCTATGAAATTCTCTAAAGTGCGGGCTGACCAACAATTGGAGAACAAGTATGAGGTCTTTGCACTTAACTGGTTTCAAGAATTCATTAGTCGAAGGGACTTTTGGAAATGATAAAATACATGTATATCGATTCCACTGTCACTATGGAAGGTCATTGAATAATATATTAGGATTGGAGATGTTTCTGTAATAACTAGAACTGAGACTGAAATTATAACTCATACGAATATAAGAAATTAGTACTTATTAAGAGGTATACTCAGGCTTCATCTATTGTAGTATCATAATTGTCTATGTTCAATCTATGATACTGATATACCTTCAGTCATTATCCTTTAAGAATGATCATAATGATATTTCTCTAATGTCATAACAGCTACAATCATAACACAGTAGATAACAATATTCTCACAACTTACGCATTAACAATGTGATAATGGCCTATCATATTATAATAGAAAATTTGGCCTATCTACTAAACTTGGCCGACGGACTTCCAAATAATCTACTGTGATTATCATTTGCAAAGACAAGAACTTGTTAATCGATACTTCAAACACAGATTGAGATCATGGTCTGTGAGCTCCACTCGGCACCAATAGTCCAAGTTTCCTCCCTGCCACTGTTATTTCTCTTTCAACTACCACCCTTCGAGAAAATGCCGTTGAGGTAAAAGAATGACATTCAACTTCCCTCCCCATCACTTTTCTTTCTCCAAAATATATCCCCCTAACATTCTGCACGACGAGGGAATCATGGCATTTCCTCTGCCATCCATCCTAAACAAAAGGAAATCGATTTCTGCATGTTGCACGCTCCCCTCACCTTCAGCGACCACTTTGCATAGTGGAGCTTCCATTGGCGACGTGGCAGCTGGTGGACGTAACAACCCCGCCCACACCTTTGAGCATTAAGGCTTCTAATCGTCAAAGTTGCAACTAAAAGCTGAATTGTGGAGTTAAGCTCAACAAGGTAGCGGATATTAAATGCCTAAAGCATCTCTATGGTCAAATAAGAAAAAGAGATAAAGACCAACTTAAAAAAGAAACTCAAGGTTAGATCAATAATATCTCATGGTCAAAGCTAGAAGAAAAAGACTCTTTCCAAACAATGACCAAAGCAAATTATTACACGCTAGGGCTTCAAATTTGACATTCGTCGATTTCCAAAAGGGAATAAATTCACAACACATGATTAACGTGTTTTGATGGCAATCACGACAGATTGGGCGTCATGCAACACAAGTTTTCTAAATCGTTTGACGCACAAAATGACTTCTCGCATCTTTCGACTACAAGACGTGATCCACAAATCTACCACAAAATAGGTTCATCTGTTGACGTTAAACGTCGACAATATTAGCATCATCTAACTTGATGGGAACGTCTTGATGTTTAAGAGGTGACAATAAAACCTCAAGTGGCTCAAGAAGAATAATGCAACCATTTTACATCTATGACGTTGTTTACTTCGCAAACAACTATGTCGACTCATCATCGACTTGACTAGATGATAATCAAGATATCGACTACCTATCGATTAGATTTGAAAGAAAACTAGCAAGACAAGACTTACCTCATACGACTCATTGGTTCACATTATCGTTTAACACTAGACTCGTTTGGCAAATTAACCACTCATAATCCAAGGTCTATCTCTCTCTTCTCGAAAGATACTCTCTCTCTCTTCTCTGAGAGTCGATAACTTGTAATCCTGTTTCACTTGTCATCAAACAATAAGATATCAGTGCATCATTATTCAAAATAAATCAAATCTCATCATACAGATATAAAATCGACAATAACATAATCATTTCCAAGATTTCCTAAATGATATTCAATATAATTCCATGTCATATCTTCTCAAAAATCTATAACATCTCAATAAATTTACTTATGCCCAAGTAAAAAGGTAAAAGTATAGCAAGTCATAAATAGGGATGTAACATATCCTTCCCCTAAAGATTCATTGTCCTCGATGATATAAAGCATCAAAATGCAACTTAAAAGCATATTCATTGTTTAATTGCTATCAGCATAAAGTAAATGAGGAAATTTCTGCTAGAATTCATGGTAATTTCTCCCCATGCAAAACTATTCTATGCATACTGGTCCCACTGGACCTTACACTTCATAACCCCTATGTTACACAAGCATTGCTTGTGATCTTCAAATGTTTTAGAAGCTTGACCATAACCTTTCCTAGGTTCTTGTACTTTTAAATCATTCATAGATTATAACATTTATATAACACATGAATATATTCCTCATATATAAATCACAAAAAGCATGTTGCCTCTTGGCAATAATTGATAATAGATTGATTCTAGATATCAATAAAATTTCTAACCTTAAAGTTTAGAAGGGTCCTTTATGCTTAGGAACTGGTTTAGAATACATTCCATTCTTTAGGAAACATTTTTAGGGGTTTAACCCTTAAAAGAATTTTCCTTCTCTAACCGAGAATTGTCTTGGTGTACGCTTAATTATTAACGTAGCTTTTCTATTCATTATCCATTTCCTTTGATCTTTCCTGATCAGTTAAATCTTTTCATTCATTTCTAATAACATTTTTTGACTAATGCTAATCCTACCTTCTAGCTTACCCAGCTTATAGGAGTTTGGCATCTTTCTGTCCAATGTTTCAATTCAAGCCATCTTAATAGCAAAAGTTAAGTATTGTCAAAAATTTCACGTGATAAGTAGTCTCCCTACTTGTATTGCTAATCCATGCAGCATGTTTTGGAACTATCTTCTAAAACATGGTTAACTTCCTTAGTTTAACCATCTGTTCACAGGATAATAAAAAGTATACTCTTTTAAATTTCAGTACTTAATATGGAGGACAAGTTTGTCAAAACCTTGACATTACACACGTATTTCTATCTGAGATAACCTTCTCAGGAAACCAAGTAGTCTAAACACATCTTGCACAAAATGTGTGCTAACACTGATGCTCCATCAGTTCAATCCCCTGGTATATAATGTGTTACCTTTGAGAGTTTATCATCTCAAGGTGACATTGTGTCTTTTCCATAGAAAGTCTTCATACAATATCCTTGCCAACAATTTGCCATTTCCATTCTGGCATGTCATACGGGTACATCAATCCTACAGGAGTTGATGTTCTACTTTTTCCTTCTGGCACTCCAGACAATATGCTACAAATCTCGCAACATCATTCTTTATTCCTTCAAGAATTAAAGAGGTTTTCTATCTATTAGTACTTGGTTAACCCTAGATGTCCTAGGTATGGTGGAATATGAACTTCTTTCCACACCAGCTTTCTTATTTTAGAGGAATTAGAAACACCCATTCGTTCTCTGAAACGCAAAAGTCTGTGAGACTCAATATGAAAACCTTCATACCTTGAATCTTTTAAAATTTTACCTCAAGAGTTTGCTTACTTTACTCATCATGTAAAGGTACACCCCTTAAACCATCTCCTGAGGCATCAGTTTTTCCCTCAAACTATCCTTCGGAATAGGAATTTCATATCATTGGTGCTATTGTAATTTCTCTTAACCATGAGAGAATCATTTGCACATAAGGATAAAGTTCTCCTTCATGCTTAAAATAAATAAGTACATCTTCTAGAAGACTAGAAAACATATGTCTAAACAATCTCTAGACACACTGCTCATGAGATTCATGAATATGACAAGGCATTTGTATGTTCAAAGGACAACACTGTTAACTCATAGTGCCCATTCTTGTCCAAAAGTTGTTTCAAGGATACCCTCATCCTTTAGTCTTGATTGATGACATACTAATTGCTAATCAATCACTTCTATTCTACACATCTATTCAAGGAGATTGCCAATATGTGGTGAAAGATATTTGCTCCTTATCGTGGTTCTAATGAGCGAATGATATGAAATACACATTGTAGAGTTATGTCCTCCTTAACAAAAACAATACCTAGTGCACCCCACGGTAACATGTATACTAGATCTAATCAAACCTTTTAGTCAATAATTCTTATAAAGGGGCTTTTGATTCCCTTAATCTTATAGTTGTCATAAGATAAGGTGCTTTTCTAGGTAACTCATCCCAGAATTCTGAGAGGATCAAGGTTTTCTGTTGATTCAATCACTGTTCCCTCAACTTTGGCGGTATGACTTTCTTTTCCAAAACATACTAGGTATCTCTTTAGTTTTAAACATGGTTAGGATTGCTCCATTTTGATCAAGAGATAAACTAGTGGTTTATTCTCTTTTAGACTTTCACCCTTGTTTGGTTCTAGTATAATACATGTTCTCATTTTCCTCATGCCAGATAATTAAGTTATCTATCAGTTTTTCTGAATCTAAAGCGTCTCAAAACATCAAACATAGATATCTCATAATAATCCATAGATTGGTATAAAACATTGTCATCTTTATTATAAAGTGTTTAGGAGTAACCACATCCTTATTTATATAGTTGATACGACAAGACTATATGTCACTGTCATTTTACAATTTTTTTTCAGTTTAACAAACATAGAGGGTGGATGTACACACAAGTACTCCAACACCTTTTTCCTAAAACAAAAACATCACATCAACGTTCAAGTGACATGTCATAACTAGCTATAGTTTACTATGTTTTACTACACCAGTAGGATTAGTAGGATTCTTGGCCAGTTCAGAACGTTCTTTTCTTTCTAGCTGAATACGCTTAAGCGCATCAGCAAAAGTCTCTGAATCCTCCAGCCATGCACCTTCAGAGTAAACAACATGCTCTTTAAGTTCAACCTCCTCGATAGGTTTCTTCTTAACCACTAATCTAGACAAATGCTGGGGAACAAACTTCCTAGCTATTTTCTTTGTTCTTCTCCACGTCATTCTGGCACAAGAATATCTAAACATTAGCTAACCACATAATGTTGACTATAGGTTAGCATAGTGGACTCATAAGCCCTAGTGTCGAACCCGATATCTCTAATACCATATGTAACATCCACATTCTAAAAACAAAGTAAAACCAAAATTTCACCCCTTAAAGTAAATTTACAAGGTAAAATGAGACAGAAAATTTTTCTTTTATTCAACATATAGTCGAGTAACTACAATTGCAAGATCTCTCAATACAAAATACAATAGACCATATTGTCTTTCTCAATTACAACATTTACAAAATAAATAAATTATAAATACCTGAATCAGATAATGTTTTACTTAGTCTCAATAAACACAAGTCTCAGAAATGTACTGCATCCGGAAATCTAACATCTTTATCGCAAGCCTTGGCATGTCTTCTGGTAGAGAGAGAGAGTATATTTCTAGTGATTTACCTCCAACCACAGACCGTTGGTCTCCCGCACTCCTTCCTAACCAGAAGTGGCCCTTCCCTTCACAAGAAGTATAGACCAAGGTGACCAGTGGTAATTTGTCTTTCTGAGTACATAGTGTTGTATCTTACACATCTCTATCTATCATACAACCCTAGATACCCTCTAGCTAAGTATGATTCCTGATAGGATGTGCAATCTAGATACAGTGAACTGACAATACATGCAGAGACATATGCATTACTATGGCCATAGTTTTCAATATAAATTGACGTTCGCAATGAACATTGTTGTATTGTTCACCCACTCCAACTCGACTTGGATACTATCATATTCCTATAGTTGAACTTGGTCAACCTACATTCAACTTATGAAGTCATGGCATTTTCATTAATTTGGTCTTCCCGACTCATACATGATTTCTTTCATTGTCCATAATCCATAGAACTATTCAACTTTCTTTCTTTACAAGGACTCTCATTGCATCATTGCAATCCCTGAGGTCCATGACTTATTGTCTCATAATAGATATAGATAGATTAATTACGACTAAGATGATAACCTTAACCAGGTTAAGCATTATAGTCTAGGAATCTAAATCACTTCTTGCAAGTAAGAATAACTACGCATAGTCAGGGCACTTGACCCTTCAATCACGATCAAAATAATGATCTCAATGTCTTAATATAATAATTACAATATCTAGGTTAAGTCAAGGTTTAACTAAAGAGTTTTGACTAACTCCAACCTAGTCTTTCTGACTTAGGTAAAATCACAAGACACTGTCGTTACTCTATAAAAGTTATGGAAAGACTATCCATTCTTAGGTATCTCTCTTTGCATCTAAGCAACATTTGAGATTCACCCCTTGTCGACAAGTAATAGTGTAAGAGAAGTTGTGATAAAAAGCTGTAGTGATTTTAATGTTTGACTAACCATTTAATGGTACCTCTTGCATATTTGCAAAAGTCGAGGCTTATGACTTGTATTTCAAGTCCACTTGTAGCCCAACAAATAGTTTTTCCCTACTTAAGGTTTAACATTGTAGACTAGTAACAAATCTCTTTTCAATAAGATAGACATGAGCATTACTAGATTAGGGTTCTCGACCTTCTTTGTCAACCCATACATAATCCACTAAAACAAGTTGTAATCTGAAAAGGTATAATCTATAACCTTACCTTACTGGGTCACTCAAGGGTTTTGTGTTTCCTTTTTCCATGATAATGGAAGATCAAGAATAGAGTTTAAGTAAACAACTTTCCTTTAGTCTTCTTTTGACCTAAAGATCATTTCCAAACAAGCCTATCCATAATGCCCAATGGTTCAACTCCAAGTCTAAGCTTCTCCCAAGTTTGGTGGAACTATAACTGGTTGGCAATCTAATCCTATTTGTTATCCATTGAATACATATTTAGAGTTCTTCTCTTTTAGCATATTGAATTATATAGTCTTAAATAAACAAGTGTTTTCATCTAAGCTGAAGTAGGGAAATCCACTCACTTTGGACATCCCAAGAGCAAAGTATTCCCTTAATGATATCCATTTGAAGCTAAACTTTTCTAAGAGCAAGAGAAAACTATTTTTGATACATCTTAAGACCTACAAATTCTTCTATGTCAAATAAGAATAACAATTCGTAGTAAGAGTACTTGCCTCTTTGTTGTCGATCTATTTAGTGATCACGAAGGTTTAGAATATAAAATTTACCCTATTGGGTCAAGTTTTGGTTTTGTCCTCCCTATTCCAAGATAATAGAATAACAAATAATATATGATCCACAAATGGGTTAACCCCCTAGGTCTTTTCCGACTATAAGGCCTTTTCTAGGTTTCACAATTCTTGACTACAAAGAAAATTGCTTACCATGGTTATGACTACCAAATATAAATTCAATCCTTTATAACATGGTTATAATCAATTGCAATCAAATCATAGATATAACAATCTCTATGGTTTCACCAAAATCTAGAATGTCGACTGAGTTTTTGTTTTGACACCAATAAAGACAGACTAATTCTCAATTTGGTTGACTTAGGTTTAAAGTCTATGTTTTCCATAAACCAAAGATATAAATATATATATATATAAAGAAAAACATAACTATTAAAGTCAAAAGTTTATTAGTACTTTTCACACTATAGTTCCAAGTCTAATCTACAGTAGTGGCCCTATGAAATTCTCTAAAGTGTGGGCTGACCAACAATTGGAGAACAAGTATGAGGTCTTTGCACTTAACTAGTTTCAAGAATTCATTAGTCGAAGGGACTTTTGGAAATGATAAAATACATGTATATCGATTCCACTGTCACTATGGAAGGTCATTGAATAATATATTAGGATTGGAGACGTTTCTATAATAACTAGAACTGAGACTCTGTAATTATAACTCATACAAATATAAGAAATTAGTACTTATTAAGAGGTATACTTAGGCTTCATCTATTGTAGTATCATAATTTTCTATGTTGAATCTATGATACCGATATACCTTTGGTCATTATCCATTAAGAATGATCATAATGATATTTCTCTAATGTCATAACAGCCACAATCATAACACAGTAGATAACAATATTCTCACAACTTACGCTTTAACAATGTGATAACGGCCTATCATATTATAATTCAAAATTTGGCCTATCTACTAAACTTGGCCGACGGCCTTCCAAATAATCTACTGTGACTATCATTTGTAAAGACAAGAACCTATTAATCGATACTTCAAGCATAGATTGAGATCGTGGTCTGTGAGCTCCATTCGGCACCAATAGTCCAAGTTTCCTCCCTGCCACTGTTATTCCTCTTTCAACTACCACCCTTTAAGAAAATGCTGTTGAGGTAAAAGAATGACATTCAACTTCCCTCCCCATCATTTTTCTTTCTCCAAAATATATCCCCCTAACATTCTGCATGACGAGGGAATCATGGCATTTCCTCTGCCGTCCATCCTAAACAAAAGGAAATCGGTTTCTACATGTTACACGCTGCCCTCACCTTCAGCGACCACTTTGCATACTGGAGCTTCCATTGGCGACGTGGCAGCTGGTGGATGTAACAACCCTGCCCACACCTTCAAGCATTAAGTCTTCTAATCCTCAAAGTTGCAACTAAAAGCTAAATTGTGGAGTTAAGCTCAACAAGGTAGCGGATATTAAATGCCTAAAGCATCTCTATGGTTGAATAAGAAAAAGAGATAAAGACCAACTTAAAAAAGAAACTCAAGGTTAGATCAATAATATCTCGCGGTCAAAGCTAAAAGAAAAAGACTCTTTCCAAACAATGACCAAAACAAATTATTACACGCTATGGCTTCAAATTTGACATTCGTCGATTTCCAAAAGGGAATAAATTCACAACACATGATTAACGCGTTTTGACAGCAATCACGATGGATTGGGCGTAATGCAACACAAGTTTTCTAAATCATTTGATGCACAAAATGACTTCTCGCATCTTTCGACTACGAGACGTGATCCACAAATCCACCACAAAATAGGTTCATCTGTTGACGTTAAACGTCGACAATGTTAGCATCATCTAACTTGATGGGAACGTCTTGATGTTTAAGAGGTGACAATAAAACCTCAAGTGACTCAAGAAGAATAACGCAACCATTTTACGTCTATGATGTTGTTTACTTCGCAAACAACTATGTCGACTCATCATCGACTTGACTAAATGATAATCAAGATATCGACTACCTGTCGATTAGATTTGAAAGAAAACTGGCAAGACAAGACTTACCTCATACGACTCATTGGTTCACATTATCGTTTAACACTAGACTCATTTGGCAAATTAACCACTCGTAATCCAAGGTCTATCTCTCTCTTCTCAAAAGATACTCTCTCTCTCTTCTCTGAGAGTCGATAACTTGTAATCCTGTTTCACTTGTCATCAAACAATAAGAGATCAGTGCATTATTATTCAAAATAAATCAAATCTCATCATATAGATAGAAAATCGACAATAACATAATCATTTCCATGATTTCCTAAATGATATTCAATATAATTCCATGTCATCTTCTCAAAAATCTATAACATCTCAATATATTTACTTATGCCCAAGTAAAAAGGTAAAAGTATAGCAAGTCAGAAATAGGGATGTAACAATAGTGACCAAAATATGAAATCTCTTCTTTCTATAATGGTCGTATCAAGAGGGGTCCTACATATTCTTTCTCCAATCTTTGTTCAAACCGATCAGCTGTAGCAACATTCTTGCTACTAGTCTCATTCCTAATGTGTAACCTAGAAATTGTATTATACTTGCCAAGAGGTGTAAGATCTACATAGTTTTTATATTGTCCAATATTATCTATATATTTCATACAAGTTCCTGATATATCCTAGTAAAAAAATTATTAGATTTTTTGCAAGAATGTTTTTTGTGAAATGACATGGAAAATCAAACCTTTTTCACATCTATCCAAATCTATGCATTTGGTCCTCTCCTAAGTATGTTTTATGTTGCGCTGAAGGACTTCCAATATTACAACCAATTAAGTCACAAAAATAATTGTCATTTTGTAGTGTCTCAACCTCTACAACTTCTCCTTCATGCATCCTAGGGTGGTAAACATGTTTGGATCTCAATTCCTAACTTATGATATGTTGAGTTCCTTTATCTAGCTATGATCTTAGGGACAAGTAAATAAACACCACACTATACTTATTTAGAAAATCTTGAATATCAAAATGATGTCTATCTTTCTCACCACCCTCTAACATCAAGAATATTGTTGTTCTGGCAACTCACTCCTTATGAGAAGTTATTTTAAGTGTGACTACTTCCATTAGACCATAGATTATTTCAAGCATCATAATTCTATCAAGTAAAGTGTGAAGTTTAGTTCCAAGGATGGACCTGGTGAAGTGCAGACACTCAACTTTCATAACTTTTTAAGCATTGACAACATGTACCTTATGTTCACCTATGGTTAAATTGAGTTTTCTTCTTATCCAAGTGTATGGAATGATGACACTAATAGAAATAATGATTTTAGAGTTATCAAAATCTTTATCCTTCATGTATTTCAAAATATCTCATAGATCCCATATCTAAATGCATAAGTTATATTGAGAAAAAGGGATCTATGTGCTCTTTCACTTTTTATGACACAGAGGAGACCCTCCCCTCTACTATAGCAACACTTACAAACACAAAACTCCATAGTAGAGAAGACTGTTTGCCCTCGATTTGTACACTCAAAGACTACAACCAACGCTATATTTTAGTTGATTCAATTTAACACAATAATGTTAAAACTCTACTCAATGCACAATTTACCACAACTCAAATTCAATGGTTTTATTCAATTGACAATGAAATACATCTGCAACAATATTTACATATAGACTTTCTAGCCTCTCAACTCACTCATATCAAAGTTTCTCTATCTTCTCTCTATCAAAAACAAACTAGATTCATTATTATGTCCTCCATCATGGGCTCACCCTTTCCAGATCCACATTTTACTCCTTCTATCTAGCTGCTCCAACTCTATAACATTTCCCATTTTTAAGAACCACAAAGATGGTGGTTCATTTCTCCCTTGGTGACCTTCTCCAACCCTTTGTTTTCCTGTTTAAGTAAAATGCAAGAGCTACCTTTATGAAACATTTCATTTTAGCTTCCTAACTATTGAATCTATGATGCACATGGGCATGGTTTCCTTCTTTCCATGTGGCCTGAGATATTTTGATTCCAACTTAATGAGATCACTCCAAGTTTATATTATATTGATCAAGGATTAGTGATATTAGATGTCTTCAGTCTTTTTTCTCCAAAATATATTGAAAGATCAGTTAAGCATATATATTCAACCTCCCTCTATGGTGCCTATTTTATTCTATTGTTCTACAACTTTCATTTTGTCTTTATATCGCTCCTTTTAATCACATCACTAGCAACATAATAAGAGCAAAAATTAGATTGTCTCGATCCATCCTGCTCCAATCCACTTTCATGTTGTTCACTAGCTAAAGATACAGATGACAACATCCTTTGAATCCTATTCTCAAGGTTAGGTTCAGTATCTTTGAAATGCTAGTCAAATTCATGATTAGTTGTTCTTGAAAATACAACATTTTGAACTGGATGGGTACAAATCTTTGTTCTATCTGTGCATTACACAAATGTTTAGAGTGTTCATTTTTAAAAAATTCCTAGAGATGATTTTAATTTTATTGTACTAGAGTTTTCTCCTGAAGTGAATCCTCTTCATTAATGCTCAGGTTGATCACATTAGAAGCCACATTACTCACACTTATGGGCATGTCTTCTATGTCAATTGTGCAACAGTGACAGGTGCTTGAAACTGAATTTGACAATAATTTTTTACCAGAACCTTGAAACTTTTTGAAAACTTTCCAAAAGATGTAAATCATCATTCCCAAGTGTAACGACCACGCAAATAAAACAATAACTAGAGTTGCAGGTTAAGCTTGACAAAGGTCAAAATTAAGCTAAATAATTTTTTTAAAAAAAACTATAACAACCAAATTTGAAGCATAGCTCTTAATTGCAACAAAGTATATTACACAATTTGGATTGAAACCATAGGTGCCAATTGATCTCAAAGAGAGCATAGGTCTTTTCTCATTGTGCCAAAATAAATAAAAAACAATTAAAGTTGGATTAATATACACATATTAAAACATCGTATTTCCATATCCTAAATATAGCAAGGCACTCGCATCTCTATTAATGTGTTTGTAGAGTATTCTAACTTCACTTGTTAATCTAGTGTAATATAATTGCTAGTTTCAATTCTAACTAAATTGTCTTATCCATAAGGGAAAGGAAATAAATATAACCATCAGCCTAAGACTTAAAGCCTTATCAAATGTTCTCCCCGCTAGGAAGGAAATGTTTCTAAGGCCTGGACACCTCCTTCAAATATTTACGCCGAAGGCGTTCCCTTTGTGAGCAGTTGGGCTGACTTAATGGATCAATGGTTTGGAGGGGTGCATGAGGGATGCCAAGACGATTGAACTGTTTTCAACCGTTGGATTTTGTCTCACTATTTTCCGTCCTCCGTCACGATTCGTTGTTTTCCGTCCTGGTCACACAGTTTTTTCCCCAGTTTTTCAAATCGGCCAATGCAGGGAGATTTGACTCTGAATCCATTTTGATCTACCGGTTTTGTTCGTTCCATTGTTTTCTGTCTGCCATTTTCAGCTTTTCGTCACCAGAAAGTCCACCTTCTATTATGTGCGATCAGCAGCATAAGCATCGGGACGAGGAACAAGGACTTAACTAAAGAATACCTTATTTAATTTTTATGACTCATTTTTTAAAAAACGCTACTTTTTTATTCTCGTGCCTTCTTTGTAATATATGTTTTACCTATATCTATATCTGAGTTATTTGGTTTATTATAATATAATAATAAAAGTAATTATAGTTACTATAAAATATATTTTTTATATTGTATTTATATTATTTAAGTCTATTATTATATTATAAATTATATATTTATTAATATTTTATATCATTAAATTATATTTATTTAATATATTATATATATATTATTTAAGTCTATTATTATATTATAAATTATATATTTATTAATATTTTATAGCATTAAATTATATTCATTTAATATATTAAATAAATAATATACTTATTTTATTATTAGATATTATTTTGGCGGATTGCATATTATTTGCCAAAGGAGACTCATCATTGGTATTGGTAGATGACTCTATATTTCACATAATAATATTTAAACTGTCTTCATTTCATGCTACTGACATTTATAGTAAAGTTAAAATGAAATAAATATAAATTATATTTCAACAAAATATAATGTCAATGGAATAAAAATTTATTATTATATACTATATTTCATATCATTTTCAAATATATAAATATAATTCTAATATATTTTTTTATTAGATAAATTGCATAGTTATATTAACTATATTTACTATTTATATATATTTGTTATCAAATTATAAATATATTTTATATATAGAATTTCTATTTTAATTATATAGGTTATTAAAATTAGAATAGTATAAATAAAATTTGATGTTTATCCATGCATATAGTGTTTCAATTAAAAATTAGTGCATTCATTAATAATAACAAGAGACGCATTGCATTAGGTTCCTACCGATTAGAAGTTGTTAGAAATAGGAACAGAAGAGTGGATGCAGCACTTTGTTTGGTGAAAGATTGAATGATCCAGTTGCAGCTTTATGGAATGCAATGATTCCATTCTGAAATATTGTTTAAAAATACTAAGCTATCACAATAATGTTATTCATGTTGGGCAATTTTTGACACTTCTGGGTCTTGTGCAGACCTCTACTGCCCAACATAGGAAGAGTTACCACACCAGCATATCACTTAGATCATGAATATCCAAGAACTCACCCAACGCGCAAAAGGTCCTTAGGAACCCTTGTTATACATGTTAACAAATAGAGACACAAGTTACTAGGGAAAGGAAGATGCAAACATATCAGGAATTCGACAAGACTATTCTAACATGCCAAGAAACTAATCAACATGTCTAAGAACTACCATCAAACATAGTTATGCCAAGAAACTAATCAATTTGTCTAAGAACTACCATCAAACATTGCTAATACCTTTTGCGTAGTTTTCACATGCAGAGCTAATATTAAAAATACTAAGCTATCACAATAATGCTATTCAATGTTGGGCAGTTTTTGTCCATGAAGATCTGAATTGGGAAAAGGAAGGTGCAGACACATCAAGAATTTGACAAGACTATTCTAACATGCTGATAAACTAATTAACATGTCTAAGAACTACCATCAAACATAGCCATCAAAGACAAGTAAAAATCTTCACCAATGAGCTCATTTACATAAATTCAACTTTTCATTTTACCCTAATGCACAACATAAATTTTAGCCTATAAAAATAATAAAAATGTATTATTATTAAAAGTGTAGTGTTTATCTACCTAATATATGCACCTCTCCAAATTTAAATAAAATAAAAAATCAACACACAAGTTGTTGCATCAACTATCTTCAAGTGGGAAGAGGCCAAACAATCAACCTACTAATGAGATAGTAAAAAAACTCAGACTGTAAAACTAAAAATGGTTTAGGAATCAAGTTGCATTTTGCTATGGTCTCCATATTTCTATTCCCGAGAATTATTCCTTAGTAGGACACATGTTCTATACTTGTAAGTTCAGCTGCTCAAGTTTATGCCAATAACTTTATAAACTCTTTATCGAGCTCACTGATTAAAACAAAGTATGTAATTAATCATACCAACAAAAAATTATTTCAACAGAAATCACAGAATGCGATGGAACTCAAGAACAAATAAGTGGCTGTGGGTCTTTGACAAGACATTACATGGAAATCTTAATCAAGTTTGCATATACAATTTGCACATTTTATACTCTGCAATATGGGGTTGCTACTACTTTCTAGGAGAGCTCTTAAGGTGCTCCATTTTGGCAGAATGATGGGACTTGGCAAATTCATGATTCCAATGCAATTGAGTATCATGTGAACTATATATCTTAACTACCTAAACATTTTTTCCAATAATAGTATTTGAACATATAATAGATGCTATTTTAATTTCATAAGATGAACTTGATATTTAACTATCTTCCTTTAATGATTTTGGAACACTTAGAACTAGATGCTATTTTTTAAAAACTGGTAGTGGTGGCATTGTATATTATTTACCATACAAGGAGGAAAATGTACTACATAACCTGGGCTATACAGTTTGCACATTTCATACTCTGCAATATGGGGTTGCTACTACTATCTAGGAGAGCTATTAAGGTGCTATATTTTGGCAGAATGATACATTAAGTCATGATAGAGATTATGCTGAATATATAATCTAATACTTCACACAAGTTTATCATTTCACATGTCACGTGCATGCATTCATTACATCACAAATTGCAAAATATTATTTCTGATTGATTTATATTATTATAAGCTATGTTCACAGAAATGCGTTGTAAAGAACACACTAAAAGTAAAATCAGACCTGGCCGAATTAACTCCATTGAATCTCAAGAAATTAAAGACATTGGAGCTCCGTTCATCACCACACAATAGTGGCCCAGTTAATCTCCCTACAAATAATGAAAACCATAAACAAGAACTACTTCGCCACTTGATTCTGTCAATAAGAAAAAAAAGAAGATGAAGACGAAATCCACCATCAGTTCAGAGCAGAAACCAGAAACTATTTATCGTTAGAGTTTGTGCCAAAGAACAAGAAGAAGAATAGGGGTTCCAAAAGTAAAACTACCAAGGAAATATTCAATGAGCAATTGAAGGGGATTTTTTATGTCAAAGATAAATATCTTGATGGTCTCAGTTCCATTAAGATAGAAATATAGTTTCTACGTGAGTGGCATTGTAGAGAAGTGCGTCTCAGACCAGAGGATAAGCTCTCTGGGTATTGTTATGAATTTATTGGAGTATCAAGCAATTGCAGGAATAAGATTTAGTTTTTGGAAAGGTGGAGAACAAACTCTACCAAATCTCTTTAACAAGATGTTACCAGCTTTAAAAACAAAGCACCGAAATAAATTGACCTTTCAGCTACATTGCACAACTTCAAGACAATTGTCTCTGCCATTCTTGTGTTGCATGCAAGGTGCACGGTGTCTTCAAACATGTCATCTATCTCTTCTTCCAAAGAAGACCAAATAAACTTAAATATTGTGAGCGTAGAGATCATTGTGTTTTGTGCCATTTTTTTCTTGTAAAACTCCTACTATATTTTGAAAACATTTAGAGCCAAAGGGGGTCCAATTACATTGGATACAATAATATGAGTAACTTAACACCCTATACCTTAATAGATCAAAATGAAAGAATGGTCTTGATCACATTTACCTATTCAAGAGTCATGCCACAAAATCAACAATATTTTAATGGCTCAATAAAATTGGTTGACGACCTATTTACAAGGTCAAATAATTTGAGTTGTCAATTGTCATTAGAAACCAATATTAAAAATTTGAACAAAAATATATATAATAAATAGATTAGAAAAATATATAACATACATTTGTAAGTCAAAAAAATTATATACAATAAATAAATTAGAAAAAATGTAACATAAATTGATACATCATCTTAATAAAGTGTATATATATGAGCAAACAATACAACCAACAATTCACTACTCTTGATCTCCCATCAGAGTTTTATTAATCAAAATTCATAATTGTGGTGGAAAAGCACATGACAATGGCACAACCAAGTTGTAATAGTGCATTGGTGAGCTTAACGTTGTGTCTGAATTACGTAATGAGACATGCAAAGGAAAGTCAAAATGGGTGGCTTATTTTAAATCTCATCCCTACAGCTATCCTTGCTCTTAATTAAAATAGTCGTAGATCCCTTCTCTAAACTGCCATCATAGACATTTTAGCTGCTTAAAAAAGAAAAACACCATTGAGAAAATAAAAGTTATGATTCATAGGTTCCATGAGAAAGTGCAATATAAGTTTGCTTAAGTTTCTTCATTTAAAATAATAATAAGCTTTAATATCTCTTATAATAATTTTTTGTTTTAGGCTTTATATAGGTTTAGGTTTTAACAAAATAAATGTTCTTATATTATATTTTGTTCTATTCCAAACAATCATAAAAATAAAATTAGTTTCTTAATTAAATGTATTTATGTATTATAGGAATTATTAATATTAGGTTTTTAAAGAAATATAATAAAATTAGAAATTTTTAATTGTAGAATTATGTATAAGTGTGAATTGTGGATATTAGATTTAATATTTAAGTATTTGATCTTCTTGATATAATATATATTATTGAATTATTTTTATTAGGCCAACAAAGAGATTGTGTGTGTGTATGTGTGTGTGTGTGTGTGTGTGAGAGAGAGAGAGAGAGAGAGAGAGAGAGAGAGAGAGAGAGAGAGAGACTTTCAATTAGTTGTTTCATGCCAACATCCCATAGATGACATGTGTCCATGGGTGATGTAGAGCATCCACCTAACATACAATTGCAAATGTATGTCTATGCATTATTTAATATGCATACAAATTTCATTGTATATATTTTCCCTTTTCTCGCCTATCGGCAACACACAATACCATCAGCTTATCAAAATACCTTCACTCCGATCATTGTAGCACTTGTATCTATCATGAGATATTACATGCTACACCTGGTGCCCTTACCTACTACTGCCGGTCACCTCTTGTATCCGTAGACCAAAACCCTTCTAACATGCATTCCAGCTACCACCTCGACCCGTCACCTTTTGCATTATTTGGCGATGTATAATTTCGTTGTATCTTCATAACATACAACCATGAAATACAACTGATGGATACACAGAGACTGTCTCACTCATGCAACTGTAGTATACACACAAACTGTCTTTGACACACAAAAGACATATACTCATAAATTGTATAACCCGATATACTTTTGTAACATACAAACCCCAATGTGCATCTACGGGATACTCAACATTCATCTGCGGGATACACAAAAACTATATCTAGCATACATTTGCAGTATATACAGGAATTGTATATTCAATATACTTAACCTTGTATATTCATAACATGCACTTTCAAATATGCATTTGACTGAACCTTGACTTTTTTGTATGCCGACTAGGAATCTTAACTTTCTCTCTTCTTTGTATTTGCAATAGACAAATGCAAGATACATAGAACATGCAAAAGTGATATATTCACAGATTGTATATCCTTCATACAAAAGTGATATACACACAATTTGTATGTCTTTCCAACCCACGCGGATTTTTGTTGTTTTGATCCACTTTTTGCACAGTGATTGCTTCAAACTGTTCCACCTTCAAACATGTAGCTCTCTGCACTTCGAAAATCTAGCATAAACCCATGCTAGGAACCTTTAATAAAACACTGTATCTGATTCTACAATGCATGAACATGAAAAACTAGAAAACAAACATAAACCCTAACTATTATGTACACAACCATTCCACCAATTCAAAGAATCAACCGGTGGAATGGATAAACAAATCCATCCAACCTCAGCAAAATGATCTATTTAGTAAATTCAATAGCCAGAAAATAACACAACAGGATCTTATATTGATGTTTTCAGAAATGTTTACAGATGCTCTGTCTACAACTTCACAACTGAATTGAACTACAACTGACCACCACACTGTACGCTATCCCGTTCATTTGATCATCTGGGGGGTATTTATCTACTTACCCTCGGTAGTACAAAATTGGTTCCCAGTGGCTAGGAGACACTTCCAATCGGTTGGGAGATCTAACCGACTAACAAACTCTTAACTAACAACCTAAAAATAGTAAGCATTGGTCAAACTGACCTTATTACATTGAAGGGTCATTTAGGACCTTATTGAAAATAGAAAAATAAACATAAAACAATTGTGGGTTAGGTGCACCTGCACCAATGGGGAGCTACGCTCAGGGCAACACGTCATGAACTTAGGGACCTAATAATTCACCTTTAAAACCTCTTTGGTGTACCAATTGCAAACTAACATTAAGCTTCCATTGTGAAGAATGAGGCCTCCTATCTCTATTAGTTTTTTAGTGTTGATAGTTTGTTAGTTTGTTAGTTTCTTAGTGTTGGGGCCTCCTAGCCTTGCCTGGTGAATGCAAAGTTACAACCCCTTCTATCAACCAATGTCAAAGTAAATTTTTTTTGTGGCTAAGTGCTTTTAAAATTAGCTTTGGTGAAAGGGAAACAAAGAGATGTAGAGGTAGAGAGATAGAGAGATAGAGAGGGAGAGATAAAGATATATGGAGAGATGTAGAGAAATAGAGAGATAAAGAAGGGGGAGAGGGGGGAGACAAAGAGGGAGACAAAGAGATATAGAGATAGAGATAGAGAGATAGAGAGATATAGTCTATAGAGGGATATTGATAGAGGAATAGAGAAAGAAAGATAGAGCAAAAGGGAGAGATATAAATAAAATATATAAAGGGAAAGAGATAGAGAAAGAGAAACTAGCTTTTGATCAATCGTCTTTCCCAACAATCCGAAGATGACATGTGTCCATGTTTTAGGACATTTTATGTACACTTAAATAAACATGTCATTCGCTTAAGGACCTGATGATTACATTTTATATGCCACGTAAAAATTTTAATAGTATGTACATTTAACAATTAACCATCTACATTTATTATTAGAAATTCCATGATGTCACAACATAGGAGACTAATTTTAAACATTAAATAATATATAAAGTTAATGTAAGTTAATTAATAGTCAATCTGAAGCTACCACTTGTCCATCGAAACCTTGATCATGTAAACAACATCATTTTCTTAATGACTTGTCAATTGCCCTCATCTATTGCATGACTGTATACAAAAAAAACAATTGCTAATTACCCTTCCAAAACTCTTTGATGTACCCATTGCACACAAAGGTGTAATTGTGAGTCTTATCATAATTGAGATACACAACCCTTCAAGATAATTTTTCAAGTGTCAATAGTTGATTTCATTAACTCCAATAGCCCAACATAATAGCTCCCCCATGTTGCAACTCACCCTACATCAAATAGTTTATTTGGTGAACAATGGCAAGCCTATGTTATAATTGTATCAAACTCTTCTAGCATGGAAATGGAGGCACGACTAAAAATAATCATACAGGGAACTACAAGTACTAGGAAATCACACTTGATCATATAGGGAACAACACATGGAAAATCATCATTATTATTGCTTGCACCAAATGGAGTCACAACTTCCAACATACATGTATCCACTATACATTATGCCCTTCACATTCCAATAAAGAGATAAACCCTTTACAATGACACACATTAGCAACATTCTTCTAAACTACATTTTAACATGGCTAAGCCATCACATAAAAATCCACACCACCATACAACAATCAACTTTATATGCAAAGGCTCAAGCATTTAAGTAAGAAACTAAGAACAATTACTTTCAAAACATAAGAAAGGGAGATGCCCATTCATCCTCTTTGATGATCTAGGGTAGGTCCCTCCAGTGAAGGACATTCCCATATATGTTGGAGCATTGTACATGGTGACACTTTGGCAAAGCTTCAACATAGTTGTTACATTGACCAAAATTTCTTGTCAAACTAGAGAAGCACCAATGCAAGTTGCTTTTTGTGCACTTCTTTCAAATATAAGGAATGCTTAGCCAACACTTCTAGATTGGGAGCTTCTAATGTCACATTCTAAATCTTCACTTTCCTCTATGGAACAAACAACTTTTCTTTCCTCGATACATTTATTTGCAACAAATGAATTGGTCTCACTTCATAATAAATTTATGCTCCAATCATTAGCAATGCCTATTTCAAGATCCAATGCAAAGCACCTTAAGGAGACATCATGCCCAAATCTAGAGGATTAGCAACTTGATGCAAAGATTCTCTTGTGCATTGGCCAAAACATTATGCTAAGTTCTAATTTGTGGGTGGGAGCAACCATTGTGAATCATGAACTAGAACAAGTTGAAGCAATTGTATACAAAAATGAATAAAAACCCCCAGACCTCCCCTTATTTTGGCAGTGCAATTCAAACATTACATAGGCCAACCTTGGGATCACAATCAACAAAAAAATGTGCCCATCATCTGACTAAGCCATGGTGGGCATCACCAAATTTCTTTAGAAATGGCATTGGCCTTAACAATCCATAAATCACAAGGTCTAACACTTGAAAAGACAATAATCAACATCGACAACATTAATCACCAAGGACTCACATTCACAGCTATATCGAGAGTACTATGTACGTATGCAACATAGTCCATATGTTGCATTGAGAAAGCAAGAAGAGAACTACTTATGAGCACTTTCAAATGATAATACTTAGCCAACAACAACAAAAAAAGGTTTATAATTTACGTACCTATTTATTTGTCCACCATTAAACATTGTTCTCTTATTTACAAGAATGTAATTTCACAATCATGCATATAAATTTAATTTACTCCATTTATTTTTCATGCAATTCACAATGATATTGGATTATCGAAGTAAGATATTGTAGAGCACTGGGAAATAATTTCCACTAGCTATCACCCATGACATGTACGCCATACACCTCCAGATCCATTGATATACCGTAATAGTGAATCTTCTTCTGATAGAGAGCATGTGATGGAAGAAGATAGTCCTGATGAATGGAAAGTCTTATCAATATTATATCTAGGTCTGTACCTTTTCAACTAGATGACCTTAGCTCTCTTGGCCAATGTGAGATTGACAATAACCACAATTGGCCTACACCAACCATCGATCCACATTTGCAAGTGTCAGCATTTAATTTCATTGACTCCAACCATCCAACATGCTACATCCCGCATGCTAGGACTTGTTGATGATGATTGTTAGTCTCATTAACACAAATAAAAATTTACACAACAAACCTTTATCATCTAGGAAGAAACGATAAATTTAGGATGAATTTATGATCCCAAGTCTCCGTGGACTAGGTCTTGGTCGTCTGACATTACTTAGAGGTTGATGTGTGTTGCTGTTAATCATTTCAAGTCCTTACATACTTTAGTAATTCCTACAAAGTTCTTCAACATTCTATTGAGTATCCTATTCTTTATGCATGTTCTACACAAATCTCCAACAATTCTGTCAAATCTTACTCTGTTAAGTCAGGATTTAAACAAATAGACATTAATATGATCCTAACTTTAAGTAATTCACTAGAATTTGTCTCTGATTTAGACTAATTTTGAATATATTTCCAAATTCAATTAGTTCTTCTGATATTATCCATATATGAACTAATATTTTCTTATGCACTTCAAATCTTCTCGAAGATTGTGTCTATAAGCATGTATTTCACTATAATTTGTCATTATTTGCATGATATTCATTATGATGTGCATTTCTTACTGTAATATGCTCTAGATATACAATTATTTGCATTAATTTAGCATATTTTCACTGTATCTTCTTATGATTCATCTTTGTTTGCAGTTATCCTATGGTTATCTATGAAATTGAAAATGAGAAAATAGAGTTTAGAAATTGAGATTCCTAAAATTACTTAACTATGACCAATGATCCACATACATGCTCTGATATAGTAATGAAGAGAAATGAAACTAAAACATACTTCACTAGGATAGTCCACAAATCTACATGATCCAATGCAAATCTTGAAAGGAAAAGTTGACAACAATATGCAATAAAATTAAAGTACTTCTATTGAAAGCAGCATTTCACCATTACACATCAAGAAATCAACTGGAAGATTACGTAAAGTTTACTATCAAGATGTAATTTGTAGCTTCATCTCCATCAAGTATGCAAATAATAGGTACATTTATAGTGGTCTGAAGAAGAAGCTTGCGAGGGATTCACCAAGTTGCAGAACTTCACAAACTTGTGCCCAGAATTGAAACAATTCAACCTCCCATAGTTTCAACAATTTAGTCTCCATTAGTCTCAGTAATCCGATCTGCTATCAGGTCTACAATAATTTGACTTCTTTCCAGATATGTAATAATTGGTTTTCTCCCTCAAATGAGAAGTCATGACCCTTTTATAGAACAAAGGCCAAAAATAGTTACATTGATCCAATGGTTACAAAATCCTAAGGCATTCTCCTTTTATCTTTGAATATATAGACATTAAAATGTCCGTCAAACTGTATGCCACGTGGCATCATTTGGTTGGTTCACAGGAGGTCACCAATTAGTTCATAACAAACAAGGATATGGATATTAAGAAATATCTAGATATAAAAACTCATGAAATATCCCCAAGTTTGAATATCCTGATGATGTCACCCCTTTTAAAGTGATTCTTGGTTATGAGAAAAGTGACATCATCCAAATATTCAGAAGATCTAGACATTAACTTTTGCTAAATATCTCATGGTAGAATGTCTAGATGATGTTATCACTATTTGATATTTCCTTGAGATGACATTTGGTGACGTCATCCAGCTATTCACATTCAAAGATCTAGATTTTAAGTTTATATGTGAATTGTCCATAGTCTAATGTCCATTTGAAATGTCAAATAAGACACATCATCAGGATGTTAAAAGGTTGGGACATTAAGAAATGTCTGGATATTAAAGAAGGTATGAACATTAAGATAATGTCCAAATGTTGAGATTAAATATCCAGACCCGCTGATATCTATGCATATGACAAATTGTTGCACGATAGGATAAAATTTGACGTGTGCACATTTGTGAATATTAGGATATGACCTTTTACTTAGCATTTTTGAAGCATTTCGGTTGGGATAATTTTTATGGACATTAACGAATGCGAGGACATTTAAGTGTAAAGGTGAATATCCACATGACCATTGACCAACACTTTGATCATGAATAACATCTCTATTTTGAGGAATTTCTACCTAATCCAAAAGACAAACCTGCTTAGAATCTCATCCTCTATCATTTAAAAAGCTTTGTGAGGGAGAATTCACACTTTGAAATTTTGATCCAGAACTCAAGATCTAGAAATGCCTAAAATAGGACTTAGACATACTGATTGACAGTGCTTTTACCATACCACCCCAAAAACAAAAGGGAAAGCAAAACAAGCCAAGCAAAACAAGAAAAGTTGGGTTCCTATTTTGCTAGGGCAAAATGGGGTGTGTTGTGTAACCTAGTGCAGGAGCTTCAGTTTTAGTCATTTTTTACTATATCATTTTATGATCTTGGTATTCTGGTTTTACCTAAGGCTTTGAAAGCCATTTTCTATACTTTGTAATAATTTCTATGTTTTGTAATAAGGACTTAGTCCATTTTGTTTGACTAGTCCACTAGAGTGGTTGATAAAACCTATTTTCTAGGATTTGTTTTATAGAAACTTGTTTTTTTATAAAAACTGCCTTTTCCACCATTTCAATGCCTTTCCTGGGCAGTTCTATGGACTGTTTGGAAGCGGAAAGGTTTGGGAAAACTTCCTATAAACTGTGCTTTGTATAAACATGCCAAAAAAGGATATGAAGGAGGAGTCTTTTAAGGAGAAAAAATAGTTTTCTGTATTTTTCATTAAAACAGCTCTTTGTACGGTCTGGTACGGATTCTTTGTGAGTTGAAATGTCAAAAATTTATTAGTACTGCAAAATAGCTTCCATTTGCATATATTTGGAGTTCTTGACATTTTTGTAGAAGGGAGAAATAACCTAGTTTACATAAGATGCTTTGAAACCCTCTTAGCTAGGGTTTGAGACAAAAATGGTGGATTCTTCCTCTATCCTCTGAGAGTTCAATCATTTTCAGTAGGATGGGGAAGATTAGATTAGATTTTTCTCTTTTCCATGTTGTGCAGGTGGAAGACTCCTTCTCCAGATGTTTGGCATGATCCTAGCTAGTCAAAATAGTGACTAGTTAGTGAAGAAGAGGCAATCGACAGCAAGACTTAAAGAAAATAGTCATAGGGTTGATAAAATGGAATTGTTCTTTGTGTTTAAGAAGGAATACAGACCTGCATAAGAGCCCTACTATCCAGACAAAGATCCTTGATGCACATCTCTCCTATAATCTCAAAGAGACTAGCTTTTTAGAGGAAAATAAACCACAGTATTGACAGAAATACAGTTGCTGCCCCTACACGTGTTGGTACAGTACGGCTGCATGATGAGAAGGAAGAGTATATGTTTCCTATATGTAATTGGATGATGCATTGATTGTAGGAGGTCATTGTGAGTTGGGGGTGTTTAATGGTGTAAAGACTCTCTTTGTTTACAAAGTTAATTTCATTTTTTTTTATTGTTTCCTGAAGATAGTCACATCAGCATCATTATTTCTGTCAGAGAAAGGTAATGAGGGGAGGTGCTGGGTCAGAAACCTCAAGTAGACCTTGTCCTTGGTGAATGCAAGTGGTGTTTGGACCCTTCATGGTAGAAGAATGTTAGTTTTCTGTTCTTATAGGCTACAAGATAAACTATCATTTTAGTACTGTCATAGGATAGTTAAGTTACTATTACTATCCTCTGCCCTGCATAACACAGTATGGTTAATGCATGAGAGTGAATGGTTGTTGGTTGCCTAGAGTATTTAATAAACATTGAGGGTTGATGGTCATTTGAGACCTTAAGAGGTTGAGTGAACCAATTCTACAAGATCTAAGTCTTTTCTTTTCAAACACTATTCTAGGATAGTCCTTCTGTTATTGCTGTCCATTGCCTTAAAAAGTGTAGAAAGTAGTCTTTTGGTCAGAGACCTTGTTATCTTCCATGTCTTAAAACAACCCTAAGTCCAATTGTGTATGGAGATCATGCTAGCAAAGGTGTTAGGAGTGGAATGCTGTCTTTGAAGGTGAATGTGTTGATTGTTTGGGTAGAGTAGTGACTCCCCTCAAGGTGAGTGTTTAGCAGCTTGTGTGGAGGACTTAGGTGTGGTCCTAGGCTAGATCAATCACCTAAACAAAGCCTTGTGTATGCTTGTAGACAATCCACCTTTCGAAACATTAAGAAGGAAGCTTTGACAACCGAGTTCATTTAGTGAACTTCTATATCCACTACCTTTACCTCTGCATCATATTGGTATCAGAGCCAATATTCTGATTGGAAGCAAGTGTATGTCAGAAGAGGAAATTGAAACAGAGGCTAGTACAATGCCTCCCAAGACAATGAGTCAAGATGCCATCAAGAAGCTGGTGGAAGAGATGGTTGAAGCAAGACTTCAAGAAGCAAAATTATAGGAAGAGAAGAAGTCTAAGGGCAAGACCAAAGAAGAAGGAAGTTCTTTAGACACAAATGAAGAAATAGAGGTAGAAGAGGATGCTCAGGAGCTGGATATGTCTACAGATCAGAAAGCCTTCTTGAATGCACTTAAGGGTGCTCATGGAGACAGTGGTGATCCCAAGATGGAGGTACCTACCTTTCATGGCAAGTTGGATGGAGATGTTCTCACTGACTGGATAGAAGCTATGTGCAACTTCTTTGATTACAAGAAGTTTAATGACAGCAAAAAGGTCAAGTTTTCCAAGACAAGACTAAGAGGTTCTGCACTGGTATGGTGGAACTATATGTAGAATGAGAGGGAGAAGGTTGGGAAGACTCCCATCACCAAATGGAGCAGAATGGTGGCTATGCTCAGAAGCAAGTTCATGCCACCTGACTATGAGATTCAAATCATAAGGAGATTTTAGAATTTGAGACAAAAAGACATGGATGTGGCTTCCTACACAGAAGAATTTCATAGACTCAGTATGAGGGCCAATCATAATGAAGATGAAAAAGGGATGGTGGCTAGGTACCTAAATGGACTGAAATATAATCTGCAAGATGAGATAAGTTTGGTGCTACCAAAGATAGTGGATGAATGTTTCTTGTTGGCCTCCAGAGCTGAGGAAAACCTAAGAAGGAAGGGTGACCAAAGTGCCAAAGGTAGAGGCAATTTTGGCCATGGACAGTTCAACAAAATTGAAAATAATAGTCAGCAAGAAACACAATCAGCAATAGAACATAGAGGAGGTTTCAGAGGTGGTAGAAATCATAATGGCAGAGGAAGAAATGGTGGAGGTGGTAGAGGACCAAGAGTCTTCACTGGAAGATGTTATGGCTGCAACCAGGTTGGCCATACAATGAACAAATGTCCAGGGAAAGCCAGCAGCTCTCATGACAGTGGGAAGAGAAATCAGTTAGTGAAAGATGATGACTGTGAAAGTGTGAATTCACCAATGGGAAGTGCTGCACCTATTCTAGATGGAGAGAGTATGATGATAAAAAGATCTATGTTGAAGATGCCATTGAAGCCAGAACCCCCTTAGAGAAAGAATCTTTTCAGAACCCAAGGCCTAGCCTATGGGAAACTTTGCAAAATCATAGTGGATTCAGGGTCTACTGAGAATGTGGTATCCACTGAGATGGTTGAGAAGTGTAAGTTGAAGAGGCTGCCTCATATCAGTCCTCACAAGATTTCTTGGTTGAATAAGAACCAAAGTTTCATGGTGGAGGAACAAGCTTGGGTTGAATTTGCAATTGGTGACTACAAGGACAAAGTGCTATGTGAAATCATCCCTATAGATGCATGTCACCTGCTTCTTGGTCGTCCATGGCAGTATGATGTTAAAGCTCAGCATGATGGTGAGAAGAACACTTATGTCATCACCAAGAATGGAAGGCCATTCAAAATGGATCCTTTGTTGGAGCAGCCCAGGGGAAAGGAAAATAACAGCAGTGTCATGTTAATAAATGGAAATGAGTTCCTAAACATTTTGAAGGAGAATGACAACCAGGGGTATGCCTTGGTCATGAAGCCCAAGAGTGGATCAGATCAACAAGATAAAAAATAGAAGGAGATTCCATTGGAAGTACAGGAACTTCTAGATAAGTATCAAGACCTTGTGGTAGAGGAATTTCCCAACTCCTTACCACCCATGAGGGATATTAGTCATCAAATTGACTTAATACCTGGTGCTACATTGCCTAACAAGGCTGCATATAAACTGACACCACGGCAAAATGAAGAGGTGGCAAGGCAAATTCAAGGTCTCCTGGAGAAAGGGCTGATTAAGAAGAGTCTAAGTCCTTGTGCAGTTCCAAGTGTACTTGCTCCTAAGAAAGATGGAAAGTGGAGGCTATGCATAGATTCCAGGGCCATAAACAAGATCACCATAAGATACAAATTTCCAATGCCAAGGATTGATGATCTCTTGGATTACCTGAGAGGATCATGCTATTACTCAAAGATTGATTTGAAATCTGGATATCATCAAATCCGGATGAGACATGGAGATGAATGGAAGACTGCTTTCAAGACCAATGAAGGTCTTTATGAATGGCTTGTTATGCCATTTGGTCTTAGCAATGCGCCAAGTACATTTATGCACCTGATGAATGAGGTATTAGTTGAATTCATTGGCAAATTTGTTATTGTTTATCTTGATGACATACTAATCTTCAGTAGGACAAGAGAAGACCATGTGAAGCATGTTGGACAGGTGTTGGAGAAGCTGCATGAGCACAAGTTGATGATCAATTTAGACAAATGTGAGTTCATGAAAACTGAACTTGTATACTTGGGATTTGTCATTTCTAATGGCTGTTTGAAGATGGATCCCTCTAAGGTTGAGGCTATTCTCAGTTGGCCTACCCCAAAAACAATGGGAGATGTGAGAAGTTTCCATGGATTGGTGACTTTCTATAGGAAGTTTATCAGAGGTTTCAGTCTCATTAGTGCTCCCATCCTCAACACCATCAAGGGTGGAGTTAAATGTAGATTCTAGTGGACAAAGGAAGCTGATCATAGTTTTGAGTTGTTGAAAACAAAGGTGGCTGAGTTACCTACCTTAGTACTCCCTGATTTTGATAAGGTATTTGTTGTTGAGTGTGATGCAGTCAGCAAGCTATTGGTGTTGTTCTTAGCCAAGAAGGACATCTAGTGGCATTCTTTTCAGAAAAGTTGAATGAAGCCAAGCAAAGGTATTCTACCTATGACTTAGAACTTTATGCAATGGTGCAAGCTCTTAAGAAATGGAGACATTATTTTCTACCCAAAGAATTTATTGTGTTTACTGACAATCATGCTTTAAGCTTTCTTAACAGTCAAGAAAAATTGAACCATAGACATGTTAAATGGATGGAACAGCTACAAGTTTATACCTTCACAATTAACCACAAAAGAGGTGTCTCTAATAAGGTGGCTTATGCATTGAGTAGGAGGTTGCTTCTTGTCCATGAAATTTAGTTAGAAAGCATGGGTATTGACTGTTTAAAAGAACTGTATAAAGAAGTTTCTGATTTCAAAGAGGCTTATGATGTTTGTGTGAACTTGGCTAACACATTCCATGGAGAGTATGCAGATTTTGTTTTGTAGGAAGGCCTCTTGTTTAAGGGCAATTTGATGTGTGTTCCTAAGTGCTCTATGCGGGACAACATCATCAAGGAGAAGCATAATAGTTCTTTAGGAGGACATTTTGGCTTGGACAAGACACTAGAACAAGTCACAAGGTTCTATTTTTGGCCAAAGATGCAATCAGATGTGGGAAAATATGTACCTAGTTGTGCAATCTATCAGAGAGCCAAAGGTGTGTCTTCAAATGTAGGTCTATACCAGCCCCTTCCCATTCCCAACAGACCTTGGGAAAGTATCAGCATGGATTTTGTGCTTGGGTTACCCAGGACAGCCAGAGGGGTGGATAGTGTGTTTGTCATTGTTGATAGGTTCAGCAAGATGGCTCATTTTGTGCCATGTAAATGCACAAATGATGCATCTCATGTTGTAGGTCTATTTTTCAGAGAGGTAGTAAGGATACATGGTTTATCATTGTCCATTGTAACTGATAGAGATTCTACGTTTGTAGGTCACTTCTGGAGGACCTTATGGAAGAAGCTGGGCACACAGTTGTCCTTTTCATCAGCCTACCATCCACAAACTGATGGTCAAACTAAGGTGGTTAACATGTCTCTTGGAAACCTTCTAAGGTGCTTTACAACGCAGCATGGTTTGGCATGGGACTTGGTTATCAGTGAGGCTGAATATGCCTACAATGATTCAAGGAATACGAGCACTGGTAAAAGTCCTTTTGAGATAGTTTATGGCTTTCATCCAAGAGGGCCACTTGAGCTGAAAGATCTCCAAGGGTGGGATAGAAGGAGTGCACTTGGTGAAGAGTTTGCTGCCTCCATGAAAATAGTTCATGATCAAGTCAAGTTGCAACTCAAAAAATCAGTCACAAAGTACAAAGAAAAGGTAGATTTGAAGAAAAGAGAAGTACAGTTCAAAGTTGGTGACTTAGTCATGGCATATCTGAGGAAAGAAAGGTTGCCAAAGGGTCAGCCAACTAAACTCCTGGTGACGAAGATTGGACCATGCAGGATAGTGCACAAATTCGGTCCAAATGCATATGAGATTGAGCTACCAGATGGCCTGGGTATCTCTCCAATTTTCAATGTTTGTGATCTTTTTTCTTTTAGACCTCCATTGCCTGATGAAAGTGGATCAGATGTGATGGCTAAAGATGCTGATTGGATCAAGGATTTGCCTCCAAGCAAACCTTTACAATTGGAGTGCACTCTGGATTCCAAAGTTGTCAAGAAGACTCGGAGAGGTGTCTATAAGGACTACTTGGTGAAATGGAAGAATCTCCCTAACTCAGAGGCCACCTGGATGACTGAAGCAGATATTCTGAAGCATGCCATGACACTTCAACAATTGGCAACTCAAGGGACTTGAGTTTTTCCCATAGGGGGAGTATGGTGCAGGAGCTTCAGTTTTAGTCATTTTTTACTATATCATTTTATGATCTTGGTATTTTGGTTTTACCTAAGGCTTTGAAAGCCATTTTCTATGCTTTGTAATAATTTCTATGTTTTGTAATAAGGACTTAGTCCATTTTGTTTGACTAGTTCACTAGAGTGGTAGATAAAACCTATTTTCTAGGATTTGTTTTATAGAAACTTGTTTTTTCATAAAAACTGCCTTTTCCACCGTTTCAATGCCTTTCCTGGGTAGTTGTATGGACTGTTTGGAAGAGGAAAGGTTTGGGAAAACTTCCTATAAACTGTGCTTTGTATAAACATGCCAAAAAAGGATATGAAGGAGGAGTCTTTTAAGGAGAAAAAATAGTTTTCTGTATTTTTCATTAAAACAGCTCTTTGTACGGTCTGGTACAGATTCTTTGTGAGTTGAAATGTTAAAAATCTGTTAGTACTACAAAATAGCTTCCATTTACATATATTTGGAGTTCTTGACATTTTTGTAGAAGGGAGAAATAACCTAGTTTACATAAGCTGCTCTGAAACCCTCTTAGCTAGGGTTTGAGACAAAAATGGTGGATTCTTCCTCTATCCTCTGAGAGTTCAATCATTTTCAGTAGGATGGGGAAAATTAGATTAGATTTTTCTCTTTTCCATGTTGTGCAGGTGGAAGACTCCTTCTCCAGATGTTTGGCATGATCCTAGCTAGTCAAAACAGTGACTAGTTAGTGAAGAAGAGGCAATGGACAACAAGACTTAAAGAAAACAGTCATAGGGTTGATAAAATGGAATTTTTCTTTGTGTTTAAGAAGGAACACAAACCTGCATAAGAGCCCTACTATCCAGACAAAGATCTTTGATGCACATCTCTTCTATAATCTCAAGGAGACTAGCTTTTTAGAGGAAAAGAAACCACAGTATTGACAGAAATACAGTTGCTGCCCCTGCACGTGTTGGTATAGTACGACTGCATGATGAGAAGGAAGAGTATATGTTTCCTATATGTAATTGGATGATGCATTGATTGTAGGAGGTCATTGTGAGTTGGGGGTGTTTAATGGTGTAAAGACTCTCTTTGTTTACAAAGTTGATTTCATTTTTTTTACTGTTTCCTGAAGACAGTCACATCACCATCATTATTTTTATCAGAGAAAGGTACTGAGGGGAGGTGCTAGGTCAGAAACCTCAAGTAGACCCTGTCCTTGGTGAATGCAAGTGATTTTTGGACCCTTCATGGTAGAAGAATGTTAGTTTTCTGTTCTTATAGGCTACAAGATAAACCATCATTTTAGTACTGTCATAGGACAGTTAAGTTACTATTATTGTCCTCTGCCCTACATAACACAGTATGGTTAATGCATGAGAGTGAATGGTTGTTGGTTGCCTAGAGTATTTAATAAACATTGAGGGTTGATGGTCATTTGAGACCTTAAGAGGTTGAGTGAACCAATTCTACAAGATCTAAGTCTTTTCTTTTCAAACACTGTTCTAGGACAGTCCTTCTGTTGTTGCTGTCCATTGCCTTAAAAAGTGTAGAAAGTAGTCTTTTGGTCAGAGACCTTGTTATCTTCCATGTCTTAAAACAACCCTAAGTCCAATTGTGTATGGAGATCATGCTAGCAAAGGTGTTAGGAGTGGAATGTTGTCTTTGAAGGTGAATGTGTTGATTGTTTGGGTAGAGTAGTAACTCCCCTTAAGGTGAGTGTTGAGTAGCCTGTGTGGAGGACTTAGGTGTGGTCCTAGGCTAGATCAATCACCTGAACAAAGCCTTGTGTATGCTTGTAGACAATCCACCTTTGGAAACATTAAGAAGGAAGCTTTGACAACCGAGTTCATTTAGTGAACTTCTATATCCACTACCTTTACCTCTGCATCATAACCACACAATAGGACTCACCCTGAATAAGATAATTTATCTACTCAAAAAAATATCCTATGATATAATTGTATCGTACTCTTTGCATATGTACTGGATTCACATAGTCTATCTATTGCACTAAGAAAGCAAGAACAGGACTAATTAAGAGCACTTTTACATGGAAATAGTTAGAAAAGATATATAATTTATATAGCTCTTTTGTTGGACTCTACACCATTCTACTCTTGCTCACAACAAAGTTTGTTTACAATAATGCATACACATTTTTTTACTCCACTTTATTATTGGATTTGAGAGTGAAAATGATGGATCGATACCATGGAGTAAAAAAGGGAAAATAAAATATCAGTTGTTAAAACATAATTGCATATATTATAGATACTCCCTTTTATAGGATACTAATATTGGAAACAAAAAAATTCCTCTTTATTGTTGTCACAAATAAAACTAAGTAAATTTACAAAATATTTGTTTACATATGCAATTTTCATATGTTTGTTTATATAGACAAGTCACAACTTTGGTTTTACTTTCATTGCTTGCTAATCTTTTTACATATGAATATTATGAATTATGTTCTTTGCATCAATTCTATATGCCCAACTTCTTACATTTTATAGTTAAATTATTTGATTACACTATAGTATGTTCCTTGAAAATTTTAAAAAAAAAAATCATTTTGGTTTCATTTTTTCCTCAAAAAAAAGGTTCAATTCTAAATTCTCTAGAAAACAAATCATGCTTTTCTCCTTTTTTTTTCCCAAATGATCATTATGCAATTGTAAGGAAACCACTATAAATAAGCTTACTTGCAATTTACTTGGTCGATTTAATATAATTTGAACATACAATATACATATTTCTACTATTTTTTTCGGCATACCCATTGCACACTACAGTGCAATTGCTAGTAGCCTAACACATGTATCCATGTAGCCAACCAAAAATGAAAAAGAATGAGTGCATTGGAAATTACTTTGCATGGATATAAAATATCTCTCACCTTCCTACCTCAATATCATAACTGGGATAACATTAATATTAATACACTAATCTTGTGCTAATATGTCTTTCCATTATAATCTAAGATCTTCCCAGCCTAGAGATAAATATGATGTCCTTAGATTGTGACTCATAATGAGTGGTAGATAGTTTTAAGACTAAAAATGAAGAAGGCATCGGAATGAGGATTAATAAGTGGATGATAAGATCCAAGTCCTACGCACTCACAGGATTGAGTTAAGTTAAAAAAAAGAAAAGCAACATAGGATTAAGATTAACTTAATTCATATAAGGACCCTCATTCTATTCATTTAGGGTTTTGATTCCACATAGACAAAAGTGTTCCTCTCCACAAAAAGGAGGAAGATGGAGCCCTAATTTTGGACGCACTACTAACCATTTCAACGCAACCCTAAAACAAACTTATCTAGTTCCCATTTATTTTATTTTCTTCTGTAGTGCTTTGCATATAGGCAAAGATTTCATGGTAGCGGTGCCCTACTCCTCTCCTCATCCTAGCCTTAATTCCTCGCACAGGATTCTTAGTGCCATTGATGACCCAAAACACAGAGGAGGAATTCACCAGAATGGTAGGGTACTAAAGACCTCTGGTAAGGCCATTGCCTTCATTCTACTATTTCTTGTTGGATCATTTTTTTGTTTTGTTTTATTTCTTCTTTGAGTGCTTTCAGGTCACCAAACCCAGATGGGTAACAGTCGCAAGGCGTTTCCTGAATCCCAAGGTAGACTAACCACTTTTATTTGCTGAAGCCAGATCATAATATGAGGCAGCACAAGAAGGAAGTGCTTTAGTCTATTTGCAGAGGGTTATGGGTGAAAAGTTTAGGTCTAACCATACAAACACTAGCATAAGAAGAAGGCATTATCAGTTGTGTTATAGACTTGGGATCTTCATGATGCCATTGGTATGTCATACTAGGTCCAGAGCTATGAGAAATATTTGAATGAAATAGTAGTTTATCATGGTGCTCATTAGCTGTCGTTACTCTTGCAGTGCTTTGTTGACCTCCTTTGTTGTTTTTCTTTAGCTGTCAGACAAACTAGCTTATGTTTTCATTTCCAGAACCATCAACTATGTAAATACATAATGGAATTATTAGTAACAAGGATTAGGGACTTGGGTCTTTTTGTAAATTTAAGATCTCTTGAATAGGAGGTTGAACAAGAAATAACTTTGTTGAAATATCTTCAAATAAAATTCTTCTCTATTTTCTAGTAGTATTTAACTATACATAAAACCTTCAAGAAAAATAAGCCCTCTTTGTTTTCAAGGAACATGGGTATATAACAAGAATGAAATGATAAGCACATAAGGTTTAAGGTAAAACATAAATTTTTAGATTTTTCTCTGACTTTAACACTCTGCTGCTTCAAATTTTGATAGATTTGAAGTAAAAGATAAAGAGTGAACTTCTTAATAGAGTCATGAGCATGGCCTTGAACAACTACCCTCTTCTTCAATAGTTGTGCATTTCTAACAACAAGAAGGCTAATTACTTCACTACAACATTATTTACCAGAAAAGTAATAGGATCAATCAGTAAATTTTCCTTACACATATAACACACACTAGCTGGTCATATTAATTTTTGTTTTCTTAATAGAAATAGACACAAAAGATTTCATTTTTCTTTTATGAACATGAAGTAGAAGTGGTGCCAAACCAAGGTAATAGAAATATTTACATTCTTTTCAACAACACAGAGTAATAGTGCAGATTTTTTTCCATTTATATCATCTTTACAACTATTCAAATTCAATACAATTTTCCAAAAGTATATTGGCAGGTCGAATTACAACTAGGATAGAAAACTCATTTCCTCATCCTATTTTGAACAATTGCACTAGCTTTCCTCTATGTAGAGCATACATTATCTCGGCAACCCTTCCAGTTTGCTTGAAATCAGATAACACACCCTGCCACCACCTATGAGGACCTGCAATAAAACTAACAAAAGACATCCTTGTATAGCCATTGGAGAGGCTCACCTCCTAGCCAAGGGTGATAGCTACCCACCCCCGAGCTAGGGAAAAAGATAGGGGGACCTAGGTACACTGCACACCTATTTTCTAAACTCCCAGACCACACACGCTTACAAGATTCACCAACAATCAGTTTGCACACAAGAATTTCAACATATTTATTGGGTATTCACACTTACACAACCACAAGAAGGCTTTTTGAAATGACATTCACAAGGGGGTAGAAAATAAGAAATGCCATGTAGGAAACAATTAGTCTTGCTCAAATAGAAATTTTTCTTATCATGGGTACTCATACCCTTCTAATTTTCCTTTGTTGGGTACTCTTACCCATTAAATTTAATAGAGCTCTTCTTTTCATAGCTTCTGGATACTCTTAGCCTTTTCAGATTCAGAAATATTTATGTTGAGTACTTTTACCCTTTCAAATTTAGAAAATATTACTTCTCTTCCCTTCTCAGTTTCAAAACTCTTACCTGCACACTTATTGTCACATTTTCAGTATGCTAACAATAGAAAAAGCAAAGATGCAATTAACCATCACAACTACATATCCATAGATTTAATCATTTTTGCAAAAATTAAGAATCTTCTTCCACTAAACTAATTTAATCAATTTCAATGCACAAGATAGAATATACATATAAATAATAATATGAGATGAGAAAATTTCCACCATTAATTGCAAGCTATGTATATCAATGAGTCACATCCATCATAACAAGATATATGAACTCGCACATCGTAAATCAAGCAATCATGTATTGTCATATCTCAATAAGCAATATAGTCCAATATGACAAGGTGCAAGATAAAATCTAGAAGCATCATATAGAGTTAGAAGAGGATATGCAAACATAAAAGTATGTATCACCTATGAAGCATATCAAAATCATACATCTCAAACTAATATATAATCCCATAGCCAACATTAGAAAACTGGGAGAACCAACATATAATATCTCATCATAGAACATAGTAACAAAATATAAAATCACTTCCTGGCTTAATGGTGGTACCAAGGAGGGGTCCTACATCATCGCTCCTAGGCTTGGGCTTCCTTCTAGAAGTCCTAAAAAAGGTGAGGATAAAGAGTCCTCCTAGCAGACATGTCCTCCCAAGTGGTAGCAGTCTCATCATACCTATCCCACTTGACTCTAACCTGTTCCAGCTCTCAACCTTGAAGGCCCAACATCCGACCAAGATATGAATGGGCTCCAATCTCAGCTGTTCATTCTCCTCTACATGTAGAGCATCCTAATCCAATACATGATAAGGATCATGGATATAACATCTCAAAATAGAAACATGAAATACATTGTGGATTTGTGATAGGCTAGTTGGTAAGGCTAAATGATAGTCTATAGGTCTTATCCGCTCCAAAATCTCAAAAAGGCCCACAAAACGAGGTTCTAGCTTAGATCCCTTTCCATAACAAATTGGACTCTTATGCAGCCGCACTCTCAAGAAGACTATGTCACCCACTAAAAAAGACTAATCAATCCTCTTAGTGTCTGCATACATCTTCTATAGATCCTAAGCCTCTTGTAACCTCTGGAAAATCGCTATCACCTATCACTCCATATCCTACAACAATTCTTGCCCAATAGCAACTCTATCCTCCAAATAATCCCAACTCAAGGGAGTCCTACATGGTCTTCCATACAATGCCTGATATGGTGCCATACCCAAAGAATTGTGAAAACTGTTGTTATAGGCAAACTCAACTAAATACAAGTACTCCTCCCATCTAGCCTGATGATCCATAACATACATCCTCAATATGTCCTCCAACACCTAGTTCACCCTCTCTATTTGTCCATCTATCTCAGGGTGATAAGTCATACTAAATTTGAGTTGGGTGCCCAAGGCTTGCTAAAGTGCTGTCTAGAAGGTAGAAGTAAACACTGGATCCCTATCTGAAATAATCCTATGAGGTACCCCATGCAATCTAACAATCTCATCCAAGAATACCAGTGTTATGGCTAGTGCTATATAAGTGGTGCGAACGGGTGAGAAGTGGGCTACCTTGGTCAACTTGTCAAGTATCACCATGATGGCGTCATGGCATCTGGTAGACATGGGTAGACCAACTATAAAATCCATGGAAATAGTATCCCACTTCCACTCTGGAATATCATGGGGGTATAGCAGTCTTGCGGGGTACTAGTGCTTGGCCTTGACCCTCTGGCACTCAAGGCATCGAGCCACAAACTCTACAATGTCTCTACACATACCTGACCAATAATATAGCTAATCTAGATCAAAAAACATCCTCCTAACCCTTGGGTGTGTTGCGTATGGTGCCCTGTGAGCCTCTGATAGAATCAATCTCCATACATCCCCACTCTGTGGCACATAGATATGTCCTCTGAATCGTAGCAACCCATCTACCTCAAGAACAAAACTTGAATACTTTCATTCAAGGGCCCTCTAAGACTACATCACACACTGAATCTCCTGATACCACTCATCCTCTAGAAACTGCTGAAGGATATGAGACCTCAAATTAGTACCCACTATCATGGCCCTGATCTCATGGTGTCGTCTGCTCAAGGCATCTGCTAGCACATTCTCCTTCCCTCCAATGTAGTTTACACTAAAATCATACTCATAGAAGAATTCCATCCACCGTCTCTATTGTGCATTTAGATTCGGCTAAGTGAATATATACTGAAGACTGCAATGATTAGAATGAAGCTCAAAATGATGCCCAATGAGAAATGTCTCCATTTAGTGACATCATATATTACTGTTGCAAGCTCTAAGGCATGTGTAGGATAATTTTGCTCATGGGTCTTGAGTTTACACAACTCATATGCGATGACTCGATCCTCCTACATAAGCACTGCACCTATACCATCCAAAGAAGCATCTGTACAAACCAAAAAATCGTGAGTCAGATCTAGTACAACTAAAATGGGAGCACTGGTAAGATACTCCTTTAGGGTCTAAAATGCCCTCTCATACTACTCTATCCACTCAAATATCTTCCCCTTGTGCTTAACAGATGTAATAGGGTGAGCTATCCTAGAAAAACCCTCCACAACCCTGTGATAATAACCGACCAAGCCCATGAATCTCCTAACCTCTATAACACTGGTGGGTGTTGGCCACTCTACAATCGTCCTGACCTTCGATGGATCTACTGAGATACCATCACCAGATATAATGTGCCCTAAATACTGAACCTCAGACTAGAAGAGTACACACTTAGCCAAATTGGCATAAAGCTGGTGTCTCCTCAAACATTGTAGTACCTGCCTCAAATGATCCTTATGCTCCTTAGAGTGAGAATAAATTAACATTTCATCCAAAAAAATGAGTATGAAGTGATTCAAAAAAGGTGCAAAATACCCCATTCATCAATCTCATGGATACTGCAAGGGCATTCATCAATCCGAATGGTACCACTATAAACTCATAATGGCCATATCGAGTCTGAAATGTTGTCTTATGAATGTCGGCCTCAAACAATCCTTAGCTGGTGGTAACCAGATTTTAGGTCAATCTTGGAGAACACTCTGGCTCCCCTCATCTAGTCAAAAAGATCAATCCTTGGCAAAGGGTATTGATTATTGATTGTTAATTTATTTAATGTCTGTAGTCGATGCACAAGTCAAGGGACCCGTTCTTCTTCTTGATGAAGATGACTAGTGTGCCCCAAGGTGAGACACCAGGACAGATATGGAACTTCTCCAACAACTCCCCCAATTGAATCTTGAGCTCACTGAGCTCCTGAGTGGTCATCCTATAAGGTGCTCATGAAACTGGCTATGCCCCTGGACCTAAATCAATATGAAAGTCCACCTCATGATGGGCTGGCATCCCTATCAACTCTGATTGAAAAACATCTATAAACTCCCTTAGGATAGGGTGATCGTCTAAGGATATTAAGTTGTCAATCCCTCTGATCTGTCACTAATGGTAATGGCAAACATCTAGCACCCCTTATGCATGCTTTGCTTCAGCTACATAGTGGATAGTATATGAAGGGATATGAGTCTCTGTACTCTAGATAACACCACTGGTAAGCCACAATCATCAATACACTCAATCATCTTATGTCTGTAGTCTATCTTAGACTGATGCGCATCAAGCCAGTCCATGCCCAAAACTATGTCATAAGATCCCAAAGGGGTAATCTAAAGATCCACTGATGTAGTGAAAGTTCCAAAAGATATCAGACAATCTCCCACCATAGAGTCCACAACCACTCTAGCCCCTAATGCTAACTCCACCTCCCACCTATCATCTTGCCTACATGCCACTAGCCTACAATGCTCCACAATAGCAGGGGAAATAAAAGAATCATATGCTCCATAATCAAACAAAATACTAATAGATGCGTCCCCAATCATACCTAGTGCCTCGATAATGGTGGCCTTATGATCGGCCTGGTAGTTCTCGACCACTGTGAAAACCATTTGGGTTATCCCTAGATCTCCCACTATCTTCTGACAACCTGTCGTGCAGGGTCCACATGCTCCAAACCCCTATGGGCACTCTCTAACTAGGTGTCCAATATCTCCATAAACAAAATAAGCTCCCCTTGAATAACCCTATGTGGAATGGGCCCTGCCATCCTAAGATGCTCTGCCCCTGGAAGCACTACTAGATCCTCCCCTAAAAGTCTGCTGACCTCGAGATGGTCTTCGTTGTTGTCCATGTGACCTCTGATCTCTAGGGGGTCCCTGAGACTGCCATGGCCTGGTATGACTACTCTGTGTACCCTTTTGTGGCCTGGGCCTCTGTCTCTACTGCTGCTGTGACTGCTATCATTAGGGGGCCTTCAGAGGCCTTGAAGGAGATCTAAATTCCCCCTTAGAGAGGTGTGAAACTCAAGGAGTCGTAGAATCTTGTTGTCCTTGATTGTAGTTTCTAAACTACTCTCATGCCTCCCAGGACCTCCCCTATATCTCCTCAGCTATAAGGGCCTTCTCCACAACATCACTTAAATCCACTAGGTCGGCCATTTGCACTAATCCCACAATGTTGGGGTTCATGCCCCTAATGAAATGGTGGATGAGTAGCTTCTTGTCCTGAATTTAATCCACATACTACTAAAGCTCAAGGAACCTATTCTCATATTGGGCCACTATGAGGCCTCTTTGTTGTAACTCATGAAACTCATCAATACACCTCTATCTAAAATGATCAAAGATGTATCACACTCTGAAGTGCTCCAAGAATGTCTCCCAAGTCAACGTGTCTATCGATAAGTGATGCTTCCACTCCTCTTGACACTACCAGGTAGAAGTAGGTCCCCTCAACTCATGAATGACAAATCTAGCTTTTAGGTTCCTTCCATAAGGCTACAACTGAAAGCACCCCTCTAAGATGAGTAACCAAGACTAAGCCTCCACCTCATCTGTGGCTCTAGAAAAAGTAGGGGGCTTTAACTTGAGTAGCTCCCAAATCTGATCACCAGTACCTTGGGAACCCCTCGGTGCTATCTCTATCTCTGTCTGAGGCTGAATGGGTCAGGGTGAGGGAATGCAAGGTTACTCATCCTCGACCTCCTCTATAATCACCTCTCGCATATGCGGCATATGCAGGGGACTCCTGCTCCACTCATGGAACCCTGGTATGTGCTCTCTGATCCTGGGTTGATCCCCTTGAGGTCTCTCCACAACTGGAGGTAGTCTAGCCTCAAGCACCCCTATTAGGCCCTGTAAGGCCTAAAGAATCTAGGGTCCATAATCCTGTCCCCTATCCTAATTGATACTCTTAGAAAGGTGGGACTCAGCTGGCCTCTCTAGTGGTCATGCTCCACCTGGAGCTCTACTGGGAGAGTCGGTTCTCCCCTCTCATCACAACATCCTAAAAGAGGTTTAACTATGTTAAAACAAATATAGTACAATTCATTCCCAAAGCTCCCAAAGTTGAGAACCTAGGCTCTAATACCTATGTAATGACCACGCAAATAAAATAATAACTAGACTTGCAATTTAAGCAACAAAGGTCAAAATTAAGCTAAATATTTTAAAAAAAACTATCACAATCAAATTTTAAGTATAGCTCTCGGTTACAACAAAGTATATTACACAATTTGGATTGAAACCACAGGTGTGAATTTGATCTTGGACAAAGCATAGGTCTTTTCTCATTGTGCCAAAATAAATAAAAAAATTAATGTTGGATTAATATACACATATTACAACATCATATTTACATATCCTAAATATAGCAAGGTACTTGCATCTCTATTAATTTATTTCCATAGTATTCTAACTTCACTTGTTAATCTAGTGTAATATAATTGCTAGTTTCAATTCTAATTAAATTGTCTTATCCATAAGGGAAAGAAAATAAATATAACCATCAGCCTAAGACTTAAATCCTTATCAAATGTTCTCTGCACTAGGAAGGAAATGTTTCTAAGGCCTGGACACCTCCTTCGAATGTTAGCCTAACACATGTATCCATGGAGCCAACCAAAGATGAAAAAGAACAAGTGCATTGGAAATTGCTTTGCATGGATATAAAATATCTCTTACCTTGCTACCTCAATATCGTAACTGGAATAACATTAATATTAATACACTAGGCTTGTGCTAATAGCTCTTTCCATTTTAATCTAAGATCTTCCCAATCTAGAGATAAATACGACATCCTCAGATCATAACTCATAATGAGTGGTAGATAGTTTTATAGTTTTAAGACTAAAAATGAGGAAGGCATCGGAATGAGGATTAATAAGTGGATGATAAGATCAAAGTGCTGCACACTCAAGGGATTGAGTTAAGTAAAATAAAGAAAAGCAACATAGGATTAAGATTAACTTTATTCATTTAAAGATCCTCATTCTATTCATCTAGGGTTTTGATTCCACATAGACAAAAGTGTTCCTCTCCATGAAAAGGAGGAAGATGGAGCCCTAACTTTGGGCACACTACTACCCATTTCAACACAACCCTGAAATAAACTTATCTAGTTACCATTTCTTTTATTTTCTTCTCTGGTGCTTTACATACAACCATAGCTTTCATTGTAGCGGCGCCCTACTCCTCTCCTCAGCCTAGCCTTAATTTCTTGCACAGAATTCTTGGTGCCATTGATGGCCCAGAAGACATAGGAGGAATTCGCCAGAATGGCAAGGTACTAAAGACCTCTTGTAAGGTCGTTGTCTTCATTCTGCTATTTTGCTATTGGGTCATTTTTTTGTTTTGTTTTATTTCTTCTTTGAGTGCTTTCAGGTCACCAAACCCAAATGGGTAATAGCCACAAGGTGTTCCCTGAATCCCAAGGTAGACTAACCCCTTTTGTTTGCATTTTTTTATTGAAGCCAGATCATAATATGAGGCAGCGCAAGAAGGAAGTGCTCTAGTCTATTTGTAGAGGGTTATGGGTGAAAAGTTCAAGTCTAACCATACATACATTAGCATAAGGAGAAGGCATTATCAGCTATGTGATAGACCTAGGATCTTCATGATGCCCTGCGTATGTCATACTAGGTCTAGAGCTATGAGAAATATTTGAAAGAAATAGTAGTTTATCATGGTGTTCATTAGCCGCCCTTACTCTTGCAGTGCTTTGTTGACCTCCTTTATTGTTTTTCTTTGGATGTTAGACAAACTAGCTTAGGTTTTCATTTCCAAAACAATAGACTACGCAAATACATGATGGAATTATCAGTAACAGGGATTAGGGAGTTGGGTTTTGTTTAAATTTAAGATCTCTTGAATAGAAGGTCGAATAGGAAATAACTATGCTGAAATATCTTCAAATAAAATTCTTCTCTATTTTCTAGTAGTATTTAACCATACTTAAAACTCTCAAGATAAATAAGCCCTCTTTTTTTTCAAGCAATAGGGGTATATAACAAGAATGAAATGATAAGCATATAAGCTTTAAGGTAAAACACAATTTTTTGATTTTTCTCTAATGTTAACACACTACTGCTTGAAATTTTGACAAATTTGAAGTAAAGGATAAAGAGTGAATTGGTTAATAGAGTCATGAGCATGGCCTTGAACAACTACCCTATTCTTGAAATAGCTATGTATTTCTAACAACACGAAGGCTAATTACTTCACTACAACATTATTTACCAGAAAAGTAATAGGCTTAATCAGTATATTTTCCTTACACATACAACACAAACTAGCTGCTCATATTAATTTTTTTCCTTAATAGAAATAGACACAAAAGATATTTTTTTTCTTTTATGAACATGAATTAGAAGTGGTGCCAAACCAAGGTAATAGGAATATTTACATTCTTTTCAACAACACCTAGAGTAACAGTGTAGATTTTTTTCCATTTATATCATCTTTACAACTATTCAAATTCAATACAATTTTCTAAAAGTATATTGGAAGGTAGAATTACAACTAGGATAGAAAACTCATTTCCTCATCCTATTTTGAATAGTTGCACTAGCTTTTCCCTATGTAGAGCATATATTATCTTGGGAACCCTTCCAGTTTGCTTGAAATCAGATAAACCACCCTGCCACCACCTATGAGGACCTGCAAAAAAACTTACAAAAGTCATCCTTGTATAGCCAGTGGAGAGGCTCACCTCCTAGCCAAGGGAAATATCTTCCCACCCCCGAACTAGGGGAAAAAATAGGTGGACCCAGGTACACCGCACACCTATTTTCTAAATTCCTAGAACACAAACACTTATAGTATTCACCAACAATCAGTTTGCACACAATAAATTTAACATATTTACTGGGTCATCACACTTACACAACAACAAGAAGGCTTTGTGAAAAGACCTTCATAAGGGGGTAGAAAATAATAAATTCCCTATAGGAAATTGTTAGTCTTGCTCAAATAGAAATTTTTCTTATCATGGGTACTCATACCCTTCTAATTTTCCTTTTTTGGGTACTCTTACCCATTAAATTTAACAGAGCTCTTCTTTTCATAGCTTCGAGGCACTCTTACCATTTTTAGATTCAGAAATATTTATGTTTGGTACTCTTACCCTTTCAAATTCAGAAAATATTACAATGGGTACTCTTACCCATATTAGGCTCCTAAAGGACCTCTTCATTTCTAACCCCCACACCCATAAGACATAACAATAACACAATAGTTGGACCACATAACTTTATATCAACACACTATATAGTAGCACAAAACACACCACACAATCTGATTGTATGAAAAGAAAAATAACATTAACACTAGTCTTAAAGAACATAGTTTAACATTTCCCAAATTTAAATTCAAGGTGAAATGGGGTATTAAGGCTTGCCTAGAGTTCACTTCAGAATTGTTTAAATCCACAATTAACTCTTGTTCCTCCAGTTTGCTCTATTGTTTTTTCTCCCTCTTTTTTTGCAAGGTAGTGTTTAAAAACCAGAAAAACCACCCCTTCTCTTATTACCTCTCCTTTACTGTCCATTCACACATGTCCCTCCAAGTGGATAGCATGTGTCCTGAGGTGGACAACATGTTGTCACCTTGGGTGGGCAACATGTGTCTTCCCAATAGCTTAGGTTTAGCAAATTAAAAATGAATTCTTGTCCAAAATAAAAATGCAGCTAAAAAGGTGCCCAAATTTTATTTTTTTCATAATCTCATTGCTTTCATTTGAGGGGTCTACCTAAGTTTAGGATAAGGTTTAATTTTTTTCCTAATAATAAGGTACCATTTAGACTTAAACATCAAGTTTAGTAGATTAATTAGACTCCCTCCCACAACAAGACACCTTACAACACTTTTACAACATAAACATCAAGATATAATGATTCACATGAATTCACATGTCCCAAGATAATACCAAAATTTGTACAACAATGTCACATCCCCCATCACAAGATACTTAAACATGACACTTTCACATGACACACTTTTAACGAGATACAAGCATGACTAACAATGGACCTAATCCTTTCCATATAGGCTAGGTCAGCTTACTGGAAAACTACAATGGGTCCCCAAGTGTTTTCCCCATTTCCACTGGCTCAACCTACACACTTATTGTCACGCTATCAGTATGATAACAATAGTTGAAAAAAATATGCTATTAACTATTAGAACTAAATATCAATACATTTAATCATTTTTGCAACAATTAAGAATCTTCTTCCACTAAACTAATTTAATCAATTTCAAAGCACGAGAGAGAATATACATATAAACATTAATATGAGATGCCAAAATTTCCACGATTGATTTCAAGTTATGTATATCAATGAGGCTATGTATATCAATGAGTGACATCCATTGTAACAAGATATATGAACTCGCACATCATAAACTAAGGAATCATGTATTTTCATATCTCAATAAGAAATATAGTCCAATATGACAAGGTGCAAGATAAAATCTAGAAGCATCATATAGAGTTAGAAGAGGATATACAAACATAAAAGTATGTATCACCTATGAACCATATCAAAATCATACATCTCAAACTAATATATAATCCCATAGCCAACATAAAAAAATTGGGAGAACCAACATATAATATCCCATCATAGAACATAGTAAAATAATATAAAATCACTTCTCACCTTAATGGCTATACCAAGGAGGGGTTCTACACCAACCTTTCCACAAAGAATGTTTGTGTCAACCTTCCCGAAACTCAAAAAATTAAACTTTCACCAAATCGCCAGCACTGGTCGGAAAAAATTAAATTCTCCAAAACTAGGAAGGATCTAATCATGAAATCTTTGGCATCAATTTTGGAATGAAGCCAAAGACCTTATCATAAGAGGATTCATCATCAAACCTCACAAAACCACCTGAAAAGTTGTTTTCATAAATCCATCTTATTATGTGCTAAAACCAACAACCGATGAAAACTCAATTTGATCAAATCTGATTATTGCACCTACACTCCAAGGCTGAGAGATGCCAATACAGACCCAAGCAAACCAAAACTAAAAGCAACAACTAAAAATATATTTGGGTGATGCCGATTGCACGTGCACCAAAGTGCTCATCCATCAGACATGTCAGGTAGAAAGTTTGTGAGCATAGTCTCACAAAAGTGGAGTTGACTGAAAGAATCACCCTTTTAGATTGAAAGCAATATACAATAAACTCCATATTTTATTTATTCTTCCTTTTTTTTCCAACACCTTGCTGACACAATTGTCATCTTCCTCTGACAACTCCTTTCATCACTCTTCTCTCCACTCATGAACTCAAATCCACCATGTACCATCCCGTGCACCAAATTATTTCTCCTCTCCTCCTTCATGGGATCCAACCTACAACAGTCTGACCACCTCCACCAAAATCTTGCAACATTCTTTACAATTTCTATGCACAAACTCATAGAATCTAAAAAAACTCATAGAATCTAAAAACTAATTTGCATCTACAACAATCTCCATTTCCTATACATACGTTTGTTCTCTAACCATCACGTATTCTACCATCTTATCTGAAAACAAAATATCATCATAAAATAGACTTACCTCATCTTTATTCATAGTTACAACATTGATTTTCACTAAGACATCTTCCACATCCTCATTAGTTGTAACTTTTTGTTCTTCTCCTTTTGCTGCAACAACAAGCTTCAAAATCCACCATTCTTCAATCTCCAACAACTTCAACATTAAATCATCTCCAACATTGGCATCTACTGCAACCTCTTTGTATTCCACTATTGTAACAACTAGAATATCATCAATAGCTGCAATCTCTGCCCTTGCATCCTCTTTGTCATCTTTAACCACTACTGCTGCATGTACCTCCTCTTTCTCATCGTCCTTTGTGGTGACCTCATTACTCATAATCTCTCCATATTGTATAGCTTCCAATTGATTCATCATTACATTTATATCTTCCACCGTCACATTTGTATCTGCCACCATCTCAAAAATCTTCCTCTTCTCATACTGTTTCTAGCCCTCCCATATCACGGGCTTCCACAAGAACACTCTCATCTTATTCATTGCAATCTAGCACACATCACACTTTCAATAATTTCATTTCTTCAAGCTCTATCACTGCTCGGGACTTCTCCTACCTACAGTAACCCTTACATGAGCTTCTTCTCTTCCACCTTCTTGCTCTTCTCTACCTACAGGTCCTAGTATAGGATGCCTCATGTTCAACGGTACTCTGCTTACACTCTCAGGAACTCCAGCTCTGATACCATATGATGCAGAGGAGACCTTCCCCTCTACTACAAAAACACTCACAAGCAAAAAACTCCACAATAGAGAAGACTCTCTACCTTTGATTTTTACATTCAAACATTGCAACCAATGATATATTTTATTTGATTCAATTTAACACAATAATGTTGTACAACTCTACCCAAGACATAATTTATCAAAACTCAAATTCAATTGTTTTATTTAATTGAAAATGAAATACATTTGCAACAGTATTTACATATAGTATTTCTGGCCTCTCAACTCACTCATATTAAAGTTTCTATATCTTCTCTCTATCAACAATAAACTAGATTCATTATTATTCCCTCCTTCATGGGCTCACCCTTGCCAAATCCACATTTTCTTGCTTCTATCTGGCTACTCATACTTTGCAACATTTCCCATTTTTTAAGAACTGTGAAGGTGATGGTTCATTTCTCTCCTAGCGCCCTTCTCCAACCCTTCATTTTCCTATTTGATTAAAATGCAAGAGTTGCCTTTATGATACATTTCATATTAGCTTCCTAACTTTTGAATCTATAATGCACATGTTTACAATTTCCTTATTCCCACATGACCTGATATCTTTTGATTCCAACTTAATGAGATAACTCCAAGTTTATATTAGATTGACCAAGGATTATCGATAATAGATGCCTTTGGTTTTTTTTTCTCTAAAAGATATTGAATGATCAGTTAGACATATACATTCAACCTCCCACTATGGCGTTATTCTGTTCTACATATTTCATTTTGTCTTTATATGGATCCTTTTAATCACATCAATAGTAACATATCAAGAGCAGAAATTAGATTGCCTCAATCCATCTTGCTCCAATCCACTTTCATGTTGTTCACTAGCTAAAGATATTGATGGCAACGTCCTTTGAGTCCTATTCTCAAGGTTACATTTGGTATCTTTGAAATGCTAGTCAAAGTCATAACCATTTGATCTCGAAAATGCAATAACTTGAAATGGATGGGTACAAATCATTGTTCTATTTATGCATTATACAAATGTTCAGAGTGTTCATTTTTTAAAAATTTCTATAGATGATTGCTTTATTATTTCTGCTAGAGTTTTCTCCTAAAGTGAATCCTCTTCATCACTGCTTAGGTCAACCACACTAGAAGCCACATTACTCAAACTTATGTGCATGTCTTCTATGTCAATTATGTAACTATGATAAGTGCCTAAAAAATGACTTCGGACATAACTTTTAATATTGAAGGAAAAATAGTTTTGAAGCTAGATTTATATTGAAGGAAGTTGGAGCAGATCTATCATGGAAGATGCAATGATATTCATGTGAATTTGGAGTAAACTTGTGGCAGATTTGTAGCAGAACTTCAAAGTGATTTATGGAAGATTTGGAGAAAACCTAAGAGCTAATTTGGAGTACAGCTAAGAGCTGATTTGGATCAGACCTAAGTGTAGATTTGGAGCAAATCTAAGAGCCGATTTGGAGCAGACCTAAGAGTTGATTTGGAGCAGACCTAAAAGCTGATTTGGAGTAGACTTAAGAGCCTTTTTGGAGAAGATCTAAGAGCTGATATGGATAAGATCTAAGAGCTGATTTGGGAAAGACCTAAGAGAAGATTTGGAGAAGACCTAAGAGCTGATTTGGAACAGAACTTGAGGACAAATATTTGAAGAAAAATTGTGTGGAAATGTTACATCAAATACATGCATATTTGTGATGGAAGTATATGTAAAATTGTGAAAGAAATACATGTAAATTTGTGAAGGAAAGCATATCAACAATTAGATCTTTGTTAAGACAATATCATCCATTGAAGAATTCAAAGCTTGCTTCCTCACACCAAAGATACTAATGTCTCTTGTTGAGTTGGTGCTCAGTGGTGGGGATTGGTGTCTCTAGTGGGTTGGTGCCTATAAATTATACAAGTGGGGATTGGTGTCTCTAGTGGGTTGGTTCCTATAAATCATATAAGAGGTGATTGGTGTTGCATGTAGGTTAGTGCCTACAAATATTGTAAGATATATATATAGTTCTAGTTTTCACTTGAAAGAGTTTCCACGTAAATCTTGTGTTCTTCTTGTGCTCTTAAGTGTTAGATCTTGTATGTTTATGATTGTTTTGGTTGATTAAAATTTGAAAAATTAAAATATTAGCATATACTGATTCACCCCACTCTCATTATAAGTGTGCGCTCATCAATTGGTATCAGGGCAGGATCCTTCGGAGATAGTCTAATCACTTGAAGGTAGATCTTGGAAGAATGTACGGATATTCATGAAGGAAACGATGAGATGGATTTAGAAGAAGAAGATTATGATGAAAGTGAAGGAAAAGTGGATCTTGAAGGAGAACTTATTTATGCCCTAGATGAGATTAAAAAACATAGAAATAAGAATTCAAAGAAAAAATTACAGCTTTAAGAAGAATGTGAATCTAAGGCTGAGTTATCACAAAGTCTTGAAGAATCGAAGAAGATGATCATAAATTTGAAAATTCAAATTTAAGAAGAAAAAATAATTAAGGAAGAAATAAGAATTCAATTAAAGGAAAAGGAAGAAATTTGTGAAGGGTTAGAATCAGAAATTGTTTCCTTGAGAAAGGAACAAGAAAAGACAACTAGTAATTTGAACCAAAGCTTCAAGTATGATAAAAGTACCAAGATATTGGATGATAATTTAAATGGGTAACCTTGGTCACCATTCATAAAGAAAGGTATTGGTTATGAAGAAAAGCAAGATCGAGTTTCCAATGAGCCACCAAAAGAGACAAATGAAGAAAAACCAAAGAATTATGCAAATGCACTCAAAAGTCATATAAAAAATCAAAGTAGTAAGAAGAAGGAGAATCATGTTCCACATAAATCATATACTCCTATAGAAGTCAATAAGGATAAATTCAAAAGATTCTTTCCTCCAAACTGACCACACATAAACAGGTTTGAACATTCTTTCTTTGGTTATTTCTATTCATGTAATCATATTGGTCATAAAGAAAGAGATTGTAGAATATTTGCAAGAAATGCTTTTGGTAATAAAGTAACAAGTTATTGGAACCATACAAGAAATTTTGGTTGGAACAAAGATATAAGTCCTTATGGGTTATCAAGTAGGAACTACAATTCATTTGTTCCTTTAGTGGATTATAATCTTATACGCTATAAATGCAACAACTATGGTCATATAGCACGTTTCTATAGAAGTGGTTTTGTGGAACTTCCTAGAGAAAATAAGGTGGATAAACTTGGAAAGCAAAAAGAAGAACCAACAAAATTTTGGAAGAGAAAGATAGAGAAAGAAAAACAAAATGAGGAGAAATCTATGCTTGTGCTTCATGCACAAGAAGTATCACTATGTTCATAAGGAGAAGTATGAACTCAAGGGGAACTAATCATTGCATTATCTTTTAGCTCCATGGAGAAGAAAATTTAGATATAGATTAGGTGATGCATATTCTATATGAGGGTAATTAGCATCCCTTTACCATAGATGTCAAAGGTAGAGTATAAAAAAGGGAGAGTTATAGAAAAAGGAAGAATGGTGTAATTGATGTAAAGAGGAAGTATTATGGAAAGGGGGAGCCTTATAAACAGGGGGAGCATCACAGAAAAGAAGGAGAATCACATCATGTAGTAGAGAAGTATGTTACATTCATTTTCCATTGATGTTTAAGGGGAGAGATATAGAAAAGGTGAGTAGTATAGAAAGAGCAAGCATTATGTTTATGTTGTACTCACAGGTTATTTCTTTGAAGGGTTGACATCAATGACAAAGGGGGAGATTGTTAGAAATATTGTTGTCATTGATGTCAAAGGAAAGAAGGAATTCATATTATTGTTATTAATATCTTGTGTGATGATGATATTGTGGAAGACAAGGAAGAATAAAAGGCATTTGATATGTATGGTGATGTGCTGGTAGACTTGCAAATTATGTTGCCTCACATTAGAGAAATAAAATTAAGTTATATATGGCTGACCTACATTTCCTTAGCACTACCTTTTGGGAATGAGAAATAAATAAATTACAAGTATATATTTTAAACATGGCCGACCTAAATTATTGGAGTGCCCCCTTTGGAAATAAATTTAATTATTTATTATTGAGGTCAACCTCCTTGTGAAGGCTGACCCTATTGGGTGAAAATAAATGATGCGTATATAAATAGAAGATTGAAGTGTGGTAAAACAAGCAAGTTCTCCAATGCAACATCATATAAATTTGAGTATTTGTTTAAGAGAAGAAATACAATGATAAATTAGATCATTTACAACAGTCCTAGAATAGAAAATATGAAGGGTGTTGAAGATATATATTGAAGGAAGTTGGAGTAGACTTAGTATGGAAGACACAATAAATTCATGTGAATTTGAAGTAGATCTATGGCAGATTTTTAGCATAAATTAAAAGTGATTTATGGCACATTTGGAGCAGACCTAAGAGCTAGCTTGGAGCAAACCTAAGTGCAGATTTGGAGTAGACCTAAGAGCTGATTTGGAGTAGACCCAAGAGCTAATTTGGATCAGACCTAACAGCTAATTTTGAGTAGACCTTGAGTAGAAATATTTAAAGGAAAATTTTGTTGAAATGTTACATTACATACATGTAGATTTTTGACAGAAGTATATGCAAAATTGTGAAGGAAATACACATAGATTTGTGAGGGAAAGTGAATCAACAATCAGATCTTTGTGAAGACAATATCATCCATTGAAGAATTTGAAGGTTGGTGTCTCACACTAAAGAGATTGGTGTCTCTTGCTTAGTTGATGCTCAATGGTGGGTATCGATGTCACCTGTGGGTTGGTACCTACAAATTATACAAGTGGGGATTCATGTCTCCAATGGATTGGTGCCTACAAAGCATATAAGAGGGGATTTGTGTCTCCTGTAGGTTGGTTCCTACAAAGATTTCAAGAGGAATTTATATATAAGCAATATTTAGCTGTGGTTTTCTTTCGAAAGGGTTTCCATGTAAATCTTGTGTTCTTCTTGTGCTCTTAAGTGTTAGATCTTGTATGTTTATGATTTTGTGGTTGATTAGGATTTGAAAAACTAAAATATTAGCTTATACTAATTCACCCCCTCTCAGTATAAGTGTGTGCTCATCAATATATAGTAGAAGTGTGATTTTTAGACAAAATAAGACCTCTTTTGTTATATTGCAGCCAAAAGAAAGTGAATCGAAAGATATGATTCAACTTCCTTCTATACCTAAAAAATGTGAATCAAGCCCCTAGATAAACAAGAAGTTAAGCAAAACTCATCTAGCTCTGAATCTTCAAAAGAGGAAGAACCTCCAACTCAGTTTGTTTGAAGGTCTACAAGGCATAGAAAATCACTCAAAATGTTTTCACTTGATGACTAGAGATGTATTTTTTCTTCGAATACTAACATGGATGAACCAAGATTTATAGAAGAGGCATTTGGTATTAATTATGTACAATCCTGGAAGATTTCCATGGATAAAAAATGGCATCATTAAAAAATAATGATACATGGGACCTAGTACCATTGCCTAAAGGATTAAAATCTATTGGTTGCAAATGAGTGTTCATTAAAAAGATTGGTTTAGATGGAGGTATTGAGAAGTACAAGCACATTTGGTTGTGAAAGGTTACTCTTAGGTTGAGGGTGTTGATTACAGTGAGATATTTTCTCTTGTTGCAAAACTGACATCCATTATATTTTTTTCTTTGTATTGCTACAAATTATGATATAGAGGTTGCAAAAATGGATGTCAAAACAACATTCCTTCATGGTCATTTGGATGAGGATATTTATATGACACAAACAAAGCATTACGGGGTGAAAGGTAAAAGTAGTTTATTTTACAAATTGAATAAATCTTTGTATACCCTCAAATAGAGTCCTAAGATGTGCTACCAAAAATTTGATACATATGTGTTGAGTTTGGGATTTAAGCATTCTAAATTAAACCACTATGCTTATTTTAGGTCTGATGGTGATCATTTCATGTTTATTGCATTATATGTTGATATGTTATTTATTCGTAAAGTGAAAGTAATGATTTCATAACTAAAATCTCATCTTGCAACTAAATTTGAAATAAAAGATCATCATGTAACTAAACACATTCTTAGGATGGAAATCGGGAGAGATAGAATGAATAGAAAACTATAGCTTGGCCAAAGTAAGTATGTCAATTCAATTTTATAGAGGTTTAACATGTAAGATTATAGACCATTGTGTCTTCCTTTTATAGTTGGAATGAAGTTATCTACTTCAAAATGTCCAACATCCCCATCAAAGATGGAAGACATGAGCAAAGTTCCTTACCAGAGTGCAGTCAGAAGTTTGATGTATTCTATGATTTGCACTAGACCAGAGATTGCCCAAGTAGTGGGAGTTCTTTCTAGATAAAAGTCCAATCCTAGCAGAGTTCATTGGGTTGTACTTAAAAGAGTATTAAAGTATTTGTGGGGTACCTTAGAGTATTCCTTGTGATATCATGATAATATGTGTTTACTTTATTTGGTGGTGCAATTAGTTGGATGAGTAAGAAATAGACTATGGTTTCTTTATCTACTACTGAGGTTGAGTATATGGTAGCTACTCATGCTTGTAAAGAAGCAATTTGGCTCAAGAGATTGTGTTTATAAATTAGAATAAAACAAGGCATAGTGTCTATTTATTATGACAATTAGAGTGTGATTTTCCTAGCAAAGAACCTAAAATTTCATTCCAAGACCAAGCACATTGATGTACATTATTATTTTATCAAAGATATGGTCAAGGATGGAAAGGTGAAGCTAGTTACGGTAGAGACTTTGATGAATGTTGCATATTCATTAACTAATCTTGTGAGCATAGAGAAATTTAGATGGTGTTTGGAGTCTATGGACCTTTAGGCCCCTAGCAATTAAATCATGGTGCTAATACTCCCTTTTCTCTTGCAAGGTGTTCAACAAGTGGGAGAATGTTAGGAAAGGTGTCTCAACCTTGCAATTAAAAAAAGTGTAATTCTTTGGTTATCAAATTGATTAAACTCAATTTCTAGGCTCTAGATTTGGGTTTTGGCTAAAATAAAAAATTTAGGTTGTTTGACACCACCTACATGGGTACCCAGTGTGTAGATCTCTTTGAACTCTATAATTTAAAATAATGGGCCCAATCAACCTCCTGGATCAAAAGTTATAGTCTCTAGAAGTTGGGTCTCTCATATTGGAAAAAATAAAAATGTGTTGGACACAGATAAGAGCTATAAGGGGGAGTTAAAAGTGTTGATGCATGTTATGATACATCATAATGAATCTTTTATTATAGATAATGGAGCCCTAAGTATTTGGGTGTCACTTTAGGGTGGTTTTGGCTCATGGTTTTTTATTTATTATTTGATGGTTTCATGTATTGTATCCCCTATATATTAAATACTTGAGATGGAGGTTGAGTGTGAAAGTCTTATAGGTGTTTTTAAGTTGCCTCGAGATCTCTAGTTGGTGATACTCTTGTGAAGGCTTTCTCAACTAGTATATTATAATCTCGTTGATTTCCAAATAATATATTTGGCTACTTTTGGAGTGTGGGGTTTCTCTCCTAAAAGAGTTTTCCCCACGTAAATCACTATGTTCTAGTATGATTATTATTTATGTTTATTTTTGTATAATTTTTAAAACTTTTGTAGAGATTTAAAAAGTTTTGCATAACCCTCCTCTCAAGATTAGTGTAGGAATTTTTTTTTCTCCCTTAGCTTCCTTACAATTAACAAGAATTTTTTTTGGAAAATATCACCTATCCTCTTCCAAAGTATGAATGTGCTAGCCTCTTCTGAGACACTCAAGGAGACAAAATCTACAAAACATAATTGATTGGTTCCTCATGCCTTCTTGTCCAAATTTTCCAATCTTTGTCAAACATATCCGCAAGCTTTACATCCTTAGCAACAAATCTATATTGATCCCTTTCTTCCAAGAGATATTACATCTTTAGCTTCTACATCTTGTGCCCAAAGCCACTATATTTGTCAGTCTTTGAATGAGATGTGTTGTCCATGGCTCTAAGCACTCATAGATCTACAAAACCACTACGTCAACATCTTTTCTTGCAACCAAAAACCCACATCCCGCTGTAATAAAAGCTAAAGCTCTAGTACCAAATGTTGAGAAACATGATTAACTACTAGAGTGTTCAAGCATATGCAAATGGTAAATAAATACAATTTACCAATTAAAGTAGAATGTGATTAGCCATTCAAATAGCATGGAGAAGTATGTAAGAATTCATATGTTCTCAAATTAAAATCAATAAATACATGTAAAACACATAAGACTAGAATTTGCATTGCCAAACGATTTTTAGAGAAACTCCACCACCAAAGAGATACTAAGCATGTATTAGACAAGAATAAACTAATACATTAATACAATCCACTCTGTCTTCTTCAATCTAATAGTATTCCAACAACATAACATTGATTCACTTGAAATCCATCATAAACAACTACCCCCATGTCTCCAATAAATAGAGAAATCTAAAATAAAAAAACTATAAATGGCTTACGAAACTAGTGGCCAAAATAATAGGCCCAAAACTAGGTGTCCCACTTCCAAATGCAAAATTCCAATGCTCCATATTCATGGAGAGCATCTCCAAAAATAGTAAATAACTCCCATGAGTAAGTAACCCCCACATTATGCAAGAAGAGGTCAAATTGTAACTCTAAATTGCTACATGAAAGCTCCATTTACAAGGCATGATTCTTTGTATTCCAATGTGACCTTTCATCTTCCATTTCTTGTTTCCATGTCTTTATGCGCCACACATGGGCATCCAACTTTGCCCATCTACATGTACAAATGGAACATACAAAAAATTTCATCTACACACATAAATAAATACATCAAACATGAGGATTTTCAAGATGGATATCACCTAATCCCAACATCTATTTCATCTTTAGTGAGAATTCAACCATGAGTTTGTGTAGTAGAGGAGCATATTCAACATTAATAAGTTCTTTCAACTGTAAAATCAAATTTGACTATGACAGAGAACGTGATGAAACATAGAAATGAAGAACATTTTGGAGTGGTTGATAGGGTATTTTTAAATCTACAACCATACAAATATGAGTCTGCCAAGCAACAGAAAAAGGATAACTTGTTGGCACCCAAATATTATAGTCTTTACAGGGTACTATAACAAATTAGTAGTGTAGCATACAAAGTAGAGGTCTCACCATGTTTGAATAAGGTCATTGGAGATAAAAGTTTAGTATAGAAAGACCTTCCAGATCTTGATGAAGAAGGTAGAGTAGTTTTGGAGCCAAAGGCAATACCCAAACAAGGAGTAAGGGGCTAAAGACTAAGACAATTATAAAATATCTCATCAATTGGAAGAATTTACCACATGAAGATGCTATATGGGAAGATAAAGAATTCATTCAAAAGTACCCACAAACAAGTGTTAGGGATAATGCTTCTTTGAAGAGGGTAGCATGTTAGCTCCTTATTCCATGGGATGTAGTGGGACATGTGATGGTAGATTTGGTCTTACATAATTCTTATATCATATTGTATAAGGATAAATATGTTTGATAAGAATCTAATATTGTATAAGGATAAATATGTTTCATAAAAACCTAATTTACATCATATTAATTATGATTTATATATGAAATATCAAAATCTTTAAAAGAAGAACTTTATAAAAGATTTTGTAATGGTCCTCCAAGTAGTGATTTGTTATGTTAAGGATATAGTTTAGATTACTTTTAAGGATTTGGTTTTAATTGAATGTAAATAGCTTACAAATTTGAGTTAATGATTTTAAAGTGAATACGATTAAAAAACTCCAAACTTCTCAATAAACAATTGTTTCGAACAATGGAAGATTTAGTCTTAATTGAATGTAAAGAGACTAGAAATTTGAGCCAAGGACCCTAAGGTAAACAACATTAAAAAAAACTCCAAACTTGTCAATACAAAGTTGTTTAGAATAAGTTGTACTCTCTATATTTTAGAGAGGCTATAAAAATATATGTTGAAAAAACTTTAAAGAACTTGATTTTGAGTAGTTAGATTCTTATCCATGCCAACTTGTTCATAGTATCTTTTAAAAGAAATACATCAAAAAGTCTATTATAAGTTTTAATTAAGACAAACATACAAACAAAACTATGAGTTATAGTTCACATATATGTCTTTTGTATGTGTCATTTTCTTATTCGACCTTTCAAGTTTATGGCATGTGGTATGGTCATACCTTTGAAGACCTTTTTAGTTGTAATTGCTATTTAATTTGACTAAACTATGAGATAGAGTCCTAATAGCACGGTAACACTTTGTCGGCCTATAAGTTGATAGTACTTCATGAAATCCTTTGGTCTATTTAGAGAAAGCATGTTTTGCGTCGTAATTAATAATCTATCGTGATTTTAGTTAGAGAGGGAATTTCAGATTTACCTGTAAAAATACTCAGAGCAGAGCGCATAAAGAATGATGGAGATGAAGGAAATGGAGGTGGAAATTGCAAAGATAAAGCAAGTCATCGAAGGGAAAGCGGATCAATTCGGATTTCATGAGTATATGATGATTTATACTGAAATCTTGGAAAGCGGATCAAACCGGACCTATAAGGATGAGGATTGGATGTTGATGCACTCTAAATTTGAGAAAACTTTACAAAATCATATTAATTCAACAGTTGTGCCCGCATTGAGGGAGAAAGAAGATGAGTTTCTTTTGAAAGAAGTTGTAAAGCAATGGAAAACTACAAACGAATGGGTAGGCTTCTTTTAAGTTGTTTGTTTTTTCGTTTGACACGTGCGTATCCTATGAAAAAAAGGTTGTTCTCTATCCCCAACGACGCTGCTCAGAGATACTTTGAAAAAATGGTCCTTGATGAAGTTTTGCGTAGTAATTTGCAGGCTGTTATGATGCTTCAAATTAATAAAACGCGGGAGGGTGAGAGAATTCTGGAGGGGGCTGTTTTTAAGAATGTTTTGTGTATGCTATGGGATTCTGGGATGGACTTTTATAAAGATTTTGAGTTGGCCATTTTTGAAAATACCACCATATACTATTCCAGAAAGGCTGCTTCATGGATATGTGAGTATTCTTGTCCAGACTACTTGTTGAAAGTTGCTAGGTGTTTAAGGTTGGAAAAAGAAACAATTGCAATGCATTGTGTTCATCAAAGTAGCCAAACCAGGTTAGTAGAAATGGTAGAAAATGAACTTCTTTGCAAGTATGAATGTCAACTTTTGGAAGAAGATTCAGATCACCATCCATTGGTGAGAAATGACAAGATGGATGACCTTTCAGAGATGTTTAAGTTGTTTTCTGGAATAACTAAAGGCACTCAGCTCATGGTTAAGATTTTTAGACAGCATGTTGTCAGGCATGGCACATCATTGGTCAAACATGGAGGACAAAAGGTGGTAGAGGCAATAAAGGCAAATAATAAAACAGACATGATTGCAACTGCAAAAGATCAGTTTGTGAGGAGAGCTATTGAATTGTATGAGAAATACATACAATGTGTGGAGAACAATTTTATGAACCACTGCCTTTTCAAAAATGCACTCTGTCATGTCCCCATATCAAGACATTGTTAAAGTAAAGATTTGAACATGATAAAGATGGTTTGTAAAATATTATTTGGGATAATAGAAATAATTACATACATTATATATTATTTAATAAATAATATTATTGTATGAATATTTTATTATAATTAAAATATAATAACAATATAAATAATATAATATAAATCATATATCATTTATTATGATATAAATGATTTAATATAAATAATATAAAATTAATAATATATCATTTATAAATGATATAATATAAATACAAATAATATAAATAAACATCTTTTAACCTATCCTCTTATGATAATGGAGTTACATATGTTTAGAACTAGTTTTACCACAGTTCATAAAGGAATTAATATAAAGTAATAAAAATTATAAGAGGGTACGTATGTAATTTACTAAAGTAATAAAAATTATAAGAGGTGCGTATGTATTTTATGCGAAGCATAATAAGAGATGTGTCTCTTCGAACATATCCCTTCAAAGTGAAATAAATAAAGTTTATAAGATAGAAAGGAAAAAGAACAGTAACAAAAGATATTTTTTAAGAGAACACTTCTGAGTTAAATACAACTTTGATATTGAAAATAAATAAATATAATAAAGAGTAATCATATTTGATTTATATAAGAGCATAACACACATTGAGAGATTGGAGGTAAACTTGTTAGGAAGAAGTAGCATTAATACCTCAAAGGTAGATAAGACCGGCAATGGAATGGACCATGTTACATCATACTTAGGCAATGGATAAGACCTACGGTGGAATGGACTATGCTACATCATACAAAGGTAATAAGTAAGACCTGCAGTGGAATGGGCATATGCTACATCATACAAAGGCACTTAGTAAGACGTAAGGTGGAATGGGCACGTGTTACATCATACAAAGGCACTACCTGTAGAGGATAATTCATGCAACCTAACAAGAGATAGTACCCCATCTCCACTAGGGTTTGAAAATAAATAAAATTAACATATAATAGACAACCCTAAGTATGAATCTACTTAAGATTGGATAATTGAATTATTGATATATGTTGATATTATAAGAAGAATTGATTACTAATGGTCTCTTTTACAAGTTGAAATTCTATGCAAGGTTAAGAAATTTTTGACTTTCTAGAAGGGGACATTACACACTCATGGCAGCCTTTCAGAGTTTTTGCAATCAACAAGTTGCAGAAAGCACTATTGGAGAATTGTTGGTCATGTTTTGTGACAATATTTTGACAAATAGAAGCATGGAATATGTAGATGTTGAAGATGCCCTTGAAAAGGTTGTAAAGATCTTTCCCTGTGTTTATGACAAAGAAATGCTTGCAGAGTTTTATAGGAAAAAGCTTGGAGACAAGCTTTTCTCCCATAAAAGCTCAAATGTAGATTATGAAAAAAGCATGTTAGTCAAGCTGGAGTTTGAGTGTGGACGACAATTTACATCTAAAATGGAGGGCATGCTTACTGATTTGACATTGGCAAAGAAAAACCAATCAGATTTTGAGGAATACCTCAGTCAGAATCCTCTTCATCCTCGTTTTGGAATAGAATTCTTTGTGACAGTTTTCACATCTGGATTCTGGCCGAGCTATAAGTCACTTGCTACACTTGTCCTTCTAGATGAAATGGTGAGACATTTAGAGTCATTCAAAGAGTTCTATAACAGAGAAAAAATGAACAGAAGATTAACATGGAAATATTCTCTGGGAACATGTAATATTATTGGAAGATTTGAGCAAGGTGAAATTGAAATTGTTGGAACCCCTGTCATGCAAGTGCACTGTTGCTGTTCAATGCAACAAATAGGCTAAGTTATTCAGAGGTCAAATCACAGTTGAATTTGGAAGTTGAAGATATTATCGCATTGTTGAATTCCCTTGCGTGTTCAAAATACAAAATCCTAAGTGAATTACCAGATACACAATCTGTGATACAAACAAATTGTTTTGAATTTAATGCAAATTTTTCTAGTAAAAGGAGGAAGATTTGACTTCCGGCCATGGCACCCACAGCCAATGTAAGACAAAACGCTGGGAAGGATGTGCTTCAAAATAAAAGTCATATTATTGATGCTTCGATCATAAGAATTATGAAGAGCAGAAAAGTATTAGCTAACAAGGAATTAGTGATGCAATGCATTGAGCAGGTTAAAGACATGTTCAAGCCAGATATGAAGGAAATTAAAAAGAGAATTGAAAATCTCATAGCTAGGGACTACTTAAAGAGGGATAATGAAAATCCTGACATGTACAATTATGTGCCTTGACATTGGTTCAAAGAAGAGGCCAATTTGATATTTTTGGATTTGATACTTTCCAACTTATCCTACCATGAACTTTAAAAGGTTCTTCATAGTTGAGTTATCTTGCTGATTTTTAATTGAATTGTAAATTTTATAGTAACAATGATTTTAGATTGTTCAAAACTGTCTATATTTTTTTGCCAAAATGAAATTTTTGACAAGTACAATTATGTGTATTGATATTTTTTTTGGATTAAAGATAGATCATTCATATTACCAAAATTGAAGCAGTTCAGGTACAGTATTTGTGGCCAAGAGAGCCACCTTTACAAAATCTCCATGATTATACTAATTTATACAATAAGTATTAGTTTGCAAAAACATAAAAACACTGTATCTAAAGTTAAACCACCTTTGGCTAGTTATTTCCATCCATAAAATTCTCATAACACTGCATATCATAAGAAGACTGTCAATTCTGTTGCAAGTATGTGCCTAATTGGTGTTGTCATTGATGTCAACATATCTTTGTTGTCATTGATGTCAACTGTATCCTACTTTTTTATTTGTTTAGAAGCTTTATATGTTGAGGATATTGAGAAAATTTGCCCCTCCAGAAGAAACAGTGAGTTGCAGTAAATCATAGTGAAGACAATGTGTTGTTGATAAAAGAACAGTACAAAAGATTGCTCCGCATTTCTTGTTGATTGAATATCTTGGTCTATGGATTGGAAGATATTTAAATGCATGTCTAAAGATGCTACATTCTAAGTTTGAGCCTCCGGTATGAAGAATTGAGGAAGTCGTATTCACCAGAATAAAACTTGCTTTTTCTGTTCATTCACTGGTGTCTGGGAGAAAGTTATTTTTCTCTGCTTTCCTCCGCAGTTATGTATCTTGGTTTGTGGTTCTAGAGTGATGTCTGGGATGATGATATGCACCTGCAATTGCAATGGTTCATGATTTGGTAGTCGGCAAGCGATCTTTCTTTAGTGACAGTTGATAACAGTTGAGTTCTTATGCTTTGGTTGGAGAAATCTCATGGTTTGAGTGGTTAGATGTTGTGCGGATGTTCCTGGTGATTACATCATGCTTGTGGATGTCTCCTGATTGTGTTCCTACCTTTGTATTGGTCCGTGAGGAGTATTTCGGATTGAAATTGAAGATTGTTCCCAAATAACATAGTGCGAGCTCCAGTCTTTGCCGACTCAAATGATTCCACTAATTGTGGAGATTCATAGAAGATTGTACAAGCATGTACCAGTGTAGAAGATTGTATTTGGGCCCTTTCTAAGGGGCAATGTGACTTGCTTATAATTTTGTGTCTTCTCCTTAGCATAATTTTGTATTAGGTCAAGACCTATTTTATATGTTTGTAATATCATCATTGGAGAGTGGCCCAATGCTTGATAAATTTAATGTGGTTATAATGCTGACTTTGATGAACATTCCAAAGTTGATGAATGATATATATACTTGTAATTGAGTTGTGGAAAAGATGTCCTTGTGTGAAGATGTGAAGTTAAGTGAAGAAGTGTAGAGGGCATAGCAGAGTAGAAGAAGAGTATTGCGCTTCAATGGAACTAAATTCAAGCATGGAGTAGATGCTATTATCTCAGTTCAAAACCTTTGGCAGTGAGCCAACCCTTGGCAATGAGCCACCCCTTAGCAATGAGCCACCTCTTGGCAGTGAACCTTTTTCTAGGTAGTGATCCCTATTGGCAATGAGCCTCTGATTTTCGGTATTGTTATAACTTATATATCTTGTGGACTAACAACATCATTATTCAAGCAATTGGGTATCAAAAATTACCAAATTTGAAAAGAACAAAAGACAAAATCATCATTTTTTTGGATGATCTAAGATTGCCCTAACACCATTGGATACTCCTACATCAGTGTCTTGTTGGAATACAATGGATAATTGAGAGGCTCGGGTGAATCAGTGATCTAATAAAACTAGTTCATTCATCAACCTAATAGTTGAAAAAGTAATTAATACCAACATACCAAAGACATAGAGAGAAATAGAATCACAAAGATGAAACCATGACACAAGATTTAAAGTGGAAAACCCTAAATAGGGAAAAACCACTATGCAACCTCACCAAAATCATCATTAGGTCTCACTGACCAAAATCTCAGTTATTACATTTATGTCTCACTGGAAAGGATCGCACTACTCACATGTTGATAGGAAACAACTCCAATCTAAAAATAAGAAGATATACAGAGTATTACTCTATTTACATTGAAATCCTAGGTTATAGATGTATTCTATAACTCTACTCTCTGAGATCTGTATGCATACATTAAATGTATCTTTCTTTTACAAACTATTCAAAGAATTATTCTTCATGCAAATCATCATTCACCCAACATAAATGCACTATTATGTTTAACCTGAAATCAAAGATCAGAATACAGTCTCTGCAATTACAAATTCTTTGCTTCCTTTTGACCATATGTTCACATCAATGAAACATTGTTCTCTTTTAGTTATGCAGAGAATCTCTTCAAAAACAATATAAAAAATCTACACAAACAACTATAACTTGATTTAATTATCACATTTCTCCTTCACATACCTATGTCATCACTGCTCTGTAAGAAAACACCCCTCTGCCATCATTGCTCTGCAATAAAAATACTCCTCTATTCACTACCTTGTCATCCCATATGTAGAACATCATATCACTTCTTATTTATCGCTACTCAAAGAACAATCCTTCATCATCTTTAAATTTCAATACCAGATCACACCCTTATTATCACATTCATATTCACCAAGACATCCCTACAAACATGGCAATTTCTCAATGCATTGACTCCTTTATTCACACTGTTTATTCATACCTCTTTGCATAAGAAATAAATCTTTTCACTGCTTGCATGTTCCTTCAAAAACATAAAGAAAATGTAATGTGTTTTGTCATCCATCTACATTGGAAGAAGTTCACCGAGATCACATCTTGCAATTCAAAAAAAAAAACCTAACTCCATCAGCACCCAAAAAATAGTTAGGAGAACTACTTAAAACTCCTTAAAACTGCATATAGTTGCAATATACAGGCCAATGCCCATCAAATTTTTGCCTCTAGGAAATAATTGTTATCATTCAAATGTCCACCATCGATACCAGACTTTGCACGTTCGAACAATCAAATATACACCATTGATCAAAGTAATGGTGCTGGATCTTTGGAGTGCCTAGTAAACATTAGGGAAGGGGGTTGGTCATCTCATAGAGATGACACCCCTAAGTTGTCACTTAAGTGACATCTGACCGACTATACTAAGTCAACTCTAAAACATAAGATAAAGTGCAAGTCGTCTAAAGAGCAAAGACACCATTTGTGACTTAGAGTATTTAGGGTTTAAGATTTCAATCTCTTAAAGAGAAACCCTAACTGATCACTCAAGATATCTTATTGACATGAATCATGATTGTTTCATGATCTCTTCTTATCATCATTGCATGACTAATGCAATGTATAAAGTGAGGCATTAGGGTTTTAGGACATAGGAAGGCATTAGGACTTTAGGATATCATTCCAACTTCTTGACTTTGGGGCTTTGTACTTCAACACATACCAAATTTGAATCATGCCTTCAAGAAAATAACATTAAAAGATACTAATGTAGAAAGCAAAGTCATAGGGTTCACCCTTATGAGAGATCACATTTGAAACTAACTCACCAAACCTTAATCCACAATTGAGTGCATCTAATAGAAAAATGAATACCTCTTTCCAAAGGAATAGAATCACTGATGCACACCTCCTGATATTGCTTTACATGCAAACAATTTCTTTGATCATTAAGATAGAAATGTCACTATGGATACTAATCACTACTTCACTGGATTTCTAACACAATGACATTGATAGTCACTATACAACCTTAACATTAATGATCTTCCTCATGTTTATTCAACATCAATCATTGAACCTTGACATCAAGCATTGTACCTTTGACTGATAATAACAATAATCTCATCACAACAAGGACCACCTGATCATCACAATGAAAATTTGACATCAATGATAAAACCTAATACCAACAAACTCCCCCTTTGTCATTTATGGCAAAACTCTCCAGTCTCTTGAATCTCTCCCCCTTTGACATCAAGGACAAAGGCATGAGATAATGAGCTATCCAATGAAGCTCCCATGTCTTTCATGCAATAATGGCACCTATTTTGAAATGTTCAAATGCACTTTATGAGATCAAGTACAATACTCTGAGATCAAATGCCACTGTTATGAAGATCATAGTGACAACTAACACACTATCATGTAACAAGGATCACCAACATTGTGATGAGGCAGGCGCACTCACTCCCCCTAACTAGTATACTCTGTCAACATCATACTGCTCACTATCCACAAATAATATTTTGATGCAAACAAATGCAATAACAAAGAAAGACAAAAATTTGATACTAAACTTCACTGACTCTGAGATATTTGATACAGCTCCTGATGCCACTGATCATAATGTTGATACCCTGATCCTGATGCTACTAATCACAATGCTAATATAAAGATGATCAATCTCACTCTGTCACTGTCATCACCATCTAATGTTGTTTGAGTCACCAAATGATACAACTTTAAAATCACAAACATTTGTCAATTGTCCTCTGTCCTATTACAACCAAACATTTATTGTCATGATTGTTACAAACAAAACCTTACTACAACATTACTATTAACTATCCTAACTGTCCTTTGTTACAACCATAGTGATACAAATTCACTGTCAATGGCTTGATAAGCTTGATAACAACAAAGCAACATTGTCAATGTCTTGATATATGTCCACACCAAGTTTCAACTTGAGCAGAGACAAGGAACAATGTTGAACACATCCTGAAAACATGTCATTCCATTAGACCACATTTTTTGAGATGTTTTGTCATAGAGTTCATGTGCCTTGTCTAATCTTCTACATTTTTCATACATGTCTACCAATGCACTTGCAACTATAGCATTTGACAACAATCACTTTTTTTATACTTTGATGAATGCTATACCTTGTTCCAAGGCTTCCATATTTACACAATACAAAAATGTTGGCAAAGGTTGTACAGTCTGATTTTACACCTACCAATTGCATTTTCTTAAACATTTCTAAAGCTTTTCACCAATTCTATATTGTGTGTATCCTGTAACCATTGCAATGCAATGTCTTATAAAGTATGTGAAGTCTTTGCCAAAACTCCTTACAGCATGTGACTTATTGATCTCTTAAAGTTCTTTACAGAGTGTACAGTCCCCTATGCATGTCAAATCATATTAAATGTCATTCAATGTTAGACATGGCACTGTCTAAGTAGTAATTTGTTATGTTAAGGATATAGTTTAGATTACTTTTAAGGATTTGGTTTTAATTGAATGTAAATAGCTTACAAATTTGAGTCAATGATTTTAAAGTGAATACGATTGAAAAACTCCAAACTTCTCAGTAAACAATTGTTTAGAATAATGGAAGAATTTAGTCTTAATTGAATGTAAAGAGACTAGAAATTTGAGCCAAGGACGCTAAGGTGAACAACATTAAAAAAACTCCTAACTTGTCAATACAAAGTTTTTTAGAATAAGTTGTACTCTATATTTTAGAGAGGTTATAAAAATATATGTTGAAAAAACATTAAAAAGCTTGGTTTTGAGTAGTTAGGTTCTTATCCATGCCAACTTGTTCATAGTATCTTTTAAAAGAAATACATCAAAAAGTCTAATATAAGTTTTAATTAAGACAAACATACAAACAAAACTATGAATTATAGTTCACATATATGTCTTTTGTATGTGTCATTTTCTTATTGGACCTTTCAAGTTTATGGCATGTGGTATGGTCATACCTTTGAAGACCTTTTTAGTTGTAATTGCTATTTAATTTGACTAAACTATGAGATAGAGTCCTAATAGCACGGTAACACTTTGTCGGCCTATAAGTAGATAGTACTTCATGAAATCCTTTGGTCTATTTAGAGAAAGCATGTTTTGCGTCGTAATTCATAATCTATCGTGATTTTAGTTAGAGAGGGAATTTCAGATTTACCTGTAAAAATACTCAGAGCAGAGCGCATAAAGAATGATGGAGATGAAGGAAATGGAGGTGGCAATTGCAAAGATTAAGCAAGTCATCGAAGGGAAAGCGGATCAATTCGGATTTCATGAGTATATGATGATTTATACTAAAATCTTGGAAAGCGGATCAAACCGGACCTATAAGGATGAGGATTGGATGTTGATGCACTCTAAATTTGAGAAAACTTTACAAGATCATATTAATTCAACAGTTGTGCCCGCATTGAGGGAGAAAGAAGATGAGTTTCTAATGAAAGAAGTTGTAAAGCAATGGGAAAACTACAAACGAATGGGTAGGCTTCTTTTAAGTTGTGTGTTTTTTCGTTTGACACGTGCGTATCCTATGATAAAAAGGTTGTTCTCAAACCCCAACGACGCTGCTCAGAGAAACTTTGAAAAAATGGTCCTTGATGAAGTTTTGCGTAGTAATTTGCAGGCTGTTATGATGCTTCAAATTAATAAAACGCGGGAGGGTGAGAGAATTCTGGAGGGGGCTGTTTTTAAGAATGTTTTGTGTATGCTGTGGGATGTTGGGATGGACTTTTATAAAGATTTTGAGTTGGCCATTTTTGAAAATACCACCATATACTATTCCAGAAAGGCTGCTTCATGGATATGTGAATATTCTTGTCCAGACTACTTGTTGAAAGTTGCTAGGTGTTTAAGGTTGGAAAAAGAAACAATTGCAATGCATTGTGTTCATCAAAGTAGCCAAACCAGGTTAGTAGAAATGGTAGAAAATGAACTTCTTTGCAAGTATGAATGTCAACTTTTGGAGGAAGATTCAGATTGCCATCCATTGGTGAGAAATGACAAGATGGATGATCTTTCAGAGATGTTTAAGTTGTTTTCTGGAATAACTAAAGGCACTCAGCTCATGGTTAAGATTTTTAGACAGCATGTTGTCAGGCATGGCACATCATTGGTCAAACATGGAGGACAAATGGTGGTAGAGGCAATAAAGGCAAATAATAAAACAGACATGATTGCAACTGAAAAAGATCAGTTTGTGAGGAGTGTTATTGAATTGCATGAGAAATACATACAATGTGTGGAGAAGAATTTTATGAACCACTGCCTTTTCAAAAATGCACTCATGGCAGCCTTTCAGAGTTTTTGCAATCAACAAGTTGCAGGAAGCACTATTGGAGAATTGTTGGTCACGTTTTGTGACAATATTTTGACAAATAGAAGCATGGAATATGTAGATGTTGAAGATGCCCTTGAAAAGGTTGCAAAGATCTTTCCCTGTGTTTATGACAAAGACATGCTTGCAGAGTTTTATAGGAAAAAGCTCGGAGACAGGCTTTTCTTCCATAAAGGTTCAAATGCGGATTATGAAAAAAGCATGTTAGTCAAGCTGGAGTTTGAGTGTGGACGACAATTTACATCTAAAATGGAGGGCATGCTTACTGATTTGACATTGGCAAAGAAAAACCAACCAGATTTTGAGGAATACCTCAGTCAGAATCGTTTTCGTCCTCGTTCTGGAATAGAATTCTCTGTGACAGTTTTGACATCTGGATTCTGGCCGAGCTATAAGTCACCTGATACACTTGTCCTTCCGGATGAAATGGTGAGACATTTAGAGTCATTCAAAGAGTTCTATAACAGAGAAAAAACGAACAGAAGATTAACATGGAAATATTCTCTGGGAACATGTAATATTATTGGAAGATTTGAGCAAGATGAAATTGAAATTGTTGGAACCCCTTGTCATGCAAGTGCACTATTGTTGTTCAATGCAACAAACAGGCTAAATGTTTCAGAGGTCAAATCACAGTTGAATTTGGAAGTTGAAGATACTATCGCATTGCTGAATTCCCTTGCGTGTTCAAAATACAAAATCCTAAATAAATTACCAGATACACAATCTATGATACAAACAGATTGTTTTGAATTTAATGCAAATTTTTCTAGTAAAAGGACGAAGATTCGACTTCCGGCCGTGGCATCCACAACCAATGTAAAAGAAAATGCTGGGAAGGATGTGCTTCAAAATAAAAGTCATATTATTGATGCTTCGATCGTAAGAATTATGAAGAGCAGAAAAGTATTAGCTAACAAGGAGTTAGTGATGCTATGCATTGAGCAGGTTAAAGACATGTTCAAGCCAGATATGAAGGAAATTAAAAAGAGAATTGTAAATCTGATAGCTAGGGACTACTTAAAGAGGGATAAGGAAAATCCTGACATGTACAATTATGTGCCTTGACATTGGTTCAGAGAAGAGGCCAATTTGATATTTGTGGATTTATACTTTCCAACTTATCCTACCACGAACTTTATAAGGTTCTTCATAGATGAGTTCTCTTGCTGATTTTTAATTGAATTGTAAATCTTATAGTAAGAGTGATTTTGGATTCTTGAAACTGTCTATATTTTTTGCAATAATGAAAAATTTGACATGTACAATTATGTGTCTTGATATTGGTTCAGAGAAGATGCTAATTAGGTATTTCTTGATTTGATATTTTACAACTTATTCTAATATGAACTTTATAAGATTTCTTATAGTTGAGTTCTTTTGCTGATTTTTAATTTAATTGTAACAGTTAAATTTGATAGTAGGAGTGCTTTTAGATTCAACCTTGTATATTTTTTGGGATAATGAAAATCCCAACGTGTACAATTATGTGTCTTGACATTGGTTCAGAGAAGAGGCCAATTGGATATTTCTGGATTTGATATTTTACAACTTATTCTACCATGAACTTTATAAGATTCATTATAGTTGAGTTCTCTTGCTAATTTTTAACTAGATTGTAAATCTTATAGTAAAAATACTTTTGGATTCAACTGTAATATTTTTTACATAGAAGAATAACACATAGTGATCCATCATAAAGGAAAGAAAAATTATACTATTGATTGATGGCAGATAGGAGGTAATGTAAGGACCTGACTCCTTATTAACAAAATACTAGTAACTCTGAATTTGAAAATACCAAGGGAAGAAATTTTTTGAATTTAACAGATACAGGAATTGCATAATTCATTAAAATTTTACTATTAAATCTAAGAAGTGTTTGATAAATGTTATAGTAGTTATACAACTAAAGTGTAGTTTTCTAAAATCATCAAGTCCTAAAAAGTTCACCACTCTTAGTCTAGTGAAGAGATAAAGTACGCTACACAAGATAACCTATAGGAACAATGGATCAACACATACCTTAAGTCATGCATTACATCCTGCATTCATTTTTGAAAACTTGCTTTTGCTCTAGCAACTGTATCCTTATCATCTATACAAAACTAACTAGACAATCTCATGTTAACATGACTCAGAAATTACTACACAGACAGTTAAGATCACGAGGCTAATTATAAAAGAACACCCTATATCCGGGGGACCTAAGTACTAGGGACATCTTTCGCTATCCAGACTACCTACATATCCTATATCCATGGGATCAAGGCCCCCTCTAGATGCGACTGACACTAGGGTATGCAATTATGTAGTTCTAACTTGCACTATATTTGATGTAACTATGAGCGGGTATGCAACCCTTTCTAGGGTGATTCCTGGCCCTAGACAGTTCTTTGTCAGCTACCACCCACTGAGGTGAAACAAGGACATAATCAAATCCACTATCACGACCACCTAAAAGGGGTGTTTGTCGTGCAACCCCAATGTTGAGGAATCCCTATCAGGTGTCTGCCCGAGACATCAAGTTTACCTAAGGCAAGTCTATCTCCAAATTAATATACTATTTTTATATCAAAGGTTTCCTAATAGACCTATTCATGATATTCTTAATCTTATTGGGAATACTACTTGCAAGATCAACCAGTAATTGAATACCCTAAAGTCCCATTATAATTGTTGGCACATAAGTGAATACTCTATATTTTCTAAATTCTGAGTTACAACCTCAAGGGTTATGAAATATATCAATTACTGAAGAGACAATGATTAATTATTCTTAAAATATAATGATTATAGCATAGTTACATCTCTAGTCCACTTAGTCAACTTAGGGAGGTAAAGGTCTCTAAGGTTACTATTCTCACATGACTAGAGTCCAGGTTATAAACATAATTCTCTTCAAGGAGAAAACATAAGCTATATTAGTCCTAAATGATCTCTTCAAGCTGCTAAGAAAAACTATTGTAACAATTCTTTATTTAAATCATCATCTACATTTACCAACTATAATACACTAAAAGATGTATAATCTTAATTTTTCTCATAGTGATTAAAAGAAGCATATTTCCTTCACCTATTTAGCTAACTCACATGTTCAAGGCACAAGACATTAATAACAACCTATCTATAATGATGACAAAACATTTATACTTCAATTTAATAAAATAAGTCTAGCCATTCTATTCTAGATTTAACTCGTATTACTAGCCCTCACTCTTACCTGTGCTATATGTTTTAATGAACCTTCTACTCTATTAAATATGGTGGACCCTTTATAAAATATATTTAATTTATTAAGGACATCATTATATTAATATCAAAATTAAATCTAAACCAAAAAATAAAACATTTAAATAGATAAAATCATCTTAGACAAATCTTCTAAAAAAATGTATTATAAAATTTACATCTAAAATCTTTCCATAAAAAAATAATAGTAATAAATTCTTATAAAGATAATTCATGTTAAATATCCTTTTTTATAATTAAAAGTATTCTATGTATAAAAGATAATTAAATATTCCATACTTATTAAATAAAATACTAAATAGGAAGAGTACTTAATTATTTTCCTTTAAAATGATAAGATTCCATTCTTATTAAATAAAATAATAAATAGGACGGTTAGGGTCTTAAGAAAGAGTTTAGTTTCATTAAAAAAATTCTAAATAAATATCTAAAGTTTTAATTTCAAATTAGAAAGTTTAAAAAGGAAAATTCTAAACAAACATCTAAAGTTCTAATTTCAAATTAGAATGTTTAAAAAGGATAAAATCTAGATTAATGGTGCTTTAAAGAGAATTTTTGAATATGCATGCAAAGAAAGGAAGCACATACAAGGTACGCCAACTGCCATAGTTTTAATAGACAAGTGCAAAATATGCTTTCTCTAATACATGAAATGATATCATGCATGATGTGCTATACGAAACTTTTATAGAATGCAGAATTGGGTTCATAAATTACATGTCTTCTAGCAAAGTCAACTATAATTCAATGTGATATTGCAACATTAGGTTTTCATTCAACAAACAGTGCATTGGGAAACAACTGCTTGGACTTGTGCATAAGCATGTGCAAGTATAACTTGCGTAAAAGACAGCAAAACAAGCTAATGTATGGTATTAGACTTCCCTACAAACCATAGAGGGATTGCCAAGGCACAAGAACTGTTTGTTTTACTATTAATGATTATAGGATAAGCACAAAATGGATTGTCAAAAAAAAAACCTTTAATGACTTCCACGCCATTGCTAATGACTTCAAAACCAAAACCTGTGCCAAATGGGGGCTTTAGAATCTTTCAAGCAATTCGATTGGAAAACTTAAAACCTGATTCTATAACCATTTTTAGCATACTCTCAATCTATGCCAAAAGGGAATCTTTAGGAATTTTTTTCATGTAAATTCATCCAGCATTTCGTAAACAGGTGATAAAATAACTTATCTCGCCAACATAAGAACGTAAGCAATCAAGGCTTAAGGATGCAATATGAATTCTAGAGAAATGATCAACCGTTAGAAGTTCCACCCATAATTCTTAAGGAATGTAATTCCTCACAAATAAAATAAAAAAATGTTTGATAGACTGCCTCAAAGAACAACTGTTAGAGATGCTAAGAACCTATGAGCACGTGTTGATTGCCACCCTGCAACAAAACTTATCTCCAAGATTGTTCCCGATATATCATTGTGACAGATGTGAAACATTTCCATCGTTTTAAAATAGGGACAGTTTACTTGTGGGGTTTATTGATGATGCTAGATGAATCAATCTTTAAAAAAATAGACTTCCCCTTTAATAATGAACTGTGTCAGATCTCCAGTAATATTGAAGGGACATCCATCAAAGAAAAATGGAAGAGGGCTTTTTGTCAGATGTAGTAGTTGCAAGTGCTTTGGTAGACCTGTATGCAAAACGTAGATTCATAGACAAGGCACGTGAACTGTTTGACAAAATCCTATAAAGAAGAGTGGTCTCATGGACTACAATGATCAGGGGTGTGCCCAAATGGATTTATTGAAAAGGTTTTAGAAAATTTGAAGCAAAGTAAATGGATAGGTGTAAACCAAATTCCTTTGCCCTTGCTAGCATCCTCCCTGCGTGGCATCCAAAATAGATGCATTGGAAAATGGTAAGGGCATCCTTCAAGGCATAATTCACAGTGGATTTTTTTCAGGTGTTGCAGCAGTAACTGTCGTGGTAAACATGTATGCAGGATGTAGAAGCAAGACATGGCACAGGCTCATAGAATACAATGAGTGCACATATATTCCAAAATGGGTTAGTTAAAAAGGCTTGGAAATTTTCCGACCAGCAAAGCAGAAAACAACTTTCTCCATCGTTGGCAACGTCCTTCCTACCTATTGCAAATAGGGAAGCTCATATATCAGGCATAACGGTTGGGGAGTTTGTCAATTGTTGTAGTTGCAAGTGCCCTGGTAGACATGTATGCCAACTATTGAAGTGTAGACAAATGAATATGAACCGCCTGACAAGTGCCCCAGAGAGACATCATGTCATGGAATGCAATGATCTGAGGATGTGCACAAGATGGATATGCTAAATGATAGCAATTATTTGTCAAACAGTCAATAGCATGTGCAGCAGCCATCTTTGACATATTTGTAATGCCCATTGGGCTCATTAAGTTTGTAGTTGCCTTTCTTGACTTTCAGGGTCAGCATTTAGTTTTATAGTTGAGTTGTTGGCATTGTGGTTGTGTGCCATAACTCCTTTGTGTTTTTCAGACTCTATATATTGATGCCCTACCTTTTCATCTCTAAGGCAATTTGAGGGCTTTTGTAATTTGTTGTTTCGTGATCAGCAGATCACTTGTTTTATCCATTTGTCTTCATCTGATATCAGAGCTAGTTTATTTTGAATGAAATCTTGAGTTATTCTAATTATTGTTAGAAGTCTAAGGGGCTGTGTAGAAGCTCTGCTACCGAGCTACAATAGAGAGATCCCAAAAAAAAAGAAGCATTAATCTTCAGCAACAGAAGCGTTGCCATAGAGCAGCAATAGAAGCGTTGCTACCGAGCTGCAACCTATTCTATTAAGGGGGACGTATTCTATTATGAGTAGAGGTGCTATGTGTAGAGGCATGTAGACTATGCAAGCGTGGAAAGAAGAGGCGGTTCAAAGTGTGTGGAGGTTCTCTTCATTGAAAAGTTCAATCTTTTTTTATTGGTCACGTATATGTTTCTCTTTTTTTAAAAAGAGGGAAGTTTAAAGTATTAAACATTGCTTAAGTTTTTTTTAAGAAGCCACGTGAGAGGCAAGGCTTCATAAAATATAAACAAAACATTTTTCTTTGAAAAGTAATGTGAAAGTCTTTTTTTTAAAAAAAAAGAGAGTTAAAAGTATTTTATTGAGGGGAAATAGTTTAAAAGGTTTTAAATTATTTATCTTACCTTTTTACTCTTGATTATAAGGAAGAAAGGTGCATTAATTTTTTTTTTTTTTAAAAAGAGAATTTTTAGAAGGATTTACTTTGAATCTTTTGAAGTCTTTTTTGTAAGAGTGATAAGGGAATTGTTTGTAACGAAGTGCATTATCGATTGAAACCGACACTTACTCCAAGATAAAAATAATATAAAAATCTTTTTGGTGTGGGGTCCTATTTGAAGGGACGGGGAGAGTATCCATTTGCAGAGATCTCTCTAAGTTTTTTGTGTTGAACCATTGAGTTATTGTGCACATTACTCTTATGGCAAATATGGCAGGAAATGTTATGTCTAACATGCTAATTCCCGTATTTGAAGGAGACAATTTTACATATTGGTGTACTAGTATGCAAACCCTACTCAAATCCAAAGATTTGTGGAAAATTATACAAGTAGGGTATGTAGAATTAGATGCAACTGCATTTAATGCATTAAATGATCAACAGAAGAGAGAATACAAAGCAAATGTAAAGAAGGATAATGAAGCTTTATTTATGGTTCAAGGTGCAATTAATCAAGCAATTTTTCCTACGATAAGTGGGGCTAGTAATTCTAAGCAAGCATGGCAAATTCTCAATAATGCTTATCAAGGTGCACAAACTGCAAAACTATAAACAATGAAAAAAAATTTAAAAATGTAAAAATGGTCAATAGTGAAAGTGTAAATGAATTTCTAACAAAGGTAGAAGGCCTAGTTAGTCAAATGAAAGTTCTAGGTGAAACTGTGGATGACAAGCATGTCATTGAGAAAATTTTAAGGAGTTTAGTTCCTAAATTTGATGGTGTGGTTTCTACAATTGAGATCTCCAAAGATCTCACAACTATGCAAATAGATGAACTAAGTGGAATATTGTTAACTACTGAAAAAAGAATGAAAAGTAATGAAGAAGGTCTAGAATAATCATTTTCCTCTAAAGCAAGCATCAAAGGAAAAAGAAACACTTTTTTTAGGAATCAAAACAAAAATAAATACAAAGGTAAATCTAGCAATTCTAGAGGAAGAGGTAATAGTTTCAGAGGAAGAAGTAGCAACTTTAGAGGAACAGGAATAGGAAGAGGTAGAAATAATGGGGGAGATAAAAAGAATGTCCAATGCTTTCATTGCAATAAGTTTGGACACTATGCATCAGAATGTTGGAGTAAACAAGGTGAAGCAGAAAAGAGAAATGCTCACAATACTATAGAAGATAAGCAAAATTTGTTTATTTCTTGTTTCAATATAAATGTTAGTGAGAATAATAAATGGTACATTGATTCTGGATGTTCATCGCATATAACATCTAATGAAAATTTGTTTATCAATCTAGATGAAAACCATCATAGTATAGTGGTATTAGGAGATAATCAATCTCATGGAACCAAAGGTAAGGGTACTATTGCAGTTGCAATAGAATATGGTGAGGTAAAGCATATCAATGAAACATTATTGGTTCTAGCCCTCAAGAAGAATTTGTTGTCCATTGGACAAATGTTAGAGCAAAATTATCAGGTGACCTTTGATGAAAAAGAGTGCATAATAAGAGACAAGTTAAAAAGAAATGCAGTTGTTGCAAGAGCAAAAATGACAGGTGATAGAATGTTTCCTCTCTATTTCACCCATGGAAACCAAGCATTAAGGTCTAGTGAAATGAATGAAAGTAGAATTTGACATCAAAGATATGGCCACCTCAGCTTTAGTGGGTTAATTTTACTAAAGAGATTTAAAATGGTTGAGGGTCTACCATTCATTGAAAATACAAAAGAAGTATGTGAAGAATGTGTTGTTGGCAAACAACATAGAGCTAGCTTTCCAGTTGGTAAATCTAGTAGAGCTAAGCAGCATCTTAAGATAATCCATACAGATTTGTGTGGTTCTATGGAAACACCTTCTTTAAATAAATCAAAGTATTTTCTAACCTTCATTGATGATTACTCAATAAAAACTTGGGTATATTGTTTGGTTTCAAAATCAGAAGTGTTTGACAAGTTTGTAGAATTCAAGAGGTTGGTTGAAAAACAAAGTGATAAGTTTAGATAATGGGGGTGAGTATAAATCAAATCAGTTTCTAGATTTCTATAGAAATCATGGAATCAAGAGAGTGTTCACTACTTCTTACACTCCACAACAAAATGGAGTTGCTAAAAGAAAGAATAGAACCATTGTTGAAATGGCAAGGAGTATGATGAAGGAGAATAATTTGGATAAGATGTTTTGGGCAGAAGAAGTTTGCACAACTGTATATCTTCTCAATAGGAGTCCTACAAAAGTAATTAAGGGAATAACTCCTAAACAACCATGGTCTGGGGTAAAGCCAAGTGTTGAACATTTGAGAGTATTTGGGTGTGTTGCGTATGCACACATACCAAAGGAAAAAAGGTCTAAGCTAGATGATAAAAGCCTAAAATGTATTTTTATTGGGTATGGATCAGAAAATAAAGCATATAGATTGTATGACCCAATAGAAAAGAAACTTGTTATAAGTAGAGATGTGGTATTCAATAAAGCAGGAGAATATACCAAGGAAAATGAAACAAAGGGAAAAGAGATAATGATTGATGAAGTTGAATAATAAGAAGAAAATGAACCTGAGTCTTCTAGTACAGGATCAAGAAAGTATCAAAAATATCAAAGGAGGATAGAAAAGAATCATCCATCAACTCTTATGTTGGATTCAAACTTTGAGAAAATGACAACAAGATGACAAGCAAAAGTGAATTATGCTTTGATAACTCAAATCATGGAAAGTAATGAGTCACAAACATTTGAACAAGCTCAAGAAAAAGAAGAGTGGGTTGAAGCAATGAATAGTGAGATATAAACAATTGAAAGGAATGACACATGGGATTTGGTTCAGCTACCTCCTGGTAAGGAAATTGTTGGTACAAGGTGGGTGTATAAAACTAAGTATAAATCTGATGGAAGCATTGATAAGCATAAGACTAGATTGGTAGCCAAAGGATACACTCAACAGGAAGGTATTGATTACACTAAAACATTTGCACCTATATCACGAATAAATACTATCAGATTGGTTTTGTCTTTGGCAGCTCAACAGAGTTGGGTAGTTTATCAAATGGATGTAAAGAGTGCTTTTTTGAATGAATATATTGATGAGGAAGTGTATGTTTCTCAACCTAGAGGGTTTGAAATACCTTCTAAAGAACATTATGTTTACAAATTGAAGAAGGCCTTGTATGGTCTTAAGCAGGCACCAAGAGCATGGTATTCAAGGAAAGACTCATACCTACAGCAAAAAGGTTTCTCAAGAAATCAATCAGATCCGAATCTTTATATTAGGATCTCGGCTAAGGATATTTTTTTCTTAGTTCTCTATGTTGATGATCTTATCTACACTGGGAATAATTCAGATTTGTTTGCAGAGTTTAGAGCAGCTATGGTTGCTAAATTTGAGATGACAGATTTGGGACAGATGCACTATTTTCTTGGTATAGAAGTATGGCAAAACAAAGGTGAAATATTCATGTCTCAGAAGAAATATGCTTCAGACATCCTACAGAAATTTCAGATGAATAGTTGCAAACCAATTGCAACACCCATTGAAGTTGGACTTAAGTTGTCTAACTTGGATGTGTCAGATCGAGTGGACCCCACTATATACAGGCAGTTGATTGGTAGTTTGATTTACTTAACTACTACTTGACTAGATATCACATATGCAGTGAGTTTGGTATCTAGGTTCATGTCAGAACCTAAGCAAATAGATTGGAGTGCAGCTAAGAGGATTCTTAGATATGTCAGAGGGACATTGAGTTATGGTCTTAGATTTCAGCATTCAGAGGATAGTAAGTTGATTGGCTATATAGATTCAGATTGGGTAGGTTCCATAGATGATCAGAAGTCTACTTCTGGTTATACTTTTAGTCTAGGTTCAGCAGTATTCTCTTAGAAGTCTAAGAAACAACCAACTATATCACTTTCTATAGCAGAGGCAGAGTATAAAGCTGCAACATTTACAGCATGCCAAACAGTGTGGTTGAGATGACTATTGGAGGATTTGCACCAGCTACAGCATGGACCTACCTTGTTGTATTGTGACAACAAGAGTACTATACAGATGACTAAGAATCTAGTGTTTCATAGTAGGACCAAACATATTGAGATTCAACATCACTTCATCAGAGAGTTGGTTCAATAGGGATTGATCGAGATTGTGTACTACAGTATAGATGATCAGATTGCAGATATCTTCACGAAGGCTCTAGCTCGTGAAAGGTTCGAGACACTTAGAGATCTACTTCGGTGAAGGCAAATGGACAAAACAAGTGATTTGCTGATCACAAAACAACAAATTACAAAGGCCCTCAAATTGCCTTAGAGATGAAGAGGCAGGGCATCAATATATAGAGTCTAAGAAACACAAAGGAGTTATGGTACACAACCACAATGCCAACAACTCAACTATAAAACTAAATGCTGAACCTAAAAGTCAAGGAAGACAACTACAAACTTAATGAGCCCAATGGGCATTACAGATATGTCAAAGATGGCTGTTGCACATGCTATTGACTGCTTGACAAATAATTGCTGTCACTAAAAAGGTTTTTAAATTTAAGCAGACGCAATTGGTGGTGTAAGGTCAAATTCCACAACCTTGCCAGTGTCCATGCTTATACCAAAATGGGATCTTTTGAACAAGGTATGGACATCGATCAAAGCAAAATGGAAGGGGATTTTTGTCAAATGTAACTTAGTTGCAAGTGCCCTATTTTCAACCAATTAGAGGAATTGCATGCAAAGTGCTAGCTTGAGTCCCTATGTACTTATTTCTAAGGAGTCTCTAGGGAGATTCTTCTTCTAGAAGAAAAAAAATGTTGTTACATAGTTTGTAGTGGCTTTAGAGAACACTATACATTAGATTATTCTTGATTTTGCAAGAATATATTGTCAATGCAGTGTTGGGAAATGAGGTGTCTCAACCTTGCATATTTTCCGTAGCATTTATTTGTATTTAATATTTTCCCACAATTAGTTATTGTTTTTATTTAGCTCCAAAATAATGAAAGGGCGTTTGAATTCTTAATTGGTACTTTTGCCACATGTCAGTGCCTTGAAAATTGAAATATTAGTTGTCAAAAGATGCCCACATGGTAGTATATCATGGAAGGACTATTTTTAGTGATATTATGACAGATTCTATGACAACTGGAAGGGTCAAAAATAGGGGAGAACATTTTGGACGTGAGAGCTTATTTTTAGACTAGAATCTTGGTTAAGAAGTTAAGCACATGGTTTTGTAAAACCACAGTTGGTTTCTTGTATAGCCAGAAGTCTATAAATTGAAGGCTTGAAGAGAAGTTTGTGGAGAGAAGAGTTTTATGCAGGGTTATGCTGTTAGTATTTCCTCTAGAAGAGAAAGATGTAAATCTCCATGTTAAGGCTTTGAGCCTGCAAGTGTATTATAACATGTTTGTTGTTGCAGATTAATACATTGGTTCAATGCTTTGGAATGTGAGGTTTTTTACCTGAAAGGGTTTTCCCCAGGTATATTGGTGTCTCTTCTCTTCTATATATCTTTCTTCTATTCTTCTTGTTTCATATTCTTAAATTGTTAATTTTTATGCCGTTATGCTACTAAAATTTATGTAGATCTGTAAGCTACATTATCTTTCCTCTAAGGGTTAATGTGATGGGAAATCAACTATGTCTATTTCTGCTTTAAGGGCATAGTAGTACATGTGCTTGCATCAAGGTATTGAAAATATGTTTAAGAAAAATATAGGATGTTGTAAGGTGCATGATGGGTTCTCTTTTCCTTTTCAATTGGGATCAGAGCTACGGTGGTTCCATGGTTGCATGAGATTGAATGTGTTGGTTCCATGGTGTTTAAGGTTCTGAGTATTTCTTCTATTGTGATTTCCTATCTTGGAATGCTTGAGGGAATCTATAGGAAGGAATTGGCTAATTATTAATCCTTGTTTGAGTGGAAGTCTTGCAGTTGATCTTGTTTTTAGGGTACAACAGACATTGGAAGGATGGAAAAGATGGAGTATTTAATGGAGTTGATCATGTGGTTACATTTAATATGATATTGATTTGGAGCTCCTATTTGATAGTATGTAATAATCCTCATGCATGGTGGTTATGTTCTTTCATCCTATGGTCATTTGCAACAAAGTATTCATTTTGGGTGTTTGTTCTTGGCTCCCTGATCACATGGAGAAACCTAGGCTGTCATGAGTATAGTTTGATGTGCTTATGTTGGGTGCTTGATTTTAGTCCCTGTAATTGGAAGGCATTGTTTTGTTAACCTCGAATGCATGTAGGCTGTGGAGTTGATCATTGAATGATCTGAAAGCTTCTAGAACAGCCTAGCTCCTCCGTATGCTTGTACATGGTGGTTGTGGAGTTGGCCTACAAGTTGGCCTCAAGTTTCTGGACCTCTACTTTATTTTGGTTGGTTGTACTTGCATGTCTCAGTTTCATATTGATTTGATTTGAGGGTTTTGTAGATTTTTTCGTTCAAAATCTATGGTTATGATTATCTGTGTTATTCCATTATTTTGGTTTAACTATTTTGGTGGTTTTCAAACTTGTGGATCTTCTAGATGATAAGTGGATATGGATTTGCATGTATGTCAGTGACATGGTGGTTTTGTAGGTTTTACACAATTAATCAAAACTTGTGATTTTGTAGATCTACAGACAAACTATTTTTTAGATTATGAATCCTTGGGGGTGTTTCTAGATGTAAGATAGTTGTAGGTTTGCATGTATTCTTCATACATGGTGTGAGGAGGTTTGTAGCTTTCTCAGTGTGGAGATGTTGGTATGTGATTAGTCACTCATCATTTCTACAGTTTATGCTTGATGGGTTCCCTGACTATGTTTATTCATATGTGGACTTGTTTGAAAAATTGAATCTAGTGATGATTTGGTGTTTGAGTCTTAAGTCTACATGTTGTCTTCTTTGATATCTCAGTTTGCAGGTTACTAATGTAATGATGAGTTTGCATGTTACATTTGTTTTGGATCTTGGAGTTATGTATTTTGTGGATTAGCTACCCATTAGCTATAGTGGGATGACTCGAATGTGGACTATCTTTATCCACAAGATTGATTTAGTGTTTATGCAGACTTTGTTAGTTGGCCTTGTTTGTGGTCATTTGTGCATTGGTATGTTGCATTGGGATAAGAGGATAGATGATTAGAGTGCCTGGATAGTCAATTATTTGGACTTATAGCATGATTATCATGATGTCATGGATAGCTTGGTTACATAGTTTAGTGTGAGCTTTTGATAGTGATGGTTTTATTTTCTTGACTTGGAGATCTTGGTTCTACTTTATTCTTTTGTGTTGCTGGTATTGCACATGTTAATTATTAGATTGTGTTAGAGCCATGGATTATCTTCATTGAGAGGATGGTTATCATAATGCCTTGATAAGTTCAGTGTCATAGTTTTAGTGGGAGCTTTGACAATGACGTGGATCTATCACTTGGTGATGGATGATCTTCTACAGTGGTTGTAGGTGTCATGGTAAGGATTTTGGATTATGATTCTTATATGCTATGAAATTATTTTGACATATTGAATTCCATTGTTAGGGGATGGTTATCTTCATGTGATCGGAGATGGTATTGTGCCATGATGGATTCTTATTTCTAATATTGGAGTTTTGGCATGATGGTGCCCCTTTGGTAAGATATGTTCATTGGAGTAGGTAGTGATCTCCTAGGAGGAGATGTTAGATCATGATAACATGTGTGTTCCTGGATTTTGTAGACGTGTAGTGGGAGCTTTGACAATGGTCTAGTGAAGTTCTCTTGGGTTTTGAGTATTAATCATTTGCTTGAAGCTTCATGATTTTGCAGGCTGCATTTGAAGTTGGCATGTATTGGATGATGGATGTATTGGATACTAGAGAGACTTGAGGTGAGGCTAGAGATCTCTTGTTGTGGGGATCATGTGTTGGAATGGTGAAATTTTAGTAGAAAGACCAAGGAGCCTTCACTTGGTATGGACATGAGTTCATGTTTGAACTTGAGAGGAGATTGTTCTTGGAGAGAGTCTATGAGGTTTGGTGTATCTCAGTGGATCATTCTCATTCCCACTCTCAATTCACTCGACATAAAATGATTTGATAGGTATTGCCCATGTTGTTTCAGATTCATTTTGTTTTATGCTTTGATTTCTCATGGATATAGATCTTGAGCTATAGTTTCTAGTTCTAGAGGGTTCATCTGGGGAGTACTTAGCATGATTATCTCCTTAGGTATTTGGTTTGATTTATGAGAAGTTTTGGAGATGTTAGTGGGTTGTATTCCTATTTTTGGAATGGATTTTTTCTTTGAATTTGATCTTCTTTGGTTAGAGAAGCTTACATCCATTTTTTTGTTATATGAGACTAATATGTTTTGTTTGATCTTTTGAGATTGAATGTTTGGGTGTTGGTAAGGCTTTTCAGTTGGGGTTTTCTGAAGAAGATCTTACTTGGCACAACTTAGCACTTGGTGGTGTTGGCATAGAGACATGATATGGTTTGCAGTTTCTCGTTACGGTCTCATATTTCTTCGTAGAGGTTCTTATTCACCTAGTATGATCATTGGGTTTATGGTCATCTACTATTGTTGTACTTTATTGTTTTTTAGCAATAGTATATGTTCTTTTAATATATATAATTTGAGATGTGGATGACTTGGGATAAGTGGAGGAGATCAAAGGTAAGAGAGTGAGTAGAAAACTATTTGTGGAAGTATGCTCTATTTTGCAGCAATTGGTTGCAGTTTACAAATCATTGTGATTGTTCTTTGTATTACTTGAATTGATTATAAGCCACACTTTTTATGTAAGTGTTGATTGGTAGACCTTTTGTTGCTTTGGTTGACATTCCTCATGTAGTTTGATTCCTAGGATGTATGTATGTCTTTGGCATATTTTTTTCATTGGAGTGCAGTATCAAAGGTCTTCATATTTTTTGTACATCAATGGTTTTGGTGTGTTTTTATCATGGAAGATGGTAACTTTGAGCAGGACAATCGATTATATAGGGATGAGAGCTGTAGTATGGGCTAGATATGTCATGTGCAATAGTTCTATCAATGGTGGGTTTTTTAGTTGGATGTAGACAACTAGCTGTGGTTGTTGTTCTAATTGTTCTAGAGCATTCATGCTCAATCTTGTTTTGGAGGTGAGTTGTGTTCTGGTAATGGATTTGAAGCTAGATACATTGGTGTGTCTATGTGACATTTAGTGTTTCATCATGTTTTTGGAATTCTAATCTTTTTGTCATGTTGGTGATCACTTGGAAGATGTTATAGGTGCTTTTGTAAAACTTGTGAGCATAGTGGAGTTCAGTTGAGGTAGTATGGTAACCTTGGTTGTTAACAGACTGGTTGTGATTCCCCTGGCTCTTACAAGGTATTCAACAATTGGGAGAATGTTGGGAAATGAGGTGTCTCAACCTTGCATATTTTCCCATAGTTAGTTATTGTTTTTATTTAGCTCCAAAATAATGAAGGGGCGTTTGAATTCTTAATTGGCACTTTTGTCACATGTTGGTGCCTTGAAAATTGAAATATTAGTTGTCAAAAGATGCCCACATGGCAGTATATCATGGAAGGACTATTTTTAGTGATATTATGACATATTCTATGACAACTGGAAGGGTCAAAAATAGGGGAGAACATTTTGGACGTGAGAGCTTATTTTTAGACTAGAATCTTGGCTGAGAAGTTAAGCACGTGGTTTTATAAAACCACAGTTGGTTTGTTGTATAGACAAAAGTCTATAAATTGAAGGCTTGAAGAGAAGTTTGTGGAGAGAAGAGTTTTATGCAGGGTTATGCTGTTGTTTTTTCCTCCAGAAGGGCAAGATGTAAATCTCCATGTTAAGGCTTTGAGCCTACAATTGTATTGTAACATGTCTGTTGTTGTAGATTAATACATTGGTTCGATGCTTTGGAGTGTGGGCTTTTTACCCAAAAGGGTTTTCCCCACGTATATTAGTGTCTGTTCTCTTCTATCTATCTTTCTTTTATTCTTCTTGTTTCATATTCTTAAAGTGTTAATTTATATTCCGTTATGCTGCTGAAATTTATTTAGATCTATAAGCTACATTATCTTTCCTCTAAGGGTTAATGTGATGGGAAATTGACTATGTTTGTTTCCTCTTTAAGGGCATAGTAGTATGTGCTTGCATCAAGTTATTGAATATATGTTTAAGAAAAATATACGATGTTGTAAGGTGCATGTTAGGTTCTCTTTTCCTTTTCATACGGAATAGGAGAAGTCACTTGCAGATAGGACCTAGCTTGAGTTAGCTGGCACAATAGTGAGCAACCTATTAACTAAAAAAAATACCTCATTCTAGAGAATGTATTTCCACCATACAAAAACCTCATCAAAGTTCGTCCACAACTCTAGGCTACAAATAGATATGGAAAATAATTTACAACCACACAAAAATCTACAGGCACTTCTACCTTAGAAAAGGAATAAGAACCGACAACTCTAAAATCCTTGGCAAACAAGGTCATACAATTTCTATTATGAGAAATAAAGAACTGTTAGAAGTTTATTTTGAAACATTCAATGCTTTCTAGTATTAGAGAAAATAGTTCAGAGGACATCAACTCCAAATATTCTTTGCTCATAATTGAAAAACAAAATAGAACCCAGTCTATCCATTCTAGACTACATGCTTGGAAGAAAAGACATAGATAGAAAATAGATAACTAATAGCAAGGAAAGAAGTCAAGCATTTGAATAATATTATCATAGGGAGGTCAAAATACAAAACTGTGGAATAAACAAAGTGACACACACTACTAACAACCATTGTGAAATGTAAATTTAAATAAACAAGGTTAAGAAAGGTCTAACCAAGATGTGCATGCTTCCATTTCCATCAACCAAAATATGTATACTGAGGAATGGTGTAATTCATGGCCCTCACACCCCTGCTAGAGCCTTCACCACAACACCTGAAGTGACCCAAAATCTCCCCAAAAATATCACCAACCTCCTCCTTAGTGTGCCAAGAAAGACTTCTCTTAACAACAAACTGCCTCCTTTGCACCTACTATGATGCTCAATAAAGGAAGAGGACTAACAACATTAATATTGCATTAAATTTTATGTCAAGAGTTTTGCTTGCACCCCATGCCACTTCTCCATATATTTCTCACTTTTATATTTTTCTACCTACTCTAAATATATATGTTGTTGCTGGCAATGATTTTTTAAATTCTTTTTTTGCATATTTTTATTGTTTTGAAGTGTTTTGCATGCTGACCCCTACTCCTTGGATTCCCTCCCAGCTAACATAGGTAGACTAGCAGTCTAAAATCTTTGATAAGATATGTTATTTGTTCTCAAAAGCTTTTATCAAGACTAACAGAAGTAGAGGTGAGAGATTGTCCTATAGAAATGAAATTTGATCACAATCCCATCTATGTAAAGATTAACATGCAAAATGACACCCAACATCAATACCAAGATAGTTCACAGCAAAGCCAAGAGGAAATGGCTCCCCACGGCACAATCCTCTTGACACAAGAGAACCAAGAGATCTTTTGAACAACACTGGAAAAAGAGCTACAAGGAATAAGAGATACCAAGATGACCAATATAAGCAAGAGAACAATAGGCAGTGATAAGTTGATACTGATAATCCACAAAGATCTCAATTTGTGCAAAAGGTCTAGGCCTAAAAAAAGTAACAAAAATAGCATTCCGACTAATCCATGGTATGACGAAGATTGCAAGGAAGAAAAGAGAATGTTGAAAATTCATAGAAATAAGAAGGAATATGAAAAGTTAGTTAGAATGAAAAAAGAGGCTTACATGCAGACAAGAAGAAAAGAGCCAATTTCTCTTAGGAAGCACAATCCGAGAGGCTTTTGGAAAGAATTGCAATAGAAAAAAACAACTACAAAAAACAATGTTATAGATTCCTAATGGATGGAATATGTAAAATTGTTGTATGAGCGTGGCCAAAATAAAGATACTCCCCTAGTTATCAATTCAATGGCTAAAATCTTTTCTACAAAAGACATTAAAGAAGGAATTAAAAAGCTAGCGATGGGTAAAGCACCAAACATAGTTGGATTACAAGCAGAGTAAATAAAATGGGGCATGGAAGCCCTCACACCACACATGAAAAGAATATTTAATGGGGTGATTCAGAATGGTTTTCCAACAAATTGGACAAGTGCCGTCATCCCTTTGCTTAAAAGTGGAGATGTCAATAGCCCTTCTAACTACCACACTATAATGATCAATCCTCTTTTTGGCAAACTCTTTGGGAGTATGGTTGAGCGTCAAATTAGTATGTGGGTAGAAAAGGAAGGAAAGAGGGTGAAAGGACAAGCATGTTTTAGACCAAAGCATTCTACAATTGATCACTGTGTTACCCTCAGACACTTAATTTAGAAGGTTTGGGATAAACAAGGAGAAGAGGTCTTTTGTTGTTTTGTCAACTTTAAGAAGGCATTTGACACTATTCCTAGAAGAAAATTATGGAGTAGAATGCAAGAGCTAGGAATTCCATAAAAGTATAGGGCTATTGTCCATACGTTGTATGATTAAGTTTAGGGTAAAATTAGAACCAAGCAAGGTTTATCAGAGTGTTTTAGGAGTGACATTGGGGTCAAGCAAGGTTGTCTGTTATCTCCTACTTTGTTTGGTCTGTACATTGACAAACAAGAGGATTGGATAGACAAGTTTGGTGGAGGGGGTGTTCACTTGACTAATTATGTGATAAAGTTTCTCTTATATGTGGATGATCTTGTTCTAATGGAAAAAATAACACACAACTTGAAGGACCACTTGAAAGCTCTAGAATTGTTTTTTCAAGAGGTTGGGATGCAAATAAACACAAGCAACATGAAGATCATGATCTTCACCTTGAAAAGGAAAAAGGCTTTGTTGGAATTCATCTTTGAAGGCAGACTCCTACAAGTGGTCAATGAATACAAGTATCTTGGTCTTGATTTCCACAATAAACTCAGTTGGGAGACGTGTAGAGCTAAACGGATACAAGGAGGTTGTAAAGCTCTATACGCATTGCAAAATCGATGTAGAGGGGCTGAATTATGGGACTAGAAAACTAAAAAACTCTTTTTGGGTTGCTATTGATGCCGGTGGTGCTCTATGGGTGTGAGGTTTGGGGTGGTAATACATCAGAGATGAAGTGGAGACAAATAGAGAGGTTGCAAAAACATCTAATAACAAGTAGTTTCAGAACAAAAACATCGCTCCCTTATGAGATTATGCTAGTTGAGGCTGGGGCCTTTCCTGTGGAGGCATCAATGTTGACCCAATTGTTATGCTAGTAGAAGAGGATTGAGAACATGGAGCGGCCTAGAATGGTAGCAAAGGAAAAGTTAGAGCGAAGGAAGAGTACATGGATGAAACATAATGACAGGTGGATGATTAAATGGGGTATTAGTATAAAAGAGTGCAGAAATACTAAAAATGATATTAAAAAATATGTGCAAGAAAAAAATAATTTAAATATGTGGACAAGACAATTGGGAAGGAAAAGACAATACTACATGAAACATTTCAATCCTTTTTATGACTACACACAGAAAAGCTACATAGGAGTAGACAAAATGGAAAGCAAAAATGTTAATGGCCCAGCTAAGGACTAGAAGGTGGATGAGGCCTAAGGAAGAATGGGTAGAGAGAATATGTTGTTTCTACACTTTGGGGTTAGTGGAGACAGAATGACACTTCATTATGGAGTGCCCAGCTTACAAGGATATTCGAGTTGATTATAGTGATACCTTGAATGTGGACTCCTTGACCTACTTGTTTGAAGAAGAGAGGTTAACTAAACATGTTGTCTATTTGATCAAGATTCATAGCAGAAGGTCTAGGATCTAAAAAGAAAGGGAGTTCAGTTAGGCATTGTGTGGGTGGTCTGCCTTGTGTGGCTCTCAATTTTTCTATGTGTTCTAGTCTTCTTTGCAGTGGGTTTTGATTTCTGGTGGTCCCATAGGCTGTGTGGTCTTGTGGACATTATTAAAAGCATTCGTTCATTCATTGGCCCTTACGCTTCATCTCTTCAACAAGTTTCAAAGATTTTTCTTTACCATATCTTGATTTAAGTGCAGATGTGTCCTTGGATGTAACGTCCCATGCACAAACAAGACAATTTTTTTTAAGAGTAATGTAGATCAAAATTTAGGTTTAAAACATTTTAAAATCTCTCCTAATGTAATTCTCATCTAACCACGACAAGCAAAATAGGACCTAAACCCTAAGTTTTTATTTTTGAAATGCCAATGTTCACACTAAAAGCGTACTACTTACTTCACTAGTTAAACTTACATCACATTTATTTATAAATGGATAATTAAATAAGGTCTCTTAAAATGCATTAGTATATTTTTAAAAAAAAGACTAAATTAAATAAATTTCTTCAAATGGAAAAACAATCATCTTAAATTATAATTAAAATTCATAGCTAAGTTAATAAAATGGACTAAGTTAAATAATTTTTTTACAAATGGAACAACAATCATCTTAAATAATTAAAATTCACAACTAAGTTAATAAAATCAACTAAGTTAAATAAATTTTTACAAATGGAACAACAATCATCTTAAATAATTAAAATTCATGACTAAGTTAATAAAATGGACTAAGTTAAAAAAAAATTACAAATGCAACAACAATCATCTTAAATAGTTAAAATTCACTGCTAATTAATAAAATGGACTAAGTTGAATAATATTTTTACAAATGGAATAATAATCATCTTGAATAATTAAAATTCACAACTAAGTTAATAAAATGGACTAAGTTGAATAATTTTTTTACAAATAGAACAACAATCATCTTAAATAATTAAAATTCACGGCTAAGTTAATAAAATGGACTAAGTTAAATAATTTTTTACAAATGTAACAACAGTCATCTTAAATAATTAAAATTCATGGCTAAGTTAATAAAATGGACTAAGTTAAATAATTTTTTTACAAATGGAACAACAAACGGATAAGTTAATAAAATAAAATAGACTAGATTAAATACATTTCTCCAAATACATGTATCCTCTCAATACAAACATATAGTTCAAAATGAACAAACGAAACATTATTATTTCTAAAAGTATGGTTGTGAACATTACTATTATCGAAGCATTTGCAAGCATGATCATAGGATAGGAACAAAAGAGTTTGATATAAATTTTTGCTAATGCAAAGATGAGTGCAAAGTCAAATTCCATAGCCGTATATCATAGCTTTATGTATTTTAGCCACTACTTCAGCTATGTGGGTATTTAGATCTAATCCATATAATATTTATAGTTGTATACGAAAGCATGTAGTAAAAGAAAAGAGAAAACGTTTATGGTTATTTGCTAGGCACCTAATGTCTAGCCATCCCAACCCTTAAGAGGAGGTTTTAAAAATCTTAAGTGAAGTTAAAATAGTCTTTTTACTAATCATCTTCCTTAGCCACCCACTTGCTGCAAGGAGGATTAGTATGCAACATGATGACCAATGAGATCAAAAGATAAAAAGGGAAAAGTCACCTTAGAACATTAAGGTAGAAAATAAAATTAAGGTTCGGTAAAATTAAATTGCATCGGTTCCAATTTAGTCCTAAAAAGAAAGTATATGAAATCCTAAAAGCAAAAGCAACCCTAAACTCTGCCCTAAGTTTATTTCTAAACTTGATCTCTTCTTCCTTTTGCTATGGCGAATAGAAGGGCTCAGTGGCTGCGGCCAGAATTAGGTGATTGACAGGATGTGTAACCTTACTCCTATTTTTTTTATCAATCGACATCTTGTTGTGTGAAGACATACCTTTTAGGATGTCATTTCTAGAGTCTTATTGGTTTTATGAGGTTTTCCTATGTAGGTTCCATCCCCTCTTGAAGCAGTGGCAGTTGTATGTATCTGCACTAGTTTCTTCTCAAATCTTAGTGACTATTTCTTGGTCTGTATAGATTAGGAGAAGAGAACTTAAACTACGTTGTTTATACTTGCGGAAACCTTGAATGGATGACATTATGCTTGTAACAAACTATTTTTGTTTCTTGCAACATCATATAGTATAGTGTTCTCAATGTTTAGAAGGTTACCACATAGGTAGATGCCTACCCACCCTTTTATTTTTAGGCTGCTCATTCTTTAATGTTTGCATGCATAGAGAAGGTAGTCCATAATAGTGGGTACACTATATCTCACAAAAAACAATACTTCCCCTGCCATGTATAACTGTTATATAGGTCAGGTTCATAATTAATAAATTATAGGTAAATAACAAATTCCCTCTATTTCACTTTCTTCCAACATAGTGATTACAAAAGAAATTGATGGTTTTTTTTTTGGAAGATTTAGACCCTATTCTATTTAGTGTTTTTCTTTGCTTTAGATGTGTTTTCTGCAGGTGATCAAAAGGAGATATGGTATTTGAGAGTCCCTTATGCACCCAAGAAAGTGTTGTACATTCTCTGTCAAGGCCAAACCCACTCCTACACATAATTTGTGTTTGTATGGATGTAGATTATGTTGGGAAAGTCCTTATTTCTCTTGTTTTCTTGATTTGTTGTTTCCTTGCATGGAATACAAATGGGGTCAATCCCCAAGTTTCTGCTTTGTATAATGAGTGGCAGCCTCACTTGTCCAGGCCAAACTCATTTCACCCAAAATAGTCTTGCAAAACAATCTTAGGCAATTTTGTCATAAGAGAAACAAGTAATTTTATGTGATTATGACTTTGTGAAATGAACTCTTTGGTGCAGGAGCACCCCAACCCTTAGTGGCAAATTTGAACTATTAAAGTTACATCAGAATACAAGGTCTAGTATTCAAAGAGTTTTGAGTCCATTTTGGTTTTCTAATGTCATTTTGTTTAAATAAGGTCAACAAGACCATTTTTGTCATTTATGTAAGTCTTTGGGAGGGGTGTAATGTAGAGAAATGACAAATTATGTAAAGTTGCCTTAAAGTTGTAACATTGTCATTAAGTGATAAAATGCTTGTAATAGGGAAAAGCAATGAATCTCTCACCAATAAGTTGGTTGCATCAGTTGAAAATAGTTTGAATTGATGTATTAACAATATCCAATGATGAAGGAAGAGGGGACATGAATTTGGAAGAATGGTGTGAATGAAAACTTAGTTTCTTTGTTGAAACCCACATTTTTTCTATTATTTTCTCCTTTTGCAAACCATACTGCTCCTTTGTACCACACTGTTAAGGCTAGAAATGATATTGGGGTGCTAGATAATATTGTTACCTTTCACTTGAATCAACGTAGAGAGTTTTTCATTTTGATTTGAGCTAAATATCTTCAATTTTCTGAAAACTACCTTTTGACTATTAAAACAGGGTTTGTGAGTAAGAATGTGACATTTTGACCCATTACAACTATTGTGATCCCTGTAACTAAGTGGAATGGGTCTGAATAGATAGGAATTAGGTTTTTCCAATGATATTTGTGAACAAAAATGAGAATGGGTGTTGTTTTTGAGGACTGACCTCTAAGGATTTGTATAATTTTTTCTTGGAAAAGTGAGGTTTGAGTCATGACACTGAGAAATTGCAATTGAAAGGGACAAATGTTAGTTTTGTGAGTTTATGTAGATGATATTGGAAGTGTTCCAAGTGTTGGCAGGGACTGGAAGGGTGTGGAACTAATAAAACCATTAAACCATCATGTAAATTGCTTGAAACCAAGGGTTTTAGAATTAGGGCGCATAGAGACCATACCATGGCATAAGAGTGTGAAAATTGGAGGTTTTTCAACTAGATTGAAGACTATTTGCAGTTTTTGGGCTTTATACCAAGTTTTGTTTGTACTTTCTTTAGAAAAGAGGGCTAATTTGCCCCTAAAAATAGGGAACAGTCAATTTTTGAGGGTGACCTTCCAAAACATAGTCAAGATATTTTTGGATATGTTCTAAAACATCAAAATGGGTGTCCAAATCACTCTTTGGTATCTAGGTATGAAGTGTTATGAAGTAGTTATGCCTAAATTTTGTTGTTTGAAGGGCTACTAGGAGTTGGGGCTTAATACAGGTTTATGGTTTTGAAGGAATCCAAGCGGTTTGTGTGTGTCAATTGTATTCAAGGGGTGGATTTAATATTGTTAGATGCCTCTTTACACCTTTTTGGAGGTTTGAACCATCTTTTACAAGTAGGATCCTTAGAGACCTAATTCATTGAAGGGTCCTTGAATAGGTTTGGGAAATCAATTGAGAAGACAAGTTGTGAAGTTTTCCACCCTTGATCTGCATCAAAGTGGTATCAAAGCATCATGAAATAGATCTTGTAATTGGTTTTGCAGGTTTGTGAAGAAACAAAGAAGTTAAAAGGATAAGTTATCAAGATGCCTCCAAAGAGTGTTGGTATTACTAGAGAGTTGCAAGAGATGAAGGAGAAGCATGCTAGGGGGATGAGGGAGATGAAAGAGCTTACAGAAGCCCTTTAAGCCAGACTTGCATCCTTAGAAACAAACAAAAGAAGAGAAGTGGAAGAGAGTGAATCAGATAAAGAAGAGGATGGTGAAGAATTTGAAGATGTAGATGAAGACCTTGATCCTAAAGATCAGAGAATGTCAAAGCTGTTAAGAGCAGTCAAGAATGACAAGCCTAAGGTAAATATTGATGTTCCAAAATATGGTGGGAGTCTAAATGAGGAAGAGTTACTTGATTGGATTGTTGCATTGGATAATCATTTTAAATGTGATGAAGTTCCCGAGGAGCAAAAAGTAAAGATTGCAAAGACCAAATTGGAAGGTCATGCCTTAGTATGGTGGGATTACCTACAATCAGAGAGGAGAAAGAAAGGAAAGTCAAGGATTTCTTCATTGGACAAGATGGTGGCAAAAATCAAAGGTAAGTTCTTACCCAAAGACTATGAAGTTCAACTGTTTAAAAAGCTTCAGTTTTTATGACAAAAAGAAATGGATGTGAAATCATAGACTGAGGAATTTTAATGTTAAGTATGAGGTCTAGTCATTATGAGAATGAAACTAAAAAAATTACTAGATATTTGGGTGGTTTGAGATTGAACATACAAGATGAATTGGTTTTGGCTAATCCTAGAAGTGTTGAAGAATGTTATCAAATGGCAGTTAGGATTGAGGAGAAAATGAAAAGAAGGAAAGACAAATCAATTAGAGGAAGAGGCAGCAATGCAAGAGGGAGAGGAATATTCCCTACATCACAATAGTCTTTTGAAGGACAAGAAGACACACACAAGGGCAAAGATCAAGTTGTGGATTCGAGAGGTGGCTTTAGAGGTACAAGGGGCAGATTTAGAGGTGGAAGAAGTTCAAATGTGTTTACAGGTAAATGTTATAATTGCAATCAGTTTGGACACCCAGCATTCAAGTGTCCTGAGAAGCAAGGTTCCACTTCAAGTGGTGGATAAAGGAGAAATGAGAGAAGAGTTCAAATGGTACATGAAGAAGAATGTGAAAGTTCAAATGCTCCAATGGAGGCTAATCCAGAATCAAGGGAGGCTCTAATGCTAAGAAGAACATTGTTGCAAATACCTAAGGAAGAAGACATGAGTCAAAGAAGGAGCTTATTCACGACCACATCTAAATGCAAAGGTAAAGTATGCAAAGTTGTTATCGATTCAGGTTTGACTGATAATATGGTGTCTAGGGAGATGGTAGATAAGTTGAAATTAGACAAAGTACCTCATGCAGCACCATATAAAGCCTCTTGGGTAAATGACAGTCAATCTCTTTTAATTGATGAGCAAGCATATGTGGATTTTGCGATTGGTGAGCACAAAGATAGGGTCCTATGTGATATTTTACCTATGGATTGTTGCATTTTGCTATTGGGGAGACCATGGCAATTTGATAGGAAAATAATGTATGATGGATGGAAAAACACCTATGTCATCAAGAAGGATGGGAAAGCATTTAGGTTGACATCTTTGTAGGAAAATGATAAAGGAAAAGGTAAATCCAAGATTGTTATGTTTGGAAAGAAAGGACTTGTAAATGTTAATCAAGAAGATGAGAGTGCCACAACAACAAATATGAAGAATAAATTAGGAACAAAGAATGAGTTGGTAGTAGATTGGAGTACAAATGTCATGATTGGTACAATGGTGTGCCCTTTGGTGGAGTATGAGACTAAGGGACAAGTGGTATCTATTGGTACAATGACCACAGTGAATTCCAAGGGTAGTATGATGGCACAAAAGGCTGATCAGATAGTGAGATTGGTGACAAAGGTGAAAGGATAGTGTGGACAAAGAATTGAGAACAGTCACCATGGTGAAGATAAGATAAAGGTGAGATCAATTCAAAGGGATACTAAAAAGTGTTTGTTTGTAGGTATAGGTATAGGGATGTAATTAGGAGCAGGTAGAGGACCATTTCCAGGTCTGAACACATAAGTGAACACCCATCTATATGCAGCCACAGTCAAATATATAAGGTAGATTGGAACAATACAGCATATGAACCAATGGCAAGAGTTTGAAGATCATAGGAGAGTGATTGAAGTTTGGAGAGACTGGTACAAGGCCCAATTCATGTGGCATGAATTCTTTTTAGTGGGGTTGCATGGTTCAGGAGCACCCCAACCCTTAGTGGCAAATTTGAACTATTAAAGTTACATCAGGATACAAGGTCTACTCTTCAAAGTGTTTTGAGTCCATTTTGGTTTTCTAATGTCATTTTGTTGAAATAAGGTCAACAAGACCATTTTTTCATGTATGTAAGTCTTTGGGAGGGGTGTAATGTAGAGAAATGACAAATTATGTAAAGTTGCCTTAAAGTTGTAACATTGTCATTAAGTGATAAAATGCTTGTAATAGGAAAAACCAACAAATCTCTCACCAAGAAGTTAGATGCATTGGTTGAAAAAAGTTTTAATTGATGTATTAACAATCTCCAATGATGAAGGAAGAGGGGACATGAATTTGGAAGAACGTTGTGAATGAAAACTTAGTTTATTTGCTGAAACCCATGTTTTTCTATTATTTTCTCCTATTGTAGTCCGTATTGCTCCTTTGTACGGCATTGTCAAGGCTGGAAATCATTCTGGGGTGTTATATAATCTTGTTCCCTTTAACTTGAATCCATTTAGAGGGTTTGTCATTTTAATTTGAGTTAGAGATCTTCAATTTTTTGAAAGCTGCCTTTTGACTGTTAAAACAAGGTTTGTGAGTAAGAATGTGACATTTTGACCCATTCCAACTACTATGATCCCTGTAACTAAGTTGAATGGGTCTAAATAGATAGGAATTAGGTTTTTCCAATGATCTTTGTGAATAAAAATGAGAATGGGAGGTGTTTTTGAGGACTGTCCTCTAAGGATTTATATAATTTTATCTTGTGAAAGTGAGGTTTGAGTCATGACAATGAGAAATTGCAATTGAAAGGGATAAATGTTAGTTTTGTGAGTTTATGTAGATGACATTGGAAGTATTCCAAGTGGTGGTAGGATCTGGAAGGGTGTGCAACTCATAAAACCATTAAACCCTCATTTAAATTGCTTGAAACCAAGGGTTTTAGAGTTAGGGCTCATAGAGACCATATAATGGCATAAGAGTGTGAAAATTAGAGGTTTGGAAACTATATTGAAGATTGTTTGAAGTTTTTTGGGTTTGATACCAAGTTTTGTGGGTACTTCCTTTGGAAAAGAGGGCTAATTTGCCCCTAAAAATAGGGAACAGTCAATTTTTGAGGGTGACCTTCCAAAACATAGTCAAGAGATTTTTGGATATGTTCTAAAACATTGAAATGGGTGTCCAAATCACTCTTTGATATCTAGGTATGAAGTGTTATGAGGGAGTTATGTCTAAATTTTGTTGTTTGAATGGCTACTAGGAGTTGGGGCTTAATACAGGTTTATGGTTTTGAAGGAATCCAAGGGGTTTGTGAGTCAATTGTGTTCAAGGGGTGGATTAAATCTTGTAAGATGTCTCTCTACACCTTTGTGGAGGTTTGAACCATCTTTTACAAGTAGGAGCCTTAGAGACCTAATTCATTGAAGGGTCCTTGAATAGGTTTGGGAAATCAATTGAGAAGACAAGTTGTGAAGTTTGTCACCCTTTCTCTGCATCACTCTTGTGCCAACTCTCTATTTAAATTTGTTGTCAGGTTAAGGTAGAAAAGAGTATATTCTCTATAAAAGAAAGCAATCATAAATTAGAACACTATATTGACATGAATATATTGCAAATATATCTTTCTCTGTATTTCCCTTAGCTAGATTAGAGTTCACAATAGAATATAGATTTAGAACATTTGTCTCTAGATTATATAATGGCACTGAACTAAATAATAATTGTGTATAGCAATGTTTACAAATAACCCTTCTTGACTGCACCTAAAATTTTGGTAAATCTCACATAATAATCTTAGTAATTGCATATATCCCTTCATAATACCGTCTTCTAAATTATAGAGATAATAAATTTCTACCCTTAATCATAGAAACATAATTCAAGCCTAGACATAAGCGTAATTCAAATCCTCATTCCTTAACATTGAATATAGCATTGCTTCATTTCCTTCTGGAATGCATGGCCTCCTCCTCTATATGTTTTTCTAGGTAATAAAAAAAATGACTTCTCTTTTTCTTGGAGTCTTCAAGGACCTGCAATATAGGCCAAGCTCCTTCAAGTATCTAGTGGGAGCTCACCTCCCAGCCTAGGACAGTAGTTGTCCACCCCTGAGCTAGGGGAAAAACACATGGAACTCAAGGTAACACACTCACATAGAATTACACTACCAACAGAGATACACACACATATTTGCAGGGTAACACAATACTTTAAATGTTTCATCACTTAGGTTCAACATTTAGAACACAAGAAAGATTTTCACAAAGGGGAAAAGAAGGACATCTTCTTGTAAGGAAATATAAAGAATCTCTTTCATGGGTACTCTTACCTTTCATAAAATCCCCAAGCACAAACATCCATTTGCCATGCTCTCATCAATGAGAAGTGCAGGCTCCTAACTCCCCCCAAGAAACAATACAATTTACACAAAAACTTGAGTACCATAGGAACATAAAAAGGAATTCAATTCTTAATACTATACCCATAACTCTTCGCAATCAAAATTTTTTTTCTACACAAAATCTGAACAATAACCAACACTAAGACTTCAATTTTCATATAACTTTATTATTTCTCTATTTCATTGTATTGTTTTAAAGATTGGAACCTACCTGGACACTTGTACATTACTTCAAGAAGACACCTTTAGATCCACAATTATCCTTCCTTACTTTTCCAAGTTTTCTCCTTCCCAGCAGCTCAAAAGATGGATGATTTACAATCAAGGTAATACGGAAAATTACAACTGTTGGATATTTAGAATTAAGGGTCATTCAAAAATTTATGGCATTTGGAGTATTGTTGCAATCAAGGATCATTGTCCAATTACAATAGTTGGTGAATTCTTCTAGTCCCCCTAGTCCTCTCTTCTTTCCTCTTTTTTTTATTACCCTCTGATTAAAACTAGGTTACATTTGTCCTTCAGGCAACATGTGTTTCCCCCAAGTGGACAACATGTGTCCAATGGTGGACAACATGTTGTCACCTTGGGTAGACAACATGTGTCCTTACTAAGGACCTTTTAAAACAATTAAAAATGCTTCAAAAAAGATGCCCAAAATTTATTTTTTCTTAATTTTATTATATTTCTTTGAGGGGCCCACCTAGTGCTAGGATGGGGTTTAATTTTTCCTAAGAGTAAGGTATAAATTTTTACACTTACTATCATGTTTGATGGACCTTTGACTTTCCCACATTTTTAAATAGAGCACACTTTCACCTGACATAGACATGACTAACAATAGACCTGAGCTATTCCATAGAGGCTAGGTCGGCTTACTAGGAGACCGCAATAGGTTCCAAGTGTTTTTTCCCATTTCTGCACAATTGTTTCACATTGTTAGTTATGATAACAATGGCCAAAGCACAATACAATTATCCATCTACTACTTCCTATACATATGAAACATATAAAAATCTATCTTTCACTAAACCAATATTTAATCCATTTCAATGCACATGAGAGAACATACATATACACATCTATAAGAGTCTAGATCACAATAGTACGAGACAACAATTTACATAATTAAATTTGCAAGCTACATGTATACATTTATATATCAATAAGTCTCATCAACCATGGCAAAGAATAAAAATTCACACAATGTAATCCAAGGCATCATGCATAGCTATATCTCAGTAAGCAACATAGTCTGTTAAATAGGGTACAAGATGGGATCTAAGAAGCATCACATTAAGTCAAGTGAGAATATGCAAATCTAAAAGCATGTACCAACCATAGTCCAAGTCAATATCATACATTTCAAACAAATATATAGTGATAACCATGATCAAATAACCGGGAGAACTAACATATGATGTCTCATCATAGAACTATAATAGAAACATGTGAGATCACTTCCCGCCATTATGGTAGGTATCGAAGAGGGGTCCTACATTGGATGCACCATCTTTCCTTCATCTCCGCATTAACTTCTGTACTTCTCATGATGTCATTTTAAATTGAAGTGCCTTTAGTTTCTATACCCACTTCATTGCATTTCCTCATCTTTTAAAAGATGGGACTTGACATTTCCTATCCGAATGCTTAGTATGTATATCGCCCCTTTTAGAAGTGGGTTCCTTAAATCTTCATGCCCTCCCTGCACATTTCATTTTTATTTCAAATAAAAGACAGCATTTCATAGAGGCACTTAGGATAATTAATATTCATAATTAGATATCAACATTTCAAATTGCAAACAAATGGGGTTGTGATAGGTAACCTGACTGATTGTTTCCTTCGTATTTTTTCTTTAACATTGAATTTTGAGCACGATTTTCTTTTTGAACTGAAAGGGTAAAAAGATATAATATGAAAAATTTATTTACTGTCCCACTTATAAAATTTCATATCAAATAGTCTACATCACAACTCTTCTTGATTTTTGAAAATTTACCCTATTTTTTCCCTACTTGTTTCATAAAAAAATTTAATTTAATGTTCTACTTTTCTTTTCTCTAAGCTATCAAATCATCACCTAGCATATGTATAAAATAGTAAAACTATAAGAATATATCAACGAGAGAATAATAATGATAGAACTTTTTATTTCCATTCACAGTAATCGAAGAAAATTGGACACATGTTGATCTTAAATAGTGAAGAAACAACTAATATGATTTTCTAATCCAATTGTTGTAGAGAGAAGAAACATAACCTAAATACCAATTTTATAAAATTACAATTGAACTTCTATTTACAAAGTTTATTAGATTCTTTAAGTCCTTTTTCCAACTAATGTACAGATAATAGAATCTATAAGAAACAATGTTACAACAGATTAGTAAAATTGTGTAACACATAAGATGGCAAGTTATAGAAATTCCTAATCATTTTCCCAAGTGCATCTTATCATAGTGAAATCAATACAACATCATACATTATTTGTCCTTGCCTATAACATAGTGTTAATGCAATATATATAACTTTATACTAGTCTACTTGTCAATATTAGCCAAAATATAAAAATATATATAATTTATCTTATCAACCAAGATCAAGTACATCTGAAAAGTACCAATGACATGAGGGGGAGAGAGTATCATGCAAGCACCAACCTTCCAACCATGAAGTTGTACAAGTTTCACCATACTTAACCTAATGAGTGAAACCCTTCCCTTCACAGGTGAGATTATGGTAGAACATTGCATAGGTAGAAGGTTGAGGTATCAAGTATATAGAATCTAACAATTTGTACTCCAATATGAAATAGAAATAATCAAAAATCACCTTCACCAAGGTTTGAGACACAATACTCCTACATCATTATTTCTGACAGTTTGGTTGACAAAATATTACTATACTAGAACTAAGAAAATTACTCCTACATCACCCAACTACTACACACATATGACTTCCCTACATTAAGTAAATTATTATTGAACCTTAGCATAATACAATTGTGCTAGGGTAGAGGCATAAGCTCACTGACAATCTGGATATATCAAAGATGTTTCAAACATTAATTCTACAATGCTCCTTATACTAGAACTAAGAAAATTTCCACCATTCAACTAGGTATAAGATGTTTGAATGCCTGTGAGAAGAATTTTATGAACCACTATGTTTTTGAAAATGCACTCATGGTAGCCTTTTAGAGTTTTTCTAATAAAAAATTTGTAGGAAACATTATTGGAGAATTGTTGGTCATGTTTCGTGACAATATTTTGACAAATAGAAGCATGAAATATATAGATTTTGAAAATGCCCTTGAAAAGGTTGCAAAGATCTTTATCTGCAAAGTTTTATAGGAAAAAACTTACATGTTAGTCAACCTGAAGTTTGAGTACCAGACGATAATTTACATTTACAATGGAGGGCATGCTTTCTAATTAAATTAGCATTGGAAATGAAAAACCTATCATCTTTTCAGCAATACTTGTTAGAATCCTTTTCATCCTCATTCTAGAATAAAATTCTCTGTGATAGTTTTGACATCTGGATTATGGCCAAGCTATAAGTCACCTGATACACTTGTCTACCCGTTGAAATGGTGAGACATTTAGACTCATTCAAAGAGTTTTATAATAGAGAGAAATTGAACAAAAGACTAACATGGAAATATTCTCTGGGAACATGCAATATTATTGGAAGATTTGACCAAGGTGAAATTCAAATTGTTGGAACCACTTGTTATGCAAGTGTAGTATTGTTGTTCAGTGCAACAAAGAGGCTAATTTTTTGAGAGGTCAAATGCCAGTTGAATTTGGAAGTTGAAGATACTATCGCATTGTTGAACTCCCTTGCATGTTCAAAATACAAAATATAAAGTAAATTTATAGATACACAATCTGTGATACAAACAGATTGTTTTGAATTTAATGTAAAATTTTCTAGTAAGAGGAGGTAGATTCGACTTCCAGCATGCACAGCCAATGTAATAGAAAATGTTGGGAAGGATGTGCTTCAACAATAGACATCATATAATTGATGCTTTGATCATAAGAATTGTGAAGAGCTGAAAAGTATTAGCTTGTTGGATATAGTGAGCAAAGTAAGGCTTACAGATTGTATAACCCTTGCACTAATAGCATTCTTGTTTCAAGAGATGTGATTTTTGATGAAGGGGGAGTTTATGGTCATCAAAAAGACCATATTGAGAAGTCTAAATCTATTTTGAATTGTGGTATTATTGCTGATATTGATCATGAGCAGCCAGCTAATACTTCAATTCCAAGTGCTATACATCCACCAAATAGCCCCTCATCTAGTTCTTCATTTCCAAGTACAAGTCTAGATTCAAGTCCAAGTCCTATAAGGGAGGTAAGAAGCTTAAGTGATATCTATCAAAGAAGTACAATCCAAGCACATGAAGAGAATCCTATATGTGAAACAATAAATTTGTCTTTATTTTCACAAGCTGTTGTTGAACCATCGTGTTATGAAGATGCATGTATTAATGAAGTTTGGGTGCAAGCAATGCAAGAAGAGATGGATGCTATTCATAGGAATGGTACTTGGGAGCTTACAGAGCTTCCTCATGACAAGAAAGAGATTGGCACTAAATGGGTGTACAAGACTAAGTACCATAGTGATGGGAGTGTTGAAATACACAAAGCAAGATTAGTTACTAAAGGCTTCACACAGAGGTATGGCATTGATTATGAAGAAAAAATTGCACCAGTAGTATGACAAGAGACTATTAGAATGTTGATTTCCCTTGCAGCCCAAAAGAAATGGAGCATTCATCACATGGATGTGAAAAGTGCCTTCCTGAATGGGTCCTTAGATGAGGAAATTTATGTGGAATAGCTGTCTACAAGTTGAAGAAGGCCTTGTATGGCCTCAAGAAAGCACCGAGAGCTTGGTATGCTAGGATTGATGGGTATTTTCAGAAAAATGGCTTCAAGAGAAGTAAGAGTGAGCCTACCCTCTACTACAAACAAGAAGGTAATGATATTCTTATTGTGAGTTTGTATGTTGATGATTTGGTGTATATAAGCAGTAGTTCTAAGATGAAGGATGGATTCAAGCATGCTATGATGAATGAGTTTGAAATGAAAGATTTAGGCCTTATGCAATATTTTCTAGGCATGGAGTTTTATGAAAGTAACAATGGAAATTTCTTTTGTCAAACAAAATATGCCAAGGATATGTTGGAAAAGTTTGATATGGTTGATTGTAAACTAGCCTCCACTCCAATTGTTCATGGAGTTGTGTTGTGTAGAGACTATGGTGCTAAAAGAGTTGATGGGATAGCTTATAGAAGTGTTGTTGGCAGTCTAATGTTTCTAACCCACACAAGGCCTGATATTTCTTATGCAGTTTCTCTTGTTTCAAGGTATATGATAGAACCTTCTAAATTACATATGAAGGCTGCCAAAAGAATTTTGAGGTATGTGAAAGGAATTCTTTCTTTTGGCATTCATTACTACAGTTCTAAAGGATTTAATCTAGTTGGTTTCAGTGATTCTGATTGGGGAGGTAGTGTGGATGACCGAAATTCTACCTTTGGTAATTGTTTTACTTTTGGTTCTACTTTGGTTTCTTGGAGTTCAAAGAAATAAAGCATAGTTTCTCTTTCTTCCATAGAGGCAGAATATGTTGTAGTCACCTCTGTAGGTACTCAAGCATTATGGCTCAGAAAAGTTCTTGAAGAGATTGGTGAAAAATAACTTCAGCCTACAATGCTCTTTTGTAATAATATGAATACAATCAAATTAGCCAAAAATCTTTTGCATCATAGTAGAACTAAACACTTTGATCTGAAATATCATTTTATCAAAAATTTGGTGCAAAAGAAAGAAGTAGAACTCAGGTATATCAACACTATAGAACAACTTGCAGACATTTTCACCAAAGTAGTTGCGAAGGTTTAGTTTTTTATGCTTCAAGATTGTATTGTGACTCCTCTCTGCATCAAGGGGGAGTATGTTGGATAACCAATGCTGCAGATTGTAGTTTCTATTTTCTTAGTTGTTAGTTGGTTTTAGGAATTTTCCCATTTTTTTGTTGCATGTTAATGCATGTAAAACATGCTATCATTAGTTTGTTTTTTTTTATTTTTTTCCTTATAGTTTTTCTTTGCAGCAAATACATTGTAATAATTGTTGTAGTTGTATGGGTTTTTTTCAATAGCAATAAAAAGTTTATTCTCTGTGCTACTGCATATGTGGTTGTTTATTTGTTCTTTGTTAATTTGCTGTCATATTTCTTTGTTTAAAAAATCTTCATTAAGTATGTTGGATAACCAATGTTGCAGATAGCAGTTTCTATTTTCTTAGTTGTTAGTTGTTTTTAGGAATTTTCCCATCTTTTTTGTTGCATGTTAATGCATGTAAAACATGCTATCATTAGTTTTTTTTTTCCTTATAATTTTTCTTTGCAGCAAATACATTGTAATAAGTGTTGTAGTTGTATCTAGGGTTTTTCAACAACAATAAAAAGTTTATTCTCTATGCTACTACATATATGGTTGTTTGTTTGTTCTTTGTTAATCTGCTATCATATTTGTTTGTTTAAAAAATCTTCATTTGGTATCAGAGCATGTGAATTTGTTAGAGAATTTATCATGTCAAATTCTAACTCTTTGCCAATCCTAGAATTTAATGGATGTGATTATGATTATTGGTGCATTAAGATGATAACTTTTTTGATAGGAAAAGATTTATGGGAAATTGTAGAAACATGATATGATGAGCTAGTTGATTGGAATGCTCTTGCAGCCAATGATAGAATAGCTAAGAAAGAAGCTAAGAAGAAGACTGCATAGGGTTTATTTCACATTCAAATAGCTCTTGATAAGAGCTTATTTCCAAGAATTGCAAAGCATAGACAACTAAAGATGCCTAGAAGACTCTAAAATAAGATTACCAAGGTAGTGATCAAGTCAAAGTTGTGAAGTTACAGACATTAAAAAGAGAATTTGAGAATTTGAAGATGCAATAAAGTGAAAATGTGAGTGATTATTGTGTAAGAGTAAAAGATGTGGTTAATAAAATGGCTACTATTGGAGAAATTATGAACAATGAAGTTGTGATCAAAAAGGTGTTGAGATCTCTAACACCAAGGTGGAACAATTTTACCATCATCATTGAAGAAAGAAAGGATTTGACTACTCTTTGATGAAGGGGGTAAATTATAAAACACACAACAAGAGAAATAGAATATAGAAAATAGAATATTTCTTTATTGATCTGGGCAACACATTACATTACAGAAGCTTAATTACAATCCGAGGAAACAATCCTCCATAGGTTGCAACACACTATAGCTACACCTCACTAGGGTCTAGAATCTCCTGCCTTTTGTAACCCCAATTTAGCTAGGGTTTCTGTTTTCTAGCCTATTCTTGACTCTACACTTGCCCCCTTAACTCCACTACTGCCCACAGTTCCCAAAATAGTCATAAATAGCACTTTTTGGTGGCCTCTAGCTAAATTTTAAAATTTATAACTCCCTCCAAAAGTAGGTCAACTTCCGAGAAGCATAACTTTTGATCTGGGTGTCCGATTGACAAACCTTTTTAAGAATTGGAAAGCTCACGATGTGAACTATCATGCCAGAAATTAATAAATAGATTTTTGTCAACTTTTTGGGATGTTATTGGATGTTTTAGTGCCTCATATCTCATTTCAAAAAATTTTAGGGGCTTTTTAGAAAAAAAAAACTTTAATATCTTTTAGCTCACAAATGATCTTTACCTAATTCCTTTGCCAAAGGTCTTATATTTCCATTATGTAACTTACTGTAAGTTTTTACTTCAATCCATGCCCAAATGCAAACTTTCCTAAAATAGCAAGTACACTTTCCAAAATAGGCAGGTTGCTATTTTTAGCAATTTTGGAAAAACTGAAAGTCCTACATCATTATTCTAGATATTATGGAACCAAAAACACTAATTATGGAAAGAAATGAAAACAACTACGATGGTTTTTAATTAACTTCTTTTCGGGTGATGCAAGATTGCCCTTACACCACTAGATGCTCCTACATTAGACACCCATGGTAATTTGAGAAGTGACCCTGTCACGTCTCAGATGTTTGTGTGAGGAAAACCCAAACAGTCAACCTCTGCCTTAGACAACCAAGAAGAATCTTCAACAGGACTTCCTTTCCATTTTACCAAATATTCTTCATATTGCTTGTTCCGAGTACTTCTTCCCACACAGCTATCCAAGATCTCTTCTATCTCCTCCATTGAAGTAGATGTCAGAATACTCTGCTGCACTTATGTTGGTCCATCCTTTATTCCACCTTCATGATATTCTGATAAATTAGCAATGTTAAAAATAGGGGAAATATTGATCCCACTCGGCTGCTCTACCTCATATGCATTTCTTAAATCATGCTTCTTCAAGATTTCGCATGGTCCAAATTTCTTCATTTTCAACTTATTGTATGTTCCAATTGGGAACCTTTCTTTTCTCAAGTGAACCATGACTTGATCTCCTACTTGGAACTCCTTATATCTCCTCTTTTGATCTGCCTTAGCCTTGTACTAAATATTCATCTTATTAATGTGCTTTCTCACATCTTCATGCAAATTTTTTAGATGTTCTGCAAAGTCTTCAGCTTCAGCACTTATCTTTTCTCCTTTGTCCAGCTTCCTTAACTCAGAAACATTTCTTGGGCTACTACCATATACAATCTGGAATGGTGATTTACCAGTACTCCTATTCATAGAATTGTTGTAAGCAAATTTTGCACGTGGTAAAATCAAATCCCATCCCTTGGGCTTATCACCTACTAAGTATCATAGCAGGTTACCCAAACTCCTATTCACCACTTATGTTTGTCCATCAGTCTGTGGATGGTGTACAGAACTGAACTTCAAATCTGTCTTTAACTTATTCCACAATGTCCTCCAGAAATAACCAACAAACTTGGTATCTTGATCTGAAACTATGCTCTTTGGTAGACCGTGCAATCTCACCACCTCCCTAAAAAATAACTCCACAATATGAATAGCATCATTAGCTTTTTGCAAGGAATAAAATGTGCCATCTTTGAGAATCTGTCCACCACCACAAAAATAGAATCATGTCCTCTCTGTTTCCTTGGTAAACCAAGAACAAAATCCATACTAATATCATCCCATGGTTTCTCTGGTATAGGTAATGGCTTATATAGCCCTGTACTCTGACTAGTTGCTTTTGCCATTTGACACACTCTGCAACTCCGCACAAATTTCCTCACATCCTGTTGCAACTATGGCCAATAATAATTTTCACCAACAATAGAAATGGTCTTATCTCAACCAAAGTGTCCAGCCAATCCCCCACTATGCCTCTTCTGAATCAGGTTCTCTCTCATGGAACTCCTTGCAATGCACAACTGGCTTCCTCTAATCAACATGCCATCTTGGATAATGAAATCCAACCATTTTGTCCTATCCAAAGTAATAGGTTCCAAACAAGCTTTCCAAGCCTCTACAAAATTGAGATCTTCAGGATACAAACTTTTGATCTCATCGAACCCAACAACCTCTATCTTCATTTCTGTCAACAAATTTTGCCTTCTGCTCAAGGCATCTGCAACTCTGTTGGACTTCCCACCCCTATGCTTCAAAACAAAAGTATAGCTCTGCAAAAACTCAACCCATTTTAAATGCCTTTGGTTCAACTTGCCTTGACTATTAAGATACTGCAAAGCCTGATGATCAGTATATAAAACAAACTCTTTTGGCAACAAATAATGTCTCCATTTCTTCAAAGCCTGGACTATTGCATAAAATTCCTGATCATAAACATAATACTTTTTCTTGGCATCATTAAGCTTCTAACTAAAATAGGCAATGGGCTTACCTTCTTGGCTCAAAATAGCTCCTATACCACTACCACTAGCATCACAATCTACCTGAAATACCTTATTGAAATTTGGAAGTGCCAAAATAAGTTGTTCTATGACTTTTTGCTTCAATGTATCAAAGCTCTTGTTTACTCCTTTAGTCCATCTAAACTCTTTTCTATCCCCTCTCATTGTCTCAGTTAGGGGTGCACAAATGCTACTAAAATTTCTGATAAACTTTCTATAAAAACTTGCCAAACCATGAAAAGATTGTACCTCCATTGTACTCCTTGGCGTAGGCCATTCAATGATAGCCCTCACTTTTTTGAGGTCCATCTTAAGACCTTCCTCTAAGACAACAAATCCCAAGTATAACAACTCCCTCTTTGCAAAACTACATTTCTTTAGATTAATCAGCAACTTCTCCTCCCTCACCTCTCCAAAACTCTTCTAATATGCATCATATGATCATCCCAAGTCTTACTAAAAATTAAAATATCATCTAAATAAACAATAACAAAAATTCCCAAAAATTCTTTCAATACCTCATTTATGAGCCGCATGAATGTGCTCGGTGTATTGGTTAGCCCAAATGGCATGACTAACCACTCATACAAACCATCCTTTGTCTTGAAGGCTGTCTTCCATTCATCTCCTTCTCTGATTCAGATCTAGTGATACCCATTCTACAGATCAATCTTCGTGAAGTACTTGGCTCCACTCAAACAATCCATTATGTCATCCATTCTAGGTAATGGAAATCTGTACTTGATCGTGATCTTGTTGATGGCTCGCAAATCTGTACACATTCTCCACTCTCCATATTTCTTTGCTACTAGTATTGCAGGTACTACACATGGACTCAGGCTCTTCCTTATCAGTCCCTTCCTTAATAGCTCTTGAACTTGTCTATTCAGCTCTTCACTCTCTGCAGGAGTCATTCTGTGGGTTGCCTTATTCAGCAAACTAGCTCTTGGTATCAAATCCATTTGGTGACTTATCTTCCTCACCAGTGGTAAACCTTCTGGTACATTATCAGAGATAATATCTTGAAATTCTTCTAACATATCTAAGACTTTTATTGGTACATATTCACATTTCTCTTGACTAATCTTAGGAATCAATGCAAAGCAATGATGCTCATGCTTCATACCCTCCAAAAATTTCCTACCATCTACCAAGAAAATTCTGGTAGTACTACATACATTTTCTTCCACCTCCTTCAAGGACTTCAACTTATGATGAACTCCATCCTTTGTTAGGGAATATGTGTTTGCACGACCATCATGGACAGTGCTCCTATCATACTGTCACGACCTCCCCAACAACATATGACATGCATCCATTGGTATGATATCACACAGCACCTCATCATGGTAGTCCCTAATCTTGAACTTCACTAAACACTGCTCATTGACTAAATCTCAGTGGTCCTTCTACAACCATGAAATCTGATATGGATGTGGATGCTTTCTTCTTGTCAACTTCAACTTGTCAACCATCTCTAAAACAAGATTGTCAGTACTTCCACTGTCAATAATAATGTCACAACACTTACCTTCACATTTGCACCTTGTGCAGAATAAACTCTTCCTCTGATTGGGTTCTTTCTCCTCATTTATTAAAGTTCTTCTGACAACTATGGTTTCTCCCCTTTCAGCATCTTCAGAACTCTCAAATTGCGCATCTTCATCTACATGTGCAACTCGTGCATTACCTTCAGGTCTTCTATTTGTCCTTCCTTGATGTTCCAGACACTCATATGCTTGATGCCTTTCTTCTCCACATTGGAAACAGGTTCCTCTGAAACCTCCTCTTCAAGGTCCTTGCCCAGGTCTGCCTCTTCCTCTTCCTCTTTGCTCACCATTGTTCTAGTCACGAGGGCGGTAGGTATTATCTCCTCTCTAATTTTGACTGGTTCTAGCTTCTTCACATTTCTTTGCATCTTCATTTTGGCTCCCATAGCATCTTCCACTAGTCCTTCTGCCTTGACCTCTTCCCCTTTGCTTGCTATCAAATCTTTTATTTAGTTTCTCTTCCACTTTCAGGGAAAACTGGTATGCATCTTCTATGGTGGTCATTCTAACCAGGCTCAGCTCCTCTTGAATACTCGGCCTCAACCCATTAATGTAATGAGATACTTTCTCCTTGTTGGGCTCTGCATGGCATGTTGTGATAGTAATCTTATAAAACTCTTCTATATACTCCTTGATAGACTTGTTACCTTGCTTTAGTCCTTATAGATTCTTCAACAACTGCATCTCATAGTCCACAAGAATGAACTACTTCTTTAGTTTCTCCACCATCTGATCCCATCTGGTGATCTTTCCTTTTCCTCTTCTGTTCCTCTCTAATTGGACCTTCTTCCACCAAATACTAGCGTGGCCCTTCAACTTTGTTTTTGCAAACTTGACCTAATCTAAGTCCTCCACATCTTCATACTCGAAATACTCCTCTGCATCATTGATCCAATCAATAAGCTGTTTCGGATTCAAATCTCTAGAATATGTAGAAACTTCAATCCTGGGCCTCTTTCTGATCTTCAAAATGGCCCTCAACAACCTAACTTTTGCAGGATCTCCTGCAGCTTCTTGTTCTTCCTCAGATAGCTCTTCCTCAGCTTCGTCTTCGCTTTCTTCTCTTGTTCTCGGGTCAAACCCTCTTCGTAGCTCCTCTTGCAATGCATCAATTTGCCTTTGCAGGGCTCTAAAACCCTCTTCTGTCAAAGCATTTCTCCCAATATGATTTCTTCGTGGAGGCATCTTAATCTATGCAACAAACCCACAACCTTAAGTCCTGGTGCAAACTACCTAACAGTCAGTGATCTGTCCACACACTCAGGAACCCTTGCTCTAATACCACTTGATGAAGGGGGTAAATCATAAAACACACAACAAAAGAAATAGAATATAGAAAATAGAATATTTCTTTATTGATCTGGGCAACTCATTACATTATAGAAGCTTAATTACAATCCGAGGAATCAATCCTCCATAGGCTGTAACACACTACAGCTACACCTTACTAGGCTCTAGAATCTCCTACCTTATGTAACCCCAAATTAGCTAAGGTTTCTGTTTTCCCACCTATTCTTGACTCCACACTTGCCCCCTTAACTCCACTACTGCCCAGGGTTCCCAAAATAGTCATAAATAACACTTTTTGGTGGCCTCTAGCTAAGTTTCAAAATTTGCAACTCCCTCCAAAAGTAGGCCAACTTCTGGGAAGCATAACTTTTGATCCGGGTGTCTGATTGACGAACTGTTTTAAGATCCGGAAAGCTTGCAATGTGAACTATCATTCCAAAAAATTTTAAATAGATTTTCTTCAACTTTTCAAGATGTTATGGGATGTTTTAGTACCTCATATCTCATTTCAAAAATTTTTAGGGGCTCTTCGGAAAACAAAAACTTTAATATCTTTTAGGTCACAAATGATCTTTTCTTGATTCCTTTGCCAAAGATCTTATATTTTTGTTATGTAACTTTTTATAAGTTTTCACTTCAATCTATGCCCAAATGCAAACTTTCCTAAAATAGCAGGTACACTTTCCAAAACAGGCAGGTTTCTATTTTTAGCAATTTTGAAAAAAACTGAAAGTCCTACATCATTATTCCAGATATTATTGAACGAAAAACACTAATTATGGAAAGAAATGAAAACAACTACAATGATTTTGAATTAACTTCTTTTTGGGTGATGCAAGATTGCCCTTACACCACTGGATGCTCCTGCATCACTCTTCAGTTTGATCATCTTGTTGGTTCTCTCATGTCTCATGAAGAAAGATTGAGAGATTCATCTGGAGAAAGTAATGAGAAGGCTTTTGCTTCCAAAGTGAAAATTACAAAGAACAAAAATGCTAGCACAAGCACCGAAAATATTTAAGGCCAAGGCAGAGATCAAAATTAGAATTCTTCAAGAGGAAATAGAGGACGAAGAGGTGGTCCAAGAGGAAGAGGTAGAGGTAGATTTGATAAGAGAAATATTCAATGTTATTATTGCAATAGGTATGGTCACTTTGAAAGGGAATGCAGATTAAAAGAAGGCAATAACAATAGAATTGTTAATTATGCTAATGAGAATGAGGAGGCTTGTTCTAGTAATTTATTCTTATCATGTGACAAAGCTAAAAATAGTTCTAAAGAAGTTTGGTATTTAGATTCAAGTTGTTCTAACCACATGTCAGGAAATAATGAGATTTTCTCTACAATGGATAAAAGTTTCAAATCTAAAATTAAGCTTGGTGATGACAAGTCTTTGGAGGTTACAGCTAAAGGAGCTATGGAGGTGAATACAAAAGAAGGTAAGAAATGTGTGACTGATATTTACTACACTCCATAATTAAAACATAATTTATTGAGTGTTGGGCAATTGTGTGAGAAGAATTATAAGGTGGTATTTGTAAATCAGCAATGTACAATTTATGATAAAAATCAAGGCAATAGGGTGGTTATAGTAGTGCCTATGTCAAAGAATAGGATGTTCCCATTGAAGTTTGGTGAACATAGCAACCATCTTGTCAATATGGCATATGAGGATAAAAGTTGTCTATGGCATCTCAAATATGGACATTTGAATTTTCATAGTTTGATGTTTCTCACATCAAAAGCTTTGGTTTATTGTTTTCCTTTAAAGGTTCAAGAACACAAGGAAGTTTGTGAAGGCTGTGCTACAGGAAAACGTGCAAGAGAGTTATTTCCAAAAGGCAATGCATGGAGGGCCCATTACCCACTTTAATTGGTTCACTAAGATATTTGTGGTCCTATGCAGACAAAGAGTTTGGGTAAGTCATCATATTTCATTACTTTTATTGATGATTACTCATGAAAGTGTTGGGTTTATTTTTTGAAGACCAAGGATGAAGCCTTTGATACATTCAAAAGGTTTAAAGCCCTTGTGGAAAATGAAAAGGGTTGTAAGATCAAATGCTTAAGGACAGATCGTGGAGGAGAAGTTTTCTCAAGAGATTTTAGGAAGCTAACAAGGAGTTAGTGATGCACTGCATTGAGCATGTTAAAGACATGTTCAAGCTAGATATGAAAGAAATTAAAAAGACAATTGGAACTCTAATACCTAGGCACTACTTAAATAGGGATAATGAAAATCCTGACATGTACAATTATAGTGTCTTGACATTTGTTGAGAGAAGAGGCCAATTTGTTATTTCTAGATTTGATACTTTACAACTTATTCTACCATGAACTTTATAAGATTCATAGTTGAGTTTTGTTGATTTTTATTTAAGTTGTAAATTTTATAGTAAGAGTGTTTTTTAATTCAGCTATGTTTTTTTTTGCATGGACTTTTTGAGGTTAGTAAATAAGGTTTACATATAATAAATTAATTATTAAGTAGTTAGTTGAGTGGAAGTTATTCGCATTTATAAGTAGGAAAATAAGGTTTTATAAGCCAATGTATTGAATGTAAAATCACATGAATGATTATAATGAAATTCCTCTTTATTTTTGTTATTATTTGCAATGTAAACCTCTACTATTGCTCTTTAGTTTTTAGTGCTCTACATTGGTATCAAAGAAACTAAAATCTATGCCTATGCATAAGAGTCATGTGAAGAATTTGTTGCCTATAGAGGAGAGCCATGGAGTGTAAGGGAGTGCAAAAATGTGCGTTAATTAAAGCATTAAGAAATGCAGAAAGAGGCATTCTCATTTTTTGAAGATGTTGTTGCAAATATCTTTTAAGAGTTCCAACCTGCCATGGTGTGAGGATTTTTTCTATGTGGTGACTTTTTGAAAGTATTTCTATCAGTTAAATGGCATTTGGAGGTGACTACATAAGGTTACTATAGAAAGGCATTTGCATTGCATTGAGTTTATCTACATGTATGTCAAGCACACAAGTTTGAAGAAGTTGGTATTTGAAAGAATGAAAGTGATTTATAGAGCATTATTGCAGCATTTGAAAGTTTGAAGGAAAGGTGTGTGGTGTTTAGAAGTTTGAAGGTGGTTTTATGGGGTTTGAATTGTGTATCAAGAGATCTTAAAAAGGTTCTATGAGTCATTCAGATTGTATTGAATCCTGAAATAATTTCTAATTGAAAACCCACAAGGTATGTGCTAGTATTAATGGTCTCATTGTTGCCCTATAATAGGAGAGTTAATATCAGTTTTTGTTAGATAAAAATGGAGTGGTAAGTGATTAGATTGACTTTATTAAATGGAGAAATCGTATATTATTTCAAATTTTGAGGTTCATAAATTTCATACATGGAAAATCAAAGTGCATCTTGTTTTAATAGAAAAAGAACTCTGGGATATTGTTAATGGAACTGTTAGAAAACCACAAGATGAAAATGAAGCATTAAAATGGGTAACAAAAAATTGTAAATCTATAGTAGTGATTGGCCTTGGGCTATCTAATGCATATTTACATCATATTGATTTGACAAGAACCTCAAACTAAATATGGGTAGGCCTTTCAAGTGCTAAAATGGGAATGAAGCAAAAACTTTTTATCTTGAAAATGAAAGAGGGTGATAATATTGTTCAACATATTAGTACATTTCATTCCCTTCTTAATCAACTTGCTGGTATAAAATGTACAGTTGATGATGATGATGCTAAAGTTATCTTATTAAATAGTATGCCTTCAAGTTTTGACAATATTGTGTTTACTTTAAACAAATTGAATCCAACCCTCAACTTAGAAAATGTGATATCTTAATTTATGAAGAGAGAATAGTCACTAAAACTCACTCAAATACTGAGGAAACTACATTTTGTTAGTCAAAAGGAAGACTAATGTTTCAATAGGAAAGAATAGTTTCAAATGCTACTATTATAATAAAAAGGGACATGTTCTAGTGAATTGCCTTCAATGTACTAAAGATCTTATTAATGGCAACTTAAAACAAAAAATACTTTAATTGCTAATGAAACTGAGCGAGAAAGATGTAATCTTACAATATATGATCAAGAATCTCCTCACAATGATAGTGAAGATGAATATCTTCTCTAAAAATTAAGCAGGTACTATCAAAGGTTGGAGGCATCAGAGGTAGGAGGCTATTCATCATTTCGGGCTATCTTCTCACTCAAAGATGATGCCTTGCATAATAAGTGCTCATATATCTCATCACTAGTCCCTTTAGGAGCAAGAGGGTGCATGCAGTGGTTTATTGGTTTGCGGATAGTTGAATACACAAACTAGGGGAGTTGTTGGATAGTTGAGTGTTGATTGGTGATTTTCTTATGGATAATGGAGTGGATTCACAGGTAAACATTGGATAATTAGAACATTTTATCAGACATGAGGAGTTTAGATTGATGTTGATGCAGAGTTAGACATTTACATAGATAGAGAAGTTTGGGCTGATGCAGAGTTTAATATTTTCCTAGACAGAGGAGTTTGGGTTGATGCAGAGTTGGTTAATTAGACATTTACCTAGACAGGAGGAGTTTAGGTTGATGTTGATACAGTATTTATTTTTTCTTTTCTCTTTTGTAATGTAAGCCTTAAACAGGGGTTGTTAGGAAATAAGGTTTACATATAATAAATTAATTATTAGATAGTTAGTTGAGTGGGAAGTTATTCCCATAGGTAGTTTCTAAATGGGAAAATAAGGCTTTATAAACCAATGTATTGAATGTAAAATCACATGAATTATTATAATGAAACTCCTCTTTATTTTTTCCATTATTTGTAATATAAACCTTTACTACTGCTCTTCAATTTTTTCTGCTCTACATTTGAATCAGACATACTGATCCATTAGTAGAAAGAGGAGAGTTATTTTTGTAAGGAAAGCACAGGTGCGGAAAACTGCTTCCCTAATGTTAATTCCCAGGGGGCAGTGTAGACCAGTCACTTTTGAAATTACAATAACACAGATGAATACACAAGAGAAACCAAAATAGACAATAGTTAGAACACAGACACACAGAATTACGTGGGAAAACCCTTACGGGTAAAAAACCCACCACCACAAGAAAACAATCTTTATTACAGTAAGATATACAGTTACAATAAAGAACTCAGCTTCTTGCTCTGGTGTTTGATTCTCGACATCATACACAGTTCATCTCCCTGTACATTTACAGAACGAACCTTTATTCAAGTCTCATCATCATAATACCAACGACACCTATAGACATATCATTCTATTTCCAATCTGCAAGAACAAGAGTCGTTACAGACTTCTGCTCTAACTGATAGAACAGATTCCTCATACGTCGCTGCCATCTAACCGTCGCAACGGTTCACATTTCAGTGAGGCGTTTAGTCCCACATGTACCAAGTCGCAAAGGACTTTGCAGTTTATAACCGCCAACAGGCGAAAGAGTATTGTCAGCAATTTTGTTGCCGACAATACCAAGTCTCCAAGTCCATCGGCATAACAACTCCCATCGGCCCTCAGACTTCACCTCCCACCGATGAGCATTGTCTCCCCGATCACCAAGGTTACCATCGGTATGACATTCTCCATCGGCAAAAGATCTAGCCCTCGCTCCGACAGAGGTTTGTCTCACCGATACCAATAAGACTTCCATCAGGATGTCCGCAGTACATCGGCCCAACACCTTTAGCCGACGGATATTCTCTTGCCGATAGACACACGCCATCGGAGTGACTACTCCTGTCGGAGTAACTCTACAGAGTTTGGCCGATAGGCCTTGTCTTGCCGACGACCAACCCGTAACCTTCATCGGAGTGACTACTCCTGTCGGAGTAACTCCACAAAGTTTGGCCGATAGACCTTGTCTTGCCGACGACCGTAACCTTCGTCGGAGTGACTACTCCTGTCAGAGTAACTCCACAAAGTTTGGCCGATAGGCCTTGTCTTGCCGACGACCGTAACCTTCGTCGGAGTGACTACTCCTGTCGGAGTAACTCCACAAAGTTTGGCCGATAGGCCTTGTCTTGCCGACGGTTGAAAGCTTCCATCGGGGTGACACTCAGCATCAGACAAACCTTCGATGCTTATTCCGACGGCCCTTGTCTCACCGATGCCAATGGTCTTCAACACGGTCCTGCCGATAGTGCTTCGTCACAGCGATGCCGACATCGCATATCCTCAGACCAATGAACCAAGGAACAGTTGAACTAAAATTCATTGAACCTACCAAATGAACTCTAGAAAGGTTCAACAAAGAGGTTCAAAACATAGGTTCAACTAAGAGGTTCAAGTAGTAATTTGAGACACAAGTTCTCTTCAATCTCCCACTTGTCGAAGACATTACTGCTACCTCTTAGTCCTCATTCGATTATTGAGAACTATGGGCCCGAAGACCCATTTCATCTGAGCACCATTTGAACTTGGCTGTGTTCACTGGTTTAGTTAAGGCATCAGCAACATTTTCCAAAGTGTCAACTTTTTCCAGCTTCACCTTCCTGTCTTCCACCATATCACGAACAAAGTGATATTGGACATCAATATGTTTTGTCCTAGCATGAAATGTAGGATTCTTTGCCAAACATATGGCACTTTGACTGTCACAATGAATTTGTATTTGCCCTGCATTAAAACCAACATCAGAACACAACCTTTTCAACCAAACAGCTTCTTGGCATGCACGAGTGGCTGCCATGTACTCTGCCTCTGTTGTGGACAAAGCGACTACAGCCTGTCGCTTGCTCATCCAACTGATAGCACCACCATGTAACATGAACACGTATCCACTGGTGGATCTCCGACTGTCAATGTCCCCTGCCCAATCAGAATCAACATATCCCTGAATACTGATAGATCTCTTAGACCCTTCTGAGTTTCCATGATAACAAATAGCATAGTCAGAAGTTCCCTTCAAATACCTCATAACTCTTTTCACAGCATCCCAATGTGATCTGCCTGGATTCGCCATAAATCGGCTCAAAACTCCCACTGCTTGGGCAATGTCTGGTCTGGTATAGACCATTGCATACATTAAACTGCCAACAGCACTTGCATAAGGTACTCTCTTCATGTCATCAATTTCATTTGAAGATTCTGGACAATCTTCAACAGATAATTTCGTTCCCTGCAAAACTGGAACAACTAACTGTTTAGAATCAGACATATGAAACTTATCAAGAACATTCGTAATATACTTCCTCTGGCTGAGCCAAATTTTTCTTTTCGATCTGTCCCTTTTGATCTCCATTCCCAGAATGTACTTTGCTGCCCCCAGATTTTTCATTTCAAATTTCAAGGACAACTGAGATTTTAATTCTGAGATCATCCCCTTACCATTGCCAATGAACAACATGTCATCCACATATAGTGCAATTATAAGAATCTGGTCACCTTCAGTTTTATAATAGACACAATGATCAGATTTAGATCTCACATACCCCAAGGATAAAACATACGTATCAAACTTTTGATACCACATTCTGGGAGACTGTTTCAAACCATAAAGAGACTTTTTAAGTTTGCATACCAGATGTTCTTTACCTTTTTCCACAAAATACTCTGGCTGAGACATATAAATTTCTTCTTCAAGGTCTCCATGAAGAAACGCTGTTGTCACATCCATCTGCTCAATTTCAAAATCATATGCTGCTGCAAGTGACAACAGAAATCTAATGGATGTCAACTTAGCTACAGGAGAAAAGATTTCTCCATAATCAATACCTTCCTTTTGGGAATACCCCTTAGCAACCAGTCTTGCCTTGTACTTCTCAATACTACCATCTGGACCATATTTCTTTTTAAATACCCACTTACAGCCTACAGGTTTTCTTCCTTCAGGCAAGGGCACCAGATCCCAGGTTCCATTCTTCTCCAATGATGTCATTTCACTATGCATGGCTTCCAACCAAGAATCTGAATCAGGTACACTAATAGCTTCTTTCACAGTCCTAGGTTCATCAGTATTAGTAAGTAAAGCATAGGCACAAGTTGAATCAGGTATTGAAAATCCATACCTATTTGGTTGTCTTCTTTCACGTGTAGATCTCCTCAAAGGTTGAGGTGCAGGTTCAGGTTCTTGCTCTGGATCAGAATCTTCGGAGCTACTTGAACTCTTATCTGAACCATCTACACTTGGTGCTTGTTGTTCCTCTTTTACAGGAGTCAGAGGAACATTCACAACACTCTTTTCTTTCTTTTCTTCTGTCTTTTCTGGCTGAGGATCAACAACCAATGGTTTCAGCTCTCTGAAAATTACATTCCTGCTGTAGATTACCTTTTCAGTTTCAGGATTCCAAAGCTTGTATCCTTTAATACCGACTCCATAGCCAACAAAGATACATTTAACTGCCTTGTTATCCAACTTAGATCTTTTAACTTCAGGAATATGAGCATATGCCTCACAGCCAAAGACTCGAATATGTCTTAGAGAGGGCTTCTTACGAGACCATGCTTCCATAGGTGTCTTATCAACCAATGCTGATGTAGGAGAACGATTCAGCAAGTAACAAGCTGTAGCAACTGCCTCAGCCCAGAACTTCTGTTCAAGACCAGCATAACTCAACATACTTCTTGCTTTCTCCATCAACGATCGATTTAACCTTTCAGCAACTCCATTCTGTTGTGGAGTATAAGGTGTAGTTTTATGCCTTTTAATTCCATGGTCTACACAATACTTATCAAAATCCGCATTGCAATATTCACCACCGTTATCTGTTCTCAAGCATTTTAGTTTTCTACCAGTCTGATTTTCCACAAGAGTTTTAAATTCTTTAAATCGACTGAACACTTCTGATTTGTTTTTCAAAAAATATACAAATGCCCTTCTTGAATAATCATCAATGAACGATACATAGTATCTTGATTTAGATAAAGAAGGAACATCAACTGGACCAAAAACATCAGAATGCACATAGTCCAGAACACCAGAAGATTTATGAGAACTAGAGTAAAATGAAACACGGTTTTGCTTTCCATATATACAATGTTCGCAGAAATCGAACTCCAGATTACAATCAATCAGCCCATCTACCAGATTTTTGTTTTTCAAGGTTTTTAAACCTTTCTCACCTATGTGACCAAGTCTATGATGCCAGAGCATTGTTTTCTCTGCAGGAAGTTTAACTTCCATAGAATTTACGTCATGTGTTACAATAGTAGCCTTTTCAGATTTTGCAGAGACATTATTACAGCACACTGGTTTAGCATCTAACCTATACAGAGTTCCAATGCGTTCACCTTTTGCCAGAACAATAGAACCTCTAGTCATCTTACAGCCACCATTCACAAAAGTAACTTGCACTCCAACATCGTTAAGTTTACTAACAGAAAGTAAATTTCGAGCCAGACCTGGTATATGAAGAACTTCATTCATTCCCTTTATTCTGCCATCCGGGAACTGGATTCTGACTCGACCTCGGCCAACAATTTCCAGTGTTGAATCACTAGCCAGGAACACCTTGCCACCAGCATAGGGTTCATACTTTGTGAACCACTCTCTATGAGATGTCATATGAAAGGATGCTCCTGAATCAATCAGCCAAACATCTTCAGAAGCAGGTGTTGCCAGAGCAGCAATGAAAGCATCAGCATCACTGTGTGAAGACTCAGAGTCAGAGAAGTTCTTCTTCTTCTTTTTCTCCTCTTTGCAGTCTTTCTTGACATGACCTTTCTGTCCACAATTCCAGCACTTCACCTTGGACTTCTTGCCAGGAGATTTTGATTTCCCCTCTGATTTGGACTTAGACTTCTTGTCCTTCTTCTTGCCTCTTTCCTTTGATCTACCACGAACTGACAGAGCCTCTTTGGCCATTCCAGAAGATTTCCTCCGCATCTCTTCAGACAACAAGGAGGCAACAATAGTTTCCTGAGAAAATGTAGTTGTTGTAATTCCAATAGCCATCACCAGATGGTCCCACGAGTCAGGTAAGGAACATAACAGAAGCATACAGCGATCTTCCTCTTCTATTTTTACACCTATAGATGTCAACTGAGCAACAATCGTATTGAATGCACTCAGATGTTTTTCTACAGATGCACCTTCATCCATCTTCAGAGAATACAATTTCTTTCTGAGGAAAAGTTTATTTACCAAGGACTTGCCCTGATAAATATTATTCAACTTTTTCCACAAATCACTTGCAGATTTCTCCTCATGGATGTTCAATAGAACAGAGTCAGATAAACTCAGTCTTATCAGTCCTTTGGCTTTTCTGCATATCAGTTCCCAATCTTCTTGCTTCATGCCTGTAGGTTGAATTCCAGACACAGCAACCCAAAGATCTCTATAGACTAACATGTCTTCAACTTTAAGTTTCCACAACTCAAAGTTTGTGCCATTGAATTTCTCAATGTCTATTTTGTCTGATGTACTTGCCATCTCTATTTAATTTAAAAAATAACTTTCTACAGAACTCCCACACAACAGAATTAACACAAAAACCCAAACTACCGACAAGGATAACACAACGGGCCAGGCTCTGATACCACTTGTAAGGAAAGCACAGGTGCGGAAAACTGCTTCCCTAATGTTAATTCCCAGGGGGCAGTGTAGACCAGTCACTTTTGAAATTACAATAACACAGATGAATACACAAGAGAAACCAAAATAGACAATAGTTAGAACACAGACACACAGAATTACGTGGGAAAACCCTTACGGGTAAAAAACCCACCACCACAAGAAAACAATCTTTATTACAGTAAGATATACAGTTACAATAAAGAACTCAGCTTCTTGCTCTGGTGTTTGATTCTCGACATCATACACAGTTCATCTCCCTGTACATTTACAGAACGAACCTTTATTCGAGTCTCCTCATCATAATACCAACGACACCTATAGACATATCATTCTATTTCCAATCTGCAAGAACAAGAGTCGTTACAGACTTCTGCTCTAACTGATAGAACAGATTCCTCATACGTCGCTGCCATCTAACCGTCGCAACGGTTCACATTTCAGTGAGGCGTTTAGTCCCACATGTACCAAGTCGCAAAGGACTTTGCAGTTTATAACCGCCAACAGGCGAAAGAGTATTGTCAGCAATTTTGTTGCCGACAATACCAAGTCTCCAAGTCCATCGGCATAACAACTCCCATCGGCCCTCAGACTTCACCTCCCACCGATGAGCATTGTCTCCCCGATCACCAAGGTTACCATCGGTATGACATTCTCCATCGGCAAAAGATCTAGCCCTCGCTCCGACAGAGGTTTGTCTCACCGATACCAATAAGACTTCCATCAGGATGTCCGCAGTACATCGGCCCAACACCTTTAGCCGACGGGTATTCTCTTGCTGATAGACACACACCATCGGAGTGACTACTCCTGTCGGAGTAACTCTACAGAGTTTGGCCGATAGGCCTTGTCTTGCCGACGACCAACCCGTAACCTTCGTCGGAGTGACTACTCCTGTCGGAGTAACTCCACAAAGTTTGGCCGATAGACCTTGTCTTGCTGACGACCGTAACCTTCGTCGGAGTGACTACTCCTGTCGGAGTGACTACTCCTGTCGGAGTAACTCCACAAAGTTTGGCCGATAGGCCTTGTCTTGCCGACGACCGTAACCTTCGTCGGAGTGACTACTCCTGTCGGAGTAACTCCACAAAGTTTGGCCGATAGGCCTTGTCTTGCCGACGGTTGAAAGCTTCCATCGGGGTGACACTCAGCATCAGACAAACCTTCGATGCTTATTCCGACGGCCCTTGTCTCACCGATGCCAATGGTCTTCAACACGGTCCTGCCGATAGTGCTTCGTCACAGCGATGCCGACATCGCATATCCTCAGACCAATGAACCAAGGAACAGTTGAACTAAAATTCATTGAACCTACCAAATGAACTCTAGAAAGGTTCAACAAAGAGGTTCAAAACATAGGTTCAACTAAGAGGTTCAAGTAGTAATTTGAGACACAAGTTCTCTTCAATTTTATTAATTGATGCTAGATAGCAGGTAACCTCACTGTTTGTTTCCTTCATTATTTTTTTCAACACTGAATTTGAACATGATTTTCTTTGTGGTTGAGAATGAGAAATGATATAATATGAACAATTGATTTACTATCCCACTTATAAAATGGGATATTATATTTTCTACGTCACAACACTTCCCAAGTTGTGAGAATTCACCCTATTTTTTACTACTTGTTTCATAAAAAATCATTTAATGTTCTATTTTTTTTGTAAGCTAAAAAATCATTATCTACCATATCTCATATGAATACAATAGTATAATTGTAACAATATATCAATGAGAGAACAATAATGATAGAAGTTTTATTTTCTAATCATAATGATCAAAGAAAATTAACACACATACTAATATAAAAAAGCGGATAAATAACCGATATGTTTTTCAATTCCAAATGTTGGAGAGGGAAGAATCATAACCTAAATACTAGATTTATGAAATTACAATTGAACTCCTATGTACAAGGTTATTAAGATTATTTTAATCTTTTTCTAACTTATGTACAAACCATAGAATCTATAAGAAACATTGTTACAACAAATTTAGTAAAACTATGTAACACATAAGATGGCAAGTTATAAAATTTCCTAATCATTTTGCCATGTTCATCTTATCATAGTGAATTAAATAAAGCACCATTTATTCTTTGTCCCTACCTATAATATAGTGTTAGTGCAATGCACATATATATGTATTTGTCTATTCAACGATATCATTCAAACCATAAAAATCTATATAATGATATCTTATCAACCAAGATCAAATACATCTACATAGTACCAATGACATTTTTCAAGTACACAAGGGGAGAGAGAATCATACAAGCACTTTTCTTCCAACCATAAAGTTGTATAGGTTCTACCAAACACTTAATCAGTGAAACCCTTCCCTTCACAAGTGAGGACATGGTAGAACATTCCATAGGGAGAAGGTTGAGGTACCCAGTGTAGAGAATTTGACAATTTGTACTCAATATGAAATAGAAGCAATCAAAAATTGCCTTGGCCAAGGTTTGAGACATAGTACAACTACATAAGCCATGGAACCCCATAAGCCACATCCACTTCAACCACTTTTTCATACTTTACAAAAGGTGATATAATACTAATTCACAAACACAATCACCTTGAAAAATATAGATAGAATACCTATTGTTCTATTAACTAATCAATGAGGAAGGCACAAAATGCCTCTTCACTTCTACCCACATTACTACTAAACCATGGCAAAGGCCTTGCCCATGACGCTATCTGTCTAATCAAGGGTAGGACCCCACAAAACTCCACAAACAAATAAGTTAGTCAACATTTTTAATAATCAGTAATAGCAACTTATTCATCATTTTCAATAATTGCATGTAAAAATAGTCATTCATATCTATTAAATTTGACATGTTTTGAATTATAAATTGATCTAATTATCTAAAGTACTTGTCAAATTCTAATTATAAAAATGCATAAACACATTAACTAATCATTTAATCCTAATAATAATTAATATTTTAGGCATAGTATGTAATCCTTTCCCCCTTATTTAAGCTTTGTATCAAAGCCAATTCCTTTAAAACAAAATGGAATAAATGCTTCATCTCTTGCTCATCTAGAATTGATGGTAGGGAAAGTTGATATGCCACTATATTGGTCTTTTCTAGAATCTCAAACAGTCTAATGTAACTTGGTACAAATTTTATGTCTTTTTTGAACTTAATGGAGTTTTTATGAGGCTCAACTTAAAGAACAACTTTATTCCAACTAAACATTAACTAATGTTGGAAAAATTATAATCTAGAGCATGCATAAAATTTGCCTACCCCATCAGAGATCATCTAGAGATCTCTTTTCTACTACCCTGCCAAAATCTTTAATGTCATTTTGATGGCCTAACAAATTTGTTAATTCTGGACAGTTTCATTGATTGTTGGTAGGTGATTTTCATTTTGTTTTTGAGCAAAAAGGAAAGAATGTGAAGATAGAACAATAAGAAAGAAGAGGAAGAGAGATTTATGCATGCAGCATCACAATAGTACACAATAGGAAGAATATTGCAAAGAGAATAGAGCTCCAAGAAGCTATAGACACACACAAGAATCAATTAGTGAAAAGAATAGTGAATCAGCTCTAGATAGAATGGGAAAACAATAATGTCCAACAAGCTCCAAAGAGGGCAGTATTGTAGAGAAAGTAGAAACAAAGTTGTAGCTTTGTAGTTTGCTTTTGATGTAAAATATATTTCCATAGTAATATAAATTTATGTATTTGGTTTGTCCCATCTCCCTCTCTCTCTTGTTTTTTTGTGTTCTTCTCTCCTTCATTGAATGGTATCAGTTTAAAATGCTTCCAATAGGTGGTATCACAACTATACCACCCCCAACAACTAGGAGTTCAACTTTTATCAACATAACTCTTTGATTAGTTTAATGCATCTTGCAATCTCTACTTAGTGAAATTCACTTGCTCCTCCATTTCCTTCAACATTTTTTTCCTATCACAACTTAATCTTTCAATTGAACCCAACTTAATGGGGTTCTATGCTTTCATCCATATAGTGCTTCAATTAATGTTATACCAACAGATGATTGATAGGAATTGTTATATGTGAAATCTAGTAAAGGAAAGTATTATTCCCATTTTGTTGCCAATCCATACAATACACATAATATGTCTTTTATAAACTAGCTTATTATTTTTGATTGCCCATATGCTTCTAAATGATACATCATGCTAAAGTTCAAAGATCTACCTAATGCTAATTAGAAAATTATTTAGAGTTGTGAGGTCATCTTGATATGGTTGTCTAATATTATTTTTCTTTGGGACAATATGTAATCTAGAAAATTCCTGTATAAATCTTATAGCCAATGTTGGTGAGTCATATTTTAAGTTCTTGATGATAAAATGGGAAACCTTAGTTATTTTCTCTCCAACTACCAAAATAGTGTCATTCTCATAAGGTGTTAAGAGAAGTCCTTAAATGAAATCTATAGTTATCATTTTCCATTTATATCTAGGGATGCCATGGAGGTAAAGTAAACCTATTAGATATACATTTTTCACTTTGACCTATTAACATTCAAAAAACCTAGCCACAAAGTTAATAATATCCCTCTTAATTCTTGGCCAAAAATATAGTGGTTTTTAAATTAGTTAACATTTCGATAACTCTGGGAATTCCTTTAAATGAAATTTGATTAGGAACCTTTTGCATCACCTTTGTCCTTAAGTCATCATTGACTAGTATGTACATGCTTTCTTAATAATGAAGAAAACCATCATTCTCTAGAAACCATTTTTTTCATACTTAAGTATTTGAGTATTTCTTTCTAATGCCTCACAAACTTCCATAGAGTTTTGTAACTATAGAAAATTAGCCCACAATTGTTATCAAAATGAAGTTCTTGGCAGTAAGATTAGCACATGTATCCATCTACTTGACACATCTACTACTTAGTTATCATTCCCTTTGATATACTCATTTTCAAATTCACAATGAAATAATTTTTTAAACAATGCCTTTACCTAGCATTAAGATTAGGTTGGATGAAAATATACTTCAATCCCATGTGATTAGTGGAGTTCAAAGGGTTAGATAAAATTTCTCTATTTTTGTAATGTATTAACTATGGCAACAATTTCAAGGTCATGGGGTACATAGTTCATCTTGTAGGTGTAATGTACCTTTTCAATATTTTAATAAACCCTATAATTGTTTTAGATTCCTATCTATGCAAGGATACTAATAAATTGTTAAAATTTATGATGTATATAGTTATTCCACTCACACAGAGATCCACCACCAAACTTCAAATAAATGAATATAAACTATTGTGAAATGGTAGCACCAAGTATAGATGCATGAAGATTAATGATTAAATCCCAACACCAATACTTAATTAATTGTTGTTGCAAAATATGACTATGACAATGCAATGATGCCACATGCAAAATATCATTACTAAAAGCCTAACAAACACATATGTAAATACTGAAATATGATATATATGATTGTCACTATAAACTATTGTACAAAAATGATAATGGGTACCCAAATCTGCCACATAACAAGTATTATATGACTGAATGCAAACTATTGTCAGGAAGATCTTAATTGATTATGATAGTGCCACATACAAGACAATGCAAACATAAACATTTATTCTTAGTTATGTAACAACAATCACACTGATATTTTGGAACAATAAACTCACATAAATATAGAAATATTGGAATAACAATGATTTACTTGATAAAAATGCAAGAACTTATATGTTGATACAATTTAGTGTTATAAGTACTTATCATAATGATAGGGTTCTCTAGTGATACTATAGCGGTATTATAGTGGTGACACTATAACAATGGTATTGTAGTGGTGGTACTATAGCAATAGTAAACACATTCCTAGAATAGAAACACTACAACACACCAAACTAAAATAAAAACACCACCTTGGAATGTAAACTTGTTGAAATGCACCACACTAGAAATCAGGAACAAATTCTAATCATCTCAACACAATTCTGATTCTTGGAGGAAACTGCCTCAAAGAACAAATGTTTTTCATCCTCTACTCTTGCCTAAAAACTAGGAGGGTTTTTATCCTCCAAATCTCTATATTCTAAGGGTTTTTTCGTTAGGACATATAGATGAACACAAGTGCTCAAGCTATCAAATAAAAAGGAAATTTTGATTTCATAAATTTAATGATCTCCTTTGAGTGAATGCCTCTCTTTTATAGACTCCACTTTGGTGCAAAAATTTTGAATTCCCTTTCCCCTGCAAAAGTGCTCACCCTTTTCCATCCAATGTTCTCATTCAAAACAATTTAATAAAATATTGCAAAAGGTTGTAGTATGTCCCATTTAGGCAGCCCACTTTATTTGACTTATAATAGTAACATTTAAGCTATCCTTTTACAATGTTTTCAAATAATATTACTAGGATTGGCTTAAAATATGAGTATTAAAATATTTTTGTAACTTTATCCCTAAGCCTATGGAAAATAAATAAATAGGCTTCAGGTACCTCGATTATTTTATTTTGATAAAAAGTGAGCATGACAATCCACCCTTCCCAAGATTGTTTGTCCTCAAGCAATGCAAGTTTAGTAGGTTTTTCTCTTCACAAATGATAATCTTTGTAAATTACCATAATCCCAATTCATCCTTGAAATTTGGAAATTGATGTCCTTAATTGCTTGCGTGATGCAAGAGGTTCCTTCAACTATATAACTTATATTGAGGTCTTGTCATGTAGTTTCGTTGAAGCCTATAATTTATATTTGAGGAACTAAAAATGCAAATTGGTTGAAAATATAATAGTTGCATTGCTTTGTCTTAGTGATGCATATACTTTTACTTTCTAGTTCTTAATTTTCTTTTCTTTTTTATCCATGGCTCTTTTCAAATCTCTTGTAGATTCCTTAGTCATGCCCAACTTTGTTGTTTATTTTCTTTCTCCTGTAAATCTAAGCTTTATTGGAGGCCAAGTTTAAAGGAATCAACTTTCCCTAGTCATGCCCAACTTTGTTGTTTGTTTTCTTTTTATAAATTCTAAATTTTTTAATGGCTAGGTCTTATGTAAAAATATGATTTGGAGAAGACCTAAGAGCTGATTTGGAGAAGATCTAAGAGCTGATTTGGGGAAGACCTAGAAGAGAAGATTTGGAGAAGACCTAAGAGCTAATTTGGAGTAGAACTTGAGAAGAAATATTTGAAGAAAAATTGTGTGGAAATGTTACATCAAATACATGCATATTTGTGAGGGAAGCATATGCAAAATTATGAAGGAAATACAGGAAATTGTGAAGGAAATGCATATCAACAATTAGGTTTTTGTGAAGACAATATCATCCATTGAAGAATTTGAAGGTTGGTGCCTCATACCAAAGATATTGATGTCTCTTGCTGAGTTGGTGCTCATTTGTGGGGATTGGTGTCTCCAGTGGGTTGGTGCCTAGAAATCATATAAGAGGGGATTGGTGTCTTCTGTAGGTTGGTGCCTACAAATATTGTAAGATAGATTTATATATAAACAATATTTTGTTCTAGTTTTCACATGAAAGGGTTTCCACGTAAATCTTGTGCTCTTATTGTGCTCTTAAGTGTTAGATATTGTATGTTTATGATTGTTTTGGTTGATTAAAATTTTAAAAAGTAAAATATTAGCATATATTTATTCACCCCCCTCTCATTATAAGTGTGTGTTCATTAATTCCAAGACCAGAGTGAGTTCCTTTGGAGATAGTGATGCAGAGCAGGAGCAAGGAAAATCTAGACTACACCAAGTCATCATTTACCAAAATTGTAGACCTCTATATCCATAGGGCTTTCCTTCACAACTGACCCCTTTCCCTTGTAGCCTTTCAAAAAGGCATTTTTTGACATAACTCCTGTTGCAGACCTGAATTTAAAAAAGTATGAATTGTTTTAGATACCCTTTTGGGCCTTACAACACATACTAAGGAATGGGGTGGGGGTTTTTTGTACGGTCTATCCCAAAAATTGATTGTCCTCTGTGCAATTAGGCCTAATTAGGGCTCCTAGGTTTGATCCACTCTATCCACCATGACACCAAAACAAAAATGAAGAGTATGGACTTCAAAACAAGGTTAAACACACTCATGACACTCCATCCAATGCAAATTGAAGGGTTTTTTTGCACTTGTTCATGGTAGAAGGCTTCAACTTGGTCTATACTCAATCTTGCTTAACACGGTTCAACTCTACCTAGACAGGACAGTCTAGAAAATGGACCCAAAACTTTAATATTTGATCAAAGCTCTGACATGTATGCTATCATAGGACACTTGACACCTTCCCCAAGTACCACCAACCATGGAGAAGTCTGAACCCAACATCAAATTACACAAATCCATCTCTTTGTTCACTCTGTCAGCCTGATACATGAAAATATCAGACTTTCATGCCTCCATCACATGTACCAACCTACCCCTCTGCTCCTGCAAGTTTGAGAAATCAAAATATATGCTATCATGAGCCATTCCACAAGGTTTCAACATGGTCCACCTATGGACGGCCTTTGATTTGCATTTTATTTGTCCATTGTTTACCCTAGTTACGGTTTTTGATAGTCTTGGATAGTTTAAAAAAAAAACTCCTATAACTTTCTTGAAAGCTAATGAAATCATGTACAATCAACTACAGTAGAAATTAGACTCAACATACAATCATCCGCAATTGGTTTGAATTCATGATAGGATCATATAGATCCATACCATAATAAAGAACAACAAAAAACCATTAGAAATTGAAGGAAAATCAAAATTGTTTATTGTTTTCACTTCAAAATTTGTACCACCCACCTTGGATCCATACAAAATAACCTTATTTAATGTCTCCACACATAGGATGTATGGTTCAACCAACCACAACTACCAAATATTGTCAACTTTTGAAAGGTTGTTCACAATAATGCCTTCAAACTATCAACTTCTAGGGAATTTGACAATTACTTGACCCAATGGTTACAATAATGGATCTAAAAGACCAAAATGGACAATAATGGCCTCATAGTGGCCTTATTACAAGAAATGTCACAAAAGAAAACAAAACTCTATCCTTGACCAAGTTTGACCGAGGTGTGTTCTAGTTCTAAGGGTGCTCCTGCACTAGATAGTCTAATCACTTGAAGGTAGATTGCTTGAAAGCATGTATGGATATTCATGAAAGAAAAAGATGAGATGGATTTAGAAGAAGAAGAAGAATATGGTGAAATTGAAGGAGAAGTGGATCTTGAAGAAGAACTTATTTGTGCCCTGGATGAAATAGAAACAATCAAAAATAACCTTGGTGAAGGTTTGAGACATAGTACAACTACATCAACATTTCTAACAATTGGGTTCACATAATATTACTATAATGACCTAACTACCACATAGATATGACTTTCGTACACATAAGTACATTACAACTAAAATTTAGCATAATACAATTATGTTGTGCTAGGGTAGAGGTACAAGCTCACTGACCATCTAGATATATCAAAGATGTTCCAAACACTAACCCTACAATTCTCCCTATACTAGAACTAAGAAAAGGTGCACCTTTAAACTAGGTATAAAATCTTGGGGAGCCTGTGAAAAGTGAGAGAATCCATGGAACCCCATAAGCCACATACACTTCCATCACTTTCTCATACTTTAAAAAAATTGATATAATACTAATTCACAAACACAATCACCTTGAAAAATATAGATAGAATACCTATGGTTCTATTAACTAATCAATGAGGAAGGCACCAAATGCCTCTTCACATCTACCCACATTACTACTAAACCTTGACAAAGACCTCACCCATGATGCTATCTATTTGATCAAGGATAGAACCTCACAAAACTCCACAAACAAATAAGTTATACAACATTATTAATAGTTAGTAATAGTAACTTATTCATCATTTTCAATAATTGCATGTAAAAATTGTAATGCCCACTCAAGAAATTAACATTGAAAAACAATAATAAAATTAATTTAATAGAAGAAATATGACTAAAGGAGGAAATTTACTTAATTATAACTTAATAAAATTCAAATTAAACATGTCTAGTGATATTCATCATAAATTAAATTTATGATACAAACATTTCATATACAGCTATACATATTTATAGTAAATGCCAAATAATCATTAATTCACAAGGTGAGAAGATTCTTTCTTAGCTCTGGTAGCCTACACGAATATTAGACCTGAAATCGCACACCTAATTGAAAACATTAATTCTTCAAGGTCAATAAATATATAAAAGAGATATCAATTTACCCAAGACAACGAGACTAAGGCCCTAAGGGGCCAACCTAATGTCTTGGGGGCTCATAATGGCCTTGCCTATGTACGCGTAGCACAAAGACTTCGTAGTTTGTAACTTGATCTTGCAACCACAAAATGGTTTCAAAGAATAATGATAATAAATAGTTATCCTTGTCAACAAAGTTTGAAGAGTTTTCAAACATTCTTATTCCACAACTAGACAACTTCATAACTAGAAACCTTTACAAAAATAGTCATTCATATCTATTAAATTTGACATGTTCTGAATTAGAAATTGATCTAATTATCTAAAGTACTTGTCAAATTCTAATTATGAAAATGCATAATCACATTAACTAATAATTTAATCCTAATAATAATTAATCTTTAGGTATGGTATATAATCCTTTCCCCCCTTGTTTAAGCTTTGTATCAAAGCCAATTCCTTTAATACAAAATATGAAATAAATGCTTCATCTCTTTCTAATCATAATTTTTTTATCAAATTTGTTCTCCAATAAAGCTTAGATTTACCTAAAGGTTGTGGCATTGATATTGATGGAAGATGTATGGGAAGAACAATTTTTTCTTCAATTTCAATATGTTATAACATATAACCACAATTGTATTTAGTTGAAAATTTTCACACTTCTTTGTTTCTATGACAAGTGAAAAACATTTTACCTGAAATCAGAAATGAGTAGTAGAGAAAGCATCATCACGAACTTATTGAATTCTCCATAGAAAAAGGATGTATTGGAGTTTCTATCATTTGTAGGATGTATCTCAACAATTTCTATCATTTTTATAGTTTACTTTTTTGTTACCACAAAATTTGAAATATAGAAATGTGGCCACTATTGTTGGATCTAGCTTCTACAAAACTTTCTAGTGCCACAATATTTTTAGAAGCTTCCATGGGGAAATATTTTGATTCATTCTATAGTAAGTTATGACCCTTGATTGATTTGAAATTATTCTATAATTTCTAAAATCTTAATCCATTAGAAATCAACTAAAAATGTAACTGCAAAATCTAATCTATACATAACTATAGCTTTATTTGTCCTTGGCTCCAAGATTTTTGTTGTTGTTGAAATTTGACTTTTGTAGGTTGGAGCTTTATCCCTTCAGGAGGATTTATCATGGATAAAGTGCATAATAAATTACCTAATATGTTTTTATTTCCAAGCACTCAAAACTTTCATTTATACAAATTCTAACAATTTTTGTGCAAGTTGTTTTCTTCTTGTTAGCTTGCTTGTTGTTTCCATTGCCCATTTTTGTTGTTCTCCTATTTTCTCAAGCATCATGGATTATATTTGTATCAATTGTCATTTCTCCAATAGGGAAAATATATTTTATCTATGCAATATATTGTTTCTCCGATCTTTGTTCAAACCAATCAGCTGTAGCAACATTCTTGCTACTAGTCTCATCCCTAATGTGTAACCCAGAAATTGTATTATACTCACCAAGAGCTGTAAGATCTACATAGTTTTCATATTGTCCAATATTATCTATATTTCATGCAACTTCCTGATATATGCTAGGAAATTGTTCTTTAGATTTATTGGAAGAATGCATTTTGTGAATTGACATGGGAAATCAAACCTTTTTCACATCTATCCAAATCTACACATTTGGTCCTCTCCTAAGTATGTTTTATGTTGCAATGAAGGACTTCTAATTTTACAACCAATTAAGTCACAAAATTATTGTCGTTTTGTAGTGTCTCAACCTCTAAAACTTCTTCTTCATACATCCTAGGGTGGTGAACATGTTTGGATCTTGATTCCTAACTTATGATATGTTGAGTTCCTTTATCTAGCTACGATCCTAGGGACAAGTAAATACACACTACACTATACTTATTTAGAAAATCTTGAATATCAAAATTATGTCTATCTTTCTCACCACCCTCTAACATCAAGCATCTTGTTGTTTTGGAAACTCACTCCTTATGAGAAGTTCTTTTAAGTGTGATTACTTCCATTAGACCATAGATTATTTAAAGCATCATAATTCTATCAAGTAAAGTGTGGAGTTAGTTCCAAGGATTGACCCATGAAGTGTAAACACTGAACTTTCATAACCTTGTTAGAATTCACATGTACCTTATGTTCACCTATGGTTAAACTGAGTTTTCTTCTTGTCTAGGTGTATGGAATGATGACGCTAATAGAAATAATGATATTAGACTTATCAAAATCTTTATCCTTGATGTACCTCAAAATATCTCCTAGATCCCATATTTAAATGCATAAGTTATATTGAGAAAAAGGGATCTACATGGCATTTCACTTTTCATGATGTAGAGGAGACCCTCCCCTCTACTATAGCAACACTCACAAACACAAAACTGCATAGTAGAGAAGACTCTCTTCCCTCGATTTATACACTCAAAGACTATAACCAGTGCTATATTTTATTTGATTCAATTTAACACAATAATGTTTTTGATTATATAAGTCAGAAAAAACTAGGGATCGAACCCTTACATCAATAGGACAAAAAGAACCACCCAAACCAACTATAGTATTAATAGCATATACAATTGATAAACAACATAAAGTATATAGTAGCAGATAGACAACATAAAACATAAAGAGAAACAAGACTAAGGAGAGACATCCTCCCAGCCTTTAACTAGAAATTGCACAATTTCATCAAGTTTCTTGAATTTCTCCTCATCCTCACCATTAGCCAAAGTCCCATGTTCTTGCAGTAGAGTTAGGTTGAGCATTGTTGAGAAATAGAGCATACTGCTTATAAAGACTCCCATAGATCAAACCTTCTGCTCCAGATAATCCACACATCCCTTGAGAACAACAATATCATTCCCTTGGCCATCTCCCTCGTCCTTAGTCTCCTCTTCAACCTCCTCCACTATCATCCTCTCCCCTTCACCAACATTATCCATAGGACCACCACCCTCACCACTAGAGTCCTTTATTTTCTTCTCTTCTCCCTCACCTTCATCTTCTTTAGAAATCTCTTGGACCTCAATGTCTTTAGCTTTTGACTGATCATCCCCTTGAGTGGAAGCTTCTGAATCACTTTTAGAATAATCAATTAATTTGGCCTGTAGGGCCAGTTTACTAGCAATTCTCCCTGACCTTCTCACCCCAAAAGAAATACCCTCATTCTTACATTTAGCCTCCATTTTGGTTTTGTGTTTTTTCATAGGGCCCACATAGTCACTGTTCATCTTCTTATGGGTCCCCACTTTGTCCTCTATAACCTCCCTAGTAGAAGCCGTCTCCCTGGATTTTCTCTTCTTACTTTTAACACTCCCTTTAGAAACAGGAGTATGCATATCCTTCATCATGGTCTCCTCAAGGGTCTCAGAAAAGGAAACCCATTTCATTTTTTGGGAATTAGGACTAGGGCAAGGTTCCTCAGAAATAGTTGTAGCAATGGGGGAAGTGTCAGCAGGAACCTCAACAATGGAGGGCTGGATTTTCTTTGGTGGGTCAAAGGCAAGGTGAAAATTATACAATCAACGAATGAGACCTTGATGCAAAGGAACATGGCGTTTAGAGGGTTTCTTGTAAAATTTAGCTTTAACCCAAAAAATAGAGTGTTCAAGGGAAGACATCAAATAAAAAGGAAAATTCATCAAATCATTATGCCTAAAATGATTGAGCAGCTTAACACATTCAAACTCTCCCTATTATGAGACTAATTCCTCTCCCTCTCCCAGGAAAAGCTTCTGGTTCTGATGGTCATCCACCTTAGCCTTCCTTTGCAGCTTTGTACCCTTGGTGGAAAGGCCAGTCGCCATTGCTATGACCTCTTTAGAGATTTCAAACCCAATTCTGCCAATGCAAACTCTACAATTCTGCCACGATAGGACACATTACATAGACAATAATGTTACAACTATGCTCAGTGCACAATTTACCACAACTCAAATTCAATGGTATTATTCAATTGACAATGAAATACATCTGCAACAGTATTTACATATAGTCTTTCTGGCATCTCAACACACTCATATCAAAGTTTATCTATCTTCTCTCTATCAACAACAAACTATCTATTCATTATTATGCCCTCCATCATGGGCTCACCATTGCTAGATCCACATTTTATTCCTTCTACCTAGCTGCTCCAACTCTACAACATTTCCCATTTTTAAGAACCACAAAGGTGATGGTTCATTTCTCCCTTGGCACGCTTCTCCAACCCTTCATTTTCCTATCTGAGTAAAATGCAAGAGATTCCTTTATGAAACATTTCATATTAGCTTCCTAACTATTGAATCTATGATGCACATGGGCATGGTTTCCTTCTTTCCATGTGGCTTGAGATCTTTTGATTCCAACATAGTGAGATCACTCCAAGTTTTTATTATATTGATCAAGGATTATTGATATTAGGCATGTTTGGTTTTTTTCTCCAAAAGATATTGAATGATGAGTTAAACATATACGTTCAACCTCCCACTCTGGTGCCTATTTTATTCTACTGCATTCATTTTGTCTTTATATGGATCCTTTTAATCACATCAGTAGTAACATAACAAGAGCAAAAATTAGATTGTCTCGATCTATCCTTCTCCAATCCACTTTCATGTTGTTCACTAGCTAAAGATACAGATCTGACGGCATTCTTTGAGTCCTATTCACAAGGTTGGGTTCATTATATTTGAAATGTCAGTCAAATTCATGACTAGATGATCTAGAAAATACAACATCTTGAACTAGATGGGTACAAATCGTTGTTTTATTTGTGCATTACACAAATCTTTAAAGTGTTCATTTTTAAAAAATTCCTATAGATCATTTCAATTTTATTTCAGCTGGAGTTTTCTCTTGAATTGTATCCTCTTCATCAATGCTCAATTTGATCACACTAAAAGCCACATTACTCACATTTATGGGCATGTCTTCTATGTCAATTGTGCAACTGTGATGGGTGCCTGAAAATGACTTCGACCATAACATTTTACCAGAACATTGAAACTTTTTGAAAACTTTCCAAAATATGTAAATCATCATTCCCAAGCTTTCCACCAAGTCATATTGTGTCAACCATATCGAAACTCAAAAATTTAAACTTTCACCAAATCATCAACACTGGTTGGAAAACATTGAATTCTCCAAAACTAGGAAGGATCTTATCATGAAATCTTTGGTACCAATTCTAGAATGGAGTCAAAGACCTTATCATAAGAGGATTCATCATCAAACATCACAAAACCACCGGAAATGTTATTTTTGTAAAGCCATCTTATTATGTGCTAAAATTGACAACTGATGAAAACTCAATTTGATGAAATATGATTATTACACCTACACTCCAAGGCTTAGAGATGCTAATATAGACCCAAGAAAACAAAAACTGAAAGAAACAACTAAAAATAATTTTCTGTGATGCCAATTGCACGTGCGCTCGGGTGCTCCTACATCAGACACACCAAATTTTGTGAGCATAGTTTCACAAAACTGGAGTTGAGTGAGAGAATCACCGTTTTAGATTACAAGAAATGTACAATAACCTCCATCATTTTATTTATTATTCCTCTTTTTCCAACACCTCACGGGCACAATTGTCATCTTCCTTCCACAACTCCTTTCACCACTCTTTTCTCCACTCATGGATTCAAATCCACCAAGTACCATCCCCTCCACCAAATTATTTCTCTTCTCCTCTCCTCCTTCATGGGATCCAACCCACTACAGTCTGACCACCTCCACAAAAATCTTGCAACATCCTTTACAATTTTTATGTGTAAACTCATAGAATATAAACATGAATTTGCATCTACAATAATCTCCATTTTCTCTGCATACTTTTGTTCTCTAACCATCTCTTCTTCTACCATCTTATCTGAAAACAAAATATCATCAAAAAATAGACTTACCTCATCTTTATTCATAGTTACAACATCAATTTTCATTCAGACATCTTCCACATCCTCGTCAGTTGTAACTTTTTGTTCTTCTCCTTTCGCTGCAACAATGAGCTTCGAAATCCACTATTCTTCAATCTCTAACAAGTTCAACATTAAATCATCTTCAACATCCACATCTACTGCAAACTCTTGACATTCCACTATTGTAACAACTACAATCTCATCAATAGCTGTAATCTCTACACTTGCATGCTCTTTGTCATATTTAGGCACTACTGTTGCATGTACCTCCTCTTTCTCATCCTCCTTTGTGGTGACCTCATTACTCATAATCTCTCCATAATGCATATCTTCCAATTGATTCATCCTTACAATTATATCTACCACCATCTCAAAAATCTTCCTCTTCTCATACCATTTCCAGCCTTCCCATATCACGGGCTTCCACAAGAACACTCTCATCTTGTTCACTACAATATGGCACACATCACATTGCTTAGGACTTCTCCTAGCTACAACAACCCTCACATGAGTTTCTTCTCTTCCACCCTTTTGCTCTTCTTTATCGACACATGTCTTGTGTAGGATGCCTCATGTTTGGCTCTCTACATATGCTCTCAGGAACTCCATCTCTAATACCATATGATGCAAAGGAGACCTTCCCCTCTACTGCAATAACACTCACAAGCACAAAACTCCACAATAGAGAAGAATCTTTGCCCTTGATTTGTACAGTCAAAGATTGCAACCAATGATATTTTTTATTTGATTCAATTTAACACAATAATGTTGTGCAACTCTATTTAATGCATAATTTATCACAACTCAAATTGATTGATTTTATTCAATTGAAAATGAAATACATCTGTAACAGTATTTACATATAGTCTTTCTAGCCTCTCAACTCACTCGTATCAAAGTTTCTCTATCTTCTCTCTATCAATAGTAAACTAGATTTATTATTATGCCCTCCTTCATGGGCTCACCCTTGCCAAATCCACATTTTCTTCCTTCTATCTGGCTGCTCCAACTCTGCAACATTTCCCATATTGTAAGAACTTTGAAGGTGATGGTTCATTTCTCCCTTGGCGTCCTTCTCCAACCCTTCATTTTCATATTTGATTAAAATACAAGAGTTGTTTTTATGATACATTTCATATTAGCTTCCTAACTTTTGAATCTATGATGCACATGGGAACAGTTTCATTCTTTCCACACGTGGCCTGATATCTTATTTTCCAACTTAATGAGATCACTCCAAGTTTATATTATATTGACCAAGGATTATTGATATTAGATGCCTTTGTTTTTTTTATTCCAAAAGATATTGAACGATCAGTTAAACATATACATTCAACCTCCCACTATGGCATTAGTCTGTTGTTCTACATCATTCATTATCTTTATATGGCTCTTTTTAATCATGTCAGTAGCAACATATCAAGAGCAGAAATTATATTGTGTCAATCCATCTTGTTCCAATCCACTTGCATGTTGTTCACTAGCTAAAGATATAGATAGCAACACACTTTGAGTCCTATTCTCAAGGTTTAGTTTGGTATGTTTGAAATGCTAGTCAAAGTCATAACCATTTGATCTTGAAAATGCAACAACTTGAACTAGCTAGGTACAAATCATTGTTCTATTTATGCATTATACAAATGTTCAGAGTGTTAATTTTTATAAAATTCCTACAAATGATTGCAATTTATATTTTTGTTGGAGTTTTCTTCTAAAGGGAACCCTCTTCATCACTGCTCAGGTCAACCACGCTAGAAGCCACATTACTCAAACTTATGGGCATGTCTTCTATGTCAATTGTGTAACTGTGATAGGTGCCTAAAAACTAACTTCAGCCATAACTTTTTATATTGAAGGAAGAATAGTTTTGGAGCTAAACTTATATTGAATGAAGTTGGAGTAGATTTATCATGGAAGATGCAATGATATTCATGTAAATTTGGAGTAGAACTGTGGTAGATTTGTAGCAGAACTTCAAAGTGATTTAGGGTAGATTTGGAGTAGACCTAAGATCTGATTTGGAGCAGAACTAAGAGCAGATTTCGATCAGACCTAAGTGTAAATTTGGAGCAAATCTAAGAGCTAATTTGGAGTAGACCTAAGAGCTGATTTCGAGCAGACCTAAAAGTTGATTTGGAGAGGACCTAAGAGCTGATTTGGAGAAGATCTAAGAGCTAATTTGGGGAAGACCTAAGAGAAGATTTGGAGAGGACCTAAGAGCTGATTTGGAGCAGATCTAAGAGCTAATTTGGGGAAGACCTAAGAGAAGATTTGGAGAGGACCTAAGAGCTGATTTGGAGAAGAACTTGAGAAGAAATGTTTGAAGAAAAATTGTGTGGAAATGTTACATCAAATACATGCAAATTTGTGAAGGAAATCGTATCAACAATTAGATCTTTGTGAATACAATATCATCCATTGAAGAATTTGAAGGTTGGTGCCTCACACCAAAGATATTGATGTCTCTTGTTGAGTTGGTGCGTAGTGGTGGGGATTGGTGTCTCCAGTAGGTTGGTATCTACAAATTATACAAGTGGAGATTGATGTCTCTAGTGGGTTGGTGCGTATCATATAAGAGGGGATTGGTGTCTCCTATAGGTTTGTACCTACAAATATTGTAATAGAGATTTGTATATAACCAATATTTTGTTCTAGTTTTCACTTGAAAGGGTTTCCATGTAAATCTTGTGTTCTTGTACTCTTTAGTGTTAGATCTTGTATGTTTATATGATTGTTTTGGTTGATTGAAATTTTAAAAAGTAAAATATTAGCATATATTTATTCACCCCCCTCTCATTATAAGTGTGTGCTGATCAATTCTAGTATCAGAGTGAGTTCCTTTGGAGATAGTCTGATCATTTGAAGGTAGATCTCAGAAGCATGTATGGATGATCATGAAGGAAAAATATGAGATGGATTTAGAAGAAGAAGACTATGATGAAAGTGGAGGAGAAGTGGATCTTGAAGGAAAACTTATTTGTGCCCTGGATGAGATCAAGAAATTTAGAAAGAAGAATACAAAGAAAAAATTACAGCTTCAAGAAGAATGTTAATCTAAGGCTAAGTTATCACAAATTCTTGAAGAATCGAAGATGATGATCCTAAATTTGAAAATTAAAATTCAAGAAGCAAAAATAATTGAGGAAGAAATAAGAATTCAATTGAAGGAAAAGGAAGAAATTTGTGAAAAGTTAGAATCAGAAATTGTTTCCTTGAGAAAGGAACAAGAAAAGACAACTACTAATTTGAACCAAAGCTTCAAGTTTGTTAAAAGTACTAAGATATTGGATGATAATTTAAATGGGTAAAGGTCACCATTCATAAAGAAAGGTATTGGTTATGAAGCAAAGCAAGATCAATTTTCCAATGAGCCACCAAAAGAGACAAATGAAGAAAAACCAAAGAGTTATGCAAATGCACTCAAAAGTCCTCTAAAAAATGAAAGTAGTAAAAAGAAGAATAATCCTATTCCACATAAATCAAACACTCCTATACAAGTCAACAAGGATAAATTCAAAAGATCCTTTCCTCCAAGGTGACCACACATAAACAAGTTTGAACATTCTTTCTTTGTTTATTTCTATTCATGTAATCACTTTGGTCATAAAGCAAGAGATTGTAGGACATTTGGAAGAAATGATTCTAGTCATAAAGTAACAATTTATTGGAACCATACAAGAAATTTTGGTTGGAACAAAGATAGAAGTCCTTATGGGTTATCAAGTAGGAACAATAATTTATTTGTTACTTTAGTGGATTATAATGTTATATGTTATAAATGCAACAATTGTGGTCATATAGCACATTTCTATAGAAGTGGTTTTGTTGAACCTCCTAGACAAAACAAGAAGGTGGATACACTTGGAAAGCAAAAGGAAGAACCAACAAAAGTTTGGAAGAGAAAGAAAGAGAAAGAAAAACAAAATGAAGAGAAATCTATGCTTGTGCTTCATGCACAAGATGTATCACTAAGCTCATAAGGAGAAGTATAAACTCAAGGGGATCTAATCATTGCATTATCTTTTAGCTCCATGGAGAAGAAAATTTAGAGATAGATCAGCTGATGCATATTCTATATGAGGGTAATGAGCATTCCTTTACCATAGATGTCAAAGGTAGAGTAAAAAAAAAGGAGAGTTATAGAAAAAGAAAAAATGGTGCCATTGATGTAAAGAGGAAGTATTATAGAAAGGGGGGCTTTACAAACAAGGGGAGCATCACAGAAAAGAGGGAGAATCATATCATGTAGGAGAGAAGTATGTTAAATTCCTTTGGGCCATTGATGTTAAAGGGGGAGAGATATAGAAAGGGTGAGTAGTACACAAAGAGGAAGCATTATGTTTATGTTGTACTCACAGGATATTTCTTTACAGGGTTGACATCAATGACAAAGGGGGAGATTGTTGGAAATACTGTTGTCATTGATATCAAAGGAAAGAAAGAATCCATATTATTTTTATTAATATATTGTGTAATGATGATATTCTGGAAGAAAAGGAAGAATAGAAGGCATTTGATATGTATGGTGATGTGCTGGTAGACTTGTAAAAATTACGTTGCCTCACATTGGAGAAATAAACTTAAGTTATCTATGGCTAACCTACATTGCCTTAGCACCACCTTTTGAGAATGAGAAATAAATAAATTACATGTACTTATTTTAAACATGGCCGACCTAAAATTCTTGGAGTGCCCACTTTGGAAATAGATTTTATTACTTATTATTGAGGTCAACCTCCTTGTGAAGGTTGACCCTATTGGGTGAAAAGACATGATGGGTATATAAATAAAAGATTGAAGTGTGGTAAAATAAGAAAGTTCTCCAATGCAACATCATATGAATTTGAGTATTCATTTAGGAGAAGAAATACAATTATAAATCAGATCATTTAGAATAGTCCTAGAATAGAAAATATGAAGGGTGTTGAAGATATATATTGAAGGAAGTTGGAGCAGATTTAGTATGGAAGAGGCAATAATATTCATGTGAGTTTGGAGCAGATCTATGGCAGACTTGTAGCATAAGTTCAAAGTGATTTATTGCACATTTGGAGATGACCTAAAAGCTAATTTGCAGCAAACCTAAGAGAAGATTTGGAACAGACCTAAGAGATGATTTGAAGTAGACCTAAGAGTTGATTTGGAGTAGATCTAAGAGCTGATTTTGTGTAAACCTTGAGCAGAAATATTTAAAGGAAAATTGTGTTGAAATGTTACATCAAATACATGCAAATTTGTGAGGGAAGTATATGCAGAATTGTGAAGGAAATACAGATAGATTTGTGAAGGAAAGTGTATCAATAATCAGATCTTTGTGAAGACAATATCATCCATTAAAGAATTTGAAGGTTGATGTCTCACACCAAAGAGATTGGTGTCTCTTGCTAAGTTGGTGCACAATGGTGGGGATCGGTGTCACCTGGGGGTTGGTGCCTACAAATTCTACAAGTGGGGATTGGTGTCTCCAATCGATTGGTGTCTCTTGTAGGTCGGTTCCTATGAAGATTGTAAGAGAGATTTATATATAAGCAATATTTGGTCGTGGTTTTCTTTCAAAAGTGTTTCCATGTAAATCTTGTGTTCTTCTTGTGCTCTTAAGTGTTAGATCTTGTATGTTTATGATTATTGTGGTTCAGTAAGATTTGAAAAAGTAAACTATTACCTTATGTTGATTCATCCCCCCTCTCAATATAAGTGTGTGCTCATCAATATACAGTAGAAGTGTGATTTTTAGACAAACTAAGACTTGTTTTGTTACATTTCTGTCAAAACAAAGCAAATAGAAAGATATGATTCAGGTTCCTTCTACACCTAAAAAATTTGAATCAAGGCCCCCTAGATAGACAAGAAGTTGAGGAGAGCTCATCTAGCACTGAATCCTCAAAAGAGGAGGAAGAACCTCCAACTCAATTTGTTTGAAGGTCTACAAGGCATAGAAAATCACTCAAAATGTATTCACTTGATGACTAGAGATATATTTTTTCTTTGAATACTAACATGGATGAACCAAGATTTATAGAAGAGGCATTCAGTATGAATTATGTAAATCCAGGAAGATTGCCATGGATAAAAAATGGCATCATTAAAAAATAATGATACATGGTACCTAGTACCATTGCCTAAAGGATGAAAACCTACTGATTACAAATAGGTGTTCTTAAAAGAGATTGGTTTAGATGGAGGTATTGAGAAGTACAAGAACAATTTGTTTTGAAAGGTTACTCTAAGGTTAAGGGTGTTGATTATAGTGATAGATTTCCTCTTGTTGCAAAACTGACATCCATTATATTTTTTCCTTTCTATTGCTACAAATTATGATCTAGAGGTTGAGAAAATGGATGTGAAAACAACATTGCTTTATGGTGATTTAGATGAGGATATTGCTATGACACAAACAAAGCACTATGGGGTGAAAGGTAAAAGTAATTTGTTTTGCAAATTGAATAAATCTTTGTATGGCCTCAAATAGAATCCTAGGATGTGGTACCAAAAATTTGATACATATGTGTTGAGTTTGGGATTTAAGCATTCTAAATTAGACCATTGTGTTTATTTTAGGTCTGATGGTGATCATTTCATGTTTATTGCACTATATGATGATATGTTATTTATTGGTAAAGAGAAAGTAATGATTTCATAACTAAAATCTCAACTTGTAACTAAATTTGAAATGAAAGATCTTTGCATAGCTAAATGCATTCTTAGGATGGAAATTGGAAGAGATAGAGTTCAAATAGAAAACTATAGCTTGACCAAAGTAAGTATGTCAATTCAATTTTATAGAGGTTTAACATGTAAGATTATAGACCATTGTGTCTTCCTTTTATAGTTGGAATGAAGTTATCTACTTCAAAATGCCCAAAATCCCCATCAAAGATGGAAGACATGAGCATAGTCCCTTACTAGAGTGTAGTTAGAAGTTTGATGTATGCTCTGATTAGCACTAGACCAGAGATTGCCCATGTAGTGGGAGTTCTCTTCAGATAAATGTCTAATCGTAGCAGAGTTCATTGTCTTGTAGTTAAAAGACTATTCAAGTATTTGTGTGGTACCTTAGAGTATTCCTTGTGTTATCATGGTAATTTGATAGAATATGGGCATTCCCTTGATATTTGTGGTTATGTGGATTTAGATTGGAAAGGTGATGTTGATACCTTCTTAGATGATCCACTAATGTGTATGTGTTTACTTTATTTGGTGGTGGAATTAGTTGGATGAGTAAGAAATAGACTATGGTTTCTTTATCTACTACTGAGGTTGAGTATACGGTAGCTACTCATGCTTATAAAGAAGCCATTTTGCTTAAGAGATTGTGTTTATATATTACAATAAAATAGGGTGTAGTGACTATTTATTGTGAAAATTAGAATGTTATTTTTTTGTAGCTAAGAACCTAAAATTTAATGCCAAGACCAAGCACATTGATGTATATTATCATTTTATCAAAGATATGGTCAAGGATGGCAAGGTGAAGCTAGTTACAGTAGAGACTTTGATGAATGTTGCATATTAATTAACTAGTCTTGTAAGCATAGAGACATTTAGATGGTGTTTGGAGTCTATGGACCTTTAGGCCACTAGAAATTAAATGATAGTGTTGATACACTTTTTTCTCTTGTAAGGTGTTCAACAAGTGGGAGAATCTTAGGAAAGGTGTCTCAACCTTGGAATTACAAAAAGTGTAATTTTTTTGTTATCAAATTGATTAAACTCAATTTCTAGGCTATAGATTTGGGTTTTGGCCAAAATAAAAAATTTAAGTTGTTCGACACCACCTACGTGGGTGTTTAGTGTGTAGATCTCTTTGAACTCTACAATTAAAAATATGGGCCCAATCAACCTCCTGGATCAAAAGTTATGGCCTCTAGAAGTTGGGTCTCTCATATTGGAAAATGTAAAAATGTGTTGGACATAGACAAGAGCTATAAGGGGGAGTTAAAAGTGTTGATGCATTTTATGATACATCATAAGTAATATTTGATTAGAGATAATGGAGACCTGAGGATTTGGGTGTCACTTTAGGGTGGATTTGGCTCATGGTTTTTTAATTATTCTTTGATGGTTTCGTGTATTGTATCTCCTATATATTCCTATATATTAGGTGCTTGAGATGGAGGTTGAGTGTGAGAGTCTTATAGGTGTTCTTAAGTTTCCTTGAGATCTGTGGTTGGTGATACTCCTATGAATGCTTTCTCTACAAGTGTAGTGCAATCTTGTTGATTTCTAAATAATATATTGGGCTACTTTTGGAGTGTGGGGTTTCTCTCCTAAAAGAGTTTCCCCCACGTAAATCACTATGTTTTGTATTTATGTTTATTTTTGTAACTTTTGTAATGATTTAAAAAGTTTTGCATAACCCTCCTATCAAGATTAGTGTACGAATTTGTTCTACTCCCTTAGCTTCCTTACAATTAACAAGACTTTATTTGGAAAATATCACCTATCCTCTTCCAAAGTATGATTGTGCTAGCCTCCTCTGAGACATTCAAGGAGACAAAATCTACAAAACATAATTGATTGGTTCATCATGCCTTCTTGTCCAATTTTTTCCAATCTTTGTCAAAAATATCGCCAAGCTTTACTTAAATAGCAACAAATCTATATTGATCCCTTTCTTCCAAGAGATATTACATCTTTATCTTCCACAACTCATGCCCAAAGCCACTATATTTGTCAATCTTTGAATGAGATGTGTTGGCCATGGCTCTAAGAACTCATAGATCTACAAAACCACTAGGTCAACATCTTTTCTTGCAACCAAAAACTCACATCCGGGTCATCCCACAATAATGGGTTACACTTTTTGGCCAAACTTGTCATTGAAATCAACATTTTGAAATAAATCTTCACTTTCTAACACCTATAGCTGCTAAACTATTAGGAATTTGAAGATGATGCAAACTAGTGATTTGTGAGATTTTGTTTGTAGATTCTAAATATATATTTTTAAAAAAATTTAGAGTTAAATTGTAAAAAAGTTTGCATCTCCTTTGATAACTAGTTTTTACTAGTAAACAACATTTTTTTAAAGTGATGTGTATTATGTAGCACATAACTTTTTTTCTACAAAGGATAAAATTTTAATTCTTTTGAATTTAGATTGGTAACACTGATATACAGGGCATGCATTTGGTTTTATAATGTTTTGTTGAATTTTTTTAATTAAGTTTTGAAGTCAAGCCAATTGTAATTTGGACATAGGCGTATTCCATAAAACATAACTTTTTCTATATGTATCAAAATTCAAATTTTCTTTTTTTGTTGAAACAAGAACATCAATACCTAGGGTGTAGATATTTTTTAGGATTTTTTTTCACTAATTTACTAATTTTCCATGCATGTAGAACAACAAACTTGATGTTCGGTGAAAAACCTACATTCACAAGAAATAAAAAATAAATATAATAATCAAATTAAATATATTTAAAATTATACTTTTTGGGAAACTTATAATAAGGACTACATACTTACAAGACATAAATTTTAAATGAATTCATTTCATCCCCCAAAAGGTAAATCAAAAGTGGTTTTTTATCGGCATTTTGATAGGTGTAGAGGAGACTCCATTATAGTTATGGTTTAAAACTAGCAGGGTTCTATCCAAGGGGGTTTGATCAAACCCTCTTCAATTAAAATCCTTTAAATGGAACCTTTCAAGGCTTAAATCATTATATTTTCTAAAAATATGTGATTTCAGGAAAAATCAGGATGTCCTAGAAAGTGTAAGCCATTATTGTGGCAGCACGCATCCCTTTCTAATAAAAAGTAAAGCTCTAGTACCAAATGTTGAGAAACATGATTAACTACTAGTGTGTTCAAGCATATGCAAATGGTAAATAATTACAATTTACCAATTAAAGTAGAATGTGATTAACCATTCAAATAGCATGGAGAAGTATGAAGAAATTCATATGTTCTCAAATTAAAATTAATAACTACATGTAGAACACATAACACTAGAATTTTCATGGCCAAACCATTTTTAGAGAAACACCACCACCAAAGAAATACTAAGCTTGTATTAATCAAGAATAAACTAATACATCAATACAATCCACTCTATCTTCTTCAATCTAATAGTATTCAAACAATATAACATTGATTCACTTGCAATCCATCATAATCAACTGCCCCCATGTCTCCAATAAATAGATAAAACTAAAATAAAAAACTATAAATAGCTTACGAAACTAGTGGCTAAAATAATACGCCCAAAACTAGGTATCCCAATTCCAAATGCAAAATTCCAATGCCCCATATTCATGTAGAGCATCTCCAAAATTTGTAAATAACTTCCATGAGTAAGTAACCCCCACCATTATACAAGAAGAAGTCAAATTGTAACTGTAAATTGCTACATGAAAGCTCCATTTACAAGGCATGATTCTTCATATTCCAATGTGACCTTTCATCTTTCATTTCCCCTTTCCATGTCTTTATGCAACCAATAAACATTTAATTTGGGGAATAATATTAAATAAATATTGTTCCCACCAGACATGGGCATCCAACTTTGCCCATCTACATGTACAAATGGAACATACAATAACTTTTGAACCTACACACATAAATAAATACATTTGACACGGGGATTTCCAAGATGGATATCACCCAACCCCAACATCTATTTCATCTTTAGTGAGAATCCAACCATGAGATTGTGTAGTGGAGGAGCATATTCAACATTAATAAATTCTTTCAACCATAAAATCAAATTTGACTATGATAGAGAACATGATAAAACATAGAAGTGAAGAACATTTTGGAGTGGTTGATAGGGTATTTTTAAATCTACAACCATACAAATATAAGTATGCCAAGCAACAAAAAAAGGATAACATGTTGGCACCCAAATATTATAGTCTTTATAGGGTACTATAACAAATTAGTAGTGTAGCATACAAACTAGAGGTCTCACCATGTTTGAATAAGGTCATTGGAGATAAAACTTTTGTACAGAAAGACATTCTAGACCTTGATGAAGAATGAAGAATAGTTTTGGAGCTAGAGGCAATACCCAAACAAGGAGTAAAGGGCTAAAGACTTAGACAATTATAAAATATCTCATCAATTGAAAGAATTTACAACATGAAGATGCTACATGGGAAGAAAAAGAATTCATTCAAAAGTACCCACAAATAAGTGTTAAGGATAATGCTTCTTTAAAGAGGGGGGCATGTTAGCTCGTTATTCCATGGGATGTAGTGGGACATGTGATGGTAGACTTGGGCTTACATAATTCATATATCATATTGTATAAGGATAAATATGTTTCATAAGAATCTAATATTGTATAAGGATAATTATGTTTCATAAAAATCTAATTTACATCATATTAATTATGATTTATTTAAGAAATCTCAAAACCTTTAAAAGAAAAACTTTATATAAGATTTTGTAAGATATATATTTAAATGGTCCTCTAACTAGTGATTTGTTATGTTAAAGATATAGTTTACATTACATTTAAGGATTTGGTTTTAATTGAATGTTTAAATAGGTTGCAAATTTGAGTCAATGATTTTAAGGTGAATACCATTAAAAACTCCAAACTTCTCAATAAACAATTGTTTAGAACAATGGAAAAATTTAGTCTTAAATGAATGTAAAGAGACTAGAAATTTGAGCTAAAGATCCTAAGGTGAACAACATTAAAAAAATTCGAAACTTGTCAATACAAAGTTGTTTAGAATAAGTTATACTCTCTATATTTTAGAGAGGTTATAAAAATATATGTTGAAACAACTTTAAAGAGCTTGATTTTGAGGTGTTAAATTCTTATCCATACCAACTTGTTCATAGTATCTTTTAAAAGAAATACATCAAAAAGTCTAATATAAGAAGTTTTAATTAAGACAGACAAGCAAACAAAACTATGAATTATAGTTCACATATATGTCTTTTGTATGTGTCATTTTCTTACTAGACCTTTCAAGTTTATGGCGCGTGGTTTGGTCATACCTTGAAGACCTTTTGAGCTGTAATTGCTATTTAATTTGTCTAATCTATGAGATAGAGTCCTAGTAACACTGTAACACTTTGTCGGCCTATAAGTAGTTAGTACTTCATGAAATCCTTGGGTCTATTTATATAAAGCGTGTTTTGCGTCGTAATTCATAATCTATCGTGATTTTAGTTAGAGAGGGAATTTCAGATTTATCTGTAAAAATACTGAGGGCAGAGCGCATAAAGAAAGATGGAGATGAAGGAAATCGATGTGGCAATTGCAAAGATTAAGCAAGTCATCGAAGGGAAAGCGGATAAATTCGGCACTCTTGAGTATGTAATGATTTATAATGAAATCTTTGCAATTCGGATCTATAAGGATGAGGATTGGATGTTGATGCACTCTAAATTTTAGAAGACTTTACAAGATCATATCAATTCAACAGTTGTGCCCGCACTGAGGGAGAAAGAAAATGAGTTTCTTTTGAAAGAAGTTGTAAAACAATGGGAAAACTACAAACGAATGGGTAGACTTCTTTTAAATTGTGTGTTTTTTCGTTTGACACGTGCGTATCCTATGAAAAAATGGTTGTTCTCAAACCCCAACGACGCTGCTCATAGATACTTTGAAAAAATGGTCCTTGATGAAGTTTTGCGTAGTAATTTGCTGGCTGTTATGATGCTTCACATTAATAAAACGCGGGAGGGTGAGAGAAATCTTGATGTGGCTGTTTTTAAGAATGTTTTGTGTATGCTGTGGGATTTTGGGATGGACTTTTATAGAGATTTTGAGTTGGCAATTTTTGAAAATACCACCATATACTATTCCAGAAAGGCTGCTTCATGGATATGTGAGTATTCTTGTCCAGACTACTTGTTGAAAGTTGCTAGGTGTTTAAGGTTGGTAAAAGAAACAATTGCAATATATTGTGTTCATCAAAGTAGCCAAACTAGGTTAGTAGAAATGGTAGAAAATGAACTTCTTGGCAAGTATGAATGTCAACTTTTGGAGGAAGATTCAGATTGCCATCCATTGGTGAGAAATGACAAGATGGATGATCTTTCAGAGATGTTTAAGTTGTTTTCTGGAATAACTAAAGGCATTCAGCTCATGGCTAAAATTTTTAGACAGCATGTTGTCCGGCATGGCACATCATTGGTTAAACATGGAGGACAAATGGTGGTAGAGGCAATAAAGGCAAATAATAAAAAAGACATGATTGCAAGTGAAAAAGATCAGTTTGTGAGGAGTGTTATTGAATTGCATGAGAAATACATACAATGTGTGGAGAAGAATTTTATGAACCACTGCCTTCTCAAAAATGCACTCATGGCAGCCTTTCAGAGTTTTTGCAATCAACAAGTTGCAGGAAGCACTATTGGAGAATTGTTGGTCACGTTTTGTGACAATATTTTGACAAATAGAAGCATGGATTATGTAGATGTTGAAGATGCCCTTGAAAAGGTTGCAAAGATCTTTCCCTGTGTCTATGACAAAGACATGCTTGCAGAGTTTTATAGGAAAAAGCTCGGAGACAGGCTTCTCTCCCATAAAAGTTCAAATGCCGATTATGAAAAAAGCATGTTAGTCAAGCTGGAGTTTGAGTGTGGAAGACAATTTACATCTAAAATGGAGGGCATGCTTACTGATTTGACATTGGCAAAGAAAAACCAATCAGATTTTGAGGAATACCTCAGTCAGAAACCTCTTCATCCTCGTTCTGGAATAGAATTCTCTGTTACAGTTTTGACATCTGGATTCTGGCCGAGGTATAAGTCACCTGATACACTTGTCCTTCCGGATGAAATGGTGAGACATTTAGAGTCATTCAAAGAGTTCTATAACAGAGAAACAACGAACATAAGATTAACATGGAAATATTCTCTGGGAACATGTAATATTATTGGAAGATTTGACCAAGGTGAAATTGAAATTGTTGGAACCCCTTGTCATGCAACTGCACTATTGCTGTTCAATGCAACGAACAGGCTAAGTTTTTCAGAGGTCAAATCACAGTTGAATTTGGAAGTTGAAGACACTATCGCATTGCTGAATTCCCTTGCGTGTTCGAAATACAAAATCCTAAATAAATTACCAGATACACAATCTGTGATACAAACAGATTGTTTTGAATTTAATGCAATTTTTTCTAGTAAAAGGAGGAAGATTCGACTTCCGGCAGCGGTACCCACAGCCAATGTAAAAGAAAACGCTGGGAAGGATGTGCTTCAAAATAAAAGTCATATTATTGATGCTTCGATCGTAAGAATTATGAAGAGCAGAAAAGTATTAGCTAACAAGGAGTTAGTGATGCAATGCATTGAGCAGGTTAAAGACATGTTCAAGCCAGATATGAAGGAAATTAAAAAGAGAATTGAAAATCTGATAGCTAGGGAATACTTAAAGAGGGATAATGAAAATCCTGACATGTACAATTACGTGGCTTGACATTGGTTCAGAGAAGAGGCCAATTTGATATTTTTTGATTTGATACTTTCCAACTTATCCTATCATCATAGTTGAGTTCTCTTGCTGAATTTTAATTGAAATGTAAATCTTATAGTAAGAGTGATTTTGGATTCTTGAAACTGTCTATATTTTTCGCAATAATGAAAATTTTCACATGTACAATTATGTGTCTTGATATTGGTTCAGAGAGATGTCAATTAGGTATTTCTGGATTTCATATTTTACAACTTATTCAATTATGAACTTTATAAGATTCCTTATAGTTGAGTTCTTTTGTTGATTTCTAATTGAAGTGTAACAGTTAAATTTTATAGTAAGAGTGGTTTTGGATTCAACCGTGTATATTTTTTGGGATAATGAAAATCTTAATGTGTACAATTGTGTGTCTTGACATTGGTTGAGAGAAGAGGCCAATTAGATATTTCTGAATTTGATATTTTACAACTTATTCTACCATGAACTTTATAACATTCCTTATAGTTGAGTTCTCTTGCTAGTAAAAATGCTTCTGGATTCAACTGTAATATTTTTTGCATAGAAGAATCACACATAGTGATCCATCATAAAGAAAAGAAAAATTATATTATTGATTGATGGTAGATAAGAGGTAACCTCACTGTTTGTTTCCTTCATATTTTCTCTTTAACACTGAATTTTGAGCATGATTTTCTTTGTGAACTGAAAGGGTTAAAAAAATATAATATGAACAATTTATTTACTCTCCCACTTATAAAATGTGGTATCTGATAGTCTACATCACAACTATTCTTGATTTGTGAAAATTTACCCTCTTTTTTCCCTACTTGTTTCATAAAAAATTAATTTAATGTTCTACTTTTCTTTTTTCTAAGCTATCAAATCATCACCTAACATATGAACAAAATAGTATAACTGTAACAATATATCAACGAGAGAACAATAATGATAGAATTTTTTATTTCCATTCATAATAATCGAAGAAAATTTGACGCATGTTGATCTTAAATAGAGAACAAATAACTGATATGATTTTCTAATCCAACTGTTGTAGAGAGAAGAAACATAACCTCAATACCAATTTTATAAAATTACAGTTGAAATCCTATTTACAAAGTTACTTAGATTCTTTAAGACCTTTTTCCAACTAATGTACAGATAACAGAATCTGTAAGAAACAATGTTACAACAGATTAGTAAAACTGTGTAACACATAAGATGACAAGTTATAGAAATTCCTTATCATTTTCCTATGTGCATCTTACCATAGTGAAGTCAATACAGCACCATACATTCTCTATCCCTGCCTATAACGTAGTGTCAGTGCAATATATATAACTCTGTATTTGTCTATTCATCAAAATCAGCCGAAACATAAAAATATATATAATTTATCTTATCAACCAAGATCAAGTACATCCGCAAAGTAGCAATGACATGAGTGGGAGAGAGTATCATGCAAGCACCTACCTTGCAACCATGAAGTTGTACAGGTTTCACCATACTTAACCTAATGAGTGAAACCCTTCCCTTCACAGGTGAGGTTATGGTAGAACATTGCATACGTAGAAGGTCGAGGTATCAAGTATAGAGAATCTAACAATTTGTACTCCAATATGAAATAGAAACAATCAAAAATCACCTTCACCAAGGTTTGAGACACAATACTACTACATCATCATTTCTGACAGTTTGGTTGACACAATATTGCTATAATCACCTAACTACTACACACGTATGACTTCCCTACATTAAGTAAATTATTACTGAACCTTAGCATAACACAATTGTGCTAGGGTAGAGGCACAAGCTCACTGACCATCTGGATATATCAAAGATGTTTCAAACATTAATCCTACAACGCTCCCTATACCAGAACTAAGAAAAGTTGCACCATTCAACTAGGTATAAGATGTTGGAAAGCCTGTGAGAAGAATTTTATGAACCACTGCCTTTTTGAAAATGTACTCATGGCAGCCTTTCAGAGTTTTCAAATCAAAAAGTTGCAGGAAGCATTATTGGAGAATTGTTGGTCACGTTTTGTGACAATATTTTGACAAATGGAAGCATGAAATATATAGATGTTGAAAATGCCCTTGAAATGGTTGCAAAGATCTTTCTTTGCAGAGTTTTATAGGAAAAAGCTCAGACATGTTAGTCAAGCTGAAGTTTGATTGTGGACGACAATTTAGATTTAAAATGGAGGGCATGCTTACTAAATTGGCATTGGCAATGAAAAACCTGTCAGGTTTTGAGGAATGCCTCAGTTAGAGTCCTCTTCATCCTCATTCTGGAATAGAATTCTCTGTGACAGTTTTGACATCTGGATTATGGCCAAGCTATAAGTCACCTGATATACTTGTCCTTCCCGTTGAAATGGTGAGACATTTAGATTGAAGGCGTGCATGATCAACTATAGTTTTTCCTAGTTTTTCCTATAGTTTTTCTTTTCCATGAAACTAGATTGCATGAGAGACATATTTTTAGATACTTAATTTTTAGAACTGTTTGGAACTGCAGTCTGCATGTATTCGCAGTATTCCTAGATTTTTTATTTTTAAAGTAGTGCTTTTTTCCTTTAGACTGCTGTAGAAAACTCATATATATTTCTGTATTGGTGATCGCTGTCATCAAGGAGAATGAACAGCAGAGTTAATAATTAACAGTCTGAAAGAGCAGCAGACTCAGATTTTTCTAAATATTATTCATTGTGCTTTTTTTTTTCTGTCAATGAGCAGCATTGTGTAATTTTTATTCAGTTTAGTATTTTCCTTCTGCTCAGTATAGTATAAGTGTCGTTTTTATTTACCTTCAATTGGTGTCAGAACAGGTTGCAGAAATATTTTTAATTGCAGGCAGTAGCAGGCTAACAGTTTTCTCCAAGAATTATCAGAATGGCAAATGGTGGTAATTTTCCATTCCAGATTTGGCCGTTTATTAGAGACAACTATGAATATTGGAGTATAAAGATGAAGACCCTACTATTATCCCAAATCTCTGGGAATTAGTAGAAGTAGGATACACAGAACCCACAGATCAGAATGCTTTAAATGCCGTAACAGAAAATCAATGAACTCGGTTGAAAGAAGACAAGAAAAAGGACAATCGAGCTCTCTTTTGCTATCTAATCTGCATTGGATATGTCAATTTTTTCCAGTATAGCTGGTATGACAAAGTCAAAGGATTCATGGGAGGCCCTACAAACTACATACCAAGGATCTGACAAAGCAAGATTGGTAAGACTTGAAACCCTTTGAAGAGATTTTAAATATTTAAGGATGAAAGAAGCTGAATCTATTCAAGAGTTTATCACTAGGACTCAAAGTATTGTGAACCATTTTAGAACTCAAGGGGAAAGTGTCACAAATAAAAAATTGTAGAAAAGATTTTGAGATCCCTTCCTCCAAAATTTGATCTAGTGGTCATAGCCATTGAAGAAAGTAAAGATCTAACCACATTCAAAGTTGTAGAGTTGATAGGTTCTTTGCAATCTCATGAGGAGTGTATGCAATGTTCTACAGAGAACCTAGTGCAAGCTTTCCAATCTATAGTAAGAATTGAAGAAAAATGTACAACTCAATTTTTCTCCATCAAATAAATCTCAAGGGGAGCCTTCTAATAGTAGAGGACGTGGTAGAGGAAGAGGAAGAATCAATAATAGAGGAAGAGGAAGAGGAAGAAGTTCAGTGGATCATAGAAGCATCTAGTGCAAATATTGTGAAAGGTATGGACACTATGAATCTGAATGTAGAAAGGAAAAATCTTATTTGAATAAGTCAAGAGCCAACGATACTGAAGAGTCTTTTCAAGATGCAAAGCACTCCACATTCTTCACATGTAATTTGGCAAAAGAACCTCAAAGGGATGTGTGGTTCCTGGATAGAGGTTGCTTCAATCATATGTGTAGAAACTACCAAGATTGTGGAGTAGACAAACAGGCACGAGATTGCAAATGAAATCGACCCATTGTATTCACAAATGAAGAAGATATAAATAGCCTAGTGTGATTACCCGATTCTCCACCAAACGAGGATAAGACTCCTCTACATGAAGTGGTGGTGAGTAACCACCCACAAAGATAGCGTGAGGTGTCGATGCAAGTCGACACCTTTCCAAAATGGCTAACTACTTTGACAAGTTCAAAGTACATGTGGAAAATATCCCTAACTATGGTTAAAGTTAGTGTATACACCTAGGATTAAAGGTTATACACCAACACCCCTCCTTAAGCATAGCTTAGGTGGGTTTATGAAAAATGAGTCCCAGCCATGAAGCCTAATAAGGTACTCATGCACAATGTAAATCTCTCAGAAATGGAGAAAGATAGAAAACCCAATGGGAAAAAACTATCCTCCAAAAGATAATAGAAAGAAAGGCTTAGAAAGCCCCCCCAAAAGATCCCCCCCCATAGGAGAGAAAATGATAAAAGGTCTATGAGACACCCCTTAATACATGTCATGTTGCAATGATGCTAAATAGTCAACAAAGGATGCAAATGTAGATCCAAGAACACTGAACAATGTTCCTTCCCTTAGGAAGAAATGAAATCACCTGAAGCTGTAGGATATCTTCGCATGCGAGAAGATGTGTGTATGATTTTGAATAATGTTGAAGCTGATCCAAGGATGATGGTGGCCATGTTGATGCCTTTGAAGAGTGCTCAAGTGTCCCCATGTTGATGCCAAAGGATGCCATAATCAAATCAGGTGCATGCGCAATAGATGAGGATGATGACAATCCAGAACCATGTTTAGGACGATGTAGAGCATGAATACCCGAAGTGGACAATGTTGATGCAGCTTCATTGAAACTATCATTAAAGAGAACACTGATTTCCTCAATGTGTGCTTCCATGTCAGCAATGTGGGACTCTACAGATAGACAAATGATGTTAGGTAGAAATTTGTTCCAATCAGCAATGTTAGGATGACTGGTATCCTGTTGCAAAGAAGCACCGAAAGCTTTCAAGGAAACGACTTTGGAACCTGATGAAGCAATAGTAGGAGTGATGACTTCTTCTATGTTACTGGAAAATTCTATTTCTATATCATGTTTAGGGATGTGAGTTGTGATCAAGGCAAGATCATGTGGGAATGGAGAAGCATTCGAGTCTCCATATATCTCCCAAATTTTGATCCATAATGCATTTGGATAGTCAATATCCATGATGGAATACAAAGTGACATCTAGAATATGTAAACTAATTAATCCACAAATATGATCACAATGATTAAACCACTTAACCTTCTGTGATTGTTTACCAGGTTTAGGGATAAGTCCATACAGATGGGGTATGAATTATGAATCCTAAGGTGTTTCAAGATCCCTTCACACCAGGACTTATAATATCCCTTGTTTAGGTTGATTACAGAAGAGTCAGTGTCATATCCCATGATTAGAACAAGTTAGTTCAACTAGACAATATAAATCAACACAATTAGGCAACCCAAATTAGTTAGATCCCTAATTGAACTTTGTGTAAAGTGGCACTTTATAAGTTGAGTGCATGATTTTGCTTAATTCCCCCCCTTAATGTGCCATTTTATAAAGTTAGTGCATTGTGAAAAATGATGACACAACACTATCCCCCCTTGATTATGTATTCCCCTCCCTAAATTTGGCACTTTATAGAAGTGCATTAGGTCACCCTAAAATTGTTGGGAATTAAGGTGTCTCAACCTTGGTAATTCCTTATATTTTTACATTGTATTTATTTATTAATTGCCTATTATATTAATTGGATACAAATCCTATGTTGTCATATTGTGGGAGTTGGCATAGTGATGTGTCATCCTAAATGGCATATGACCACATGTATTTTTGTTCTCACGTGAGGAGATAGGCATCCCACTTAGTGGTAGGAATATTTTTCCTTGTGTCAGCATCTTGGATGTTGTGTAAGGGAATATTGACCGTAACGGTCATGACAGATTCTTATGATGAAGTTATGACATGTAAGAGTCGGAGATAGGAGATTCTATGACAAGTAAAGACATGTGTCAAAGAGCATCTTTGGAAAAGGCATCTTTGGGTGCCCCAAGGTGGACTATGACATGTTGTAAGAGAATATGCTATTTATAGCCCGTGTATGATAGATTCTCTTATAGCTATAAGTTATGACAGCTATGACAGATTCTATGATGGTTGGAAGAGTCATAAGAGCATCTGTCATAGCCCATTTTGGGAATAAGAGGCCTCTTTGGGATGGGGTAACCTGACAAGTGTCAGGAACATTCTACAAGGTTGGACAAGTGTCCATAGGTGTGGGTTTTGGGCCATGAGGCCATGTTGGATGCCCATTCCAAGATAGAGTTAAAATTGCCTTGTATATTCTATATAAACAAGTGCTTTGAGGAGGTGATATTTTACAAGTTCTACAGTTACTGTTATGCTACCGGATCATCTCCAGATACGAGTGTCGAAGACTCCTGCAAGAGAATTGGCTCTATGTTGTATTGTAACCTTCATTGTTTACATAATACATTTTGAGCTGTGTTTTGGAGTGTGGGGTTTTTCACCCGTAAGGGTTTTCCCAACATATATCTTGTGTCTCTCTTCTTCTATCATACTTTCTTGTTTATGTGTTTGCTACAATATCTCTATTAGTGGGTTTAACATTTCTGTAATAGTAAGGATAAAATTGAATTTGCACTCTCCTCCCCTCATTAGATTAGTGTAGGAAGCGATTTCCTCACACCTAGCTCCCTTTCAGTTGGTATCAAAGCCTAGCCAGTTTTGGTTCTAGCTATTGGGAAGGGGTTTTTTGAGCTAATCTTAGGTTGAGTGGGAGTGTTGTGTAGATAATTTTGTATCTTGTTGCAGCAAGGAGATGGCAACCACATATGGAATGTTAGAAGTTGAGAAATTCAATGGCACTAATTTCGAGTTGTGGAAACTCAAGATGGAGGACCTACTTGTTGATCATGACCTATAGGAAACCATATCCTTTGTGAAACTGACAACAATGTCACAAGATGATTGGGATCTCAAAGATCGGAAGGCTAAGGGTCTCATAAGACTTTGTTTAGCTAACTCTGTCCTATTGAATGTCCATGAGGAGAAGAGCATGAAAGATCTTTGGAAGAAGTTGGGTGATGTTTATCAGGCTAAGTCCTTGGTAAACAAACCACATGAATGCTTTCAACATGATCGTTGCACAGTTGACATCTATGGGTGTAAAAATGGAGGAGGAGGATCTGATGAAGGGGATAAATCATAAAACACACAACATAAATTGCACACACAAAATAGAATGATCTTTTATTGATATGGGCAAAACATTACATTACACAAGCTCAAATACAATCAGAGGATGAATCCTCTACAGGCTGCATCACATTACAACTTCCTATCTCTAGACTTTGGAATGATCTGCCTTCTGTAAACCCCAAATCAGCTAGGGTTTCTATTTTCCCACCTTTTGCTGACTCTACACCTTCCCCCTTAACTCTACTACTCCAAGGGTTCTCAAAAATGGTCATGTATAGCCCTTTTTGGCAGCCACCAGCTTAATTTCAAAATTTGCATCTCCCTCCAAAAATAGGTCAACTTCACAGGGCAATAACTTTTGATCTAACCATTGGATTTTCAATTATAATATCTTTTCGAAAAGCTCTCAAAAAGATGATGGTGCTCTAGCAATACTGAAAGGTAGACTGTTTCAGTTTGGGTTTCTCACCAAATTTTGGGACCATCCGGAGCCTCTAAGTGCCTCAAATTTTACATTGAATATTTCAATAGAATTTTTGGAATTTAAAATTTTAATATCTCACAAATCACAAATGATATTGAAGTGATTTCTTCACCTTTAGCTTCAATTCACCATTCTAGAGGTATGTGTAAGATTTTGTATCCAACCGTGCACAAATGCAAACTTACTAAAAATAGTAACCCTGCCAAATTTAGCCCTTATTGAAAAGAAACAACATTTTTTTTTGGTTGATGCAAGATTGCTCTTACACCTTAGATGCTCCTGCATCAGGATTGTTGCATGACCCTGCAGGGGTCATTCTATGGGCTGCCTTATTCAGTAAACCTTCTGGTACATTATTAGAGATAATGTCCTGAAATTCTTCCAATATATTTGAAACTTCTGCTGGTACATCTTCACATTTCTCTTGACTAATCTTAGGAATCAATGCAAATCAATGATGCTCATGCTTCATACCCTCCAAAAACTTCCTACCATCTACCAAGCAAATTATGGTAGTACTACATACCTTTTCTTCCACCTCCTTCAAGGGCTTCAACTTATGACGAACTCCATCCTTTGTTAGGGAATATGTGTTTGCACGGCCATCATGGACAGCGCTCCTATCATACTGCCATGGCCTCCCCAACAGCATATGATATGCATCCATTGGTATGATATCAGACAGCACCTCATCATAGTAGTCCCCAATCTTGAACTTCACTAAACACCACTCATTGACCAAAGCTCTGTGGTCCTTCTGCAACCATGCAATCTAATATGGATGTGGATGCTTTCTTCCTATCAACTTCAACTTGTCAACCATCTCCTCTGAAATAAGATTTTTTGTGCTTCCACTATCAATAATAATCTCACAACACTTACCTTCACATTTGTACCTTGTGCCTGATTAGGTTCTTTCTCCTCATTCAAAAAAGGTCTTCTGACAACTAGGGTTTCTCCCCTTTCAGCATCTTCAGAACGCTTAGACTGCATATCTTCATCTACATGTGCAACTTGTGCATTACCTTTAGGTCTTCTATTTGTCCTTCCTTGATGTTGCAGACACTCGTATACTCGATGCCCTTCTTCTCCACATTGGAAACAGGTTCCTCTAAAACCTCCTCTTCCAGGTCCTTGCCCATGTCTACCTCTTCCTCTTCCTCTTTGCTCACCATTGTTCTGGTCACGAGGGCAGTAGGTATTATCTCCTCTCTGATTTCGACTCGTGTCAGCTTCCTTATTTTTTTTTGAATCTTTATTTTGGCCCCCATAGGGTCTTCCACCAGTCCTTTTGGCTTGACCTCTTCCCCTTTGCTTGATATCAAATCTTTTATTCATCTTCTCTTCCACCTTCAAGGAAAACTGGTATGCATCTTCTATGGTGGTCACTCTAACTAGGCTCATCTCCTCTTAAATATTTGGCCTCAACCCATTAATGTAATGGGCTACCTTCTCCTTGTTGGGCTCTGCATGGCTTATCCTGATAGTAAGTTTATAAAACTCTTCTGTATACTCCTTAACAGACTTGTTACCTTGCTTCAGTCCTTGCAGCTTCTTCAGTAACTCCATCTCATAGTCCACAAAAATGAACTGCTTCTTCAGTTTCTCCACCATCTGATCCCATCTAGTGATCTTTCATTTTCCTCTTCTGTTCCTCTCTAATTGGACCTCCCTTCACCAAATACTGGCGTGGCCCTTCAACATTGTTTTTGCAAACTTGATCCGATTTGGGTCCTCCACATCTTCATACTCAAAATACTCCTCCATATCATTGATCCAATCAATAAGCTTTTCTGGATTCAAATCTCTAGATTATGTAGAAACTTTGATCTTGGGCCTCTTTCCAATCTTCAAAATGGCCCTTAACAACCTAACTTCTGCAGGATCTCCTACAGCTTCTTGTTCTTCCTCAGATAGCTCTTCTTCAACTTCATCTTCGCTTTCTTCTCTTGTTCTCATCTCAAACCCCCTTCGTAGCTCCTCTTGCAACGCATCGATTTGCCTTTGCAAGGCTCTAAAACCCTCTTCCATCAAAGTATTCCTCCCAATATGATTTCTTCATGGAGGCATCTTGATCTCCGCAACAAACCCACAACCTCAGGTCCTGGTGAAAACTACCTCATGGTCAGTGATCTGTCTACACACTCAGGAACCCTTGCTCTGATACCACTTGATGAAGGGGGTAAATCATAAAACACACAACAACAGAAACTACACAAAGAAAATAGAATGATCTTTTATTGATATGGGCAAAACATTACATTACAAAAGCTCAAATACAATCAGAGGATGAATCTTCTACAGGCTGCATCACATTATAGCTTCCTATCTCCAAACTCTAGAATTATCTACTTCTGTGAACCCCAAATTAGCTAGGGTTTCTATTTTCCCACCTTTTGCTAACTCTACACCTTCCCCCTTAACTCTACTGCTGCAAGGGTTCCAAAAATGGTCATATATAGCCCTTTTTGGCGGCCACCAGCTTAATTTTGAAATTTGTATCTTCCTCCAAAAATAGGTCAACTTCACAGGGCCATAAATTTCGATTCGACCATTAGATTTTCAACTATAATACCTTTTCGAAAAGCTCTAGAAAAGACAATGGTGGAGAAGTAGTATTGAAAGGTAGACTACTTGGGTTTCTTGCCAAATTTTGGGCCCATCTAGAGCTTCTAAGTGCCTCAAATTTGACTTTGAAGATTTCAATAGGATTTTCGGAATTTGAAATTTTAATATCTCACAAATGACAAATGATATTGAAGTGATTTCTTCACCATTAGCTTCAATTCACCATTCTAGAGGTCTGTATAAGATTTTGTATCCAACCATGTACAAATACAAACTTACTAAAAATAGTAACCCTACCAAATTTAGCCTTGAAAAGAAACAACTTTTTTTTTTTGTTGATGCAAGATTGCTCTTACACCTTGGATGCTCCTGCATCAGGATCGTTGCATGATCCTACTTTGTTCTTTGCCATATTCGTGGGATCATCTTATCATGGCTATCGGAAGCATCACTACCACCTTCAAGATGGAAGATGTGGTGTCCTTGTTGTTATCTCAAGAAATGTGGAGGAAGACATCTGAATCAGCTAAAGAGGCTCTTGCGGTTCGTGGAAGACCCAAGGAGAAAGGGAAGAAGAAAGGCAAGAAAGTTGAGAAGCATAGATCCAAATCTCCTGGAAAGTCCAAGGCTCTTTGTTGGAACTATGGCAAGTCTGGGCATTTCCGAAAGGAATGCAAAGAAGAGAAGAAAAAGAAAAAAAATCAGCCCTAGATTCAGATTTTGGCAAGTCACAAGATGATGGTGATGCCTTCATTGTAGCCTTGGCCACCCATGTATCTGATGATCTGTGGTTGATTGATTCTAGTGCATCATTCCACATGACCTTGCATCAAAGCTAGTTCATGAAGTATGAAGAGTTTGATGGTGGAAGAGTGTACCTAGGTGATGACTCTCATCTGAAGATTATTGGTTGTGGAAGAGTCTCAATCTAATTCCCTGATGCAAGAGTGAAGGGGATCACTAGAGTTACACACATTCTAGGCCTTGCACGAAACCTTTTTTCTGTAAGTATGTTGAATGATGCGGGTGTGCAGGTTGTCTTTTCAAAGGATGGATGCAAGATGACTAGAGGATTCATGGTGCTTGCAAAGGGTACTTGGAGGGGTACTCTATTTTAGCTGTAGGCATGTACTACACAATGCAATAGTTCTTCTGACTGAAAGAAATGAGCTGCAATCACTTCATCCCCATCATCTAAATGAGCAGTGAAGAAATATATTGTAACTAGTTCTGATGGTAGTGCACATGCTATGGAACCTAAGCTTCCTACTGAAAAGACTATGTTATGGCATTTGAGATATGGCCACATTAGTGAGAAGGGTTTGCGTACCCTAAAAAATAAAAACCTCATTGAGGAGTTAATTGATTGTAATCTTGAGTTTGACTTTTGCCAACATTGCATTTATGCAAAGCAAAACTGTGTTCAGTTTTACTCTAGTTCTCACAAGTCTTCTGGTGTATTGGATCTTATTCATTCTGATGTGTTTGGTCCTGTTAATGTTCCTTCAATTTCAAAATCTGTATATTTTGTATCTTTCATAAATGATTATAGTAGGACATGGGTTTATTTTATCAGAAGCAAGATTGAAGTCTTTAGTCAATTTAAGGAGTTTAAAGCCTTTGCCAAAAATCAGACTAGTATAAAGATTAAGTCTTTGAGAACTGACAACTATGGTGAGTTTTGTTCGGCAGATTTTGATAAGTTCTATAAAGAGCAATGGATTGAAAGGCATAAGACAAATCCATACACCCTACAGCAAAATGGAGTTGTAGAGAGGATGAATAGGGCACTGATGGAGAAGGCTAGGAGTATGCTTAGTGTAGCAAGCCTCGAACAAAATTTTTGGGCTGAAGCTATTGCCACTATTTTCTATGTGGTAAATATATCTCCTACATCAACTCTTGTTGGTAAAACACCTATGGAGGTGTGGTCTGGTAAGAAGCCTTCAGTTAGACATCTTCCTATTTTTGGTTGTGAGGTATATGCATATGTGCCTAGGGAGAAATGGTCTAAATTGGAGAACAAGGTTGTTAAATGTATTTTCATTGGCTATGGTGTTGGTGTGAAAGGCTACGAGCTTTGGGATCCAGTGGCTTAAAAGGTGTTGTATAGAAGAAGTGTTATCTTCCAAGATCTAACACTTTCTTCCATAGTTCTACAACCAGAACAGATAGAAAAGAAAGAAGATGTGGTTCAGTTTCCTTCTACCCTTGAGAAGACTGAACTGATAGATCCTATGAGACCTAATGATGAGGAGAGCTCTAGTAGCTCTAAAAGCTCAGAAGAAGAAGCAGAACCTCAACCTTAGCCATTGAGGAGGTCTACATGAACGAGAAAGCAATATGATAGGTTTGGTTATTCATTACTTGATTCTAGTTGTGCCTTTTCTTTACTTACTAACACTAATGAGCCTATAACTATGAAAGAGGATATGGGCATGGAAGATGTAGGTTCCTGGAAAGAGGCTATGGAACATGAGATGGCTTCTTTGGAAAAGAACAAAAACATGGGACTTGGTGCCTTTGCCTAATGGATGGAAACCCATTGATTGCAAATGGGTGTTCAAGAAGAAATTTGGTTCAGATGGCAGTGTTGAAAAGTACAAGGCTAGATTGGTTATGAAGGGGTCTCACAAGTGGAGGGAATTGATTATGGGAAAATTTTCTCTCCCATTGCAAAGTTGACATCTATTCAATTTATGTTATCTCTTGCAACTACTTATGACTTAGAGGTAGAACAGATGGATGTGAAAACAACTTTCCTTAATGCTAATTTGGAGGAAGAAATCTACATGTCATAGCCAGAGCATTACATAGCAAAAGGTAAACAAAATTTGGTTTGCAAGCTTAAGAAGTCTTTGTATGGTTTGAAGCAGTCTCCTAGGATGTGGTCCTTGAAATTTGATCCCTTTGTGTTGTCAATTGGATATCTGAGATCGAAATCAAATCATTGTGTGTTACAAATGTGACAATGATCGCATTCTCATTATTGCATTGTATGTTGACAATATGTTGATTGGGAATGATAAGAATATGATTTCTGATTTGAAGTCTTAGTTCTCAGCACAGTTTGAGATGAAAAATCTTGGGGCAGCCAGGTACATTCTAGGAATAGAAATTAGAAGAGACAGAGCAAACAAAAAACTTTGGTTAATCCAGAGTAAGTATGTGAAGACTATGTTGGATAGGTTCAGCATGGAAGATTGTAGACCATTGTGTGTTTCTGTTTCATCGGGGACAAAGTTATCTATTAGTGATTGTTAAAAATCTCCTAGTGAGGTGGAGGACATGAGCAGAATACCTTATGCTAGTGTTGTTGTTAGTTTGATGTATGCTATGGTTTGCACAAGACCAGACATTGCCCAAGTAGTGAGTGTCCTTAGTCGATTTATGGCTAATCCTGGATGGGTACATTGGGATGTAGTTAAGCAAGTGTCCAGATACTTGAAGGGTACTTTCAAGTATTCCATATGCTATCAAGGTAATGCTTCATGACCTCCGCACTTAGTTTGTATTCATGGATTCATAGATTCTGATTGGAAAGGTGACATTGATAGCAAGAGATCCACCAGTGCCTATGTGTTCACTATGTTTAATGGTGCAATTAGTTGGATGAGTAAGCAACAATCTATGGTTGCTTTGTCCACTACAGAAGCTGAGTACATGGCTACAACTCATGCTTGTAAGGAAGCCATTTAACTTAAGAGATTTTTTTTGGATATTGGTATTGATGCAGGATAGATTATGATCAGTTGTGCTAGTCAGAGTGCAATTTGCCTTGTGAAGAATCCAACTTTCCATGCCAGAACAAAGCATATTGATGTACAGTTTCACTTCATGCGAGACATGGTAGAGGATGGGAAGGTAAATTTGGAGAAGGTAGATACTTTGAAGAATGTTGCAGATGCATTGATGAAGCTAGTGGGCATAGATAAGTTCAGATGGCATTCAGAGTCTATGGGCCTCTCGGCTTATAGCAGTTAAATCCTGTTAATTTTATTGGCTCCTATAATGTGTTGGACAAGTGGGAGAATGTTGGGAATTAAGGTGTCTCAACCTTGGTAATTCCTTGTATTTTTACATTGTATTTATTTATTATTTGCCTATTGTATTAATTGGATGCTAATCCTATGCTGTCATATTGTGGGAGTTTGCATAGTGATGTGTCATCCTACATGGCATATGACCACATGTATTTTTGTCCTCACATGAGGAGATAGGTGTCCCACTTAGTGGTAGGAATATTTTGCCATGTGTTAGCATCTTGGATGTTGTGTAAGGGAATATTGACCATAACTGTCATGACAGATTCCTAACGAAGTTATGACATGTAAGAGTCAGAAATAAGAGATTTTATGATAGGTGAAGACACGTGTCAAAGGTCATCTTTGAGAAAGGCATCTTTGGGCACCCTAAGGTGGTCTATGACATGTTGTAGGAGAATATGCTATTTATAGCCTATGTATGACAGATTCTCTTACAACTGTAAGTTATGACAGGTATGACAGATTCTATGACGGTTGTAAGAGTCATAAGAGCATCTGTCATAGCCCATTTTGGGAATCAGTGACCTCTTTGGGATGGGGTGACCTAACAAGTGTTAAAAACATTCTACAAGGTTGGACAAGTTTCCACAGGCATGGGTTTTGGGTCATGAGGCCATGTTGGATGCCCATTCCAAGATAGAGTCAAAATTACCTTGTATATTCTATGTAAATAGGTGCTTTGAGGAGGTGATATTTTACAGGTTTTACAGGTACTATTATGCTACCAGATCATCTCCAGATATGAGTGTCAAAGACTCCTGCAAGAGCATTGGCTCTGTGTTGTATTGTAACCTTCATTGTTTACATAATACATTTTGAGTTGTGTTTTGGAGTGTGGGGTTTTTCACTCGCAAAGGTTTTCCCCATGTATGTCTTGTGTCTCTCTTCTTCTATCATACTTTCTTGTTTATGTGTTTTCTATAATATCTTTGTTAGTGGGTTTAACATTGTTGTAATAGTAAGGATAAAATTAAATTTGCACTCTCCTCCCCTCATTAAATTAGTGTAGGAAGTGATTTCCACACACCTAGCTTCCTTTCAAAAATAGCAGAAACATGCACTTTATAATATTAGTGTGATCTTAGGTTAGTTAGATTCGTGACAAAAAAACATCCACTTTTGCAAAAAAATCACTTGATTTCAAGTTGATTTGCAAAAGTTATAAGACTTACAAGTTTTTGTATTCACAAAAAGTATCCCCTTCTATGAGCAAAATATTTTTTAGATTTTTAGAAAATTAATTTTCATGCAAAAAAGTGAGAGAAAAAATAAAATAAAGGAGAAAACTTAAGCCCTCTTGGGTTGTGCATGGCCAGGGGCTAAAACTCCATGTGACCAAGGGTTTAACTTTAAAAAATTACTCCCCCTTTCCCCTTGCTTACATCACCCCCCCTCCAAGTTTCTTACATCAACAAAAATGACACTTTTTTCAAATGAATAGTGCCCACCTTGGTACCAATAAACTTGACACCCATCACAGTTTTGAATGCAGTGGCCAAAGGTGGCACTTTGACCGCCTATTGAATAGGGAGAAGAGGGCAAATTCGTGGGAAGAGTAGGTGATTTCCATGTCATCTAGAAGATGGTTTGGTGAAGCCTATGTGCGGTACCAATGCTCTATCCTTGTAGGCCCAATGATGGGTGTTTTAGAGCCACTGAAGCAAGCTAGTCCGCAACCTGTGTCAAGCCCTTTGTATGGGCATTGCAGATTGAAACAAGCCCATGATGAAGGAACAAAAGATGTGCCTAACAAAGTTGTCCTTGATGTGCTCTGAGCTCCTCCATGAAGGCAGAAAATGCCTATGTATGTCGCCTATATGAGCCCTATAAAGGGTGTTTAGATGCCGACAAAGGAGGTTGTTTGAATGACCTCTTTGTGGTGTCTAAAAATAATGCCCTTTGTGGGCGATTTGAACTCCACAACAAACACAGCAAGAGAATAGTTAAAGATTAACAACATAAAAAAAAATGAAACCTCACGATGAGAAAAATGGCATGTGAAGGGGTGAATCGCATAGCAAAGCACAAATGACTTGAAGCTAACTGGGCGGGTGCAAAAAGTTGTGGTGCCAAAAAGTGGCCAACTTTTTTAAAAAAAAATTAAGCCATAATGCAAGCACATTATAATGTGCTCACGTTATGGCTTGGTGATGTCGAGCCTAAGGCTCGACAACACCAAGCCATAATGTGCTCGTGTTAGCATGAGCGCATTATGCTCTACTATATAAAAAACTTGTGATTCATTTCATTATTTCACAACATTTCACAACAAACCCGTGGCTTAGAGACAAAGGAGAGTGCGCTCGCGTTATCGAAGGGCATATAGTCAACAATTTGTCGATGATTCATCATCAAAATATTGCCACGATGTGGAGGAGGCTGAAGGACTAAGTTCTATTTTCTTTCTTGTGTGAATTTGTTGCTAAATAGGTAGGTTCAAATAGTTTTTGATGTAATTTCTTTAATTTATAGGAACTAATAATGTACCTCCTCCTCAGGTCCTAAAAATCCACAAAATCCTCCATCACCTGAACAACAAATACCTGATGAAGAACAACCCCAACAACAAACACCTCCATTCATTCCTCAATATGCCCTTAGAACACAAGAAAATAGAATGGAGCAAATTGAAAACAATAAAAAACAAATTGAGGACATAATTGGAAGGTTGAAAGAACCTACAATTTCAACTTTGCATAGATTACGCTTGCTCAATCTCTTAAATCTATGTTTTCAAATGTAGATTCAATTAGCAATCAAATCTCTAGTTGGTCAAAAAAGAGGAGAGAATTTAGGGAGTTCTATGCAGATAAGTTGTCCAATGAACAAATTGCAGAATTGGACTTGTGTTCTATTTTCGCAGACCCATGAACAAATCAACCACTACTCCATACATGTAAGAGGTTCCCTATCCATTGGTGCAACAACCAAGCAATAAGGGACAATTTTGGACAGAGGTGGTGGATGGTTTTTGACCATCCTCCAAGCAACAATAATGATGTCTTGAAATATTTTTTGAGGAAACTATATTGCGAGTTTGTCAAAAATAAAGTGCCAAATTATTTTGATATGCAAGAGTTCTAGGGTAGAGGTGGGGGGTTAGCACAAGATAGACCAGGGGCATGTGTTGACCCACAATAGCTGGAAAGATGAGCACTCACTAGACTAGCCCATGAGTACGTGTCTATCCCTTCTGTTGTGAAGGAGAGTGTTGAGGTCGAAACACTTTAGTCTATTAGTGTCTTGACCCAGATCATCATAGAGCATGCTAGTCCTGTAGCACCCTCATGGGTTGAGAGAGAGTTTGAGTAGGGTTCCACCCCATACTTGTCAGGTTTGTGGGTTAGCTTGTGGTTATGACCCCACAGATACTCAGGATGGAGGTGTGCAGGCTACATCTACAACTAAGCAGATGGTGATGATAGATGCCATCCTGAGTGAGACTTTCGGGCTTGATACTCAGGTAAATCTTAGCAAGTTCATTGAATTTAATTTATTAAATTTCAATTTTTAAATGCAAGATTAACTAGTTTAGTTTGATGATTTTAATGAAATTTTAGGGTCATAGAGTTGATGCAATTTTCAGTGGTTCTCCGCATGTATATTACACTATGACATCTACTATCGGGGTATGTAACTAGTAAACAATTATAAATAATACATGTGAATATCATCATTATATGAATGGTATTCTAATATCTAATTTTGGATGTTGAATAGGTTAATATTGGAGATCTCATGGCAACACCTGCCAGTGGTGGTGGACTTTAAAGCTTCATGGAGGTAATAAAATAAATAGTTTAATTAATGAATTGTACTTACTATATTTTTGTATTTTATATTCATATCGTTGGTTACATTTCATTGCACATCCTTCAAACTCAAAGCATTACTAGACATTGTGTAACTAATAAGTAGATGTTGATAGATGACAAAATTTCAATGACAATATAGTTATTTGAAAAAATGCCTCAAAGAAATGTGGTCTCATGTAATGCTATGACAAGTAGATGCATAGACAAGGACATCACCATGAGACCACATTTCTTTGAGGCATCTTTTCAAACAACTCATTGTCTAGTTTATTCTACCACATTTTCCATACCTGTTTACCAAATCTTGTTCATCCCCTCCACACTATTCTTTGACAAATTCTCTCTAACAAACTCATCCAATTACCACCAATTAGACCCTAGGACATGACACCAAAGAGGGGTATGAGCCTATGACATCTTATATAGCATATGATTGACTCTAACATCATCTAGGTCCCTCCTTTGTTGACTCTAAAATTCCCCATGATGGTAATGTCTTCACCATTTCTCATAGCCCATACCCACTAGCTGTTACCTTAAGACACTTCTCCTTAGATTATTTTTTGTCAACCCCTTCTGGTCCACCTCAACCTCATACCAATTCCCTCTTTCACCTTTACCTATCTTATGCCTCTAACTGCATTGCTACCCCAACCCCACAACCCCTTTCTATTACTTCACCTACTCCACTAGTTATGCCCATATCTTCCCCACCATATATCCACCTATTTCTACTTCACCTTCCTCATTGACTTCTATCTCCCCTCTAACACCCCTCCAAGACAAAGTAAAAGAAAAAGTGTAGGACTTTTCCCCATCAACTTCTAAAAGTAGGCCTAGAAAAATTCCCCAACACTACACCCAACCTACTAACCAACCCATATCTACCCTACCTATTTCCTTATATACCCCTACCAGATGTCCCAGACCTAGTTTGCTTCCAACCCACCCCCTGACGAACCTCAAGTCAAAGAAAATGATAACAAAATTTTAAAATAAGTTTTTTCTTCTCCTATCTAGTATATTTCCTCCCTCCTATTATCCCACAAACTCTTGATATTCCTCCTTCCCATAAACCCATTAACTTAACTAATGTCTATGTGATTTCTAGTTTAGGCATTGTCTCGTAAACCCACAAACTCTTTCTTAGGCATTGTCCTACCTCCATGACTACCAAACAATCAAAAATTTGAGCACAACCCTACCCCACCCTACCACCAACCTAAACCTAAACTAACACATTCACTCCTTCTCTGACTTCTTAAACCTAAATTTGATGCTACTATAGTCCCTCCTTTGTTGACCCTTATACTGCACAATAGTCACGAATCTTCGTGTAGTTTGTATATATGCATATGACTTGTGTGCTTTATTGTGTTTACTTCCATGTTTAGGTGAATGTGTGTGTATGTTAGGAGCTATGACTTGCATCACTATTATAGTTTTCATAATTGAATAATGTTGTTTTATTTTTAGATGATGCAAGATGTCGAGACACCTCCTAATGTTCATAGGGCAATGGAGCATGGTGTGTCCTCTGCAATTCATAGCTCCATGGCTTTGATGGGGGTATGAGACAGATTAGTAAATTTCAAATTACATTCATTGTTATAGTTGTTTATTTTTGAAAAATCAAATGATTATTAATTTAAAGTTTAATTTCAATTTGGATGGTTTCTATAGCACATGACATCGCCACAACCTAATCCTAGTACTGAGGCAAATGAGGAGACAGATTTTTGGATAGCGGTAAGTGATTATTTTGTTAAATATTTTATTTTTTATAATGTAATTTCTATATATCAATGTCTATACTTTTTATTGTAACAACTATAGATCCATGAACAACTAAATAGAAGGATCAAGCCTTAGGTTCATAGTAGACCATCCTCATATGCATCTCCATCCCCTCAAAGATTAAAGACTGCCCATGATCTATTCTCTTCACCAGACAGAGGGGAATGACTTTTTATTGTGTTCCTTTGTTATATGTGTATATGCCATTTGTGGACATATATTTTGTATTGTATATAGTTGACATTGTATGCCTATATGTCATTCTTGTAAGCCCATAGGGCTATTTTGTATATATGTTATACTTATATCAATAGATATTGATGTATGCCTATATGTATATTTGGTTAATACAAATCATTTTTGTTGATCATTATGTAATATGGAATGGTGCAATGTAGATCATTTTTGTATGCATCTAGGTTTCAAAGTTTAATTGTCAAAGAATGCATCCCAATTGATGATAAGAGAATTTGAGTTTTGGATTGAAAGCTTTAGTCTCTCAAAACTATACATGCTCAAGAAAATAGAGAAAGGAAGATTGGTTAAATGGATAAATGGAAAGCAAGTTTTTTTTGTTAACATCGTGATCTACATGCTATTTCACAATCATGCATGTTAGCCTTAGTCACTCACATAGCAATGTACAACCTCGTTCATAATTCCTTGCATCATGTGCCACCTAAACAATGCCACTTGATCCAACACACAGTTCATGGTTCCTTGCACCATGCATAATTCACATAGTGATAGGAATCATAACTCAAAAGACACTCTATAATTCTCACACAACCCTTTGGATCATGTCTCATAGTTTCAAAAACAACTCTATCTAATTTTGCAAGTGACCAAGGGGATATTACAATTCCCTATGTTCTAAAAGGATGTTCTTATGGTTGCTCCTTGGTATGCTGATCCATATTCTTTATGAATTGCTCAATTGAAAATATTTCTTAATTCCTTATTATTATACCATATTGGGATGCAAAAAGAGTATGTTTGCTATCTTGAATAAGATAGTCAAAATCATATGCTTATGAGCACCTGATGACCATTGTGGTTATTAAATGTAATTCCTCTTGCATATAAGGTGAGGTTATGAGAGCACATTGAGTCTTACCTAGTTTTAGTATGCAACATAACATTGGGGCTATAGGCTTCCATAAGTCATCAACAATCCCTTTGAGAATGTGGTTAATATTATAAATGTATACTTTGCATCTCACCATGTTAATATGCATCATGTCATCACATTTACCAATTTGACTCTAATTCCATAAAGCAATTCCCTACCCAAAAACTTGTTAAGCTTGAAAGACTTGTTACGACATTGTATTGATCTTGCAAAAGGTTGCATACCACTACCCCAACTCTTTCCAAGATTGATATGAAATATGATAAGTAAGATAGGTACAGTGTAGATCATTACATAATCCTAGAGCCATGAAGTGTAGAGGGTTTCAAATATCACAAAAATCTAAGTTTAAGACTAAAAACATAGTGACCTAAAGGTGGAAGAAGATGAGGGTTGAACAACATGGACATGAAAACATGAAGATGATATTAAGCTTTAGGAGAGTAGCCTAATAGAGGTCTATTTCAAGCCTAATAGGGGTCTAAAATTGCAGTGATGGAACAATGCATTAAAAGACTAAAAGAAACCCTACAGAGATAGTACTAGAGAATAAAGTCAAGGTGAACCAAGATAAAAGAACAAACAGTTCATAAATGACTATGTTGACTACTAGAACAAGTATGTTAATAGCCATAAGATGCATGTTGACATGTGAAGGCAATAATAGTTATATCAAAGGCAATGTGTGACGATATCGCCGCTACAATTTACATCGAACTATTTTAGCATGTTTGGGTGCAAAACAGGACCATGCCTAGCCTAAACATACCCATCCAAACGCGTTGGAACTATCAGTTAGATTGTATCATGAGCAGGATGAAAGTTACACCCCTTTGCAACTTTACACTACATGCATCTGACCATTTTTAGGGCAGCAAAAAAACTTTCACCATGGTCAAATACCTCAGAGATATAAAAAACTGATAGAGGTTATTGTAGAGGGACCCTACATGATCTGATAACCTTAGACAGAATGTTTTTATGTGACAATTTTTTTGAGTAACATCTCATCAAAGATTGCTTCTTTTTTGCACTTTGGACTCTTCAGGGATATTGCTGGTACAGTGTAGCTCAAACTATTTCAGCATGTTTGGGTGCAAAACAAGACCATGCCTAGCCTAAACATACCTATCTGGATACATTGGAACTGTCAGTTTGGTCACATCAGGAGAAGGACAAAAGTTACACCCCTTTGCAACTTTACACTAACTCCTGACGATTTTGGGTGAGCAGAAAAACTTTCACCATGGGCAAATTCCTTAGAGATATCAAAAATTGAGAGAGGTTATTGTAGAGGGACCCTATGTGATCTCGTAGCCTTAGACACAATGTTTCTAAGTGACACGGTTACCAAGTAATAGCTCATCAAAGATTGCTGCCTTTTTATACTTTGGACTCTTTAGGGATATCACCGGTACAATGTAGCTCAAACTATTTTGACATGTTTGGGTACAAAATAGGACCATGCCTAGCCTAAACATACCCATCCGGATGCGTTGGAACTATCGATTTGGTTGCATCAGGAAGAGGATGAAAGTTACACCCCTTTGCAACTTTACACTACCTCCTTTTGACAATTTTTGGAGTAGCAAAAAACCTTTCACCATGGGCAAACGCCTCAGAGATATCAATAACCCATGACAGGTTATTGTAGAGGGACCCTACATGATCCCATAGCCTTAGACAAAATGTTTCTAAGTGACACAGTTTCTGAGTAATAGCTTGTCCAAGATTGCTAGCTTTTTGCATTTTAGACTCTTTAGGGATATCGTCGGTACAATGTAGCTCGAACTATATTGGCATGTTTGGGTGCAAAAAAAGACCATGCCTAGCCTAAACATACCCATTTAGACACATTAGAACTGTTAGTTTGGTCACATCAGGAGTAGGACAAAAGTTACACCTATTTGCAACTTTACACTACCTCCTTTTGACGATTTTTGGGGCAGTAAAAAACCTTTCACCATGGGCGGATGCCTTAGAGATGTCAAAAACTGAGAGAGGTTATTGTAGAGGGGTTCTACATGATTGTGTTTCATTAGACAAAATGTTTCTAAGTGTTATGGTTTCCAAGTAATAGATCATCAAAGATTGTTGCCTTTTTGCACTTTGGACTCTTCAGGGATATCCCCAGTATCACCGATATAGGTGTAAGGTATTAACTAAGATTTTAGAGAAAAGTAAAGACTAGGGTTTTTAGGAGGTTGAGGACTAGATAACCCTAAACATAATACAACCTAATTGTTGAAGACCACATGAAGAACACAGAAGGTTATCTGAGACAGATTAAACTAAGAGTATAACACAAACAAAACTTACCAAACTAGGTCTTTAAACACAATACACTAAGGGATTAAAACATAACTAATAACTTTAACTTTAAAAAACTAACTAGTTTTGAATGTTTAAACATCTGCAGTTGTGATATGAACACTACCACTGTGACATCCTTTAGAGTTCCTATTAAGAAAAAGAGCTTCCCTTAGCTTCAAGAAATATAAATATTCTATACTAACAAGGCCAACCACATGAAGGTGGAAGCTCATGTGGCCTCACCTAAGACCTAAGACACATGTATTCTAGTAGACATAGGACACCTAAGACACCTATTGTATAGTATGTATCTAGGTTTTATACACATAGTAGACCTAAGACACCTAGTCTTTATACCTTATCATAGTTTAGACCTAAGTCACCTAGACACCTAGATTATAGTTCTACCTAAGACACCTATTATGGTAGACCTAGTTGACATATAGTACCTACCTAAGATACCTAGATTAAATTATACCTTATTCTAGTCTGTAGATAGGTAGTTGATATATAGTATCTACCTAGAAAACACTAAGATCATTCTAGATTATACCTTATTCTAGTCTCTAGATAGGTCATTGATATATAGTATCTACGTAAGACACCTAGATTAGATTATTTAATACCTTTTTTCTGGTCTCTATCTACGTAGTTGACATATAGTATATACCTGAGACACAAGTAGAGACACCTATTATCTAGTTAGAATCTAAGACACCTAGAGACACGTATTCTCTAGTTAGAATCCAAGACACCTAGAGATGCCTAGATTTTATACATTACTCTCAGGATCAACTTCATCCATCACTTAGGTCTATCCCCATGAAGCATAACATGATGATGATGCAAACATCAAATGTATACCATAGAAAACAAATCAAGTTCATACCACTGCCTGTCAAGTTCAGACAACTCTATACATCACATCACATGCTCTATGAAGAAGCAAGTGTCCTTATATCACAAAACCCAACAACATATCCTGAAAGCATAATGGCATCATCAAACAATAGACAACCAATAGACTTGCACAATTATGCATTCCTTACTCAATTACTAACATCCAACCACTTTGACATCAATTACAAACATATTCATCACAATATTAACTGTATATGTGTAAAAATGTAGTAGCAAATAAAAAAAGACAAACCTATGTAAACTTACAAATTAATGTGCATACGTACAAGTCCATGTAACATGACTTTACAAATCAATGTGAATACTTACAAATTAATCTAACGAACCATCCAGGTTTGCTCTACTCTTTATTGTGTCAAGTATTGTCTCATGGTCAGACTCATGCACCTTCCACAAGGTCTTGTTCAAAGGTCTACCATGATATTGTATCAAATGAACATTAGAAGCCACAACAAGGTTCGAGTAATGAAGAATCTTCTGATGCATGTCAAATTCTTGAAACAACTAAACATTAACACTCTTATGTGGGTAGCTTCTAACCCATGTTCCAATAACAACCATTGAGGCTGTAGGGTATTTGATGTTTTCTCCATTTGTAACTAGGGCCTCCAATTTCTTTTTGGCCTCAACACAATGACACAAGTAATAATATGTTCCCTCTTCATTATCTTCATCTGCAATAACTACATAAACATGCCCTACATTGATATGTGTAGAAAATTAGATGAAATTAGTCAACATTACAAAAACACTACAAAGTAAGATAACATTAGGAATTCCAAAAACTATGCAAGTAGATATATTACTTGGTTGAACTAAATCTAATATGTGGTCAAAGTCAACTGATGATTCCATCTCTGTCAATTTCATCGAGGGTCAATATGTGTCAAGTGGGTTAAGATAACTTAACTTCCATTCGTCAACCCACTCCTTTGACTCAAACTAATCCAAGACTTGAATTGCACATGAAAAACAAAAGCATGCCATCTTCTATCTATGGATACTAGTACAGGGGCACCTAACACAAAGTGGCCTCCATGAGGCATTTATGTTCATGTTTTATTCTGACATTATGTTATGATGTAATAAGGTCTATTTGACCAATGTAAGTAATTTCTATTTGTAAGTCCGTAGTGACTTAGGTCACTTTTCTCAAAAGTTGTTACTTTTAGATGGTTGGAATCAGTTAGTCCTCCCAGCTGCCTGGAATTGTTCTCCCAGCCGCTTGGACAACGGTTGTTATTCCTCTAGGTGAATCTATAAAAACTAGGGAAATGAACAAGATCAGGTATTAGAGTTTGAGGTTGTAATCAGTCATATGATATTGTGATCGAATGTAATCAGATCGCAAAGAGGAGGTTGTGTGATTGAACATTGTTTCAAAGAGAAATAAAGATATTATGTTCTGTCATTTTGATTCCTGTTCCTTGTAATTGCAATTTTGTTACCTATAGATTTCCTTTCTATTCTGTACTTTTTGTTGTTGCGATATGGACATATGAAGCATTCCACTTATAAAATTTCTGTCAAAATCAGTGGAATGGCTTCTCAGTGTACATATATGTTTTTATTTCTTGTTTATGTTTTTGGAATTTGTGTTGTATTAGACAGTGGAGAGGATCAGATTGACTGTGCTACACAGTAGACCAACCTAGCATCTCCATGCGCTAGGGTCTAGGTTGGAAGTTAGGCGATTTGAGGATTTACAGTTTTGTGAAGGCATCATCGATGAGACATAACCTTTGGAGAGGCCTTTGAAAGTTACACCGATCAAGGTGTTAGACCAATAGAACGCGTATTGTGAATGAATGTCGCAAATGTATATTGGGAATGTATGTGAGAATATACATTCCGTCAGATACAAAAAGTGATTGGTCGTAACGGTGAATTAGGGTGTAGTAACTGGCCATAACAAGTCATGTTATGCATATACCACAGTTTTGCATATCAGAGTGATCAACGTGTCAGGGGAAAAGTATTTGGGCTCGCCAATGAATTAAGTCTCACCGAAGGGATGTACTTGAAAGTGACATCGAGGAGATAAGTATGTTGGTGGAATGGTTTTTGAGTTGACTGATAGTGTTAACTCCTACCAATAGTCAAGAAACCTAGGATTATCTGTCGGGAAAGTTAAGAGATTGGCCAGATAAATATCAAGGTGGTCGGCGGGGTATGTTTGGCTAATAAGAACATATCACCAAGACAAAAGTCACTCTCTTGCCGATACAGTTTATTGATAAGGTTTGAAGCTTCCTCTGTGTGCTCTACATCATTTTTTGGTATTAGAGCCAATGAAAGGTCTACAGAAGTGTTGGTGTTGTCTGTGAATGTTTATGTCAGATAGAGACAGCAAAGAAGGGGCTAGCGATATGCCTCCAAAGGGAATGACCATCGAAGTGGTCAAGAAATTCATGGAGATGGAGGAGATGATCAAGACTAGAGTCAAGGAAGCAATCCAGGCTGAGTTGAAGACCTTAGGAAAAGGCAAGAAATCAGACGAAGAGTCTGATGAAGAAGAAGAAGATGGGGAAGAGGAAACAACCCCAGAACAGATAGGTATATTTGTAGAACAGAAACAATTTCCAGAGGCCATAAAATCACTTGGTAATGAGTCATCCGAGGCAAGAATGGAGATTCTGATGTTCAGCAGAAAGATGGATGCAGAGGAAGTCATCGAATGGGTCGAGGCTTTGAATAATTACATCGAGTACTAGGAGGTACTGAAGTATAGAAGAGTCAAGTTTGCAAAGACGAAATTGATGGGTGCTACACTTACGTGGTGGAACTACACCTAGGGAGAAAGGGTGAAGAGTGGCAAGAGCATGATCTCATCCTAGAGTCAGATGGTAGAGAAGATCAAGGCTTAGTTCCTACCAGCGGATTATGAAGTGTAGATATACAAGAAATTGTAGAACCTCAGGTAGAAGGATATGGATGTATCCACCTATATAGAGGAATTTCATAAATTGTCTCTAAGGTGTGGACATGCTGAGGATGAGAAAGGAAGAGTTGCCAGGTATATTAATGGCCTGAAGTATAGTATACAAGATGAGATTACCATCTTGACACCAGAAACCATGGACAAATGTTTCTAGGTGGCACTGAGAGTAGAAGAGAAATTGAAAAGAAAAGGAGAACAATAGAATAGAGGCAGAGGTGGAAGGAATTTTAGAGGTAGAAATAGCTTTGGTGGCAGAAACCAGTTCCAGAAAAATCAAGGGGAGTCCAATCAACAAGAACATAGTGGAGAATCTGGTTCCAAAGGGGGTTTTAGAGGAAGGAGACCCAATGGGAGAGGTAGATTTGGTGGACCAAGCAGATGTCCTAACATCTTCACGGGAAGATGTTATAATTGTAACCAAATTGGGCACACAATAGGCAGGTGTCCAGAGAAAGCCTCAAGCTCTCATGGTGGAGAGAGAAGGAGCCATTTGATTCAAGAAGAAGATTGTCAGAGTGTGAACTTACCTATGGGAAGCACAGCTCCAGCACAAGATGGGGAGAATCTCATGATGAGAAGGACAATGTTGAAGGTACCACAGAACAAGGAACTACCCTAAAGGAAGACACTATTCAAAACTCTGTGTAAAGTTTTTGGTGAAAGGTGTAAGGTAATTGTTGATTCTGGTTCCACTAAAAATTTAGTTTTAGTATAAATGGTAGAGAAATTGAATTTGAAAAGATTGCCACATGTAAGTCCATACAAAGTGTCATGGCTGAACAAAGGGTAGCAAGTCTTGGTTGATGAACAAGCTTGGGTAGAATTTCAGATAGGGGAATATGGGGATAAACTTTTGTGTGATATAATTCCCATGGATGCATGCCATTTACTGTTAGGTAGACCTTGGTAGTATGATGTACAAGCCCAGCATGATGGTAAGTTGAATTCCTTTGTGATCACTAAGAATGGTAGACAGTATAAGATGGATCTTTTACCAGAAGAGGGTGTAGACAAGAATGTAGGCTCAAGTATCATGTTAATGAGTGGGAAAGAGTTTCTCCATACTCTAAAAGAAGAGGGAACCTAGGGGTATGCTCTGATTTTGAAACCTAAAGACAATTTTGATTTGTCTAAAAACAACAAGGAAAAAGTCCCTAAGGAAGTGCAGGAATTGTTAGACAAATATAAGGGTATCATAGTGGAGGATATGCCCAATGTACTACCCCCTATGAGAGACATAAGTCATCAGATTGACTTCATCCCAGGATCCACATTGCCAAATAAATCAGCTTATAAAATGACACCTAATCAGAATGAGGAGATTGCTAAACAAGTACAAGAACTGTTGGATAAAGGCCTGGTGAGGAAAAGTCTTAGTCCATGTGTTGTACCCACAGTTTTAGCTCCCAAGAAGGATGGAAAATGGAGGTTGTGCACTAATTCGAGGGCCATCAACAAGATCACAATTAGATATAGGTTTCCTATCCCCAGAATAGAGGACCTCATGGATTGTTTGGGTGGAGCTTGGTATTTTTCTAAAATTGATCTCAAGAGTGGATACCATTAGATCAGGATTAGACAAGGGGATGAATGGAAGACAGCCTTTAAGACTAATGAAGGTCTTTATGAGTGGGTGGTAATGCCATTTGGTCTGTCCAATGCTCCAAGCACTTTCATGCATCTAATGAATGAGGTATTGAAAGATTTTATTGGTAAATTTGTTGTTGTCTATTTGGATGATATTCTGGTTTTCAATAGAACAAAAGAAGAACATTTGTAGCATTTGGAATAGGTGTTGAAAAAGCTGCATGAGGAGAAATTGATGATCAATATGGAGAAGAGTGTCTTCATGAGGGAAGAACTCACATACCTTGGATTTGTGATATCCTAGGGCAATTTGAAAATGGATCCAGAGAAGGTAAATGCTATTATGTCTTGGCCAGCACCCAAAACTCTCAGTGATGTAAGGAGTTTTCATGGGTTGGCAACTTTTTATAGGAAATTCATAAGAGGATTTAGTCATATTTGTGTACCCATTCTGAATACCATAAAAGGAGGGCAAAAATGTAAGTTTGTTTGGAATAGAGCAGCTCATGAGTCTTTTGAGATTCTCAAATAGAAAATATCAGAGAAACCCATTTTGGTTTTGCATAATTTTAATAAGTTGTTTACTGTGGAATGTGATGCCAGTAACCTTGCCATTGGTGTTGTCTTGAGTCAGGAAGGCAAACCTGTTGCTTTCTTTAGCGAAAAGCTGAATGATGCTAAAAGAAAGTATTCTGCATATGATCTAGAATTGTATGTAATGGTTCAAGCATTGAAAAAATGGAGACATTATCTCTTTCCCAAGGAATTCATTGTTTATACTGACAACCATGCTTTGAGTTTTCTAAATTCGTAGGAGAAGCTAAATCACAAGCATATGAAGTGGGTCAAACAACTCTAGGCATATACTTTTTCCATCAAACATAAGAAGGGACAAGCCAAAAAGGTGGTAGATGCTCTAAGTAGAAGAGTGTGCACTATACAAGAAATCTATTTTCAAAGTGTGGGAGTGGATTCTCTCAAGAATATGTACTAAGATGATGAGGACTTCAAGGAGATATATGCAGTTTGTTCACAATTTTTAGATTCCTACCATTTTGATTTTTCTAAATTTTTGCTACAACAAGGGTTACTATTTAAAGGCAACCAGTTGTGTGTGCCTAGGTGTTCTATGAGGGCGAACATCATAAAAGAGAAACACTACAGTAGTCTTGGAGGTCATTTTGGACTAGACAAGACATTGGAGCAAGTGACAAGGTTTTACTTTTGGCCTAAGATGCAAATAGATGTCAGAAAATTTGTAGACAATTGTCACATTTGCCAGAGAGCCAAAGGGACTTCATCCAACGTAGGTCTCTATCAACCACTTCCAATTCCTCAAAGGCGATGGGAGTGTATAAGTATGGATTTTGTTTTGGGTCTTCCCTAGACTCAAAGAGGTTTTGACAGTGTTTTGTTGTAGTTAATACATTCAGTAAAATAGCTCATTTTGTACCATGCAAATGTACCAATGATGCTTCAGACATTGCCAGTCTGTTCTTTAAAGAAATAGTTTGAATTCATGGTTTGCCATTGAATATTGTCATTGACAGAGATTCCAAGTTTGTGGGACATATTTGGCGTACATTGTGGAAGAAATTGGGCACTCAATTATCTTTCACGTCAGCCTATCACACTCAGACGGATGGACAAATTGAGGTCATGAATAGATCACCAGGTAATCTTTTGAGGTGTTTTACTAAACAACATGGAGAAGCATGGGATATGATCATCCCACAAGCAGAGTTTGCATATAATGATTGTTTTAATCAGAGCACAGGAAAGAGCCCTTTTGAAGTTGTATATGGGATTCATCCCAAGGGAATTTTGGAGCTCAGGGATCTCTAGAACATGGACAAAAGGAGTGCACAAGGTGAAGATTTTGCAGTTAGCATGAAGGATATCCATGATGCTATAAGGGAAACTATCTAGAAGAACACAAGTAAATATAAAGAGAGAGCTGATCAGAAGAAAAGTGATGTCCAATACAAAGTTGGGGATCTGGTAATGGCATATCTGAAGAAGGAAAGACTTTTGAAGGGGCAGCCCACGAAGCTTCTTATGAAGAAAATAGGTCCATGCAAGATTGTACACAAATTTGGGCCTAATGCATACGAAAATGAACTTCCTCTAGGCTTAGCAATATCACCCATTTTCAATGTGTCAGAACTATTTCCATTCAGGGGAGACAATGTTATAGTTTCAGATGTGACAGGAGCAGGGGATACAAAATGGATTTCTAATTTTCCACCAAGTTAGCCAGTACAACTAGAATGTATTTTGGACACCAAAGTTTAGAATAAGACCAAACATAAAACCTACAAGAAGTATCTGGTCAAATGGCATGGTTTGCCTGATGAGGATGCTACCTAGATGAGCGAGGAAGACATCATCAAGCATGGGGTTAATATTTCAGACTTGGTTTCTCAAGGGACTTGAGTTCTTTTAAGCCCCGGGAGTATGGTGCAGGGGCACCTAACACAAAGTGGCCTCCATGAGGCATTTACATTCATGTTTTGTTCTGACATTATGTTATGATGTAATAAGGTCTATTTGACCAATGTAAGTAATTTCTATTTGTAAGTCCCTAGTGACTTATGTCACTTTTGTCAAAAGTTGTTAGTTTTAGACATTGGAATCAGTTAGTTCTCCCAGCCACTTGGACTACGATTGTTGTTCCTCTGGGTGAATCTATAAAAAATAGGGAAATGAACAAGATTAGGTATTAGGGTTTGAGGTTGTAATCAGTCATATGATATTGTGATCGAATGTAATCAGATCGTAGAGAGGAGGTTGAGTGTGATTGCACATTGTTTCAAAGAGAAATAAAGATATTCTATCCCATCATTTTGATTCCTATTCTCTGTAATTTTAAGTTTGTTAGTTGTAGATTTCCTTTTTGTTCTATGCTTTTCATTGTTGCAATATGGCCATATGAAGCATTCCACTGATAAGATTTCTGTCAAAATCAGTGGAATGGCTTCTCAGTGTACATATATTTTTTTATTTCTTGTTTCAATTTTTGGTGTTTGTGTTTAGTTTGATGGTGGAGAGGATTGGATCGACTGTGTTGTGCAGTAGACCAACCTAGCATCTCCATGTGTGAGGGTCTAGGTTGGAAGTTAGGCGATTTGAGGACTTGCAGTTTTGTGAAGGCATCATCGGCGAGACATAACCTCCGAAGAAGCCTTTGAAAGTTCAACTGATCAAGGTGTTAGACTAATAGAATACGTATTGCAAATACATGTCATAAATGTATATTGGGAATGTATATGAGAATATACATTCCATCAGATACAAAAAGTGACCAGTCGTAACGGTGAATTAGGGTGTAGTAACCGGCCATAACAAGTCATGTTATGCATATACCATAGTTTGGCATATTGGAGTGATCGGCGTGTCAGGGGAAAAGTATTTGGGCTGACTGATGAATTAAGTCTCACCGAAGGGATGTGCTTGAAAGTGTTATTGGGGAGATAGGTGTGTTGGTGGAATGGTTTTTGAGTTGGCCGACAGTGTTAATTCCTGCCGATAGGCGAGAAACCTAGGATTGTTCGTTGGGAAAGTTAAGAGATCAACAAGATAAATAACAAGGTGGCCAATGGGGTATGTTTGGCTGATAAGAACATATTGCCAAGAAAAAAGTCACTCTCTCACCGATACAATTTATTGATAAGGTTTGAAGCTTCCTCTATGCGCTCTACATTAGATACTCCATGAACCTGCAATTAAGATTCTAAAAAAGTGTAGCTCACTTGACCTTATCAGTGTACAACAGTCCTCATATGGTGTAATTATAGTATCATCTATCAACCAAAAAAATCTACGAACTAAAGACTTACCTTCATTACCTAGACCCATCAAAGTATTGTACCACACAATGATTGATTTTTCATCTGTCAACTTTGTATTGTCTTTATACTTTAACTCTTCTTGTGCTGTGACTCTTTTGATACATGCTCCTGCACCATCATGCTCCCCCTTTCCATGCCCAACCTCACAAAAGTTCCACATACGATGAATACCTATAATATTATGCCTTCTGCTCAGCCAATAGAAATTTGACGAGTTCTTGAATTGTGATGCATAACTATCTAACCATATGACATGTTGACTGAATGATAAGCCCCTTCTAGCTAAATCATTGTAGAAAACCTGAAAGAAACCTTGCACAAACTCCATAGAATGAGTGAGATCATCAATAATATAAAAATGATACTCCCTTGTGATCTTTTTGTCATCCTCTGTACTATGATTCACATGAATGAATGTGATGTGCACAATATAGAAACCTGTGTGGAGTTGTAATATTGTGATTGTACCTCGTGTTGTAGCTGTAGACTATAGTTCTCTACAAATTTGATGACTAAAACAATGCTACCAACTAGAAATGTGTCCTTGCATGACTTGAATTGCAAGTCCAACCATCGAGCTCTTTAGGCATGTCTTGTATACTCATACACTATACTGTCAAGAAATATAGGCATAAAATAATACACTGGAATGTTTTCAATAACTAATTCACACCTCTTTGCTTCTTTACCATCTTGTGTATTGTATTCCACTATTTTATACTTATCAAACTTTACTAGTGCATTTCCAAATGAATGTGTTCATTCCATATGCTCACATATTGGCATACGGTGCAAGCCATCGCAATGTTGACATATGGTATCCAAGCATAATTTTATTGGCAAGAGACACTGTGTGGCTTCATGAGTGTTGTCATTGATGGCAACAAAGTCCATCCCACACATCTGTAGGACATGGTATGTCTATACCGAAAGTCAGATTGAAGAGTATTTTGGTCCGGTGAGCAAGAATAGAGCATGCAGCAAGGTTTGACAATTAGGTCTGGATCTCTCAGAGGAAGTATCTTAGCAAAGTGTGGACTTGGAAAAGTCAAGAGGAGTACCATGAGTTATACATTCTAGAGATTGAGCCTCCGGTGATGAAAGAGTGAAAAGATATGAGCACCTAAGTGTTGGGTTCCTATTTAACAGAGTAGACTAAGGAAGAACTAACCGGTAGAGCATCAGACCATAATCCAGATGAGAATTTGATGGTGATCAAGTCTCTTGAGGGATCATTCATGGTTGGCCAACATGATTGATGACTCCTATAACTATCTTTTTGATACGCATCACTTAGTAAGCATGGATTTAGCTGACAGACCAGAGTTTGGGAAAATCTTGAGTATTCTAGATGCTGACTAGAAGGATGTTGAAATCCTTGATGCAGATATATATATACCAGATGGATTTTAGTATGAAGGTGTATGAAGTGTATTCTGAAGTGCGAAGAAAAGAAAAGTGCAGTGTGGAAGCTGTAATACAGGTCCGATATGTGACAGAACAATAGCACTAAAGTAGAGGAAGAATGAAGTACAATAGATCAGTATATTGAGCCTAACCGGAACTAAACCTCAACATATATGGATGCTTCTCATCAGTTCAAGTACCTAGTTACTTTCTATATACCTTGTAGATAGTGAGTCTCTTGTAGGCAGTGAGCCTCTTGTGAGCAGTGTGCTCGGGCAATGAGCCCTAATTGGCAAGTGCCATCTTGTACTTCTATTCTTTTAACAAAGAATACAATCTTGGGTTAGTCACCCTGTGGTTTTTCCCTTAATAGGGTTTTCCACGTAAAAATCCTTATGTTATGTGTGTTGATTTCTTTTTTGCTCTCATGTTCATGTATGCTTATTTGTTTTTATACTACACTAATTATAAAAGAAGAAAAGAAAGTCAAATAATTAAGATAACTGATTCACCCCCCCTCTCAGTTATCAACAATTGGTATCAGAGCTTAGTTCCTCCAAACAAAGCCTAACATCTTAAGGAAGATCTGGGAATCTCAATGGATAAGTATGGTATGAGGGATCAACTTTAGTCTGCCCTAGATGATCTTGAGCAATCTCACTCTGAAGTCAATAACCTAAGGTAAAGACTCAAACAAGCTGATGATTTCATAAATGAACTAAAAGAAAAACTAAGTATCTCTATGAAAAAGAGAAAGGATGTTCTTCAACAACTAGCAAGTCAAAGTAAAGCCAATGATACTAATGAAGATTTAAATGAGAAGAACAAGTTATGTGAGAGGCTATCAAAAGAGATCATTATGGTAAGACATGAAATAGAATCAAGGGTTATGAAGTTCACCCAAGAAATTGAAGAGAAGAGAAAAATTGAAGATAATCTAAAACAAACTCTCAAGGAGAAGTCAAAAGACTACCACAAAATGGATAGAATAATCAGGCATCTAGAATCTGATCTTGAAGAAGCTAGAGACAATGAAGAACAACTTGAGAATCAGATAGACACTCTTAAAAGGGATCTTCAAACAACAAATGAATACAAAGAGAAATTCAAAATAAGCTCTGCTCAACTTGAAGTTCTTCTTGAAAGCCAAAAGAGGGTAGATGACAAGCAAGGCTTGGGGTATGAGAAAGGGGAAAGCTCTAGATCCGGTCAAAAGAACTATAGGTCAGGAAATCCAAGGAACATGCCTAGAAAACCTCTAGTAAGGCAACCAAATGCTCAAAGATATCCTTACTTCAATGGATACTGCTACAACTGCAATAAGTTCGGTCATAAAGCAAATCAGTGTAGAAGAAGAATGAATTAGACTAATTCATCCTTCTCTGGATAATGTTTTAACTATAAAAGGTATGGTCACAAATCTCATGAGTGTAGAAATATGCAAATAAACAATTCATTCAATGGTAGATGCTTTGCATGGAATAGAATGGGACATATGGCTAATTAATGTAGATCAAGAGGATATCAGTCAAATTTGCAAAGAAACATTGTTTGCTACAATTGCAATAGATCCAGTCATATTGCCAAATTCTGTAGAAGTAAGAATCAGGATAAAAGGGGTCTGGTGCATCATAATCAAAATCAAGACAAAGGAAAAGGAAAAGTGAATGTGGATAAAATTCAAAGGGAAATGAACAAGATTTGGGTGAAGAGAAGCATAAAAAATGTTGAGGATGGATCTGCACCAGAATTTGGTGCTGATATTCCTTCTGGAAACTAAATAGATGAGCTCTGGCTCAGGGGGAGTCACAAAAGAAAAATAATTTCCCCCAGCCAGTCAATTGGTGCCTGAAATTGGCACATGGAAGGTTGTGGATTAAAGGGTTCTCAGAGAAACATCCAAATAACCCTTGGTAAAAATATGAAAGATCTGCAAGGAGTTTGAAGAGGTTAATCATTCAAGATTGATCCAGTTTGTCAGTCATCCAATAAAAGCCAGATTCTCACAGTTAGATCCGGTATGATTCAAAAATTGAAATATCTTGATCTGTGGATAAATAGAATAATTGGAGAAAGGAAGATAGATTGTCAATAATCACCGAGAATAACTCTAAATGTATCTCAGTGATCTGAAAATATCTCTCTCAGAACAAGAAGAACAAGGCAACCAAAATGACTTAAATTGTGCATTTATTGCAAAATGGAATTAGGGTTTGCATTGAAATAAAAGGGTCCTTTTGTTCATCATTTGCACAATTGCATTCGAGAAGAAGAAAGAAGGAGCTCTGCAACAAGGTTGTCTCAAACCTCTTGAAGATCAACCGCAAAAGTTGATTCAACCAACAATCTTATCTGGCTCATATCGTGAACCCTAGAGGTGTAAAAAGGTATTTTCACTCTTGAATATCTATCTCTGAATCTTTTGAAAGATGGGTACTCCAAATGTTATCAAAATCACTGATAGGCCGTGCCCTAAGTTCAAGAAACACCCTTACAAATCACTAGAAGTTGATCCTTTAGGCGCATTCTCTAGCATTCTGCATGGGGTCTTGCATGTAGAAGATGTTAGGGCATACATTCATGTGAATATTAAGGAATTTGGGGAGTCCAAGCTGATGGATATCTATCACAAGTAGTTAATAGATGAATCATTTGAACTCAAACCTCAGTACAAGGCCATCAAGGACAAGCATTTTGGACATTGTATCTGTTTCCCCTGTTTTGCAGAAGATGAATGGGTCCGGTATGTTTTGAGCAGAGTGCATGACAACTTCATGTGGCTGATGAGACTATTTAAGTTCACAAAAGATGCCATTAGGGTGGTAACCAGATTGCACTCATCCGGTGGATTACCTGCTCTCAAATCAGTCAAAAACCAAACTGTAAGTGAGGCTACCAGATCAAAATTTGACAAGAGAGCAATGACAATAGAAGATATCACTGATCCAGATATCAAGTTTGCCTCTATGATAATTGGCTATAAGATATATCACTCTAGCAGGGGAGAATTCTGTATCAGGAACTGTAATTTATACTGCTTATCAAATGCTAAGGGAGAATGCAAATTATGATCTTTGTGAGCTTCTTCTGAGCAAATTGTTGGAAAACCTACAAAAGATCAAGAAGGACAAGAAGAAATCATTCAAGTATGGTGGGCTAATACTGTGTTTATTCTTTTACTTTATGAATGAGCTACCCAGATCCAGTGGTTGGGTATGGTAAAATGACAGACCTGTGGCCATACAAATTAGAGACTATATGTGTGCGCTTGGTGATGCCAAGGCACAAAGCACAACACTTTGGGGTTACTTCAAAAACTTCCAAGGCATGATGCAGGCCAAAGAGAGAATCCCCCAATCTCTAGTTGAAAAATACAAGGATACAGTGTGCTTCATGGTAGACACTGATCAATGCCTAATGGAGGCAATGGAACTGAGAATAGTGTGGATTATGCCAATGGGCTATGAGGTTGATGAGAAAATCCTAGAGCTGCATATCCAAAACTTGCTAAGTCAGCCCAAGGACCCTAAGGTAGAAAGGTTTGGCACCTTTGAAGAATCAAGTGTAAAAATTCATGTTGAACTAAGGCAACCTAAAATAAAGAGAAAAGTCAGGAAGGAAGTAGAGTAATTTGCAAAGAAATATGGTTTTTCAAAAGAAGCAATCGATGCCAACAGAGAGAAGGTAGAAAGAGTAGAAAAAGAGAGACAAGAAGTAGAAAAAGAAAGTGTTCCGGTGCAAGCCCTTTCCCAGACTAGATCCTCAAAGAGCTCTGCACCTGCCACCTCTAAGAACTCAAAAGCCTCAAAAATGGAAGCAAAGACACCTGGAAAAGGAGAGAAAAGAACAAAGACAAAGGCCACAAGGTCATACACAAGCCAAAAGGATGATGAAGAGACAGAAACTGATGAGGAGGTTAAGAAAATGAATAAGAAAAAGAAAACTTCTAGGGAATCCTTTGCCAGTGAAAACAAGGAAGAAGAAGCAAAAGAATTTGTTGAAAGGTCCACTCCTTCTGTTGATAATGTTGTCAAGGGAGTCAGAGTGGATGGAAATTTGTAACCTTTGACAGATTTCTATGATGAGTATAGTGCATAGACAAATGGATCTTGGAAGAAGCTACTATTAAGTACTTAAACTTATACAATAAAGCATTCATTGAATTCATCTCTCTAATCCCAAGATTTTAGAGAAAGTACTTGAGATCAGAAAAGACAATGCCAGAGAAAAGGATTTGGAGATCTAGGAGCAGATTGCTATCCAACTCTATCCTTCCATTACCCCTCAACAAATGACAATGATCTTCAAGGACTACAAGGATGAGTTCTGGAGCAAAGCAAGAATGAACCAACTTATGCTTGGAGAGACTGACCAAGTGGCAAAAGAAATAGAAGATATCCAAAAGAATGCTTTTAAAAGACTCAATCTGCCTATTATAGAGTACTTAGGTGATGAACCTTCTGCCATGGATGATGAAGGACTAAGTACATCAAAAGAAGAATCTACTGTGAAAAATGCAGAAGAGCCAAAGGTCATATGTGAGGAGAGGACTCAGAACTTGGATTCCTCTACTTCGGAAGAGGAAGTCCCTGAAGCAGTAAACATCTCTCTTCCAGATCCCCCTACTAACTCCAGAACTAAAGGAGAAGAAAGAAAAGATGAGAAAATTAGTCAAGAAGAAGAGGTCAAGGGAAGAGAAAAAGATCAAATAGAGAAAACCCAAGATGACAATTCTTAGGCCAAAGAAGGAAAGAAAACTCTGTCTCCGGCAAGAGACACTATAGAAGTAGTTAAAGATTTCTTGATAAAAGAAATGATGGAATTAGATGAATCAGAGCTATTCCAAGGACCACTCAATTTTGACTCCCTCTCTCCAGTCCAGACAATGAAGGTAGCATCTTTTGCTCAAGACAAAACAAAAGAAAAGCTTCTAAAGTCACACATCGAAGACTGTGAGCTGATAGAGATTGCATCCGGTGTGTTGTAGAAGATCATGCCATCCTTCCAGAAGGATCATTCGGCCTCCTCATCTGGTAATCTGAAATCTCTTATTAATTCTATTAGCACACATTTTGATTCTTTGGAGAAAGCAGCAGAAGAGAAAGTCCAGAAAGAGTTTTTGGGTAAGAGATTCTTTGAGGTACAAGGACTTATAACAAATGATAGGAGAAATTTGGATATTGGGATAAAGAGCTTAGAAAATGCTCTTAAAGATGGTGGAGATCTATACAAATTTTGTCTATCTTGGTCAACTGTGACATCAGATATTACCAAGAAGGTGGAAGAACAAGAGAGCAAACTATCAAGTTTATCTCAAAATTTTGATCCTCTCACCTCTTCCATAATGAATCAAGAATGTCAGACTATTGCAACTATAAATGAAATAAAGAAGCTTAAGAAGGAGAAGAAAAATAGAATAAGCAGGCTAAGTGAACTAAGAGGGATAATTATCCCTAAGTTAGAGGCAATACATGAGGCCCTAACTGATGCCCAGACCAGTGATCCAACAGACCTAAAGAGGGCAGAAGCTTTTGTATTTTCGCTAAGTGGTCACATTTCAATCTTAGACAGGATGAAGCATAGTTGGGCAACCAAATTTGTCTAGTTGAAAACAACTTTTGTGGATATACTTAAGTATATGTAAGTATGACTTGTATATATACTTATGCAACTAAGTATAGTTTGATTTTTAGAAATTTTGGTGTGCGGATTCTACCCTTTTCCATTGATGTCAAAGGGGGAGTGAGGAGCAGTGAAAAATGTGGAATCTAGCTAAGGGTGTGCTCTGGAAAAGTGTACGTTAAAATAGAGCATCAGCCAAGGTGGAGTGTAGTGTGACACTTAGTCATTTTTCACTAAGTGTTCCCATCAATGCCAAAGGGGGAGATTGTTGGCAAGAGACATTGTGTGGCTTCATGAGTGTTGTCATTGATGGAAACAAAGTCCATCCCACACATCCACAGGACATGGTATGTCTATACCAGAAGTCAGATTGAAGAGTATTTTGGTTCGGTGAGGAAGAATAGAGCATGCAACAAGGTCTGACAATCAAGTCCGGATCTCTCAGAGGAAGTATCTCAGCAAAGTACAGACTTGGGGAAGTCAAGAGGACTACCATGACTTATACATTCTAGAGATTGAGCCTCCGATGATGAAAGAGTGAAAAATTATGAGCACCTAAGTGTTGGGTTCTTATTTAACAGAGTAGACTGAGGAAGAACTAACCAGCAGAGCATTAGACTTTAATCAGGATGAGAATTTGATTGTGATCAAGTTTCTTGAGGGAACATTCATGGTTGGATGACATGATTGATGACTCCTATAACTATCTTTTTGATACGCATCACTTAGTAAGCATGGATTCAGCCGATAGACTAGAGTTTGGGAAAATCTTGAGTATTCTGGATGCCGACTAGAAGGATGTTGAAATCTTTGATGCGGATATATATATACCAGATGGATTTCGGTATGAAGGTGTGTGTGGTGTATTGTGAAGTGCAAAGAAAAGTAGAGAGCAGTGTGGAAGCAGCAATACAGGTCCGGTATGTGACAGAACAATAGTACTAAAGCAGAGGAAGAATGAAGTGCAATAGATCAGTATATTAAGCGTAACTAGAACTAAACCTCAACATATGTGGATGCTTCTCATCAATTCAAGTACCTGGTTACTTTCTATATACCTTGTAGATAGTGAGTTTCTTGTAGGTAGTGAACCTCTTGTGAGCAGTGTGCTCGGGTAGTGAGCCCTAATTGGCAAGTGCCATCTTGTACTTCTATTCTTTTAACAGAGAATACAATCTTGGGTTAGTCACCCCGTGGTTTTTCCCTTAATAGGGTTTTCCACATAAAAATCTTTATGTTATGTGTGTTGATTTCTTTTTTTCTCTCATGTTCATGTATGCTTATTTGTTTTGATACTACAATTAATTATAAAAGAAGAAAAGAGAGTCAAATATTTAAGATAACTGATTCACCCCCGGTCTCAGTTATCAACAATTGGTATCAAAGCTTAGTTCCTCCAAACAAAGCCTAACATCTTGAGGAAGATCTGGGAATCTCATAAGTATGGTCTGAGGGATCAACTTCAGTCTGCCCTAGATGATCTTGAGCAATCTCACTCTGAAAAAGAGAAAGGAAGTTCTTCAACAACTAGCAAGTCAAAGTGAAGCCAATGATACTAATGAAGATTTAAATGAGAAGAACAAGTTATGTGAGAAGCTATCAAAAGAGATCATTATGGTAAGACATGAAATGGAATCAGGGGTTATGAAGTTCACCCAAGAAATTGAAGAGAAGAGAAAAATTGAAGATAATCTAAAACAAACTCTCAAGGAGAAGTCAAAAGACTGCCACAAAATGGATAGAATAATCAGGCATTTGGAATCTAATCTTGAAGAAGCTAGAGACAATGAAGAACAACTTAAGAATCAGATAGACACTCTTAAAAGGGATCTTCAAATAAAAAATGAATACAAAGAGAAATTCAAGATAAGCTCTGCTCAACTTGATACTGCACTAATTATAAAAGAAGAAAAGAAAGTCAAATAATTAAGATAACTGATTCACCTGCCCCTCTCAGTTATCAACAAATTTCTTATAGAATATTTGACCTTCCTCTCTTTTACATATAATTCTTGATATGAAGTCTCTTGAATATGTTGGTGGGCCGTGTATGGCACAATCTTGCAAAACATTGTTAGTATGCAAATCTAAACATATAGACCAATAAACATCAAAATTGTTAGAAAATTCAATATGTAATCTACAACAACAAGTAGTGCGTGTGTGATTTATGTTGACAGAGAAAGGTTTTAGCATTTCAAAATATCTTTGAAAAATTTTAATTTGAGGATACATCTCTAGAAATTTACCAAAAACTGTGTTTGAGTCATATCCAAAAAGTGCTTTGGATGTGGCTAACAGTTTCGACTACTGTTTCTCTTTCTTAACAAATTCCTTTGATTCGGAGATACCCTTGTGTATTTCTCAAAAACTCTTTGGTGCAGGAGCACCAAGGCTTAATGCAGTCTGTACATAGCCTTTTTGATTTTATCAATTTTGAGTTTGTAGCATGTGGTTTTGTCTTAGGAGTTTTTTTTTTAGTTTTCTTAAAATGCATTGGTGGGAGAAGCATTTACTTTTGATCGGCCTATTAGCCCAAGTGAAATTCAAGTCAAAGAATGTATGTTTGAAGGTGTTTGGCATTTGTTGAAGGGTTGAACCTCACCATTGAACCTCATCGTTGAACCCCGCAGTTGAACCTCACACCAAGGTTCAATGGTTCAACAGGTTTATAATTCTAGATTGGTGAAGTTGGAATCGTTGGTCACTTTGTTCAATGGTTGAACCTCGTCGTTGAACCTCACCATTGAACCCCACAGTCGAACCTCATGCCAAGGTTCAATGGTTCATAGAATCGTTGGTCACTTTGTTAAACGGTTGAACCTCGCAGTTGAACCTCACCGTTGAACCCCGTAGTTGAACATCACGCCAAGGTTCAATGGTTCAGTGAAAGAAGTATGTGTCGGGGTGACAAAGGAAAAGTTACGCCAATAGAAAGAACATCGGCATGACCGAAGATATCGGCAGGACAAATGTGATGTTTACCGATAGAATGTGGTCTCACTGATAGATATTGTTTGGTGATGGAAAGTTTATGAAATAAAAAGACGTTGGTGAGAAAGTAATAGCCAAGAAAATGTAGAACTGAACCGGGTAGTTGGAATATGAACTGGTCTTGCAATCAAACCGTCCTGTAATGGACATGAGATAATATATATGATGTAGCATTCTTTCTGTAAGGGTTCGAAGGGGAATTTTTGATGTGAGAAGCATTTTGGATATAAGAACAGTTTTAAATAAAAATCAAATACAGCAGTTCGACCAATTTGTGTATTTCTGTTCTATTTTCAGTTTGTTATTCTGAAGTAGATTAGTCATTTCTTTTTCTCCAATTTTGTTTTCTTTTGCAAACCATGACTCTGTATTGATGATTCCTCAAGTTCCTCTATATAGTATGGAGGTCATCAAGCAGAGCCATGTCTTTTGTTTGTTTTTCTTTTGTGGGGTGGTCGGATTGTCGACTAGAGGCAATGCATGCTTGTTCTAGGTGAACTCAGTAAGGAGTTCGGCTAGATAGACAAGTAGGAAAATAGACTTGCAGGGGTGGAAAACAGAGAGGAAGAAAGTGAGCACCAAGCAGTCCAGACCCTTGAACAGAGAGAGAATGGTGGGCAACGGGCTCAGAAAAGTTATGTGCCATTTAGGCAGTATCGTGGAAGCAGTGAGGATAAGGTATGTGTCTCACACCAAGTAGATAAATAGAGTTTTCCATCTCTGTAAAGAGTTGAGGATTTTAGCTGACATTTTTGTGTAGAAAGATGTCTGTTAGCACTTTGAATTGGTAGGGAGGCTAGTGTTGTCAAATAGTCTTGTACACCTACAGGATGCAGAGCAGGCAGCCTAGAGTCCTCCCTATCAAATTGGTATCAGAGCGGTAAGATTTGGGTTATTCCTAGATTGGAATAGAAGAGTTGTATGTCATCACCGAGTTCAAGTGAGTCTGTAGGTTCATCCAAGAAAATGGTGACTAATGCAGAGTTAGCAAAGAAAGTTGAGGATCAAGAAGAGGAGAATAGACTCCTACAAGAAAGACTAGTAGAAATGGAGAGTAAGCTAGGTGCAATGTTGCAAAAGACTGAAGAAGTCAGCCAGAGAGTTAAATATTCTGAGGATAAGGAGAAAGGTGTGTCTATAGAAGATGAAGAGCCCACACCTGATCCTAAGTTGGAAGAAGAACCATTCTTGAAAGCTTTGAAAGCAATGAGTGGTAAAACATTGGAAGGAGTACCACTTTTCAGTGGGAAAATGGACCCAGATTTGGTCATGGAGTGGATAGAAGGACTTCAAAATCACTTTGAATGTGATGGTGTAAGCGAGGCACATACTGTAAAGGTGGCCAAATCCAGACTCAAGGGAGCTGCCTTAACCTGGTGGAAATTTGTGCAGACTGAAAGAGCAAAAGAAGATAAGAAGCCCATAGCTACTTGGAAGGGAATGGTAGCTAAAATCAAAGAAGCTTATATGCCAGAAGATTATGAAATATAGCTGCACAGGAAGAGACAGAATCTAAGATAGAAGGAATTAGATGTCAGTGCATACACTGAAGAATTCCAAAAGCTATGCTTAAGGTCCAAAGTAATGGAGGATGAAAGCATAAAGGTAGCAAGGTATCTTAATGGTCTGAAGTGGAATATACAAGAAGAAATCAGTTTGTTGTGTCCTACAACAGTGCACAAATGCTATCAGCTAGCACTGAAAGTGGAGGAAAAGAACAAGAGGAAACAAGACTCAAATAGCAGAGGAAGAGGAAGAGGCAGAGATAATAGAGGACACAGAGGAAGTTTTGGTGGAAGGAATACTGACAATAGATCCCAAGTAGAATTCAAACTCACAGAGTAGAGTGGGGAGTCGAGTGGTAGAGGAAACCATAGAGGAAGAGGATCTAATAGAGGAAGGTTAGGAGGATCAGGTAGAGGATCCTATTTCACCACCATGAAGTGTTACAACTGTGGTAATCTAGGTCATCTAGCATATAGGTGTCCAGAAAAGACCACATCCTCTTCTCAAGGAGGTGATAAGAGAAATCACTATGTCCAAGATAATGCATCCAGTAGCTAGTTACCTGAGGTCAGTTTGAACTCAGAAGATGGAGAGAACCTGATGATAAGGAGGACCTTGATGAAGGAACCAGTAAAGTCTGAACCAAGCCAGAGGAGAGCACTATTCAGAATCAAGTGCAAGATTTTGAATAAGGTATGTAAAATTATCATAGACTTAGGATCTACTAATAATATTATTTCTGATGAGGCGGTTATGAAACTGAATTTGAAAAGAATAACTCATGCAAACCCATATAGAGTCACATGGTTGAATAAGGGTCAACATGTGGTAGTGAATGAACAAAGTTGGGTAGAGTTTAGTATAGGTGGCTATAAGGATAAGGTATTATGTGATATACTACCCATGGATGCATGCCATCTCTTATTGGGCAGACCATGGCAGTATGACCAAAGGGCAATACATGATGATGAGAAGAATGCCTATTCTTTTCAGAAGGATGGTGTCACCTATAAGATTCAGTCACTGGAGGATGAAGATGCAGTTCAGACAAAGAGTCCTAATATATTGGTTGTGAGTGGAAAAGAGTTTCTGAATACTCTTAAGGAGGATGGTATTGGTTATGCCATCATAGTAAAACCAAAAGAAGGATAGTAGGATGAGAAGACAGAGATTCCCAAAGAGGTGCAGCCTATACTGGAGAAGTATAAAGGCATAATCAGTGATGGTACACCAGCCACATTGCCTCCACAGAGAGCAATAAGCCATAAAATAGACCTGATTCTAGGAACATCTTTGCCAAACAAGGCACCTTAGAAGATGACTCCAGATCAGCACAAAGAGATTTCCAGGCAAGTGCAGGAGTTACTAGATCAAAGATTGATCAGGAAGAGTATTAGTCCTTGTGCAGTACCCACAGTGTTGGCACCCAAGAAAGGAGGATCATGGAGATTGTGCACAGATGCCAGAGCCATAAACAAGATAACTATAAGGTATAGATTTCCAATTCCCAGAATTGAAGATCTCATGGACTGTATTGGAAAAGCAAAGTACTTTACTAAGATAGACCTGAAAAGCGGTTACCACCAAGTAAGAATCAAGGAAGGAGATGAGTGGAAGATAGCCTTCAAGACCACAGAAGGACTATATGAGTGGCTTGTTATGCCAATCGGTCTATCAAATGCACCCAGTACCTTTATGAGACTCATGAATGAAGTCCTAAAGGATTATATCGGTAAATTCATAGTTGTTTTTCTAGATGATATTCTAATTTTTAGTCAGACCAAGGAAGAACATCTAGAACATGTAAATACTGTTTTGCAAAAATTACATAATGAACAACTAACCATCAATCTGGAGAAGTGTGAATTCATGAAGCAGGAATTGATATACCTTGGTTTTGTGGTGTCCTAGGGAGAATTGAAGATGGACAATTCAAAAGTAGAGGCAATCTTGAGCTGGCCTACTCCTAGAGCAGCCACAGAGGTGAGAAGTTTCCATGGCTTAGCTCAGTTTTACAGAAAGTTTGTCAGAAATTTCAATGGAATATGTGCACCCATGTTGGATACAATTAAGGGTGGAATGAAAGCAAAATTTAGATGGACACCAGCTACAGATAGAAGTTTTGAAAGGTTGAAGAAAGAGGTAGCAACACAACCTATTTTGTTGTTGCCCAGTTTTGATAAGCTATTTAGTTTTGAATGTGATGCAAGTAACATAGCTATAGGAGCAGTGTTAAATCAGGAGGATAGACCTATAGCCTTTTTCAGCGAGAGGCTAAATGAAGCAAAGAGCAAGTACTCTTTGTATGGCTTAGAGTTGTATGCTCTAGTCCAAGCATTGAGGAAGTGAAGACATTATCTCCTACCTAAAGAATTTGTTGTCTACACAGGTAACCAAGCTCTGAGTTTTTTAAACTCACAGGATAAGTTAAGCAGTAGGCATATCAAATGGATGGAGTACCTACAATCTTATACCTTTACAATTAAGCATAAGAAGGGGCAGCTGAATAGAGTTGCAGATGCTTTGAGCAGAAGATTGCTCACAGTGCAGGAAGTGCAATTGAAGAGCATTGGGATTGAAGATTTCAAGAATCTTTACCAAGATGATGAAGATTTTGCTGAGGCATACAAGGTATGTCAAGCTTTTGAGAATCACTTTCACAGTGAGTTTGTAGATTTCACTTTGCAATAGGGATTGCTATTCAAAGGTGGACAATTATGTGTGCCAAGGGGATCTATGAGAGAAAATCTCATACAGGAGAAGCACAATGGTAGTCTGAGTGGCCATTTTGGTCTGAACAAAACACTGGAGCTAGTCCAAAGGTTCTATTATTGGCTAAGGATGCATAGAGACATTAGAAGGTATGTAGAGCAGTGTATCGTATGTCAGAAGGCCAAGGGAACCACTTCAAATGCAGGACTGTACCAACCCTTACCCATTCCTTCCAGGCCATGGGAATGTGTAAGTATGGATTTTGTAGTTGGTTTACCTAAGACTAAGACTGGTTATGATAGCATATATGTAGTTGTGGACAGGTTTAGCAAGATGAGTCATTTTATTCCCTGTAAAGTGACTCATGATGCCAGTCATATAACACACTTGTTTTTCAGAGAAGTGATAAGGATTCATGGACTACCAGCAAGTATTGTGTCTGACAGAGATGCTAAATTCATGGGGCATTTCTGGAAAATGTTGTGGCAAAGATTGGGGACAAATTTGTCTTTCAGTTCAGCATATCACCCACAGACAGATGGTCAGACAGAGGTGGTAAACAGGAGATTGGGTAACCTGTTAAGGTGTATAACCAAAGAATATGGGCAGAGTTGGGATCAAGTCATTCATCAGGCAGAATTTGCCTATAATGACAGTGTGAATAGGACTACTGGTAAGAGTCCATTTGAAATAGTCTATGGAATGCACCCCAGAGGTGTATGTGAGCTCAGGAATATGGGAAACATGGAGAACAGAAGTGGACATGCAGAGGATTTTGCACAATCCATGAAAGAAGTGCATGAGCAGGTGAAGAAAACTTTAACAGAAAACACACAAAAGATCAAGGATAGAGTAGATGCCCACAGAAGGGATATTCAGTTTGAGGTTGGTGATCTGGTTATGGTGCACTTGAACAAAGCTAGAATGTAGAAAGGAATGCCAACCAAACTACAGATGAGGAGAAATGGTCCTTACCGAATCCTGAACAAGTATGGAAATAATGCCTACAGAATTGAATTGCCAGAAGACTTGGCAATCTCACTAGTATTTAATGTTCAAGACATGGTGCAATACAGGGGTCCTCAGTCAGTAGCAAATGGATCCATTTCAGAGAAGGAACAGACTGCCAAAGATGTGACTTTTCCACTACACCCCAAACTACAGGCAGAGAGAATACTGGATTCAAGAGTACAGAAGAAAACCAGACATGGTGTCTACATGGAGCATTTGGTCAAATGGAAGCAGTTGCCTGAAGCAGAAGCTACCTGGGTTGCAGAGTCAGAATTCAAAAAGAGGGGCATTGATTTTGCCTCATTGTCACTAGAGGTGACCTAGCTTCTTTCCGCACAGGGGGAGTATGGTGCAGGAGCACCAAGGCTCAATGCAGCCTATACATAGCCTTTTTGATTTGTCAATTTTGAGTTTGCAACATGTGGTTTTGTCTTAGGAGTTTTTTTTAGTTTTCTGAAAATGCATTGGCGGGAGAAGCATTTACTTTTGATCGGCCTATTAGCCCAAGTGAAATTCAAGTCAAAGAATGTATGTTTGAAGGTGTTCGGCATTTGTTGAAGGGTTGAACCTCGCCGTTGAACCTCATCGTTGAATCCCACAGTTGAACCTCGCGCCAAGGTTCAATGGTTCAACAGGTTTATAATTCTGGATTGGTGAAGTTGGAATCATTGGTCACTTTGTTCAATGGTTGAACCTCGCCGTTGAACCTCACCGTTGAACCCCGTAGTTGAACCTCATGCCAAGGTTCAATGGTTCATGGAATTGTTGGTCACTTTGTTGAATAGTTGAACCCCGCAGTTGAACCTCATCGTTGAACCCCGCAGTTGAACCTCATGCCAAGGTTCAATGATTCAGCGAAAGAAGTATGTGTTGGGGTGACAAAGGAAAAGTTACGCCGATAGAAAGAACATCAGCATGACCGAAGATATCAGCGGGACAAATGTGATGTTTACTGATAGAATGTGGTCTCACTGATAGACATTATTTGGCGATGGAAATTTTATGAAATAAAAAGACATCGGTGAAAAAGTAATAGCCAAGAAAATGCAGAACTGAATCAGGCAATTGGAATACGAATGGATCTACCAACCGAACCGTCCTGTAATGGACATGAGATAATATATATGATGTAGCATTCTTTCTGTAAGGGTTCGAAGGAGAATTTTTGATGTGAGAAGCATTTTGGATGTAAGAACAGTTTTAAATAAGAATCAAATACAGCAGTTCGACCAATTTGTGTATTTCTGTTCTGTTTTCAGTTTGTTATTCTAAAGTAGATTAGTCATTTATTTTTCTCCAATTTTGTTTTCTTTTGCAAACCATGACTCTGTATTGATGATTCCTCAAGTTCCTCTGTACAGTATGGAGGTCATCAAGCAGAGCCATGCTTTTTGTTTGTTTTTCTTTTGTGGGGTGGTCGAATTGTCGACTAGAGGCAATGCATGCTTGTTCTAGGTGAACTCAGTAAGGAGTCCAGCTAGATAGACAAGTAGGAAAATAGACTCGTAGGGGTGGAAAATAGAGAGGAAGAAAGTGAGCACCGAGCAGTCCAGACCCTTGAACAGAGAGAGAAGGGTGAGCAATGGGCTCAGAAAAGTTATGTGCCATTTAGGCAGTATCTTGGAAGCAGTGAGGATAAGGTATGTGTCTCACACCAAGTAGAGAAATAGAGTTTTCCATCTCTGCAAAGAGTTGAGGATTTTAGTTGACATTTTTGTGTAGAAAGATGTCTGTTAGCACTTTGAATTGGTAGGGAGGCTAGTGTTGTCAAATAGTCTTGTACACCTACAGGACGCAGAGCAGGCAGCCTAGAGTCCTCCCTATCACTCTTTAATTAGTAATCTCAATGCTTAAAAAATTGGTTTATCTTTTCTTGGTAGTCTTCCTGAGAATGTCTATAATTCATTGGCATTGGTGTCCTCAATTCTTTGGCACCTTCCATTGACTCTTGATAAAGTTTTCCATTTAATTCTCAATGCTTGACTCCGCTTTCTAATGAGTCGAGCTTTCCTCGTTTGACTACTTACTATAGTCGATGTAATGACGCGTCATGTTGCATTACTATCTTTTGTGCACGAGGTGTTACCCACACTCTCATATGCACTCATTAGGTTCTTGACAATAGATTTTTCACTTGAAGCCTTTGATGTTCTCAACCCAAGAATCTTCATGATGGACCTATACTTTACACTTAGCATCATTTCAATGAATAGTTGACATTTGTGGTCTCAATTAACTTTTCAAAAAACAATCTCCAAATATTATGAACATATCTTCTATAAGTACATTTTGGAATCTTACCTTCCATTGGCTGCAAAATATTCTCATTAATATCAATCAAATACTTTAGCTTTCTATGCAAAATTCTAGGTGGTGTTAAGATAGGTAAATTCATCTCAACATTAGAAATTTCATCAATATTTAAATGAGATGGGCTAGATGGCATACCTTCGATCGAAGATGGAATAGATGACATACCTTGAGGTTGAGGTGGGAACAATGGCGTACCTCCTTCCTCACATGTGAGTGATGATGTACTCTCAACTTGAGATGCAGTAGATGGTGTCCATACATGTTGACTTGCGATAGAGGACGTTTCTCCAACTACGGTATTCAAATCTCTCACAATGCAAAGTTTTTGCATTCATTCACTTTGTATCACCAATACCGTATCTCTTTTTGATGGTTGCAGTTCCTCTTCAATTGGCATGTCTTCATTTATCGTGTCCAATTTCCTCTTCTCATGAAGTTCCCTCATAGCCACTACTTTCTTTGAATTCTTAGCTTCTATCTCTTTCTGTGTTGGTTTAATTCTTGATCATTTCCTCGGCATGATGGAGAATTTATCTATAGAATGATAAAGAGACAAATATTAGTTCCTAAGAAATGAATCCATACAAAGAACTGAAATATATGTCATTCAACCCTTCATACAAAATGTACATACAATCATCATGTAGAAGTGTAATTGTAACTCAACCAAAATAGGTACAAAGCATTATTGTAGCCATACAAAGCATTATTGCACAATGTTATTATAGCCATACAAAGCATTTTGGTACAAAGTTCATTTCAATCCTATGAGGATAAGGACAAAGGAGAGTCACCCATTGAGGCTACAAGTGAAGAGTACATGGGACTTCAAGTTGACTACAAGGTTGAAGATGTGGGGGAGGCCTTGGTGCTAGTGGCATCAAACTACCTACACTTACTTGCAGATAGAGATCATCTCCTCAAACATGTAGATTGAGCTTGCAGCCATGGGACATAATTTAAGACACATGATACACTTGATTTTCAGTTGGAGACATCTCATGGGGCAGCACTTGTTGATAATCATCTAGCCATGAAATGAGAGATGATTGAGATCATGGGAGACATCACACTAGGGCATGAGGTAAGGACTAATTTTTTGATGTGTTAGAGTAGTCCCTTATCTTCACATTATCATGTTATGACAACCAAGAGGATCAGCCTCAAGGCTTATGAATTTCATGGAGACACTCATGTTGAACTTTGCACTTTTTTGTGACTGAACTATCTTGAGACCCTATATTAATTCCATGGCAATGTGATTGATTTGTAGTATTTAACTTGGCACATTGTCATAGCCATGGGAATGGAAACATTTGGTATACAAGGTTTGTATGAACTATCAACATGAACAATAATATAGTATAGCATGGATCATGATTGCATTAAGCCTATTGGGATTTACTTTTATGATCTTGGCACCTCTTCATTTGTATTTTAACTCATTATGCTTAAGGGATTGTATATTTATATGTTGTAAGGATTTATTCTTGTATAGTTTGACATCATGGTATGTTAAGGTTTGTTTAATTCATTATTGCACGTAAGATCCTAAGTGTAGAAAATATACATGGCACCATGTGAGATTGTAGGTTGCTTTCTTGATCATTATTCTGTCTATTTTAATTAATGTTGACCTTTGACATATCTTTTATTATGCATACCATGAACTAATTTAAAACATAGTCAATTATAAGGACATTTGTGTGTGATGACTAAGCTCTTTGGGTAGTAAGAATTATGATGAACTATAAATGCAAAATGTAAGACGTGTATGCAAAATGTGGAAGCATAGACGAGGTAGATGAACTATAAAATCAAAAAAGTGAGATTGATATAAAAACAAAATATGTAAACCATACAAGTGATATAAACATGTATGATAAAGCATGATAAAGTAATTCAAATAGAATTAAAGAAAATGTAAAGAACATGCATGTAAAGACTTGACATACCTAAAAAATGGAGATTTGAATGGAGAGAGTACCCAATTATGTAGTGTTTTTTTCTTCTTGCATCAAACTCTTCAACAATTTGAGTTTTTCACCACTTGCTTGCTTTTCAACGTTAAATTGAATAACACTCAAATAAAATTAGCAATAACAATACTATTGACCAATCTATAATGTTAAATTCCTACAATTGAATCACAATTAACATTACAACATTACAAAAAGTGAGAGTTGAATTGATATATATCAAATTTGATGTGAAAACTATGTTATTTCCTCTTTCTTAAGTTGGCAAAGAAAAAAAAGGTGGTCAAAAATTCATGTAAAGGTGGTAGAATCTAAAAAAGGTGCATGTGAACTTCCCAACAGCATGAAAACACTTTTTTTGTTGGAACACGCGCATAAATAAAATAAAAAAGAGTATGTGGTTCTAGATCATGGGTGTCTAGGCCTTTTTACCATTTCTATAGCAATCCAAAATGCTCTCACATTATAATGTGAGTGCATTTTGGCCTGCATTTTTACCATTTCTATAGCAATCCAAATTTGATGTGAAAACTATGTTATTTCCTCTTTCTTAAGTTGGCAAAGCAAAAATAGGTGGTGGAAAATTCATGCAAAGGTGGTAGAATCTAAAAAATGTGCATGTGAACTTCCCAACAACATGAAAACACTTTTTTTGTTGGAACACGTGCATAAATAAAATAAAAAAGAGTATGTGGTCCTAGATCATGGGTGTCTAGGCCTTTTTACCACTTCTATAGCAATCCAAAATTCTCTCGCATTATAATGTGAGCGCATTTTGGCCTGCTATAGAAAAATCCATATTATTCATTTCTTAATGTATTTCTTCTATCTCTCACCTCTCTATCTTTCACATATCTCTCCCCCTAACCTCTCTACCTCTCATCTATCTCTCCCCATCACATCTCTACCTCTCCTTCAACTTTAAACCTTAATCCCTCAACCATAAACCTTAATCCCTCAAACCTAAATCTTAATCCCTCAACCCTCAACCCTAATTCCTTATCTATAAACCCTAAAACTTGATCCCTAAACCCTAATCCCTCAAGGTCCTAAACCCTAATCCCTTATCTTTAAAATCTAAACCCTCAACCCTCAACCTTAAACCTTAATCCCTCAACACTAAACCTTAATCCCTGAACCCTAAACCCTAATCCCCCAACCCTACTCCCTAAATTCTATCCCTATTCCTAAACCCTCAACCCTTGACACTATACCTTAAACCCTAATCCCTTATCCCTAATCCCTCAAAACCAAACCTTCAACCTTAAACCCTATCTCTAATCCCTCTACCCTCAACACTCTACCTTAACCCTAATCCATCGGCCCTCAACCCTAAACACTATCTGTAAAGGCTCAAACCTAAACCCTATTCCATTAAGGTCCTAAACCCTAATCTCTTATCCCTAAACTCTAAACCCTATCACTAAACCCTCAACCCTAAATGCTATCCCTAAAGCCTCAACCCAAAAACCTAAACCGTCAAGGTCCTAAACCCTAATCCCTTGTCCCTAAACTCTAAACCCTATCCCTAAACCTTCAACCCTAATCCCTCAACCCTAAACCCTATTCCCTCAAGGTCCTAAACCCTAATCCCTTATCCCTAAACTCTAAACCCTATCCCTAAACCCTAAAACCTCAACCTTAACCCTTAATCCCTCAACCCTAAACCTTAATCCCTCAACTCTCAACCCTAATCCCTTATCCTTAAACCCTAAACCCTAATCCATCAACTCTAAACCCTAAACTCTATCTCTATTCCTAAACGCTCAACACTATAGCTTAAACCCTAATCCTTTATCCCTAAACCCTCAACCCTAATCCCTCAACCCTAAACCCTATCCCTAATCCCTCTACCCTCAACACTCTAACTTAACCCTAATCTCTCAACGCTAAATGTTATCCCGAAACCCTCAACCCTAAACCCTAATCCCTCAAGGTCCTAAACCCTAATCCCTTGTCCCTAAACTCTAAACCCTATCCCTAAACCCTCAACCCTCAATCTTAAACCTTAATCTATTAACCCTAAACCTTAATCCCTCAACCCTAAACCTTAATTCCTCAACCCTCAACCCTAATTTCTTATCCCTAAACCCTAAACCTTAATCCATCAACCCTAAACCCTAAACACTATCCCTATTTCTAAACCCTCAACCCTTGACACAATACCTTAACCTTTAATCCCTTATCCCTAAACCCTCAACCCTAAACCTTAATCCCTCAACCCTAAACCCTATCCCTAATACCTCTACCCTAAACACTCTACCTTAACCCTAATCCCTTGACCCTCAACCCTAATCCCTCAATCCTAAATGTTATCCCTAAAGCTGCAATCCTAAACCCTAATCCCTCAAGGTCCTAAACCCTAATCCCTTATCCCTAAACTCTAAACCGTAAACCCTTAACCCTCACCCTTAAACCTTAATCCCTCAACCCTCAACCCTAATCTCATATCTGTAAACCCTAAACCCTAATCCCTCAATCTTAAACCCTAAACACTATCCCTATTCCTAAACCCTCAACCCTAAATCCTATTCCCTCAAACCTAAACCTTCAACCCTAAACCCTATCCCTAAACCCTCTACCCTCTCTACACTACCTTAATCCTAATCCCTTAACCCTCAACCCTAATCCCTCAACCCTAAATGCTATCCCTAAAGCCTCAACCCTAAACCCTAAACCCTAATCCCTTATCCCTAAACTCTAAACCCTAGCCCTAAACCCTTAACCGTAATCTGTCAACCCTAAATGCTTCCCCTAAAGCCTCAAACCTAAACCCTATTCCCTCAAGGTCCTAAACCCTAATCAATTATTGCTAAACTCTAAACCCTATCCCTAATCCCTCTACCCTCAACACTCTACCTTAACCCTAATCCATCAACCATCAAACCCAATCCCTCAACCCTAAACACTATCCCTAAACCCTCAACCCTCATCCTTAGACTTTAATCCCTCAACCCTAAATTTTAATCCCTCAATTCTTAACCCTAATTCCTTATCTCTAATCCCTCAACTCTAAACCCTAAATGCTATCCTTATTCCTAAACCCTCAACCCTCGACAATATACCTTAAACCCTAACCCCTTATCCATAATCCCTCAACCCTAAATCATAATCCCTCAACTCTAAATCATAATCCCTCAACCCTAAACCCTATCACTAACCCCTCTACCCTCAACAGTCTACCTTAACCCTAATCCATCAACCATCAACCCTAATCCCTCAACCCTAAACCCTAAACCCTAAACCCTCAAGGTCCTAAACCTTAATCCATTATCCCTAAACTATAAACCCTATCCCTAAACCCTCAACCTTAAACCTTAATCCCTCAACCCTAAACCTTAATCCCTCAACCCTCAATCCTAATTCCCTATCCGTAAAACCTAAACCCTTACATCCCTCAACCCCAAACCCTAAATGTTATCCCTATTCCTAAACCCTCAACCCTCGACACTATACCTTAAACCCTAATCCTTTATCCCTAAGCCCTCAACCATAAACCCTTATCCCTCAACCCTAAACCAAGCTATCCCTAATCCCTCTATCCTCAACCCTCTACCTTAACCCTAATCCCCCAACCCTCAACCCTAAATACTATCCCTAAAGCCTCAACCCTAAACCCTAATCCCTCAAGGTCCTAAACCCTAATCCCTTATCCCTAAACTCTAAACCCTATCCCTAAACCCTCAACCCTCAACCCTCAACCTTAAACCTTAATCCCTCAACCCTAAACCTTAATCCCTCAACCATCAACCCTAATTCCTTATCCCTAAACCCTAAACCCTAATCCCTCAACCCTAAACCCTAAATGCTATCCATATTTCTAAACTCTCAACCCTTGACACTATACCTTAGAACCTAATCCCTTATCCCTAAACCCTTAACCCTAAACCCTAATCCCTCAACCCTAAACCCTATCCATAATCCCTCTATTCTCAACACTCTACTTTAACCCTAATCCCTCTACCCTCAACCCTAATCCCTTAACCCTAAACTCTATAGACCTAAATTCTCAACCCTAAACCCTAATCCCTAAACTCTAAACCCTATCCCTAAATCCTCAACCCTCAACCCTCAACCCTCAACCTTAAACCTTAATCCCTCCACCCTAAACCCTAATCCCTCTTAACCTTAAACCCTCAACCCTTATCCACCCCTCTCCTCCCATATCCATCTCACCCCCATATCTACCCTCCTCTACCCTCGACACTATACCTTAAACCTTAATTCCTTGACCCTCATCCCTAAAGCCTCAACCCTCAACCCTTAAACCTCAATCCTCAACCCTCAACCCTCAACCCTGAACCCTATACCTTAAACTCTAAACCCAAAAACCTCAACCCTAAACCCTAAAAACTCTACGGGCTCAAGTCCCTATATACCCTAAACCCAAAAGCATTAGATACATACATACAAACATACATACAAACATGCATACATATATACATACATACAAGCATGCATACATACATAAATCCATACATACATAAATACAAGCATACATACATATATATATATACCAGTATACATATATGCATAAATGCATACATATACGTATACATACATACATATAGGCATAAATACATACATACATACATACATACATACATACATGCATACATACAAACATACATACAAGGACACATACATACATGCTTAATAACCTTGAACATAAAACATTCCAAGGGAGACATAACGCAAGAACATTATAATGCACTCATGTTATGTCAAACATGACAAACATCAGGAAAACTTTTGCAAAAAGGGAAAAAAATGTAAAAGATAACATAATGCGAGTGCATTATAATGTGCTCACGTTATATTTTTCTTTAGGAATCTAAAGCCTTAGGCTTCGGATTTGCTTTGGATTTCTAACCCAAAGGATTGGGGTGCCTTCCCAATGTCGAGAGATGTGTTTTTGCATATTCTACAAGATTTCACATAATTTCATTTGTGTTAACCCTCAGATTTGCACATGTTTCAAGGTTAAACAAATCGAACACTTGGGTAATGTTAGGATTTCTCTTAGCTATTTAATTATGTAATTTTTTTCACATTTTGACAATGTTAAGCCTTTCATCTTTAATTCCTTTTGTTTGTGTCTTTTTTTGGGCAAAAACCAGTGTTTGGTCTTTTTTTCATTGCAAATTAACCGTTCATTGAATTTTTTTAAAAAATACATTTTTAGAAACTAGACTCCATTCTACATATATTAAAAAAGAATGATTTTCAATTAGTTTTCAAATTTTATATGGGTAGCATAGCCAAAATTCTATTTTTTAGGATGTGTCCACTTTGAAAATTAGTAAAAAATCAAATATTCATTAAAAAATTATTAGAAAAATTAGGCATAAACTACATGATATTAGATAATTTCTCACTAAAGTGATTTTAAAAATACCAAAAAAGTTAACCTTTTGAGGGAGCCACAAAAACATGCGATGTTATGTTTTTTGATAGAAACAACACCAATTTCTATGGCTCCCTCTTTCGAACCCCTTAATACCATTTTCAAACAAAATAGTAGTTTAGAAATTAGACTCGAAGCACTATGAACATTATTTTTGTTGCATCTTAAAATTTTGAGTGTAACTATGCTCAATTTCTCATCCAAGGCTAACATTTCCTAATTTCAGAAAAAAAGTGGCCACTTAAGACCCCGTTTTGGCCCCCCATCTTCTTGCACTTACCTAACTATGAAAGCTCTGATAGCATGTAGAAACTTCCAAGATAGTGGAGTAGACAAACAAGCATGAGATTACAAATGAAATTGACCCATTGTATTCACAAATGAAGAAGATATAAATAGGCTAGTTTGAGTACCTGATTCTCCACCAAATGAGGATAGGACTCCTCTACATGAAGTGGTGGCGAGTAACCACCCACAAAGATAGCGTGAGGTGTCGATGCAAGTCGACATCTCTCCAAATAGATAACTACTTTGACAAGTTCAAAGTACATGTGGAAAATATGCCTAACTATGGTTAAAGCTAGTGTATATGCTTAGGATTAAAGGTTATACACCAATGATATGACAGGTAAATATGATCTCTATCAAATTAGATGAATCTGTGAGAAGTCAAGTAAAATTTGGTGATGATAAAGAGGTTGATGTAATGGGAAAATGTACTCTTGCAGTGAAAACTAAGCAAGGAGAAACTACTTTTATTCATGACACTTTGTATGTGCCCAAATTACAACATAATCTTATAAGTATTGGGCAGCTTGTAGCAAAAACTTATAAGGCTATGTTTGAGGATAACTGCTACAAAATATTTGATAAATTAGCTAACCATCATCTTGTAGCAAAGGCTTGTATGATAGAGAATAGATTATTTCCTCTCACATTGGTGTTTGTTAAGATGCATGCTCTCAAGGCAACCATAGATTATTCGTGGTTATGGTACCAACGGTATGGTCATTTTAATTTTCAAGGATTAATTTTGCTCCATAAGAAGGATATGGTGAGAGGACTTCATGCAATTCAGGCAAAAGAAGTTTGTTCAGGGTGTGCACTTGGCAAGAAACATCGAGATAGTTTTCTGGTGAACAAATAATGGAGGGAAAAATCTCCTCTAGAGCTTGTGCATGCTGACATTTGTGGTGATATGCAAGAGCCATCTTTGGGTAAGAATATTTATTTTTTGACATTCATTGATGATTTTTCACGCTATACATGGATCTATTTTCTTAAGCAAAAATCTGAAGCCTTTGAATGCTTCAAGAAATTTAAGGCTATGTTGAGAATCAAATTGGGTATTATCTCAAAATACTCAGAACAGATAGAGGGGGAGAATTCACTTCCAAAGAGTTTTCTAATTTTTGTAACACTCATGGTATTCAAAGAAAACTTACGACAACTTATACCCCCAAGCAAAATGGTATTGTAGAAAGGAAGAACCATACTATTATGCAGATGGCACGAAGTATGTTGTAGTCCAAAAAGCTTCCTAATTGCTATTGGGGAGTCACAATAGCAACCACATTTTATATTTTGAATCGAATCCTAACAAAATTGCTTCAAAATATCACTCCAAAGGAAGCTTTGAGTTGACACAAGCCCTTAGTAGCTCACTTTCATGTATTTGGTTGCCCTACATATGTTCATGTTCCTATTCAGAAGCGGAAGAAGTTGGATGCAAAAACCCAACTTTGTATCTTTGTGGCCTATTCAGATTCCATATAAGGATATAAATTCTATAACCCTGACACAAAGCAATGGATTATTAGTCGGGATGTGGTTTTTGATGAAGGGGGAGTATGGCAATGACAAAAGGAGTTCAACAAACTACATCACTAATCATGGGTATTGAACATGATCAAGTTCCTCCCCTCCCCACAAGCTCAAGTGGAAGTTCAACCTCCAACAATAGCCCAAGTTTGAGTTCTCCAAGCTCAGGTTCACCAAGTTCTTCTAATAGCACAAATTCAGGTGATAGTTCAAGTCCAGCATTAAGTCCAAGCTCTTCAAGAAAGGTGGGAAGTTTAACTAAAATTTATAAGAGGAGTACAAATATAAATCTAGTTGTTCATTTTGCTTTGCTTAGTCAAATTCAAGTTGAATATTTTAAAACTAATGCACTTATACTTTACTAAGCAGAAGGAAAATAGTAAATTGAATAAAAATTACACAATGTTTCACATTGAAAAAAAAAAGCACAATGAATAATATTTAGAAAAATTTGAGTCTATTGCTCATTCACACTCTGTTGATTATTAACTCTATTGTTCATTCTCCTTGATGATAACAATCATCAATACATAACTATATATGAGTTTTCTACAACAGTCTAAAGGAAAAAAGTACTTTAAAATTATAAAATCTAAAAATAAAAAATCTAGGAATACTGTGAATACATGCAGTTCCAAATAGTTCTAAAAATAAGTATCTAAAAATATGTCTCTCATGCAATCTAGTTGCATGGAAAAGAAAAACTATAGGAAAAATAGGAAAAACTATAGTTGATCATGCACACCTTCAATCTCCCCTTGGATGATGCCTAACCAATATCTAAAAGTGACAAATGTTTTTGAATAATCTACTCCAGGTGTTTGTGCAAATCCCTTAGCAACTAATCTTTCCTTGTGTCATTTCATAGAACCATCAACATAATATTTTTCTTATAAATCCATTTGACACTAATCACCTGTTTATCTTAATTCATAGCATCAATCCATACTTGTTCTTTCACATCTTCATAGACAAAAGGTTCAACTTGAATTTGACTAAGCAAAGCAAAATGAAAAAATGGATGTATATTTGTACTCCTCTGATAAATTTCATTTAAACTTCACACCTTTCGTGAAGAGCTTGGACTTGATGATGGACTTGAACTATCACCTGAATTTGTGCTATTAGAAGAATTTGGTGAACCTGAGCTTGAAGAACTCAAACATGGGCTACTATTGGAGGTTGAACTTCCACTTGAGCTTGTGGAGAGAGGAGGAACTTGATCATCTTCTATACCCATGATTAGTGTAGTGTGAATGAGCAACAAACTCAGATTTTTCTAAATATTATTCATTGTGCTTTTTTTTCTATCAATGAGCAGCATTGTGTAATTTCTATACAGTTCAGTATTTCCTTCTATTAGTATAGTATAAGTGAATTAGTTTTAAAATCTTCAATTGATATCAGAGTATTTTTCTAAATATTATTCATTGTGCTTTTTTTTGTCAATGAGCAACATTGTGTAATTTTTATACAATTCAATATTTTCCTTTTGCTCAGTATAATATATAAGTGCCATTTTTATTTACCTTCATAGACTCATTCAAAGAGTTTTATAACAGAAAGAAAATGAATAGAAGACTAACATGGAAATATTCTCTGGGAACATGCAATATTCTTGGAAGATTTGACCAAGGTGAAATTCAAATTGTTGGAACCCCTTGTCATGCAAGTGCACTATTGTTGTTCAATGCAACAAAGAGGCTATGTTTTTTAGAGGTCAAATCCCAGTTGAATTTGGAAGTTGAAGATACTATCGCATTACTAAACTCCCTTGCACATTCAAAATACAAAATACAAAGTAAATTTCAGGATACAAAATCTATGATACAAACAGATTGTTTTGAATTTAATGCAAAATTTTCTAGCAAGAGGAGGAAGATTCAACTTCCAGAACCCACAACCAATGTAAAAGAAAACATTGGGAAGGATGTGCTTCAACAATAGACATCATATAATTGATGCTTCAATCATAAGAATTATGAAGAGCAGAAAAGTATTAACTAACAAGGAGTTAGTGATGCAATGCATTGAGTAGGTCAAAGACATATTCAAGCTAGATATGAAGGAAATTAAAAAGAGAACTGAAACTCTAATAGCTAGGAACTACTTAAATAGGGATAATGAAAATCCTGACATGTACAATTACAGTGTCTTGACAATTGTTGAGAGAAGATGCCAATTTGTTATTTCTGGATTTGATACTTTACAACTTATTTTACCATGAACTTTATAAGATTCATAATTGAGTTTTTCTAATTTTTATTTGAGTTGTAAATTTTATAGTAAGAGAGAATTTTAACTCACCTATGTATATTTTTTGCATACACTTTTTTAGGTTAGGAAATAAGGTTTACATATAATAAATTAATTATTAGGTAGTTAGTTGAGTGGAAAGTTATTCACATTTGTAAGCGGGAAAATTAGGTTTTATAAGCAAATGTACTGAATGTAAAAACACAAGAATGATTATAATAAAATTCATCTTTATTTTTGTTATTATTTGCAATGTAAACCTCTACTATTACTCTTTAGTTTTTAGTGCTCTACATTGGTATTAGAGCAACTAAAATATGTGCCTATGTATGAGAGGCATGTGAAGAATTTTCTACATGTAGAGGAGAGCCATGGAGTGTGGGGGAGTGCAAAACTATGCATTAATTAAAGCATAAAGGAAGGTGGAAAGAGGCATTCTCATTTTTTGAATGCATTGTTGCAGAAATATTTTAAGAGTTCCAACCTGCCATGGTGTGAGGATTTTTTTTATGTGTGGTGACTCTTTGAAAGCATTTTCTATTAGTTAAAAGACATTTGGATGTGATTGCATAAGGTTACTATAGAAAGGCATTTGCATTGCATTGAATTTAACCACATGTATGTCAAGCACACTATAGTGCCCCTCTAGTTTCACCTTGGATGTATAGGTGGTCAGACTAAGGAGCATGAAGATGAATGTAAATTATTGGAATACTTAGGTTAGTATATTTTATCAATGAACCTTGTTGCAATACTGATAATTCGCATGCTCTGACATTGCCTTGCATTCAGGTGATTATGATGTTGATTTTACTATGATTGTCATATGTTAGAATTGAGTTTTATGCAACTGATTCTGTATCATAGGAGGTTATGATGCTTTGTGTGGATCAATCATATTATGAGTATCATGTGATTATCTGATGATGGTTCTTACTTCATCATTCATTAACTAATTGCTATGTGTGTTGTGATTACATGTTTGATGTGTGGGTGAAAGGAACAGTGTCACTTTACTCATGCATGAGTACCATGCTACACTGTGACTTCCTTTCACTATGTATGACTACACGATTGCATATATATACATGTTCAACCGTATTGTTTGTTGTAGGCTGTAGGTACAAGGCATCGACTCCACCTGAATTAACATGTTTGAGCATGCCTTAACCAATGGAACTATTGAATGGAGATAACATATGCTCCCCTAGCTTATCCATCATCCTTGAAGAGGATGAGGATCAGTTGTGCACCCTGTCAGTGTTGTCAGTTTGGTCATGATAGTCAGTCATTGTTGGGGTGGTCTTGCTTTTCGATCTTGCATAGTAGTTAGGTATGGTTTGGCAGTTGGGTTATTTTGTTGGTATTGTTTATCTTATTGTTGCCTTAAAATAAAATAATTAGTTATGAAGTATTTTTGTTAAATAAATATATAAATGCCCTTATGTAAATTTAGTTTATGAAAAATATATTATTCTAGAAGTTAAGTTAATAAATAATAATAATAATAATAATAATAATAATAATAATAGTAATGAATGTAATTGCAACTAGAGATAAATAAATTAATTAATATAATTTAATGTTGCATTAAAGGCAATAAAATAGATAATATTTGCAAGTTGTCATATATATATATATATAGAAAATACTAAAGTAGATAAAATCAGAGAGAAATTATTGTTTGGTTTAAAATAGAAAATTGTAAGAAAGTAATAAATGAGAATCTTCTGGAAGAAATTATGGGGGTGGTTATGCATGCTTAATTTTATTTTCAAATCTCAAGACATAATTTGGCGGAAGCATGCATTTCAAATAGAGAATATGTATTATGTTTTGGGATCTCTCTCTTGGGAAGTTTTCATTTTTCTTTTGGCACCATAAACCGTAGTTTCAAAAATAAAAGACTTGGAAGAAAATGGATGTGAGCTTGGTATTTTGTGAAGATGTGATAGAAGTAATATTCTAGGTATGGACTGAGATATGAATCTAATTTATTGTTTCATTACATTTAATAAAATATTCCATGAATTCTCTTCTACATTTTCTAAACCCAGTCTATTGCATTAGCCATAACTTTATTTTTACAAACTAAGTTTCTGTAATTTTTTAATATATAGTGTACAACCTAGATATCTGAATCATATCCAAAAATTAGACATACCCAGTTTGTGATTTTTGAGATATGAATATTTTATGACTATCTACCTCTCACCCATTTCGTCTATGTTTTAGTAGTCTGTTATGCTAGCCATACCTTTAATTTAACAAATTGGGTTTCTCTAATTTTTTTATATATGGTGCATGACCTAGACATGTAAATCATATCCAAAAATAAGCCATACCCAGTTTGTTATTTTTAGGATATGAATATTTTATGACTGTCTACCTCTCACCAGTTTCGTCTCTGTTAAAACAGTTACTTGCGTCACCAATAACTCTATATTTTCGAACTGGGTTTCTTTGAGTTTTTTTCAACAAATTCATTTGTCCATATCCTATGATCATTTCTTTCCATCATATGACTCTCTTTGAGGCATTCTACCAATCAGTCTGTGTGCCCTGTCTATGCTTTCACAATTTGCATTGTTGGTAGCTTCTAAAGCCTTCTCAACAAATTCATTTTGTGTTGATCCTATCATATGCACGTGGTTAAAACTGTGGTAGATTTTATGAAGATGTTAGATCTATAAAAATGTTTTGTTGTTTTGTATTCCTTTCCTCTCAAGCTAACCTTAGAACAAGGTTCTTTCATTGTAGCTTCTGGTTTTGTATCTTGTGATTCTAACTAGTGTAAGATATTTATAGCATTCTAATATTATAGGCTTTTAGCCTTACTTATACAGTTATATTTAATAGTATTTACAATTGTCTAGATTATTAATAAAATTTACATCAGTGTAAATAGTTTAAATAATTGTTGTGTTTAATTTGTATGCCTTAGAGTTATTTGTAATTTGTTCACAAACATTTTAATTAAATGAAATTAACATAAGTCTTGAGAATTATTAGTTAAATTATTGTTGCTCGTAGACACTTATATCTTATGATCATATTGTAACTGCTACTGGTGATTAGAAAGTTATAGTTATGTATTATTGAGATAAATTCACTTTATAATTGTTAGATGATTGATCATGCTTGGATTAATGTTACATTCCTTAAAAATATTGTTGAAGGGTATTAGTTTATGATGTGCTTTGAGAGTGAATGTGATGTGAAACTATTGTGTTTTTAATGGTGTCAAGTGTTGTGTCATTTGGGGAAGTTGTTTCTAGAGGCCCAGGAGGGTGTGATTGTGTGGGGGTTGGCTATGTGTGCATCATGTGAGTTGAATGAAATGCATTCTTGAAATATTGTCTCCTATTCATGTTAGTATGATACATGTGCAAGATGGATAATGCCTTACTCAGTATACCTATTGAAGTGGTTATGATGACTATGCAAGATGGATAATGCCTTGCTCAGTGTACTTATTCATGTGGTTATGATGACTATGCAAGATGGATAATTCTTTGCTCAATGTACCTATTCATGTGGTTATGATGACTATGCAAGATGGATAATACCTTGCTCTGTGTGATGTGAAATGATGTGTATTTTGTGTTGTAAATGCATCATGATGAGAATGTGATAGTTCATGCTTGGTTTATGTTTCGGGACAAGGATATAAGAATTGGTCCCTGTGATTATGTTTTGTATGCAAGAAGGTAAATGCCTTGCATTGTATATGTTACTTGTCATTGTGATGGTAATTGTCTTTCTTCATGGATAGGGTCTTCTAGATGCAGGTAGGGGAGTGGCTTTCAATGTGGGGCCAGTGCCCAAGGTGGCTGCTAGGATAACCCATAGGAATTTTTTAATCCAATGATAACTTAATAATAAATTTAGAGGGTTGGGTAATTTCCACACTAAATAGAATAATTGGATGCCTCACCCATGCCTGTAGTGCTCATTCAGGCTAAGGATAGGGTGATAAGATTGTGGTTGGCAAGATAAACTTCCTTGTCCTCAAAAAAGGAATGTTGGTTCCGCATGTGTCACCTTATGGGGACGGTGTCTGGTGAGAGACTGCCAGGATAACCATAGATGGGGGTTGGCATCTGTACAACCAGGATAACACATGGATGGGGGCTAGCATCCAGTGAGAGATTGCTAGGATAACCTGTGTTAGGACCATGCGATGACAGTCTTCCCTACTGTAGCCTAGTATTCCCTAAGTGTGTTTTCCCCTTTTATTGTGTGATTACCTTTAGAAGTGATGTTTGAGTTACTTGTGTTATTCATATTGACCCCTGTTGTATTGGAGTCATATGTAGTACTTGCACTTGTTAGTTTACTGTCTTTCTTGATTGTTTTCTTAGTGGGACCTTATTGTTATCTCCTAGCATGAGGGGTGGACCTTAGGGTTCCACATGGTCAGGTGGTTGTGCTTTTATCTCCATTAGTTTCCCTTGATGTTGTTCATGCGCGAGAAGGACGTACCTTGTATGGCAGATTTTAGATCTTGCTCTAGCTTAAGGAGACAAATACTTATGATCATGTTATAGTCTTGTATATCAATTGAATCATGTATTGTTATCTTGATGTATGTACTCCAATGTAATCTGGATAGCGATATTGTAAACAATGTAATGGTGTACTCTCTTGTAAAGGAACTTTTTTATGTACTTGTGATCCTATGTGTAGGATCTTGATGCTTATTTATCTGATGATAAAATATGGAATTGTATGTGTTTATTTATCTGATGCAATTAGACTTAGAATAAATTGTTTTTGTTAGTTAATTCATAATGACGGTTAGATCTTGTTTTAGTTTATTAGTAATGCAGGCATGGAACCCTAGAGGATAAAGCTTAATTTAAATGTTATGAATAAATATATTATTGTTGTTATTTCTTTCATTTTAATATATATATATATATATATATATATATATATATATATATATATATATATATATATTTGACCTTTTTGTAAGCTTAGTTGTGTTATCCTCTGGGTTCATTGACGAGGCATTACATTTGGTATCAGAGTCTAGGTTGCAACATTGGGATCTCTAGATTATTGTTGCTATTCTAGGTTAAGCATTTTTCTCCTTGTGGCAAGTTGGTAATAGTACCTCTCACCTATGTGCCTTAGTATAACATTAGAAGGTTGATAAATCTACAGACTTGTCCTTTGATTCTAGAAAAAATAAATTATTTATGCCTTGTTTAACTTATGTGTCTGCTATGCATTCTCTCTCCTTCTTTTCTGATAACTTGATGTTATATCTAACAATATGTGTTTCTTGAATGTTAGCGCTTGCTGATTTGTTGACACCTTGAGTCCCTCTTGTGGTATCTAGTGCTTTAGAAGAAAGAAGCATGATTACTATTAGTGCATGTGACTAGGAGTGTGGTATATGCCCCTCTAGTAATTTGAATATCCTATACCCATTATGTGTGGGGTGTTGTGAAAGGTCAGTGGTGTTTTGTGTTCCCTTGTTTGGTGAAGTAATCATACTTGGGGGTTATGTTTATCTATGGGTGTAGAAGCACCATAGCATCTTTATGTTAATTGCATTATATGTGTAAGTATTGGAATGATTTAATCACTTGGAGGCATCATGTGGATTATGTGGTGTTCTCATGTGTGGGGTATCTTTGCATGGTTGCTTGATAATCTGATATCTATTTCTTAGTTGGCCATGACCTCATGTGGAAGTTCTGTTGTGGTTTATGAAAGTTATCATTTTGTATGTCTATGTGAGAACTGTGTGTAGGAGATTAAATTGGAGCTTGCATTGGACCCATAAGATCATGAATGTGATATTGTAAGTCAATTATAGTTTTCAATTATTCTTGTATAAGGAATTAATTGCATATGTTCATAGCTTGGTAAAAAAAATTGTACTACATTAATGATAGAAAATTTTTGTATATAGGTATTGACTGTGTTACCTTAAATTTTTGTATAAAAGTTGTTTAGATAAGAGGATGTAGTTAACTTAATTCCTTGAGTGTTGGTGTACATTCTCTAATGCATTATGGATATTGTGTCCTTGAGTGATGTGTAGCAGATACTCCCTTTTTGGAATTTTTTCTAACGATTATTTCATGTGTTGTTGGGGGTTAACAGTGAATTTTCTTTCTTTGAACTTTCTTATGACAAGAATGGTCACTAAAACTCTTTCTCTTATACTTGATATATTGTTGGAAAATTGCCGGCACTTTGTGACTTAAAGTGGATTTGATTATTTTCCCACTTGGGGTTGCATTTATTTTTAAATTTTCTATGGTGGCTATTCCGAATATTTAGTTCTGTTGGCCTGTTTTGTGTTAAGTGTTGTTTCTATCATGTTCATGTTGAACCTCTGATAGTATGTACAAGGGAAGAGTCTGTAGAGAATTGTACTTGCATGTTTGGTAATTAGTTGGAACTATAGTGGAAATAAGAGATGAGATGTGTTTTTCCTTCTTAATATGTGAATGCAATTCCCTAAATTGTTTGAAATTCTCAAAATATGTGTGATTGGTTATAAGTAGAACACATGATATGTCTTAAGGTGACAAATTGATGTCCTTCTTGTCTTTATTGAATGATTGTGCCTATCTTATGAACAATTGCTTAATATGGATGAGTATGTTGGCAATAGAAAATTGCAATACTAATATGTTATGTTTCCACCCTAGTCTGTGATTTCCAAGAGTAAGTCATGTTTTAGGGGGGGAGGGTGTAGTGCCCTTCTAGTTTCACCTTGGATGTACAGGTGGTTAGACTAAGGAGCGTGAAGATGAATGTAAATAATCAGAATACTTAGGTTACTATATTTTATCAATGAACCTTGTTGCAATACTGATAATTCACATGCTCTAACATTGCCTTGCATTCAGGTGATTATGATGTTGATTTTGCTATGATTGTCATATGTTAGAATTGAGTTTTATGTGAATGATTTTGTATCATAGGATATTATGATGTTTTGTGTGGATCAATCATATTATGAATATCATGTGATTATCTGATGATGGTTCTTACTTAGTCATTTAGTAACTGATTGCTATGTGTGTTGTGATTACATGTTTGATGTGTGGGTAAAAGGAACAGTGCCACATTAGTCATGCATGAGTACCCTGCTACACTACGACTTCCTTTCATTATGTGTATGACTACATGATTGCATATATATACATGTTCAACCATGTTGTTTGCTGTAGGCTGCAGGTACCATGCATCGACTCCACTTGAATTAATAGGTCTGAGCATGCCTTAACCAATGGAACTAATGGAACTATTGAATGGAGATAACATATGGCCCTCTAGCTTAGCCATCATCCTTGAAGAGGATGAGTATCCAGTTGTGCACCCTATTAGTGTTGTCGGTTTGGTCATGATAGTCAGTCATTATTGGGGTGGTCTCGCTTTCTGATCTTGTATAGTAGTCAGGTATGGTTTGGCAGTTGGGTTATTTTTTTGGTATTTTTTTGGTTATTATTGCCTTAAAATAAAATAATTAGTTATGAAATATTTTTGTTAAATAAATATATAAATGTCCTTATGTAAATTTAGTTTATGAAAAATATATTATTCTAGAAGTTAAGTTAATAAATAATAATAAATGTAATAAATGTAATTGCAACTAGAGATAAATAAATAAATTAATATAATTTAATGTTGTGTTAATAGCAATAAAATAGATAATATTTTCAAGTTGTCAGATATATATAGAAAATACTAAAGTAGATAAAATCATAAAGGAATCTTGTCTAGTTGTAAATGAAATAAATAAAATCAGAGAGAAATTATTGTTTGCTTAAAAATAGCAATTTGTAAGAAAGTAATAAAGGAGAATCTTCTAGAAGAAATTATGGGGGTAGTTATGCATGCTCAACTTTATTTTGAAATCTCAACACATAATTTGGGGGGAGCGTGCATTTCAAATAGAGAATATGTTTCATGTTTTGAGATCTCTCTCTCTCAGGAAGTTTTCATTTTTCTTTTGGCACCATAAACCATAGTTTCCAGAAGAAAAGACTTGGGGGAAAATGGATGTGGGCTAGGTATTTTGTGAAGATGTGATAGAAATAATATTCCAGGTATGGACTGAGATATGAATCTAATTTATCATTGCATTACATTTAGTAAAATATTATGTGAATTCCCTTCTACATTTTCTAAACCTAGTCTATTACATTAGCCATAACTTTATCTTCATGAACTGGGTTTCTGTAATTTTTTTATATATGGTGCAAGGCCTAGATTTCTAATTCATATCCCAAAATCTGCCATACCCAGTTTGTGATTTTTGAGATATGAATATTTTGTGACTATCTGCTTGATGCAGAGCTCACTAAACAAAGACCACAAAGGGGTCACAAACAACTTGTCAAGAGGAAAAGAATGCAAAGGGATGGTAGGGAAAACATCACACTAGGCCTCTATGGTCCTAACTACTCCATTGATCTTCTTTCTTGACATGAATGTTCTCTCATTTCCCATGGTTTCAACACTGCAACACAACACCATTTTTGGGTTTATATACCTAGGCTCATTGCCAAACTTCCTAGGGACCTTAGACCTTCTAGGTTTGACTATCCCAAGATCACAAAACCTCCACAATGCTCAGAAGGTACCTTCTTATACTACTTCCTTCACAACTATCCTAGTTCCCTTGTAGCCCTTCATAAAGGACTGTCAGACAACCATTTGAGTTTCAGAGCTCCTAGGTGGACTATCATACACTTTTTGGATACCCAATATCCTTTGCTTTAACATACTCAAGATGCATCATAAGTTGTTTTGGGACACACCACACAAATCTATATTGTCCCCTACTATTTTCAAGGGCTAATTAGGCCTCCTATGCATGACATATGGTTATAAAACTTGTTTCTAATTTCCAAGATCCATTCCAAGATATCAAATAGGTCATAAAAGGTCTGAATACTCAAGTTTCAGGGGTTTTGTGTCAAACTACTCCACTGCCCTTCAAAACCACTCTTCCATCATTGGTCAAAAGACTCAAAAATAGGGTAACATCAAGCTCCAATTGTTGTTACAGACTTCCTTACACAATCCCTGCTCCTACAATGTGGGAAAACAACTAAACAAAAACAAAAAGAAATTACTCCATCCACTGTTAGATCATGGTGTAGGTTAAAATGTCTAGGAAACTATCGATTTCCCTAAAACCCTTAAAAACTAGGGTTTAAAAGATATTTTCAGAAAAATGTTTGTAAATTCCTTCAAAACCAATGCTAAGACCCCCAAACAGGTTTAAATGAATGTTTATTCCACACACTTCACAATTTTATACTTTGTAGACCTTGACTGCACTATACGGATGAGTACAAGGGGCTGAAAATTAAAGAAAACAATGAAAACTCAAAAAATGACTATTGAAATGTTTATTCTCCTTAAGAACTTCTCTAAAATCACTCAATAATGCATGCACAAGATAGACCAGGCAGAGACCAATTTCATTTTCTTGTATGGATTTATGACAGTACGGCCAAGTACGGTTTTGGGACAAAAAAGTATAGGAAAACAGTGAAAAAAGTAGAAATAATGACTATTTTCTGTATGTTTCCTTTATAAAAACTGCTCCAAATTAGATTTTGTCCATCTCCTCACATGAATGCTGCATAACATGAAGTGTTTACTATTAAAACTTTCCATCCTCAACTCCCTCGTCGTGGAAAAGCCTCAAAAATAGGCATGAAACATCCTTCATTAAGGACAATCATAAAAAGAACATTCTAATTTTATCTCTTCACTCACTCCACACTCTCCACTCACCCCAAACATGGCATAAAATGATTTATTACAACATTAAATGAGATAACCCCACTATAATCTTTATTCAAACCAAAAAATACAAGATTTATGACTAAAAATACAGAAATTTATGTCTTGCAGTCATGGTGCTCTTGCACCATACACCCCAACTTTTGAAGTTTTCCAAGTCCCTTGGAAACAATATTGTAATTTATCCTCCATTTCTTGTCTCTGACCTTCATGTTTGTCTTCAACAGTTGCATTTTGTTCTTGAGTCTTAATGTCTTTGTCATGTTTGCCATCATCATTACTTATTTCTTGACAATACCCATTTCTTGCAAACTGTCCTGCTCTGATCTTGTCACCTTTATGAGTTAGTGTTATGACTGTCTTGGCACTTGTATCCATGTCCTTTTGGACTGTCCCTTTAGTTATCTTTTGCTCCATCCTTGGTATTAGCTTAAACTCATTCAAAGTATCTTTCAAACCACTATCTGTTACTATACTTGCTGTCTTCACTTTTTCCTGCCTACTATCTGCCCTTAAGATTACTGTATCAACTGTCTTTTCCTCTGTCTTATCATTCCTATCATCATCTCTCTGCACCTTCCTTCCTATTGTTCTGAGTGGACATACAATTGTCCCAACTATGATATGGTCATGCTAGATTTGCGTCTTCTCCATCAACTTAGTCTTCATTTCCTCTTGGACTATTTTAGTCATTTCCTTGTCATCCTTGCTTTGAAAAATCAGATTACACTTCAAACTTACTATCTCTTCATCTTCCTTCTGCTTCGTATTTGTTGTCTCAACAACTTTATGCCTTGAAAAGGCTACACACTCCTTGTTTGCATTCTTCTTAAACATCACTGGCTCCTTCTTACCAAACATAATCATATTTGTTGTCCTTGACTGCTCTCTGACTTCTTCCTGCATTAGCATCAGCACAAAATTCTTCTCATCCTTCCTAATGGTGTAGGTGTTAGCTTTGCCATTATAAATTATAGACCTATCAAACTGCCAGGGTCTTCCAAGTATCACATTACAACAATCCATGGGTATGATGTCACAAAGTACCCTATCCTCATATACTCCAATCTTGAACTCTACTAATGCTTGCTCAGTCACTAAAATGGACTAATGATCACTTACCCAAGAGACTTTGTAAGGTGTGTCCCTAGGTACTCTTTTCAATCTCAATTTGTCTACCATCTCACTAGACACCATATTATCAGTACAACCAGAATCCACTATAACTTTACATACCTTGTTCTTGCTTTTGCAATTTGTCCTAAACAATGCTTTCCTCTGAATCAGCTCCTTCTCCCTGGAGGTCTTCAGTAGTGCTCTTTCTCTCATCATCCATGCTTCTCCTAACTCAGCATCACACTTTGTGTAACTAGAACTACCACACTCTTCTTCTTGGACTAATTGAGTCCTTCTTTCACTCTTCCCTTCACCATCATTTGAAAAAAATTTCTTTTTAGGACACTTATATGCTAGGTGCCCAAACTCTTGGCAATTATAACACTTACCTACAAAGGTGTTTGCACTCCTTCCACCACCAAATCTGCCTCTGGAACCTCTACCTCTGAAATCTGCACTCTGTCCTTATTTGAAATCAGCACCTTGTCCTTATGCCTTGTTCATGTCTTCTTGACTCTCATTAACTTGTTTTGTGTTAAAATATCCTCTACCTCTAGAGGTATTGCCTCTGCCTCTAGCTGACTTATCTTGTCTTCTTTTCAATCTAGATGTATTGCCTCTACCTCTGGATGACTTATCTTGTCTTCTTTTTAGCTTCTCTTCCACTCTAACTATCATCTAATAACAGTCTTCAACACTCCTTGGATTTGCTAACACTAACTCATCTTGCATGTTAAATCTCAAACCGCCAATATACCTAGCAACCTTTTTCACTTCAATTTCATTTTGACCAGACCTTATACTCAGCTTATAAAACTCTTCAGTATATGACTTAACATCCATTTCTTTTTGCCTTAAACCTTGAATATTCTTAAACATTTGAACTTCATAATCTTTAGGCAAGAACTTACCTTTGATCTTAGCCACCATCTTGTCTCATGAGACAATCTTTGACTTTGCTTGCTTTCTTCTCTCTATCTGCTGATAATCCCACCATAACAAAGCATGACCTATCAACTTGGTCTTTGCAATCTTCACTTTCTGATCCTCGGGAACTTCTTCACATTTAAAGTGGTTGTCCAATGCTGCAACCCAATCTAAAAACTCTTCATCATCCAGGCTTCCTCCATACTTTGGCACATCTATCTTCATATTATGCTTGTCTTCTTTCACTACTCTCAGTAACTTTACCATCCTCTGATCCTCAAGGTCCAACTCTTTTTCTACATCTTCATACTCAGCTTCTTCTTCTTCCTCAGACTCAATCTCTTCACCTAGAGCCACTCCTCTTCTCTAATTTTGTTCTAGGGTAACCATTCTTTCCTTCATCTCCCTCAACTCTTTAGCATGCTTCTCTTTCAGATCATTCATCACTTGAGCCATGTTTCTTGCTCTTGGAGGCATCTTGACAAATTGCCTCTTCAACTCAACACTTCATAGACCTACTAACTTAGCTCTGATACCAATTTGATGCAGAGCTCACTAAACACAGACCACAAAGGGGTCACAAACAACCTATCAAGAGGAAAAGGATGCAAAGGGATGGTAGGGAAAACATCACACTAGGCCTCTATGGGCCTAACTACTCCATTGATCTTCTTGCTTGACATGCTTGTTCTCTCATTCCCATGGTTTCAACACTGCAACACGACACCATTTTTGGGTTTATATACCTAGGATCATTGCCAAACTTCCTAGGGACCTTAGACCTTCTAGGTTTGACTATCCCAAGCTCACAAAACCTCCACAATGCTTAAAAGGTACCTTCTTGTACTACTTCCTTCACAACTATCCTAGTTCCCTTGTAGCCCTTCATAAAGGACTGTCAGACAACCATTTGAGTTTCAGAGCTCCTAGGTAGACTGTCATAGGCTTTTTGGATACCCAATATCCTTTGCTTTAACATACTCAAGATGCATCATAAGTTGTTTTGGGACACACCACACAAATCTTGATTGTCCCCTATTGTTTTCAAGGGCTAATTAAGCCTCCTATGCATGACAAATGGTTATAAAACTTGTTTCTAATTGCCAAGATCCATTCCAAGATATCAAATAGGTCATAAAAGGTCTGAATACTCAAGTTTCATGGGTTTTGTGTCAAACTACTTCACTGCCCTTCAAAACCACTCTTCCATCATTGGTCAAAAGACTCAAAAACAGGGTAACATCAAGCTCCAATTGCTGTTGCAGACTTCCTTACACAATCCCTGCTCCTGTAATGTGGGAAAACAACTAAACACAAACAAAAAGAAACTACTCCATCCACTGTTGGATCATGGTGCAGGTTAAAATGTCTAGGAAACTATCGATTTTCCTAAAACCCTTAAAAACTAGTGTTTAAAAGCTATTTTTAGAAAAATGTTTGTAAATTCCTTCAAAACCAATGCCAAGACCCCCAAATAGGTTTAAATGAAATTTTATTCCACACACTTCACAACTTTATACATTGTAGCCCTTGACTACATTGTACATATGAGTAGAAGGGGCTGAAAATCAAAGAAAATAGTGAAAACTTAGAAAATGACTGTTGAAATATTTATTCTCCTTACAAACTTCTCTAAAATCACTCAACAATGCATGCACAAGGTATACCTGGTAGAGACCTATTTCATTTTTTTGTATGGATTTATGACAGTACGGCCAAGTACGGTTTTGGGATAGAAACGTATAGGAAAACAGTGAAAAAAGTGGAAATAATGACTATTTTTTGTATGTTTCCTTTATAAAAACTGCTCCAAATTATATTTTCTCCATCTCCTCGCATGACTGGTGCATAACATGAAGTGTTTACAATTTAAACTTTCCATCCTCAACTCCCTCATCGTGGAAAAGCCTCAAAAGTAGGCATGAAACATCCTTCATTAAGGACAGTCATAAAAAGAACATTCTAATTTTATCTCTTCACTCACTCCACACTCTCCACTCACCGCAAACATGGCATAAAAAGATTTATTACAACATTAAATGAGATAAATCCCCCTGTAATCTTTATTCAAACCAAAAAATACAAGATTTATGACTAAAAATACAAAAATTTATGTCTTACAGTCATGGTGCTCTTGCACCACTACCTCTCACCCATTTCGTCTATGTTTTAGCAGTTTGTTACGTTAGCCATAACTTTAATTTTATGAACTGGGTTTCTCTAATTTTGTATATATGGTGTATGACCTAGATAGCTAAATACTATCCAAAAATAAGCTATACCTAGTTTTCTATTTTTAGGATATGAATATTTTATGACTTTCTACCTCTCACCCATTTTGTCTCTATTAAAACAGTTACTTGCGTCACCAATAACCCTATGATTTCAAACTGAGTTTCCCTAAGTTTTTTTCAACAAATTCATTTGTGCATATCCTATGATCATTGCTTTCCATCATATGACTCTCTTTGAGGCATTCTACCAATCAGTCTGTGTGCCCTGTCTATGCTTTCACAATTTACATTATTGGGAGCTTCTAAAGCCTTCTCAACAAATTCATTTTGTGTTGATCCTATCATATGCATGTAGTTAAAAGTGTGGTAGATTTGATGAAGATGTTATATCTATAAGAATGTTTTGTTGTTCTGTATTCGTTTCCTCTGAATCTAACCTTAGAACAAGGTTCTTTCATTGTAGATTTGGGTTTTGTATCTTGTGATTCTAACTAGTGTAAGATATTTATAGCATTCTAATATGATAGGCTTTTAGCCTTACTTATACAGTTATATTTAATAGTATCTACAATTGTCTATATTATTAATGAAATCTACATCAGTGTAAATAGTGTAAATAATTGTTGTGTTTAATTTGTATGCCTTAGAATTATTTGCAATTTGTTCGCAAACATTTTAATTAAATGAAATTAACATAAGTCTTGAGAATTATTAGTTAAATTATTGTTTGTTGTGGACACTTATATCTTATGATCATATTGTAACTACTATTGGTGATTAGAGAGCTATAGTTCTGTATTATTGAGATAGATTTACTTTATAATTGTTAAATGATTGATTATGCTTGGATTAATGTTACATTCCTTAAAAATATTGTTGAAGGGCATTAGTTTATGATATGCTTTGAGAGTGAATGTGATGTGAAACCATTGTGTTTTTAATGGTGTCAAGTGTTGTGTCATTTGGGGAAGTTGTTTCCAGAGGCCTAGGAGGGTGTGATTGTGTGGGGGTTGGCTTTGTGTCCATCATGTGAGTTGAATGAAATGCATTCTTGAAATATTGTCTCCTATTCATGTTAGTTTGATAGATGTACAAGATGGATAATGCCTTGCTCAGTGTACCTATTGAAGTGGTTATGATGACTATGCAAGATGGATAATGCCTTGCTCAGTGTCCTTATTCATGTGGTTATAATGACTAGGCAAGATGGATAATTCCTTGCCTAGTGTACCTATTCATGTGGTTATGATGACTATGCAAGATGGATAATGCCTTGCTATGTGTGATGTGAAATGATCTGTATTTTATGGTGTAAATGCATCATGATGAGAATGTGATAGTTCATGCTTGGTTTATGTTTTGGGACAAGGATATAAGAATTGGTCCCTATGATTTTGTTTTATAGTCAAGAAGGTAAATGCCTTGCATTGTATATGTTACTTTTTATTGTGATGGTAATTGTCTTGCTTCATAGATAGGGTCTTCTAGATGGAGGTAGGGGAGTGGCTTTCAATGTGGGGTCGGTGCCAAAAGTGGCTGTCAGGATAACCCATTGGAAGTTTTTAATCCAATGATAACTTAATAATGAATTTAGAGGGTTGGGTAGTTTCCACACTAAATAAGATAATTGGATGCCTCACCCATGCCTGTAGTGCTCGTTTAGGCTAAGGATGGGATGAGAAGGCCGTGGTTCACAAGATCAACTTCCTTGTCCTCATGAAAGGAATGTTGGTTCTGCATGTGTCACCGTATGGGGCCGGTGTCTAGTGAGAGATTTCTAGGATAACCATAGATGGGGGCCAACATCTGGATGGCTAGGATAACCCATCGATGGGGGCCAGTGTCTGGTGAGAGACTACCAGGATAACCCATGTTAGGACCATGTGATGTCAATCTTCCCTACTACAACTTAGCATTCCCTAAGTGTGTTTTCCCCTTTTATTGTGTGATTGCCTTTGGAAGTGATGTTTGAGTTACTTGTGTTGTTCATATTGACCCGTGTTGTATTGGAGTCATGTTTAGTCCTTGCACCTATTAGTCTACTATCTTTCTTGAGTGTTTTCTTAGTGGTACCTTATTGTTATCTCCTATCATAGGGGGTGGACCTTAGGGTTCCACATGGTCAGGTGGTTGTGCTTATATCTCCATTGGTTTCCCTTGATGTTGTTCATATGCAAGAAGGATGTACCTTGTATGGTAGATTTTAGATCTTTCTCTAGCTTGAGGAGAAATATACTTATGATCATCTTTCAGTCTTGTATATCAATTAAATCATGTACTGTTATCTTGATGTATGTACTCCAATGTAATCTAGATAGTGATATTGTAAGCAATGTAATGTTGTAGTCTCTTGTAAAGGAACTTGTTTAAGTACTTGTGATCTTATGTGCAAGATCTTGATGCTTATTTATCTGATGATATAATATGGAATTGTCTGTGTTTATTTATCTGATGCAATTAGACTTAGAATGAACTGTGTTTGTTAGTTAATTCATAATGATGGTTAGATCTTGTTTTAGTTTGTTAGTAATGCAGCCATGGAACCCTAGAGTATAAAGCTTAATTTAAATGTTATGAATAAATATATGATTGTTGTTATTTTTTTTGTTAAAAAAATAAAAATTATTTGACCTTTTTGTAAGCTTAGTTGTGTTATCCTCTGGGTTCTTTGGCAGGGCGTTACACACACAAGTTTGAAGAAGCCTGTATCTAAAAGAATGAGACAGTGATTTATTGATCATTATTGCAGCATTTTAAAGTTTGAAGGCAGGGTGTGCAGTGTTTAGGAGTTTGAAGTTGGTTGAATGGGGTTCTAATTATGTACTAGGAGACATTAAAGAAGGTTCTATGGGTCATTCAGAATGTGTTGAAGCTTGAAAGTATTTCCAATTGAAAACCCACAAGGTATGTGCTAGTATTAATGGTCTCTCTATTGCCCTATAACAAGAAAGTTAATATTAGTTTTTGTTAAATAAAAAAGGAGTGATAAGTGATTAGATTGACTTTATTAAATGGAGATATCATATATTATTTTAAAGTTCAAGGGTCATGAATTTCATACATGGAAAATCAAAGTGCAACTAGTTTTAATAGAAAAAGATCTTTGGAATATTATTAATGGAACTATTAGAAAACCAGAAGATGCAAATGAAACATTAAAATGGATAGAAAAAGATCAGGTTGATTGGTCTTGGGCTATTTGAAACATATTTACATCATATTGATTTGATAAAAACCTCAAACCAAATATGGGCAGGCCTTTCAAGTGCTAAAATGGGAATGAAGCAAAACCTTTTTGGTTTGAAAACGAAAGAGGGTGATAAAATTGTTCAACATATTAGTACATTTCATTCCCTTCTTAATCAACTTGCTGGTATAAAATGTATAGTTGATGATGATGATGCTAAAGCTATCTTATTAAATAGTATGCCTTCAAGTTTTGACAATATTGTGTTTACTTTAAACAAATTGAATCTGGCCCTGAGATTAGAAAATGTGATAGCTCCCTTAATTTATGAAGAGAAAAGAGTCATTAAAACTCACTAAAATACTGAGGAAACTACTTTGTTTGTCAAAAGGAAGACTAATGTTTCAATAGGAAAGAATAGTTTCAAATGCTACTATTATAATAAAAAAGGACACATTCTAGTGAATTGCATTCAATGTACTTGAGATCGTATTGATGGCAAGTTAAAAATAAATAATTCTTTAATTGCTAATGAAACCAAGGGAGAAAGATGTAATCTTACAATATATGATCAAGAATCTCCTCACAATGACAATGAAGATGAATATCTTCTCTAAAAATTAAGTAGGTATGATCAAAAGTTGGAGGCATCAGAGGTAGGAGGATCTTCGTCATTTTGGGCTATCTTCTTAGTTAGAGATGATGCCTTGCATAAGAAGTATATATCTCATCACTAGTCCTTTTAGGAGAAAGAGGGGGCATCCAATGGTTTATTGGTTTGTGGATAATTGAATCCACAAACTAGGGGAGTTGTTGGATAGTTGAGTGTTGATTGGTTATTTTCTTGTGGATAATGGAGTGGATTCACAGGTAAACATTGGATAATTAGAACATAATCTCAAACATGAGGAGTTTGGGTTGATGTTGATGCAAAGTTGGACATTTTCCTAGATAGAGAAGTTTGGGCTGATGCAGAGTTTGATATTTTCCTAAACAGAGGAGTTTGGGTTGATGGAAAGTTGGTTAATCAGACATTTACCTAGACATGAGGAGTTTAGGTTGATGCTGATACTATATTTCTTTTGTCTTTTCTCTTTTGTAATGTAAACCTTAAAGGGGGGTTGTTAGGAAATAAGGTTTACATATAATAAATTAATTATTAGATAGTTAGTTGAGTGGGAAGTTATTCCCATAGACAGTTTGTAAATGGGAAAATAAGGCTTTATAAACCAATGTATTGAATGTAAAATCACATGAATGATTATAATGAAACTCCTCTCTATTTTTGTTATTATTTTCAATGTAAACCTTTACTATTACTCTTCAATTTTTTCTTCACTATATTTGAATCACACACAGTGATCTATTATTAGAAAGAAGAGAGTTATTTTATTAATTGATGCTAGATAGTAGGTAACCTCACTGTTTATTTCCTTCATATTTTTTCAACACTAAATTTGAAAATGATTTTCTTTGTGGTTGAGAAGATGAAATGATATAATATGAACAATTGACATAATATCCTACTTATAAAATGGGATATCATATATTTTGTGTCACAACCCTTCTCAGGTTGTGAGAATTTATCCTATTTTTTACTACTTTTTTCATTAAAAAATCATTTAATGTTCTATTTTTTTATGTAAACATCACCTAAAATATCTCATATGAATACAATAGTATAACTATAACAATATATCAATGAGAGAACAATAATGATAGAAGTTTTATTTTCCATTCATAGTGATCAAAGAAAATTGACACACATACTAATATCAAATAGCAGATAAATAACTTATATATTTTTCAAATCCAAATGTTGGAGAGGGAAGAATCATAACCTAAATACCAAATTTATGAAATTATAGTTGGACTCCTATGTACAAGGTTATTTAGATTATTTTAAACCTTTTCCAACTTATGTATAGATCAAAGAATTTGCAAGAAGCATTGTTACAGCAGATTTAGTAAAACTATGAAACACATAAGATGGCAGGGTATAGAAGTTCCTAATCATTTTCCCATGTTCATCTTATCATAGTGAAGTCAATAAAGTACTATTTATTCTCTGTCCCTGCCTATAATATAGTGTGAGTGCAATGTACATATATATGTATTTGTCTATTCAACAATATCATTTAAACAATAAAAATCTATATAATGATATCTTATCAACCAAGATCAAGTACATCTACATAGTACCAACAACATTTAAAACACCTAATGAATGAAACCCTTCCCTTCACAAGTGAGGACATTGTAGAACTTTGCATAGAAAGAAGGTTGAGGTATCCAATGTAAAGACTCTAACAATTTGTACTCTAGTATGAAATAGAAATAATCAAAAATTCCCTTGGCCAAGGTTTGAGACTCAGTACAACTACATCAATATTCCTAACAATTGGGTTCACGTAATATTACTATAATAACCTAACTACCACATAGGTATGACTTGCCTACACATAAGTACATTACAACTGAACTTTAGCATAATACAAATGTGTTGTGCTAAGGTAGAGGTACAAGCCCACTGACCATCTGGATATATAAAAAGATGTTCCAAACACTAATCCTACAACTCTCCCTATACCAAAACTAAGAAAAGTTACACCTTTCAACTAGGTATAAAATGTTGGAGAGCCTATGAAAAGTGGGGGAAGCCATGGAAACCTGTAAGCCACATCCACTTCCACCACTTTCTCATACTTTACAAAAATTGATAGAATACTAATTCACAAACATAATCACCTTGAAAAATATAGATAGAATACCTATGGTTCTATTAACTGATCAATGAGGAAGGAACCAAATGCCTCTTCACTTCTACCCACATTACTGCTAAACCATGGCAAAGTGCTTGCCCATGATGCTATCTATCTAATCAAGGGTAGGACCTCACAAAACTCCACAAATAAATAAGTTAGTCAACATTGTTAATAATCAGTAATAGTAACTTATTCATCATTTTCAATAATTGCATGTAAAAATGGTCATTCATATCTATTAAATTTGACATGTTCTAAATTAGAAATTGGTCTAATTATCTAAAGTACTTGTCAAATTCTAATTATAAAAATGCATAATCACATTAACTAGTCATTTAATCCTAATAATAATTAATCTTTTAGGCATAGTATGTAATCATTTCCCCCTTGTTTAAGCTTTGTATCAAAGCCAAATCCTTTAAAACAAAATATGAAATAAATGATTCATCTCTTGCTCATCTAGAATTGATGGTAGGGAAAGTCAATATGCCACCATATTGGTCTTTTCTAGAATCTCAAATAGTCTGACATAACTTGGTACAAAGTTTAAGTCTTTCTTGAACTTAATGGAGTTTTTATGAGGCTCAACTTTAAAGAACAACTTTATTCTAAATAAACATTAACTAGTGTTGGAAATTATAATTTGGAGCATGCATAAAATGTACCTACCCCATCAGAGATCATCTAGAGATCTCTTTCCTACTACCCTGACCAAATCTTTAATGTCATTTTGATGGCCTAACATTTTTGTTAATTCTAATCAGTTTCATTGATTGTTGGTAGGTGATTTTGAATTTGTTTTTGAGCAATAGATTTTTGAGGATGAGAAAAAATACAAAAGGAAAGAATGTGAAGATAGAACAGTAAGAGAGAAGAAGAGGAGAGATTTATGTATGCAGCAACAACACAATAGTGCACAATAGAGAAGATTTGTTGCAACAGCAACAAGAAGAATATTGCAAAGAGAGTGTAGAGATAATAGAGCTCTAGGAAGCTACAAACACACACAATGATCAATTAGTGGAAAGAACAGTGAATCAGCTCTAGACAGAATGGGACAACAATAATGTCCAACAAGGTCCAAAGAGGGTAGTATTGTAGAGAAAGTAGAAACAAAGTTGTAGCTTTGTAGTTTGTATTTTGATGTAAAATATATTTCCATAGTAATATAAATTTATGTATTTGGTTTGTGCCATCTCCCTCTCTCTCTTGTTTGTTTGTGTTCTTCTATCCTTCATTGAATGGTATCAGTTTAAAATGTTTCAAATAGTTGGTATCACAACTATACCACCCCCAACAACTAGGAGTTCAACCTTTATCAACACAACTCTTTGATTAGTTTAATGCATCTTGTAATCTCTACTTAGTCAAATTCACTTGCTCCTCCATTTCCTTCAACATTTTTTGCCTATCACAACTTAATCTTTCAATCAATCTCAACTTAATGGGGTTCTATGCTTTCATCCATACAGTGCTTCAATTAATGTTATACCAATGGATGATTGATAGGAATTGTTATATGTGAAATCTAGTAAAGTATTATTCCCATTTTTATTGCCAATCCATACAATACACATAATATGTCTTATATAAACTATCTTATTCTTTTTGATTGGCCATATGTTTCTAAATGATACATCATGCTAAAGTTCAAAGATCTACCTAACACTAATTAGAAAATTATTTAGAGTTGTGAGGTCATCTTGATATGGTTTTCTAATATTATTTTCTTTGTGACAACATGTAATCTAGAAAATTCCTTTACAAATCTTATAGCTAATGTTGGTGAGTCATATTTTAAGTTCTTGATGATAAAATAGGAAACCTTAGTTAATTTCTCTCTAACTACCAAAATAGTGTCATGCTCATAATGTGTTAAGAGTAGTCCTTGAATGAAATCTAAAGTTATCATTTTCAATTTATATTTAGGTATGCCATGGAGGTAAAGTTAACCTATTAAATGTACATTTTTCACTTTGACCTACTAACATTCAAAAAACCTAGCCACAAAGTTAATAATATCTCTCTTAATGCTCAGCCAAAAATTTAGTGGTTTAAAATTAGTTAACATTTTGATGACTTTGGGATTTCCTTTAAATAGAATTCATCTGGTACCTTTTGTATCACCTTTGTCCTTAAGTCATCATTGACTAGTATGTACATCCTTTCTTAATAATGAAGCAAACCATCATTCTATAGAAACCATTTTTTTCATACTTAAGCATTTGAGTATTGCTTTCTAATGCCTCACAAACTTCCATAGAGTTTTGTATCTATAGAAAATTAACCCACAATTATTATCAAAATGAAGTCCTTGGCACTAAGATTAGCACATGTATCCATCTACTTGACACATCTACTACTTAGTTCTCATTCCCTTTGATATACTCATTTATAAATTCACACTAAAATAATTTTTTTAACAATGTCTTTACCTAGAATTAAGATTAGGTTGGATGAAAATATACTTTAATCCCATGTGATTAGTGGAGTTCAAAGGGTTGGAGAAAATTTCTCTATTTTTGTAATGTACGAACTATGACAACACTTTCAAGGTCATGTGGTACATAGTTCACCTTGTAGGTGTAATGTACCTTTTCAATATTTTAATCAACGCTATAATTCTTTTAGATTCCTATCTATGCAAAGATACTAATAAATCATTATAATTTATGATGTATATAGTTATTCCACTCACACATAGATCCACCACAAAACTTCAAATAAATGAATATAAACTATTGTCAAATAGTAGCACCAAGTATAGTTGCATGAATATTAATGATTAAATCCTAACACCAATACTTAAAATGTTGTTGTAAAATATGACTACAACAAGGCAATGATGCCACATGCAAAATATCATTACTAAACCCCTAACAAACACATATGTGAATACTGAAATATGATATATATGATTGTCACTATAAACTATTGTACAAAAATGATAATGGGTACCCAAATCTGCCACATAAAAAGTATTATATGATTGAATGTAAACTATTGTCAAGAAGATCTTAATTGATTATGACAATGCCACATACAACAAAATGCAAACATAAACTTTTATGCTTAGCTATGTACCAACAATCACACTGATATTTTTGAACAATAAACTCACATAAATATAGAAATATTGGAACAACAATGATTTACTTGATAAAAATGCAAGAACTCATATGTTGATACAATCTAGTGTTATACGTACATATCATAATGATAGGGTCCTCTAGTGATACAATAGTGGCATTATAGCGGTGACACTATAATGACGGTATTGTAGTGGTGGCACTATAGCAATAGTAAACACATTCCTAGAATAAAAACATGACAACACACCAAACTAAAATTAAAAAAACCACCTTGGTATGTAATCTTATTGAAATGCACCACACTTTCATCCTCTACTCTTGCCTAAAAACTAGGAGGGTTTTTATCCTCCAAATCTCTACATTCTAAGGGTTTTTGTCCTTAGGATAAATAGATGAACACAAGTGCCAAGATATCAAATAAAAAGGAGATTTTGATTTCATAAATTGGATGATCTCCTTTGAGTGAATGCCTCTCTTTTATTAACTCCACTTTGGTGCCAAAATTTTGAATTCCCTTTCCCCGACAAAAGTTCTCACCATTTTCCCTCCAAAGTTCTCATTTAAAACAATTTAACAAAATATTACAAAAGGTTGTATTATGTCCCATTTAGGCAGCCCACTATATTTGACTTCTAATAGTAACATTTCAGCTATCCTTTTACAACATTTTCAAATAATATTACTAGGACTAGCTTAAAATATTATTATTAAAATATTTCTCTATCTTTATCCCTAAGCCTATGAAAAATAAATAAATAGGCTTTGGGTACCTCAATTATTTTATTTTGATAAAAAGTGAGCATGACAATCCACCCTTCCCAAGATTGTTTGTCCACAAGCAATGCAAGTTTAGTAGCTTTTTCTCTTCCCAAATGATAATCTTTTTAATTTACCATGATCCCAATTCTTGAAATTTGGAAATTGATGTACTCAAATCCTTGTGTGATGCAAGAGGTTCCTTCAACTATATAACTTATATTGAGGTATCGTCATGTAGTTTCATTGAAGCCTATCATTTTGATTTGAGGAAATAAAAATGTAGATTGGCTAAAAATATAATAGTTGCATTGCTTTGTCTTAGTGATGCATATACTTTTCCTTTCTAGTTCTTAATTTTCTTTTCTTTTTTATCCATAGCTCTTTTCAAATCTCTTGTAGACTCCTTAGTTATGCCCAACTTTGTTGTTTGTTTTCTTTTTATAAATTCTAAAAAATTTTATGGCTAGGTCTTATGTAAAAATAAACTTACCACCAAGTTTTTCCTACACCACTTTGATATAACTAGGAGCTAAAAATTTGTAATAGATGATACTTAGGCAACTATGAATTTTTTTTTATCAAACTTGTTCTCATGTTGTGGCATTGATATTGAAGGAAAAGACATGGGAAGAACAATTTCTGCTTCAATTTCAATATGTTATAACATATAGCCACAATTGTGTTTAGTTACAAAATTTCACGCTTCTTTGTTTCTACGACAAGTGAAAACATTTTACCTGAAATCTCCAAATGAGTAGTAGAGAAAGCATCATCATAACCTTCTTGAATTCTCCATACAAAATGCAGGGATGTATTAGAGTTTCTATCATTGGTAAGATGTATCTCAGCAATTTCTATCATTTTTATAGATTACTTTTTCATTACCACAAAATTTGAAATATAGAAATGTGGCCATTGTTGTTGGATCTAGCCTTTACAAAACCTCCTAGTGCCACAATATTAGAAGCTTTCATGGGGAAATATTTTAATTCATTCTATAGTAAGTTAAGACCCTTGATTGATTTGAAATTATTCTAAAATCTTAATCCATTAGCAATCAATTAAAAATGTAATTGCAAAATCTAATCTATACATAACTATAGCTTTATTTGTTCATGGCTCCAAGATTTTTTTTGTTGTTGAAGTTTGACTTTTGCAAGTTGGAGCTCTATCCCTTCAAGAGGATTTATCATGGATAAAGTGCATAATAAATGACCTAATATCCAAGATTTTTTTTGTTGTTGAAGTTAGACTTTTGCAGGTTGGAGCTTTATCCCTTCCTGAAGATTTATCATGTATAAAGTGCATAATAAATGACCTAATATGTTTTTATTTCCAGGCACTCAAAACTTTCATTTGTACAAATTCTAACAATTTATGTGCAAGTTGTTTTCTTCTTGTTAGCTTGCTTGTTCTTTCCATTGCCCATTTTTGTTGTTCTCCTATTTTTACAAGCATCATGGATTATATTTATACAATCAATTCTCATTTCTCCAATAGGGAACATATATTTTATGTATGCAATATATTTTGTAACGACCCAACGAGAAGACATGGCAAAAACAACCCTAATAAATACAATGATATAGATACGATTGCAATTCTCTTTATTTTTTTTAAAAATTGAATGATGATACGTGGCACAATTTTAAGATATAGTCAATTCTAATTTTGTTTATGACGCCTATAGGAAGCGCTCCTCTTCTAAAGCAATAGTTTTAAAGCTTCTATTAAAAAAACTCCTCCATAAGATAAATATAATAAACAAACAAGTAACAAGATATGAAAACAAACCTTACATTAAAATGAGAAAGGCAAATATAGGATGTTCGTTAAAATTATGGTAATAAGAATTTTTACCTAAATTACCACTATTACCAACTCAATATTAGAAGGCCAATAAATTACATGTCTCACCATAATGGTTCCCAAATAAATAACCTAGTAGATAAGAATAAAAATCTAGGGCCTTGTAACAAAGCCGACAAGGCAATAAAACGTGGGTTCAATATATTTATTGCTTAACAAAGAAGATTTAATAAACATAGAGTAAAGTTAGAATGTTTAAGTCTTGTATTCTCATTTCCTTAGAATAACTAAATGCTCAAACATATGGAGATTAGTGAAATTCTCTTCTAATGACACCTCAAATTAAACCTAAAAGAGGTCATAGGTCCGCCGGCTTGGGCAGAAATTGAGAACGCTAATTAGGGTGCCTTTCCAAGGAAACCCTAAAAAATGCTTCGTTCTCTAATTTTCTTTACCTTATGATGGATAGAAAAGAGAGGTTCATGGCGGCAGCTAGGGGAGTGAACACAGAAAGAAGGGCGCCTGGGTGGCGGCTAACACCATTGTTTTCTTCTTATACCTCCTGACGGTATACTCTGACTAAGTAGGTTTTCTTCTGAAAGATTTTGCTGGACTCTCATAAATTTATTGTCTCGACTGGGTGTCTGCAGGTGGGAATAAAACCAATTGAAGTCTCTCTGATGGCTGACTGGTGGTACAGCCAGAGGTTTCCCTATGCTGACCCAGAAAAAAAGTTGTTCAAAGGGGTGATTTATCTCCATCGTTAAATAAAAGCAAAAAGATAAGTTCCTAAGAAGTTTCGAAGACTTGCCGCAGAAAGTGGTAGCATAGCAAAGGCCGATACAGATATTTATACCATGATTGGAGAGAGAACAAAATGGGAATTAGGTGCCATATATTAATGATATTAAAGATTTGGAAGCAAGGAAGAGGCTGAGGGAGGGACGGACCCTTTTAGGAAAATTCCTACGCTCCCCAAAATACTCATTAAATTTAAAACTTGGATATATAAAAAAATGTCTTACTAAGATTTAATCACTGCAATGGTTGACGGTGAATCAAATAATGAATTTGTTTTAAAGTAGAAACTTTGAAACTTCCATGCTTTAGCCACAAGCAAATACAGAACCGAATCCCCAAACCAAGCGCTCAGAGGTTGTGGCTACCATTGGGCAGTCTTGACAAGAGGTCAGATTCTTCCAGGTATAACGAGTAATTATGTAACAAATATAATCTTTTTGTTTTGGCAGTCTAAGTTGCAGATTTGATTTAGGGACAAGAACATAGAGATTAACAGCTTGAAGTAATTGTTCGAAACTTATTAAATGGAATCCAGATGTAACGACTGTGCATTGACCAAATTGGGGTTATTGGAGTTATTACAAAACTGATCTAACTGGCAGAAGGTCTTTTTCAACATATTACATTGCCCACCAGAGTTTGGGTCTTGTAAATCATTTTCTTTCATTTTTACTAGTTTAAATTTATGACTTAGTGTTTTTAGTCATTTTAGTCTCCTCATTGGTTACATGAGATGAACTAGGTTTAGGAATTAGAGTGGTCGTTTGGAGTGGCTCTCTACGGGCCCGGGGCCCGCAAGTGGCTGCCAGGGGAACTAGTAGTAGAGTTACATTAATAAGTGATAACTAAAACTAAAACATTGGGTTAAAAACACTAATAAGTTAATTAAACCTCGTGCATAGCCTTGAGCGCTTATAAAGGCTAAGGATGCAATGAGAAGGCCTATCCGTCTGCGGGGCGTTGAGTCGTCCATCTGTGGGACGTGGATTCGAGCACGATTGAGTCTCCTCGTCTGTATGAGAGGTACTTGGTCCCGTGTGTGCCATCTCTTCGAGCACATATGATGACACTCCATATGATTACACTCTAGTATCTAGTACCTTAGCAGTCGTGAGTAGTACCTGACTTATGACTTAGATGAGTACACCTATATTATGACTTTGACTGTATGCACTATTCTCCGTGTTTGCCCTGTGTCTAATGTGAGTGTTGGCCATCTTGTATCCCCTTGTTGTTGTTCATCCGTTTGGGCCTAGTGACTACCTCTAAGCATGGTAGGGTGGTCTCTTAGGAGTCCACATGGTTGGGAGGCGTTGCCACCACCATTGGGGACTGGCGAACAGGTTTTGGAGCACCAGTTGGAGATGATCTCTCTCTCCATCACTTCATTTAGTTATTGTACATATTCAGTCTTTGTATTATACTCAGGACTATGCTATGTACCTATTTCATATTTTAGAATATATCATTTTAATTGTATATGCAGTTATGTAATTGAACCCTCTTAGAAGAGAAGTTGTAATCATTGTATTTAATGAGAAGAAATGTGATGTTCCTTTATTGCTTTATGGATTCTGGTGTGGGTATCAGATCCACTTGTATTTTATGCTTATGGATTCATGTTTTTATCAGATGAGATTAGGAACATTTCTTTTGGTGTTTAAAATGAATGGTATCAATCTATCAAATTGACAGCTAAATATGTGTATGTTGTTTACTAATGTAAAAAAAAATAAAAAAATTGAACTTGCTCTTTTTGGCTCTTACCCTTCGGGGTTACGTAGTGAGATGTTACACCAGATGAGGGAAGCAGAAGTTAGAATTATTGAGGGTTCCAAAACCAAAAGCCGATTAGAGAAACCCAGAAGTGAATACCAAACGAGCAGCAGTAGGTAATGGTGATAATGGAGATGAACTCCACCAGTTTCCTACTTTTCAACTACCCTCTTGTTATAGTTAATGATGCATTTGAGATGCCCATAATGTTTGATATATGGTGCGCCACATAGAATAGCTAAGAAGTATTGTCTTTAATGTCTTTTTCTATCTTTCTGGCTGAACATATTTTATTGCCTTCATGAAACAGAGCGAAACAACATGATAGGTCTCCTTGTTTATTCCATTGGCAGCCAACATCGATTTGGGTTGACATACTATGGCTAATACATATGCCAGAGGTGTCCTACATACACCTCCCGTGGCGATTTTAGGCTAAGATTTGCTCTTGTTTTCTCTTTTTCTTTTTAAACTTGAAATCATAAATGGCATTCTGCTCATGTGTTGCTAATAGCTACCTGCCTAGTCTTTTTGTATATGTAAATATTTTTCAGTTGTGAAAATATACAGATTTTAATAGAAAGAAAAGAGTGGTTTTAATATATGAAATATTAAGTTGGATAGGAGTCGTTCCCTTGGCAATTCATCTTGAAATATTAGTACATAAAACAGGATTGCTACTAGAAATAATTTCTATTCTAATCATCCTATTATTCCTACTTACAATGAAATAGTAATCTTATATTTGTTTGTTTTTTTTCTCTCCTATGTGCATACACAGAAAGCTAATAGACTATAAAGTTTAGAATTGTATTTGCTACAGGATAGAAAATGAATTTCATCAGTTTAAGTTACACCCACATATTTTGTGTAACTTGATTGAATCTGTAACATAGGTTAGACTCCGGAGAAAACATCATAGGTTCCTACACAATTTAGGTCCACAGCTTATAGTCATTTTACACATAATGTATTCACCCAGTATCATACTTTACAAGCCTGACATAATTTTCTTTCCAATCTATTACCCAACACACAAAGGGCTACAAAGCACATCACACAATTTCTTCAACACATAACACACTTTCTACAACATATTGATATACACAACAAGAATAGAGGACATAAGATTAAACTAAGGAATTTCAAATGAAACCTCACTCCCAAACACAGAACCCAAAATAGAAACAATAATTTAATTTCCAACATATTTTTTTTAAAGAAGAAAACAATAGCCATGACAAGTTTAATTCACCTACAACTCCCAATATGTATTTTTTTGATATAATTCAGGATTGGTGCATACCTTGATAGCTGTATAGAATTTACAGAGAGTTGGTTTAACTAAACATACATCTCTTCCTCCTCCAGTTAAGTCATTTCCAACAACTAAGCTTCTATGTAGGAGATATAACCTCCCAGTCCAAAAGAATTGCAGTCAGTGATTGAGTGATAAATGGAGATGAAGAAGGAAATTACACCAGGTGGTGATAGTGACCACAGGTGGTGATAGTTACCATAGGTGGTGAAAATTTACAATAGGTGGTGAAAAGTTACATCAGGTAGTGAAGAAGATAGCCAGAGAGAGAAAAATAGAATAACTAATAAAAACAGCCCTCCTCACTTTTAAATAAAAATTTTAATAGAACCTTCAGCTCTTCCCATGTTGAGGAAGACACTTGTCCCTTTCCTCAGACACTTGTTTCTCTTTTACTTAAGGTTCCTAATTCCCTTACACAACACCATACTTTGATGACTCAATAGCCCCTTTATTTTACATCACTCTCTTTAGGGTGAAAATAAGAATTGTAAAAACATAATATTTTTTTTGCAAATTTGTCATCTAGAAATCACCTAGACAATAACATAGGTCCTTAAAGTTAAATATTATGACTTAGGTGCCTATTTAATTATGTTGCACCTTTAATAAGAGGATGAAAGAACAACAAATTAAATTTTGGGTTACACAACACATGACAACTACGTGCAACAATAATCACGACATGTGAGGATACATAACACAACACAAGGACCATCACAATACATGTCCACACATATCGTAACACAGGGGACCCAAGTCTCTTCTAAGAACTTGGTTGGCTCACTGGTTACACACAATAGGGTCCCCATATATTTTCCCCATTTTCCACTTGCTAACAAATACCTGCACACTTGTCGACACATTATTAGTTACGATAACAACACATTGTCAGTTGCGATAACAATAGTTGAAGCAGTAATATAATAACCATTAATTGCTTCATATATACTCATATAACTTATTCTTTTATGCCATAATAAGAATATTTCATCCACAAGATAAATTCAGTTAATCTCAAAGCACCTAAAATATCTCTATCACATGAATAACAAAAATCAATACAATATTGATGCTAAGCAACATGTTTTCCAACAATAGGTGAAATACCATGTAACAAAGAGTAACATAATCCATGAACCATATATATATGAATCCCCACAATATATCTTGAGGAATGACACTATACTACAACTAAATGAAATAACATGATCCATTATCCTAAGGCACAACCCATAGTTTAGAAGATATCATATGGATCAAATAAGGACATGTGTATAAATATAAGTACATATCAATCATGACCTAAACCAAACTCATATGTCTTAGATTATTATATAACCATAGTCATTGTCAAATGATAATAGAGCCTACATATAATGTCTCATCATAAAACTATAGTGACCAAAATAAGAAATCTCTTCTTGCTGTAATGGTCATATCGAGGAGGGGTCCTACATCCTCCCCCCTAGGCTTTGAATTCCTCCCAAGAGTCTTCAAAAGAGAGGATATCCATTAAAATTAGCAAATTATTTTACCTTATTATATAACAATAAGTAACCATATTATATTAAGTTACATCTAGATGCAAATTAACCACATACCTTAATTTGAATAGCTAAACATGTCCTTAACTCATTACTACCAACATGAATAATTAAATAAATTTATATCCCAGGGATAGATCAAGTCACATTCAGTTCAAGTCAAAAAATTTAATATCTGATTTTCAACAACACTCAATGACTCACATAACATAAAAACACAATTCGACATATAACATTTCATCTGAATTGAGAGTCACCTTCACATCACATACCTTTCCTAGGTGAAACACGTGATGAAGACCATACTCACAGATAAGAACCTATATACTCATCACGAAGACATCACATGACTTACACTACGAGGCTCAACAAGAAAGGGGTATTACAAGAAGGACAACACTAATAACCACTGAGCAATCCTTAGTGCCATAGAGATGAATGGTCAATGAGTGAATAACCATGTTGTGTAGTAAGCACTATGTCAATATCCAATTAAGTGTAACATCATATAATCTCACCTCCAAGGGAACCCAATATCAGCTATACTATAGTGCCGAATAACAATGAATAACCATGCCATGTAGAATACCACTGTGCTAAGTAGCAGATCAAGAAGAATGGTCTCAGGGTCCTTTCTAGGAGCCCTCCATACATAACTCATTATGAACAAGATTCCCCAGGCCATCTACTCCCCTATACAACCTGTCACTGATCCTTCTAGGATATGACAATATACAATAGTCACAACACTCTACACATACTAGCAGTTGCAACATTAAAGTGCCTCAAATGAGAAAATTAAAAAAGTAAAGCAAACTCATAAATTAAACCTCAGTAAGGTAGAAGAAAGCAAATATAATAAATCATAGAAGAAGTGGAAATCAAATAACAATCATTGCATTATCCCAATTTTATCCAAGAACATGTCCTTGAGGCAAAAGGACTAACTCAAACATAAAAATGGCCAATTAACCCAAAGTAACAAACATTGTTGGCTTGCAAGTGAAATATTCAAAATATAAATAAATATTCCAACAATCTCTTAGAAATTTGCACATTACAAACACCATGCGACCTTGCAACAAGGTCACCTAAGGGGAGGAGGGGAATCATACAATGGTCTCAAACCACATAAGATAATAGCATGCAATGTCATGGTGGTCTCAAACCATAGAATAATATGGTGGTTCTCAAACCACCAAAAGATCAATGAAGAATTTGCCATGTCATAATAAGTGTGTCCCACACAATCTGGAATAGCCTGATCATATATCTGCATGAAGAATTCACATGGAAAGGCACCTTCCATCATACCAAGGTCCACTGACATATTTCACAATGAGTTGTCTATAGGATCTGATATATACCTCACAAGAGAGAACCCACAAGCCTGTATGGTTATCATGTGTCATGAGTCTAAGATATCATGTATATATGAAGTCATCTGTAATTATTCAAAGTAGAGAACAACACATCCCATACTTATACTGATGGCCACCTCAAAAGTCATATCATCCTTATAACAAGGTATCATTCACTATTATTCTATTACACACAACTGTCATTTTTTCAAGATGCCATCCCTGATACCTTGTCACACTTACCCTAATTCATCTCTCTAAACATCCTGATAGCACATAATGTGTCACTACCTGAGGTTACCAATCATTTTATTTGCAACCATTACCAAATCTTAAAATCAAATCTTATAACTCTATTTGTATCCAATGTAACATTAGTACCTCATCATTGATAGTAGCTTCCCAAATACTAGAAATCCATGATGACATCAATATAATTGCCAAGTGTCTATAGCTAGAATTGAGTATAGGCTTAGGGCACATTAAGGTCCATCCTCAACGCATGCGACAATAGAAAGAAAAGGATTTATGACATGGACCAACCAATGGGGTTTAATTGGGGAAGAAGAGGAACTATACTCCTAAGTGACCGTAAGGGAATTCCCTCAAATAGGGGTAACATTAAGACATCACATCATGAAGGGTGACTCAATCATCTCCATACCAACACTTCCAAACATTTTTTTTTAACATTTCTCTGCCAAGTCATAAGGGTTATTTACACACATAATTATCACAAGGGCATGCTTAAGTGGATCATACATTATGTCCACTAACTCTTCTTCTCAAGTTGGATATCATGTATTACATACTTGAGGTACAATCACAACATTTGCTGGTGTTCTCACATTACAAGATTAACTGGAATTCACATATCTCAACACATTAAATTACACATACTTATCACATTGCACCCCATGAATAAGAACTCACAAATTTCACTTACTCTTACTAGGTTCATTCCTTAAGCAGTCGAGTAGGTTTATTTATTTCTATAACAACCTATAGTAACTATTTCATTTATCATACACTATTTTCTCTGGTAATTATAGCTTATCCTTGTACCATGCACCACACTTCCTATGTTTCACTAGGTCTTACTCATATAATTTAACATTGTACTATTGTTTCAAACAAGAAAATATTAGGTAAATGATTGCTTTCAACATTTTATCCCAATTTCATTTCTTTCTCTAGCATAGCTAAGTTTTCTATGCTTCCAAGTTTGTCTATGTCTTCATGCAATTTTCTAATACTCAAAGAAAAATGCAAGTCCTACTTTCCAAAAATAAATGCTTTATCCAACAATCCTAATTGGGTAACAACATAGTACAAATATGCAATACTAGAAGGGATACATCATTAAGATGACATGAGCAACTATTTGATTCCCTAGCTGAAAATAAATGTCTTGCATTTATATCCTTTGACTAGATCATCTAGCACATTTTACAACCATCTTTTCACATGTAAATTTATTTGATAGCCATGAATGCAACTACATACACATAAGAGAATGATTCCCTAAGTCTGATCTAACTATTGACCAACCTTGACTCATACAGTTGCCACTCACAAAAAGTTTACATTCTTAAATGCTAGTAAATGGAAGAATTTAAAACATAATATTGATTGAATTTAACTAAACATGTTGCATTTTATTACTCTTTATTTTATTATTAATTTTTTCTTTATCCATATTTAAACTTACTCTAGAACACTTAATTCCAACAATTTCCTTTATTCAATTATAAAATAGTGAAGTAAAAGAATAAATATATTCTATCGAACCTAAAAATCTACAAAGACAAGATTCACTTGTTCACAGAAGTTATGCAATTGCACATTTCCTACCCTTAATCTATTTCGACAATTCCTCATTTATATAGATTTAAGCCTCTTAAGAATACAATCAAGGATTTTGGAATCAATTTGATTTACCAAGCAAGCATACTACAAAACATTAAAAGAACATACATTTAAGGGGGTGTCGCATGAGGACTATATTCAATTGCAAGTTTAAGATTCAGGGGAGGCATACAAGCTCAATTTTAAGATGTTCGAGTTTCAAATATGATAATGACTCTAACCTAGCACCTTAAAGTACGATTATGTTCTCTTACAAGATCAAATAAGTCACATTCTAAAAGAGATGACACTATTTAATAACAAGTGTTTTCTTAAGGTGAAGGAAAAAGTACTATCACATTTACTAATAAAACATTAAGAAGCTATAATGATCTACACAATTTCAACTATTCAATTTTTACATTGAAGAATTTTGAATTATCTACCCATTCTAAAATATTCCTTTGAAATAACCATACTATACAAAATCAAAGTTTATCTTTTCTCAAAATCATGATTACCTAAAGAAAAGAAACATAATTACACTTACAATTGACTGAACTAATGTTTTGCCTAACCAATTGCATTTGTTTTATTATCACATCCCTCCTATTGTAATGCTAACTTAAATTTATGTAAGAAGAGAACACAATCCAAAGACTACATTTGTACGTTGCTACACATAAATAAATTGATTTGAATACTTATTATGATTAATTTCATTCATTTGTTCTACTTGTGGTTTACACATTAGGTACGAGGAACATATATGATCTATAATATGATTCCAATGACAAAAATAAATTCATAAAAAATATTGTTTACTTCAAAGTGATAGAAGTAACTAAGCATGCCATGATATACAAACAATAAACTCACTTGACAATTCAAGACCCAACTAATTCCTAGAGTTCCCAGTGTCACTAAACTTGGCTCTGATACCTATGTAACAACCTAATGAGAAGAGATGGCAAAAACAACCCTAATAAATACAGTGATATAGATATGAATGCAATTATCTTTACTTTTTTTAAGAATATAGTCAATTCTAAGTTTGTTTATGATGCCTATAGGGAGCGCTCCTCTTCTAAAGCAATAGTTTTAAATCTTCTAAAGAAAACTCCTCCATAAGATAAATAGAATAAAGCAAACAAGTAACAAGATACCAAGACCTTATATTAAAATGAGAAAGGCAAATATAGGATGTTCCCTAAAATTGCAGTAATAAGAACTTTTACCTAAACTACCACTATTACCAACTCAATATTAGAAGGCCAATAAATTACACATCTCACCATAATGTTTCCCAAATAAATAACATAATACATAAGAATTAAAATCTAGGGCCTTGTAACAAAGCTGACAAGGCAATAAAACGTGCGTTCAATATATTTATTGCTTACAAAGAAGATTTAATAAACATAGAGTAAAGTTAGAATGTTTAAGTCTTGTATTCTCATTTCCTTAGAATAACTAAATGCTCAAACATATGGAGATTAGTGAAATTTTCTTCTAACGACACCTCAAATTAAACCTAAAAGAGGTCACAGGTCTGCTGGCTTGGGCGGAAATTGACAACCCTAATTAGGGTGCCTTCCCAAGGAAATCATAAGTAATGTGTCATTCTGTAATTTTCTTTTCCTTATGCTGGATAGAAAAGAGAGGTTCATGGTAGCAACTAGGGGAGTGAACACAGAAAGAAAGGAGCCTGGGTGGCGGCTAACACCATCGTTTGCTTCTTATACCTCCTAACAGTATACTTTGTCTGAGTAGGTTTTTGTCCTGAAAGATTTTGCTGGACTCTCATAAATTTATTGTGTCGACTGGGTGTCTATAGGTGGGAATAAAACTGATTGGAGTCTCTCTGATGGTTGACCAGTGGTACAACCAGAGGTTTCCCTATGCTGACCCAGAAAATAATTGTTGAAAGGGGTGATCTATCTCCATTTTTAAATAAAAGCAAAAAGATGAGTTCCTAAAAAGTTTCGAAGACCTGCTATAGAAAGTGGTAGCATAGCAAAGGCCGATACATATATTTATACCATGATTGGAGAGACAACAAAATGGGAATCAGGTTCCATATATTAATGATATTAAAGATTTGGAAGCAAGGAAGAGGATGAGGGAGGGACGACTCCTTTTAGGAAAATTCCTACGCTCCCCAAAATACTCATTAAAATTAAAATTTGGATATATAAAAGAAATGTCTTACTAAGATTTAATCACTGCAGTGGTTGATGGTGAATCAAATAATGAATTTGATTTAAAGTAGAATCTTTGAATCTTCCATGCTTCAACCATAAGCAAATGCAAAACCAAATCCCCAAACTAGGTGCTCAGAGGTTGTGGTTGCCATTGGGCAGTCTTGACAAGAGCTCAGATTCTTCCAGGTATAACGAGTAATTATGTAATAAATATAATCTTTTTGTTTTGGTAGTCAAGTTGCAGAGTTGATTTAGGGTCAAGAACATAGAGATTAACAGCTTGAAGTAATCGTTCCAAACTTATTAAATGGAATCCAGATGAGGGAAGCGGACGTTAAAATTATTGAGGCTTCCAAAACCAGAAGCCGATGAAAGAAACCCAGAAGTGAATGCGAAACGCGCAGCAGTAGGTAATGGTGATAATGGAGATGAACTCCACCAGTTTTCTACTTCTCAACTACCCTCTTGTTATAGTTAATGATGCATTTGAGATGCTCATAATGTTTGATATATGTTGCACCACATAGAATAGATGAGAAATATTGTCTTTAATGTTTTTTTCTATCTTCTGCATGAACATATTCTATTGCCGTCATGAAACGGAGTGAAACAACATTATAGGTCTCCTCATTTATTCCATTGGCGGCCATCATGGATTTGGGTTGACATACTACAACTAATACATATGCCAGAGCTGGCCTGCATAGACGTCCCCTGGTGATTTTAGTATAAGATTTGCTTTTGATTTCTCTTTTTTTTTTAACTTGAAATCATAAATGGCATTCCGCTCATGTGTTGCTAACAGCTACCTACCTGGTCTTTTTGTATATGTAAAGATTTTTCAATTGTGAAAATATACAAATTTCAACAGAAAGAAAATAGTGGTTTTAAAATATGAAATATTAAACTAGATAGGAGTCATTCCCTTGGCAATTCATCCTGAAATATTAGTACACAAAATAGGATTGCTGCTAGAAATAATTTCTATTGTAATGATCATATTATTCCTGATTACAATGAAACAGTAATCTTATATTTTTTTTGTTTCTTTTCTTTTCTCTCCTATGTGCATACATAGAAAGCCAATAGACTATAAAATTCAGAATCATACTTGCTACAAGATAGAAAATGGATTTCATGCAGTTTAATGGGATAATCTTCTTAGTTCATTTGGCCCTTCTATAAAATTGGATTAATACAATGATTCCAGATCAATTATAGGTGCTTTTCCAAAACATCATGAACGCTCTCAGGAAGTTACACCCACATCTTTTCTACAACTTGATTGAACCTCTAACATAGGTTAGACTCCAGCCAGTGGGATGCTCACCTCCCAACATAGGACATGAACTATCCACCCTCGAGCTAGGGGAAAAGACATGGGGACTGGGGAGAAAACATCATAGGTTCCTACACAATTTAACTCAACAGCTTACAGCCATTTTACACATTTTTTATTCACCCAGTATCATACTCTACAAGCTTGACATAATTTTCTTTCCAATCTATCTCCCAACACACGCATGGCTACACAGCACATCACACAATTTCTTCAACACATAACACACTTTCTACAACACATTGATATACACATAAACACCAGAGGACATAAGATTACACTAAGGAATTTCAAAAGAAACCTCTCCCAAACACAGAACCCAAAATAGAAACAATAATTTATTTTCCATATATATATATATAATTTAGGATTGATGCATACCTTATTAGCTGTACATAATTTACAGAGAGTTGGTTTAACTAAACATACATCTCTTCCTCCTCTAGTTAAGTCATTTCCAATAGCTAAGCTTCTATGTAGGAGATATACCCTCCCAGTCTAAAAGAATTATAGTTAGTCATTGAGTTATAAATGGAGATGAAGAAGGAAATTACACCAGGTGGTGATAGTTACCATAGGTGGTGAAAAGTTATAGAAGGTAGTGAAAAGTTACAATAGGTAGTGAAGAAGATAGCCAGAGAGAGAAAAATAGAATAAGTAATAAAAACAGCCCTCAAGTCACTTTTAAATAAAAATTTTAATAGAACCTTCAGCTCTTCCCATGCTGAGGCAGACACTTGTCCCTTTCCCTAGACACTTGTTTCTCTTTTACTTATGGTTCCTAATTCCCTTACACAACACCATACTTTGATGACTCAACATCGCCCTTAATTTTCATCACTCTCTTTAGGGTGAAAATAAGAATTTTAAAAACTTAATATTTTTTGCAAATTTGTCTTCTAAAAAGCACCTAGACCACAACCTAGGTCCTTAAAATTAAATATTATGACTTAGGTTCCTATTTAATTATTTTGCACCCTTAATAAGAGGATGAAAGAACAACAAACTTAATTTTGGATTGCACAAGACATGTCAACTACATGCAACAATAATCATGACACAAGGACACCACAATACATGTCCACACATATCACAACATAGGGGACCCAAGTCTCTCCTGAGAACTTGGTTGGCTCACTAGTTACACAAATAGGGTCCCCATATATTTTCTCCATTTTCCACTTGCTAACAAATACTTACACACTCATCTACACATTGTCAATTATAATAACAATAGCCAAAGAAGGAATATAATAACCATTAATTGGTTCATATATACTCATATAACTTATTCTTTTATGCCATAATAAGAATCTTTCATGTACAAGATAAATTTAGTTAATCTCAAAGCACCTGAAATATCTCTATCACATGAATAATGGAAATCAATACAACATTGATGCTAAGCAACATGTTTTCCAGTAATAGGTGAAATACCATGTAACAAAGAGTGACATAATCCATGAACCATATATATATGAATCCCCACAATATATCTCAAGGAATGACACCATACTACAACTAAATGAAATAACGTGATCCATTATCCTAAGGTATAACCCATAGTCTAGAAGATATCATATTGATCAAATAAGGACATGTGTATAAATATAAGTGTATATCAATCATGATCTAAACCAAACTCATATATCTCATATTAGTATGTAACCATAGTCATTGTCAAATGATAATAGAGCCAACATATAATGTCTCATCATAAAACTATAGTGACCAAAGTATGAAATCTCTTCTTGCTATAATGGTCATATCGAGGAGGGGTCCTACATATTCTTTCTCCAATCTTTGTTCAAGCTGATCAGTTGTAGCAACATTCTTGCGACTAGTCTCATTCCTAATGTGCAACCCAGAAATTGTATTATACTTACCAAGAGTTGTAAGATCTACATAGTTTTCATATTGTCCAATATTATCTATTTATTTCATGCAACTTCTTGATATATCCTATTAAAAAAATTATTAGATTTATTGCAAGAATGTTTTTTTGCGAAATGACATGGGAAATCAAACTTTTTTCACATCTATCAAAATCTATGCATTTGGTCCTCTCCTAAGTATGTTTTATGTTGTACTAAAGGACTTCCAATATTACAACCAATTAAGTCAAAAAATTATTGTCATTTTGTATTGTCTCAACCTCTACAACTTCTCCTTCATGCATCCTAGGGTGGTGAACATGTTCAGATCTCGATTCCTAAATTATAATATGTTGAGTTCCTTTATCTATCTACGATCCTAGGGACAAGTAAATAAACACCACACTATAATTATTTAGAAAATCTTGAATATCAAAATTATGTCTATCTTTCTCACCACCCTCTAACATCAAGCATCTTGTTGTTCTGGCAACTCACTCCTTATGAGAAGTTATTTCAAGCACATGACTACTTCCATTAGACCATAGATTATTTCAAGCATCATAATTATATCAAGTAAAGTGTGGAGTTTAGTTCCAAGGATTGACTTGGTGAAGTGCAAACACTCAACTTTCTTAACTTTGTTAGGATTGACAACATGTACCTTATGTTCACCTATGGTTAAATTGAGTTTTCTTCTTATCCGGGTGCATGGAATGATGACACTAATAGAAATAATGATTTTAGACTTATCAAAATATTTATCCTTCATGTATCTCAAAATATCTCATAGATCCCATATCTAAATGCATATGTTATATTGAGAAAAATGGATCTATGTGCCCTTTCACTTTTTTATGATGCAAAGGAGAACCTCCCGTCTACTATAGTAACACTTACAAACACAAAAATCCATAGTAGAGAAGACTCTTTGCCCTTGATTTGTACACTCAAAGACTACAACCAATGCTATATTTTATTTGATTCAATTTAACACAATAATGTTACAACTCTACTCAATGCACAATTTACCACAACTCAAATTCAATGGTTTTATTCAATTGACAATGAAATACATCTGCAACAATATTTACATATAGACTTTCTAGCCTCTCAATTCACTTATATCAAAGTTTCTCTATCTTCTCTCTATCAAAAAAAACTAGATTCATTATTATGCCCTCCTTCATGGGCTCACCCTTGGTAGATCTACATTTTATTCGTTCTATCTAGCTGCTCCAACTCTGTAACATTTCCCATTTTTACAAACCACAAAGATGATGGTTCATTTCTCCCTTGGTGCCCTTCTCCAATCCCATTTCCTTGTTTGAGTAAAATGCAAGAGCTACCTTTATGAAACATTTCATATTAGCTTCCTAACTATTGAATCTATGATGCACATGGGCATGGTTTCCTTCTTTCCATTTGCCCTGAGATCTTTTGATTCCAACTTAATGAGATCACTCCAACTTTATATTATATTGATCAAGGATTATTGATATTAGATGTCTTTGGTCTTTTTTCTCCAAAAGATATTGAAAGATCAGTTAAACATATACGTTCAACCTCCCACTATGGTCTCTATTTTATTCTATTGTTCTAGAACTTTCATTTTGTCTTTATATGGCTCCATTTAATCACATCACTAGAAACATAACAAGAGCAAAAAATAGATTGTCTCGATCCATCATGCTCCAATCCACTTTCATGTTGTTCACGAGCTAAAGATATAGATGACAACATCCTTTGAATCCTATTCTCAAGGTTAGGTTCGGTATCTTTGAAATGCCAGTCAAATTCATGATTAGATGATCTTGAAAATACAACATCTTGAATGGGATGGGTACAAATCTTTGTTCTATCTATGCATTACACAAATATTTAGAGTGTTCATTTTTTAAAAATTCCTATAGATGACTTCAATTTTATTGTACTGGAGTTTTCTCCTGGAGTAAATCACCTTCCTTAATGCTCAGGTTGATCACACTAGAAGCCACATTCCTCACACTTATGGGCATGTCTTCTATGTCAATTGTCCAACTGTGACAGGTGCTTGAAAATAAATTTGACCATAACTTTTTACCAGAACCTTGAAACTTTTTGAAAACTTTCCAAAAGATGTAAATCATCATTCCCAAGTGTAACGACCACACAAATAAAACAATAACTAGACTTGTGGTTTAAGCTTGACAAAGGTCAAAATTAAGCTAAATATTTAAAAAAAAGACTATAACAATCACTTTTGAAGCAAAGCTCTCAGTTGCAACAAAGTATATTGCACAATTTGGATTGAAACCATAGGTGCGAATTGATCTTGGATAGAGCATAGTTCTTTTCTCATTGTGCCAAAATAAATAAAAAATAATTAAAGTTGGATTAATATACACATATTAAAACATCATATTTCCATATCCTAAATATAGCAAGGTACTCGCATCTCTATTAATGCATTTGCAGAGTATTCTAACTTAACTTGTTAATCTAGTGTAATATAATTGCTAGTTTCAATTCTAATTAAATTGTCTTATCCATAAGGGAATGAAAATAAATATAACGATCTCCCTAAGACCTAAAGCCTTATCATTCTCCCCACTAGGAAGGAAATGTTTCTAAGGCCTGGATTACTCCTTCGAATGTTAGCCTAACACATCTATCCATGGAGTCAACCAAAGATGGAAAAGAACGAGCACTTTGGAAATTGCTTTGCATGGATTATAAATATCACTCACCTTTCTACCTCAATATCGTAAGTGGGATAACATTAATATTAATACACTAAGCTTGTGCTAATATCTCTTTCCATTATAATCTAAGATCTTCCCAACCTAGAGATAAATACGACGTCCTCAGATTGTGACTCATAATGAGTGGTAGATAGTTTTAAGACTAAAAATGAGGAAGGCATTGGAATGAGGATTAATAAGTGGATGATAAGATCCAAGTCCTCCTACGTACTCAAGGAATTGAGTTAAGTAAAAGAAAAAAAAAAGAAAAGAAACATAGGATTAAGATTAACTTAATTCATATAAAGACCCTCATTCTATTCATCTAGGGTTTTGATTCCACATACACAAAAGTGTTCCTTTGCATGAAAAGGAGGAAGATGGAGCCCTGATTTTGGGCGCACTACTAACCATTTCAATGCAACCCTAAAACAAACTTATCTAGTTATCATTTATTTTATTTTCTTCTCTAGTGCTTTACATACAAGCAGAGCTTTCATGGTAGCGGTGCCCTACTCCTCTCATCATCCTAGCCTTAATTCCTCACACAGGATTCTTGATGCCATTGATGGCCCAAAACATAGAGGAGGAATTTACTAGAATGGTATGGTACTAAAGACCTCTGGTAAGGCCATTATCTTCATTCTGCTATTTCCTATTAGGTCAATTTTTTTGTTTTGTTTTATTTCTTCTTTGAGTGCTTCTAGGTCACCAAACCCAGATGGGTAATAGTCGCAAGGCATTTTTTGAATCTCAGGGTAGACTAACCCCTTTTGTTTACAATTTTTTGTTGAAGCGAGATCATAATATGAGGCAGAAAAAGAAGGAAGTGCTTTAGTCTATTTGCAGAGGGTTATGGGTGAAAAGTTTAGGTCTAACCATACAGACACTAGCATAAGGAGAAGGCATTATCAGTTCTGTTATAGACTTGGGATCTTCATGATGCCATGGGTATGTCATACTAGGTCCAAAGCTATGAGAAATATTTGAAATAAATATTAGTTTATCATGGTGCTCATTAGCCGCCCTTACTCTTGCAATGCTTTATTGACATCCTTTGTTGTTTTTCTTTAGCTGCCAGACAAACTAGCTTATGTTTTCATTTCTAGAACCATTGACTATGTAAATACATGATGAAATTATTAGAAACAGGGATTAGGGACTTGGTTTTTTTGTAAATTTAAGATCTCTTGAATAGGAGGTCGAACAAGAAATAACTGTATTGAAATATCTTCAAATAAAATTCTTCTCTATTTTCTAGCAGTATTTAACCATACTTAAAACTTTCAAGAAAAATAAGCCCTCTTTGTTTTCAAGGAACATGGGTATATAACAAGAATGAAATGATAAGCACATAAGCTTTAAGTTAAAAAACAAATTTTCATTTTTTTTCTCTAATGTTAACACTCTGCTGCTTGAAATTTTGATAGATTTGAAGTAAAAGATAAAGAGTGAACTACTTAATAGAGTCATGAGCATGGCCTTGAACAACTACCCTCTTCTTCAAATAGTTGTGCATTTCTAACAACAAGAAGGCTAATTACTTTACTACAACATTATTTACCAGAAAAGTAACAGGCTCAATCAGTATATTTTCCTTACACATACAACACACACTACCTGCTCATATTAATTTTTTTTTCCTTAATAGAAATAGACACAAAAGATTTTGTTTTTCTTTTATAAACATGAATTAGAAGTGGTGACAAACCAAGGTAACAAAAATATTTACATTCTTTTCAACAACACATAGAGTAATAGTGCAGATTTTTTTCCCTTTATATCATCTTTACAACTATTCAAATTCAATACAATTTTCCAAAAGTATATTGGTAGGTAGAATTACAACTAGAATAGAAAACTCACTTCATCATCCTATTTTGAACAGTTGCACTAGCTTTCCTCTATGTAGAGCATACATTATCTTGTCAACCCTTCTAATTTGCTTGAAATTAGATAACACACCCTACCACCACCTATGAGGACTTGCAACAAAACTAACAAAAGACATCCTTGTATAGCCAGTGGAGAGGATCACCTCCTAGCCAAGCGTAGTAGCTGCCCATCCCCGAGCTAGGGGAAAAGACAGGGGGACCCAGGTACACTACACACCTATTTTCTAAACTCCCAGATCACACACACTTACAGGACTCACCAACAAACAGTTTGCATACAAGAAATTCAACATATTTATTGGGTATTCACAATTACACAACCACAAGAAGGTTTTGTAAAAAGACCTTCACAAGGAGGTAGAAAATAAGAAATGCCATGTAGGAAACAATTAGTCTTGCTCAAATAGAAATTTTTCTTATCATGGGTACTCATACCCTTCTAATTTTCCTTTGTTGGGTACTCTTACCCATTAATTTTAATAGAGCTCTTATTTTCATAGCTTCTAGGTACTCTTACCCTTTTTAGATTTAGAAATATTTATGTTGAGTACTCTTACCCTTTCAAATTCAGAAAATATTACAATGTGTACTCTTACCCTCTCATAATCAAACTCAAAAATACATGCAATTGGGTACTCTTACCCATATTAAGCTCCTACAGGACCTCTTCATTTATAACCCCCACACACATAAGACATAACATCGATACAATAGTTAGACCACATAACTTTATATGAACACACTGTACAGCAGCACAAAACACACCACACAATCTGATTCTATGAAAAGAAAAATAACATTAATAGTAGTCTTAAAGAACATAGTTTAACATTTCCAAAATTTAAATTCAAGGTGAAATGGGGTATTAAGTCCTACCTGGAGTTCACTTCATAATTGTTTAACTCCATAATTAACTCATGTTCCTCTAGTTTGCTATGTTGTTTTTTTTCTCCCTCTTTTTCTTTTCAAGCTAGTGTGTAAAAATTAGAAAAACCACCCCTTCTCCTCTTTTTACCTCTCCTTTACTCTCCATTCACACTTGTCCCTCCAAGTAGAATGTGTCCCTCCAAGTGGACAACATGTATCCTAAGGTGGACAGCATGTTGTCAACTTGGGTGGGCAACTGTGTCTTCCCATCATCCTAGGGTTAACAAATTAAAAATGAATTCCTGTCCAAAATAAAACTACAACTAAAAAGGTGCCCAAATTTTATTTTTTCATAATCTCATTGCATTACTTTGACGGGTCAACCGAGGTTTAGGATATGGCTTAATTTTTTTCCTAATAATAAGGCACACTTTGGACTTAAACATCAAGTTTAGTAGACTAATTAAACTCCCTCCCACAACGAGACACCTTACAACACTTTTACAACATAAACATCAAGATATAATGATTCACATAAATTCACATGTCCCGAGACAATACCACAATCTGTACAACAATGTCACATCTGCCATCACAAGACACTTAACCATGACACTTTCACATGACACACTTTTCACAAGACACAAGCATGACTAACAATGGACCTAAGCCTTTCCATACATGCTAGGTCAGCTTACTGGGAAACTACAACGGGTCCCAAAGTGTTTTCCCTATTTCCACTAGATCAACCTGCACACTTATTGTCACGTTGTCAGTATGATAACAATAGCAAAAGCAAAGATGTAATTAACCATCACAACTACATATCCATACATTTAATCATTTTTGCAACAATTAAGAATCTTCTTCCACTAAACTAATTTAATCAATTTCAATGCACAAGAGAGAATATACATATAAACAATAATATGAGAAGACAAAATTTCCACCATTAATTGCAAGCTATGTATATCAATGAGGCTATGTATATCAATGAGTCACATCCATTATAACAAGATATATGAACTCACACATTGCAAACCAAGGAATCATGTATTGTCATATCTCAATAATCAATATAGTCCAATATGACAAGGTGCAAGATAAAATCTAGAAGCATCATATAGAGTCGGAAGAGGATATGAAAACATAAAAGTATGTATCACCTATGAACCATATCAAAATCATACATCTTGAACTAATATATAATCCCATAGCCAACATAAAAAAATAGGGAGAACCAACATATAATATCTCATCATAGAACAAGTAACAAAATGTAAAATCACTTCCCACCTTAATGGCGATATCGAGGAGGGGTACTACATCCTCCCTTCTAGGCTTGGGCTTCCTTCCAGAAGTCCTCAAAAAGGTGAGGATAAAGAGCCCTCATAGCAGATGTGTCCTCCCAAGTGGCAGTTGTCTCATCATATCTGTCCCACTGGACTCTGACCTGGTCCAACTCTCAACCTCGAAGGCCCAACATCTTGTAGGAGCACACACCACACTAAGAGGGGGGGGTGAATCAGTGTAGTTAAAATTTTATTACCTTTCAAACTTTTGATGAACTTTGATTTCACAATTACAAAATTTTCAAACAGATATGAAAAATATACAAAATATCAACACATAAAATTTTGACACAAAATATTCCTGAGTGGAAAACCCTCCTGGGGTATAAAAACCACTCAAACTGCATCACTGGCTTAAATGATCAAATTTGGGTTAATAATTATCTCACTGACAAATACAATTCTACCTCACTGGCATATTGTTCTTCTCTACATGTCTCACTAACTTTCAACATCAAAAATTTCAATGAAAAGGACAACTCAGGGGGTTTCCCTGTTTCAATAAGAACAATACCTTATTTTTCCCTTTTAAAGAATCAAACAAATATATATTTTCTCTGCAACACAATTCCAAAATCAATTCACAATGTCATAAACTTTCTCACTGCAAAATTGAAAAATAACCTTCTCTAAAATAATTATCTTTCAAATCTTCAATCTTCTCTGAGAAACTTCAACCTTGATTGCATCATCCCATCAACAAGAATCATTATTCTTCTCTTTGATCATAAAAAAAACTTTCAATCTTGATTGCACTATCACACCTACAAAAATTCATCTCACAACCAACTCTCCCATCCTCTGAAAAATCTTTCTCATTCTCAAAACTCTCTACTCAACTTCAAAAAAAACAAATACACATCATCTCTCCTTAAAAAGCATTGTCTATTCTTTTTAATTTCTATATTGAAAGTTTCCATTTTCAATATCTTCTCTTCGATTCACATTCCACAAAAATAAATATCTTTTTATGAGACTTTCTATAAAAAACTTCTAACTTTCCAACTTCTATCTTCGCTGTCACTTAAAGATAGAAACAAATATACTTTTCTGCTTTTCCATAGCACAGAGGCCATCAATTTTATAAAATACAGACTGCAGCATAGTTTAAAACCCAACCACCAGATCTAACACTCCTACCAACTGTCAATTAAATGTGGAGCGTTGATTTGCGCTTCCCGCCAGTCGTGAGCATCCTTAACTTGGTGACCGGGCCCCTAGGCAACGGGGCCAGTAAAAACCATGACAATGCAACCCTTAAGTTGTAACTTAAGTGACATAAACCTTCCAAGCTGGTCAACTGGTTATTAAAACAAAAGTGAATGACATTTATTTTAAGAGCTCTTAGGATATAATTTGTGATCTTTTATTTAGAAATGTGTGAGCTCATACAAGAATATGTTGAACTAGATATACACTTTCTGATCAAAACATATAAATTGCACCAATATAAATTAACACAGAAAGCATGACTTGAACCTTGAAGCACCCTTTCTGATATGTCATATGATCATCAATTTTCAAGTAGGTTCGTGAAATCCTTATGCATTTTGAGAAACACTTCAAATCAAAACATCTGATCCAACAAGATGAATTCTTTGTAACTAATCCAAGTATGAAATGTACCTCTACAGTGCATAACCAAGTATGAAATGTACCTGCCAACCATATTGAAGATCAATATTGTTACTGTGTCTTGTCATGACCAACATCCTGATATATGATCAACTGTGATCAAATGTCCCTGATATATCTGAAATATCACTATCATTAACACCAACATTTTGACATCAATGAAAAGACAATATGCTCAATATAAAAGTGCTACAAAACTCCCCCTTTGTCTTTGACATTGATGGGAAAACCATAACTCATTTCTCCCCCTTTTTGACATAAAAATGTCAAAGGCAAAAAAAAATACCACAACCAATAGAGTCCTGTTGTTTTAAATGCAATCCTCTGTCATAAAAAAATCAGTCAAAACCAACACTCTACTTCACATTGATCAAATGCACAATACTGTAACACTGCCAACCACAAAAAATATGTACAAAAACTATATACAAACTATGTACAAATGTAATGAGATTCAGGACATCAAAATGATCTAGAAGACAACTCCCCCTGAATCTAATATCTCTGTAACCTATTGAAGAGAGACAAGAGACAGAACTCCTAATCTCTGTCTCAGAGTTTCAAATGTCTCCTTTGGCAAAGGCTTTGTGAAGATGTCAGCCAATTGATCACTTGTATGCACATATTCCAAAGCAACTTCATTTTCAATCACCTTTTCCCTTAGAAAATGATATCTGATAGCAATGTGCTTAGTTCTTGAATGCATTATAGGATTCTTTGACATATTGATAGAACTAGTGTTATCACAAAGAATAGACACATGCTTTTTAACCTCAACCTTAATATCAAGAAGTGATTGTACCATCCAAAGTACCTGTGTACAACATGAAGAAGTAGCAATGTACTCAACTTCAACTGTAGATAGAGAAACACAATCTTGTTTCTTACTATGCCATGCAACCAATCTACCACCCAGAAAGAAAGCTACCCCACTTGTACTTTTTCTATCATCAGGACACCCTACCCAATCTGCATCTATATAGGCAAGAAGTGTAAAATCATTATGTCTAGGATACCATAAACCAAAATCAAGTGTACCCTTAACATATCTAAAGATTCTCTTAACAACATTCAAATGTGATTGTTTAGGACAAGCTTGAAATCTTGCAACCAAACAAACAGCCTGCATAATATTAGGCCTAGAAACAGTGAGATATAAAAGGCTGCCAATCATAGATCTATACAAAGATTGTTCTACTTCAGGTGATTCATCATTTTTACTTAGCTTATGCCCTATTTCCATGGGAGTACCCAAAGGTTTGCAATCATCCATTTGAAATCTCTTTAACATCTCTTTGGCATATTTATTTTGTGAGATAAATATTCCCTTTTCAAGCTGAGATACCTGAAGACCAAGAAAGAAAGACAATTCTCCCAACATAGACATTTCAAATTCTGACTTCATGATGTTAAGAAATGAATGACTCATATCATCATTGTTACTACCAAAAATAATATCATCAACATAAATTTCAACAACCATAATATCCTTACCTTTGATTAGATAGTACAGATTACTGTCCACACCTGCTTTTGTGAACCCTTGTTCTTGCAGAAACTTATCCAGTCTATAATACCAAGCCCTTGGAGCTTGCTTTAAAACATATAAGGCCTTTTTCAACCTATAAACATGATTTGATTTATCTTTATTCACAAAACCTTCTGGTTCCATGTAAACTTCTTTATCAAGATCTCCATTTAGAAAGGTTGATTTTACATCCATTTGGTATACTTTGAAATTTTTATAAACTAAAAAAGCTAAAAACATTCTTATAGCTTCTAATCTAGCAACAGGAGCAAATGTTCAATTTGTGAATACCCTTTGCAAACCAATCTAGCTTTATTTCTAACAACTTTACCTTTATCATCAAGCTTATTTCTAAAAACTGATTTTGATCCAATGACATTCTTACCTTCTGGTCTTGAAACAATTTCCCATGTTTTGTTCTTTTCTATTTGGCTTAACTCCTCTTCAATGGCCTTAACCCAGGCTTCATCTTTGTTGGCCTCAACATAATTCTTTGGTTCCTTTTCAGATATCAAACACACATGTGCTTGATTATGTGCAGCAGCAAGGTTTCCTCTTGTTAACACACCACTGTCCTTGTCCCCAATGATCAATTCATGAGGATGATCTTTTTGATATGCCTTTGAAGAAGTCTTTGTCTTAACATCAACTGATTTTTCAAAATCTTCTTCCTCTTCCTGAATTTCTTCTTCCTTTTCTGAATGATGATCATCTTCTTTGTCATGAATCAACTGTACACAGGGCTGCAAATTCTCATCCACTTTAACATTAGTACTTTCAATTATTCTTTTTAGCCTTTTGTTAAAGCACTTATATGCTTTGCTATGTGTATAATAACCAAGAAATATGCCTTCATCACATCTAGACTCAAAACTACACAAGCTATCATTATCTTTCCTGATGTAACATTTACTTCCAAAAAATTTTAAGTAACCAACATTAGTTGACTTACCATACCAAAGTTCATAAGGAGTATAATTTGACTTTACCCTTAATTGAACTCTGTTTAAAGTATATACAGCTGTATGAATAGCTTCTCTCCAATAGATATTAGGTAGATTTGCATCATGTAGTAAGGTTCTTGCCATTTCTTTTACAGTCCTGTTTTTCCTTTCAACTACTCCATTTTGCTGTGGAGTTCTAGGAGTGGAGAATTGCCTTCTTATCCCATGTTTTTCACAATACTCCTCAAATTCCTTTGAAGTATATTCTCCTCCATTGTCTGACCTTAAACATTTTAGCTTGAAATCAGATTCCTTTTCAACCATCTTCTTGAAGATTTCGAATCTTTCAAAAGCCTCTGATTTATGCCTTAAGAATGTTACCCATGTCATCCTTGAAAAATCATCAATGAAAAGCATAAAATATTTTTCACCTCCTAGAGCATTAGTCCTTGTAGGACCACACAAATCTGAATGTACCAGTTGCAGAGATTTTGAAGTAAAATACTCAGGTTTGAAACTAACTTTGGTTTGCTTACCCAGCTGACACTCTTTGCATGTAGTATTACTTGGTTTTGAAATATGAGGCATATTTCTAACATTGTGATTCCTACTAATTCTCACAAGATTGTCAAAATTCACATGACCAAGTCTTCTATGCCACAAACAGCTTTCTTCAATTTGACCCATGAAACAGATATGGCTATCAATACTTTTAGTTTCAAAGTTATGAAGATTGTAAATGTTACCACTAGTCCTTAGACTTGCTGCAATAACTTTACTTGATTTCTTTTTGATCTCACATCCATCTGCATCAAAAACCACATTAAAGCCATTGTCACATATTTGACTGACACTTAACAAGTTATGCTTTAGTCCCTCTACAAAATACACATCATGTAGTGGTGTTTCATCATCAAGAAGAATTGTACCTTTGCCCTTGATCATAATGCAATCATTATTTCCAAACACAACAGAACCTTCATTAATGTCTTCAAATTTAACAAATTTATCTTTGTCTCATGTCATGTGGTTGGAACAGCCACTATCAATCACCCACTATTCCTTCTTTTTGGCATGAAAAGAAGCTTGTACAATCATAACATCAAGGCACTTATTGATTACCTTAGGTTTCCAAACAAACAACTTCTTTTCAGGACTTAAAGAAGACAAACCTGAAATAGTATTCCTTGTAGTTTGCTGCATTTGTAAAGAAGGTCTACAAAATTTGGCAATATGCCCAAAATTTTTACAATTGTGACACTTCAAACTTCTTAAAAACATGAATGGGTTCCTTGGAAATAAATGCATTTCTCTTCTGACTCAAAATCTGCATTCACTGGCTTTATGTACAAACCTGTTGCAACAAAAACAATATCTAGTAAAGTGAGCATTATACCTGAAAGTTTCATTCCTTTTGTAGTTTGTTATCCTTATGATTGATTTGTCATTTGTACTAGCCTTTTGAGAACATTGTCCCTCTTCAAATCCAAGACCTGATTTATCTTTGAATCCTTTTTGTCTATCAAGAAGATCATCAAGTTTATCACTACTTCTGCACATATCAAGTCTTCTTCTCAGATCAACAATTTCAGCTTCAAGTGTATGACATTCCTTGTCCTTATTATTCAACTCTTTGTTTTTATCATCAATAATTCTCTCACTTTCTTCAAGAGACAGAATTAGATCAGTAATCTGTTTCTCATAACAAGTTAATTTATCATTCATAATATCATTTTCCTTTTGAAACTGACTTCTTTGTGCAATGATTTCCTTTTTAAGTTTCTTGACTTGAATTAATGCACACTTCAATTCTCCTTCAAATCCAATAACAGCTTCACAACTGTTTGATTGTTCTTCACATTTTTCATTTTGAACTTCATTTAGAATAGCCATAAATAAAGTCTGTGCATTTTCATCAAGAAAATCATCTGAATCACTTTCAGTCATATCAACATTTTTGATGAAAAAATTTCTTTTCTTTCTGAAATTATTTTTCTTTCTAGAAAGAAACTGTTTCTTTTTGAATTGCTTCTTGTTTCATCTTCATCGCTGTCTAGTCTTTGTAAGGACACTGAGCTGCATAGTGTCCAATCTTTCCACACTCAAAACATTTGAATGGAAGTTTACCTTTGTATTTACCAACAGATCCCTTCTTCAACTTGCTTGCAAGAGATATTTCTTGATCATCATCCAATTCTTCTGAATCAGAAATCTCTTTTTCTTTTTTGACTAATTTGAAAGTAGCTTCTTTGCTTGAAGGTATGTCATTACTAATTCTCATCTCATAAGCTATGAAAGTGCCATGAAGTTCATCAAAGGTAACTTTGCTTAAGTCTCTTTGTTCAACTGCAGACACCTTGGATTCATATTTTGGATTTAAAGTCCTTAAGACTTTTGTAACAACTGTCTTTTCTTCCAGTGTATCACCCAATCCTCTTATAGCATTTACAATTTCTTGGACTCTTAGAAGATATTCTTCCACTTTCTCATCATCACTCATTCTGAGACTTTCAAACTTAGCTCTATAGGATTGTAGTTTTGCTTCTTTGATTTTATCATTTCCTTGATAAATATTTGATAACTTCTCCCATATTTCCTTAGCTATCTTACACTCCATGATTTTGACAAGTATATCATTGGTTAGACCACAACATATTGTACTTTTTGCCTTAGCATTATTCTCATATGCCCTTTTCTCATCAGCTGTGCTAGGAGGATTTGTAGCAGTATATGCAGTAACAATGGCAGCATACACATCATACCCCAAAGATGACATATATGACTCCATCCTGAATTTCCAAAAAGCATTGTTAGATCCATCAAACATAGGTGCTTTGTAATTTGAGTAACCTTCTTGACTTGCCATGATAAGTACTCCAGAAATATGATCTACCCAAGCTGATTAAGATTTGACAGGGTACCAAGCTCTGATACCAATTGTAGGAGCACACACCACACTGAGAAGGGGGTGAATCACTGTAGTTAAAATTTTATTACCTTTCAGACTTTTGATGAACTTTGATTTCACAATTACAGAATTTTCAAACAGATATGAAAAATATACAAAATATCAACACATAAAATTTTGACACAAAATATTCCCGAGTGGAAAACCCTCCTGGGGTATAAAAACCACTCAAACTGCCTCACTGGCTTAAATGATCAAATTTGGGTTAACAATTGTCTCACTGACAAATACAATTCTACCTCACTGGCATATTGTTCTTCTCTGCATGTCTCACTGACTTTCAACATCAAAAATTTCAATGAAAAGGACAACTCAGGGGGTTTCCCTGTTTCAATAAGAACAATACCTTATTTTTCCCTTTTAAAGAATCAAACAAATATATATTTTCTCTGCAACACAATTCCAAAATCAATTCACAATGTCATAAACTTTCTCACTGCAAAATTGAAAAATAACCTTCTTTGAAATAATTATCTTTCAAATCTTCAATATTCTCTGAGAAACTTCAACCTTGATTGCATCATCCCATCAACAAGAATCATTATTCTTCTCTTTGATCATAAAAAAAAACTTTCAATCTTGATTGCACTATCACACCTGCAAAAATTCATCTCACAACCAACTCTCCCATCCTCTGAAAAATCTTTCTCATTCTCAAAACTCTCTACTCAACTTCAAAAAAAATAAATACACATCATCTCTCCTTAAAAAGCATTGTCTATTCTTTTTAATTTCTATATTGAAAGTTTCCATTTTCAATATCTCCTCTTCAATTCACATTCCACAAAAATAAATATCTTTTTATGAGACTTTCCATAAAAAACTTCTAACTTTCCAACTTCTATCTTTGTTGTCACTTAAAGATAGAAACAAATATACTTTTCTACTTTTCCATAGCACAAAGGCCGTCAATTTTATACAATATAGACTGCGGCACAGTTTAAAACCCAACCACCAGATCTGACACTCCTGCCAACTATCAATTAAATGTGGAGCATTGATCTACACTTCCCGCCAGTCGTGAGCATCCTTAACTTGGTGACCGGGCACCCTAGGCAACGGGGCCGGTAAAAACCATGACAATGCAACCCTTAAGTTGTCACTTAAGTGACATAAACCTTCCAAGCCGGTCAACTGGTGATTAACACAAAAGTGAATTACGTTTATTTTAAGAGCTCTTAGGATATAATTTGTGATCTTCTACTTAGAAATGTGTGAGCTCATACAAGAATATGTTGAACTAGATATACACTTTCTGATCAAAACATATAAATTGCACCAATATAAATTAACACAGAAAGCATGACTTGAACCTTGAAGCACCCTTTCTGATATGTCATATGATCATCAATTTTCAAGAAGGTTCTTGAAATCCTTATGCATTTTGAGCAACACTTCAAATCAAAACATCTGATCCAACAAGATGAATTCTTTGTAACTGGTCCAAGTATGAAATGTACCTGCCAACCATATTGAAGATCATTATTGTTACTGTGTCTTGTCATGACCAACATCCTGATATATGATCAACTATGATCAACTATGAAATGCAAAATCAAATGTCCCTGATATATTTGAGATATCACTATCATTATTACCAACATTTTGACATCAATGAAAAGACAATATGCTCAATATAAAAGTGCTAGACATCTAACAAGCCAAGATATGAATGGGCTTCAATCTCAGCTATCCATCCTCCTCTACATGTAGAGCAGACCAATCCACTACATGAGAAGGATCATGGATATAACATCTCAAAATAGAAACATGAAATACATTATTGATGTGTGATAGGCTAGGTGGCAAGGCTAAACGATAGTCTATAGGTCCTATCCACTCCAAAATCTCAAAAAGGCCCACAAAATGAGGTGCTAACTTAGATCCCTTTCCATAATGGATTGGACTCTTATGTGGTTGCACTCTCAAGAAGACTCTGTCACCCACTGAAAAAAGACTGATCTATCCTTGTAGTGTCTACATATATCTTCTATTGATCCTAAGCCTCCTGTAACCTCTGGAGAATCACTATCACCTATCACTCCATATCCTGCAACATCTCTTTCCAAATAGCAACTCTATCCTCCAAATGATCCCAACTCAAGGAAGTCCTGCATGGTCTACCATACAACACTTGATATGGTGCCATACCCAAAGAATTGTGAAAACTGTTGTAGGCAAACTCAACTAAATACAAGTACTTCTCCCATCTAGCCTGATGACCCATAACATACATCCTCAATATGTGCTCTAACACCTGGTTCACCCTCTCTGTCTGTCTATCTGTCTTAGGATGATAAGTCGTACTGAATTTGAGTTGGGTGCCCAAGGCTCACTGAAGTGTTGTCCAGAAGGTAGAAGTAAACATTAGATCCCTGTCTGAAATAATCCTGTGAGGTACCACATGCAATCTAACAATCTCATCCAAGAATACCTATGCTACGGCTAGTGTTGTATAAGTGGTGCGAACGGGTGAGAAGTGGGCTACCTTGGTCAACTTGTCAACCATCACCATGATGGCATCATGGCATCTAGCAGACATGGGTAGATCAAATATAAAATCCATGGAAATAGTATCCCATTTCCACTCTAGAATCTCATGGGGGTATAGCAGTCCTGCGGGGTGCTGGTGGTTGGCCTTCACCCTTTGGCACTCAAGGCATCAAGCCACAAACTCTGCAATGTCTCTACATATACCTGAAAAATAATATAGCTGACACAGATCAAAATGCATCTTCCTAACCCCTAGGTGTGCTATGTATGGTGCCTTGTGAGCATCTGATAAAATCAATCTCCATACATTCCCACTATGTGGCACATAGATACGTCCTCTGAATCGTAGCAACCCATTTGCCTCAGAAACAAAACTTGAATAATTGCCCTCAAGGGCCCTCTGAGGCTGCATCGTACACTAAATCTTGTGATACCACTCGTCCTCTGGAAATTGCTGAAGGATATGAGACCTCAAATCAATACCCACTGTCATGGCCCTGATCTCATGGCATCATCTGCTCAAGGCATCTACTACCACATTCTCCTTCCCTCTAATGCAGTGTACACTAAAATCATACTCACACAAGAATTCCATCCACCGTCTCTGTCGTGCATTCAGATTCAACTAAGTGAATATATACTAAAGACTGCGATGATCAGAATGAATCTCAAAATGATGCCCAATGAGAAAATGTCTCCATTTAGTGAGAGCATGTACTACTGCTACAAGCTCTAAGTCATGTGTAGGATAATTCTGCTCATGGGTCTTGAGTTTTCATGACTCATATGCAATAACTCAACCCTTTTGCTTAAGCATTGCACCTATACCATCCAAAGAAGAATCTGTACAAACCATAAAATCCTGAGTCAGATCCAGTACGACTAAAATGGGAGCACTAGTATGACACTCCTTGAGGGTCTAAAATTCCCTCTCGCACTAGTCTATCCACTCAAATCTCTTCCTCTTGTGCTTAAGGGAAGTAATAGGGTAAGCTATCCTAGAAAAACCCTCCACAAACATGTGATACTAACTAACCAAGACCATAAAACTCCTAACCTCTGTAACACTGGTGGGTGTTGGCCCATCTACAATTTCCCTGACCTTCGATGGATCTACTAAGATACCATCACCAGATATAATGTGCCCTAAATATTGAACCTCAGACTATAAGAATGCACACTTAGCCAAATTGGCATAAAGCTGGTGTCTCCTCAAACATTGTAGTACCTACCTCAAATGATCCTCATGCTCCTCCTCAGAGTTAGAATAAATCAATATGTCATCCAAAAATATTAGTACAAAATGATTCAAAAAGGTGTGAAATACCCCAGTCATCAAACTCATAAATATTGTAGGGGCATTCATTAATCCAAATGGTACCACTGTAAACTCATAATGGCCATATCGAGTTCTAAATGTTGTCTTATGAATGTTGGCCTCAACAATCCTCAGCTGGTGGTAACCAGACTTCAGGTCAATCTTGGAGAACACTCTGGCTCCCCTCATCTGGTTAAAAAGATCATCAATCCTTGGCAAAGGGTATTGATTCTTTATCGTCAATTTACTCAACTATCTGTAGTCGATGCACAAGTGAAGGGACCCGTCCTTCTTCTTGAGGAAGATGACTAGTGTTGCCCAAGGTGAGACACTAAGATAGATATGGCCCTTCTCTAATAACTCCTCCAATTGAATCTTGAGCTCATTGAGCTCCTAAGTGGTCATCTTGTAAGGTGCCTATGAAACCGGCTGTGCCCTTGGAACCAAATCAATATGAAAGTCCACCTCACAATGGGGTGGCATCCCTATCAACTTTGATGGAAAAACATATGTAAACTCCCTAAGGATAGGGTGATCATCTAAGGATATTGAGTTGTTAATCCCTCTAATCTATCACTAATGGTAATGTCAAACATCTGGCACCCCTTACGCATGCTCTACTTTAGCTACATAGCGGATATCATATGAAGGGATATGAGTCTCTGTACTCCAGATAACACCACTAGTAAGCCACAATCATCAATACACTCAATCATCTTATGTCTACAGTCTATCCTAGCCTGATGCGCATCAAGCCAGTTGATGCCCAAAACTATGTCATAAGATCCCAAAGGGGTAATCCAAAGATCCACTGATGTAGTGAAAGTCCCAAAAGATATCTGACAATCTCCCACCATAGAGTCCATAACCACTCTAGCCCCTAATGCTAACTCCACCTCCCACCTATTGTCTTGCCTAAATGCCACTAGCCTGCAATGCTCCACAATAGTGGGGGAAATAAAAGAATCAGATGTTCCATAATCAAACAAAATATTAATAGATGCATCCCCAATCATACCTAGTGCCTTAGTAATGGTGGCTTGATGATCGGCCTGGCTGTTCTCGACTGCTATGAAAACCATGTGGGTTATCCCTAGATCTCCCACTATCTTCTCACAACCTGTCGTGCGAGATCCACTTGCTCCAAATCCCTGTGGGCACTCTCTAGCTAGGTGTCCAATCTCTCCATAAACAAAACAAGCTCCCCTTGAATAACCCTGTGTAGAATAGGCCCTGCCAACCTAAGATGCTCCACCCCTGGAAGTACTATTAGATCCTCCCCTGAAAGTCTATTGACCTTGAGATGGTCTCGGTTGCTGTCCATGTGACCTTTCATCTCTAGGGGGTCCTTGAGACTGCTATGGCCGGGTATGACTACTCTGTGTACCCTATTGTGGCCTAGACCTCTATCTCTATTGCTGCTACAGTTATTGTTGTTGGGGGGCCCTAAAGGAGATCTGAATTCTCCCTTAGAAAGGTGTGAAACTCAAGGAGTGGTAGAATCTTGTTTTCCTTGATTGTGGTTTCTAAACCACTCTCATTCCTCTAGGACCTCCCCTAGATCTCCTTACCTATAAGAGCCTTCTCCACAACATCACTGAAATCCACTGGGTTGGCCATTCATACTAAGCCCGTAATGTTGGGGTTTAGGCCCCTAATGAAATGGTGGATGAGTAGCTTCTTGTCTTGAATTTAATCCACATATTGTTGAAGCTCAAAGAACTTGTTCTCATATTGGGCCACTGTGAGGCCTCTCTGCTATAAGGCATGAAACTCATCAATACACCTCTTTCTAAAATGCTCAAAGATGTATCATGCTCTGAAATTCTCCAAGAATGTCTCCCACATCAATGTGTCTATCAACAAGTGATGCTTCCACTCCTCTTGATGCCACCAGGTAGAAGTAGGTCCCCTCAACTAATGAATGGAAAATCTAGCTTTCAGGTTGCTTCCATAAGGCTACAACTTAAAGCACCCCTCTATGATGAGTAACCAAGACTCAACCTCCACCTCATCGGTGGCTCCAGAAAAAGTAGGGGGCTTTAACTTGAGTAGCTCCCGAATTTGATCACTAGTGCCTCGGCACCCCTCGTTGTTGTCTCTATCTTTGTCTAAGGATGAATGGGTTAGGGTGAGGGAATACTAGGTTACTCATCCTCAACCTCCTTTATAATCACCTCTTGCATACATGGAATACACGGGGGACCCCTGCTCCACTCACAAAACCTTGGTTTGTGTTCTCTAACCCTGGGTTGATCCCCTTGAGGTCTCTCCACAACTAGAGGTAGTCTAGCCTCAAGCACCCCTATTAGGCCCTGCAAGGCCTGAAGAATCTAGGGTCCATAATCTTGTCCCCTATCCTGATTGATACTCTCAGAATGGTGGGACTCAATTGGCCTCTTTGGTGGTCATACACCACCTGGAGCTCTAGGGGGAGAGTCGGTTCTCCCCTCTCGTCGTGACATCCTAAAACAAGGTTTAACTATGTTAAAACAAATATAGTACAATTCATTCCGAGAGCTCCCAGAGTTGAGAACCTAGGATCTGATACCTATATAACAACCACGCAAATAAAACAATAACTAGACATGTGGTTTAAGTAACAAAGGTCAAAATTAAGATAAATATTTAAAAAAAAACCATAACAATGAAATTTGAAATATAGCTCTCAGTTGCAACAAAGTATATTGTACAATTTTGATTGAAACCACAGGTGCGAATTTGATCTCGGACAGAGCATAGGTCTTTTCTCATTGTGCCAAAATAAATAAAAAAAATTAAAGTTGGATTAATATACACATATTACAACATCGTATTTCCATATCCAAAATATAGCAAGGTACTTGCATCTCTATTAATGTGTTTACATAGTATTCTAACTTAACTTGGTAATCTAGTGTAATATAATTGCTAGTTTCAATTCTAATTAAATTGTCTTATCCATAAGGGAAAGAAGAAAAATATAACCATTGGGCTAAGACTTAAAGCCTTATCATTCTCCCCACTAGGAAGGAAATGTTTCTAAGGCCTAGATGACTCCTTCGAATGTTAGCCTAACACATGTATCCATGGAGCCAATCGAAGATGAAAAAGAATGAGTGCATTGGAAATTGCTTTGCATGGATATTAAATATCACTCACCTTGCTACCTCAATATCATAAGTGTGATAACATTATTATTAATACACTAGGCTTGTGCTAATATCTCTTGCCATTATAATCTAAGATCTTCCTAGCCTAGAGATAAATACGACATCCTTAGATCATAACTCATAATGAGTGGTAGATAGTTTTAAGACTAAAAATGAGGAAGGCATCAGAATGAGGATTAATAAGTGGATGATAAGATCCAAGTCCTCCACACTCAAGGGATTGAGTTAAGTAAAAAAAAAAAAAAAGCAACATAGGATTAAGATTAACATTATTCATTTAAGGATCCTTATTCTATTCATCTAGGGTTTTGATTCCAAATAGACAAAAGTGTTCCTTTCCATGAAAAGGAGGAAGATGGAGCCATATTGTTGATGATTGTTTTTCGACAAGTCAACAATTAGAGTGAAATACAGAGTATCTGACTCCCTCTTGAGCAAAGTCTCTCGAATGTTGAACTAGGTGATCAAACAAGATGACTCCAAGGTTCCTTCTGATGATTTTGGTAAGAGACAGCTCAGCGACTAAGTATGATTTTGCTGTTAACACACAAAGGGACTTACGCAATTGTTCAATTAGACTTGTTGTTTCAAGGACTACGAAAGTGAATACTAGAGGATCTAAGTACTACAACTGATGGCGTATGATTTAGCAATGAATCTTCTTGATCTTAATTCTAACTGAATGGTAAAAAAGGACAAAAGGTGTAAAGTTTAGGAACACTAATCTAATCCTAAATGCAAGGATGATTACCGCTCAGGGTGAAATCAAACCTGATCCTGCTTCGCCAAGATAGACAACTACACGGGATAGGTGCAATCTTCTAGGGGTACAAGATGTTTAAATCAGTTATGCTCATGAAAGATTCAACATGCATAAAGATCAAATTGATGTCCAATTGTTCAGACTAACCATGCACTGCAATCCATGAGCCGCAAACTACAAATGGTATGAACTTACTAATTTCACCACAAAGCAATAAATAAACCTTTCATTAACTAACATAAACTTAAAGAGAAACTTAATCTAACTTAATGTTCGCTTGAAAATTGAAACCATGCAACACTCAGAAACACAAATAGAATCACCAAGGCAATGAATCTTTTATTATCTCAGAGAGCTCTTGCAACAATTTCATAAATTTCAACCGTACAAATGAGAGCAACAAGAGCTCTTTTATAGACCTCAAAAGAAAAGAAGGGTCAAGATCGATCAGCCCAGTTACCGGACCAGATCAAGCCACATCACAAGTAGTTATAACAAACTTCTCTTTATTAAATGAAAGAGAACAACTTTATTAAATGAAGGAGACTAACAAGAAGTTATCTTTATTAAATGAGGGAGGCCATGAAGAAAGAAACAAAGGCATGCCTCACAAGAAGATAAGAATGATATATCATTATCCTATGAAGAATCCCCATGTGAATATCCATCACTAGAAGCTTGGCATTCAATGAATTTGGACACTATTTGCTTTACTTCCTCCACAGGTACACTTGGCGCATTCTGAATGGTTCCTTCGGCTTCAAGTACATCCACTGAATAAAGGCCAAGTGTCCTTTCCCAATCAGTTATCCTTGCTTTGTTGTCGCCAAGGTGGACAGCAAGTGAGAATATACTATCAAGTCTATCATCTGTAACATCATTTTCCTGAAAATAAAAGACTTGAACTTGTTCTTTCGGATTCTCAAAGGTCATCTCCCCAAAAGGATTGCAGATCCTCATCAAAGAAGCATGAATTCCATCTTGAATCCTCTGAAGCACACTTCTAATTCTTGACATGTCTATTTCTATCTTTTCCAGCAACTATCCTTTAATGCGAAGACTAAAATACCAGGAGGAAAAGTTGTATGTTCTACCTTCTTCAATAACTTCAGCATGTAACAAATCATCCACTGATGTTTCCATCAAGCTCTTTAGGTGTGGCAGATGTTGATCCTTGAGGTCTTTGAATTCAACACAAGCGGTCATCAATGCAAGTACCCTCTCCTTAAGGCTAGTAATTTTATCATTTACTTGCATAATATCTCTCAGATGTCTGAATGTAGTCTCCTTTGATCTTTTCATCCAATCCTTCATTCTGTGAGATGAAGACTTCAATTCTTCTAGGTGTCCAACTGTTTCGGGAGGAAGGAGAGATGGAGGTGTAACAACCCTTTCCTGCTAATGAATAGGATGCACTAAATGCTGAATATACTGCTCTAAGGCACGACATCTTTGCTCAGCCTTGATTCTGCCTTCTGTTTCTTGCCTTATGATAGCTCGAGCATTATCAATCGAATCCTGAAGCTCTTCTTCAACTTGCATTCCAGTCAAAGGACCTAGATTGATTGTATCAATGTAATAATCATCAGGTGTTACATCCTCTATGTTCTTTTCAAGCCTAGGAACTGCTACATGTACTTTTCTTACTCATGTTTCATCTTTAGTGATCTTGGAAAGGATATTTGCCTTCTTCTTTGGTTTCTCCTTCGACATATCTAAAAGCAACTCATCAACTGGAAGGGGAGGACAGCTTTCAAGTTCACAATTCTCTCTAATTCTTTCTTGTAACCATTCTGGCAGTGATGAAAGATCCTATTGCTATTGTAATTGTCTTCCTTGTGCAAGTAATGACTCCTTTTCAGCATCATCCTTATCCTCGGTATTAGCTTCATCGATGATTTCAGTATCATGTGGGCTGGAAGGTACTTCTTCTATTGGAGCTTCTGGAACTACATTCTCAGCAGGAATCACTAAGTCTTGATTCGGTGGGATATCACCTGGTTGTCTAGAAGAAGTAGTCTCAATACTTATCCTTTACTTCTTTCTACTGGATTCTCCTTGAACAATCTCAAGCTGTTTCCTTTTCTTTCCCTGTCCTGAATCTTTCTCACTTCCTTTGCTTCGCGAATCCTTACTAGGTGCTTTATGTTGTTCTTGCGGATCCACTTCTCCCATCTTAATATAAGTGAGTTTCTTACCTTCATCCAGCAAAGCTTCTACTTGTTTGTCTATTTGCTCTTCAGTGATAGCAATAACAGGCCTTATCACTCCTTCATCATTGACCTTTTCTCTATCTGCCCAATTAACTTCATAAGGCAAATTGCAGATTTTATCATATTCATCACCAAGAAGAGCTCTATCACCTTCTAACTGATCAGGGATTCTTAGTACCTTTGTAGCTCTTATCAGGTCCCATTTCAATCATGAACACTTCTGCATCCTGATATCATCATCATCTATAGCATCAACCCAGTGATCCTCTAGTTGTTCTTTATGCCTGTAAGAAGAGTAAGACTGCTTGATGGCTCCATGTGGATCAAAGTTTTCCCTCCTCGAATCGTGGGGATGCAGATGATAAGCCTGAAGCTCGACTTCTGAATGCTCGGCTGCCTGTAAGGATGGACAAGAATAGTATCTACCCAGTTGCAGAGGAAACTGTACCCCTGCTTTCTTCCTTGCTTTCTGCATCTTGTGAAATTCCAATAGTTGTTTGGAAACCTCTAGCAACACCATCTTGTTTGAAGGATATCTAGGTAGTCTATATGGGAATGATGTAAATCCTTGAATCCTGATGTAGGTGAACTTATCATACTGAATGTAGTACCTTCCATACTGCTTGATGAAGTTCCTGGCTACACCTGTTAGTCTCCGATGTAGTTCACCTCTCAACTTCCTCACTATAAACATAGCGAAGGCATCATTGAATCTCTTATAGTGATTGATGTTTTTCAGGTGGAGCTGGGGATAACATTGATGAGAGAGAATCTATCCCAGCTTTGTACCTACTTGCCCTTTAGCTGTTAGTCCTTTGTAGACTACATTTCTCGCCAAGATATTCACAAGGTATGAAGTCATGAAGAAAGACTTCGTTTCATCGAAGTTTTCAAGCTGTTTATCTAGGCAGTGGCTTATAAGGCTAGCCCAGTCAATCATCTTATTCTTTGTAAACATATGATCAAAATAAGTATACATCCATCCTTCGAAAGTAGATGACTGTGGCCTACTTGTTACTCGATTCAGAAACATGATCAAGTAACTTATCTCCTGCTTGAAGTCAGCTTTGTGATACTTGGGATCTTCTGAATTGTATATCTTCATTGAGGAATCATTCATCCACTTCTTCCCAATTTCTTACATGTAAACCTTTGAATTGCCTTCGAACATCATCTGAGCTGTTGTAGGGCATATGAAGACTCCTTTCGCCTTCGGGATGTTGAAAATCTCTTGGATAGCTTCCCTCTATAGGTAAGCGAGAACCGTTCCATCCTTTGCTATGATTTGTCTTTTCTCTTTGTCATAATGTTGAACACACTCCAACACTAGCTCGGCGCTTGGCAAGGCAGGTGGAAAGCAAGCCGCTTGTACAATCCCGCTCCTCGCGATAGCTTTGATGTCTTCATTCCGGGTGAACGCGAGCAAGAAGTATTTCACTTCCTCCAAGTTGACGTGTCCCATGTTGGTGTCACCGACATCCTTCCACTGCGTTTCTAGCTTAGACTCTGGTATGCTAGACTTGGCATCCATCTTGATAAGTACTTGTCTTTCTTTTGCCGTCATTCCCATCTAACCTGCAAGACTAGACTCGAATAAGTAGATTGAAGTAATAGATTCTATGAGTCTTCTATATCATGTTATCATGTTCTAATTCAATTTTGCAAGTACAAAGAGGTGTCCTAAGTCATTTTTCATTGAAGCATTATCTGATTTCTGAATATAAACTTGCAAAATTAAACAAATACAAGGAAACTTGATAAAATAGAAGTGACAAAAACATACCTTGTGTTCAATTTTCTGCCTTAGCAAATACAAATTTCTGGAATCTAATGCAAAAAATAGTATAAAATGGTAGAATTTAGAAGTAAAAGTAGCCTTCTACAACTTAGATCTGCCTTGAAAATTCTGCTCTTTCCTCAAAACTTGTATATTCTTGAAACACTTCACTTTCTCCCTTTACTCAATTTGCTAATCCATTCAACAAAATCGCTACTCTTGGTGAAAATCTGCTGCCTTCTTATGAAAATTCGCTACTTCTTAGTGTTAGAATAAGGTGAATGGAAGGGAAGCGCTCCCTTAAATAGGCAACTTCCTTAGCATTTAATGAGGTCGGCTGAATGAGTGAGGTCAGCCTATCTTTAATTTTGTTGAAATTTAACAATTTTATAAGATCTTGGGCTCTAAAAGGGAGGGTTTAAACACAGATGGGCACCTAACTTCATGATGTCCCTCCTTCAATTGTTCTCAAGGTGCTTAAATACTTATGATATCCTTCTTCTGAATCTTCTTTGAGCAGTGAGAGAGATATGATGTAGTTACTTCATGTATGTGATGTCTCTAGGACTTGAAGGTTGAATAAATGAACTTGCATAGTTAACGTAATGTGATCCTTCGGAGGATAGATGACAACATCTTACAAGGAGACCTTGAAGCTTGATGTATGATGATGATCTTGGAAGTGAAAGGTGGTTAGCATGATAACTTCTCCTTGAAAGTGATTCCAAACTCTTTGCTCAAAGGTGACTCCTCTGCCCTTTTAATGTACCTCTTTCAACTTCAGGCATTTCTTAAGGACTTCAACCTCTAATATACACTTCATCAATACTCACCTTTCTCCAAGGCACTCCATATGGTTGAAGGTGCTTCATCTATACTCAGGGCACTCAAATCCTAGGATTAGGAACATGTGGGTGCTAAAACTCTTTTTTGATTTCTATCAAGGTGTTAACTCAACTCTACCTTCAGGGCGCCAATACACCCCAAGGTGCACTTATCATTTAGGGGCTCATCTGATCTCCAAGGCGCACTCCAAAGTGTTCTCAGGGTGCTCATTCTTATCAAACATCTGTCAGTCATCACAAACTCCCTCCATGAAGGCGCTTTTTTATCAACTTTGTTATAATTTCTTCCTCCTTCATCTCTGTAAGGGCGCTCATTCATACTTACCTCACCAAGGTGCATTTTGACTCCAAGGGCGCATTCTGACTCCTCCACAGCCTCCTAGGTTTTTGATCTCTCCACCTTAGTTAGGCGCATTTATCATCTAGGCGCTAGAATTGATGGTTACTCACTAGCTTACCTTACTCCAAAACACTCATCACCTAAGGCACCAATTCCTCTCCAAGGCACTAACATTCACTTACCTACACCACAACTCATTTCCGGTGCTAAAACTCTGGGTCCTAGGTGCAATATGGAGGTCCTACTCCATCAAAGGCACACTGACTTGTTCAAGGCTACTACGCACATTCATCACTTAAGGTGATCACCTCTTGTTCTAAGTGCCAACCCCACTCAGGGCACTCTAGTCATGATCTTAGGTGCAAAAAGGAGACATTGGGCGCTCATCTACTCTGGGCGCATATATCATAGTTCATCCTCCTAGATCAAGGGCGCAAACAAGGAGACTCTCCAACTAGGCGCTCCAAACACTCCAAAGGTGCCAGTTTTCAACTTAGCATTCAAGACTTCCTTCTAAGGCACAGATACTCTCTAGATGTAACTCAAGGTGCCAACACCTACAGTTTGATTGAGGCTCTTACCTTAGGTGCTAATCTACTTCAGGGCGCCAAAACCAATTCAATTGTCATGAAGGCACTCATACTTGATGATTACTTTTCACTAAGGCGCTTAACTCATCCATTGCTGAAAGCATTCTCTTACCTTGAGGCGCTTAAACAACCCCAAGATATCCTTAGGCGCCAGAAGCTTCACTCTACTCTAGGCGCTCATTCTTCTTTGAGGTATTCTCTATTCCTCTCAAGGCACTACTCTCCTCAAGACCTCCTAAGCGCACAAACCTTCTAGGCACTCAAATCACTTGTTTTGAACATTCAAAACACTTCTCCCCACAAGGTGCACACATTAACTCTTTTCACCAATTCAACCAGGCACCTATCTCCAACCTTATCAAAGCCAAGTGTCCCTAGAAGGATCAAGATTCTTTCCAAGGCGCATTTCCATCTGCAGGAATCCAAGGATAACTCAAGGCACTATTTCATCATCCTTCTTCCTAGACTTCAACATGGGCACTAGATGAAGGCGCTCCCACAATGCTTCCCCCTAGGCGCCAAAAACAAGTCATCGAAGGTGAAAAATCTTTGATGATTGACCCTGGCGTTCATCTTCTTCTACAAGGCGCAGATACTCTTCCAAACCCTCCTAGGGTGCCCACTTGTGATCCAAAGGCGCATATTCATCACTCAAGGCACTAATTCAACTAGGCACTCTCCTTCAGATGTTTCTCAAGGTGCACACAACACATCTAGGCGCATTTTACCTTTTGAACACTCCAACATCACTCAAGGCCTTCATTTACTCCAAGGTGTTCATTCATCTATTCATCTGTCTCTATGTGAAGGCGCTAGATCTCAAGGGAAGGCGCCCAAACTTCCTACCTTCTTCCAAAGGCACTCCATCCTAATCAAGTTCTTCTTGAAGGCGCATATCTTGGATAGGGCGGTCAATTCCACATGTAACCACTCTAAGGTGCAAATTGACTCCTTCAAACTTCTGTGTGCAAAACTCCACTTTAAGCGCTAATCATCACTTCTACTTCCTTCAGGGTTCAAACCTCCTGGGAACCACTCCAAACAAGGCGCATATAACTCTTATAACTAGTCTCCACTTGAAGGCACATAACTCCTTGAAACATTATCCTAGCTGCCAGAGCTTATCCCTTTCCTCTTAAGGCGCATACTTGACTCTAGAAGCTTAAACACTGTTCAAGGCACTTACTCTCTGTACTCCATCAAGGTGCAAACATCATGTAATGTTCTCCCTTAGGCGCTCAAATTGCTTCAAGGCACTCTAAACACCACACTTCACCACAGGGCGCATTTTGAAGTCTCTTTTCACTCCAAGGCACTCATACCTTGTTGAGTCATTCACTGTTCCTCCTCACCAAGGCACTCCATTGGACTTACCTGCACCACTAGGCACCAGATTACACTAGGTGCCCTCTGGAAACTCTTCTCAAAGGTGGTCATCTTCCTAATGGCCTCGAAAACGCTGATTGACGTGATGCCTAGTTGAACAAAGAGAGATAAAGCATTCAAAACCATCCAAACAATCATCTCCTTCCTAATGTCTTTACTGCCCCAGAATACCTTAGCCAAAATGACACATAACAACTTCCTGTGCAAAACATCTGAGCTCAAAAAAGAGGGGGTCCCCAGTCTGATGGGGTGATGTGTGATTTGGTCACAACATCTGGCGACTCCACTAGAGGAATGTTTCTGAACATTTCAAAAACAAGGATTCAAAACCCACTCAAAGAACATTAAATCACCATCCTCAATCATAAACTAGGCAAAAACGAGCTTAAAAGGGAAAGGAATCATAAATTGGATCAAGACACTATATCTCTGATGTGTAATTAAGGATAAATTTCGATTAAAATAGCTTCGTAAATGTTCCAAAGATAAACAAATATCAAGTGTCAACATTTCGATGTATACCCACACACTGGATCAAATAAGCATAAATATCCAATCAAAGAATCAGAATCAACTGCTAGCGCGACTATCCGCATTCGAAGTTTGAAGTGCGAGCACTTGAGTTCATTCCCATCCCTCAGAAACCAGGATCATCTAAATTCATCTGTTTCAAGCTAGGTAAATTCATGAAAGCGGAAGGAGGACGAATATGCTGAATAGGGTGATTGGCGGGATGAAGACGAATGAGATGTAGATGATTAGAAAATGGTGACACGAAATGGAGGGGATGCAATGAGACAGGGTGTCTCTATCATGACGCCTGTTTGCTAGGTTTTCGCCAAGATACTTATTCATGGCGCCCGTTTGCCAGATTTTCACCAATGAATGAAATTTTTCTCTTTACTATTTTTCTTTTTTTTTTTTTTTTGAATCACCATTACACACGGCACCTGTTTGGCAGGTTTTCACCGAGGTAACGAAATGGAAAGAACTCAAGAGTCTGAGCCTGTAGATGACGCGATGATCCACACATGAAATCATGTCAAGTTATGATACTTACAAATGTTGGCAGGAAGGAAAGATAAGGTGAAGGGGAACGGAATTGGATGATGGTGAATTATGAAGTGGATTATAAAATGGATGTATGAAAGCGTATTCAACCATAAACTAGATGAATGGCGAGATATGCTGAACAGCGGGAAATAGACATGGACGGTGAATAAGTAAATGAGATGGAATGGAATCATGATTAACGTCTGTTCATATCAATCTAAACCCTGAAGCTTGCAAGTGGAAAGGGGAATATATAATAGGGAACGGGAATGGAGATGGATGATAATGTAATCGTCAAAACATTCACGAACTTAGGATTTCTCCTTTATTTTTAGTTCGTGGGGTAAAGTGATGGATGGAATGAATGATAGAATGGAATTGAATGGATGGATTGGATGCGATAATCACTGTAGATTCAGCTATAAGTAACCAGAGCTTCATTCTAAAAGCACTTCTTTATTTGAGTATGCATGGAATGAAATAGCCTTTTGAGTATGCCTTGCTTAGGATTTTGGCATTTGTACCACGAGGCAAAGAGATCTATAAATTTTCAGGGATTTCTTTATGTCATGGGCAAAGCATCCGAATATTTATTTCATGGAACTATGAGGGGATGGGGCGGAAGGAATTGCAAGCTTCTTGCTTAGACAACACTCACATTCGTCAATCATGATTAGGAAATGGGTGGAAGGGATAACAGAAGGTATGAATAGTTACATGCTTTGAGAATTCACGTAGTAACTAAGATGAAATGGATATATCATAGGGAATAATAGAAAATGATGGATTTTAGATGGAGCAAATACGGGAACACCAACATCTTGACCTTGTCTTATAGGGTCATTTGAAGAGGAGGCTGACATGAAAAACTCTCAAGTGCTCAATTCAGACTTCAATTGTTATCCTTCTGGAGTATACAGCGAACACAAGTCCATATAAATGATTCAAACATCAGACTCGAATTCATTATTCAATGGAGAATGCCACATGGATGGAGGCTTTTATTGCTTTGAAATGAAATGGATGGATAACAAAATGATGAATGAAAATATGCAGAGACACTTATTATGGAGTGAAATGGAAACATGAATTACCTTGAGATGTTCACTTGATCTAGGCTTACAATGACTTTCCTAGGAACTTTGGGATCATTAAGATGTGTAAGATATAAAACCTCAAAATACTTCAATCAATACCGAACAACTGACTCCTCTCCTATGATCAAGTAGTCACGCTTCTGATACTAGCGATGAAATCCACGGAAATCCATCAATCATGACACAAGTTTCTCCAAGGAACAAATAAGAATTCATAAAATTAGATTTGACATTTTAGAATATTAAGTTCAGAAGATAATAGTGTCAAGACACAATATATGATTAGTGTCCCAGTCAAGTTCAGAACTTGCTTTGTTCAACAATTGAAAATTATGATCCAATCAATCCTAAGAATTTCATGAATAAATGTTTAGGAAATGAGTTAACATACTCTAGTGGAAGTATACCAAATGTCTTTGAGGTATACATCACCTTGTCAAGAACTAAGATTCCTCAAAATAACTACTCTAAAACAAAAGCAAAAACGATCAAACTAAACTATGAAAAGCAAGAAATTCTTGAGTCAAATGACATCAAGACGAGAAAATCTAATCTAAGAAAACCAAACAACAGAAAGAAAATCCTATCTAACTATGTACAAACTAGCCCCTCAGGGAATTCATGGCTGAAAATAGTGCTTGAGGAATTGCCCATTGACAGGCAGTGGAACATCTTCTCTGGTCAGGGTCTTCAATTTGAAAGTGTTCTCTCCCAGAATCTTTGCAATCTAGTATGGACCCTTCCAGAGATAATCAAATTTATCGTGATCACCTCGCCGTTCATGTGCCTTGTCCCAATATAAAACCAGGTCAGAAATTCTGAAGGCTTTCACTCGTGCCTGACAATCAAACCAATGCTTGACCACTCCTTGATGCTTCATAAACTTATCTAAGGTGATGTCTCGCTTCTCTTCCAGATGCAGGAGCTGTGATAATCTTGTTTGTACTCGTTCATCTTCATCTAAATAGTCTTGCATGAATTGCAAGGTTGGAATCCTCAATTGTATTGGGAAGATGGGATCCTGCCCATAAACCAGGTGATATGGAGAAGTGCCCAGAGAAGACTTAACTCTGGTTTTGTCTGCCCAAAGAGCGAATTTCAGCTGCGTATGCCAGTCTCTCGGGTTCTTATCCAGCAGTTTCTTGATTGCGTTCAAAAGGTTCTTATTTGTGGATTCAGCCAAGCCATTACCCTGCGGGTAATAGTTTGATGAAAATTTTAGGGTTATTCCATATTCAAAGGCCCAATTAGAAAATCTCAATGAAGAAAATGCAGGACCATTGTCGTACACAAGGGCGCTGGGACAACCAAATCTGGTAATTATATTCTCTTCTAGAAACTTGATCACTACATCAGAAGTGCAGAACTTCAAAGCATGGGCTTCTGTCCATCTAGTGCAGTAGTCTGTCACAGTTAGGATATATATATGCTGAGTAGAAGACAGTGGGTTTATCATGCCAATAAAGTCTAATCCCCACTTGGCAAAAGGCCTGAATTCAACAACTGGCTGTAAAGGCATTGCTGGGTTTCATTCTCTTGAAGCTGCTACCTGACAAATATGGCAAGTTTTGATGTGCTGATGAGCATCTTGAAACAATTTTGGCCAATAATAGCCTGCCCTTAATATCTGATTCGCTATTGCTAGTTCACCACCATGGCAAGTTCCAAACTTGTCATGAAACTGTTCCATAATGCTTTTGGCTTCGCTTCTACCAACACACCTCAGGTAGATCCCTTCATGATTCTATCTAAATAAAATTGATCCTTGTAACATGAAGCGTTTACTTCTATATCTCAATGCTCTTCTCTGTGTTGGGCTCATATGATCCAGACATTTCTGAGATAGCAGGTAATAGACAATATCATCGTACCACTCATCTGGTGATACTGCTTCGAGTACATAAGCCTGCTGAACCAATACAGGGCCTTCGACTGCTATAGTCTGGGTCAGTGCTTGTCCTCTAACCAACTTCATTGGTTGAATTTCGATGTCGTATTCTTGAATAATGGCGACCCACTTGCCTCTTCGTTCACCCAGTTCATTTTGCATTAGTAGTGTCTTAATTGCAGCGTCTGGAACTATAGCATACACTCTGCTCCGCAGGATATAGTGTCAAAATTTCTTGATAGCCTTCACTAGAGCGTACGCCTGTTTCTCCACTGCAGGATATCTCAGCTCAGCATCTTTAAAAGGGGCACTCATGAACACAACGGGGTGCTCATCTTTATCATCTGTCCTCTGGGTCAAAATCCCTGCACAAGTATGATTTGATGCGAAAGAATACAAATAAAACGGCTTCAAATAATTTGGACTGATGAGGACAGGAGCCCTAGCAATCGCTTGCTTGATTTCTTCGAATGCTCTCTTTGCTTGAGGAGTCCATTCAACTTTCACATCCTTCTTCAACATATCATTCAAAGGCTTAACAATTTCTGCGAATCCCGTAATAAACTTCCTGACGAAGTTAATCTTGCCGAAGAAAGACTTTAACTCCTTCTTGCTGGCAGGCATACTGATTCTTTTGATAGCCTCTACCTGATCTGGATCGATAGAGATGTCGTGTTCTGATATTACGTGGCCCAGGAGCTTTCCTTCTGTCACCCCTAAGATACACTTTTTTGGATTTAAGGAGATTCCATATGTTCTACAAGATTCAAACACTCGCCTTAAATGTTCCACATGATCTGCTCTGACTTTTGAGAATATAGTAAGGTCATCCATATAGATAATAATGCATTTCCCAATAATATCTCTGAAGGCGATGTCCATAGACCTCTGAAAAGTGGCTCCTGTGTTGATTAAGCTGAAAGGCATCCTTCGGTATGTGTATGTACCCCATTTGGTAGTGAAAGCTGTCTTTAACCGATCTTCTTCTTCAACCATGACCTGGTTATATCCTGAATATCCATCCAGAAAAGACATCATCTGCGAACCATTTACAATTTGAAGCACTTCATCCAGCGAAGGCAAGGGATAATTATCTTTCTCTGACGCCCTGTTCAGATTCTGAAATCAACACACAACCTTATTTCTCCATTCTTTTTTCTAACAGGAACCAGATTGGCGACCCACGTCGAGTGCCTTATTGGAAATATTATCCTTGCCTGTAGTAGTTTCTTCACTTCTTGATAAATAAGTGGCTCTAATAAAGGATTGACCGGCCTCTACCTCTGTCGAAATGGTCTGCTTCCCGGCTTAAGAGGGATAGTATGCGTGATGATAGATGTGTCATATGTCTTCAAATCATCATATCCCCAAGCGATAACATCGTGAAACTCTCTCATGCTGTTGAGGATATTTTCTCTTTCTTCCGGTGTGCAAACTTTCCCTATGAAGACATTTTTTACCTCTTCGTCTGTCCCTAGATTGACTGCGTCACACTTATTCCCATCTTCACTGTGGTAGGGAGGAATGCCCAACTTATCTGAATCAAAGAGTCTTTCTAACTCAATCATACCCTTTGGGATGGTGTTATCTTTCAGATTCATGATCCCATCTGGATCAAACTCAGCTTCAACGTCACTTTCATCGATGACCTGGGTGATGAAAATACCTGAATTGGTCAAGAAGTCTAGTATGTGTTTGTCATCATCAAACACTTGAAAGTTTGTGATATTATCTAGTACTGATGGTACTGATGTTAGTTCCACTATGAACTTCTTTAACCCCTCCATAGCTAATGGCTCAAGAGAACTTGCGGCTTGTGCTAGTGCATTAGCTACTTGATTTGTTGATCTGTAAATTGACTTGATATTAAATGCATCGAAGTCCTCAATCAAATCCCATACCTGATTTCTGTATTTCTTTAGCCTCTTGTCATGGCACACATATTGTTTCCTGACCTGTTTGACAGCTATTTCTGAATCGCCAAACACATGCAGAATTTTAACTTTCTTCTTTATGGCCAAGAACAACCCATGCACGAGAGCTTCATATTCAGTAACATTATTTGTGCACGGAAACTGTAATCTTAAGGCTGATAGATAAGCTTCTCCCAGCGGACTGACTAGTTCAAAGCCAGCTCCGGATCCTTGCTTAGATTTTGATCCATCAAATCTTAAAGTCCATACTTGATTATCTCCTGGATTTGACACATCAATATCTTGATTTGCTTCTACAGGTTCAATTTGGGTATGTTCTGTTGCTGATGCCAAAGTACTTGCTTTATCTGTAATGGCCGTATCCCAAACAAGTTCTTTTAATTTCATCATACTTGGAATTTCCAAGCCCATGGCCTCTAGAATCCTTTTCCTGACTTGTTCCAAGGCTACTACACACATAGAGCAGGAGAACTCAGAATGGAAAGCATTGTGTATCCTGCACCAATTAGGTAACAATAGATCATGAACAGATGCATGACTTCCCAATTCTACACCCTGTTTCACATGTTTCATCACAAAGTTTCAGAAGTTTTCAAACATGCCTTCCCCTTCTTCATCTGATGATGTGCCGTGATCATTTTCTATGAGGACCTCCATTGAATTATGCAACATTAAAATCTCCTCCACCTTAGGCTTATAAACACCCAAGTCTATCTGTACAAAAAGGATCTCATTGTCTTCACCATATTCAGTGATCATTAATTTCAGACGCGGAGTGCTATCTATCCTGATTTGATTCGGCAATCCTTTCCATGATAGCCACATGTGCGAGAAGTCAGTGGAGACGTACCCATTGAGCTTCTTCAACCATTCTCTGCTTAGCAGCATCCCATACCCTTCAGGTATGTCTACCACTAAAATGTCGATGTAATGCTGAATCCTGGGGTCAGCTGCCAATTGCATGTGAATATTGTGTAATTCTCCAATAACTGGAACTTCGATCTTATCTAATTGAGTAACTTTCTTGTTTGTCTGCTTTGGGATGAGACCAAGTTTCTTACAGATACCCAAAGGCATCACATTGCTTGAGGCTCCTGAATCCATTAGACAATTATGCAATAGTTTACCAAACATTCTAAAGGATATCAAGAACGGAGGCTGTTCATCCCTTCCTTGGTAAAAGACTACTGATTTCTTCTTAGGGGCACTATATCGGTCATCTGCCAGATCTGGATTGACTTGTGGGCTTGGAATCTTTGGTGCATTATTATCTTCTGTAGGCTCTTCCTTTATTGTAACTGACTTGCCGTCTGTCATATTGGATGAATCTTGTGCAATAAAAATAACATTCGTCTAGCCTTGCGGAGGAGGTGGCCTCATTTGGGTCGGATTCACATTTTGACCCACATATGCTCTTGTTGCAGGTGAGGTGGAAGGACCTGATGGACCTGTGGTGATTTGTACGTTCTGATTTCCACCTTTTGTGATGGTATCATCGACACTTCTTAAAAAGGCTTCCTTTATTTTAGGTACTCAAATCAATTATGTCAGTGGTAAGTTGATCTTGATCTTCTTGAGTTCTTCAACAACACATTGACTCAACCTCTTTAAATCATCCTTAGGAAGTTCTTTTCTGGCTGGATCAACCCTCAAGGGAGGATTCTGCTGCTGAGCCTCTTGTGCTGGGACAACATTTTGAGCTGGATTCCGTTGTCGGTATTCGGGTGCATCCCTTGGATAGCTTGGGTTATTACTTGCATTAGGATTTGGCGGAGTGTGCAAGTTATTAGGAGGAGTTGATGTAGTCATAGGATCTTGTGCCCAATAATTCCGCTGATAAACCCTTTGTGGTGCATTGCCGGTAGATTGCTGAAAGGCCTGAACTTCATCTGCTTCTTGAGTTTGGGAATTGCCCTCAAATGGCGGAGGATAGTATGTATCATCAACCGGCCCATTTGCAGAGGCTGGCAGGAATCTTCCATTATATTCTGTCATGTCGTATTCCATCATGGGTGGAAAAGTAAAATCTTCAATCATCAAGGCTTGATCGTATCTCTGCGTGGGCACAATTTCATACCCGGTGACCAGAGGATTTTCTGGTACCTGCGAGCCATGCATTTCTTGCTGAAAGATGTCAGCAGCTATCTTAAATTCAGGACATTGAAGTTCTGAATGCTGATTGGTGTTATGCAACTTGCACCAAGTGGACAATGCAGCTTTTGCTAAGAAGACTTTCTCTACTGGTTTTGGGTTAGAAGCCGGTGGATTATCGAGTGGTGAAGGTACAGTTCCATTGTTCGATGCAGTATTTCAGGTTCGATTCTACCGTTGAAAGCCTTGATTATTACCTCTAAAGCCTTGATTGTATCCCTGATTATATCCTGGGTTGTATCCTTAATTACTGCCCTAGTTACCCTGGTATCCTCCCTGATTGCCTTGGAAATTCCTCTGCAGATAATTATTCTAATTTCTCAAATGTGTAACTTCAGTGGACAGTTTCTTCAACTGATCAATCAGCTCCTTCATTTCATCCTTCTCCTCCTGAGTCTTTGCAAAGGATGATGATCCTTGCAGATACACTAGCTTTTTAGGCGCAACTTGTGAAATTGGCACCCCTGGATGTAGGACTAACTGATTAGTAGGAGTGGGAATAGGAACTGGACTCATTACAGGTGTATGTTGAGCTAATGCGTGGTTGATCCCCTGGATTTGATTTGGCATTGCCACATGTCCTATGTGATTCAGTGGCCCATGAGTGTTCATACCCAAATCTGTGTTCACCTGAATGGCTTCAGCATATGCTCCTATCAGAGTGGTAGGCGGGGCCGTTTCTCTTTTCACAAACATAGAAATAAGGCAATCTAATGCAGCATAATAAATCTCCTTTGCCATTTTTGGAGTGATATCATATGGAGCTTATAGTATAGAATATGCTTTATGAAACCTGTGATTAAAAGAGGCAATGGGTTCATGTTCCTGCCTCCTTACTTCAATGAACTGCTTATAGAGTTCTACCGGGGTAATGGGAATCTTGAACTTCTCCAAGAAAGTAGTTCTCATCTGTTCCCAGGTAGTAATAGACCCAGCTGGTAGGTTGACATACCAAAAAGTGGCATCTCCTTCGAGAGAGTATGGGAACAGTCGGCATGCTACATCTTGATCCGTGATCCTCCGATTTTCTAGAGTTCCTTCAAAGATCTTAATATGCTCTTCAGCTGTCCTGCTTGGATCGTTGACATGAAATTTTGAGCAGAAATGTTCTAGGTTTTTGGGCATATCGTGGTAGTCTGTAAAAGTCCCAAAGGGTGAGACATTTCCCAGGGGCCAAGCTTGTGCTGCCATTGGAACATTGGGTTGTCCTAGACCTGCTTGAGTAGCTCCTTGCTGAAGTGGAGTGCCTATGGTGGTTACTTGGACGTTGCTCGGTTGAACAACTCCCTGATTTTGATTCTACGGAGGTGGAGTTTGAAATAAATTTGAAATATCACCTCCACTTGGAGATCCTTGGCCCGATGAAGTCCCTTTCTTTCCTTTCTTCGACTTTGAAGGGAACCCTAACTTGAAAAACTCCTTGGATGCTCCTGGTGTAGACCTTAGAATTCTTTGGTGCCTTTCTGGCGAGAAAGAACCAATTCGCTCTAGGATGTTCTTCCTTAATCTAAAACAACTTGTTAAATGCCCTCCTTCTAGAGCCAAAAATGTTGATGATTGTTTTTCGACAAGTCAACAATTAGAGTGAAATACAGAGTATCTGACTCCCTCTTGAGCAAAGTCTCTCGAATGCTGAACTAGGTGATCAAACAAGATGACTCCAAGGTTCCTTCTGATGATTTTGGTAAGAGACAGCTTAGCGACTAAGTATGATTTTGCTGTTAACACACAAAGGGACTTACGCAATTGTTCAAGTAGACTTGTTGTTTCAAGGACTACGGAAGTGAATACTAGAGGATCTAAGTACTGCAACTGATGGCGTATGATTTAGCAATGAATGTTCTTGATCTTAATTCTAACTAAATGGTAAAAAAGGACAAAAGGTGTAAAGTTTAGGAACACTAATCTAATCCTAAATGCAAGGATGATTACCGCTCAGGGTGAAATGAAACCTGATCCTGCTTCGCCAAGATAGACAACTACACGGGATAGGTGCAATCTTCTAGGGGTACAAGATGTTTAAATCAGTTATGCTCATGAAAGATTCAACAAGCATATAGATCAAATTGATGTCCAATTGTTCAAACTAACCATGCACTGCAATCCACGAGCCGCAAACTACAAATGGTATGAACTTACTGATTTCACCACAAAGCAATAAATAAACCTTTCATTAACTAACATAAACTTAAAGAGAAACTTAATCTAACTTAATGTTCGCTTGAAAATTGAAACCATGCAACACTCAGAAACACAAATAGAATCACCAAGGCAATGAATCTTTTATTATCTCAGAGAGCTCTTGCAACAATTTCATAAATTTCAACCGTACAAATGAGAGCAACAAGAGCTCTTTTATAGACCTCAAAAGAAAAGAAGGGTCAAGATCGTTCAGCCGAGTCAATGGACCAGATCAAGCCACATCACAAGTAGTTATAACAAACTTCTCTTTATTAAATGAAAGAGAACAACTTTATTAAATGAAGGAGACTAATAAGAAGTTATCTTTATTAAATGAGGGAGGCCATGAAGAAAGAAACAAAGGCACGCCTCGCAAGAAGATAAGAATGATATATCATTATCCTATGAAGAATCCCCATGTGAATATCCATCACTAGAAGCTTGGCATTCAATGAATTTGGACACTATTTGCTTTACTTCCTCCACAGGTACACTTGGCGCATTCTGAATGGTTCCTTCAGCTTCAAGTACATCCACTGAATAAAGGCCAAGTGTCCTTTCCCAATCAGTTATCCTTGCTTTGTTGTCGCCAAGGTGGACAACAAGTGAGAATATTCTATCAAGTCTGTCATCTGTAACATCATTTTCCTGAAAATAAAAGACTTGAACTTGTTCTTTCAGATTCTCAAAGGTCATCCCCCCAAAAGGATTACAGATCCTCATCAAAGAAGCATGAATTCCATCTTGAATCCTCTGAAGCACACTTCTAATTCTTGACATGTCTATTTCTATCTTTTCCAACAACTGTCCTTTAATGTGAAGACTAAAATACCAGGAGGAAAAGTTGTATGTTCTACCTTCTTCAATAACTTCAGCATGTAACAAATCATCCACTGATGTTTCCATCAAGCTCTTTAGGTGTGGTAGATGTTGATCCTTGAGGTCTTTGAATTCAACACAAGCGGTCATCAATGCAAGTACCCTCTCCTTAAGGCTATTAATCTTATCATTTACTTGCATAATATCTCTCAGATGTCTGAATGTAGTCTCCTTTGATCTTTTCATCCAATCCTTCATTCTGTGAGATGAAGACTTCAATTCTTCTAGGTGTCCAACTGTTTCGGGAGGAAGGAGAGATGGAGGTGTAACAACCCTTTCCTGCTGATGAATAGGATGCACTAAATGCTGAATATACTGCTCTAAGGCACGACATCTTTGCTCAGCCTTGATTCTGCCTTCTGTTTCTTGCCTTATGATAGCTCGAGCATTATCAATCGAATCCTGAAGCTCTTCTTCAACTTGCATTCCAGTCAAAGGACCTAGATTGATTGTATCAATGTCATAATCATTAGGTGTTACATCCTCTATGTTCTTTTCAAGCCTAGGAACTGCTACATGTACTTTTCTTACTCCTGTTTCATCTTTAGTGATCTTTGAAAGGATATTTGCCTTCTTCTTTGGTTTCTCCTTTGACATATCTAAAAGCAACTCATCAACTTGAAGGGGAGGACAACTTTCAAGTTCACAATTCTCTCTAATTCTTTCTTGTAACCATTCTGGCAGTGATGAAAGATCCTGTTGCTATTGTAATTGTCTTCCTTGTGCAAGTAATGACTCCTCTTCAGCATCATCCTTATCCTCAGTATTAGCTTCATCGATGATTTCAGTATCACGTGGACTGGAAGGTACTTCTTCTATTGGAGCTTCTAGAACTACATTCTCAGCAGGAATCACTAAGTCTTGATTCGGTGGGATATCACCTGGTTGTCTAGAAGAAGCAGTCTCAATGCTTATCCTTTACTTCTTTCTACTGGATTCTCCTTGAACAATCTCAAGCTATTTCCTTTTCTTTCCCTGTCCTGAATCTTTCTCACTTCCTTTGCTTCGTGAATCCTTACTAGGTGCTTTATGTTGTTCTTGTGGATCCACTTCTCCCATCTTAATATAAGTGAGTTTCTTACCTTCATCCAGCAAAGCTTGTACTTGTTTGTCTATTTGCTCTTCAGTGATAGCAATAACAGGCCTTATCACTCCATCATCGACCTTTTCTCTATCTGCCCAATTAACTTCATAAGGCAAATTGTGGATTTTATCATATTCATCACCAAGAAGAGCTCTATCACCTTCTAACTGATCAGGGATTCTTAGTACCTTTGTAGCTCTTATCAGGTCCCATTTCAATCGTGAACACTTCTGCATCCTGATATCATCATCATCTATAGCATCAGCCCAGTGATCCTCTAGTTGTTCTTTATGCCTGTAAGAAGAGTAAGACTGCTTGATGGCTCCATGTGGATCAAAGTTTTCCCTCCTTGAATCGTGGGGATGCAGATGATAAGCCTGAAGCTCGACTTCTGAATGCTCTGCTGCCTATAAGGATGGACACGAATAGTATCTACCCAGTTGCAGAGGAAACTGTACCCCTGCTTTCTTCCTTGCTTTCTGCATCTTGTGAAATTCCAATAGTTGTTTGGAAACCTCTAGCAACACCATCTTGTTTGAAGGATATCTAGGTAGTCTATATGGGAATGATGTAAATCCTTGAATCCTAATGTATGTGAACTTATCATACTGAATGTAGTACCTTCCGTACTGCTTGATGAAGTTCATGGCTGCACCTGTTAGTCTCCGATGTAGTTCACCTCTCAACTTCCTCACTATAAACATAGTGAAGGCATCATTGAATCTCTTATAGTGATTGATGTTTTTCAGGTGGAGCTGGGGATAACACTGATGAGAGAGAATCTGTCCTAGCTTTGTACCTACTTGCCCTTTAGCTATTAGTCCTTTGTAGACTACATTTCTCGCCAAGATATTCACAAGGTATGAAGTCATGAAGAAAGACTTCATTTCATTGAAGTTTTCAAGCTGTTCATCTAGGCAGTGGCTTATAAGGCCAGCCCAGTCAATCATCTTATTCTTTGTAAACATATGATCAAAATAAGTATACATCCATCCTTCGAAAGTAGATGACTGTGGCCTACCTGTTACTCGATTCAGAAACATGATCAAGTAACTTATCTCCTGCTTGAAGTCAGCTTTGTGATACTTGGGATCTTCTGAATTGTATATCTTCATTGAGGAATCATTCATCCACTTCTTCCTGATTTCTTGCATGTAAACCTTTGAATTGCCTTCGAACGTCATCTGAGCTGTTGTAGGGCATATGAAGACTCCTTTCGCCTTCAGGATGTTGAAGATCTCTTGGATAGCTTCCCTCTATAGGTAAGCGAGAACCGTTCCATCCTTTGCTATGATTTGTCTTTTCTCTTTGTCATAATGTTGAACACACTCCAACACTAGCTCGGCGCTTGGCAAGGTAGGTGGAAAGCAAGCCCCTTGTACAATCCCGCTCTTCGTGATGGCTTTGATGTCTTCATTCCGGGTGATCGTGAGCAAGAAGTCTTTCACTTCCTCCAAGTTGACGTGTCCCATGTTGGTGTCACCGACATCCTTCCACTGTATTTCTAGCTTAGACTCCGGTATGCTAGACTTGGCATCCATCTTGATAAGTACTTGTCTTTCTTTGGCCGTCATTCCCATCTAACCTGCAAGACTAGACTCGAATAAGTAGATTGAAGTAATAGATTCTATGAGTCTTCTATATCATGTTATCATGTTCTAATTCAATTTTGCAAGTACAAAGAGGTGTCCTAAGTCATTTTTCATTGAAGCATTATCTGATTTCTGAATATAAACTTGCAAAATTAAACAAATACAAGGAAACTTGATAAAATAGAAGTGACAAAAACATACCTTGTGTTCAATTTTCTGCCTTAGCAAATACAAATTTCTGGAATCTAATGCAAAAAATCAGTATAAAATGGCAGAATTTAGAAGTAAAATTAGCCTTCTACAACTTAGATCTGCCTTGAAAATTCTGCTCTTTCCTCAAAACTTGTATATTCTTGGAACACTTCACTTTCTCCCTTTACTCAATTTGCTAATCCATTCAACAAAATTGCTACTCTTGGTGAAAATCTGCTGCCTTCTTATGAAAATTCTCTACTTCTTAGTGTTAGAATGAGGTGAATGGAAGGGAAGTGCTCCCTTAAATAGGCAACTTCCTTAGCATTTAATGAGGTCAGCTAAATGAGTTAGGTCGGCCTATCTTTAATTTTGTTGAAATTTAGCAATTTTATAAGATCTTGGGCGCTAAAAGGGAGGGTTTAAACACAGATGGGCACCTAACTTCATGATGTCCCTCCTTCAATTGCTCTCAAGGTGCTTAAATACTTATGATATCCTTCTTCTGAATCTTTTTTGAGCAGTGAGAGAGATATGATGTAGTTACTTCATGTATGTGATGTCTCTAGGACTTGAAGGTTGAATAAATGAAGTTGCATAGTTAACGTAATGTGATCCTTCGGAGGATAGATGACAACATCTTACAAGGAGACCTTGAAGCTTGATGTATGACGATGATCTTGGAAGTGAAAGGTGGTTAGCATGATAACTTCTCCTTGAAAGTGATTCCAAACTCTTTGCTCAAAGGTGACTCCTCTGCCCTTTTAATGTACCTCTTTCAACTTCAGGCATTTCTTAAGGACTTCAACCTCTAATATACACTTCATCAATACTCACCTTACTCCAAGGCACTCCATATGGTTGAAGGTGCTTCATCTATACTCAGGGCACTCAAATCCTAGGAGCAGGAACATGTGGGTGCTAAAACTCTTTTTGATTTCTATCAAGGTGTTAACTCAACTCTACCTTCAGGGCGCCAATACACCCCAAGGTGCACTTATCATTTAGGGGCTCATCTGATCTCCAAGGTGCACTCCAAAGTGTTCTCAGGGTGCTCATTCTTATCAAATCTCTGTCAGTCATCACAAACTCCCTCCATGAAGGTGCTTTTTCATCAACTTTGTTATAATTTCTTCCTCCTTCATCTCTGTAAGGGTGCTCATTCATACTTACCTCACCAAGGTGCATTTTGACTCCAAGGGTGCATTCTGACTCCTCCACAACCTCCTAGGTTTTTGATCTCTCCGCCTTAGTTAGGCGCATTTATCATCTAAGCACTAGAATTGATGGTTACTCACTAGCTTACCTTACTCCAAAGCACTCATCAGCTAAGGCACCAATTCCTCTCTAAGGTGCTAACATTCACTTACCTGCACCACAACTCATTTCTGGCGCTAAAACTCTGGGTCCTAGGTGCAATATGGAGGTCCTACTCCATCAAAGGCACACTGACTTGTTCAAGGCTACTATGCACATTCATCACTTAAGGTGATCACCTCTTGTTCTAAGTGCCAACCCCACTCAGGGCGCTCTAGTCATGATCTTAGGCGCAAAAAGGAGACCTTGGACGCTCATCTACTCTGGGTGCATATATCATAGTTTATCCTCCTAGATCAAGGGCGCAAACAAGGAGACTCTCCAACTAGGTGCTCCAAACACTCCAAAGGCACCAGTTTTCAACTTAACATTCAAGACTTCCTTCCAAGGCACATATACTCTCTGGATGTAACTCAAGGTGCCAACACCTACAGTTTGATTGAGGCTCTTACCTTAGGCGCTAATCTACTTCAGGGCACCAAAACCAACTCAATTGTCATGAAGGCGCTCATACTTGATGATTACTTTTCACTAAGGTGCTTAACTCATCCATTGCTCAAAGCATTCTCTTACCTTGAGGTGCTTAAACAACCCCAAGATATCCTTAGGTGCCAGAAGCTTCACTCTACTCTAGGCGCTCATTCTTCTTTGAGGTATTCTCTGTTCCTCTCAAGGCGCTACTCTCCTCAAGACCTCCTAAGCGCACAAACCTTCTAGGCGCTCAAATCACTTGTTTTGAACATTCAAAACACTTCTCCCCACAAGGTGCACACATTAACTCTTTTCACCAGTTCAACCAGACACCTATCTCCAACCTTATCAAAGCCAAGTGTCCCTAGAAGGATCAAGATTCTTTCCAAGGTGCATTTCCATCTGCAGGAATCCAAGGATAACTCAAGGCACTATTTCATCATCCTTCCTCCTAGACTTCAACATGGGCACTAGATGAAGGCACTCCCACAATGCTTCCCCCTAGGCGCCAAAAACAAGTCATCGAAGGCGCAAAATCTTTGATGATTGACCCTAGCATTCATCTTCTTCTACAAGGCACAAATACTCTTCCAAACCCTCCTAGGGCGCCCACTTGTGATCCAAAGGTGCATATTCATCACTCAAGGTGCTAATTCAACTAGGCGCTCTCCTTCAGATGTTTCTCAAGGTGCACACAACACATCTAGGTGCATTTTACCTTTTGAACACTCCAACATCACTCAAGGCCTTCATTTACTCCAAGGTGTTCATTCATCTATTCATCTTTCTCTATGTGAAGGCGCTAGATCTCAAGGGAAGACGCCCAAACTTCCTACCTTCTTCCAAAGGCGCTCCATCCTAATCAAGTTCTTCTTGAAGGCGCATATCTTGGATAGGGTGCTTAATTCCACATGTAACCACTCTAAGGTGCAAATTGACTCCTTCAAACTTCTGTGAGCAAAACTCCACTTTAAGCGCTAATCATCACTTCTACTTCCTTCAGGGTTCAAACCTCCTGGGAACCACTCCAAACAAGGCGCATATAACTCTTATAACTAGTCTCCACTTGAAGGCACATAACTCCTTGAAACATTGTCCTAGGTGCCAGAGCTTATCCCTTTCCTCTTAAGGCGCACACTTGACTCTAGAAGCTTAAACACTGTTCAAGGCACTTACTCTCTGTACTCCATCAAGGTGCAAACATCATGTAATGTTCTCCCTTAGGCACTCAAATTGTTTCAAGGTGCTCTAAACACCACACTTCACCACAGGGCGCATTTTGAAGTCTCTTTTCACTCCAAGGCACTCATACCTTGTTGAGTCATTCACTGTTCCTCCTCACCAAGGTGCTCCATTGGACTTACCTACACCACTAAGCGCCAGATTACACTAGGTGCCCTCTAGAAACTCTTCTCAAAGGCGGTCATCTTCCTAATGGCCTCGGAAATGCTGATTGACGTGATGCCTAGTTGAACAAAGAGAGATAAAGCATTCAAAACCATCCAAACGATCATCTCCTTCCTAATGTCTTTACTTCCCCGGAATACCTTAGCCAAAATGACACATAAAAACTTCCTATGCAAAACATCTGAGCTCGGAAAAGAGGGGGTCCCCAGTCTGATGGGGTGATGTGTGATTTGGTCACAACACGTACCTTTGGGCGCACTACTACCCATTTCAATGCAACCCTAAAATAAACTTATCTAGTTACAATTTCTTTTATTTCCTTCTCTGGTGCTTTGTATATAGCCATAGCTTTCATTGTAGCGATGCCCTACTCCTCTCCTCAGCCTGGCCTTAATTCCTCACATAGGATTCTTGGTGCCATTGATGGTCTAGAAGATAGAGGAGGAATTCGCTAAAATGGCAAGGTAATAAAGACCTCTGGTAAGGCCGTTGTCTTCATTCTACTATTTCCTATTGGGTCACTTTTTTGTTTTGTAAATTACTTCTTCTTTGAGTACTTTCAAGTCACCAAACCCAAATGGGTAATAGCAGCAAGGTGTTCCCTAAATCCCAGGGTAGACTAACCCCTTTTGTTTGCATTTTTTTTGTTGAAGCCAAATCATAATATGAGGCAGTGCAATAAGGAAGCACTCTGGTCTATTTGTAGAGGGTTATGGGTGAAAAGTTTAGGTCTAACCATATAGACATTAGCATAAGGAGAAGGCATTATCAGTTGTGTTATAGACCTAGGATCTTCATGATGCCCTGCGTATGCCATATTGGTTCTAGAGCTATGAGAAATATTTGAAAGAAATAGTAGTTTATCATGGTGCTCATTAGCCGCCCTTACTCTTGCGCTGCTTTGTTGACCTTCTTTTTTGTTTTTCTTTGGATGTTAGACAAACTAGCTTAGGTTTTCATTTCCAAAACCATCGACTATGCAAATACATGATGGAATTATCAGCAACAGGGATTAGGAACTTGGGTTTTGTGTAAATTTAAGATCTCTTGAATAGAAGGTCGAACAGGAAATAACTATGCTGAAATATCTAAAAATAAATTTCTTCTCTATTTTCTAGTAGTATTTAACTATAATTAAAACTCTCAAGAAAAATAAGCCCTCTTTTTTTTCAATGAATAGGGGTATATAACAAGAATGAAATGATAAGCACATAAGCTTTAAGGTAAAACACAAATTTTTAGATTTTTCTCTAATGTTAACACGTTGCTGCTTGATATTTTGACAGATTTCAAGTAAAAGATAAAGAGTGAACTGTTTAATAGAGTCATGAGCATGGCCTTGAACAACTACCCTATTCTTGAAAAATTTGTGCATTTCTAACAACATGAAGGCTAATTACTTCACTACAACATTATTTACAAAAAAATTAATAGGCTTAATCAGTATATTTTCCTTACACATACAACACACACTAGCTGCTCATATTAATTTTTTTCCTTAATAGAAATAGACACAAAAGATTTTGTTTTTCTTTTATGAACATGAATTAGAAGTGGTGCCAAACCAAGGTAACAAGAATATTTACATTCTTTTCAACAACACAAAGAGTAACAATGCAGATTTTTTTTCCCTTTATATCATCTTTACAACTATTCAAATTCAATACAATTTTACAAAAGTATATTGGTAGGTAGAATTACAACTAGAATAGAAAACTCATTTCCTCATCCTATTTTGAATAGTTGCACTAGATTTTCCCTATGTAGAACATACATTATCTTGGCAACCCTTCCAGTTTTCTTGAAATCAGATAACAGACCCTAACACCACTTGTGATGACTTGCAACAAAACTTACAAAAGTCATCCTTGTATAGCTAATGGAGAGGCTCACCTCCTAGCCAAGGGTAGTAGCTTCCCACCCCTGAGCTAGGGGAAAACATAGGGGGACCCAAGTACACTGCACACCTATTTTCTGAACTCCCAGAACACAAACACTTATAGAATTCACCAACAATCAATTTGCACACAAGAAATTCAACATATTTACTGGGTATTCACACTTACACAACCACAAGAAGGCTTTGTGAAAAGACCTTCACAAGGGAGTAGAAAATAATAAATGCCATGTAGCAAATAGTTAGTCTTGCTTAAATAGAAAGTTTTCTTATCATGGATACTCATACCCTTCTAATTTTCCTTTGTTGGGTAGTCTTACCCATTAAATTTAACAAAGCTCTTCTTTTCATAGCTTTTGGGTACTCTTACCATTTTTAGATTCAAAAATATTTATGTTGGGTACTCTTACCCTTTCAGATTCAGAAAATATTATAATGGGTACTCTTACCCTCTCAGATTCAAACTCAAAAATACATGCAATTGGGTACTCTTACCCATATTAAGCTCCCACAGGACCTCTTCATTTCTAACCCCCACACACATAAGACATAACACATAACTTTATATCAACACACTATATAGCAACACAAAACACACCACACAATTTGATTGTATGAAAAGAAAAATAACATTAACACTAGTCCTAAAGAACATAGTTTAACATTTCCCGAATTTAAATTCAAGGTGAAATGGGGTATTAAGTCCTACCTAGAGTTCACTTCAGAGTTGTTTAACTCCACAATTAACTCTTGTTCCTCCAGTTTGTTTTGTTGTTTTTTCTCCCTCTTTTTTTTGCAAGCTAGTGTGTGAAAACTAGAAAAACAACCCCTTCTCTTTTTACCTCTCCTTTACTCTCCATTCACACCTATCCCTCCAAGAAGCATGTGTCCCTCCAAGTGGATAGCATGTGTCCTAAGGTAGATAACATGTTATCACCTTGGGTGGGCAACATGTGTCTTCCCAATAGCCTAGGTTTAACAAATTAAAAATGAATTCCTGTCCAAAATAAAAACGCAGCTAAAAAGGTGCCCAAATTCTACTTTTTTCATAATCTCATTGCATTACTTTGAGGGGTCCACCTAGGTTTAGGATAAGGTTTAATTTTTTTCCTAATAATAAGGCACTGTTTGGACTTAAACATCAAGTTTAGTAGACTAATTAGACTCCCTCCCAAAACAAGACACCTTACAATACTATTACAACACAAACATCAAGATATAAGGATTCACATGAATTCAGATGACCCAAGACAATACCACAATTTGTAAAACAATGTCACATCCCCCATTAGAAGATACTTAAAGATGACACTTTCACACGACACACTTTTCGCAAGACACAAGCATGACTAACAATGGACCTAATCCTTTCCATATAGGCTAGGTTGGCTTATTGGGAAACTACAATGGGTCCCCAAGTGTTTTCCCTGTTTCCACTAGCTCAACCTACACACTTATTTTCACACTGTCAATAACAATAGCCAAAGAAAATATCCTATTAACTATCAAAACTACATATCCATACATTTAATCATTTTTGCAACAATTAAGAATCTTCTTCCACTAAACTAATTTAATCAACTTCAAAACATGAGACAAAATATACATATAGACAATAATGTGAGATGACAAAATTTCCATGATTAATTGCAAGTTATGTATATCAATGAGGCTATGTATAGCAATGATTCACATCCATCATAACAAGATATATGAACTCACACATCGTAAACCAAGGAATCATGTATTGTCATATCTTAAAAAGCAATATAGTCCAATATGATAAGGGTGCAAGATAAAATCTAGAAGAATGATATAGAGTCAGAAGAGGATATACAAACATAAAAGTATGTATCCCCTATGAAACATATCAAAATCATACATCTCGAACTAATATATAATCTCATGGCCAACATCAGAAAACTGGGAGAATGAACATATAATATCCTATCATAGAACATAGTAAAATAATATAAAATCACTTCCCACCTTAATGGCGGTACCAAGGAGGGGTCCTACACCAAGCTTTCCACAAAGTCAGTTTGTGTCAACCTTCCCGAAACTCAAAAAATTAAACTTTCACCAAATCGCTAGCACTAGTCAGAAAACATTAAATTCTCCAAAACCAGGAAGGATCTAGTCACAAAATCTTTGGCATTGATTCTAGAATGGAGCCAAAGATGTTATCGTAAGATGATTCATCATCAAACCTCACAAAACCACCTAAAAAGTTATTTTCATAAATCCAACTTATTATGCGCTAAAACTGACAACCGATGATAATACAATTTGATCAAATTTGATTATTACACCTACAGTCCAAGGTTGAGAGATGCCAATACAGACCCAAGCAAACCAAAATTGAAAGAAACAACTAAAAATATATTTGGGTGATGTCGATTGCATGTGTACCCAGGTGCTCCTACATCAGACCTGTCGGGGAGAAATTTTGTGAGCAAAGTCTCACAAAGATGGAGTTGACTGAGAGAATTACCCTTTTAGATTGAAAGCAATATACAATAAACTCCATCATTTTATTTATTCTTCCTCTTTTTCCAACACCTTGCTGACACAATTGTCATCTTTCTCCCACAACTCCTTTCACCACTCTTCTCTCCACTCATGGACTCAAATCCACCATGTACCATCCCATCCACAAAATTATTTCTCCTCTCCTCTCCTCCTTCATGGAATCCAACCTACCATAGTCCGGACACCTCCACCAAAATCTTGCAACATGCTTTACAATTTCTATGCACAAACTCATAGAATCTAAACACCAATTTGCATCTACAACAATCTCCATTTTCTATACATACTTTTGTTCTCTAACCATCTCTTCTTCTACCATCTTATCTGAAAACAAAATATCATCATAAAATAGACTTACCTCATCTTTATTCATAGTTGCAACATCAATTTTCACCGAGACATTTTCCACATCCTCATTAGCTGTAACTTTTTGTTCTTCGCCTTTCCCTACAACGACGAGCTTTGAAATCCACCATTCTTCAATCTCCAACAACTTCGACATTAAATCATCTCCAACATCAACATCTACTGCAACCTCTTCATATTCCACAATTGTAACAACTACAATCTCATCAATAGCTGTAATCTCTGCACTTGCATCCTCTTTGTCATCTTCAGCCACTACTATTGCATGTACCTCCTCTTTCTCATTCTCCTTTGTGGTGAACTCATTACTCATAATCTCTCCATATTGCATAGCTTCCAATTGATTCATCCTTACATTTATATATTCCACCATTACATTTATATCTGCCACCATCTCAAAAATCTTCCTCTTCTCATACTATTTCAAGCCCTCCTATATCATGGGCTTCCACAAGAACACTCTCATCTTGTTTGTTCCAATCTGGCACACATCACACTTTTAATCATTTCATGGCTTCAAGATCTATCACTACTTAGGACTTCTCCTACCTACAATAACCGTCACATGAGCTTCTTCTCTTCCACCTTCTTGCTCTTCTCTACCTGCAGGTCCTAGTATAGGATACCTCACATTCAACGACACTTTGCTTACACTCTTAGGAACTCTAGTTCTAATACCATATGATGCAGAGGAGACCTTCTCCTCTACTACAACAACACTCACAAGAAAAAAAAAAAACTCCACAATAGAGAAGACTCTCTACCTTCTATTTGTACATTCAAACATTGCAACCAATGATATATTTTATTTAATTCAATTTAACACAATAATGTTGTACAACTCTGCATAATACATAATTTACCAAAACTCAAATTCAATTGTTTTATTTAATTGAAAATGAAATACATTTGCAACAGTATTTACATATAGTATTTTTGGCCTCTCAACTCACTCATATCAAAGTTTCTCTATCTTCTCTCTATCAACAATAAACTAGATTCATTATTATGCCCTCCTTCAAGGGCTCGCCCTTGCTAGATCCACATTTTCTTCCTTCTATCTGGCTACTCCAACTCTACGACATTTCCCATTTTTAAGAATTGTGAAGGTGATGGTTCATTTCTCCCTTAGTGCCCTTCTCCAACCCTTCATTTTCCTATTTGATTAAAATGCAAGAGTTGCCTTTATGATATGTTTCATATTAGCTTCCTAACTTTTGAATCTATAATGCACATGGGCACAGTTTCCTTATTCCCACACAGCCTATTATATTTTGATTCCAACTTAACGAGATAACTCCAAGTTTATATTATATTGACCAAGGATTATCGATATTAGATGCCTTTGGTTTTTTTTCTCTGAAAGATATTGAACAATCAGTTATACATATACTTTCAACCTCCCACTATGGTGTTATTATGTTGTTCTATATCTTTCATTTTGTCTTTATATGGATCCTTTTAATCACGTCAGTAGTAACATATCAAGAGAATAAATTAGATTGCCTTAATCCATCTTGTTCCAATCTACTTTCATGTTGTTTACTAGCTAAAGATATAGATGGCAACATCCTTTGAGTCCTATTCTTAAGGTTAGGTTTGGTATCTTTGAAATGCCAATTGAAGTCATAACCATTTGATATTGAAAAGGCAACAACATGAACTAGATGGGTACAAATCATTGTTCTATTTATGCATTATATAAATGTTTAGAGTGTTCATTTTTAAAAAATTTCTATAGATGATTGCTTTAGTATTTCTGCTAGAGTTTTCTCCTAAAGTGAATCCTCCTCATAGGTGATTTGGATCAGACCTAAGAGCTGATTTGAATCAGACCTAAGTGTAGATTTGGAGAAGATCTAATAGGTGATTTGGAGCAGACCTAAGAGTTGATTTGGAGCAGACATAAAAGCTGATTTAGAGCAGACTTAAGATCTAATTAGGATAAGATCTAAGAGCTGATTTGGATAAGATCTAAGAGCTGATTTGAGGAAGACCTAATAGAAGATTTGGAGAATACCTAAGAGCTTATTTGGAGCAGAACGTGAGGACAAATATTTGAAGAAAAATTGTGTGGAAATGTTAAATCAAATACATGCATATTTGTGAGGGAAGTACATGGAAAATTTTGAAGGAAATACATGTAAATATGTGAAGGAAAGCATATCAACAATTAGATCTTTGTTAAGACAGTATCATCCATTGAAGAATTTGAAGGGTGCTTCCTCACACCAAAGATACTAATGTCTCTTGTTGAGTTGGTGCTCAGTGGTGGGGATTGGTGTCTCCAGTGGGTTCGTGCCTACAAATTATACAAGTGGGGATTGGTGTCTCTAGTGGGTTGGTGCCTACAAATCATATAAGAGGGGATTGGTGTCGCATGTAGGTTGGTGCCTACAAATATTGTAAGATATATATATATATATATATATATATATATATATATATATATACATATATATATATATATATATATTTTGTTCTAGTTTTCACTTGAAAGGGTTTCCATGTAAATCTTGTGTTCTTCTTGTGCTCTTAAGTGTTAGATCTTGTATGTTTATGATTGTTTTCAATGATTAAAATTTGAAAAATTAAAATATTAGCATGTACTGATTCACCACCCTCTCATTATGAGTGTGTGCTCATCAATTGGTATCAGAGCAGGATCCTTCAAAGATAGTCTAATCACTTGAAGGTAGATCTTGGAAGCATGTATGGATATTCATGAAGGAAAAGATGAGATGGATTTAGAAGAAGAAGAATATGATGAAAGTGAAGGAGAAGTGGATCTTGAAGGAGAACTTATTTATGCCATGGATGAGATTAAGAAACTTAGAAAGAAGAATTCAAAGAAAAAATTACAGCTTCAAGAAGAATGTGAATCTAAGGCTAAGTTATCACAAAGTCTTGAAGAATTGAAGAAAATGATCATAAATTTCAAATTTCAAATTTAAGAAGCAAAAATAATTAAGGAAGAAATAAAAATTCAATTAAAGGAAATGGAAGAAATTTGTGAAAGGTTAGAATTGGAAATTGTTTCCTTGAGAAAGGAACAAGAAAAGACAACTAGTAATTTGAACCAAAGCTTCAAGTTTGATAAAAGTACCGAGATCTTGGATGATAATTTAAATGGGTAACCTTGATCACCATTCAGCAAGAAGGGTATTGGTTATGAAGCAAAGCAAGATCAAGTTTCCAATGAGCCACCAAAAGAGACAAATGAAGAAAAACCAAAGAGTTATGCAAATGCACTCAAAAGTCATATAAAAAATGAAAGTAGTAAGAAGGAGAATCATGTTCCACATAAATCAAATACTCCTATAGAAGTCAATAAGGATAAATTCAAAAGATCCTTTCCTCCAAAGTGACCACACATAAACAAGTTTGAACATTCTTTATTTGGTTATTTATATTCATGTAATCATTTTGGTCATAAAGCAAGAGATTGTAGAATATTTGCAAGAAATGCTTTTGGTCATAAAGTAACAAGTTATTGGAACCATACAAGAATTTTTTGTTGGAACAAACATATAAGTCCTTATGGGTTATCAAATAGGAACTATAATTCATTTGTTCCTTTAGTGGATTATAATGTTATATGCTATAAATGCAACAACTATGGTCATATAGCATGTTTCTATAGAGGTTGTTTTGTGGAACCTCCTAGACAAAACAAGAAGGTGGATAAACTTTGAAAGCAAAAGGAAGAACCAACAAATGTTTGGAAGAGAAAGAAAGAGAAAGAAAAACAAAATGAGGAGAATCTATTCTTGTGCTTCATACACAAGAAGTATCACTATGTTCATAAGGAGAAGTATGAACTCAAGGGGATCTAATCATTGCATTATCTTTTAGCTTCGTGGAGAAGAAAATTTAGAGATAGATCAGGTGATGCATATTCTATATGAGGGTAATGAGCATCCCTTTACCATAGATGTCAAAAGTAGAGTATCAAAAAGGGAGAGTTATAGAGAAAGGAAGAATGGTGCCATTAATGTAAAGAGGAAGTATTACGGAAAGGGGGAGCTTTAAAAATAGGGGGAGCATCATAGAAATGAAGGAGAATCACATCATGTAGGAAAGAAGTATGTTACATTCCTTTACTATTGATACAGCAAGGGTGAGTAGCACAGAAAGAGGAAGCATTATGTTTATGTTGTACTCACAGGTTATTTCTTTGAAGGGTTAACATCAATGACAAAGGGGGGTATTGTTAGAAATATTGTTGTCATTGATGTCAAAGGAAAGAAGGAATTTATATTATTGTTATTAATATCTTGTGTGATGATGATATTGTGGAAGACATGGAAGAATAACAGGCATTTGATATGTATGGTGATGTGCTAGTAGACTTGCAAATTATGTTGCCTCACATGGGAGAAATAAAATTAAGTTATATATGGTTGACCTACATTTCCTTAGCACCACCTTTTGGCAATGAGAAATAACTAAATTACATGTATTAATTTAAAACATGGCTAACCTAATTATTGGAGCACCCCCTTTGGAAATAGATTTAATTATTTATTATTGAGGTCGACCTCCTTGTGAACGCTGACCCTATTGGGTGAAAAGACATGATGGGTATATAAATAGAAGATTGAAGTGTGGTAAAATAAGCAAGTTCTCCAATGCAACATCATATGAATTCAAGTATTTGTTTAAAAGAAGAAATACAATGATAAATCAGATCATTTAGAATAGTCCTAGAATAGAAAATATGAAGGGTGTTGAAGATATATATTGAAGGAAGTTGGAGCAAATTTAGTATGGAAGACACAATAATAGTCATGTGAATTTGGAGTAGGTTTATGGCAGATTTGTAGCATAAATTCAAAGTGATTTATGGCACATTTGGAGCAGAGCTAAGAGTTAGTTTGGAGCAAACCTAAGTGCAGATTTGGAGTAGACCTAAGAGTTGATTTGGAGTAGACCCAAGAGCTAATTTGGAGTAGACCTAAGAGCTGATTTTGAGTAGACCTTGAGTAGAAATATTTAAAGAAAAATTGTGTTGAAATGTTACATTACATACATGTAGATTTTTTACGGAAGTATATGTAGAATTGTGAAGTAAATACATAGATTTGTGAAGGAAAGTGTATCAGCAATCAGATCTTTGTGAAGACAATATCATCGATTGAAGAATTTCAAGGTTGGTGTCTCACACAAAAGAGATTCGTGTCTCTTGCTGGGTTTGTGCTCAATGGTGGGTATTGGTGTCACCTGTGGGTTGATGCCTACAAATTATACAAGTGGGGATTGGTGTCTCTAATGGATTGGTGCCTACAAATCATATAAGAGGGATTGGTGTCTTCTGTAGGTTGGTTCCTACGAAGATTGTAAGAGAAATTTATATATATGCAATATTTGGCCGTGGTTTTCTTTTGAAAGGGTTTCCATGTGAATCTTGTGTTCTTTTTGTGCTCTTAAGTGTTAGATCTTATATGTTTATGATTTTTGTGGTTGATTAGGATTTGAAAAAGTAAAATATTATCTTATACTAATTCACCCCCTCTTAGTATAAGTGTGTGCTCATCAATATATAGTAGAAGTGTGATTTTTAGACAAAATAAGATTTCTTTTGTTATATTGCATCCAAAAGAAAGTGAATAGAATGATATGATTCAGCTTCCTTCTACACCTAAAAAATTTGAATCAAGCCCCTAGATAGACAAGAAGTTGAGGAGAGCTCATCTAGCTTTGAATCTTCAAAAGAGGAGGAAGAACCTCCAAATTAGTTTGTTCAAAGGTCTACAAGGCATAGAAAATCACTCAAAATGTATTCACTTGATGACTAGAGATGGATTTTTTCTTTGAATACTAACATGGATGAATCAAGATTTATCGAAGAGGCATTTAGTATGAATTATGTACAATCGTGGAAGATTTCCATGGATTAAAAAATGGCATCATTAAAAAATAATGATACATGGGACCTAGTACCATTGCCTAAAGGATGAAAATCTATTGGTTGCAATTGAGTGTTCATAAAAAAGATTGGTTTAGACGGAGGTATTGAGAAGTACAAGAATAATTGGTTGTGAAAGGTTACTCTCAGGTTGAGGGTGTTGATTATAGTGAGATATTTTCTCTTGTTGTAAAACTGACATCCATTATATTCTTTGCTTTCTATTGCTACAAATTATGATCTGGAGGTTGAGAAATTGGATGTGAAAACAACATTCATTCATGGTGACTTGGATGAGGATATTTATATGATACAAACAAAGCACTATGGGGTGAAAGGTAAAAGTAATTTATTTTACAAATTGAATAAATATTTGTATGCCCTCAAATAGATTCCTAAGATGTGGTACCAAAAATTTGATACATATGTGTTGAGTTTGGGATTTAAGCATTCTAAATTAAACCACTATGTTTTTTTAGGTCTGATGGTGATCATTTCATGTTTATTGCATTATATGATGATATATTATTTATTGGTAAAGTGAAAGTAATGATTTCATAACTAAAATCTCATCTTGCAATTAAATTTGAAATGAAAGATCATCATGTAACTAAACACATTCTTAGAATGGAAATCAGACGAGATAGAATGAATATAAAACTATAGCTTGGCCAAAGTAAGTATGTCAATTCAATTTTATATAGGTTTAATATGTAACATTATAGACCATTGTGTCTTCCTTTTATAGTTGGAATGAAGTTATCTACTTCAAAATGTCCAACATCCCCATCAAAGATGGAAGACATGAGTAAAGTTCCTTACTAGAGTGTAGTCAGAAGTTTGATGTATTCTATGATCTACACTAGACTAGAGATTCCCCGAGTAGTGGGATTTCTTTCTAGATAAATGTCTAATCCTAGAAAAGTTCATTGGATTGTAGTTAAAAGAGTATTAAAGTATTTGTGGGGTACCTTAGAGTATTCCTTGTGATATCATGGTAATTCTATAGGATATTGACATTCCCTTGATATTTGTGGTTATGTTTGTTTAGATTGGAAAGGTGATGTTGGTACCTTCTTAGATGGTCCACCAGTGCATATATGTTTACTTTATTTGGTGGTACAATTAGTTGGATGAGTAAGAAATAGACTATGGTTTCTTTATCTGCTACTGAGGTTGAGTATATGGTAGCTACTCGTGCTTGTAAAGAAGCAATTTGGCTCAAGAGATTGTGTTTATATATTAGAATAAAACAAGGTATAGTGACTATTTATTGTGACAATTAGAGTGTGATTTTCCTAGCTAAGAATATAAAATTTCATTCCAAGACCAAGCACATTGATGTACATTATTATTTTATCAAAGATATGGTCAAGGATGGAAAGGTGAAGCTAGTTACGGTAGGGACTTTGATGAATGTTGCATATTCATTAACTAATCTTGTGAGCATAGAGAAATTTAGATGGTGTTTGGAGTCTATGGACCTTTAGACCCATAGCAATTAAATCATAGTGTTGATACTCCCTTTGTTCTTGCAAGGTGCTCAAGAAGTGGGAGAATGTTAGGAAAGGTGTCTCAACCTTGCAATTAAAAAAAGTGTAATTCTTTGGCTATCAAATTGATTAAACTCAATTTCTAGGCTATAGATTTGGGTTTTGGCCAAAATAAAAAAATTTAGGTTGTTCGACACCACTTATGTGGGTTCCTAGTGTGTAGATCTCTTTGAACTCTATAATTTTTTAAAAATGGCCCAATCAACCTCCCGGATCAAAAGTTATGGCCTTTAGAAGTTGGGTCTCTCATATTGGAAAATGTAAAAATGTGTTGGACATAGATAAGACCTATAAGGGGGAGTTAAAAGTGTTGATGCATGTTATGATACATCATAAGGAATCTTTGGTTATAGATAATGGAGCCCTAAGGATTTGGGTGTCACTTTAGGGTGGTTTTGGCTCATGGTTTTTTAATTATTATTTGATGATTTTGTAGATTGTATCTCCTATATATTAGGTACTTGAGATGTAGGTTGAGTGTGAGAGCCTTATAGGTGTTCTTAAGTTGCCTCAAGATCTCTAGTTGGTGATACTCTTGTGAAATCTTTCTCTACTAGTATATTGTAATCTTGTTGATTTCTAAATAATATATTTGGCTACTTTTGGAGTGTGGGGTTTCTCTCCTAAAAGTGTTTTCCCCACATAAATCACTATGTTCTAGTATGATTGTTATTTATGTTTATTTTTGTATAATTTTTTTTAACTTTTGTAAAGATTTAAAAAGTTTTGTATAACCCTCCACTCAAGATTAGTGTAGGAATTTGTTTTGCTCCCTTAGCTTTCTTAAAATTAACAAGACTTTTTTGGGAAATATCACCTATCCTCTTCCAAAATATGAATGTGCTAGCCTCTTTTGAGACATTCAAGGACAAAATCTACAAAACATAATTGATTGGTTCCTCATGCCTTCTTGTCCAACTTTTTCCAATCTTTGTCAAACATATCCCCTAGCTTTACATCCTTAGCAACAAATCTATATTGATCCCTTTCTTCCAAGAGATATTACATCTTTAGCTTCAACAACTCATTCCCAAAGCCACTATATTTGTCAATATTTGAATGAGATGTGTTGTCCATGGCTCTGAGCACTCATAGATCTACAAAACCACTACGTCAACATCTTTTCTTGCAACCAAAAACCCACATCCCTCTCTAATAAAAGCTAAAGCTACTACCAAATGTTGAGAAACATGATTAACTACTAGAGTGTTCAAGCATATGCAAATGGTAAATAAATACAAATTACCAATTAAAGTAGAATGTGATTAACCATTCAAATAGCATGGAGAAGTATGTAGGAATTCATATGTTCTCAAATTAAAATCAATAAGTACATGTAAAACACATAACACTAGAATTTGCATGGCCAAACCATTTTTAGAGAAACTCCACCACCAATGAGATACTAAGCATGTATTAAACAAGAATAAACTAATACATTAATACAATCCACTCTATCTTCTTCAATCTAACAGTATTCCAACAACATAACATTGATTCACTTGCAATCCATCATAAACAACTACCCCCATGTCTTCAATAAATAGAGAAATCTAAAATAAAAAACTATAAATGGCTTACCAAACTAGTCGCCAAAATAATAGGCCCAAAACTAGGTGTCCCACTTCCAAATGCAAAAATCCAATGCCCCATACTCATGGAGAGCATATCCAAAAATAGTAAATAACTCCCATGAGTAAGTAACCCCCTCCATTATACAAGAAGAGGTCAAATTGTAACTCTAAATTGCTACATGAAAGCTCCGTTTACAAGGCATGATTCTTCATATTCCAATGTGACCTTTCATCTTTCATTTCATGTTTCCATGTCTTTATGCAACCAATAAACATTTAATTTGGGGAATAATATTAAATAAATATGGTTCCCACCACACATGGGCATCCAACTTTGCCCATCTACATGTACAAATGGAACATACAAAAACTTTCATCTACACACATAAATAAATACATTATACATGGGGATTTTGAAGATGGATATCACCTAATCCCAACATCTATTTCATCTTTAGTGAGAATCCAACCATGAGTTTGTGTAGTGGAGCATATTCAACATTAATAAGTTCTTTCAACCATAAAATCAAATTTGACTATGAAAGAGAACATACTGAAACATAAAAGTGAAGAACATTTTGGAGTGGTTGATAGGGTATTTTTAAATCTACAACCATACAAATATGAGTCTGTCAAGCAACAAAAAAAGGATAACATGTTGGCACCCAAATATTATAGTCTTTACAGGGTACTATAACAAATTAGTAGTGTAGCATACAAAGTAGAGGTCTCACCATGTTTTAACAACGTCATTGGAGATAAAACTTTAGTATAGAAAGACCTTCCAGATCTTGATGAAGAAGGAATAATAGTTTTGGAGCTAGAGGGAATACCCAAACAAGGAGTAAGGGGCTAAAGACTAAGACAATTATAAAATATCTCATCAATTGGAAGAATTTACCACATGAAGATGCTATATGCGAAGATAAAGAATTCATTCAAAAGTACCCACAAATAAGTGTTAAGGATAATGCTTCTTTGAAGAGGGTGGCATGTTAGCTCCTTATTCCATGGGATGTAGTGGGACATGTGATGGTAGATTTGGTCTTACATAATTCTTATATCATATTGTATAAGGATAAATATGTTTAATAAGAATCTAATATTGTATAAGGATAAATATGTTTCATAAAAACATAATTTACATCATATTAAGTATGATTTATATAAGAAATATCAAAATCTTTAAAAGAAGAACTTTATATAAGATATATTTAAATGGTCCTCTAACTAGTGATTTGTTATGTTAAGGATATAGTTTAGATTACTTTCAAGGATTTGGTTTTAATTGAATGTAAATAGGTTACAAATTTGAGTCAATGATTTTAAAGTGAATGCGATTAAAAAACTCCAAACTTCTCAATAAACAATTGTTTAGAACAATGGAAAAATTTAGTCTTAATTGAATGTAAAGAGACTAGAAATTTGAGCCAAGGACCCTAAGGTGAACAACATTAAAAAAAACTCCAAACTTGTCAATACAAACTTGATTTTGAGGAGTTAGATTCTTATCCATACCAACTTGTTCATAGAATCTTTGAAAAGAAATACATCAAATAGTCTAATATAAGAAGTTTTAATTAAGACAAACATACAAACAAAACTATGAATTATAGTTCACAAATATGTCTTTCGTATGTGTCATTTTCTTATTAAACCTTTCAAGTTCATGGCATGTGGTATGGTCATACCTTTGAAGACCTTTTTAGTTGTAATTGCTATTTAATTTGACTAAACTATGAGATAGAGTCCTAATAGCACGGTAACACTTTGTCGGCCTATAAGTAGTTAGTACTTCATGAAATCCTTGGGTCTATTTATAGAAAGCATGTTTTGCGTCGTAATTCATAATCTATCGTGATTTTTAGTTAGAGACGGAATTTCAGATTTACCTGTAAAAATATTGAGAGCAGAGCGCATAAAGAATGATGGAGATGAAGGAAATGGAGGTGGCGATTGCAAAGATTAAGCAAGTCATGGAAGGGAAAGCGGATCAATTCGGATTTCATGAGTATATGATGATTTATACTGAAATCTTGGAAAGCGGATCAAAGCGGATCTATAAGGATGAGGATTGGATGTTGATGCACTCTAAATTTGAGAAAACTTTACAAGATCATATCAATTCAACAGTTGTGTCCGCATTGAGGGAGAAAGAAGATGAGTTTCTTTTGAAAGAAGTTGTAAAGCAATGGGAAAACTACAAACGAATGGGTAGGCTTCTTTTAAGTTGTGTGTTTTTTCGTTTGACACGTGCGTATCCTATGAAAAAAAGGTTGTTCTCAAACCCCAACGACGCTGCTCAGAGATACTTTGAAAAAATGGTCCTTGATGAAGTTTTGCGTAGTAATTTGCAGGTTGTTATGATGCTTCAAATTAATAAAACGCGGGAGGGTGAGAGAATTCTTGATGGGGCTGTTTTTAAGAATGTTTTGTGTATGCTGTGGGATTTTGGGATGGACTTTTATAAAGATTTTGAGTTGGCCATTTTTGAAAATACCACCATATACTATTCCAGAAAGGCTGCTTCATGGATATGTGAGTATGCTTGTCCAGACTACTTGTTGAAAGTTGCTAGGTGTTTAAGGTTGGAAAAAGAAACAGTTGCAATGCATTGTGTTCATCAAAGTAGCCAAACTAGGTTAGTAGAAATGGTAGAAAATGAACTTCTTTGCAAGTATGAATGTCAACTTTTGGAGGAAGATTCAGATTGCCATCCATTGGTGAGAAATGACAAGATGGATGATCTTTCAGAGATGTTTAAGTTGTTTTCTCGAATAACTAAAGGCACTCAGATCATGGTTAAGATTTTTAGACCGCATGTTGTCAGGCATGGCACATCATTGGTCAAACACGGAGGACAAATGATGGTAGAGGCAATAAAGGCAAATAATAAAACAGACATGATTGCAAGTGAAAAAGATCAGTTTGTGAGGAGTGTTATTGAATTGCATGAGAAATACATACAATGTGTGGAAAAGAAATTTATGAACCACTGCCTTTTCAAAAATGCACTCATGGCAGCCTTTCAGAGTTTTTGCAATCAACAAGTTGCAGGAAGCACTATTGGAGAATTGTTGGTCACGTTTTGTGACAATATTTTGACAAACAGAAGCATGGAATATGTAGATGTTGAAGATGCCCTTCAAAAGGTTGCAAAGATATTTCTTGTGTCTATGACAAAGACATGCTTGCAGAGTTTTATAGGAAAAAGCTCGGAGACAGGATTTTCTCCCATAGAAGTTTAAATGCCGATTATGAAAAAAGCATGTTAGTCAAGCTGGAGTTTGAGTGTGGACGACAATTTACATCTAAAATGGAGGGCATGCTTACTGATTTGACATTGGCAAAGAAAAACCAATCAGATTTTGAGGAATACCTCAGTCAGAATCCTCTTCATCCTCGTTCTGGAATAGAATTCTCTGTGACAGTTTTGACATCTGGATTCTGGCCGAGCTATAAGTCACCTGATACACTTGTCCTTCCGGATGAAATGGTGAGACATTTAGAGTCTTTCAAAGAGTTCTATAACAGAGAAAAAACGAACAGAAGATTAACATGGAAATAGTCTCTGGGAACATGTAATATTATTGGAAGATTTGACCAAGGTGAAATTGAAATTGTTGGAACCCCTTGTCATGCAAGTGCACTGTTGCTGTTCAATACAACAAACAGGCTAAGTTTTTCAGAGGTCAAATCACAGTTGAATTTGGAAGTTGAAGATACTATCGCATTGCTGAATTCCCTTGCGTGTTCAAAATACAAAATCCTAAGTAAATTACCAGATACACAATCTGTGATACAAACAGATTGCTTTGAATTTAATGCAAATTTTTCTACTAAAAGGAGGAAGATTTGACTTCCGGCCGTGGCACGCATAGCCAATGTAAGAGAAAACGCTGGGAAGGATGTCCTTCAAAATAAAAGTCATATTATTGATGCTTCGATCATAAGAATTATGAAGAGCAGAAAAGTATTAGCTAACAAGGAATTAGTGATGCAATGCATTGAGCAGGTTAAAGACATGTTCAAGCCAGATATGAAGGAAATTAAAAAGAGAATTGAAAATCTCATAGCTAGGGACTACTTAAAGAGGGATAAGGAAAATCCTGACATGTAGAATTACGTGCCTTGACATTGGTTCAAAGAAGAGGCCAATTTGATATTTCTGGATTTGATACTTTCCAACTTATCATACCATTAACTTTGAAAGGTTCTTCATAGTTAAGTTCTCTTGCTGATTTTTAATTGAATTGTAAATCTTATAGTAACAGTGATTTTGGATTCTTCAAAACTGTTTATATTTTTCGCCATAATGAAAATTTTGACATGTACAATTATGTGTATTGATATTTTTTTTGGATTAAAGATAGATCATTCATATTATCAAAATTGAAGCAGTTCAGGTACAATATTTGTGGCCAAGAGCCACCTTTACAAAATCTCCATGATTATACTAATTTATACAATAACTATTAGTTTGTAAAAACATAAAAACACAGTATCTAAAGTTAAACCACCTCTGGCCAGTTATCTCCATCCATAAAAATCTCATAACATTGCATATCATAAGAAGACTGACAATTCAGTTGCAAGTATGTGCTTAATCGGTGTTGTTATTGATGTCAACATAGCTTTGTTGTCATTGATATCATTGATGTCAACTATATCCTATTTTTTTATTTGTTTAGAAGCTTTATATGTTGAGGATATTGAGAAAATTTGCCCCTCTAGAAGAAACAGTGAGTTGTATTAAATTGTAGTGAAGACAGTGTGTTGCTGATAAAAGAACAGTGTAGAAGATTGCTCCGCATTTCTTGTTGATTGAATATCTTGGTCTGTGGATTGGAAGATATTTAAAGACATGTCTGAAGATGCTATATTTCAAGTTTGAGCCTCCGGTATGAAGAATTGAGGAAGTTGTGTTCACTAGAATAAAACCTGCTTTTTTTGTTCGTTCACTGGTGTCTGGGAGAAAGTATTTTTCTCCACATTCCTTTGCAGTTATGTATCTCAGTTTGTGGTTCTAGAGTGATGTCTGGGATGATGATATGCACCTGCAATTGCAATGGTTCATGATTTGGTAGTTGGCAAGCGATCTTTCTTTAGTGACAGTTGATAATAGTTGAGTTCTTATACTCCAGTTGGAGAAATCTCATGGTTCGAGTGGTTAGATGTTGTGTGGATGTTCCTAGTGATTACACTGTACTTGTGGATGTCTCCTGATCGTGTTCCTACCTTTGCATTTGTCCGTGAGGAGTATTTCAGATCAAAATTAAAGATTGTTCCCAGATAACATAGTGTGAGCTCCAGTCTTAGCTGACTCAGATGATTCCACTAATTGCAAAGATTCATAGAAGATTGTAGAAGCATGTAGTGGTGTAGAAGATTGTATTTGGGCCCTTTCTAAGGTGTGATGTGATCTTTTTATAATTTTGTGTCTTCTCCTTAGCATAATTTTGTATTAAGTCAAGACCTATTTTATATGTTTGTAATATCATCATTGGAGAGTGGCCCAATGCTTGATAAATTTAATGTGGTTGTAATGCTAACTTTGATGAACATTCTAAAGTTGATGAATGATATATATACTTGTAATTGAGTTGTAGAAAAGATGTCCTTGTGTGAAGATGCGAAGTTAAGTGAAGAAGTGTAGAGGGCAAAGCAGAGTAGAGGAAGATTATTGTGCTTCAATGGAACTAAATTCAGGCATGGAGTAGATACTATTATCTCAGTTCAAGCCCTTTGGCAGTGAGCCACCTCTTGGCAGTGAGCCTTTTTCTGGGCAGTGAGCCTCTAATTTTTGGTATTGTTATAACTTATATATCTTGTGGACTAACAACATCATTATTCAAGCAATTGGGTATCCAAAAATACCAAATTTGAAAAGAATAAAAAACAAAATCATCATTTTTTGGATGATGTAAGATTGCCCTAACACCATTAGATACTCCTACATCAGTGTCTTGTTGGAATACAATGGATCACTGAGAGGGGGGGTGAATCAGTGATCTAATAAAACTAGTTCATTCATTAGCCCAATAGTTGTAAAAGCAATTAATACCAACATCTCAAAGACATAGAGAGCAATAGAATCACAAAGATGAAACCATGACACAAGATTTAAAGTGGAAAACCCTAAATAGGGAAAAACCACTATCGAACCTCACCAAAATCATCATTAGGTCTCACTGACCAAAATCTCAGTGATTACATTTATATCTCACTAGAAAGGATCTCACTAATCACATGCTGGTAGGAACCAACTCCAATCTAAAAACAAGAAGATATATAGAGTATTACTCTATTTACATTGAAATCCTAGGTTATAGATGTATTCTATAACTTTGCTCTCTGAGATCTGTATGCATATATTAAATGTATCTTTCTTTTACAAACTATTCAAAGAATTATTCTTCATGCAAATCATCATTCACCCAACACAAATGCACTATTATGTTCAACTTGAAATCAAAGATCTGAATACAGTCTCTGCAATTACAAATTCTTTGCTTCCTTTTACCCATATGTACACATCAATGAAACATTGTTCTCTTTTAGTTATGTAGAGAATATCTCTTCAAAAACAATATCAAAAATCCACACAAACAACTATAACTTGATTTAATCATCACATTTCTCCTTCACATACCTCTACCATCATTGCTCTGCAAGAAAACACTCCTCTGCCATCATTGCTCTGCAAGAAAAATACTCCTCTATTCACTACCTTGTCATCCCATATGTAGAACATCATATCACTTCTTATTTTTTGCTACTCAAAGAACAATCCTTCATCTTTTTTCAATACCAGATCACACCCTTATTATCACATTCATATTCACCAAGACATCCCTGCAAACATGGCAATTTCTCAATGCATTGACTCCCTTATTCAGACTATTTATTCATACCTCTTTGCATAAGAAATAAAAATTTTCACCGCTTGCACGGTCCTTCACAAAACACAAAGAAAATATAATATGTTTTGTCATCCATCTACATTGGAAGAAGTTCACCGAGATCACATTTTGCAATTCAAAAAAGCCTAGCTCCATCGGCACCCAAAAAAAAGTTAGGAGAACTACTTAAAACTCCTTAAAACTACATACAATTACAATATACTGGCCAATGCCTGTCAAATCTTCACGTCCAAGAAATAACTATTATCATTCAAATTTCCACCATCGATACCAGATTTCGCACCTTCAAACAATCAAATATACACCATTGATCAAATTATTGGTGCCTAATCTTTGGAGTGCCTAGTAAACATTAGGGAAGGGGGTCAGTCATCTCATAGAGATGACACCCTTAAATTGTCACTTAAGTGACATCTGACCAGCTATACTAAGTCAACTCTAAAACATAAGATAAAGTGCAAGCCGTCTAAAAAGCAAAGACACCATTTGTGACTTAGACTATTTAGGGTTTAAGATTTTAACCTCTTAAAGTGAAACCCTAACTAATCACCCAAGATATCTTATTGACATGAATCATGATTGTTTCATGATCTCTTCTTATCATCATTTCATCACTGATGTAATGTATAAAGTGAGGCATTAGGGTTTCAAGACATAGGAAGGCATTAGGACTTTAGGATATCATTGCAACTTCTTGAATTTGACGCTTTGTACTTCAACACATACAAAATTTGAATCATGCCATCAAGAAAATTAACATTAAAAGATACTAATGCAGAAATCAAGGTCATAGGGGCCACCCTTATGAGAGATCACATTTGAAACTAACTCACCAAACCTTAATCCACAACTAAGTGCATCTGATAGAAATATGAATACCTTTATCCGAAGGAATAGAATCATGGATGCACACCTCCTAATATTGCTTTACATGCAAACAACTTCTTTGATCATTAAGATAGAAACATCACTATGGATTCTAATCACTACTTCACTAGATTTCTAACACAATGACATTGATAGTCACTATACAACCTTAAAATCAATGATCTTTCACATGTTTATTCAACATCAATCACTAAACCTTGACATCAAGCATTGTACCTTTGACTGATAATATCAATAATCGCATCACAATGAAAATTTGACATCAATGATAAAACCTAATGCCTGTTAGCATATTGTATTACATTGTTGGTTAGATTGGTTATGGTTCAGTCAAGTTATGATTCAGTTTCATATAACCGAATCAACTATTACATGAATCAACTATTATAACTGTACTCCCTCATAGTATATGTATGCATCTGCATTTCATCACCGTATCAATAAATCATAAACTCTTCATTATTTGGTATCAAAGCCTTGTACAATGTGAGGAAGGCATCAATTTGTTGCATCCATTTGATGGGAGAACTTAGTGTGGAGAATGTTTTGATGGCATTGGAGCATGCCGTGGTCATGGAGTCACTTGATCGGCTAGAAGTTTTTTCCATAATCTCCTCTAGCACGTAGTCTCCATAGAAGCATGTGGAAGCCTTAAAACAATCTATGCGTTTGCAGCAAGTCCATATAGGAGTAGATCCTCTACACATTCATTCTTTGATCCAACCAAATAAGGTGAGTTTAAAGGTTTTTGAAGCATAGAGATCGCTCGATAGCAGCCTATGTGGTACTGGTCATTATTTAAATGATTTGGAAGTTGTATTTTAAGTCAAGCTTTTCTGCAACTATTTTATATAGTTTGTAGAAATGGCATCGGGAAAACTAGTTTGATGCCTTAAATTCTTTAGTTTCTATTTTCCATTGTGTGATCGAGCTCATTAAGAATTTGTACAATTTCTTAAGGTTTCAAACGAGGGGTTAGGAGCGCTTTTTCGTAAGATATGTGAAAAATTGATGCTCTGTAAGTGATTGTTTGAAACATTTTTCTGTGGAAGAATTCTGTTTCATATGTCAATGGGGGAAAACATGTGTAGCTCAAATTTCATTTATGGTAGTTGAAAATTTGGAAAGGAAGAGAGGAAGTATCAAGCCACTATTTGGACATTATGGTAATTTTTAGGTCACTGAGGAAACCTGAAAATTTGAGGTACTATGAAGGATTCTGCTCAACCTGAATGGTAGTAATTGAGTTGAGGAACTATTTAACTTGGTAAGAAAAAGTTACTTTTGGTTTCTATTTTGAAGTGGCACGTGAATATTTTAAAGTGGTGGTAAGAAATTCAAAGAGGGATCTTAAATTTGTTATGGTCAAATATAACGAAGGTGGTTGTGAAATTCTAGAGTTTTTATATTTTTATTTGGAGTAATAAGGTAAAAATTGTTGAAGGCTTAATTTGATGAATGTTTAATAATATCCTGGAGATATAAGGTTAATTAGTGTATGGCTCTATCATTGGTTCAAATTGACATTATCATCTTTTAATCATGAATGCACATATGTCAAAGATCACTTATACTTTCAAGGACATCTTTTCTATTCCTAATGAGTCCTCCAAAGACTCATCCAAGACATCAGTTGGTTAAAGTGTAACAGGGTCATATTGGAGGCAGGCAGCATCGAAGGATGGATGATTTTCTATCATCTCAAGTTAGCTTCTCACTTTGAGATGATGCTTTGCATGAGAAGCATTTTTGGTTTTGGTTGTTTTGCTTTTCTTTGTTGATGTTGACAGATTTGAAGAATGTATGTTTTGTGAAGATTTTGTTTTGGAGACAGGTTTGGGATTTAGTGTTGAGCTCAATATGGATTGTTGTCCAGCAAGCTTCAAAGTGTATATGATCAAGAATTATACCCTTTCACGGTCACTAGACAATGGCAGAGATTTATCGTATCTCTTAGGGTTCATTGTTGAATAATTCAAGACTGTGATTTGAGAGCTTGGGACTAAAAAGCTCAAGAACACAAGTCGAAGCTACACCTTTCCAAGGGTAGACGAGACAGCATGATCAAGCTCCGCTTGGTTCAGGATTTGTTCTTTAGGAGAAGATCTTCTATAAAATATGTATTCATACTATGTAATCAGCTTCATTGAGTATTTTAGCATTAAGGGGGGTCCCTTATTGCAGGAATAATGTAATAAGGGGGGGGAATGTTAGCGTATTGTATTACGTTGTTGGTTAGATTGGTTATGGTTCGGTCAAGTTATGATTTAGTTTCATATAACCAAATCAACTGTTCTATAACTGTACTCTCTCATAGTATATGTATGTATCTGCATTTCATTACCATATCAATAAATCATAAACTCTTCATTAATGCCAACAAACTCCCCCTTTGTCATTGATGGCAAAACTCTCTGCTCTCTTGAATCTCTCCCCCTTTAACATCAAGGACAAAGGCATGAGATAATGAGCTATCCAGTGAAGCTCCCATGTGTTTCATGCAATAATGACACCTATTTTGCAATGCTCAAATGTACTGTTTGAGATCAAGTACACTACTCTAAGATCAAATGCCACTGCTCTGAAGATCATAGTGACAACTAACACACTATCATGTAACAAGGATCACCAACATTGTGATGAGGTAGGTGCACTCACTCCCCCTAACTAATATATTCTGTCAACATCATACTGCTCACTACCCACAAATAATATTTTGATGCAAACAAATGCAATAACAAAGAAAGACAAAAATATGATACTAAACTTCACTGACTCTGAGATCTCTGATACTACTCTTGATGCTACTGATCATAATGCTAATATCCTGATCCTGATGCCACTGATCGCAATGCTAATATAATGATGATCAATGTCACTCTGTCACTATCATCACCATCTAATGTTGTCTGAGTCATCAAATGATATAACTTTAAAATCACAAACATTTGTCAATTGTCCTCTATCCTATTATAACCAAACATTTATTGTCAATGATTGTTACAAACAAAACCTTACTACAACATTATTGTTAACTATCATAACTGTCCTTTTTTACAACCATAGTGATACAAATTCACTGTCAATGGCTTGATAAGCTTCATAACAATAAAGCAACACTGTCAATGTCTTGATATATGTCCACAACAAGTTTCAACTTGAGCAGAGACAAGGAACAATGTTGAACATATTCTTAAAACATGTTATTCCATTAGACCACATTTTTTGAGATGTTTTGTCACAGAGTTCATGTTCCTTGTCTAATCTTCTACATTTTGCATACATGTCTACCAGTGCACTTGCAACTATAGCATTTGACAACAATCCCTTTTTTTATACTTTGATGAATGCCATACCTTGTTCCAAGGCTTCCATATTTACACAGTACAAGAATGTTGGCAAAGGTTGTAGAGTCTGATTTTACACCTACCAACTACATTTTCTTAAACATTTCTAAAGCTTTTTCAACAAATCTATATTGTGTGTATCCTGTAACCATTGCAATGCAATGTATAAACTATTGCAATGTCTTATAAAGTATGTGAAGTCTTTGCCAAAACTCCTTACAGCATGTGACCTTTTGATCTCTTAAAGTTCATTACAGAGTGTACAGTCCGCTATGCATGTGATGCATTTTGTGGTTTGAATAGGCTCTTTTATGATATGCTTTCAAATATGAATTCTCAAGGTAGATGACAAGACTACCCTTGTATGATTCATAACTTGTCTCTCATTATCAAATAAACATGTGACTTCTTCAATGTCACGGCCATCAAATCATATTAAATGTCATTCAATGTTTATTATTATTTTTTTTGTGGGGGGGGGGGGGGGGTTTCCTTCTTTGACTCAACTTTCACAGGATGAGAGAAGGGAAAAAAAGTCAGTTGTCAGAGGTCTTTACTTGCACGCTAAGGAATAAAGAAAGGAGGAGTAGATAGCACGGCACCACCTGGACACGGCCCGTCCAAAGCACAGGGGGGATTATCCATGACCGCCTCTATTTTCTCAATTTAATTGGACCCCATCGCCAGGACGTGGCAGTACAATATTTTCCTTGAAAGCTCTGAACTGATGGAGATTTAGTCCTTTTTTGATCTTGTTCGTTGCTGTTTTGGGGTGCCGATTGCCGGAAATGGATCCGTCTCGCCTTTGTCAACGATGCCAAACGAGTAATACTCAAGCTAAGTAAACCATTTTCTATACCATTGAACTCAAATTTGCACAAGACATTCTTATTTCATCTCTTCTTTTTTTTTGAAATGTAGCTTTTAGGACATCTCCACGACACATTATTAGCATGTTTTCAGTACTGGGGCCATTGTGAGTGTTTTGAGCTGTCTGTAATATATCAGATTTGTGTTCGATTTGTTCCTATATATTACTATCAGATTTGTTCCCATATAGTGTTGTCAAGACTAATCTTTTGGGTGTGGTGATAATTGTAGTTAAGACAAAAACCATCATTTGAGTTTTAATTTTTCCATTTTTTTTTGTGTTGCAAGAAAATTTGAATCAAAACTCACTTCCCGTGTAGTTGTATTTTGAGCAAAATTATAGCAGCTCTTGTTTTAGTTGGTGTCTAAATTGATGTAGCCGTTTTGGAGTTTGTTGGTTTGCACTGTTATGTTCAACAAAATATAGTAGCCTATTTTCTTCGGGACGTCTAGACTGTTGCAGGATTTGGCTTATATTGTTGTTTATAATAAGTCCATTAATTACCAGGGAGTGGACCGCACCTTCTATGTAGTTTACAATGTTTGTGGTAGTGAAATACGTTAAGCCGATAAGCTAATCAATTCATTAGATCTTTGATTCGTAGAAAGTCTAACTCCACTAACCGGCATTAACAAATACACCAATTCAATATTAAGTTTAAGGGTCGTCTCCTTGCCCTTTCCGTGTTGTTACAACTTTTTCACTTGCCTTCCTTCCGCCTAAGGTTGGAGATGGCCGATACGCGACTGAACCAGAGGCTGTTCTTCCCCGCCCTTGATTGGGAACTGGTGATACGGGGGCAAGTGAAGGCGATTGATCTCATGACCCTTATTGATTCTGACTGCACTCTTTCTCAGTTTGCAGTCCGGAATATCGTGGGCCATGCCTGGATCAAAGGCTTCGAGGGACGCATGTTAAACTACTCAGATATTGTCTCACAACTTCTTTCCAACATAATGGACCTTGTTATGGATGGTGATTATGTGCACTCCCTTGCGGCAGGCTTGTTCTTTAAGAACATTTACATAGTGGAACGATGGGAGGCAGCAGTGTCTAATTACAGCATGGAGCAAGGTGACGCCCTCATTGGTGGGCTTTTTAATCTTACAACTCTATGAAATTTCCCTCCACAACAGGAGATTTATAGAGCTTTGTAGTCTAGTATCAAATCCTTATGCAGTGCGGATTTAGACGATGCCCTACGAGCTTATTGTTTTCTATTCTCCAAGAAAAGATGTGAGTGAATCAAGGACGTTTTCATAGCCATTCGGTTCCTCAGAGTTCATGCGTCTGACATGGCCCCGGGGATGCCCTTTTATGCTTTGGTGGATATGGAGGAGGGTGATCAGTCAGCAGCTACAGTGGACCTAGACGCCAGGGCTCCGCCAGCGGCTTAAGGTATGTCGGAGGGGTGGCGTTGGTGGGGTGTTTGACTGGTTTTTTTTGTTTATGGTTCTGTCTTGCTCGGTGGTGCTGGCTTGGTCTTTTGGTGGTAGATGGATGTCGGGGCTTGGTGTGTGTGATGGTAGTTCTTTCTACTATTTTTTTATGCTTTCCTATATCATGTTTTATCTGGTCTAGTCAGGGCCCTAATATGTAATTTCTGATTATATTTCTGCATTACGAATGCTGCAGTCATGTATAACTCTTCTCTTTTAATTTATGGGTGCTCCGTCACCTTTTTTTGTTTTAAAAAAAAAAGTTTAAGACCAAAATAATAATCTGGGTATATGATTGTAATTATAGTTAAGATGAAAATAGTCATTTGGATGCATGATTATAATTATCATTAGGACTAGAATAATCAGTTGGTTAGTGATTATAATTATAGTTTTATTATTTTGATTGTCTTGAAGCAAATTTATCAAAACCCATTTGAATATACACTGTGCTCATGGCAGTCCATGAGACCGTATTTCTTTTAGGCATTTTGTCAAAAAATTCTTGTGCCTCTTCTAAGCTACCACTTGGGCACAGCTCGTGAGGTTCTGTAAAGGTTGTGTATTCTGGCTTTACACTAGTCAATTGCATCTGCTTGAAAATTTTCAAAGCCTTGTCAATAAATTTGCTTTGTGCATATCATGTGATCATGGCACTCTATGAGCCCACATTTCTTTGAGGGATTTGGTCCAATAGTGACGTGCCTTGTCTGTGCTTCCTCATTTTGCATACATGTCTACCAAAGCCCTTCCAGCCATAATATATGACAAAATTCTGCTTCCATTATGCTTTGATGGATGTCCATCCCATGTATTCAATGCTCCCATCTTGGCATAGGCAGCCTGGAGGACAAGGGGGAATTGACTTTATACAGGTCAATCCTAGCTGTTGGAATTTTCTATAGCCTTTTCAAAAAATCTATAGCGATCATTACAGTCCACAAGGCCATATTTCTTTTAGGCATTTTGTCAGATAGTTAGCATGCCCATCTATAATTCCATGTTTTTGCATACATGTCTACCAGGGCACTTGCAACTACTTCATCTAACAAAAAACTCTCTTCTATTTTGTTCTGATGGCTGTCCCTTCTTTATTACTAGAAATCTAACATGGTATCCATTGCTACTGTAAGAAAATGAAGACCAACGGACACATTATTTTTCCCGCCAATAGCTTGTCTTTCCACATTCCTCTTGTGATGTATAATGAAGCATTATATATGCTTGATATCTCATTGTAAAACACAATTCATTATCAATAACAATTCCTCTGCTCAGTGTGGATGTAGCCACGTTTGGTGAACAACGATAAATCTGGTGTCTTATTCTTTTTGCTTTCTAATTACATCTGTGCGCTATTTTTACTTCTCTCTTTCTGCAGTTGAGTTGTGCTTTCAGTCTTAACAATTGGTATCAGAGTTGTACAGTGACGGTAAAGCTGATTGCGAAAATTAGTGTTGGATTTTTGAGCCATGGAGGAATCAAAGATTGAGAAGTTCTCCGGTCAGAATTTTGGACTGTGGAAAGTACATATGGAGTCTTTGTTGATAAAACAAGACCTCTCACTCGCGCTTGAAGGGTCAGCAAAGAAGCCAAGCTCAATGACGGATGAAGAGTGGGACAAGATGGATAAGAAGGCAAGAGCTATGATTTTCCTCTCGTTGTCCAGCAATGTGTTGTTTAATGTTTCAGTGGAGAAGACTTCGAAGGAGTTGTGGGATAAACTTTGTAAGATGTATGAGATGGCTTCAGCATCCAATAAAGTTTTTATTATGAAAAAGCTTTATAATCTGAAAATGAAAGAAGGCAGAATTATGTCAAACCATCTGAATGAGTTTAATACCTTACTTACCCAACTGACTTCGGTGGAGATAAAGTTGGAAGATGAAATTAAAGCAATCTTGCTGCTATGCTCATTGCCCAATAGCTGGGAAGGTGTCATGATGGCCATAAGTACTTCAGCTGCAGCCAAAACAAAATTAGTTTTTGATGACGTAGCAGTTACACTCCTTAGTGAAGATATGCATAGAAAGAACCAAGAAATATCTTCCAGTGAAGCTTTAACCACTGTTAGTAGAGGAAGGCCTTAGAATAGAGGCAAAGACAATAACAAAAGAAGATGAAAATCAGCAAAGAGGTCAAAATCTAGAGGTAGAGTTGGTGACTATTGGTTCTGCGGTAAGCCCGGTCACACCAAGAAAAATTGTTATTCCTATAAGAAGGCGCAAGAGAAGGTTAAAGACAGTGAGGTCAATACTCTTTATGACAAGGATGATAATATTTTGGTTTTGTCCGTAAGTGAAACCACTTCAGATTCATGGGTTCTAGATTCGGGTGCATCCTTTCATGCCACCTCTTGCACGGATCCCTTCTCAAATTATCAAGGAGGACAGTTCAGGAAGGTCTACTTGGGGGATAACAATTCATTGGACATCATTGGTAAAGGTGATATTCTCCTACAATCCAAGAATGGAAGCAAATGGCTTTTGCAAGATGTTAGGCATGTCCCAAAACTGAAAAAGAATCTGATTTCTATAACCCAATTGTTCTCACAAGGCTGCAATACTACCTTCTATCCAGATTCATGGAAGGTTACTAAAGGTGTCATGTAGATTGCCAAAGGAAATAGAGAGGGCAGTTTATATGTTTTTAAGAATGACTCTCAAGTGGGAGCTACTATGATAGTGATGGACAGTGAAACCGAGCTGTGGCACCAACAGCTTGGACATATGAGTAGGAAAGGTCTTGAAGTCATGATCAAAAGAGAACAATTACAAGGATTGAAATCCATGGATTTAGATTTTTGCCAACATTGTTTCTACGGCAAACAGAAGTGGATCAGCTTCATAAAGATGGGTCATGAGAAGAACACCTCACCTTTGGAGCTAGTTTATTCGGATGTTTTTGGGCCAACCAAGGTAACTTCTCTTGGAGGTGCTAATTATTTTTTAACTTTCCTTGATGATTGCACTAGGAAAGTTCAGATTTTTATGCTTAATAAAAAATCTAAAGTGTTCAGCAAGTTTAAAATTTTTAAAGCTCTAGTTGAAAATCAAAGTGGGCATAATATCAAGTGTTTGCAAACTGATAATGGTGGCAAATTTTGTTCACTAGAGTTTGACAGTTTTTGTGCTGACAATGGTATTTGAAGAATCAAAATTGTTCCTTATACACCGCAAGAAAATGGGGCTATGGAGAGGTTAAATAGAACAATTTTGGAAAAAGCACGGTGTATGCTTTCTAATGCTGGACTGGGAAAAGAGTTCTGGGCAGAAGCTTGCAACATAGCGGTTTATCTCATTAATCGAGCTCCCTCATCTTGGTTAAATCTTGACATTCCCGAGGAAAGGTGGATGGGCAAGCATATTTCTTATAGTCATCTACGGGTGTTCGGATGTGAATCGTTTGCTCTTACTCCTCCTGAGAAACGATCCAAATTGGATCCCAAATTGTATAAGTGCATTTTTGTCGGCTATGGCGAGGATCAGTATGGGTTCAGGTTGTGGGATCCTGTCGCCAAAAAGGTCACCCATAGTTGGGATGTCGTCTTCAATGAAAGAGTTTTCCTAGGTTTGCACAAAGAAAATACACTTTCAAAAGATTTTATATCAATTGATTTGTTTGATAATGGAAATGACATGGTTCAGGGAAATATTTCTTTTGTTAGTGTTTCTCTGCAGTCTCCTACCACTTGCTTGCTGCCTCCTAATACCTCCACACAGCCTTTAATTGGCTCCCAGCTCCCTTCACATTCTACACAGCCTCTAAATGGTGCACCGCTGCCCCCAAATGTAAGTTCATTGCATTCAAATTATGCACAACCCTCCCCTATTTCAACGCAGCCTATGCCTCTGGCACTTCCAACGCCACCTCCCTTACTGCCCACGCAGCCTCCCTCACTAACCACGTAGCTTTTCAATGATCAAACGCTGCCTTTATTGAAATCACAGCAAGTCCAAACTCCTACATAGCCTACATTACCTCTGGCACATTCAACACAACCTAGTCATCTTTCAACGCAGTCTCCTCTTGCTATAGCGCTGCCCCCTAACTCAAATTCGCCTCCTTTATCTTCATTGCAGCCCTCACTACATTCAACACTGCCTTGTGTGACTGGAGGAAGTCACATGCAGCAATTCATTAGTCAACCACAGCCTATGAATAATAATCTACCTTGTATTGGTAGTTTGCACAGGCAGGTGATTAGAGGTAATCTATGGAGTTAGGGATTTTTGCCTGAATAGAGCACTATAGGTGCATAGGAAACTTTTGATATGCAATAGGGTAGTATGCAATCTGACATAGAAAACATTCAAAATCACTTATAGAAAATGAGTTTGGAAGACTCAAATTTGCAAGAGGAGGGTCCTCAATTAAGGAGGTCTACCCAGGAGAGGAGACATCCTTCCAAATTTTTTGATTATGAGTTATTGTATTCAGAGGAAGCAAACCCAGAATTATTGATTTCTAATCAACCTGAACCAGCTACTTACAAACAGGCTTGCAAGGCAGTTGACTCTTCAAAATGGCAAGAGGCGATGCAAGATGAAATGAGTTCACTACAAGCTAATAACACTTGGGATTTAGTGCCACTTCTGCCTAATCGAAGACCCTTGAAGAATCACTGGGTATACAAGTTGAAAGAGGAAGGTGCGGGCAACAAGCGCTATCGTGCTAGACTAGTTGTCAAAGGGTATGATCAACAGAAAGGCATAGATTTTAATGAGATTTTCTCACCAGTTGTGAGAATGACCACAATCTGGGCAGTTTTGGGTTTGGTTGTAGTTTGGGATCTTGAACTTGATCAGTTGGATGTCAAGACAATATTTTTACATGGTGATGTTGATGAAGAACTGTACATGGAACAACTAGAAGGATTTAAAAAACAAGGACTAGAATAGCTTTATTGCAGATTGAAGTGTAGCTTGTATGGGCTCAAGCAAGCCCCACGCCAATGGTATCTCAAGTTTGATCACTTTATGACTGAGCATAACTTCTTGAGATGTGAATCAGATCCTTGTGTCTATTATAAGCAACTTCCTAATGGTGAGTTTGTCATTCTCTTGCTCTACATTGATGACATGTTGGTAGCTGGTACAAGTATGAGGATTGTTTCTGAATTAAAGTCTTAATTAGCTAAGAGATTTGCTATGAAAGACTTAGGCCTAGCCAAGAAGATTCTTGGAATGACCATCACTAGGGATAGACAAAAGAAGGAGAACATGTTATCACAAAAGGTATACATTGACAAGGTTGTAGACAGATTTGGTATGGCTGATGCAAAGGTTGTTTCTACTCCTCTTGATGCCCATTTTCATTTATCTTTTGATTTGTGTCCAAAAACACAAGAGGATAAAGAGTTTATGCAAGGTGTTCCTTATACATCAGCTGTTGGTAGCATTATGTATGCTATGATCTCCACTCGTCCTGATATTGCTCATGTAGTGGGAGTTTTGAGCAGGTTCATGAGCAATCCCGGTAAGCCTCATTGGTAAGCCGTCAAATGGATATTAAGGTATCTTAAAGGTACTTCTGATTATGCTTTGTGTTTTGGTGGCAATAAGGTACAGCTGCAAGGTTTCACTGATCCTGATCTTGCCAGAGATTTAGATAAACGGAGATCTACTACTGGCTATGTTTTCATGTTTGCTAGAGCTGCCATTAGTTGGGTCTCGAGGCTGCATCATTCTGTTGCTCTTTCTTCTACCGAAGCTGAGTACATGGCTCTTTTCGAAGGTGCTAGGGACATGATTTGGTTATAGCAGTTGTTTGGTGATTTGAAATGTCAACAAAGTGACTATGTTATGTTTTGTGATAGTCGCAACACCATTTTTATGGGTCATAATCATTCATCTCAGCGCCATTTTAAGCATATCGACATACATGCTCATTTCATTCGTCATGTAGTTGAAGAGGGCAAGTTACAAGTTGCAAAAATTGACACAAAGGTCAATCCGGCAAACATTTTCACCAAGGTTGTTCCCAAAGAGAAGTTCGAATGTGCCAGGACTTCTCTTGGTCTAGTTAAGAAGAAGTAATCAGAAGTTTAGAGCAGGGGAATGATTGGCGAGTTGTAGCATCCGTTGACCTTCAAGTGGGAGATTGTAAGGAAATGAAGACCAACGGACACATTATTTTTCCCGCCAATAGCTTGTCTTTTCACATTCCTCTTGTGATGTATAATGAAGCATTACATATGCTTGATATCTCATTGTAAAACACAATTCATTATCAATAACAATTCCTCTACTCAGTGTGGATGTAGCAAAGTTTGGTGAACCACGATAAATCTGGTGTCTTATTCTTTTTGCTTTCTAATTACATCTGTGCGCTATTTTTACTTCTCTCTTTCTACAGTTGAGTTGTGCTTTCAGTCTTAACAGCTATAGTGTAAGTCTATTGTGTAGATTGTGTCATTTAGCATCATCAATAATCTCCTCAAGGACATTGCCATGTTTAAGATGATGGAAAAGTTTCACATCTCACAGCAATTTCTCTGGTGAAAATCTTGGAGATAAGTTTTGTAGCAGTGTGGTAATTTGCACATACTGGAAGGTTCTTAACAACTTTAATAGCTATTCCATGAGGCATGTTTAATAAACCAAAAGCAATTTCCATCTTTTACTATGACGGTAGAGAAATAAATCTTTTCCCCTATTCTTCCACAACATTAAGTAAATATCTTAAATCTGGAAAATACCTTGCTGCCTTCATCTTCCATGCCAATTTCTCCAAATTTGCACAGATCTCTTTTACCGATGTGATCTATTGGCTACACAAAAGTATGTGCCATTTTAGGCCTTAAATCCAACTGCAGCCAAGGAGCTTATTAATTCCTTTATCTTCATCAATTTCCTTACATTGTTGGGGTCTTTTTGTTTGAGCTTCTTAGCTCTTCTTCACTGATATGATGCTAACTACCACATATTTAATGATCTACTAACAACCTTATTATCTTAAGTTATCTTCTACCTAACACCATAAATGACCAGAGATCACCCATCAAATTACTTATCTCTCATAGTGATGTGAGAATGACTTCTTGATATCTCCTTGGATTATTTGAGCCCATGGACCAGATCAATCACTTTCTTTCCTAGGTAAAGTTCCCATTGATGCAAATATGATATAATATCTGTTGGTCTCACTTTTCTTCTCAATGCCATTCACTTTTGCCTCTTCAACCATAGAAAATATTTCTCTACGAAGTGCAATTAGATTTATCATATATGCAATTTGATTTTTCATTATAGATGTTGATATTAGATTAATGTGTGGATTATTCTAGTCTCAAAGGAAAGGATAGAGTGGATGTCCTTATGGATGGGATCCCCATATGGGAGGCCAAGGCAATAGCCCATTGAAAATTGGTTGCTTTCCATATGAAGAAGTTGGCTTCTCACCAAAAGGAGTGTTTGATCTCTAGCTCCCAAATTTGTCACATCTTACACAGAACTAAGGATAGATATTCAAAGTCAAAACTAAAAAAAAAATACAAACATGGGAGGATAGATATTAAAAGTTAGAATAAGTTTTAAATTTCTTATTAGAAAGTAGATGTATTTATAGAAATATTCCTATTATGATTGATAGGCTTATGAATATAAGCCATTGATTTACAAATTGAGTATTTAGAATATTTTTATGCATAGATTAGATTTAAATTTTCAAAATATAGAACCGATCTAGTTTTCAATAGTCTTCTAAGTAATTAGGGCTAATGGATTTAGAATAAAGAATGAATCAAGGTTAAGATGTTTTGTCTAATGATATCCTTTTCGGAGTTAGCTTTGAAGAGTAAATGCCATAAGGATTATTAAATCATGTTGTCATTATGAATAGAAGATTTCAAATTACTTATGTATAGAATTTCAAACTCTAGGGAGGATTTGTCTTTAATGTCGAATGGGCTTGAGGTTACTAGTCTCAATTGATCATATTAATTAATTAATTTGAAAGCCCTTCGTACATAAGTTGTAATTTGTTGGATTGGTAATTTAAGTTGTTGAATGATTTTACTTTACTTCCTCTCCCTTCATAGTAGATCTTATTTAGAATCAATACATCAACTTTTGACATAAAATTGGTAAGTACCCTTTGAACCAAGACTTTTTAATGGAAATGAATAGAGATTCTTGATACTATCTAGAGCCATCATTTGTTATGTTAAACATTGTTATTCCAATTGAAATATTTAACACCTTAAGTAGAATTTGGTATTGATAAGTGATTTAAAGTTGAACATGTCTTGTGTTTATCTAATGTTTAGAATATAGCGGAGTTGTTTCCTTCAGTTGTTCCTCTGAGATGTAGAGTTAATAACATGATAAATATACACCTAATTTCTAGTTTGAGATGTTTATTTCATAGGAATCCTTATTTTTAGTAGATAGTACTCAGAAATATGAAATAGGTTCCCAATCTACCGATTAGTTGACATGTAGCGTTCCTAAAGAACAGGGTGTTTACCTTAGTGCATTGACTTTGTTAATTCCTTAATGTTGTAAGTTTTCCCAGGTAAATGAATGTATTTTGATCTATTGGAAATACATAAATTTGGTAGCGGTATATTTTCTTGTATCTTTATTTAAATTTAGAATAACAAAAGGACACTGGACTTTTTAATATTAAATTATTATTTTTTGCCTTGATGAGTATGATTATTATTAATGAACCCATAATCTTTCACAAAGATAATTCTTATTCTTACACACTCAAAACTAAATTGTATTTAAAGGGAAAATATTTCATTTCAAGAGGGAATATTGGGGAATTTTGTTAGAAATTTTACCTTGATTAGGCTATTTGTTAGTATACCTAGAGCTTTGTGAATTCTAAATATACAAGATGATAAGATATAGATACTTGTCATACATTTATTAGTTGTGCATTGTATTCATTGGTTCTTTTACTATCTTATTACATATATAGGTTAATGATAAATGTTTACAACATGATAAATGTTTTCTCCTTGAGGAAATATACGTTTATAACCTAGAGTCTAGTTAGTTGATAGAAGTAACCTTGGAGGCCTTTATCTCTTGAGGTTGACTAAATGGAATTATAGACATAGCTATGTCATAATCATTGACATTTAGAAATAGTCAATTTCTTCTATTCGGTAATCAATATATTTTTTAACCCTTGAGTTTGAAGCTCATAGAATTTAGAAATCATAGAGTATTCCCTATGCGCCTAGATTTTATATGTGATGTTAGGGTATTGAAGTATAGTTTGACCTTGTAAGTATTATTCCAAATAAGATTAGGGATATCATGAATAGATCTATTAAGAAACCTTGTGATGTAAAAATAGTACATGAACTTGGAGATAAACTTGCCTTAGGTAAGCTTAATGCCTTAAGTGGACACCTCATAGGGACTCCTCAACACTAGGGTTGCACAACAGACACCCCTTTTGGGTGGTCATGATAGTGGATTTGATTCCATTCATGTTTCACGTGAGTGGGTGGTAGCCAACGAAGAACTATCTGGGGCAGGGGATCTCCCTAGAAAGGGATGCATACCCACTCATAGTTACATAAAATATAGTATAAGACATAACTGCATATTCACATACCCTAGTGTCAGTTGCATCCAAAGAGGGCCTTGATCCTATGGATACAGGGTACGTAGGCAATCTAGAGGGTGAAGGATGCCCCCAGTACTCAGGTCCCTTGGATATAGGGTGTTCTTTTATAATTAACATCATGATCATAACTTTCTGTGTAGTGATTTCTGAGTCGCGTTAACATGAGACTGTCTAGTTAGTTTTGTGCAGATGATAAGGATTACAAGTCATTGGAGAAAAGAAAATTGTCAGAATTGAATGCAAGATGTAATGAAGGACTTAAGGTATGTATTGATCAGTTGTTCTTATATGTTATCTTGTGAAACGTACTTTCTTTCTTCACTAAATTAAGAATGGTGAACTCTTTAGGACTTGATAATTTTAGAACACTAAAGTCCAGTTGTCTATCATCTATAACATTTATTGGGTACTTCTTAGAATTAATAGTAAAATTTCATGAATCTACATTTAATGCATCTACTAGAACAAAAATTTTATTTTCTTGATATTTTTGAATTTAGAGAACTAGTAATATTTTGTTAATAAGGAGTTAGGTCCTTACATTCAAGCACCACTATACTCATTCAAACAAAGATATTCCATTAACTGATCAAAACAAGTATCCAATATTGATCTAAACAAGTGCCTACTATCATAGCAATCTAATGCAATAGTTGATCTTCAACATGATTTTGATAGTATTTGCAAAAGACATGATAGAGTTGTTCATACTTGTAACACATTTGTATGATGTAGACCTCAGAGTCTCCTAGGTAAATAGGTTTCTTACAAGGTTTGACCATACCTTGATAGCTTATGTAGTCTGCTCATTGCGATAACATATCTCCATAAAAGCTTGCTCCTTAACTGCTACAATCATCTAATGCACACTGATCATTCTAACTCCTGTTGTCATATCCTCCTTGTTTTCTCCTTAGGGATAAATGATAAGACAATGATCAACTTCCCCTAAACTTCTGCTATAACTCATGCATTTAGTAACGCCTCTTGTGCAATATGCACAAGTTTTGGGTCTTCCTTCTCTTGGTCTTGTTTTCTTCTCCAAACTTTCATAATACCTTTCTTTTGCTTGGTTAGAGTATCTGATTGTCTGTTATGTCTAGATAATTCCATCAACTTACTTTTACAGGATCTTGTTCTATGATCAAGACTATTACACTTATAACAAATGATCTTGTAACAAACCAAAGGAACACAAGAATTATGTCTTCTTGAAAAACTAAAACCATCATTTCTTACTTGTGTACTCCAAAACCTTGCAGTGTGACCTAGATGTTTGCATTTAAAACATAGGACATTACTTCTTCTATTTGACAACTCATTAGAACTCTTATTTCATCCAACTTTCCTTGTATGCATCCAACACTCTATTTCTCTATGACCAAATTCATAACAGGAATAGAAATAATAATGAAAAGAGTTTTCAAACTTGGCATTTTGATGCTATCCTTGATGGAAAAACCTTTTGAATTTGTTCTTGTTGACTTGTGGATGAGTTCTTTCTTTTGTCTTCTTCTTGTCTTTAGCCTTAGGAGAAGCAAAATGATAGTTTAGATCTATTTTCTTCCTAGGAGTTTCTCTAACCTTAGAACTCTACCCTTTTTCATAGCCTAAGTTAGTAGTATCCTTGTGATATTTTTGCTTTCTCAAAACCTCATTCAACCTACTGGTTTTGTGTTCAAATTTTTTTATTTTTCTCTGATTGAATCTTGGGATTTTTAACATCTTTTCTTAGAGTGACTATCTCTACTTGTGGTTTTTGGCATTCATTTGTTTTGGCTTCAAATTCAGATTTTGTCACATCTTCTATCCTTTTGGTCTCTTCAATCTCATTTTTTAATCTAATGATTAATTTGTCTGATTCTTCAAGTCATTCTTCCAGCAACTCTTTGTCTTTCAAGCCTGTTGTTTTAACAAAGAGTTCTTCGCTCTCAGTCTCAGACAACTATCTAACTTTGCTTTAAGTTTTGATTTTGTTTCATCAAGTATCCTTTGGGCTTCTTGAAGTTGCAAATTTAGTATTGATTTTTCATTTCTAAGTTTCTTGATCTCATCTAGAGAAAAAATAAGCTCACCTCCAAAATCAATTTCACACTCATCTTCATCATATTCTTTTTCATTTTCACTCACAGTGTTGTCTCCATCTGTCACGACATAACTTTTGCTTGCTTCTTTATCATCCTCTAGATTAGATTTGACCTCTTATTCTTCATGTAAATATCTCCTTTCTTTGTCATTATCCTCAACCACAAGGTTGTCCTTTCTTTCAGATCCATTATATTTTGTATTAGGTTTTAGTGGTGCTTGTTGACAAGCTTTTTGCTTAGCACCTCTTCTTCCCTTAGTTATTTTACTTTTTTCCTATAGTATTCCACTATTAAAATCAACCCATATATTAGACTTCTACTGGGAACCTACTGCTTTGATACCAATTGTTGGAATACAATGGATCACTGATGGGGGTGAATTAGTGATCTAATAAAAGTAGTTCATTTATCAGCCCAATAGTTGTAAAAGCAATTAATACCAACATACCAAACACATAGAGAGCAATAGAATCACAAAAATGAAACCATGAGAAGATTTAAAGTTGAAAACCCCAAATAGAGAAAAACCACTATCCAATGCCACCAAAATCATCATTAGGTCTCATTGATCAAAATTGCACTGCTTACATTTATGCCTCACTAGCAAGGATCTCACTAATCACATGACCTCACTGATCACATATTGATAGGAACCAACTCCAATCTCAAAACAAGACGATATACAGAGTATTACTCTGTAGACATTGAAATCCTAGCATACATTAAATGTATCTTTCTTTTACAAACTATTCAAGGAATGATTCTTCATGGAATTCATCATTCACCCAACACAAATGCACTATTCTGTTCAACCTAAAATCAAAATCCAAATATAGTCTTTGTAGTTACAAATTCTTTGCTTCCTTTTGCCCATATGTACCCATCAATGAAACATTGTTCTCCTTCAGTTATGCAAAGAATATCTCTTCAAAAACAATATCAAAATCCCACACAAACAACTATAACTTGATTCAATCATCACATACCTCTACCATCACTACTCCATGAGAAAACACTCATCTGCCATCATTGGTTTGAAAGAAAAACACTCCTCTATTCACTGCCTTGTCATCCTATATGTAGAACATCATACCACTTCTTATTTTCTGTCACTCAAAGAACAATTCTCCATCATCTTTTTTCAATAGTAGATCACACCCTTATTATCACATTCATATTCACCAAGACATCCCTACAAACATGACAATTTCTCAGTGCATTGACTCCCTTATTCACACTATTTAGTCATACCTCTTTGCATAAGAAATAAACCTTTTTCACCACTTGCACGTTCCTTCACCAAACACAAATAAAATGTAATAAGTGTTTTATCATCCATGGACATTGGAAGAAGTTCACCAAGATCACATCCCGCAATTCATAAAAACCAAACTCCATCAGCACCTAAAAATAGTTAGGAGAACTACTTAAAACTCCTTAGAACTACACACAGTTACAATATATGGGCCAATGCCTATCAAGTCTTCAACTCTAGGAAATAGTCGTTATCATTCAAACTTCCACCGTCGATACCAGACTTTGTGCCTTCAAACAATCAAATATACACCATCGATCAAAGTATTGGTGCCTGATCTTTGGAGTGCCCAATAAACATTAGGGAAGTGGGCCTATCATCTCACGAAGATGACACCCTTAAGTTGTCACTTAAGTGGCATCTGACTGGCTATACTAATTCAACACTAAAACATAAGATAAAGTGCAAGTCATCTAAAGAGCAAAGACACCATTTGTGACTTAGACTATTTAGGGTTTAAGCTTTTAACCTCTTAAAGAGAAACCTTAATTAATCACCCAAGATATCTTATTCACCTGAATCATGATTGTTTCATGAACTCTTCTTATCATCATTTCATCATTGATGCAATATATAAAGTGAGGCATTAGGGTTTCAGGACATAGGAAGGCATTAGGACTTTAGGATATCATTACAACTTCTTCACTTTGAGGCTTTGTACTTCAACACATACCAAATTTGAATCATTCCATCAAGCATATAACATTAAAAGATACTAATGTCGAAAGCAAAATCATAGGGGTCACCCTTATGAGAGATCACTTTTGAAACAAACTCACCAAACCTTAATCCACAATTGAGTGCAACTGATACAAACATGATTACCTTTGTCTAACAGAATAGAATGATTGATGCACACCTCCTGATACTACTTTACATGCAAACAACTTCTTTGATCATTAAGGAAGTGATGCGGGAGCATCCCGTGGTGTAAAGGCAATCTTGCATCACCCAAAAAAATATGTGTTTCAAAATTGTTGATGTTCTTTCTATTTCTTTTCAAAATTTGTGGTTCTGGTTCCATAATCACTTGAATAATGATGTAGAACTTTCAATTTTTTCAAACTGCTAAAAATAGCAACCTGCTATTTTTAGAAAGTTTGCATTTGGGCATGGATTGAAGTAAAAATTTATAGGAAGCTTCATAACTGAAAAATAAGACCTTTGGTGAAGGAATTATGCAAAGATCATTTGCGAGATGAAAGATATTAAAGTTTCCATTTCCTGAAAACTATTCAAACTCAGGTTTGAGGCACTAAATGGTTCTATACGGGCCTAAAAATGGCTAGAACCGGCAAAGCAGGTTCTTACTGCATAGAGCACTCTGCGAGCTTTCTGACGCATAAAACGGTTCATCAATCAGACACTAGGATCAAAAGTTATGCTTTCCAGAAGTTGACCTACTTTTGGAGGGAGTTGTAAATTTTGAAATTTAGCTGGAGGCTGCCAAAAAGTGCTATTAATAACCATTTTGGGGAACCCTGGGTGGTAGGAGAGTTAAGAGGGAAAGTGTAGAGTCAAGAATAGGTGGGGAAAAATAGAAACCCTAGCTGATTTGGGGGTTACAGAAGGTAGATTATTCCAGAGCCTGGTGATGGTAGCTATAGTGTGATGTAGGCTATGGAGGATTGATTCCTCTGATTGTAATCAAGCTTCTATAATGTAATAAGTTGTCCAAATCAATAAAGAAATATTCTATTTTTTATGTGCCATTTCTGTTGTTGTGTGTTTTAAGATTTACCCCCTTCATCAAGTGGTATTAGAGCAAGGATTCTTGAGTGTGTAGACAGATCACCAACCGTGAGGTAGCTTGCACTAGGACTTGAGGTTGTGGGTTTGCTACGAAGATCAAGATGCCTCCACGAAGAAATCATATTGGGAGGAATGCTTTGACAAAAGAGGGTTTTAGATCCTTGCAAAGGCAAATCGATGCATTGCAAGAGGAGCTAAGAAGAGGGTTTGAGCTGAGAACAAGAGAAGAAAGCAAAGATGAAGCTGAAGAAAAGCTATCTGAGGAAGAACAAGAAGCTGCAAGAGATCCTATAGAAGTTAGGTTGCTGAGGGCTATTTTTAAGATTGGAAAGAGGCCCAGGATCGAAGTTTCTACATATTCTGGAGATTTGAATCCAGAATAGCTTATTGATTGGATCAATGACATGGAGGAGTATTTCAAGTATGAAGACATAGGGGATCCAGATCAAGTGAAGTTTGCAAAAACAAAGTTGAAGGGCCATGCAAATATTTGGTGGAAGGAGGTCCAGTTAGAGAGGAACAAAAAAGGAAAAGGAAAGATCACCAGATGGGATCAGATGGTAGAGAAACTAAAGAAGTAGTTCATTCCTGTGGACTATGAGATGGAGCTGTTGACGAAGCTGTAAGGACTGAAGCAAGGTAACAAGTCTATTAAGGAGTATACAGAAGAGTTTTATAAGATTACTATTAGGACAGGCCATGCAGAGGTCAACAAGGAGAAGGTAGCCCGTTACATTAATGGGTTGAGGCCAAGTATTCAAGAGGAGCTAAGCCTAGTTAGAATGACCATCATAGAAGATGCATGCCAATTTTCCTTGAAAGTGGAAGAGAAGATAATTAAAAGATTCAATAGCAAGAAAAGGGGAAGAAGTCAATGTGGAAGGACTGGTGGAAGACCCTTTGGAGGCCATAATGAAGATCAAAAGAAAAGTGAAGAAGCTGGCACCAGTCGAAATCAAAGAGGGGATAATGCTTACCGCCCTCGTGACCAGAATAATGGTGAGCAAAGAGGAAGAGGAAGGGGCCGACCTGGGCAAGGACCCAAAAGAGGAAGTTTTAGAGGAACCTGTTTCCAATGTGGAGAAGAAGGGCATCACGCATAAGAGTGTCCGCAACATCAAGGAAGGACACATAGAAGACCTAAAGGTAATGCACGAGTTGCACATGTAGATGAAGATGCACAGTCTGAGTGTTCTGAAGATGTTGAAAGGGGAGAAACCCTAGTTGTTAGAAGAACTCTGTTGAATGGGGAGAAAGAACCCTAATTAGAGGAAGAGTTTATTCCACATAAGGTACAAATATGAAGGTAAGTATTGTGATAGTATTATTGACAGTAGAAGTACTGACAATCTTGTTTCAGAGGAGATGGTTGACAAGTTGAAGTTGACAAGAAGAAAGCATCGACATCCATATCAGATTGTGTGGTTGCCAAAGGACCATAGAGCTTTGGTCAATGAGTAGTGTTTAGTGAAGTTCAAGATTGGGGACTACCATGATGAGGTGCTGTGTGATATCATACCGATGGATGCATGTCATATGTTGTTGGGGAGGTTGTGGTAGTATGATAGGAGTGTTGTCCATGATGGTCGTGTAAACACATATTTCCTAACAAAGGAAGGAGTTCATCATAAGTTGAAGCCCTTGAAGGAAGTGGAAGAAAAGGTATGTAGTAATGCCAAAATTTGCTTGGTAGATGGTAGAAATCTTTTGGAGGGTATGAAGCATGATCGTCATTGCTTTGCATTGATTCCTACGATTAGTCAAGAGAAATGTGAAGATGTACCAGCAGAAGTTTCAGATATGTTGGAATAATTTCAGGATATTGTCTCTGATAATGTACTAGAAGGTTTACCACCAGTGAGGAAGATAAGTCATCAAATAGATTTGATACCAGGAGCCAGTTTACCGAATAAGGCAGCCCATAGAATGACTCTAGCAGAGAGTGAAGAGTTGAATAGACAAGTTTAGGAGTTGTTGAGGAAGAGATTAATAAGAGAGAGCCTAAGTCCATGTGTGGTACTTGTAGTACTAGCACCAAAGAAAGATAGAGAGTGGAGAATGTGTACAGACTCTCAAGCCATCAATAAGATCACTATCAAGTATAGATTTCCATTGCCCAGAATGGATGACATTTGTTGACAAAAATGAAGATAGAGGTTGTTGGGTTCAATGAGCTCAAAAGTTTGTATCCTGAAGATCCAGATTTTGCAGAGGCTTGAAGAGCTTGTCTGGAACCTATTACTTTGGACATGACAAAATGGTTGGATTTCATAATCCAAGATGGCATGTTGTTTAAAGGAAGCCATTTGTGCATTCCGAGGATTTCCATGAGAGAACCTGATTAAGGAGAAGCATAGTGGAGGATTGGCCAGACACTTTGGTCAAGATAAGACCATTGCTATTGTTAGTGAAAATTATTATTGGCCACAGTTGCAGCAGGATGTGAGGAAATTTGTGCAAAGTTGCAAAGTATGTTAGATGGCGAAAGGGACAAGTCAGAATATAGCTCTATATCAGCCACTACCTATACCAAAGAAGCCATGGGATGATATTAGTATAGATGGTTTCCCAAGGACATAGAGAGGGCATGATTCCATTTTTGTGGTGGTGGATACATTCTCAAAGATGGCACAATTTATTCCTTGTAAGAAGACTAATGATTCTATTCATATTGTAGAGTTATTTTTCAGAGAAGTGGTGAGACTACATGGTCCACCTAAGAGTATAGTTTCAGGTCGAGATACCAAATTTGTTGGTTATTTCTAGAGGACATTGTGGAAGAAGTTGAAGACAGATTTGAAGTTCAGTTCTACACATCATCCACAGACTGATGGACAGATAGAAGTGGTGAATAGGAGTTTGGATAACTTACTATGATTCTTAGTAGGAGATAAGCCCAAGGGATGGCATTTGATTTTACCACAGGCAGAATTCACTTACAACAATTTAGTCAATAGGAGTACTGGTAAATCACCATTCCATATTGTATACGGCAATAGCCCAAGAAATGCTTCTAAGTTAAGGAAGATGGATAAAGGAGAAAAGACAAGTGCTAAAGATGAAGACTTTGTAGAACATCTGAAGAATTTGAATGAAGAGGTGAGAAAGCACATTAATAAGATGAACATTCAATTCAAGGCTAAGGCAGATAAGAAGAGGAGATATAAGGAGTTCCAAGTAGGAGATGAAGTCATGGTTCACTTGAGAAAAGAAAGGTTCCCAATTGGAACATACAATAAGTTGAAAATGAAGAAATTTGGACCATGCAGAATCCTAAAGAAGCATGATTGAGGAAATGCATATGAGGTAGAACTGCTGAGTGGGATCAATATTTCCCTTGTGTTCAATATTGTTGATTTAACAGAATATCATGAAGGTGGCACAGAGGATGGAGCAACAGAAGAATAGTGGAGTATTCCGGCATCTACTTCAATAGAGGAGATAGAAGAGATCTTGGATAGCCATGTGGGAAGAAGTACTCAGAATAGGCAATATGAAGAATATCTGATGAAATGGAAAGGAAGGCCTATTGAAGATTCTTCTTAGTTGTCTAAGGCAGAGGTTGACCATTTGGGTTTCCCTCACACAAACACCTGAGATGTGATAGGGTCACTTCTCAAATTACCCTGGGTATTTGATGCATGAGCATCCAGTGGTGTAAGGGTGATCTTGCATCACCCAAAAAAAGATGTGTTTCAAAATTATTGATGTTCTTTCCATTTCTTTTCAAAATTTGTGGTTCTAGTTCCATAATCGCTTGAATAATGATGTAGAACTTTTAGTTTTTCCAAACTGCTAAAAATAGTAACCTGCTATTTTTAGAAAGTTTGCATTTGGGCATGGATTGAAGTGAAAATTTAGAAGAAGCTTTGTAACTGAAAAATAGGACCTTTGGATAAGGAATCATGCGAAGATCATTTGCGAAGTGAAAGATATTAAAGTTTTCGTTTCCCGAAAAATTCTTGAAAATTATTCAAACTCAGGTTTGAGGCACTAAATGGTCCTATACGAGCCCAAAAATGGTTAGAACCTACAAAGCGGGTTCTTAGTGCGTAGAGCACTCTGCGATCTTTCTGACGCATAAAACGGTTCATCAATCAGACACCCGGATCAAAAGTTATGCTTCCTAGAAGTTGACCTACTTTTGGAGGGAGTTGTAAATTTCAAAATTTAGTTGGAGGCCACTAAAAAGTGCTATTAATAACTATTTTTGGGAACCTTGAGGGTAGTAGAGTTAAGGGGGAAAGTGTAGAGTCAAGAATAGGTTGGGAAAAATAGAAATGCTAGCTGATATGGGGGTTACAAAAGATAGAAGATTCCAAAGCCTGGTGATGGTAGCTGTAGTGTGATGCAGCCTGTGGAGGATTGATTCTTCTGATTGTAATTGAGCTTCTGTAATGTAATAAGTTTTCTAAATCAATAAAGAAATATTCTATTTTCTGTGTGTCATTTATGTTGTGTGTTTTAAGATTTACCCCTTCATCAGAAAGAAACATCACTATGGATACTAATCACTACTTCACTGGATTTGTAACACAATGAGAATGATAGTCACTATACAACCTTGACATCAATGATCTTCCACATGTTTATTCAACATCAAGCACTGAACCTTGACATCAAGCATTATAACTTTGACTGATAATAACAATAATCTCATCGCAACAAGGACCACCTGATCGTCACAATAAAACTTTGACATTAATGAATGCTTTTGACATCAATGGCAAAACCAAATGCCAACAAAATCCTCCATTACCATTGACATCAATGAAGAAATCTAATGCCAACATGTCTAAGGACCTTGAAAAATTAAAAAAAACTTGTAGAAGGTTTGACTTATTGTAATCTTGATTTCAATTTCTATGAGGATTGTATTTAAGGTAAACAAAACTATGTTCAATTTTACTCAATTCCTCATAAATCTTGTGTTATATTGGATCTTATTCATTCTTATGTGTTTGCTCTTGTAGATGTTCCTTCCATTGTAAAATTGAGATATTATGTTGCATTTATTGATGATTATAACATAAGGACATAGGTATATTTTCTAAAGAGTAAATCAAAAGTTTTTAGTCAATTAAAAGAATTTAAAGCAATGGTTGAGTTACAGACTAGAAAGAAAATAAAAAGTTTGAGAACTAACAATGGCAGTGATTTTTCTCTAATGATTTGATAGATTCTATAACTTAGCTTATGGAATTCAAAGACAAAAGACAACTCCATATTCTCTACAATAGAATGGAGTTGCAGAACGAATGAATATGATACTAATGGAGAAGGCTAGGAGAATGCTTAGTGGGTTTGGTCTAGAACAATATTTTTTGGATGAAGTTGTTGCCACTACTTGCTACCTGATTAACAAGTATCCTACATCAACTCTTGTTGACAAAATGCCTATGGAAGTGTGGTTAGATCCCTTCATTCAGACATATTAGAGTTTTTTTTTGTGAGGCATTTGCACATGTGCCAAAGGAGAAGAAAACAAAGTTGGAGAACAAGGTTATGAAATGTAGCTTCATTGGTTATAGTTATGGTGTCAAAGATACAAGTTTTAGGATCTTGTTGCAAAGAAGGTAATATATATGTTAGAAATATTCAGTAAAAGTACAAAGATGTGTCACACTTTTATAAAGGAAACAAGCAACACTGATCTAACTTTTAAACTTGAATCATTAGAAAGTGGCATATATGTTTTGAATTTTGAAATGATGTAAACTAATAAAATGTGTATTTTTTTAGTATATTTTATGTTTGTATTTTTTTGACAAAATTAAAAAATTATTTGAATATAGTTTTTTTAAAATTAACACTATAATTTAGTTGCTCATAAAATGCTGAAAATGACATTACATGAGACGTCAAGCTTTATAAGTAAATTTTCATTTTGTTTTCCTTCAATTTTGTTGTGTATATTTATAACTTGAAACTTTAGGGCATGGATATATATTTTTGCAATTTTAATAAATATATATTTTTAAATAAATATTTAAATGTGCATGTATTAAAACACGATTGTTTCCAATCGATGTCAACTTTTATATTAAATATCTATCTAAAATAGAACAAATTATACTATCTTAATCTAAATTTTTTTATCTAGGGCATCATATTTTACCAATTTTCTTTAATAAGTTTTAGTATTTTTCTTGACATGGTAATCAACCTAATATTTTTGTATTGATAACCTAATTTTAGCAAAAAATAAAATTAAAATATAAATAATAATTGAACTATTAAAATAAATATATATTTGAAAACTACACTTCTGGATCTACAAAAGGGTACTTTTACATTTTTTTTTAAAATGTTATTTATATGAGTAGGAATTGTTGAAATATTAAATTTTTGAAATAATTTTATTTTCTTAGTAAAATGGCCTCAAAGTGGTGCTACCTATGCATTTAGCCAACAATTTTAGTTGGAAAAGTTGTGGACATATTTAACTTATCTAAAATGAATCTTACTAGATCATATGTTTGACCAAAATTGATTTTTAGTTATAAATACTAAAATTCACTTGTGTTGTAACTGATATCAAAGGAAGGAATTCATATATTTGTTAATGATGTCAAAGGAAAGAAGGAATTCATATTATTTTTATTAATATCCTCTGTGATGATGGTCTGGTGGAAGACTAAGAAGAATAAAACACATTTGATATGTATGGTGATGTGTTGGCCAACTTGCAAATTACAATGCCTCACATTGGAGAAATAAACTAAAGTTATATATGGCTGACCTGCATTGCCTTAGTGCCACCTTTTGGGAATGAGGAATAAATAAATTACTGTATTTATTTTAAACATGGTTGACCTAAGATTATTGGAGCACCTCCTTTGGAAATAGATTGAATTACTTATTAATGAGGTCAACCTCCTTGTGAAGGTCAACCCTATTGGGTGAAAAGACATGATGTGTATATAAATAGAAGATTGAAGTGTGGTAAAACAAGAAAGTTCTCCAATACAACATCATATGAATTCAAGTAGTCATTAAGAGTAGAAATACAATGATAAATCAAATCATTTAGAATAGTCCTAGAATAGAAAATATGAAGGGTGTTGAAGATTTATATTGAAGGAAGTTCGAGCACATTTATCATGGAAGATGCAATGATATTCATGTGAATTTGGAGCAGATATATGGTAGATTTGTATCATAACATCAAAGTGATTTAGGGTAGATTTGGAGCAGACCTAAGAGCTGATTTGGAGCAGACCTAAGTGCAGATTTGAAGCATACATAAGAGCTAATTTTGAGCAGACCTAAAAGCTAATTTGGAGCAGACTTAAGAACTAATTTGAGCAAACCTAAGAGATGATTTGGAGAAAACCTAAGAGCTGATTTGGAGCAAACCTAAGAGAAGATTTGGAGAATACCTAAGAGATAATTCATAATAGAACTTGAGAAGAAATATTTAAGGAAAAATTGTGTGGAAATGTTACATCAAATACATGCAAATTTGTGAGAGAAGTATATGCAAAATTGTGAATGAAATACATGCAAATTTGTGAAGAAAAGTGTATCAAATATTAGATCTTTGTGAATACAATATCATCCATTGAAGAATTTGAAGGTTGGTGTCTCACACCAAAGAGATTGGTGTCTCTTGTTGAGTTAGTGCTCAATGGTGGGGATTGGTGTCTCCAGTGGGGATTGGTGTATCCAGTTGGTTGGTGCCTACAAATCATATAAGAGGGGATTGGTGTCTCCTATAGGTTGGTGCCTATGAAGACTATAAGTGAGATTTATATATAAGCAATATTTTGTTGTGGTTTTCTATTGAAAGGGTTTCCACATAAATCTTGTGTTCTTGTGCTCTTAAGTATTAGATCATTTTTAATGGTTGTTGTCAATGATTAAGATTTGAAAAAGTAAAATATTAGCTTATACTAATTCAACCCCCCTAGTATAAGCATGTGCCCATCAATTGGTATCAGAGCGGATTCCTTCAGAGGTACTCTAACCGCTTGAAAGTAGACCTTGGAAGCACATATGGATAGTCTTGAAGGAAAACACAAGGTGGATTTAGAAGAAGAAAATATGATGAAAGTATTGAACACAATAAGATACTGAGAGGGGGAGGGTGAATCAGTATCTAAACAATCTTCAATTTTAACAACTTCAACTAATCAGGAGCAGATTAAAACTTCAGCATCATGCTATTAACATAAGCATGAAAGATTAACACAATGCACATTTACTTAACATTAGATATACGTGGAAAACCTTAGAAGGGTAAAACCATGATGAGGATTACTGCACAATATATGAAGCTCAAATAAAAACTTTATTTTAGGGCTACAATCTAAGGAAGGTACTACTCCCTAAAGACTTTCATTTAAGGTCACTCCCAAGGAAGCTACTACTCCCTGAATTGAGAACACACTTACAAAAGATTACAATATGACTGTCCTTCTATTGTTTGAAAACTAACATTTAAATTCACACCTTTGATGATTGCAATTCTACCTCTTCACACTTTCTTTTGATGATCAAATCATTTAGGCACACTCTACAATTGATCACTATCACAAATATGTCTTCAAGATGAATCTAGACAAGATCTACAACTTTTTCTCTTTCTCCTTTAGTCGCATATGAAAAATGCATTTATTTTTTCTTTATCTACTTGCAAACCTTTTCAATCAACTTGCAATCACACTTGACCTTACTCAATTTAATTTACAATTTATACAAGGTTTTACATTGATTACACTACTTGTCGGCTAGATATAACATGAAAATTGCATTTACAAGTTGGCCAGACAACATACAACATGAAACGTGTAGAAGATAGGTCCTAAGTGAGACCACACATTACACCAGTAGAAGAACCATGCCTTGCTAACACCAACACTTGCTTAACTAGGTCAAAAACATCCTTCATAGCTTCAAACACCAAGGCATTCATCTACACACTCCGCTCATTTGAAAATAGGAAAACTTTAACCAAAAACACATGAACCTTGAAGCATAATGGCCACATCAACTTGAAAACCTTGTGTAGTTCTAGAAACAAGAAAGATCTTCATGAAAACTCTTCCAGATGACTCCACATAACTCATACAACATCTCCAAACACTAATTTTCCATCACACATCAAAGAATTGTGAAGCATAACTTCAATCATGAACTTTGAGAATAATCTATTATCCGGAACACACTACAACATGTTGTCATTTGAAAAAATGAACTACAAACCACTAAGGACCTTGAAACTACAAGTAAGCATGTAATACATATCCATAAACATGTCCTCAAAATTGAAAGGGCAATCATTCATTTTTGGAGGAATGCGGAGCATTCCAATAGGCCTTCAACACTAGCTTACTCTACCAAAACACATGTCAGTACTTTATCATGCATAACTTTCACAGTGGAATGACATGATCTAAAAACCTAGAATTATCACCTTCATTTCATGCTAAACATAGCTCTAGAACTACATGGCCATATCTACAAATGCGAAGGAATGCAGAGCATTCCATTGTCCTACATAGAACACCTTCATGGAGACAAGACTATCTTCAACCAGTCAACATCAAAATATTCTTCTGGTAATCTAATCATTATGGAATTTGGAACATACATACTTAAGGCCATCTGTAGCATTAACAATACATCTAATCATCTTCATGCTTCTAATTCCTATATTAATATGAACTATATCTTCTCCCTTCTCTTGTTGGATGCGACATGACATCCAACCATGAACACCATCACACCACCATGATAATCTGTGACAACCTAGTGATAGTATTGACATCAACGACAACCCTAGGAACCATATGTGTAATAATCTCCACCTTTAGCATTGATGGTAATACATACCTGCATATTTCTCCCCCTTTGACATCAAGGACAAAGGGAAACCACTACCTACTCATCATAGACTACATACCTGCACATTATTTCTTATGGCGTGACTTCTTCTTGCAACAAACAAACTCCCCCTATCATTAGCAACCACTACCTACTCCCCTTGAGAGGTAGCTACGATCAATCCAATAATAAGATATAACATGAACTCCCCTTGGACAAATGCACCATTATGCATCTAGCAAGAAGAATGAGGGGCAATTACCCCTAACCTCTACCAAAGATCCTCAAAAGTATCCTTTGCAAGAGCCTTTGTGAAAATATCTTCTATCTGATCCTTTGTTGGAACATATTCCAACTTCACTTCCTTATCTGCAACCTTCTCTCTCAAAAAGTGATACCTAATTTCTACATGCTTTGTTCTAGAATGCATCACTAGATTCTTGGAAATATTGATAGCACTTGTATTATCACACAAGATAGGAATATGCTCATCATACAATACCTTGATATCCTTCACAGTTTGCTTCATCCACAACACTTGTGTACAACAGGATGTTGCTACAATGTACTCCACCTCTATAGTAGATAAGGACACTAAATCTTACTTCTTGCTCTACCATGAAATCAATCTGCTTCCTAAAAAGAAAGCACCACCACTTGAACTTCTTCTATCATCAATACAACTAGCCCAATCAGCATCAATGTAAGCATTCAAATCAAAGTCATTACCTCTTGGATACCATAGGCCATTTCTAGAGTTCCTTTCAACTATCTGAATATCCTTTTCACTGCCTTCTCATGTGTTTTCTTGGCATTTGATTGATATTTGGAAACCACACATACTGCATGCATAATATCAGGTCTAGAAACAGTCAAGTACAATAGTCCTCCAATCATGTATCTATAGACAGTTTGATACACCTCTGAAGACTTATCATCTTTGCTCAAGTGTTATGTAGTGACCATGGGAGTACTCACTAGTTTTGAGTCCTCCACACCAAACTTCTTCAACAACTCTTTGACATACATAGCTTGAGAAAAAAATACCACCATGTAACTGAGTAATTTGAAGTCCAAGGAAGAAATACATCTCACCAATCATAGACATCTCAAACTCTTTTTTGCATCTCCTCTACAAACCTCTTACACATATCATCATCTCCACCAAAGATGATGTCATCAACATATACTGCAACTATCAATATCATGTCTCCTTCTTTGATGTAAAGATTGGTATTTGTAGTACCTTGAATATTGAAGCCCTACTAAAGTAAGTACTTTTCCAACCTAGCATACCAAGCTCTAGGTGCTTGCTTAAGACCATATAGAGCCTTATTGAGTCTGCACACCATGTCCAGATCTTTTGATATATGGAAACCATCCAGTTGTTCAATATAAACCTCTTCTTCTAGATCAGCATTCATAAATGTTGACTTAATATCCATCTGATATACCTTGAAGTTCTTATAAGAAGAAAGAGCAAGGAACATTTTGATAGCCTCCATCCTTGCTACCAGAGAAAAACTCTCCTCATAATCAATACCTTATACTTGTGTGTATCCTTTACATACCATCCTTGCTTACAACTTCACCTTCTTCATTTAGTTTGTTCCAGAACATCCATTTTATTCTTATAGCATTCTTATTTGTTGGTTTGGGAACCAATTCTCATGTTTGATTCTTCTCAATCTGATCCAATTCTTCTTCCATGGCTTTTATCCATCCATCTTCTCTACTGGCATTAGAAAAATTTGTGGGTTCCACTTTTGCTAACAAACACAAGTTTACTTGCTCATGTGTCTCAGCAAGCCTTCTCCCTATCTACACACCTTCGTCCTTATCTCCAATGATCTGATCTACTGAGTGGTTCTTTTGAACATACTTTGTTGGAGTCTTACGCACATGCTCTAGTTCTCGTTCCTTTTCTTCTTTCACTTCTTCATCTACAATGCATGGAAAGATGTTAGATTCGGAGTCCTCTGGTTCATGTGAGATTTGATACAGGTCAAGATTCATCTACCTTGACATTTGTGCTTTCAATCATCTTTCCCAACCTCTTGTTGTAGCATCTATAAGCCTTACTTTTGGTTGAGTATCTAAGAAAGATTCCTTCATCACTTCTTGAATCAAACTTTCCTAGGTCTTCTTCACCTCTTCTGATATAGCATTTGCTGCAAAGATCTTGAAGTATCTAACTATGGGAGGTCTTCCATAGCATAGCTCATAAGGGGTCTTAGTGTTGTTGACCCTTAGTTGTACTTTATTAATTAAATAGACAATAGTATGAACTACATCCTTCTAGTACATATTAGGTAGATCTGCATCTTTCAACATTGCCTTAGACATCTCTTACATAGTCCTATTCTTTCTTTCCATTGCCCCATCTTGCTGAGGGATCCTAGGGGATGACTGATGTCTCCTAACACCATTATCTTCACAAAACCTTTTAACTTCATTTGAAGTAGACTCACCTCCTCTATGAAACCTCTAACATTGATCTTATCATCTACTTCATTCTCATCTATAGCTTTGAACACTTTAAATTTATCAAGGGCATTTGATTTTTATTTTAAGAAAGTAACCCAAGTCATTCTAGAATAATCATCAATAAGCAACATGAAATACCTCTCACCATCTTGACTCTTTACTCTTGTAAGGCTACATAGATTAGTGTGAATTAGCTCCAATGGATTTGAAGAAGAATGCTCCTTGCTTTTGAAGTTTGTCTTTGTCTACTTTCCCATTTGACATTCCCTGCATACTGCACTTGTAGGCTTGATTATCCTAGGCATATCTCTCACTACATGAGTAGAACTCATCTTTACCATATTATCAAAATTGTTGTGTCCCATTCTCTTGTGCCACAACCAACATTCACTAGATTGGGCCAACAAACATGTTCTTCCATCCACCTCCTTGAGATGGTAGATGTCAGCATATGTCTTGATACCTTTTGCAACTAGTTTTCCAAACCCTGCCTTCTTGATTTCACAACCCTTGGCATGAAAGGTGAGATTATACCCCTTTCTTCACATTTGACTGACATTGAGAAGATTTTGTTTTAGCTCTTTGACATAGAGAACATCATTAGTCTTGTTCTTCCCATCAATAGTTATAGCACCTTTTCCATAGATCTGTGTTGACTCATCACCACCACACTTGATAGCACCACCATCCCACTTTTTGGGGCTGATAAACTTCTCCTTGTCACCAGTCATATGATTTGAGCATCCACTGTCAATTACCTAGGCCTTGACTTATTCTTTTGCATGAAAGGAAATCCATACAACCATTGATCTTTCATTGTTCTGGTCTCTTTGCAAGGCATCAGTCTTCTCACATTTTTCAATATCATCCTTTTTGTCACAAACGCTCAAAGCCATGAAAAGTGTTTCATCATTTGAATCATCTTGATCCTCATCTTCTTACTTGAATAATTGCTCTCTATGGAATATAGACTTCTTACGAACTCGTCTCTCTTGTAACTACCTCTTGATTCCTTAAAAGGACATTTAGAAGCAAAGTGACCAACCTTTCCACAATTGAAACATTTGAAGGGTAACTTAAACCTTTGTATTTCCTAGTGGCTTTCTTTAGTCTTCTCACAAAATTTGCTTCAACTTCATCAGAGCTTTCATCTTCATCGACGACTTCTCCATTTGTCTTCACATTGGATTTGAAAGCAACTTCTTTATTTGGAGCATCATTGCCAAATTCTCTCATTTCAAAGGCAGTAAGGGAACCAAATAGTTTGTCTATAGTTTATGTATCCAAGTTTGCTTTCTCCTCAATAGCAAATAGCTTATGAATGTAATTTGGGAAGAGATCTTAGAACCTTTTTCACAATCTCATCTTCTTTTACTTCTCCACCAAGAATTGTAATTCCATTGACCGCTTCATTCACTCAGAGTATACATATATAGCAATGTCTTCATCGTCTAACATTTTTAGGTTCTCAAATTTGCTCTTGAAGATCTACATCTTGGCTTGCTTTAATTTCTTATCTCTTTCATAAATGGTTTCAAGTTTAATCCAAACTTCTTGAGCAAAACTGCAACTCATTACCTTTCAAAGTTCTGAATCAGCTAACCCACTCATAATAGAAAACTTTGCCTTGGCATTGTTATCATACAACTTGACTTCATCTGCATCTATAGGAATAGTAGAAGGAACTATGTAACTAGACATTATAGAGTCTCAAACACCACATCCTAGAGAATTAATATAAGCTTCTATCCTTAGCTTACAAAAAGCATTATTTGTTCCATCAAACCTACGTATTTTTTTGGATCCATTATGTGCCATCCCAAACCTTCCTCAAGTGGTTAAGCTTCCTTCAGAAGAACTTGGCTCTAATACCAATTGTTGAACACATCAAGATACTGAGAGGGGGGGAAATCAATATCTAAACAATCTTAAATTTTAACAACTTTAACTTATCTCGAGAAGATTAAAACTTTAGCATCATAGTATTAACATAAGTATGAAAGATTAACACAATGTACATCAACACATAACACTAGATATACATGGAAAACCCTAGAAGAGAAAAACCATGGTGAGGATTAACTCACAATATATGAAGCTCAAATAACAAATTTGTTTTAGGGCTTCACCCCTAGGAAGCTACTACTCCCTGAAGAATTTCATTTAGGTCCACTCCCAAGGAAGCTACTACTCCTTGAAGACTTTTATCTAGGGTCACTCCCACGGAAGCTACTACTCCCTGAATTCAAAACACACTTACAAAAGATTACAGTATGAGAGTCCTTCTATTGTCTGAAAACTGACATTAAAATTCATACCTTTGATGATTGCAATTCTACCTCTTCACACTTTCTTCTAATGATCAGATTAGCTATGCACACTCTACACTTGATCACTATCACAAATATGTCTTCAAGATGAATCAAGGCAGCATCTACAACTTCTGCTCTTTCTCCTTCAGTCGCATACAAAAATGCATTCATTTTCCTCTATCTACTTGCGAACCTTTTCAATCAACTTGTAATCACAATTCATGTCACTCAATTTGATTTACAATTTATACAAGATATTACAATGATTACATTTATTATCGATCAGATATAACATGAAAAATGCATTTACAAGTTGGCTAGACAACACACAACATGAAACACATGTAGAAGATAGGTCCTAAGTGAGACCACACGTTACACGAATAGAAGACTCATGCCTTGCAGAGACCAACACTTGCTTAACAAGGTCAAAAACATCCTTCACAGCTTCAAACACCATGGAATTACATTTGCACACTTTGCTCATTTGAAAATAGGACAGCTTTAACCAAAAACACATGAACCTTGAAGCATAATGGCCACATGAACTAGAAAATCTTGTGCGATACCAGAAAAAAGAAAGATATTTATGAAAACTCTTATAGATGAGTCCACATGACTCATATAACATCTTGACACTCCTTTGCCACCACACATCAAAGAATTGTGTCGCACAACTTCAATCATGAACTCTGAGAACAATCTGTTATCCGGAACACACTGCAACATGTTGTCATTTGAAAAAATGAGGTACGAACCACCAAGGACCTTGAAACTACAAGGAAGCATGTAATACACATCCATAAAGATGTCCTCAAAACCACAAGGTCAATCATTCATTTATGGAGGAATACGGAGCATTCCAACAGGCCTTCAACACTAGCATACTCTGCCAAAACACATGTTGGTACTCTATCATGCATAACTTTCATAGCAGAAGGACAAATGATCTGAAAACTTGGAATTATCACCTTCACTACATCCTAAACATAGTTCTAGCACCACATGGCCATATCTACAAATGTGGAGGAATGTGAAGCATTCCATTATCCTACACAGAACACCTTCACAGAGACAACATTGTCTTCAACTAGTCAACAGTAAAATATTCTTCCGGTGATCCAACCATCATGGAACTTGGAACATACATACTTTAGGCCATTAGTAGCATCAGTAATACATATGATCATCTTCATGTTTCTAGTTCTCATACTAATAGCAACTATATCTTCTCCCTTCTTTTGTTGGATGGGACATGACATCCAACTATGAACTGTATCTTCTTCTCTTGTTGGATGGGACATGACATCCAACCATGAACACTATCACACCACCATGATAATCAATGACAACCTAGTGATAGTTTTGACATGAATGAAACCCTAGGAACCATATGTGTAAAAGGAAGTGAAGGAGAAGTAGATCTTGAAGGAGAACTTATTAGTACCCTGGATGAGATCAAGAAACTTAGAAAGAAGAATTCGAAGAAAAAATTACAGCTTCAAGAAGAATGTGAATCTAAGGCTAAGTTATCACAAAGTCTTGAAGAATTGAAGAAGATGATCATAAATTTGAAAATTCAAATTGAAGAAGCAAAAGTAATTGAGGAAGAAATAAGAACTCAATTGAAGGAAAAGGTTCAGAAATTTGTGGAAGGTTAGAATCAAAAATTGTTTCCTTGAGAAATGAACTAGAAAAGACAACTACTAATTTGAACCGAAGCCTCAAGTTTCATAAAAGTACTGAGATCTTGGATGATAATTTAAATGAAAAAAGGTAACCATTCATAAAGACGGGTCTTGGTTATGAAGCAAAGGAAGATGAAGTTTCCAATGAGCCACTAAAAGAGACAAATGAAGAAAAAGCAAAGAGTTATGCAACTGCACTCAATAGTCCTAGCAAAAATGAAAGTACTAAGAAGAAGGAGAATCATGTTCCATAGAAATAAAGCACTCCTCTAGATGTCAACAAGGATAAATTCAAAAGATCCTTTCCTCCAAGGTGACCACACATAACCAAGATTGAACATTCTTTCTTTGGTTATAGATATTCATGTAATTATTTTGGTTGTAAGGCAAGAGATTGTAGAACATTTGCAAGAAATGATTTTGGTAAAAAAGCAACAAGTTATTGGAAGTTCTGTTACCAATTTTCTTTACAGCCCAAATTGGTAGAACTGAAGAGGACGTTAAGTTCATGTTTAGATGAGAAAGTTTTTTAACATTCTGTCTGATATCCTATTTGCATAGTTGGAGTGTTCAAGATATTTAGTTATGTTGTAGTTCAGTTATTTAATAGAGGAAAAGAATTTTTAGATGATCATTCATTTGCAGAAGGTTTATTAAGAGATAAGTTATTTCATTTCACTACAATGATTATTCATTTTATAAATGAGATACATAAAAGAAATAAACATTGCATTGAATGAAAATATGATAGATCAAATGTCCCACACAAGCTATGGGAATAGCTAAACTAGTGCAGATATAAGAAAGATACTATGCATCTGAAAATAGGAGGGGAAATGATCATAGCCATCATTGCCTTTTAGTGTCTTTGGTTTCCAAGGTTGCCTTCTATCCTTGCTCTTGAACTTCATAATAACCTACAAGATTGGAAGAGATCTGTTACAGCTCTAGTTATGAGTTCCCTATGCTCCTATCAATAGAGGCATAATACATTGCCTATAGTGCACTAAATCAAATACAAGTCATTCACATGCAAGAGAGATTGAGAAAAAATAATCATTGTACTTTACTGATTTTATCTAACATGTTTGTTTCATGTGCAGGTATAGGATAAATCATATTGATGTTTTGAAGACATATCAACATGTGGTGTAAAGTGGGGTCCCACAAGTGTAGAGCTCAGCATGTTGCCCCTCAGTCTCAAGGGGAATGAGAAAGGAGTGTTTATAATAGTTTCAGGTTCAATGTTCATCCATGATCATCAGTTTAGGGTGACTTGAAGTGAGAACCATTAATGAACAGTGAAGCTTATTCAATGTAGCCCAATGAGTCATACATAGATGTACCAAATAGTCAAAGAATTTGCAAGGTACAGATGCAAGTGAAAGTAATTAATGCCATGGAATGCAAGCTCAATCATGAACTACATCATCTCATGATAATGGTGCAGCTATCAAGAAGATAGTTTAATAACAACATCATGTATTTATCTTTTTGAAGTCTGCCATTATCATTTTAAGCATAAAGATTAGCCACATATCAAATGTCGAGCATAGAATGTATCAGTTCAGAAATATCAATAGAGTGTTTCGCCATGAAGTTTCAATGTCATATACAGCTACAGGTAGTACAAAATGAAACATGTATAATATCATTATAGAGTGCATCCATGATGGGGCAGCATCATCTCCAAGAAGATTTAGTGTCAGAGAACAATCAAAGCATCATAGGTTGCAGGAATCAAATCTTGATCAGAGGAATAGTTGAATTAGTCACACAACATGGTGCAAATGAGAGAACAATATGTGTAGTTCCATTAATACATACAGACTGATACATAAGCATATTGCCATGCTACAGTGAAGGAAAGAAGTTCCATAATTCAATATGGCTTGTATATAAATGCATATAATATAGGAAACTGGACAATAAAATATATGTCATGTCACGCTGCCAACTTGTCATTCAAGGTATAAATAAAGTTCAAGATGCATTTCATAAAAGTGGTGGTAATAGTAAGGTTGTAACACCCATAGTCATCTATAGGAGTGTGGTTCAGATTCTATATATTCAAAAACCGCTTAGGGTCTCATTTTGAAGCTACAGATATCAACCATGGCCATGGCTTGTGGCAGGGGAAATTTTGTTTTCAAAGTTTAAAGACACATAAAAATGAAAGATAAATTTTGAACTCATTCTTGCTACATGAGATGATTAAAAAGAACCAAACTCATTTTGTATATTGTGCTTGAACCCATCTAGTTTTTGTTATCATTTCATGCTTAGACTGTCATACAAGCCGCGGGCTCAATACAGAGTTACCTTTATGGCAGGACGAACCCACTTGGGGGTTTTAAGAAAGAAATGGAAACCACATATGCAGAAAGAACGGAACTTTTTTGAAATCATTTGAACTCAGAATATCATTAGAGGTCATGGCATCAAATGATATAAAATACACAGAAAATATCAAACAAATCTTCTTTATAATTATAGCCAAAGAGTGTCAACATTCATCATTGAGTAACCCATTGTGATTCAAGAAAAGACTGTCGAATGTGCAGAAATTAATGGGTTTCAGTTGTGTTAACTAGAAAGACCATAAATGCATTAGAAACTAGTATGGCCATGAACAGGGAAAACATTTCTTCCTTAACCCATTTTAGTTTTCAAAGAAGAGCCATAAAAATAGAAGAAATAGAAGACTTTGGACCTGTGCAAGTGTCATATTCAGGAAGTAAAGAAAGTATGCCCAGATAAAACCCATATATACAGAAGGAAATGGTAAAATAAAGCCTATTTTTCTCAAACCCACTTAGGGTTTCATTCACAATAATGATCAGAAATATCTGTCATTACCACGGCCATGGAGTTCTCTAAATTTTCTAGAAAGTTTAGGCATGAGTTTAAATAGAAGCATCTATTTTGTTCATTATGGGCTCGAATGGAGCATTTTTTTGTAGATGATAATGAAAATACAGAGTTTGAAGTATGAATGGCTTACCATGTTCATTTTGAAGATACATTTTTGAACCCCAGGTTAAAGCTCAGAAGTGGTTCTCATGGAGGCATCATGGCAAAGGAGGCACATCGACAGAAAGAAGCACAAAAATGCATCAGGGAGATATACAATCACAGCTTAAAGAGGCCAATATGCTTCAAAAATGGAGGAAAGGGTTAGATTCAACATACATTAACTTCATCTTCCTTTGAAAATCTCCACAGAGAATCGACATAGAATAGTAGAAATGGTGAAAGTGCTCAAGAGCCAAGGTCAAAATGCTTATCCAAAGTGGTAGCTGTGTAGAGCCCTATTTTCATCAAAAGTTTGAAATACAAATAATGCAAAAAATGTTAGGGCTTCGAGGAGTTTATGTTTAGGGTTTTTCATTTTAGCCCTAATCTGATTGTGGTATTTTTATCACATTGGATTGAAATTCAAAATGCATTACTAATACCCATGAGGTGGGTTATTCACCATGTTGGATGCCTAAGTCTCAAAACTTAGAAGGGTGTCATATCCTTAAGGTTCCCTTTGCATATCATATGCTAAGGTGTGATGCCTTGAAAATTATTTTTTTAGTCCCTTTTGGAAAATAATGCATATATCATTTGCCTTAACATTATTTACAAAAACCACATGGAAGCCATTGTGCCTTAAAGCCCATTTGGTCCATTTTGAAGACAAGTCACATGCCTTGGAGACTATTTAAACAAGCATTTGGAGGGTAGGCCTTAAAGGCCTTTTATTTTTTGTAAAAACTACACATATATATGCCTTGATATATTTTTATGATTTTTTATAGAAAAATCAAATGCCATGTTATGTAATATGCTTGACGATATGTCACATATAGCCTTGTAATATTTTGCAAAAAATCAAATCAAATTAGGAAATAGAATAAAACTACAATCTCAATGTAAAGTTTTGTTTTAAAGAAATAATTTATAAATTGCTTTAAAATAAAAGCTATTTTATGCAGTTCAAACAAAGAAAAAGCAAAGAATATCTTCTTTTGAGTTTGCTTTATTTTGGGGCAGATATGGACAAAATGGAATCTTTTTCAAGCAGACAAAGCATATTTTCAAGTGGGGCCACATTGGAGTACTTTTTGGCAGTTTGTTTTCACAGTTTTGAGGTAGTTTTATGGGCTTTTTGTCAGCTTTTCTAAGGAGCTCAAAAATGGATTGGCATGGTTATTTTTAGGATTTTGTGCTAGCTTTTCTCTTGGAGATCATTTCGTAGGATATATTGGAGATAGATAGTTCTTTCTCAGTGGCAAAGATAGGAGTTAGAGATTAGATTTTAGAGATTTTGGACTCTTCCTCTCACAGTGAGAGTGGTATTTCAGTTTTTGTACTCATTATTTCTTTCAGTTTATAGAGCAGCAATTTTCCTTCCCATTTCTTTACCCATTTGCAAGGTTAATTTGGTATTGCATTGTGATATTTATTTATCCTCTATTTTATCTTAATTTTGTGATGGTTATGCAAATATTCTATTTGATTTAGGTTACATGTTGTGTTTAGATGAACCTTCATGTGAAATATTAATGAATTAAGTATAATCAAGGGGTTGTGAGAGTTATAGTTATGTGAACTGATTGTGTGTAAGCTCTAATAGGAGTTTAAGTATTGGTGCATCACCTTAGGAATTAATATTCTGTTATTTGTTTCATTTCAGTTTACCTTCTCACCTTTTTGCTCTGCAAATAATTTAGATTAGTAAAATCATTAACAGAGCCATCTCACTGTGGAGGTTTGCTCCAATTTTTAGGCAACCCACAGGCCTAGGAGTGTTCCCATGTGTCAACAGATAGTTAAGTTGAACAACTTAGCATAAGGTGCATATCTGGTTGATAATAGTTTTTGGCATGCCCGATGGGACTGATTGGACTATCTCAGTCCAATAGCATGTTCATATATCATTGATATTTGGTGTGTCTGTTAGTGATCTTAGCCTTTGGACATAGAAAACCAAACACATTTGGCGACTCTGAATCAAGATCTATAGGTTTCAGTATGATCAATTGTAGGCATGTTACAAAAATCACCTATTCATTCCATTTTCTAGCTTTTATATGAGTAAAAATGTCAACTTTTCATAGCCAACATGTATACCCACCCCCATACTATGATAATTCTACTTATCCATCTCCAGGTCAACCATATCAAACCAATTACGTTGTTGTTTCTAATCCCATGGTTTTTCAAAGTTAGCATGCACAATGTAATTTCCACCAACCCACCCCTGCTCAGCCTCCTTACCAACCTTACACAAGTAACCATAATTCTGCTTTTAGTCCAAATACTCAGGATGCTTACTACATGCCCATTCCTACCCAATCTCCTAGTCAGCCAAAACATTCTGAAATGATGGAGCTTAAAGACATGATTAAGGACACTTTGACAGACTTCATACATTAGATAGAGGAGATTAACAAGCAACTTGAGTCTAATCGGCAACAGGAAGAGTTGGCTTATCAAGCCTATCTTCATGAGCAGGAGTTGGAAGCACAAAGGACACAATTTGAGCAAGAGATAGCAGCGAAAGAAGAGTAGATGGAGCTTTTACTCACTCAAGCTCATAGGCATCAAGTTCAAGCAGCTCCTACCATCCCAGAACAACCTACTCAGGAAGAGGTTTGTAAATTCAATCTTCCAAGTTTCAAGCAAAATGAACCTATTATCCCCGCCAAGGTCGAGATTCCCAATTTTAGAAATCATTTACCCTTGCAGGAACCTAGGTTGGCACAGTTTGAACTTGTTATGCTTCAACACCAGCCACTTGAAGAATCCTTTTCCCTCCAAGAAAGTAGTTTTGAATGCAAACAAACTCCCAAGAAAATCAAAAACCTAAGTTTTAGAGGTTCTGATTTTGCTAAGGAGCCTATTAGCATTCAAGACCAATCCATTAACCAATAGAAGGAAGCTAGGAAGGTAAATTTACTGCATATAGCTATGGAACAATATCGATTAGAGCAGAAGAAGATCGAACAAGGAAAGTCTCCTCTTGATGAATCCACCAATGTTTACACTGAAGAGCTTCCTTGTTTTGTAAAAGATGATATTTTTTTTAGAAAATCCTGTAGTACAAGAACCTGAATATGAGCATGGTGCATATGAAAAGGATACTGATTCAAACCTGACACTGAATCCTTTGCATTTTGATTCCTTTGAAAAAATTTCTAATGTTGTTCATAAGATGCATGAAAGCAAGATACAGAGATTGGAGGGTGAAAATCTAAACTTGCAAAGACAGAATGCTCAAGTTGCGTTGGAGGAAGCACCAGATAAAAAGGAAGAGGATTCAATTTATTGGTTTGATCAGTTACCTATTTTTGTTGAGCCAAAAGAGGAAAGTATGCTCATACCAAGGACGACAGTTTCAGAACAGTAGGAGGATCCTCAAAATTCTAAGGAGTTGTTGAGTGAAGATCATCAATATAATGATAGGATCTAGGATCAAGAGGGATGACATCAAGATGAGCTTGTTTTGGAGCCCAATAGGCTTAGCGTAGGCTGTCATGAAGTAAAAGGCATTCCCTTCTCATCAAAAAACTAGGATAATGTGCAAGAGATTGGTGTTGACCCTTAGTTTATTGTTAACCTATTTGATGAGCTTCCTGACTTCATGCATGTCTATGCTAGGTTCTGACCACCATAGTGATGAACATCATTTAGATAGGATATTGATCCAAGAATAGATAAGTAAAAGTGACCCTGTTTTGAAAGGTACAAAGCTGGAAGAGGATCTATTTCAAGTAGAAATTGAGCTTTTCTGCTCACACTTAGAGGTTATGCCAACATCTTTGGAGGAGGGTTATCTAGAAAAACAAAAGCAAGAGATGAAAGTGGTTGTATTCTTGAATGAGTCATTGGTTAATGAGCAACCTAACCAGCAACAGAATCTTGACTGGTTAGAGGAGATGCCTTTCTGTTTCACAGAGGGACTTGAGGCTCATGTGCAGATTGAAGGCTTGTTGAAAGAGGTTAGTTCATTATTTAAATTATTGCCTTCATTTATTAAAGAAACACTTGTTTCAGAGTGTATCTCCTCGAGCAAACTTGAATATTTTGAGCCTAGTATAGCTCTTGCTAGGAATCTTCCAAGCTTTGATAGTTTTGATGAGCCATTAGCTACTCTAATAGGGGAGGATGACCCATTAACCAAAGAGAAGGAAGCCACATGGTGGGCTATCATGCAAGGGGTAGATAATGCTATTGTTTCCAATCCAAAACCTTCAAGGGGATGTCCTATTAGGCATCTGGCTGGGTTGGCAGCCAACAAGAAGGAGTAGTCCCATAGTGACACTAATTCAGCTCGTCAAAGACAGTATAAAGTTAAGTTCAATCAGGCTACTGTCTTACTTGATCACTTTACCAAACATGACAAGTGGGTAGATGACTACATTGTCCTTCTCCAAAAGGTGTTGTAGCAATTTTCTAAAGATTTGATTGTTCTCCATCCTTTTGGGCTAACTAACAAGCTCATGGAGTATTGTAGATTGCAAAGGAAGGGCAGTGATTTTATTGAGCCATTGAATGGGTTTGTTTGATTAGTTTCTCTAGCTGGTTAGAGTAGGGTAGAGTTAGTATTAATAAGTTCTTCATGCAAATTTAGTTTTAGTAATTTTTGTTTCCATAAGTTCTGCTGCATAGGTTTTCTGGCCACCAGGGCCTTCTAGTTTGTTTTCAGTTTGGTTTGCTTTTGTTTTTTGCTGCTATTTGGAGTAATGTATAGCTGAGTTTTAGTGTTTTCTAAGTTAGAAAGGAGCAAAGTATGACTCTACACCCAATGGACATCTTAAGGCAACTAGTTCTGATGCTTAGTAGGCAAGCATATAGCAGAAGTCACCAGAAATGTTACCAATTTTCTCTACAGCCCAAATTGGTAGAACTAAAGAGACATTCAGTTCATGTTAGATGAGAAAGTTTTTTAACATTTTGTCTAATATCTCATTTTCATAGTTGGAGTGTTCAAGATATTTAGTTATGTTGCAATTTAGTTATTCAATAGAGGAAAAGAATTTTTAGATCATCATTCATTTGCAGAAGGTTGCTTAAGAGATAAGTTATTTCATTTCACTACAATGATTATTCATTTTATAAATGAGATACATAAAAGAAATAAACATTACATTGAATGAAAATATGATAGATCAAATGTCCCACACAAGCCGTGGGAATAGCTGAACTAGTGCAAATATAAGAAAGATACTATGCATCTACAAATAGGAGGGGAAAGGATCATAGCCATCATTGCCTTTTAGTATCTTCAGTTTCCAAGGTTGCCTTCTATCCTTGCTCCTGATCTTCATAATAAACTGCAAGATTGGAAGAGACCTGTTAGAGATCTGGTTATGAGTTCCCTATGTGCCTATCAGCAAAGGCATAATACATTGCCTATAGTGCACTAAATTAGATACAAGTCATTCACATGCAAGAGAGATTGAGAAAAAATAATCATTGTACTTCACTGATTTTATCTAACATGTTTGTTTCATGTGTAGGTATAGGATAAGTCATATTGTTGTTTTGAAGACATATCAGCATGTGGTGTAAAGTGGGTTCCCACAAGGGTAGAGCTTAACATGTTGCCCCTCAGTCTCAGGGGGGGTGAGAAAGGAGCATTTATAAGAGTTTCAGGTTCAATGTCCATCCATGATCATCAGTTTAGGTGACTTGAAGTGAGAACCATTAATGAACAGTGAAGCTTATTCAATGCAGCCCAATGAGTCATACATAGATGTACCGAATAGTCAAAGAATTTGCAAGGTACAGATGAAAGTGGAAGTAATTAATGCTAGGGAATGCAAGTTCAATCATGAACTACATCATCTCATGATAATGTTGCAGCTATCAAGAAGGTAGTTTAATAACAATAGTAGGTAGTTATCTTTTTGAAGTCTGTCATTATCATTTTAAGCATAAAGATTAGCCACATATCAAATACCGAGCGTAGAATGTATCAATTCATAAATATCAACAAGGTGTTTCACCATGAAGTTTCAATGTCATATACAGCTATAGGTAGTACGAAAGGAAACAACATGTATAATATCATTACAGAGTGCATCCATGATGGGGCAGCATCATCTCCAAGAAGATTGTGTCAGAGAATAGTCAAAGCATCATAGGCTGCAAGAATCAAATCTTCATCAAAGGAATAGCTAAATTAGTCACACAACATGGTGTAAATGAGAGAACAGTATGTGTAGTACCATTAATACATATAGACTGATACAAGAGCATATTGCCATGCTACAGTGAAGTAAATAAGTTCCATCATTCAATATGGCATGTATATAAATGCATATAATACAGGAAACTGGACAACAAAATATATGCCATGTCATGCTGTCAACTTGTCATTCAAGGTATATACAAAGTTCAAGATGCATTTCATAAAAGTGGTGGTAATAGTAAGGTTGCAACACCCATAGTCATCTACATGACTGTGGTCCAAATTCTATATATTTAAAACACGCTTAGGGTCTCATTTTGAAGCTACAGATATCAAGCATGGCCGCGCCCTGTGGCAAGGGGAAATTTTGTTTTCAAAGTTTAAAGACACATAAAAATGAAAGATGAATTTTGAAATCATTCTTGCTACAAGAGATGATTAAAAAGAACCAAACTCATTTTCTATATTGTGCTTGAACCCATTTGGGTTTTGTTATCATTTCATGCTTAGACTATCATACAAGCCGCGAGCCCAATAGAGAGTTACCTTTATGGCAGGCCGAACCCACTTGGGGGTTTTAAGAAAGAAATGGAAACCACATATGCAGAAAGAAAGGAAGATTTTTGAAATCATTTGAACTCAAAATATAATTAGAGGCCATGACATCAAATGATGTAAAATACACAGAAAGTATCAAGCAACTCTTCTTTATAATTGCAGCCAAAGAGTGTCACTAGTCATCATTGAGTAACCCATTGTGGTTCAAGCAAAGACTGTCGAATGTGCAGAAATTAATGGGTTTTAGTTGTTTTAACTAGAAAGATCATAAATGCATCAGAAACTGGTATGGCCGTGAATAGGGAAAACATTTCTGCCTTAACCCATTTCAATTTTTAAAGAAGAGCCATAAAAATAGAAGAAATAGAAGACTTTGGACTTGTGCAAGTGTCATATTCAGGAAGTAAAGGAAGTATGCCCAGATAAAACCCATATATACAGAAGGAAATGGTAAAATAAAGCATTTTTTGCTCAAACCTGCTTAGGGTTTCGTTCATAATAATGATCAAAAATATCTGCCATTACCATGGCCATGGAGTTCTCTAAATTTTCTAGAAAGTCAAGGAATGATTTTAAATAAAAGCATCTATTTTATTCATTATGGGCTTGAATGGAGCATTTTTTGCAGATGATAATGAAAATACAGAGTTCAAAGTATGGATGGCTTACCATGTTTGTGCTGAAGATACATTTTTGAACCCCAGGTTAAAGCTCAGAAGTGGTTCTCATGGAGGCATCATGACAGAGGAGGCACACTGACAGAAAGAAGCACAAAAACACATCAGAAAGATATACAGTCACAACCTAAAGAGGCCAATATGCTTCAAAAATGGAGGAAAGGATCAGATTCAAGATACATTACCTTCATCTTCCTATGAAAATCTCCACAGAGAATTGACATAGAACAGAAGAAATGGTGAAAGTGCTCAAGAACTGATGTCCAACCCCTTATCTAGAGCGGCGGCTATGCAAAGCCCTCTTTTCATCAAAAGTTTGAAATGCAAATAATACGAAAAAAGTTAGGGCTTCGAGGAGTTTTGTGTTTAGGGTTTTTCATTTTAGCCCTTATCCGATTGTGGTATTTTTATCACATTGGATTGAAATTCAAAATGCATTACTAATGCCCATGAGGTGGGTTATTCACCATGTCGGATGCCTAAGTCTCAAAACTTAGAAGGGTGTCATATGCTTAAGGTTCCCTTTGCATATCATATGCTAAGGCGTGATGCCTTGAAAATCATTTTTTTAGTCCCTTTTGGAAAATAATGCATATATCATTTGCCTTAGCATTATTTACGAAAACCACATGGAAGGTATTGTGCCTTAAAGCCCATTTGGTCCCGTTTGAAGACAGGTCACATGCCTTGGAGACTATTTACACAACCATTTGGAGGGCAGGCCTTAAAGGCCTTTTATTTTTTGTAAAGACTACACATATATGCCTTGATATATTTTTATGATTTTTTATAGAAAAATCAAATGCCATGTAATGTAATATGCTTGGCAATATGTCACATATAGGCTTGTAATATTTTGCAAAAAATCAAATCGAATTAAGAAATAGAATAAAAATACAATCTCAATGTAAAGTTTTGTTATAAAGCAATAATTTATAAATTGCTTTAAAAAAAATGCTATTTTATGCAGTTAAAACAAAAATAAAGCAAACAATATCTTCTTTTGAGTTTGCTTTGTTTTGTGGCAGTTATAGACAAAATGGAATCTTTTTGGAGCAAACAAAGCATATTTTCCAGTGGGGCCACATTGGAGGACTTTTTGGTAGTTTGTTTTCATAGTTTTGAGGTAGTTAGGTAGGCTTTTTGTTAGCTTTTCTGAGGAGCTCAAAAATGGATTGGCATGGTTATTTTTAGGATTTTGTCCTAGCTTTTCTTTTGGAGATCATTCTACAATATATATTAGAGATAGCTAGTTCTTTCTCAGCAGTAGAGATAGGAGTTAGAGATTAGGGTTTAAAGATTTTGGAGTCTTCCTCTCACACTGAGAGAGTGGTATTTCAGTTTTTGTACTCATTATTCCTTTTAGTTTATAGAGCAATAGTTTTCCTTCCCATTTGTTTACCCATTTGCAAGGTTAATTTCATATTGCATTGTGATAGTTATTTATCCTCTATTTTATTTTAATTTTGTGATGGTTATGCAAATATTCTATTTGATTTAGGTTACATGTTGTGTTCAGATGAACCTTCATATGAAATATTAATGAATTAAGTATAATCAAGGGGTTGTGAAAGTTATAGTTATGTGAACTGATTGGGAGTAAGATTTGATAGGAGTTTAAGTATTGGTGCATCACCTTAGGAATTAATTTTTAGTTATTTATTTCATTTCAGTTTATCTTCTCACCTTCTTCCTCTACAAATCATTTAGATTAGTAAAATTGTTAAGAGAGCCAGCTCACTCTAGAGGTTCACTCCAATTTTTAGGCAGCCCACAGGCCTAGGAGTGTTCCCATGTGTCAACAGATAGTTAAGTCGAACAATTTAGCATAGGGTGTATAACTGGTTGATAACAAGTTCCATACAAGAAATTTTGGTCGGAACAAAGATAGAAGTCCTTATGGGTTCTCAAATAGGAACTATAATTCATTTGTTCCTTTAGTGGATTATAATGTTATATGGTATAAATACAACAACTATAGTCATATAGCATGTTTTTGTAGAAGTGGTTTTGTGGAACCTCCTAGACAAAACAAGAAGTTGGATATACTTGGAAATAAAATGGAAGAACCTACAAAAGTTTGGAAGAGGAAGAAAGAGAAAGAAAAACAAAAGGAGGAGAAATCTATGCTTGTGCTTCATGCACAAGAAGCATCACTAAGTTCATAAGGAGAAGAATGAACTCTAGGGAGTTAATCATTGCATTATCTTTTACCTCCATGGAGAAGAAAGTTTAGAGATATATCAGCTAATGCATATTCTATATGAGGGTAATTAGCATCCCTTTACCATAGATATCAAAGGGAGAGTTATAAAAGAGGAACAATGGTGCCATTAATGTAAAAAGGAAGTATTACAAAAAGGGGGAGCTTTAAAAATAGGGGGAGCATCATAGAAAAAGGGAGAATCACATCATGAAGGAGAGAAGTATGTTACATCCCTTTACCATTGATGTTAAAGGGGAAGAGATACAGAAAGGCAGAGTAGTACATAAATAGGAAGTATTATGTTTATGTTGTACTCATAGGATATTTCTTTGCAGAGTTGACATCAATGACAAAGGCGGAGATTGTTGGAAATATTATTGTCATTGATGTCAAAGGAAGGAATTCATATTGTTGTCATTGATGTCAATGTAAAGAAGGAATTCATATTATTGAACATATTAATATATCCTATGTGATGATGATATTGTGGAAGAAAAGGAAGAATAAAAGGTATTTGATATGTATGGTGATGTGTTGGTAGACTTGCAAATTATGGTACATCACATTGGAGAAATAAACTAAAGTTATATATGGTTGACCTACATTACCTTAGCACCACCTTTTGGGAATGAGAAATAAATAAGTTACATGCCTTTATTTTAAACATGGCCGATCTGAAATTATTGGAGCATCTCCTTTGGAAATAGATTTAATTACCTATTATTGGGCCAACCCTATTGGGCGAAAAGACATGATGGGTATATAAATAGAAGATTGAAGTGTGGTAAAACAAGAAAGTTCTCCAATGCAACATCATATGAATTCAAGTAGTCATTTAAGAGTAGAAATACAATGATAAGTTAGATCATTTAGAACAGTCCTAGAATAGAAAATATGAAGGGTGTTGAAGATTTATATTGAAGGAAGTTGGAGCAGATTTTGTATGGAAGATGTAATGATATTCATGTGAATTTGGACCAGATCTATGGAAGATTTGTAGCAGAACTTCAAAGTGATTTATGGCAGATTTGGAGAAAACCTAAGAGTTGATTTGGAGCAGACCTAAGAGCTGATTTTGAGTAGATCTAACTGTAGATTTGGAGCAGACCTAAGAGCTAATTTGGAGCAGACCTAAGTGTAGATTTGGAGCAGATCTAAGAGTTGATTTGGAGTAGACCTAAGAGATGATTTGGAGTAGACCTAAGAGCTGATTTTGAGTAGACTTTGAGCAGAAATAGGAAAATTGTGTGCAAATGTTACATCAAATACATGCAAATTTGTGAGGGAAGTATATGCTAAGTTGTGAAGGAAATACATGTAGCTTTGTGAAGGAAAGTGTATCAATAATTGGATTTTTGTGAAGACAATATCATCCATTGAAAAATTTGAAGGTTAGTGTCTCACACCAAAGAGATTGGTATGTCTTGTTGAGTTGGTGCTCAGTGGTGGGAATTGGTGTCTCTAGTGGGTTGGTGCCTACAAATTATACAAGTAGGGATTGGTGTATCCAGTGGGTTGGTGCCTAAAAATCATAAAAGAGGGGATTGGTATCCCCTATAAGTTAGATCCTACAAAGATTGTAAGAGATATTTATATATAAGCAATATTTGGCTGTGGTTTTCTCTTGAAAGGGTTTCCATGTAAATCTTGTGTTCTTCTTGTGCTCTTAAGTGTTAGATATTGTATGTTTATGACTATTGTGGTTGATTAAGATTTAAAAAATTAAAATATTAGCTTATACTAATTCACCCCCCCTCTCAGTATAAGTGTGTTCTCATCAATATATAGTAGAAGTGTCATTTTTAGACAAAATAAGACTTCTTTTGTAACATTGCAGCTAAAACAAAGTGAATAGAAAGATATGATTCAATTTACTTCTATGCCTAAAAAATTTGAATTAAGTCCCCTAGATAGACAAGAAGTTGAGGAGAGCTCATCTAGCTCTAAATTTTCAAAAGAGGATGAAGAACCTCCAACTCAGTTTGTTTGAAGGTCTACAAGGTATAGACAATCACTCAAAATGTATCCACTTGATGACTAGAGATGTTTTTTTTTTAATACTAACATGGATGAACTAAGATCTATAGAAGAGGCATTCAATATGAATTATGCACAATCCTAGAAGATCGCCATGGATTAAAAAATGGCATCATTGAAAAAGAATGATACATGGGACCTAGTACCATTGCCTAAAGGATGAAAACTTGTTGGTTGCAAATAGGTGTTCATAAAAAGGATTGGTTTAGATAGAGGTATTGAGAAGTACAAGAATAGTTGGTTGTGAAAAGTTACTCTTACGTTGAGGGTGTTGATTACAGTGAGATATTTTCCCTTGTTGTAAAAATAACATCCATTATATTTTTATTTTCTATAGCTACAAATTATGATCTAGAGGTTGAGAAAATGGATGCAAACATAAAATTCCTTCATGGTGATTTGAATTAGGATATTTATATGACAAAACCAAAGCACTACGAGGTGAAAGGTAAAAGTAATTTGTTTTACAAATTGAAGAAATCTCCATATGGCCTCAAATAGAGTCCTAGGATGTTATACCAAAAATTTGATACATATGCGTTGAGTTTGGGATTTAAGCATTCTAAATTAGATCACTATATTTATTTTAAATCTGAAGGTGATCATTTCATGTTTATTGCACTATATGATTATATGTTATTTATTGGTAAAGAGAAAGGAATGATTTCATAACTAAAATTTCAACTTGCAACTAAATTTGAAATGAAAGATCTTGGTGTAGCTAAACACATTTGTAAGATGAAAATTAGAAGAGATAGAGTGAATAGAAAACTATAGCTTGGCCAAAGTAAGTATGTCAATTCAATTTTATAGAGGTTTAACATGCAATATTATAGACCATTATGTCTTTCTTTTATAGATGGAATTAAGTTATCTACTTCAAAATGTCCAATATCCCCATCAAAGATAGAAGACATGAGAATTGTTCCTTACCAGAGTGTAGTTGGAAGTTTTATGTATGCTATGGTTTGCACTAGACTAGAGCTTGCCCAAGTAGTGGGAGTTCTTTCTAGATATATGTTTAATCTTAGTAGAGTTCATTGGGATGTAGTTAAAAGGGTATTCAAATATTTGTGGGGTGTCTTAGAGTATTCCTTATGTTATCATGGTAATTTGATAGGAGATGGGCATTCCCTTGATATTTGTGGTTATGTGGGTTTAGATTGGGCAGGTGGTGTTAATATCTTCCTAGAAGATTCACCAGTGCTTATTTGTTTACTTTATTTGGTCGTGCAATTAGTTAGATGAGTAAGAAATCTAGACTATGGTTTCTTTATCTACTACTGAGGTTGAGTATATGCTAGGTATTAATTCTTGTAAAGAAGCCATTTGGCTTAAGAGATTGTGTTTATATATTGGAATAAAATAGGGTGTAGTAACTATTTATTGTGATAATTAGAGTGTGATTTTCCTAGCTAAGAACCTCCAAGAACATTGATGTACATTATCATTTTATCAGAGATATGGTTGAGTATGGAAAGGTGAAGCTAGTTACGGTAGAGACTTTGATGGCTATTGCATATTCATTAACTAATCTTGTGAGCATAGAGAAATTTAGATGGTGTTTGGAGTCTATGAGCTTTTAGGCTCCTAGTAATTAAATCATGGTGTTGCTACTCCCTTTGCTCTTGCAAGGTGTTCAACAAGTGGGAAAATGTTAGGAAAGGTGTCTCAACCATGCAATTACAAAAAAATGTAATTTTTTGGTTATCAAATTGATTAAACTCAATTTCTAGGCTATAGATTTGGGTTTTGGACAAAATAAAAATTTTAGGTTGTTTGACACCACCTACGTGGGTGCCTAGTGTGTATATCTCTTTGAAATCTACAATTAAATAAATGGGCCTAATCAACCTCGCAGATCAAAAGTTATAGCCTCTAGAAGTTGGGCCTCTCGTATTGAAAAATTCAAAAATGTGTTAGACATAGAGAAGAGCTATAAGGGGGAGTTAAAAGTGTTGATGCATGCTATGATACATCATAAGGTATCTTTTATTGGAGATAATGGCAACCTAAGGATTTGGGTTTCACTTTTGGGTGGTTTTGGCTCATGGTTTTTTAATTATTAATTGATAGTTTCATGTATTGTATCTCCTATATATTACGTGCTTGAGATGGAGGTTGAGTGTGAGAATCTTATAGGTGTTCTCAAGTTGCCTTGAGATCTTTGGTTGGTGATACTCTTGTGAAAGTTTTCATTACAAGTATATTGTAATCCTGATGATTTCTAAATAATATATTGGGCTACTTTTGGAGTGTGGGCTTTCTCTCCTAAAAGATTTCTCCCTACATAAATCACTATGTTGTGGTATGATTTTTATTCATGTTTATTTTTGTAGAATTTTTGTAACTGTTGTAACGATTTGAAAAGTTTTGCATAACCCTCCTCTCAAAATTAGTGTAGGAAGTTGTTCTTCTACCTTAGCTTTCTTACAATTAATAAGACTTTGTTTAGAAAATATCACCTATCCTCTTCCAATGTTTTAATGTGCTAGCCTCCACTGAGACATTCAAGGAGACAAAATCTATGAAACATAATTGATTGGTTTCTCATACCTTCTTGTCTAACTTTTTCCAATCCTTGTCAAACATATCCCCAAGCTTTGCTTCCTTAGGAACAAATATATATTGATCCATTTCTTCCAAGAGATATTACATCTTTATCTTCCACAACTCATGCCCAAAGCCACTATATTTGTCAATCTCTAAATGAGATGTGTTGGCCATGGCTCTAAGCACTCATAGATCTACAAAACCACTAAGATAACATATTTTCTTGCAACCAAAAACCTAGAACAATTCTAACACATCCCTCTCTACTAAAAACTAAAGCTCTAGTACCAAATGTTGAGAAACATGATAAACTAATAGAGTTTTCAAGCATATGCAAATGGTAAATAAATACAATTTACCAATTAAAGTAGAATGTGATTAACCATTCAAATAACATGGAGAAATATGTAGGAATTCATAGGTTCTCAAATTAAAACCAATAAGTACATGTAAACCACATAACACTAGAATTTGCATGGCCAAACCATTTCTAGAGAAACTCCACCACCAAAGAGATACTAAGCTTGTATTAATCAAAAATAAACTAATACATCAATACAATCCACTCGATCTTGTTCATTCAAATTTTATTCCAATAGTATAGTTCATTGATTCACTTGCAATCCATCATAAACAACTACCCCATGTCTCCAATATATAGAGAAAAATAAAATAAATAAATTATAAATGGCTTACGAAACTAGTGGCCAAAACAATAGGCACAAAACTAGGTGTCCCACTTCCAAATGCAAATGTCCAAGGGCCCATATTCATGGATAGCATCTCCAAAAATAGTAAATAATTCCCACAAGTAAGTAACCCCCACCATTGTGCAAGAAGAAGTCAAATTGCAACTCTAAATTGTGGCATGAAAGCCCCATTTACAAGGCATGATTCTTCGTATTCTGATGTGACCTTTCATCTTTCATTTCCTCTTTCCATGCGTTTATGCAACCAATAAAAAATTAATTTGGGGAATAATATTAAATAAATATTGTTCCTACCACACATGGGCATCCAACTTTGCCCATCTACATGTACAAAGGGAACATAGAATAATTTTCATCTACACACATAAATAAATACATTAGACATAGGGATTTTCAAGATGGATATCACCTAATCCCAACATCTATTTTATTTTTAGTGAGAATCCAACCATGAGTTTGTGTAGTGGAGTAGCATGTATTCAGTATTAATAAGTTCTTTCAACCATAAAATCAAATTTGACTATGACAGAGAACATGATGAAACAAAAAGCAAAATTAACATAGAAGTGAAGAACATTTTGAAGTGGCTGATAGGGTATTTTTAAATCTACAACCATAAAAATATGAGTCTGCCAAGCAACAAAAAAAGCATAAGATGAAGGCACCCAAATATTACAGTCTTTACAAGGTACTATAACAAATTAGTAGTGTATCATACAAAGTAGAGGTCTCACCATGTTTGAATAAGGTCATTGGAGATAAAACTTTAGTATAGAAAGACCTTCCAAATCTTGATGAAGAAGGAAGAATAGTTTTGGAGCCAGAGGCAATACCCAAACAAAGAGTAAGGGGCTAAAGACTAAGACAATTATAAAATATCTCATCAATTGGAAGAATTTACCACATGAAGATGCTACACGGGAAGATAAATAATTCATTCAAAAGTACCCACAAATAAGTGTTAAGGATAATGCTTCTTTGAAGAGCGGGGCATGCTAGGTCCTTATTCCATGGGATGTAGTGGGACATGTGATGATAGAATTGGGATTACATAATTCTTACATCATATTGTATAAGGATAAATATGTTTCATAAGAATCTAATATTGTATAAGGAAAAATATGTTACATAAGAGTCTAATTTACATCATATTAATTATGATTCATATAAGAAATTTCAAAATTTTAAAAGAATAACTTTATATAAGATTTTGTAAGATATATTTAAATGGTCCTCTAACTAGTGATTTGTTATGTTAAGGATATAGTTTAGATTACTTTTAAGGATTTCGTTTTAAATTTGAGTCAAAGATTTTAAAGTGAATACCATTAAAAAACTCCAAACTCCTCAATAAACAGTTGTTTAGAACAATGGAAGAATTTAGTCTTAATTGAACGTAAAGAGACTAGAAATTTGAGCCAAGGACCCTAAGGTGAACAACATTAAGGAAACTCCAAGCTTATCAATACAAAGTTGTTTAGAATTAGTTGTACTCTATATTTTAGAGAGGTTATAAAAATATATGTTAACAACTTTAAGAGTTTGATTTTGAGAAGTTAGATTTTTATACATGCCAATTTGTTCATAGTGTCTTTTAAAAGAAATACATCAAATAGTCTAATATAAGAAGTTTTAATTAAGACAGACAAACAAACAAAACTATGAATTATAGTTCACATATATGTCTTTTGTATGTGTCATTTTCTTATTGGACCTTTCAAGTTTATGGCATGTGGTATGGTAATACATTGAAGACCTTTTTAGTTGTAATTGCTATTTAATTTGACTAAACTATGAGATAGAGTGCTAATAACACGGTAACACTTTGTCGGCCTATAAATAGGTAGTACTTCATGAAATCCTTGGGTTTATTTATAGAAAGCATGTTTTGCGTCGTAATTCATAATCTATCGTGATTTTAGTTAGAGAGGGAATTTCAGATTTACCTGTAAAAATACTGAGGGCAGAGCGCATAAAGAATGATGGAGATGAAGGAAATAGATGCAGCAATTGCAAAGATTAAGCAAGTCATCGAAGGGAAAGCGGGTCAATTCGGCCCTCTTGAGTGGATAACGATTTATACTGAAATCTTTGCAATTCGGATCTATAAGGATGAGGATTGGATGTTGATGCACTCTAAATTTGAGAAAACCTTACAAGATCATATCAATTCAACAGTTGTGCCCGCATTGAGGGAGAAAGAAGATGAGTTTCTTTTGAAAGAAGTTGTAAAGCAATGGGAAAATTACAAACGAATGGGTAGGCTTCTTTTACATTGGGTGTTTTTTCGTTTGACACGTAAGAAAAAATGGTTGTTCTCAAACCCCAACGACGCTGCTCAGAGATACTTTGAAAAAATGGTCCTTGATGAAGTTTTGTGTAGTAATTTACAGGCTGCTATGATGCTTCAAATTAATAAAACGCGGGAGGGTGAGAGAATTCTTGATGGGGCTGTTTTTAAGAATGTTGTGTGTATGCTGTGGGATTTTGGGATGGACTTTTATAAAGATTTTGATTTGGCCATTTTTGAAAATACCACCATATACTATTCCAGAAAGGCTGCTTCATGGATATGTGAGTATTCTTGTCGAGACTACTTGTTGAAAGTTTCTAAGTGTTTATGGTTGGAAAAAGAAACAATTGCAATGTATTGTGTTCATCAATGTAGCCAAACTAGGTTAGTAGAAATGGTAGAAAATGAACTTCTTGGCAAGTATGAATGTCAACTTTTGGAGGAAGATTCAGATTGCCATCAATTGGTGAGAAATGACAAGATGGATGATCTTTCAGAGATGTTTAAGTTGTTTTCTGGAATAACTAAAGGCATTCAGCTCATGGCTAAAATTTTTAGACAGCATGTTGTCAGGCATGGCACATCATTGTTTAAACATGGAGGACAAATGGTGGTAGAGGCAATAAAGGCAAATAATAAAAAAGACATGATTGCAAGTGAAAAAGATGAGTTTGTGAGGAGTGTTATTGAATTGCATGAGAAATACATACAATGTGTGGAGAAGAATTTTATGAACCACTGCCTTTTCAAAAATGCACTCATGGCAGCCTTTCATAGTTTTTGCAATCAACAAGTTGCAGGGAGCACTATTGGAGAATTGTTGGTCACGTTTTGTGACAATATTTTGACAAATAGAAGCATGGAATATGTAGATGTTGAAGATGCCCTTCAAAAGGTTGCAAAGATCTTTCCCTGTGTCTATGACAAAGACATGCTTGCAGAGTTTTATAGGAAAAAGCTCGGAGACAGGCTTCTCTCCCATAAAAGTTCAAATGCCGATTATGAAAAAAGCATGTTAGTCAAGCTGGAGTTTGAGTGTGGACGACAATTTACATCTAAAATGGAGGGCATGCTTACTGATTTGACATTGGCAAAGAAAAACCAATCAGATTTTGAGGAATACCTCAGTCAGAATCCTCTTCATCCTCGTTCTGGAATAGAATTCTCTGTGACAGTTTTGACATCTGGATTCTGGCCGAGCTATAAGTCACCTGATACACTTGTCCTTCCGGATGAAATGGTGAGACATTTAGAGTCATTCAAAGAGTTCTATAACAGAGAAAAAACGAATAGAAGATTAACATGGAAATATTCTCTGGGAACATGTAATATTATTGGAAGATATGACCAATGTGAAATTGAAATTGTTGGAGCCCCTTGTCATGCAAGTGCACTATTGCTGTTCAGTGCAACAAACAGGCTAAGTTTTTCAGAGGTCAAATCACAGTTGAATTTGGAAGTTGAAGATACTATCGCATTGCTGAATTCCCTTGTGTGTTCAAAATACAAAATCCTAAGTAAATTACCAGATACACAATCTGTGATACAAACAGATTGTTTTGAATTTAATGCAAACTTTTCTAGTAAAAGGAGGAAGATTCGACTTCCGGCCGTGGCACCCACAGCCAATGTAAAAGAAAATGTTGGGAAGGTTGTGCTTCAAAATAAAAGTCATATTATTGATGCTTCGATCGTAAGAATTATCAAGAGCACAAAAGTATTACCTAACAAGGAATTAGTGATGCAATGCATTGAGCAGGTTAAAGACATGTTCAAGCCAGATATGAAGGAAATTAAAAAGAGAATTGAAAATCTGATAGCTAGGGACTACTTAAAGAGGGATAATGAAAATCCTGACAAGTACAATTACGTGCCTTGACATTGGTTCAGAGAAGAGGCCAATTTGATATTTTTGGATTTCATACTTTCCAACTTATCCTACCATGAACTTTATAAGGTTCTTCATAGTTGAGTTCTCTTCCTGATTTTCAATTGAATTGTAAATCTTATAGTAACAGTGATTTTGGAATCTTGAAACTGTCTATATTTTTCACCATAATGAAAATTTTGACATGTACAATTATGTGTATTGATATTGGTTCAAATAAGATGTCAATTAGGTATTTCTGGATTTGATATTTTACAATTTATTTTATTATGAACTTTAAAAGATTCTTTATAGTTGAGTTCTTTTACTGATTTTTAATTTAATTGTAACAGTTAAATTTTATAGTAAGAGTGCTTTTGGATTTAATTGTGTAGATTTTTTTGGGATAATGAAAATCCTGATGTGTACAATTATGTGTCTTGACATTGGTTTAGAGAAGAGGCCAATTAGATATTTCTGGATTTGATATTTTACAACTTATTCTACCATGAACTTTATAAGATTCCTTATAGTTGAGTTTTCTTACTAATTTTTAACTAGACTGTAAATCTTATAGTAAAAATGCTTCTAGATTCAACTGTAATATTTTTTACATAGAAGAATCACATGGTGATCCATCATAAAGAAAAGAAAAATTATATTATTGATTGATGATAGATAGGAGGTAACTTCACTATTTCTTTCCTTCATATTTTTTCTTTAACACTGAATTTTGCACATGATTTTCTTTTTGAACTGAAAGGATAAAAAGATATAATATGAACAATTTATTTACTCTCCCACTTATAAACTGTTTGGTCTACATCACAACTCCTCTTCTTCATTTGTGAAAATTTACCCTATTTTTTCCCTACTTGTTTTATAAAAAAATAATTGTAAGGACCCGCTTGGTCCAAACTCGAATTTTAAAAAAAAATTACTTTATTAACAAGTTCTTATGAGATATATCAAGACTTTGATTGAGTACTCAGGAAAAACTTCAGCCAAAATGGCCATATGTTCAAAATGAAACATTCTTAAGCCACCCGGCCTCTTCTATCCTTTGGGCAAATAGGTTCATATAGAACCAAGTCAAATGGACCTTATCGGTACCTAATTCTGGTAGAACAAATAGTGGCCAAAAGGCCTAGTGGGTCAAACGGACCAATACTCTATCCAATCCAGGATAAATAAACACAACAGCCAATCGGGCTAAATAGGATAGGAATCATTATGCTCTGGCCAGAGACTTCTGACTCCCTCGGGACTAATATAGGTTCATGAGTCACTTCCTGGGGACCACAGTCTGCCCAGACACTGTACTGAGGATGTCGACTAGGGAACACATAACATCAACTTGTACTCACCTCAATTTATGGCAAAGCCAGGTACAAGTAATCCACCTCAGGGATTCTTCTGAGTACTAGGAGAGTTCTTAAGTTACCTATATAACCTTTAAACTAGGGATCGAGATTATGAAGTTGATTATAAAGGAGTATACTATATCTGAGGGACCTGAGTACTGGGGGCATCCTTCACTGTCCAGATTGCCTACATATCCTGTATCCATGGGATCAAGGCCCTCTACGGATGCGATCTACATGACGAATGCGAACATGTAGTTCTGTCTTGCACTATGTTTAATGTAGCTATGAGTGGGTACACAACTCTTCGCCAATTGCCACCCACTCGAGTGATACAATGGATGGAATTCCTAAGGAACTATTTTGTAAACACACCTCCCGGGAGTGTTTGGTGTTTAAGTTTTCAAGTGTGAATAATTTACCTAACACGCATATTTCCCCGATGAGGTCTTCCCGTTGATCATCCTACAACAATTTTTGATAGTTAGGTCTATACTTTTTTAACAAGGATACATGGAACACATCATGAATTCCAATTAAGAATATGCTTAGGGTCAGATCTATACTTTTTTAACAAGGATACATGGAACACATCATGAATTTGGCTCAGTGCTGGAGGTAAGGCCAAGCGGTAAGCTATAGGATTGATTTCCTCAAGTACTTCAAAAGGCCTGACATAGCGAGGAGCTATCATTGACTTCCTTCCAAAAGAGATGGAACTTTTATGAGGTTGAACTCTTAGGAACACCTTTTCACCAACTCAAAATCTTCTGGGTGTCCTATTCTTATCTGTATAACTTTTCTGGCGATCTGAGGCTTCCTTCAACTTCTGTCGAATAAGTTGCACTTGGTTATCCATATCTTTCAACATTTCAGGGCCAACCAAGATCCTATCTTCCAGTTTATCCCAACTTAATGGTGATCGACAAGGTCTCCCATAGAGAGCTTCAAAGGGTGCCATACCTATTGCTACTTGGAAGAAATTGTTATAGGCAAACTCAACTAATGGGAAATATTCCTCCCATTTAGTCTGTTGATCCATGCAATACATACGAAGGAGGTCTTCCAGAATTTGGTTGGTTCTTTTTGTTTGGCCATCTGTCTCAGGATGATAAGTTGTGCTGAAATTCAACTGTGTTCCTAAGGCAGCCTGCAATGTGGTCCAAAATCTAGAAGTGAACTTTGCGTCTCTATCAAAGATGATTTTCTCAGGAATTCAATGCAACCTAAAAATTTCCTTTATGAACCTTTTTGCTACTGCTGGGGCATCATCTGTTAGGTTCCCTGGTATGAAGTGTGCTACCTTAGTGAGTTTATCCACTACCACCAAAATACAATTATGCCTATGAGATGTCATTGGTAACCCTTGGACAAAATCCATACTTATGACCTACCATTTATAGAAAGGTACATCATGTGGATAAAGAAGTCCTGCTAGGTGCACATGTTTTGCCTTAACCCTTTGACACTCTAGGCATCTGGCAACTGTGTCTACCACATCCTTCTTCATTCCTAGCCAGAAATATAATCTTTTGAGGTTTGCATACATCTTATTCATCCCTAGATGTCTTGAATATGGAGCCTTATGTGCCTCTGTCAAGATCATACCCCTTAGTTCTGCATTATCAGGAATGTATATTCTTCTCTGGTACCTCATTAGTCCATCATAATCAAAAGCATAATCCAAATACTTAGGTTCCACAGAGTTATTAGCTAAAGATGCCTTAACCTGAGCATACCATGGGTCATGTTTCTTCTCAGAGAATACTTGTTTCTTTAGGTCTATGTGCAAGTTGGATATGGCCATTATATGCCTCCTACTGAGAGCATTGGCCACCCTATTTTCTTTCCCCTTGATATATTGAATATCAAAATCATACTCACTTAGGAACTCTAACCACCTTCTCTGTCTTGCATTCAAATGAGGTTGAGTGAAGATATATTTTAGTCCTTGATGGTCTGTTTTAAGCTCAAATGGTTTTCCCAACAAGAAATGCCTTCATTTTTGCAAGGCATGAACTATGGCTGCAAGTTCAAGGTCATGGGGGGCGTAATTGACTTCATGGATTTTTAGTTTTCGTGATTCATAAGCCACTACTCCTTCCTCTTGGAAAAGAACTCCTCCTAGTCCTTCTATGGATGCATCTATTACTACTGTGAAATTACCATTAGGGTCAGGCACTTTTAGAATTGGAGGTGACATTACCCTTTCCTTCAGTACTTGAAATGCCTTATCACACTGCTTAGTCCAAATAAACTTTATGTTCTTCTTTTGCAAGGATGTGATTGGATTGGCTATTCTTGAAAAGTCTTTCACAAACCTTCTGTAGTACCCTGCCAATCCCATAAAACTTCTTACTTCGGTCACATTTGTAGGGATAGGCCATTCAGTGATGGCTTTTACTTTATCAGGATCTACTGCTATACCCTCGGCTAAAATGATATGCCCTAAATAGTGAACCCTCCTTTCAAAGAAGGAGCATTTGAATAACTTCCCAAACAACTTATGCTTCTGCAACCTTTGTAAGACTGCCTGTAGATGGGTTAAGTGTTCCTCTTCATTCTTGGAATATATTAAAATGTCATCTAGAAACACAATCACAAACTTATCTAGAAAATCATGGAACACACTACTCATTAGATTCATAAAGGTAGATGGAGCATTTGTTAGCCCGAATGGAACTACCATGAATTCATAGTGACCATACCTAGTCCTAAATGTTGTCTTTGGGATGTCTTCTTCCTTTATCCTTAATTGGTGATAGCCTGAGCGGAGGTCAATTTTGGAGAACACTGAGGCTCCTCTTATTTGGTCAAATAGATCATCAATACGAGGCAAGGGATATCTATTCTTCATAGTGGCCTTATTCAACATTTTGTAGTCAATGCACAACCTTAATATCCCATCCTTCTTCTTTACAAATATGACTGGTGCTCCCCAAGGTGATACACTAGGCCTTATCAACCCTTTCTCTAGCAATTCTTGCAATTGTATTTTTAACTCTTGTAGTTCTGTGGTGTTCATCCTATATGGGGCTTTGGATATAGGTGCAGTTCTATGAAGTATATCGATTGAAAAATCAAATTCCCTTTTAAGAGGTAATCCAGGTAGCTCTTTAGGAAACACATTCTTGTAGTCCCAAAGGAATGGACTATTTTCAAAGGTAGGGGCTTCTTTTTCTTCTCCCTTCTCATCTAAAGATACTAAGAATATCTGATTTTCTCATTTTTGCCTTGCCTTCTTTAGCTGCATAGCAGAAATGGTCCCCACTGATATAGGTTTGTAAATTCCTTGTATCCTAACACTACACTCGTTATCATTTACACACTCCACCAGCTTGTTATAGCAATCTATGTTAGCCTTATGACTTGTTAGCCAACTTATTCTGATTATGACATCATAGGCTCCCAGGGGTGTGACATATAAGTCAACTTTAGTTTCTAATTCAGGAAACTTAATGAGGGCTCCTCTTATGTACTTGTTCACCTTTCGTATAGCCTTGTCACCATACTGAACCATCCATGATGATTCCATATAATTAGTTTGCAAAGACATTTTTCTTACCAATTCTAGGGAAATAAAATTCTCGGAGGAACCAGTATCTATCAAAATAGTTATGGGTTTACCAAAAAGCATACCTCTTGTCTCCATAGGTAAATTTTGATGGCGAGTTTGTTGATTTCTGATGGCAGTATGTATTTGATGTTGCCGAGGTTGTTGTGGCTGACTGTACCCATTCCTTTTTGAACAATCCCTTGCATAATGATTGCCTCCACACATAAAGCATCCACCAGGGGGTCCATTAGAAATTTGAGGTTGTGCATTCCCATCATTCCTTCTGACATTACTATTGTGATTGTTCCTATGATCTTGATTACCAGCAGCTTCTGTTCTACCCTAGTCTCTCCTCTTGTTTTTCTGAGCTCCTCTGTTACCCCGATTGTCTAGTTTCCTTTTGAAGGCAAATTGTTTGTCCCGAAAGTTTTTCTTTGCCACTGATAGTGCCTGCAATTTCTTTTCCTGTTTGAGTACCTTTTCCAAGACTTGATTCATGTTTTCAAGGGTAAACATATCCACTTCTGCCCCAATATTAGTATTTAACCCCAAAAGAAACTTCCTTGCCTGAGACCTTTCATCCTTTTGATAGATAGGAACATATTTCAGTAGCTTCACAAATCTATCCCAATAATGTTGGACTATGAGATTTCCTTGTTTAAGATTCAAAAACTCAGTCATCTTCTCATCATAAAATAGTTGTGGAAGCCATCTCTCATGGAAGTGGCTCACAAACTGCCTCCAAGTTAGGTTTTCCTTTGAATAACACTATTGTTCCTTTATGTTTATCCACCAACTAGTAGCTTCTCCCTCCAACTGATAGGCTCCCCAGGTTGCCTTGATATTCTCTAAGTAGTTTCTTAGTTCAAAATATTTCTCCATTTCGGTGAGCCATCCTTCTGCAGCATCCCCCACATGCTTACCATCAAATTTAGGATGAGTTATCTTCTTGAGGTCTTGTGAGATATCTAGAATGGTGGTTTCCTGCTAAGACCTAGGCACCTCTAGCTCATTAGTTGTTTGAGCTATGTGTACTTTCGTACCTTGATGCTCATCTTCAAGTTCTAGAATTTTTTCTATAGTCCCCTGTCTAGTCTTCAAGTATTGTACAGTTTTCTCAAGGTTTTCCTATTTTTCTCTCTGTTCTGTCAACAATTAAATAATTGCTTCTATACCAGCATTTGGGTTCTCAAGTGGGTTTTCAACTGGTTCTTGGTTTTCAACTAGTTCTTGGTTGATTGGTTCCTCTCCATGCAGATCTTACAAATTTTGGATTCTTGCCATTTAATTCTGAAACAAGGAGAGAGGTGATTTACCACTTGCTACAAATTTTGGTTTACAACATGCAAATTGAATGTAATTAAATCTATCACAATTCTTATCTTAAATACCAATTATTATCGATTTTGAGTTAGTAGGCCTCTAGGCCGAGTGTTTGAACCACGCTCTGATACCACATGTAAGGACCCACTTGGTCCAAACTTGAATTTTCAAAAAGTTTACTTAATTAACAAGTTCTTATGAGATATATCAAGACTTTGATTAAGTACTCAGGAAAAACTTTGGCCAAAATGGCCATATGTTCAAAATGAAACATTCTTAAGCCACCCAGGCTCTTCTATCCTTTGGGCAAATAGGTTCATATAGAACCAAGTCAAATGGACCTTATCGCTACCTGATTCAGGTAAAACAAATAATGGCCAAAAGGCCTAGTGGGTCAAATAGACCAATACTATATCCAATCTAGGATAAATAAATACAACAGCCAATCAAGCTAAATAGGACAGGAATCATTATGCTCTAGCCAGAGACTTCTGACTCCCTCGGGACCAATACAGGTTCATGAGTCACTTCCTGGGGACCACAGTCTGCCTAGACACTGTACCGAGGATGTCGACTAGGGAACACATAACATCAACTTGTAGTCACCTCAGTTTACGGCAAAGCTAGGTATGAGTAATCCACCTCAGGGATACTTCTGAGTACTAGGAGAGTTCTTAAGTTACCTTTATAACCTTTAAACTAGGGATCGAGATTATGAAGTTGATTATAAAGGAGTATACGATATCCGAGGGACCTGAGTACTGGGGGCATCCTTCACCGTCTAGACTGCCTACATACCCTGTATCCACGGGATCAAGGCCCTCTACGGATGCGATCTACACGACGAATGTGAACATGTAGTTTTGTCTTGCACTATGTTTATTGTAGCTGTGAGTGGGTACACAACTCTTCGCAGATTGCAACCCACTCAAGTGATACAATGGACAGAATTCCTAAGGAACTGTTTTGTAAACACACCTCCCAGGAGTGTTTGGCATTTAAGTTTTCAAGTGTGAATAATTTACCTAACACGCATATTTCCCCGATGAGGTCTTCCCATTGATCGTCCTACAAAATTTTTTGATATTCTCACCTTTTCTTTTTTTTTAGTTAATCTTGTTAGTGAAGTATCTGAGGAGATTTTCCCTTCCTATGGATGAGATTTTCCCTTCCTATGGATTTAACTCTGAGATGTCCCTTATTAGTCCCTGACAATTTAGAGGGACGGTGCCCAGACATTGTTGTTGCAGCTATGTTAGGCACAAGGTACTTGGTTCAATGTGATGGCATTACCCGTAAACGTGAACCAGAGGTACTGTAAATACCAAACACTGCAATTTGTTTGAGTTTGGACATTTATTTACAAGGTTTACCTATCTATTAGAAAATAAAATCTAGCATAATAACTAATAAATAAATTATCAAAGAAAAGATACTTCTCTATGATATAATGAAGTAAAGTACAACAAAGATGCTTGATCAGTTTATTTAGAGAAAATACTTAATCCATTTTGTCAATTCATAATTGTATGTAACATAAAGAGAAAAGATATTATATCAATAAAGGATTAAGTTTTCATAAAAACAAGGAAATCTAGATAACTTATTTTGTCATACATCAAGTTCTTTCATTTCTTTTAAATTGAAGCCAACCAGATACGAAATATTGCTTAACAAGAGGTTTATATTAAACTCCCTAAATGAATTTATACTTTATTTCCATTGTCAATAAAATAGGGAGCAAGGTTCTTGTTACCCAAAACTAGTCAATAGTTGTGCTAAGGCTTTAAAATAAAATACATGAGCATAGTTTACATTTCACATTTTCCATGTTGTAGATTACTGCCAATAGTTGGTTGAAATTTTTGTTTTTTTTGGTGATGAGCAACAATGTTGACTTTGATTTACACTAACCAACACAAGCATCAATTTATTCTAACATGTTTAGAGTCTGTGACTAATGTGTGCATGATGTTGCAATATATTTTAAGCACTATGTATAAATTTTTCGAACCTACTCTTCGAGGAGGGTTAGTTTGTATTGTGTTTTTGGTTTTATTCTAATGTTGAGTTTTTGACGGTAAAACATAAGATTGTATTGGGAAAGTGTTGACATTACTTTTGTAAGAAGCTTGTGTCAATCAATTTGTAATTAGAATATATTAAAGCGTAAAATAGAATTTCTAGAAGACCAATATTTTGAGTAACATGTAAATATAGATTGTATAGGATAAGATTTTATAATTGACTTTTAAGAGAAGGAATAGAATTTTGGATCTCTAAACTTATGTATAAATTCTAGGTATAGAAGTAAATTAAGTTAAATTTTAACAAATTCAATATAGTTTGATTTAGTACAAGAAAGAAATTCCATAAAAATCCTATTGTGAATCATTGTGTGTATGCATTCCTTTAATAATGTAATGAAACTCTACTATTACTCTACATCTCTCTTCATTTCCTCTTATTTATTATCCTTCATCTTAACTATTACTAACTCTTCACATTCTACTATACTATTTCTTTACACTACACTTCATTATTGTTGTAATTCATATTTACATCATTTCCATTCTAATCTATTTTTTTATAGAATTCATCATATAGTCATCAAAGAAAATGTAAAATTGAACAATATAACTATTCTTCTAGACATTATACTAGCATAATGACCATTAAGCCATGCATAGAGCAAAATCATCAAATATTTTTAACTTCTATTCTTAAGTTTTATAATAATATAGTATGATTGTACTTCTAACATATTTTACTCCTAATTTATTATTAGTGAATAGCTTATAGAAGCCCATAAAGGATAAAAAAAATTAGAAGGGAACTACTAGAAGACTCTAAATAACTTCTAAATATATATTGTCTATGATAATAGGAAAGAACCTTTCTATTCCTGATCTAACTAAAATAAACCTTTAGGAATTTAAACATATAAATTTAAAAACATACTTCTCTTTCCTTAGTTTTGGTAAAATGCTTGTAAGTAGTAAAAATAGACTAACATGCCTTTGCAAAACAAGAAGATGAAAGTAATCATGTTAAGAAAATCGAATACGTTAAACCTCAACTGCATTAAAGAAGATACTGCTCATGGGACATCATTATATGATAGTAATAAAAATGCTATGACTTTTAACATAGGTAGTTTTAAGATGTGAAACTAGGTTAGAACAAATTTCCATTTTACAATAATAAATCTGGAATAATAGAAATAGGACTTGTAGTTTGGGAGAAAGTAACGTTCAAACATGAGTGACACAATTTAGCAAGCACAACTATTACACAAAAAAGTTACTAAAAATCCACACCAAGAGGTCTTTGGCTGATAAATTTGATAAACCGTTTGTTTAAGTTCAGCCTGATGGAATTGGGTAAATTTATGATTCTAATGCAGCTAAGTATCATGTGAATTATCTATCTTAATTATTTAAACATTTTTTTTTCAAAAGTAGTATTTGAACACATAATAGATGTTGTTTTAATTTCATAAAATGAATCTTCAAAATCTATACCTGTAGGGTATAGATTTAGAAGAACTTCAAAATTAACTAGGTTCATGCAATATTTTTGGAACACTTAGGACTGTATGCTATTTTTTTGTAGATTCGGTGCTTAGAACAGGGTATAGATTGTGATTACAACATAATGGAAATGGTTTTGTTAGTTGGAAGTGCGCTGATGGAATAGAAGGCAGTACAGACAAGGCACGCCAACTGTTTGGCAAAATGCCTCAAAGAAATGTCATCTAGTGGAATGTGATGATCTCAAGGCTGCTCAATATGGGTTCATTGAAAAGACCTTAGAAACTTTTAAGCAAAAGGAACTAGTGAGTGTAAAGCCAGACTTCTCAACCTTTGACGACATCCTCCGTAGCTATACGCACACTAGAGCCTTGGAACAGGGAATGGATATCCATCAAACCATAAGGGATAGATGTGCATATAAGGTGAGTGAACTATTTGACAAAATGCCTAAAGAAATGCAATGATTGCAGGATCGCACAAACTGGATTTGTTGAAAAGGGATTAGAAACTTTCAAACAAATGAAGCTCACAGGTGTAAAGGCAAATTCCACTATCCTTGCTAACATCCTCCTGCCTGCATGGGCTTTAAAATGGGATATGGAATAGGGTATGGATATCCGATCTAGCATAAGGGTTTATTTCACCTAAACATTAGAAAAACTTATAACCAGTTTGCAAATTGTATTATCCTAAAACATATCATCAAAATCAATTTCAAACTAAAATTTATTAACAAAATTCAAGAACTAGACTTTCAAAACAAAATCATGAAGAGGAGAACTCTTACAGATTTCTCCAGCACTCCCAAATCAGAGATCAGTGGCTTCTTCCTCACAATCCAAGCAAATTTATAGAAAAACTTGACCCTCATGGAAGAACTCCAAGTCTTCAGTCAATTCTTCATCTTAAATGCTTCCTCTCCATTTTCTAAGTTGCCATTCAATGCTTGTGGAAATGGACTTACAAATCTTCAATGTATCCTCAAATTTCCAATGGTAATAAATTTTAAGGAAGAAAATGGACTTATCTCATAAATTGGGGTCTTGACTTGAGGAATGGAGGGAAGGTTCCTTATTAATGCTCATTCTAGAAGGGTCCTCACCCCAATTGACATTTAAACTTGTTTATTATTTTATTTTTTTAAAACGAAACTATATTTCTCCCATTTAGTTTTCAAATTCAAAATTCAAAAAAAAAAAGAGTTGTGACATTAATTTAATGTTCTACTTTTCTTTTCTCTAAGCTATCAAATCATCACCTAGCATATGAATAAAATAGTATAACTGTAATAATATATCAATGAGAGAACAATAATGATAGAAGTTTTTATTTCCGTTCATAATAATCAATGAAAATTTGACACATACTGATCTTAAATAGCGAACTAATAACTAATATGATTTTCTAATCCAACCGTTGTAGAGAGAAGAAACATAACCTAAATACCAATTTTATAAAATTACAGTAGGAAGAGATATCTTTCTGGCAGTAGAGGAATCCCGACAATTCTGTAATGTTCTGAAAGCATGGAAAAGAACTAATATTCATCTAATCCCTAAAAAGAGCTCTCCTCTCTCTTTTTCTAACTTCAGACCAATAGAACTCTACAATTTTATTTATAAATTCATTTCCAAAGCAATAGCCTTAAGGCTGGCTTTCATATTACTTGAATTAATATCAGATGAAAAGGGGGCTTCATACCAGGTAAAGAAATGGTGGAAGGAGTGATCACCACTCATGAAATATTGCATACAATCAAAGAGGACAAGATCGCGAGCATGGTTGTTAAATCAGAAAAGTGGATTATCGTGTGTTAGAAAAGTTTGGTTTCTTGAAGCATTGGAGAAAGTGGATTATGGCATGTACTTCTAGAGTGTGATCTGTAGTTTTAGTGAATGGTAGGGAGTCAGCTCCTTTCAAGCCCACCTAATCCAATTTACCCCTATCTTTTTATTCTTATGGCAGAGGCAATAACCTGGGAAATTAGAGAAGCAAACCGAAGAGGTAAGTGGCTCAGAATCTACACCAAGATTTTAAATGTACCTTTTACCCATGCTCTCTTTACAAATGACATGATCTTGTTTGGTCGATCCAATATTCAAGAAGCAATTTCCATTAAGGTGACAATTGATAAATATTGTTCTTTGTCTAGACAATTAGTCAACATCCATAAATTAAATATCTTCCTGTTTAATTCAGACCATACTTTGTGTGAAAAGGTGATAGATCTGTTCAACTTCAAAATTTAAGAACCTCCCAGTGTGTATCTTGGTATTCCTCTTTTCAGTGGTAGAAATAAAAAGGCTTTGTGATCAGAAGTCATTGCCAAACTCAAGAGGCAAACTCTTGCCATTGGCAAGAAGAATTACACTTATCAGATAAGTACTTTCAGCCATCCTTGTCTATCTTTTATCCACCTTGTAGCCTCCTAAGACATCTCTCAAGGAAATGGAGAAGATTTGTAGATAGTTTTTATGGCAATGTTTATCGGATAACAATAAATTTCATTTAATAGCATGGGATAAAGTTTGCAAGCCGAAGTGTTTAGGAGGTGCTGGAATTATCAATTTAGAACTCCTCAATCTAGCTCTTGATGCAAAACTAGCATGGAGAATGTATAACAAACCTAACTCCATATGGGTTAGACTACTACAAAATAAATATTTGGATTCTTCAAATAGAGAGAATCTTCACAGTCCAAAATCCACTGAAGGGCTCTATTGTTTGGAACTTTATGGTCAAATACAGAGAACTAATTCTACCAAAATTGTCTTGGAAAATCAACAAGGGTGACAAAGCCAACTTCTGGACTAATTCTTGGAATGGATGGCCTAGGCTAGAGCTTAGAGAGGATTTAAAGGAGGCAAGACTTTTCTTGGAACAAAATTGGGGCACCAAAGTTAAGGACTATCTTGTTGACCAACCCAATGCCTCCCTCACAAAATGAATATGGAAGAGTTTCTTGGACTGTGATTTTCCCTCCCATCAGAAGACAATCCTACATGGAATTCTCAAAAGTAGAGTGATTCTATTGAATGCTCAAGAAGATGAGCTTGTTTGGGCTGGTGATTCCTCGGGGAAGTATACAACTTTCGGTAGGGATATAGGAATGTGAGCTTTAGCTCGACCTCAGACTGGCTGCAAAATCTATGTTCAAATGATGTTGTGCTTCCTAAAGCAGGTTCTTTTGCATGGTTAGTGTTGCATGGGACAATATTAATAGGTGACCGAATCCATATATTGGCGATTGGGAAAAACTTAAAATACATTTTATGTGGGGAGATTGAGGAGAGCGTGGATCATTTGTTTCTTCACTACCTATTTAGTAAAGAGTGTTGGCCATGGATTTTTAGGAAACTTAATTGGTTTTCTCCTCTCCCACAAACTATTCTAGCTCTTTTCAAGGGCTGGCCCAGGCTCAATGAAGAAGACACCTTTGCATGCCTATGGCATATTATGCCATCTATGACCTTATGGCATAAATGGAGAGAGAGAAACTTTAGAGTTTTCATGAATACAATAACCCCTCTGTCAAAGATCTGTGAGAATTTTGATAAAGGAATCTCGGAGTTGGCCATGGTGAAAGTGAGGAAATCTCTGAGTCATATTGTAAAGTGGACATCATGGGATGATAGCATGATCAAATCATGGATGTTTTTGGAGCCCATTTTTGGTAAAGGATCCTCATCGCAGCTTTTAGTCAAGGCGGACAAATCTTAGGTAAGGTGGAGACTGCCCAATAGATCGATGGTAAAGTTAAATTTTGATGGTACCAATAGAGGAAATCTAGGCCCATCAGGGGTTGGATGTGCACTCAGATCTTGGAGAGGAAAATTATTGGCTGCCACAACAATAAAAATACCCCTAGGAAATAATAATTTAGCAAAGTGTTGGGCACTTCTATATGGTCTTAAATTAGCATTATCTCTAGGTTTCAAAGACTCATGGATTGAAGGGGACTCTCAAGTGATCATCAATTCTTTGAAGATAGGTTCTATGACTTCATGGAGAGTTGAATATATTGTTTCATAGGCCCTAGATCTATTGCCTCAGTTGAATTCTTTTCAAATTTCCCATTGCTATAGGGAGGCAAACATAGTGGTAGATTGGCTTTCCAACAAAGCCATCAATTGAAACACAGAAGAATGGTTTTGGCAACCAGATTCAAGAGACATTCCACTTCATCTGATCTCACTTATAGACAAGGATATTCCTTCTTCAACGGATGTTTTTTGATGTTCTTCCTAATTGCCATCTTCTTGGTACATAGGGACAAGTAATTGTGGGTTGAAAATGACATGGATCCTTCTTGGCAGTCTTGGTGCTTATGTGGAAAGCACCTAATTGAGAAGGCAAATATTTGATGTGACCTGTCCATCTACTAAATATAACATTTATGAACTATTTCTAAGGAGTTTGTCTATCTCTTTAGCTCATTTATGAACTACAAAGGATGTACCTGATCGGCTTTAGGTGTTTTCATCAGGATCTTCTTTTCTTCCTATCTTCTTTAATTGTTGGTTGCACAATGGATACTAAGTAACCAAATCTACAAATATATCTTCTTTCTAGCTTTCATGCCCATTGGAAGAGCTTTGTACCATTGTGATGATAGGATGTAGTACTTCAAGCCTCCTCTCATTTATACTTCCATCCTATATTTTAATCAGGCTCTCCTCTTTGTGGCTTTCCCATCCATTTTGGCATAAATCTTAATTCTTGATATGACATAGTTGGCAGTGGCTCTGCAAGCCATACAAAGGCTGGGATCTTCGATAGCTTTTAAAATGTAGAGATGGCGTGATGCGGGCAGAGGATGGTGTTTCCTTCTATATGTGTGGCGGCTCCTGTGGTATGGGATGGTCTGCTTTTGGCGCATTTCTATTTTTGTTTTATTTTTTGTCTATGTGGAGTGTTTGCTATTTAGATTGCCATGGGTTTTCGTGTTCTAACTAGCCTATGATCTTCCCTTTCTATAAGTTTGAATTACTCATACGTACTTTGTATCTTTTTATGAATAAATAATACATTTGTATGAGGGTAGCCCCCTCTTTGTTAAAAAAAACTCCTATTTACAAAGTTATTTAGATTCTTTAAGATGTTTTTCCAACTAATGTACAAATAATAGAATCTCTAAGAAATAATGTTACAAAAAATTAGAAAAACTATGTAACACATCAGATGGCAAGTTATAAAAATTCCTAATCATTTTCCCATGTGCATCTTATCATAGTGAAGTAAATATAGCACCATACATTCTATGTCCCTACGTTTAACGTAGTGTCAGTTCAATATATATAGCTCTATATTTGTCTATTCATCAATATCAGCCGAAACATAAAAATATATATAATTTATCTTATCAACCAAGATCAAGTACATCCGCAAAGTACCAATGACATGAGTGTTGGAAGAATTAATCTTCCATCAGTACATTAATTGCACCTACCCCCGCATCAAAACTTGGAAATCCTCAAGTCAGCTCCAGCACCATTTGCACCTGCCTACATTAATTTCTGGTAGGTAAGTTTGAATTTGAATTGTGTTTGAGCACCAATTTTTGGCATGAGGCAAATAGCAGGGAAAAGGAGAGTTGACATTGAACAGAACATAGAATGCAAGTTAAGCCTGTAGCAGTAGAGGAATATGAAGGTGGAGAATATCAAAGAGAACAACAAAGGATAGAAGGTTCGGTGTGTAGTAGCATAATAATCCACAGATAGCTACAGAGTTCCTACAGGCAACTCCAGAACAAATTTAGTTTGCAGCTCCAGTGATTGGGGCATAACAGGAAAATAGAGTAGCAGCTCTGCATTGTAAAGTGTATGAAGCTTTGGATGTAATCTGAAAGAGGAAAATTTATAAAATACATTATTGCTATCATTTGTATTGTTCTCTATCTCCTCTGTGTGTTTTGTTTTATGTTGTTCCTATATTGTTGTAGCACTATTTATCTGGACAACATTCTGCCTATCCCCTATTACTCTCTGCCAACAAGTAGTATCAGAGCCCTGTTTTCTCTGGGCAGTTAGATTTTTGTAGGTGTTCTATATAAGCCCTAGTGTGACTAGGCATTATCAGCCTTCTCAAATTTGAGAAGCATGGCAGGTGGGGACAGCAAAGGATGGTAGCAGCCACCAAACTTTGATGGGCAGAACTATGACAAATGGGCTAAGAAGATGAAGACAATACTGGTTGCAAATAACCTATGGGATTTGGTCACCAATGGATTCACAGACACCACAGACCCAGCAGCCTATGTAGGCCTAACTAATGCTCAAAGAAACCAGTTGAAGGAAACAAGAATAAAGGATGCAAAAGACCTCAGTCTAATTGAGGTAGCCTTGACAGAGGCTATTTTCCCCCACATTGCAGTAGCAAATTACTCAAAACAAGCATGGGAAATATTGCAGAACAACTATAAGGGAATTGATAAAGTGAGATCAGTCAAGCTCTAGTTGTTTAGAAGAGATTTTGAGACCCTTCAAATGAAGGAGAGTGAGTCTATTTCAAACTTTCACACTAGAGTTTCTACCATGCTAAATCAGCTAAGGATAAATGGAGAAACCATGGATGATCAAAGAATTGTTGAGAAAATCCTAAGGAGTCTACCTTCTAGATTTGACCCTATTGTCATAACCATTGAGGAGACTAAGGACCTGTCCAGGATGACAGTGGATGAGTTGATGGGCTCTTTACAAAGCCATGAGTAGTGGTTGAATAGATATGCTCCTTCTCTTGAACAAGCCTTCAAGGCTCAAACCAATGCAAGAGGTAGGGGAAGAGGAAGAAATAGTAGAAGTAGAGGTCAAAGAGGTAGAGGAAGAAGCAACTCTAGAAGAGGAGTTTCAAACAGCCAAGAAGAGGCTAGCACATCACAACCAAGCTATCAAGAAAGGAAGAAGAACATCAGTTCTAATCAGAGGTATGACAAAAGCAATGTTCAATGCTATTACTGTCATAAGTTTGGTCATTATGCTAGTGAGTGTAGAAAGAAACAGCATGACCATAGAGGCCAAAATACTAATGTAGCAAATGAGAAAAAGGCTAAAAATGAAAATCAGTCTATGTTGTTCATTGTGTGCAACCTTGCTGAGAAGAGCAGCCCTGAAGTCTGGTACTTGGACAGTAGGTGTAGCAACTACATGAGTGGTAATGAAAACTTGTTTGCCTCCATTGACAGAAATGTCAAGTCTAAGATCATGATGGGGAACAGCCAAAAGGTTCCTATCATAGGAAGAGGCATCATCATAGTCCTTAGCAAGCAAGGTGAGAAAATGCAGATCCATGATGTTTACTCTGCTCCAAGCATAAAACATACCCTATTAAGAATTGGACAAATGGTCCAAAATGGTTATAGAATCCTAATGGAAAATGGAGAGTGCACAATATTTGATAAATGAGGTAGTAAGAAAGTCATTACAGCTATGCAGATGACAAGGAACAAAATATTTCCTCTTAGGATATATGTAGAGTCTCTAGCGCCATCTCCGGCGCTATCTATGGCGCACCTCCCAGCACTAGCTCCGGCGCTCACAGCAGTGGAACAGAAAACAACCTTTAGGACAGTCATCAAAGACCCATCCAAATTGTGGCATTTGAGGTATGGGCACTTCAGTTTTTCTGGTTTGAGTTTATTGTCCAAGAAAGGCATGGTTAGAGGGCTACCTAACATTGTAGAGCCCAATGGAAAATGTGAAGCCTACATTTTAGGAAAGCAACATAGACAACCCTTTTAATTAGGGTATTCTAGGAGCACAAGAGCACCATTGGAGTTGGTGCATTCAAATTTATGTGGCCCCATGAAGACCCCCACACTAGGTGGGAATGTATATTTCATGACCTTCATAGATGATTACAGCAGAAAAATATGGATTTATTTTTTGAAAAACAAATAAGAAGCCTTTGAGAAGTTTAAGGAGTTTAAGGCATCAGCTGAAAAGCAAAGTGGATGCTATATCAAGGCCCTAAGAACAGATAGAGGGGGAGAGTATATCTCCAAACAATTTCTAAATTTCTGCAAGTATGAAGGCATTTATAAATAGTTCACAACAAGGTATACTCCATAGCAAAATGGAGTAGCTGAAAGGAAAAATAGAACCATTCAAGAGATGGCAACAAGCATGCTGAAGGCAAAGGGACTATCAAATGATTATTGGGGTGAAGCTGTAGCAACAACAGTTTACCTATTGAACAGGTGTCCTACAAAGGCCGTTCATGATAAGATTCCACAAGAGGTGTGGACAAACTACAAATGTAGTGTTGAACACCTAAGAATCTTCAGGTGTGTGGCATATGCATTCGTGCCTAAAGAGAAGAGGCAGAAATTTGATGATAGAGGTGAGAAATGTATCTTCACTGGCTATAGTGAAGAATCACAAGCTTATAGATTATATATTCCCATTACCAAAAAGATTGTGATCAGCAGGGATGTTGAGTTCATTGAGAATGAAACATGGGATGGAACGATGGACAGTACCATGGGTATTTCAGTCACAATACAAGAAGCTCCGGAGGAACTACGGAGAGCAGCAGGTCGAGGAGAAACTACTATAGAGCATTGTAAAATAGCAGCTCCGGAGGTGTTTAGAATAGCAGCTCTGGAGGTCATCAGAACTATAGCTCCAGAGGTTAGAACAGTAGCTCTGGAGGTCATAACAGTAGCAGCTCCGGAGGTCATCAGAACAGCAGCTCCGAAGGTTGAAACAACAACAGCTATGGAGGTAATTCAGACCCCACACTCGCATCATTGATTCCATGGAAGACAAGGAGTGTTAAGGACATTTATAATAGCACAAGGTATGCTGATGATGATGAGAATTTAGATTTTGCATTATTTTCTTGTAGTGACCCAATTCACTTTGAGGAAGCTGTGAAAGAAGAGAAATGGTGTAAAGCCATGGATGAAGAATTAGATGCCATAGAAAGGAATGACACATGGTACCTAACTGATTTACCCAAGGGTAAACAAGTGATTGGAGTTAAGTGGGTCTATAAGACCAAGTCTACTACTAAAGGAAAAATAGAAAGACATAAAGCAAGGCTAGATGTCAAAGGGCACAAACAACAACCTGGAAGAGATTATGATGATACATATGCACCAATTGCAAGGCTGGAAATAGTTTGGGCAATCATAGCAATAGTAGCCCAACACAAATGGAAGGTGTTTCAAATAGATGTAAAGTCAGCCTTCTTGAACGGAGTGTTGAAAGAGGAAGTGTATGTGGAGCAGCGACCTAGCTATGAAGTCCCAAGGGAAGAGGACATGGTATACAGGCTCTGGAAAGCCCTCTATGGGATGAAACAAGTACCTAGGGCATGGTACAGTAGAATTGACTCATATTTGTTGAGCAATGGCTTTATCAAAAGCAGTAGTGAGCCCACTCTCTACATCAAAGTAGTCGAAGGTAAAATTTTGATTGATGTTTTGTATGTAGATGATCTAATTTTTACTGGCAATAGTGATCTTTTCATTGCTGACTTCAAAGAGGCAATGAAGAATGAGTTTGAGATGACAGACTTAGGTCTGCTAAAGTATTTTCTTGGCATTGAGGTCAAGCAAACAGAGCATGGCATATTTATTTCACAAACTAACTATGCCAGACAGATTGTGAAGAGATTTAAAATGGAGAATAGTAAACCTGCCCCTACACCAATGCCTACAAGTCTAAAATTGAGTAAAGAGGATAGTAGCAAGGAAGTAAACCCAACCTTCTATAAGAGCATGGTTGGAAGCCTCATGTACTTGACAGCAACTAGGCCTGATTTGATGTATGTTGTAAGCATAATTTCTAGGTTCATGGAGAAGCCTAAGGACACACATTGGCAAGCAAGAAAGAGGATCCTGAGGTATGTGAATGGCACAATAGGTTATGGCATTTTGTATGATATTTCTAATGAGTTTAAGTTGGTTGGTTTCACAGATAGTGATTGGGAAGGAAATGTAGATGACCGGAAGAGCACATCCGGCTATGTATTTCACATGGGTTTAGGCGTAATATTATCGGCATCCAAGAAGCAGCCCATTGTCTCTCTCTCTCTATAGCAGAAGCTGAGTATATTACAATAAATGCAGCAGCTTGTTAGGCTATTTGGTTGAGAAGAATCCTTGCAAACTTGAATGAGCAGCAAGAAGATGGTTCAACCATTCATTGTGATAATGTTTCATCAATAGCCCTGACAAAGAATCCAGTCTTCCACGGATGAAGCAAGCACATTGAGATCCGTTATCATTTTATAAGGGAGTTGGTAGAATCAGGAGAGATTATGTTGCAGTATTGCAGATCTGAGCAGTAGCTCACTGAAATTTTTACTAAGGCATTGCCGAAAGATTCTTTTGAACGCCTAAGGGATAGGCTAGGCATTGTTGACAGCTTCGGAGGTATGTAGCCCCAGAAAGATGACAACTCCGGAGGTTCAAATCTAGAAAGACAGCAGAAGAGCTCTAGAGGTTCAACTCTTGAAGATATGTGTAGCTTTGGAGTAGCTCCAGAGATGTAGAAATAGAACTCCAAAGATGCAGGAAGTCAGCTCCGGAGATGCAGAGAAGAGCTCTGGAGGTAGAAGAAATAGTGCTCCGAAGGTGCTCCGAAGATGATGCAGAGTGGTAGAAACAGTTCCGGAGATCTGCTCCGGAAAGGCAAAGGCAAATGTATAACTCCGGAACTGACTGGAAAGAAAATTCGTGAATTACATCTTACTTCAGATTAAGGGGGAGTGCTGGAAGAATTAATCTTTCGTCAGTGCATTAATTGCACCTGCCCCAACGTCAGAACTTGGAAATCCTCAAGTCAGCTCCACCATCGTTTGCACCTTCCCGCATTGATTTATGGTAGGTAAGTTTGAATTTGAATTATGTTTGAGCACCAGTTTTTGGCATGAGGCAAATAGGGGGGAAAGGAGAGTTGACATAGAACAGAACATAGAATGCAAGTTAAGCCTCCAGCAACAGAGGAATGTGAAGGTGGAGAATATCAGAGAGAACAACAGAGGATAGAAGGTTCGGTGTGCAGTAGCACAGTAATCCACAGATAGCTACGGAGTTCCTATAGGTAGCTCCAGAATAGATTTAGTTTGCAACTCCAATGATTGGGGCATAACAGGAAAACAAAGCAGCAACTCTGCATTGTAAAGTGTATGAAGTTTTGAATGTAATCTGAAAGAGGAAAATATATAAAATACATTATTACTATCATTTGTATTGTTCTCTATCTCCTCTATGTGTTTTGTTTTATGTTGTTCCTATATTGTTGTAGCACTGTTTATCTAGACAGCATTTTGCCCATCCGCTATTACTCTCTACCAACAATGAGGGGGAGAGAGTATCATGTGTACACCTACCTTCCAACCATGAAGTTGTATAGGTTTCACCATACTTAACCTAATGAATGAAACCCTTCCCTTCACAGGTGAGGTTCTAGTAGAGCATTGCTAACAATTTGTACTCCAATATGAAATAGAAACAATCAAAAATCACCTTCACCAAGGTTTGAGACACAATACTACTACATCATCATTTCTAACAATTCGGTAGACACAATATTACTATAATCACCTAACTACTACACAGGTATGACTTCCCTACATTAAGTAAATTATAACTGAACCTTACCATAATACAACTGTGCTAGGGTAGAGGCACAAGCTCACTAACCATCTGGATATATCAAAGATGTTTCAAACATTAATCCTACAACAACGCTCCCTATACCAGAACTAAGAAAAGTTGCACCATTCAACTAGGTATAAGATGTTGGAAAGCTTATGAGAAAAATTTTATGAACCATTGCCTTTTCGAAAATGCACTCATGGTAGCCTTTCAGAGTTTTTCCAATCAAAATGTTGCAGAATTGTTGGTCACATTTTGTGACAATATTTTGACAAGCATGAAATATATAGATGTTGAAAATGCCCTTCAAGAGATTGCAAAGATCTTTCTTTGTAGAGTTTTATAGGAAAAAGCTCAGGCGTGTTAGTCAAGCTGAAGTTTGAGTGTGGTCAACAATTTACATTTAGAATGGAGGTCATGCTTACTAAATTGGCATTGGCAATGAAAAACTTGTCAGATTTTGAGGAATACCTCAGTCAGAGTCCACTTCATCCTCATTCTAGAATAGAATTCTTTGTGATAGTTTTGACATCTAGATTATGGCCAAGCTATAAGTCACCTGATACACTTGTCCTTCCGATTGAAATGGTGAGACATTTAGACTCATTCAAAGAGTTTTATAACAGAGAGAAAATGAACAGAAGACTAACATGGGTGCATTGTTGTTGTTCAATGCAACAAAGAGGCTAAGTTTTCCAGAGGTCAAATCCTAGTTGAATTTGGAAGTTGAAGATACTATCGCAGTGCCGAACTCCCTTGCACGTTCAAAATATAAAATACAAAGTAAATTTCAAGATACACAATCTGTCATACAAATGTATTGTTTTGAATTTAATGCAAAATTTTCTAGTAAGAGGAGGAAGATTCGACTTCCGGCACCCATAACCAATGTAAACGAAAACACTAGGAAGGATGTGCTACAAGAATTATGAAAAGCAGAAAAGTATTAGCTACTAAGGAGTTAGTGATACAATGCACTGAGCAGGTTAAAGACATGTTCAAGCCAGATATGAAGGAAATTAAAAAGAGAATTGAAACTCTGATAGCTAGGAACTACTTAAACAAGGATAATTAAAATCCTGACATGTACAATTACAGTGTCTTGACATTTGTTGAGGGAAGAGGCCAATTTTTTATTTCTGGATTTGATACTTTACAACTTATTCTACCATGAATTTTATAAGATTCATAGTTGAGTTTTGCTGATTTTAATTTGAGTTATAAATTCTATAGTAAGAGTGTTTTTTAACTCACCTGTGTATATTTTTTGCATAGGCCTTTTAAGGTTAAGAAAGAAGGTTTACATATAATAAATTAATTATTAGGTAGTTAGTTGAGTAGGAAATTATTAGCATTTGTAAGTGGGAAAATAAGGTTTTATAAGACAATGTATTGAATGTAAAATCACACTAATGATTATAATCAAATTCCTCTTTATTTTTGTTATTACTTGCAATGTAAGCCTCTTTTATTGCTCTTCAATTTTTAGTGCTCTATATTTGTATCAGAGCAACTAAAATCTATGCCTATGCATGAGAAGCGTGTGAAGATTTTGGTGCATGTAGAGGAAAGCCATGGAGTGTGAGCAGTGCAAAAATGTGCATTAATTAAAGCATAAAGGAAGGTGGAAAGAGGCATTCTCATTTTTTGAAGGTGCTATTGTAGAAATCCTTTAAGAGTTCCAGCATGCCATGGTGTGAGGATTTTTTCTATGTGTGGTGACTTTTTGAAAGCATTTTCTATTAGTTAAAAGGCATTTGGAGGTGATTTCATAAGGTTACTGTAGAAGGCATTTGTATTGCATTGAGTTTATCCACATGTATGTCAAGCACACAAGTTTGAAGAAGCTGGTATTTGAAAGAATGAGACAACGATTTATGGAGCATTATTGCAGCATTTAAAATTTTGAAGGCAGGGTGTGCAGTGTTTATAAATTTGAAGGTGGTTGAATGGGGTTTGAATTGTTTACTAGGAGACATTAAAGAAGGTTCTATGGGTCATTCAGAATGTGTTGAAGCCTAAAATTATTTCCAATTGACCGATAAGGTATGTGCTAGTATTAATGGTCTCTCTATTGCCCTATAACAGGAAAGTTAATATCAGTTTTTGTTAAATAAAAATGGAGTGATAAGTGGTTAGATTGACTTTATTAAATGAAGAAATCATATATTATTCCAAAGTTTGACAGTCATGAATTTCATACATGAAAAATCAAAGTGCAACTAGTTTTAATAGAAAAAGATCTCTGGGATATTGTTAATGGAACTATTAGAAAACGATAAGATGCATATGAAGCATTAAAATGGGTAGAAAAAGATCATAAATCTATAGTAGTGATTGGTATTGGGCTATCTGATGCATATTTATATCATATTGATTTGACAAAAACCTCACACCAAATCTGGGTAGGCCTTTCAAGTGCTAATATGGGAATGAATGAAAAACTTTTTGGGTTGAAAATGAAAGAGGATAATAATATTATTCAACATATTAGTACATTTTGTTCCCTTCTTAATCAACTTGCTGGTATAAAATGTATAGTTGATGATGATGATGCCAAAGCTATCTTAAATTAAATAGTATGCTTTCAAGTTTTGACGATATTGTGTTTACTTTAAACAAATTGAATCTAACCCCGAGCTTAGAAAATGTGATATCTTACTTAATTTATGAAGAGAAAAGGGTCACTAAAACTCACTCAAATACTGAGGAAATTGCTTTGTTTGTCAAAAAGAAAATTAATGTTTCAATAGGAAAGAATAGTTTCAAATAATGCTATTATAATAAAAAAGGATACATTTTAGTGAATTGCATTCAATGTACTAGAGATAGATTATTGATGGCAAGTTAAAAACAAATAATGCTTTAATTGCTAATGAAACCAAGGGAGAAAGATGTAATCTTACAATATATGATCAAGAATCTCCTCACAATGACAGTGAAGATGAATATCTTCTCTAAAAGTTAAGTAGGTATTATGAAAGGTTCGAGGCATTGGAGGTAGGAGGATCTTAATCATTTCGAGCTATCTTCTCACTTAGAGATGATTCCTCATTCTTCAAAATCACTCTTGAATCTATCACATCCATCTCCATCTATCATCATTCATCTATCATCCTCATATCATTGTTATGTTACAGAAATAAGCAATCAACATTCCAAGCAATCAATCATTCATCAAAGAGAACAAATCTAGTAGATTTGGGTGCATCTATCACATTCTATCACATGTGGAGGAATTGATTCAAAGTTTTGGTGGTCAAGGTTTGTAGGTTGCATCCTACACCAGATCTAACATCACCATCATGTTCGAGAGACCTCACAAACGAAGATCGACATAAAATATTGTATGTTTTGCTCACAAATTTTTTTTTGAAGATTTTTTTTGCCTGACAGAGTGTATGATACAGATCCCTACGATCTGCACAAGTTGTTGTCCCATGTGGGTCTTTGTGTTCCTACTTTCAGCTTTCATCCTTTCACAGGTTTTATTTTATGTTATGTTGCATGTCTTCTGTCCATTGTCACAAAATATCCCCTATTGCCTACAACAATTTCATGATTGATCGATCTGTCAATACTCTCTAATACCGACCTAGATTTTTACTTCTCACTGATTGCTATACTTCCGCTAAGTCACTGTCCCCCATCCACCGTGACCTCTCCTTCAATTCTTTCATTCACACCTCTGTCACCTCCATCAAACCTTCGGTCGCCACTTTCTCAACTTCCATCCATTTGATCTCCGTCTCTTGATCTCTATTTTACATCCCACCTACTATCACTATCGACTGTTTGCCTTCTGTTTATTCCCCGATCCACCCTCAGAGATTTCCAAATCCTCCCCTAGCCAGATCCATTGCCCATATCCACATCCACATTGTTGATTTCCCTTCCACTGCCCATGTTGAGGCATGGACTAGCTAGGACTTGAACCTAGGACCTTCCATTCACTACTAGAGTGCTCTACCACTGAGCTACTAGCCCCTCTTGGACCAGTCCATCATCGGTCTAGGTGTGTCTTATTTCCAACACCAACACCCCTGGTGCAGGAGCACTAAGTTGTTGAGATTTTACTTGAGGTTGTTTGGATTAATAAGGTCTCTGAGACCATTTTCTTGATGTATAAGGCTTGAAATCCATACTAGTAAATAGACTATGCCCAATCTCTAAATGAACCTATTGTTATGTTGTTAAGTCCTAGTAGGACAGTCATGTTAAGTTTGCAAGAGTCATTAAGTCTTAGTGTTTGTATAGGTAGTCATTACATTTTCATGCTTTTTAGCCTTTTAAAGGCATGTCATGGGTTTTATAGTTGATTAGAACCTTACCAAACGTTAACCAAAAGTTAAAACAAATCATTGTTTAGTCAAAAAATAGTCATTTGCTGTCCTAAAAAAGACAGTTTCTAAAAAGAAGAATAGTCTTTTTATTTCTGCAGTTACAAATCAAGAAGGCATCGATGGTTTGGGAATGCCAAATGTTTTTGCTTTGTATAAATCTTGTATTAAGCCAAGGGAAGATTTTATTGTGAGGGGGGATTGAATAGATTGAAAAAATATAACAAAAAGCCATTGTTTTCCTGTCTTTTCTGAAATTTCTGAGTTTTATTGATGTTTTCTGACGTATTGTACTTCTGTACGGATTCATTATGGACCATTTGCTTATGGGATGGAAAGTATGAAGTATTAGCTTGGCTTTGAACAAGGTTTGAGATCTTGGTGATAAACTAGGTGAAAGAAATCAATAGTTTTTCATAAACTATTTTTTCAGAAATTGCTGTCTCCATTTTAAAAAAATCACTGTTTTCTGCAGTTTTCCGTACCTGTACGGATCTGTCAGGGTCTCCATTTGTATTGCATGTGTAGAGGGGTGAGATGAATTTCAAATGCAATTAGTTTGAAGTCTTGGTAGCAGATAATAAAAAAGATATCGCTGTTTTCCTGAAAACTATTTTTTTTTCTGAATTGCTGTTCACTCCCTTAGAATTTGTGTTTCTTCCACTTCACCAGGTGGCATCTCTCAAATATCTGGTGTAAGAAACTCCTTGTGACATGTAATTTCATTTTTCAAAGGGTGCACATCAAATGGTGAAGATTCAAGGTGTGGAAAGTAAAGTTTAAGACTGCATTTTCTGTTAACAGCCTGTTGAGACAGCATTTAGGAACAGTCAAGAGTTGTAGGACTAAGGGTTTGTTAAAATACTAATGGAGAGACACCTTTGATGGATCAATGAGCATGTGTAGACCAGGTGTGAAGTGCTCCTGCACATGCAAGGTGTGAGGAGTTGTGGAGTTGCCCAAACCAATAAGCCTTGTATGCATGCAAGGCCTAATAACCCTGATTTATTCTCTGTCAGTCCATTTTTGGATAGTTTCTTACAAAGCAATATACATTGAGTTTTAGATATGTTTGAAGACTTGGTAAAAGGTATTCAAAGATGCCATCACAATCTTGAGAAAGGTTTGGTAGTAAGAGTTATGCCTCGACAGTCCTTTCTATAGGGCTATTAGGACAGTGGCAGCGAGACAGCAAAGCATGAAGAATGAAGATTGCAAACTTGGAAGGGAGATTGGTATGGTTCTATCTAAGTTGTTGAGAGGGAAGAAGACCTTGTGAAACCTTGTGTAGGTCAAAGATGATGATACTCAGTTTGGTGTCACTATTTTTGTGAAAGTTTCCTATTGAAGCTTGTAGAGCTTAATGGATTGAAATCCTTTTTATGAACTTTGCCTATTATGAAGTTGTTGGTTCTTATCCTCTGCATCATTTTTTGGTATCAGAGCTAGCTAGTAGATCCTTGAAGGTGTTGTGGATCTTGTGAAGAAGATAAGGTTTGTGAGAGTTTGTAAAGATACCTCCAAAGAACCAGATGGCAAGAGAGAATGCTGAGCTGAGAGAAGCCTTAGAGGCAAGAGAGAAAGAACTGAGGGAAAGAAGAGAACAGGATGCTGCCAGAGACAGAGAGTTGAGGCAAGTAAGAAGGGAGAATGCAACAATCTTGGCAAGATTGGAAGCATTAGAGAAGAATCCAAGAAAGGATGAACAAAATGAGTCAAAAGAAGATGAGGATGCAGATGAGAATCCTCCTGAGGATGAGTTAGATGCTGAAGAAAAGAAGTTTGTAAGATTGTTGAAGGCAGTCTAAGGAAGTGGAACTAAGGCAAACATAGAGCTACCTATCTATCAGGGGAAGATGGATAGTGAAGAAGTGTTAGGGTGGATAGATGCCCTGGAAAATTTTTTTGAGTATGAGGAGATGAGTGATGAAAAGAAGATCAAGTTTGCAAAGACAAAACTGAGAGGAACAGCACTTACCTAGTGGAGTAGTGTACAGACAGAGAGAATGGCTAGAGGTGCATCAAAAATCACTTCTTGGAGTAGGATGAAGGATATGTTGAAAGACCAATTCCTTCCATCTGATTACTCCATTCAGACAAAGAGGATGAGGCAGAATCTAAAACAGAAGGACATGGATGTTCTGTCCTATACTGAGCAATTTCATAAGCTTAGTATTAGAGGTGGGCTGGAAGATGAAGAAGAGAAAGTGGCAAGGTACCTTAACGGGCTTAGGTATAACTTGCAGGATGAGATTGGGTTAGCAGTACCAAAAACACTTGGAGAGTGTTTTCAGTTAGCCATCAGGGCTGAAGAGAGAGTGAAGAGGAAGCAAGAAAGGCCAGGAGGTTATGGAAGAGCAAACAGAGGTAGGGGCAAACCTACTAATGAAGTTCAGAATAGCAATGAGAAGGGTAAGGAGTTGTCTACAGAACTAAGAGGTGGACATAGAGGTGGAGGTAGATTTGGATCAGGTAGAGGAGTGTTCACAGGTAGATGTTACCACTGCAATGAGGTGGGACACACATCTTTCAATTGTCCTAAGAAGGATGGTGTTGACAAGACCAAGGATAAAAGAGTTCACTTGGCACAAGAGGAGGAGAAGCCAAAAGAACCAGAAATGTCGTCAGCCTCTCCAATGATTGATGGCGAGATGCTCATGGTGGAAAGAGGTAAGATGCAGCAACCACCACAGGTATCTATTTTTAGAACTAATTGTTTGAGCCATGGCAAGATATGCAAGTTGATTGTAGATTCAGGTTCTCATGATAGCTTAGTTTCTTGGGAAATGGTGAATAAGTTGGGGTTGAAGACTTTTGATCATCCCAGTCCTTACCATGTCACCTGGGTCAGTCAGGAGCAGCAGGTAATGGTCACTAAGAAGGCTTATGTTGATTTCACAATTGGTCCATATCAGGACTCTGTTTTGTGTGATGTTGTTCCTATGACATGTGGGCATGTAATCTTGGGCAGACCATGGCAGTATACGAGAAGGATAATTCATGATGGGTATACTAATACCTATGTAGTGCACAAAGATGGCAAGAAGTTCAAATTAATTCCTTTACCTTGTGAGGAGAAGAAGGAACAGGTTACAATTTGCTTTGGAAAGAAATTGACGTTGAATGTGCAGGTTCAGGGTGATAGCACATAGCAGACACAGATGCAATACAAGAAGGTGGCTGACAGTCCTAGAGAGCAGCAGGCTTGGGACTTGAGTTATGTTAAAGTAGGGGACTTTGAGTGTCCTATAAGGAGCCAGAAGAAGGAAAACAAACAGAAGAGAGTCCAAAGAGGAATGAATCAGAACCTCTAGTTGAGAAGAGCTGAAGCATTGCAGCAACACAGTCCTAGACAAGGACACCAAAACAAGTTTTATGTTTCTAACACTGTTTACAGGAGCCATGCAGGTTGGAGACGGAGAAAGATAACTCTGGGAGAGTTCATGTTTCCTAGTCTGAGGAACATTCCACCAAGATGGAAGAATGGTTGGAGCCGATCCCCTAACTCTTGGGACAAGAGTTTTCATCATGCCGGGGAGTATGGTGCAGGAGCACTAAGTTGTTGAGATTTTACTTGAGGTTGTTTGGATTAATAAGGTCTCTGAGACCATTTCTTGATGTATAAGGCTTGAAAGCCATACTAGTAAATAGACTATGCCCAATGTCTAAATGAACCTATTGTTATGTTGTTAAGTCCTAGTAGGACAGTCATGTTAAGTTTGCAAGAGTCATTAAGTCTTAGTGTTTGTATAGGTAGTCATTACATTTTCATGCTTTTTAGCCTTTTAAAGGCATGTCATGGGTTTTATAGTTGATTACCTTACCAAAGGTTAACCAAAAGTTAAAACAAATCATTGTTTAGTCAAAAAACAGTCATTTGCTGTCCTAAAAAAGACAGTTTCTAAAAAGAAGAATAGTCTTTTTATTTCTGCAGTTACAAATCAAGAAGGCATCGATGGTTTGGGAATGACAAATGTTTTTGCTTTGTAGAAATCTTATATTAAGCCAAGGGAAGATTGTATTGTGAGGGGGGATTGAATAGATTGAAAAAATATAACAAAAAGCCATTGTTTTCCTGTCTTTTCTGAAATTTCTGAGTTTTATTGTTGTTTTTTGACGTATTGTACTTCTGTATGGATTCATTATGGACCATTTGCATATGGGATGGAAAGTATGAAGTATTAGCTTGGCTTTGAACAAGGTTTGAGATCTTGGTGATAAACTAGGTGAAAGAAATCAATAGTTTTTCATAAACTATTTTTTTCAGAAATTGTTGTCTCCATTTAAAAAAAATCACTGTTTTCTGCAGTTTTCCGTACTTGTACGGATCTGTCAGGGTCTCCATTTGTATTGCATGTGTAGAGGGGTGAGATGAATTTCAAATGCAATTAGTTTGAAGTCTTGGTAGCAGATAATAAAAAAGATATCGCTATTTTCCTGAAAACTTTTTTTTTTTTTTCTGAATTGTTGTTCACTCCCTTAGAATTTGTGTTTCTTCCACTTCACCAGGTGGCATCTCTCAAATCTCTGGTGTAAGAAACTCCTTGTGACATGTAATTTCATTTTTCGAAGGGTGCACATCAAATGGTGAAGATTCAAGGTGTGGAAAGTAAAGTTTAAGACTGCATTTTCTGTTAACAGCCTGTTGAGACAGCATTTAGGAACAGTCAAGAGTTGTAGGACTAAGGGTTTGTTAAAATACTAATGGAGAGACACCTTTGATGGATCAATGAGCATGTGCAGACCAGGTGTGAAGTGCTCCTTCATATGCAAGGTGTGAGGAGTTGTGGAGTTGCCCAAACCAATAAGCCTTGTATGCATGCAAGGCCTAATAACCCTGATTTGTTCTCTGTCAGTCCATTTTTGGATAGTTTCTTACAAAGCAATATACATTGAGTTTTAGATATGTTTGAAGACTTGGTAAAAGGTATTCAAAGATGCCATCACAATCTTGAGAAAGGTTTGGTAGTAAGAGTTATGCCTCGACAGTCCTTTCTATAGGGCTACTAGGACAGTGGCAGCGAGACAGCAAAGCATGAAGAATGAAGATTGCAAACTTGGAAGTGAGATTGGTATGGTTCTATCTAAGTTGTTGAGAGGGAAGAAGACCTTGTGAAACCTTGTGTAGGTCGAAGATGATGATACTCAGTTTGGTGTCACTATTTTTGTGAAAGTTTCCTATTGAAGCTTGTAGAGCCTAATAGATTGAAATCCATTTTATGAACTTTGCCTAGTATGAAGTTGTTGGTTCTTATCCTCTACATCAACCCCCCTTAAGCCACACCTCATGTGTGCTTGGGGCTTCTAGCCTGGGCTTGGCTCTGATACCATGTTGAGGCATGGACCAGCTAGGACTCGAACCTAGGACCTTCCATTCGCTACTGGGGTGCTCTACCATTCAACTACTAGCCCCTCTTGGACTAGTCCATTGTCAGTCTAGGTGTGACTTATTTCCAACACCAACAAGCCAGCCAACTTCATCGCCTCCACTATTGGCTTCGTCACTGACTATAAACCTTTGACCACTCCATCGAATCACGATTGCTTTTATTTTTTCCATCGACCAAATGTATTTTTCTTAAATTTGTGGCTACCCAGCTTGGTCGATCATGATTGGTTTTATTTATTTTTAGTTCTTAGTCTTTTCTTTAACCGTAATTTCACTTAGTTTTTAAACTTTAGCCTTTTTACTTTTAAATAGTGGTTTCTAATTTACTTTAAAGGTGGTTTTTAATTAATTACTAATATAGTTTTAGCTTTAATTTTAGCTTTTACTTAGTATTAAACTCTAATTTTGTAAAGATTTAGATTTTCATTCTAATTTCAATTTAGATTTTAATTTTAATTAACTTTACATTTTAATTTTAATTTAGAATTAACTTTAAGATTTATATTTTAATTTTAACTTTAATTTACTATTAATATTAATTTTTAATTTAGATTTTAATCTAGATTTAAATTTTAATTTAGATTTAATTTGTAAATTAGATTTTAATTTTAATTTTTACTTTAGAATTAGCTTGTAATTTAGATTTTAATTTTCTAATTTAGATTTTAATATTAATATAACTTTAATCTAGTTTAGTCTAGTTTTAATTGTAATCGGATTTTAGTGTAATAATTCAATTTTAACATAGTTTACTTTTTTTGTTACATTTTTTAGCTTAGCTAGTCCTTTTTTTCCCATAACATAGTCAGTTTTTGCATTTTTACTAGGCATTATAGTCCTCTTTTTATTTGCTTGCTACTAACTCTTTTCTTGCAGCTATATCGCTTATTGAAGACAATTTTCTCAAACTACTCACAAGTGGGTTGTAGGTTATTCGTTTGTCAAAGACATATCATTTGAAACCTTGTGCTTGCTTTATCTAGTGGAACTAATTGTGGCTTGTGGTGCGTGCATCATCATCAAAATTTGAAGACAACATTTCTAGGTGCACTCAACACAACCCTTGTCTTTCATTCCATCAAAAACTTGTTTGCAAACACATTTGGATTTTGGGCTTAAAATGAACAACTTGCTTTCTATCACATCAAAAATTGGGCTTAAAATGAACCAGTCTCTTCCTTCATATTTGGATTTGAGATCTAAAACGAACAAGTGCTTGAACTATCTTACACACATCTCATTTTCTAAGGGTCAGTTAACAACTGCGAGTGTGAATCAAGTGTGTGTCAACACCGCACTTGGTTTGATTTTGTTCACCCTATCTAAGGGGCCTACTTGGAGACACACTACTCCAAGGGACAACCTCAATCAAGGCTGAATCAAAAAACACCCTCATTGGGAGTTGAAATCTTGTCACTCTTGGCTAAGCCCCAAAGAACTTTATACCTTTGGGAAGTGAAGGTGAAGGGTGGGTTACCCATTTCTCTCGGCTATGTGGTAGGATTTTTCTTTCAATTCCTTAGTCAACCTTGTGCAATCTAGCCTAAGACCTAATTGGCCATACCCAATTGACTAGACATTAGGCTTTTTGATGTGTTTTCAAGTGCTTGCTTACTAATAATCACATTTCATTTTCAAAGTAAAAAATTGCTTATGTGCCTTGCGTGAGTGATTCATGTGTGTATATGCATAATCATTTGTTTGAACATTGCCAAATCAAGCTCTAAACACCAAACACATAAACAAGTCATCATATCCTAATCATATCCAAATCAATTTTATCCTTGTCACCCTCATCCTAATCATCAAATCATCATCCAAACAATCCACATCATCATTGAATTATAACCAAGCACTTGCCAAAAAGGTCTTAAGACTTAAACACTTGTGTGACACCATGCCAAAATTAGAAGACCTAGCATTTAAACTCATTCTGCAGCTTCACAAATCTTGAGCAAGCCAATCACGTCTAGACCAACAAATCATTCAAGAGGCCAATGACATGATTTAACAACTTCAATCTCAAGCAAGCCAATCACTTCAACTACGACAACTCTTAGCACACGCACAACACCTCTTGGTGATAGGGAGGACTCTAGGCTGCCTGCTCTGCATCCTGTAGGTGTACAAGACTGTTTGACAACACTAGCCTCCCTACCAATTCAAAGTGCTAACAGACATCTTTCTACACAAAAATGTCAACTAAAAATCCTCAACTCTTTGCAAAGATGGAAAATTCTATTTCTCTACTTGGTGTGGGACACATACCTTATCCTCACTACTTCCAAGATACTGCCTAAATGGCACATAACTTTTCTGAGCCCGTTGCCTGCCCTTCTCTCTCTGTTCAAGGGTCTAGACTGGTTGGTGCTCACTTTCTTCCTCTCTATTTTCCACCCCTGCAAGTCTATTTTCCTACTTGTCTATCTAGCCAGACTCCTTACTGAGCTCACCTAGAACAAGCATGCATTGCCTCTAGTCGACAATCTGACCACCCCACAAAAGAAAAACAAACAAAAGGCATGGTTCTGCTTGATGACCTCCATACTGTACAGAGGAACTCGAGGAACATCAATACAGAGTCATGGTTTGCAAAAGAGAACAAAATTGCAGAAAAAGAAATGACTAATCTACCTTAGAATAGTAAACTAAAAATAGAACAGAAATACACAAATTGGTTGAGCTGCTGTATTTGATTTTTATTCACAACTGTTCTTACATCCAAAATGCTTCTCACATCAAAATCTTGCTTCCTCTCCCAGAACGTCTTACAGAAAGAATTCTCATTTTATAGTTAGCCCATGTCCATTACAGGACGGTTCAGTTTCTAGACCGGTTGGTATTCCAACTGCCAGTTCAGTTCTGTGCTATTAGAAAGATAAATTAAGTATCTCACTGAAACATACATATGCTTTCCTATCGGCAAACAATGTCTATCGGTGAGACCACATTCTATCGGCAAACTTCATATTTGTCCCACCGATATCTTCGATCATGCCGATGTTCTTTCTATCGGCGTCACTTTTCCTTTGTCACCCCGATACATACTTCTTTCGCTGAACCATTGAAACTTGGAATGAGGTTCAACTGCGGGGTTCAATGGTGAGGTTCAACTACGGGGTTCAACCATTCAACAAAGTGACCAACGATTCCATGAACCATTGAACCTTGGCGTGAGGTTCAACTGCGGGGTTCAAAGGTGAGGTTCAATGGCGAGGTTCAACCATTCAACAAAGTGACCAACGATTCCAACTTCACCATTCCATATTTATGAACCTGTTGAACCATTGAACCTTGGTGCGAGGTTCAACTGCGGGGTTCAACGATGAGGTTCAACGCGAGGTTCAACCCTTCAACAAATGCCAAACACCTTCAAACATACATTCTTTGACTTGAATTTCACTTGGGCTAATAGGCTGATCAAAAGTAAATGCTTCTCCCACCAATGCATTTTTAGAAAACTAGAAAAACTCCTAAGACAAAACCACATGCTGCAAACTCAAAATTGACAAATCAAAAAGACTATGTATAGGCTGCATTGAGCCTTGGTGCTCCTGCACCATACTCCCCCTGTGCGGAAAGAAGCTAGGTCACCTCCGGTGACAATGAGGCAAAATCAATGCCCCTCTTTTTGAATTCTAACTCTGCAACCCAGGTAGCTTCTACTTTAGGCAACTACTTCCATTTGACCAAATGCTCCATGTAGACACCATGTCTGGTTTGCTTCTGTACTCTTGAATCCAGTATTCTCTCTACCTGTAGTTTGGGTTGTAGTGGTAAAGTCACATCTTTGACTGTCTGTTCCTTCTCTAAAATGGATCCATTTGCTGTTGACTGAGGACCCCTGTATTGCACCAGGTCTTGGACATTAAACATTGGTGAGACTGCCAAGTCTGCTGGCAATTCAATTCTGTATGCATTGTTACCATACTTGTTCAGGATTCTGCAAGGACCAATTCTTCACATCTACAGTTTGGTTGGCATTCCTTTCTGCATTCTAGCTTTGTTCAAGTGCACCATAACTAGATCACCAACCTCAAACTAAATATCCCTTCTGTGGGCATCTACTCTATCCTTGATCTTCTGTGTGTTCTCTGTTAAAGTTATCTTCACCTGCTCATGCACTTCTTTCATGGATTGTACAAAATCCTCTGCATGACCACTTCTGTTCTCCATGTTTCCTATATTCTTGAGCTCACATACACCTCTGGGATGCATTCCATAGACTATTTCAAATGGACTCTTACTAGTAGTCCTATTCACACTGTCATTATAGGCAAATTCTGCCTGATGAATGACAAGATCCCAACTATGTCCATATTCTTTGGTTATACACCTTAATAGGTTGCCCAATGTCATGTTTACCACCTCTATCTGACCATCTGTTTGTGGGTGATATGCTAAACTAAAAGACAAATTTGTTCCCAATCTCTGCCACAACATTTTCCAGAAATGCCCCATGAATTTAGCATCTCTGTCAGACACAATACTTGCTGGAAGTCCATGAATTCTGATCACCTCTTTGAAAAACAAATGTGCTATGTGATTGGCATCATGAGTCACCTTATAGGGAATGAAATGACTCATCTTGCTAAACCTATCCACAACTACATATATGCTATCATAACCAGTCTTAGTCTTAGGCAAACCAACTACAAAGTCCATGCTTACACATTCCCATGGCCTGGAAGGAATGGGTAAGGGTTGGTACAGTCCTACATTTGAAGTGGTTCCCTTGGCCTTCTGACATAGGATACACTGCTCTACATACCTTCTGATCTCTCTATGCATCCTTAGCCAATAATAGAAACTTTGGACTAGCTCCAATGTTTTGTTTAGACCAAAATGGCCACTCAGACTACCATTGTGCTTCTCCTGTATGAGAGTTTCTCTCATAGATCCCCTTGGCACACATAATTGTCCACCTTTGAATAGCAATCCCTACTATAAAGTGAAATCTATAAACTCACTGTGAAAGTGATTCTCAAAAGCTTGACATACCTTGTATGCCTCAGCAAAATCTTCATCATCTTGGTAAAGATTCTTGAAATCTTCAATCCCAATGCTCTTCAATTGCACTTCCTGCACTATGAGCAATCTTCTGCTCAAAGCATCTGCAACTCTATTTAGCTGCCCCTTCTTATGCTTAATTGTAAAGGTTTAAGATTGCAGGTACTCCATCCATTTGATATGCCTGCTGCTTAACTTATCCTATGAGTTTAGAAAACTCAGAGCTTGGTTATCTATGTAGACAACAAATTCTTTAGGTAGGAGATAATGTCTCCACTTCCTTAGTGCTTGGACTAGAGCATACAACTCTAAGTCATACGAAGAGTACTTACTCTTGGCTTCATTTAACCTCTCATTGAAAAAGGCTATAGGTCTATCCTCCTGATTTAACACTACTCCTATAGCTATGTTACTTGCATCACATTCAATAGTAAATAGCTTATCAAAACTGGGCAACAACAAAATAGGTTGCGTTGCTACCTCTTTCTTCAACCTTTCAAAACTTCTATCTACAGCTGGTGTCCATCTAAATTTCGCTTTCATTCCACCTGTAATTGTATCCAACATGGGTGCACATATTCCAATGAAATTTCTGACAAACTTTCTGTAAAACTGAGCTAAGCCATGGAAACTTCTCACCTCTGTGGCTGCTCTAGGAGTAGGCCAGCTCAAGATTGCCTCTACCTTTGACTTGCCCATCTTCAATTCTCCCTGGGATACCACAAAACCAAGGTATACCAATTCCTGCTTCATGAATTCACACTTCTCCAGATTAATGGTTAGTTGTTCATCATGTAATTTTTGCAAAATAGTATTTACATGTTCCAGATGTTCTTCCTTGGTCTGACTAAAAATTAGAATATCATCTAGAAAAACAACTACAAATTTACCAATATAATCCTTTAGGACTTCATTCATGAGTCTCATAAAGGTACTGGGTGCATTTGATAGACCGAATGGCATAATAAGCCATTCATATAGTCCTTCTGTGGTCTTGAAGGCTGTCTTCCACTCATCTCCTTCCTTGATTCTTATTTGGTGGTAACCACTCTTCAGGTCTATCTTGGTGAAGTACTTTGCTTTTCTAATACAGTCCATGAGATCTTCAATTTTGGGAATTGGAAATCTATACCTTATAGTTATTTTGTTTATGGCTCTGGCATCTGTGCATAATCTATATGATCCTCCTTTCTTTGGTGCCAACACTGTGGGTACTGCACAAGGACTAATACTCTTCCTGATCAATCCTTGATCTAGCAACTCCTGCACTTGCCTAGAAATCTCTTTGTGCTGATCTGGAGTCATCTTGTAAGGTGCCTTGTTTGGCAAAGATGCCCCTAGAATCAGGTCTATTTGATGGCTTATTGCTCTCTGTGGGGGCAATGTGGCTGGTGTACCATCACTGATTATGCCTTTATACTTCTCCAGTATAGGCTGCACCTGTTTGGGAATCTCTATCTTCTCATCCTGTTGTCCTTCTTTTGGTTTTACTATGATGGCATAACCAATACCATCCTCCTTAAGAGTATTCAGAAACTCTTTTCCGCTCACAACCAAGATATTAGGACTCTTTGTCTGAACTGCATCTTCATCCTCTAGTGACTGAATCTTATAGGTGACTCCATCCTCCTGAAAAGAATAGGCATTCTTCTCACCATCATGTATTGCCCTTCGGTCATACTGCCATGGTCTGCCCAATAAGAGATTGCATGCATCCATGGGTAGTATATCACATAATACCTTATCCTTATAGCCACCTATACTAAACTCTACCCAACTTTGTTCATTCACTACCACATGTTGACCCTTATTCAACCATGTGACTCTATATGGGTTTGCATGAGTTATTCTTTTCAAATTCAGTTTCTTAACCGCCTCATCAGAAATAATATTATCAGTAGATCCTGAGTCTATGATAATTTTACATACCTTATTCAAAATCTTGCACTTGATTCTGAATAGTGCTCTCCTCTGGCTTGGTTCAAACTTTACTAGTTCCTTCATCAAGGTTCTTCTTATCATTAGGTTCTCTCCATCTTCTGAGTTCAGACTGACCTTAGGTAACTGGCTGTTGGACGCATTATCTTAGACATAGTGATTTATCTTATCACCTCCTTGAGAAGAGGATGTGGTCTTTTCTGGACACCTATACGCTGGATGACCTAGATTACCACAGTTGTAACACTTCATGGTGGTGAAATAGGATCCTCTGCCTGATCCTCCTAACCTTCCTCTGTTAGATCCTCTTCCTCTATGGTTTCCTCTACCACTCGACTCCCCACTCTGCTCTGTGAGTTTGGATTCTACTTGGGATCTATTGTCAGTATTCCTTCCACCAAAACTTCCTCTGTGTCCTCTGTTATCTTTGCCTCTTCCTCTTCCTCTGCTATTTGAGTCTTGTTTCCTCTTATTCTTTTCCTCCACTTTCAGTGCCAGCTGATAGCATTTGTGCACTGTTGTAGGACACAACAAACTGATTTCTTCTTGTATATTCCACTTCAGACCGTTAAGATACCTTGCTACCTTTATGCTTTCATCCTCCATTACTTTGGACCTTAAGCATAGCTTTTAGAATTCTTCAGTGTATGCACTGACATCTAATTCCTTTTGTCTCAGATTCTGTCTCTTCCTGTGCAGCTATATTTCATAATCTTCTGGCATATATGCTTCTTTGATTTTAGCTACCATCCCTTTCCAAGTAGCTATGGGCTTCTTATCTTCTTTTGCTCTTTCAGTCTGCACAAATTTCCACCAGGTTAAGGCAGCTCCCCTGAGTCTGGATTTGGCCACCTTTACTTTCTGTGCCTCGCTTACACCATCACATTCAAAGTGATTTTCAAGTCCTTCTATCCACTCCATGACCAAATCTGGGTCCATTTTCCCACTGAAAAGTGGTACTCCTTCCAATGTTTTAACACTCATTGCTTTCAAAGCTTTCAAGAATGGTTCTTCTTCCAACTTAGGATCAGGTGTGGGCTCTTCATCTTCTATAGACACTCCTTTTTCCTTGTTTACTTTTTGCCTGACTTCTTCAGTCTTCTCCATCATTATACCCAGTCTACTTTCCATTGCTGCCAATCTTTTCTGTAGGAGTCTATTCTCCTCTTCTTGATCCTCAACTTTCTTTGCTAACTCTGCATTAGTCACCATTTTCTTGGATGAACCTACAGACTCACTTGAACTTGGTGATGACATACAACTCTTCTATTCCAATCTAGGAATAACTCAAATCTTACAGCTCTGATACCAATTTGATAGGGAGGACTCTAGGTTGCCTACTCTGCATCCTGTAGGTGTACAAGACTGTTTGACAACACTAGCCTCCCTACCAATTCAAAGTGCTAACAGACATCTTTCTACACAAAAATGTCAGCTAAAAATCCTCAACTCTTTGCAGAGATGGAAAACTCTATTTCTCTACTTGGTGTGGGACACATACCTTATCCTCACTGCTTCCAAGACACTGCCTAAATGGCACATAACTTTTCTGAGCCCGTTTCCCACCCTTCTCTCTCTTTTCAAGGGTCTAGACTGCTTGGTGCTCACTTTCTTCCTCTCTATTTTCTACCCCTGCAAGTCTATTTTCCTACTTGTCTATCTAGCCGGACTCCTTACTGAGCTCACCTAGAACAAGCATGCATTACCTCTAGTCGACAATCCGACCACCCCACAAAAGAAAAACAAACAAAAGGCATGGCTCTGCTTGATGACCTCCATACTGTATAGAGGAACTCGAGGAACATCAATACAGAGTCATGGTTTGCAAAAGAGAACAAAATTGCAGAAAAAGAAATGACTAATCTACCTCAGAATAGTAAACTGAAAACAGAACAGAAATACACAAATTGGTCAAACTGATGTATTTGATTTTTATTCAAAACTGCTCTTACATCCAAAATGCTTCTCACATCAAAATCTTGCTTCCTCTCCCGGAACGCCTTACAGAAAGAATTCTCATTTTATAGTTAGCCCATGTCTGTTATAGGATCGTTCAGTTTCCAGACCGGTTGGTATTCCAACTACCGATTCAGTTCTGTGCTATTGGCAAGATAAATTAAGTATCTCATCGAAACATACATATGCTTTCCTATCGGCAAATAATGTCTATCGGTGAGACCACATTCTATCAGCAAACTTCACATTTGTCCTTCTGATATCTTCAGTCATGCCGATGTTCTTTCTATCGGTGTCACTTTTCCTTTGTCACCCCGATACATACTTCTTTCACTGAACCATTGAACCTTGGCATGAAGTTCATCTGCGGGGTTCAACGGTGAGGTTCAACTGCGGGGTTCAACCATTCAACAAAGTGACCAATGATTCCATGAACCATTGAACCTTGGCGTGAGGTTCAATTGCGGGGTTCAATGGTGAGGTTCAATAGCGAGGTTCAACCATTCAACAAAGTGACCAATGATTCCAACTTCACCATTCCATATTTATGAACTTGTTGAACCATTGAACCTTGGCATGAGGTTCAACTATGGGGTTCAACAATGAGGTTCAACGGTGAGGTTCAACCCTTCAACAAATGCTGGACACCTTCAAACATACATTCTTTGACGTGAATTTCACTTAGGCTAATAGGCCGATCAAAATTAAATGCGTCTCCCGCTAATGCATTTTCATAAAACTAGAAAAACTCCTAAGACAAAACCACATGCTGCAAACTCAAAATTGACAAATCAAAAAGGCTATGTGTAGGCTGCATTGAGCCTTGGTGCTCCTGCACCACTTGGCCACTTATCAAATCCAATCATCACATCAACCAATTTCACCTCAACCTTACATGTCATCACCTCCCATTCCATATCAACCTAATCCATCCACATGTCATATCAACTCTTTATCAACCTATCACAACTCTTATCCATATCAATCCATATCACAACAATCATTATCCTATGTAACCCCTCCATCATCATCACATCAACAATTCCAACCACAACAACATCAACCAATTCAAAAAATCCAACCATCACAACAACCCATTCAAAAATTCCAACAATAGTAAATCATATCACAACAACAAGTCCAAACACCATCCCAACCTCAACAAATTCCAACTCAATCCTATGTGTCATCGACATCAACCTATGCCACATCAACCTATCAACCTCCAACTCAACATTATCCAATTCCTCATTCTAACATTCCAACACACTACCAAAATCATCCACAAGGAAACCAAGTGTCCTCACAAGAACAACATGCAAGTCCAAATAGCCCTTTGTACATAAATCAAGCAAGTCCAAGTACACCTTTTCAACAAGACCACCAAGCACCCTTGATAGACCTAAGTCCACCTTTGCAACAAGAAGAATATGCAAGTCCAAGTGGCCCCTTGTACATAAATCAAATCCCAAGTTATCCTATGCAAGACTTAATTACCTTTGACAAGGGAGATATCAATCTAGAGTGGCCTCCACCATCCAATCCCATGCCAACACATGAGCCAACAAGTCCTATCCCAACACCACCATGTGATCCCATTCCTAATCCATTAATCCCTCTACCTTCCAAACCACCGAGCCCTCCATTACCTTCATCACCATGTCATTCTATTCCTTCACCAAAGGATACGGCTAAGATAGTTTTACAAAGGATGCTTCAAGCAAAACTCATTGAACTTCCCCCCATCAACCCATATGAAGAAAGTTTGTATGATGAACATGATTATTGTGCATACCATAGGACCAAAGGCCATGATACAAATAAATGCCCCATATTTTTCCCAATTGTTTACAAGGTGTATTGACATACAATAAGAAATCATGTCATATCATCCAAATCCCATGTGTCACCCCCATCTAGTCCAAATCATAATCCATCCAATCCAATTAGCCCTCAATCTAATCATGATCCTAAACCTACAACTCTATATACCCTTATTGTCCATCCACTATATTGGCCTTCCACACATACTTGCAAAGGATGTGATCCATTGGCTATTAACAAGGAATAAACTATCTCCATGTCAAACACCCATTCATGAGCCTACCAAAGAACTTCCAAAGGTCATGCCCAATCCTACAACTCCTTCACATAGTCCAAATGTCCTTGAACCTATCCAAGAGCCCTTCAAGCCCGTCATGTGATCCAAAAACCATCAAGCCTATTCAAGGACCTCCCATAAGTCCAAGTCAAGAGTCATCATGCCTTCATGTTGTTGACCAAGAGCCTATCCAAGAGTCTACCACTTCTACTTCCATTCAAGCAACCCAAGAGGTATGTCAAAGGTTTAATCCTAAGCATGTGGAAACATCAACCCCTAGTCCAACTCAAGATCAAATCACTTTCATACAACCCGTCCATAACATTTACCTTCTTTATGATCAAGATGATACCTATGAAGAAGCTATCCATGAGCAATATATCCAAATTGCTCCTAGTCATCCGCCATCTAGCCCTATCCATAATGAGCAAACATCCACTTGTCATGATGAGACACTTGTCCCCCAAGTAAGCATAAAAGATCAAACAAATGACTTGGATCTTAGTGAACACAATGCTAATCAAGATCCTAATGATCCTCCTTCCACATCCACCATTGATTCCACTTCAAGTCAACCATCATATCCACTTGGTCTTACCACCATTATACATGAGTGTTCTTCTTTAGAACAACAACCTTGTCCACCCAATAATAAACTCAAGTCTAGTGTTCAAACTACGCCAGGTCCTATTGTCCATCGCATCCTACAAAACATGAACTACCAAGGTAAAGGCCTAGGCCTTCATGAACAAGGTAATTTGCAGCCAATTCATGTCAAAGTTCCTCCACGCTCATATGGCCTTGGATACACACCCTAAGGCAAACACTCTAAAAATGTTGGTAATTCCTCCATACATCCTAAGTTCACTTTCCATCGTGAATCCTATCATACACCCAAAACATATATTTTCATTCCACCTCCATCAACCTACAAATGTCAAAAGAATGTGACCATACACCTTCCACCATCAACTTTACCTCCATTACTTCCAACTCCAAATTTCCCACCATCAACTTTACCTCCACTCCTTCTAATTCCTAATATCCCTCCATCCACTTTACCTCCACTTTTACCAACACCTAATTATCCACTAATCCATAAGTACCCTCAAAGTCCTAATCACAACCAACAAATGCACATATTGTCTAAACATGAAGCTTTCACTCATTCCGTCGATCCCATGGGAGTCAAAAGAAAAAATTTGAATGCCTTTATCCATAAAGCCAAAAGTCCTATCAAAAATCCTAAGGACCCTCATGCCTTAGGATATCAATGCAAAGAATCAAAGCGAAATCCATCTAAAAAGTTATCCAAGTCCAAACCTCCACAAGAAAAGTTCAAAACCAAAATGGTTTGGGTCCCTAAGCAAAAATCAAGCAAATCAAATGAGGCATCCTCATCCACATCTCAAAAATCCCAACCATCTCCTTCCATCCAAAAATTCCAAAAATCCCACAAGCAAAACAAAAATCATAAAAATACTAAGTACATGTGGGTACCTGAATCGCTAAATCATCCATCCCCTAAGTAAACAACCCTATTTCTTCCTACACAACCATCCACTCAAAAGCTTCAATGTTTATCATGGTGTGTGCAACCGTTGGTCATGGTTCCCTTCCATTCCACAATAGTCCCACATACCTCCATCTCCCCATCCTTCATCCATTATCCTACATATCTCCCCCATCATCCTATCCCTATGGTCCATGCTTTTGAATAAACCTTTCATCCATCCTTTTACATATGTCCTACATAATCCACTATCCTTCCATGCATAAGCCTTCCATAATCCACATCATAATCCACTATCCACCTAATCCATCTCTCTAATGCAATCCCCTACCAACATCGACGAGCATAATGACATGGTCAATGTGATGACATTCATCTCTAATGGACACTATCACCTTTCATGGAACTAGACACTTGAGTCCCCTCTATCCATTACCATGGTGAAAACCTAGCAAATAGGCACTGTGTGTAATTGTCATCCTGTCTAAAAAAAAGTTAAAAAGAAAATGAGAAAAAAAGAAAAAAAAAGTAAAGAGAAATCCCTTCATCTAACAGTGAAAACTTGGAAACAGGCACCTTGGATAAGTACCATGATGAAAACCTGGCAAATAGGCATCATGTGTAGGTTGATCTTCTATGTCACTTACACTTGGGGGCACATTGTCTCATCCATTACCACACCATCCTATCATCCTTATCCATTACATACACATACCTATCCTATTGAGTCCATTCTACCCCTCCTTCCTCCTTTTGATCTTGATAAAGATATAGAGGCAAAATTTTTAAATATGCTTTGGTTATCTCTTGATATACTTCATCCTTTCCAAACAATCCTATCATTATCCACCTATCATAAGCCTTGTCATGTAAAATCCTAAGCCTACCACCTAGAATGGGGCATGTTGTTCCTATGTGACATAGTCTTTGGAGATCACATCCTAACTTCCTTATGGTGCATACATCCCACCCACTATAGCCTATCCTTTTATCCATCCATTTTTCATGAGCCTTTCACCCTTTCCACCATCATCCATCCTTTTATCCATCCATCCCATCCTTGCACCTAGACTTGGTTTTCTCCCTTGTCATTGGTATCTAGCACAAAGGCTACCCAAAGTGTAAATCCATTGACATTCTAAAACATTCCAAAAATACAAAAAAAATAAAATATTCAAAAAATACAAAAAAATCAAATATTCTAAAAACACAAAAAAAAATCAAATATCCATAAAAAATCCAAGCAATAAAACAAACCATCAAATCAAATCTATCACTTCATCAAAAACCAAATCCATCAAAACAAATTCAATCAAATCATCAAATCAAATCAAATTTATCAATGATCAATCATCATCAAATCTCAAATCCATCAAAGCAAATCAACTATCATTTATCATCCAAACCTGATCATCCAATCAAATCAATTCTTCAAATCATATCAATCCAATTCCAATCAAATCATCATTCAAATTAGTCTCCTCATTTCAATCATTCAATCAAACCAAACATTCCAAGCAATGATCCAAATGCAAGTCATCCTTAATCCATACCAATCAAGCTAATCAATTGTGTCAAATTATCCAATTGCAATCAACGGTCTTGATCCTAGCCTTGTTGTAAACTCAATCAATCAAACCATCATCATCATCAATGGGATATATCATTCCCACATCCTTGTGTTGATCTAGGGATATAGCATTCCCCACAATGACAACACTATCATCATCATCAACAAAATAATCAGCAATTAATCATTGGTTTACAACTTGACAGGAGCAATACCTTGTTTGTTTTTGAATCATTTGTGCATGCTTCCTTGCTTGTGTGTGTTATCATTTTATCTTGTATTTGTATCACATTAGTATCTTTCCAGCTGATATTCATATCTTGTGTATGTTGGAATAGCTTTTTGCACTATCCTTTGCATCTAAGGTCATATCATACCTTTTGTGCATTAGGACTTCAATGCTCTAAGTTTACTTCCTCATACGTTAGACAAGGTTGTATTACGCTGGGTACACAAGACACATCGTCACCTTGATCCTTATACCTTGGTGCATAACATCTAGTGCTATATCAAACATCATGGTTGCTCACTTTCATTGTAGCATAACACATCATCATTTCTTCTATCCATTCCCTTATCTTTCTTCCTTGACCAATCCATTTCATTTCAGGAGCCTACCCATGTTTGTCCAACCCACATATCCTCTCGAGGGGGCATCATTCCATCATCATCATATCTTTTCCTATCCTACATCATCATTACTCTATACTTTTCCTCTATCCATACCATAGTTTCTTTGAAATGATGTTACTCGACACAAATCTTATCATCTCGAACATCATCTCAAAGAGGGGCAAAAATGTAGACACCCAAAATTGTCCCAAATTTGTCCATGTGTTGCAACACCTAGTCAAAAAATTATCTTAGACATCATGTAGCATTTTCTCCTAAATACCATCTTAATCCCATCCTTACCCCACTTAGCCAATTAATTAAATAAATTTTATTTATTTAATTAATTTTCACATTCATAATCCCACTTTCCAATTAATTAAATAAATATTATTTATTTAATTAATTTTCCAACTAAATCCCAACTAATTCAAATAAAATATTTGAATTAGGTCCTCACCTTTCACCACATTCCAACACTTGTCCATCATGTGTGGTAGTACAACTTTCATTTAATATCTTACACATGTACAACTAATAAGAGTTTTTGTGTACACTATCACACATGAGCTTTATCCTCTTTACACTTGTCACATGACTACACCTTCCTTGAAGAGTGGGAATAACTAATCAATCCTAGCCATCCATATCAATCATTTAGCCTTTTAATCTCAACCATCCATTTGAACCAAGCCTTTCCTATAAATCAACCTCCTCACAAGCCATTAAGTTCCATTGAGTTGGAGTATCCTTATGCTGTTGAAATCACATTAGAGCCTTTGCATCTATCATCCATTATCATCTTCTTCCATCTATCAATCATTCATCTATCATCTTTATCTAATCATTATGCTATAGAAGTGAGCACCCAACATTCCTCCAACAATCATCCTTCAAAATCTTGCATGCTCATGCGAGGTGGAGAATAGAAATGGAGATAAATCGAGCATAGCATGGAGATTGGTTTGCATTTACATTTGTTATTTTGATTTTCATGTTGTCTTGTGCTTCATTGTGCAATTGTTAGGGTTTGATCATTGTTGTTTGTTCATTTACCCTATTTGTAATTTTACCCTAATGACACCTTGCATGAGAAGCATATATCTCATCACTAGTCCCTTTAGGAGAAAGAGGGGGCATGTAGTGGTTTATTGGTTTGTGGATAGTTGAATCCACAAACTAGGGGAGTTGACGGATAGTTGAGTGTTGATTGGTGATTTTACTGTGGATAATGGAGTGGATTCATAGGTAAACAATGGATAATTAGAATATTTTCTCAGACATGAGGAGTTTGGGTTGATGTTGATGCAAAGTTGGACATTTGCCTAGATAGAGAAGTTTGCGTTGATGGAGAGTTTAATATTTTCCTAGACATAGGAGTTTGGGTTGATGCAGAGTTGGTTACTTAGACATTTACCTAGACAAGAGGAGTTTAGATTGATGCTGATATAGTATTTATTTTGTCTTTTCTCTTTTTTAATGTAAACCTTAAAGGGGGGTTGTTAGGAAATAAGGTTTACAAATAGAAAATAAATTAGTAGATAATTAGTTGAGTGGGAAGTTACTCCCATAGGCAGTTTGTAAATAGGAAAGAAAGGCTTTATAAACCAATGTATTGAATGTAAAATCACATGAATGATTATAATGAAACTCCTCTTTATTTTTGTTATTATTTGCAATGTAAACCTTAACTATTGCTCTTCAATTTTTTCATCTCTACATTTGAATCACACGTAGTGATCCATTATTAGAAAGAGGAGAGTTATTTTATTAATTGATGCTAGATAATAGGTAACGTCACTGTTTGTTTCATTCATTTTTTTTTTCAACACTAAATTTGAACATGATTTTATTTGTGGTTGAGAATGTCAAATGATATAATATGAACAATTGATTTACTCTCCCACTTATAAAATGGGATATCAGATATTCTGCATCACAACCCTTCCCAAGTTGTGAGAAGTTACCTTATTTTTCACTACTTGTTTCATAAAAAAATCATTTAATGTTCTATTTTTTTCTATAAGCTATCAAATCATCACCTACCATATCTCATATGAATACAATAGTATGACTGTAACAATATATCAATGAGAGAACAATAATGATAGAAGTTTTATTTTCCATTCATAATGATCAAAGAAAATTGACACGCATACTAATATCAAATAGCAGATAAATAACCGATATGTTTTTCAAATCCAAATTTTGGAGACAGAAGAATCATGAACTAAATACTAGATTTATGAAATTACAGTTGAAATCCTATGTACAAGGTTATTTAAATTATTTTAAACCTTTTTTAACTTATGTACAGATCATAGAATCAGCAAGAAACATTGTTACAACAGATTTTGTAAAACTATGTAACACATAAGATGGCAAGGTATAGAAGTTCCTAATCATTTTCCCATGTTCATCTTATCATAGTGAAGTCAATAAAGCATCGTTTATTCTCTATCCCTACCTATAATATAGTGTGAGTGCAATGTACATATATCTATATTTGTCTATTCATCAATATCATTTGAACCATAAAAATCTATATAATGATATCTTATCAACCAAGATCAAGTACATCTACATAGCACCAATAACATTTATCGAGTTCACAAGGGGAGAGAGAATCATGTAGGCACTTTTCTTCCAACCACAAAGTTGTATAGGTTCCACCAAACACCTAATGAGTGAAACCCTTCCCTTCACAAGTGAGGACATGGTAGAACATTGCATAGGGAGAAGGTCGAGGTACCAGTGCAGAGAATCTAACAATTTGTACTCTAGTATGAAATAGAAACAATCAAAAATTGCATTGGCCAAGGTTTGAGACATAGTACAACTACATCAACATTTCTGACAATTGGGTTCACATAATATTACTATAATCACCTAACTACCACATAGGTATGACTTGCCTACACATAAGTACATTACAATTAAACTTTAGCATAATACAACTGTGCTATGCTAAGGTAGAGGTAGAAGCTCACAGGCCATTTGGATATATCAAAGATGTTCCAAACACTAATCCTAAAACTCTCCCTATACCAGAACTAAGAAAAGTTGCACCCTTCAACTAGGTATAAAATGTTGGAGAGCCTCTGAAAAGTGGGGAAAGCCATAGAACCCCATAAGCCACATCCACTTCCACCACTTTCTCATACTTTACAAAAAAGGATATAATACTAATTCACAAACACAATCACCTTGAAAAATATAGATAGAATACCTATGGTTCTATTAACTAATCAATGAGGAAGGCACCAAATGCGTCTTCACTTCTACCTACATTACTACTAAACCATGGCAAAGGCCTTGCACATGATGCTATCTATCTGATCAATGGTAGGACCTCACAAAACTACACAAATAAATAAGTTAGTCAACATTGTTAATAATTAGTAATAATAACATATTCATAACTTATAGTAATAAACAGTCATTCATATCTATTAAATTTGACATGTTCTAAATTACAAATTGATCTAATTATCTAAAATACTTGTCAAATTCTAATCATGAAAATACATAATCACATCAACTAATCATTTAATCCTAATAATAATTAATCTTTTAGGCATAGTATGTAATCCTTTCCCCCTTGTTTAAGCTTTGTATCAAAGTCAATTCCTTTAAAACAAAATATGAAATAAATGTTTCATCTCTTGCTCATCAAGAATTGATGGAAGGGAAAGTCGATATGCCACCATATTGGTCTTTTCTAGAATCTCAAATAGTCTGACATAACTTGGTACAAATTTTATGTCTTTTTTGAACTTAATGGAGTTTTTATGAGGTTCAAATTAAAGACCAACTAAACATTAACTAGTGTTGGAAATTATAATCTGGAGCATGCATAAAATGCACCTACCCCACCAAAGATCATCTAGAGATCTCTTTCCTACTGCCCTAACCAAATCTTTAATGTCATTTTGATGGCCTAACAAATTTGTTAATTCTAGTCAGTTTCATTGATTGTTGGTAGGTGATTTTGAATTTGTTTTTGAGCAGTAGATTTTTGAGGATGAGAAAAAAACAAAAGGAAACAATGTGAAGATAGAACTGTAAGAGGGAAGAAGAAGAGAGATTTATGTATACAATAGTAGCACAATAGTGCACAACATAGAAGATTTGTTGCAATAGCAACAAGAAGAATATTGCAAAGAGAGTGTAGAGAGAATAGAGCTCCAAGAAGCTACAGACACACACAAAGATCAATTAGTGGAAATAATAGTGAATCATCTCTAGACATAATGGGACAACAAAAATGTCCAACAAGATCCAAAGAGGGCAGTATTGTAGAGAAAGTAGAAACAAAGTTATAGCTTTGTAGATTGTATTTTGATGTAAAATATATTTCCATAGTATTAGAAATTTATGTATTTGGTTTGTGCCATAGCTCTCTCTCTTTTGTTTTCTTGTGTTCTTCTCCCCTTCATTGAATGGTATCAGTTTTAAATGCTTCCAATAGGTGGTATCACAACTATACCACCCCCAATAATTAGGAGTTTGACCTTTATCAACACAACTCTTTGATTAGTTTATTGCATCTTGCAATCTCTACTTAGTCAAATTCACTTGCTCCTCCATTCCCTTCAACATTTTTGGCATATCACAACTTAATCTTTCAATTAATCCCAACTTAATGGGGTTCTATGCTTTCATCTATACACTGCTTCAATTAATGTTATACCAATGGATTATTGATAGGAATTGTTATATGTGAAATATGGTAAAGGAAACTATTATTCCCACTTTTATTATCAATCCATACAATACACATAATATGTCTTCTATAAACTAGCTTATTCTTTTTGATTGGCCATATGTTTCTAAATGATACATCATGCTAAAGTTCAAAGATCTACCTAACGCTAATTAGAAAATTATTTAGATTTGTGAGGTCATCTTGATATGGTTGTCTAATATTATTTTCTTTGGGACAACATGTAATATAGAAAATTCCTTTACAAATCTTATAGCCAATGTTGGTGAGTCATATTTTAAGTTCTTGATGATAAAATGGGAAACCTTAGTTATTTTCTCTCTAACTACCAAAATAGTGTCATGCTCATAAGGTGTTAAGAGTAGTCCTTGAATGAAATCTATAGTTATCATTTTCCATTTATATTTAGGTATGCCATGGAGGTAAAGTAAACCTATTAGATGTACATTTATCACTTTGACCTACTAACATTCAGAAAGCCTAGCCACAAAGTTAATGATATCCCTTTTAATGCTTGGCCAAAAATATAGTGGTTTAAAATTAGTTAACATTTCGATAACTCTAGGATTTCCTTTAAATGGAATTCATTAGGAAACTTTTGCATCACCTGTGTCCTTAAGTCATCATTGACTAGTATGTACATCCTTTCTTAATAATGAAGCAAACCATCATTCTCTAGAAACTATTTTTTTCATACTTAAGTATTTGAGTATTGCTTTCTAATGCCTCACAAACTTCCATAGAGTTTTGAACATATAGAAATTAGCCCACAATTGTTATCAAATGAAGTTCTTGGCACTAAGATTAGCACATGTCTCCATCTACTTGACACATCTACTACTTAGCTCTCATTCCTTTTGATATACTCATTTTCAAATTCATACTAAAATATTTTTTTTAACAATGCCTTTACCTAGCATTAAGATTAGGTTGGATGAAAATATACTTCAATCCCATGTGATTAGTGGAGTTCAAAGGGTTAGAGAAAATTTCTCTATTTTTTTAATGTATGAACTATGGCAACAATTTCAAGGTCTTGAGGTACATAGTTCATCTTGTAGGTGTATGTAACTTTTCAATATTTTAATAAACCCTATAATTTTTTTAAATTCATATCTATGCAAGGATACTAATAAATTGTTATAATTTATTATGTATATAGTTATTCCGCTCACACACAGATCTACCACCAAACTTCAAATAAATGAATATAAACTATTGTCAAATGGTAGAACCAAGTATAGATGCATGAAGATTAATGATTAAATCCTAACACCAATACTTAATTAAATGTTGATATAAAATATGACTACAACAAGGCACTGATGCCACATGCAAAATATCATTACTAAAACCCAAACAAACACATGTGAATACTAAAATATGATATCTATGATTGTCACTATAAACTATTGTACAAACATGATAATGGGTACCCAAATCTGCCACATAACAAGTATTATATGATTGAATGTAAACTATTGTCAAGAAGATCTTAAATGATTATGATAGTGCCACATACAACAAAATGCAAATAAAAACATTTATGCTTAGCTATGTAACAACAATCACACTGATATTTTGGAACAATAAACTCACATAAATATATAAATTTTTAGAACAACAATGCTTTACTTGATAAAAATGCAAGTACTCATATGTTGACACAATCTAGTGTTATAAGTACTTATCATAATGATAGAGTGCTCTAGTGATACTATAGCGGCATTATAGAGGTGATGCTGTAATGATGGTATTGTAGTGGCAACACTATAGAAATAGTAATCACATTCCCAGAATAGAAACACTACAACACATGAAACTAAAATAAAAACACCACGTTGGAATGTAAACTTGTTGAAATGCACCGCACTAGAAATCAAGAACACATTATAATCATCTCAATACAATTCTAATTCTTGGATGAAACCGCCTAAAAGAACAAAGGTTTTTCATCCTCTACTCTTGCATAAAAACTAGGAGGGTTTTTATCCTCCAAATCTCTACATTCTAAAGGTTTTTGTCCTTAGGAGAAATAGATGAACACAACTGCTCAAACTATCAAATAAAAAGGAGATTTTGATTTCATAAATTGGATGATCTCCTTTGAGTGAATGCCTCTCTTTTATAGACTCCACTTTTGTGCCAAAATTTTGAATTCTTTTCCTTTTGCAAAAGTGCTCACCCTTTTCCCTCCAAAGTTCTCATTTAAAACAATTTAATAAAATATTGCCAAAGGTTGTATTATGTAACATTTAGGTAGACCACTTTATTTGACTTATAATAGTAACATTTAAGCTATCCTTTTACAATGTTTTCAAATAATATTACTAGGACTGGCTTATTATATTATTATTAAAATATTTCTCTAAATTTATCCCTAAGCCTAAGGAAAATAAATAAATAGGCTTCGGGTACCTTGAGTATTTTATTTTGATAAAAAGTGAGCATTGTAATGCCCCACCACGAAACCCTAGGGAACATCTCAACTATGCTATACAAAGGACCAATTTTTTGTTTTAAAAAGAAAGAAATAACAAGAAATGTAAATCATATTTAATCATACATCAAGATAAGCTGTATCCTCTAGGGATTCTGTGGCTGCATTACTAGGAACTATTCACATGATCTAACCAACATTATGAATTAACTAACAACCATGGTTCATTCTAATCTAATTGCATCGAATGAATAAACACATACATTTCCATATTATATCATCAGATAAGTAATCATGAAGATCCTACAAAAGGGATACAAGTACATATACAATTTCCTTTACAAGAGAGTATAATATTACATTGTATACAATATCACTTTCCTAATTACATTGGAGTACATACATCAAGATAACATCACATGATTCAACTGATATACAAGACTGGAACATGAACATAGGTATATGTCTCCTCAAGCTAGAACAAGATCTGTAATGTGATATAAGATGTACATCCTTCTTACACATGAACAATAGCATGGGAAACCAATGGAGATAAGAGTACAACCACCCAACCATGTGGAACGCTAAGGTCCACCCCCCGTGCTAGGAGATAACATAAGGTCCCATAACATAAAATAGTCAGAAAGACAGAAGACTGAAAGGTACAAGAACTACACATGGCTCCAATACAACACGGGTCAATATGAACAACACAAGTAACTCAAACATCACTTCCAGAGGCAATCACACAATAAAAGGGGAAAACACACTTAGGAAATGCTAGGCTACAGTAGGGAAGAGTGTCATTGCATGGTCCTAACATGGGTTATTCTGGCAGTCTCTCACCAAACGCCAGCTCCCATCCATGGGTTATCCTAGCAGTCTAGACGCTGGCCCCCATCTATGGTTATCCTGGTAGTCTCTCACTAGACGCCAACCCCATAGGGTGACACATGCGGAACCAACATTCCTTTCATGAGGAAAAGGAAGTTGATCTTGCCAACCACGGCCTTCTCATCCAATCCTTAGCCTGAATGAGCACTAAAGGCATGGGTGAGGCATCCAATTATCTTATTTAGTGTGGAAACTACCCAACCCTCTAAATTTTTTATTATCACTGGATTAAAAACTTCCAATGGGTTATCCTAGCAGCCACTTTGGGCACCGGCCCCACATTGAAATCCACTCCCCTACCTGCATTTAGAAGACCCTATCCATCAAGCAAGACAATTACCATCACAATGACAAGTAACATATACAACATGCAAGGCATTTACCTTCTTGGATACAAATCATAATCACAGGGACCAATTCTTGTCCCAAAACATAAACCAAGCATGATCTACCACATTCTCGTTATGTTGCATTTACAACACAAAATACATATCATTTCACATCACACAGAGCAAGGCATTATCCATATTGCATAGTAATCATAACCACATGAATAGGTACACTGAGCAAGGCATTATCCATCTTCCATAGTCATCATAACCACATGAATAGGTACATTGAGCAAGGCATTATCCATCTTGCACATGTATCATACTAACATGAATAGGAGACAATATTTCAAGAATGCATTTCATTCAACTCACATGATGCACACATCGCCAACCCCCACACAATCACACCCTCCTAGGCCTCCAAAAACAACTTCCTCAAATGACACAACACTTGACACCATTAAAAACACAATGATTTCACATCACATTCACTCTCAAAGCACATCATAAACTAATACCCTTCAACAGTATTTTTAAGGAATGTAACATTAATCCAAGCATGATCAATCATCTAACAATTATAAAGTGAATCTATCTCAATAATACAGAACTATAACTTTCTAATCACTAGTAGTAATTATAATATGATCATAAGATATAAGTATCCAGGAGTATCAATATTTTAACTAATAATTCTCAAGACTTATAAATCAAATCTTAAATACATTGTTTACAAGCCTAATTCCAAACCTACTTATCATATTTCTAGTAATAAATCGTAATAAAATCAATATCAATTTAAATTAAATTTATCAACATTACTATATAATCATTCTATCCAAATTGAATTCTTCTACTTCTATAGATTTAATAGCCTTCTTATAACCTAACAAACAACCAAAATAAGTAAAGTTGTTTATAATTGAAAGCATATTCACCTTTGGTAGCATAGATAAGGAGATATAATTGTTGGAACTACTCAGGTAATATTTTTTTGACAAATGCCTCAAAGGCACGACATCTCATGGATATCAGCAATTGCAGGATCAACACAAAATGAATTTGTTAAGAAGGCTTTAGAAGATACCAACAATGCAAAGTGTGAAAGCATAGACAAGGCATGCAGACTGATTGGTAGAATGCCTCAAAGAGATTCATATGATGGGAAACAATGATCATAGGATATGCACAACATGAATTTGTTGAAAAATTTCAGAGAAACCCAGTTCAAAAATATAGAGTTATTGGTGACGCAACTAACTGTTTTAACAAAGATAAAATGGGTGAGAGGTAGACAGTCACAAAATATTCATATCTCCAAAATGACAAATTGGGTAAAGATATTTTTGGATATGATTTAGATAACTATGTCACGTACCATATATAAAAATTCTAAAGGAACCCAGTTCATAAAAATAAAGTTATGGCTGACCCAACAGATGGATAAAATAGAGACAAATGGTTGAGAGATAGATTGTCCCAAAATATTCATATCTCCAAAATGACAAACTGGGTATGACTAATTTTCATATATGATTTAGAAAACTAGGTCGTGCACCGCATGTTAAAATTATAGAGGAACCTAGTTTGTCAAAATAAGATTATGACTGACGCAACAGACTGATAAAATAAAGACGAAATAGTTAAGAGATAGAGAGTCCTAATATATTCATATCTCCAAAATGACAAACTGGGTATGGCTGATTTTCGGATATGATTTAGAAAATTAGGTTGTGCACCATATATAAAAATTCTAGAGGAACCTAATTTGTAAAAATAAAGTTATGGCTGACACAATAGACCAATAAAATAGAGACAAAAGAGTTAAGAGATAGAGAGTCCCAAAATATTCATATCTCTGAAATGACAAACTGGGTATGGCTAATTTTCGGATATGATTTAGAAAATTAGGTTGTGTACCATATATGAAATTCTAGACGAACTTAGTTTGCAAAAGTAAAGTTATGGCTGATGCGACAGACTAGGTTCAGAATATGTAGAAGAATATTGCTTCATATCTCAGTGTATACTTGAAATATTGCTTCTATCACATCTTCACAAAATTTCCCAACTTGCATCCATTTTCCCCAAGTCTTTTCTTCTGAAAGCTATGGTTTATGGTGCCAAAAGAAAAATGAAAACTACCTGAGAGAGAGATTTCCAAAATATAAAACATATTCTCCCTTTGAAAATGCACTCTCCTCCCCCCAAATTATGTCTTGAAATTTTAAAATAAAGTTGAGCATGCATAACCACCCCCCATGATTTCTTCCAAAAGATTCTCCTTTATTACTTTCTTGCAATTTGTTATTTTTTTTCAATTACAACCAAACAAAAATAGTTTATTTCTACTTTTCTAAAATTAGTCTCTTACTCAAAAGAAACAATTATTTCTAAGATTCCCTCTTGAGGTGCGTCTACTTCCTCCAAGTGGCCAAAATAGAAAATAATTATTCAAGGCAATAATAATAAAGAAAGAAAATATTTTTCAGACATAATAATACATATTTCCCCAAAACTATAATTTACATAAAAGCATCTATATTTATTTATCTCTAGTTTGCAATTACATTTATTATTATTATTATTATTATTATTATTATTATTATTATTATTATTATTATTACAATTATTATTATTTATTAACTTAACTTCTAATATAATATAATTTCCCATAAACTTAAATTTACATAAAAGCATTTGTATTTATTTAATTACAAAAAATGTCTTCATAACTAATAATATTATTTAATTGCAACAATTAACCAAAGTATTAATCAAACAATTTCAAACTAAATGACCCAAATGCCAAACAATACCTAACACTATGCACAATTGGAAAGCAAGACCACCACAACAATGACTGACTATCATGCCCATATCGATAATACTAACTAGGTTCAAAACCAAATACTCATCCTTTTCAAAGATGATGGCTAACTAAGGGACTATATGTTATCTCTGTTCAACAGTTCCATTAGTTTTAAGGCACACTTAGACCTCTCAATTTAGGTGGAGTCGATGCTTGATACCTGTATCCTGCAACAACCAAACAGTCAAATAAATAGACACACATATATATAATCATATAGTTAATTACACTGTGGAAGAGAATCGTAGCGTAGTAGGGTACTCACGCATGAGTAATGTGACACTGTCCCTTTCACCAACACATCAAACACGTAATCACAACACACATAGCAATCAGTTACTGAATGACTAAATAAGAACCATCATCAAATAATTGCATGATACACATAATAAGATTGATCCACACAAAACATCACAACATAACATCTTATGATAAAGAATTAGTCACATAAAAATCAATTCTAACATATAACAATCATAGAAAGATCAACATCATAATCACTTGAATGTAAAACAATGTCAAAGCATATGAATTATCAATGTAGCAACAAACATTATCACTAAAACATACTAACTGTCATATGAAACCACACATGAGCATAATCAGGAATGTCATCAACATGAATGTAGCATCTACCAACATCATATAATGTACAACATCAACTGTCTAACATACCATAAATATTCCTATTATTTTACCTTCATCTTCATGCTCCTTAGCCAATCCATCTACACATCCAAGATGAGAATGGAGGAGCATTACATCCTCCCCTAAAACTTGACTTACTCCTGGAAGTCATAGACTATGGTGGAAACATAACATATTAGTATTGCAATTTTATATTGCCAACATACACATCCATATTAAGTAATTGTTCATAAGATAGGAACACTCATTCAATAAAGACAAGAAAGACATAAATTCCTCACCTTAAGATGTATCATGTGATCTACTTATAACCAATCACACATATTTTGAGAATTTTAAATGGTTTAAGGAATTGCATTCATATATTAACAAAAAACACATCTCATCTCTTATTTCCACTATGGTTCCAACTAATTAGGAAACATACAAAGTACAATCTTCTACCGAGTCCTCCCTTGAACACACTATTAGAGGTTTGAAATGAACATGATAGAAACAAAACTTGACACAAAACAGGGCCAACAAAAATAAACATTCGGAATAGCCACCATAGAAATTAAAAAAAAAATGCAAACCCAAATGGGGGAATAATCAAATTCAATCTTAAGTCACAAAATGCTGACAATTTTCAACAATAAATCAAGTATAAGGAAAAGAGTTTTGGTGACCACTCCTATCATAAGAGAGTTCAAAGAAAATAAATTCATCGTTAGCCCACCAACAACAATTGAAACAACTATCAAAAAAATTCTGAAACAATCAAATTACAACTAAATCCACATCACAGTGTGACTCATTTAAGCCACAAAAGAGAGTATCTACTACACAACACCCCAAGACTCAAAGTGTAGAATGTGTTAGAGAATGTACACGAAACACACGGACAACTAAGTTTTATACATCTTCATATCTAAGCAACTTTTATATAAAAATTTAAGGTAACAGTCGCTACTTATATACAACAATTTTGTATCATTAATGCAGTACAATTTCTTTTTTTACCAAGCTATGAACATATGCAATTACTTCCTTATGCAAGAAGATATTTATAGAGGGAATGTATGATATCACACACAAAAATAATTCAAAACTCTAATTGACTTACAGTATCACATTCATGATCTCATGGGTCCAACACAAGCTCCAATTTGATCTCTTGCACACAGTTCTTACATAGGCATACACAATGTTAACTTTCATAAATCACAACAGAACTTCCTCATGAGGTCATGGCCAACTAGGAGATAGATATTAGATTATTAATCAACCATGTAAAGATACCCCACATATGGCAACACCACATATCCACATGACTCATGATGCATGATGCCACTGAATGATTAAATCATTCCAACACTTACACATATAATGCAATTAACATAAAGATGGTATGGTGCTTCTACACCCATAGCTAAACATAACCCCTAAGTATGATTACTTCACCAAACTAGGGAACATAAAACACCACTAGCCTTTCACAACAACCCACACATAATGGGTATAGGACATTCACATTACTAGAGGGGGCAAATACCACACTCCTAATTACATGCACTAACAGTAATCATGCTTCTTTCTTCTAAAGCACTAAAGACCACAAGAGGAACTCAAGGCCTCAACAAATCAACAAGCACTAACATACAGGAAACACATATTGTCAGAAACATCATCACATTTTCAAAAAAGGAGGGATAACACATAGCAGACACATAAGTAAAACAAGGCATAAATAATTTATTTCTTCCAGAATCAAAGAACAAGTCTATAAATTTATCAACCTTCTAACATCATACTAAGGCATATATGTGAGAGGTACTATTACCAACTCGCCACAAGGAGAAAAACACTTAATCTAGAGCAACAACAACAATCCAGAGGTCCCTATGTTGTAACCTAGGCTCTTATACCAAATGTAACACCCCACCACGAAACCCTAGGGAACAACTCAACTATGCTATACAAAGGACCAATTTTTTTGTTTAAAAAAGAAAGAAATAACAAGAAATGTAAATCATATTTAATCATACATCATGTTAAGTTGTATCCTCTAGGGATTCCACGACTGCATTACTAGCAACTATTCACATGATCTAACCAACATTATGAATTAACTAACAACCAGGGTTCATTCTAATATAATTGCATCGAATGAATAAATACATATATTTCCATATTATATCATCAGATAAGTAATCATGAAGATCCTACAAAAGAGATACAAGAACATATACAATTTCCTTTACAAGAGAGTACAATATTACATTGTATACAATATCACTTTCCTAATTACATTAGAGTACATACATCAAAATAACAACACATTATTCAACTGATATACAAGACTGGAACATGAACATAAGTATATGTCTCCTCAAGCTAGAACAAGATTTGTAATGTCATATAAGAGGTACATCCTTCTCGCACACGAACAACAACATGGGAAACCAATGGAGATAAGAGCACAACCACCCAACCATGTGGAACCCTAAGGTACACCCCTCGTGCTAGGAGATAACATAAGGTCCCACAACATAAAACTATTAGAAAGATAGAAGACTAACAAGTGCAAAAACTACACATGGCTCCAATACAACATGGGTCAATATGAACAACACAAGTAACTTAAAAATTACTTTTAGAGGCAATCAAACAATAAAAGGGGAAAACACACTTAGGGAATGCTAGGCTATAGTAGGGAAGAGTGTCATTGCATGGTCCTAACATGGGTTATCCTGGCAGTCTCTCACTGAATGTTGGCCCGCATCCATGGGTTATCCTAGCAGTCTAAACGCCGGCCCCCATCTATGGTTATCCTAGTAGTCTCTCACTAGACGCCGGCCCCATAGGGTGACACATGCAGAACCAACATTTATTTCATGAGGACAAGGAAGTTGATCTTGCCAACCACGGCCTTCTCATCCCATTCTTAGCTTGAACAAGCACTACAGGCATGGGTGAGGCATCCAATTATTTTATTTAGTGTGGAAACTACCCAACCCTCTAAATTTATTATTAAGTTATCACTAGATTAAAAACTTCCAATGGGTTATCCTGGCAGTCACTTTGGGCACCGGCCCCATAATTAAAGCCACACCCCTACCTGCATCTAGAAGACCCTATCCATCAAGCAAGACAATTACCATCACAATGACAAGTAACATATACAACATGCAAGGCATTTAGCTTTTTAGATACAAATCATAATCACAGGGACCAATTCTTGTCCCAAAACATAAACCAAGCATGATCTACCACATTCTCATCATGTTGCATTTACAACACAGAATACACATCATTTCACATCACACAAAGCAAGGCATTATCCATCTTGCATAGTCATCATAATCACATGAATAGGTACACTAAGCAAGGCATTATCCGTCTTGCATAGTCATCATAACCACATGAATAGGTACACTGACCAAGGCATTATCCATCTTGCACATGTATCAAACTAACATGAATAGGAGACAATATTTCAAGAATGCATTTCATTCAACTCACATGATGCACACATAGCCAACCCCCACACAATCACACCCTCCTAGGCCTCTGGAAACAACTTCCCCAAATGACACAACACTTGACACCATTAAAAACACAATGATTTCACATCACATTCACTCTCAAAGCACATCATAAACTAATACCCTTCAACAATATTTTTAAGGCATGTAACATTAATCCAAGCATGATCAATCATCTAACAATTATAAAGTGAATCTATCTCAATAATACAGAACTATAACTTTCTAATCACCAGTAGTAGTTATAATATGATCATAAGATATAAGTATACACGAGTATCAATATTTTAACTAATAATTCTCAAGACTTATAAATCAAATCTTAAATACATTGTTTACAAACCTAATTCCAAACCTACTTATCATATTTCTACTAATAAATTGTAATAAAATCAATATCAATTTAAATTAAATTTATCAACATTACTATACAATCACTCTATCCAAATTGAATTCTTCTACTTCTATAGATTTAATAGCCTTATTATAACCTAACAAACAACCAAAATAAGTAAAGTTATTTATAATTGAAAGCATATTCACCTACGGTAGCATAGATAAGAAGATATAATTGTTGGAACTGCTCAGGTAATATTTTTTTAACAAATGCCTCAAAGGGACAGCATCTTATGGATATCAGCAATTGCAGGATCAACACAAAATAAATTTGTTGAGAAGGCTTTAGAAGCTACCAACAATGCAAAGTGTGAAAGCATAGATAGGGCACGCAGACTAATTTGTAGAATGCCCCAAAGAGATTCATATGATGGAAAGAAATGATCATAGGATATGCACAACATGAATTTTTTGAAAAATTTCAGAGAAACCCAGTTCGAAAATATAGAGTTATTGGTGACACAATGAACTGTTTTAACAAAGACGAAATGGGTGAGAGGTAAACAGTCACAAAATATTCATATCTCCAAAATGACAAACTGGGTAAAGATGATTTTTGGATATGATGTAGATAACTAGGTCGCACACCATATATAAAAATTCTAGAGGAATCCAGTTCATAAAAATAAAGTTATGGCTGATGCAACAGACTGGCAAAATAGAGACAAAATGGTTAAGAGATAGATTGTCCCAAAATATTCATATCTCCAAAATGACAAACTGGGTATGGCTAATTTTTTAATAGAATTTAGAAACTAGGTCTTGCATGTTATATAAAAATTTTAGAGAAACTCAGTTTGTAAAAATAAAGTTATAGCTAACGCAACAGACTAATAAAACAAAGACAAAATAGTTAAGAGATAGATTGTCCCAAAATATTCATATCTCCAAAATGACAAATTGGGTATGGCTGATTTTCAGACAAAATTTAGAAAATTAGGTTGTGCACCATATTTAAAAATTCTAGAGAAACCCAGTTTGTAAAAATAAAGTTATGGCTAACGCAATAGACCAATAAAACAAAGACGAAATAGTTAAGAGATAGAGAGTCCCAAAATATTCATATCTCCAAAATGACAAACTGGGTATGGCTGATTTTCGGATATGATTTAAAAAATTAGGTTGTGCACCATATATTAAAATTCTAGAGGAACACAGTTTGCAAAAATAAAGTTATGGTTAATGTAATAGACAGGGTTCAGAATATGTAGAAGAGAATTCACAGAATATTTCACTAAATCTAATGCAACAATAAATCAGTTTCATATCTCAGTCCATACCTGAAATATTGTGTCTATCACATCTTCACAAAATTTCTCAGCTCGTATCCATTTTCTCCAAGTCTTTTCTTCTGGAAGCTATGGTTTATGGTGCCAAAAGAAAAATGAAAACTTCCTGAGAGAGAGAGATCCCCAAAACATAAAAATTATTCTCCCTTCGAAAATGCATGCTCCCTCCCCCAAATTATGTGTTGAGATTTCAAAATAAAATTGAGCATGCATAAGTAGCCCCCATGATTTCTTCTAGAAGATTCTCCTTTCTTACTTTCTTACAATTTGCTATTTTTTTTCATTTACAACCAAACAAAAATATTTATTTCTACTTTTCTAAAATTAGTCTCTTACTCAAAAGAAACAATTATTTCTAATATTCTCTCTTGAGGTGCGTAACTACTACTTCCTCCAAGTGGCCAAAATAGAAAATAATTACTCAAGGCAATAATAATAAAGAAAGAGAATATTTTTCAGACATAACAATACATATTTCCCCACAACTATAATTTACATAAAAGCATCTATATTTATTTATCTCTAGTTTGCAATTACAATTATTATTATTATTATTATTATTATTATTATTATTATTATTATTATTATTATTATTATTATTATTATTATTTATTAACTTTATTTCTAATATAATATAATTTCCCATAAACTTAAATTTACATAAAACCATTTGTTTTTATTTAATTATAAAAAATGCCTTCATAACTAATAATATTATTTTAATGCAACAATTAACCAAAGTATTAATCAAACAATTCCAAACTAAATGACCCAAATGCCGAACAATACCTAAGACTATGCACGATCAGAAAGCAAGACCACCACAACAATGACTGACTATCATGCCCATACCGACAACACTGACTAGGTGTAAAACTGGATATTCATCCTTTTCAAGGATGATGGCTAACTAGGGGACCATATGTTATCTCCATTGAATAGTTCCATTGGTTTTAAGGCACACTCAGACCTGTCAGTTCAGGTGGAGTCGATGCCTAATACCTACATCTTGCAGCAACCAAAACGGTTGAACAAATAGACACACATATATAATCATATAGTCAATTACACTATGGAAGGGAATTGCAGTGCAACAGAGTACTCATACATGAGTAATGCAACACTGTCCCTTTCACCAACACATCAAACACGTAATCACAACACACATAGCAATCAGGTACTGAACGACTATATAAGAACCATCATCAGATAATCGCATGATACACATAATAAGATTGATCCACACAAAACATTACAACATAACATCTTATGATACAGAATTAGTCACATAACAATCAATTCTAACATATAACAAGCATAGAAAGATCAACATCATAATCACCTAAATGTAAAACAATCTCAGAGCATATGAATTATCAGTGTTGCAACAAAGATTATCACTAAAACATACTACCTGTCATATGAAACCACACATGAGCATAATAAAGAATGTCATCAACATGAATGTAGCATCTACCAACATCATATAATGTACAACATTAACTGTCTAACATACCATAAATATTCTTATTATTTTACCTTCATATTCATGCTCCGTAGCCAATCCATCTACACATCCAAGATGAGAATGGAGGGGCATTACAAGCATGATAGTCCACCCTTCCCAAGATTGTTTGTCCTCAAGCAATGGAAGTTTAGTAGCTTTTTCTCTTATCAAATGATAATCTTTGTAATTTACCATGATCCCAATTCATCCTTGCAATTTGAAAATTGATTTCCTAAATTCCTTGTGTGATTCAGGTGGTTCCTTGAACTATATAACTTATATTATGGTCTTGTCATATAGTTTATTTGAAGCCTATAATTTAGATTTAAGAAAATAAAAATGTAGATTGGCTAAAAATATAATAGTTGCATTGCTTTGTCTTAGTGATGCATATACTTTTCCTTTCTAGTTCTTAGTTTTGTTTTCTTTTTTTATCCATAGCTCTTTTCAAATCTCTTGTAGACTCCTTAGTCATTCCCAACTTTGTTGTTTGTTTTCTTTCTATAAATTCTAAATTTTTCGATGGCTAGGTCTTATGTAAAAATAAACTTACCACCAAGTTTTTCGTACACCACTTTGATATAAATAGGAGCTAAAAATTTACACTAAATGATACTTATACAACTATGAATTTTTTTTTATCAAACTTGTTCTCCAATAAAGCTTAGATTTACTGAAAGGTTATGGCTTTGATATTGAAGGAAGAGACATAGGAAGAACAATTTATGCTTCAATTTTAGGAAGAACAATTTATGCTTCAATGTTAGGAAGAACAATTTATGCTATAACATATAGGCTTCAATTTTCATGCTTCTTTGTTTCTACAACAAGTGAAAACATTTTACCTAAAATATCCAAATGAGTAGTAGAGAAAGCATCATCATAACATTCCTGAATTCTACATACAAAAAGTAGGGGTTTATTAGAGTTTCTATCATTCGTAGGATGTATCTCAACAATTTCTATCATTTTTATAAATTACTTTTTCATTACCACAAAGTTTGAAATATAGAAATGTGGCCACTGTTGTTCGATCTACCTTCTACAAAACTTCCTAGTGCCACAATATTTTTAGAAGCTTTAATGGGGAAATATTTCAATTCATTCTTTAGTAAGTTAAGAACCTTGATTGATTTGAAATCATTCTAAAATTTCTAAAATCTTATTCCATTAGCAATCAACTAAAAATGTAACTACAAAATCTAATCTATACATAACTATATCTTTATTTGTCCTTGGCTCCAAGATATTTTTTGTTGTTGAAGTTTGACTTTTGCAAGTTGGAGCTTTATCCCTTTAGGAGGATTTATCATGGATAAAGTGCATAATAAATGACCTAATATGTTTTTATTTCCAAGCACTCAAAACTTTCATTTATACAAATTCTAACAATTTTTGTGCAAGTTGTTTTCTTCTTGTTAGCTTGCTTGTTATTTCCATTTCCCATTTTTGTTGTTCTCCTATTTTCTCAACCATAATGGATTATATTTGTAACAATTCTCATTTATCCAATGGGGAATTATATTTTATCTAAGGAATATATTCTTTCTCCAATCTTTGTTCAAACCGATCAGCTATAGCAACATTCTTGCTACTAGTCTTATCCCTAATGTGTAACCCAGAAATTGTATTATACTCACCAAGAGGTGTAAGATCTACATAGTTTCCATATTGTCCAATATTATCTATATTTCAAGCAACTTCCTGATAGATGCTAGTAAAAAAATTGTTAGATTTAATGCAAGAATGTTTTTTGTGAATTGACATGGGAAATCAAAACTTTTTCACATCAATCCAAATCTACACATTTGGTCCTCTCCTAAGTATGTTTTATGTTGCAATGAATGACTTCCAATTTTACAACCAATTAAGTCACAAAATTATTGTCATTTAGTAGTGTCTCAACCTCTACAACTTCTCCTTCATGCATCCTAGGGTGGTGAACATATTTGGATCTTGATTCCTAACTTATGATATGTTGAGTTCCTTTATCTAGCTACGATCCTAGGCACAAGTAAATAAACACCACACTATACTTATTTAGAAAATCTTGAATATCAAATTTATGCCTATCTTTCTCATCATCCTCTAACATCAAGCATCTTGTTGTTCTATAAACTCACTCCTTATGAGAAGTTCTTTTAAGTGTGACTACTTCCATTAGACCATAGATTATTTCAAGCATCATAATTCTATCAGGTAAAGTGTGGAGTTTATTTCCAAGGATTGACCCATGAAGAGATAACACTAAACTTTCATAACTTTGTTAGCATTCACAACATGTACCTTATGTTCACCTATGGTTAAATTGAGTTTTCTTCTTATCTAGGTGCATGGAATAATGACGCTAATAGAAATAATGATTTTAGACTTATCAAAATCTTTATCCTTCATGTATCTCAAAATATCTCCTAAATCCCATATTGAAATCCATAAGTTATATTGAGAAAAAGGGATTTACATTCCCTTTAACTTTTTATGATGTAGAGGAGACCCTTCCCTCTACTATAGCAACACTCACAAACACAAAACTCCACAGTAGAGAAGACTCTCAGCCCTCTATTTGTACACTCAAAGACTACAACCAATGCTATATCTTATTTGATTCAATTTAACACAATAATGTTACAACTCTTCTCATTGCACAATTTACCACAACTCAAATTCAATGGTTTTATTCAATTGACAATGAAATACATTTACAAAAGTATTTACATATAGTCTTTTTGGCCTCTCAACTCACTCATATCAAAGTTTCTCTATCTTCTCTCTATAAACAACAAACTAGATTCATTATTATGCCCTCCTTCATGAGCTCACCCTTGCCAAGTCCATAATTTATTTTTTCTATCTAGCTACTCCAACTCTACAACATTTTCCATTTTTAAGAACCACAAAGGTGATGGTTCATTTCTCCCTTGGCACACTTCTACAACCCTCCATTTTCTTATTTGAGTAAAATGCAAGAGCTGCCTTTATGAACTATTTCATATTAGTGTCCTAACTATTGAATCTATTATGGGCATGGTTTCCTTCTGTCCATGTGGCATGAGATCTTTTAATTCCAACTTAATGAGATCACTCCAAGTTTATATTATATTGATCAAGGATTATTGGTATTAGACATCTTTGGTTTTTTTCCCCAAAAGATATTGAATGATCAGTTAAACATATACGTTCAACCTCTCACTATGGTGCCTATTTTATTCTATTGTTCTACATCTTTCATTTTGTCACTAGCTAATGATAGAGATGACAACATCCTTTCAGTCCTATTCTCAAGGCTAGGTTTGGTATCTTTGAAATTCCAGTCAAATTCATGACTAGATGATCTTGAAAATACAACATCTTGAACTAGATGGGTACAAATCATTGTTCTATTTGTGCATTACACAAATGTTCATAGTGTTCATTTTTTAAAAATTCCTATAGATGATTTCAATTTTATTTCTATTGGAGTTTTCTCCTGAAGTGAATCTTCTTCATCAATGCTCAGGTTGATCACACTAGAAGCCACATTACTCACACTTATGGGCATGTCAAATCTATGTCAATTGTCTAATTGTGACAGGTGCCTGAAAATGACTTCGACCATAACTTTTTACCAGAACCTTGAAATTTTTTGAAAACTTTCCAAAAGATGTAAATCATCATTCCCAAGCTTTCCACTAGGTCATTTTGTGTCAACCTTCCCGAAACTCAAAAATTTAAACTTTCACCAAATCGCCAGCACTGGTCAAAAAAATCTAAATTCTCCTAAACCAAGAATGATTTGATCATGAAATCTTTAGCATCAATTCTGGAATGGAGTGAAAGACCTTATCATAAGAGAATCCATCATCAAACCTCACAAAACCACCTGAAAAGTTGTTTTCCTAAAGCTAGCTTATTGTGTGCTAAAATAAACAACAGATGAAAACTCAATTTGATCAAATCTGATTATTACACCTACACTCCAAGGCTGAGAGATGCTAATATAGACCCAAGAAAACCAAAAATAAAAGAAATAGCTAAAAATATTTTTGGGTGATGTCAAATGCACATGCACCTGGGTGCTCCTACATTAGACAAGCTGGGTAGAAAGTTTGTGAGCATAGTCTCACAAAGGTGCAGTTGAGTGAGAGAATCACCCTTTTAGATTGCAACAAATATACAATAAACTTTGTCATTTTATTTATTCTTCCTCATTTTCCAACACCTCACCAGCACAATTGTCATCTTCCTCCCACAACTCCATTCACCACTCTTCTCTCCACTCATGGATTCAAATCCACCATGTACCATCCCCTCCACCAAATTATTTCTCCTCTCCTCTCCTCCTTCATGGGATCCAACCCACCATAGTCTAACCACCTCCACCAAAATCCCGCAACATCCTTCACAATTTCTATGTACAAACTCATAGAATCTAAACACCAATTTGTATCTACAACAATCTCTATTTCCTCTACATACTTTTGTTCTCTAACCATCTCTTCTTCTACCATCTTATCTAAAAATAAACTATCATTATAAAATAGACTTACCTCATCTTTATTCATAGTCGGAACATCAATTTTACTGAGACATCTTCCACGTCCTCATTAGCTGTAACCTTTTATTCTTCTCCTTTGCTGCAACAATGAGCTTTGAAATCCACTATTCTTCAATCTCCAACAACTTCAACATTAAATCATCTCCAACATCAACATCTATTGCATCCTCTTCACATTCCACCATTGTAGTTGTTACCATTTTTCACTTACAACTCAAATTGGTAGAGTTGGTACAACAAATTTATTTTTAGTGTGAAGGTTTAACATTTTTTGCTATAAGTTATTTGCATAGTTGGAATGATTCACTGATATTGCAATTCAATTGTTCAACAAAAGCAAACGGATTGCAGATCATCATTCATTTGTAGAAGGAGATAAGCTGTTTCATTTCACCGCCATGTTTATTTGTTTTACAAATGAAGTACATAAAATCTAAATAAATAGTGCATTGAATGAAAGAATGATAGATCAAATGTCCCACAAAAGCCATGGGAATAGCTGAACAAATGCAAATATAAGGAAGATACTATGCATCTAAAGATAGAGGAGAGAAATTCATAACCATCATTGCCTTTAGTGTCTTTAGCCTCCAAGGTTGCTTGCTTTCCTTGCTCCTGATCTTCAATAAGAACCTGCAAAAATTAGAAAAGGTCTTGTTAGAGCTCTATTTATGAGTTCTCAATGTGTCTATCAGAAGAGGCATAACACATTGCCCATAATGCACTAGATCCTAAATACATCATTCACATGCAAGATGAACTAAAAGAGAAACAATCATTGAACTTCATTGTTTTTATCTAATCAGTTTGTTTCATGTGTAGGTATAGGATAAGTCAAGTAGCTGATTGAAGACAAATCAACATGTGGTGTAAAGTGGGCTCCTACAAGGGCTGAGCCCAGCATGCCACCCCTGAGTCTTAAGGGGAATGAGATCAGAATATTCATTTATACTATGTAAAGGAGAGAATGATATAGTGAAATAATGTTACATCAACTTAGTCTATTGAGCTTTAAGCTCAATGTTGACCTATGACTACCAATCCAAAAGGGTTGAAGTGGCAATCATCCATGAACAGTGAACTTTTCACATGGCTGCCAATGAGCCAATAGAGGAGAAAGCATGTGCATAGGTGAAATAGAGTTCACATCAAACATTTTGCCTTTTTAAAGAGAGTTTGTTGCTCCTATCTCAAAAGTGACAGGAAAGAGTCAAGTACATGTATGGAGTAGGTAAGGCAGCCATAGTAATGAATTAGAATGCATATTACATCATGTATTATAGTAGCAAGTAAACATCATTGTCGTGAAGGAGATGAATAGTCAACTGATACAGTAAACATTGGTATCTCATTTTCCATACCATAGCAAAAGAAAGGTACAGTCTTATGCATGCACTAGATTACATTGCCAAGTATATGTATCATATTACAAAAAACCATAGTAGGTATGTGCATAGCCAAAAGACAGTTGCAGCTTATGCACATGAGTTATCATTACCAAGGCTCTACAATAAATGCTTTTTATATAATGTTACAGAGGTAAAATTATGACATGTATTCCAAATGTTTTAGATTGAATAAGGTACCATAAGTGTCATGGAAAGATCATTTACAGCTAATAAGAGCAATATAAAGAGAGCATATATCAGACATCTTGTAAGTGGAAGCTATAAGCATATGTATAAATCTACCATCTATAAAGAAAGGTGAGGTCACTTCCATCAAATGATGTACAACTGTATACAGTGTCACTTCATCATGAAAGAGCAGTTAAGTGAATAAAGAAGAAGCATTCATGATCATTTATACAGTTAGAGAAGAAAGAAGAATCTCAGTGTCTAAATATAGCTACAGGAAGTAGCTCATCAAATGTATACATGTGTAGTATAGAATGTGAATAACTGTAGGAGCAAGATGATAAATGCCAAATATAGTTCAATCATAAGTTCTCTTCCATATGATGGTGTTGCTATAGAATAATAGGTTGATCAGAAGTGTCTCATTCAATATCATATGTTGCAGAGAAAGAATAAAGTGTCACATTTATCAGCCAAGCATAACGAGGTATGACTGTGTGAAAGTTAAAATTACCCTACAATTTTTATACTACAAAATCATTCAAGAAAGGAGACATCATCATTGAACATAATATGCATATAAGTATATACAGTGAACTAGACTGCATGTGACATATGCAATGTTACAGTGTAGATATTAGTCAATGCCAAATGCATAATAGAACAACATGATTTTTATCTGATACATCCCATCATGGTAATAATGGACTTCGAGTATGTGTATTCAACTATAAGACAACTGAAGAATGATAAAACCATTTATGTGTTATCTAATCAAGAGTGTTGTAAGTTCATGCCCCGGCAAAGAGCATTATTGTTTTAGTCGAATGAAGGGCAGCAGGTTCATATACAAGTGCATAAAATAGAGAGAATACCAATCTATATGACCAAAATAACACTCAGGAACGAGTAAAGAACTAAATGTTATAGCCTCAAGCCAAGTGAAGTGAAAGGGATGTTATCACTGAACATGATACGTATGAAGAGTGATAACAAATCAGGTAAAAATGGAAGCTATAGTTGCAGAAATAAAAGTGAGATTCAGAAATAATGCACAGAATGTCTAAATGAAGCCACGGCCTTCGAAAAAGGATAAATACAAAAATGTAAGTGTAATGTCTTCTTTCTACATGATTGATAAAACCCATATGATATTTTTGTACATGGCCAAACACAGAAGGGTTTCTCCATCACGGGTCGACCCCATGTTTATTTACAAAATAGCAAGCAATGTTTGTATAGCTGCTACCATAGAAGAAGAGAGATACTAAAAAATAATGCTCAAAGATATGCATATGAAGCTACGGCCTCAGAGGAACAAGCCCACAGAGAGGAAATATTTCAATACATTTTTCTTATAAAACCCTATTGATAAATTCAAATAAGCCTTCAGATTTAAAAGGAAATGAGATCTTTTTGCCATTCAATATCACAAAAAAACACAGAACCCTAAGAAGTTTCCAGCCCATGAGAAGATGCAGAGATTTGTCAGAATAACTAAGTTAGGGCCGCAGCCTGTCAAAGTAAAAAATAGAAGTTTTATATACAGAAAGGAAAGAAGTCTTTTGACATCATTCAAGCTCAGAATATCATTAAAGGTTGCGGCTTTCAATTTCCATGAAAGATTCGAATAGTGTAAGGTTAAAAAATCAAACTCACCTTGTCAGATGATTCAAAGCTGAAAGATTCTTCATCTTTTGTTTCATTTCCCTCTCGAATGGAGCTTGAACAGATGCAGTCATGGCAGCCCGAGAGTAGGGATAGAAATAACAGTGAAAAAATACAAACAAATCATGAGGAGACTATAAGGGCAATGACTGGAAAGCCATTTTCTTCATTTCAGAATTGAAAGAAAGGTAAAAAATGAGTCATGTTTGCATAAGATAAACATTTTACCTTTGAAATCTACAAGAAATCCATGGAAGCCATGCTCTGAAATGCTAGGAGGTCGAACATTCTCAAGGTGAAACCCTAGGGTTTTATGTCGACTGTAGAGCCCCATTTTCCACCAAATGAAAAAGTTAAAATGAGCCCAATAAGATAGGGTGAGGTCAATTTTGTGTTAGGGTTTCGATGAAGCCCTAACTCAAATGAGATATTTTATCACATTCTTTTTAATTTTCAAAACTGTGACTAATACCCCCGAGGGTATTAAGGCCCTAAGTCACCATGACTTAGAATGAATATGCATTAGACCCCTTAACCACTTGGGGGTAAATCATTAATAAATACCCATGGTCATCTTCAATACACTATGCCTAGGGATTCATTCCTTATCACTTCTGCACATAGATCTCATGCCTTAGAGTTTTGCAGACCCCTTTGGAGGGTAGGCCTGGAAGGCCTTTCATTTTATTTTTTGCAAGAAACTATAATATGCCTCAGAGTACTTTTATGTTTTTTTATAGAAAAATCAATTGATATTTATTGTAAATACTTGGCAAAATTATAAGCCATGTATCATTAATTTTTGCAAAGAATAAATCGAATAGGGATGTAAAATAAAACTACAAACATTGTAAAGTTTTATTTTAAAGCAACAGTTTACAAATTGCTTTAAAATCAAACCTATTTTTATGCAATTAAGGGTAGGTAAAGCAAATGAAATCTTGCTTTCTCCTAGTGAGGTATGAAAAGAAACTAAGATTACTTAGGCATATAAAGCAGATTTTTGGTGGGGCCACATGAGAGGATATTTTTGGCAGTTTGCTTTCACAGTTTGGAGGCATTTTTAGGGCTTATTTTTTGGCTTTTTTGAGGAGCACAAAAATGGATCCTTTCATCTATTTTTAGGAACTTTTTTGGAGAGATCTCTTGGTAGGCATTTATAGGAGAAAAAGTTAGTTTTTTCTTAGTCAATTCATACCATTTTCTTCTCTCTTGAGTATAGGTAGAGAGTTGTATACAGGTAGTTGACTAATTTTTTTTTTTGCATTGTACCCTTTCCAATTCAATACAATAGATTTTCCTATTCCATCTATTTGTCTTTTTTGTAGTTTCGATTTGATGTCTCATTGTGGCAGTTTCATGTCCTTTGTTATGTCTCTTACTATAAAATTTGCTTTTGGTCCTAGTTGTAATTTGTTTTCAATTTGAACCTTATTACAAATTATTTTGGGATCAAATATCAGAGGTAGGGTTGTGAAAGTTTAAGTGTGAAGGGTTGTTTGTGAGTGAAGATATTCATTTAGATTAAATCTTAGAGTTAGTTTTGCATTTTAGTTATTCTCTCTCCCTTTTCCCCTGCAAGTAAATTACATTAGAAAAATCATAAGGAGAACCAACTCACTCTGGAGATTCACTCTCAACACAGATCACTGGTGCAGGGGCACCCCTTCAATAGGACCAACATACACAAGAGGAAGGGGAAGAAGACTAATATAGTTTTTGACATTTTGTGTTACTTTATAGCATCTTCAAAAATGTAACATTTTCTATTAGCATTTCATGTTGGTAAACTCCAAACTTGACATTTATTGACAATTTGGATTAAGGGAAAGATCATCAAGGTGTTTTAGCACTAAGAGTTTTGTTGTCTTATGCAAAACAGATGTCATTTGTAATAGATTAGGGGTTTCCACCTATAATCTTGAAAAACTCAAATCCCAGAAACAGAGGGGAATGTCAGTCCCTCACATTGGGAAAGATAAAAAGGGGAAAACCTTTTGTAGTAGGGACGGTGGCAGTTTTTGGTCGGGTCTCTGAACAGTCAAAAATGTAATTCTGAACATCAAGAAGGAATAGAAGTTCTGCAATTTATTTTCTTTCCAGATTCTGAATACTATGTAGATATCCAGTGTAGATACTCTGTGAAGAAATTCCTTCTGTGTAGGGTTTGTATATAATTTAGTTTTGTGCTTCTGTGGTCGAATTAATTGGATAAATCCATTCCATTGGCAGATTTTTGGGGAAATCAGTGGAATGGACTTGTAGATTAATTCCCCATCTTTGTTTATTCATTCTAGGTATGGAAGGTTAGGAATTGCAGAACCACTTCAAGCAATCTCTCAGTGTCTCTTGTTGTTGCAATTTCTGTTGGTGTATATGTCCAGTGTATATTGATTGAATGTTTTGTTGTTACATGGTGAGAAAACACCAGTTGTGAATACCCGTCACCTGTATGAAGTGATCTTTCTGTATGTATTCTGTATTTGGCCCATCGGTGAGAGTCAGGGCATCGGCCAAGAGGAAGTGTGCTGGTCTAATGGTAGTAAGTCTCACCGACGACGGTATGCACTAAGTCCATCAGGGTGAAGCATAGCATCGGTGAAAGTTCTTCAAGTTAAAACAACAGTAGAAGTCTGGCCGAAAGGGGTTGGTGTAGGTGTTTCGGCATGACATAAGACATTGGGCTGAGAAATTGTTCATGGGCCGACAGTAGGAGGTTGCACCGATCGGGGTGATGAACATGGGAGTCTTGCTGATGGAGTAGCTAGTGATAAGTGTTCAGTGTGACATTCAGTATCAGTGAACGCTGAAGAAAGGTGGGCCGATAGTTTTTGTCTTGCTGATAGGCAAGAGGAGAACTGCTTCGGCGAGTTAAAAGGAAATGTCTTGCCAACAGCAAGGAAAGAGTGTATTTTCAGTCTTGTTGAACCCTGGCATTGAACCTCAACGTTGAACTGCGCCGTTGAACCCCGGCGTTGAACCTCGTAGTTGAACCTCTCATTTGAACCTAGCCGTTGAACCAATGGTTCAACCCGACAGATAGAAGTCTTGCCGAAGGAGAAGGTTGAACCTCACCGGTTCAACCTCGGCGTTGAACCTCGCCATTGAACCATCGGATTGAACCAGTTCATCGGTTCAATGGGTTTGTATATTTCGGCGAGACATTACTGTGGTCGTACCGATGAAGGCTCATTGGGGAGAAATAAGGATCGGCAAAGGAGTTTTAGCTTGACCGACGGTGGACTGTCTTGCCGATAGGCAAGAGTTTATATTTTTCAGTGTGACATTCAAATTGTCTTGCCGATATATTCTCAATTGGCTATCTTGTGGACTCCAAAGGGTCTTTGACTTGATTCATACGCTTCAACTGAGCTATACTCTGTATCAAGTGGTATCAAAGCTAGAGAAAGCTCTAGGAAAGGTTAGTGTGTAAATTTCATTTCTGAAGTTATTTGTTCCATCTAGTAGTAGAAGGAGAAAATAGAATGTTGGAAGGAGAAGCCTCAGACACTCTTCCAGTAAAGATGATCAATACTGAATTGACAGCCTTGGTGAAGAAGCAAATAGCAAAGTAAAGCTGATAGAGCTCAGAATCAGGCATTGAAGGAAGAACTAGAGAAGCTGAGGGAAAGAGTGGAGAGAGGGGAAGAAAACTCTGGTGAACGAGAAGATGGGGATGAAGAGAAGACCCTAGAGTAGGAAGAGCTAGAGGTTCCTGTAGACCAGAGACCCTTACTCAATGCCCTCAAGTCCATGGAAAGAAGGACCATGGATGTGAAAATAGACCTACCAGTGTTTGTAGGAAAAATGGAACCTAATTCAGTAATGGAGTGGATAGACTGCTTGAATAATTTCTTTGAGACAGAAGAGATACCAGAACACCAACAAGTGAAGATGGCTCAGTCCAAAATGAAAGGAGCTGCACTGACTTGGTGGAATTTCATCCAAGATGACAGGGTGAAAGAGGGAAAGAACATAGTTACAACATGGAAGAGAATGATGACAATAGTAAAAGAAGCCTATGTTCCATTGGATTACAATATCCAATTACATAAGAGAAAATAGAATTTGAAGCAGAAGGAGCTAGATGTCAGCTCATACACAGAAGAATTCATGAAGTTGTGTGTAAAAACAAAGGTAAGGGAAGATGAGGAAGAGAAGGTAGCAAGATACCTCAATGGATTGAGACTTAACATCCAGGAAGACTTAAATCTGCATAATCCAGATATAGTTCAAAAGTGCTATCAGTTAGCACTCAAAGTGGAAGAAAAACTAAAGAGAAGGCATGAGCAGAATCATAGAGGTAGAGGAAGACAGCAGAGAGGAGGAAGAAGTCCTTTTAGAGGCAGAGGATTTGGATACCAGAGTGAATCCAACCAAGAGACCAGTAGAGGAGATAACAGTCAGAACCAAGGAGGAAGCTACAATCCAAAGGGAAACTTCAGGGGCAAAAGACCACCTTTTAGAGGAAGATCTCATGGCAGAGGACCTATTAGATGTTACAATTGCAACCAAGAAGGCCATATAGCCAGCAGATGTCCAGCAAAGGCAACAAGTTCAATAGGAGAAAAGAGGATCAATCTGATTCTCAGAGTGTAGCAAGCTCAAGCACTAATCCAAGTGTGAATGCTCCTAGCAGTTATGGGTATCCTGAGAATGGAGAATCTTTGATGATTCGGAGAGCAATGACCACCATGAAAGTGCTTGGAAAAGAACCTCCACAATGGAAATCTCTTTTCAGAACTACTTGCAAGGCAGGAGGCAAGGTATGTAAAGTTCTGATTGACTCTGGATCTACTGAGAATTTTGTATCCATTGAGATGGTAGAAAAACTTAAGCTTAGGAGACTGCCACATCCTTGCCCTTATAAAATTTCATGGCTTACCCAAGGTCAGCAAACAGTTATAGAAGAGCAGGCTTGGGTAGAATTTCAAATTGGCCCATACAAGGATAGGTTATTGTTTGACATTGCCAAGATGGATGCTTGCCATCTCCTATTTGGAAGACCATGGCAGTATGATTTAAAAGCATACCATGATGGAGTTAGGAACACCTATTCCATCACCAAGAATGGTAAGGTGATAGAATTAATACCATTAATGGAGAATGAGGTGGAGATAAAAGGAAAAGAGGTTAAAGTGATGATGGTAGAAGGTAAACAATTCATGAAAGGGATAGGAGAAGGAGCAGTTACATATGCTCTAATTCCTTGCCTAAAGGTAAACAAGGAACAGCAGCAAGACGTCAAGGGAGAAAACAGACAAAAGTTCATAGACCCAGCTATCCAAGAGCTATTGGACAAGTACAAAGGCATTAGTTCTGATGGGATACCAAGTTCCCTACCACCTATAAGAGACATCAACCATTCTATAGATCTGATCCCAGGATCTACACTTCCAAACAAAGCAACATATAAGCTCACTCCATATCAGAATACAGAGGTAGCCAGACAAATTGAAGAGTTGTTGAAGACAGGCCTAATTGGCAAAAGTTTAAGCTTATGTGCAGTACCGGCTGTACTAGCACCAAAGAAGGAAGGCACTTGGAGACTTTGCACTGATTCAAGGGCTATCAACAAGATAACAATCAGGTACAGGTTTCCAATCCCTAGGATAGAAGATTTACTTGATTGTTTAGGAGGAGCTAAATACTTCACCAAAATAGATTTAAAGAGTGCTTATCATCAGATTAGGATTAGACCTGGTGATGAGTGGAAAATTGCATTCAAGACAAATGAGGGGTTATATGAGTGGAAGGTTATGCCTTTTAGTTTGTCCAATGCCCCTAGTACCTTTATGAGATTGATGAATGAGGTCTTGAGAGAATTCATAGGGAAATTTGACATAGTATATCTAGATGACATACTGATTTTCAGCAATATGAGGGAAGAACACCTCATCCATATAGACTTGGTTCTCAAAAGATTGCATAAAGAGCAGCTAATGATAAATTTAGCAAAGTGTCTATTTATGCAGGAAGAAATCATCTACTTAGGATTTGTTATCTCACATAACAAACTGAGAATGGATCCAGAAAAGGTAAGTGCCATATTGTCTTGGCCAACACCCAAAACTATGAATGATGTTAGAAGTTTCCATGGATTAGCAACCTTTTATAGGAAGTTTATAAAGAAATTTAGTCATATCTGTGTACTCATGCTTGACACTATAAAGGGAGGACAGAAGTGCAAGTTTACATGGACAAAGGAGGTAGATAATTCTTTTGAAACATTGAAGAAGAAGATGGCAGAACATCTAGTTCTTGCATTTCCTGATTTCAGCAAGATTTTTCAAGTCGAATGTGATGCAAGTCATATTGCAATTGGAGTAGTACTCAGCCAAGAAGGTAGGCCTATTGCATTCTTCAGTGAGAAATTAAATGATGCCAAGAAGTAATACTCATCCTATGATTTGGAGATGTATGCTCTAGTCCAGTCACTAAAGAAATGGAGGCATTACTTGATGCCCAAAGAATTCATAGTGTTCATAGATAATCAGGCCCTCAGTTTCTTAAACAGTCAAGAGAAACTAAACCATAGACACATGAAATGGGTGGAAAATTTGCAAGCTTTCACTTTCACACTCAAGCACAAGAAAGGGGTTAAGAACAAAGTAGCAGATGCTTTCAGTAGGAGAGTTTTGACCATAAATCAGATCCAATTGGAGAGTGTTGGGATTGATTCGTTGAAGACAATGTATGCTGAGGATGAAGACTTCGGAGAGATCTATAAGGTATGTACTTCTTTTGGAAACAAATATCATGTTGAGTTCTCTGAATTTCTGACCCAAGATGGATTACTTTTCAAAGGTGGACAACTATGTATTCCCAGATGTTCTATGAGACTGAATATTATTCAGGAAAAACATTGTGGGGCTCTGTCAGGACATGTTGGTCTTGATAAAACTCTTGATCTTGTAAAAAGGCATTACTATTGGCCTAAGTTACAGTCAGATGTGAGAAAATTTGTGGAAGCATGCGTAATATGTCAGAAAGCCAAAGGAAGATCCACAAATGCAGGTTTGTATCAGCCATTACCCATTCCTTCTAGGCCATGGGAGAGCATAAGCATGGATTTTGTACTAGGTTTGCCTAGGACAAGGAAAGGATATGATAGTGTTTTTGTGGTAGTAGACAGATTCAGTAAAATGGCACATTTCTTGCCATGTAAAACCACTTGTGATGCTTCATATGTTGCTGATTTGTTTTTCAAAGAGATAGTGAGAATACATGGTTTACCATTGAACATAGTATCAGACAGAGATGTGAAGTTTATTGGCCACTTCTGGAGAACTCTTTGGAAAAAGCTAGGAACAAATTTGTCTTTCTCATCAGCCTACCATCCTCAAACAGATGGGCAGATTGAAGTTGTTAACCGTTCATTGGGTAACCTACTCAGGTGTTTAACCAGGCAGCATGGAGAAAAATGGGATAATATCCTCCCACAAGAAGAATTTTCTTATAATGACACCATCAATAGGAGTACAGGAAAGTCACCTTTTCAGATAGTGTATGGAATTCATCCAAGGGGTATTCTAGAGCTCAGAGATCTACCTGTAGGAGAGCCTATTAGTGCAGATGGTGAAGCTTTTGCTTCAGCTATTAAAGAAGTACATGATCAGGTTAAGCACCAACTCCAACAGGCTACAACGAAGTACAAAACATATGCTGACAAGAAGAAAAGAGATTTACAGTTTGAAATTGGAGATTTGGTATGGGTAAATGTAAAGAAGGAAAGGCTCCCCAAAGGTAAGTATACCAAGCTAATGCAGAGGAAGATTGGACCATGTCAAATTTTAAAGAAGTGTGGACAAAATGCATATGAGATCCAACTTCCTCCTGATCTTGGATTGTCCCCAATTTTCAATGTCTGTGATTTGACTCCCTACAAGCCAAATGCAGATATAGAATAGGAACCATTGCAAACAGCAGATGATGACATTTCGAAGTATGATCCACCAAAGTTGAACCACATTTTAGACTCACGAGTGATCAAGAAGACCAGAAACAAAGAATACTTGGAGTATTTGGTGGCCTGGCAAGGACAACCAGATTCAGAGGCAGTTTGGATGACTACTGACCAGATTTCAAAGCATGGTGCAGACCTCCAAACTCTGATCTCAAATGGGCTTGAGATCTCTTCTCCCGAGGAGTATGGTGCAGAGGCACCCCTTCAACAGGACCAACATACACAAGAGGAAGGGGAAGAAGACTAATATAGTTTTTGACATTTTGTGTTACTTTATAGCATCTTCAAAAATGTAGCATTCTCTATTAGCATTTCATGTTGGTAAACTCCAAACTTGACATTTATTGACAGTTTGGATTAAGGGAAAGATAATCAAGGTGTTTTAGCACTAAGAGTTTTGTTGTCTTATGTAAAACAAATGTCATTTGTAATAGATTAGGGGTTTCCACCTATAATCTTGAAAAACTCAAATCCCAGAAACAGAGGGGAATGTCAGTCCCTCACATTGGGAAAGATAAAAAGGGGAAAACCTTTTGTACTAGGGACGGTGGTGGTTTTTGGTCGGGTCTCTGAACAGTCAAAAATGTAATTATGAACATCAAGAAGGAATAGAAGTTCTGCAATTTATTTTCTTTCCAGATTCTAAATACTGTGTAGATATCCAGTGTAGATACTTTGTGTAGAAATTCCTTCTATGTAGGGTTTGTATATAATTTAGTTTTGTGCTTCTGTGGTCGAATTAACTGGATAAATCCATTCCACTGGCAGATTTTTGGGGAAATCAGTGGAATGGACTTGTAGATTAATTCCCCATCTTTGTTTATTTGTTCTAGGTATGGAAGGTTAGGAATTGCAGAACCACTTCAAGCAATCTCTCAGTGTCTCTTGTTGTTGCAATTTCCGTTGGTGTATATGTCCAGTGTATATTGATTGAATGTTTTGTTGTTACATGGTGAGAAAACACCAGTTGTGAATACCCGTCCCCTGTATGAAGTAATCTTTCTATATGTATTTTGTATTCAGCCCATCGGTGAGAGTCAGGGCATCAGCCAAGAGGAAGTGTGTTGGTTCGATGGTAGTAAGTTTCACCGACGACGGTATGCACTAAGTCCATCGGGGTGAAGCATAGCATCGGTGAAAGTTCTTCAAGTTAAAATGACAGTAGAAGTCTGGCCAAAAGGGGTTGGTGTAGGTGTTTCGGCGTGACATAAGACATTGAGCTGAGAAATTGTTCATGGGCTGACAGTAGGAGGTTGCACCGATCGGGGTGACGAACATGGGAGTCTCACCGACGAAGTAGCTGGTGATAAGTGTTCGGCGTGACATTCAGTATCGGTGAACACTGAAGAAAGGTGGGCCGATAGTTATTGTCTTGCTGATAGGCAAGAGGAGAACTACTTCGGTGAGTTAAAAGGAAATGTCTTGCCGACAGCAAGGAAAGAGTGTATTTTAAGTCTCGTTGAACCCCGGTATTGAACCTCGGCGTTGAACCGTGCCGTTGAACCTCGGCATTGAACCTCGCAGTTGAACCTCTCATTTGAACCTAGCCGTTGAACCAATGGTTCAACCTGACAGATAGAAGTCTCACCGAAGGAGAAGGTTGAACCTCGGTGTTGAACGTCGCCATTGAACCATCAGATTGAACTGGTTCATCAGTTCAATGGGTTTGTATATTTCAATGAGACATTGTTGTGGTCCTGCCGATGAAGGCTCATCAGGGAGAAATAAGGATTGGTGAAGGAGTTTTTAGCTTGACCGACGGTGGACTATCTTGCTGATAGGCAAGAGTTTGTATTTTTCGGTGTGACATTCAAATGGTCTTGCCGATATATTCTCAATTGGCTGTCTTGTGGGCTCCAAAGGGTCTGTGACCCAGTTCATATGCTTCAACTAGGTTGTACTCTGCATTAATCACCCATAATCTAAGAGTGTTTCCATGTGTCAACAGATAGCTAAGTCTTTTGTAAGCTTAACATAGGGTGCATATCTAATTGATAACAATTTTTGGCATGCCCGGTGGGAATCTGAAAGTATTTTCAGAGAAACTATCATTCTTCAAGCTGCTATTTTGGTATATGAAGTAGTGTTCTAGCCTTTGGAGGCTTTTCACAAGTATACCTAGTGACTCAATCTTCTAGTCTTGCATGCAGAACTAGTACATTCAGCTCGTGTTAACAAGATCAGGACAGATTGGACTATTTCAGTCCAATATCATGTTAATCTATCACTGATATTTGGTGTGTGTATCAGTGATCTCAACCTTTAGAGGTAGAAAATCAATCACATCTAGTGACTCTGAGTCAAGATCTACAGGTTTTGGTATGATCAAGTGTTGGTATGTCATAAAATTCATCTATTCATTCCATTTTCCAGCTTTTATATGAATAAAAATGTCAACTTTTCATAGCCAACAAGTATACCCACCCCCATACTATGAGAATTCAACTTACCCACCTCCGAGGAAGCCATATTAGACCAATTATGCCATTGTTTCCAATTCCATGGCCCTACAAAACCAACATGCATAGTATAATTACCACCCACCCACCCTACATGGGCAGCCATAATGTTGGTTTTAGTCCAAATACTCAAGATGCTTACCGTATGTCCATTCCTACTTAATATTCTAGTCAACCAAAATAGTTTGAAATGACAGAGCGTAAAGACATGATGAAAGGCATTGTGTCAAACCTCAACAAGTAGGTGGAGGAGATTAAGAGGGAGCTTGAGTATAATCAGCACCAAGAAGAACTAGCTTATCAAGGCTATCTTCATGAGTAGGAGTTGGAGGCACAAAGAACATAGTATGAGCAGGAGATTGCAAGCATAGAGGGTTATTAGTATCAGCAAGTTGGGGGATTTAAAGAAAGACAGTATGAAGGGTCTGATTTATAGCTGCAAGAGTTAAATCACCAAGCTTACTTTCAATAGCCAGAGCAACCACCCTGTGAGACCTTTGGTTTTGATCAGAAGTGGGAGACACAAAAGAGATAGTTTGAAGAGAATCTTGAGAGAGAGGCAACTACATAAACAAAGCTTTTGCTTGCTCAAGCCCAAGCAACTCCTATTGTTCCAGAACAACCTGCTCAAGAAGAGGTACGTAAGTATAAATTTCCAAGTTTTAGATAGAATGAACCTCTTAATGCCCCTAAATTTGAGATTCCAAGTTTTAGACAGAGTAAAGTTCTAGATCCCTCAAACCAACCTCTCAGGCTTGAAATCCCAAGTTTCAGAAGCCTTCATCCCTTGCAAGTTGGGGAAAATAATCATAATCAACCTAGTGTAGTTGTAGATCAACCACTTGAAGAGTCTCTTTTCCTCTAAGAAATCCAAGAAAGTCCCCAAGTTTCCCAACCAGAAAAATCTTATTGTCCTATCACTATTCGCCTTTGTAAGGATGGACATATTGTCTTACAAAATGATTCATTCACTATGAAGGAAGCTAGGTAGGTAAATTTACTACATATAGCTATGGAGCAGTATCAGTTAGAGCAGCGGAAGATCAAACCAGAAAAGACTCCTCCTAATAAACCTTTAGATGTTTGCATTAATGATCCTCCTTGTTTTGTAAAAGATGATAAATTTTTTTCAAGAAGTCATGTAGAGCAAGAGCTGATTCACATGGAAAGGTTGCTATTATTTATGTGGAGCAAGTTGATCCAAATATGACCCTGAATCCTCTGCATTTTGATTCATTTGAAAAAAATTTTGATGCTGTTCACAAGATGCATGAAAGTAGGGTACATAAGTCACAAGGTGAAAGTCTTTAGTTGCAAAGACTGAAAGCCCAAGTCTCATCCAAGAAGACACCAGATAATGAGGAAGAATCTATAAATTTGTTTGATCAGTTACCTGGTTTTATAGAACCATATGAGGAGAACATGCTCATACCAGAGTTAGCAGATTCAGAGTAGCATGAGGATCCCCAACATTCTAGTGATTTGCTAATCCGAGCTGAACCATCTAACAGAGAGCTCTTGGACCAAATGGAAAAGTGTGAAGATAAGTCTGCCACAGAAGTTACACAGCTGACTAAGGATTGTTATGAGGTGAAAAAACAACCCTCTTTTATCATAAAATCAAGAGGATCGTGATGAGATTTCATTTTTGGATGACCTTGATAATTTTGTTGCAAATTTAGATAATGTGGAAAAGGTTTCAATTAGTCTTCTTGATGAGCTTCTTAGCTTTGATGTTGGATATGAAAAAAACATGACTATGCCAAGTTTTGACCATCAAAGTGTTGCAAAATATTCAGATGATATGTTGATTCATGAATAGGTATGTGAAAGCTATCCTATTTTGACTGATGAGGATCTATTTCAATATGAAATTGAGCTTTTCTGATCATGTTTGGATATTATGCCAACACCTTTAAAGGAGGACAGTGTGGATCAATAGGAGCAACCAGAATAGCAGGATGAAGAGAATGGTAAATGCCATTCAGACAAAGAACTGTTCCATGAGAAATTAAATGGGGACAACTTAGTTGTGGAGGAACATAAGGTTGAAGTCATGTTTCAGCCAAAGAAAGAAGCAGTTGTGTTTAAGGAGGGAGCCAGTGAGAATGAAACCAGTAGGAATAGTTTGGGATTTATCCTTGCAAGAGGATGCCCCATTAGAGATTTGGCCAATAAAGTGACTAACAAGTTTTAGAATATTTTTAGTTACCCTAGAAATGAGATAGTAGTTGAGGAATAGTTGATCCAACTTGCTCATTCATGGCAAACCAGTGTCTCAACAGGGTCAAGAGATTCAAACTATTTGTTGTGCTCTTCTGGTTGCAGTCCAACATTTTATAAGGTGTGTTCTTGTTTTCCACTCCTTATTGTCAGTTTATAAGCATGAGAGGCATCCTTAGTTGGTTAGGAGGGGGAGTTATTTCACCCAATCAGTGAATGGTTTTTTTTACCAGCTTCCTTGGCTGGTTAGAGTAGATTAGAGTAAGTGTTTGAAGTCAATAAGTGATTTCTGCACATTTTCTTTCAGTTAGTTTTTTTTCCCTAAGTGCTACTGCACAGGTTTTCTGGCCACTAGGGCCTTCTAGTTTGTTTTCAGTTTGGTTTGATTTAGTTTCTGCTACTATTTGGACTAGTTGGATAGATGAGTTTCAGTATTTTCTGAGTTTGAAATGAGCAAAGTGTGACTTAATGCCCAATGGATATTCAAGGCAACTGGTCCTGATGCTTAGCAGGATAGCATATAGAAGAAGTTGCCAGAAATATTACCATTTTTCACTTACAACTCAAATTGGTAGAGCTGGTACAACAAATTTATTTTTAAAGTGAAGGTTTAACATTTTCTACTATAAGTTATTTGCATAGTTGGAATGATTCACTGATATTGCAATTCAATTGTTCAACAAAAGGAAAAAGATTGCAAATCATCATTCATTTGCTGAAGGAGATAAGTTTTTTCATTTCACTACCATGTTTATTTGTTTTACAAATGAAGTACATAAAAGAAATAAACATTGCATTGAATGAAAGAATGATAGATCAAATGTCCCACACAAGCCGTGGGAATAGCTAAACAAATACAAATATAAGGAAGATACTATGCATCTAAAGATAGAGGAGAGAAAGTCATAGCAAATCATTGCCTTTAGTGTCTTCAGCATTTGAGGATACCTTCTATCCTTGCTCCTGATCTTCGATAAGAACTTGTAAAAATTAGAAAAGGTCCTATTAGAGCTCCGGTTACGAGTTTTCAATGTGTCTATCAGAAGATGCATAACACATTGCCTATAATGCACTGGATCAGAAATACATCATTCACATGCAAGATGAACTGTAAGAGAAACAATCATTGAACTTCATTATTTTTATCTAATCTATTTGTTTCATGTGTAGGTATAGGATAAATCAAGTAGCTGATTGAAGACAAATCAACATGTGGTGTAAAGTGGCTCCCACAAGGGTTAAGCCCAGCTTGCCACCCCTGAGCCTTAAGGGGAATGAGATCAGAATATTCATTTATACTATGTAATGGAGAGAATAATAAAGTGAAATAATATTACATCAACTCAGCCTATTGATCTTTAAGCTCAATGTTGACCTATGACTACCAATCCAAAAGGGTTGAAGTGGCAATCATCCATGAACAGTGAACTTTTCACATGGCTGCTGATGAGCCAATATAGGAGAAAGCATGTGCACAGGTGAAACAGAGTTCACATCAAATATTTTGCCTTTTTAAAGAGAGTTTGTTGCTCATGTCTCAAAAGTGAAAGGAAAGAGTCAAGTACATGTATGGAGCAGCTAAGGTAGCCATAGTAATGAATTAGAATGCATATTACATCATGTATTACAGTAGCAAGTAAACATCATTGTCATTAAGGACATGAATAGTCCACTAATACAGTAATCATTGGTATCTCATTTGCCATACCATAGTAAAAGAAAGGTACAGTCTTATGCATGCATTATATTACATTGCCAAGTATATGTATCATGTTACAAAAAACCATAGCAGGTATGTACAGAGCCAAAAGACAATTGTAGCTTATGCATAGGAGTTATCATTACCAGGGCTCCGCAATAAATGCTTTTGATATAATGTTACAGAGGTAAAATTACAACATGTATTCTAGATGTTTCAAATTGAACAAGGTACCATAAGTGTCATGGAAAGATCATTTACAGCTAATAAGAGCAATAGAGAGAGAGCATATATCAGACATCTTGTAAGTGCAAGCTATAAGCATATGTATACATCTACCATCTATAGAGAAAGGTGAGGTCACTTCCATCAAATGATGTACAATTGTATACAATGTCACTTCATCGTGAAAGAGTAGTTAAGTGAATAAAGAAGCAACATTCATGATCATTTATATAGTTAGAGAAAAAAGAGGAATCTCAGTGTCTAAATATAGCTATAGGAAGTAGCTCATCAAATGTATACATGTGTAGTATGTAATATGAATAACTGCAGGAGTAAGATGATAAATGCCAAATACAGCTCAATCATAAGTTCTCTTCCATATGATGGTGTTGCTATAGAATAATAGGTTGATCAGAGGTGTCTCATTCAATATCATATGTTGCAGAGAAAGAATAAAGTGTCACATTTATCAGCCAAGCATAATGAGGTATGACTGTGTGAAAGTTAAAATTATCTTACAGTTTCTATACTACAAAATTATTCAAGAAAGGAGACATCATCATTGAACATAATATGCATATAAGTATATACAGTGAACTAGACTGAAGGTGACATATGTAATGTTACAGTGTAGATATTGGTTAATGCCAAATGCGTAATAGAATAACATCATTTTTATCTGATACATCCCATCATGGTAATAATGGACTTCAAGTATGTGTATTCAACTACAAGACAACTAAAGAATGATAAAACCATTTATGTGTTATCTGATCAAGAGTGTTGTAAGTTCATGCCCCAACAAAGAGCATTATTGTTTTGGCTGAATGAAGGGCATCAGGTTCATATATAGGTCCATAGAATAGAGAGAATGCCAATCTATATGACCAAAATAACACTCAGGTAGGAGTAAAAGACTAAATGTTATAGCCTCAAGCCAAGTGAAGTGAAAGGGATGTTATCACTGAACATGATATGTATGAAGAGTGACAGTAAATCAGGTAAAAATGGAAGCTACAGTTGTAGAAATAAAAGTGAGATCCAAAAAAAATGCCCAAAATGATTGAATGAAGCTGCGGCCTTCCAAAAAGGATAAATATAGAAATGTAAGTGTAATGTCTTCTTTCTACATGATTGATAAAACCCATATGATATTTTTGTACACGGCCAAACACAGAAGGGTTTCTTCATCATGGGTTGAGCCCATGTTTATTTCCAAAATAGCAAGCAATGATTGTATAGCTGCTGCCATAGAAGAAGAGAGATACTTAGAAAGAATGCTAAAAGATATGCATATGACGTTTTATCCTTAGAGGAACAAGCCCCCAGAGAGGAAATATTTCAATACATTTTTCTTATAAAACCCTATTGATAAATTAAAATAAGCCTTCATATTTAAAAGTAAATGAGTTCTTTTTGCCATTCAATATCACAAAAAAGCACAGAACCCTAAGAAGTTTATAGCCCATGAGAAGATGCAGAGATTTGTCAGAATAACTAAGTCAAGGCCACGGCTTGCCAAAGGGAAAAAATAGAAGTTTTATATACAGAAAGGAAAGAAGTCTCTTGACATCATTCAAGCTCAGGATATCGTTAAAGGTCATGGCTTTCAATTTCCATGAAAGATTCAAATAGTGTAAGGTTAAAAAAAATGAAACTCACCTTGTCAGATGATTCAGAGCTAAAAGATTCTTCCTCTTTTGTTTCATTTCCCTCTCCAAGGGAGCTTGAACAGATGCAGTCATGGCAGCCCGAGAGTACGGATAAGGTGACTATAAGGGTAGCAGCTGGAAAGCTATTTTCTTCATTTTAGAATTGAAAGAAAGGTAAAAAATTAGTCATGTTTGCATGAGATAAACATTTTACCTTTGAAATCTGCAAGAAATCCATGGAATCCATGCTTAGAAATGCCAAGAGGTCGAAGATTCTCAAGGTGAAACCCTAGGGTTTCATGTCGGTTGCAGAGCCCCATTTTCCACCAAATGCAAAAGTTAAAATGAGCCCCATAAGATAGGGTGAGGTCAGTTTTGTGTTAGGGTTTTGATGAAGCCCTAATTCAAATGGGATATTTTATCACATTTTTTTAATTTTCAAAACTATGACTAATACCCCCAAGGGTATTAAGACCCTAAGGCACGATGACTTAGAATGAATATGCATTAGACCCCTTAACCACTTGGTGGTAAATCATTACTAAATGCCCATGGTCACCTTCAATACACTATGCCTAGGGATTCATGCCTTATCACTTCTACACATAGATCTCATGCCTTAGAGTTTTGCAGACCCCTTTGGAGGGTAGGCCTTGAAGGCCTTTCATTTTATTTTTTGCAAAAAACTATAATATGCCTTGGAGTATTTTTATGATTTTTTATAGAAAAATCAATTGATATGTAATGTAAATACTTGGTGAAATTATAAGCCATCTATGATTATTTTTTGCAAAGAATAAATTGAATAGGGATGTAGAATAAAACTGCAAACATTGTAAAGTTTTATTTGAAAGCAATAGTTTACAAATTTCTTTAAAATCAAAACTATTTTTATGTAGTTAAGGGCAGGTAAAGCAAACGAAATATTCCTTTCTTTATTTTGCTTTCTCCTAGCCAGATATGGACAGAAACTAAGATTACTTGGGTAGATAAAGAAGATTTTTGGTGGGGCCACATGAGAGGATCTTTTTGGCAGTTTGCTTTCATAGTTTGGAGGCATTTTCAGGGCTTATTTTTGGGATTTTCTAAGGAGCACAAAAATGGATTCTTTCATCTATTTTTAGGATCTTTTTTAGAGAGATCTCTTGCCAAGAATTTATATGAGAAAAAGTTAGTTTTTTCTCAGTCAATTCATACCATTTTCTTCTCTCTTGAGCATAGGCAGAGAGTTGTCTACAGGCAGTTGACTTAGTTTGTTTTTGCATTGTACTCCTTCTAGTTCAATACAACAGATTTTCCTAGTCCATCTATTTATCTTTTTTGTAGTTTTGATTTGATGTCTCATTGTGGCAATTTCATGTCCTTTGTTATGTCTCTTACTATAAAATTTGCTTTTGGTCCTAGTTGTAATTTGTGTTCAATTTGAACCTTATTACAAATTATTTTGGGATCAAATCTCAGAGGTGGGGTTGTGAATGTTTAAGTGTGAAGGGCTATTTGTGAGTGAATATATTCATTTAGCTTAAATCTTAGAGTTAGTTTTGCATTTTAGTTATTCTCTCTCCCTTTTCCCCTGCAAGTAAATTAGATTAGAAAAATCATAAGGAGAACCAACTCGCTCTGGAGATTCACTCTCAACACAGATCACCCACAATCTAAGAGTGTTTCCATGTGTCAATAGATAGCTAAGTCTTATGTAAGCTTAGCATAGGGTGCATATCTAATTGATAACAGTAACAACTACAATATCATCAATAGATGCAATCTATGCACTTGCATCCTCTTTGTCATCTTCAGCCACTACTATTTCATGTACCTCCTCTTTCTCATTCTCCTTCATGGTGACCTCATTACTCATAATCTCTCCACATTGCATAGCTTCCAATCGATTCATCCTTACATTTATATCTACCAGCATCACATTTATATTTGCAACCATCTCAAAAATCTTCCTCTTCTCATACCCTTTCCAACCCTCCCATATCATGGGCTTCCACAAGAATACTCTCATCTTGCTCGTTGCAATCTAGCACACATCACACTTTCAATCCTGTCATGGCTTAAACCTCTCTCACTGCTCAAGACTTCTCCTACCTATAACAACCCTCACACGAGCTTCTTCTCTTCCACCTTCTTGCTCTTCTCTACCCACAGGTCCTAGTGTAGGATGCTTCACATTTGACACTATGCATATGCTCTCTAAAACTCCAGCTTTGATACCATATGATGCATAGGAGACCTTTCCCTCTACTACAACAACACTCACAACAACAAAACTCCACAATAGAGAGGACTATCTGCCCTCAATTTGTACACTCAAAGATTGCAAATAATGATATATTTTATTTGATTCAATTTAAAACAATAATGTTTTACAACTCTTCTTAATGCATAATTTATCACAACTCAAATTCAATGGTTTTATTCAATTGAAAATGAAATACATCTGCAATAGTATTTACATATAGTCTTTCTAGCCTCTCAACTCAGTCATATGAAAGTTTCTCTATCTTCTCTTTTTCAATAATAAAAGAGATTCATTATTATGCCCTCCTTCATGGGCTCACCCTTTCTAGATCCACATTTTTGTCCTTCTATTTGGCTACTCCAACTCTACAACATTTCCTATTTTTTAAGAATCATGAAGGTGATGGTTCATTTCTTTCTTAGCACCCTTCTCCAACCCTTTATTTTCCTATTTGATTAAAATGCAAGAGTTGCCTTTATGATACATTTCATATTAGCTTCCTAACTTTTGAATCTATGATGCACATGGGCACGGTTTCCTTCATTCCACATGACCTGATATCTTTTGATTCCAACTTAATGAGATCACTCCAAGTTTATATTATATTGACCAAAGATTATTGATATTAGACGCCTTTGGTTTTTTCCTCCAAAATATATTGAACGATTAGTTAAACAAATATGTTCAACCACCCACTATGGCATTATTCTGTTGTTCTACATCTTTCATTTTGTCTTTATATGGCTCCATTTAATCATGTCAATAGTAACATAGCAAGAGAAAAAATTAGATTCCCTCGATCCATCTTGCTCCAATCCACTTTCATGTTGTTCACTAGCGAAAGATATAGATGTCAACATCCTTTGAGTTGTAGTCTCAAGGTTAGGTTTGGTATCTTTGAAATGCCAATCAAATTCATAACCATTTGATCTTGAAAATGCAACAACTTGAAATGACTGGGTACAAATCATTGTTCTATTTATGCATTATACAAATGTTTAGAGTGTTCATTTTTTAAAAATTCCTATAGATGATTGCAATTGTATTTCTGCTAGATTTTTCTCTTGAAGTGAATCCTCTTCATCACTGCTCAACTCAACCACATTGGAAGCCACATTAATCAAACTTATGGGCATGTCTTCTATGTAAATTGTGTAACTGTGATAGGTGCCTAAAAACTAACTTCAACCATAACTTTTATATTGAAGGAACAATAGTTTTGGAGCCAGATTTATATTGAAGGAAGCTGGAATAGATTTATAATGGAAGATGCAATGATATTCATGTGAATTTGGAGTAGAATTGTGGTAGATTTGTAGCAGAACTTCAAAGTGATTTAGGGTAGATTTGGAGCAGACCTAAGAGCTAATTTGGAGGAGACCTAAGAGCTGATTTGGATAAGACCTAAGTGCAGATTTGGAGCAGATCTAAGAGTTGATTTGGACCAGAACTAAGAGCTGATTTAGAGAAGACCTAAAAGATTATTTGGAACAAACTTAAGAGCTGATTTGGAAAAGACCTGAGAGCTGATTTGGAGCAGAACTTGAGAAGAAATATTTGAAGAAAAATTGTGTGGAAATGTTACATCAAATACATGCATATTTGTAAGGGAAGTATATGCAAAATTGTGAAGGAAATACATGCAAATTTGTGAAGGAAAGCATATCAACAATTAGATCTTTGTGAAGACAATATCATCCATTGAAGAATTTGAAGGCTGGTGTCTCACACCCAAGATATTGATGTCTCTTGCTGAGTTGGTCCTTAGTGGTGGGGATTGGTGTCTCCAGTGGGTTGGTGCCTACAAATTATACAAGTGGGGATTGGTGTCTCTAGTGGGTTGGTGCCTACAAATCATATAAGAGGGGATTGGTGTCTCTTGTAGGTTGGTACCTACAAATATTGTAAGAGAGATTTATATATAAACAATATTTTGTTCTAGTTTTCACTTGAAAGGGTTTCCACATAAATATTGTGTTCTTTTTGTGCTCTTAAGTGTTAGATCTTGTATGTTTATGATTGTTTTGGTTGATTAAAATTTGAAATAGTAAAATATTAGCATATACTAATTCACCCCCTCTCATTATAAGTGTGTTCTCATCAATTAGTATCAGAGCGGGTTCCTTCAGAGATAGTCTAATCACTTGAAGGTAGATCTCGGAAGCATGTATGGATATTCATGAAGGAAAAGATGAGATGGATTTAGAAGAAGAATAATATGATTAAAGTGAAGGAGAAATAGATCTTAAAGGAGAACTTATTTGTGCCTTGGATGAGATCAAGAAACTTAGAAAGAAGAATTCAAAAAAAAAATTACAGCTTCAAGAAGAATGTGAATCTAAGGCTAAGTTATCACAAAGTCTTGAAGAATCAAAGAAGATGATCATAAATTTAAAAATTTAAATTTAAGAAGCAAAAAGAATTAAGGAAGAAATAAGAATTCAATTAAAGGAAAAGGAAGAAATTTGTGAAAGGTTAGAATAAAAAATTGTTTTCTTGAGAAAGGAACAAGAAAAGACAACTACTAATTTGAACCAAAGCTTCAAGTTTGATAAAAGTACCAAGATCTTGGATGATAATTTAAATGGGTAAAGGTCACCATTCATAAAGAAAGGTATTGGTTATGAAGCAAAGAAAGATCAAGTTTCCAATGAGCCACCAAAAGAGACAAATGATGAAAAACCAAAGAGTTATGCAAATGCACTCAAAAGTCCTATAAAAAATGAAAGTAGTAAGAAGAAGGAGAATCATGTTCCACAAAAATCAAACACTCCTACAAAAGTCAATAAGGATAAATTCAAAAGATCCTTTCCTCCAAGGAGACCACACATAAACATGGTTGAACATTCTTTCTTTGGTTATTTCTATCCATGTAATCATTTTGGTCATAAAGCACAAGATTGTAGAACATTCACAAGAAATGATTTTGGTCATAAAGTAACAAGCTATTAGAACCATACAAGAACTTTTGGTTGGAATAAAGATAGAAGTCTGTATGGGTTATCAAATAGGAACTATAATTCTGTCATGACCTAATAGCTCTTTGTTTAAAATAAATATAATGTTTAATTTGAAATCAAATGAGTTTTCCCTCCTCACCTTGCACAAGAATTAATTTTATTTAGGTGGAAAAAAGTTTAAATAAATAAAATTAAAAAATAAACGAAAAGTACATTTCTAGAAACAACATCTCCCAAGGCAACTTCTCAAGAATCACATGGGAGAATTCTTTTCCCCAAGAATTAATGACAAATTGGAAAATTGGAAAAGGGGCATTAATTGAGTAGACTTGACCCAATCTTCCACCATGTACTTAGACTTGACTCCAGAGTCTTCCAAATTTTCTAACATGTTCTTGGAAAAATGAGGTTCTAGACAAGGGTTGAATTTTCTATAAATAGGATGGAGATATGAAAGGGAAGACACACACATGGAGAGAGTTTTGGGCTGTATGGCTGGAGTATTTTGTAAGATAATTCCTCCCTCTTTCTTTTTGAAATTCTGTCAAATAGCTCTTTGTTTTTATGATTTCATGAATTTTTAGTTGGATTTTTTTGTATATACTTTTCTAGATCGTTGTTCTTCTCCATCACCAATGACTTCAATGCTTTTTCACCCATCTGGGATGATTTGAATTTGGATCAGATCTCATTTGTCTATTTTTTGGGTTCGTTGTCTTGTAAATTCATTTTCCTTTGAAAAAAAATTGATTGGCATTGCTTTTAGCCTAAGTGTGAAAGATACATTATCCATTCCTCAAGAAAATTAACTACATCGAATACCATAGTGCATGAACATTAAACTTTTTGGTGGTGTATGAGCTCATTTCCTCTGGATAATCTAGTCTTGATGCAGATGATAGTAAGCCACGGAAGGAATCAGCTACTCGTGCCATCTGAGTGAAACTTTGGTGTCAACAAGCTCATCTCTATATGATTAATGAGGGTGCATACATTTGAAGACTTCTTGGCTAGAAATTTTCACAAGTGTCTCCACTATTCCATTGGATACTCCAAGTAAAGATTCTGGTTTTGCATTCACTTCCCTTCTACGATTCACCCCCTTTGCAAATAAAACCATATTTGTTTAGATCTGTGTCCATTAGAGGCAGGGGTATTAATTTGGTTACATAACCCTTGAAGGGTTGTTCTTCTTTCTTAGGCAATTCGCACCTTACTGCAACTCACACTTGTAAGTGCTCAACTCCATTCACTTTAGTAATGGTCTGATTAGAATGTATACAGAGAATTTTTGAATGATGCTCAAGTATAGTAGAATCTGTAGAGGAAAAGTGAGCCAAGACGAGCACTTCATTAGGAAGTAGGATAATGTGCTGAATATAAATTTCTTCCTCCTTATGTAATATCAATGATTTGCTTTCCTTGATTCTCCAAGCCCCTGCAATTCCTTTGCTACAACCAATCTCTTTTAGCTTGCATGCAAAACAAGAGATGATACCTTTTCTTGCTTGGTATATTAAAAAAACATGTTTGAGAGTATTAACAACAATGGTGAAAAAGAGAGTCAGAGAGATAATGGCACTGTAAAGCCTAAATTCACTTATAAATCACGTCCACACAATCACCACAGGTTCAATTGGCATTGAAATGATAAAGTTTAGGGTGTCCTAAAGATAGCCAGCACTATTAATAGGGTCAACCCCGCACACATAACAACTGACGTTAGCTGTAATAAGGGTTACTCGTGATTGAAGTATGCCCTGTTCCACAGTCCCCATGCGACCTAAGCAGGGAAGACATTTTTAAAGGTTGTGTAATTTGGCTTTATGTCTGCCAATTGCATTTTGTTGAAAGTTTCTAAAGCCTTTTCATCATATCCATTTTGGACATTGCTTTCTATGAGGCAACATTCCTTTGAGGGATTTTGTCAAACAGTTCGCAGGCATAGTCTATGCCTCCTCATTCTACACGCATGTCCATACCCTACGTCAAAGCTCGCATTTTGACACAGGTAGGGGAATACTATCAAAGGTTATGAAATATGGCTTAATGCCTACCAATTGCCATTGATTGAAAGTTTTTAATGCCTTTTCAACAAGTCCATTTTGTGCAACTCCTACAATTGTGGCATTCCGCAAGAGGACATCTCCTTGAGGCATTCTGTCAAACAGTTCATGTGTATTGTGTGTACTTCCACATTTTACATGCTACAACATTTTGCATACCTATATACCAAGGTAGTCACTTACTCTATATCCTTTTACGGTTGTCCATATGCTATTCCAAGGCCGCACGCAGGCACAGGCAGGAAGGGCATTGACCTTCGTTGAGGAATTTGACTTTGCATCTACCAATTTTGAAAGTTTCTTGCACTCTTTAACAAATCCATTTTGTGTACATCTTGCGATCATTGCAGTCTGTGAGACCATATTTATTTCAGGCATTTTTTCAAATAGTTCACGTACCTTTTCTTTCACTCCACGTTTTGCATACGTTTCCACTAGGGCACGTTCAACAATAAACTCAGACAAAGTCACTTCCGTTATCCCTAGATGGATGTCCATACCCTGTTCGGTAGCTCCCATTTTTGCATAGGCAAGGAGGACATTGGCAAAGGTTAAGGGATTTGGCTTTACAAGTGCCAATTTCAATTGCTTGAAAGTTTCTAAAGCCTTTTCAAAAAATCCATTATGTGTAGTAAGAAGAGTGTGTAGTGCCTCCTTCAATTTAGCCCTCTTTACATAATACAGTGAGATTGAGATGAGCAGTGGATGTCAATGACATTTTAAAATTTGCACCGTAGGAGGTTCAAGGAATATGCCAATAGGGACAACTGATGAGTCTAGAAAAGTTTTCGGTGTGAATTTTTATGGCAATTTTCCAAGCACTATAATACTCACACATAAAAGCCTATCGGCTAATTAACACCCATAAATTTTACACTATAAAAGTTATAAAAATAATAATTATAAATTTTACAAATTAACACAATTTAAAATTAAAAATAATAATTATAAATTTTACATCTTGATAATAATAAAAATAATAAATTTAACCATTTAATGACAACAATTCCAATCAAAGGCATAATGATATGGTTGCACTGTGGAGTTGGAGTTTGTTACTTAATGTACATATTTAGTTGGTTGTGGAAGAATGATAATTGCATAAGAGAAGCTAGTTGTCGAAGGGATTGATTTTTCCACTTAATGAATTATACAAATCTATATGTCTTTGGAGTTCAATTTTTTCACCAAGCTTGCAATTTGTTTCTTAATTGTGTAGTGTATTTAAAATTACATTGTAACTATTGATATGTGCCAGACAACTGAGGGGGGGGGGGGTTGAATTAGTTGTCACATAAACTTAAACATTTTCTGCAATTTAAACATTCATTACTTATCCACAATTATTTTGATTTGACAATGAGAGCATGAAATCAGAAACTTAACCACAGAGACAACATCAAACACAAGAGACACTAGATTTACGTGGAAAACCCCAAGGTGGGGAAAAACCATGAAGATGATTAACTCTCAATATATATTGCAATCTTGAAATAATGATGTTCAGGCTTGGTCACTCCACAGGCCTAAACATACTGGCTTACTGCCATGAAGAGAAACTAGGTCTAGTAGGCTCATTGCCTCAACCCTAAACCTAGCAAGATTACAATAAGGGTTGCTAAACCCTAAGGGCTATTAAACCCTACTGATGGCTTACTGCCAGACTCACTGCCATGATCAACAACTTTCTGTATTGTGAATAACAATTCATCTTCTCTGCTCTTCCCCTGCTCTGCTCTTCCTCTGCCCTGCTCTTCCTTTCTTTCCTCTGCCTCTTCTCTTCTCTGCGTTTGGAGCTTTCTTAATATATTATCATTTCCACTCAAGGACAACTTTTCCATGACTCAACTACAAGTATTTATACACTACATCAACCTTGGAATGATAATCAAGGTTTGCATCACAATCATCAACCATTGGAACAATCTCCAAGGTCAATATTACAAACATTTACAAAATAGGTTCTGACCTATTGCAATATCATGCAAAGGGAATGAAATGCAGATCATGTCATGCCTTAGCTGGGACTCAAACACAATTTTGCATGCCACAACATGCTTCCACAATCTTCCAAAGATCTTCACAATCACTAGATCAACCAAGTCGGCAAAGATTGGTTACACGCTAAGTTATCTGGGAACAATCTTCACACACCATCTCAATTTATTAACATGGACCAAAGTCCAGATAGGAACATGATTAGGAGACATCTACAAGCACACTATAATCATCAGGAGAAACCACATGAACCTTAACCACTTTATTCATAGGAATCTTCTTACCGGAACACATGAACTTTACTGTCTTCAACTGTCATAAAAGAAGGATAGCTTGTGGACACCAAAAAATGAACCATTGCAACTGTAGGCACATATCATCATCCCAGACTTCCCTCTAGATCTGCAGAGCAAAATACTTTATTGCAGAGGAATGTGGAGTCAAATACTATCTTCCTGTCTCAACTGAACTTACAAAAAAAATAAGTTTCACTCTAGTGAACACAACTCACTCAGATCTTCATGCAGATGGCTTAGACCTAAAATGTAGCATCCTCAGACATACCTCTAATGGGTAAGTGCAAGATCATGATGGGCCAAACACTAGCCCTAAGTGGCAATGTAAATGTGAAAAACAGACTTAAGTAGCTTCATGTAAAAAATTGAATGAGTTATCTACACAATCTAGAAATAAGGTAGTAATAAAAGTTGTAATAAATTGAGTGTCATTTATTGGATACTAATTTTTATTTGAAATTTTTAACAATAGTTTGGTGGAAATTTGATATTTCAATGAAGCACTACTAAAATTTTTAGAAAAATATAAAAAGTAGGTGTCATTCCGGCCAACCTAAACATGATAAAAGTTTAATATTTTTACTCTATGATTTGGATTTAAGTAAATGACACATAAGTGGATGTGACGCATATTTTTAAAATTTTTTAAGTAAATAAATAATTATTTATTAATTTTTTACTATGAATTTTTTAAAATATTAAAAATTAATTTTCTAGCCAAACTAACTTGGTCAAAAATATATGAAAATTTAAATTTTTAAATTTTAATGTATACCCAATAAATCCTAGAATGTGATGCATCTTTTGGATTTACAAAAAGATTAATATGTTGAAAGTTATGGATGATTTTCAACATGTATATCTATTAGGAAATTAGACATAGTGTATGTAGAAAATTAATAATAATTACCTATTAAAATTATTATGAGACGTATATTATATTTTTAGAATCTTAATAGCTTCCTCTATAAACCCTTTTCATTTGATTAAATTTAGTTACGAAAAAGTCCGTCATCTTCAAGGATGAAATTGTGGAAGATTTCAGGATAACACTAAATGGGTGGTTTGCAAGTTTCTTTGGCAAGTTTTGGGACTCACACTTGCCTAAATGTGAGGTAATCCAAAGGCATTTTTGGAAGGAATCCATATTTGAGCTATAAATATAAACAATATTTCCACCCAAATCTAAATATTAGTCTAAATGTTAACACTTTTCATCCAGTAATTTTTTTCTCTATTGCCACTATTTGGCCCATCATGATCTCGCACTCACCCACTTACTTCTAATCCACAGACCACTATCTTCAAGAAGGAATAAATGTGGAGCAGTTTACCAGATTGATCTTGAGCATACAACTCACTGTCTGTACTGTACTTCTCTGTAGCTCACTTGTTTCTTCCAGAGAGGCTAATTTTCTCAATATCCTCAACATACAAGTCTCCTAAACAAGTAATAGAATAAGATACAGTTGACACTAATGACAACAAGGATATGTTGACATCAATGACAACACTAATTAGGCACATACTTGCAACAATCTCCCCCTTTGTCATTGATGTCAACATATGATGTGAAAACCTGCAACAGCGATCAAGACAAGATTCTCCCCCTTTCTCTTTACACACCTAAACTTTTTTCTTTCTCTAAAATTCTCCCCTTTTCTTTTACACATCTACACTCTAAGTTTTTCACATGACTTCTCTCCTCCTTTGACATCAATGGCAATGGACACATACTTGCACTCTTCTGCTCTAATCTAATTTCTCTTCTAAACTTTTTGACTACTCCCCATTATAAGTAGCCCTAAAAAGCATCAATCTAGACCTCTGAACACCTCCGAACTGATGCACCATTGTGCATCTTAGTTTAGAGCAGGAGGGGTGATGACCCCTAACATTTCTCTGATATACTCAAAAGTATCCTTGGGCTAAGGCTTGGTAAAAATGTTTGCAATCTAATCCTTGGTAGAAATATACTCCAACTTGACTTCATTCTCTGTCACTTTTTCTCTCAGGAAATGATACCTAATGGATATGTGCTTGGTCCTTGAATGCATCACTAGGTTCTTTGATATGTTTATGGCACTTCTATTGTCACAAAAGATTGCAATAGGTTATTCATACACATCTTTGATGTCCTTCAAAGTTTGCTTCATCCATAATACTTGAGCACAACTGCATGCTGCTACAATGTATTCTGCCTTTGCAGTGGATAGGGATATTGAATCTTGTTTCTTGCTTAGCCAAGATACTAACTTTTTTCCCAAGAAGAATGCACCTCCACTTGTACTTTTTTTGTCATCCACATCTCCAACCCAATCAACATCAGTATATGCACTGAGAGTAAAGTCATAGTCCTTAGGGTACCACAAACCATAATCTATTGTGCCTTTTAAATATCTCAAAATTCTTTTGACTGCCATCACATGTGATTCCTTGGGTTCTGCTTGAAATCTTGCCACAAGACACACTACATGCATTATGTCAGGTCTGGTTTGAGTTAGATAAAGTAATCCTCCAATCATAGATCTATATTTTTTCTAGTCTGCCATGGGTGAGTTATCATCTTTGCTCAACTTACAACCAGTTATCATAGGTGTGCATACTAGTTTAGAGTCTTCCATCCCAAATTTCTTTAACAACTCTTTCACATACTTGGACCAAGAAATGAAGATACCCTTATCTAATTGACTTATTTGTAGACCTATAAAGAAGCTCATCTCTCCAAACATAGACATTTCAAATTGACTTTGCATTTCTCTAGCAAAAATTGAGCACATACCTTTGTTGCCTCCAAAAATAATATCATCAACAAAAACTGCAACAATCAAGGTTTGTTCATCATTCATCTTGAAGTAGAGATTACTATATGTCATACATTTACTAAACCCTATCTATATCAGGTACATGTCCAACCATGCATACCATGCCTTGGGAGCTTGTTTTAATCCATACAATGATTTCTTCAATCTGTATACCATGTCCCCCTATTCTGATGACTGAAATCCTTCAGATTGTTTATTATAGACTTCCTCTTCCAACTCTCCATTTAAGAAGGTAGACTTCACATCCATTTGATAAACCTTGAAATCTCTGTATGCTGCAAAAGCCAAAAACATCCTTATTGCTTCAATCCTTGCTACTGGAGCAAAAGTTTCTTCAAAGTCTACCAATCTTGCTTTGTTTCTTATCACTTCACCATTCTCATTCATTTTGATTCTGAAGACCAACTTTGTACCAATTACATTCTTGTCTACTGGTCTGGGAACAAGATCCCAAGTCTGATTTTTCTCTATCTGCATCAATTCTTCTTCCATGGCCTTTATCCAATTCTCATCTTTGCAAGCCTCATTCATAGTTTTAGGTTTATTTTTAGAGATCAGACATAAATCTACTTGTTCTTCTGTAGCTTTTCTTCTGGTTAAGATCCCTTTTCTCTTATCTCCTATGATTTGAATTTTAGAATGATTGATTCTTACATATCTTGGAGTTTTGGTAGCACTTATCAGAGCTTGTTCTTCTTCATCTGTGTTGTCTTCATGCTGCACCACTTTTGAAACATCTGGATCACTTGACTCATATCCACTTAATTCTGAAGACCTTTCCTTACACTCATCAACTTTAACATTTACACTTTCAATGATTGTATTCAGCCTCTTATTATAGCACCAGTAGGCCTTACTCTTGGTGGAGTAACCAAGGAAGATTCGTTCATCACATCTAGCATAAAACTTGCCTAAATCTTCTTCTCTTTTGATATAACATTTGCTACCTAAAACTTTGAAATATTTCACAATAGGAACTCTACCATGCCACAATTCATCGGGAGTTTTTGAACTGTTACCTTTTACTTGAACTCTGTTTAGGATATATACTACGGTGTGAATTTTCTTTCTCCAATATGCTTCCATAAGATGAGCTTCCTTCATCTTGGTTCTAGCAGCTTCTTGAACTATTCTATTTTTCCTTTCAACAACTCCATTTTGTTGTGGAGTTCTAGGTGCAGATAGCTATCTCTTTATTCCATGTTCTTCACAAAAGAAATTAAATTCATTTGATGTGAACTCTCATCCTCTATCAGATCTAAAGCATTTGATTTTCAAATCCATGTTATTTTCAACCATTGCCTTAAATGCCTTGAATTTATCTAGAACTTCATATTTCTCTTTCAAAAAGGTGACCCAAGTCATTCTAGAATACTCATCAATGAGCAGGATGAAATACCTATCTCCTTACAAACGTCTTACTTTGGTAGGTCCACATAAATCCATATGCACTAGCTCAAGTAGTCCTCCAACTGATTGGTCCTTGCTTTTGCAACTTGTTATTGTCTGTTTCCTAAATTGACACTCCTTGCAAACTGGATTAGTAGGCTTCACAAGCTTAGGCAAATCTCTAACAATCTATGCAGTACTTATCTTCATAATATTATCAAAATTTATGTGGGTAAGTGCAAAAAGATGGGGGGCCAAAAAGTGGCCAAATTGTTTTTAAAAAAATAATGCAAAACATGAGCGCATTATAACACGCTCGCATTATGGTTTGGTAATAACAAGGCTAAGACTCGTCAAAACCAAACCATAACGCACTCGCGTTATAACGCGAGCGCATTATCACCTATTATAAATAAATAAAAACTCATCTCATTTCATTTCATTTCTTTTTTCTCCACTATTCCCGTGGTCTGGAAACCCTAGGAAGCGCGCTCACATTTTGGATTCCTCAATTCAACACAAAAATCTTATCGATGCATCACCAAAATGCCGCCACGACGTCAAGCACGCTAAAGGAGTGAGTTTATTTGTCTTTCTATTTGAATTTGCTTCTAAATAGGTAGGTTTGAGTTGTTTTTTTATGTATATTTCGTTAATTGTCAGGAAATGTTAATGCACCTCCTCCTCCTCCTCAAAATCCACAAAATCCTGCGGAACAACAACCTCCTCCATCCATTCCTCGACATGCCCTTAGAACACAAGAAAATATAATGGGGCAAATTGAAAACAATAAAAAAGAAATTGAAGATATAATTGCAAGGTTGAAAGATCCTTCAACTTTAACCTTGCATAGGTCCACGCTTGTTGAATCTCTTGAATCTATGTTATCAAATGTAGATTTAATTAGCAAGCAAATAACTAGTTGGATGGATAAAAGGAGAGAGTTTAGATATTATTATGCAGACAAGCTATCATACCAAGATGTGAAAAAATTACAAATTACAAAATTAGACTTGTGTTTGATTTTCACAAACCCACAAACAAATCAACCTCCACCCATTACATGAAAAGGTTCCCTATCCATTGGTGCAGCAACCAAGCGATAAGGGACAATTTTGGGAGGAGGTGGTGGATGGTTTTTGACCATCCTCCATGCAATAATAATGAGGTCCCGCAATACTTTTTGAGGAAACTCTATTGCGAGTTTGTCCTCAATAAAGTGCCAAACTATTTTGATATGTGGGACTTCCAGGGTAGAGGTGGGGGGTCAGCACAAGATAGACCAGGGGCACTTGTTGACCCACAGCGAGTAGTGAGATGAGTAATCGGCAGACCAGCCCATGAGCATGTTTCTATCCCTTCCATTGTGAAGGAGAGTGTTGAGGTTGATGCACTTCAGTCAATTAGTGCCTTGACCCAGAGCATCATAGAGCATGCCAGTCCTACAGCATAGAGTGGGTTGGGAGATAGTGCGAGGAGTAGGGTCCCACCCCATGCATGTCAGACTTGCGGGTCAGCCTGTGGTTATGACCCCATGGATAGTCAAGACACAGGTGCACAGGCTACATCTGCAGCTGAGCAGATGGTGATGACAGATACCCTCCTGAGTGAGACTTTCAGTCTTGATACTCAGGTAAATATTAGCAAGTTTATTGAATTTAATTTATTAAATTTCATTTTTGAAATGCAAGATTAACTAATTTAGTTTGATGATTTTAATGAAATTTTAGGGTCATATTGTTGATGCAGTTTTCAGTGGTTCTCCACCTGCATATTACACTAGATCATCTATTGTTGGGGTATGTAACTAGTAAACAATTATAAATATTACATGTGAATAGCATCATTATATGAATGGTATTCTAATATCTAATTTTGGATGTTGAATTGGTTAATATTGGAGATTTCACAGCAACACCTGCCAGTGGTGGTGGACTTCAAAGTTTCACGGAGGTAATAAAATAAATAGTTTAATAAATGAATTGTACTTACTAGATTTTTGTATGTGAGTTGTGTGCTTTATTGTGTGTACTTCCATGTTTAGATGAACGTGTGTGTATGTTAGGAGCCATGATTTGCATTACTATTATAGTTTTCGTAATTGAATAATGTTGTTTTATTTCTAGATGATGCAGGCTGTGGAGACACCTCCCGATGTTCAGAGGGCAATGGAGCATGGTGTGACCTCTGAGATTCATAGCTCCATGGCATTGATAGGAGTATGAGGCAGATTAGTAAATTTCAATTTACATTCATTGTTATAGTTATTTATTTTTGAAAAATTAAAAGATTATTGATTTGAAGTTTAATTTCTATCTGGATGGTTTCTATAGGACATGACATCACCACAGCCTATTCCTGCTACTGAGGCAAGTGAGGACACAGATTATATGTTAGCAGTAAGTGATTATTTTGTTAAATGTTTCATTTTTTATAACATGTAATTTCTATATATTAATATCTATATTTTTTATTGTGACAGCTAAAGATGCAAGAAGAACTAAATAGGAGGAGTGGCCCTTGGGTTCGTAGTAGACCACCCACATGTGCATCTCCATCCCCTAGAAGATGAAAGGCTTCTCGTGATCTATTATCTTCACCAGCCAGAGAGGAATGACTTTTTATTGTGTTCCTTTGTTGTATGCCTATATGGCATTTGTGGACATATATTTTGTATTGTATATAGTTGACATTGTATGCCTATATGGCATTCTTGTAAGCCTATATGGTGATTTTGTATATATGTTATACTTATATTGATAGATATTGATGTATGCCTATATGGGTATTTGGTTAATACAAATCTTTTTTATTGATGGCGTCCATACTTGCATTATAAATCCATGTTTGAATGGATATTTGTAGATGGCTAGTTCAAATATTTAAAGTCCAATTGTATTACATAGGATGTTAATTGATCCAATAAGCTAGCTATTGTTATTCAAGTATCACCTAAACCTCATTTTGGAACTAAAAGATAAAAGTTGTATTTAAAAAAAAATGAATCATCATGTTGAACAAAAAATATTAATATACTTTATGAGTGGCATACAATGTCAACTATATGCAATACAACAAAATGAATGATCATGTTATTCTTTATGTTTGAGATCCTAAAAATGACTAAGTCTGGTAGCCTAATATCCTGAAACACTAGGATGAATATCCAAATCATTAGGATGATTGTGCCTTGGGAAAAAGTCATTAAGATGAGCACCTAAAGGAGACTTTCTTAAACATTCAAACATTGAGCAACAAGTATGAAGGGTTAAGGCGCAATTTGTAACTCATAAAGCACGCCCAACTTGGAGAGAACATTCATTTAAGACAAGGCACCCATTGACACCTGTTCCACCATAAAAGTGTGCCTAAGGTGGAAGGAGGACAAGCCTCTAGTAAGTGAAGCACACCTATTGTCTAAACCACTTCATTATGGCACCCTAGCATGAGGAGGAGTATATAAGTCAATAGGAAATGGCACCTAGAATGCAAATGAAGGACTGAGTGGCATTTTCAATAAGCATCAATTCACCTTGAGCTTTCAATAAATACATCAAATTGAACCCCATAAGACTAGGCGCCCTCTGCCTTCAAAAGAACCTTGTATTGGTGCCTTGGAGGAAATCAACTTACAATGACAAGTCTTGGAGGCTTCTCATTTCAGATGATGTCTTTTGAGATTAACTACAATGATTGAAAGTTAAGATGAGTGGAAAGAACCTATCTTGAACCTTAGGCACCCTTCATGTAATTTCCCACCATCATGAGCGCCTAGATCTAAGGAGTGAATGAAGGATCTTAACATCAAGAAGCATGTTATCAATCAACTTGGAGAAGTCTTTGACAATAATTATGATGAATTGAGTACATGGAAGTAAAGGAAGTACATATCAACTCCAAAGTGTGCCTAATGCTCAATAAGAAATTCTTCCAAAGCAAAGGCGCTCATTGTGAATTTTCCTACTAGTTTTGGTGCCTTGAAGTCTAAGTGCATGAAAATCATGAGGATGAGCACTTAGGGATGAGATAGTCTTCATAAGAGTTTAAATAAGAACATAATCAAAATGCACCTTGGTAGAGAGACTTGAGACCATCATCAAATAAGACAGAATATCTATCTCCAATCTAGGCACAAATTCTAGCTCCTCCCAACTCAAATGAGCACCCAAGTTGAAGTCAACTTTCATCCATACAACCCTTAGATTTTGCCTTGATTGAGGAAGGGATTTGAACCTCAAAATTTAATCATCTCAAGATAAAAGCTTCCTTAGACACTTGGCATTTGATTGAAATCATTGAGAATTAGAAAGAACCACCTAAGAATGTAAGGCACACTTTTCACCCATACAAGCCTAAAATTCTGCCTAAGGGAAATAACTTGATTTCATATCAATAGGTGAGTGCCTTGAGAGAAAGGATCACTCTAGGTCATTTTCAATTGTTGAAAACACAAAAATGATAAAGATAAAGGCAATTGAGTTAGGCACACTTTAGCCTCTGAGGACACCTCAATGAGCACCTTGGGCGAAATTGCATGAGATGACCTTTTGGAGTGAGTGCTTGAAAGATAGAATTCATTCTAAGACATGTCTCATCATTTAGAATTGCAAAATTGCAAGTATAAAGACATTTAAATCTAGGTGCACTCTCCATCAGTACAAACCCATTCTAGCACCTAAGGGAGAAATTGCATTGAAAGACACCTTTTGAATGAATCTCTTAAGGGAGATTGACCTCTTTAAGCCATTACAATTGTTTGAAATAATTTAAAGTGATAAATATGGACCAACTTGTGTTAGGCGCCCTTTGCTCTTCTTTTTACCTATATATGCACCTAGATTTGTAGTAAGATTATTCCATGTTTAAAGAGGATTCCTTTGTGTTATAAAATGTTTATCATGAGGATTGATGTGTTTCTTGGTTTTTATTGTAGGAAGATTGAAGGAAAAGGTAGGAGCAAGAGCTTGGAGCCGCCTAGAGTCATCATGTAGCTGCTCCAAAGGAGCCTTTCACATTCATTCATGCCAGAGAGTAAAGATGGAAGTAACCACTGCCAAGGAAACACCACTTCAAGAGGTAGCTGCTCCAAGAGGTCACAACAAGATATATTTCAAGTCTTCTTCATCAACGACATCACCAGTTGCATCATGTTCGAAGACTTCCATCTATCACTTCAAGTTCCATTCATCTTCAAGTATCAACTAGATTCTTCATCAATCATCGCTTCAAGATCAGCATGTAGCCACTCCAAAGGAACTTCTCATCATCATCAAGCATTCCAAAGACATCCATTCAATTTCAAGTCCCTCTGATACATTCAAGCCTCCTTGAGAAGTCATCTACTTCACATATAAGGGAAAGTGTTATCATCAATATCTACACTTCAAAGGACCTTTCAAGTTGGAACACTTCTTCATCAAACATTCGAAGACATCCATCCAAGCCTCAAGTTCTTTAACAATCTTCAAGTCTAAGAGAAATTGCATCTAGTGAACTCATTAATTGGCGCCTAAGAGGAAAAGACCTTAAACTTACATTATTGAGTCATCACTTTAGAAATTGAGCCATTCCTAGTCAATTGGAGTCATAAAATATCAAATACAAAGTCAAATTGGACTTAGGTGCCCCTTCATGTAATTTCCTACCATCATGAGCGCCTAGATCTAGGAAGATCATCCAATTGCGCCTAGGAATAAGATACAAGTCCAAGACCTCAAATTTGAGTGCCTAGAAGTGTGATGGATTGAAGAAGCTACATTGGCGCCTAAGGGTAAGTTGTATCTAATGACATCACCTAATTGAGCGCCTAGGAGGTATAAAGCTTAACATTGACATGAGGATAAGCGCTTAGTAAAGGAGAGTTTCTCAAACATTTAAACATGTGAATGAAGTCCTTGTGTACCCTTACATTTGTGCCTAAGAAGAAGTTGCTTCAGTTCATTGGAGTGTTTGAGTATTGAGGATTTCTTAGCAATGCTTTGCAACTTTACACTGCCTCCTTCTGACAATTTTTGGGGCAGTAGAAAACCTTTCACCATGGGCAAACACCTCAGAGATATAAAAAAATGAGAGAGGTTATTGTAGAGGCACTCTACGTGATCGCGTTGCCTCAAACGTAATGTTTCTAAGTGACAGTTTTTGAGTAACATCTCATCAAAGATTGCTGCCTTTTGCGATTTGGACTCTTCAGGGATATCATCGGTACAATGTAGCTCGGACTGTTTTAACATGTTTGGGTGAAAAAAAGGACCATACCTAGCATAAGTGTACCCATCTGGATGCGTTGGAATAGTCAGTTTGGTCGCATTAGGAGCAGGACAAAAGTTACACCCCTTTGCAACTTTACACTACCTCCTTCTGACAATTTTTGGGGTGGGAGAAAATCTTTCACCACGGGCAAATATCTCTGAGATATAAAAAATCAAGAGAGGTTATTATAGAGACACTCTACATGATCACTTTTCCTTAGGCAAAATGTTTCTAAGTGACACAGTTTTTGAGTAACATCTCATCAAAGATTTTTGCCTTTTTGCGCTTTGGACTCTTCAGGGATATCGTCAGTACAATGTAGCTCGGACTATTTTGACATGTTTGGGTGAAAATAGGACCATACCTAGTGTAAATGTACCCATACAGGTGCGTTGGAATAGTCAGTTTGGTCGCATCAGGAGCAGGACAAAAGTTACACCCCTTTGTAACTTTACACTGCCTCCTTCTGATGATTTTTGGGGCAGCAAAAAACCTTTCACCACGGGAAAATCCCTCAGAGATATAAAAAATTGAGAGAGGTTATTGTATAGACACTCTACGTGATCATGTTGCCTTAGAAGGAATGTTTCTAAGTGACATGGTTTTTGAGTAACATCTCATCAAAGATTGTTGTCTTTTTACACTTTGGACTCTTCAGGGATATCGTCGATACAATGTAGCTTGAACTGTTTCGACATGTTTGGGTGAAAAATAGGACCATGCCTAATGTAAATGTACCCATCTAGACACGTTGGAATAGTCAGTTTGGTCGCATCAAGAGTAGGATGAAAGTTACACCCCTTTGCAACTTTACATTACCTCCTTCTGATGATTTTTAGGGCAGCAGAAAACCTTTCACCACGGGTAAATGCCTCAGAGATATAAAAAACTGAGAGAGGTTATTGTAGAGGCACTCTACATGATCATTTTTCCTTAGAAGGAATGTTTCTAAGTGACACAGTTTTCAAGTAACATCTCATCAAAGGTTGTTGTCTTTTTGCACTTTGGACTCTTCAGGGATATCGTCGGTACAATGTAGCTCGGACTGTTTCGACATGTTTAGGTGAAAAACAAGACCATGCCTAGTGTAAATGTACCCATCCGGATGTGTTAGAATAGTTAGTTTGGTTGCATCAAGATTAGGATGAAAGTTACAGCACTTTGCAACTTTACATTGTCTCCTTCTGACAATTTTTGGGGCAGTAGAAAACCTTTCACCACGGGAAAATGCCTCAGAGATATAAAAAACTAAGAGAGGTTATAGTAGAGGCACTCTACATGATCACGTTGCCTCAAACAGAATGTTTCTAAGTGACACGATTTTTGAGTAACATCTCATCAAAGATTGCTACCTTTTTGCACTTTGGACTCTTTAGGGATATCGTCGGTACAATGTAGCTCGGACTATTTCAACATGTTTGGGTGAAAAACAGAACCATGCCTAGCATAAACGTACCCATCTGGATGCGTTGGAATAGTTAGTTTGGTCGCATCAGGAGCATGACACCAAAAATACATAACATGATGATGTAAAAATGTGTATATGTGTAAAAATGCAGCAGGAAATAAAAAAGACAAACCTTACAAATTAATGTGCATACTTACAACTCAATGTAACATGACTTTACAAAATCAATGTGAATACTTACAAATTAATCCAATGAACCATCTGGGTCTGCTCTACTCTTTATTGTGTCAAGTATTGCTTCGTGGTCAGACTCACGCACCTTCCACAAGATTCTGTTCAAAGGTCTACCCCGATACTTTATCAAATGAACATTGGATGCCACGACAAGGTTCAAGTAATGGAGAATCTTCTGATGCATGTCAAAGTCTTGAAACAGACAAACATTAACACTCTTATGTGGGTACCTTCTAAGCCATGTTCTAGTAATAACCACTGAGCCTGTAGGGTATTCGATGTTTTCTCCATCTGTAACAGGGGCCTCTAATTTTTTTTGGCCTCAACACAATGACATAAGTAATAATTTATTCCCTCTTCATTATCTTCATCTGCAATAATTGCATATACGTGCCCTATATTGATATGTGTAGCAAATTAGATGAAATTAGTCAACATTACAAAAACACTACAAAGTAAGATGACATTACTTGGTTGAACTAGATAAAATTAGATGCATATACATGCCCTATATTACCTAGTTGAACTAAATCTGATATGTGGTCAAAGTCAACTGATGATTCCATCTGTGTTAGTTCTAGTGCCGTTGAGGGTTGATACGTGTCAAGTGGGCTAAGATAACTTAACTGCCATTCGTCAACCCACTCCTTTGACTCGCACTCATCCCAGACTTAATCATGTCAGTGTACAACAGTCCTCATATGGTGCAATGTTAGTATCATCTATCAACCAAAAAAATCTACAAACTGAAGACTTACCTTCATTACTTGGACCCATGGAAGCATTACACCACTCGACAATCAATTTTGCATCTGTCAACTTTGCATTGTCTTTATACTTTAACTCTTCTCGTGCTATGGCTCTTTTGATACATGCTCTTGCACCATCATGCTCCCCCTTTCCATGCCTGACCTCACAAAAGTTTCACATATGCTGAATACCTGTAAAATTATGCCTCCTACTCAGCCAATAGAAATTTCACAAGTTCTTGAATTGTGACGCACAGTTATCCAACCATATGATATGTTGACTGAACGATATGCCCCTTCTAGCCAAATCATTGTAGAACACCTGAAAGCAACCTTGCACGAACTCTGTAGAATGCGTGTGATCATCACTAATATAGAAATTATACTCCCTTATGATCTTTTTGTCATCCTCTATACTATCATTCGCATGAATGAATGCGATGTGCACAAATATAGAAACCTGTGTGGAGTTGTAATATTGTGATTGCACCTCACGCTGTGGCTATAGACTATAGTTCTCTATAAAGTCGATGACTGAAACAATGCTACCAACTAGAAATGTGTCCTTGCATAACTTGAATTGCAAGTCCAACCATCGAGCTCTATGGGCATGTCTTGCATACTCATACACTATGCTGTCAAGAAATATAGGCATAAACTGATACACTGGAATCTTTTCAATAACCAATTCACATCTCTTTGCTTCTTTACCATCTTTTGTATTGTATGCCACTATTTTATACTTGCCAAACTCTACTAGTTCGTTTCCAACCACATGTGTTCTTTCCATATGTTCACATATTGGCAAATGTTACAAGCCACCGCAACGATGACATGTGCCATCCAAGCATAATTTATTGTAGAATATTTGACCTTCCTCTCTTTCACATAAAATTCTTGATATGAAGTCTCTTAAAGATATTGGTGGGGCACATATGGCACAACCCTACAAAACATTATTAGTATGCATATCTAAACATATAGACCTATAAACATCAAAATGGTTAGAAAATTCAATATGTAATCTACAACAAGTAGTGCGTATGTAATTTATCTTGACATAGAAATGTTTTAGCATTTCAAAATATCTTTGACAAATTTTAATTTGAGGATACTTCTCTAGAAATTTACCATAAAACTGTGTTTGAGTCTCATCCAAAAAATGCTTTGGATGTGGCTCACGGTTCTGACTACTGATTCTCCTTTTTACCACATCCCTTTGATTCAGAGATACCCTTGTATAATTCTTCCAAAAGTCTTCAATTAGTGATCTCAATGCTTCAACAATTGGTTTATCTTTTTGTGGTAGTCTCCCCGAGAACACCCATAATTCATTGGCATTAGTGTCCTTAATTCTTTGGCATCTTCCAATGGCTCTTGATAAAGTTTTCCTATTAATTCTTAATTGTTGACTTGTCTTTCTAATGAGATGAGATTTCCTCGTTTGACTACTTACTATAGTTGATGTAATCACATGCCGTGTTGCATTACTATCTTTTGTGCATGAGGTGTTACCCACACTCTCATATGCACTCATTAGATTCTTGACAATAGATTTTTCACTTGAAGCCTCTGATGTTCTCAACCCAAGAATCTTCATGATGGACCTATACTTTATACTTCGCATCATTTTAATGAATAGTTGACATCTTGCAGTCTCATTTAACTTTTCAAAGAACAATCTCCAAATCTTATGAGCATATCTTCTACAAGTGCGTTTTAGAATTTTACCTTCCATTAGCTGCAAAATATTCTCATCAATATCAATCAAATACTTTGGCTTTCTATGCAAAATTCTAGGTGGTGTTAAGTTAGGTAAATTCATCTCAACATTAGGAATTTCATCAATATTTAAATTAGATGGGCTAGATGGCATACCTTCGATCGAAGATAGAATAGATGACATACCTTGAGGTTGAGGTGGGAACGATGGTGTACCTCCTTCATCACATGTGAGTGATGATGTAATCTCAACTTGAGATGTGGTAGATGATGTCCCTACATGTTGACTTGTGGTAGAGGACGTGTCTCCAACTATGGTATTCAAATCTCTCGTAGCATGAAGTTTTTGCATTCGTTCTCTTTGTGCCACCAATACCATATCTCTTTGTGATGGTTGTGGTTCCTCTTCAATTGGCATGTCTTCATTTATCATGTCCAATTTCATCTTCTCACAAAGTTCCTTCATAGCCACTGCTTTCTTTGCATTCTTAGCTTCTATCTCTTCCTATGTTGGTTTAATTCTTGATCGTTTCCTTGGCATGATGGAGAATTTGTCTGTAGCATGATAAAGAGACCAATATTAGTTCCTAAGAAATGAATACAAGATAATAGTGGGATTGTATTTTTATTATGTTGTAAAGATTTATTCTTTTATAGTTTGACATCATGATATGTTAAGGTCTATTTATTACACATAATTATTAAAGAGCCCAAGTGTAGAAAATATACATGGCATCATGTGAGATTTTAGGTTGCTTTCTTGATTGGGAATGTGTCTATTTTAAACATGTATGATAAAGCATGATAAAGTAATTCAAATAGATTTAAGGAAAATGTAAATAACATGCATGTAAAGACTTGACATAACTAAAAAATGAAGATTCGAATGGAGAGAGTACCCAATTATGTAGTGTTTTTTTCTTCTTGCATCAAACTCCTCAACAATTTGAGTTTTTCACCACTTGCTTCCTTTTCAATGTTAAATTGAATAACACTCAAATATAATTACTAACAACAATACTATTAACCAATCTATAATGTTAAATTCCTAAAATTGAATCACAATTAACATTGCAACACTACAAAAATTGAAACTTGAATAGATATTTATCAAACTTGGTGTGAAAACTATGTTATTTCCTCCTTCTCAAGTTGGCAAAGAAGAAAAGGTGGTGGAAAGATCATGCAAAGGTTGTAGAATGTGTAAAATGTGCATGTGAACTTCCCAACAGCATGAAAGCACTTTTTTTTTGTCAGAGCATGCGTAGAATCAGTATGAAAATAGAGCATGTGGGCCTAGATCATGGGGGTCGACACTTTTTTACCATTTCTATAGTAGGAGAAAATGCGAGTGCATTATAACGCGCTCATGTTTTCTCCTGCTATAGATTGATCACATCCTATACATTATCTTCCTTAACACAAGCAGGGACAACCACATCCTGTGCTTCATCAACTGACACTTCCAAGCCTTACAATTCCTCTTAAATATGGGAGGATCCATGACTGGAAGAGGCAAGCCACTTAGTCCCACCTTGCTGAAGGATGACATTCTGGGAGAATTAGGAGATTTCCCTTTGGAGATCATATAATATTTAAATGCTTTCCATCTTGGTAGGTCCTCTGCATCAGAGAAAAACCACTGATGGTGTCTAAGAAATAAGAAATTCTTCATCTCTTTGGTGATCCATTTCTCTTTTCAAACCTTCCCCTTTAGACTTGAATGACCACAAGGTTTTTGAGGGAGAACTTTTCCTGTTTCCTGCAAAAGCTTGCCAGATGCTCCCCAATTGAGGGCATAACAATGAAGGGGCAAGCCCTCATAATCAAGTTCTTGATAGAAAATTCCCATCGAGGAAGAAAGACATATCTTCTTTGGAAGTAGAAGTTCTAGTTTGTGAGAAATCCTTATCTAAGCTAAATAGCAGGGGTTCTGTCAAGTGATTGCCAATCAACTTCCACAAAGTCTCTTGAAGACTTCCTGATTGATTCCAAAACATCCATACCCCAAAACTGGAGAGGCAATCAATATAATCGAACCCATAAATTTGCATTTGATGACAAAAACTCTCTTCAAGCTAGATTAAGAGTCTGGCATTTCAGCTCAAGTCTAAACCCATCAACATCTAAATAACCTAAATACAAAATCTCTGTTTGCCTATCTTTAGAACTCAACCCTCAATGTCAAACCCTAATCCCTCAACCCTTAACTCTGATCTCTTGACCCTCAACCCTATCCCTAAACCCTAAACCCTAAAGCCTCAACCCTCAACCCTCAATGTCAAATCCTAATCCCTTGACCCTTCACTCTAATCCATCAACCCTAAACCCTATCCCTAAACCCTCAACACTATACCTTAAATCCTAATCCCTCAACCCTCAACCCTAAACCCTAATCCCTCAACCCTCAACCCTAATCTATAATCCCTCAACTCTAATCCCTCATCCCTAAACCCTAAATGCTATCCCTATTCATAAACTCTTAACAGACTCGATACTATACCTTAAACCCTAATCCCTTATCCCTAAACCCTCCAACCCTATCCCTAATCCTTATACCCTCCACACTCTACTTTAAACCTAATCCCTCAACCCTCAACCCTATCCCTAAACCCTTGACCCTCGAACCTCAACCCTCAACCCTCAACATCAAACCTTAATCCCTCAACCCTTAACTCTGATCCCTTGACCCTCAACCCTATCCCTAAACCCTAAACCCTAAAGCCTCAACCCTCAACATCAAATCCTAATCCCTCAACCCTTCACTCTAATCCCTCAACCCTAAACCCTATCCCTAAACCCTCAACACTATGCCTTAAACCCTAATCCCTCAACCCTCAACCCTAAACCTTATCCCTAAACCCTAATCCCTCAACCCTCAACCCTAATCCATCATCCCTCAACTCTAATCCCTCATCCCTAAACCCTAAATGCTATCCCTATTCCTAGACCATTAACGGGCTCGATACTATACCTTAAACCCTAATCTCTTATCCCTAAACAATCCAACCCTATCCCTAATCCTTATACGCTCGACACTCTACTTTAACCCTAATCCCTCGACCCTCAACCCTATCCTGAAACCCTTAACCCTCGAACCTCAATGTACTCAACCCTCAATGTCAAACCCTAATCTCTCAACCCTTAACTCTGATCCCTCGACCCTTAACCCTTAAAACTTGAACCCTAAAACCTATCCCTACACGCTCAACACTCGACACTATATCTTAAACCCTAATCCCTTAACCCTCATTCCTAAAGCCTCAACCCTAAATCCTTAAACCTTCAACCCTAAACCCTATCCCTAATCCCTCTACCCTCAACACTCTTTTTAACCCTAATCCCTTGACCATTAACCCTATCCCTCAACCTCAACACTTAAACCCTATCCCTACACCCTCAACACTTGATACTATATCTTAACCCTTAAATCCTCATCCCTAAAGCTTCAACCCTCAATCCTTAAACCTTCAACCCTAAACCCTATCCCTAATCCCTCTACCCTCGACACTCTAACCCTAACCTTGACATTAAATGCTAATCTGTCAACCCTAAACCCTAATCCGTCAACTCTAAACCCTATCCCTAAACCCTCAACCCTCAAGACTATACCTTAAACCCTAATCCATCAACCCTAAAACCTAATCCATCAACCCTCAACCCTAAACACTATCAATAAACCCTCAACCCTCGACACTATACCTTAAACCTTAAACCCTAATCCCTCAACCCTCAACCCTAATCCCTCAACCCTCAACCCTAATCCCTCATCCCTAAACCCTAAAAGCTATCCCTATTCCTAAACCCTTAACCCTCAACACTATACCTTAAACCCTAATCCCTTATCTCTAAACCCTAAACCCTATCCCTCAACCCTTAACCCTTAAAAATTAAACCCTAAAACCTATCCATAAACCCTCGATGCTCAACACTATATTTTAAACCCCAATCCCTTAACCCTCATCCCTAAAGCCTCAACCCTTAATTGTTAAACCTTCAACCCTAAACCCTATCCCTAATCCCTCTACCCTCAACACTCTACTTTAACCCTAATCCCTTAACCATCAATCCTATCCCTAAACCCTCAACCCTCAACCCTCAACATTAAACCCTAATCCCTCAACCCTAAACCCTATCCCTAAACTCTCAACCCTCAACACTATACCTTAAACCATAATCCCTCAACCCTAAACCCTAAGCCCTATCCCTAAACCCAACAAAACTGCTTTGCCTTATGTTAGGTTGTTAAACCCATCATTTTTGACACTCTTCTCTTAAAGATATTTGAGTTGCAAGAATATGTCAAAAAAATGGCTATGAACTTTTTTAATGTTAGTAATGTTATATGGCTTGTTTTTCTGGCCCATCTGGGGTTCATTATGCCAATAGGTGTACACACTATGAGAAAAGCTTTGCGTATGGTACATCCACAGTGAGTAATTAATAGTTGAAATCAGAAGGATGATCATTATATGAAAAGATTTGCATTGGGGTACATCTATGTTTCTTGCTGTCCACCCCGTACTTAGGGGAGGTATTTTGTTATGAAACAGGCAAATAATCTCTGATTGTTTACTGGCTCTATCCACAAGAACTACTAAACTATACCTTAAATCCTAATCCCTCAACCCTAAACCCTATCCCTAATCCCTCTACCCTCAACACTCTACCTTAACCCTAATCCCTCGACCCTTAACCCTAAATGCTATCCCTTAAGCCTCAACCCTAAACCCTAATCCCTCAAGGTCCTAAACTCTAATCCCTTATCCCTAAACTCTAAATCCTATCCCTAAACGCTCAACCCTCAACCTTAAACCTTAATCACTCAATCCTTATCCACCCCTCTCCTCCCCTATTTGGCTCACTCCCATCTCTGCCCTCCTCTACCCTCGACACTATACATACATACATATAGGTATACATAGATACATACATACATATAGGCATACGTAGATACATACATACATACATACATACATATAGGCATACATATATACATACATGATTAATAGCCTTGAACATAAAAAAATTTAAGGGGAACATAACGCGAGTACGTTATAATGCGCTCGCGTTATGTTCCCCATGACAAATAGCACAAACTTTTGTGGAAAAGGGAAAATACAAAGCAAACAATAATGCGAGCACGTTATAACGCGCTCGTGTTATGTTTTCCTTTGGGAATCCCAAGCCTTGGGCTTGGGATTTGCTTGAGATTTCCAACCCAAAGGCTTGGAGTGCCTTCCCAATGTCCAAAGACATGTTTTGCCATATTCTACAGGATTTCACATAATTTTGTTTGTGCTAACCCTCAAATTTGCACGTGTTTCAAGGTTAAACAAATCAAACACTAGGTAATGTTAGGCTTTCTCTTAGCTATTTGACGATGTGATTTTTTTCACATTTTAACAATGTTAAGCCTTTCATCTTTAATTTCTTTTGTTTGTGTGTCCATTTTTGGGCAAAAACCATTGTTTGGTCTTTTTTTCATTGTAAATTAACTATTCATTGAAATTTTTAAAAAATTACATATTTAGAAACTAGATGCCATTGTACAAATATTAAAAAAAAAAAATCAATTAGTTTTCAAAATTTATAAGGGTAGCACAGCCAAAATTCTATTTTTTAGGATGTGTCCACTTTAAAAATTAGTAAAAAATCAAATATTCATCAAAAAATTATCAAAAAAATCGGGCATAAACTACATGCTATTAGCTAATTTCTCACCAAAGTGATTTTAAAAATACCAAAAATAAGTTGACCTTTTGAGGGAGCCACAAAACATGCTATGTTATATTTTTTTGACAGAAACAACACCAATTTTTGTGGCTCCTTCTTTTGAACCACTTAATCTATGCCATTTAAAAAAAAAATAGTAGTTTAGAAAGTAGACTCAAAGCACTATGAACATTGTTTTGGTTGCATCTCCAAATTTTGAGTGTAACTATGCTCAATTTCTCATCCAAGGCCAGTATTTCCTAATTTCAGAAAAAAAAAGTGGCCACTTAAGACCCCTTTTTGGCTCCCCATCTTCTTGCACTTATCCATGTGACACAACCTTCTATGCCATAACCAACTCTCATCAATCTGAGTCAACAAATAATAGTTCTTAGTTCCTTTCAAGTGATAGATATTACCTCTAGTCTTCTTACTAGTTGCAATGACTATTCTAGAGCTTTCCCTGATCTTGCATCCATTGTCCTTGAAGCTTAAGTCATAGCCCTTGTCACACATCTGACCCACACTCAGAAGATTGTGCTTTAGTCCTTTCATATACAAGGCATCTTCAGTATTATGCTTGCCATCAAAAGAAATAGATCCTTTTCCACAAATCCTACCAACTGTATTATCTCCAAACCTAACCAGTCCACCATCATATCTTTCCAAACTTACAAACTTACTTTTGTCACTAGTCATGTGGTGAGAGAAACCACTATCAATAACCCATTCATCCTTGTCCTTAATGACCTGAGTAGCCAAAGCACTTTCCACTTGTTTTGCTTCCTTTACAAAGCTAGGAGAATTAGTAGACACAAGATCTTCCTTAATAGCAATGAACAAGCATTCATTTACAAAGGAACTAGCATTATATGGTTCACCATTATCTAATACTCCATCATCATCAAAATCGTCAGCATACTAACACTTCTTTTGGGTCCTAGGCTTGCTCTCATATCTTCTTCTATTTCTTTCAATTCTTTCAGGACATCTGGAAGCAAAGTGACCTACTTTACCACAGAAAAAACATTTGAAAGGAAGTTTGCCTTTATACTTACAGGATCCTCTTTGTAGTTTGTCCACAAAGTTGGCTTCAGCTTCATCTAACTCATCATCAGATTCTACCTTATACTTTTCTGATCTGGAAGTACGTCCAGGAGTATTGGCCTTGAAGGTTGTCTCAACTTTCAGCAGAGCATCATCAAACTCCCTCATTTCAAAAGCAGTAATCTTTCCAAGCAACTAATCCCTATTAATAGTTTTTACTTGCATGAATTCTTCAATTGTGGCTACCTTGTGACAGTAGGACTTGGGCAAAGATCTGATAATTTTCATAACAATTTCCTTTTCTTCAAGGGTTCTGCCTATGGCTTTTATCCCTGTAACAAGTTCATCAACTCTTTGCATAAAATCTGATTTTTTAATTATTATTCATCTTCAAGCCTTCATATTTCACTTTCAGACTTTGTAACTTGGCTTCCTTCACAAAATCATCTCCTTCATACAGATTTTTCAACGTTTCCCATACCTTATTTGCAATTTCAAGATCCACCACTTTTGTCAATATTGAGTCAATTAATGAACTTAGCACAGCATCCTTTTTCTTGATATCTATCTCATATTCTTTGATTTTGTCTTCAGTCATTGGACCATTTTGAGGTATGGTGTATTCTATTTCTACAACTTTCCAAACTTTGTAACCAAGAGAAAGAAGATGGCTTTTCATCTGAGCCTTCCAAAGAACATAATTAGTTCCATCAAAATGTGGTGCTTCCTTCTTGTAAGACATTTTGGATCTTCCTCAAGCTATTAAACTTTCTTTAGAGGAACTTGGCTCTTATACCAATTGTTGATATGCACTAGACAACTGAGAGGGGGTGGGGTGAATCAGTTGTCACATAAACTTAAACAGTTTTTACAATTTAAACATTCATCACTTATGCACAATTATCATGATTTAACAATGAGAGCATGAAATCAGAAACTTAACCACAAATACAACATCAAACACAAGAGACACCAAATTTACGTGGAAAACCCCAAGGTCGAGAAAAACCATAGAGAGGATTAACTCTCAATATATATTGCAATATTGAAATAATGATGTTCAGGCTTGGTCACTCCATGGGCCTAAACATACTGGCTTACTGCCATGAAGAACAACTAGGTCTAGCAAGCTCACTGCCTCAACCCTAAACCTAGCAAGATTACAATAAGGGCTTTTAAACCCTAAGGTCTATTAAACCTTACTGGTGGCTTACTTCTAGACTCACTACCATGATCAACACCTTTCTGTATTGTGAATAACAATTCCTCTACTCTGTTCTTCCCTGCTCTGCTATTCCTCTTCTTTCCTCTGCCTCTTCTTTGCTCTGCCTTTGGACCTTTATTAATATCTTATCATTTCTGCTCAAGGACACCTTTTCCATGACACAACTACAAGTATTTATACAATACATCAACCTTGGAATGATCATCAAGGTCAGCATCACAATCATCAACCATTGGAATAATTTCCAAGGTTAGTATTACAAACATTTACAAAATAGGTCATGACCTATTGCAATGTCATGCAAAGGGAATGAAATGAAAATCATGCCATGCCTTAGCTGGGACTCAAACATGATCTTCCATGCCACAACATGCTTCCACAATCTTCCAGAGATCTTCGCAATCACTGGGATCAACCAGGTCGGCCAAGATTGGTTACATGCTACGTTATTTGGGAACAATCTTCACACACCATCTCAATTTCTTAATGTAGACCAAAGTCCAAATAGGAACATGATTAAGAGACATCCACAAGCATGCTATAATGAGCAACCACACGAACCTTAACCACTTTATCCATAGGAATCTTCTTACCGAAACACATGAACTTTACTGTCTTCAACTGTCATAAAATAAGGATAGCTTGCGGACCACCAAACCACAAACCATTGCAACTGTGGGCACTTATAATCATCCCAGACTTCCATCTAGAGCCGCAGAGAAAAATACTTTATTGCAGAGGAATGTGGAGTCAAATAGTATCTTCCTGTCTCAACTCAATTTCACTTTGGTGAACACAACTCACTCAAATCTTCATGCGGATGGCTCGAACCTGAAATTTAGCATCCTTAGACATACCTCTAACTTACTTCCAATCTGTAGACCACTATCTTCAAGCAGGAATAAATGCAGAGCAGTTTACTGGACTGATCTTCAGCATACAACTCATTGTCTGTACTGTACTTCTCTGTAACTCACATGTTTCTTTCGGAGAGGCTAATTTTCTCAATATCCTCAACATACAAGTCTTCTAAACAAGTAATAGAATAAGATATAGTTGACACTAATGATAACAAGGATATGTTGACATCAATGACAATACCGATTAGGCACATACTTGCAACAGTAACTCGTACCAAGTTAGTTATAATTGAAAACCCATTTTTACTTTCATCCCATTTCAACTTAGTTGAGTAATTTTAACCATATTGGATAACAAAAAGAAATTACCTTTAAAATTTAACCACTACATTGTATTCATTAGCTATAATGTTATTTAAGATCCATTTCATTAATGATAGTCAATTTTTGAGTTTACGTATGAAAAAGTGGATACAACTAATCTAGGTAGCAATACTTAGGCAATTTAATTGGATGATGTAAAAAAAATCAATTCAATTTCATATAGTATTAGTATCTAAATATTGTTGTGAATCGCTTTAGTGGAAGGGTTGATTTATTTCAAAATTAGTAAAATATTGTAAAGAATTGCATGAATTATCAAGAATTTAATGGATTAGTTAGTATTCATTGAAAGAAATTAAAATGGTCTAAGAATGTTGGTTATAAAAGAATCTATTTCTTAAGATTCAATTTTATCCTTGATTTCAAGAGCCTTGATAAGATTCAATTTGATTTCTTATTAATGGATGTAATGCCTAGAGTTGCAAGTAATCACATAGACCTTAGCATTATATGATAAAAAGCTTGAGGCAATTTATAATTACTTAAATATTGTCATATTAATTTTTTTTAGGATGCAAACTTTTAGTATAGTTCAATTTCCTTTATGTCATCACACAAAACTTCTACCTCTTTATGTTACTAAACATTCTTGATTTTTATTAAAGAGATTCATCATTTTATTAGTACAATTTTAAATTTCTTCCAAGATAGAAAAGGTTCTCTAAGTATGTTCTCATGGATTTAAGTCAATTATGGAGTCATAAGATCATAAATATATTCAAGGTTGATCATTCAAGTAGTATAGTTGTTTTAAGTAGTTCAATTGTAAAAAGATACTTCCAAGGATGAGGTCAAAATATTATTGATATAACATACTTACTTACTTGTACAAGTTTGTTAACAATGGAGATTAGGATGTTTTAAGTGAACCTCTTACTGTGATATCCACCTCATCTTACAACTTGTATTAAGTCCTTATTGGTTTTAATTTAAAGTAAGTTTGTAATGATCATGTAAGAAATTGTTACTGGTGTATGACAAATTAAGTTATCAAGATTTCCTTCTTTTTTCTAAGACTAAATCTTTACATACAATACTAATAGAATATCTTTCTAGTTATGTTACACACAATTATGAATTGATGAAATTGATTAACTTCTCAAATACTATTCCTTACGTATAAGCAAAACAATTAAGCATCTTTATTGTACTTTACTTGCATTATGTTTTAAAGAAGCATCCTTCTTTTATTGATTTCTTTATTAGTGATTACACAAGTTTTTCTTTTCTACTAAATAGGTAAACTTTGTAAATAAACGTCCAAACATAAAACAAATCATAGTGTTCGGTTTTTACGGTACCTCTGTGTCACATTTACGGGTAATGCCATCATGTTGCACCAAGTATCTCACACTTAACATAGCTACAACAATGATGTCTAGGCACCGTCCCTCTAAATCGTCAGGGAGTAATAAGGGACATGTCGAAGTTAAATCCATAGGAAGGGAAAATCTCCTCAGATACCTCATTAAAAAGATTAACTAAAAAGAAAGGATAAGTCCATCGAAATAGTTGTATGACGATTACCATGATAGAAAACCTTTTTAAACTATCAATGGAAAACCTTGTCAAACAAGAAAAAGCATACGAGGTAAACCATTCACATATGAAAAACTTAAACGTCAAACACTCTCGGGAGGTGTGTTTGCAAAAGTAGTTTCTTAGGAATTTCGTCACTGTATCACTCGAGTGGGTGGTAGTCGACAAAGAACTGTCTGGGGAAACTAGGCCATAGAAAGGGCTACGTTGCCACTCATAGTTACATCAAACATAGTGCAAGAGAAAACTACATAGTCACATTTCCCATGTCAGTCGCATCTGGAGAGGGCCTTGATCCTATGGATACAGGGTATGTAGGTAGTCTAGATGGCAAAGGATGCCCCCAGTACTCAGGTCTTGCAGATATAGGATACTATTTTATAATTAACATTATGATCATAACTTTCTGTGTAATGATTTCTAAGTTGTATTAACATTAAGATTTTCTAGTTAGTTTTTTTGTAGAGGATAAGGATACAAGTCACTAGGGAGAAAGCAAGTTGTTAGAAGTGAATGCAGGATGTAATGAAGAACTTAAGGTATGTGTGATCCATTGTTCTTATAGGTTACCTTGTGTAATGTACCTTCTCTCGTAATGTACTCTCAAGCTCTCTTAACTAGATTTAAAATTAGTGATATTTTAGAACTTGATTTTAGAACACTAAATTTGAGTTCGTCGCATCTCCAAATCATGCATTAAGCACTTGTTAGAATCAATAGAAAAAAAATTTCACATTTCCTGCATCTGTTAGATCAAAATTTTTATATCCTCAGTATTTTAAAATTTAGAGTTAGTAAAGGATGAGTCGGGTGCTTACAAATTCATTTGTTCCTTTAGTGGATTATAATGTTATATGCTATAAATGCAACAACTATGGTCATATAGTACGTTTCTATAGAAGTGGTTTTGTAGAACCTCGTAGACAAAACAAGAAGGTGGATATACTTGGAAAGCAAAAGGAAGAACCAACAAAAGTTTGGAAGAGAAAGAAAATGTAACTCCCTACTTGGGCACCCATGAAACAAGAGCCCAAAAAGACACATTTTTTTTTTCCATGGCCACTGATTTAGACAGTTTTCAATAAGTTTTCCTAGGTATAAAATAATTGAATTCATTTCTTTTTTGTTAACACTATTTAGCATGTTATTTAACTCTATTTTATGAATTTATGTATTTTCTTAAAATGCCAAGTTTTTGCCGAGTCCAATCTAGTTGAAGTCATCATTTTGGCCTACTGAGTTCTTTTGCCAAGTCTGAGCTATTGAACTATGATTCTGATGAAGGGGGTAAATCACAAAACACACAACAACAGAAATTGCACACAGAAAATAGAATGATATTTTATTAATATGGGAAAAACATTACATTATAGAAGCTCAAATATAATCAGAGGATGAATCCCCTACAGGCTGCAACACATTACAACTCCCTCTTTCAAGACTCTGGAATCTTCAGCCTTCTGTAACCCTAAAGCAATTAGGGTTTCTATTTTCCCACCTTTTCTTGACTCTCCACATTCCCCCTTAACTCTACCACCCCAAGGGTTCCCAAAAATGGTCATATATACCCCTTTTTGTTGGCCACTAGCTTAATTTTGAAATTTGCATCTCCTTCCAAAAATAGGTCAACTTCACAGGGCCATAACTTTCGATCCAACTATTAGATTTTCAATTATAATACCTTTTCAGAAAACTCTCAAAAAGATGGTTGTGCGCAAACAATACCTAAAGGTAGACTACTTGGGTTTCCCACCAAATTTTAGGCCCATCCGGCACTTCTAAGTGCCTCAAAATTGACTTTGAATATTTCAATAAGATTTTGGAATTTGAAATTTTAATATCTCACAAATGACAAATGATATTGAAGTGATTTCTTCACCATTCTGGAGGTCTTTGTAAGATTTTGTATCCAACCGTGCACAAATGCAAACTTACTAAAAATAGTAACCCTGCCAAATTTAGCCCTTATTGAAAAGAAACAACATTTTTTTTTGGTTGATGCAAGATTGCTCTTACACCCTGGATGCTCTTGAATTAGATTCCAAGCACTCACAATGAAAAGCCAAATGCAATTGGCAATGTACCAACTGAAAACTGAAAACCAAATCTAATCCCATATTTGTCATTTCATTGATTTATTTTCACACGGCAAAAACACATTAACCCATTCTTGTCATTTTCCATAAATGAACGATAAATTATACTAAAATAAATTCATTATAATTTTACAAGAATATGATCTAAGTGGAGTAAACAAATAAAAGGTGAAGAACATGAAGCAAATTGCAGAACCTAATTGGCAACTTCCCATTTTATATAATAGTTATGCCAATCATATGAATTAACAAAATACAAATGGAACAATTAGATGTTGGTAGCCTGCAATTGTGAATTACAACTTGAATTTTGCAATTACAATGATAACACTGAATAAGGGATTAACTTAGAAATTTGCTGATACAAAATCAGACCTTGCAACTTCTTCAATTACAACACATTCATAGCCAATGATAGCCAAACACAAGATATAAACTGCTGTTACAAAAATGTGATTGAAAGATGATTTCCTACATACACCAATTTGGAGTATCTCATAAATACAATAATACAATAGGAGTACATCAGGAATGCCAAAAGATAAGTAGAGGATTACACAGTGCTCATAATCTGCAGGTGAATGATAGCTGCTACGTAGTCATCTCAATACCAGACCTCAAGTCCCTAATGGTGGTTGGCAACACCACCCAGCCACGTGGATCCAAAAAGGTCTACTCCCCCGTGTAAGGAGACAGTCACAAGGCCATCAATGTGAGGCCTACCTTTTCATTCCCTTATATTTGACTACTTTATTTTATTGTTGATGACACATTTAGACTTATGGGACTATTGATCCTGATTTGCAGGATTGTTAGACTTTATGCTTTATGTGGATTTATTATGTTTAGCATGTTTACGATGTGGTTAGACCTTGATATTGATTTATTGATGATGTTAGACATATGATTTACATTATGATGCTATTGGGATACTATTCATGTGATTCTAGTTAGAAATTTATTATGAGACCTTATCTTGTGATGGATGTTTGAAAATGCAAAATTTAGATGTTTTAATTATGACGAGATTTCTTGATGTTTATATGATCTTGTGATGATGTGAGTGTGTGTTTCAATTTACTTCGGCTATTATATACATGTGGGATTAACATTTCATTTGAGTGCACAGGTGTTTCTAACGAAGCCACAGATACTCAGAGATCATCCCACATACTATGTTGTTTTCACATGTGAAGCCGGTCTAGTTCCAAGAGGAACCAAGATCAACTATGTTGCATGATGAGTTTTTGTAATGTTGTTGCATGGTGTTAGTTGGGTTAGGTCTACCCTTCTTTTATTTGATTTCTAATTGGTGTTGTAAGTTGTAGTGTCATTTGAATTTTGTTTTTTGAGTTATAATTTTTGTGACCCCTTTTATGTGTTTTTACTCAACCTTTGGTGCTCAAAATGGGTTAAACTTGACCCTGGGTTGTACCCCTAGGATCTAGGGGTCATTTGGGCTTGTGTAACCTTAGGTAAACTTCCATTTGGTCACTTTAACTTCACCCTGAAGTAAAGTGACGAAAATAGAAGTTTTGGAGGGAGAGGATGAGTGGGTCAAACACTTAACCTCTTCCTTTCCTCTTCCCTAGGTTGGGGGAGTCATTAAGACCCCTTAATTGTGGAGGACTCTACTCTAAGTCTTTTCCACAATTGATGAGGGTACCTTGGGGTTGAGTGGTCCTTCTTAGGAGGAGATGATTTGGGCACATGTGGCACCCACTCCTTCTTTGGCTCCACCTTTCTCTCCCACATGTTTAAGAGAGGACAAGTGGAAGGGAGAAAGACTTGGTGGATTGGGTGAATGACATGTGCCACCACCCCATTCCAAGAGTCTCGCTTGTAGTTGGGAGGAGGTCCCCATTCCTCAAGGCTCATGAGAAGAAACTATTTTAATCCCTCTTGGAGAGAGGGAGGGGGTTGTTGAATTTTTGGCAATTTTTAATTTTAATTATTTTGGGGAAAAAATTAGAGGGAAATTGGTAGCTCAACTTGGAGTAGGAGTTAGAGGGGCTCTTCTCAACTGTCTTCCATTTGGTCTTTATAAGGTAGGATTCAAGGCAAATGCCTTTCCTTATGCTTTTTCTTTACTTGCATGTTGTGTGTGTGTGAGTTCATTTTGTTGATTTTACTTTGTGTTGTAGAAAAATTGGGTATAGGAGTTGTGAGAACCTCTCCTACTTGGGAGAAGATGCTCAACATATGTGGGGTGGGGGAGGAATGAACATCCTTGGAGTCACATCCTTGGTTCTATGGAGTTTTATCCTTGAGGGCAAAATTGTCAATTTGAGCAATATTTGTATAAGAGAAAATTGTGATATGGCTTGAGAGTCAAGAGAAAGTTGTGAAATCACCTTTATATATGTGGCCTTGAGGCCTTAAGGGATTAGTTTTGGGAAGTTTTTGGAGTGGTACTCTTGAGTTGAGTGATGTCCACTCCCCTACCCCATTAAACTCATCTTGAGTGAGTTGTTGTTATGTGAAAACCATGGGAGCTTTCTTGTTGTTGTGTTAAGTGAATTTGTTGTAAAGTGGTGTGTGCTTACCTTGTGTGAGGATGACCTCCTAGCTCGGGGGTGACTCATGAGTGAGTCAATGGTAGGGAGGAGAGCAGTTTGAGTGGCTTTTTTTTCCCTTCTATGTGTTTATGCAAGTTATTTGGAGCTATGGTTGTGGAGGAAAATATTATTGTTCTTTAGAGTTGTTATCCTTTTGTTAGCTCTTGAGAGAGCATGGCCTAGTTAGGCTATTGTATCATCTTTTAGATTTCAAAAGAAGAGAACCTGGTTCTCTCTCTCAAAATTGTATGAGTTTATTTTGTTACTTGTGTTATAACAAACTATTTATATTGGGAAATAAAAGATTTAGTTTGTTGCTTTTTAAATGCCATATGAATTTAAGAAAAAAAAAATAGAGTGTTGAAAGAAAAGCTTGTTTAGTTGATGTTTCACTTGTATGTGTGCTTCAACATAAATGGATAATTGTTGTTTTGTTTGTAAGACAAAAATAAAAATTTACCTCTCTCTTAGGAGAAGAAAATTAAATGTTGTTGTCATTTTGAAGGAATGAAATAAATTCTTTTGCTTAGAAGAAAAACAAATAAATCTTAAGAAGAGATGTTTTCATGTTTGCTGTATTATGTCATTTACAGTTTTGTTTCTTTTTTGTGGAAGAAATGTTTATTCCATATTTAATAGAATTTTTTTTTGTTCAATGTTAATATGTTAAAGATAAAAAATTTCTTTGTCTATTGTATTTAAAAAAAATTCTGTGGAATATAAATGTCACATAATTGAATATATATATTTCTATTAACTGTAATATATCTATATATATATATATGTATACTCTAATTGTTTTTTTTTTTAATTTGCTGTTATATATTTAAACTGTGAAAATGAAATATACTAAAACTGAGTTTTGTTTTTAAACTAAGTGCACACACACACACACACACACACACACACACATTTATTTAAAAAAATGCTAAAAAAAAGCGTAAATGATTGAACGTTGAGTGTAGACTGCATGTTATGTTTCACAGTTTTTAATAAGAAAAAGAGAAGTTTGGTGGGAGGGTTTGACCCCCCCACCATCTACCATGGCTGTTTGTTTATGGGTGTGGGGTGTGGGCGGAACCCCCACCCACACCCCACCATGGTGGGATGTGGGTGGGGGCTCCACCCCCTCCCCACACCCCCGTCACTACCTTAAACCCACAACACCCTCTCCGCCACGGCAGCCGCAGCTCCCTCTGCTGCCCTAACACTTCCCCTTCTGCTGCAAATCCCACACCCTCCCCTCCATGGCTCCCTTACCACCCATAGCTCCACCGACTCCCTTTACATTCTACCACCGGATCTCCACAGTCCACCGCCATGGATTTGGCCATACGGCCTTTTGGATCTGTATACCTCCATTTCATCATTCCTATATATATATAAATAGTGCATACGGGTATACAAATGGGTATACCTCTTGTTTTGGAACTTCATTCATGGCTTTCCATCACCACAACCTACAACACCAAATGAGAGAAGAGAAGAAGAAAGAGGGATGGAGAGAAATGGGGGTTAGGGTTTCTCCTTCCCTCTCATAAGGAAATTGTTTTTCTATTGAGGGGATTTTTAGGGATAGCTATTTAATATTGTTTCTTTTATTTAGTTCCATCTTCTTTTTAATATTTTTCTTCCATAGTATTAAATTTATTTTTTAAAATTAGGGTTTGAGATAAATATTGAATGGGTAATTTTTATTTCTTTTGGGAATGTTCTATTTAATTGTAGAGGTATGGTAATATATAGAATAGTTTATGACTAGAGGGAATTTATAGTTTATTAATTTTAATTTGATTATTAAAACAAGATTCTATTGTTTTAATTAAATTTTACTCCAATTTAAATATTGAGATGTTTTCATTTTAAATAATGGGGTTAATCCTTTGCTTTCAAACCAAATTTGATGAGGTTAATATATAACTAGATTGTTATTTATTTAATATTCCTTTTTAATTATATCTAGAGCGATTTTACTAGTTTAATAAAAACATCATTTTAATCCAACTTAGAAACCTAGTAAACTATCTAAATGAAGTAGTATAACATGCTTCCATGATCTGGTCTACCAAGAAATTAGGAATAACGTAAAGGATGCAGTGATAGCTCTGATTGATAGAGAATGTGAAGAAGAACAAATTGATCGAGCTTTGTTGAAAAATGTTTTGGACATCTTTGTAGATATTTCATTAATGAGTTTTAGGGTTTTTAATTAATCTAATTAACTGTTCTACCAATTTAACTAGTGTAATGTAGGTAATTTAAAACCAACCTAGTAAACTTTCAATCAAATTTAGTTTTATTATAATAAACCCTAATCACACACGTGAGGCATTATGCTGCCAGATTTTTCCAGAATTTAGAGTATAGCTAGGTTGCTAAAATTTACCCTTGCTTAGGGTTAAATTATTGCTTTTGTCAGTTATTGACATTAGGTTTTGGTATTAGATTATATTTTCTCATGCACTAGAATTTGGCTGTTGATTTTGACTCATGTCAAAATCCCATCATTCACTTAGGTTAACCCAGGGTTTTGATAGTTGATCCTAACCCTATTGGTGACATTAACCACATCACACTGACCCCCTAGTTGGCCTTCATTGTGAAATGGTATGCACAAGTGAACACATTAGCCCGCCTTCAACTGTCATGTTTACGCCTTATGTGTAACACCACCAAGCACACTTATGCGTGCGAGGGGGTTTCTAGGGAAGCATGGTAAATTTTTTTGATATTTCATGTTATGACCACATGATAAATGTGGACATGACACATGTGATACGTGTCATGACTACATGGGAAATGTGGCATGACATTTTGTATCAGAGCCTAAGTTTAAACAATAGGCTTATTTGGGCATGTTACTTATTCTGCAAATTTGATTAATTAGTGATTACCTTGTTTTGTACGATGCCTCCCCAATGCATTCGGTGAGTGCATTCATGCCACACTGTGTCCATCGAGGCGCATAGTGATTCTTTAGCTGAGGGTCAGGCACCACTGGCACCACAGGTCCTACCTATACCAGACATTGGACCACAGATACTTCAAGCACTACAGGCAGTGTTACATAGGTTACCACCGACTGAAGATGAGCCACACATAGAGCCACGTGCTGAGCCTCATGTTGATGTACAAGAGGAGCCATGTGTGGAGCCACGAGCAGAGTCACGTGTGGAGCCCCGTGTCGAGCCACGAGAGGCACCACGTGTGGAGCCATTTGTGGAAATACCAGATACGACAGTAGAAGAGGTTGGATCATCCTACAAGGTCTATACTAGGAGCCCTCCACATCATGATAGGCGTGAGGAGATAGTGCGAGTGGAGCAGAATATTCACAAGCCGTATGATTATTATGCAGATGAGCCCATTAGAGGGCATAGAAACTGAGGAGACCCCATCAGGGACATGTTGAGGTTCAATCCTCCTACTTTCGTCAGGACTACAGAGGAAGCTGAGGCTTGGCTCATTAGTCTAGACAGATGCTTCACATTGTATCCTTACGAGGGCAACATGAAGGCACATGTGACAGTCCACCTATTGCGAGATGCAGCAGCTACTTGGTGGCACACTAAGGAGTGCAAGCGTCATCTATCATTGGACACACTCACTTGGGAGGTCTTCATTAAGTGCTTCAACATGTAGTATTTATCATATCACTACAGATAGCATCGCATAGACGAGTTTCACGATCTTCAGCAGAGAGTGCTTACTGCTGCTTAGTACAAGGGTAGATTCACTGAGTTGTCTTGATATATGGAGTATCTCCACAATAAGAAACTCCTAGTTCATAAGTTCATTAGAGGACTGAACCATAGCATAGGAGGGCCTGTACGCATGGCAGACCCCCAGACATTGAGTGATGCTGCCGAGAAGGCATACATAGTTGAGGAGATATAGGGACAAGGCCAGGGATCATGCCCTCAGTTTCGGGATCATGGGCAGCAACAACACTAATAGAATTATCACAGACCACCACTACCACCACAAAGAGGAGGATTTAGTTCTCCATCATTACCTCCGAGACCTCCATAGTAGTAGCAATAGAATCAGTAGAGGTCTAGACCCCAGCAGAGGGCATAGGGAGGGTAGAATCGAGGATGGGAGCAATAGGGCCCGCGTAGAGACCAGAGGCAACAGAGACCACTTGTGGGGCCCATGAGGTCTTAGCAGTCATACATGGGTTCACAGGGTTCCACAGGTAGATCTAGATAGCAACAATCAGGTAGGACTTAGACGGGATAGATATAGGCTCAGGGCCCATGCTATGTGTGTGGTGGAGTTGGTCATCTAGCCAGAGAGTGCCCATAGGGCTTTACAGTAGGGGGACAGCCCTATTCAGGAGGGTCAGAGTAGACTGTAGGGGATGTGGGCAAGTCCCACCACATGTTTGTAGTGGTTGATAACCTCCAGGTTGACTATCAGGCATCCGTGATTGAGACATCAGGTATGATCTGGGGTGCAGCCATCTCTATTCCTTTTGACTCTAGAGCTACTGATTCTTTTCTGTCTACATCGTTAGTGGAACATTGTAGGGTGGTGGCTTCTAGGTAGGACATTAAGTGGGGGATTGAGTTGGCCTTTAGGGCCAAGATGGTAGTAGATGCTTTGGTTCAGGATTGTGAGATCTCTTTGGGGTCCTTCACTACATCTTGTGACCATAGTGTTATGCCATTAGGATCCTACGATGTGGTTTTAGGTATGGACTAAATTGCGGCTCATAGAGCTAAGGTAGATTATCGCTGAAAGGTGATTAGCTTCTTAGATGATCATGGTGTACCAGTTGAGATAGTGGGCTTTCGGAAGCCCATGGTAGTTCGTATGATATCCACTTAGCAGCTTAAGCATTGCATGCGGAAGGGATGTCAGATGTTTGCTATCATAGTTTGTGACAGATCACAAGATGAGCCTGAGGCATCATTGGATGATCACCCCATCTTGAGAGAGTTTGCCGACGTGTTTCCATCAGAGTTACCAGGGATGCCACCCTATCATGAAGTAGACTTGCATATCGATTTAGTGCTGGGTACTGAGCCAGTGTCTCGTGCACCCTACAAGATGACCACTCATGAGCTTACAAAGCTCAAATTGTAGCTTGAGGACTTGCTTGAGAAGGGGCACATCTGACCGAGCATTTCACCTTGGGGCACTCCAATTATCTTTGTGAAGAAGAAGGATGGGTCACTTCGGTTATGCATGGATTATAGGTAGTTGAATAAGGTGACGGTGAAGAACCATTATCCTCTGCCTAGGATTGATGATCTTTTTGACCAGATGAAAGGAGCCAAGGTGTTCTCTAAAATTGACCTGAAGTCTGGTTACCATCAGTTGCGTATCACAGAGGCAGATATTCATAAGACCACTTTTCGGACTAGATACAGCCACTATGAGTTCACTTTAGTCCCCTTCAGTTTGACGAATGCCCCTGTAGTATTCATGAGTCTCATGAACGCGGTGTTTTGTACCTACTTGGATCAGTTCATGATTATATTTCTTGATGACATATTAATCTATTTGCGAACTAAGCAGGAACATGAGGAGCACCTACGTCAGGTTTTGCAGTGCTTGAGAGAGCAGTAGCTATATGGCAACTTGGTGAAGTCTGCCTTTTTCAGGACAGAGGTATAGTACTTGGGGCACATCCTATCAGGTGATGACATCTCCATAGATCCATCGAAGATCAGAGCTATCAGAGATTGGCTAGCACCCACCAGTGTGACAGAGGTTAGGAGTTTCATGGGATTAGCTAGTTACTACCGCAGATTCGTAGAAGGCTTTTTCCAGGATAGTGCACCCCATCACTTCCCTTCAGCAGAAAGGGAAGAGTTTCACTTGGACTAAGTAGTGCGAGAGGGCCTCTGGGATCCTCAAGGAGCATCTTATCAGCACTCCCATCTTAGCAGTTCCTGATTCTGCAAAGGATTTTGTAGTTTGTACAGATGCTTCACTTGAGGGTTTGGGAGCCATGCTCATGCAGGGTGGTAGAGCGATTGCGTATGAGTCACGTAAGCTCAAGACACATGAGCTAAACTACCCTACTCATGATTTAGAGCTTGCAGTAGTGGTTCATGCTCTTGTTCGTTGGAGACACTTTCTTTTGGGTCGTCACTTTGAGCTTCATTCAGATCACCATAGTTTGTAGTACATATTCACACAGCTAAATTTAAACACCTGCTAGCGGTGTTGGATGGAGTTTCTATGTGAGTATGACATTGATGTCCACTACATCAAAGGGAAGGAGAACATGGTCGCTGACGCTTTGAGTCGAAGGTGCCATGAGATCCTGACCTTGACCTTGAGTGTGGACTTGAGAGAGTGCATCATTCAACATCTGCCTGAGGATGAGTGGTTCCTTAAGGTGTAGCAGGAGATCCAGTCACAGAGAGCCCTTAAGGGTAGATTTGTAGGATATTCCCTTGAGTCAAACAGATTTCTTAGACATCAACAACGCATCTATGTACCCCATGCAGGTGATCTTTGTGTAGTAGTTCTTTCAGAGGCTCATAGAGCACCTTATGTAGCACACCCAAGGGTGAAGAAGATGCATGCCAACTTGTGATAGTTATACCATTAGGCAGGTATGAGACAGGATATTGTAGAATATGTTGCTCGTTGCTTTGAGTGCCAGAGGGTCAAGGCTGAGCATCAGCATCCCGTGGGTCTTTTATACCCTCACGAGATACTTGAGTGGAAATGGCACACCATTGCCATGGACTTCATTATTGGTCTTCCTATGTCATCACGCCACCATGATGCCATCATGGTGACGGTTGACAAGTTGACCAAGGTGGTGCATTTCTCACTTGTACGCATGATGTACAATGCACCATATGTGGTGAGAGTATTCTTGGATCAAATTGTTAGGCTTCATGGGGTGCCTCACCGTATCATTTCTGATAGGGATTCAGTGTTCACTTCAGCCTTTTGGAGAGCCTTGTAGTAGGCGTTGGGCACACAGCTCAACTTCAGTTCCGCTTACCATCCTGAGACCGATAGATAGATAGAGAGATTTAATTAGGTTTTTGAGGATATGCTCCATATGTATGTCATGGATCACTAGAGTATATGGGAGGAGTATCTGTATCTAGTTGAGTTTGCCTACAATAATGGGCATCACATCTCATTGGGTATGCCTTCTTTTCAGGCCTTGTACGGTAGACCTTGCAGGACAGCTTTGAGTTGGGACCGTATTGAGGACAGAGTTGCGATAGGGCTAGAATTGGTTCAGGATATGGAGCAGCACATGACTTTGACTAGGAAGAGACTTCAGGAGGCACAGGATCAACAAAAGAAGTATGCCGATGCTAAGAGGGTAGATCAGAGCTTCTCAGTTGGGGACAGAGTATTCTTAAGAGTGCGACCGCACAAGAGTCCAATCCGTTACGGAAGGGGCTCTAATCTCACACCTCATTTTATTGGACCTTTTGAGATCTTGGAGTGGATATGACCCGTAGCCTATCATCTAGCCTTGCCGTCTAGCCTGTCGTGTATCCACAATGTTTTTCATGTTTCTATTTTACGGCATTACATATCTGATTTATCTCATGTATTGGATTGGAGTGCTCTTCAGGTAGAGGCAGACAAACAATTGGATTTGAAGCCAATTCATATATTGGCTTGTCAGACCTTGGGCATTCGAGGTCGAGAGCTGGACTAGGTTAGGATCTAGTGGGACATGTATGATGAGGTCACTATGACATGGGAGGATGCAGTGAGATTGAGGGCCCTTTATCCTCACCTCTTTGATGACTTCCAAGAGGAAGTATAGTCTTAGGGGGGAGGATGTGGGGCCTACCTTTTCATTCCCTTATATTTGACTACTTTATTTTATTGTTGATGACATGTATTAGACTTATGGAACTATTGATCCCTATTTGCAGGATTGTTAGACTTTATGCTTTATGTGGATTTATTATGTTTAGCATGTTTACGATGTGGTTAGACCTTGATATTGATTCACTGATGATGTTAGACATATGATTTACATTATGATGCTATTGGGATACTATTCATGTGATTTTAGTTAAAAATTTATTATGAGACCTTATCTTGTGATGGATGTTTAAAAATGCAAAATTTAGATGTTTTAATTATGACGAGATTTCTTGATGTTTATATGATCTTGTGATGATGTGAGTGTATGTTTCAATTTGCTTTGGCTATTATATACATGTGAGATTAAAATTTCATTTGAGTGCGCAAGTGTTTCTAATGAAGCCACAAATACTCGGAGATCATCCCACACAATATGTTGTCTTCACATGTGAAGCCGATCTAGTTCCAAGAGGAACCAAGATCAACTATGTTGCATGATAAATTTTTGTAATGTTGTTGCATTGTGTTAGTTGGGTTAGGTCTACCTTTCTTTTATTTGATTTCTAAATGGTGTTGTAAGTTGTAGTGTCATTTGAATTTTATTTTTTGAGTTATAATTTTTGTGACCCCTTTCATGTGTTTTTACTCAACCTTTGGCGCTCAAAATGGGTTAAACTTGACCCTGGGTTTAACCCCTAGGGTCTAGGGGTTATTTGGGCTTGTGTAACCTTAGGTAAACTTCCTCTTGGTCACTTTAACTTCACCCTGACGTAAGGTGACGAAAATGGAAGCTTGGGAGGGAGAGGATGAATGGGTCAAACACTCAACCTCTTCCTTTCCTCTTCCCTAGGTTGGGGGATCCTTCAAGACCCCTTAATTGTGGAGGAATCTACTCCAAGTCTCTCCCACAATTGGTGAGGGTACCTTGGGGTTGAGTGGTCCATCTTAGGAGGAGATGATTGGGGCACATGTGGCACCCACTCCTTCTTTGGCTCCACCTTTCTCTCCCACATGTTTAAGAGATGACAAGTGGAAGGGAGAAAGACTTGGTGGATTTGATGAATGACATGTGTCACCACCCCATTCCAAGAGTCTTGCTAGTAGTTGGGAGGAGGCGTGAGGAGGTGACATGTGTCACCTCCCTATTCCTCAAGGCTTATGAGAAGAGCCTATTTTAATCCCTATTTGAGAGAGGGAGGTGGTTGTTGATTTTTTTGCAATTTTTTTTTAAAATTATTTTGGGGAAAAAGTTAGAGGGAAATTGGTGGCTCAACTTGGAGGAGTTAGATGAGCTCTTCTCAACTATCTTCGATTTGGGCTTTATAAGGTAGGATTCAAGGCAAATGCCTTTCCTTATGTTTTTTCTTTACTTGCATGTTGTGTGTGTGTGAGTTCATTTTGTTGATTTTACTTTGTGTTGTGGGAAAATTGGGTATGGGAGTTGTGAGAGCCTCTCTTACTTGGGAGAAGATGCTCAACATGTGTGGGGTGGGGGAGGAGTGAACCTCCTCGAAGTCACATCTTTGGTTCCATGGAGTTTTAACCTTGAGAGCAAAATTGTGAATTTGAGCAATATGTGTATAAGAGAAAATTATGATATGGCTTGAGAGCGAAGAGAAAGTTGTGAAATCACATTTATATATGTGGGCTTGAGGCCTTGAGGGATTAGTTTTTGGAAAGTTTTTGGAGTGGCAGTCTTGAGTTGAGTGATGTCCACTCCCCTACCCCATTAAACTCATCTTGAGTGAGTTGTTGTTATGTGAAAACTATGGGAGCTTTCTTGTTGTTGTGTTGAGTGAATTTGTTGTAAAGTGGTGTGTGCTTACCTTGTGTGAGGATGACCTCCTAGCTTGGGGGTGACTCATGAGTGAGTCAATGGTAGGGAGGAGAGTAGTTTGAGTGGCTTCTTTTTCCCTTCTATGTGTTTATGCAGGTTATTTGGAGCTATGGTTGTGGAGGAAAATATTATTGTTCTTTAGAGTTGTTATCATTTTGTTAGCTCTTGAGAGAGTATGACCTATTTACTTGTGTTATAACAAACTATTTATATTGGGAAATAAAAGATTTAGTTTGCTGATTTTTAAATGTCATATGAATTTTTTTTAAAAAAAAATAGAGTGTTGAAAGAAAAGCTTGTCTAGTTGATGTTTCACTTGTATGTGTGCTTCAACATAAATAGATAATTGCTATTTTGTTTGTAAGACAAAAATAAAAATTTATCTATCTCTTAGAAGAAGAAAATTAAATGTTGTTGTCATTTTGAAGAATGAACTAAATTCTTTTGCTTAGAAGAAAAACAAATAAATCTTAAGAAGAGATGTTTTCATGTTGGCTGTATTATGTCATTTTCAGTTTTGTTTCTTTTTTGTGGAAGAAATGTTTATTCCATATTTAATAGAATATTTGTTTCTTTCTTCTTCTTTTTTCAAAGAAAAAATTGTGTGCAATTGATCAATGTTAATATGTTAAAGATAAAAAAATTTCTGTGGAATTTGAATGTCACATACTTGAATATATATATATATATATATATATATATATATATATATATATATATATATATATTTACTCTAATTGGTTTTTTTTATTTGTTGTTATATATTTAAACTGTAAAAATGAAATATACTAAAACTGAGTTTGTTTTTAAACTAAGTGTATAGACACACACACACACACACATTTATTTTTAAAAAATGCCAAAAAAAAGGGTAAATCACTGAATGCTAAGCACAGACTGCATGTTATGTGTCACAGTTTTTAATTAAAAAAAAAAAGAAAAGTTTGGTGGGACGGTTCAACCCCCCCCACCATCCACCATGGCTGTTTATTTATGGGTGTGGGGAGGGGGCGGAGCCCCCACCCACACCCCATTGTGGTGGGATGTGGGTGGGGGCTCTGCCCCCTCCCCACGCCCCTGTCGCTGCCTTTAACCCACAACACCCTCTCCACCATGGCAGTCGTAGCTCCCTCCGCAGCCCTAACACTTCCCCTTCCGCCGCAAAACCCACACCGTCCCCTCCGCGGTTCCCTTACCACCCACAACTCTGCTGACTCCCTCTACATTCCACTGCTAGATCTCCATAGTCTGCCGCCATGGATTTGGCCATACGGCCTTTTAGATTTGTATACCTCCATTTCATCATTGCAATATATATATATATATATATATATATATATAGTGCATACAGGTATACAAATGGGTATACCTCTTGTTTTATAACTTCATTCATGGCTTCCCATCACCACAACCTGCAACACCAAATGAGAGAAGAGAAGAAGTAGAGAGAAGAAGAAAGAGGGATGGAGAGAAATGGGGGCTAGGATTTCTCCTTCCCTCTCATAAGGAAATTGTTTTTCTATTGAGAGGATTTTTAGGGCTAGCTATTTAATATTGTTTCTTTTATTTAGTTCCCTCTCCTTTTTAATATTTTTATTCCATAGTATTAAATTTATTTTTTTTAATGGGGTTTTGAGATAAATATTGAATGGGTAATTTTTATTTCTTTTGGGAATGTTCTATTTAATTGTAGAGGTATGGTAATATATAGAATAGTTTATGACTAGAGGGAATTTATAGTTTATTAATTTTAGTTTGATTATTGAAACAGGATTCTATTGTTTTAATTAAATCTTACTCCAATTTAAACATTGAAATGTTTTTATTTTAAACAATGGGGTTAATCCTTTGCTTTCGAACCAAATTTGATGAGGTTAATATATAACTAGATTGTTATTAATTTAATATTCCTTTTTAATTATATCTAGAGTGATTTTATTAGTTTAATAAAGACATCATTTTAATCCAACTTGGAAACCTAGTAAACTATCTAAATGAAGTAGTATAACATGCTTCCGTGATCTAGTCTACCAAGAAATTAGGAATAATGTAAAGGATGCAGTGATAGCTTTGATTGATAGAGAATGTGAAGAAGAACAAATTGATCGAGCTTTGTTGGAAAATGTTCTGGACATCTTTGTAGAGATTTCATTAATGAGTTTTGGGGTTTTTAATTAATCTAATTAACTATTCTACCAATTTAACTAGTGTACGTAGGTAATTTAAAACCAACCCAGTAAACTTTCGATCAAATTTAGTTTTATTATAATAAACCCTAATCACGCCTGTGAGGCATTATGCTACTAGATTTTTCTAGAATTTAGAGTATAGCTAGGTTGGTAAAATTTAACCTTGCTTAGGATTAAATTATTATTTTTGCCAGTTATCGACATTAGGTTTTGGTATTAGATTATATTTTCTCATGCACTAGAATTTGGCTATTGATTTTGACTCATGTCGAAATCCCATCATTCACTTTGGTTAACCTAAGGTTTCGATCATTGATCCTGACCCTATTGGTGATGTTAACTACGTTGTACTGACCCCCTAGTTGGTCTTCATTGTGAAATGGTATGTGCAAGTGAATGCATTACCCCTCCTTCAACTGTCATGTTTACACCTTATGTGTAATGCCACCGAGCACGCTTACGCGTGCAAGGGGGTTTCTAGAGAAGTGTGGTAAATTTTTTTGATATTTCATGTCATGACCACATGACAAATGTGGACATGACACGTGTGATGCATGTCGTGACCGCATGGGAAATGTGGGCATGACAATCAAACACCAACCATACAAGGAAAACACAAGGCCACATAGTTCTACAGGTTGCCTAAATTAGGCATCTGGTAATCATGCCAATGAATAGCTCCACAAAGAAGGAGGAGTGAGAAGATGGGGGCAGAAATAAAGAAGTGACTAGAAAAATCTATACTTATTTCACAACTCATGCTATTCATAGAAGCTCTTGATTGGATGTAATTTTTAGTTATTAAACTTAGATTTGTAACTACATAGATATCTTCAGAAAATAAGATTTCTATGTTTCATTTGGATGCCCTATCTTGTGTTTTATACAATGGATTTCATGTTTGCTATGAATATTAATTGGTGGCATCATTTGGTATGTTTATTTGACATGTTTGGGCACCTGTATGTTCACTGTGATACCTTGTTTGAAATCATAAAATAAAAATCAGAAGTCAGAGTTTAGGCAGAAATATAATTAGAATTTTAGGGCAGAAAACAATACTTCAACATCATGCTTTGCTACAGTGATCTTGAAAAGAATTGATTACCCTCCATCCAAAGAGATCAGTTATTGTGATTTTAATGGAAAAGTTTGCCCTACATCCATCCAATGTAGGTAAAACCAAATAGAGATTAACTACAATGATTTTGACTGCATAGATTGCCCTCCATCCATCGCATCCTATGCCAAAAAGATATTAGTTATAGTGTCTTCAACAATATAGTATGCCAAATACAAATTAGATGTAACAATTTTGACCATAGAATATGCATGTCATAGATTAGCTCTAGATATTCTACCAATACAGTATACCAACTATAGATTAAATGTAGTATTTCTAAAAATATAATATTCCAAATAGAGATCAATTATATACAAATTGCCCACCATCCATGCTGCATATGTCAAATGGACATCAGGTATGGTAATATTGATTACATATATTGGCTTCTACCAATAGAAGTTGCAGCTTGATTTGGATAAAGTAGATTCCCCTCCATCTATGGCAGCAAATGACAAAAAGAGATCAGCTATAGTGATTTTGACAATATAGAATTCCAAATAGAAATTAGATATAGTGGTTTTGACAATGTACTATTCCAAACTAAGATTAGCTATAGAGATTTTGATGGTATAGTATGCCAAATAGAGATAATAAATAGCAATTATGATAATACAGTGTATCAGAGAGAGAAAGAGAGAAAGAGTAGCTATGGTGATTTCAATGATATAAATTGCCCTCCATCCATGGCTATGTATGTGAATATAGATTAGCTAAGGCAATTTTGAATGACGCTATAGAATATCCTTGTCCATGGCAGTAGGTAAGTTAAAATGAAAAGCTGCACAAGTGTCCCAAAATTGAATTCAACTATCATGTACGGCCTCTGTTGTGTGCAGGCACTTTCTGGGTTGGATCATTTCTCAATTAGAGCTCATTTTTGTTGCATTGGAAAGCTGTTGTAAAAAAGTGAGTTTTGTAGGCATTCATACCTATTATCATCTTAGAGGGGACTCTAATCCCAATATTGCTCTGGTTAAAGCAAATTAGTTTTTGAACTAGTCATTGTCTAACCATTATAAACCTAATTTCTATCCAATTAATTACTAAAACATGCATCCACTTTGTCAACCTACGAAATGATTAAGAAACTTCATTAAATATAAATCCAGTTAAGTGTAATGGTTTCCCAATGGGCAACAAGTTTCACGGATATGCGTCTGCAATAATTGCAGGAGATGCACATAATGGACTTGATGAATAGGCTACAAAAACTTTCAAGAAAATACTACTGGCAGGCGTAAAACCAAATTCCCAAACCTTTGCCAGCATCATCACTGCCTATGCCCAAAATGGAACCTTGGAATAGGGGTATTGACATCCATCTGAGCATAAAAAGGAATTCTCGTTGGATGTCATGGTTGCATGATCACAGAATATGCCCAAAATGGATTTGTCAAAAGGCTTTTAGCTATAAACAATTACACATGGTAGGAGTAAAACCAGAATCCACAATGTGTGCCAGCATTCTCCTACTGTGGGCTAGAATGGAGGCCTTTGAACAAGATAAAGACATCCATCACAGCATGAAGGATAGAAGGGTTTTCATTAGATATAGCTGTTGGAAATGCTATGGCAGACATGCATGCAACAAATGTGGAAGCATAAAATAGGCATGTTGACTATTTGACAGAATGCCTAAAACAAATGTTATCTCATGGAATGTAATGGTTACATGATATGCACAAAATGGATTTGTCAAAAGGCTTAGAAACTTTCAAACAAATGCAAGTGGCAATTCTAAAACCAAATGATGGTTTTTCCAGAGTAGTTCCATAAACACATGATAATGCTACAGTCATCATTTTGACAAAATAGTCATGAATAGTATGAGGCTGTTTCAGAAGTTCCATACAACATTATCACTTAACAAGGGGAAAATTCTAACTTTCCAGTGAAAACCATGGAGAATAAGAGGAACAGAAAAGAACTTGCCTTGCACCAGATGAGGAGACAAAAGTTGAAGAAATGAAATACTTGCAAGTGTTCTACCAATCTCCAGAACCAACACCCAAATCACTTGCATCCAATAAACAATTCTCAATTCATCCACAAACAAGTGCAAAACAATTTCTCACCCAGTGCCACAACTATCACCATCTGAAAAGAACCCAAGTTTTGATATCCTTTTTCTCTGAAACTAGAAGGCAGAGTCCCCAAAGAGTGCGAGAGGCTCCCAATGAAAAGGGGAATAGATCCCCAAGGAAACCAACTACCTCCCCCCTTCTACCACCAAATACATTAATTGGTTATACCCCCATGTCCAATTCTAGGCAAGGCATGTATACAACAGAATGGAGTAACAATGGGTACGCAGTGCCTTCCATAGGGAACTTTTAAGAGATTCGATTGTGTGGCAGTAGAGCTCTATAAAAACTATTAATCTAATAATTATGATTTTATCCTATAACATGCTCACAAAAAAAACATATTTCCCATTTATATTCTAGTCTTTTTTTTTTTAATTTCTAACACCTGGGTTAAGGATAAGTTACATCACTGGAAAATCCTTAGGTCCCTATCACATAGCATAAAAAAGGACTTGGACATAGGATACAACAATGCTACCAAGAAATCCCAGATCATGGTTATAAACTTAAATATATGAACACAAAATCACCACCTCACACAGGACTAACCCAACAATTAAGCCTCACGGGTTTGTCACACAATAGACCGGGTAGACGGATGAACCCTAAGAAGTTTCTATGGGTATGGACACAAGAATTAGACACTCATCCCAACATAGATGATGGCGAGGGTTAGGGTGTTTGGCCTATGTGACTATCTCTGAATAACCACCATTGGGACTTAACTAGGCTCACTTAGACCTATAAGGTTAGGTGGAGTCGAAGCCATGTACCTGCATCACTCAAACTATATTATAACATATGCATATTCATAACATATATTAGCCGAAGCAAGAATAGTCCACATCGGAAGATTCCAATATCCGTGATCATTCACATAGTATGCCAATGTCAAGGTGTCATCCTTTCCACATGTGCACCCAATCTCAATATGAAACATAAACATTACAAATTGATTAGTACACCATGATGGAATCACATCACAATCTCTCTGATTATCCATCTGATCACGGTTATAAAATGAGTCACTCTTAGTTTGGGCAAGCCCGCAGCACAAATATACCCCTTTGTGCCACATTTTCTTAATGAACATCATTAAATACTTAACATCCACTGAAACCATAATATGACCTATCATATACAGTCTAAGTTTCATAACTTGATGTTACCCCAATTAGGCTAGGACTAGGGAGACACTACACACATAGTTTTATAGGGTGAAAAAATTAGGCATCTAGTAATCATGCTAATGAAGCACTACACAAAGGAGGGGTGAGAAGATGGGGGCAATATTAAAGAAGTGACTAGACAAATGTATACTTATCTCACAACTCATGCTATTCATAGAAGCCCTTGCTTGGATGTAATATTTAGTTATTAAACTCAGCTTTGGAACTACAGAGATATCTTTAGAAAATCAAATTTATATGTTTCATTTGGATGCCCTATCTTGTGTTTTCTATGATGGATTTCATGTTTTCTATGAATATCAATTGGTGGCATCATTTGGTATGTTTATTTGACATGTTTGGGCACTTCTATGTTCACTATGATACCTTGTTTGAAATCAGAAAATAAAAATCAAAAATCAAAGTTTGGGTAGAAATATAATCAGAATTTTAGGGCAGAAAACAGTATTTCAACATCATGCTTTGCTATGGTGATCTTGAAAAGAATTGATTACCCTCCATCCAAAGAGACCAGTTATGTCAATTTTGATGGCCAAGGTTGCCCTACATTTGTCGAACGCAAGTAAAACCAAATAGAGATTAACTGCAGTGATTTTGACTGCATAGATTGCCCTCCATCCATGGCAGCCCATGCCAAAAAGATATTAGTTATAGTGTTTTCAACAATATAGTATGCAAAATACATATTAGTTGTAATAATTTTGACCATAGAATATGTATGTCATAGATTAGCTTTAGATATTCTACCAATACAGTATACCAACTATAGATTAACTGTAGTATTCCTGACAATATAATATGCCAAATACAGATCAGCTATTTACAAATTGCCCATTATCCATGCTGCATATGTCAAATAGAGATCAAGTATGGTAAAATTGATTGCATATATTAGCTTCTACCCATAGCAGTTGCAGCTTGATTTGGACAAAGTAGATTCCCCTCCATCTATGGCAGCAAACACCAAAAAGAGATTAGCTATAGTGATTTTGAAAATATAGAATTCCAAATAGAAATTAGATATAGTGGTTTTGACAATGTACTATTCCAAACTAAGATTAGCTATAGATATTTTGATGGTATAGTATGCCAACCAGAGATAAGCAATAGCAATTATGATAATACAGTGTATTAGAGAGAAAAAGAGAGAAAGAGTAGCTATGGTGATTTTGATGATATAAATTGCCCTCCATCCACGGCTATGTATGTGAATAGAGATTAGGTAGGGCAATTTTGAACAATGGTCTAGAATATCCTTGTCCATGGTAGTAGGAAAGTTAAAATGAAAAGCTGTACAAGTGTGCTAGAATTGAATTCAGCTATCACGCAGGGCCTGTGTTGTGTACAACCACTTTCTGGGTTGGATCATTTCTTAGTCAGAGCTCATTTTTATTGCATTGGAAAGGTGTTGTAAAAAAATGGGTTTTGTAGGTAGTCATACGTATTATCATGTCAGAGGGGACTCTAATCCCAATATTGCTTTGGTTAAAGCAAATTAGTTTCTAAACTAGTCATTGTGTGACCATTATAAACCTAATTTCAATCCAATTAATGACTAAAACATGCATTCACTTTGTCATCCTACGAAATGATTAAGAAACTTCATTAAATATAAATCCAATCAAGAGCAATGGTTTTCCAATGGGCAATAAGTTTTAAGCCTATACGTCTGCAATAAGTGTAGGAGATGCGCATAATGGAATAGATGAATAGGCTATAGAAACTTACAAGAAAATACTATTGGCAGGTGTAAAGCCAAATTCTGAAACCTTCACCAGCATCATTGCTACCTATGCCCAAAATGGAACCTTCGAAGAGTGGTATTGACATTCATCTGAGCATAAAAAGGAATTCTTGTCAGATTTCATGGCTGCATGATCACAGAATATTTACAAAATGGATTTGTCGAAAGGCATTTAGCTATTAAACAATTACACCTGGCAGGAGTAAAACCAGAATCCACAATCTATACTAGCATTCTTATAGTGTGGGCTACAATGGAGGCCTTTGAACAAGATAAAGATATCCATCACAACATGAAGGATAGAAGGGTTTTCATTAGATATACCGGTTGGAAATGCTATGGCAGACATGCATACAACAAATGTGGAAGCATAAAATAGGCACATCGATTATTTGACATAATGCCTAAAAGAGATGTTATCTCATGGAATGTAATGGTTACAGGATATGCACAAAATGGATTTGTCGAAAGGTTTAGAAACCTTCAAACAAATACAAGTGGAAATTGTAAAACTAAACAATAGTTTTTCTAGAGTAGTTCCATAAACACATGATAATGCTACAGACATCCTTATTTTGACAAAACAATCATGAACATTATGAGTCTATTTCAAAAGTTCCATACAACATTATCACTTAACAAGGGGAAAACTCTAACTTTCCAGCTAAAACCATGGAGAATAAAAGGAACAGAATAAGATGTTGAGATAAAAGTTGAAGAAACGAAACCTTTGCAAGTGTTCTACCAGTCTCTGAAACCAACACCCAAATCACTTGCATCCAATAAACAATTCTCAATTCATCCAAAAACAAGAGCAAAACAATTTCTCACCTAGAGCCACAACTACCAATTTCTGAAAAGAACCCAAGTTTTGATATCCCTTTTCTCTAAAACCAGAAGGCAGAGTCCCCAAAGAGTGCGAGATGTTCACAATGAAAAGGGGAATCAATCCCCAATGAAGCCAACTACCTGCCCCCTTCTACCACCAGATACATGCCCAATTCCACGAAAGGCATGTATACAGTAGAATGGAGGAACAATGGGTACATGGTGCCTTTAACAGGGGACTTTTAACAGATGTCATCATGTGGTAGAAGACCTCTAGGAAAACTATTAATCTAATCATTATAATTTTATCCAATAACATGCTCACAAAAAAAACATATTTCCCTTTTATATTCTAGTCTATTTTATTTTTTTTTAGTTTCTAATACTTGGGTTAAGGATAAGTTACAACACTAGAAAGTCCTTAGGTCCCTGTCACATAGCATAAAAATGGACTCAGACATAGGATATAACAATGCTACCAACAAATCCCAGATCACGGTTATAAACTTAAATACGAACATGAAATCACCACCTCACATAGGACTGACCCAACAATTAAGCCTCACGGGTCCATCACAAAATGGACCAGGTAGATGGATGAACCCTAAGAAGTGTCTATGGATATGGACATAAGAATCAGACACTCATCCCAATAGAGATGATGGCGAGGGTTGGGGTGTTTGGCCTGTGTGACTATCTCTGAACAACCACCATTGCGACTTAACTGGGCTCACTTAAACCTGTAAAGTTAGGTGGAGTCAAAGCCCTTTACCTGTATCACTCAAACTATATTATAACATATGCATATTCATAACATATACTAGCTAATGCAAGAATAGTCCACATCAGAAGATTCCAACATCCGTGATCATTCCCATAGTATGCTAATGTCAAGGTGTCATCCTCTCTACATGTGTAACCAATCTCAATATGAAACATAAACATAACAAATTGATTAGTACACCATGATGGAATCACATCACAATCGCTCTGATTATCCATCAGATCATGGTTATAAAATGAGACACTCTTAGTTCGGGCAAGCCCACAACACATAAATATACCCTTTATGCCACATTTTCTTTATGAACATCATTAAATACTTAACATCCACTGAAATCATAATATGACCTATCATATAGAGTCTAAATTTCATACCTTGATGTTACCTCAATTAGGCCAGGACTATGGAGACACTACACACATAGTTTTACAAGGAACATAAATTAGGCATCTGGGAATCATGCCAACAAAGCACTACACAAAGAAGGAGGGGTGAGAAGATGGGAGCAATAGTAAAGAAGTGACTAGACAAATGTATACTTATCTCACAACTCATGCTATTCATAGAAGCCCTTGATTCAATGTAATTTTCAATTATTAAACTCATATTTGTAACTGCAGCTAGATATCTTCAGAAAATCAGATTTATATGTTTCATTTGGATGCCCTATCTTGTGTTTTATATGATGGATTTCATGTTTGCTATGAATATCAATTGGCAGCATCATTTTGTATGTTTATTTGACACGTTTGGGCACTTGTATGTTCGCTATGATACCTTGTTTGAAATCAGAAAATAAAAATCATAAATTAGAGTTTAGGCAGAAATATAATCAGAATTTTAGGGTAGAAAACAATACTTCAACGTCATGCTTTGCTACGGTGATCTTGAAAAGAATTGATTACCCTCCATTCAAAGAGATCAGTTATGGTGATTTTGATGGCAATGGTTGCCTTACATCCATCCAATGTAGGTAAAACCAAATAGAGATTAATTGCAATGATATTGATTGCATAGATTGCTCTCCATCCATGGCAACCTATGCCAAAAAGATATTAGTTATAGTGTTTCGATAATATAGTATGCCAAATACAAATTAGTTGTAACAATTTTGACCATAGAATATGCATGTCATAGAATAGCTCTAGATATTCTACCAATACAGTATACCAACTACAGATTAATTGTAGTATTTCTGACAATATAATATGCTAAATACAGATCAACTATTTACAAATTGCCCACCATCCATACTACATATGTCAAATAGAGATTAGGTATGGTAATATTGATTGCATATATTGGCTTCTGCCATAGTAGTTGTAGCTTGATTTGGATAAAGTAGATTCCCCTCCATCTATGGAAGAAAATGCCAAAAAGAGATTAGCTATAGTGATTTTAACAATATAGAATTCCAAATAGAAATTAGATATAGTGGTTTTGACAATGTACTATTCCAAACTGAGATTAGCTATAGAGATTTTGATGGTATAGTATTGCAAATAGAGATAAGCAATAGCAATTATGATAATGTAGTGTATCAGATAGAGAAAGAGAGAAAGAGTAGCTATGGTGATTTTGATGATATAAATTGCCCTCCATCCATGGCTATGTATGTGAATAGAGATTAGGTAGGGCAATTTTGAATGACGGTGTAGAACATCCTTGTCCATGGTAGTAGGAAAGTTAAAATGAAAAGCTGCACAAGTGTGCTAGAATTGAATTCAACTATCATGCAGGGCCTCTGTTGTGTGCAGGCACTTTCTAGGTTGGATTATTTCTCAGTCAGAGCTCATTTTTGTTGCACTAGAAAGTTGTTGTAAAAAAAGGGGTTTTGTAGGCAGTCATATGTATTATCATCTTAGAGGGGACTCTAATCCCAATATTTCTTTGGTTAAAGAAAATTAGTTTCTGAACTAGTCATTGTCTAACCATTATAAACCTAATTGCTATCCAATTGATGACTGAAACATGCATTCACTTTGTCATCCTATGAAATGATTAAGAAACTTCATTAAATATAAATCCAATCAAGTGCAATGGTTTTCCAATGGGCAACAAGTTTTAAGGCTATGCATCTGCAATAATTGCAGGAGATGCACATAATGGAATAGATGAACATGCTATAGAAACTTTCAACAAAATACTATTGGCAGGTATAAAGCCAAATTCCCAAACCTTCTGTAGCATCGTCACTGCCTATGCCCAAAATGGAACCTTGGAATAGGAGTATTGACATCCATCTGAGCATAAAATGGAATTCTTGTCAGATGTCATGGCTGCATGATTGTAGAATATTGACAAAATGGATTTGTCGAAAGGATTTTAGCTATTAAACAATTACACATGGCAAGAGTAAAACCAGAATGCACGATCTGCGCCAGCATTCTCCTAGTGTGGGCTAGAATGGAAGCCATTGAACAAGATAAAGAACATCCATCACAACATGAAGGATAGAAAGGTTTTCATAAGATATAGCAGTTGGAAATGCTACGGCAGATATGCATGCAACAAATGTGGAAGCATAAATAGGCACATCGATTGTTTGACAGAATGCCGAAAAGAGATGTTATCTCATGGAATATAATGGTTACAGGATATGCAAAAAATGGATTTGTCAAAAGGCTTAGAAACCTTCAAACAAATGCAAGTGGCAATTGTAAAACCAAACAATAGGTTTTCCACAGTAGTTCCATAAACACATGATAATGCTCCAGTCATCCTTATTTTGACAAAACAATCATGAACAATATGAGGCTATTTTAGAAGTTCCATACAACATTATCACTTAACAAGGGGAAAGCTCTAACTTTCCAGCCAAAACCATGGAGAATAAGAAGAACATAAAAGAACTTGCCTTGCACCAGATGTGGAGACAAAAGTTGAAGAAATGAAACCCTTGCAAGTGTTCTACTAGTCTCCCAAACCAACACCCAAATCACTTGCATCCAATAAATGATTCTCAATTCATCCAAAAACTAGAGAAAAACAATTTCTCACTTAGTGCCACAAATACCACTGTCTGAAAAGAACCCATGTTTTGATATCCCTTTTCTCTGAAAATAGAAGGCAGAGTCCCCAAAGAGTTCAAGAGGTTCCCAATGAAAAGGGGAATTGATCCCCAAGGAAGCTAGCTACCTCCCCCCTTCTACCACCAAATACATTAATTGGTTATACCCCCATGCCCAATTCCAGGCAAGGCACGTATACAGCAGAATGGAGGAACAATGGTACATGGTGCCTTTGACAGGGGACTTTTAAAAGATGTCATCGTGTGGAAGAAGAGCTCTAGGAAAACTATTAATCTAATAATTATAATTTTATCCTATAACATGCTCACAAAAAAAACATATTTCCCTTTTATATTCTAGTCTATTTTATTTTTTAAAAATTTCTAACACCCGGGATAAGGATAAGTTAAAACACTAGAAAATCCTTAGGTCCCTATCTCATAGCATAAAAAAGGATTCAAATATAAGATGTAATAATGCTACCAAGAAATCTCAAATCATGGTTATAAACTTAAATATACGAACACGAAATCACCAGCTCCGAGCCAACAATTAAGCCTCACGGGTCCATCACATAATGGACCAAGTAGATGGATGAACCCTAAGAAGTGTTTGTGGGTATGGACACAAGAATCAGACACTCATCCCAATAGAGATGATGGCGAGGATTGGGGTGTTTGGCCTGTGTGACTATCTCCAAATAACCACCATTGGGACTTAACTAGGCTCACTTAGACCTATAAAGTTAGGTGGAGTCGAAGCCCTGTACCTACATCACTCAAACTATATTATAATATATGCATATTCATAACATATACTAGCTGAAGCAACAATAATCCACATTGGAAGATTCCAACATATGTGATCACTCGCATAGTATGCCAATGTCTAGGTATCATCCCCTCCATAGGTGTACCCAATCTCAGTATGAAAAATAAACATAACAAATTGATTAGTACACCATGATGGAATCACATCACAATCACTCTGATTATCCATCTGATCACAGTTACAAAATGAGTCACTCGTAGGTTGGGCAAGCCCGCAACACATAAATATACCATTTGTCCCACATTTTCTTAATCAACATCATTAAATACTTAACATCCACTGAAATCATAATATGAGCTATCATATAGAGTCTTAATTTCATACCTTGATGTTACCTCATAAGGCTAGGACTAGAGAGACACTACACACATAGTTTTATAGGGAGCATAAATTAGGCATCTAGTAATCATGCCAACGAAGCACTACACAAAGAAGGAGGGGTGGGAAGATGGGGGCAGAAGTAAAGAAGTGACTAGACAAATGTATACTTATCTCATAACTCATGCTATTCATAGAAGCCCTTGATTTGATGTAATTTTTAGTTATTAAACTTAGATTTGTAATTGCATCTAGATATCTTTAGAAAACCAGATTTATATGTTTCATTTCGTTGCCCTAACTTGTGTTTTATATGATGGATTTCATGTTTTCTATGAATATCAATTGGTGGCATCATTTGGTATGTTTATTTGACATGTTTGGGCACTTGTATGTTCGCTATGGTACCTTGTTTGTAATCAAAAAAATAAAAATTAGAAATCAGAGTATGGGTAGAAATATAATTAGAATTTCAGGGTAGAAAATAGTACTTCAACATCATGCTTTGCTACTTTGATCTTGAAAAGAATTCATTACCCTCCATCCAAAGAGATCAGTTATGGAGATTTTCATTTAAAAGGTTCCCCTACATCCGTCCAATGCAAGTAAAACCAAATAGAGATTAACTGTAGTGATTTTGATTGCATAGATTGCCCTTCATCCATGGCAGCCTATGCCAAAAAGATATTAGTTATAGTCTTTTCAACAATATAGTATGCCAAATATAGATTAGTTGTAACAATTATGACCATAGAATATGCATGTCATAGATTAGCTCTAGATATTCTACCAATACAATATACCAACTACAAATTAATTGTAGTATTTTTGACAATATAATATGCCAAATACAGATCAACTATTTACAAATTTCCCACCATCCATGCTGCATATGTCAAATAGAGATTAGGTATGGTAATATTGATTGCATATATTGGCTTCTACCCATAGTAGTTGCAGCTTGATTTGGAGAAAGTAGATTCCCCTCCAACTATGGTAGCAAATGCCAAAAAGAGATTAGCTATAGTGATTTTGACAATATAGAATTCCAAATAGAAATTTGTTATAGTGGTTTTGACAATGTACTATTCCAAACTAAGATTAGCTATAGAGATTTTGATGGTATAGTATGCCAAACAAAGATAAGAAATAGCAATTATGATAATACAGTGTATTAGAGAGAGAAAGAGAGAAAGAGTAGCTATGGTGATTTCAATGATATAAATTGCCCTCCATCCATGGCTATGAATGTGAATAAAGATTAGGTAGGGCAATTTTGAACAACGGTGTAGAATATCCTAGTCCATGGTAGTAGGAAAGTTAAAATGAAAAGCTGCAAAAGTGTGCTGGAATTGAATTCAACTATCACGCAGGGCCCATGTTGTGTGAAGGCACTTTCTGGGTTGGACCGTTTCTTAGCCAGAGCTCATTTTTATTGCATTGGAAAGTTGTCATTAAAAAAATGGGTTTTGTAGGCAGTCATACGTGTTATCATCTCAGAGGGGACTCTAATCCCAATATTGCTTTGGTTAAATGAAATTAGTTTCTGAACTAGTCATTGTCTGACAATTATAAACCTAATTACTATCCAATTAATGACTAAAACATGCATTCACTTTGTCATCCTATGAAACGATTAAGAAACTTCATTAAATATAAATCCAGTCAAGTGCAATGGTTTTCCAATGGGCAACAAGTATTAAGGCTATGCATCTACAATAATTGTAGGAGATGCACATAATGGAATAGATGAACAGAACTTTCAAAAAAATACTATTGGCAGGCGTAAAGCCAAATTCCCAAACCTTCACCAGCATCATCACTACCTATGCGCAAAATGGAACCTTGGAACAAGGGTATTGACATCCATCTGAGCATAAAAAGGAATTATTCTTAGATGTCGTGGCTGCATGATCACTGAATATTCACACAATGGATTTGTCGAAAGTCTTTTAGTTGTTAAACAATTACACATGGCTAGAGTAAAACTAGAATCCATGATCTGCACCAGCATTCTCCTAGTGTGGGAGTTATAATGGAGGCCTTTGAACAAGATAAAGACATCCATCACAACATGAAGGATATAAGGGTTTTCATCAGATATACCAGTTGGAAATGCTATGGCAGACATGCATGCAACAAATGTGGAAGCATAAAATAGGCACATCGACTATTTGACAGAATGCCTAAAAGAGATGTTATCTCATTGAATGTAATGGTTAGAGGGTATGCACAAAATGGATTCATCGAAAGGCTTAGAAACCTTCAAACAAATGCAAGTGGCAATTGTAAAACCAAGCAATAGTTTTTCTAGAGCAGTTCCATAAACACATGATAATGCTACAGTCATCCTTATTTTGACAAAATAGTCATGAACAATATGAGGCTATTTTAGAAGTTCCATACAACATTATCACTTAACAAGGGGAAAAATCTAACTTTCCAGCTAAAACCATGGAGAATAAGAGGAACAAAAAAGAACTTGCCTTGCACCAGATGTGGAGATGAAAGTTGAAGAAATGAAACCCTTACAAGTGTTCTACCAGTCTCCAGAACCAACACCCAAATCACTTGCATCAAATAAACGATTCTCAATTCATCCAAAAATAAGAGCAAAATAATTTCTCACCTAGTGCCATAGCTACCACCGTCTGAAAAGAACCCAAATTTTGATATCCCTTTTCTCTAAAACTAGAAGGCAGAGTCCCCAAAGAGAGTGAGAGGATCCCAATTAAAAGGGGAATCAATCTTTGAGGAAACTAGCTACCTCCCCCCTTCTACCACCAAATACATTAATTTGTTATACCCCCATGCCAAATTCAAGGCAAGGCATGTATACAGCAAAATGGAGGAACAATGGGTATGTGGTGCCTTTGACAAGGGACTTTTAAGAGATGCCATCGTGTTGTAGCAGAGCTCTAGGAAAACTATGAATCTAATCATTATAATTTTATCCTAACATGCTCACAAAAAAAACATATTTCCCTTTTATATTCTAGTCTTTTTTTTTTCTAATACCTAGGTTAAAGATAAGTTACAACACTAGAAAATCCTTAGGTCCCTTTCTCATAGCATAAAAAAGGACTCAGACATAGGATAAAACAACATTACCAAGAAATATAATAATTCATATCAACATATTTCTAGAGAGAGCGGTCTGCAATTGTACGTCGTTTGAATTTTGAATTGGTTTTGGGTGGGAATGGATGGTGACGGTCCAAGGGGGGCCATGATCTAGTCCCCTTCACTGACCCAAAGGGGATGCTGTCAATAGCATGGGCTATCAAAGGGATCACGTGGCTTCAGTCTCAAAGCCAGATCCCAAGAAGTGGAAGGAGGCACTTGTGGGTGCTACCAATGGCTCTGCCAAGGCCTCTCTCAGTCAACCAATTTTCTCAGAGGTGGATAGTGCTAAGGCACTTAAACTACTAGTCCAAATGGTGTTGTGGGTTGTGGCATCAATGGACAACACTTTGGTGGGGAAGTTCTTTTCCTTCAAACCTAATATTGACTTGGTTTGCCGCTGGATGATGACCAAATGGACTATTAAGGGGAGTGTATCAGCCAACATAATGGTGGGAGGTATGTTCTTGTTTAAGTTCACCTCTCAGAAGGATATGCTGTCAGTTTTGGTAGGTGGTCTGTGACTATATGGAAAGCATTCCTTATCTCTATGCAAATGGAAGCCTGGTTTCAACACTTAGGCTGATCTTAATCAATCGGCACTAGTGTGGGTTAGATTGTCGGGTCTCCCCTTGGAGTTTTGGGATGAGGAAATCTTTGCATAGATAGGCAACACTTTCAGGGACTATGTAACTGTTGACAAAGTTATGAAGGCTAAGGCGAGACTCATCTATGCTCGATTCTATGTGAATGTAGACATTTTTAAAGTCCTCCCCACTTCTATTATACTGGAATCCCAATTTGGGAAGTGGATTCAGAGTATCCATTATGAAAACTCTCGAGCCTTCTGCTAAAACTGCATGAAATTTGGCCATGTCTTTACCCAATGCAGGGCTCCGAAGCACCCCCCCGAAGACGAAGGAGGTTGAGGAATTACCGGAGGACTACCCCTTCAAGAATGAAATTTTAAAAATTGTTGATTCCCCCCTGACTTCACCAAGGAAGGAGGAGAATTTGGAGACCCCAGGGGAAGACGTGCTACAGGATCCTTCAACAACACAAGACACTTTATAGGAGACTCTGGTCTCTCTGATTCAAGTTGAGGAGAACCTGACAGGTATTGAAATATCTGTCATTGTTGATGAGGAGACTCAGAAGAGGAATGGCGAGAAGTTGGTGGATCCCCCTGTTATACGAGAGACTGTTGCTTCTGGTGATGGACAAGAAACTATGGAAGAAGGAGAAATAGGGTTAGGCCTTTGTCACTGGGAGAGTGCTTTCTCACAATAGAGCATGGCAAATGAAGCTTGGAGCCCTGGCGATCTACTAAGGTTCCTCAAACACAAACTGAGACCTCTAGTAAAGAACATCTCCCCATCCCCAGGAGTAAGTTCAAGCAGAGAGGGGGAAGATATGGAAGGATGGTCTATTGTGAAGAAGAAGGGGAAATGCAATAGTCGAAAGACAACCGATGTGGGGGGTGATAGCAGTAGAGGAAGGCCATCCTAGATGAAGACCAGAAAGAAAGAGATGGAGTAGGAGATTGCTAGGGGTAGATAGTCCACATTGGTGGCCCCCTCTAGAAAGAACAAAAAATGAGAATCATCTCTTGGAACATAAGAGGGTTGAATAGCCCTCATAAGCAGTTGCTTGTTAGGAACTGCATTTTTTATAACAAAGTTGATATCCTTCTTTTATAGGAAATTAAAATGATAAAGGAGAATTTTAGGATTTCTCTTAAAAACATTTGGCCCAATGAGAAGTATGCTACTAGTGAGGCTATTGGGGCTTCAAAGGCATTGCTAGTCTATGGAGGCAAGATTTTATTGGTAACTTTATCTCCTATTCTAATCATCACATTGAAGTTTCATTTCATTATCTTCTTGAATGGTGGACGCTGATCAATGTTTATGCTCCTAATACTCGTAGTAGCCAAAAGGAAGTTTGGGAAAGTCTGGCAGATAAAATCAAGAAAAATAGAAGCACTAACTAGATGGTGGTGGGGGATCTTAATACCCACTTATATCCTTCAGAGAAATTGAACGGTCTAATGGACTATTCTGACAGTATGTCTGATCTTGCTAATTTTCTTGGGAATGTTGGCCTCATGGATGTGGATTTGTCAGGGAAGACCTTCGCCTAGTCCAACAAGAGACAAAGGAGTAATCTGATATAGGTAAAGCTTGACAGATTCTTAATTTCTTCTTACTAGACTATAATGAATGGGTTACATCTGTCAACCCTCCCTAGACTCGGCTCAGACCATAGTCCCCTTTTACTTAACTGGATTGGAAAGGGTTATAAAGGTCCTTTTCTGTTCAGATTTCAAATGATGTGGGCCCTATACCTAGATTTCAAGGACTACCTATCAAACTGGTGGAAGATCTTGGTTCAAGGGCTAGTGATGTTTAGGTTGGCTAAGAAACTAGCCAATGTGAGAAACAAGGTGAAAGGCTAGAACAAGTTTACTTTTGGAAATGTTTTGAACAAGAAGAAAAGTATTATGGAAAAACTAAAGCATGTTCAAAGAAAAATGGAGTAGGGAGACATATCAGAGGATTTGCAATCTCTAGAGAGGAATCTCTCCAAGGAATGGACCCAGACAATCAAAGAAGAGGAAGTTTACTGGAAGGAAAAGTCCAGAGTTCAATAGCTTATGGAGAGGGATAGGAATACCTCTTTTTTTCATCAATCCACTCTAAGGCATAGGAAGAGAAATACCATCAGGTCGCTTAGGGACGACCAAGGGAGACTGATTGTGGAGGAAGAAGAGATGGGAGACCTGGTGACTAAGTTCTTTGAAACCTTGTTGGTGGGACAACAGTCAAATATTCTTGAGGCAAACATGAACTCCCTCTTTGAGGTGATCCCTTCTATACTCTCTGAGGAAGACAACTACTTAATGACCAAACCTATTACCCTGGAGGAGGTCAGAGTTGTAGTTTTCTCCATGGGTGCATTTAAAGCTCTGATCCTTGATGGGTTTCCCTTGACTTTCTTTTAGACTTTCTAGGAGATTGTTGGTAATGATGTCTTTCTGGTGGCTCAAGATTTCTTTAGGACAGGGAGACTCCTATAGCAGTTGAACAACACATTTATTGCCCTTATTCTAAAGAAGTCTGAGGCCAAGACTATGATAGACTTTAGACCCATTAGTCTTTGCAACATTATTTACAAAGTCTTCACAAAATTTTGGTTCTCAAGCTACATCCTCTAATGGATAAAATCATTGCTCCTAACCAAAAGGGGTTCATCTTGGGTAGGCAAATTCTGGATGCGGCAATCACCACTCACGAAATTATTCAATCTATTTATAAGAGCAACACCCCAGGTATGATTTTCAAATTAGATATTTCTAAAGCATATGACAGGGTCAACTGGGACTTTCTTTTAAGAGTTCTTAGAAAATTTGGATTTAATGAAAGAATTTTAAACATCATCAAGGAATGCATATCTACGACTAGATTCTTGATTCTAGTTAATGGATCCCCCAGAGGTTTTTTTCCTTCTGGAAGAGGCATAAGACAAGGTGACCCTCTATCACCCTACCTTTTCATTCTGATTGCTAAAGTTTTGGGGGGAAATGTTTGTAATTTGTTAATGCAGTGGACTCTCTGTGGGATCAAACCGGCTTCAACAGCCTAGAATTTGGTTATCCAACAATTTGTTGATGACACTATTATGTTCAGGTTGGCCTTGGTGGTGGAAGATAGAAGGTGGAAGGAACTTTGAAAGAGCTATGAAAGAGCTTCAGGTCAGAGCATCATCTTTGAGAAAAGCCACATCTATTTCCTGAACACTCAAGAAGATCTTCAGTAAAAAATTACCAGAGTCCTGGGCTGTTCAAGTGAAAGGCTTCTAGCTACTTGTTTGGGCCTTCCCCTCACCACTACCAAAGTCTATATGTAATTCTAGAAGGGGTTGGTGGAAAGAACTTAGAGAAAACTGGTCAGGTGGAAGGGTGCCCTTCTGAGTCTAGTGGGGAAGTTTCAACTTCTCAAAGCCTCTCTTTAGGGGATGCCCAATTATATGCTAAGTCCCTTTAAAATCCCTAAAAATGTGGTGGATAAGATTGAATAGATTCAAAAAAGATTTCTATGGACTGGGGTGGAAGAGAAAAAAGAATGGTTCTTGTGAGTTGGGAGAAAGTTTGTACCCCAAAAGGACAAGGAGGAATGGGCCTTAAAAGAATCCATTTGATGAATAGAGCACTTTTAGCTAAGATTGGATGGAACCTTGTCCAAGGCAATACTGATTGGGGGAAATCATGAGAGCCAAATATCTTAATGGAGACCAAGGCAGAAGAGTCCTACTAGATGTGAGTCTCCCCAACTCGGTTATATGGAATGGGACTATCAAAACTAGGAGTTTTATTCGACAAGGTTTAAGATGGAGGATTGGTGATGGTAAGGAGGTTGATTTTGGAAGCATCGGTGGCTGAAGGACAAACCTTTGATCGAGTCATAATATGGTAGGATAGCGAGTAGGCTTAATGAGGCTTTTGGCTTAAAAGTTGTAGACTACATAAGGACATGTGGAGGTCTCCAGAGCTAGAAGGAGGTTTCTATCTATGCTCATGATGGTAGCGAGGGGATGAAGGTGGCTCATTAACTCCAAAAAGATCTTGAAAATTACAGACTCCCACTTTTTTCCAAGAGAGATAAGATGGTTTGGGATAAAGATAAGAAGGGATTGTTTATTTTTAGAAGTACTTATAATTTGCTATTAGACCTTGGAGGGGCTGGTGTGTGGAGAAAAATTTGGATCCCCAAACTTCTCCCCAAGGTCATTTTCTTTTGGTGGACCCTAATGCATAATAAAGTCTTGACTCTGGATAATCTGAAAAAAAGAGGATCCCAAATGCCAACCAGATGCATTCTCTATGGATTGGAGGAGTCGGCGGCTCATCTTTTTCTTCACTATAGCTTTGCCTAGGAGGTTTTGGGGTTAACCCTCCAAAATCTAAATTTAAATTGGTCATTGAATGCTAGTATGGAAATGATGGTTCAAGAATGGATGCCCCTTACAGCCTGGTGCTACCAAGCTCAAAAGAACTCAAAAACCAAATTCCCCCCCATTTAGCCTAGAGCCTATGGAAAGAATGAAATAATAGAATCTTCAGGGAGAAGAGTATAACTCCATTGGAAAATTTTCAATGTTTCTCCAAACTGTTGATTAAGAACATTAATTCCTGCAAGTTTAAAGTTGTAGATAGCCACTCGAGAAGAGAAGAGCTAAGTATGATGAAGAATTGGAATATTGATTCCTACTAGGTGGACACTACTAGGAAGTTAGCCCAGGCTAAGACCAAATGGACTCCACCACAGTAAGGGTGGTTCAAGCTTAATTTTGATGGCACGGCCAAAGGAAACCCGAGTGCTGCTTGTGGTGGAGGTATTATAAGAGTTGATAATGGGATGTGTGTCACTACTTACTCTAGTGGGATTGGTATTAGGAGCAATAATGAAGTGGAAGCTATGGATATGCTCTAGGGAATTAAGCTTACTATCTCAATGAATATACAAAGACTGCACATTGAAGGAGACTCTCAGCTTGTTGTCAATGCCACCCTTGGCCTATCTCAGATTGGGTGGAATCTGGAGGACATCATGGGGGATATCAAGATGCTTCTTAATGGACTTGAGGAATATAGGATTACCCATATTTACAGAGAAGGTAATGCTATGGCTAATGCCTTGGCTAATGTGGGTAATGGCAAGAATGAGTGGCGGTTGGAGGAACACCTTCAGTTTGTCTCAAGAGATCCTCAACCTTATTACGCAAGATGGAAATGGCCATGAAGTATAAGTGGTTTTTGATGGTGGATAACCTCTGTTATCAGGTTGATGGGGGGCCTAGAGTTTTCTTCTCTAATTGGTCAAATAGTAGTGATAACCTCAGAGGAGGTAGGACAATTAATTGAAATTTTCAAATTGATCTTGGTAGGATGGTTATGATTTTACTTGAAGGTGAGCTGGCTAGGTTGCGGCCTAGTCAATGGCATCTTATCAGCAAGAGCTAAAGGAGAGGGGTCCACGTGGATTTAGGGACTGACATTGCTGATTGTACTAAGGGGAGATTGATGGGAAAGCCAAGTTGGCATAATACAAGGCACAAGGACATCGATATTGGCTAAGATCTTGGTATTGGATCATATAGTTTAATAAGGACGATGCATGGATATGTGGAAGGAATACGAAGGATGGATGGAATGGATATCTTCATGGTTAATTATGGTTGGGATAAGCTTGCAGCCAGCATCACCTTTCTTCACATGAGGTGGCAACTAAATACTCCCCCTAATGAAATGTATCTAGGTGGAAAACTTGAGGTGAATCACAATAACAATTATGCTGCCATCATTACCCTTACATAGCAAAATTAACATTTTAATGGTCTCATTACTAATTTCAAGACTGTTGCTTGCAAAAATTACCATTTTGAATGGTTCCAACCCAGTAGCTTCAGCTATTCTCTAGCTGGTGAGATGGGAGGGGACATTGTTAAAATTGAACCTAGCTCGACGGAGGAATTCAAACAAGACCCTCTTGTTTGGCATATAATTTAGGAAGGAGAGGTGGTGCCCTTTCTCGAAGGAATGGCGAGACATGATGAGAACCTATCACGATAGTTCACAGAAACGTGGGATGAGGAAACTAGAGAGGTGAGAATTGGGAAAATAGGCTTCCAAGTTTCAGAAGAGGTTATTAGGTAGGCCACAAGGTTACCAATGAAAGGCAAAAAGATTTCAAGGAGAAGTAGAGTCTCTGACCCCCAGCATATGAATCTTTTCTTTCAAGAGGGCGAAGCACCTATGAAACTTCATGGAGGGTTTGAGAGGGAGAAGCTGCTGGAGCCATGGGGTCAAATCTGCCTAATGATAATGAAATTCTTCATGCTGGAGGGAAGATTTCGGGTATAATATCACTACCACTTTGCTCTTCTAAATCATTTCAGGAATAAGGTTGAGATTAGCTTTCCTTTCTTTTTTGTCTCCTCTTTGGACAATTCTATTAAGTCTTTTAGGGAGCTTAGAGCTAAGAATGCCAACTACCCTCTTATTCCCATTCCCTAAGGTCTTATTTTGAGGTTGTATCACTTCCATCTTGCTTTGTGTCCACCCAAGCAAATCCAAGTCAAGATTCTAGAGGACCCATAGCCGAGTACCTCCCATGGGGGTAATGGCAAAGTGAAGATTTGCATTGGGACCCCCAAGATTAAGAGTGGCCCCCATGCAGTGGAAGGGAACCTTGTTGAAACCCCTGTTACTATTAAAAACAAGAAACAAAAGCACACTACCCCGACGATAGAAAGGAAGAATGCCAAAAGGAATAGGGTGGAGGTTGAGGAAACGGAGATTACCCTGAAGAAAAAACATAAGCAAGGTAAGGGGGTTTCTACTGTGGACACTCCCGTGAAGATTATGGAAGTGGATACTGGGCTGGAACTAAAGGATAGCAATGATGGTGGAGAGACTGCTCCTCCGAGCATTCGCCACACCAAATGGATTGCTGGGAAACCGCTGGTGAACACTTAGGGTGTGGAGGTTTCTGATGACTTTGAGTTTGTGGAAGAGATGGTGGAGGAAGGTGGGGATGAAGCCCCCATGGAGTCTGTGCATGAATTTGAGGGTACCAATCACTTTGCTTTGATGAATGAATCAGAGGGTCAGGAGGATACTGTGAGGGCTACTATTGGTAAAGTCGCTATGAATGATGTTGTGGATCAAGTCAATAAGGGGAGCTATTCTTGGTGTGAAAAGAACATGAAGGATATTTAGAGCCTCTAGAAGAAAATAGATACTATGCAGAAAAAGTGGAAGGTGATGGCTAAATTTGCGGCCAAAGCACTGCACCGAGCTACTTCCATCTTTGTTGCGGTCAAGGACATGGATGATAAGGTTAAACAGGTAGGAATTGATAGCTTGGGTGATTACAAGGAGATGGTGGACTTCATTACTAGGTTGGGGCGACTGACAGCCCATACTTTCTTGTTTCTGTTATTTTTTACTGTTGTCGTTATTTTGAGGTTTTTGGTTTGTTGTTACTATGTTGTTCATCTACTATTTCTGGCTTGTTGAAGGCCTAATGCCTTAGGGGCTATTTTGTTATAGGGATCTGGACCCTCTTTTCAAGCTAAACTAATAAAAAAAAGCTACTAATATATCCTAGATCATGGTTATAAACTTAAATATACTAACACGAAATCGCCACCTCACATAGGAGCAACCCAACAATTAAGCCTCATGAGTCTGTCACACAATGGATTAGGTAGACAGATGAACCCTAAGAAGTGTCTATGGGTATGGACACAAGAATCAGACACTCATCCGAATAGAGATGATGGTGAGGGTTGGGGTCATTGGCCTATGTGACTATCTCCAAATAACCACCATTGGGACTTAACTGGGCTTTCTCAGACCTGTAAAGTTAGGTGGAGTTGAAGCCTTGTACCTGCATCACTCAAACTATATTATAACATATGCATATTCAAAACATATACTAGCCAAAGAAAGAATAGTCCACATCAGAAGATTCCAACATCCGTGATCATTCGTATAATATGTCAATGTCAAGGTGTTATCCTCTCGACATGTGTACCCAATCTTAGTACGAAACATAAACATAACAAATTGATTAGTACACCATGATGGAATCACATCATAATCACTCTGATTATCCATCTGATTATGGTTATAAAATGAGTCACTCTTAGTTCGAGCAAGCCCACAACACATAAATATACCCTTTTGTGCCACATTTTCTTAATGAACATCATTAAATGCTTAACATTCACTAAAATCATAATATGACCTATCATATAGAGTTTGAATTTCATACCTTGATGTTACCTCAATTAGGCCAGGACTAGGGAGACACTACACACATAGTTTTATAGGGAGCATAAATTAGGCATCTGGTAATCATGCCAACGAAGCACTACACAAAGAAGGAGGGGTGAGAAGATGGGGGCAGCAGTAAAGAAGTGACTAGACAAATGTATACTTATCTCACAACTCATGCTATTCATAGAAGCCTTTGATTGGATGTAATTTTTAGTTATTAAACTCAAATTTGTAACTACAGCTAGATATCTTTAGAAAATCATATTTATATGTTTCATTTGGATGCCCTATCTTGTCTTTTATATGATGGATTTCATGTTTTCTATGAATATCAATTGGTGACATCATTTGGTATGTTTATTTGACATGTTTGGGCACTCGTGTGTTCTCTATGATACCTTGTTTGAAATCAAAAAATAAAAATTAGAAATCAAATTTGTAACTGCAGCTAGATATCTTTAGAAAATCAGATTTATATGTTTCATTTGGATGCCCTATCTTGTCTTTTATATGATGGATTTCATGTTTTCTATGAATATCAATTGGTGGCATCATTTGGTATGTTTATTTGACATGTTTGGGCACTCATATGTTCTCTATGATACCTTGTTTGAAATCAGAAAATAAAAATTCAAAATCAGAGTCTGGGCAAAAATATAATCAAATATTTAGGGTAGAAAATAGTACTTCAACAGATCATGCTTTGCTATGGTGATCTTGAAAAGAATTGATTACACTCCATCCAAAGAGATCAGTTATGACAATTTTGATGGCAATGGTTGCCCTACATCCGTCCAACGTAGGAAAAACCAAAAAGAGATTAACTACAGTGATTTTCACTGAATAGATTGCCCTCCATCCATGGCAGCCTATGCCAAAAAGATATTGGTTACAGTGTTTTCGACAATATAGTATGCCAAATATAGATTAGTTGTAACAATTTTGACCATAGAATATGTGTGTCATAGATTAGCTCTAGATATTCTACTAATACAGTATACCAACTATAGATTAACTATAGTATTTCTGACAATATAATGTGCCAAATACAAATCAACTATTTACAAATTGCTCACCATCCATGTTGCATATGTCAAATAGAGATCAGGTATGGTAATATTGATTACATATATTGGCTTCTGCCCATAGCAGTTGCAGCTTGATTTGGACAAAGTAGATTCCCCCCCATCTATGGCAGTAAACACTAAAAAGAGATTAGCTATAATGATTTTGACAATATAGAATTCCAAATAGAAATTAGATATAGTGGTTTTGACAATGTACTATTCCAAATTGAGATTAGCTATAGAGATTTTGATGGTATAGTATGTTAAACAGAGATAAGCAATAGCAATTATGATAATACATTGTATCAGAGAGAGAAAGAGAGAAAGAATAGCTATGGTGATTTCGATATTATAAATTGCCCTCCATCCATGGCTATGTATGTGAATAGAGATTAGGTAGGGCAATTTTGAATGATGCTGTAAAATATCCTTGTCCATGGCAGTAGGAAAGTTAAAATGAAAAGCTGCATAAGTGTGCCAGAATTGAATTCAACTATCATGCAGGGCATGTGTTGTGTGTAGGCACTTTCTAGGTTGGATTGTTTCTAAGTCAGAGCTCATTTTTGTTCCATTGGAAAGCTATTATAAAAAATGGGTTTTCCAAGTAGTCATACGTATTATCATCTCAGAGGGGACTCTAATCCCAATACTGCTTTGGTTAAAGCAAATTAGTTTCGGAACTAGTCATTGTTTGACCATTATAAACCTAATTGCAATCCAATTAATGACTAAAACATGCATCCACTTTCGCATCCTACGAAACGATTAAGAAACTTCATTAAATATAAATCCAGTCAAGTGCAATGGGTTTCCAATGGTCAACAAGTTTTAAGGCTATGCATCTGCAATAATTGCAGGAGATGCACATAATGGAATAGATGAATAGGCTATAGAAACTTTTAAGAAAATACTATTGGCAGGTGTAAAGCCAAATTCTCAAACCTTCACCAGCATTGTCGCTGCCTATGCCCAAAATAGAACCTTGGAACAGAGGTATTAGCATCCATCTAAGCATAAAAAGGAATTCTCGTTGGATGTCATGGCTGCATGATCATAGAATATGCACAAAATGGATTTGTCAAAAGGCTTTTAGCTGTTGAACAATTACACATGGTAGGAGTAAAACTAGAATCCACGATCTGTGCCAGCATTCTCCTAGTATGGGCTAGAATGTAGGCCTTTGAACAAGATAAAGACATCCCTCACAGCATGAAGGATAGAAGGGTTTTCATTAGATATAGCAGTTGGAAATACTATCGTAGACATGCATGCAACAAATATGGAAGCACAAAATAGGCACATCGACTATTTGACAGAATGCCTAAAAGAGATGTTATCTCATGGAATGTAATGGTTATAGGATATGTACAAAATGGATTTTTCGAGAGGATTAGAAACGTTCCAACAAATGCAAGTGGCAATTGTAAAACCAAACAATAGTTTTTCTAGAGTAGTTCCATAAACACATGATAATGCTAAAGTCATCCTTATTTTGACAAAATAGTCATGAACAATATGAGGCTATTTGAAAAGTTCCATACAACATTATCACTTAACAAGGGGAAAACTTTAACTTTCCAGCCAAAACCATGGAGAATAAGAGGAACAGAAAAGAACTTGCCTTGCACCAGATGTGGAGACAAAAGTTGAAGAAACAAAACCCTTACAAGTGTTCTACCGGTCTCTAGAACCAACACCCAAATCACTTTGCTTCCAAAAACAAGAGTAAAACATTTTTTCACTTAGTGCCATAGCTACCATCATCTAAAAAGAGCCCAAGTTTGATATCCCTTTTCTCTGAAACCAGAAGGCAGAGTCCCCAAAGAGTGCGAGAGGTTCCGAATGAAAAGGGGAATTGATCCCCAAGGAAGCCAGCTACCTGCCCCCTTCTACCACCAAATACATTAATTGGTTATACCCCTATGCCCAATTCCAGGCAAGGCACATATACAACATAATTGAGGAACAATGGGTACACAGTGCCCTTGATAGGGGACTTTTAAGAGATGCCATTGTGTGGCAGCAAAGGTCTAGGAAAACTATTAATCTAATCATTATAATTTTATACTATAACATGGTCACAAAAAAAAACATATTTCCCTTTTATATTCTAGTCTATTTTATTTTTTAAAATTTCTAACACTCGGGTTAAGGATAAGTTACAACACTAGAAAATCCTTAGGTACCTGTCACATAGCATAAACAAGAACTCAGACATACGATATAATAATGCTACCAAGAAATCCCAGATCAGAGTTATAAACTTAAATATACGAACATGAAATTGCCACCTCACACAAGTTTGACCCAACAATTAAGCCTCACGGGTTTGTCACACAATGGACCGAGTAGACAGATGAACCCTAAGAAGTCTTTGTGGGTATGGACACAAGAATCAAACACTCATCCCAACAAAGATGATGGTGAGGGTTAGGGTGTTTGGCCTGTGTGACTATCTCCAAATAACCACCATTGGGACTTAACTGGGCTTGCTCAGACCTATAAAGTTAGGTGGAGTCAAAGCCCTCTACCTGCATCACTCAAACTATGTTATAACATACATGCATATTCATAACATATACTAGCTGAAGCAAGAATAGTTCACATCGGAAGATTGCAACATTCATGATCATTCGCATAGTATGCCAATGTCAAGGTGTCATCCTCTCCACATGTGCACCCAATCTCAATATGAAAGATAAACATAACAAATTGATGAGTACACCATGATGGAATCACATCACAATTGCTTTGATTATCCATCTAATCATGGTTATAAAATGAGTCACTCTTAGTTCAGGCAAGCCTGCAACACATAAATATACCCTCTTGTGCCACATTTTCTTAATGAACATCATTAAATACTTAACATCCACTAAAATCACAATATGACCTATCATATAGAGTGTAAATTTCATACATTGATGTTACCTCAGTTAGGCCAGGACTAGGGAGACACTACAAAAAGAGAAATAAAAACAAAATGAGGAGAAATCTATCTTGTGCTTTGTGTAGAAGAAGTATCAGTAAGTTCATAAGGAGAAGTATGAACTCAAGGGGAGCTAATCATTGTATTATCTTTTAGCTATGTGGAGAAGAAAATTTAGAGATAGATTAGCTGATGCATATTCTATATGAGGGTAATGAGCATCCCTTTACCATAGATGTCAAAGGTAGAGTATAAAAAATGCAGAGTTATAGAAAAAGGAAGGATGGTGACATTGATGTAAAGAGGTAGTATTACAAAAAGGGGGAAATTTACAAACATGGGGAGCATCACAAAAAAGAGGGAGAATCACGTCATATAGGAGACAAGTATGTTGCATTCTTTTGCCATTGATTTTAAATGGGTAGAGATATAGAAAGAGTGAGTAGGACAGAAAGAGGAAGCATTATGTTTATGTTATACTCAGGATATTTCTTTGCAAGGTTGACATCAATGACAAAGGGGGAGATTGTTGGAAATATTGTTGTCATTGATGTCAAAGGAAAGAAGTAATTCATATTATTGTTATTAATATCTTGTGTGATGATTCTATTGTGGAAGACAATGAAGAATAAAAGGCATTTGATATGTATGGTGATGTGTTGGTAGACTTGCAAATTATGTTGCCTTACATTGGAGAAATAAACTTAAGTTATATATGGCTGACCTACATTGCCTTAGCACCACCTTTAGGAAATCAGAAATAAATAAATTACATGTATTTATTTTAAACATGGCCGACCTAAAATTATTGGAGCGCCCCCTTTGGAAATAGATTTAATAGTATTATTATTAAGGTTAACCTCCTTTTGAAGGCTGACCCTATTGGGTGAAAAGACATGATGGGTATATAAATAGAAGATTAAAGGGTGGTAAAACTAGCATGTTCTCCTATGAAACATCATATGAATTCAAGTATTCATTTAAGAGAAGAAATACAATGATAAAATAGATCATTTAGAACAATCCTAGAATAGAAAATATGCAAGGTGTTGATGATATATATTGAAGGAAGTTGGAGCAAATTTAGTATGGAAGACGTAATAATATTCATTTGAATTTGGAGTAGATCTATGGAAGATTTGTAGCACAACTTCAAAGTGATTTATGACACATTTGGAGCAGACCTAGGAGCTAGTTTGAAGCAAATCTAACTACAGATTTGGAGCAAACCTAAGAGCTGATTTGGAGCAGACCTAAGAGCTGATTTTGAGTAGACCTTGAGCAAAAATATTTAAAGGAAAATTGTGTTGAAATGTTACATCAAATACATGTAGATTTGTGAGGGAAGTTTATGCAAAATTATGAAGGAAATACACATAGATTTGTGAAGGAAAGTGTACCAACAATTAGATCTTTGTGAAGACAATATCATCCATTGAAGAATTTGAAGGTTGGTGTCTCACACCAAAGAGATTGGTGTCTCTTGTTGAGTTGGTGCTCAATGGTGGGGATTGGTGTCACCTGTGGTTTGGTGCCTACAAAATGTACAAGTGGGGATTGGCATCTCCAATGGATTGGTGCCTACAAATCTTATAAGAGGGGATTGGTGTCTTTTGTAGGTTAGTTCTTACAAAGATTGTAAGAGAGATTTATATATAAGTAATATTTGGCCATAGTTTTCTTTCGAAAGGGTTTCCATGTAAATCTTGTGTTCTTCTTGTTCTCTTAAGTGTTAGATCTTGTATGTTTATGATTGTTGTGTTTGAGTAAGATTTGAAAAAGTAAAATATTAGCTTATGCCGATTCAATCCCCCTCTCAATATAAGTGTGTACTCATCAATATATAGTAGAAGTGTGACTTTTAGACAAAATAAGACTTCTTTTGTTACATTGTAGCCAAAACAAAGTGAATAGAAAGATATGATTTAGGCTAAAATTTTTGAATCAAGGCTCCTAGATAGACAAGAAGTTGAGGAGAGCTCATCCAACTCTGAATCTTCAAAAGAGGAGGAAGAACCTCCAACTCAATTTATTCGAAGGTCTACAAGGCATAGAAAATCACTCAAAAGGTATTCACTTGATGACTAGAGATGTATTTTTTCTTTGAATACTAACATGGATGAACCAAGATTTATAGAAGAGGCATTCGGTATGAATTATGTACAATCCTAGAAGATTGCCATGGATTAAAAAATGGCATCATTAAAAAATAATTATACATGGGACCTAGTACCATTGCCTAAAGGATAAAAACCTATTAGTTGCAAATGGGTGTTCATAAAAAAGATTGGTTTAGATGGAGGTATTGAGAAGTGCAAGAACAATTGATTGTTGAAGGTTACTCTCAGGTTGAGGGTGTTGATTGTAGTGAGATATTTTCTCTTGTTACAAAACTGACATCCATTATATTTTTTTTTTCTATTGCTACAAATTATGATCTAGAGGTTGAGAAAATGGATGTGAAAACAACATTCCTTCATGGTGATTTAGATGAGGATAATTATATGACACAAACAAAGCAATACTGGGTGAAAGGTAAAAGTAATTTGTTTTACAAATTGAATAGATCTTTGTATGGCCTCAAATAGAGTCCTAGTCCTGATGTGGTACCAAAACTTTGATACATGTGTGTTGAGTTTAGGATTTAAGCATTCTAAATTAGACCACTGTGTTTATTTTAGGTTTGATGATGATCATTTCATGTTTATTGCACTATATGATGATATGTTATTTATTGGTAAAGTGAAAGCAATGATTTCGTAACTAAATTTGAAATAGAAGATCTTCGTGTAGCTAACCACATTCTTAGGATGGAAATCGGAAGAGATAGATTGAATAGAAAACTATAGCTTGGCCAAAGTAAGTTTGTCAATTCAATTTTACAGATGTTTAACATGTAAGATTATAGACCATTGTGCCTTCCTTTTATAGTAGGAATGAAATTATCTACTTCAAAATGTCCAACATCCCCATCAAAGATGGAAGAAATGAGTAGAGTTCCTTACTAGAGTGTAGTTAAAAGTTTGATGTATGCTATGATCTACACTAGACCAAAGATTGCCCAAGCAGTGGGAGTTCTTTCCAGATAAATGTCTAAACATAGCAGAGTTCATTGGGTTGTAGTTAAAAGAGTATTCAAGTATTTGTGTGGTACCTTAGAGTATTCCTTGTGTTATCATGGTAATTTGATAGGATATGGGCATTCCCTTGATATTCATGGTTATGTGGGTATAGATTGGAAAGGTGATGTTTTTACCTTCTTAGATGATCCACCAGTGCATATGTGTTTACTTTTTTTGGTGGTGTAATTAGTTGGATGAGTAAGAAATAGACTATGGTTTCTTTATCTATAACTGAGGTTGAGTATATGGTAGCTACTCATGCTTGTAAAGAATTTATTTGGCTTAAGAGACTGTGTTTATATATTAGAATAAAACATGGCATAGTGTCTATTTATTGTGACAATTAGAGTGTGATTTTCCTGGCTAAGAACCTAAAATTGCATGCGAAGACCTAGCACATTGATGTACATTATCATTTTATCAAAGATATAGTCAAGGATGGCAAGGTGGGGCTAGTTATGGTAGAGACTTTGATGAATGTTGCATATTCATTAACTAATCTTGTGAGAATAGAGAAATTTAGATGGTGTTTGGAGTCTATGGACCTTGAGGCCCCTATAAATTAAATCATGGTGTTGATACTCCCTTTTCTCTTGCAAGGTGGTCAACAAGTGGGAGAATGTTAGAAAAGGTGTCTCAACCTTGCAATTACAAAAAGTGTAATTTTTTGGTTATCAAATTGATTAAACTTAATTTGTAGGCTATAGATTTTGGTTTTCGCCAAAATAAAAAATTTAGGTTGTTCGACACCACCTACATGGGTTCCGAGTGTGTAGATCTCTTCAAACTCTACAATTAAAAAAAATGGGCCTAATCAACCTCTCAGATCAAAAGTTATGGCCTCTAGAAGTTGGGTCACTCATATTGGAAAATGTAAAAATGTGTTGGACACAAACAAGAGCTATAAGGGGGAGTTAAAAGTGTTGATGCATGTTATGATGCATCATAAGGAATCTTTGATTAGAGATAATGGAGCCCTAAGGATTTGGGTGTCACTTTAGGGTGGTTTTGGCTCATGGTTTTTTAATTATTATTTGATGGTTTCATTTATTATATCTCCTATATATTAGGTGCTTGATATGGAGGTTGAGTGTGAGAGTCTTATAGCTGTTCTTATGTTGCCTCGAGATCTCTAGTTGGTGATACTCCTGTGAAAGATTTCTCTACAAGTATATTATAATCTTGTTGGTTTCTAAATAATATATTGGGATACTTTTGGAGTGTGGGGTTTCTCTCCTAAAAGAGTTTTCCCCACGTAAATCACTATGTTCTGGTATGATTGTTATTTATGTTTATTTTTGTAACTTTTGTAAAGATTTAAAAAGTTTTGCATAACTCTCCTCTCAAGATTAGTGTAGGAATTTGTTCTGCTCCCTTAGCTTTCTTACAATTAACAAGACTTTGTTTGGAAAATATCACCTATCCTCTTCCAAAGTATGAATGTGCTAGCCTCGGCTAAGAAATTAAAGGAGACAAAATCTACAAAACATAATTGATTGGTTCCTCATGCCTTCTTGTCCAACCTTTTCCAATCTTTGTCAAACATATCCCCAAGCTTCACTTCCTTAGCAACAAATTTATATTGATCCCTTTCTTCCAAGAGATATTACATCTTTAGCTTCCACAACTCATGTCCAAAGCCACTATAGTTGTCAATCTTTGAATGAGATGAGTTGGCCATGGCTCTAAGAACTCATAGATCTACAAAACCACTAAGTCAACATCTTTTCTTACAACAAAAAACCCACATCCCTCTCTAATAATAACTAAAGCTCTAGTACCAAATGTTGAGAAACATGATTAACTACTAGAGTGTTCAAGCATATGCAAATAGTAAATAAATACAATTTACCAATTAAGGTAGAATGTGATTAACTGTTCAAATAGCATGGAGAAGTATGCAGGAATTCGTAAGTTCTCAAATTAAAATCAATAGGTACATGTAAAACACATAACACTAGAATTTGCATGGCCAAAACATTTTTAGAGAAACTCCACCACCAGAGAGATACTAATCTTGTATTAATCAAGAATAAAGTAATACATCAATACAATCCATTCTATCTTCTTTAATATAATAGTATTACAACAATATAATATTGATTCACTTGCAATCCATCATAAACAACTACCCCTATGTCTCCAATAAATAGAGAAAACTAAAATTATTAATTATAAATGGCTTACGAAACTAGTGGCCAAAATAATAGGCCCAAAACTAGGTGTCCTGCTTCCAAATGCAAAATTCCAATGCCCCATATTCATGGAGAGCATCTCCAAAAATAGTAAATAACTCCCATGAGTAAGTAACCCCCACCATTATGCACAAAGAAGTCAAATTATAACTCTAACTTGCTACATGAAAGCTCCATTTACAAGGCATGATTCTTCATATTCCAATGTGACCTTTCATCTTTCATTTCCTCTTCCCATGTCTTTATGCAACAAATAAACATTTAATTTGAGGAATTATATTAAATAAATATTGTTCCCACCACACATGGGCATCCAACTTTGCCCATCTACATGTACAAATGGAACATACAATAACTTTCATCTACACACATAAATAAATATATTAGGCATGGGGATTTTCAAGATTGATATCACCTAACCCCAACATCTAGTTCATCTTTAGTGAGAATCCAACCATGAGTTTGTGTAGAGGAGGAGCATATTCAACATTAATAAGTTCTTTCAACCATAAAATCAAATTTGACTATGACAGAGAACATGATAAAACATAGAAGTGAAGAACATTTTGGAGTGGTTGATAGGGTATTTTTAAATCTACAACCATACAAATAATAGTCTACCAAGCAACAACAAAAGGATAACATGTTGGCACCCAAATATTACAGTCTTTACAGGGTACCATAACAAATTAGTAGTGTAGCATACAAACTAGAGGTCTCACCATGTTTGAATAAGGTCATTGGAAATAAAACTTTAGTATAGAAAGACCTTCCAGATCTTGATGAAGAAGGAAGAATAGTTTTGGAGCCAGAGGCAATACCCAAAAAAGGAGTAAGGGGCTAAAAACTAAGACAATTATAAAATATCTCATCAATTGGAAGAATTTGCCACATGAAAATGCTACATGGGAAGATAAAGAATTCATTCAAAAGCACACACAAATAACTGTTAAGGATAATGCTTCTTTGAAGATGGGGGCATGTTAGCCCCTTATTCTATGGGATGTAGTGGGACATGTGATGGTAGACTTGGGCTTACATAATTTTTATATCATATTGTATAAGGATAAATATGTTTCATAAGAATCTAATATTGTATAAGGATAAATATGTTTCATAAAAATCTAATTTACATTTTATTGATTAAGATTTACATAATAAATCTCAAAATCTTTAAAAGAAAAACTTTATATAAGATTTTGTAAGATATATTTAAATGGTGCTCTAACTAGTGATTTGTTATGTTAAGGATATTGTTTAGATTACTTTTAAGGATTTGGTTTTAATTGAATGTAAATAGGTTACAAATTTGAGTCAAAGATTTTAAAGTGAATACCATAAAAAAAATTCAAACTTCTCAATAAATAATTATTTAGAACAATGGAAGAATTTAGTTTTAATTGAATGTAAAGAGACTAGAAATTTGAGCCAAGGACCCTAGGTGAACAACATTAAAAAAACTCCAAACTTGTCAATACAAAGTTGTTTAAAATAAGTTATACTCTCTATATTTTAGAGAGGTTATAAAAATATATGTTGAAACAACTTTAAAGAGCTTGATTTTGGGGAGTTAAATTCTTATACATGAGTTAGATTCTTATACATGCTAACTTGTTCATAGTATCTTTTAAAAGAAATACATCAAAGAGTCTAATATAACAAGTTTTAATTAAGACATACAAACAAACAAAACTATGAATTATAGTTCACATATATGTCTTTTGTATGTGTCATTTTCTTATTGGACCTTTCAAGTTTATGGCATGTGGTATGGTCATACCTTGAAGACCTTTTTAGTTGTAACTGAGATAGAGTCCTAATAACACGGTAACACTTTGTCGGCCTATAAATAGTTAGTACTAATGAAATCCTTGGGTCTATTTATAGAAAGCATATTTTGCGTCGTAATTCATAATCTATCGTGATTTTAGTTAGAGAGGGAATTTCAGATTTAACTGTAAAAATACAGAGGGCAGAGCGCATAAAGAATGATGGAGATGAAGGAAATAGATGTGGCAATTGCAAAGATTAAGCAAGCCATCGAAGGGAAAGCGGATCAATTCGGATTTCATGAGTATATGATGATTTATACTGAAATCTCTGCAATTCGGATCTATAAGGATGAGGATTGGATGTTGATGCACTCTAAATTTGAGAAAACTTTACAAGATCATATTAATTCAACAGTTGTGCCCGCATTGAGGGAGAAAGAAGATGAGTTTCTTTTGAAAGAAGTAGTAAAACAATGGGAAAACTACAAACGAATGCGTAGGCTTCTTTTAAATTGGGTGTTTTTTCGTTTGACACGTGCGTATCCTATGAAAAAATGGTTGTTCTCAAATCCCAACGACGCTGCTTAGAGATACTTTGAAAAAATGGTCCTTGATGAAGTTTTGCGTAGTAATTTGCAGGCTGTTATGATGCTTCACATTAATAAAACACGGGAAGGTGAGAGAATTCTTGATGGGGCCGTTTTTAAGAATGTTTTGTGTATGCTGTGGGATCTTGGGATGGACTTTTATAAAGATTTTGAGTTGGCCATTTTTGAAAATACCACCATATACTAATCCAGAAAGGCTGATTCATGGATATGTGAGTATTCTTGTCCAGACTACTTGTTGAAAGTTGCTAGGTGTTTAAGGTTGGAAAAAGAAACAATTGCAATGTATTGTGTTCATCAAAGTAGCCAAACTAGGTTAGTAGAAATGGTAGAAAATGAACTTCTTGGCAAGTATGAATGTCAACTTTTGGAGGAAGATTCAGATTGCCATCCATTGGTGAGAAATGACAAGATGGATGATCTTTCAGAGATGTTTAAGTTGTTTTCTGGAATAACTAAAGGTATTCAGCTCATGGCTAAAATTTTTAGACAGCATGTTGTCAGGCATGGCACATCATTGGTTAAACATGGAGGACAAATGGTGGTAGAAGCAATAAAGGCAAATAATAAAAAAGACATGATTGCAAGTGAAAAAGATCAGTTTGTGAGGAGTGTTATTGAATTGCATGAGAAATACATACAATGTGTGGAGAAGAATTTTATGAACGACTGCCTTTTCAAAAATGCACTCATGGCAGGCTTTCAGAGTTTTTGCAATCAACAAGTTGCAGGAAGCACTATTGGAGAATTGTTGGTCACGTTTTGTGACAATATCTTGACAAATAGAAGCATGGAATATGTAGATGTTGAAGATGCCCTTGAAAAGGTTGCAAAGATCTTTCCCTGTGTCTATGACAAAGACATCCTTGCAGAGTTTTATAGGAGAAAGCTCGGAGACAGGCTTTTCTCCCATAGAAGTTCAAATGCTGATTATGAAAAAAGCATGTTAGTCAAGCTCGAGTTTGAGTGTGGACGAAATTTTACATCTAAAATGGAGGGCAAGCTTACTGATTTGACATTGGCAAAGAAAAACCAATCAGATTTTGAGGAATACCTCAGTCAGAATCCTCTTCATCCTCGTTCTGGAATAGAATTCTCTGTGACAGTTTTGACATCTGGATTCTGGCCGAGCTATAAGTCACCTGATACACTTGTCCTTCATGATGAAATGGTGAGACATTTAGAGTCATTCAAAGAGTTCTATAACAGAGAAAAAACGAACAGAAGATTAACATGGAAATATTCTCTGGGAACATGTAATATTATTGGAAGATTTGAGCAAGGTGAAATTGAAATTGTTGGAACCCCTTGTCATGCAAGTGCACTATTGCTGTTCAATGCAACAAACAGGCTAAGTTTTTCAGAGGTCAAATCACAGTTGAATTTGGAAATTGAAGATACTATCGCATTGCTGAATTCCCTTGCGTGTTCAAAATACAAAATCCCATATAAATTACCAGATACACAATCTGTGATACAAACAGATTGTTTTGAATTTAATGCAAATTTTTCTAGTAAAAGGAGGAAGATTCGACTTCCGGCCGTGGCACCCACAGCCAATGTAAAAGAAAACGCTGGGAAGGATGTGCTTCAAAATAAAAGTCATATTATTGATGCTTCGATCGTAAGAATTATGAAGAGCAGAAAAGTATTAGCTAACAAGGAATTAGTGATGCAATGCATTGAGCAGGTTAAAGACATGTTCAAGCCAGATATGAAGGAAATTAGAAAGAGAATTGAAAATCTGATAGCTAGGGACTACTTAAAGAGGGATAATGAAAATCCTGACATGTACAATTACGTGCCTTGACATTGGTTCAAAGAAGAGGCCAATTTGATATTTTTGGATTTGACACTTTCTAACTTATCCTACCATGAAATTTATAAGGTTCTTCATAGTTGAGTTTTCTTGCTGATTTTTAATTGAATTGTAAATCTTATAGTAACAGTGATTTTGGATTCTTGAAACTGTCTATATTTTTCGTCATAATGAAAATTTTGAAATGTACAATTATGTGTATTGATATTGGTTCAGAGAAGATGCTAATTAGGTATTTCTGGATTTGATATTTTATAACTTTTTCTACTATGAATTTTATAAGATTCTTTATAGTTGAGTTCTTTTGTTGATTTTTAATTTAATTGTAATAGTTAAATTTTATAGTAAGAGTATTTTTAGATTCAACTGTGTATATTTTTTTGGGATAATGAAAATCCTGATGTGTACAATTATGTGTCTTGACATTGGTTCAGAGAAGAGGCCGATTAGATATTTCTAGATTTGATATTTTACAACTTATTCTACCATGAACTTTATAAGATTCCGTATAGTTAAATTCTCTTGCTAATATTTAACTAGACTGTAAATCTTATATTAAAAATGCTTCTGGATTCAACTGTAATATTTTTTTGCATAGAAGAATCACACACATGATCCATCATAAAGAAAAGAAAAATTATATTATTAATTGATGATAGATAGGAGGTAACCTCACTGTTTGTTTCCTTCATATTTTTTCTTTAACACTAAATTTTGAGCATGATTTTCTTTTTGAACTGAAAGGGTAAAAAGATTTAATATGAATAATTTATTTATTCTCCCACTTATAAAATGTTTAGTCTACATCACAACTCTTCTTGATTTGTGCAAATTTATCCTATTTTTTCCCTACTTGTTTCATAAAAATTTAATTTAATGTTCTATTTTTCTTTTCTCCAATCCAGGCCTGGAATTTGATGGCCACCTTGCCTATCATATAAATTTTTTTATGATGGTTTGATCATTTAACTACCTTTCAATTGACATTTTAAGAAAATTATAAGTTGTCAAAAAAATGTGGAGTGAATCTTTTTTTATTCAGAGAATGCAAGTTACAAAAATAACAATCTAAAGACTGCAAAAAAGAATAGCAATCAACAACATAGTCATAAACAAAACTACAAATAGCAAGACCAACAACTCCCAGCCATTTCAACAACTAACTTGTCCAGTTGTATACTATTGAGAACATTTCCAATTTCGCTTTAAAGTAGACATCTTGCTGCACTAATAAAAAGGTGGCCTTGGCATATTGAATGACAATGGAGGAAGTAGAAGCAATTCTATTTTACCCGTGTAATTGTAAATCAGCTCTTAATTACACCTCTTCTTAATCTTTGTAATTGTAATTTACAAAGTTATACTTACTCCATATATAATAAACAATCAATAACATATTAACAATCTTATAGACAAAACAAATATTTGTTTCTAAATTAATTTAAAAAAATAAAAATAATAAATAATAAGTATACACAAAGCAAATATTTGTTTCTAAATTAGTTTTAAAAAATAAAAACAATAAATAACAAGTATACACAAAGCAAAGATTTGTTTCTAAATTGATTTTTGAGAATAAAAAACAATAAAACAAAGAAAAGAGAAACAAAATTGATTTTTGAGAATAAAAACAATAAAACAAAGAAAACATTTATTTCTAAATTGATTTTTAAAATTACTTGAAATAAACATTCTTTGAAAATATTCTAATTTAATATATATTTTCCTATCAATTTAAAACAATGTTGAAGATAAACATTGTAAAAGAAAACATCATTTATATTTCTATAACAAATTATTATAAAATAATATATTATAACTAAGAATATTATATTATATTAATGTATAATAAAATTTTATAGTTTACAAACAATTTGAACTTATATAGTTATGTAAAAATTTAGCAAGTCAAATTATACCATCTAATAAATTTTAAAGTTCTAAAATATGGTCTAAAATGCCAAAAACGATCAAATAGACCATCAAATTCCAGACCTTCTCTAAGCTATCGAATCATCACTTAGCATATGAATAAAATAATATAACTGTAACAATATATCAAAGAGAGAACAATAATGATAAAAGCTTTTATTTCCATTCATAATAATAGAAGAAAATTTGACACATGCTGATCTTAAATAGCGAACAAATAACTGATATGATTTTATAATCCAACTGTTGTAGAGAGAAGAAACATAACCTAAATACCAATTTTATAAAATTATAGTTGAACTCTTATTTACAAAGTTATTTAGATTCTTTAAGACCTTTTTCCAACAACCGTACAGATAAACAGAATCTGTAAGAAACAATGTTACAACAGATTAGTAAAACTGCGTAACACATGCGATGGCAACTTATAGAAGTTCCTAATAATTTTCCCGTGTGCATCTTATCATAGTGAAGTCAATACAGCACCATACATTCTCTGTCCCTGCCTATAACGTAGTGTCAGTGCTTGTATTTGTCTATTCGTCAATATCAGCCGAAACATAAAAATATATATAATTTATCTTATCAACCAAGCATATCATGAGGGGGAGAGTATCATGCAAGCACCTAACTTCCAACCATGAAGTTGTACAGGTTTCACCATACTTAGCCTAATGAGTGAAACCCTTCCCTTCACAGGTGAGGTTATGGTAGAACATTGCATAGGTAGATGGTCGAGGTATCTAGTATAGAGAATCTAACAATTTGTACTCCAATATGAAATAGAAACAATCAAAAATCACATTCACCAAGGTTTGAGACACAATACTACTACATCATTTTTGACAGTTCGGTTGACACAATATTACTATAATCACCTAACTACTATACAGGTACGACTTCCCTACATTCTGTAAATTATAACTGAACTTAGCATAATACAACTGTGCTAGGGTAGAGGCACAAGCTCACCGACCATCTAGATATATCAAAGATGTTTCAAACATTAATCCTACAATGCTCCCTATACCAGAACTAAGAAAAGTTGCACCATTCAACTAGGTATAAGATGTTGTAAAGCCTGTGAGAAGAATTTTATGAACCACTGCCTTTTCGAAATGCACTCATGGCAGCCTTTCAGAGTTTTTCCAATCAAAAAGTTGCAGGAAACATTATTGGGGAATTGTTGGTCAGGTCTTGTGACAATATTTTTACAAATAGAAGCATGGAATATATAGATGTTGAAAATGCCCTTGAAAAGGTTGCAAAGATCTTTCTTTGCAGAGTTTTATAGGAAAAAGCTCAGACATGTTAGTCAAGCTGAAGTTTGAGTGTGGACGACAATTTACATTTAAAATGGAGGGCATGCTTACTAAATTGGCATTGGCAATGAAAAAACTATCAGATTTTGAGGAATACCTCAGTCAGAGTCCTCTTCATCCTCATTCTGGAATAGAATTCTCTGTGACAGTTTTGACATCTGGGTTATGGCCAAGCTATAAGTCACCTGATACACATGTCTTTCACGTTGAAATCACGAGACATTTAGACCACTCAATTTAAATATCATCCATTTTAATGGTCAAACAGCCAAAAGCAATTTTAAACCTCATTCACAATAAAAAGTGGTAAATATTTGTCCTACTTTATTGGCCAAAATTTGCCTTTTGACTGTTGAAGTGGATGATATTTAAGAAGAGCCCATTTAGACCCATTCAAAGAGTTTTATAACATAGAAAAAATGAACAGAAAACTAACACGGAAATATTCTCTAGGAACATGCAATATTATTGGAAGATTTGACCAAAGTGAAATTCAAATTGTTGGAACCCCTTATCATGCAAGTGCACTATTGTTGTTCAATGCAACAAAGAGGCTAAGTTTTTCAAAGGTCAAATCCCAGTTGAATTTGGAAGTTGAAGATACTATCGCATTGCCGAACTCCCTTGCACGTTCAAAATACAAAATACAAAGTAAATTTCCAGATACACAATCTGTACAAACAGATTGTTTTGAATTTAATGCAAAATTTTCTAGTAAGAGGAGGAAGATTTGACTTCTGGCACCCACAGCCAATGTAAAAGAAAGCGCTGGGAAGGATGTGCTTCAACAATAGACATCATATAATTGATGCTTCGATCATAAGAATTCTGAAGAGCAGAAAAGTATTAGCTAACAAGGAGTTAGTGATGCAATGCACTAAGCAGGTTAAAGACATGTTCAAGCCAGATATGAAGGAAATTAAAAAGAGAATTGAAAATCTGATAGCTAGTAACTGCTTAAACAGGGATAATGAAAATCCAGACATGTATAATTACAGGGATATAGGAACTACTTAAACAGGGATAATTTGTTGAGAGAAGAGGCCAATTTGTTATTTCTGGATTTGATACTTTACAACTTATTCTACCATGAATTTTATAAGATTCATAGTTGAGTTTTGCTGATTTTTATTTGAGTTGTAAATTTTATAATAAGAGTGTTTTTTTAACTCACCTGTGCATATTTTTTGCATAGACTTTTTGAGGTCAGGAAATAAGGTTTACATATAATAAATTAATTATTAGATAGTTAGTTGAGTGGTGTAAGGACCCACCTCATCCTTAACAAATAATACTACACTCTGAATCCAAAATACCGAGGAATAAATTTTTTTGATCTAACAGATGTAGGAAATGTGAAATTTTTCTATTAATTCTATAAAATGCTTGATGCATGTTATAGATATGAGATAAACTTGAGTTTAGTTTTCTAAAATCATCAAGTCCTTAAGTCCTTTGTTACATCCTGCATTCGTTTTCGACAACTGGCTTTTTCTCCAGCGTCTTGTATTCTTTTTGTCTGCTCAAAGTTTAGCTAGAAAATCTCATGTTAACACGACTCAGAAATCACTACACAGAAAGTTATGATCGTGATGTTAATTATAAAAGAATACCCTATATTCGGGGGACCTGAGTACTGGGGCATCATTTGCCGTCTAGACTGCCTACATACCCTATATCCATAGGATCAAGGCCCTCCTTCAAATGCGACTGAGACGGGGAACGTGAATATGTAGTTCTATCTTGCACTATGTTTAATGTAACTGTGACTAGGTACGCAGCCCTTTCTAGGGCCCAATTTCTTGAGATAGTTCTTCACCGATTGCCACCCACTCGAGTGATACAGTGACGAAATTTCTAAGAAGTTAATTTTACTAACAGACCTCCTGGGAGTGTTTAACATTTAAGTTTTTCATTGGTGAATGGTTTACCTAGTGCGCATTTTTGTCTGATGAGATTTTTCGTTGATAGTTTAAAATATTTTCTATCATGGTAATCATTATACAACTCTTTTGATAGACTTGTCCTTTCTTTTAGTTAATCTTTTTAATGAGATATCCAAGGAGATTTTCCCTTCCTACGGATTTAACTTTGACATGTCCCTTATTACTCCTCGACGATTTAGAGGGACGGTTCTAAGACGTCGTTGTTGCAGCTATGTTAAGTGCGAGGTACTTGGTTCAACGCGACAGCATTACCCATAAATGTGACACAGAGATACTGTAAAAACTAAACATTGCGATTTGTTTTATGTTTGGACGCTTATTTACAAAGTTTACCTATCTAATAGAAAAGAAAAACTTTTATGATAACTTAGATGGAATTGACAAGGAAAATAAACTTCTTTAATTGATCAACCATAATGCATGAAAAGAATAAGACTAGATATTTGATCCATTCATATGTACATTAGGAATAGTCAAGTAATGATACTCAAACAATTTGTAAGCATAATACCAGAAAATATACTAATTCAGTTCACATCATTCGTAAGCATCGACAAGAAAAGGTACTTTATCATTCAATCTAAGATTAAATTATCGTACATCAAGTAAACTTTGTTTCAAAGTAAAGTACTAAAAATAATAATGTATAGTCGCATATCAAATTAATCTTTGTTCCAAAAGTAAAGTGCTAGATCCTTTTCTTGCATAATCATTTCAAACTTAAATAGAACCAGATTAAGGCTTGTAATCTAATCAAGATAAGTTTTTCAATAAAAGTTTAACTTAAACTTCATTAATTGAGATTATAAAATCACAACCAAAATGAGTAATGTTGACTTCTATTTAATAGGTCACAATGAGGGATTCTTTGATCACGTTTTGAGATTAGGGAAGTTGTTTTAATACACTAAGTGTTCATCTTGTACTTCCTAAAACATTTAAGATTAACAATTGTTTCAAGAAATATTTCAAAATCCATCTTTGATTCTCACTATAACCTCTTTCTAAAATTTATACCAATTAATCCAACCTTTGATGTTGAAATCCATTCCCAAGGAAACAAAAGCTTATCTATTGGCTCCATATACAATCATAGTGCAGGTTTAACGTGACACCTTATAGAAACATTTTGAGCTTTAAAGTGAAGAACATAGAATTTCCTAAGTTTTTATCCTTTGTTTGCATAAATTTTGTTTTAGTTTCTCACTTCCTTTTGCCTTTTCCTAAATATATTTAACTTCGCAAGTCCATCTCCTTCAAACCTTTCTAACCCTATCAATACTATATCCTTAATAATCCTAGCCTAACCCTATTATGAACATATGGTCATATAATGATTGAACTGAATTTATGCTAATGGACAAGTGGCCTTATTTGTTGTAAGAAACTCCACTAATGGAAGATATTGTTCCCATATATTTTTTTGTTCCATGTAATATCTGTGCAAAAGACCTTTTGCAACTTAATTGACTCATTCGAATTGGATGTTAGTCTCTAGATCGTAGACAATACTAACTTGATAGTTATTCCTATAGGTATCTAAGGGGTTCCCAAAATTGATAAGTCATTCTAGAATCCCTATTAGATATTCTCTTTTTAGGAATACCATGAATTCAATAGATTTCTTTTACAAACCTTCTTGCTAATGTAGGTGAGTAATCTTTTAAGTTGCTAGGTATAGAATGCACTACTTTTTTTATCCCATCGATAGAATAAACTACTAAAGTGAAAGCTTTTAAAAATAAATAGTGACCCACTTAAGGTAGTGTGTGACTAGTAATTAATTTCACATGAGGAAGCGTGTAGAAACATATATTAAGAAAATTAAAATCAGAAAACATGCTCATAACACTAGATTTTAAATGTTTAATGAGTTTAATTTCATTCACTCACTTGGATCTAGACTTAACAAAGATCAATGTTAATTAATTGAAACTATGATTAATAACTAGTTGACCAAGCAACTTGATGACTCTGAAAGTAAAAGAAAGACTGTAGAGTTTCTTAGATAGGTGTCACATCCCAAAGATATACATGATGCAATTAAAAGCTAGTTTCTTTTCATGTATGAGCTTTAGTAAATCATTTGATCTAAATTCTTGACTTTAAGCCTTCAATCCTCTCACACCTTGTTATTGTGTATAGAAAAAAATGTAGATAGAATTTAATGATTTCATTTTAGTAATTGATGGCATTCCTATGACTATCATGGGTATGTTGCAAGAAAGTCTATACATATTTCAACAATCCTGACTATATTTGAACACAAGCACCATGACACATGAAAATAACCTATGTTTAGGACCCTGATCTATTCTTTTCACCTTGTTCAAACTATTAATTAGTATTTAAGTTTTAAATCCTAATTTTTATTTAGATTTGCAATTAGCTTATAAAATGAGGAAATAGGTTAGTGAAAGTGAAAGTGCTCCCACACTTACCAATGACAATGTCATTGTGGGACAAGCATAGACTGAATCACACTGTACATTTTCCACATTCCAGTTACAATAAAAAATGTCATTGCCATCCACTGCTCATTTGAACCTCACAGCATTATGCTAATTGAAGGAGGCACTGTATACTCTGCTTACATATTTTCAATTATTGTAGATCTGTATCCTCAAGGACACACTTTTACATGGGAAAATAAGTCCACACTTTCATCCCTCACAAGCAATTTGCCCTTGTTATGTGTGTCAATTGCAGAAGTTTGGTAGAAGCCCATAAAGTGTTTCACCACGTGAAAGAATGAGACAGTGTCTCATAGAATATGACTATTGCAACATATAAAAGACATGGGGACAGTGTCTCATAGAATATGACTATTGCAGCATATAAAAGACATGGGCCTACTCACAATGCAGTCACACTGTTTGCAATAAATAGGTCTCCAATTCGAGATAAGTTCGCATTTTCCAGCGTACTTCCAGCCTGAGCCTAAATGGGAGCCTTGGATCAGGGTATGGACAACCATCAAAACAAAATGGAAAGGGGGGATTTTTCATATTTGGAAATACTCTGCAAAATGTGGAAGCATAGACAAGGCACGTCAACTATTTGATAGAATGCCTCAAAGAAATGTCATCTCATGGAGTGAAACGATTGCAGGATTTCACAAATGATTAGTTGGAAAGGCTTTAGAAACCTTCAAACAAATGCAATTGACAGGCCTAAAGCCAAATTCCACAACCTTTGATAGCATTCAGAAATAGAGTATGACCGTATGTCAAAGCATAAAGGTAAGGGGATTTTTTTATCAGATATTATGATTGAAAATGCTCTAATAGACATGTATGCAGAAAGTGATTTTGACAGATCTACATGCGAAAAAGAAGATGGCCGCGTAGTGGAAGGAAGAAAGCCTACTTGTATCGATGAGAAAGAAACCTAGACAATCGTTGACATTTCAAGGATAAATCGATTAAAAAAATTGTGGTCTGCAACAATTTTAGGATATGCAGAAAATGGATTTGTTGAAAGGGCTTTTTGAAACTTTCAGGCGATTGCAATTGGTAGTGTAAAGCCAATTCTCACAACCTTTACCAGTGCCCTCCCTGTATATGCTGAAATGGGGTTTTCAAACAAGGCGTGGACATTCATCAAAGCATAAAGATTTCATCAGATGTAGCTGCTACGTCCTGGTACACATGCATACAAAATGTAGAAACATGCACAGAGCACGTGAAATGTTTGACAAAATGCCTTGAAGAAATATGGTATCATGAAATGCAATGATTGTAGGATACACAAAAAATCGACATGTTGAAAAGGTTTTAAAAAGTTTCAAGCAAAAGCATTTGGAAAGTATAAAACCAGACTCCACAACATTTGCCAACATCCTCCCTGCATATGTCAAAATGGGAGTGCTTTGGAACAGGGTAAGCTGAATTATATTTGGAATTACTCTGGTAGACAAATATGCAAATGAGCCAGCACAGGAAAGGCACGCGAATTGTTTGACAGAATGCCTCAAATAGATATTATCTCACGGAATGCATGATCACAGGATTGCACAAAATGGATTCGTTGAAAGGGATTTAGAAACTTTCAGACAAATGGAATCGGCAGAGGTAAAGTCAAATTCTACAACCTTGGTCAGCACCCTCCTTGCATACGCCCAAATAGGGAGTTTCGAACATGGCATGGTCATCTGTCAAAGCAGAATGGAAGGGGGATTTTGTCAGATATTATAGTTGGAAACGCCCTGGTAGACATGTATGCAAAACGTGGAAGAATAGACAAGGTACGTGAATTGTTGACAAAATGCCTCAAAGCGATGTCATCTTATGGAATGCAATGATTGCAGGTTTTGCACAAAATGGATCTACTAAAATATGCATTTAGAGCAACTCGTAGGATGTTACACGACGTTATTATGGCATGTTTATCAACAACAGAGTTTCAATTATGTATAGGGCTAATACAAGTGTTACTATATTGGAAAAAAAACATATATTGTTGACAAGAAATAATTCTAATATTCTTCCCCTGAGTGACTTAAAAGACATTCTAGAGTATTCTTAGTACAGACTCTGCTACAAGCTGCATTCATACGCGACAAACATATAGCAATATCAGGTCAATGGTCTGGTGCTAGCATGTTTGTTAATGAACTCTATATACAATTTGTAATATGATTGAACAATAGTAGCACTACTCGGAATTGGGATTGGCTCAAGAAGCCAAGTATAAAATGAATTCAATTACTTTGGGAAACTAAAAATGCTTAAGCATTCATAAAAATAGAGAAACCATGTTGTATTTGCTATTTCATGTCAAATAATTTGCATAGAGACATAAAGTTAAACAAAATAAGAGTATGCACCAAATGGATTGGTAAAAAAAAGGCTTTAGAATCTTTCAAGCAAATGGAATTGGTAGACGTAAAGCCAAAATCCCATAACCTAACTCATGAAATTCATAATGAACAATTAACAAAATTTCATAAAAAACAAGAAACAAAATTATGGAAGGAAGGGTTGCTCTTACAGAATGCTCCAGCGATGCAACCAAAAACCAAGTGTGTCTTCCCTTTTTTGAGAACATCATTTTCCACACACATGTTGAAAAATTTAGAAGTCATTGGGGTCAAGTCTAAGCACATGGTGGAAGATTGAGTCATTGGGTCAAGTCTATCAAATTAAATGCCTCTTTTCCAATTTTTCAATTTGTCACTAATTTGTGGAAAAGAATTCTCCCATGTGATTCTTGAAAAGTTGCCTTGGAAGATGGGGGTTGAACCTTCATCAATGTTGTTTCTAGAACTATAATCTTTTAAATTTATTTATTTATTCATTTAAAATTTTAAATTATCTTAAAAAAGAAATCATTTATTTATTTTTATCGATATTTTTATTATTTTGTTTTAATAGCCTTTATGCGTGTTAGTAAGATTTGAATAAAATACATACAATTAGACATTTAAAAATAATTAGTTATGCATAGTATTCAATTCAACCTCAGAACTCAAATTATGCTCAAGGGTTAGAAGCGGTTCGTGACATACTTCCCCCCTAAAACTTTGCATCGTCCCGATGCAAAACATCACTGAAGTTATAGTTCGTAAATATAAATCAAAATTCTACCAGGTTCCAAAATGTTGAAGTATCCATGTATTATCATGATAATGTGAGTTTAAGAAACTACTTTAACTTTTCAAACCTGATTGAACTTATCCTTGCAGCTTGTCCTCTAGTCGGGAATGTTGATTATTCTAGTATACTTGTTCATTAAAATTTTCCTGTGTCTAGGATAAACACTTGCAAAGGTTGTTAGACATATCATGTTATGATGTTAATCATGGTGTTGTTTAGCCATGCTTCTAAGATTATCATGTTGGTATGCAGCAATTCATCACAAAGTACTTGATTTATCAATGAAAAGAAGATTAAAGTAATATTTATCATTAAGATTAATCATGTAATGATCATAAGTTACCAAAGATGCCATTTTCAAATCATTACTTCATCATGTAATTACATTCCTTATAATTATCTTTAGGAGCCTTTTAAATGCAACAATAAGTGAATAAGTCTCTAAAAATTAAGGAATAAATCTAACTTGCAAGAGTGTCATCATTAAGCACATTATCATGAACTCAAACATGTGAACTAGTAAAACATTCCCACACTCATGGATTCATCAAGAGCAAATGAAAGTATACAGATTTCAATGTCAAGAGGCCAAATTATTATCATATCAAATGTGAGTATCAGAATAATATTATTTTCTAACGTCTCTTTAGGAGATTTATTTCCATATAAGAAGGCTCTTACCTTAGTCCATTCATAATAAAGCTAAGTACACTTACTCCTTACTTTAGTTTCCGACCATTTCCTTTCATAGAGAATAAAATATTCATAGATATAATCGATCCTATCCAAAGTCAATATATTCAAAACGTAATTAAACAATTTTCTTCCTTCATATCGAGTATCTTTCTAATCCACCTTCAAGTTAGTTTCTCTCCTGCCTAAGAGGGTCACATTTATTGTTCTCTTTTTCTTCAAACATACTTGATCATAAAAAAAATCGTACCAAACTTAAAGTCCAACTGTCTAATCTTATTATTTTTCTCATTTTAAAACCTCCTTTGTTGTTATTACAATGGCATGACCTTGATCATACATGCTTGTAATTCACTTTAAAATTCTATCATCAAAGATAATAAAACCTCAAAATCAACTTTCTAAGTGTGGTAAAAATTTAGGTTCATAGATTGTCCCTTGGTAATCCATCATTATCAAAATTTCTAGTTACATTTGAAGTTTACTCCAACATGTGTTAGAATCCAAGAGTAATAATGCACCACTATAGATTAGAAGAATTATATTCTCTTAGTCAAATCTGAGTACTCAAGAAATAACCAATCCAGGATAAAGTGTCCAAACAGGACATACTAAAATAAAGCCAACTGGGCTCTTCTGTCCTTTGGGAAAACTGGTTCATGCGGTCTAGTCATACTATTATCTTCACTTTCATTTTATTAGTATCACACAAAACATTACAAGTTCAGGCTTAGATCTTAGGTTTTCATTTTCTTCTCTGTATGCTACAAGTGACTTCTCCAACTGATTAACATGTTCCTTGAATCCTACTATTTCACTCTTTTGTAAACTGTTCTCCGTTTTTAATTCTTTCAAACCTTATTCTAGATCTCTATTCCAACTCTTCAAATCTCTCTTCAATATCTTCATACAATGTCAACTTTGCTTTCAGTTCCTCATTTCTCCTTCTTGCATTTTTCAATTCTTCTTCAAGAGCATTATATTTGTCTTCTCCTAGTTTCTTTATCTTTTCCAACAACTTTGAATTACACCTTTCTATTTTGCACAATTCTCCTTCCAAACTAATGGCTAAACAGGCCTATAATGGTCAAACAGATCAAAACTTTATCTAATTAGGTCAACACAATAGCCATACGGGCTAAATAGGCCAACAATCATTATGCTCTAGCTAGAGACTTTTGACTCCTTCGAGATCAATCCGGATCCATGAGTCACTTCCTGGAGATGACAGTCTACCCAAGTACTATGCTAAGGATGTCAACCAGGGAATACAATATCGACTTGTACACACCTCAGTTTCAGCAAAGCCAAGTACAAGTAATCCACCCCGGGGATTCTTCTGAGTACCATTGAAATCCATTATTCCAATATCTTATAAACATAAACATTACTCTTAAAATGAATTCATGCTCAAGCACACATATCAGCACTCAAGTGAAAAGTAACAATTCTAGCTATTATGCATGCCTATTTGTAGAGACTACCACATCAATAAGTCTTCCAAACATTCCATCCATTTCTCTCTTTGCAACTATTGCATCAATTAGTGCCACCGTAGGGCTTGTTATCCAAGAGTAGCATCCCACAATTGATATCTACTTCCCAAACTAGGATTCCATGAATGACATCAATCTCCCAAAAGTCAGTAGTTATCTCTAGTACTTATCCAGTTAACCATATAGTCTCACCTCCAAAGGAAACCAATACCATTAATACCTTAGTGCCAAGTAACTGAAAAAGAAAGATGGTTTTTAGGGCCCTCTCAAGGACCCCTCGTCACGTTTCTAAATACCTTGCTTGCATTCGTTTAAGGTGTTATCCTCCAAGAAACACACACATAGATCTAGAGGGATGGATGGACTATGATTGTCCCATACCAATCCCATTCGCAACCCCCATCCACAAAATAGAATCCCCCAGGCCACCTACTCCCCCATACAACCTACCAGGAGCCCCTTCTAAACATGGTAGTTTACATAACATTACACTAAAAATGCCAGCAGTTGCAACAATAAAATGCCTCAAATTAGGAAGGACTAAGTAAAACAAGTCCATAAGTTAAATCCTCAATTAGAATACATTAAAATAAAACAAACCAAGAAGAAGTGAAGATCAAAGATAGCAACTATTGCCACATCCTAGGTTTAACAAAGAACAAGTCCTTGAGGCAAAAGGACCATCTCAAATTAAAACAAAGAAATAAAACACTACTGGCTTAACACTTAAGTAAAATCTTTAACACGAGAATAAATAATTCAACAATCTCATAAAATTCACACATTACAATCACCATGTAGCCTTACAACAAGACCACCTAAGGGGAGTAAGGAACTGGGTGGGCTTCTATCACTCAAATAGCTAAATTGTATAGTGGTCTCAACCACGTAGAGAACAATGATAAATCACCATGTCACACTATGCATTCCCTTCTCAATCTAGAACAACCTTATCATATTTCTGTATCAAAAATCCACATGAATAGTCACATGCCCCCATACAACCCAAGGATTGCCATTCTAAAAAGATCTATTATGGTATGCCACAAAAGAAATTAGCCACAAAATCTGATATCCACTTCACAAGTCTTATGGTTGTTATGTACCCAACTACTATTGTCTCGTTACACATACCATTATTGACATCAAGCTATCCACTTCACCCTCTAGGGAGTGTTTATTTACTATCCTATCATTTCCTTTTCTTTTCATGTTTCTATCCATGTTTATCAATAACTAGATGATCATTAGATCGCAAGAGGGGGAATATTATTGGCCTTATGTCTTAATTCTTACCATGCTTTAGGTTAGCAGACCTTGAGGCCTAGTGTCCAAACCAAAAGCTCTAATGCCACATGTAAGGACCTACCTCATCCTTAAAAAATAATACTAAACTCTAAATCCAAAATACCGAGGAATTAAAAATTTTGATCTAATAGATGCAGGAAATATAAAATTTTTCTATTAATTCTAAGAAGTGCTTGATGCATGTTATAAATATGAGACGAACTTGATTTTAGTTTTCTAAAATCATCAAGTTCTTAAGTTCTTTGTTACATCCTATGTTCGTTTAAGACAACTGGCTTTTCTTCAGCATTTTGTATTCTTTTTGTCTGCATAAAGCTTAGCTAGAAAATCTCATGTTAACACGACTCAAAAATTACTACACAGAAAGTTATGATCACGATGTTAATTATAAAAGAACACCCTATATCTAGAGGACTTGAGTACTGGGGGCATCCTTCGGTGTCCAGACTACCTACATACCTTGTATCCACGGGATCAAGGCCCTCCTTCGAATGCAACTGACACAGAGAACATGAATATGTAGTTCTATCTTGCATTATGTTTAATGCAACTATGAGTGGGTACACAGCCCTTTCTAGGGCCCAATTTCCCTAGACAGTTCTTCACGGACTGCCACCCACTGGAGTGATACAATGACGGAATTTCTAAGAAGCTAATTTTACAAACACACCTCTTGGGAGTGTTTGACGTTTAAGTTTTTCATTGGTGAATGGTTTACCTAGTATGCATTTTTGTCTAATGAGGTTTTCTATTGATAGTTTAAAAGGTTTTCTATTATGGTAATTGTCATACAACTATTTCGATAGACTCATCCTTTCTTCTTAGTTAATCTTTTTAATGAGATATCCGAGGATATTTTCCCTTTCTGTGGTTTAACTTTGACATATCCCTTATTACTTCCCAATGATTTAGAGGGACGGTGCCCAGACGTCATTGTTGCAGATATGTTAGGTGCAAGGTACTTGGTTCAACGCGATGGCATGACCTGTAAATGTGACACAGAGGTACCGTAAAAATTGAACACTATGATTTGTTTTATGTTGGGACATTTATTTACAAAGTTTACCTATCTAGTAGAAAAGAAAAACTTTTATGATAACTTATATAGAATTGAGAAGGAAAATAAACTTCTTTGCTTGATCAATCATAATGCATGAAAAGAATAAGACTAGGTATTTGATCCATTCATATGTACATAAGGAATAGTCAAGTAATGATACTCAAACAATTTGTAAGCATAATACCAGAAAAGATACTAATTCACTTCACATCATTTGTAAGCATAAACTAGAAAAGGTACTTTATCATTCAATCTAAGATTAAATTGTCATACATCAAGGAAACTTTGTTTCAAAGTAAAGTACTAAAAACAATAATGTATAGTTGCATATCAAATTAATATTTGTTCGAAAAGTAAAGTGCTAGATCCTTTTCTTGCATAATCATTTCAAACTTAAATGGAACTAGATTAAGGCTTGTAATCTAATCAAGATAAGTATTTCACTAAAAGTTTAACTTAAACTTCATTAATTGAGATTATAAAATCACAACCAAAATGAGTAATATCGACTTCTATTTCATAGGTCACAATGAGGGATTCTTTGATCACGTTTCAAGATTAGGAAAGTTGTTTTAAAACACTAAGTTTTCATCTTTTACTTCCTAAAACATTTAAGATCAACAATTGTTTAAAGAAATATTTCAAAATCCATCTTTGATTCTCACTATAACCTCTTTCTAAAAATTATACGAATTAATCCAACCTTTGATGTTGAAATCTACTCCCAAGGAAACAAAAGCTTATCTATTGGCTCCATATAAAATTATAGTGCAGGTTTAATGTGACACCTTACAGAAACATTTTGAGGTTTAACGTGAAGAACATAGAATTTCCTAAGTTTTTATCCTTTGTTTGCATAAATTTTGTTTTAGTTTCTCACTTCCTTTTGCCTTAAATTCCTAAATATATTTAACTTCGCAAGTCCATCTCCTTCAACTTTTCTAACCCTATCAGTACTCTATCCTTAATAATCCTTGCCTAACCATGTTATGAACATATGGTCATATAATGATTGAACTGAATTTATGCTAATGGACAATTGGTCTTATTTGTTGTAAGAAACTCTACTAATGGAAGATATTGTTCCAATATATATTTTTGTTCCATGTAATATCCATACAAAAGACCTTCTGCAACTTAATTGATTGACTCATTCCAATTGGATGTTAGTCTCTAGATGGTAGGCAATACTAACTTGATAGTTATTCATATAGCTATCTAAGGGGTTCCCAAAATTGATAAGTTATTCTAGCATCCCTATTAGATATTCTCTTTTCAAGAATACCACGAATTCAATAGATTTCTTTTACAAACCGTCTTGCTAATGTAGGTGAGTAATCTTATAAGTTGTTAGGTATATAATGCACTACTTTTGTTAGCCCATTGATAGAGTAAACTACTAAAGTGAAAGCTTTTAATTTAAACAAATAGTGAACCAATTAAGGTAGTATGTGATTAGAAATTAATTTCACATGAGGAAGCATGTAGAAACATATATTAAGAAAATTAAAATCAGCATACATGTACTCATAACACTAGATTTTAAATGTCTAATGAGTTTAATTTCATTCACTCACTTGGATCTAAACTTAACAAAGATCAACATTAGATTAATAACTAGTTGACCAAGCAACTTGATGACTCTGAAAGTAAAAGAAAGACTGTAGAGTTTCTTAGATATGTGTCACATCCCAAAGATATACATGATGCAATTAAAAGCTAATTTCTTTTCATGTATGAGCTTTAGTAAATCATTTGATCTAAAGTCTTGACTCCAAGCCTTCAATCCTCTCACACCTTGTTATTGTGTATAGAAAAAATTGTAGATAGAATTTAGTGGTTTCATTTTAGTAATTGATGGCATTCCTATAACTATCATGGGTATGTTGTAAGAAAGTCTATACATATTTCAACAATCCTCACCCTATATTTGAACACAAGCACCATGACACATGAAAATAATCTATGTTTAGGATCCTAATCTTGTTTTTTCACATTGTTCAAACTATTAATTAATATTTAAGTTTTAAATCCTAATTTTTATTTAGATTTGCAATTAGCTTATAAAATTAGGAAATATGTTAGTGAAAGTGAAAATGCTCCCACACCTACCAATGACAATGTCATTGTGGGGCAAGCATAGACTAAATCACACTGCACATTTTCCACATACCAATTACAATCATAAAATGTCATTGCCATCCACTGCTCATCTGAACCTCACAGCATTATGCTAATTGAAGGAGGCACTGCATACTCTGCTTACATATCTTCAATTATTGCAGATCTGTATTATCAAGGACACACTTTTACATGGGAAAATAAGTCCACACTTTCATCCCTCACAAGCAATTTGCCCTTGTTACACACAAAACTTATCATAATAAACCTATTTACATGTCTGTCAATTGCATAAGTTTGGTAGAAGCCCAGAAAGTGTTTCACCACGTGAAAGAATGAGACAGCGTCTCATGGAATATGGCTATTGCAGTATATAAAGGACATGGGCATCCTCACAATGCAATCACACTGTTTGCAATAAACAGGTCTCCAATTCGAGATAAGTTCACATTTTCCAGCGTACTTCCAGCCTGAGCCTAAATGGGAGCTTTGGATCAGGGTATAGACAACCATCAAAACAGAACGGAAAAGGGGGATTTTTTCATAGTTGGAAATACTCTACAAAATGTGGAAGCACAGACAAGGCACACCAACTTTTTGACAGAATGCCTTAAAGAAATGTCATCTCATGGAGTGAAACGATTGCAGGATTTCACAAAATGATTAGTTGGAAAGGCTTTAGAAACCTTCAAGCAAATGCAATTCAGAAATAGAGTATGACCGTCCGTCAAGCACAAAGGTAAGGGGATTTTTTCATCAGATACTTTGATTGGAAATGCTCTGATAGACATGTATGCAGAAAGTGATTTTGACAGATCTACATGCCAAAAAGAAGATGGCTGCATAGTTGAAGTAAGAAAGCCTGCTTGGATCGATGAGAAAGAAACCCAGACAGTCGTTGACATTTCAAGGATAAATCGATTAAAAAAAATGTGGTCTGCAACAATTTTAGGATATGCACAAAACGGATTTGTTGAAAGGGCTTTTAAAAACTTTCGGGTGAATACAATTGGCAACGTAAAGCCAATTCTCACAACCTTTACCAGTGCCCTCCCTACGTACGCCGAAATGGGGTTTTCGAACAGGGCATGGACATTCATCAAAGCATAAAAGAAAGAGGAATTTCATCATATGTAGCTGCTACGTCCTGGTACACGTGTATACAAAATGTAGAAACATGCACAGATCACGTCAACTGTTTGACAAAATGCCTCGAAGAAATATGGTATCATGAAATGCAATGATTGCAGGATACACAGAAAATCGACCTGTTGAAAAGGTTTTAAAAAGTTTCAAGCAAAAGCAATTGGAAAGTGTAAAACCAGACTCCGCAACATTTGCCAGTATCCTCCCTGCGTATGTCAAAATGGGAGTGCTTTGGAACAGGGTAAGCTGAATTATAGTTGGAATTACTCTGGTAGATGTTGTGACGTATTCCAACATCGCCCCGTCAAGCATGGGGGACCCCGATCTTTTTGAACTTTCGGTTGCGTCGCGCTTAAATTTCCCCACAGAGAAGGAATTTGAGATGTTTCAAACTTAGCATCTGGAGGAGGAGCGGGTTCGCTTGGTATGCGGGCATTGAGTGAAATTGTGTCATTCCTTGATTGCCTGATCTGTCCGCTTAAGCGGATTTGTCTTGATGTGTTGCATGGTATTATTCTCTTTTATCATTCCTAGGTGGCTCAGATGTCCACTCAGGGGAACGACTCTACTTTGTTATAGTGCATAAAGTTTCAAATTATGCCTAAGGCATCCAAACCTCCGCCCAAGCGGACTTCTTGGGACACTTTGCCAATATGAGCAATAGGCATCACACACCATGATATTAAAAGTCCGCTTAGGAGGTCTTCTTGAGACACTTTGCAAACTCAAACATTGGATGTTATGCATATGAACATTGGGAGTCCGCCTAGGCGCTCCGGTGAGGGTGGTTTGCATTTCAGAATATGCATGAGACACGCGGACATCTGCTTGGATGCGGGGTATCCATCAGAATTTAGATTTTCTTCATCAACAGTCAAATTAATGCTCCAGGTGGTCATTAAAGGTTGATTTGCCCAAAATAGAAGCCTAAAGATATATTCGCTCAGCTTGGCATCATGAAGGATATTTCGAATCTCTTTTAGAAACGCATAATCATTTTGCCCAATATGCATTTAGCACTTGGATACCCACCCAAACGCACATTCAAGGAGATGTTTCAAACATAGCAAATTTATTAAATATTCTGAGCATGGAGTTATGATTGGCATGGCACGATTGCTGTTGAATCATTTGAAGAGATATTTGTGTAGGGCATAATAATGGCCGCTTCGTCCATGATAATCCAGCTTTAGTAAACATCTCTATATTTCTTCATCATGTGCGGGTGAAGGATTCATTGTTATATTTAGCATATGAAGTGCGTATTTGTCATTCATAGTGCACAGTAATGCTTAAGTAATTAACCATTGCGTGAAGGTTGTAGTCCATTCTATCCTTGGTGTCGTATTCATTTGAATTACAATATGTGGCTTAGGTCGTAAGGCGGTATATGGTCTATTTTCGCGAGTGGGATGTTGGCACAATCTTACGAACCTTTCAGAAATCTCCATATGTCATTCATGTACCCACCATGTCAACTCAAGATATACATGCATAGTATAGGCATTTCGAAGCATAAAAGTTTGTCTTGATAGTCTGAGCATTTGAACTACAGATATTGTTTCATCGGTGATGTAAAAATCAGGCTTTGCTTGTCACATTAAGGCAGAGCGAAGAACACACGTCATACAATTTAAAATCTTTTGATTTTGGCTTGAACATTGGCAACTAATAGGGGGTGTTTCATGATTCGAAATCAGTCTTTTTTTTTCCTCCAACATTTGCAGATATAAGTTTGAAGTTGAAATTCACTGGGGTAGGGATAAAGGTGTTTAAATGTAATGAAATGGCTTTACAACTAATGATCTTGACATTCATAACACACTCATCTATTTCAGTTTTGCATTTCTAGCTTTCTTAGAAAGGGCAGGATGTTTCTAAGTTGCATATTGTAGTCCCGCATATGTTAAATAGTGGAATTTTGTCTTCGTGCACCTTTTAAGGCATTATTTCGATATGTTGATTCAGGATTTTTTATGGAGGAGAGCAATGAGCGCGAAGGACAGACAGGCACTGATGAGGAGTGACATGAAGGGAACGTGGCCGGAAACGAAATCACGTCAAAATGGCGAAACCTTGGTGACACTAATTTCGGGAAGACTAACATGGAGGAAATTTGACAAAATTTGCACAAACCCAATCCATCGGATCTAATCAAGCGAATGTTGAAGAACGGGATTGTGCAAGCTGCTTGTTTCCCACCAGCAATGTTGTGTCCAGACCTGATGCTAGAATGCGCCAAGCATTATAATCCTGAAAAGAGATGCATTATGACTAGAGAGGGCAAAGTACAGGCTTATCTGAGAAAAGAGGCAATCGCAAAAACTTTTGACATTTCCTCATACAAAACTACTACATTCTGCGACAAGGAGACTGCTTTGCAACTTTATCTGGCTGGACCTGAGAAGTGTATGGAGGTGATAAACAGCAAATGGTTGATGCAATCAAGATCACAAGTAAGTAGAGTGCCTAAAAGACTTCACAAATTTGATTTTCATCGAGAAATCAATTATATGGTGGTATTTTTGAATCGCATCATGGGCTGCCCGCAATCAACAAATTTTGAGCCATGGATGTTTTTCTTCATTGAGGAAATTGTAAGTGGAAAGAGGATGATAGATTGGGCTGAAATGATCAACAGCAACATCGATGATCAGTTGAAGGGTTTGCAGGAGACAAAAACATTTTATATGAGCTCATATGTCATATATATACTTGCCAGAAATGAGAGATATCTAGGACTGAATTGCAAGGGGAGAGTTGGAAATGGAGACGGACAGTTCAAGGTTTATGACTACTATCCTCAGCTGCACTTGCAAGCTATATCCAATTACAGAAGGTTTAATGATGCCTTTTCCATGCACATTGTCAGATTGTTGCAAGGCAACACATTCAAAAGATTGTTGAAGGAGGCCATGAACTTCGTAGCTAAATACGGAAAGTGGTTTATTCAGTTTCCAAGATTCACATACATCCGTGTGGGGGGCTTCTTGTCATTACTGTATAGGTTGCCTAGATACCCCACTAACAAAATGGTGTTATTGGAAGTTATAAGATAGCTGGTTGCATTTGACAAAGTTCAGAGAAAGAGGAAAAAGACCACAATAAAGTTTCTAATCAGCATCGGGAGGCTTGAGACTTGCATGTCATTGCAAGCAACTGAAAATTCGGAGATAGAGCTGCAGGCTTACAACTTGGTGTGCCACAATGATGCACGCAGTATCTTTGATCCATTTGGCGCAGTCAGATATAAATTTGGGAGTAAATATGAGCACAGACCACAGCTCGAGGATCACTAGATAGATGCATATGATGACATAGAAATAAAAAAGAAAGGTTGCTACCAATTATCTTTGGATTTGGTTAGAGCAACAAGAGTGATCAACATTTCGGATCAGCTTGAGGAGAATCACAAAAGACTTTCAGAAAGTTCATATGAAGAGAAGAGGGACATGCCCTTCACCATCAATTGGTCAGAACAGGAAGTCACACACAATGATGATTTGATGATGCCAATTGTAGCACATACCAGAAAATATGTGGACTTCCAAATTCGAAGGCTCTAGGAGAACAATGTCCAAATTCACTTACAACTTGATAGGAGGAGTTAGTACACATCAGTCCAAGGATTCTTCAACTAGTGAGTCAAGTAGTGACTCTAGTGACTCCAGTGATTCAGAGGGTGAAGGTCCTAATCCACATGAAGATATTCAGCCAAGTAAGAAGGCAAAGATCAATGATCAGAAGGCAACTAGTGCATCTTCAAGGCAAGAGTGCAATAGTATAATAAACATTAAGGAAGATGAAGTGAGATAGGATGAACAAGTAGCTTTAGAAGTACAAACTGATCAAGGCATCAAACAAGGTAATCAAATTGATTAAGTTCTGTCAAGATCATCTAAGGAGCAAGAAGTGGTCATGATAGAAGTAGAGCCTGAAAATCAAAATGACAAGGAGTTGTATGAGTTTGATGAGGAGGCTCTTCCTACTATTCGGCAGAAGGGAGTTTAGGAGGAAAATCAGGAAGACTTGTCTGACATACCAAGGTGGCTAAGAGATCAAGTCAAGGAGAAGTCTATTATTGAAAAGGAACCCATCCTAAGTTTGGAAGACTTGCTGAGTAGGGCCAAACCTGACAATGGAAAGCAAAAAATTACTAAATTCTCGAAGATCACAAGAGGCAGCTCGGGGTCAAGGCAAGTGCATATTTCTGTCCCAAAAATCAACATAGAGGCAGATGATAGTGCTCCAAGTGTATATGACATTAGTACTTTTGATTTGGGACCAACCATAGCAGAACAAGAGATAGAAGAGTTGGAAGATTTGGTTGCAGTCATCAAAGAAAGACTACAAAAGGAACAAGAACAGAGGATTCAATTAGAGAAGGATAACTTGGCATTTCAACACTATATTCAGTAGTTGATGAATCTAGTAGGCCAAGTTGGAGAGATAGCTACACCACCTGTGTTGCTTTCGCAGGAGTTTGTGGCACATTTGGAAGAAATGAGGTCCTCATCTCAAGTATTGCAGGATTGGGCAGCAGATTTCAAGATCAAAGCTGACGGGTTCATTGATGAAATTGTGAAGTTGTACAAGGAGGCTTCTTCAATATTTGATAGAGTGCAGAATGTTTTGATTGCTTGTGTAGAATTCAGAATTGTAATAGAAGAAGTTATGCCTCAGTTGAAAAGGCTGATTTATACTCCAAGTGCCACATTGTTAGATGGAGTGATTGAACAAGGTTCAACATATAATTTCCATTCTTGGTATTGTGCACTCAGCATCAAGGAGCAGGTTCTAGGAAGGATTGAGAGTGACAACACTTGAGCAAGAGAAGCACTTTGGGAAATTCAAAACAAAATACTTGTTTCTATAAACCAGGTAGTTGATTCTAATGGAGAGATTGATGGATACTTGCTGAAAGACAAGATGCGTGCAAAGTATTTTCAGCATACACAGGCTATTTCCAGGGAGTTGTTGAATGATATTTGCACTTTCCACTTTCATAGGCATGTTTCAGACATCCATGGTTGGTTGGGAGATGACAGTTGCCAAATGCACAGAGGAGCTGCAAATCATAGAGTGCACCATTCAAACTCTGCCAAGTGTCCCTATGGAGGAGGTTACACATGTCATGACTAGATTTGTGGAGTTTACCACAAAAAAGAAAGGTCATAAATGAGGGTACTCCACTTAGTGGGTACATCATAAATGCAAGGTCCAATTTTAGTAAATTTTATAACCATTTTCCTGTGTGGCACAATAGGGGCCATTGATTTCAAGTTTTAATCTTGGCCATCCATTGAATTTTGAGGCCTATATAAACCCATTTTGTTCTCATTTGTAAAGGGGGGAATGCTCTAAGAAATTGTTGCTCAAGACTCTGTTGAAATAAATACGAACTCATCATTGAATTTTTCATGGTGATTTTGTGTTGTTTCAAATGAATGCATGGTTTCTAAGTGTTCACTCATAGAATAAGATTAGTTTAGTTTTCTTTCAACAATTTAGTTCTTTTTTTTGCTTCATCGAAGTTGTCATTGCTGATTCATGTTTGGTGTCTCCATAGTTCATACCATTTATAATTTGTTGATGGCAGATTGTAGTGCATGGTTAGTCTGAACCTTATTTGAACTTAACTTCAATTACTTTGTGTTCATTGACCTTTATGTGCAGAAGTAATCTAAAAATCTTATTTTTCCTTAGAAGATTGCATCACCTTTGCATAGTTGTTACCTTATGGCAAAGCAAAGTGTGGTTGAGATTCCGATGAATCAGTGGTGATTGCTTGCATTTAGATTAGAGTCTTCTAAACCCATTTCCTCTTGCATTTTCTTCAAAATCCTGTTAGATTTAGATTAAAGAGCTTCCACTGTCATATCTTAATTTGTCATATTGTTAGACCTTCGAAGAAGCTATGTTACACGTTATCCAAGAGAAACAAGTTTCCTATTGTTGAACATTTATGTAAGTCCCTTTGTGTCAAATAGTAATTCGCATCCTACTACTAAGTTATCCCAGGTCGTGACACCAAAAGTAACTAATCAAGAACTTTGGAGTGTACTCATCTGATCACTTAGCTTAGCATTTGAGGGATTTTGTTCAAGAGAGGATAGAGTACACCAGTATTTTATTCTGTGTTGAATGTGCAAGGAAAACACATCAACAAAATTGGCACTAGAAAGAGGGCCTCTCTTGGAATACAAAGTTAGACACACTGGAACGCATTGTTTCTTTTTCACCTGAAAAGCACCATAGGATCCTAAGGTCTACACCACAAGCTTCGAAGGAGTTGGTTGAATTAGATTTCAATTCCAAAGCCAAGCGCAATAGGAAGACAAATTCATCAAGTGAAGGATCACTTAGCGTAGAGGTCATCGTAGATTTGTTTCAAACTCCACCACGAAATACAAGAATTTCTCAACCAAGTAATACACAAGGAGTTACTCAAATAGTTCCGGTGCAACAAGAAAACATTCCAATGGCTTGGCTTCTGGCAAATGCTTCTCCTCTTGCTATTTTCACGAATTACCATGAAATGCCCAAGAGTCTTGAACAATTCTGTTCCAAATTTCAGATCAGTGATGTGAACATGACAGCAAAGGAACATATTAATATTTTCAAGGATACTCTTCGAAATAGAAGAATTGAGCATGAAGATGTAGCGTGTAGGTTGTTTCCTTATTCACTGGGCAAAGATGCATACTTTTGGTACATTCATCTACTTGCAGGTTCAATCAATAATTGACAAAGATTGAAAAACACCTTTCTGGAAAAGTTTAGGATTCCCATCACTCTGTCAGAGCTCTAAAAATAGTTCATTGATGTCAAGAGGCAAGAACATGAAACTATCAGTTCTTTTAATAATCGATTTCATAAAGCTTATACAAGGTTGCAAGATCCGTATAATGTTGATGATGCAATGACGAGGGAAGTATATTATGCAGCACTAGACCACCTTACTTCCATGTTTGTGAAGAGAGCAACTACACCTCCAACTACTCTAATAGAAGCCTATGCCGAGGCTGTCAAAGTGAATACTGACTTGGGAATGAACACTCAAGGGCCATTTAACCACCTAGGATATCCAGTATGCCAAATCAGATTCAGGGAATCAACCAAGCTTTGACACAGCATACTCCTGTAATGAATCCAATTCCGACACCTAGCAATCAGATGATGTTGCATCCAGGAGCACCCATTTCACAAGCCTCACCAGCGCAACCTATGTACTTACAAGGGTCTTCATTCTCTACAAGGACTCAAGAAGAGAAGGATGAAATGAAAGAGTTAATTGATCAGGTGAAGAGATTATCCATTGAAGTTACCCATCTGAGAAATCAAAATAATCATTTACAAAATATGCAAAGGAGTTTTCAAGGAAATCAGAGGGATCAGGGAAATCAAAATGGATATCAAGGAAATCAGAGAGACCAAGGAAATTATTAAGGTTATAATCAAGGATTCCACAGACAAAACAAAACATGGAATACATCTCCAAACCATGGGAATGTTCCATCTCCATTGGAAAATAATTCAAATTTAGATTCTAGACCTACAGATAAGGTATTCTTAGCTAAGGCAGCCTTATCAAGTTGGTGTCGATTGCATAACACAAATCAGCATTCTAAGTTACAGTGTATAGAGTTCAAAATAGCTGCTGATATATTCCAGAAGGAGATGCAAAGCATGCAAGCTCAAGAGGCTCCTCAAGCAACGACAATATATGAGATTGTTCTTACAACAAGGTATGATCAAGCCTTGATCATTGAAGACTTCACATTCCCTCCTGTGATGGATTATGATGCAATGGAGTACAATGGAAGGTTCCCTCCAGCATCTGCAAATGGACCAATTGAAAATTTAGATTATTACTCTCCAATCAGTAATGACTTTCAAGCTGAAGCAACAGGGGAAGTACAAGCATTTCAACAATCAGCTGGGAATCCGCCCCTAAAAATCTATCAAAGAAATCATCAAGTACAGGATCCATTAACCAGTTCAGTTCCTCTAAACAATTTTTAAACTCCACCAAATCCAAATGCTAGTAATCATCCAAAATTTCCAAAGGATTCACCAGAATATAGACAAAGGGATGCTGCTTAAAGAGCCACTCCAATGCAAGAAGTTCAGCCACGAGACAATCCACAAGGAGCCAATCTTTCGTGAGATGGCGCTGCAACAAATGATGGACTGAAACATTTAAGTTTAATTGTTACTACAGAATTCAAGAAAGTGAAGGTCAGCATGCCTTTGGTTGAAATGATGAGAATCCTTGAGATCAGAAACACAATTTTAAACAGCTTAAATGATACCTCTACTCCAAGGAATGTTATAGCAGGCCCTTCTAACTCATCCAATGTACATAATGCACATGTTGTGGAAAGTGTGCCAAAGGGCGCTTCTCCGTCTATGAACTCAGTATGTATAGCCCAAGACCCTACAAAGGATACAAAAGAAGGAAGTATTGTTAAAAAAGAAAAGATTGTCAAAAATAAAAAGATTGCAAAAGATCAAATTCCACCATCAAATGATATGGCAAAGAATGTACATTCTGAGTTACCAAATGAAAAGTCTGTAGTTTTCTATCAAGGAAGAGATGAGCCTGCCCCATTCCTATTATCAGTCCTTATTTTCGAGAAGATGTTACATAATTGTTTAATGGATTTAGGAGCATCAAGCAATGTAATGCCGCTTTCAATATGTAAAAGGCTGGGTTTGATTCCTACTCAAACCACAAAGAAGGTTACATAGCTGGATAAGACAGAAGTTCCCGTGGTTGGAGAGCTGAATAATATACACATGCAGTTATCATTTGATCCAAGAATATAGAACTATATTGATATATCAATTGTTGATATCCCATGTGGATATGGCATGGTCCTGAGCAGAGATTGGTCGAGAAGATTGAATGGGTATGTAGCTACTAATTTCTCACACGTGGCTACCATGGAAAGGAATTCCAAATCAAATCAGAATTGTAGTACTCCAAGATTAAAACTTATGATCACAGATTATGGTGAAGATAATGAGGTTTTATTCCTAGAAACTAATTTGGGAAATTACAGGGCAAATATGGAAGAAGTCCTCATGCTACAAGGTTCAAGAATGAAAGAAGAAGGTCACAAATATTTTGATGAAACTAAAATTTTGTTAGATCACAATTATGAGTTCTCTTCTAATGAAGGAGATGGTACATTTGAAAATTTTTAAAATTTCGTACTCAAGAATGTTTAGCAAGAAACAGAGTTGGGTCAGCAAGTAAATGTCAAAGATCTATTATTACCTAACTGGTGCCAGATACACAGTGCTCTTCATTCCAAGTTTTCTTGTGCTATGTGTAAAGTTACCTTGGAACAAGTGTACAGGAGAGTTCTGCAGGCCGCAAAACCATAAATTCTAGAGGTAAAGAAAGAAGATAACCTTGTGGAATTGCCCACTGAAATTGAAATAATTGAAAAAGTTGAAAAGAGTGACAATCAACCGAAGAAGGATCCAATTTCACCGAGGACTCCCAAGAAGGGTAAGAAAAAAGAAAATTCAAATAAAGTTTCAATTGATCAAGAAGGGAATAAAGTATGGACTTTGCATGAACAAGGAGCTGGTGCTAGGTTTGAGTTTGTCAATCCCTTAGGTGAGTCATTCTTGGTTGCACATAGACTACAATTTCCATGTACAAATAATGTTGCAGAATATGAATCATTAGTTCATGGGTTATTGATGGCTATCAAGAAAGGAGCTAAGATTCTACATGTTTATGGAGATTCTGAGGTAATTGTCAAGCAAATAAGGAAGAAGTATGTTTGTCATGATAAGAGATTGAAAAGGTATAGAAACCGTGTTTGGGATTTGATTGAAAGTTTTGATGCATTCAACATCAAATAAGTTTACAGATCAAAGAATCAAGTTGCTAATTCCCTAGCACAGGCTGCAAGTTCACTTACACCACTTGCCATGAATGGGTTAAAGAAGTTCACAGTAGAGTTGGTTTCAGTACCATCAGTTCTTGATAATGTTACAAATTTTTAGGTGTTTAATGATGATAAACACATATTGGATTTCATCACAAATTTTGGGGTTTTTGAAGCTCAAATCATAGATGAAGAAGATCTAGAGCATGCAGAATTTGATACAGATGGTGTCTTGAACCTGAAGAATAATAAAATACCATGAGGAATGATTGAATTAGAAAGACTCTTTGATTCAGATAAATTGAGTGCATTGAGAGATCATAAGGTTCAAGGAGATAAATGTGAACCTATCAATATGGGAATAGATAATGAAGAGAAGAATGTGTTAATAGGAAAGGTGTGTAGACCTGAAGAAAAAGAAGGTATACTCAAATGCATGAAAGAATTTTCAGACATTATAGCATGGAGCTATGATGATTTAAAGACTTATGATACCTCAATCATTACACACACCATTCCTCTGAAACCTAATAGCAAGTTGTTCAGACAAAGGTAGAGACCTGTCAATCCACTTTTAGAACCATTGATATACAAAGAGGTAAAAAAGATGTTGAATGTGAGGATAATATTCCCAGTAAGGCACTCAACGTGGGTCGCCAATCTTGTTCTTGTTCGTAAGAAAAATGGAGAGATAAGGTTGTGTGTGGATTTCAGTAATTTGAATAGAGCATCTAAAAAGGACAATTATCCGCTACCTTCATTGGATGAAGTTTTGCAAATTGTAAATGGTTCCCAGATGATGTCTTTTTTAGATGGATATTCAGGATACAACCAGGTTATGGTGGAACTAGAAGAAAAATTGAAGACTGCTTTCACTTGCAAGTGGGGAAACTATGCATATAGGCAAATGCCATTTGGAGTGATTAATGTAGGAGCAACCTTTCAGAGAGCTATGAACATCACTTTTCATGATTTGATTGGAAAATGTATAATCATATACATGGATGATCTCACAGTTTTCTCTCATAGAAGGGAAGATCACATAGAAGATTTGAGGAAAGTATTTCAAAGATGTAGAAAACACGGAATCTCATTGAATCCAAAAAAGTGTATGTTTGGAGTAACAGAAGGCAAATTATTGGGACATGTGATTTCAGAGAAGGGAATTTCAATAGATCCAAGCATAATAGAGGCTATTTCCAAGATTGATATGCCTACAAGTAAGAAGGAGCTGAAGTCATTCTTTGGGAAGATAAACTTTGTCAGGAAGTTCATTACAGGATTTACAGAGATCGTTAAGCCATTGAATGACATGTTGAAGAAAGATGTGAAGATAGAGTGGACAATTTCTGCAAGAAAGGCATTTGAAGAAATCAAACAAGCTATTGTTGATGCTCCTGTTTTGATAAGCCCAGACTACACAAGGCCATTTTATCTCTATTCTTTTGCTTCAGAGCATACATGTGTAGTAACTCTCACCTAGAGAAATGAAGAAAAAGATCAACACCCAATAGCTTTCATGAGCACACCACTGAAAGATGCTGAACTGAGATATTCTAATGTGGAAAAGCAAGCTTATGCACTGGTCAAAGCAATTAAGAAATTTAGACATTACATTTTGAGGAGTAAAATATATGCTATTGTTCCAGATGTGGCAGTCAAGACCCTACTTATGCAGAATGAATTGGGAGAAAGAAGAGGCAAGTGGGTCACCACTATTCAAGAATATGATATTGAAATACAACCAATGAAGCTTGTTCGAGGACAAGGACTAACTCAAACAATTGCAACTGATGTACCAGGGTTGGTGCAACAAGTTTATACTCTTGAGGATGTATCACTTGACGAGTGGTACAATGACATTATATATTATTTGCTAAATCAGAAGTGTCCAGTGCAGATGAATTCAACCCAGAAGAGAGATTTGAGAATAAAAAGTCAATGTTTTATGCTCGAAGGGTCAATCTTGTTCTGAAAGAATCATGAAGGGATATATTTAAGATGCATAGGAAAAGATGAAGTAGGTCAGATAATGGAACATTTTCAAAGCAAATTTGGAACATGTCATGGAGGTGGTTTAGCTACAGCACACCAAATTCTGAGGGTAGGGTATTATTGGCCTACTTTGTTTCACAATGCATATGACCATGTCAAGAGATGTCACACATGCCAGGTAGCTTCTTTGAGGGAAAGAAATCCAACCATTCCACTTCAACTGGTGATTGAAGTAAGACCTTTTGCTCAATGGGGTTTGGACTTTATTGGTATGATTAACCCACCTTCCTCAGCACAACACAGGTATATTCTGACTGCTACTGATTACTACACCAGGTGGTCTGAGGCTCATGCTTTAAAATTTTGTACTTCCGATGTTGTGATTAAATTTCTTGAAGAAAATATCATCACTAGGTTTGGATGTCCACATGCACTTATTTGTGATAATGGTCCTCCTTTTACTTCACTGAAATTTTCTAACTGTGCTTTTGAATATGGCATCACACTGAAATTTTTGTCAAACTATTACCCGCAGGGAAATGGCCTAGCATAATCCACCAACAAGAATTTACTAGGTGCAATTAACAAGCTATTGGACAAAAACCTGAGAGATTGGCATACACAACTTAAGTTTGCTCTTTGGGCAGACATGACAAGAATAAAGGGTTCCCTGGGTACATCCCCTTATCATCTACTTTATGGCCAAGATCCTGTATTCCCAATCCAACTGAGAATTTCCACATTACAATTTATGCAAGATTACATGGAAGAAAACGATAGAGTCCAAACTAGGTTGTCGCAACTACTCCACTTGGAAGAAAAACAAGACATGGCACTCGAAAACTTTGCAAAACATCAAGGAGTTGTGAAGAGATGGTTCGACAGACAAGCAAAGATCAAATCTTTTCACATATCTAGTTTAGTTCTATACTGGGACAATGCTAAAGAAAGAAAGGGTGAACAAGACAAATTTGATAATCTTTGGAAAGGCCCTTACCAGATTGCTGAAATTTTGGGAGAGAATACTTTCAAACTGAAAACACTCACTAGAGAATCTATTCCATTGCTTGTCAATGGACAATTCCTAAAGTATTATTTCCAACCCTAAGTTCCTTCAGGGACTTATTTGTACATAGTTAGGATAGTTGTTTCCTGCTTTCATAGGTTAGTTTTAGGTTAGGTTTGCTACATTTTGGGCTTGTTTGCTTCTGCCGTTGTTTTTGGCTTTCCCCGGGGTCCCTTTTTTGGGGTAGTATTTTCAATTCAAGCACATTCTAGTTGACTTTATGAGGTGATGTTAAGTTTATTTTGGGAATAAATATTCATGAGATTCGCTAAGTCAGAAGGTAATTTTCTTCAGTTTATCTATTGGTTAAGATCAGTACTTGACTCGAGAAGGGAATCATGCATTGTATTTTGACATGAAGGTCTTTGATTATATGTTTAAAGTGTTTTAATCTTTAAATGAATTCTTTTTGTTTTCTTTTGATAAGCTTGCATTAGATGGATATATCCATTGCGGACTCCATTATTGGCGTTCGGTAGCATGTTGCTTGCTCTGGGCGGATAAATTGACTGTTTAGAGTGACTCGAATTGTTTTGAGATCATATATCTTTTCACTTTTAAAATCTAGAGGTACCTAAGTGAATCTTTGTGATCTCGCATTAAGTGAAAAATCTAAATGTCTGCCTTTGCTGCCATCATAAGTCCACACCCAGCTAGCTAAGTTATCACATCGCGGTACTGCATTGTACTCTACCAAGCAAAAAGCATGTTGAAAATCAAAAGAAAAGAAAAGAAAAGAAAAGAAATGAAAAGAAAATCACAATTCACACACTATAACTTAGTTAGATGGACAATCGAGTAATCTTTACCGGGGCTATGGATGCCTGACAGGCAATAGGGCTCTGTTCAAGTGGAATTACGAGACAAACCCATCGGGGCTATAGACGCTCACTAGCAGTGGGGCCATGCCCAGGTAGTTCATGAGGTGTGTACTAATCACGTAGCTTAATGTAGAGGAACTAAGGTGATCTTAAGTGCTGATGGATGGAAATGAACCCGATTGCACACATTTGGATCTTTAGGATGAAAATGGTTGTCCTAAGATTTTGATTTTGGTGCCTTGATTAAGTTTTCATGTTTATCTGACCTAATATGTGGGTGTACATAGGGATTTTGAAGTTTTGATTCTTGCTTATCTCTAGAACACTTGAAGAAGTTTTAAATGAAATTTTTACCCTATGAAACAATAGAGATGAAATGTCATGATACAATTTATGACTCTTTTCTCCTTTCGAGTACATCTCTTAGCTAATGGATGATCGTGACAGGGTTATTTGATGATTTAGGGTTTTGAATGAGTCTTTATTCCTGAAATGTTCAAGAACATTTCTCTTGTGGAGTCACCACATGTTGTGACATATTCCAACATCGCCCCGTCAAGCATGGGGACCCCCATTCTTTTTGAACTTTCAGTTGCGTCGTGCTTGAATTTCCCCCTAGAGAAGGAATTTGAGATATTTCAGACTTCACATCTAGAGGAGGAGTGGGTTCGCCTGGTATGTGGTCATTAAGTGAAATTCTATCATTCCTTGATTGTGTGATCTATTCGCTTAAGTGGATTTCTCTTGATGCATTACACGATATTATTCTCTTTTATCATTCGTAGGTGGCTCAGATGTCCTCTCAGGAGAATGACTCTACTTTGTTATAGTGCATAAAGTTTCAAATTATGCATAAGGCATCTAGTCCTCCGCCCAAGCGGAGTTCTTGGGACACTTTGCCAATATGAGAAATAGGCATCACGCACCATGATATTAAAAGTCTGCTTAGGGAGTCTTCTTGAGACAATTTGCAAACTTGAACATTGGACGTTATGCATATGAACATTGGGGTTCCGCCTAGGTGCTCCGATGAGGGTGGTTTGTATTTCAGAATACGCATGAGACGTGCGGACATCTGCTTGGATGTGGGGTACCCATCAGAATTTAAATTTTCTTCATCAATAGTCAAATTAATGCTCCAGGTGGTCATTAAAGGTTGATTTGCCCAAAATAGAAGCCTAAAGATATATTCACTCAGCTTGGCATCATATTGTATGGGCATCATGAAGGATATTTTGAATCTCTTTTAGAAACACATAATCATTTTGCCCAATATGCATTTAGCACCTAGATACCCACCCAAACACACATTCAAGGAGGTGTTTCAAACTTAGCAAATTTATTACATATTCTGAGCATGGAGTTATGATCGGCATGGCACGATTGTTGTTGAAGCATTTGAAGAGATATTTGTGCAGGGCATCATAATGGTTACTTTGTCCATGATAATCCAGTGAGAGTAAACATCTCTATATTTCTTCATCATGCGTGAGTGAAGGATTCATTGTTATATTTAGCATATGAAGTGCATATTTGTCATTCACAGTGCACAATAATGCTTAAGTAATTAACCATTGCATGAAGGTTGTAGTCCATTCTATCCTTGGCGTCATATTCATTTGAATTCCAATATGTGGCTTAGGTCATAAGGCGGTATATGGTCTATTTTTGTGAGTGGGATGTTGGCACAATCTTTCGAACCTTTCAGAAATCTCCATGTCATTCATGTACCCACCACATCAACTCAAGATATACATGCATAGTATACGCATTTTGAAGCATAAAGGTTTGTCTTGATAGTCTGAGCATTTGAACTACATATATTGCTTCATCGGTGATGTAAAAATTAGGCTTTGCTTGTCACATTAAGGCAGAGCGAAGAACACACGTCATACAATTTAAAATCTTTCGATTTTGGCTTGAACATTGGCAACTAATAGGGGGTGTTTGACGATTCAAAATCAGTCTTTTTCTTTTTGCAGCATTTGCAGATATAAGTTTGAAGTTGAAATTCACTGGGGTAGGGATAAAGGTGTTTAAATGTAATGAAATGGCTTTACAACTAATGATCTTGATATTCATGACACACTCATCTATTTTAGTTTTGCATTTCTAGTTTTTTTAGAAAGGGCAGGATGTTTCTAGGTTGCATATTTTAGTCCCGCATATGTTAAATGGTGGAATTTTGTCTTCATGCACCTTTTAAGGCATTATTTCAATATGTTCATTCAAGATTTTTTATGTAAGAGAGCAATGAGTGTGAAGGATAGACAGACATTGATGAGGAGTGACATGAAGGGAACGTGGCTAGAAATGAAAATCACGTCAAAATGGTGAAACCTTGGTGACACTAATCTTGGGAAGACCAACATGGAGTAAATTCAACAAAATTTGCACAAACCCAATCCATCAGATCTAATCAGGTGAATGTTGAAGAACAAGATTTTGCAAGTTGCTTGTTTCCCACCAGCAATGCTGTGTCCAGACCTAATGCTAGATTGCACCAAGCATTATAATCCTAAAAAGAGATGCATTATGACTAGAGAGGGCAAAGTACTAGCTTATCTGAGAAAGGAGGCAATCGCAGAAGCTTTTGACATTCCCTCATACAAAACTACTACATTTTGCGACAAAGAGACTACTTTGCAACTTTATATGGCTGGACCTAAGAAGTGTATGGAGGTGATAAAGAACAAATGGTTGATGCAATCAATACCACAAGTAAGCAGATTGCCTAAAAGACTTCACAAATCTGATTTTCATTGAGAAATCAATTATATGGTGGTATTTCTGAATCGCATCATGGGCTGCCTGCAATTAGCAAATTTTGAGCCATGGATGTTTTTCTTCATTGAGGAAATTGTATGTGGAAAGAGGATGACAGATTGGGCTGAAATGATCAGAAGCAACATCAATGATCAGTTGAAGGGTTTGTAGGAAACAAAAACATTTTATATGAGGTCATATGTCATATATATGCTTGCCAGAAATGAGAGATATACAGGACTTAACTACAAGGGGAGAGTTGGTAATGGAGATGGATAGTTCAAGGTTTATGACTGCTATCCTTAGCTACACTTGCAGGCTATATCCCATTATAGAAGGTTTAATGTTCCCTTTTCCATGCACATTGTCAGATTGTTGTAAGGCAACAAATGCAAGAGATTGTCGAAGGAGGCCATAAACTTCGTAGCTAAATATAGAAAGTGGTTTATTTAGTTTCCAAGATTCACATACATTCGTGTAGAGGGCTTCTCGTCATTACCATACAGGTTGCCTAGATACCCCACTGAGAGAATGGTGTTATTGGAAGTTACAAGATAGCTAGTTGCATTCGACAAAGTTCAGAGAAAGAGGAAAAAGACCACAACAAAGTTTCCAATCAGCATCAGGAGGCTTGAAACTTGCATGTCATTGCAAGCAACTAAAAATTCAGAGATAGAGCTGTAGGCTTAGAACTTGGTGTGCCACAATGATGCACACAGTAACTTTGATCCATTTGGAACAGTCAGACAAAAATTTGGGAGTAAATAGGAGCACAGACCATAGCTCGAGGATCACTAGATAGATGCATATGATGATCAACATTCTAGATCAGCTTGAGGAGAATCACAAAAGACTTTCACAAAGTTTGTATGAAGAGATTAGGGACAGGTCCTTCACCATCAATTGGTTGGAACAGGAAGTCACACACAATGATGATTTGATGATGCAAATTGTAGCACATAACAGAAAATATGTGGACTTCCAAATTCAAAGGCTCCAAGAAAAGAAATACCAATTCACTTACAACTTGATGGGAGGAGTTAGTACACATCAGTCCAAGGATTCTTCAAGTAGTGAGTCAAGTAGTAACTCCAGTGATTCCAGTGATTCAGAGGGTGAAGGTGATGATCCACATGAAAATATTCAGCCAAGTAAGAAGGCAAAGATCGATGATCAGAAGGTAGCTAGTGCATCTTCAAGGCAAGAGTGCAATAGTATAATAAACATTGAGGAAGATGAAGTGAGACAAGATGAATAGGTAGCTTTAGAAGTACAAACTGATCAAGGCATCAAACAAGGTAATCAGATTGATGAGGTTCCGTCAAGGTCATCTAAGGAGCAAGAAGTGTTCATGATAGAAGTAGAGGCTGAAAATCAAAATGACAAGGAGTTGTATGAGTTTGATGAGGAGGCTCTTCCTACTGTATGACAAAAGGGAGTTTAGGAGGAAAATCAGGAAGACTTGTCTGACATACCAGAGTGGCTAAGAGATCGAGTCAAGGAGAAGTCTATTATTGAAAGGGAACCCATCCTTTGGAAGACTTGCTGAGCAGGGCCAAACCTGACAATGGAAAGCAGAAAATTACTAAATTCTTAAAGATCACAAGAGGCAGCTTGGGGTCAAGGCAAGTGCATATTGCTTTCCTAAAAATTAGCATACAGGTAGATGATGGTGTTCCAAGTGCATATGACATCAATACTTTTTATTTGGGACCAGCCACAGTAGAACAGGAGATAGAAGAGTTGGAGGATCTGGTTGTAGTCATCAAAGAAAGACTACGAAAGGAACAAGAATAGAGGATTCAGTTAGAGAAGGATAAGTTGGCATTTCAGCACTATATTCAGTAGTTGATGAATCTAATAGGCCAAGCTATAGAGATGGTTGCACCACCTGCATTACTCTTGTTAGGGTTAGCCAGTAGAAGATATCAATTAAATGCAAATAAAGATTAAACAGAGAAATGGAAATACACAGAAATAATAACAATGAGACAAGTTTTAACGTGGTTCACCCAAACTCGGGCTACATCCACCAAACAGAGAGTCCAATATTATTATCCAGTAAATCAAACTGATTACAATCAGCAATCCCTGCAACTCAATACCGTTGCAAAATGCTACAATACAATATCAAAACCCTAACCCTTAGCCGCTTTTTATCAAGCTTTTTGTCGGTTACAAAATAGGGTTTTCTTATGTCGGTCAATAAAAAAATTAACTCCCGGTGCATTATGAAATAATAAAAATCGTGTGAGTTTTTGGGGGCGTTGCCCCCGAGCCCCCACGAGGGCGCTGCCCCTCGACCCTGCCCTGTATCGCTACAAGGAACGCACCAGGGGCACTGCCCCTAGACCCCACAAGGGGCGCTACCCCTTGACCCTGTCTTGGGGGTGCTGCCCCTTGACCCCGTAGGAATTTGGGGGGAAACCGTGTCGATAAAAGTGGGGTAAATATAACCTCTGAGTCTGATTAGGCTCCATATAACAACAGCTTTTGTAGGAGTTTATGGCACATTTGGAAGAAATGAAGTCCTCATCTCAAGTATTGTAAGATTGGGCAGTAGATTTCAAGATCAAAGCTGACGGGTTCATTGATGAAATTGTGAAGTTGTACAAGGAGGCTTCTTCAATATTTGATAGAGTGCAAAATGTTCTGATTGCTTGTGCAGAATTCAGAATTGTAAGAGAAGTTATGCCTCAGTTGAAAAGGTTGATTTATACTCCAAGTGCCACATTGTTAGATGAAGGAGTGATTGAACAAGGTTAAACATATAATTTCCATTCCTAGTATTGTGCACTCAACATCAAGGAGTAGGTTCTGGGAAGGATTGAGAGTGACAGCACTCGAGCAAGAGAAGTACTTCAAGAAATTCAAAACAAAATACTTGTTTCTATAAACTAGGTAGTTGATTCCAATGGAGAGATTGATGAATACTTGCTAAAAGATAAGATGCGTAAAAAGTATTTTCAGCATACACAGGCTATTTCCAGGGAGTTGTTGAATGATATTTGCACACTTTCCACTTTCATGGGCATGTTTTAGACATCCATGGTTGGTTGGGAGATGACAGTTGCCAAATGCATAGAGGAGCCGCAAATCATAGAGTGTGCCATTCAAACTCTGCCAAGTGTCCCTATGGAGGAGGTTACACATGTCATGACTAGATTTGTGGAGTTTACCACAAAAAAGAAAGGTCATAAATGAGGGTGCTCCACTTAGTGGGTGCATCATAAATGCAAGGTCCAATTTTAGTAAATTTTGTAACCACTTGCCTGCGTGGCATAATAGGGGCCATTGATTTCAAGTTTTAATCTTGGCCATCCATTGAATTTTGAGGCCTATATAAACCCATTTTGTTCTCATTTGTAAAGGGGGGAATGCTCTAAGAAATTGTTGCTCAAGACTCTGCTGAAATAAATACAAACTCATTGCTGAATTTTTCATGGTGGTTTTGTGTTGTTTCAAATGAATGCATGGTTTCTAAGTGTTCACTCATAGAATAAGATTAGTTTAGTTTTCTTTCAGCAATTTAGTTTTTTTTTTTCATGGAAGTTGTCTTTCCTGATTCATGTTTGGTGTCTCCATAGTTCATACCATTTATAATTTGTCAATGGCAGATTGTAGTGCATGGTTAGTCTGAACCTTATTCGAACTTAACTTCAATTACTTTGCATTCATTCACCCTTATGTGTAGAAGTAATCTAAAAATCTTATTTTTCTTTAGAAGATTGCATCACCTTTGCGTAGTTGTTACCTTATGGTGAAGCAAAGTGTGGTTGAGATTTCGGTGAATCAGTAGTGATTGCTTGCATTTAGATTAGAGTCTTCTAAACCCATTTCCTTTTGCATTTTCTTTAAAATACTGTTAGATTTAGATTAAAGAGCTTCCACTGTCATATCTTAAGTTGTCATATTGTTAGACCTTTGAAGAAGCTATGTTACACGTTATCCAAGAGAAACAAGTTTCCCATTGTTGAACATTTACGTAAGTCCCTTTTTGTCAAATAGTAATTCACATCCTACTACTATGTTATCCCAGGTCTTAACACCAAAAGTAACTAATCAAGAACCTTGGAGTCTACTCATTTGATCACTTAGCTTAGCATTTGAGGGATTTTGTTCAAGAGAGGATAGAGTACACCAGTGTTTTATTCTGCATTGTATGTGCAAGGAAAACACATCAATAGTAGACAAATATGCAAATGAGGGAGCACAGGAGAGGCACATGAACTATTTGACAGAATGCCTCAAATAGATGTTATCTCATGGAATACATGATCGCAGGATTGCACAAAATGGATTTGTTGAAAGGGCTTTAGAAACTTTCAGGCAAATGCAATCCACAGGGGTAAAGTCAAATTCTACAACCTTGGTCAGCACCCTCCTTGTGTATGCCCAAATGGGGACTTTCAAATAGGGCATGGTCATCTGTCAAAGCAAAACGGAAGGGGGATTTTGTCAGATATTATAGTTGGAAACATCCTGGTAGATATGTATGCAAAATGTGAAAGAATAGACAATGTATGTGAACTGTTGACAAAATACCACAAAGTGATGTCATCTTGTGGAATGCAATGATTGCAGGTTCTGCACAAAATGGATCTTCTAAAATATGCATTTAGACCAACTCGTAGGATGTTACATGACCTTATTATGGCCTGTTTATCAGCAGCAGAGTTTTAATTATCTATAGGGCTAATACAAGTGTTACTATATTGGAAAAAAAAAACATATATTGTTGACAAGAAATAATTCTAATATTCTTCCCCTGAGTGACTTAAAAGACATTCTAGAGTATTCTTGTTACAGATACTGCTACAAGCTGCATTCATACGTGACAAACACGTAGCATTATCAGGTTAATGGTCTGGTGCTAGCATGTTTGTTAATGAACTCTATATACAATTTTTAATCTGATTGAACCATAGTAGCACTACTCAGAATTGCGATTAACTCAGCAAGCCAAGTATAAAATGAATTCAATTACTTTGGGAAACTAAAAATGCTTGAGCATTCATAAAAATAGAGAAACCATGTTGTATTTGTTATTTCATGCCAAATAATTTGCATAGAGACAGAAAGTTAAACAAAATAAGAGTATGCACAAAATGGATTGGCAAAAAAAGGGATTTCAAATCTTTCAAGGAAATGCAATTGGTAGACGTAAAGCCAGAATCCCATAACCTAACTCATGAAATTCATAATGAACAATTAACAAAATTTAAAAAAAAACAAGAAACATAATTATGGAAGGAAGGGTTGCTCTTATAGAATGCTCCAGCGATGCAACCAAAAACCAAGTGCATCTTCCCTTCTCACTTCTATGCCTATTTATAGAAAAGTTCAAACCTTTTTTGAAACATCATTTTCAACACACATGTTGGAAAATTTAGAAGTCATTGGAGTCAAGTCTAAGCACATGGTGGAAGATTGAGTCATTGGGTCAAGTCTAGGAAATTAAATGCCTCTTTTCCAATTTACCAATTTGTCATTAATTTGTGGAAAAGAATTCTCCCATGTGATTCTTGAAAAGTTGCCTTGGAAGATAAGGGTTGAACCTTCATAAATGTTGTTTCTAGAAATGTACTCTTTTAAATTTATTTATTTATTCATTTAAAATTTAAAATTATCTTAAAAAAGAAATCATTTATTTATTTTTATCACTATTTTTATTATTTTGTTTTAATAGCCTTTATGTGTGTTAGTAAGATTTGAATAAAATACATACAATTTGACATTTAAAAATAATTAGTTGTGCATAGTATTCAATTCAACCTCAGAACTCAAAATATGTTTGAGGGTTAGAAGCGGTTCATGACAAGTAGGAAGTTATTCGCGTTTGTAAGTGAGAAAATAAGGTTTTATAATGCAATGTATTGAATGTAAAATCACATGAATGATTTTAATGAAATTCCTCTTTATTTTTTTTATTATTTACAATGTAAAACTCTACTATTGCTCTTAAGTTTATAGTTCTCTACATTGGTATTATAGGAACTAAAATCTGTACCTATGCATGAGAGGCATGTGAAGCATTTTCTGCATGTAGAGGAGAGCCATGGAGTGTGAGGGAGTGCAAAAATGTGCATTAATTAAAGCATAAAGGAAGGTGGAAAGAGGCATTCTTGTTTTTTGAAGGTGTTGTTGCATAAATCTTTTAAGAGTTCCAACCTACCATGGTGTGAGCATTTTTTCTATGTGTGGTGACTTTTTGAAAGCATTTTCTATCAATTAAAAGGTGTTTGGAGGTGATTGCATAAGGTTACTGTAGAAAGGAATTTGCATTGCGTTGAGTTTATCTACATGTATGTCAAGCACACAAGTTTGAAGAAGCCAGTATCTGAAAGAATGAGACAATGATTTATGGAGCATTATTGCAACATTTAAAAGTTTGAAGGTGGTTGAATGGGATTTGAATTATGTACCAGGAGACATTAAAGAAGGTTCTATGGGTGATTTAGAATGTGTTGAAGCTTGAAAGTATTTCCAATTAACCCACAAGGTATGTGCTAGTATTAATGGTCTCTCTATTTCCCTATAACAAGAAAGTTAATATCAGTTTTTATTAAATAAAAATGGAGTGATAAGTGATTAGATTGACTTTATTAAATGGAGAAATCATATATTATTTCAAAGTTTGAGGGCCATGAATTTCATACATGAAAAATCAAAGTGAAAGTAGTTTTAATAGAAAAAGATCTATGGGATATTGTTAATGGAACTATTAGAAAACCACAAGATGCAAATGAAGTATTAAAATGGGTAGCAAAAGATCATAAAGCTATAGTAGTGATTGGTCTTGGGCTATCTAATGCATATTTACATCATATTGATTTGACAAAAACCTCAAACCAAATATGGGCAGGCCTTTCAAGTTCTAAAATGGGAATGAAGAAAAAACTTTTTGGTTTGAAAATGAAAGAGGGTGATAATATTGTTCAACATATTAGTAGATTTCATTCCCTTATTAATCAACTTACTGGTATAAAATGTACAATTAATGATGATGATGCCAAACTTATCTTATTAAATAGTATGCCTTCAAGTTTTGACAATATTGTGTTTACTTTAAACAAATTGAATTTGACCCTGAGCTTAAAAAATGTGATATCTTACTTAATTTGTGAAGAGAAAAAAGTCACTAAAACTCACTCAAATACTAAGGAAACTACTTTGTTTGTCAAAAGGAAGACTAATGTTTCAATAGGAAAGAATAGTTTCAAATGCTATTATTATAAGAAAAAGGGATACATTCTAGTGAATTGCATTCAATGTACTAGAGATCTTATTGATGGCAAGTTAAAAATAAATAATACTTTAATTGCTAATGAAATTGAGGGAGAAAGATGTAATCTTACAATATATGATCAAGAATCTCCTCACAATGACAATGAAGATGGATATCTTCTCTAAAAATTAAGCAGGTATTATCAAAGGTTGGAGGCATCGGAGGTAGGTGGATCTTCATCATTTCACTCTATCTTCTCACTCAGAGATGATGCCTTACATGAGAAGCATATATCCCATCACTAGTCCCTTTAGGAGCAAGAGGGGGCATGTAGTGGTTTATTGGTTTGTGGATAGTTGAATCCACAAACTAGGGGAGTTGTTGGATAGTTGAGTGTTGATTGTTGATTTTCCTGTGGATAATGGAGTGGATTCATAGGTAAACATTGGATAATTAGAACATTTTCTCAGAAATGAGGAGTTTGGGTTGATGTTGATGCAGAGTTGGACATTTACCTAGATGGAGAAGTTTGGGTTGATGCAAAGTTTGATATTTTCCTAGATAGAGGAGTTTGGGTTGATGTAGAGTTGGTTAATTAGACATTTAGCTAGACAGGAGGAGTTTAGGTTGATGCTGATATAGTATTTATTTTGTCTTTTCTCTTTTGTAATGTAAGTTACCTTAAAAGGGGGTTGTTAGGAAATAAGGTTTACATATAATAAATTAATTATTAGATAGTTATTTGAGTGGGAATTTATTCCCATAGGCAGTTTGTAAGTGGGAAATTAAGGCTTTATAAAACAATGTATTGAATGTAAAAAACATGAATGATTATAATGAAACTCCTCTTTATTTTTGTTATTATTAGCAATGTAAACCTTTACTATTACTCTTTAGTTTTTATGCTCTACATTTGAATCACACATAGTGATCCATTATTAGAAAGAGGAGAGTTATTTTATTAATTGATGCTAGATAGTAGGTAACCTCATTGTTTGTTTCCTTCATGTTTTTTTCAACATTGAATTTGAACATGATTTTCTTTGTGGTTGAGAATGTGAAATGCTATAAGATGAATAATTGATTTACTCTCCCACTTATAAAATGGGATATTAGATATTCTATGTCACAACCCTTCCCGAGTTGTGAGAATTTGCCCTATTTTTTATTTCTTGTTTCATAAAAAAATCATTTAATGTTTTTTTTTTTTTTTTTTTTTTTTTTTTTTTCTGTAAGCTACCCTTTGGTGTCAAGCACCTCCCAGGAGCACAACTTATAGATAAACCCTCACAATACGAGAGAAAATATTTCACCAAAAGATGAAAATTATTAATGAGATATGAGATGCAAAAATATTGTATATAGCCTTTCTTATAAATGCAAGGTGAAAAACTGGTAAAAATATAACTAGGAGCAACTACCGAAACTAATAAGCACCTACTTAATGAATTATGATGCCTAAGTAAAACTTAAGCCTAATTAAATAGATAAAATCCTATTTACTTTAACACCCCCCCTTAAGTGTAACTTAGGGAGATTATTATGCAATATGAGCAAGACGCAATATGGGTCCCGGCTACACAACCATGTTAGGTAACCATTTACAATGCAAATGCTATGAAATACAATGCAATCTCTCACAAGTGAAGAAAAGGAGAAAACCTAATCAAAGGCCTTATTGTAAGAGGATTCATCATCAAACCTTGCCAAACCACCAAAATAATTGTTTTCATGAAGCTAGCTTATTATGCACTGAAACTGACAACCAACGAAAACTTAATTTGATGAAATCTGATTATTCCACCTACACTCCAAGGATAAGAGATGCCAATACATACCCAAGCAAATGAAAATTGAAAGAAACAACTAAAAATCTTTTTGGGGGATACCAATTGCACATGCACCTGGGTGCTCCTGCATGAGATACGCCAGGTAGAAATTTTGTGAGCATAGTCTCACAAAGTTGGATTTGAGTGAGAGAGTCACCCTTTTATATTGCAAGAAATATACAACAAACTCCATCATTGTGTAATGTGCATAGGGTTATTCATTCTTTCTCTTTTTCCAGCACCTCGCTGACACAATTGTCATCTTCCTCCCACAACTCCTTTCACCACTCTTCTCTCCACTCATGGATTCAAATCCACCATGTACTATCCCCTCTACCAAATTATTTCTCCTCTCCTCTCCTCCTTCATGGGATCCATCCCACTGCAGTCTGACCACATGTTCCACCAAAATCCTATAGCATCCTTTATAATTTCTATGCACAAACTCATAGAATCTAAACACCAATTTGCATCTACAACAATCTCCATTTTATCTACAAACTCTTGTTCTCTAACCATCTCTTCTTCTACCATCTTATCTAAAAATAAAATATCATCATAAAATGGAATTACCTCATATTTATTCACAGTTGCAACATCAATTTTCACTGCGACATCTTCTACATCCTCGTCGGCTGTAACTTTTTGTTCTTTTCCTTTTGCTGCAACAATGAGCTTCAAAATCCACTACTCTTCAATCTCCAACAACTTCAACATTAAATCATCTCCAACATTAGCATCTAATGTAAGCTCTTCACATTCCACCATTGTAACAACTACAATCTCATCAATAGTTGCAATCTCTGCACTTGCTTCCTCTTTTTCGTCTTCAACCACCACTACTGCATGTGCCTCCTTTTTCTCATCCCTGTTCGTAGTGACATCATTACTCATAATCTCTCCATTCTGCATAGCCTCCAATCAATTCATCCTTAGATTTATATCTACCATCACATTTATATCTACCACCATCTCAAAAATCTTCCTCTTCTCATACCATTTTTAGCCCTCCCATATCACCAGCTTTTGCAAGAACACTATCATCTTGTTCACTGCAATCTGGTACACATCACACTTTCAATCTCTTCATGTCTTCAAGCTCTCTCATTTCTCTAGACTTTTCCTATCTATAACAACCCTCACATGAGCTTCTTCTCTACCACCTTGTTGTTCTTCTCTACCCGCACATCCTCATGTAGGATGCCTCACGTTCGGTGCTCTGCATACACTCTCAAGAACTTCATCTCTGATACCATATGATGCAAATGAGACCTTCCCCTCTACTACAACAACACTCACAAGCACAAAACTCCACAATAGAGAAGACTCTCTATCCTAGATTTGTACACTCAAAGATTGCAACCAATGATATATTTTAGTTATTCAATTTAACATAATAATGTTGTACATCTCTGCTTAATGTACATTTTACCACAACTCAAATTCAATAGTTTTATTCAATTGACAATGAAATACATCTGCAACAGTATTTACATTTAGTCTTTTTGGCCTCTCAACTCACTCATATCAAAGTTTCTCTATCTTCTATCAGTCAACAATAAACTAGATTCATTATTATGCCCTTCTTCATGGGCTCACCCTTGATAGATCCACATTTTCTTCCTTCTATCTAGCTGGTCCAACTCTATAATATTTCCCATTTTTTTAGAATCATGAAGGTGATGGTTCATTTCTCCCTTGGCACCCTTTTCCAACCCTTCATTTTCATGTTTAATTAAAATGCAAGAGCTTCATTTATGTTATGTTTCATATTAGCTTCCTAACTTTTAAATCTATGATGCACATGGGTGCAGTATCTTTCTTTCCACACTGCCTGTGATCTTTTGATCCCAACTTAATTAAATCACTCCAAGTTTATATTATATTGACGAAGGATTATTGATATTAGATGCCATTTTTTTTCTGTAAAAGATATTGAATGATTAGTTAAACATATATGTTGAGCCTCCCACTATGGCATTATTCTATTGTTCTACATCTTTCATTTTGTCTTTATATGGCTCCTTTTAATCACATCAGTAGTAACATATCAAGAGAAGAAATTAGATTGCCTCAATCCATCTTGCTCCTATCCACTTTCATGTTGTTCACTAGCTAAAGATATAGATGACAATGTCCTTTGAGTCATATTCTCAGGGTTAGGTTTGGTATCTTTGAAATTCTAGTCAAAGTCATGACCATTTGATCTTGAAAATGCAACTTGAACTGGCTGGGTACAAATCATTGTTCTATTTATGCAGTATATAAATGTTTATAGTGTTCATTTTTTTTAAATTCCTATATATGATTGCAATTGTGTTTTTGTTGGAGTTTTCTTCTGAAGTGAATCCTTTTCATTGCTGCTCAGGTCAATCACATTGGAAGCCACATTACTCACACTTATGGGCATGTTTTCTATGTCAATTGTGTAACTGTGACAGGTGCCTAAAAACTGACTTTGGCCATAACTTTTTACCAAAACCTTGAAACTAAATGTAAACTTTCCAAAAGATGTAATTCATCATTCCCAAGCTTTCCACCAAGTCATTTTATCTCAACCTTCATGAAACTCAAAAATTTAAACTTTTGGCAAATCACTAGCACTGGTTGGAAAACATTAAATTCTCCAAAACCAGGAAGAATCTAAGCACAAAATCTTTCAAATCAATTCCAGAATGGAGTCAAAAACCTACTCATAAGAGGATTCATCATCAAACCCCACCAAACCACTCGAACAATTATTTTCATGAATCCAACTTATTATGCACCAAAACTGACAGCTGACGAAAACTCAATTTGATCAAATCTGATTATTCCACCTATACTCCAAGGTTGAGAGATGCCAATGTAGACCCAAGAAAACCAAAACTGAAAGAAACAATTGAAAATCTTTTTGGGTGATGTCAATTGTACGTTCACTCGAGTGTTGCTGCATCATTTTCACTATTATTAGATTGTTTCCCTTGATGACATGATTTTAGGAGCTTATTTTCATAGGCATGTGTAATATCATATGTCATTTTACACCAACAATCATTTAGTGATTTACCTTCTTGACTATTTACCACAAATGGTAGATCATGTGGATGCAAATATATCAAGTTATCAATACCTCCTTCTTCCTTAATATGGTTAGGCATAATATTCCTTAATGTTCCATTAATTCCACATAAATATAATCCATTACATATGGAAAATGGTTTTCCAATGTTGAGTATTAAATGAACAATAGTATCGACTAAATCAAAACTAATATGAGAAAAGAATTTTTTTTTTGCCCCACTAAGCATGCCATTAAATCTATATGGAAGATTGTTATTTACAATTGCACTCTCTATCCAAACATCAAATCTGAACCCAACCAAGATGCTATGAGTATGAATTTACTTACTTTGTTTCTGAGCTACTCCATTATGACTTGCCTTTAGAGCACTATAGGATGTGAGGTGACATGACTTGTGACCTTGCATTTGAGCCATGAGTTTTAGGGTATCTTCATTATATTTATTTTGAGCATACCCTTTAATCCATGCATTTCATGATACTTCCTTTAGTTCCTCCACAAGGCTCACACATTTTTTTATGAACCAAATAGAAATCTAATTTCTAGTAAGCCCTTCTAGCACAATTTTATTTGGTCCATTCAAGGGTAATGATGGACATAAATGCTCAAGATATCAAATAAAAGGGGATTTTGATTTCATAAATTAGATGATCTCCTTTGACCAAATGCCTCTCTTTTATAGACTCTAATTCGATGCCCAAATTTTGAAATCCCTTTTCCCTCAAAAAGTGCTCACACTTTTCCTTCCAAAGTGCTCACATTAAACATTTTTAATAAAATATTACAAAAAGCCTTATTATCTCACATTTAGGGAACTCACTTTATCTAACTTATAATAATAACATTTAATTTGTCCTTTTATAATGTTTTTAGATAATATTTCTAGGACTAACTTAAAGTATTATTATTAAAATATTTCCCTAACTTCATCACTAAGCCTATAAGAAATAAAGAAATAGGATTCAGGTCCCCCAATTATTTTATATCTAATAAGGGGACATGACAATAAGGTTTTATCTAATAAAACTCATATATCACTACACCACTATCTTGCATTGAAACTCCACGAAATCCCTCAAGTGAAGACTTTTTTATTTATAAAATGTATGTGTAGACACCTAAAATCATCTTATCACCACGCCATCCTTAATCAAGACATCACTTGACCATTTCCCCTATAATTAATTGAATAAATTCATATTAATTAGATTAATTATCCTTGATTTTCATCCCAATATTGATTAAATAAGATTTTATTATTTAATTAATAGAATCAATATTCATGCACTATTCATCACTATTCATTGGACCCTATTCCTAGCATCAATTAAGTAAATCCAATCATTTATTTAATTAACCATCATTTTCCATAGTCCAACCTTAGATAAATAAATCTAAATATTTATTTATCTAAAATTTTCATCTCCATCCCAAGAATTAATTAAATATCCTATTTATTTAATTCCCTATTTTGTCCACTTTTCATTAAGTTCGATAAAACCAATTAGCCAACTGGTCACACACTTGCACATTTCTAACCCTCATTAAATCCATTCAAACCTCTCACATCCTCCAAAAAGTATAGAGGTATGGCTCTTTGTACAAATCACATGTCCTCTTACATGGGTATGGGAAAGTCCTTTGTACATCCCTCTAAAAGGTCCTCTTTGTCCTCTTTTGATCCTCACCATCCACTTCTTCCAAGGAGATCCTACACCATTGATCTCCCTTCTTTCCAAGGACTCCACTTGTACACCAATCAAATCATGCCACTTGGAGGCTTGACATCAACCCAATCCTCTTAACAAATCTCAAACATTGATTCTTCAAATCAGTCTCAACCCTTCATCAACCCATCTGAAAATCTAATAATTCAACCTCCTGCAAGCCTTTTACAAATCTCCATGGAATGCAAAGTTATTATGTATGATTGAGGAGCAATCACATATCAAACATCAAGGAGCACATACAAAGATCATATGTTTGCATCTAATGTTGTTTATTTGACTTCATCTTATGTTTTATGCATTCTTATTTATCTCAATCAAATATTGATGTAGTTATGAATGAGATACACTAATTTAGTTTAATATGTCTCTTTTATGTTCATTTTTATTTGTATATAATATGTTAGCATTAGGTACTTTAAGTATAGGCATAATAGATAATTTTGGTTTCAAAATTCAAAGGCTTGATAAACTTCTCAAATCAAACAAAATGTTTACCTTTCTTTTTGAGTGATGTTATGGGGTTTGGTATTTTAGAAAATACTTCTAAAAATATTTAATATTAACATTTTAAACACATGAAACATCATACATTAGAAACATTATCATGCCAGAGCATCTAGGAAAACATGCAATCGGCATCAACTGAAAACAAAGTGTGGTTTATTTTTTTAGTTTTGTTTGGTTTGGCCTTCTTTGGCTCTTCTCAGCCCTATGTATGTTTGGCATAGTCAGGGAGGTAGTTTGATAGTGTTTCTTGAATTCAATCCTAGCACATGTGAAATTAATTTTCATAAAATAATTGTTTTAATTGCAGATCTCCAACATAAGATTATGAGCACAAGATAAAAGGAATCTTCATAGTTTAAAAAAAAGAAAGAAACTTAACATGCAGGTTTTATCAGGCTAAGGATGGGATTCAAAACACCTTATTTTAAGGCTAGTTTTATGATTTAAAGGGCAGATTTTAAAAACATGCATAGGAAAAAGAAAGGAGGCGCATAGGAAGAAAGGTAATGTCTTCCTTCTCAATGAAAGTTTTCATAATTACTAAATGTTAAAACCAGCAACAAAAATGCCATAACAAATAGAAACTTAACACCATGATGATATTTTAATCATTGAAAAGTAAGGAAAGAGGCAGTGTTGGTTTTGTGAATTCTAATGCCTCTGGGAGAGGAACATATAAATCATTAAAATAGTAGAGAAGATGGTTTAGATGGCAATGCCATTCTTGGGATGGGAGGTGTACCATCATAAGTAACTAATGCATCTTTGAATGGAAAATGGTGCCCACAATAGGAAACAAGAGCAAAGGTAAAAGAGGCATTTCAAATCAGAAGTAACACCTTCATTCAAAGGAATATGATAGTAGCATAAGGATGGAGAATCATTTTTTCAATGCCTCCTTAGAGGCTCTTTGAAAAGAAACATTTTTACTGATATTTGGGTGGGCAGGTTTAGGAAGAAGATATGAGGCACCTAAAAGAAGACAAGAGAGCACCATCAAGAAGAGTAACTCCTCTATAGAGGCTACCTTTTGAATGAGGTAAAACATAAATAAGAAGAAAAGAGGTCGATTGCCAAAAGAAAGAATGGGCTCCACCAGAGTGCAAGAAGGAAATAAAGTTCGCTACCCATCAGAGTGAGTGTATGAATTATAGATTGAAGGAGTTGTGGAGAAGTTCTAGGGGAAAAATTGGATGTGTGACTCTGAGAATGTGAGATTTTGTGCATGTGAAGAGGCCATTGAAGGCTAGATATGTATTGTGTTTGTAGCAACATTATTTTACTAAGTTAATTAAAATTGATGAAATTGTTGGTAACTAGTTATATGGATTAACGAATTTGTGTTCAGCAATAAGTCTTTGTTGTGATTATTTTGTTTGCTTGATGTATTTTATGGATAGAGTAGTGAGTTAGTGAGTGATGGAATGTGGATGGGAGTCCCATCTTGCATCAATGATATCATAGCAGTAGTTTCTAAGTGTGTGGATAGAACTACTAGTCTGAGGCAATCTGCACCAGGACTTAAGGGTGGAGTTGTGAAGAGGAAGTCCCTTAGTGTGTAAGTAGAATCACCGATGTGAGGTAGTTTGCACCTAGACTTGTGGAACTTGATTGACTAGAAAAGGAGAAATTTTATTCTTTATGTGTGCAAGCAGATCGCCAAACATTGAGGCACTTTGTACCTTGAAGTGGATTTGAAAGTGGAAGTAGAATCGTTGATTTGAGGCAACTTCACAATGGGAAGATCAAAGTAAGTAACTTGAATGTAAGTATTTCCTCTATTTGATATTACAAAAGAATGAAAATGAAGGGAATGAATGTAAGACCAAAAGTCCTGATTGTCTAGTTAGAAGAAAGAATTGATTTCTGTAGACTTCAGAAGCAAATGATAGGGATAAGAGAATTGGCATGTATGTTTAATAAGATAATAGAAGAAACCTTTGGAAATTTAATTGAAATAAAGAATAATGTTGGAAAAGAGGAAAAGAAGACTAAAGGAAAGAATAAGATTGCTGATATGAGAGAGATGGTGTAGAATGGGATGATGGATCTCAAGAACAAGGTGGCAATACTAACTAGAATGATTAGAAATAAAACTAGAAGTTCTGAGTTCAATTTACAGGAACCTAATGAGGAAAGTGAGAGTTATGTTGAAGAGGAAACAAATTTGAGTGTTTTTTATTTGAGTAGTTTAATGGAAGGTGATGGAGGTACCATATTTGGTTACAAATTTGAAGATGAAGATGTGATTTAAGACATGCTCAAAGAAGGTGAAGGTATAGAAGACTTGAAAGTTTTTATGACAACCCAAGTGGATTTTGAAGATATGGAAACTGAGATAATGGATGTTGAGGGTCCTATATTTGATGAAGAATTTGGGGAAGATGAAGAAGATCTCCTACTCAAAGAGGAGATGAGAGAGATAGATATCTTATTTAAAGGGTAAGTGTTAGATGAATGTGATAAGGGGATGAAGAAGATGCATATGGGAGAAGATAAGTCCCATGATTATGCTAACATTATTTTGTTTGTTGGTAAAAGAAAAGATACAATAGAGTGTGAAGATGAGATCCTCATGCAAGAGGATGAAAAATAAAAAATAGATTGTAGCAGCATGTCTTGTTGAAGGCATGAAAGAGGAAATTAAAATTGAAAATACAATAGAGGTTGAGGAGAAAAGTGAAGCTACAACACAAAGCAAAGCTAAAGTAGTAGTGGAGAAGAAATAGGTTAGTAAGGCAATGCATAATATTTTTTATTTTTATAATGACAATGAGAGTGGATTGCATGTAGATGAAGAAATTGCAACAATTGGTCTTATTGAAGACATGAAAGAAGAAAATAGAAGATGAGTTGTAGTGATTAAAAAGGAAGAAGATACAAGTAGTGAAGAAGATGCAGCTATGGAGATTGAGATGGCAGCGATAGAGCTTGAGGATGTTGCAACAAATGAAGAGGATAAAGATGATTTATTGTCACTAATTTTGGCAGTAGAAGAAGAGTGGTTTGATAAGCTTGTTGATGGAGGAAATAAGATGAATGTTTTGACAAATGATGAAGAAGATGATGTTAGAACAATGAAGAAGGATGAGGTAAATTTTGATTTTTAATATGATGATTATTATTTACCTTCTATAGAAGAGATTTTAGTTGTAGAGGATGAAGTGGATTGGTATGCTGGTGTTGCATGTTTGTGCATAGAGGTTGTAGATGATGGTGCAGATGGCACTTGGTGGAGGTGGTTGGTTTGTGGTAGGTTATATCCCACAAAGAAGGATAGGAGAGGAGAAATAATTTGGTAGAGTAGGATGGAACATGGTTGATGCAAGTCCACGAAAGGAAATAAGAATGGAATGCAGATTTGTTCGAGGAGAGTGAAGCTCATTCTATCAAGATGCTGGAAAAAGATCTGAAAAAGAGAACATTTTTGGTGCACATGTTTCAGTGATGAAGTTCACTGCGGATTACTTACAATCTGAAAGGATGGTCCTACCATTCAACTCCACATTTGTGAGTGTATGCTCACGAGCTTCTTACCTAGCATGTCCAATGTAGGAGCATCTGGGCAAACGTGTAATCGGCGTCAACCAAAAATAGAGTGTAGTTTTTTTTTCAATTTTGTTTGGTTTGGCCTTCTTTGGCTCTTCTCAACCCTATGTATGTTTGGCATAGTCAGGGAGGTAGTTTGGCAGTGTTTCTTGAATTTAGTCCCGGTGCACGTGAAATAAATTTCTGCAAAACAATTCTTTTAACTGCAAATTGCCAGCATAAGATTATGAGCACTAGATAAAAGGAATCTTCATAGTTTTAAAAAAAAGAAAGAAACTTAATGCAGCCTTTATGAGGATGAAGATGGGATTCAAAACACTTTATTTTAAGGCTAGTTTTATGATTTAAAGGGTAGATTTTAAGAACCTGCATAGGAAAAAGAGAGAAGGCACACAGGAAGGAATGTAATGCCTTCCTTCTCAAAGCAAGTTTTTCATAATTACTAAATGTTAAAACTAGCAACAACATCACCATAACAATAGAAACTTAGCACCTTGATGATATTTTAATCATTGAAAAGGAAGTAAAGAGGCAACAGTAGTTTTTTGAATTCTAATGCCTCTGGAAGAGGCACATAAAAATCATTAAAATAGTAGAAAAGATGGCTAAGATGGCAGTGCCATTCTTGGGATGGGAGGCATACCATCATAAGGAACTAACACCTCTTTGAATGGAAAATGGTGCCCATAATAGGAAACAAGAGCAGAGGTAAAAGATTTGTTTCAAACCAGAAGTAACAACTTCATTCAAAGGAATGCGACAATAGTACCAAGGATGGGGAATCATTTTTTCAATGCCTCCTTAGAGGCTCTTTAAAAGAAACATTTTTACTAATATTTTGGTGGGTAGGTTCAAGGAGAAGATATGGGGCACCTGAGAGAAGAAAAGAGAGCACCATCAAGAAAAGTAACGCCTCTATAGATGTTGCCTTCTAAATGAGGCAAAATAGAAATAAGAAGAAAAGAGGTCTATTGCCAAAAGAAGGAATGAGCTCCACCAGAGTGCAAGAAGGAAATAGAGTCCACTGCCCATCAAAGTGAGTGTATGAATTGCAGGTTGAAGGAGTTGTGGAGAAGTTCTAGGGGAAAAATTGGATGTGTGATTCTAAGCATGTGAGATTATGTGCATGTGAATAGTCCATTGAAGGCCAGATATGTATTGTGTTTATAGAGGCATTGTTTTATAAAGTTAATAAAAATTGATGAAATTGTTGGTTCCTAGTTATATGGATTAATGAATTTGTGTTCAACAAAGATTCTCTATTGTGATGATTTTGTTTACTTAATGTGTTTTGTGGAGAGAGTAGTGTGTTTGTGAGTGATGGCATGTGGATGGGAGTCCAATCTTGCATCACATTCCCTTGTCCTAGCCACTAAATTATCCAATCAATAGAGATTATATGCCCCAAATAATAAACTTTTTTTTTGGAAGAAGACACACTTGGACAATTTCCCATACAACTTATGATCACTCATTTTTTGTAATATTAACCATAGATGTTGAAAATGTAATTCTACATTCCTAGAGTAGAAAATAATATCTAAATACTAATGAAAAATATTTTTCATTATATTCATTAATATTGTTGGGCCATTCAATATTCCAAATTATGGTACTACGGTGAACTTGTAATCATCATAATGAGTTTGAAAGGAAGTCTTATCAATATACTAAACTCTAATTCAAAGTTGGTGATACTCAACCTAAGATGTATTCTAGAATAAATAATCAATCCCTTTATTCAAATGATAAAAAATATCATCAAATCTTCACAATAGGTGTATATTCTTAATTAATGCCTTACTAAGAATTTTTTAGTCTACACATAGCCTCAATGTTCCATCTTTGTTCTTTAAACAAGCATAGTCAAGGAACCCATGATGATACTCTTGGCCTTATTAATCATTTTTTAATCAATTCTTAGAATTGTAAATTTAGCTCAAACAACTCAATAGCTGTCATTGCAAAGAGAACTATAGATAAGGTTTAGTTCTAAGTACTTCTATAGAACAATTGAATTTCCTTTTAGGTGGAGGTCTAGGTAGTTTCTCTAGAAAAACATCTTGAAACTATTTAAAAAATGGATAGTCCTCATGAAGGTTAGAGCCTTCTCACATTCAACTTCATTGGTTTTTACTAAGGAGACTTGACATCTCTTTCACTAGGCTTTCTTGAAATACATAGTACTAATTTGTCTAATTCTTATAGGTCTTTGGTTTATTGAAGACTCACTTTATTTCCTAGTTCAACAATACATGCTAATATTTTTCCATAATGTTAGATCATTAACCTATCTTTAAGGCCAATGATTCTTTTCCAAAAAGGTAGGAAATAAGCTCATTAATAGAATATGGATGACTGAATATCAATTCATAAGACTAGGTATTGATGCAGGAACATCCGGGTTCATTGGCAATCTTGTGTCACCAAAAATATAATTTAATTTTGTATGTTGATTTTTGCTTTATTTTCTTGCAATTTTGTTCTTGGAACAATGAAGATTTATTTTGGCTAAGTACAAGAATAATCTTGTAGAAGAGCCTAATGGGTATCCCCAGTTCCAACTTGGGGAAATTTAGATGAAAAATGGCTAAGTTATAGCTAGTCAATAAATTTGGTGGTTCTCAAACTAGTAAGTTGGCCGGTTTGGTAGTTTACCAATTTCTTGGTTCACTGACATGCCTATGTACATTCGTAGTGTTAAACACCTCATTATCGACAAAGCATCAAGTTTAAGAACATCATCAACAAAGTAATAAATTAAAGGAACTTCATCAGTAAATTTTCAAATTGTAGAACCTTATTGGCAATATTGTGAGTTAGCAAACTCAATAGTTCACTGGTTGTCTATTCCACCGACAAGTCTTAAATTCTTTGAAGTCATGAAGCTATGAATCATTTGGTTCATGATGGCATAAGATTGTAAATAGAGGACTATGTATCATTTTCCATTTTGGTAAAATGCTGATAAGCTGATAAAGGCTTAAATGAAGTTCAAAATTTCTTCCAAGTTCTGATTTTCCGATTAGGTTTGGAAGGGTTCACTTTCTCTGACAACAAGCTTTGGTTACTCAGTTCACAAATAATACTTTTTGTCGACGGCTTGTGGAAGAAAATTCAAAGTTGTAAAACTTTTACAGATAATGTGGGTCAAGGCTTAAGTTCACAAAATCTCTATTTTGCTGATACCAAGGGAATGTTTCCCAAGTTCATAGAACATGTACTTTACTGACAAGTTCATGAAAGTGTATTTTCACTGATGGGCATCTATATCGAAGGTTTGGGAAACTGATTATTTACTAATGAGCATCTATGGCTAAAAGTTTGGAGAACCAAAAAAATTCTGATAGCTAAAGGCTCTCGTCAGTAGGTAACTAGTTTGTTAAACAACTGTTTTACAGATCGTTGCCTAGAGTCTGAATATTCATAAACCAATGAATTTACACAAAGGAGATTGTAATGCACTTATGGAGAAGTTTGATAATGGCGGTTTGGTCTGGTATGATAGTTTATTTTGTTGTATAGCTATTCAGGATAGTTGAACTATTTGGGGTGAATGTCTTAAATATATTTTCTTGACCCAGTTTGGGGGGGTCAATGAAGGGCATTGGTTTGAGTATTTAATGTAGATTGAGGGGAGGGGCAAATCTCTATATTTAGTTGAATTTTTTTTGTGTTGTAAGTACATAACCAATTGGGTATTGTAGTATAATGCTTAGTTTTGAAGGTTGGAAAGCCAATAAATCTATAATTTGCTGATGTTTTTGCAATCAATAATATTATTTAAGGTTTGTGAATGAATTTGTGCTTCCTTCATGTATTACTAGCTGCATGAATGGGTAGTTTGATAAAAGCCCCTAGTCATGACTACATCAAGTGGTATTAGAGAAAGATTTTCTTGCTAGGAGGAGATACATTGCAGAATGTTTGAAGGACTATCTTAGAGGGCTTGAGAGAGTATTTGCAGGTGTGAAGAGGAGTCCTTGTAATTACTAAGGGCTAAAGGAGATGTTCAAGTTGTGAGTAGAAGAGGATTTTGTTTCCACAATGACTATGGAGAGTCAGCAGTAGTGGTTGTAATCTGAAAAGATACATCTGAGATGAAGAATTCTCAGAATGGAGGAAATGTTCGAATAGTTCCATGTTGAAATGAGGAACGAGTTGAGAAATTTAGTTGTTAGATTGAGAAGAGACCTAGATTGTGTGGAAGATCATGCTAAGCATGAGGATCAATTTGTGGAAGATGAATGAGAAAGACAAAATGAACAGCTAGTAGATGCTGGAGAAGAACGATTCTTGAGAGTGCTTGCCAGAGTTGGAGGAGGTAACAAAATAGAAATTTCTAATTTTTCTAGAATATTTAATCTCAATGAATTTATAGATTGGATAGGATAATTAGAAGAATATTTTGAATATGAAAATGTTTGTGACCGTTAGAGAGTGAGATTGGCACAAACAAAACTCAAAGGACATGCTGCCTTATGTTGGAGTGAATTGTAAAGAGAGAGAGAGAGAGTGGCTAATGAGATGCGAGAATAACTCAGTGGAATCAAATAGTTACTCGATTGAAAGCCAAATTTATTCTTGTAGATTATGAGTTGGAGATGTTCATGAAACTTTGGAATTTGAAGCAGAAAGATATGAGTGTAAATAACTACACTAAAGAGTTTTATAAAATGGTCATTAAATCTTGGCATCATCAAATGGATAAAGAGAAAGTAGCCAAATATATCAATGGGTTGAGGTTTAATATACAAGATGAGATGAGTATCCTAAAGATTTCTACACTAGAGGAGACATATCAATATGATTTCAAAGCAGAAGAAAAGATAGAAAGAAGACAACATAGTAATGCTAGGGGAAGAGAGAAATTCTCAGTCAGAAAAGGACAAGGAAGTAGTGGCAAAGACAAACAAGTTTAGGAAGAGGAAATAACCTCAAAATAGAACAAGGAGTCAAGTCAAGGAGTGAGAGGAAGAGAATACTCTATAAGAGGATGTGGTAGTAGCAGCAAGGAATTCCTTGGAAAATGTTTTCAATGTGGTGAGGTAGGACATAAAGCATATGAATGTCAGCAATTACATCAAGAGAAGAATAAGAAAAGTATGGCAAGAAATAACTCGGTACAAGAAGATGAAGAGAGGAAGAACCTAAATAAGGATAGTCTCTTTTTGAAAAGAGAGTATTGATAACACTAGAAGTGAAAAAAGATGAAGCATCTCAGAGGAGAAGTCTTTCCAGAACTATATGCAAGTCTAGAGGTAAGTGTTGCAAAGCCATTGTAGATAGTGGTAGTACTCATAACCTCGTTTTAGAGGAAATGGTAGAAAAGCTAGGTTTGAAAAAGATGAAACATCCCAGTCCTTATAAAGTTACTTGGTTGAAAAGGGAACATGAATTAGTGGTAAAGGAGCAATGCTTAGTTAGTTTCCAGATTGGGTCATATAAGGACAAAGTAGATTGTGTGATGTTATGTCAATGAGTGCCTGTCATGTGTTATTGGGTATACCTTGGTAGTTTGATAGGGAAGCAATATATGATGGTAAAAGGAATTTGTATACTATTGTGAAAGATGAGCAGAAGTATGTGTTGAATTCAATAAAAGAAAAGACACCATGGGTAAAAGATAGTAGTTCGATAGTTTGTTGAAACTCTAACAAATAGTTGCTTCAAGTGACAAGAGAGAATGGGAATTACTTAATGAAAATTCCCATGAAGGAGACCATGGTTGAAGACAAATGGGGTGGTACTGGTTTTGTGCATCAACAACCTAAAGCAGTGGGCAACAAGGTAAAGATCTTGAATGTTAAACAAAGGAGTGATGGTTTGGAGAGGAAATAACACAAGTCACAGTTTGGACACTTTGAATTGTCTCAAGAGAAGTGTAGCCCAGGAAGTGCAAGTGATGAAGAGGAGAGCTTAGGTAGACAAAGAGGAGGTTTGGATAAAGAACAAGCATGGAATCACTATCCCAAGCATTTTTAAATGTTCACGAGTTTTCCAACTCATGGAACATTTGAAGTACCTGACGTGTATGATGCAGGAGCATCAGGGTTCACTAGCAATCCTGTGTCACCAAAAATATATTTTAATTTCCTAAGTTAGTTTTGGCTTCATTTTCTTGTAGTTTTGTTTCTGAAGCAATGCTAATTTATTTTGGCTAAGTAAAAGTATCATCTTGTAGAAGAGCCTAATGGGCATCCCTCGTTCCAATTTGGGGAAATTTGGATGAAAAATAGCTAAGTTATAGCCAGTCAGCAAATTTGGTGGTTCTTGAACTAGTAAGTTGGCTGGTTTGGTAGTTTACCGATTTCTCAGTTCATTGATAGGCCTATGTACATTCACAGTGTTAAACAACTCATTATCAACAAAGCGTCGAGTTTAAGAACTTCATCAGCAAAGTATTAAATTAAAGGAACTTCATCGGTAAAGTTTTAAATTTTAAAACCATGTTAGCAATATTGTGAGTTAGCAAACTCAATAGTTCACCAGTTGTCTATTCTATTGATAAGTCTTATATTCTTTGAAGTCATGAAGTTATGAATCATTTAGTTTATGACAGCATAAGATTGCCAATAGAAGACTACGTAGGGTTTTCTATTTCGGGAAAAGGCTGATAAGCTGATAAAGGCTTAAATGGAGTTCAAAATTTCTTCCAAGTTCTGATTCACTAATTAGGTTTGGAAGGGTTCACTTTCACCAACAACAAGCTTTGGTTACTCAATTCACAAATCATACTTTTTGCTAACAGCCTGTGGAAGAAAAGTTAAAGTTGTAAAACTTGAAGTGGCATTGGTATGGGACCTCGAGGTTCGTAAAATCCTTATTTTACCAATAATGTGGGCCAAGACTTAAGTTCACAAAATCTTTATTTTTCTGATACCAAAGGGGATGTTTCACAAGTTCATGGAACATTTACTTTACCGACAAGTTCAAGAAAGTGTATTTTCTCCAATGGGAATCTATATTGAAGGTTTGGGAAACTAATTATTTACCAATGAGCATCTATGACTAAAAGTTTGGAAAACCAAACAATTGTCGATAGCTAAAAGCTATCATCAGTAGTTAACTAGTTTGTGAAAACACTATTTTACCAATCATTGACTAGAGTCTGAATATTCATAAGCCGATGACTTTGCACAAAGGTGATTGTAATGCTCTTATGGAGAAGTTTGATAATGGTGGTTTGGTCTGGTATGATAGTTCATTCTATTATATAACTATTTAGGACAGTTGAACTCTTCAAGGCAAATGCCTTAGATACATTTTCTTGACCTAGTTTGGGGGGTCGACGAAGGGGATTAGTTCAAGTATTGAATGTAGATTGAGGGGAGGGGAAAATCTCTATATTTAGTTGAAAACATTTTGGTGTTGTAAGCACATAACCGATTGGGTATTGTATCGTAATGCATAGTGCTGAAGTTTGGAAAGCCAATAAATCTATAATGCTGATGTTTTTGCAATTAAAAATATTATTTTAGGTTTGGGAATGAATTTGTGCTTCCGTTTTGTATTACTGGCTACATGACTCGATAGTTTGATAAAACTCCTTGGTCATGACTGCATCAGGTACTCTCTCAATCACTTTGGTCTTAGCTAAAAACATGAGGGTGTTCTTAGAGGTATCCTTAATATGACAATAATAGCATAATGATAAAATAATATAGAAATATTCAACAACCATACCCAGTATGTGATGAGCTTCAAAACCTGTCACTAAGCCTATTACACATTAGTTACTTGTAAAACCTCTTCAGATTAAGATGATACTGACATCATTGCACATGTGTACGATGTGTTCATAAATGACATGATTCTCCAAAATAATGGTTGTTAAAGCTCACTAAAAGTACTCCCTATGTCATATGATCATTGAATTATGAAATTATGCAAAACTCAAACCTACTTCTAAACTACTAGAGTGAGATTTTTTATTATAAGTGTGTTTTATCAATGACCTCCAAAACTAGTGCATAATCCAGTGGGCGATATAGTCTCAGTTTGCAAGGAAGGAGAGGGCATAGGTTTGCAAATGACAACTAAAACTAGACTTGTATGAATACATAAATTAGAGATTTGTTTAATACAACTAAACATACTTAATAATCCATATCAATGTTACAAAAATCCACATGAGACAAAGGAAAAACCATTACAAAATATTTGTAATGCTTTGAAATGTACATTTATCAAAGCCTTGTTACATTCATGTCATTAAATGTAGCAAGAGGAAATCCACAACTAGGTTCAAATATTTCCCTAAAAAATTATAGACTTCCATGGAGATAATTAATTACAAACAAGTTTCTTATTTAGAAATCTTTCTATGATTCACAAAATGTGCTTTTCAACTTTACAAATTGGACTTGCAGAAGTTGAAACCCTACATTACTCAAACACTTATAATCCTAAGAGAATCAAAATGACCAACTCTTGTTACATCCATATTTATTGTATTTATAACATTTAGTTAACATGCATGCTAGTTACATTGGTAGATTCTTGAGGGTCACAAGATTTATCTACCAGTGAGAGCATGATATTCTTCAAGACATATACCTATAAAAGAAATCTCCCTTGGATCTAGTGTAGGATGGTTTGGAGTAGAAAAACATTCTTCCCACACTAGGAGTATCCTAGTACTTATTTATAAGCCTTCATCATCTAGGGTTTACATTTATGACATTCTAGTACTCATGGTCATTTATGTCATCTTGACATGAACCTTGTGTGTATATATGCCTTTTCTATGCTCAATGGTATTTTGGTAGGATTTAGATAATTGTATATCTCCATCATAGTAATTTTTTTTATTAATGGTGTCTTTAGGTCATGCATGGAGGTAGGTGGAACAATGATTTAGAACAATGGGGTCCACTTTTTTGCTTGCTAGAATAGAGTAGAGAAAGTGAAAAACATTTCTAAGACCCAAAGCTAGGAGTCTAGGAAGTCATGTTCCAAGATGCATAGATGCTAAGGAGGATTGGGAATTAGGGGCCAAGATGAATGTTTGCTAGGTGAAAGGGAAATGGGAAAACTATGGCCCCTAAAGAAATAAAATGGAGGAGTAGAGAGAGTACACAAATTTTGGGGGAAGGAAAGAGATTTGTAATAGGAAGGACAGTAGGGGAACCATGAGGGTCTGAAAGTGACATTTGTTGGTAGATAGGAAAGTGGGATTTAAGGAAATGGGAAACTAGATACCAGCCTATAGCATGCAACAAGGATCGATAGTAGTACATAATTGATGCTAAAAGGAGAAAAAGTAGGAATTGAAACATTGAGATATTAGATACTGGAGTACATGAGTAAAGAGGAATTATGAGATTGTTAGGATTTGGGGATCAAGAGTGAATGATACCTCTTGCCACTAGAGGTGGGTGATGAAAATGTCTATGGGTATGCAACATAGTAGGGAAAAATACTCAAGGATCAAGAAATAGGAAATTGAGTTTTAGGGAGATGGGGAAGGAAAGCCTAAAAACCCACCACAGTTAGAAAGCTAAAGCATGAAGGTGCAAAGAAATGGAGGGTTGTTAGAACATACAAGTTGGAAAGCCTGAATAAGAAGATAAGATGGGGATGGGGGAAAGGGGAAACATCATGAGAAAGTATTCAAGTAAGGAAAATCATAGGCACTCAACAAGTTAGGAAACTTGACACAAACACCTTGATGCATTTTGAGACTTAGGAACATGTGTAATGAACCCCCTAGGTAAACACACTTAATTTGATGCAACTTAATCAAATTTTATTTTATATATAATTTTAAAAGAGGTTATGGTTACTTTTCATTTTTTCTTGAATACTCAGATAGTGGTAATCATACAATTCTTCTTTCTATATGAGATAGACAATAAATTTTAGTTTGGTAAGAGACTTTACTCATCAGAAAAGTTCATATCTTGAGTCATCTTGATAGAGTACATTCCTCTACTAGAAATACATTAAGGTCAATGTATATCAAGACATATAAAATTTAGGTTTGCATCCTACCTTAGAATTGGATTAAAGCCTTGAGGATAAAAATAGTTCAACTGGAACTCTTTTGAGTAATAGAGAATGTAGTTTTATTATTATCTTTTTAATTTCTTAATTCCTTATAAATGGAATAATGTAAATTGATCAGTCTAGTTAAAATAAGACTCACCAACAATGCATCATAAAACATGAATTTAGGAACCTATTACATTTACCCAAACTGTCTACATACTTGTATCTATAGGATCAAGGTGTAAAAATATGTAGTTCTAGTTTAATCTATTTAGATGTAAACTATGAAAAGTGGGTACAAATCCCTTTCTAGGGCCCCTTTTCCCCAAATAATTCATCATCAACTACCACCAACTATGGGAAGTAATGTATTAATAAAGCTTGTTGTTCATCTAAGACTATGTTACTATTCATTTTAAACACACATTCCTAACTAAAAGACAAACTTTTCATGGATTCCTATGGTGATGATTCAGTTGATTCTTAGTAGTTGTTGACTTTAGTCCAAGGAAGTTCCCATTTGATTAGAATTAATTAAATTAATAGGATGCCTTTATTTCTCCTTGACAATTTATATGGATGAAGCCACAAATGTCATTATTGCAGTTATGTTGGGTGTTAGATTTAGTAGTTCAATCATAATGGCTTGACCCATAAAGGTGAACTAGAGTTATCTCTAATACTAAAAACTGTGTTTTTTTTGCATAAATTTGTTTAGATTACTTGAACGTTAAATAACAAGCTCAGTATAGCTTGACTATAAAAATGTATAGAACAATTTAAACTATTTATTCATCAACAACAATAGTAGAACAAAATTCTTCAGATTGTTTACCACTTTCTAATCACCAAGATCATGTAGGTGTAAGGTGAGAGCATACTGTGAGTAAACACTCTACAAAGAAATGTATGTAGGCTTTTTTGTTGAACTAATTTTTAAATAATAAACAAATGTACATATGAATTGGTACATCACTAAAAGTTAAGAATCAACACTTTTACCATTTCACTATATGTTAATCATGAAACACATGATGCATTAACCACTGTAAGTACAAAACAAATAAAAAATGTCAATATCAAGAAACATGATTTAATGAAATGCAATCATTGTTCACTTAAAGACACAATAATTTAACTCCCATAACTCTTTGGCACACCCATTGCACACTAAAGTACAATTGCTAATATATTATTGCTTTCAAATTTAATTTGGGAAAAGAATTAATTAAAATTATTATTTTAGATTCCCCGTTAATGGGGTTAGTGATATTGACATCCAAAGAAGGAGAAGGGAGACAAAGTGGACATAACTTGCAAAAGGATGAGTAAAGATAAATTTTGACGGTGCTCCAAAAGGAAATCCAAGTGTCTTGGGTGCAGGATGTGTCATCAGATATTGGAGGGGTAACATTCTTGGGAAGGCATAGAAGAAGTTAGTGCAAGGATCCAACAATGAAGAAGAGTTTCAAGTGCTTATCCTTCATCTCAATTTATGTCGTCACCTTGGAGTTTTGAAGGTTGAGGTGCAAGGGGATTCAATGCCAGTGATAAATGTCCTCCGATCAAAGTCCATGGAAAATTGGAAACTAAGTATATTATTAAATGAAGCCCTATGTTTAGTCGAAGGATTTGAAAGAGTGATCTTCAATCATGTTTTGCGGGAAGGGAATAATGAGGCAGATGAGTTGGCAAACCTTGCCATCATAGCTACAAATGATCGATTTTGGGAAATAAAGAAAAATGATGGCACCAATTCACTCAACTAACAGGCCATCCAATCTATTCAGTGAGAGGAAGCTGGCGAAGTGTGCAAGGAGATTTAAATCTTATTGAGAAACATGGTGAAGGGCATACCATTTGTCGCTATGGCTTTTGCATGGTTAGTGTTGGTAGTGATGGATACTCCCATCTAGCTAGTCTGTAGGAAAAGACAAATGTCTTTCATAGGCAACATTACTGATAAAAGGATGGGAATGGTGTTTAAGCCAAAAAATGAAATAGTCATCTTTGCCATAGAATGGGTTCTTGGAGAATATTTCATGGTGAATTGCAATAGATATAGGGTAAATACTGATTTATCCTCAATGTTCTTAGCGGTGATGTTAGACTTAAACAAGGAAAAACCCACTATCTAGAATCTGATGGAGGAATTTGTTGAGCCAGAGTACAGAGGTGGTGGGTGTAGCACACTATGGTTTAGGGGTGCCACTGCCTGGTGATGTCCATAAGGTGAATTTCATGAGTGATGCAATGAATTGGTGGCTGTTTGTCTCAGAAGTAGGGGAAGCCAAAATTGTTGCTCGTAGACATAAAGCCACACAAGGGCTTACTTTCTTGAAGAAGCTTGTTGGGCTAGAGGTGGAGTTCGACTGGACGTGAATGAAATTCTAGAGCAGTACTATGCTATTAATGAGAATGCCTAAGGTGGAGACGATAATGTTTAATCATCTTTTTGTAAATGTTATAATATGTATAGGATAGAAGGTATAGAAGATAGTAATATGTAATAGTTGGTGGTAGTTGGTTGGACTACAGGGATTTTGGAAGAACCTTGTTTTAGTTTGTTTACTATTTTCATGCTAAACTTACATATTTCTATTCAATTTGGTTAAAGTTTAATATAAAGAGAGATGACCCCAAGTCAACGGTTTACCAATCAAAAAAATATTATTATTTTAGATTAGAAGAGAAAAATCTTAATAATTAATTATAATAACTATTTTAGAAAAATATTCATGTAATTACAATTTATGTTTCATGATTCATGTATTTAGATAATGTTTGCTCTATCTTTGATTTATATATTATTTATTTCAAATTTAATTCATAAAGTTTGGTTTCACGATTAAATAATAATAATAATAATAATAATAATAATAATAATAATAATAATAATAATAATAATAATAATAATAATAATAAAAAATCCTAATAAAAACAACATTGTTGTAAATATTTCTAAGTCTATATTCATATGTGATCAAGATGCACCCATACAAACACACAACCACATATTCTTTCGTAATTATCATTCTTCTTTAACCAAATAAAATTTTAATGCAACTGTATATGGTGAGACGTGATAAAAAATGTGAAAGATGAGAACACAAAAAATAAAGGGCATCATTTAGATATATAAATGTGATTAAAAGATGATAATATTATAGAATTAAAAAATAATAATGAAAGAAGCATGAAGGAAAAACAAAATAAATAAATTATAATATGTTTACTTTCATGCATATTAAGTTTATGAATTAAGATTTATATATGAGTCTTAACTATTGTTGGAGATTCATATAAATTATTAATTTAGAATATAAATTATTAATTTAGAATATTGATAAACTTTATATAATTTGGACATGGGAATTGACTATTTATTATTTTGAATGACAATTAATTATTTAAGGTGTTTTCCAAAATAGGCTCTAATGAAAATTAATTTATTAGAATTTATAGTTGAAAGTTGTAAATTCCAAAATTTGAGTTATTAAATTGAAGGAACTGATTGTTATTAATTTAAATATTTATTTATTGTAATATGAGAGTCTGTTATTGATCTTTAGTTTAGAATATTTGATTTATCATTTCCCATATTGGACTATGTATTAAAATTAATTTTATTAGTGAATTTATAGATTAAGTTGTTGAAATTTTATTTCATATTGAAGTTTATTAGATTTAGAGAAACTTTACAAATCAAAGTGTGTTGTTCATATTTATTTCATTATAAAAGTTTAGTTAGAGTATTCACTAAAAATATGGATCATTGAACATGTGTTTTTAGTAGTTATTTCATTTACTTGTATCCTATAGGGTAGAATCTAAGACTAAAGTAATTAGTTGAGATGATACATATATCTTGCCTCATCAATAGTTATCATTAGGATTTTATTAAATTATTAATATACAATTATAAACTTAGGTGACATTGATCTTTAAGTAATTGGTTTCTACTTGATTTTATTAGTCTTCATTTCCCATTAGACATGCGTATAATGAAATTTGTGAAGTAACTATGGTGAGATCCTAGATATAAAATAAACAAGCTATGTAAATCTATGTAACTAATCTCCTTATTTTGTTTGTAAGAAAATTAGATTATACATTTATGCATGTCTTGCTTTGATAATTCTCTAATTAGATTGTGTGTAACCAATATTTGTATAAATGGTTAGAATTTTAATTTTGAACATAGAATATGAAATGGTTGTCCTAAGAGACTTGTTACTCTTATGATGATATAGAGAAATTGTTTTCTTTTTTTTAATTTATATAATTTAAATATTTAAGTTAAAATATGAATGCTTTTTCACCGTATGCTCTCACCTCACCCTTTGAGGGACCTTTGTGTTCAAAAAGTGGTAAGTCATCTTTGAATAAATTTTTAGGATACAAAACCAATTACTAGTCATAGTGTTTAGTATTTACGATGCCTTTGGTTTACATTTTGTAAAGTACGCATTCCACATGCTAAAAATATGGACGTAAAAACAACTCATTCACTTAATCTTTTAATGGAAAGATAAAGCTTTCTAATAATAATCAATAATGTTACAATATATCTTTCATATTCTCATGCCATAACCAGGAGATAACACAACCAAAGAATATACAAAGTTTCATCTATAGGGAATCATGTCATACAATAATTTCAATACAATGATATAACATAATGTCAAATTAAATAGTTATGAACAACTGTACAAATATCCATCTTTGGCCACCATCACTAACTAGTCTTCTGCAAGCCAAATGACAAGAAAATGGTTAAGGCACTTTTTCCACCCAACCACGAAACATTGCACTTCCCTAAAATTCTTCCTATCTTGAAGAATACCCAACCTTGCACGAAACTCCTAGAAACCTAGAACAATTGGTAGGAGGGAAAACTCGATGCATGCCTGATGCATATATGCATTCTAATCTAAAATGATCATAATCTTGCAAACAAGATGTGGCAAAGAAACATATTAATATAATTTTTCTAGGCATACATTCATCTATTTCAATGAATACATGGCTTTGGCTAAAGCACTTTAAAATATTGGTCAAATCCTAAAAAAAATGATTTTCCTTCTCTATTAGTCCACATTCAGCACCCTGTCCTGGAAGGTAAGATCAACACATATAACACATATAGGAAAAATAATCTATTTCCAATTGCATAATAATCTACAATAATACAAGCATTTTCTAAAAATCATTTACCATTATTTTCTTGTAAAAACAACATGAATACACCTTGCTTACATATCATACTTCTAATGATGAGCTATATGCATGATTTATTCAAGATACACATAAAAGATATACAACTAGTTATATTCATTAACCCTTATTCACTTAATTATTTCTAAATAAAGTAGGTTTATAACACCATATCCATTAATTTGTGACAGGGAATTTAAGAAGATATAAATTGGTTAACAATTCATGAAAGCCAATGACATGCCATTTAATCTAATGTGTGAATCATGTTTAAAAATAGTCATTGGGTCTAACTGCTACAGGGAGAAGTAAACTACTCTAGGAGTTGTATAAAGTCTACTACATGAACTTGTGTAAATTGTGCTATAGAAACTATGTAAAATCTGCTATAGGAATAGTGTAAAGTCTACTACAAGAACATAATAATCACATAACAATTCGTAACAAAGATAAGTAATTGGAACTGGGATTTAAGAAGCTACACATGATTAAGTAATCTCATGAATCAAGTAATACAACATTTAAGTGAAGGAAACAAAAGCTATAGAAATGCAGAAAGGTCTGCTGTGATAGGAATAACATAGAAAATAATACAGTTTGCTGCAGAAAGATAGTAAGCTACTATAGATAACTGCTACGAGAGTCCAACTAACTATTATAGAAGGATAGATTATAGCTACAAGATTATAATCAGTTGTGGAATTAACAATAATTTGTGATAGTAATATAATAAGTTACGACATGGATCTAATTCATGGCTATAAAAGTAAAGAATGTTATAGGTAGATAAGAATCTCAATAATCCGTAACAGGGGTAAATAACTACTACGGGGATTAAGTAGATACATATTATTTAATAACTTCATACTTTCCAAATGAAATATATTTAAATGAAGGCATAGACGTGTTTACTATTAGCCAAAACACAAAATCAAACTAGTATAGGAACTGTTTGTTGTTGCAATAGGAATAATAGTATAAGCTATGACAGGAATACATAAACTATGATAGGAACACATAATGTTATAGAAATAAAAAAATAGAAAGCTACAAGATAACCAAAAAGTTATAGGGATTATCTTATGTTAGAAATACAAAATAGGAGGGGGTATTTCATGATATACTTATCAACACTACAAACAAACAATGTGACTATAGAAAGAAAGAACGCAACTTCAGGAATACATAAAGCTATGATAGAAAGACAATCTCCTATGAAAGGAGAATAGTTTGTTGTGACAGGAGAATAGTCTGCTATGAAATAATTTAAGGAAAACTAAAAAATAAGTAAAGCTATATAATTTACCAAAGTCAATTTCCCAGCATATGAACTAATAGAATATATAGAAAGGGCGAAGTAAAATGCAAGAGGAGGTCAATTCATTTTTGTGAAATCTGATCAACTCTAAAAATGCCATTAAATACTTAAAAAGGTAGATATTCATTTTAAACATTGATTCCTATTGTGTAAAGGCCAATACCCATGAATTCAAAGGTGAAATGAAATGAATAAAGTTGCTGATATATATATATATAAAGTCCACCAAACCAAGAAAAAAACTAAAGAACAAAGCTGAGGCCAATGTTTTACAAAAAGAAATTAAGGCTATTCAAAAGGTGAAATAAAATACTTATGCCGAATGGAATAAAAAGGAAGGCAATATCATTTCAAGAAGGCCGAGTCCATTTCAAAGGAGGTTGTTAGAAATATAACAAGGCTGAGATCAAAGGAAGAAAAATAAATTATTATGCATAGTTAAAGCTTTTAAAACATTAGATTTGAGAGATTAGATGATACCATGGACCACTTTCCTTTCTTGTTGGTTCTAGAGACTCCTCCCGATTCCTCTTTCTCCTTCTTCTCTATTCTTCCTTCCATCCCTTTCTCTTTCTCTGTAGATTTTCTTCAAATGCATATCCCCTTTTTAAAGACTTTCATCCTTTTTAATTTTAGTTTGTTTCCTTAATTTTTCTCTTTCTTTTTAATTTTTTATTTTTGCATGCCAAGGCTTTTTGCCTTTTTTGATTTAAAGCTTCTTAATATTATCTTTTAAAAATTATCCAAAATGGAATATCATATTTACATATAATTAAGAGTACAATATATTTTAATAATTAAATATATTTTTAGCATTTATTTAGCACATTATATCTAAACCACTTTAAATATTAAATATAATAATCTTAAACATTAAATAATTTAATTATAATCCTTAAAGAAATGTAATGATCTTATGATTTTTGGAAGGAACATTTTTAAACAATGCTATCTCATGACTACCTAATTATTTTTCATCCATCATGTAATGAAATGCAACACATCAAACAAATACAATAATGCAACATGCAGTATGAACTATGTTATTGTGTGCACCTGCATCAAAGTTCCTTCAAGCCAATTCTTGTTGGGCGGCTAGGACGCCTCTACCTTAACCATGCCCTTGCCTTCTACACTTCTCTACACTCAATTGCACTCAAGTTTTGATCAATAGGTTAGTCAATAAACCATAGCCGAAGAAACATATAAACATCTGAATCCATCATTTAATAACTTTCTATTTGCAGATATGAAAATGATAACATTTGACTTTTTATTCACCAACAATTTACCTATTAATAACATAATCACATTAAAATATCTAATAATTCAAAATATAAATAAGTTCAAAGAGTTTGAGACATGACATCCTTCCCCACTAGGAAGAGACATCATCCTGATGTCTTATTATAGAAATACTAAAACAATAATGTTTCTCACAACTACTATCAATGTATCAATAAAGTATCATAATTATGCAAAATAAAAGAGTTTCTGCTAAATTCTCAAATCAGCGAAAGATCTATCTATCTCATTAGCATCCTCCCATGTGGCACTATCTACAAAATATTGGTCCTACTCGACCGTGTACTTAGCAATATCTTTATTACACATTTATTACGCACATACTGAGATAATAAAAGTACCTTACTAATGCCCTTTGCATCTATCAAGAGTTTAAGTGGGCTCTACTAGCACCACTTATGGGTCCAATAAGGCATGTCAATCAATAAAAACAACATACATGACCCAATTACCAAAATAAAGCACATAGTCAACACACGGTACAACTACCATCTAATTACATACAAGTAACATACAACACTCTTGTCAAAGCATAATCAAAATATCATCACAACAATGAAGTTATGAGGAAAAATAATCTAACCACCAAAGCACACCAAATGAGGCAAATATTAGTCCATCATAGATACATATAAGCATGAATCAATCATTATAATGCACATGCAATCACATGGAAATCATAACATAATTTTAAGAAATTAGTTCTCCTAACCAACACTAGGTTGAGATCTCCAATATCAAAACAAATATCCAAAGGTATACCAACTAGATCAAAACCAACCATCATGCATACAACTCCACTGAGACTACACCACTCCATCATTTAACTGCCACTACAATGAGAAGATGCTCTAGCCCAAAAAGCCCAACAAATCACAAGAAAGTTTAGTTTGTAAAGCTTAGGACCACAACTATGCTGGGATAACCTCTCAAGATCTCAACTAAGTTTAAGGAGACCCACAAAGCTACCATATCCACTCTCAAGGAAAATTACAACAATAGATTATTCTTTCAACAATCCTTCCTCAGGCACTACCCACAACAAAAGAATTTGTCATGGCCCTAATTGATTTAAATTTAAAATGATAATATTTATGAGGACTAATGTTGGTTGGAATTTAGTAAAATATAAGCATTTAAGTATACATGAATTTTATATAATATTTTATATAAGATTATAAATATGAATATATAGATATATTAGTATATAATATCCTATTTCAACATATATATATTAGTATGTATATATATACTATTATATAATACCATGTATGGGTATGTGTGTGTGTGTGTGTACATGTGTGTGCGTGCATATAGTCAATGGAAAATTAAATGGTGGAGTGGTGTGGGGGTGCAAGTAAAAGAATTTTGACAGAAAAATTTAATGCACTTTAATACTTCTTGGTTTCCCTCTTTGACTGGACATTCGTAGGAGAGAAAAAGGGAAGGAAGACAATCTTTCCTTACATGCTAAGGAAGGAGGTCTACATTTATTAGGGAGAGGAAAGGCGGTAGAGGAGAGGAGGGCAGGCACAGGCATGCAGAGAGGATGCTGGTAATGATGATGAAATTTAGTTTTGCACTCGCCAATTGTATTTTCCTATAAGTTTTTAAGCCTTTTCAATAAACCCATTTGAATATATTCTATGCTCAAGGCACTCCATGAAACCCCATTTCCTAAAGGCATTCTATTAGGAGCACTTGCAGTCACAATGTTTGACAAAAATCATCTTTTAATTTTTGTTGTTATGGATGTCCATACCCTCTTGAGCGTAGGTAAAAAGAATGTCAATTTGCATCTGCCTAGAAGTTTTAAAGCCTTTTCAACAAATCCATTTGGTGCATAGCTTGAAATCATTGCATTTATGAGTTGATGCCTCTTTGAGGCATTCTGTCAGGTTCATTTTTGCATTGCCTATGCTTCCACATTTTTCATACATGTCTACCAGATCATTTCCAACCATAATACCTAACAAACATCCCATTTACCATTATGCTTTGATGTATGTCCACACCCTACTTGAAAGCCCCATTTTTGCATAGGTAGGGAGAATGTTATCAAAGGTTGTGGAATTTGACTTTATACTTGCCAGTCGCATTCACTTGAAGGTTTCTAAAGTCTTTTCAACAAATTCATTATGTGCATATCCTACAGTCACAGCATTCCATGAGACCACATTTCTTGAGACATTTTGTCAAACAGGTCACTTACCCTATCTATGCTTCCACATTTTGCATACTTATCTACTAGAGCGTTTCCAACCATAATATCTGACAAAAATCCCCTTCCACTATGCTTTGATAGATGTCCATACCCTATTCGAAAACACCCATTCTAGTATAGGTAGGGAGGATGCTGGCAGAGGTTGTGGAATTTGGATTTACAGCTGACAATTGCATTTGCTTGAAAGTTTTTAACGCCTTATCAATAAATCCATTTGGTGCATATCTTGAAATCCTTGTAGTCCATGAGACCACCCCTCATTGTGGCATTCTGTCAAATAGTTCACATGCTTATGTTGTTGCCAAGACATCTGCAATTTCAACTTCTAATTGTTTTGTTTAGCATTACCACTAACCTTCGCATGAAAATTGTCCATGTCTAAATGATGGAAACTATTTTCATCTCTCACAACAATTTCTCCATCAACAATATCGGAGATAACTTTTCTACAATATGGCATTCATGAGGCATGTTTAATAAACTAAATGCAATTACTAATTTTTTTACTATGATGGTAGAGAAATAATTCTTTTTCCTCTTCTTCCATGGTATCCAATGTTTTAATTTTCTAGTGGTATTTCTATTCTTCCTTAATTGTTTCTCGTCTACTTATTTTACATCTACACCTATATATGAACATAAGAAGCTTTTGTTGAATGGAAGCTTGAATATGCACCTTCTCCCATGGATTCCAAAGAGGGAGCAACATTCCTTAGAAAGCTCTTAATAGATGTAAGGAAATGAAGACCAACGGATAGATTATTTTCCCGCCAATTCTTTGTCTATTCACATTCCTTGTTTGATGTATGATGAAGCATTATATATGCTAGATATCACATTGTAAAACTCAATTCTTTAAGCAATAATAAACTCCTCTACTCAGTGTGGATGTAGACAAGTTTAGTGAACCACGATAAATCTGGTGTCTCCTTAATTTTTTCTTTCTAATTAATCTGTGCGTTGTTTATTACTCTTTTCTACAATTGAGTTGTGCTTCCAGTCTTAACAATTGGTATTAGAGCCAATGGTGGAAAAGCTATTTTGGAAATCGTGAACAATTTCATGGAAAATAGATGTAGCTACTTTGAATGAGTGGGCTCTAGCTCTCATGTCTTGGTCGTGTGGCTCTAGAGTGTGTTTTGATGAAGTGGGAGCTGCAGACAGTGACTTGGAGCTAGATGAAATTGTGCCAATGGAAGTAGATGAATCTCCTCTCTATTTGGCTGCTGATCTTACCACTAATGTTATTATGGGTGATGTTGATCCTGATTCCTTGAGCATTGCCCAGGCGAGGTATGTGTGGGAAAGGCCTCCATGGGATTTGGGAGGCGAGGATTTTGACATGCCAGAAGAATCGAAGAGCCTACAAAGGCTGAACAAAATAGAGGATTCAGCAACAATGGATGTTGCTAAAATGAAACACCATGTACATTGGTGGGATGGCTAGAAAAATAAGGAGGATTTGGCTGAAGAGGAGAAGGATGCCAGATGAGTTCACATGTCTTTTCTATGCTTCCACATTTTTCATGCATGTCTACCATGGCACTTACAACTACAACATCTTAAAAAAATTCCCCTTCCATTATGCTTTCAAGGATGTTACTTCATTATTAGTGAAAATTTGACATGGTGCACATTATTATAGTACAAGCCTATTTTTTAGATTACTTCATTTAGTATCATCGATAATCTCCATAAGAACATTGTCCCTATTTAAAACAATGAAAGTGGTTTTGTTGCTGTGGAAAAATCAGCACATACTCAAAGTTCTTAGCAAGTCTAATAGATGTTCCATGGGGCATACATTTAACAAACCAATAGCAAATGCCACCATGATGGTTGAGAAATAATCCATTTTCCCATTCTTCTACAACATTAAGTAAATATCTTAAATTTGAGAGATGCCTTGCTGCCTTCATCTTCCAAGCCAATTTCTCCAACTTTGCATAGATCTCTTTTGTCTATGGATGTGATCTCTCTACTACACAAAATCATGTACCATTTTATGCCCTTAAATCCAACTATAGCTAGGGATCCTTTTTATCCTTTTTATCTTTCATAAATCTCTTTACCCATTTTGAACCTCACCACACTTGTCCACTTCTGCATAGATGTATGAGAGAATATAAGTTAATAGCATTTTTAGGATCCAAATAAAAAAAATCAACATCGTTGTAAATACTCATAAGCCTATATTCATACTTTATCTATAGGCACCAAGAAAACACATCCATATATCCACCACATATTTAACTAGTATCTCAATGAAAATGTGTAGAGTGTCCTCAAGATAGATTTGACAAGGTTGTAGACAGATTTGGTATGGTTGATGAGAAGGTTGTTTCTACTCCTCTTGCTGCCCTTTTTCATTTATCTTCTGATTTATGTCCAAAAACACAAGAGGATAAAGAGTTTATGCAAGGTGTTCCTTATACATCGGCTGTTGGTAGCATTATGTATGCTATGGTCTCCACTCGTCCTGACATTGCTCATGTAGTGGGAGTTGTGAGTAGGTTCATGAGAAATCCCAGTAAGCCTCATTGGGAAGCCGTCAAATGGATATTAAGGTATATTAAAGGTACTTCTGATTATGCTTTGTGTTTTGGTGGCAATAAGGTACAGTTACAAGGTTTCACTGATTTTGATCTTGCCAGAGATTTAGATAAATGGAGATCTACTACTGGCTATGTTTTTATGTTTGCTAGAGCTGCCATTAGTTGGGTCTCGAGGCTAGAACATTCTATTTCTCTTTCTTCTACCGAAGCTGAGTACATGGCTCTTTCCAAAGGTGCTAGGGAGATGCTTTGGTTACAACAATTGTTTAGTGACTTGAGATGTCAACAAAGTGACTATGGTATGTTTTGTGATAGTCGCAGCACCATTTTTATGGCTCACAATCATTCATCTCAGGGTCATTCTAAACATATCGACATACATGCTCATTTCATTCATCATGTGGTTGAAGAGGGCAAGTTACAAGTTGTAAAAATTGACACAAAGGTCAATCTGGCAAATAATTTGACCAAGGTTGTTCCCAAAGAGAAGTTCAGATGTGCCAGGACTTCTCTTGGTCTGGTTAAGAAGAAGTGATTGAAAGTTTAGAGCAGGGGAATGATTGGCAAGTTGCAGCATCCATTGACCTTCAAGTAGGAGATTGTAAGGAAATGAAGATCAACGGACGGATTATTTTCCCGCCAATTCTTTATCTATTCACATTCCTTGTTTGATGTATGATAAAGCATTATATATGCTAGATATCACATTGTAAAACTCAATTCTTTAAGCAATAATAAATTCCTCTGCTCAGTGTGGATGTAACCAAGTTTAGTGTGTCTCCTTAATTTTTTCTTTCTAATTAATCTGTGCGTTGTTTATTACTCTTTTCTGCAATTGAGTTGTGCTTCCAGTCTTAACAATAGAAACATCAGTTCTCCATCGCTGCATAAAAGAGACGTAGAATACAAAATTGCCTTGGGAGTTGAACATGCTTTAGAGGAAAGAATCAAGCATCTAACAAGAAGGTTAGTATTAAGTTGAATGTAGCATTGAGTTTAGCATTAAAATTAGTGTTTATTTGAGGCATTCTATCAAACAGTTCACATGTCTTGTCTATGCTTCCACATTTTTCATGCATGTCTACCATGGCACTTACAACTACAACATCTTACAAAAATTCCCCTTCCGTTATGCTTTCAAGGATGTTACTTCATTATTAATGAAAATTTGACATGGTGCACATTATTATAGTGCAAGCCTATTTTTTAGATTACTTCATTTAGCATCATCGATAATCTCCATAAGAACATTGTCCCTGTTTAAAACAATGAAAGTGGTTTTGTTGCTATGGAAAAATCAGCACATACTCGAAGTTCTTAGCAAGTCTAATAGATGTTCCATGGGGCATACATTTAACAAACCTAGCAAATGCCACCATGATGGCTAAGAAATAATCCTTTTTCCTATTCTTCTACAACATTAAGTAAATATCTTAAATCTGAGAGATGCCTTGTTGCCTTCATCTTCCAAGCCAATTTCTCTAACTTTGCATAGATCTCTTTTGTCTACGGATGTGATCTATCTACTAAAAAAATCATGTACCATTTTATGCCCTTAAATCCAACTATAGCCAGGGATCCTTTTTATCCTTTTATCTTTCATAAATCTCTTTACCCATTTTGAACCTCACCACACTTGTCCACTTCTACATAGATATATGAGAGAATACAAGTTAACAACATTTTTAGGATCCAAATAAAAAAAATCAACATCGTTGTAAATACTCATAAGCCTATATTCATATTTTATCTATAGGCACCAAAAAAACACATCCATACATCCACCACAGATTTAACTGGTATCTCAATGAAAATGTTTAGAGTGTCCTCAAGATAGCCAGCACAAGCAAGAAGGTCAACCAGGCACACATGATGGTCAACTGTAGGTGTAATGCAATAGGGTTGGGAGTTTCAATAGTTAATTATTACAATAATTGCAGTGGCAGAGATATCTTATTATAATATTTTTTTTATATCTTAAAATGAATATCTTTTCTTGGAAGAATCCACTTAAACTTGATTTAGGTAAAATACATAGGTACTCTTTTTCTAAGATGATAAATGCTTGAGTAAGATCAATCCTTGGTGTAGCATATTAAATGTCAATTTGTGATAACTTTGTAATTGAGAATTGTGATTTAAGAGTAGGTAGCATATTATTTGGTGTCTTTTTCATGGATGAAACCTAGTCATTATATGCATGGCAATCTATGTATTGTGACAACATCTTAATTATAACAATGACTTAGGCAAGCTATATATATCTTAAGGCATTATTAAAATTGTGGGAAGCCTATGTTGTGACCAAGGATTATTTTGTTATGGTAGTGATATATTGTATTTATATTGTGCAAAACCATATATGAGAAAGTAAATTCTATCTAAATTTTTTGGATTAGTGTAAGATATGTTTAAGGATAATCATATTACAATTAGGCAAAATTTTATTTAGAATATTAACTATTTAACCCTAATACTTAGTTTCAACAAGCATGCATAATGAGGTGTGGAAGTTTTCTAATAGTTTAACTATAAGAATATTTGAATTATAAAAGTTTTCATAATATTGGGTAAGTACTAAAGAGCATTCTTAAACCATTAGTGGTGGCTTCTTAAGTCAATTATGAAGTGATATGGGATTGAATCTTAGGAGAAGAGACATATGAATACTATGACTTGTAAAATAAATGAATGTTTTCTATAATTCTTATTATTGGTTTTAATTCTTCCTAATATAGATGATTGAAGAGATTGAGTCAAAATTAGGCCTCCCTAGTGCACACTCACAACAACAACAAACGTTAATGAGAACCTTGACAAAGTTTTCATGTCATTGAATAGAATTCATGAAATCTTAGCTTGTGGCATTCTTTATCAGTTTTACTAGATAGATGCAAAATGATCTTTAGTATCAAGTGAATTGTATAGTTATTGTAAACATTGTCAATAGTTGTAATTACCTAATGTGTTCTTTAGTAGCGTTAGTGTGTGAGTTTCAAATGTAGTAAACCATAAGTTCATCTTATGAAATTAGTCAAACACTTATTTCAAGTGACTTTTATGATATTGGTTAGCATTAGACTTTGGATGTTAACCATTCAACCATTGTATTGCATACTCTCTCTGATTCTAGTGGTTAGTAATCTATTTGATGGATAACTCCAAGGTTTGTGACTTCTTGTGCATTATGGTGTTTATAGTTATGTATGTGAATGCATACGACTAATTAGTTGAGTATAGGTTGTGGAGTATAAGGGACCTAGATAGGAACAACTATGTACTCAACTACAGTAAGAATACCATGATAGTAACTCATTTAAGCAAGTAACTTTATATGCAATAATTAAATAGTTTTACGAATAATGTATGTGTATTGTCTTAGCTCAGTGTCATCTTTAAGAAGATAGCAGAAATTACCTTGAACATGTGAGTTAGCCAAGTAGATGAATGAAATATGCTTCTTTTGATCACTATGAGGTCTTGTAACAATATAATGGAAATGGGTTATTTATTTGGTAATAATGCATGTTTTGAGTAGAAATATGATTATACATCTTTTAGTGTATTAAGGTTGGTAAATATAGATGATGATTTAAATAAAGAATTGTTATCAATAGTTTTTCTTAACAGCTTGAAGAAATCATGGTGTAGGACTAATGTAGCTTATGTCTTCTCCTTGAAGAAAATTACGTTTATAAACTAGAGTCTAGTTATGTGATAGTAGTATCCTCAGAGACTTTTACCTCCCTAAGTTGACTAAATAGAACTGTAGATGTAGCTATGCTATAATCACAACACTTTAAGAATAATTAATTTTCTTCTCTTTAGTAATTGATAGATTTCTTAACCCTTGAGGTTGAAGCTCATAGAATTTAGAAATCATGGAGTTTTCACTTATGTGCCTAGATTTACAATATGACTTTAGGGTATTGAACTACCACTGACCTTGCAAGTATTATTCCAAATACGATCAAGAATATCATGAATAGATCTATTAGGAAACCTTTTGAAATAAAAATAGTACATGAATTTGGAGATGAACTTGCCTTAGGTAAACTTAATGCCTTGCGTGGACACCTAATAGGGATTCCTCAACACTAGGGTTAAACAACAACCACTCCTTTAGGTGGTCGTTATAGTGGATTTAATTCCACCCATGTTTCACTTGAATGGGTGGCAATCGATGAAGAATTATCTGGGACAGGGGAATCACCCTAGAAAGGGTTGCATACCTACTCATAGTTGCATCAAACATAGTGCAAGACAAAACTACATATTCGCATACCATAGTGTTAGTCGCATATAGAGGGGGCCTTGATCCTGTGGATACAGGATATGTAGGCAGTCTGGATGGTGAAGGATGCCCCCAGATTAGGGAGTTCCTTTATAATTAACTTCGTAATCTCAAAAACATAAAAGAGAAAGTTAGATAACAAGAAGCTTCCAGTACTCAGGTTCAAAGGAATGGTGAAACATTCAATCCTCATCTTCTATAAATATCTTGATCTTAACTTTATATGTAGTGATTCTAAGTCATGTTAACATGAGATTGTCTAGCTAGTTTTGTGCATATGATAAGGATACAAGTCACTGGAGAAAAAACAAGTTGTCAGAAATGAATGCAAGATGTAATGAAGGACTTAAGATATGTGTTGATCTGTGGTTTCTTCATGGTATCTTGTGTAACATACTTTCTCTCTTCACTAGATTAAGAGTGGTGAACTTTTCAAGACTTGATGATTTTAGAAAACTAAACTCCAGTTGTATAACTACTATAACATTTATTGAACACTTTGTATAGATTTAATAGTAAAATTTTCATGAATATGCATTTTGTGTATCTATTAGATCAAAAATTTTCTTTCCTCAGTATTTTCAATTTCAGAGTTAGTATAATTTTTTTATTAAGGAGTTGAGTCCTTACCTAATTCAAGGATCAAGAAAGCAACTCCAAAGGTTATAGGTACCACTTCCAAATGTCTTAACTATAGACATGGTTTCCCTACATGAGATACTTCCTCATGTTCTACTCCTAAAAGAGAGGGTTTCTTTAACACTCTAGCTCTACACTACAAGAACTAGGATCAACCAAATAGGTTCATAGAGGGAAGAATCTAACCACACCCTCTAATAGTGTAAACATTTTTATCAAGCAAGGCTTGGCATCCTATTACTCACTAGGAGCACATCTAAGATTGGTACAACACACTAACAAGGTGAAAGGCTACTCCACCCTACCACCATTTTCTTTTAACTAAGCTAGACACAACTTGATCATGAATTCATGATCGACTATAGAACACAAGGATGAACTTCATGGCCTAACACCAAGTATCCATAAAATGGAATACAAAGGACAACAACTTCACATAAATATTGCATTCCTTCCATCATCAAGCTAGGAAACCTCCAAGTACTAAGGAGAAACTCTTGAAGCAACCAAATTTCCAAGGTTGGCAACTCAACAAGAGCAAAAAAAATACAACTATAATATCATAAATATATATGTACAATACATGCTCATACATTAAGGATCCATCATACCCTATGCTATGTCAAACATAATAGTGGTTATGGAACTTACATATAACATCATACACTCTACCAATGTCGAACACTAGGGGCATGGCATCATGTTCAAGACCAATAGGAATGAGTCAAGCAAGAACAACCAAAGTTGGTGGATAAATCCAACATTCAGCCAATTACACTTACTAAAAGTAAGATTCAATCCAAACAAGTTCTCTACACAACTTCATGAATCTACATTTGAGCTCATACAAGAATACATTTCTCATCAAGTAATTCATAGAAACACAAAACTGTTTCTCAACATTTCACATAATATTCACTTGCATTTATCAACAAGCCAAGGAATTTAATCTACCATAGTTCTAGTAATACACACATCAAGTACTAGTATATTCTCTGCATTCTACTCCCTTATACAATCCATCAGAGGCCCATTATGGACATGATAGAGAACATAACATGACATAACATGATACATGACCAGCAATTAAAACATTCAAGCTAGCCATGAAAAATAAATAAATAATAAAATATCAAAGTGGAAGAAAAGTTAATTTTCAACAATAAGGCATAAAATGAGCTCAGTTTCAATAGTAAATCAAACATGACCATAAAGGTCAAAGATAAATAAATATCAAACTTTGATGGCTATACATATTCATAAATAAAAATAAAAATTCAATGCTGCCCCATACAATGTTAAGAAAATTTATGAAAGTGAAATAAAATAAATTATTAAAGTTTAAAGCTTCCACATTACATAAACTACGTGACTAATTCTAGTCACTAGAAAGAGAGTACAATGCTACACTACATCTGGATCTGAGTTGAGAAAGAGAATACACTCAATCACATCAAATAAATGAATCTTCTAAGACTCCAAGCACATCTATACCATAAGATTATTTCTACTTAACCACACAAACATCACTCAAGTTTTCCAACAACCAAAGTTGCATCCCATTTAAGGGGATCATAAACACCATGCAAGGACACATAGTCATACACTAGCAACCCACCAACAATTAAGATTAAACTAAGGAAAAATCAGGTTCAAAACTAAGATACCTTAGCACATCAATCTCTCCAATAGGAAGCAGTTAAAACTTCTTACCAATCAAGGATTCTCTAATATAACATATGGATAATATAACATATATCAAAACATGAGGAAGAATTAGGTTGGGGTCAAGCATTTACCCAACATTCCTCTCACAAGGTGCTAAACTTCTCTACAATATGATGAAAAGAATACTAAATGCATACTAAGAGATAGGGAAATCACAACTAAGGTCACAAGATGTAGGGTTTTCTAATTCACTCAAGATTGATGCAGCACACAACATACACTCAACAAAATTGTGCCATTAAACATGTGAGACAAAAATTTGGAAGCTGAAACATAACAAAATTTCTATTCCTCAACTCTGCCGCTACAATGAGAGAAAATTCTCTTATATCTAAGAAAACAAAAAAAACAAAAAATTACCTTTTTTGGCAGATTTCGACAATTGTCAGATTTTGCCATTTTAGGTAATTTTACAATCATATCTTGAGAATCCAGTTTTTTCCCAAAAAGCTCATAAAGCTAAGGTAGGACGAAAAACCAACTAACATCCTAAATTTGAAACATGAGTTTCGAGTTATTAAAAAAAGCAACTTTTAAAAAACTAGAAAAAAACACTAATTTGCCATTTTGAGGGCCAAGATGAAAGTTTGAAGCCCCGAAAAAGTGCCAAGACAAGGTCCAACCCGCTAGGGAGGTTGGGAAACCACTGGCCACCTCATAACGCATCCACCTGTAAAATTTCATAGAAAACCCACATCCGAGTCAAAAGTTATGACCTCCGGAAGTCCCTGCATCAAAGATTCTAACACCTAAAACATCACAAGGACTATGCAAATGACCCTCTTCACAACCCCTTTTTCTCTTTAACTCTTTGAATAATGCAATGCAATAATTACACCCAAGTCCCCACATGAATCCTAGAGAAGAATACAATCTAGGAATATAAGTCATTACCCAAATGATCTATTCTAGCAATGCAATGCAACACTATATTTCTTACAACCACATAATTAGTTCATTCCCATAGACATGCTCTCAATAAGGCCATGCAATATGCATTTCAAGCAAGCATTACGAGGATATGCTACTCTTGCACACAACAAGATTAATTACAACAATATTCTTCACATATCAAGCATATGATCAAAACATCCTCTTGTTCACATACAATGCATAACTCCCAAAATAGTAAACCAAGTTTGATCACACGTGGAACATGGTATTCACTTTCACACAAAGGTTATCATAACTTCACTATCATAGGTGGTCACACAAGCACAAACATGACCCTAGAAACGTCACTCAAGAACTCTCACACACTACAAAGGCTCATGCCAAGCGTTTAGGGCATCAAGAAGGAAAATACACATAAGCAACTTCTAGACAAACACTATGGTTTATATCTAACCCATAATAATGTACTACTCACCACACACATGTGATGAAGACATATCAAAAGAGGGCACATGCTACTCACAACACATAAACACTCAATGATGCACACATGCTTGAATAAACTAAGCAATATAAACACCCTAGAGCTCCCAATGCTGGAACCGTCCTCTGATACCAAATGTAAAGTACGCATTCCACATGCTAAAACTACAAAAGTAAAAGCAGCTCATTCACTTAATCTTTTAATGGAAAGACAAAACTTTCTAATAATAATCAATAATGTTACAATATATATTTCATATTCCCATGCTATAACCAGTAGATAGCACAATCAAACAATATACAAAGTTTCATCTCTTAGTAGTCATGCCATACAATCATGTCAATAAAATGACAACATAATATCAAAATTAAATAGTTATGAACAACTATACAAATATCCATCTTTGGCCACCATAACTAACTGGTCTTCTACAAGCCAAAGGACAAGAACATGGTTTAAGTGTTTTTTCCACCCAACCACGAAGCACTACACTTCTCCAAAATTCTTCCTATCTTGAAGAATACCTGACCCTATAGGAAATGCCTAGAAACCTAGAATAATTGGCAGGAGGGAACACTCAATGCGTGTCTGATGCTTATATGCATTCTAATTTAGAATGATCATAATCTTGCAAACAAGATGTGGCAGAGAAACATATTAATATAATTTTGCTAGGCATACATTCTTCTATTTCAATGAATACATGGATTTGGCCAAAGCACTTTAAAATATCAGTCAAACCCTGAAAAAGAGGATCTGTCTTCTTTGTTAGTCCACATTCGGTACCTTATCCCAGAAGGTAAGATCAACACACATAGCACATATAACAAAAATCATCTATTTCCAATTGCATAATAATATACAATAATTTAAAAGGTATTTGCTTAAAATAAGTTACCATTATTTCCTTGCAAAAACAACATGAATACACCTTGTCTGCATCTCATACCTCTAACAATCATCTATATGCATGATTTATTCAAGATACACATAAAAGATATACAACTGGTTATATTCATTAACCCTTATTCACCTAATTATTTCCAAATAAAGCAAGTTTCCTCTTTCACCTTCTTCTCTATTCTACCTTCGGTCCCTTTCTCTTTCTCTGTATATTTTCTTCAAAGGCGTATCCCCCTGTTAAAGACTTTCATCCTTTTTAATTTTAGTTTGTTTCCTTAATTTTTCTTTTTTTTTTTTAATTTTTGATTTTTGCATGCCAAGGCCTTTTGGTTTTTCTTCTTTAAAGCTTCTCAATATTATCTTTTAAAAATTATCCAAAAAGGAATATCATCTTTACATATAATTAAGAGTACACCATATTTTAATAATTAAATATATTTTTAGCATTTATTTTACACATTATATCTAAACCACTTTAAATATTAAACATACATATAAATATGAACTTATTTTTTCATTTTTTCATATCAAAATTGCAAGATTAATTCATATTTTTATCCATCAAGGCAGATTTTGGAGAAGAAAACTTTTGGTAGAGGATTTGTCAAGTCATCTTTTACTTGAAGAAAATGGGAGACAAAAAACAAGATAAAATAAGACTCAACAAAAGTATTCAAAAGAAAGAGAACAACAGTTGCACTAAATAAATTTGGCAAGATATCATAGAAAGAAACAACGTATGAATACTTTATTTCCTATTTTTAATATTATTCCAAAAATATTTTCTTTCCTATTTATTTTATAATTTTTTAGCATGTAGTAGGATGTTATTTCTAGTTTTGAACATTTAGTTTAAGTATATATTTGTTTCCACATCATTTAAACTTGTAATTTAAATATATTTGTTTCAAAATATATTTAAATGTCTATTAGGACTTCATAAGTTTGCACATTAAGGACCAAGAAAGTTATATGTTGTTACCAATATATGGACTACTAGTTGAACATGTTCTTAACCATATATTATTATTTACTAGGTGAATTTGTTAGACATCATTTTCAAACAACTTTAATTTATATTTGTTCCAATTGAACATGTGTATTAGAATCCTTCATAGGTTTAAAAATTAAGTAAATCATACTTGTATTATTTAATAATAAGTTTCATACTTGTACTAGTTTCAAACATGTTAAGTCTTTTTAAAGCTCTTTCTTTATCTCTCTCTCTATCCTTCTCTAGATAGGTCCTCTCTCTCTTGAGTTAAGTAGATTTTTAAAGCTCTTTATTTCTCTCTCTATCCTTCTCTATATAGGTCCTCTCTCTCTCTTGACTTAAGTCCTTTTAAAGCTCTTACTTTCTCTCTCTATCCTTCTCTAGATCTAGGTCATCTCTCTCTATCCTTCTCTCTAAGGTCCTCTCTCTCTTGACTTAAAGTATTTTTGATAAAGTTCTTTCTTTCTTTCTCTAGATCCTTCTTTCTAAAGTCCTCTCTCTCTCTTGAGTTAAATCTTTCTAAATATCTTTCTCTCTCTCTTGACTTAAGTAGATCTTTTTAAAGCTCTTTCTTTCTATCTCTATAGATCCTTAGATATAGATAGGTCAAGTATCTCTCTCTCTCCCTCTCTTCCTCTCTCTCTCTCCCTTGACTTAAGTCTTTTTTAAATCTTTTTATTTCTCTCTCTCTCTCTCTCTCTCTCTCTATCCTTCTCTAGATAGGTCCTCTCTATCCTTCTCTCTAAGGTCCTCTCTCTCTCTCTTGACTTAAGTCTTTTTAAAGTTGTTTCTTTCTCTTATTATCCTTCTCTACATAGGTCCTCTATCTCTCTCTTGACTTAAATTTTTTTAAATCTCTTTCTTTCTCTCTCTTGACTTAAGTATTTTGTGTGTTGAATGGGCTCAACAAGTAGAAAATTCTCAACTAGGAGTTGAGCCAATTTTAGATATTAGAGAAAATGAGTCTGAAGAACACATAGTTGAAGATAGGGAGGAGGCCCAAGTTCAAACAATGCATGTTGGAGAGGGGTCAAGATTGCTTCCTTCTATTGGTATGTATGAGCATATAAATCTAGCTAAAGAGATGAAGAGAAAAATTTCTTCTAGAAATTTAGATCATTTAATTGAAATGGATAGTGAGAAATTCAAATTTTATGCTAAACAACCTAGAAATACTAGTAGGAGCTCAAAGAATAAATCTGTAAAGGAAATAATCAATGCTCATTTCAATCATCTTGGTACACTTGCAAAAACCCAACTGTTATCACTGTTACTTCTTTGTAATAAGTTGAAAGAGCCATTAGAATTGTTGGGTGTAGATTTGACATCTAATAAGAGGAAAGCTTCATTCCTAGGAAAAGATATTGTTGAAAATGTTAGAAAAGGAACTTAGATTCCATTGGGAAAGGATCTCGATCAATGAATAAGGCCATTTCAAGAAGAGTGATGTTGACATCTATTTTAAATAAAAATATATCAAGAAAAAGAAAAATCTCTTCACTTTCCACTGAAATTGGTTTTAGTAGAAAGACACTAACAAAATATGTGAAAAGGAGAAAGGTTTTGGATGATAGTTCAGAAGGCAATTGGGTAATTATGTGTAGAGCTCCCTGTTCTGATAGGATTGAAGATGTTAAGAACTTGATCTCAACTTTTTGAAATGATCATACCCATCCATCACCAAATAGTAGAGATTTTATCAGACATAGGATTGGGCCTAATGATTATGAACATCATACAAAACATTGGCTAGACATAACACAACATGAGATGTATGTGAACTTTTGTAATTTGAATCCTCATATATAGATTGGGCAAACAATGTTTGAAAGTTTAAAGCCATATTATTTGAAGATAAACAAGGTTTTTGAAACTTGTTATTGCCATTATCATATTTTATTTGATCTCTACTATCAAGTGTTTCAAAAGATCAAAGAAGAAGTGATGGTTTTCAAAATGCACCACCTAAATGGGTAAGTCTATTCATAGAATGCATCTTATGTGATAATGCAATTGGTCAAGTAAATTGCATAAAAAGACTTTGTGAAACATGTGGAAATTTGGCTAAAATGCCTTTGAGAAATAAAGATGCCAACCCAACAAAGATAGTAAATTGCAAGAGTTATAAGTACGTAAAATTTCAAACAAATTTTGGGAAAGAATCCACAAGGCTAAACTATGTAGAAGAGGAGATACCTATTGGAACATTTATAGAAATTTTTGAAAATTGATACAATCGTACATACAACATGCCTTTTTTTCTAAGTGGAAAGCATAATATTTTTAAACATTAAGAGATACTTTCCCACTTGGAACAATTCTATCACTAGTTGACTTTGCAGAAAATTACTCTTTTGTACATCAAGAAGAGATTCAATCAGATTATTACTTTTCAAAGCAGATCACTATTATAGTTCTTGTGTGTTATCAACATGCACAATTGGATTTGTATGGTGTCGACAGTACATATTATGAACGAGTCATTAAGAAAGAATATGACTTTTATATTAGTGATGATGAAGAGCATGACACACTTTTTGTACAACATTGCTTTATAAATTTTTTTGAGAATTTGGCATGCAGGAGTGTAAAAATTAAAAAGAATTTTGTATGGTCAGATGGATGTGTGACACAATTCAAATCATCATGACCATTATGCACTATGTAGATATCATCAAAATAACAAAATACCACATATTTGGAGTTTCTTTAAGAGTGGGCATGGAAAGGGTGAACATGATGGTATAGGAGCTTGCATGAAATGTACTCTAAGAAAGCATCAAATGAGTTATTCGGGAGATCATATAGATGATGCATATGATGTTGTTGAATGGTGTAAGAAACACTTTGCATCAAATGAGGTCGGCACATCTTCAGGAATGAACTGATACATTCCACATAGAGTGTTTTGGGACATATCAGGTATGTACAAATTACATTTGAAAATTTCAAACTTTATGTATATATATATATGTGTGTGTGTATGTGTGTGTTTGAACATAAGTTTGTTTTTTTAGTTTTCAATTTTAAATGAATTTCTATTAAATATATGTAATTTATAATTTTTATGTATCTAGGTGTTGATACAAGATCAATGCATGGATGTAAGAGGGTAGATAAAACAAGATCTTTCGATTATGTCATTAGTATAGATCATTGCCTTGGATGGACATTGTACACGAGGGATTACTCTTGTTTCTATGATGAGTGCATTTTGAAAAATTTTGAGGCATGCAACAACCAACAACATGGATCTGTTAGTGAATGGAATTTGGTGCCACTAGTAATTTCTGACACATACGCCAAAGATGAGGATGAAACCTTTGAAGACATTCCTTTGATTTTAATTGATTATGACCATATTTTAGGATTGATTAGAAAAGGTACATGTGTACTTGACAAATTTAACATTTGTAAATTTACAATGTAGTTATTTAAAGTTTAGTACTAGATGAGTTAAATTTAATGATCTTTAGTCTAGACAATTCTAATTTTTTACAAATTTTGAACTATGTAAATTTGCTATAGGAGATATTTTTGCAGTCATAGCAAAGCCTAGAAACATAGAATGTGTTAGTTATTATTTAATGTGTTGCATAGAAGAGAGGAAGGAGCTAACACAACTTGAAACAAGCGATGAAATGTTGTTTCCCATAGGTGGACATTTAAATTTATATATATGTGCATGTACATTACCTTACATTATATATTATATAGGTTGAGTGAAGATGTTACGTGCACATGTCTTACCTTAGGATCATGTTGTTTATTGTGCAAGTTTAGTTGTGGTGCAAGGGATATATCTCAAACAAGTCAAAATTATTCAACATGAGATTCAATTTATTGACTATTAACCTAAGAACAAGGTATATTAGTAGAGTCACCTAGTAATTGCTACCACCCTACATCTTCATGTAGTTCCACATGCATGTGGACAAAAAATGGATACTTGATAGTGATGATAATTAAAAAATATTACATGTTATGGAAAAGTGGGTTATTTGAAGCACATTGGTGTAAGTTAATTTCTAGATGTTCTTAGGATCCAAACTTAGAAGTGAAGTGTGTACATGTTTATTACATTTGAGCTTAATTTGGAGTTTAATGATGAAGTACTAAATAATTTGTGATGCTAAATTATATTTAATGTGACACTTTTTTAAAGGATGAAATACTATTTAATGTGGTCCACTTTTAAGAATGATACATATTATTTAATTAGTGTATAGAGTCCACTTTACCTAGAAATAATTAATAGGAGATATGAACTTACATTGCACTTGTAGATATCCATATAATTTTTAACCATATCCCGTGTTTTGATGATCACAATGTTACATATAATTTCCTTGTGATTTTAGGATTATCTAGATAGAAAATATTATAAATTGATTCATGATGTTTAGTTATACATATTGTGTATATTTTGAGAGCACATGTGTGCTATTACCATTAATTTTATCTTTAACTTCATTATATACATGATTTTATGCTTATCTATTGACATGAAATACATCATTTTTTAAGTACACATCTATATTCAATTGAAATTTTTTGTCTTGAGTTAAATATGATTTTAAAACAAGTTTTGAATTCCAAAAGTCTACACTATGTGCACATGATATATATAAAAATTATGAACAGTTCATAATTTATTTATAATTTATATTAAATAAACTCACGTATGTATGTCCAAGTTCTTGAAGATCTAAAACATACACTCGAACCATGTAATCATAACAATTTTTGAAAGTTGTATGTATATTTAAGTTCATATTTAAATGAACTTGAAACATGTACATATATATAACATAACATATACCCATAACATTTAATGTACATTTAACATGTTTAACATATATAAATTATTTACTCATGAGTTCTCTAAATAGATATAACATAAACACAAGCATGTACATGTAGATGAACATAAACATAAACATAAGCAAACATGTACATAGATGAATATTTAAGCTCAAACACATGTATGAATATCATAAGCAAATGTACATTATCAAGTCCTAGTGTAAATGCACATATCGATATATCAAACATAAATCATCACCTAGCCAAATGTGAACTATCATGTCAAACATAGCAAACACATGTATATGATCTCCATATATAAACATATGTACATATTAGATTGAAAATGTATATATGTAATCAATTCCAAGGACAAATACACATGTCTAGAGATCATCAAATGTACCATAACATCAAAAACTCATAAATGCAAATGTCTATATATATATATAAATATTTGAAAATGTGGTGTAGTCATGGTTAGGACGTTCCTCAAAGAGGACTATCTAGGTCGTGTAGCTAGAGTAAACACAATGGAAACAACTCAAAGATATGAAGTAAATGCAGATTCAGTCCTTTAGTATATCATAGAATTTAAGTACAAATTGGTTGGCAACATGCAGGCTTACAATTAGGGCTCATAGGCCTGATTATAGAATATCAGAATATATACAAGATATAGCTTTGAAGTCCTCTCACAAAGAATCCAAAATATGAACCTATGCTAATGATAATGACTACTTTCCTAGGCATCTATTACATCAATATATATCATCTCTAGAACAATAGATTCCTCCGTGTTGGCCAAGGAAGGTTACAAACTCCAATGAAGAGGTGTAACATGTGTACACGGATAGGTCAGACCTAAATGAATATAACTCCTCTACAAATGAATGGATTGATGTGCAGATCTTGGGGAAGGCCAGCCACAAACCCTTGAACATTGAATGATGTGCCTTTTAGATTCACAAGTCATGAAATGCTCCACAAGTCTTCTCCTTCAGCTAATTATCTGAGACTGTTAGGATGCTCTGTCTGAGAAAACAATTGAACTTCTACTAGCGATAACTTTCCAGTACTTGGTCCAAATGCTCTAAATTTTGGATATATTATGCATGAAGGTGTTCAAATGATAAGCCCAGCTCCACAAGTTTTGAAATGCAACTGAGGTAGAATACGGACCAAAATACAAAAAATTCTACTGACTGAACTGCCTAAACTAAATTAGAAAATGAAACAAACTGAAATGCAAATATTTTTCGTTGATGCAAGATTGTTCTTGGACCAGGGATGCTCCTACATCAAACATCTGAGGTTATTGAAAAAGTGAGTCCCTCACTTTGATGGGGCTAGAGGAAAACCAAGATAGTCTACCTCAGCCTAAGAAATCCATGATGAATCTTCTTTCGGTCTGCTTTCCACTTCACAAGATATTCCTTGTATTTTCTTCCTCTGGTGCTGTATCCAACTTTGTTGTCCAAAATGACTTCAATCTGCTCCGGTGTTTGTTGTGGTAACTGCTTCTTAAATCTTCTTCAAGGTTGTCACTAAACTCTTCTCCATGATACTGATATAAGTTTACAATGTTGAAAATAGGTGATATGCCCAATGTCTCTGGTAACTCCATTTCATATGCATTTCCTAAATCAAATTTTTTGAGTGTCCTACAAGGTCCAAACTTCTTCATATTCAACCTGTTATATGTCCCAATGTGAAATCTTTCTTTTCTCAAGTATACCATAACTTCATCTCCAACTTTAAATTATTTATGTCTCCTCTTCTCATCTTCTCATTCTTTATACTTGTTGTTCATATCCTCCAAATGCTTCTTCACCTAGTTATGCATTGTCTCCATATGTTCTGCAAATTCTTCTACTTCTACACTTCTCTTTTCTTCCATAATGATATTTCTCAACTCTATCACTCCTCTAGGGTTTACTCTGGTAACTATCTCAAAAGGTGTTCTTCCAGTACTCCTATTCACTAAATTATTGTATGCAAATTTTGCTTGTGAAAGAATCAAATCCCAACTTCCTACCTTCTCTCCAACCAAACATCTCAACAAGTTTCCCAAACTCCTATTCACTACCTATGTTTGTCCATTAGTTTGTGGGTGAAATGTTGAACTAAACTTCAAATCAATTTTCATCTTCTTCCAAAGTGTTTTCCAAAAATATCTAAGAAATCTTGTGTCTCTGTCTAAAATTATGCTCTTAGGTAATCCATGTGATCTCACAATTTGCTTGAAAAATAGGTCAGCTACATGCACTGCATCAGTTGTCTTCTTACAAGGTATAAAATGTGTCATATTTAAAAATATATCCATCACTACAAATATTGAATCATGTCCTCTCTGTGTCTTCAGAAATCCCATTACAAAATCCGTGCTTATGTCTTCCCAAGGTCTCTCCAGTACTGTCAAAGGTTTATACAATCTAGTATTCTAGCTACTCCCTTTTGCAAGTTGACAAACTCTACAACTCTACCCAAATTTCCTAACATCCTTATGTATCTGAGGCCAAAAGTAATTTTCACTCATCAAAGCCACTGTCTTATCAATGCCAAAATGTCCTGCCAATCAACCACTGTGCTTCTCTTTGATCAAATTGTCTCTCATTGAACTTCTAGGTATGCATAATTGATTTCCTTTAAACAACACATCTTCTTGAATGAAATAATCTAGCCACTTAATCCTATCTATCACAATAGGTTCTTTACATGATTTCCAAGGTTCTGCAAAATCAAGATCTTCCTCATACATGTTCTTCAATTCATCAAATCCCAACACTTCAACACTCATCTCTATCAACAAGTTCCTTCTCCTACTCAAGGCATATGCAACTTTGTTTGATTTTCCACTCCTATGCTTCAATACAAATATATAACTCTGAATGAAATCTACCACTCATATGTCTCTAATTCAACTTACCTTGACTGTTTGAATATTGCAAAGATTGATGGTCTATATACAATACAAACTCTTTAGGCAACAAGTAATGCATCCACTTCTTCAAGGCTTGAATTATGGTCTAGAACTCCTGATCATAAATTGAATATCTTCTCCTTGTATCATTTAATTTCTCACTAAAATATGCTACTGGTCTACCTTGTTGACTTAACACTACTCCAATTACATTTCCACTTGCATCACAATCCAATTGAAATACCTTATTGAAATTTGATAACACCAAAACAGGTTGCTCTATCACCTTCTGCTTCAACACCTCAAAACTTTTGTCTACTCCTGATGTCCATTTGAAGTCTTTTATGTCACCTCTCATTATCTCTGTCATAGGGTTACAAACTAAACTGATATTTTTGATGAACTTTCGGTAGAAACTAGCCAATCCATGAAATGATCTGACTTCTCCAATGCTCTCTGGTGTAGGCCATTCAACTATTGCTCTTACATTCTCATGGTCTATCTTCAATCCTTCTACAAAAATCACAAATCCCAAGTATACTGATTCTTCCTTCATGAAACTACACTTCTTGATGTTTATTAGTAAATTATCTTCTCTCAATCTCTACAATAATTGTCTAAGGTGCTGCAAATGTTCTTCTTTTATCTTATTGAAAATCAAAATGTCATCCAAATATACAATAACAAACTTACCCAAGAATTTCTTCAAAACTTCATTCATCAATCTCATGAAAGTACCAGGTGCATTTGTCAATCCAAAAGGCATCACTAACCACTCATACAATCTTTCATTTGTCTTGAAAGCAGTCTTCCATTTATCTGCTTCTCTGATTCTGACCTGATGGTATCCACTCTTCAAGTCTATCTTTGTGAAATATTTTTCTCCACTCAAACAATCCATGATATCATCCATCCTAGGTAAAGGAAATCTATACTTAACTATGATCTTGTTTATTGCTCTAAATTCTATACACATTCTCCATTCTCCATCCTTCATAGGTGCTAGTACTGCAGGTACTGCACAAGGACTCAAACTTTCTTTGATCAAACCTTTCCTCAACAACTCTTGTATTTGTCTATTCAGTTCCTCATTCTCTGCCAGTGTCATTCTATGTGCTGCTTTGTTAGGTAAACTAGCTCCAGGTATAAGATCCATGTGATGACTGATACTCCTGATTGGTGACAATCCTTTAGGTACATTATCTGATATGATGTCTTCATACTCTGTCAACAATTCAGATATCTCCTTCGGTTGTGATTCTTTAGTTCCCTTCTTTAATGCTTTAGGATTCTTAGGGATCAAAGCATAACACATGTTCTCATGTCTCAAACTATCCAGAAATTTTCTTCCATCCACCAGACAAATTCTAGCATTTCCACATACTTCACTCTTAGGATCATCTTCTAAGAGAATCAAGGTAATTGTCTTCCCATTTGATGTTATAGTGTATGTATTCTTTCTCCCATCATGTATATCTTTTCTATCAATCTGCCATGGTCTACCCAACAAAATATGAAAAACATCCATAGGCATAGTATCACACGATACTTCATGATATGATCCAATATGAAATTTCACCAAACATTGCTCACTTACTAATACCTTAATGATCATCCTGAATCCATGCTATCTGATAGGTCTTAGGGTGTTTAAATGTTTCCAACTTCAGCTTAGTCACCATCTCCTCTGAAACTAGGTTATCAGAACTACCAATATCAATAACAACTTTACAACATTTACCTCCTAATTTGCATCTGGTTCTAAACAAACTTTTCCTCTGTAGTGGTTCCTCATTTGTCTCTACTTGAAATAGTTCTCTCCTCATCACAAGTGATTCTCCTTTCTCAGGTTTACCAACTAAATTAGGTGATCCAACAAGGTCTTCGACATAGGCTGCTCTTCCACCATTCTCTATTCTCTTGTTTGTACTCCCCTAATTACATTCAAATGCTCTATGGCCTTTGCCTCCACACTTGAAACATGTTTCTCTAAATGTTCTCCTATCAGGTCCTCTTCCTTCTTTTTTGTATCCTTCACTCTGGTATAGACTAGGGTTTCCTTTGTGGTAGAAATTTTTGTCATCTCTTAGGTATGTATTGTTATCTCTGTCCTCCTTCTTGAATGTGTTATCTTGTTTGTTCTGCTCCACAAATGATCTTTCTCCTCTAGAAAATGTTCTGGCTCTCTAAAATTTACCTCCTCTACCTCTCTATTTCTGATCGTGCTCTTATTCATCTTCTCTTCAACTTTTAGAGCAAATTGGTATGCTTCTTCTAGTATTGTCATCCTCACCAAACTTAGTTCTTCTTGAATGTTCTATCTCAATCCATTGATGTATCTAGCCACCTCTTTTCTTGCTTCACTATGTCCTATTCTTATGACCATCTTATGAAATTCTTCAAAAAACTCCTTCACAGATTTCTCTTTTTGGCTCAGGTTTTGTAATCTCTTCAACAACTCCAACTCATAGTCAACAGGTACAAACTAGTTCTTCAATTTTGTCACCATTCTATCCCACTTTGTAATCTTTTATTTTCCTCATTTGTTTTTATCTAACTAAAGTTCTTTCCACCCTATAGTAGCATGTCCTTTCAACTTTGTCTTTACAAATTTCACCTCCTTTGGATCTTTAACTTCTTCATACTCAAAATACTCTTCCATGTCAATTATTGAGTCAATCAACTCTTCAGGGTTCAAATTGCCAATGTAATTTGGTACATCAACCCCTGGTCTCTTTCCAATCTTTGAAATAGCTTGCAACATCTTGACTTGATCTAATTCTTCTTCTTCTACATCTCCTAGGGTTCATCATTTTGATCAACGGATTGAAATTCCTCTTCATCATCATTTTCAACATTAGGTCTAGGTGTCAATCCTCCTCACCTATCTTCCTCAACAACATCCAATCGAATTCTCATTGTATTCATCATTTCCATCATCTCATCCATCCTACCAAACATTGTTCCAATAGCAGGGATTCTCCTCGGTAGTATCTTCCTAAAATCAAGTGCAAACTACCTCAAGTTTGGTGATTGGGCTACAAGGTGACAACTACCTCACAATCGTCGATTGGTTGTGACACAAGTAACCTGCCTTAGATTTAACAATTTGTTCATAGCAAGATCAATTCCTTTGCCAACTTCACTCAATCTCCCCAAAGATTTAAACTTTTGCTCTAATACCACTTGGTGCAGTCACAGTTAGGAGGGTCCTCAAAGAGAACTATCCAGGCCATGCAGCTAGAGTAAACACAATGGAAACAACTCAAAGATATGAAGTAAATGTAGATTTAGTCCTTCAGTATATCATAGAATTCAAGTACAAATTGGCCGGCAAGATGCGGGCTTATAATTAGGGCTCACAGGGCCTGATTATAGAATATTAGAATATATACAAGATATAGCTTTGAAGTTCTCTCGTAAAGAATCCAAACTATGAACCTATGATAATGATTATGACTGCTTTCCTAGGCATCTATTACATCAATATATATCATCTTTGGAATAATAGATTCCTCCGCATTGGCCAAGGAAGGTTACAAACTCCAATGAAGAGGTGTAACATGTGCACATAGATCTAGGTTAGACCTAAATGAATAGAACTCCTCTGCAAATGAATGGATTAATGTGTAGATCTCAGGGAGGGTCAGCCACAAACCCTTGAACATTAAATGATGTGCCTTTTATCTTTGCAAGTCATGAAATGCTCCACAAGTCTTCTCCTTCAGTTGATTATATGAGACTGTCAGGGGGGCTCTGTCTGAGAAAATAGATCAACTTCTGCTAGCGATAACCTTTCCGTAATTGATCCAAATGCTCTGAATTTTAGATATGTTGTGCATGAAGGTGTCTAGATGCTAAGTCTAGCTTCACAAGGTTTGAAATGCAACTATGGTAGAATGCAGACCAAAATACAAAAACTGCTACTGATTGAACTGCCTAAACTGAACTAGAAAATGAAACAAACTAAAATGCAAATGTTTTTGGTTGATGCAAGATTGTTCTTGAAACAAGGATGCTCCTACATCAAAATGTCCATGCAAATGGACCTCTAGGTGGTAGCCTAATCATCATGTCGACTCCTAGTTGAGCAACCATTTGAATGAGAATCTTGCTTTGATGAATGTGCTGAGCCCTAGAGATTAAATTTTATGTACAATGTGTTAAATACATTTTATATATATAGTTATTTAAGAATGTATGTATAAATATCTATAAATATACATATAAAAATTATTTAAAACTCACATATCCACTAACAATAGTATCATCAACTGAATCATGCTGACGTATATGATCCGACCTCAAGATAGGAGTAACATGATGTATCTCCATCTACAATATATATATATATATATATATATATATATATATATATATATATATATATATTATATATATATATATATATATATATATATATATATATATATATATATATATATATATATATGTTTAGGGTAAAATTTGGATAGTAGGTTTTTGATTAGTTTATGTGTATCCTCCTTTCAGCCTAAAACATTCAAGGACCTTGGGTCAAGTAGGAATCTACCATTAGGCCCTGGATCATTCAGAATGTAGGGGAAATTAGATTTGTGTGATTTGATTGCTTAATTATGCCCAATTATGCTCAAAACCCTAATTATGCAAATACTGAAGCAAACGGATAAATTACTGAATATGCTGCTACACAAAGATGTAAAATAATAGATAAATGCGTACCAATTTTTGAAGTTTGGGAAGGAGAACAATCAGGGACAAATGAGCAGGTACCCTAGTCCAGTGCCCTAATTTTTGTCAGGATCTGGGAACTTTATTTGCAACCTGTTCCTATTGTCTTAGATATTTCTCCGTTGCAGGATCTACAGGACTAATGAGGGGGCACCTGAGTCTAGGTCCCTATTTTCAGCTCTAATCTGCAATTCTGACACTCTGCAACCCTTCTCTGCAACACCACTTTTCCTTCTTCTTCAACCCGTAACCTACAATCATGGAAAAATTGGGAGGGGATTGTGGTGTTTAGAGGCTTGCCTTAGTCAAGTCCTAGAGAGACATTTAAGTCTTCTGAACACTGTTGTCAGAGAGAGCGTGCATGTCCTTGGAGGACAGAGGCAAAAACCAAGTGATAAATACTTGAAAACACAAATGATATCACCTTGTAGTGAAGGTCTCATGGAAGGAAGAAATTCTTCATGCCATGAGCAGATGGATGCTCAAATATGCAAATACAAACACATAAACAACACAAAGTCTACTCTTCCATAATAAATACCTTGAATCACTTCTACACAAGCTCATGAATCCAAATTGCTATCTCTTGATAATCTAGTTTACAAATGAATGCCTAAACATTCTTATATATGCAACTACAAACATTTCTACCAAGAATTTCATAGTTGAAACTTACTGTGTTGGCCTAGGAACCAAATAATGGTCATAAACTGACACTTAAAATTTGGGCCTGACCCAAAATGCGGATGCCCAAGTCCTCCCCCCTATTTTGGGCAGAGTCTATCTCAAGGGATCCCCTAGGTCCCATTCATCATGAACCTTAGGGTTTTTCTCATTGGGATGCCAAAATGTGATACAAGATGTCCTAAATGCATATTAAAGACCCAAGAGCTAAACCTTAAGAGGGAAAAGCCCCCGAGGGGACATTTTTCGACGTTACATTTAGCCCCCACTTTAATGTATGTATAAACGTAAGGCCAATACATGCATTAAAGTACCATCAACAAACACATCAAGCATAGAGAAGACATGTTAATCATAGAGAAGACAATAACAGGCATGCAAAACATGGAGAAGACAGTTACAGTCATGCAAAACGTAGAGAAGACAACATTAAATTTAGAGAAGACAGTGAATGCATAGAAGAAATGAATGATTTCTTTTCTTTTTCTTTTTCTCATATATATGAAATGTAGATGTAGGTACAAGGAAAGTAAACACACCACCCATAATGCAGGAAGTACTCATTGCACTAGTCTTTAAATTGCATATGGGGCAACAAACATGCCAAACAAATCAAGCACGCCATACAAAACAAGTACACCAAACACACACATTTTGAAGACATAGAGAAAACACGACAAACAAGCAATGGAGTGTTCCCATTTCGAGGTTCATCACCATCTCAGGCACATTACAGGCGCCCACCAATGATTGCGCTTCACCACAACAATCACCGAAGACATGCTTAAGGGTTGAGTTAGTCATAGAACTACTCCCCACCTCCGCAGATGACTTTTAGAAATGATAGGAGATGCACTCTCTTTGAGAAATACACCATCCACACCTCCATAGAGGGCTTATGATGACTGATGATTGATTGATTGCAAACAAACTCAGAGTACATGAAGTACTCATCGAACTAGTCTTTACACTGCACTTGAGGACAAGCACATTGCTAACATCTACAATAGACAGCTTACCTTATACATGCCCCCACCTTAAGGTGGTTGATATAATTCATCTATATCAAGCACATTAAGGTAGGAAAAAAACACACAATGGAACATAGACTCTCACAAAGCCCATGCCCCCCAGAGGTGACATGTACTTTACGATTACCAAATGTTCCCAAAAACACATCCATGCAAGAACCATGTTAGTGTCCACATAATAATGCATGATGCAAGATTGAAGATAGACAAAGTGCATAGATCAGCAGTATTGTTATGTTTTGTAAGTGGGATAAAACACCATCAAAATCACTACACAAAAAACATAGAGTGTTTCTACTAGCCAAGCATCAAATAATATATTACAATCCCATCCTCATATTAGGAACTAAGTCCAATTTTTGATTTCTCACTAAAGGGACACTAGGTCTGCATCAGTATAAATGTTTTTTGTCATCCACCTGTTAGATAGAAACACTAGAGGAAGGTAAACAATAAATAAAGAGAGGAGAAACAAGTGTCTTAGGGACAGTCATGTAGGATGGTGCCCCCAATTTACCAACTGCAACGCTATGTCCATAAGACACAACACCCAAGAATGAAAACAGAGAGAGGCAATATAGAAGAATGATGATACAAATAGAAGAAGATCACAACAGAGGCGGTCTCCTAGTATCCTGGACCTTACAAGAGAATTAGGGGTCATCCCAGGAGGCCTAAACAACACATAACACATCACAGGGGAAACACATCACGAGAGATAAAGAGTTAGAGATACTTACTTGTAGGGATCATTGTATTAGATTGTTGAACTTGCGAACCTCTTGGAGAGATACTCGATCATGTTAAGTGCAAAGTTTGAGTGATTCTTATGAAAGTCTTCTTTGTTATCATATGGTACTTGTTTCTCAAATCCTTCTATAAATGAGACTTTTTGTTGCTTACGAGGAGGAGAACCACTATTATTTCCAACTACTGATAGTCGTCTAACTCTTTTCCAAATTTTAGCAAGTTTTCATTGTTGATGTCGTCTACTACAGTAACAAGAATCATCTTGTACCATCTCACTCATTTGTATTGTTTGTTCCATTTGTTGTTCTGATGCATTTTGATTATTTCTCGATCCTTGTAAGGATAATGGAGGAGGAACCTCAACATAAATTCCATTTCTGTGTGGACGAGGTGGGTTATCCAACTTTTCCTTATCCACTTCAATTATACCTATGATGCTATCATATTCCAAGTAATCATCATCGACTACTTCCACTAAATGATGTTCCAACATATTGTTATTAGTATGCTTAGGGAAAGGATTAGTGAAGATTTGTAAATTCTGATTCGGCAAAGCAACTAATTTATTTCCATTATCATTCACACCCGATACCTATATGACATTCGAATCAATGAGGTCATGTATTTCATGTTTAAGACACATACATCATTCAGTATCATGTCCTTGTGTCCAATGAAAATGATAAAAGGCATTAACATCAAAATAAGGTCCTTGTGCTCTACTAGGATATAAAGGCTTACTCAGGGGAAGCTTCAGAAGATTATTGCTCACAGCTTGATTCATGATAGAATGATAAGACTCAGATATCAGAGTAAACTTTCTTGGTTGATACTATGCCTTCTTTGGATTAGTGATAGCAGACACGTTAGAAAAGTTATTTGTATTTGGTTCATTAATCCTAATGAAACTCCTACTATTATTTCTCTTAAAGTTTTTTTGAGATGATCTGCCCATGGATTGACCAACCTAAGCCGATGAGTTGTGATTTTCATACTGACTAGATGAAAGTTGATAATCATGAAGGGCGGTGCATAAATGTTGAAAGGAGTTATACTTCATCAAGAGGATCTTATAGTGGATGTTAGGTTCTATATTTGTAATAAACACCTTCTAAACATCCTCATCTTTCATCTAATATTGAATTTATGCATATATTTAAGCTTGATAGTGACTAATGAACTCAGTTAACTTCTCTTTCAGGCCTTGCTTGCAATGAACTAAATCAATCAAAGAGACTTGAGGTCCAATGTTTGCTTGAAAATGTTGTAAAAATTGATCAACTAAGTGCGAAAAGGAGTGTATTTAATTCAGAGGTAAAGAGCAAAACCATTCTAAAGCAGTATCTTTGAGAGATCGTGGGAAAAGTTTTGCTAACAAGTCCTCTTCAAAGTAGAAATCACTACACATAGCTATGAACACTGTCACATGAGTATTAGGATCACCTTTTCCACCATATTTTTTGAAGAGAGGAGTCTCAAACCTCTTGGGCATAGCAGTTCTCAAAATTGCATAGGATATAGCATTACAGGCATGATATGTTGGTATATTAGTGAGATCATGGAAATCTAAATGAAGGAAAAACACAAGAAATGTAAACAAAATCAAATCAAGTATACCTTCAAATTGATTCACAATCTATTGATAGGGTTGAGAATGCTGCACCCAAAACACTCTAGTTATACCCTTAAAATCAAAATGTGAAATGCTCTCATATAATGTAAGTCACTAAAAACCCTAACTCAAAGATGCAAATGGATTCTGGCAGAATAATGATATGCTCAAGATAGATTGTTAGATGGCTTAGAAGAGGGTTGTATTTATAGAAAGGCTTGGTTGAAATGGAGGGATGATATTTGATTTTGACTTTTGGTATGTGGACGGTTGGGATTAATCATGCAAAGGACAAGATTAGCTTTGTGACAAGTGTGCGATGGAGAAGGGAGATGAATTTTAAATTAGAATAAAAGGCTAAGAGGTGCATGTGACAATGTAGTCATGTGACAAGTGGAGGGAGGAGAATAATTAGCTCCTAATTCAAATAAAAATTATTTAAATTAGCAAGTCTGAAGGGGTTTAGTGGAGGGTAGATAATGTGACACTTGGTGGGATGAGGGATTTATTTAATTTTTTTATTTGGGCTATGGGAGTCATGTGAATGGGAATAATTAATTAAATAAAGTGGGTTTATTTAATTAAGGATGTGATTAAATTGGAAAGGGAATATTAATCAAATAAATATTTTATATTTATTTAATTAATATGGGTAACGTTAGAAAGGGATAAATATTGAATTAATTAAATTAATTCAATATAGGTGGCTAAGGGATTTAATTAATTAATTGGGGATGAATTAGTAGAATGGCTAAGGTCAGGTGACAGTTAAATGGTCAGGACATTTTAGGGTGTCTACATTTTCCCCTCTTTGACTTGGCGTCATGACTTAGCAGGGAGTGGCGTCAAGTCAGAGAAAATTTGCCCCAACTGCAGGATTAGGAGCTAGCACAGCTCTGAGGACTTTTTGCAGCTTTAGATGGAGGTGGTGAGGACAGGGATGGACAGCTTAGTGCATTATAGGCACAGATGATAGAGTTGACAGCAGAGCGGGATAGGGAGAGGGGGCTCCATCAGGCAGTAGAGGCTCAAGTAGCAAGTTTGACTAGTTAGATCAATGGGCTATAGCCTGAGGTGACCAGACTATAGGGGCTAGTGATAGGGGGTAGTACAACTCAGACAGTGCAGCTATAGGGCCAGCTAATACAACTACAGAGATAGTTGATGGAGGAGTAGAGGTGATCATCCTAGCAGGCTTCTCATGCAGATTACTATTATGGAGCTTACTACACAGTTGTTCCTCAGGAGCAGTAGATTCCTGGCTTTAGTCAACAGGGTCGATCTGGGGTATCTAGTTCTCATAGATCAAGATTGATTCAGTCTATTCATTAGCCCTTGCCTCAGTAGGTTGCGACACAGCCAGGACAGCCACCTCAGCCATTACATCCACCACAACTATTACCGCCACAGGGTCCCAAGGGTTCTCCTACTCAGTCAAAGAGGGGCTCATCAGCCCAGGGCTAACAGTGATCTTATATTGTATTATTTTGGCCCTTAGAGGCATTATATCATGACATATTCTTGATGTATATATGAGTGATGTACACTTTTTTGCAATGGTGATATATGAGATGATGATTTTGATGGCCTACCTGTTGTGTTTGTGATGTTTTTATATGATTATGATGATGCTTATGTTAATTTTATGCAAATGTCTTATGGATGATGATAAATGCATATGATAGTTGCTTTATTTTATGTTAAGTATGCAAATGTGTATGATCTAAAATGTTTTCTATGTATGTTATGGTGGACTTCTAATGGGAATAAATGCATTTAGCTTATGATGGACTACCTGTATGGTAATAGTTTATATGATTCTGTAATGTTCATGATTTTATGGATGCCATGCCTAAAATTTTATTTATGTGGTGATAGTGTAATACAAAATACTATGATATGTGTTATGTAACAACACTAATGTAATGCAAATGGAAATGCAGATGGAAATCTACCTAAAACTGTAATGCAAATGGTCATGAATGATAATAATGTACCTATAATGAAGTGTAAATGCAATGGAATGGAATGGGACAAATATGTCATGATACAATTTAGATTCTGTCAAACCCTAGGTGATATGGTGAGGGGAAGGACAATGGGGAAACTAAGTCGATAGACACTACGTCATTTAGGGACTAATATTAGGGTAGGGTGGGGGGATGAAGGATTAGACAAGACATGTTAAACAGAAATAAATTTGATAGATGAAAGCTTGGATGGGGGGATTGAGCTTGGACTAGTAATTACATGATAGCATTGAGAGCATTTCTAGGTTTATTAAAGCAAATTAAGATAGAGTGCACAAAGGTATGAAAGGACCAGAGTGCTGATTATTATCCTGTTTTGCATGGACCGAACCCACAAGCAAAGGGATAAGCACCTACACCCATAAGATAACACAACCTTGCCTAGATGATGGAAGGGGACTCATATCATAATCTCTTCAAAACATAAAAGGAGAGATCTATGCTTCGATGCCCCAGGAGAGTAGTATGCTAGAACCAACACATCATCATCAAGATATGAATGCCATTCTTAGAGGTAAGGAGAGCATCCCACAAACACAACATCCAAAACAATGACTATACTCCATTCTAGGTATCCTCATCCACATACCAAGATATGATGAGATCAAGGTAGCTTTTGAATATCCCTAGAATGAGGCAAAAGATAAAAAATCAAGAATCAACAAGATCAATCACAAGCAAGACAACAGCCATGTATTTCTTGCTAAGAGATGTTTAGATAAGATAAGGATGACTTACTTAAGATAGACTAATGATCTCAAGCAAGTTTGGATAATGGTTGATGATGATAAACGATAAATAGATTCCACCTATTATAGGAACGATATATCCATTAAGGCGAGAACCTGTTGATGATGTTGTTGGATTAGATGCTAAAAGAGGATAAGCGAATAGATAGCTAGCTATTTGTGATGATGTGGTTTGATTTGTTGATTGACAATTTTTTCATTTTTAGGATGATGCTTTGATAGTGATTCTTAGTTTTCTTTGTAGATGAGTTCGATCAATAAGGACCATCCAACTGGGTTGAATTGGTGCATCTTATGGACCTGCATATTGGATACTTCCTTCGTATTCCAAACTACCTACATACCCATATCCACGGGATCAAGATCCTTAAAAGATGCGGGGTGAGATGAATATGTAGTTCTGGTTGCACTTGATGATGTAGGAATGGCTCATGGATAGAGAGGATGGTTTGAGTGGCTGTGATTGAAAGAAGGTGGCATGGATTGGTGATGTTGTGGGGTACATTTATTGCTTGGATTTTTTTTATTATTATTTGTTTTTTGTGTTTTTTGGGGAATTTTTTGATTTTTTTGTAGTTTTGGAATGTTATGAGTTTTTTAGATTTTTGAATGTTTTGAACAATGTACTATCCCCAAGAGCATACAACGATACCGTCTCCAAGATTTTATTCATGGGTGGGATTGTGAAGGAAGATGAGGGTGGGGTGACCAAAAAAATGCTTTGAACTCCAAGCTATGATATGTAAATGGGATAGATGATTATGTAGCGATGAGTTATTATGGAATAATGGATGATTATGAATGGATATAGGGATTTTATTAGATGGTAGAACTGGCTGCTACACATGGTGCCTAAGAATAGGTTTTCACCATGGTACTTATCCAAGGCGTCACCAAAGTGATTTTCACCATTGGACGGCTTTATTGCACTTAATTTTTTCTTCATTTTTTTGATTTTTTTTTAATTTTTTTTTTTGTTTTTTAGGGATATTTTTATTTTTTTATTTTTTGAGGGATATTTTATGGGTCATGCATAAAATTTCTTCAAGTGCATGATGTTCATAGGTTCTTCCAGAGGCTACCCCTCAGGTGTGGATAGTTGATAGGCTCCTGATCCATAGCTAGCTATGATGATGAAGGGACCCAACTAGTTAGGTTCAAACTTTCCTTTCTTAGGGCGATCCTACATGTTATTCTAAATCTCCATGAGGACAAGATCACCTACTTCAAATCTGTGGCTCTTCATTTTTTTATTATAACTTCTCCATAGGTGATTTTGATATGCTTGCAAATGGTTCAGGGCGTCTATGTGTTTCTCATCCAACAACTCTAGTTCATTCAATTGTGCAATCTAATATTCCTCGTTGGTGATAATGTTCTTCAATGAGATGCGCAAAGATGGGAGCTCAACCTCTATAGGCAGGATGGCTTCAGAACCAAACACTAATAAATAGGGTGTGGCTCCTGTGGGTGTACAAATGCGAGTGTGATATGCCTATAGGGCGGGATTAAGTTGTAGGTGCTAGTCGCGACTGGCTTCATTGACTATTTTCTTCAGGATGTACAAAATGGTTTTATTGGAAGCTTTGGCCTGACTATTGCCTTGTGGATAATATGGGGTGGAGAAACGATGTTAGATATAAAATTTTTGGCACAAAGTGTGGACTTCCTAGTTTTTAAAGGGTTTTCCATTATTTGTGATGATGGAGTGCAGAATACCATAACGAAAGATGATGTAATGCGGGATGAACTTAGAAATTTGGACACCAGTGGTAAAGGTGAGTGGAAGAGCTTCTACCCACTTCATGAAATATTCTATAGCGGTGATGATGAATTTGTGGCCGTTAGAAGAAGGTAGGTGTATCTTCCCTACAAGGTTGAGCCCCCACTGTGAAAAAGACCATGGAGTCATTATTAGTTGCAATTCTTGTGATGGTGCATGTATTAAATCTCTATGTTGCTGGCAAGGTAGACATTTCTTAACATATTCATGCACATCCTTTTCCATAGTCAGCCAATAATACCCCGTTTGAAGAATCTTCTTGGATAAGGTTGGTCCACTAGAATGCACCCCACAGATATCCTCATGTACTTCTTGCAAAGCCGTCTCAGCCTCTCTAGTGTCAAGACATCTCAAAAGAGTACAATCAAGACTCCTTCGGTATAAAGTATCAACAATGATGGTGAAATAGGATGATTGGCAAATGAAGGTTTTACGTTGGGTAGATGTTAGGTTAGGTGGAAGGATATTATCATGAAGGTATAAATAAATTTATTGATACCATGGGGATAAAGGACCAACAATGTCGCATACAAGTTCTGATTGCGGCACATCATAAGCAGGGATTTGAAGTTCTTCTATCAAAAAATCACACTTCTTGTTGTCTTTCTTCATGTCAACCAATGACCAGATGGTGGCCATTGCATTAGCCACTTTATTATTAAGTCTCAAAACCTGTTCAAAATGAATATCATGGAAGTCATCCTTGAAGTCATCGACTATTCTCTTATATGGCAGGAGCTTATCATCCTTTGTTTTGTACTCATTTGACCTATTGAATAACCCATTGTGAATCACCATATACTGTCAGCTTCTCTATTTTCCATTTGATGGCCATTCGAAGTCCTGTGATGAGGGCCTCATATTCAACTACATTGTTGGTATAGGGGAATGTTATTTTATATGACTTAGGGATTGTCTCCTTGAGGTGTGACAAATAGAAGACCTGCCTCTGAGCCACGCTGAGTATAAGATCCATCAAAGTACATTTTCTAAGTATTTTCTGTCGATGCAACTATTAATATGGATTCGTCTTGAAACTCAGATAGCAAAGGATATTCAAATGGAATAGGAGCATCTACTAGTTGATCAATGATAACTTGTCTTTTGATGGCTTTTCATTCTGTGTACTCAATGTCAAATTCACTCAAGATCATTACCCATTTTGTTATTCATCCAGTGAGAGCTGCTTTGCTTAATAGATATTTCAATGGATCAAATTTTGCGATGAGCTTGGTTTTGTGATTAGACATGTAGTGCCTTAACTTCTGAGCTGAAAAGACTACTACTAAACATGCTCGTTCAACCTGTGAATAATTAAGCTCATATGCTATCAACATGTGACTGATGTAGTAAATGGCTCTCTCTTTTCCTTGTTCGTCATGTTGTGCCAATAAAGCTCCAATTGCTATTTTTGTTGCTGATATGTAGAGGGGAAGTGGTTGTCCTGGTCTTGGTGGCATGAGGACTAGTGGATTAGAAAGATATTTCTTCAATTGTTCAAAGGCCAACTAACAATTATTATCCCACTAAAAAGTTGAATTCTTTCTAAGTAGATGTTGGAACGGCTGACACTTATCAGCAAGCTATGCTATGAATCGACAGATGGATTGCAACTTACCTTGTAGACTCCTGATCTATTTTAGTGTTGAAGAAGGAGGAATTTCCATTATAGCTTTGACTTTGTTTGAATCTACTTCTATCCCTCTTCATGATACTGTGTATCCTAGGAGCTTCCCAGAGGTTACCCCAAAGACACACTTTTTAGGATTGATTCATACATTATACTTTTCCAGTCGATCAAAGATCTTTGCTGACACATCCAGATGTTCTTCTCTTGTTTTTGATTTCACCAAAAGGTCATCTACATAATCTTCCATTATCTTGTGAAAGTATTCATGAAAGATAATTGTCATTGCCCTTTGGTATGTTGCTCCCGCATTCTTCAATCTAAAAGGCATTACAACCCAACAATAAGTTCCTCATGGTGCTATGAATGATGTCTTATATTGGTCTTCCTCAGCTATCCTGATATGATTATATCCTAAAAATCCATCCATGAGGGATATCATTTCATGTCCAGCAGTGAGATCTATGATAATGTCGATGTTAGGAAGAGGGAAATCATCCTTAGGACAAGCCTTATTAAAATCTCAAAAATTAGTACAACAATGGATGCCCCCCAGTCACTTTTTTCACCAGTACCAAGTTTGACACCCATTGAGGATAATCTATCAGTTAAATAAATCCCACATCTAAGAGTTTCTTCAGCTCTGCTTTGACAAGTAATGCTATTTGTGGATGCATCTTTCTCAATTTCTATCTTACTGGTTTCGCATCTGGATATACTACAAGGTGATGAACTACAAGAGTAGGATCTAGCCTAGGAATACCAGTGTAAGTCCACGCAAAGTTGATATTTCTTTGTTTGAAAAAATTTAGGAAGGCTTCTTACTTTGTTGGTGTCAATGATTCAGCTTAATATGTGATCCTAGGCTCGATTTCTATTCCAAGATTCATTTTCTTTCGCTGTTCTACCAAAATAGGAGATCTTTCTTGATAAAATTTAGGTACTTTAGGGAGGTCCAATCTCTCATCCTCTAGCACCTCAAAGAGGTTTTCACAAGAGGATATGTCTTTTATTTTTACTTTTTATCATCCAAAAGTGCCACAAAGTGGTTTTCGCTAAGGGATGTCATTTTTATTTTTATATTCATTATTTTGCGACTAAGAGATTGGGTGGTCTCGCCAAAGTAAGCAGCAATGTTAAGTTCCATGATATATCCTACTTTATGATCTCCCAAAGGAATATGGTTTCTTACTCCCATGAATTCAGCAAGAGCTTCATCATTTTGTACGACATCCAAGACAGGTGGTGCCCTTTGATCCCAATCAATAAGTTGTGGATAGGCTAAAGGTAGGTCATTGTTTGTGGATGGCCTGGAGGATAATGTGAAGATGGTGCAAATGGAGGATTCAAAAAGTTTGGCAAAATCAAAGGAGTTAGAACGATACTCTTCGTCGTTGTCATTGATTACCGAGAAGGCCTTGACATCCTCTACAAAAGTACACTCGCGTTCTAAAGGTGGTAGTTCTAATATTCCATACCCTAACCCTTAGTGATAAAAATGTCCCTTGGCTTGAATTGGTTCAATGATCCTTGGTTTATGCAAGCTGATGCCCCCTTGTCCCTTATATCCCATTTTCTCAAGTATTCGAGAGCCTTTACCATAAATTTCTAATGGAAGAGTCAGGAGTTCTTGATCTTCTTCATCTTTGTATAGCCATGAGGATACATCTTCTAAGACATCCTACTCCATGAGATGTTTCTTTTCAAAGATTGGTGTTGGTTTGCACTTGATGACTATAGTAGAGACTTCATTTCCCTTAGGAGTGTCGTATGTATTAGGGGATGGAAGTAGAAGTCCAACACAAAAGAAAGCACCATGAGAGTCATATTCACCGCATTCCTTGTCACTTGCCTTGATCTTGATCTCAGGGTGGGGTGGATTGTGATGTTGATGGCAAATTGGCAGGATAAATGTAAGCGGAAGATGATCAGATATTAGAAGTTGTCACGACAGGATGATTATAGGGACAGAAAGTATGATCATGTCCTTCCAAGAAGCTATAGTATTGAAAGGGTTGTGGATCAACATAAATGGTAATCTCAGTTCTATTGTGGGGAAATTTGAGGCATTGATGGAAAGTGGAAGGGATGGCTTGCATAGCATGAATCCTTGGCTGACCAAGAAGAATGTTATAAGGAAGATCAAGGTCAAGGACTTGGTACTTTGTCTCCAAAATTTTTGGTCCTACTTGAATAGGGAGTTAAATGATAGTCCCTACATAAAGTCTTTTTGTGTCATCATAAACTTGATAGTGATGCATTCATTTGCATTTACAACCACATTAGAATATCCCAAGTGTTTTAATAATTTTAGAGTGCATAGATTTAGGCCAAAGCCACCATCTATTAAAACCCTTTTTTATGATGTGTTTATGGACTAGGACTTTGATGTGTAATGCTTTGTTATGAGATGCATCATCTGTGGAAAGATCTTTTTCTGAAAAGGTGAGACAATGAGGTTCTGCAAGATGGGATACCATAGCTTGGAATTGTTCCACATTTAAATTAGTAGGGACTTGTGTTTATGTCAAGGCCTTATCCAAGATTTCTTTATGAAGTGGCGATGTACAAAGGAGCTCAGGAATTGTTATTTGAGAAGGTGTCTTTCCTAGATGATCTAGGAGGTTGTATTTATATGCAGGTGAATTGGAAGGTGTGGATGATGAAGGTTGATCAGCAGCAGATGGTTGACTAGTGGAAGTGGCACCACAAATGGTTACACGACCACGGTGGGTTGTGAGAGCACAATCGGGAGTTTGGGGTTTGACTCAGATTGTAACAGTGTTGACATGGCTAAAGGATTCTTCTATTCAACCAACGATTGAATCATAGGATTTTGGTGGAGGAACAATGTGGTATGTTTGATTGGCTAATGAAGATGCTTTTCCTTTGTTATGGTAAGGGAGAGGGTCCTTGTATGCTCCCAAGTTTGCATTTGGAGATGGATTTGAAGAGTCTTGAAGAGTGACCTTGCCTGCTTCTATGAGATCTTGTATGAGATGCTTTAACCTCATGCAATCTAATGTTGGATGTCCCTTAAGATGGTAGTATTCACAAAATGCATTCTCATCAAACCACATAGGCTTAAATTGACTTTCATCATATGGTCGAATGGGTGGAAGTTGCAATAAATTTCCTTTTACATATCTATCCAAGATATCTGCAATGGGTTCTCCCAAATGAATAAATCTTCTTCTAGGGTGATTTTCTTGTCTTGGAGGCCCTTTAGGTATGCTCACATTGTTGCTTGAGATGTTCAATGGGAGATTATTTTGGATATTTTGGACATATTTTGTATCTATTACTCCATCGTTAAGGGAATTCTTATTTTTGTTCCAAAAGCGCGGCTTGTCACTTGTTTGAGCATTATTGTTGTTTTTTGTGGTATTATTGTTGTTGTAATTGTTCTTATTGCTGTGATATAGTTTTATCGACCCTTTAGTGACAAGGGCTCTTTCAATAGTTATTCCCTTTTCAATTACTTCTTCAAAAGTTGAGGCACAAAACACTTGCAAGTGAAATGCTAATTCGGGATTCAAATTGGTGACAAACATGGTCACGAGTTGTTTTTCAGGAATTTACCATGGTAACTTGCTTGCCAAAGCTCTCTATCTTTGTAAAAAGTTTGCAAATGGTTCCCCATTCTTTTGTTTAGTGTTGCAAAGATCTGTCATGGAGATTTCATGTTCACAATTGTAGGAGAAATGAGTTATGAATTTGTTCACAAGTTCTTCAAATGATTTGATGCCGGGGGAAAGATGTGTAAACCATTTAGTGGCTTGTCCACTAAATCTTTTGGGAAAAAGTCTCATTAAGTAAGTGTCTTCTTGAGAGACTTCAAGGTAAACAAAGTAGAATTCCCGCAAGTGATCCCGAGGGTCTCCCTTTCCCTTATATTTGTCAAATTTTGGCATTTCAAAATGTTTAGGGAAAGATGGCATATATAAATTCTTCTCAAAAGGATAAGGACATATTTCCTCAAGAGAATAGTGCTTCTTCTTAGGTTCTTTTACCTTTTCCACTATTTGTTGGACCATTTCGATTGTGAGAGGTTGTTGTGGAGTGGAATTGCTTTGAACTAGTCATTGGATATATGGTGACAACTGCGCATCTTGGTCTTGTTGGTTTGTGTTGGCATTTTGTCATTGTAATTTGGGTTTCGATTGTCTTGTGATATGGAAATGGTTGTGTCATTGGAAGTGTTTAGATTTTGTTGAGAAAGCAATTGCAATATGATGGCAATGGAGTTGGGATCATTAGATTGTTGGCTTATGGAAGCATTTGCATTTGGGGTGTTGCTATGGATAGTGAGGGTAATTTGTTGTGCAGATGGTGCAGTGGCTCCAAGTCGAATAAGGTGATCCATAAACCTAGCGGGATCCAACTTAAGAATTCTATCCAATAAATCCATAGTCGCGATGTATTGTAGGAAATCCTCAACCTCTTGATCTGGTACATGCGTTGTGTTGGGTGAATGTGGAGATTGAACTATATTGTCGTGGGGGGTATTGTTGTCATTAGTTGGTTGCGTTCCAATTTTGATTCCAATAGTGTTTTGGTTGATATGAGACATTCCACTATCAAAAGATCCTGTTTCTTGAAATTTTCTAACTTGTAACCTTGCTAAGGGCATGCAATAATGTTGGGGTGAGTTTGATTATGAGATGAAAATGGATTTGATGTTTTGGGAAGAAAGACCTTAGAGATCAATTTGTAATTAGTTGGATCCAAAGGAGAACAATGTTTAGGAATGAAGTGGATGAAAAAAAATTTTAAGATTAAAGGATGATATTTGTGATGGAGTTGGCTAAAGATATGGTGTTGAATGTTGGAAAATGATTTAGGACTAAAAGGGTGAGCTTGGATAAAATCTGGATCTGTTAGGTTTTTTTTGTTTCAAGGATGATTCCTTCTACTCAAGATAGACTAATGACCTCAAAGCAAAAGGATAGGATAATATTTTACTTGAAGATAGACTAATGATCTCCAAATAAAATATGGATGATACTGGATAAAGTTTATAAGGATACCAAAGGTAGCTAATCTTTAAGTACCTTACAAACTAGGATAGGATGAGATCTAGATTAAATCTTTTGCACACAAGTTTGGTCTAAAGGTTGATGGATTGATGGGATAGAATGTGGAATGACTAATAGGTAATTTGGATAGGTGAAGTGGAAAATGATTTTTGGGAATGAAATGGTCAAGGATAGAGGGTCCAACAAATCAAAATATCTTCTCTAAGGTCAAGATGAGATGGATGAATGGATTGAAAGGATGGATGGGACAAGGTCTCAAAATATTTTTTGGATTTTCTAAATATTTGGATTTTTTTTGGATTTTCTAAGGTTTTTTTTTTTTTGTATTTTCTAAGGTTTTTTATTTTTTTGGGTTTTCTAAGGCTTTTGATTTTTTTTGGATTTTCTAAGGTTTTATTTTTTTGGGTTTTCTAAGGTTTTTGATTTTTTTGGATTTTCTAAGGGTCAAATGTTTTCCCTAAGGTTTTGAGAATGAAAAATGTCTCTTGGCAACAAACACAAAGAAAACACTTCACACAATGGGAAATTTATTTCAATGTAATGTTTTTGTGTTTTTGAAATTTTTGAAAACATGCACAACCTAAGGCGAAGACAAGGACAATATTTGTTGAACCCCCTAGCTACGCTTATTCAAAATGGATAGCTCCAGGATCTTGGTAGCACCGGCTCCCCTCCATGGCACTCACTTCTCACACATATCAAGTTTTGGGTTTCCTAAGGCTCGTCCCCCCACCAAACCTTAGGATTGCCCCTACTATTTCAGCTAAGAACTGCAAGAATTAGGGTGTCTTCCAAGGTTACCCTTCTGTGTCAATAAATAAAGGGATTTGGGCTACTAAAACAATGGTTTGTAGTGGGGGAACATCTGGGGGATTGGCACGATATGAGGATCTGTTAAATCACTTAAGGTTCTAACTAACTCTACTAGGAGTTTCATTTACCAAAAGGTACTACTTCCTTTCGAGCTAGCATCAAATGGTATATGCTAATACCGATTTGGACTTGGATTTCGCCTTATCCTAATTTACATATAGCAGACCGGATGAAAGTACTGCTTGAGGTCGCCAATGAGTTCTCCGTATGGATGTGTCTCAAGGGCAGGCCCACATCCTAGAAAAAGAAGAGAATAGAACCATTTCTCTTACACCCAAGATCCTTTTGCAAGGCGAGGGGAGAGGATACTCTGATTCTAACCCTTGGGTAACACAAAGTGTGCAAGTACACCAAACACAGAAAATAAATGCTAATGTTCTTTTTAAGTGCAAATCCAAATGTTCCTAAGATCAAGCAATGGTTTTTATTAAAACCCAAATCCAAATGTTTGCCTAACTAAACACACAAATGTTCATTTTAAATCCCAAAACAAAGTGTGCCTAATTTAACAAAAAACCCTACAGCAAATTGTTAGTAGTTTCAGATTTGATTCTTTCACATGCGTTCTTTTGTGTTGTAGAATTCAGCTAGCCACATGCACAGTCCGAAAAATCAGCACAGAAAATAGTGCTAAAACAGAACGAAAAGGTGCCAAAAAAACATAAAATAGCACTATAGAAAAGTTTACCTGCTATTAGGAAAATAGCTCTATAGAACAGATAAATGGCATTACAGATATTGAAAATGGCATTACAGAATATGAAGATGGCGCTACAGAAAAATAAAATGGCACTACAGAAGCAAAAAATAGTACCACAGATGCAGAAAATGGTGCTAAAATGGAGATTTACCTATTTTACCTATTCACAGAGGTTTGAAATGGCATCAGTCTGTGTTTGGATAGTACCAAATCAACAAAAAAAAGATGCAATCCTTAAAATAAAGTTGCCAGGAATCTAAAAAACCTTCTAATTGATTGAGAATGGAAACCTAGATGATTTAAAACCCTACTAGGCTAAAACAAATCTACAAAACCTAGATGTAAATGCAAATCAAACTAGTATGCAACCTAATATCAAAACCCTAGCATGAATCTAAATCCCTAGAATCAAAACCTACAAAACAAAGATTGTTAGACCTCCAAGCATGCGAAAAGATGAATAGAAGCCAAATACAAACAAGCCTACAAACACAAATTCTGTCAAAAACTAGCAGAGAAAAAGGCACTACAAAAACTACAAATAGCATTAGAAATCATGGAAATGGTACTGTTGTGTCATAAAATGGCACTATAGTTGCTGAAAATGGTGCTACAGTCACTAAAAATGGTGCTACAGTATGCGAAAATAGTGCTAAAACGTGTAACAAACCTTGTAGTATGACTTTTGATGAAAAAACTTCAAAAAACACAAACAAAAATTAGTAAATTAGGACCTAGGGGTCCCACTAGGCATGCCAAATGAGATCATAGAAACCTAAATGAAGGAAAAACACAAGAAATGCAAACAAAATCAAATCAAGTATACCTTGAAATCGATTCACAATCCATTGATAGGGTTGAGAATGCTACACCCAAAACACTATAGCTATACCCTCAAGATCAAAATGTGAAATGTTCTCATACAATGCAAGTCACTAAAAACCCTAGCTCAAAGATGCAAATGGATTATGGCAAAATAATGATATGCTCAAGATAGATTGTCAAATGGATTAGAAGAGGATTGTATTTATAGAAAGGCTTGGTTGAAATGAAGGGATGAGATTTGATTTTGACTTTTGGTATGTGGATAGTTGGGATTAATCATGCAAAGGACAAGATTAGCTTTGTGACAAGTGTGCAATGGAGAAATGGAGCTTGGAGAAGCTCATTTTCACCTGTTTTGCAATATTATTTTGTTGGCAATTATTGTGAACCATTGTCCATGCTGTTGTAGAGAAATGTAAATGTGAAGTATCCTTTAGTGTAATGCTGGTCAAAATTTATTTACTATGCTTTGTGCTTATAGATATAAGAAAATAAATTGTGAGTATTCTTCAAAAATCTATTCAAAATTGTTGCTATAAGCTTGCTAATGTGCCTATTGCTATTGGAAAGTTGACACCAGAATTATAGTTGCTATTTATTTTACTTCCATCTATGAAATCATATATTGTTGTATTCTGAAATGGTTGTTTGTTAAATAGAAAAGGAAATGGATGTTCACTATTTTGTTATTGTGGTGATGTGTTTCTTTTTGAAAGTTGTCAAAGGAAATTTTATTTAGTTGCTGCTCTTTACTTCAAAAAAAATATAGAGTTGTTATCAAAAGAAAATATCTGGTTCTGTTATATTCATTTCTAAACAAAAAGAAAAAAAAGGATATTAGTAAATCTGTTTATTTAATTTTTACATATCCAAATGGTTGTTATAAGTTATAGATCTAGTTATGACATTCTATTGTGTGTCTTGTGTATATATATGTACATAGAATATATTATATATATATGTATATAAGTATTCTATGAATATATATACATATTTCTGATTAAAAAGAAAATAATATATTATATATTTAATGTTACTATTTTTTTTTAAAGATATATACATGTAGCTGTGAATGTGTATATATATATATGATGCTACTGTTTTAACAAAAAAAAGTGATATGTATGTAACTATATATATATATATATATATTACATAAATTGAGTTCACCTATTAAAAGAAAATATAAGAAAGTGAACAAATTTTAACAAGGGCGAACTGTATTTTCTGTGTTAGGTTTTAATTTTAATAAAAAATAAATATACAGTGGTTGTAAGTAGCGACCATAGCTGCCACCCACAACTTGCAATACAAAGGGGGGTGTGGGGAGTGGGCGGTGCCTCCACCCACACCCGTGGGTGTGGGTGGAGGCACCGCCCACTCCCCACACCCCAAGACTCCACCTCCCCTTAAACCTGCCCCACGCCATCCCTTCAACCACTCCACACACCGCTTCCCTTTTCACCCTCCACTCCATGGCTTTCGTAACCCTGAAGTGGGTGTGGGTGGAGGCACCGCCCCCTCCCCACACCCCAAGACTCCACCTCCCCTTAAACCTGCCCCACACCGTCCCTTCAACCACTCCACACACCGCTTCCCTTTTCACCCTCCGCTCCATGGCTTTCGTAACCCCGAAGCCTCTAACCCAAGCAGCCGATAACCTTCGGCAGCGGCAATTTGGGACACAATAGTGCCTCCTTCGGCCCTACTACCTACCACTAGCATCTCTTGTTACCATTGTCTATTTTTTTATGAAGATCTAACTCTGGAATTATATATATCATTCTGATTACTATTAAATAAAACCTAAATGTTCTAAAAGATAAATATACCTCTATGTGGTGCTTCCATGGATGCCCAACCCCTCTCAAAAAAAACCATACTTGCAAAAATAAAGAGAAGAAGAGAAGACAAAATGAGAGAGAGGCAAAACAAAAGGATAAGTTAAGGCAACCTCCTTAAGGAATGAATAAAATATTGTTAGGGCTTTCATAGAGAAAACTAATATTTTATGGATTAGGGAGAGTTGAGGAATGTGAGGAGTTTGTTTTATTATTTAATTTAAATTCTATATTTTTAATTTTCTCTTATGCATGGGAAACTAAGTTTCCCTCTCCTTTGCCTTTTGGGCCTTTTTGAATTGTTTGACTTCCCCTTGTGATTAATTTTAGTTGAATTAATATTCACTTGGAGAATTGAATTTCATTTTTGTGGAGATGATTTGTTTTTCCTTTTTATAGGGTTCTTGACCCTTGTTAAGCTATTTAATTTTAATACTTTTATTTAAATTATTGAGTGTGTTTTAGATTCTTGTGTTGAGAAGTCCCTTTTATTAAATTTCATTTTAATCGGTTTTATTATTATTTTACAGGGATAGGTATTTAAATCTTCCCTTTTTTCTATTATTTTCGTGTTAGTTAATAAATGTAATGTCGAAATTATATTTATTAATGGACCTTATTTTAAAATTTATTTTTTGTGTCATTTAATAATTTTCAGATTTTAATATTTAATTGTAGGGTCGATTTATTTGGCCTTGGCAAGATATTTAATTTTTCCTTAAGTTTAATTATTATTTCTAAATTTGCTTTGAATTCTTGTTGGAGTTTTTATTTTTAAAATTTTTAATTCGATTATTGAAAACACATTATGCTGTTGAATTTTTCCTAGATTTTAAGGTTTTATTTTTATGACATTTTATTGGCTTTCACTTTATCACTCCATCTCATCATGCATCCATCCTACCATGAATTTTCATATTTATTTATTCAAAGTCTTTTATACATTAGAACTAGGAGTTGGTTTCGAATCTGATGAAATCACCATCTCACTTAGGAAACTTAGAGTTCGGATTAAAACTGTTGTAACCCTAAAAGCGGCACGCTTCGCGTCGCATACCCCCTAGATGACTTTCATCACGCAGGGGATGGTGTAGGATAACGCACTTTCCTGAATTATCTTTGACATGTTTACGCCTCATGCGTATTGCCACCGAACACGTAGACACGTGCGAGGGGGTTCCTAGGGATAGGTAGAAAAGTTTTTTGTATTTCGTGTCATGACCACATGTCAAATGTGGACATGACACATGTGTTGTGTGTCGTGACCGCATGGGAAATGTGGGAATGACATAACATACATTTAAATATATAGAAAATGATCTAGGATCACTAAATAAATGCAACCAAATAGCAATCAATTAAAACCTAGATTAAATTTAATTCTATATAAATAATTATAAATTTTAAGCCCACCCATATCACCTCACACTAAATTTTTTTATCCTAATTAAAGATAACATTTAAATAAAGAACCTTATCCCTAAATAATCTAACAATCATAAAGCATTTCACTCAAGACTATATTCTTAACATAAGTTAAAAGGTCAATGAAAGAACCATATCTATACAAGAATACATTGACTTGGATATGATATAATAGGCCCTTAATAAAAGTAATTTTTTATTCATTGTCAAGGAAATATTGTATTATTTTAGCACAAAGAGATTGGAATTGAATGATATAATAATTGATATATATTGTACAAGCTTGAGCTCATTCAAACATGATTTTTACATCTATTTTATCTCAGAAGTGATTGTAGAAATTCTAGTGTTTGATCAAAATAATGGAGAGGTATATGATTCAAATAATAGAACCATTTAGTAACATAGTCTCTAGGAGTGTGAGGGAACAAATTATTCAATATATTGTCATCTTAAGCATAGTCTAAGAATGTTGAATTAAAGACTTATAAATGAGTATTTGGATCACCTTTATCATGATATATACTTCAAAGTGAAGTTCCAAAAAACCAATATAGGTAGTGCATAGGTCACAATTTCAAAAGCTAGTGCTTTGTGATGTGATGGAGAATAAGTAATGGAATTTTTCCCACTAGGTATGGAATTAACTTTTATTTTAACTCTATCTAGATTTTACAAATGTTCTTAGAGGGTGGAGGTGGGGATAGTAGTGGCAGCAATAGCATGAGAAATAGTGGGATTATAAAGGGGATGGGAAACAAGATGCGATGTATGGTGCTATGAGTATGGAAGGAAAGAGTCTGAGGAAAGAGGTAGGAATGAAACTAATAAAGTGAGATGAGAATATGACACTAGTGGGATGGGAGGTAAATGTAACACTAATTGGATTAGTGAAGAAACTAGAAGGACAATGAGAAGTGGAAGCCATATTAGAAGTGGTGACATGAGAAGTATATATAAATCAATGAAGTATGTAAATGTAAATAATCAAATCATCATGATAATCACAAAAAATAGGGAACACAATCAAGAGGTTGGAAAGAGGATGTAGCATGCATTAGGTGGGGAGGGGAATATGCACCATAAAAATAAATAGAAGAGGACATCATAGTCAAAATTACATGAAGAATCTATGTACCAAAGGGTCCACTAATCAATAAATTATGAATAGATGCAACCAATTGTGAAGTAGAAGTAACATTAGCAAGGTCTTGAAAAATTAATTGTCCTATGATAAAAAGATCTTACTTATCCACATGTGTATCATTAAAAATTTAAATTTCTCATTATGCTTAACCTCGATGGGGATCTCCTACTAATCATAATGAAAATCCATATCAATGTTTAAGTGGGCACTCATTTGTGAGGTAAATTAGCTAGATTTTGACATAAATAAATAAATTAGATAGCTTTTTGTATATGTAAATATATAATTTTTTATTTAATACTCTCCTAAACACAAGTTAATTTTTTCCATGCAAAATTACACAAAACTTTGCTAGCATCCTCCCTGCCTGTGCCAAAATGAGTGCTTTGGAAGAGAGTATGGATATCAACTATAGATTTAAGCAAGCTTAGAATTTATTTCTAAGTTACTACTTCCTATTTGCATATGGAGGTTTGAAGTTACTTTCATTGTGGTCTATATATTGAATGGTTACATGCATTGAGAAGAAAAGCCTATCATTTTTATTATATTTTGGAAACATTCAAGCAAATGCAATTAGCGGGTGTAAAGCCAAATTTCACAACCTTTTCGAGCATCCTTCCTATCTATGACAAAATGGGAGCTTTGCAACGAGATATGGACATCAATCGAAGCATAAATGATAGAGGAATTTTGTTAGATGTTGTAGTTGAAACTGCCTTGATTGACATGTATGCAAAATGTGGAAGCATAGACAAATTGCATACATAGACAGTTTGACAGGTTGACTAAAAGAAATGTGGTCTCATGGAATGCCATGATTGAAGGATATGCACAACATGGATTTGATGAAAAATCTTTAGAAACTTTCAAGAAAATGCAATTGGGGGTGTAAAGCCAAATTTCACAACATTTTCCAGCATCCTCCCTGCTTATGCCAAAATAGGATCTTTGGAACAAGGTATAGACATCAATCAAAGCATAAAGGATAGAGGAATTTTGTCAGATGTAGTTGAAACTACCCTAGTTGACATGTATGCAAAATGTGGAAGCATTTTCTAATCACATGCACACTTGAGAAACTCAGAAACCGAGAAGAGATAAAATGCAAACTTGGATGCAAAGATGACGTTGTAGAGGGTGATGTGGATGACACTTTTTCTCTCTTGGGGTTCATCTCGTTGCTCATCTTGGGATTGGAAGTCACTCTCAAAAATGACAATAGAAACTGTCATTTTTGATAGTTAAAAATGCTTTATAAAAAAATGTTTAAAAGTAGGTTCAAACGAACTCCCCATTCACTCGAACCCAGTATTTTTATTAACAAAAAAATGGCCAACTGGGGGTTCGAGTGAACCCTTGAGGGAAAGTGGGTTTGCTTGAATGAGGGTGTTCAAGGGAACACCTTTATGTGTTCTAATGAATACCCCTATTGAGTGAACCCATCCAAAAAAAAAATTCTCGCCTGGAAAAATTTTGTTCGTTAATAGAATTGTAACCCACTATTGTGGGATCACCCTATAATAATCTTAAACATTAAAACATTTAATTATAATCCTTAAAGAAATGTAATGACCTTAAAATGTTTGGAAGGAATATTTTTAAATAGTGTTATCTCATGATTACTTAATTATTTTTCATCCATCACGCAATGAAATGCAACACATCAAACCAATATATTAATGCAACATGCAGTATGAACTACGTGATTATGTGCACATGCATCAAAGTTCCTTCAAGCTAATTCTTGTTGGGCCACTAGGATGCCTCTACCTTAACCATGTCCTTGCCTTCGACACTTCCCTACACTCAATTGCACTCAAGTTTCGATCAATAGGTTAGTCAATAAACCATAGCTGAAGCAACATATAAAATTTTGAATCCATCATTTAATAACTTTCTATTTGCATATATGAAAATGATAACATTTCACTTTTTATTCATCAACAATTTACCTGTTAATAACATAATCACATTAAAATATCCAATAATTCAAAATATAATTGAGTTCAGAGAGTTTGAGATGTGACACATTTACAGGTAATCTGTGTAATCATCCCTTCAAATCATCAAGGAGAAATAAGGAAAGATAGAACTAGTTAAGTCTGAAGGAGGGTAAATCTCCCTTAGACAAAATGTATGATCTAGGTACAACTTTAAATCTTCACACAATAAAAAATTAACATCAAACACCTCCTTAGAGTGTGTTTGCAAAGTAGTTTATTTTTATTTATATGATTATGTCCTTGTTTAACCTAAGTGGATGGCAACTAACAAATAATTGCCTAAGGAAATTAGGCCCTAGAAAGGACTATGATCCCACTTGACTAGTTACATAAATTATAGAATCAAATAGAACTACATATTTACGTACACCTAATTATCTTGTGCCCTGATCTCCTTGATATAGGGTATTTAGGTAGTCTAGTGATTCAAAGATGTTCCCAGTACACAGGTGCACAAGAAATTATGAAGTTTCTAGTATTACTCTTAAGTTTAAGTAGGTATTGAATCTAAGAGAGTAACTAAGATAAAGTTTAATTTACACTGATACTCAGAAGAATCCTTGGGGTGGATTACTTGTACACGAAAAGGAGGCTAAAATTTGAGGTGAGGTACAATATACTTGTATTTATCTCCTAACTGAAAATGTCCTCAGCACAATATTATGCGCATAATGTGGTATTTCAGTGAATGACTCATTGACCTAAATTGGTCCCAAAAGAGTCCAAGTCTCTTATCAGAGCACACATAGAATTGCATATCATTATAAGCCTATATGGCTGAATATGTTACCTATTTTGTATTGGATATAAGAGACTACATGGTTGAGTATGTAGTCTAACCCTTATTAAATAAATTAATGGCCTAATTTTGGCTATGTTATGGAATCCTATATGGATAAGTGAGCCCAAGGGACATAAGATCCTAGCTTGGCTAATGAATGTTTTGTATTGAAAAGGATAGCTTGAATTGGATATTATTTATACCTGATTATTCAGTTAAACAAAAAGATTGCTAAGAACAAACACATTATTTGAAAACAAATAATCCCTTCAAAAATATTTAATTAATTTAAAAAGAAAAAAATTATTCTTAACTCCATCCTACTTTAAGTTCAATGATCAATAATTTTTTTTATTTGACCAAGTAGGTCCTTACATGAACCCCTTTGCAGATCTAGCCTCTAGTGTGTAATTTAAATGTACCAAAGGGTAATTATAACTTTCTCAAGTACTATGGACCTAATGGTGAGCCTAAATTCACTATAAGAAGCTCCTAAAATGCACCTACAACTGGTAACTTAGAAAATAAAACCCCTAAAAACTAGTATTTCTTCCACACTTTTTTATTTTTCCGTATCATCCAAGGATGTAACAAAAGATCATACTCATGTGCATTAGAAAATATGAAATCTACACTCCTAAAACTTGAAAAAAACTAACCCACAACTCACAACCTTTCTGATAGTATGTAAGATTTGGCTATGAAACCACCCAAGAATACAAATGAGTGAAAGGAAAGCACAAGAATAGAAAAATAATATGATAGAATATATTGTATTCAAATAAATAAAAATACAAAATTGGTTCCAAATACAAATAAGCATGATAGGTGAATAGTAACTAAAGGTAGACATCCATGATAGATGGATTGTGACTCAACTAAGACTAGATAAGTGTCATTCAAGTGCATAGGACATGGGAACATGATTGATTGACACAACTACCAAAGTGAGCTTAGCCTAACAAGGTGCATAACATGCAATATAGTAATAAACTAAATATATATAAATAAAATGCAACAATATAGAAATATCTTATGTGCACAATTTCATTAAAAAAAGATTATGTAACATAAACATTGTAAGTAATATATATGTATTTGCATATTTGCATAAAAGTATGTGTAGAAGTATATATAGTTGGACAAATATCTTCATGTTTTCTTATTGTTTGGTCATTGTCAATTACATAGCTTTTATGTTATTTTATCCAAGTAGAAATAGTTTATATTGAAAAGTTATAGTAATTATTCCATGTTAGGTGTTTAGTAGCCAAGGTTGAAATTTTTTAAAAGGATCAATGTGATAAGGACTTTATAGCTTTTGGAAGATAGAAAAGTGCCTAAAACATTGTCATTCAATTGTTTTGTTACTTACATTTGTTAGAGATTAGTAGTTTGAAATTGTTTTTTATATACAAATTTACAATGGAAGAAATGTTTTCCAAGTTCAGTAGTCCTACAATTACATTTGAATCCATGGTTAGAACTTAGAGGCAATGATATAGCTATGGTACGACAAATCGAATTGGTGTTTGAGAATAAAGTTAGCAACAATGGAATTCTAATAAAATTTAAGCAAAAGCACCAATCTATGGAATGGTATTTGATGTAAGATGTAATAGAATTTGATTGACCATAGCTAGCATTGTGTCATTATGCAAATCTTAGATGTTTATTTTTGGATCAAGAAATGAAGTTGTATTTATTATCAGGTTAAGAGTTACCTTAGAGGTTTCTTTGGGAAGGGATCCCAACAACTCCTCTTTCCCATCCAAGCAATGAATTGATTTTGAAATGAATTATTTCAAGTATGGTCTGAGATTGTAAATAAGGTTGTGTTAGAATTATAGCAGAAACAAGGTAGTTATGGACAATTACAAAATTTCTTTAGGTAATAAATGTAGAATTTAATTAGAAATTTGAGGAATTGAAGTCGACATACCATAAAAGGTCTAATTTTCCTTTGGTAATAATATTGATATGATCTTCCTTTTCCATTATTGATCTAATTTCCCTCATTTGAAATCAAGGCTAATTATAGAGGGCTCATAAGGGATCCATTCAAGATAAATAAATTGTCAATAAAGAAGTTGTGGCTCAACATAATTCATTGTATTAAAGTTTTGCTAAATATGGAAAAGAACTACAAGTAGACTACATTTCAAGTTAAGAAGAAAAGAAAATCAAGAGAAATAGGTTAGGGAAAACAACATTGGTCAATATAATACCTACAACTTGGTGCTTTGAATTCTTCTTAAAGAGGGAGAAATAATGAGAAGAGGTAACTATCATAATGTATCGAAACATCATTTCAATTTTCTACTATAGACTTGATAAAATTACCAATGATATAGTTTGGCTCAAACCTAGATATGTAAAGCTATAGTTTTAAAATATCCCTTAGTTGAATTCTATTTTCAAGTTTGATATCTAAGTGGGATTTTTAATTTCTGATGCAGAAGCATCAGGGAAGACTGGTGATCAACATCAACTAAAAATAAACCAGTTTGTTTTCCTCAAGTTTTGGTTTGTTTTGGTCTTTGTTGGTATACCTCATCTTTGGAAGACACATTGCATGATCAAATTTGATAGAATCAAGTTTTTGCCATACTTTGTTTTCGGTGCACAATATGCAGTTTTCACTGAAACAATTGTTTCTAGAAATCAGTGAAGTTTTTTGGCATGGTTCCATCCTAGATTTGATAATAAAGGTTTTGTAGTCATACACCTTATGGTTTTGGAGAAGTAATCATTTCATGACTTATGCTAGCAGATTGGTGAAAGTTTAATATCTCAAGCTCAGTAAGGTTTGGTATAGAATGGTTTGGTAAAAAGCTTTAGAATGTTGAGTTACACATTTTTGTAAGTTTTTATGAGATTCTAAACCCTTGGTGAGGATTTATTGTGAAATTCATTTTTCTATTCCTTGTATACATTTCGAAAGTGACAAAGTGTTATTGTTGGTACATGTTGGACAAAATGTTACAAGGTGAAAACAATGGAAAATGTTAATGAAATCTTAGAGGTGAAAGAGACATTCAATGAGAAAATAACCATCTATTGGATTTGTTGTTGATTCAATGATCCATTCCTTGTGTAAATTGGCATTCACATCTAAAGGTGAATGGACAAATTTAGTATAACCTTGTTAAGACATAGCAGAAGTGTGGATGCTAGGGAATCATGGATATGTTTGGTTTTTTATTGCAAATAAAAGGAGTTTTTTGTAATTGTTTGATTGAATACCTTCAGTAGATGCAACGCTGCTACCCATGACATATTTTATTTTTTTGAATATTTGAAACACCCAATTTGCAAGTTTGGTACGACCTTTATAGTGTATAGAACACTATTTTTAAAATCTTTGCTAATGATAAGCTTCAACATTTAACAAAAGGACATTAGTGCAATGTTTCCTTATCCTATGTATGAAGAATATCAAGGAGCCATTGCATATGGCCATAGAGTTCATGTTTATTTACAAACTTTTACTTGGTAGAGCGTGACCTTTCTGGGAGCATAGAATATAATTCTTTGTTTTGATCTCCTTGGAATAAGTGGTTACATTTGGTTTGAGAGACTCGGTCAAAGGAATTTCAATTAACTAACATGAATGGAACTTAGTGTCTCACTTCGTTATATTATATATGTGAATGCCTGAAGATGGTGCACAATAATCATATTGAAATAAATGGGTTTTGGGTTTGAATTTGAGGTGTCACCCCAGCTGAAGTCAAATAGACTTAAACTCTTTGAGTTACATTTTACACAACAAGATAAAGGGGGAATTGATAGCATTAGAGAGTAGCACAGATAGAAGATTGAGAGAGAACACATTAGATGGGGTTGACCCAACACAAAAGTTGAAAACATGTAAATTTGAGACATTACATGAAAAGAAGGCAACATGGGGGGCTACCATAAAAAAAATGTCTCTAAATAGAGGGAAACCACTATTAAAGGAAAAATAAAAGTGAAGGAAATTGAGTTTTGTGATAGATATAAGAAAAAACCATAGAAGAGAGAGTGTGGGAAGGTCACCAATAGGAAGATTCAATGCAATGCTATGTCAACAAAGACATTGTGTTCTGTGAAGGAGGTTCACTGCTAGTAAATTTTGAGTTTCCATGATCCAAGGAAAGGAGAACATGTGCAAAGCGGATAAAGAGTTGCAGGGTAGGGGCAAAGAGGAGTGCCTAGTAGAGTAGAGAAAAGGAAGTCATGTAGATTTGAAAGATAGAGTTAATTCAACGATGCATTCCTTGTGTAAATTAACACTCACATCTAAAGGTGAATGGACAAATTTATTATAACCTTGTCAAGACATAGGAGAAGTGTGGATGTTAGGGAGTCATGGATATGTTTGGTTTTTTCTTACAAATAAAAGGAAATTTGTGTAAATTGTTTGATTTAATACCTTCAGTAGATGCATAGCCTACTACGTAGGACATATTTAATATTTGTTCAATGTTTGAAATACCTAATTTGCAAGTTTAGTGCAGGCTTTGTAGTGTGCAGAACACTAGTTTTAAAATCTTTGCTAATGACAAGCTTCAACATTTAACAAAAGGTTATTAGTGCAATGTTTCCTTATCCTATGTATGAAGAATATCAAGGTGCCATCACATATGACTACATAGTTCATGTTTATTTACAAACTTTTACTTGGCAAAGCATGGCCTTTCCTAGAGCATAGAATGTAATTCTTTGTTTTGATCTCCTTGGAATTAGTGGTTACATTTGGTTTGAGAGACTCAGTGAAAGGAAGTTCAATTAACTAACATGAATGGTAGTTAGTGTCTCACTTCCTTATATTATATGTGTGAATGCCTGAAGATGGTGCATGGTAGTCATATTGAAATAAAAGGGTTTTGGGTTTGAACTTGAGGCATCACCCTAGCTAAAGCCAAATAGACAGGTAAACTCTGAGTTATATTTTACAGAACAAGATAAAGGGGGGATTGATAGCCTTGGAGAGGAGAGTAGCCAGAAGATTGAGAGAGAACAAATTAGATGGGGTTTCGGCCCAACACAAAAAAAAAAAAAAACCATATAAATTGGAGATAATAAAAGAAAAGAAGGTAATGTGGGGGTTTCCATCAGAAAAATGGTGTTTGAATAGAGGGAAACTACCATCAAAGGAAAATAAAAAGTGAAGGAAATTGAGTTCGCTGACAGATATAAGAAAAATCCATAGAAGAGAGTAGTGTGGGAAGGTTGCCAATAGGAAGATTCAATGTACTGCTACATAAACAAAGACATTGTGTTCTGTGAAGGAGGTTCACTGCTAGTAAATTGTGAGTCACCATGATCCAAGGAAAGGAGAACATGTGCAAAGCAAAGAAAGAGTTGCAAGGTATGGTCCGAGAGAAGTGCCTAGCAAAGTACACAAAAGGAAGTCCTGCATATTTGAAGGATAGAGTTGAGAGAGGGCATTGAAGGTCCTATTGTAAATCTGATTTGTTTTGTAGATTGAATAAAACAAATTTTGTTTCCAGGTTGCAATCTTAATTTGTTTTACAAGTTAAGTTTATGAGCAAAGGGTTTCGTTGTCACATAGAATTGCACCCAGGTTGGAGAGAGTCCAAGAATTTTAATGACATAATGGGAATGACCTCAAGGTGTGGGACCTTGCAAGTTGAGATTAGACCTCCAAAGAAGGCTGGTTCCTCATTCTAAGCCTAATGCTTAGAGAAAACTATCTAAACCTAGTGCTAATGCTTGCAAGGGAAAAGGATTACAAGGAAACATGAATGGAAATAAAGGTGATGCACCAAATTTAATGTGTTTGGCTATAACTAAATCGACACAGTAATAATCTCACAACTGTAAGGAATCACATAGACTAAATTGATTTCAACGGAGGCTAGGAAAGATAAGTAGAGGAATGAAAGGGACTGTTTTATCCACAATACATAACTCAAACCAAACCAAAGAGTAGGCACAGTGCTAAAATCAAAAGAGAAAGGTAAAAATAACATCTTATATTGATTATAGAGGTCAAATAACTATTACAAAAGAGAGAATAATGCAAGAAATAGACACGGAATAACCAATTACATTCATTAGTGAACACAACTAGAGACACGAAAGGCTTAGCAAAAGAGAAAAATCCATCACATCTAGTAGTTCCTGCAATTACATTACAGAGGTTTGATTGCAAAGATTCTTTTTCCTATAGTCGCATAAAAGAACAGCCAACCCTGAATATGTCCTTAAGACATGTATATATAGCATTTTTTGCACCTTAATATAGCAGCCATGGTGAGGGAAGAAGAAGTCAATGGAAGTGACATTTGACCATACTGCATTAACTCTGTTCAAAAAACCCCATGCAAATTAGGGCAGAGTCTATATCCCCGTCACGCCTACAATCCTACAAATAGATTGCTTGGGTGAAAGAATGGCAGGCACATTGATGAGAAGGCGCAAAAGTCTTCAACCTTTACTATTGAATTGACCTTGTATCTGCATCTCTACCCTAGCATTGAAGGGCTCATCGTCTATTGGATGCTAAGTTCATAGAAGGAGAACAACTTTTACAACACTTCTTAACCCTTTGAGTCTCAATGGAACTCACCAACTCAGAATGAATGCTTTGGTGCTACCATGTAGTGTTTAAATGATTCGAATTTGATTAGGAACTGTAGGATGAAGGAATGGATAAAAGATCAATAGCTCCATGAGCTTTACAGTTGTTGTCAATTAGGATTGTGCCACTAGTCAAGTCAAGCTTGACTGTCCTATTGAAACATCAAAACCCTCCCAGATTGTGGGTGATCTATTTTGAGAGGGAATCTCGAGAGTTAGCTAGTTCTCCTTATGTTTTTCCTAATCTAATGACTTGCAAGGGAAAAGGGATACGAGGATATGCTGAAATAAATAATTGAAATGTAATCTAGGTGATGCATAATTAGATCTTACTCACAATCAAACCATGGATCACTGATCTTCACAACATTTCTTATTTTACCCAATTCATAAATGTTTTGATGAAGGTTTAATTAAACACAACATGCAACCTAAATTAAGCAAAAAACTACATATCCTATTACAAAACCAAGACAAAAATAGAGGATAAATGCTTATCACAGTGTTATATCAAATTAGTTGTGCAACAAGAGGCAAAAATGAAGGAAAACTACTACTCTATATCTGAAGGAATAATGAGTACATGAAAATGAATACAACGCTCTCGATGTGAGAGGAAGATTATGATATTTCTGCACCCTGATCTCTACTCTATGCTATAAAAAAAACTCTAACTAGAACTGAAACTACTAAAAAAGAAATGGATCTTTGCCATATATGCTGTAGAATTATCTTCCCCTAAAAGCAGGAAAAAAAAACCTGAAAATAGACTCCTAGTCCATTTACAAGCTCCTCAAAAAAACACAAATAAAAGTGCTTAAAAAGAGTCCAAACTATCAAATCATGATGCCAAAAGACTCTCTAATGTGACCCCAACACAAATCTGCTTTCTTTTGCCCATGAGATCTTCAAATTTTGTCCATATTTGCCTCTAAATAAAACAAATTGAAAAAGAATCTCTAATTTGTTTTATTAGCTATAATTGCCTAAAAATAGTTTAAGTTTTAAAGCAATTTATAGATTATTATTTTAAAACTACACTTTACAACACTTGCAGTTTTATTGTATCCTTATTCGATTTGATACTTAAAAGTAAAACAAAACTCTATGGCTTATAATTTTGCCATTTTGTCATTACAATGTTTGATTTTTCAATAAAAATCATAAAATAGTATCAAGGTGTCATATGATATCTACAAAAATAAAACCCCTGTTGGCTTGTCTTCACATGAGTTGGCGATCTATGTGGTACACATGGCATGTAAACTTATCTCACCCCAAAATGAAAGGTTGGCATATATTTCTAAGGCATGAAATTATCTCCATCTGACTTGGCATATGATATATCAAGTGGACTTAGGCATATTTTGTAGCATCAATATTAAGAGGGAGTGCTAGACTCGACCTTACTAAGTCATAAGACCTAAGCACCATGTTGAATACACAATACCACAAGTTATTAATTCGGGTCACAAAAAAGAAAAGAGCATGACAAAAATGTCATCATTCGATTAGGGTTAAATGAAACCCTAAGAACAAAACCCAAACTTCACCCTACTTTTTCACATCATTTCCAAAAATTCTTCTTTTGGAATTGAGCTCTGCTATAGCCGACAACAAAACTAGAGTTTCAAGGCATGAAAACCGTCATCTAGGTGTGTCCCTGTGCATGGCCTCCATAGATTTTTGCATGAAAAGAAAGGTAACAATCTCCTAATGATTATGTGACTCTCTATTCTTAGTTTCCTTCCATTTTATGATGAATATCTATGTAAAAAGGCTTTTTAGAGCTGCAGCTTGTGCATATTTTGACAGTTTTGTTGTCACTTTTGTTTCTTTATCACTCTTCACCTCTGTATATGGCCACCAAGGCTACATTTTTGAGAAGGAAAATGATTCAAAGGAAAAAAATCTTCTTAGCTGTATCCACTATATTTTGATTCTATGCATAGGTAAGCTTTTTTTGTCACTGTATCTTTCATTTTATTGCATTCTATGTATCTTTTGTTATAGAAACATGTGGCTATTCGTATACCTCCTATAGCTTGTATTTCTCTTCACAAAATGAAATGGGTTTTTTCAAATTTTAAAGGGAAGCGTATATTTCGGTAGTGGTTGTACCTTTGCATCTTACACAGTTTTTGTTTTCCTATGGCTCAAAACCCTTGTCATAACTCTGTATCTATATAAAACCATTATATTTTGCACTTTTATTAAAAACCCGAAGAGGGTTAAAGAAAACTTACTTCTCTCTTTTGATTTCTGTGTATGATACTTCTCAATAAACTCGAAATGGGATTCACTGAAGCTTTCAAGAAAAATGACAACTTTGTCATGACTGTATATATTTGTATTTGATATTCTTGAAATATTCTTCTTGTGTCTGCATACATGATCTCTGATTTGGAGAAGGGATTTGTAAAAAATGGTTTTAACAAAACATAAAAGATTTCCCTTTTCACTGGTTGCAGGCTGTATCTTTGAACCTTACCATCTGATATGTATTTGTTGTTGTGTCATGGGTCACGGCTAGCAAGGTATACCTCTACATATTCTTGTCATTTCATTCTAGTCATTTGATGAAGATCTATAGTTTTCTTCATATTAAGGTTCAAAACCCTAGGGTTTGGATCAAGAGAAGCTTCATTTCTACTTACCTGTGCACATATACTTGATGTTTAAGATGCAAATTCTCCTATATCAAAGGAGCTTGACTCATACCATGCACCATTCATAATGAGGTCGTGGCTATCTATGTCTTTATGACTCTAAATTACTATATATCTGCATTTCTATATCTTGCATTTCCACTTTGATATGTTTGCTGATAAGAACATACTCTTCTCATAGTTTAAAACCTTCATTTGGGTGGTGTATAAGATTGTATGGCTCTATCGATCAAGATGCAAATATAAGCTTTTCCTGTGCACAAGATGTTATATCTCAGACATATATACCTCATTCCTATAGCATATACATGTTGACATACAAGATGGTCATCAGTTAATTGTCCCTTTGAATCTTTGTGGTTGATGAAATCTTTGATACACACAGACCTGAAATGGCTTGACAACCTGTAGCATACCTATGTTGTCTCAAACAAACGCATGATAACACTATTGAATGATGACACCATGCCATTATTTCTTCATTATACAAATGTGCAAATTGATTATTGTTCATGACTTGATGTGATAAGATGCCAGTTGATCTACAATGCTCTCTTGACTAGCTATTCCAACTCACTGTTCCAGATGACATGCTTCTAATGGAAGATTGAATAGATATCTCTATCACTAACGAACAAACTTTATTGATGAAGTGGATTTGTATTGGAATTGAATGTTGCACTTTCTACAGATTGGATATGAACAATTGTATTTGACTTGTCTTGTTATTATGACAATCACTTAGAATCATTAGGACTATCTCATGAATGAGATACTACCCCATGTGGACAGTGTAACTCCTGTTGTTCCATTGCCTTTCTTTTGTAGCACTATTTGCTAGAACTTATTTATCTCTCCATGATGCAACAATTCTCATACTCTAAAAGTAATAGTTCCTTGTTTCAACATGAAAAAGAAATAACAACATATGCTATTCCAAGTTTTGTTGTTTACTTGATTTAGTCTATGTGTTGCAATCTGCATTCTATTCCACTATTGTGGCATGGCAACAGGCTGATCCATATATGCACTTATGATACTATTTATTCAAATCATGCATACAAATGATGTTATTCTATCATCAAACAATTATGTACTATTGCCTCATATTATCCACTGGCAACTTTTGACATTCAACTGATGCAAAGTACTTTGATGGTCTCATTTTTCCCTAATGCATAAAAATACCATGAAAGATATACAAGTGAAATACCTAAACTCCATTTTTACAATGATAGCTGAAATAATGATGATAGCTATCATTTGCATTAGATGCAGTCCCTTTAGTTCAGTTCATTTTTATGGTTGCATTTCATTTCTTGAACTATAATCATGTCTATGTCTTGAAACAGAACTCAATGCATATGATTGCTTTTTTTATTCCTTCAGTTTGACATGTAAATGTGAATAATGATTCTTTCCTTTTCCATTCATCCCTTCTGAGATTAAGGGGAAGCAACATGTTGGGCTTAACCCTTGTGGGAGCTCACTTGACACCACATGTTGAATGTCTTCAATCAGCTACATGACTTATCCTATACCTACACATGAAACAAATAGATTAGAATAAAACAATGAAGTTCCATGATTGTTTCTTTCTCAGTTCCTTCTTCATATGGATGATGTTCATTTGATTAATGCACTATAAACAAAGTATTATGCCTCTTCTAATAGGATATAGGGATTTCATAACCAGATCTCTAACATGACCCTCCACATTTTTTGCAGGTTCATGTCGAAGATCAAGAGCTGGACAGGAGATAACTTTGAAGATCGACAACCCCTAAGGCAATGATGGCTATGACCTTCCTTTTCCTCATCATTAGATGCATAGTATTTTCTTTATATCTGCATATGTTCAGGTATAACCCATGACTTTTGTGGGACATCTGATATGTCATTTTTTCTTTCAATGTAATGCTTATTCTTTTATGTATTTCAACTTGTAAATGAATAATCATTGTGATGAATGAAATACTTATCTCTCCTGTAAATATTCTACAATGCAATGACTGATCTGAAATCTTTTCATCTTTTGAACAACTGAATTGCCTTTAACACTAAAACACAATCAACTATGCAAATAATTCATAATAGAAGAATGTTAACCATCACACAAAAAATTGAATTTATCACATCTACTCAGCCAACTTTGAGTTGTGGTAAAAAATGGTAACATTTTTGGTGACTTCTGCTATATGCTTGCCTGTTAAGCATTGGATCAGTTGCCTTGAACATCCATTGGGCATTGAGTCATACTTTGTCCTTCTCAAACTTAGAAAAAACTACAATTCATCTCTCCAACAGTCCAAACAACAACACAAAACTGAAAACAAACTAAACTGAAGGCAAACTAACAGCCCTGATGGCCAGAAAACTATGCAACAACACTTAGGGAAACAAAACAGTGACTGAAAGTAAATGTGCACTGAGCACTTATTAACTACAACTCTAGTCTAACCTACTCTAACCATCCCACAGTTGCTAGTCAAACAAAACCATTGACCGATTGAGTAAAGTAATTACCTTTTCTCCGCAATCGATAATACTTCATAAACTTGTGACTAGACCATAAGAGGTGGAATAAAAACAAACAGCCATCAAATTATTGTAACATCTCTCTGAGCATAAACATACAATTACTTATCCACCTAACTTGTTTGGAAAATTGATCAAGTAAGCCAGTCGACTGATTAAACTCAACTTGATACTCTCATAAATGATTTGAGCTAGTGTTGTTATGAGGTTGTTCCTTCTTAATGGTTGTCAACCCAACTAGATATCTAATGGGGCATCCTCTTGAAGGCTTGGGAATGGAAACAACAACATTATCTGCACTTTGCATGATAGCCTACCATGTGGCTTCCTCCTCTTCAGTCAAAGTAGCTAATAGCTTATCAAAATTATCAAAACTTAAAAAATTCTTAGCAAGAGCTACACTATGCTCAAAATACTCATTATGACCTGAGGAGATACATTCCGAGACAAAAGTCTCTTCAGTAAATGAAGGGAAGGATTCAAGTAGTGAACTAACCTCTTTATCAATCTGCATATCATCAATTTGTACCTTATCTTCAAAGCCCTCTGCACCACAAAAAGGCATTCTCTCTTCTGACCAATCTAGATTCTACTGCAAGTTAGGCTCCTCTATAGTCTCTTCCACCTCCTTGTTATGCTGTTGTAGATAACCATCTTTAATCAATGCTGGCATATCATCTAAATATGAGTAGAAAAGTTCAATTTCTGCTTGAAACAGATCATCCTCAAGCTCTTGATCATCTAAATCAAGATTGTTTTCACAAGTCTATCCTTGGATCAACACCTCATTGTCTGAGCAGTCCTTATTACCGTGATGATCAGAATTTGGTATAGCCATGCCAGTTTCACTTTCACACTCAAAGTTGGGAAGCTCATCAAACAAGTTAAGTGAAATCTAAGGTTCAACATCCTCTGTTTGTATCACATCTAATTCTACAATAGAGTCCTTAAGAAAAATTTCTTAGCAATCTTGCTAATTTTTAAATAATAAAGGGTTGTCCTTTACCTCATGACAGCTTCTGGCCATCTGTGTAATTTCTACGATAGGTTTGCACTGCTCTTCCTGATCTGAGACCCCATTGTTAGATTGATTGGCTTCAATCAACAATTCTTGCATTGTTGAGAATCTTCTTGTTGTTCTATAACTGCTACTTTCTCCAAAACAACTTGGGCACCCTGCCTTTGCAATTTTAGACTTTCACCTTGTGAGCTTTGTACCCTACTTTCTGTTAGATTTCTACCCAAGCATGTAAGTGATTGAGAGAAAGCAAAATAGAAATCAGATATGAGCTAAATAAACTATATTCAACTCAAGAGAATGCAAAGCATTACAATAGAATGGGATGCTCATATGAGAGCAAGAGGTGGGTATATATAGGATATTCCACCCAAGAAACTTAATACACAACCAATGTGGGATAAAGTGAAAAAGTCCCTAAGTAAGCTTAACCTAGTGTGAAAAGAGCTAAGGTGGAGAACAAGATACGAAAGTGCTAGATAACAAAGTAACCTTGTTCACACTAACACCCCCCCTTAAGTGCAACTTAGGGGAAATGGGGAAATGGGTCCCGACATATCAAGTCTGATGAGGTACCCATGTACATAAAATTCCCCCCAAAGAGAGAGAAAAGCCCCCCCCCCCAAAGTAGAGAGAGTGAAAGAGACTATGAAACTCCCCCACAACAAAGTAGCTCATGTGCCAAAAGAGGATGCCCATATATGAATGTTGAGGATGATCCATTTGTGACAAATGACATTTCTCCCCTTAGGAAGCAACAACTCCAATGGTGAATGTCGAAGTAACTCCCACTCAAAGAAGAAAGGTGAGGAAGGAAGTCTTAAGATGTATCATATCTCAGAACTCTACTCAAGTGTCCCCATGTGAATATCAAAAGATTCCTCAATGCACAAAGGTAGAAGCAATCCAATCCCATGTGTACAACCAGGAGGTACAAGATCCAAAGACAAGGAAGATGGGATAACAGTGATGAAATGGCTGTCATCAAAGAGGAGTTGAATGTCCTCAAGAGTGTCATCTAAATCCAAAATGTCAGACTCTACAAACAAATAAGAGATGTCTGGTAGAAATTGGTCCCAATGAAGTGAATACAGAAGACAAATATGATCCTGCTGCGAAGAATCACTGGAAGCCCTCGAAGAAGCCTCTCTGAACTCTATAGTAATAAGTGCAAGGACAAAATAATTGTCATGAAAGAGGAGACATAGCCCCTCAAATGTGTCCTCCAAATCTGAAATGTGAGACTCCACAAACAAAGATGCAATGTCTGATAAATAGGAATCCCAATCAGGAAGACTGTAATGATCCTGCTACAAAGAATCACTAGAAGCTCTCAAAGAAGCATCTCTGGAATCTGATGAAGCAATAGGTGTTGTATCTGAAGATGGGGTATCAATGTATGTCACACAAGATAGGGTAAAAGAAGAATTAGTATCATCCACCAGAGCCTGGTCATCCAAGGAAACATCACTCTCAGATGAAGATCCAAAGTCTCCATACAACTATTGGATGATGGTCCAAGCAGTGAAAGGGCACTCAGTGTGCTCTATGTGATGTAGAATATCCTCAGAAATAGTAATACATATTAGTCCATAGACCATGTCATTATTGTTAAACCATGCATTCTTTTGTTCATAGTCACTTGGCTCAAGAACGAGTCCAAAGAGATGGGGCAATAGATCTTGCTCAAGGCAATGATTCTTTATCCCTTGTTTCCAAGACAAATAGTTCTCTGAGGTTAACTTAACAACAGAAGGATGGAAATAACCGATATCCATGATGAACCCCCAAAATGATTACAATAACCCTATAAAAGATGTGACTCAAAGAGAGCACATAAGACACCCCCTTTTCCACTCAATCAAAGAACCCCCCCAAGAAAATATGATTTGGTACTTTATATGAGTGCATTTACAATGGCCACTAGCAAGAAATGCTAAGTGGTCTTGATTTCAATGCATTACAAAACCCTCACAAAGAGCATATGCTAAAAATATAACTTTGGCACAATACTAGGATAAATAAATAGTACCACTGTGATCTACTCGAAAAATCATGCACTTTCAAAAAAAGAATCACCTCGATACGAGGTCATATGTGAAAGTTATGATCCTCCAAAGTTCCCAAAAACAACAACTGTGCAGAGTCACATGTGAGAATATGAGATTACTAAAAAATCTGTACACTAAAATCAAAAAACAATTATACCAGCATGTAGAGCATGAAAAATTAGCCAAAATCAAAAAAAGAAGCTTGCAAATCCGAGGTCGAGAGCCTGAGTCACAACCTTTGGAAGTTGAACTGCAATTTCTAAAATGCCAATGGAGAGGGGTTTTGCTGTAGCTTTCTGACGTCGGTTCTGCATAGTATATAAGTTGTATGCAAAAACTAACAGATACCTAGATGGTTTTTTGGTGCTGCGAACAAAACCCAGAAGGCATTTTTCTGTGTGATCTACAGAAAATGTGACTCTAATTGAAAAAAATGGCATGCAAAGACTGAATCAGCTACCTAAGACAAACAAAGGCATGCTGCAACCTACAAAATTGATCAGAATAAATAAAATACAAGCCGATTGTTAGATTTTAGCTCAAAGAGTCTTGAGGAAGCTATGAGAAAAAACTTGCAACTGGCAAGTCAAAATATGAACCCCCCCAGAAACTAGAGTTTTCTCCACACTTTTATGTTTCTCTAGATCATCAGAAGATGCAAGAGAAGAGCATACTCATGTGCTTTGAAACCCACAACTCACAAACTAGATTTTTCTCCACACTTTTCTGTTTCTCCAGATCATCCAAAGATGCAAGAGAAGAGCATACTCATGTGCTTCGAAAAACACAACTCACAAACTAGAGTTCTAAAAAAAATGCTAACCCACAACTCACAATTGCTCTGATACCATGTTAGATTTCTACCCAAGCATGCAAGTGATTGAGAGAAAGCAAAATAGAAATCAGATATGAGCTAAATAAACTATATTCAACTCAAGAGAATGCAAAGCATTACAATAGAATGGGATGCTTATATGAGAGCAAGAGGTAGGTATATATAGGATATTCCATCCAAGAAACTTAATACACAACCAATGTGGGATAAAGTGAAAAAGTCCCTAAGTAAGCTTAACCTAGTGTGAAAAGAGCTAAGGTGGAGAACAAGCTAAGAAAGAGCTAGATAGCAAAGTAACCCTGTTCACACTAACATTTTCATGCATCTTAGTAACAGTATTAAATTTTTTTTCAAATGAGTCAAAATGCAATGGGTTCGGTGCCAAGCTTGAACCAGCATTCTCCTCTAATGCATCATATTTATAATCAATTGTAGAAATAGTAAAAATGGCAGCAACCTCCTGCTTCTCATTTGATCTGTATGGTTGGTCATCTTTCACACAACAAGGAGGGTCATTAGTGTAATCATTGAAAGGTTCATTAGAAGAAGTATTTTCTTGCTTGATTCTTTTTTGTTCTAACCGATATTGTTCCAAAAATATATGCAGTAAGTTTATCCTCTTTGCTCCCTTCTATCCGTTAATAGACTCGTCTTGAATGTTGACAGGCTCCTCAGCAAAATTAGAACCTCTGAAACATGGGATTTTGATTTTCTGAGGAGTCTATTTGCATTCAAGACTAACTTCTTGGCAGGAAGGGAATTCTTCAGGTGGCATGAAACTCAAAATTTCTACTTTAGGGGCATTAAGAGGCTTATCTTGTTTGAAACTTGGAAAGTTATACTTATGTACCTCTTCTTAAGCAGGCTATTCTAGAACAACAGGAGTTGCTTGGGCTCGAGCAAGCAAGAGCTTTGTTTTTATAGTTGCTTCTCTTTCTAGATTCTCTTCAAACCATCTCTTTTGTGTCTCCCACTCCTGATCAAAAACACAAGTCTCATAGGGTGGCTGCTCTGGCTGTTGAAGGTAAACATGGTGATTCAACTCTTGTAGCTGCAAATCAGATCTTTTACGCTACCTTGTTTGAAATCCCCCTCCTTGTTGGTACTAATAACTCTTCATGATTGCGATTTCCTACTCATATTGTGCTCTTTGTGCCTCCAACTCTTGCTCGTGAAGATAGGCCTGATAAGCTAGTTCCTCCTAGTGCCGATTATACTCTTGTTGCTGATTGGAAGCTTGGACAGGAATAGGCATGCGGTAAGCATCTCGAGTATTTGGACTAAAACCAATATCATGGCCACTTGTGTATGGTTGGATAGGAAGTTGAGTAGGGGTGGGTGGGTGGCAATTATACTATGCATGTTGGCTTTGTAGGGCCATGGAATTGGAAATAGCATCTTGATTGGTCTGATATGGCTGATAAAGAACCCTATGGATAGCATCTTCATAGTATGGTGGTGGATATTCATACTGCCTATGAAAATCTGACATTTCTACTCATATGCAAGCTAGAAGATAGAATGAAAGGTGATTTTTATAACACACCAACACTTGATTGTATGGAAACCAGTAGATTCAAACTCAGAGTCACTAGGTATACTTGTAAGAAGCCTTTGAAGGCTAGAACACTATTGCATATACCAAAACAATAGCTTGAAGATTGAAAAACTTCCCTGAAAATGCTTTCAAGGTCCCACCGGGTGTGCCAAAAATTGTTGTCAATCAGGATTGCGCCACTAGTCAAGTCAAGCTTGACTATCCTGTTGAAACATGGAAACCCTCCCAGATTGTGGGTGATCTATTTCAAGAGGGAATCTCTAGAGTGATTTGGTTCTCCTTATGATTTTCCTAATCTAATGACTTGCAAGGGAAAAGGGATATGAAGATATGCTGAAATAAATAACTGAAATGTAATGTAGGTGATGCACAATTAGATCTTACTCACAGTTAGATCATGAAGCACTGATCTTCACAACATTTCTTATTTTACCCAATTCATAAATGCTTTGCATGAAGGTTTAATTAAACACAACATGCAACAAGAGAGGCAAAAATGAAGGAAACTATTGCTCTATATTTGAAGGAATATTGAGTACATGAAAATGAATACAACGCTATTGATGTGAGAGGAAGATTCTGATATTTCTACACTCTAATCTCTACTTTGCTATAAAAAAACTCTAACTAGAACTAGAACTACTGAAAAGGAAATGGATCTCTGCCATATATGTTGTAGAATGATCTTCCCCTGAAAGCTGGAAAAAAGCTCCTAAAAATAGACTCCTCATCCATTTTTGAGCTCCTCAAAAAAACACAAATAAAAGCACTCAAAAAGAGTCCAAACTATCAAATCATGATGCCACAAGACTCGTTGATGTGACTTCACCACAAATCTGCTTTCTTCTACCCATGAGATCTTCAAATTTTATCCATATCTTCCTCTAAATAAAACAAATTGAAAAAGAATCTCTAATTTGTTTTATTAGCTATAATTGTCTAAAAATAGTTTAAGTTTTAAAGCAATTTATAGATTATTGTTTTAAAACTAAACTTTACAACACTTGCAGTTTTATTCTATCCTTATTCAATTTGATACTTAAAAGCAAAACAAAACTCTATGGCTTATAATTTTGCCATTTTGTCATTACAATGTTTGATTTTTCAATAAAAATCATAAAATAGTATCAAGGGATAATATGATATTTGAAAAAATAAAATCCATGTTGGCTTGTCTTCACATGAGTTGGTGATCTATGTGGTACACATGGCATGTAAACTTATCTCACACCAAAATGAAAGGTTTCCATATATTTCTAAGGCATGAAATTATCTCCATCTGACTTGGCATATGATATATCAAGTGGACTTAGGCAGATTTTGTAGCATCAATATTAAGAGGGAGCCCTAGGCTCGACCTTACTAAGTCATAAGACTTAGGCACCATGGTGAACACACAATACCATAAGGTATTAATTTGGGTCACAGAAAAGAAAAGAGTGTGACAAAAATGCCATCATTCGATTAGGGTTAAATGAAACCCTAAGAACAAAACCCAAACTTCACCCTACTTTTTCACATCATTTGAAAAAACACTTCTTTTGGAATTGAGCTCTGCTATAGCTAATAACAAAACTAGGGTTTCAAGGCATGAAAACCCTCATATGGGTTGTCCCTGTGTGCGGCCTCCATAGATTTCTACATGAAAAGAAAGGTAACAACCTCCAGATGCATATGTGACTCTCTATTATTTGTTTCCTTCCATTTTATGGTGAATCTCTAAGTAAAAAGGCTTTTCAGAGCTGTGGCTTATGCATATTTTGACAGTTTTGTTGTTACTTTTGTTTCTTTGTCACTCTTCACCTCTGTATATGGATGCCATAGCTACATTTCTAAGAAGGAAAATGAAACAAAGGAAAGAATTCTTCTCGGCTCTATCCACTATATTTTGATTCTATGTACAGGTAAGCTTTTTCTATCACTGTATCTTTCATTTTATGGCATTCTGTGTATCTTTTGTTATAGAAACCTGTGGCTATTCTTATACCTCTTGTAGCTTGTATTTCTCTCCACAAAATGAAATGGGTTTTTTTCAAATTTTAAAGGGAAGAGTATATTTTAGTAGTGGCTATAGCTTTGCATCTTACACATTTTTTGTTTTCCTATGGCTCGAAACCCTTGTCATAACTCTGTATCTGTATAAAACCATTGTATTTTGCACTTTTATTAAAAACCCGAAGAGGGTTCAAGCAAACATACTTCTGTCTTTAGATTTTTGTGTATGATACTTCTCAATAAACTTGAAATGGGATTCACTAAAGCTTTCAAGAAAAATGGCAACTTTGTCACAACTATATATATTTGTATTTGATATGCTTGAAATATTCTTCCTGTGTCTACATACATGATCTCTGATTTGGAGAATGGATTTGTAAAAAATGGTTTTAACAAAACACAAAAGATTTCCCCTTTCACTGGTCACGGGTTGTATCTCTAAACCTTACCATCTAATATGTATTTGTTGTTGTGTCATGGGTCGCAGCTACCAAGGTATACCTCTGCATATTATTGTCATTCCATTCTAGCCATTTGATGAAGATCTATAGTTTTTTCCATATTAAGGTTTGAAACCCTAGGGTTTGGATCAAGAGAAGCTTCATTTCTACTTACTTGTGCACATATACTTGATGTTTAAGATGCAAATTCTCCTATGTCAAAGGAGCTCGACTCATACCATACACCATTCAAAATGAGGTCGTGGCTGTCTATGTCTTCATGACTTGAAATTACTATATATCTGCATTTCTATATCTTGCATTTCCACTTTGATCTGTCTGCTAATAAGAACATACTCTTCTCATGTTTTGAAACCTTCATTTGGGTGGTGTATAAGATTGTATGGCTCTATCGATCAAGATGCAAATATAAGCTTTTCCTGTGCACAAGATGTTATATCTCATACATATATACCTCATTCCTGTAGCATATACATGTTGACATACAAGATGGTCATTAGTTAACTATCCCTTTGAATCTTTGTGGTTGATGCAATCTTTGATACACATAGACCTGAAATGGCTTGATAACTTGTAGCATACCTATGATGTATCAAACAAAAGCATGATAACACTGTTGAATGATGACACAATGGAATTATTTCATCATACAAATGTGCAAATTGATTACTATTCATGACTTAATGTGATAAGATGCCAACTGATCTGTAATGCTCTCTTGACTAGCTGTTCGAACTCACTGTTCCAGATGACATGGTTCTAATGGAAGATGGAATAGATATCTCTATCATTTATGAACAATCTTTATTGATGAAGTGCTTTTGTATTGGAATTGTATGTTGCACTTTCTACAGATTGGACATGAACAATTGTATTTGACTCTTCTTTTTATTATGACAGTCACTTGGAATCATTAGGACTATATCATGAATGAGATACTACCCCATGTGGACAGTGTAGCTCCTAATGTTCCATTACCTTTCTTTTGTAGCCCTGTTTGCTAGAACTTATTTGTTTGTTCATGATGCAACTATTCTCATACTCTAAAAGTAATAGTTCCTTGTTTCAACATGAAAAAGAAATAACAGCATATGTTGTTCCAAGTTTTTCTATTTACTTGATTTAGTCTATGTGATGCAATCTGCATTTTATTCCTCTATTGTGGCATGGCAACAGGCTAATCCATATATGCACTTATGATACTATTTATTCAAATCATGCATACAAATGATATATGTTTCTAATGTTATGCTATCATCAAACAATTATGTACTGTTGCCTCATATTATCCACTGGCAACTTCTAACATTCAATTGATGCAAAGTACTTTGATGTTCTTATTTTTCTCTGATGCATAAAAATACCATGAAAGATATACAAGTGAAATACCTGAACTCCATTTTTCCAATGATAACTGAAATAATGATGATAGCTATCATGTGCATTAGATGCAGTCCCTTTAGTTCAATTTATTTTTATGGTTGCATTTCATTTCTTGAACTATAATCATGACTATGTCCTAAAACAAAACTCAATGCATATGATTGCTTTTGTTATTCCTTCAGTTTGTCATGTGAATGTGAAGAATGATTCTTTCCTTTTCCATTCATCCCTTCTAAGATTAAGGGGAAGCATCATGTTGGTCTTAACCCTTGTGGGAGCCCACTTGACACCACATGTTGAATGTCTTCAATTAGTTACATGATATATCCTATACCTGCACATGAAACAAATAGATTAGAATAAAACAATGAAGTTCCATGATTGTTTCTTTCTCAATTCTTTCTACATATGGATGATGTTCATTTGATTAATGCACTATAAACAAAGTATTATGCCTCTTTTGATAGGATATAGGGATTTCATAACCAGAGCTCTAAGAGGACCCTCCACATTTTTTGTAGGTTCATGTCGAAGATCAAGAGCTAGATAGGAGACAACTTTAAAGATTGACAACCCATAAGGCAATGATGGCTATGACCTTCCTTTTCCTCATCATTAGATGCATAGTATTTTCTTTATATCTACATATGTTCAGCTATAACCCACGGCTTGTGTGGGACATTTGATATGTCATTTTTTCTTTCAATGCAATGCTTATTCTTTTGTGTATTTCAAATTGTAAATGAATAAACATTGTGATGAATGAAATACTTATCTCTCCTGTAAATATTCTAGAATGCAATGAATGATCTGAAATCTTTTCATCTTTTGAACAACTGAACTACATTTAACATTGAAACACAATCAACTACGCAAATAATGTTGGAACTAGACAACTTAGAGGGGGGGTGAATCAGTTGTCCCACAATAAAAGTTTTTCTGCCTTCAACCTTCTCTATTATCATACTATTAAATTAGTGATGTAAACATTATAGCATAGATCAACAACATAATAGCAGAAACACAATCAACACATTTGACACTAAGATTTTGACGTGGAAACCTGGTTAAGGGAAAAACCATGGTGGGGGTTAACCCACAAAGATGCATACCTTGTTAAAAGTACTTAATAAAATAGAATGCACATGCCTTCAGGCGCACTACCCAGAGCTCACTGCTCAAAAGAGAGGCTCACTGCCTACAAAATTTATTTAGAAAGAATTAATTAAGAAATAGCATCTACTTCATGCCTGATTTAGTTTCAATGAATGCTTAAGAACTTTTGCTTTTGCCACAAACTCTTCTTCACACTCTATACTGCTCTTGCTCATTTTCTTCTCTACTCTGCTCCTAATCCTTTCTTTAGATTTTATCTATTTTGCACAAGGATAATTTCAATACCTCTTCAACTAGTATTTATATACTTCATCAACCTTGGAATGATCAACAAGGTCAGCTAAACTTGACGCGGATCATCACACTATCAGCCAAGCACAACTTAGACTTGAATCTACTTCTACAACCACTCCACGCTTCATAAAAATGCTCTTAAGGCATCTGCAATAGGCTAGGAACATCCGGTTGGCCAAGACTAGAAGGAACATCAACCTCAAAGAAGAAATCTTCAATCAACAAGCTCAAACTTCAATGTGGACCTCTAAGATAGTAGCCATACAATCCAAAGACTTGCACAAACACCTTGAATTTGCCAATAACATCCATTCTAAACCAAATTATCAGAAGCATTTGAATCTTCCTCTAGAACCTCAAGAACACGCTCTGCCATAACTGTCAAACAAGAAGGACAGCTTGTGGACCTCCAAACCACAAACCACTGATGTTGATGATACACATTGACTTCCTAAACATGCCTTTAGATCCGCAGATCACAATTTTATATTACCAGAGCAATCTGGACCTCTTTCCTATCACTCTGTCATTCATGAGAATTGCAGGAACTGGTTCTACTCAGATGGCTATAACTCCTTCAAATCTTCATGCGGACTTCTCAAATATTAACTGGAGCAATCTATAACAATCCTCTACATAGCCACATGATCTACATGCATTGATTGTCATTAATTTTCTCAATATCCTTAACAGTCCAGTCTTCTATGCAGACAGCAAAATAGGATACAGTTGAAACCAATGGCAACAAGGATATGTTGGCATCAATGGCAACCCACTTAGGCACATATTTGCAACAATCTCTCCCTTTGTCATTGATGGCAACATATGATGTGAAATACTAAATCTAACCATCAAGATAAGAACTTCTCCCCCTTTCTCTTCTCACTTTTGCAACTACTTTCTTTACTACTCCCCCTTACATCAGCAACTAGTTTTTCACATGACTTCTCTCCCCCTTTGACATAAATGGAAAAGGGTACATATTTTCTATCTTTTCTCCCTTTTTGCTTCAAACTAATACCAAAATTTTCATATTGACTACTGCCCCTTTGAGTAGTACCTCCTTAACATCAATTTAGATCACAAGATATGAATGTGAATTCCACCAGACTGATGCACCTTAGTGCATCTTAGTTCTATTCAGGAGGCGTAATAACCCCTAACTTCTCTCTGAGATACTCAAAAGTATCCTTGGGAAGAGGCTTAGTGAAGATGTCTACAATCTGATCTTTGGAAGGTACAAACTCCAACTTGACTTCATTCTCATTTACTTTCTCTCTCAAGAAATGAAACTTGATAGATAAATGCTTTGTCTTTGAATGCAATACCGGATTCTTTGAGATGCTTATTGCACTAGAATTATCACAGAAAATTGTGATTGGCTCCTCAAACACAATTCTAATGTCCTTCAACATTTGCTTCATCCTCAAAACCTGAATGTAAATATTTGCTGCTGCTATGTACTCTGCTTCTGTAGTAGACAAAGATATTGCCTCTTACTTTTTGCTTATCCAAGAGACTAATCTTCTTCCTAAGGAGAATGCACCACCATTAGTACTTTTTCTATCATCCATATCTCTTTCCCAATCAGCATTTGTATATGCATGAAGAGTGAAAGATTTCACATCCATTTGATATACTTTAAAATCTTTGAAAGCAGCAAATGCAAGAAATAATCTAACTACCTCTATCCTTGCCACTGGAGCAAAAGTTTCTTCAAAATCAATTCCTTCCACTCGAGAGTAGCCTCTACATACCAACCTTGCCTTATTCCTTACCACCTTGCCATCTTCATTCAGTTTATTCTAGAAGACCCATTTGGTTCCAATCACATTTTTGTCCTCAGGTCTAGGAACTAGATCCCATGTGTGATTCATTTCAATTTGCATCAATTCCTCTTCCATTGCTTTGACCTAGTTTTCATCATTGCAAGCTTCACTTACCGATTTAGGTGCAATCCTTGAAATCAAACAAATCTCTTCTTGATCTTTAGACATTTTTCTCCTAGTTTGAACACCTTTACTCTTATCTCCTATGATATGATCTTCAGGATGATTTAACCTTACATACCTGGGAGTTTTGGAGATTGTTTGAGCTTCTGTTTCTTGAACTTGTTCCTCATCATCTGTGTTAACCTCTGGAGTTACCGGTTCAAACTGAATCTGAGTCAAAACTTGAACTTACCTTCTTTGATTTTGACTTTCATCTTGATCATCTGAATCATATCTAGAGTACCTGGAATGTCCTTCTTTGCTTTCATCAACTTTAACACTCGCACTTTCAGCAATATTCTTCAATCTTTTATTGAAGGACCGATAGGCCTTACTTTGAGTTGAGTATTCCAAAAATATTCCTTCATCACTTCTTGGCTCAAACTTACCTAAATCCTCATCTCTTTTGATATAACATTTACTACTAAAGACTCTGGAGTATCTCACAGTAGGAGGATGACCAAACCAAAGTTCATAAGGAGTCTTACCAGAATTTCCTTTGATCTGCACCTGGTTAAGAGTGTAGACAACAGTACTCATGGCTTCTTTCCAATAAACTTGAGGAACATTTATTTCCATCATCATGGTTATGGAAGCTTCTTGAATGGTCTGGTTCTTTCTTTCCACAACTCCATTTTGCTGAGGAGTACTAGGAGCAGATAACTATCTTTTTATTCCATGCTTTTCACAGAAAGCATCAAACTCACCGGAGGTAAATTCTCCACCTTTGTTAGATCTTAGACACTTTAATTTCCCACCAAACTCATTTTCAACCATCATCTTGAACACCTTAAACTTGTCAAGGGCTTCTGAATTTTCTCTCAAAAAAGTTACCCACATCATCCGGGAGTAATCATCAATTAGGAACATGAAATATCTATCTCCTTACATACTCCTAATTCTAGCGGGACCATAGAGATCAGTATGTACTAGTTCCAATCTCTCACTTGAATCTTGTTCCTTACTCTTGAATGAAATTTTGTTCTATTTGCCCAATTCACTTTCTCTACATATGTTATTAGGTTTCACAAGTCGTGGAAGATCTCTTACAGCTTGAGTGAAACTTATTTTGACAATGTTGTCAAAATTCACATAACACATCCTCCTATGCCATAGCCCACTTTGATCTATCTGAGCAATCAAAGAACTTTTCCTAGAACTACTTAAGTGAAAGGTCTTACCTCTGGTTTGAGTACCAGATGCAATTTTAGTTCTAGAGCCTTCCAAGATTCTGCATTTTCCATCCTTGAACCAAAGATCATAACCCTGGTCAACCAACTATCCAACACTAAAAAGATTATGTTTCAGTCCTTCCACATACAAAACATTATTGGTGCTATTCTTGCCATAAAAAGAGATGGATCCTTTGTCACAGATTCTACTAGCTGAGTTGTCTCCAAATTTCACAAGTCCTCCTTCATAGTTTTCAAAATTCACAAACTTACTCTTGTCACCAGTCATATGATGAGAACATCCACTATCAATCACCCATTCATCCTTTTCAATAACCTAAGTAGCCAAGGCACTTTCCACATTTTCACAGTTAGCAGATTCAGTAGACACCGGATCTTCTTCTTTGATAGCAATAAACACCTAGTCATTTTCAAAGGAGCCTCCATGATCAGATTCATCATATGTTACCCCTTCTTCTCCATTTTCTTGGACATAATAACATTTCTTCTAGCCTTTTTACCTATTAGGGTTTAGTTTTGAAAACCTCTCCAGACATCTTGAGGCAAAATGACCAATCTTATTACAAGGAAAACATTTGAGTGGTAATTTTCCTTCATACTTACCTGATCCTTTTGGCATTCTTCTGGCAATAAGAGCTTCAAGATCTATTGTTTCTATTTCAACCTCTTCAAGATCCTTTCTTGTCTTCATAAATCTATTTGATCTTGCAGAAGAGTTTTCACCTAGATCATATCTTTTTTTTCCATACACACTGGCCTTAAATGTAGATTCAGACTTGGGAAGAGAATCACCAAACTCACTTAATTTGAAAGATAAAATTTTGCCAACCAGATGATCTCTTGTAACCTCTGAGACTGTCATGATCTCTTCTATAGCTGTAACCTTATGTTTGTATGAATCTGGTAAGGATCTGAGTACTTTTGATACAATTTCTGATTCTTCCAAAGTTCCACCAGCACACTTGATGCCACACACAAGTTCATTTATCTTTTGCATGTAGATTGTGATGTTTTCGTCTTCACTCATCCTCATAGTTTCAATTTTCCTCTCAAACTTTGCAACTTTGCACATTTGACATATTTATCACCTTCATACAGATACTCCAACTTTTTCTAGATTTCATAAGTAGTTTTTAGACCAAAGACATTTGTCATCTCTGAATCAGTTAGGGCACTCAACAAGGCTTTTTTAGCTCGAAGATTATCTTCAACATCTTTAATTTGATTAGGAGTTAAAGGACCTTTCTCCAGAGGTTTATACTCAACATTGGTTATTTCCCAATAAGCATCACCCATGCATTGCAAATGGCACTCCATGCAATTTTTCCAAATAGAATAATTTATTCCATCAAATCTTGGACTATCCTTCTTGTAGGTTGACATCTTGGATCTCCTCAAGCAGTTAGGCTTTTATGAGAGGATCTGGCTCTGATACCAATTGTTGGAACTAGACAACTGAGAGGGGGGGTGAATCAGTTGTCCCACAATAAAAACTTTTCTGCCTTCAACCTTCTCTATTATCTTACTATCAGATTAGTGATGTAAACATTAAAGCATAGATTAACAACATAAGAGCAGAAACACAATCAACACATTTGACACTAAGATTTTGATGTGGAAACCTGGTTAAGGGAAAAAACATGGTGGGGGTTAACCCACAAAGATGTGTACCCTGTTAAAAGTACTTAATAAAATAGAAGGCACATACCTTTGGGTACACTGCCCAGAGCTCACTACTCAAAAGAGAGGCTTAGTGCCTACAAAATTTATTTAGAAAGAATTAACTGAGAAATAGGATAGATACTTCATGTTTGATTTAGTTTCAATGAATGCTCAAGAACTTTCACTTTTGCCCCATACTCTTCTTCACACTCTATACTACTCTTGCTCCTTTTCTTCTCTGCTCTACTCCTGATCCTTTCTTTGGATTTTATCTATTTTGCACAAGGATAATTTCAATACCTCTTCAACAAGTATTTATATACTTCATCAACCTTGGAATGATCAACAAGGTCAGCTAAACTTGATGTGGATCATCACACTATTGGCCAAGCACAACTAAGACTTCAATCTGCTTCTACAACCACTCCACACTTCATAAAAATGCTCTTAAGGCATCCACAACAGGCTAGGAACATCCAGTCGGCCAAGACTAGAAGGAACATCAACTTCAAAGAAGAAATATTCAATCAACAAGCTCAAACTTCAATGTAGACCTCTAACATAGTAGCCATAGGATATAGAGACTTCCACAAGCACATTGAATTCACCAATAACATCCATTCTAAACTAAATTATGAGAAGCATTTGTATCTTCCTCTAGAACCTCAAGAACACTCTCTGCCATGACTGTCAAACTAGAAGGATAGCTTGCTGACCTCCAAACCATGAACCACTGATGTTGATGATACATATTGACTTCCCAAACATGCCTTCAGATCCGCAGATCACAATTTTATATTACCAGAGTAATCCAGGCCTCTTTCCTATCACTCTACCTTTCCTGAGAATTACAGGAACCAGTTCTACTCAGATGGCTATAACTCCTTCAAATCTTCATGTGAACTTCTCAAATCTTAACTGGAGCAATCTCTGACAATACTCTACATAGCTACATGATCCGCATGCATTGATTGTCATTAATTTTCTCAATACCCTCAACAGTTCAATCTTCTATGCAGACAGTAAAATATGATACAGTTGACACCAATGGCAACAAGAATATGTTGACATCAATGACAACCCACTTAGGCACATATTTGCAACAAATAATTCATAACAAAAGAATGTTAACCCTCACTCAAAAAAATGAATTTGTCACATCTGTGCAGCCAATTTTGAGCTATGGTAAAATGGTAACAACAGTATTCCTTACCTTTTTTGCATTATGCTAACACCCTAGACATGTGGAAAGATCTCATGGCCATGCACAGAATCCATGATGTCATCTAGATTCCCTTGTGACATTGCGTGACCATCCGATCCTATCAACAATTCAAAGTTGTGGCCCACCCTTTCTTATACTTGACATGAGGCATGATTCTGGGGCCAAATAGAAGGAAAAAAGCCAACTTCACATGGGCCCCATGGAAGGAAATGAAAGACCTCCATGCATCATGATCTTGTGGCATCATGGAGGATTTATGATGTCAGCTAGATTCTCTTGCGGTCTTGCACTGCCGTTGGATCATATCAGCCCTCTTCCTTTCATTATCTAATGACACTTAGCACGCTCCACTTCATTGGACCAATTCATAGACCATACTTTACACTTGTCGCTCTTTCACAGTCATGCACAAGGAAAGTGACATCAGCTTTAGAGGTCTGCTAACATGCGATAGCTTGCCACGTGGCTCATTCAGACCAAAACAAAGTATGTTCTTGTAAGTTGTTCTTAAAAGGGGACCATGCTAGGTAAGACAAAACACAAGGGGCTCAAAATATTTAAATTAGACCCTTCATTAATTAAAAGGTGTGGGCTATAGGTGGTGATCAATAAACTAGGGCTGATTATTTTATGACACAAGGGGGCTCAAGGTTAACTTAAACGACTGACAATCGAGAAGGATGGTCAACTATGAATTAGAACAAAGGAATGATGACTATAAAACCTTAGGGTTTAAGGAGAAAACAATGGAAACCCTAAGGGGGTTTGGAGGGTTTAAACAATTTGGCCCACATACTAGAGAATGAAACACCAAAATTAAGGATTTTTATTCTATTTGGCCAGGAAGGAAAAATAGGATAACATTTTGGCCACTTTGCAGGGGTGTTTGCCTGTTTAAACACATAGAAACCAAAGGCCCTTATCAATCCATTGGGCATGGGGTCAAAGAGCTACAACAAGAATAAGGGAGAAACCAGAGTCCATATTAATCCATTGGCCATGGGGGACCAAAGAGATACAACAAGAACAGGGGAGTTGGAACAACTGGGCACACAAAGGCAAAACAAAAAAACAAGCCAGCATGTATCCTCTTAATGAGAATACAATAGAGTGTAAGGGAACTTATTGAAAGCATACACCTAACATATTTACAAGGTCTCACAACCATGCTAAAAGCAAGGTTTGAGATGGATCCCATTGACTGGGATTAGCAGAACCTCTCCATTCATTATGGAGAGTTGGAAGCCATTGGCCTATTTGCAACTGGTAATGATATAAGGGCCACTCCACATGGCATCAAACTTTTAATGTCTTCCAGCTTTGGTCTGATCTGCGTCCCATTTAAGCACTATATCTCTATCACTAAATGCTCTGTCAATAGATTTTCTATCAAATGTCTTCTTGACCTGATCTTGGTGTGCTCAAGGGTCTTCATAGCAGCATCTCTCTTCTCTTCAAGTTCCAACAACTTTGCAAGTCTAATTTCCATAGCATCATTCCCCATTGTTTCCAGCTGCTGTGCCAACTCAAGAGAAGGAAATTCCAATGATAATGGAACCCTTGCTTCCCTTCCATACACTAGCATGAAAGGGTAATTACCTATGGCTCTTTTGGGAGTGATTCTATTAGCCCAAAGAACAGTCTTTAACTTGGAGTGCCAAGTTCTTTGATTATCCTACACTATTTTCTTGATAATTCTAATCAGGATTTTGTTGGTGGACTCAACCAAGCCTTTTCCTTGAGGATAGTAATTGGATGAGGTTTTCATGTATACTCCATAGTTCAATGCCCATTCATTAACTTTCGTGCCTATAGAGTCCTTTGCATTATCAAATATGATGGTGGATGGCACACCAAACCTTGTGGCTATACCCTCAAGGAAGTCCACAATAAATGCTTCTATAGCATCCCTTAAAGCAACTACCTTTGTTCATCTAGTGAAATAATTAGTGGCTGTGAGAATCCACTTATGGCCTACACTAGAAGGTGGATTAATTACTCCAATGAAGTCTAAATGCCATTGGGCAAAAGGTTGATCTATTTGGATTGGATGAAGGGGAAGAACTGTCAGTCTCTACTTTCTAGCAAATAATGTACATTCTTTGCATTTTATGATCCATTTGTATGCATTGTTGAATAGACTAGGTTAGTAATAACTAGGCCTCATGATTTTCATTGTAGTTGTTATGGGAGAATAATGACCACTAGTAGGGTCACTATGAAATTCTTCTAAGACTCTAGAAGTCTGATCTTGTGTAATGCATCTAAGAAGAACTCCATTGATGTCTTTTCTAAACAAGACACCATCAATAATAACATAAGGAATGGATTGTCCAGTCTAAAATACCTTCTTTTAGCTTGGTCTAATCCATTGGGACATCTTCCTGACTGCATAAATGTGAACATGTCATGATACTAGTCAGTTGGAGTGTGAGTCTCAACTGGTTGTGCCTACCCTTGAATACATATGGCTTCACTTCTATCTTTGACATCTACTGCCATTTGTTCACATAGACCTTTGCCACGAACTAGACTGGTAATGTTGATGTTGATGTCATATTCCATCACCTCGATGATCCACCCAGCTCTTTTCTCATTAATAGCCCTTCTTAAGAGAAATTCTTTCACACCAGGGTGACTCACCATCAACTGAATTTTATTGGTTGAAATCATATGTCTAAGCTTTTTTAGTGCCTTTACTATAGAAAACACTTGTTTTTCTATAAAATCATAATCCAGTTCATATTCTTTGAGAGGCTAGCTAAAGAAAGGAATTGGTTGTTCCAATTTCTCTTCATTTTATTGTGTCAGGACAACCGATATACCCTCTTTGCCTCCAAAGACATAAAGGATGAAATCCTTTTCATAATTAGGGTTTATTAGTGTAGGAGCTTACACAATGGCTTGCTTGACAACTTCAAAATTGTCCCTACCTTCTTTAGACCAAGAAAAGGTAGCATTCTTTTTTAGCATTGATGTGAGGGGCTTTTCTATTGAAGCAAAATTAGGTATGAACCTCCTCACAAAGTTGATCTTCCGTAGGAAACTTTGCAAACCTTTCTTATGATTAGGAAGAGGAAGAGAAAGAATGGCACTTGTTCTTTCTAGATCAATGGTCAATCCTTCTTTGGAAACCACATGCCCTAATAATTTGCCTTCTGGGATAGCAAATATACATTTCTTTGGATTCAATGATATCCCAAACTCTCTACATCCTTCAAAAACTTTTCTCAAATGACCCAAGTGGTTAGTTGCATGCTTGGAATATATAGTTAGATTATCAAGATATACCAAAATAATATCATTGATTATGCCTTTGAAGGCCAAATCCATTTCTCTCTGAAAAGTGGCTCCAACATTTGTCAATTGAAAAGGCATCTTCTGATAAGCCAAAGTACCCCATTTGGTGGTAAAGGTTGTCTTATACTGGTCTAATTCTTTTACAAGAATCTAATTATACCCTGAGTAGCCATCTAGGAGGGAAATCCTTTAAGCACCTGCTACTATTTGTAAGATTTGTTCCATGGAAGGGAGTGGAGAGTGGTCTTTGAGAAAAGCTTTGTTCAAATACCTAAAGTCCACACATAATCTAATTTCTCCATTCTTCTTCCTGACTGGAACTAAGCTGGCTACCCAAGAGGAATATTTGATGGGATAAATGATCTTAGCCTCTATGAGTTTGGATAGTTTTTTTCTCATTAATAGTTTGATTTTGGGATTGACAGGTCTTTGCTTTTGGTGGATAGGCTTGGCATTAGGGTCTAGGTCAATAGTATGTTGGATTAAACTAGGATCAAAACATTTTAAATCTCTATAATCCCAAGCTATCAAATCATCAAATTCATTACAAATCTCAATGAAACCTTATCTTTTGGCTTGACTACATACCTTACCATGTTTTAGGAATCTTCCTTTTGTGATCTCCACTTCTTCATAGTCCTATTTTTTGAGTGTCATATTCATTTTTTCTTTCTCCCCAAATATGCTTTCCAAGGTGATCAGCCCTCTGAGCAACTTGTTGGTCTTTAGCTGTATCACTTGATCACCATATTGCTCTTGCAACATGGACTAATTTTTGGCAGCAAACTCTACCTCATCTTGCAAGAAATTCACAATTTTCTAGTCATTTTCAAACACTTTCCAGCTTATCACATTGTCAGGCATAGTAGGCCTAACCATAATCTTTACATCCTAATCTAAAACTTGCTTGACATTCTGAGGAATATTAAACTATACACCAACTGTAGCTAACCTATTAGCATCCTTATTTCTTTATCTGGGAACTACCTGAATATTGAAGGCATAAAAGTCTTCAATCAAGTCCCAGACCCTATGTTTGTATGACTTTAACAAGTCATTCGTTGAAGCACTTAGTTTCCTGATTTGGTGAACAACAAGTTCGCTATCACCAAATACTTGCAAGACTTTTATTCCTCTTCTTTGTGCCAGTTGTATGCCCTGAAGCAAGGATTCATATTCAGCTACATTGTTAGTACAGCTAAACTACAATCTAAATGAAGAGAAATAACTTTCTTTTTGGGGTGAAATGAGTATAACCCCAACACTTGCTCCATTTTTGCTTCTGGAGCCATCAAAATACATCTGCCATATCCCACTTGGATCTGATTCTTCTTTTTCAAGATTGGGGATAATAGTATCCTCCTCATGGATACAATAAGTACCCAGCCCTATTTCTTCTATGTGATCAAGAGTGTCAAACTAAAAACAATTAGCCCACTCATCTAACAGTATATTAGGTATTTCATCCACAGGTGTGGTAGCTTCATTCCCACTACTATCATCCTCTTCTAACTCATATATTGAGTAGTTCATGTTGTTTGGCTTAGGAAAGTAGGGTTCTCTATGATCATTGGTGATAGGCTCAGCCCTAATGGTCACTTTGGTGCCATATCTTGTTCTAAACAACATGTGGGACCAATTAGAAAACAAATATCCACCAATTTTAGCAGTGAAGTCCCTAGATAAGCATATGCCAAAGTATGGAGGGAGATCTATAACATATATATCTTGTGAAATAGAGCATCCAAGACATGCATGCAAAGTGAGTTCTATACCTTTGAGAACACCTACTATCTTGACAACAGTACCATCTAATTGCACTACACCCTTGTTCACAGGCTCATACTCTATACCTAACCTATCAACAATATTTTTTGGCATGACAGAGGTATCTGCCCCAAAATTGATCATACAGTTATGCAACAATTTATCACCTATGATTAGTAAAACATATAATGGAGGGGATTTATTGGCTTTTCTTGTACTTACCTTTTTCTATACCTGACATAGATTTGTTGGAGTAGTTTTTTCTTTTGTTGCTTCCACATCAAGTTGACTGAAATCAGTTAGGGCTTCTTGGAGAAGATTCCTTTGGGCTAGAATTAGCAACACATCCCACATAGAGACACACATTTGTCTTCTTCATTTGTTCCACAATACTAAAAGGTATTTGATTATCCTTTGGAGGTGTTTTAGTGACAATTGGACCACCTTTTGTCTGTTGACTTGATTGGGGCTATGTTGTTGAAATTGTATCTACCTTTTCAACTGTCTGATCTATTTTCCCTAAAGGAACTTCAAATAGTTTCTCTTAAGTTGTATCTGTTGGAGACATTTTGGGTATGGGTGTATGACCAACTGCAAGTACTAAAGTATCTTCAATAGCCCACCTCTTTGACCTTGTATTGAATATAACTGGACTAGGGCCTTGATTAACACCATAATATTCATCAGGGGTCCAGTTCATTAAAGTTCCATTGTCTTGCATCTGCCCTTGGCTCCCAACCATTCCTTTATTAGTATTAACTTGTTGTTCTGAACTTGTTGGTTGCTCTTGTACTGTCAAAGCATGACTGAACTGTCCACTTTGACACAAATTTTGGTCATGTGGTTGATTGCAAGGATAACACCAGTTGTCATCTTGGGCTAGATTATTCTGAATTGGGACAAGGGACCCTGAAGCACTTACTGCATTAGGATTAATAGAATTCAAAGGTCTAAAATAACTAGGCTACCCTTGCCTTTGCATATTACCCTAATATGGTGGCCTGTTCTATTTATAACCTTGACTGAAGGGTTGATATGTCTGGTTGGAGGGTTGATAAGGCCAATTTGATTTTGTATTTTGTCTCTTTATTGCCACTAACTCATTAGTAACACCTTGTAGTAAGATTTTGACCTCTTGTAATTCATTTGGGGGTATAGGTAAAGGAATTATGGAGGTGATTGCTATAGGAATGGAAGTCATAGTAGGCTGAGTAGCAGAAGCCTCTAGAAAAATGGGCATGGGTAGCCTTGGGGCAATTTTTCCTACCTAGATTAGGCAATTTTCTACCTTAATAGTTGTATCATAGGCATCAGGTAATATAGTCACACCCATGGCCTAAATCATGACAGTAATATCTAGATTCAAGGTCGTTAGGTAGTAGATAAATGTTGTGTTTGGAGAGGGCTTCACCAACAAGGGAATCATGTCTAGTGTCTTCTAAAATTAGTAGTTGAAGTCCACCATGTATTCATGTGGAGCTCTCTTGATTATAGCTAATTGTTCCATAAGTGAAAAATGGTCACTTCTATCTTCAAGGTGTTGGCACAATTTTATGCCCAAATCATCCCAGTTGTGTATTGAGTTGGCTTGAAGACCCCTATACCATAGTAAGGCCTTTCCCTTGAATGGGGAAGCTAGCAGTCTCACAACCACATTATCAGCAGTGACATTGTGGACTGAGAAAATACTAGCAACATCTTGAATGTGCTCAGCATTAGTGGTAAAGTCTTCACTAGTAAAGAATGTGATAACCTTTAAGGTTGAAGTAGGGATGTCATCATATTGTGCTAGGTATAGAGGACTACCCCAATTAAAAGCAACAAATGGAAGATTTCTAGCCATATTAGGGATATTCAGGTCAATGACTATAGGTATATGTAGGGTTCTAACTAAATGTTGAGACCTAACCTAAAAATTTAATGGAGGAGGTGTATACTGAGCTCTTAAATGGTGTGAATTACTTATGTTTTCCCTCATCAGGGACCTAGATAGTCTTGTTCTTCTTCTTCTACTAGCAAAAGAGTTTTCTCTAAATTGGAAGTTACCTCTTGAAAAAGACCTTGTCTACACTCCAAGCATGAAATGTTGAGTTGTTGTGTAGGAACTAGATCAGCTGAGTCACCAGGTGCATGTTGAATGCTATCACAGCAGCAAATGTGTTGCAAGTATGTGCCTAATCGGTGTTGTCATTGATGTCAACATATCTTTCTTGTCATTGGTGTCAACTATATCCTATTTTTTTATTTGTTTAGAAGCCTTATATGTTGGGGATATTAAGAAAATTAGTCCCTCTAGAAGAATCATAAAGTAAACAGTGAATCACAGTGAAGACAATGAGTTGCATACTGAAGAACAGTCTAGAAGATTACTTCGCATTTCTTTCTGAATGAAGATCTTGGTCAGTGGATTGGAAGTTTTTTAGAAGCATGGATGAAGATGCTAAATCCTAAGTTTGAGCCTCCATTATGAGGATTTGAGTGAGTTACATTCTCCAGAGTGAAACCTTATTTTTCTGATTATTCACTGGTGCTTAAGAGAAAGTATTTTGCTCTGCATTCCTCCACATTAAAGTGTTTTGTCTGCAGTTCTGGAGGGTGGTCTGGGATAATGATAAGTGCCTACAATTACAATGGTTCATGTTTTGGTGGTCCGCAAGCTATCTTTCTTTTATGAAAGTTGAAGACAGTGAAGTTCATGTGCTACGGTATGAAGAATCTCATGGATAAAGTGGTTTGATTTTGTGCAGTTGCTCCTAGTGAATTCAACGTGCTTATGGATACCTCCTGAGCATGTTCCTACCTTTACATTGGTCCACGTTAAGGAATTGAGATCATGTTTGAAGATTATTCTCAGATAACATAGCGTGTAACCAGTATTAGCCAACTTGGTTAATTCTAGTGATTGTGGAGATCCCTTGAAGATTATGGAAGCGTGTTGTGGGATGGAAGATCATGTTTGAGTCCCAACTAAGGCATGGCATGATCTGCATACATCTATACTACAATTCCTTAGCATAATTTTGTATTAGGTCAAGACCTATTTTGTAAATGTTTGTAATGCCGACCTTGGAGATAGTTCCAATGGTTGGTGATTGTAGTGCCAACCTTGATGATTATTCCAAGGTTGATGAAGTGTATAAATACTTGTAATTGAGTCATGGAAAAGATGTCCTTGTATGAAGATGGGTAGATAAGGAAAGATGTGGAAAGGCAAAGGAGAGAAAAGGAACTATTGTACTTCAATGTATTAATCTCAGACATGAAGAAGATGTTGATCTTGGAAGTGATCTGCTAGTAGGGTTTAACAAGCCTTAGGGTTTAATAGCCCTTATTGTAATCTTTCTAGGTTTAGGGTTGAGGCAGTGAGCCTACTAGACCTAGTTGTACTTCATGACAATGAGCCAATATGTTCTAGGGTCGTGGAGTGGCCAAGCCTGAACATCATTTTTCAAATATTGCAATATTTTTTGAGAGGTAATCCTCCTGTGGTTTTTCCCCACCTTGGGGTTTTCCATGTAAAAATCAGGTGTCTCTTGTGTTTAATGTTGCATATGTGTTTAAGTTTCTAATTTCATGCATTCATTGTTTAATCATAAATACTGTGGACAAGTGATGAATGTTTAAGTGCAGAAGTGTTTGAGTTTTTGGGAAAAATGATTCACCCTCCCCTCTAAGTTGTTTAGCGTATTTCAACAATTGGTATCAGAGCAAGGTTCCTCTGAAGAAATTCTAATAACTTGAGGAAGATCCAAAATGTCTTATAAGAAGGAAGTGTCACACTTTGATGTGATGAATTATGCTCTTTGGAAGGCACGAATGAAAAGTCATCTTCTTTGTCTTAGTTACAAATTATGGAAACCTGCAGAAGAAAAATACACCATATCTCAAAATGGTTTGACAACTGAAGATGAAATCAAAGAATATGATGTGGATGTCTATTAAGTTCATTAAATGATTCAATACTGACAAAAGTTGTGGATCTTGAAACTACAAATGAGGTATGGGAGAAGCTAAAAAATCTATATGAAGGAGATGATTTTGTGAAGGAGGCCAAGCTACAAAGTCTAAAAGTGAAATATGAGAGTCTAAATATGAATGAAGATGAAAACATAATAGCCTTTATGAAAAGTGTTGATGAACTTATCACTGGGATAAAAGGTATGGGGGTAACTCTCGGTGATAAGGAAGTTGTGATGAAAATTCTCAGATCACTTCCAAAGTCCTACAGTCACAAGGTAGCTACAATTGAAGAATTTACGCAAGTAAAAGCTATTGACAGAGATCAATTACTTGGTAAGCTTACTTCTTTTGAAACGAGAGAATTTGGTGATGCCCTACCAAAAGTCAAGACTGCCTTCAAAGCCAGTACTTCTGGGAAAACTTCCAGATCAGAAAAGTACATGGTAGAATCTGATGATGAGTTTGATGAAATCAAAGCCAACTTTGTGGATAGATTGTAAAGAGGATCTAATAAGTTTAAAGGTAAATTACCCTTTAAATGTTTTTCCTGTAGTAAAGTAGGCCACTTTGCTTCCAGATGTCCTAAAAGAATTGAAAGAAATCGAAAAAGATATGAGAACAGACCTAGGATCCAAAATAAATGTTATTATGTTGAAGATTTTGATGATGATGAAGGGTATCAGATAATGGTGAACCAGAAAATGTCATGCCCACATTTCACATGCAGTCACAACACGCTAACCCATGTGTCATGTCCACATGCATCATGTGGTCATGATACAAACTATTAAAAAAATTTCCCTTACTACTCTGAAAGCCCCCCTTGCACCCACAAGCGTGCTCGGTTGCGTATGTTTAAGTCGTCAATGATAAATGTGTTTTTTGAAATATTCCACACATGTGAACATTCACTTTGCTGGACCTACAATTTGCTTGAAAAATGTTCTCTACGTTTGTTAAATTAGTTGGCCTCTATTTGTTTTTTCTTAGTCTATATAACATTGCCTCGCATTATTTGTTTACTTCTCTATCAATTTGTTTTAAATAGTTTCCTATTCGCTAGTTTATGTATTTCTTTATTTACTTATTGCATCTTTTTATTTAAATTTATTACATTAAATTAATTTCAATACCTTGGTAATTCATTTGGAAAATACTAATTCCGAAGCCTCAATTTCTTTACAAACGAACTAATGAAAATGATTATTAGTGTAAATAACAATTACCCCATTAATATTGTCCATTTATATATATATATATATATATATATATATATATATATATATATATATATATATATATATATATATATATATATATATATATATATATATATATATATATATATGTTTATTAAAAAAAACTTTTAGTGCAATCTTATTTATTTACAATTAATATATATAAAGATACATATATATATATATAGTTATATATAGATATATATTTATATATATATATATGTATATATATAATTGTTTATTTTGTAAGGTTAGTGGAAACTCCACTTATAATTTTAATAGGGTATTTTAATAAACTCCAACTCATAGTAATGGAGTAGAAATAACCCTAACCTATATTTTTCTTTTGTTGTGTTTGATGTGTTGCAGGGAATGGTGGAGCGGCGGTGGTGGATCATGCAATGGAGGCCGAAGGAAATGTTTGCAGGTCGGCGGAGGGATGGTTTGGAGGTGGAGAGGCGGAAGGGAGGTGGTAGGGTGGAGGGTTTTCTGTAGGCCACAGAGGGGAGTGCCAGCCGAAACGTGGTGGAGGCGGAGGTTTCAACGGCCGCGGAGGGGGAGCAGTGGTCGGGAGTTTGCAGGCGGAGGACTAAGTGGGGAATAGCCCGCGGGGAGGGTTTTGTGGCGGAAGGAGGCATGGGGGGGCCTGTATGTAGGCTACGGATGTTATGGTGAGCGGCGGTGTGGGGAGGGGTAGAGCCCCACCCACATCCCACCCACACCCTCTTGGTATTAAGGCTCGGTGAGGATTTAAACCCCCCACCATTTCATATTAGATTTCTATTGCTTATTCAATGAAAAACATCGATCCTTTTTCCTCCATCGCATAAGCTATTTCAAATTTTTAATTAAAAGTATATATATATATATATATATATAATTCTTGCATAAGCTCTTAATTTAATTATATATATATATATCATATGAACATACTTTCAAATTAAAATAAATAAATAATTAAATATATATAAACATGTCATAGACACTTACAAATTTATATCTTTTTCATTTATATAATAAACAAATTCTTGTATAAAAACAAAAAGTAAATATAAATGTTGTCCATTGTAGTTTTTCTTTTCACATGTACTTTTCAATGCATAATAAAGAAGAAATTATGGTTAAGAATAAATATAGGCTTTTTGTTAAATCTTTCACTTCAAAATTCAATATAGCAGAAATGTAAAACGTTTAAGATGAAATTCTATTGCACAACTAAATCATATCTTAATTCTTTTCCAAATACAAATTTACATCTTATAAAATTTACTGAAAGTATCATTTTCACTAACCAATTCAAAGAATAAATCTTAACAACTTTGCATACATCCACAACTAATTTTCACAACTTATAAACATATATATTTGTGCAAGAAGATAGACGAATCTAGTCCTTGGATAAAATAACTTTCACTTCTTCCAACTCGCTCAAATGATATAATGTAATAACCAAATAAAATCACAACTAACAACATAATAAGGGAGAATTTTTTCTCCACTCCCTAAATAACAATTTTTACAACAATTCTAGAGAGAGGAGGTCTCTCCTCTAAAACTCTTACAGGATTGAAACTTTAAGAGACTAAACTCTCTTTACAAGAAAGGGAAAAGGACATTTTGTCTAAACAAGATAACCTCCTCTAATCTTTACTACATGCTCCAAGAGAAACTTGCATAACAAACAAGAAGAAAACACCAACCAACTAGCTCTCCTCCCTGCCATAGACCCGCAAGAGGGTCACCCCCGAGCTAGGGAGATCATCCACATACCCAGGGTAGAATAGACCAATACACATCACAACATTTGAATAACAACCATCAAAGCAAACAACATTCAAACTCCCATGGATTTACACACAATACAAAGACTCAGCTGAGGTGAGTTCAAAGGGGGTATGGAAGTAGACTCTCTCTACTCCAAGGTGTCATTCTTCTCAAATAATTATCATAGCTTATCTCATGGCCTCAAGCCAACAAAATTATTCTTTCTCATGGCCTCAAGCCATCCAAATAATAAAATTCACAGGGATATCCCAAATAGGCACTCTAGCCTTATAGCCTTCTAGGCTCAAAATTACCAACATGCCCTCAAGGCTTCCATATACCAAAATAAGAATACACCCGAGGAGGTTCACACCTTCCCTTCCCCATACATGATGAGCATTGTCTTCCAACTGGAAGAAGCTCTTTCATTCACCCAACACAAACCCAAAATAGCAAAAATAACACATAGACAACCATTGCAAATCCACATTCATCAACAAGAACAAAACATACATAGGTGAGTAAACTGGCTCACTAACCTCTACAAGCCCAATTATGGAAGTATTTTGAAGAAGAGCTCCACCCTTAGTCTCCTCCTCCAAGTTCTCCTTCTTTCCACAATAATCCAACCCCCTTACCCTCTCCCTCTTCTCCTCTTTAAAACAAATTCTCTCCCTTATCCCTTATTCCAAGTGGCATTAAAAAATTAAACCCACTCCTTCTCCATTATCCCTAGTGGACTTAAAACAATTAACCCCACTCAAGAGGTTCCCCACTATAGTCCTTTTCCAACACATGGAGGAATAAAATATAATAAGAAAAATAGAAATAAAAAGGAAGTGGATAACACACCACCCTTTTTATGGGGGTCTCCCACCAAAAGAGAGGCACAAAGGGACAAGCACTCCATTATTGGTGGATCATGGAGTCCTTCCATGACTTGGAAGTGGGTCTAAGTGTGGATTCCACTCATCCCATTATCCCCATGCTCCCAAATTCGTCACTTAACTTCACCATGAAGTTGAAGTGACCATATGGAGAATATCCCAAGGTTATCCTAGTCAAAAGGGTCCCTAGACCCATGGGGTATAACCTAGGGTTGATTTTAACCTAGTTAGGACTCCCAGAGTCAAGTAAAAACATAAGAATAGGGTCTAAAAGAAATAAAGTTAAAACAAGATTCAAAACAACATCTCCTACAACACATATCACAATATAATTAAATCAGAAGATAGACCTAATTCCCTTGACCTCATGCATCATTACAATATTACAACATTAACACAATTCACCAAACATGAGGTTGATCTTAGTTCCTCATGGAACTAGATCGGCTCACAAGGGATACAACATAGGGTGTGGAATGATCTCCTGTATTTGTGGTTTTGTTAGCAATACCTGCACACTCAAATTTGAAGTCAATAACACATAAAGATATCATAGCTGAAGCAATTTAAATATATGCATACCTAAACATTCTACCATATAAACATACTGAAATCACATTAAAATTCCATTTCTAATATTATCCATTCATCATTCACTTAAAAGCAACATCTAACTATCATTGCACAATCAATTAGGTTTAATAACCAAGATTCCAGGATCAACAGTCCCCCAATCATAAAAGTAATAGCAATAGTACTATAAATAGTCTCATGAACAGAAGTGAAAAAGGGTAGGCCTCACATCCTACCCTCCTAAGATTGTACTTCCTCTTGGAAGTCATCAAAGAGGTGAGGGTAAAGTGTCTTCAGTCTCGTTGCATCTTCCCATGTTGTAGTGACCTCATCATACATATCCCACTAGACCCTAACCTGGTCCAGCTCTTGACCTCGAAGGCTCAATGTCTGACAAGCTAGTATGCGTATTGGCTCCAAAGCCAGCTATCCGTCCACCTCTACCTGAAGAGCACTCCAATCCAATACGTGAGATAAGTCAGAAATATAACGACGTAGAACTGAAACATGAAAGACATCATGGATACGAGACAGGATAGGTGGCAAGGTTAAATGATAGGCTACAGGTCCTATCCTCTCCAAAATCTCAAAAGGTCCTACAAACTGGGGTGCGAGCTTAGAGCCTTTTCCGTAATGGATTGGACTCTTATGCGGTCGCACTCTCAAGAATACCCTGTCACCCACTAAAAAGCTTTGATCCGTTCTCTTCGCATCGGCATAATTTTTCTATCTATCTTGAGCTTCCTAAAGTCTCTGTCTGATCAATGTGACTTGCTGTTCCATATCCTAAATTATTTCAGGACCAATGGCAACTCGGTCTTCTAACCGATCCCAACTCAAAGGCGTCCTGCAAGGTCTGCCGTATAAAGCCTGGTAAGGAGGCATACCCAACGAGCTGTGATGCCCATTATTGTAGATGAACTCAACCAAATACAGGTACTCCTCCCATCTAGACTGATGATCCATAACATACATGCAAAGCATGTCCTCTAACACCTGATTAACTCTTTCTGTCTGGCCGTCGGTCTCAGGATGGTAAGCGGAACTAAAGTTTAGCTATGTGCCCAACACCTGATGTAAGGCTCTCCAAAATGATGATGTGAATATAGAGCCTCTATCAGATATGATGCAGCAAGGTACTCCATGCAATCTAACAATCTGATCTAGAAACACTCTCGCCACCGATGGTGCATTATACATTGTGCGTACCGGTGAGAAATGCGCCACCTTGGTCAACTTGTCAACTGTCACCATGATGGCATCATGGCATTGCGATGACATAGGTAGACCAACAATAAAGTCCATGGAAATGGTGTCCCACTTCCATTCAGGTATCTCGTGAGGGTACAAAAGTCCTGCTAGATGCTGATGCTTAGCCTTAACCCTCTGACACTTAAGGCATCGAGCAACATACTCTGCAATGTCACGTCTCATCCCAGTCCAATGATATAACTACCGCAAATCTGCATGCATCTTCTTCACTCCTGGATGAGCTGCATAGGGTGCTCTATGAGCCTCAGAGAGTATCACTGTACATAGGTCACCCGCACGGGGTACATAGATGCGCTGCCTATGTCTAAGCAATCCATCCGACTCAAGGGAATATCCTACGAATTTGCCCTTCAAGCCCCTATAATTCTGGATTTCCTGTTGCACCTCAAGAAACCACTCGTCCCCAGGCAGATGCTGTAGAATATGCTCTCTCAAATCCACCTTCAAAGTTAGAGTCAGGATCTCGTGGCACCTTCGACTCAAAGCGTCGGTGACCACATTCTCCTTTCCTTTGATGTAGTGGACATCAAAGTCATACTCACACATGAACTCCATCCAACGCCATTGGTGGGCATTCAAATTAGGCTGAGTGAAAATGCATTGTAAGCTATGATGATCCGAATGGAGCTCAAAATGTCGTCCTAAAAGAAAGTGTCTCCAACGAACAAGAGCATGAATAATAGTTGCAAGCTCTAAATCATGAGTAGGGTAGTTTAGCTCATGTGTTTTAAGTTTTCGCAATTCATAGGCAATTGGTCTACCACCCTACATAAGCACAGCTCCCAATCCCTCTAATGATGCATCTGTGCAAACAATAAAATCTTCTGCTAGATCAGGAACAGCTGATATGGGAGCACTGGTAAGACATTCCTTAAGGATCCCAAAGGCCTTCTCACACTACTCAGTCCAAGTGAATCCTTTCCCTTTTCACTAAAGGGAAGTGATAAGATGTGCTATCCTAGAGAAACCTTCGACAAACCTACGGTAGTAACCAGCTAGTCCCATAAAGCTCCTTACTTCTGTTACATTGGTGGGTGCTGGCCAATCCTGAATTGCTTTGATCTTCGATGGATCTACAGAGATACCATCACCTAATAATATATGCCCCAAATACTGCACCTCCGACCTGAAAAAGGCGCACTTCACCAGGTTGCCATAAAGCTGATGCTCACGTAAACACTGCAATACCTAACATAAATGGTCCACATGTTCCTCCTCAGTCCATGAATAGATCAAAATATCATCTAGGAATATGATCACAAATTGATCTCGGTAAGTGCGGAACACCCCGTTCATGAGGCTCATGAACACTACAGGGGCATTCATCAAACCAAAAGGTACCACTGTAAATTCATAATGGCCATATCTAGTTCAAAAAGTAGTTTTGTGAATATCTGCCTCAGTGATTCATAATTGGTGATACCCAGATTTTAGATCAATTTTTGAAAACACTTTGGCTCCCTGCATTTGGTCAAAGAGATCGTCAATCCTAGGCAGAGGATATCAGTTCCTCACTGTCACTTTGTTCAACTGTCTGTAGTCCATGCATAGCCGAAGAGATCCATCCTTCTTCTTTACAAAGATAACTGGTGTGCCCCATGGTGAAACGCTAGGTCAGATGTGTCCCTTCTCTAATAATTTTTCTAACTGTAGTTTAAGCTCTATAAGCTCATGTGTAGTCATTCTATAAGGTGCACGAGACACTGGTTCTTCCCCTGGTACCAAATCGATGTGGAAATCAATTTCCCTGTGTGGAGGCATACCTGATAACTCTGGCAAAAAAACATCAGAAAATTCTCTTAGGATAGGGTGATCATCTAAGGTAGTCTCAAGTTCATCCTTTGATCTATCACTGACTTGGATAGCAAACATCTCGCATGTAGCGTTTAAGTTGCTGAGAGGATATCATACAAGCAGTCGTGGGCTTCTGTATGCCCACTATCTCGACTGGAGTGCCATGATCATCTAAACAACTAATCATCCTCTAGCGGCAATCTAGCTTGGCTCTATGAGCCGCAAGCCAGTCCATACCCAGAACTACGCCGTAGGATCCTAATGGCATAACCCTAAGGTCACATGTTGTAATGAAAGAACCTAAGGAAATCTCGCAATTTCTAACAACGGTATCAACTGAAATCCTGGCCCCAGAGGCAAACTCAACCTCCCACCTAAAGTCTTGCCTAGAAGCCACCAACCTGCAACATTCTACTAACGATGTAAACATAAAAGAGTTGGTAGCTCTAGAATCAAATAGGATAGAGATGGAAAAATCTCCAATCATACCTACTATCTCTATGACTGAAGCCTGGAAATTGGCCTGGCAGTTTTCAACCATTGCAAACATACGGTGGGATTTACCCATATCACCCATAGTCTGCTCAGATCCTCCTGCACGATGCTATCCCCCTGCTATAAAACCCTATGGGCACTCTCTAGCTAGGTGTCCAGGTTCACCACAAACATAACAAGGGCCCTTAAACTGTACCTGTACAGTCTGAGTCTTGCTCGACTGCTATTGTCCTGATCTACTAGTGGACCCCTGTGAGCCCCTATACGACTGTTATGGCCTCACAGGTCCCGCAGGTGGTCCCTGCTGTCTCTGATCACTACACGGGCCCTGCTACTACAAACCTCTATTATTTCCCCCATGTGACCTCAACTGTGTTCTAACTTTCTGTTGCTGCTATGACTGCTATTGTTGTGGGGCCTAGGAGGTAATGATGCTGTACTGAAGCCTCCTCTAGGGGGTGCCTGTGGTGGTCTATGGAAATTCTGTTGATGCTGCTGTTGTCCCCGATCCTGGAACTGAGGGCGAGAACTCTACCCTTGTCCCTGAATCTCTTCAGCAATATAAGCCTTCTCGGTAGCATCACTCAAAGTCTGGGGATCTTCCATCTGAACAGGTCCTGCTATACTGTGGTTTAGTCCTCTAATAAACTTATGCACAGGAGTTTCTTGTCATGGAGATAATCTGCATATCTAGATAACTCTGTAAACCTACTCTCATACTGTGCCACTGAGAGTCCTCACTGCTGTAGGTCATGGAACTTGTCTATCTGACGATGTCTGTAATAATCTGATAGGTATCGCACATTAAAGCACTCAATAAAGGTCTCCCATGAGAGGGTGTCTAAGAAGAGGCAACACTTGCACTCCTCAGTGCACCACTAGGTAGCTACTGCATCTTGTAATAAGTGTATTGCCACACGAGCCTTTGTATTACCCGTGTATGGATGCAATGTGAAACACCTGTCTAAACTGATAAGCCAAGCCTCTGCCTCAGCTCCCTCTGTGGTTCTGATGAAAGTAGGAGGGTTCAATCTCAATATGTCCCTGATGGAATCTCCTTTATCTCTGCACCCCCTGATAGGCTCATCTATATGATAATCATAAGGCCTGGGACCCAATTGCTCTAATCATAGTGTCTCGTCATGCCTGGTATGATGTGTGGGACTCCTGCTACGGGCCTTGTCGGCCGAATCAACCTCCTTTGTATCAGGCAACTTGACATAAGGCTCCACACGTGGTACCCCCTGCGGCTCTACGCGGGGCTCCACACGTGGCTCGACATGAATCTTAGCTCGTGGCTCCATGCATGGTTCCTCTCGTGGAACATCGCAGGGCTCGACACGTGGCTCTATGCGCGGCTCAACTGTAGCCGATGGAAGCCTATCTAAGATAGCCTATAAGTCCTGTAATATCTGTGGTCCCATATCAGGTGAGGTTGGTGGTACCTGTGGTACCCAAGGAACTGGTTGTGCCTGTAGAACTGGCTGAACCTATGGAACTCGTTGTTCTAGTGGGACTAGCTAATCCCGTCCCACAGCTGAAGAATCAGTGCGCACCTCGGTGGGTGGAGTACAGCGGGTCAGTATTCGCTGAACTTGTCTGGGAGGCATCCTACAAAATGAGGTAATCGCTAGTCAGTTTGATTGCGAAAGTGATAATGTGCCTAAACAAGCCCAGTGTTTGAAACAACTGTGCTTTGATACCAACATTTCACATGCGGTCACAACACGCTAACCCGTGTGTCATGTCCACATGCGTCATGTGGTCATGATACGAACTATCAAAAATTTTCCCCTTACTACTCTGAAAGCCCCCCTTGCACCGACAAGTGTGTTCGATTGCGTATGTTTAAGTTGTCAATGATAAATGTGTTTTTTGAAATATTCCACACACGTGAACATTCACTTTGCTGGACCTACAATTTGCTTGAAAGATGTTCTCTATGTTTGTTAAATTAGTTGGCCTCTATTTATTTTTTCTCAGTCTATATAACACTGCCTCGCATTATTTGTTTACTTCTCTATCAATTTGTTTTAAATAGTTTCCTATTCGTTAGTTTACGTATTTCTTTTTTTACTTATTGCATCTTTTTATTTAAATTTATTACATTAACTTAATTTCAATACCTTGGTAATTCATTTGGAAAATACTAATTCTAAAGCCTCAATTTCTTTACAAATAAACTAATGAAAATGATTATTAGTGTAAATAACAATTGCCCCATTAATAGTGTCCATATATATATATAATTTCCTTTAAAATGATGTTTGTGGAAACTCCACTCATAATTTTATTAGAGTATTTTATAAAGTCCAACTCATAGTATTCCCATGTATTTAGGAAGAGTATATATATATATATATATATATATATATATATATATGTATGTTTATTAAAAAAAACTTTTAGTGCAATCTTATTTATTTACAATTAATATATATAAAGATACATATATATATAGATATATATTTATATATATATATATATATATATATAATTGTTTATTTTGTAAGGTTAGTGGAAACTCCACTTATAATTTTAATAGGGTATTTTAATAAACTCCAACTCATAGTAATGGAGTAGAAATAACCCTAACCTATATTTTTCTTTTGTTGTGTTTGATGTGTTGCAGGGAATGGTGGAGCGGTGGCAGCGGATCACGCAGTGGAGGCCGAAGGAAATGTTCGCAGGTCGAGGGAGGGACGATTTGGAGGTGGAGAGGTGGAAGGGAGGTGGCAGGGTGGAGGGTTTTCTGTAGGCCACAGAGGGGAGTGCCGGCTGAAACATGGTGGAGGCAGAGGTTTCAACGGCCGTGGAGGGGGAGCGGTGGTCGAGAGTTCGCCAGCGGAGGACTGATTGGGGAATAGCCCGCGAGGATGGTTTCATGGCGGAAGGAGGCATGGGGGGGCCTGTATGTAGGCCGCAAATGTTATGGTGAGCGGGGGTGTGGGGAGGGGTGGAGCCCCACCCACACCCCATGAAGTGGGATGAACATACTTTCAAATTAAAATAAATAAATAATTAAATATATAGAAACATGTCATAGACACTTACAAATTCATATCTTTTTCATTTATATAATAAACAAATTCTTGTATAAAAACAAAAAGTAAATATAAATTTAAATATAAATGTTGTCCATTGTAGTTTTTCTTTTCACATGTACTTTTCAATGCATAATAAAGAAGAAATTATGGTTAAGAATAAATACAGGCTATTTGTTAAATCTTTCACTTCAAAATTCAGTATAGCAGAAATGTAAAATGTTTAAGATGAAATTCTATTGCACAACTAAATCATATCTTAATTCTTTTCCAAATACAAATTTACTTCTTATAAAATTTAATGAAAGTATCATTTTCACTAACCAATTCAAAGAATAAATCTTAACAACTTTGCATACATCCACAACCAATTTTCACAACTTATAAACATATATATTTGTGCAAGAAGATAGATGAATCTAGTCCTTGGATAAAATAACTTTCACTTCTTCCAGTGACCTCAAATGATATAATGTAATAACCAAATAAAATCACAACTAACAACATAATAAGGGAGGATTTTCTCTCCACTCCCAAAATAACAATTTTTACAACAATTCCAGAGAGAGGAGGTCTCTCCTCTAAAACTCTTACAGGATTGAAACTTTAAGAGACTAAGCTCTCTTTACAAGCAAGGGAAAAGGACATTTTCTCTAAACAAGATAACCTCCTCCAATCTTTACTACATGCTCCAAGAGAAACCTACATAACAAATAAGAAGAAAACACCAACCAACTAGCTCTCCTCCCTACCATAGACCCGTAAGAGGGTCACCCCTGAGCTAGGGAGATCATCCACATACCCAGGGTAGAATAGACCAGTACACATCACAACATTTGAATAACAACCATCAAAGAAAACAACATTCAAACTCCCATGGATTTACACACAATACAAAGACTCAGCTGAGGTGAGTTCAAAGGGGGTAGGGAAGTAGACTCTCTCTACTCCAAGGTGTCATTCTTCTCAAATAATTATCATAGCTTATCTCATGGCCTCAAGCCAACAAAATTATTCTTTCTCATGGCCTCAAGCCATCCAAATAATAAAATTCACAGGGATATCCCAAATAGGCACTCTAGCCTTATAGCCCTCTAGGCTCAAAATTACCAAGATGCCCTCAAGGCTTCCATATATCAAAATAATAATACACCCGAGGAGGTTCACACCTTCCCTTCCCCATACATGATGAGCATTGTCTTCCAACTGGAAGAAGCTCTTTCATTCACCCAACACAAACCCAAAATAGCAAAAATAACACATAGACAACCATTGCAAATCCATATTCATCAACAAGAACAAAACATACATAGGTGAGTAAACTGGCATACTAACCTCTACAAGCCCAATTATGGAAGTATTTTGCAGAAGAGCTCCACCCTTAGTCTCATCCTCCAAGTTCTCCTTCTTTCCACAATAATCCAACCCTCTTACCCTCTCCCTCTTCTCCTCTTTAAAACAACTTCTCTCCCTTATCCCTTATTCCAAGTGGCATTAAAAAACTAAACCCACTCCTTCTCCATTATCCCTAGTGGACTTAAAACAATTAACCCCACTCAAGAGGTTCCCCACTATAGTCCTTTTCCAACACATGGAGGAATAAAATATAATAAGAAAAATAGAAATAAAAAGGAAGTGGATGACACACCACCCTATTTATGGGGGTCTCCCACCAAAAGAGAGGCACAAAGGGACAAGCACTCCATTATTGGTGGATCATGGAGTTCTTCCATGACTTGGAAGTGGGTCTAAGTGTGGATTCCACTCATCCCATTATCCCCATGCTCCCAAATTCGTCACTTAACTTCACCATGAAGTTGAAGTGACCATATGGAGGTTATCCAAGGTTATCCTAGTCAAATGGGTCCCTAGACCCATGGGGTATAACCTAGGGTTGATTTTAACCTAGTTAGGACTCCCAGAGTCAATTAAAAATACAAGAATAGGGTCTAAAAGAAATAAAGTTAAAATAAGATTCAAAACAACATCTCTTACAACACATATCACAATATAATTAAATTAGAAGATAGACCTAATTCCCTTGACCTCATGCATTATTACAACATTACAACATTACAACAATTCACCAAACACGAGGTTGATCTTAGTTCCTTGTGGAACTAGATCGGCTTACAAGGGATACAACATAGGGTGTGGAATGATCTCTTGTATTTGTGGTTTTGTTAGCAATACCTGCACACTCAAACTCGAAGTCAATAACACAAAGATATCATAGTTGAAGCAATTTAAATACATGCATACCTAAACATTCTACCATATAAACATACTGAAATCACATTAAAATTTCATTTCTAATATTATCCATTCATCATTCACTTAAAAGCAACATCTAACTATCATTGCACAATCAATTAGGTTTAATAACCAAGATTCCGGGATCAACAGTTCCCCAATCATAAAAGTAATAGCAATAGTATTGTAAATAGTCTCATGAATAGAAGTGAAAAGCTTCTAGTAATGAATGCTTCTTTATTGCTATTAAGGAAGAACATGTGTCTACTAATCCTGCTAGTTGTGTGAAGGAAGAAAAACTAGTGGAAAGTGCTTTGGCTACTCAGGTTGTTGAAGACAAAGATGAATGGGTTATTGATAGTGGCTGCTTCCACCACATTACTGGTGACAAAAGTAAGTTTTTGAGTTTGGAAAGATATGATGGTGCACTGGTTAGGTTTGGAGATGATACAACTAGTAAGATTTGTGGAAAATGATCTATTTCTTTTGATGGCAAGCATAATACTAAAGATGTCTTATATGTGAAAGGATTAAAGCACAATCTTTTGAGTGTGGGTCAGATGTGTGACAAAGGTCATGACTTAAGATTCAAGGACAATGGATGCAAGATCGGGGAAATCTCTGGAACAATCATTGCAACTAGTAAGAAGAACAGAGGTAATATCTATCACTTGAAAGGAACTGATAACTATTATTTGTTGGATCAAATTGATGAAAGTTGGCTATGGCATAGAAGGTTGTGTCACATCAATTTTGATAACATTATTAAGATAAGTACTACACAAGCTATTAGAGATTTGCCTAAGCTTGTGAAGCCTGCTAATCCTATTTGCAAGGAGTGTCAATTTGGGAAACAAACAAGAACAAATTTCAAAAGCAAGGACCAATCAGTTGATGTACTACTGGAACTAGTGCATACAGATTTGTGTGGACCTACCAGAGTAAGAAGTTTGCAAGGAGACAGGTATTTCATGTTGCTTATTGATGATTATTCTAGAATGAATTGGGTTACCTTTTTAAAAGAGAAAGCAAAAGCTCTAGATAAGTTCAAGGCATTTAAGGCAATGGTTGAAAAAGAGATGGATTTGAAGATCAAATGTTAAAGGTCTAATAGAGGAGGAGAGTTTACATCAAATGAATTCAATTTCTTTTTCAAAGAACATGGGATAAAGAGACAGTTATCTGCATCTACAACTCCACAACAAAATGGAGTTGTTGAAAGGAAAAATAGAATAGTTCAAGAAGCTACTAGAACCATGATGAAGGAAGTTGATCTTTTGGAAGCATATTAGAAAGAGGCAATTCACACTGTTGTATATATCCTAAATAGAGTCCAAGTCAAAGGTAATAGTTCTAAGACCCCTTATGAATTGTGGTATGGTAAAATATATCAAAGTTTTTGGTAGCAAATGTTAGGTCAAAAGAGAAGAAGATCTAGGCAAGTTTGATGCTAGGTGTGATGAAGGAATCTTCCTTGGTTACTCCACCAAGACAAAGGCCTACCAGTGCTATAATAAGAGGTTGAATAAGATCATTGATAGTGCAAATTGTAAAGTCGATGAAAGCAAGGAGAGGTCTCTAGAATCAAGTGGATATGAATCAAATAAACCAGATGCTTCAGAAGTGGTGTAGCATGAAGACAACTCAGATGAAGAGGAACAAGCTCCAGAAAGTGCTACTAAGACACCAAGGTATGTAAAACTTAATCATTCTAAAAATCAAATCATAGGAGATAAGAGCAAAGGAATCCTGACGAGAAGAAGAGTTGTAGAAGAACAAGTAAATTTATGTCTAATTTCCAAGATTGAACCTAAGTCTATGAATGAAGCTTGCAATGATGAGAATTGGGTAAAGGCTATGAAATAAGAATTGATGCAGATAGAGAAGAATCAGACTTGGGATCTTGTTCCCAGCCCAATAGATAAAAATGTAATTGGCACCAAGTGGATCTTCAGAAACAAGATGAATGAGAATGGTGATGTGGTAAGAAACAAAGCAAGGTTGGTATGCAAAAGATACTCTCAATTTGAAGGAATACATTTTGAGGAAACATTTGCACCAGTGGAAAGGATTGAGGCTATAAGAATGTTTTTTGGCATTTGTAGCCTACAAAGATTTTAAGGTATATCAAATAGATGTGAAGTTTGCATTCTTGAATGGAGAATTGGAAGAAGAAGTCTATATTGAACAACTGGAAGGATTCTAGTCATCACATCAGGGTGATCTAGTATGCAGATTGAAGAAGGCATTGTATGGATTAAAACAAGCCCCCAGGGCTTGGTATGCTAGGTTGGATGAGTATCTGATACAGTTAAGATTCAGCAAGGGTACCACCAACAACAATCTCTATTTCAAGATTAATAATGAACAAATCCTAACTGTTGCAGTCTTTGTTGATGACATTATCTTTGGAGGCAATGAAGGTATGTGCACAATTTTTGCTAGAGAAATGCAAAGTGAATTTGAAATGTCCATGTTTGGTGAGATGAATTTCTTTTTAGGTCTGTAAATAAATCAATCAAATAAAGGTATCTTCATTTCTCAATCTAAGTATGTGAAAGAGTTGTTAAAGAAGTTTGGGATGGAATACTCTAAACCAGTAAATACTCCAATGATAATTGGTTGCAAGTTGAGAAAAAATGACAGTTCACCTATGGCAGATCAGAAAAGGTACAGATCTATGATTAGAGGATTACATTATCTGACTAAAACTAGACCTAACATAATGCATGCAGTTTGTCATGTGGCAAGATTTCAAGTAGAACCTAAGGAATCACATGTGATGATAGTCAAGAGAATTCTGAGATATTTGAAAGGCATAATGGATTATAGTTTGTGGTATCCAGAGGACAATGATTTCACTCTAAATGCATACAATGATGTGGATTGGGTCGAAGATGTGGATGACAGAAAAAGTACAAGTGGAGGTACATTGTTCTTGGGAAAAAGGCTAGTATCTTGGATAAGCACGAAACAAGATTCAATATCTTAGTCCACTGCAGAAGTAGAATATATTGCAGTAACATGCAGTTGTACTCAAGTGTTATGGATGAAGCAAACATTGAAGGACATCAAAGTTGTGTATGTAGATCTAATTGCAATCTTTGTGACAATACAAGTGCCATAAACATATCAAAGAATCCAGTAATGCATTCAAGGACAAAGCACATATCCATAAGATATCACTTTCTGAGGGAAAAAGTAACAGAGAATGAAGTCAAGTTGGAATATGTATCTACAAAACATCAGATTGTAGACATTTTCACCAAAACTCTGCCTAAGGATACTTTTGAGTATGTCAGAGAAACGTTAGGGGTTATTACCCCTCCTCTAAACTAAGATGCACAAGAGTGTGTCAATCTGGTGGTGCTTAGAGTCCCTTCTCTAGATTTAGATTGATGCTTTTAGGGCTAATTCTAAGGGGGAGTAGTTAGAGATTTCAGAAGAGAGATTGGATTAAAGCAAAAGAGTGCAAGTATGTGTCCTTTGCCATTGATGTCAAAGGGGGAGAGAAATCATGTGAAAAACTTAGAGAGAAAGGGTGCATATGTGTAAAGAGTAGGGGGAGAATCTTGTCTTGATCGTTGTTGCAGTTTTTCACATCATATGTTGCCATTAATGACAAAGGGGGAGATTGTTGCAAGTATGTGCCTAATCGGTGTTGTCATTGATGTCAACATATCTTTGTTGTCATTGGTGCCAACTGTATCCTCTTTTGTTATTTTTTTAGAACCCTTATATCTTAAGGATATTGAGAAAATTAGTCCCTCTAGAAGAATTAGAAAGTAAACAGTGAATCACAGTGAAGACAATGAGTTGCATACTAAAGAACAGTCCAAAAGATTTCTCTACATTTCTTTCTGAATGACGATCTTGGTCTGTGGATTGGAAGTTATTTAGAAGCATGGCTAAAGATGCTAAATCCTAAGTTTGAGCCTCCAGTATGAAGATTTGAGTGAGTTACATTCTCCAAAGTAAAACCTACTTTTTTTTATTATTCACTAGTGCCTGAGAGAAAGTATTATGCTCTGCATTCCTTTGCATTAAAGTGTTTTGCTCTGGGGTTCTAGAGGGTAGTCTAGGATAATGATAAGTGCATACAATTGCAATCCGCAAGGTATCTTTCTTTTATGATAGTTGAAGATAATGAAGTTCATGTGCTCTAGTGTGAAGAATCTCATGGATAAAGTGGTTTGAGTTTGTGCGGTTGCTCCTGGTGAATTCAACGTGCTTATGGATACCTCTTAATCATGTTCCTACCTTTACATTGGTTTAAGAAATTGAGATCATGTTTGAAGATTATTCCCAGATAACGTAGGTGTGTGTAACCAGTCTTAGCTGACTTGGTTAATTCCAGTGATTGTGGAGATCCCTTGAAGATTATGGAAGCGTGTTGTGGTGTGGAAGATCATGTTTAAGTCCAATCTAAGGCATGGTGTGATCGCATACATCTATACTACAATTCCTTAGAATAATTTTGTATTAGGTTAAGACCTATTCTATAAATGTTTGTAATGTTGACCTTGGAGATTGTTCCAATGGTTGATGATTGTAGTGCTGACCTTGATGATCATTCCAAGGTTGATGAAGCATATAACTACTTGTAATTGAGTCATGGAAAAGATGTCATTATGCGAAGATGGGCAGATAAGGAAAGATGTGGAAAGGTGGAGTAGAGTAGAGGAACTATTGTACTTCAATGTATTAATCTCAGACATGAAGAAGATGTTGATCTTGGAAGTGAGCCTGGTAATGAGCTACCAGTAGAGTTTAACAACCCTCAGGGTTTAACGACCCTTATTGTAATATTTCTAGGTTTAGGGTTGAGACAGTGAGCCTACTAGACCTAGATTTACTTCATGGCAATGAGCCAGTATGTTCTAGGCCCGTGGAGTGACCAAGCCTGAACATCATTTTTCAAAGATTGCAATATATTTTGAGAGGTAATCCTCTCAATGGTTTTTCCCCACCTTTGGGTTTTCCATGTAAAAATCTAGTGTCTCTTGTGTTTAATGTTGCATCTGTGTTTAAGGTATATAAAATGGATGTGAAGTTTGCATTCTTGAATGGAGAATTGGAAAAAGAAGTCTATATTGAACAACCGGAAGGATTCTAGTCATCACATCAGGGTGATCTAGTATGCAGATTGAAGAAGGCATTGTATGGATTAAAACAAGCCCCTAGGGCTTGGTATGCTAGGTTGGATGAGTATCTGATATAGTTAAGATTTAGCAAGGGTACCACCGACAACAATCTCTATTTCAAGATTAATAATGAACAAATCCTAACTGTTGCAGTCTTTGTTGATGACATTATCTTTGGAGGCAATGAAGGTATGTGCACAGGTTTTGCTAGAGAAATGCAAAGTGAATTTGAAATATCCATGTTTGGTGAGATGAATTTCTTTTTAGGTCTATAAATAAATCAATCAGATAAAGGTATCTTCATTTCTCAGTCTAAGTATGTGAAAGAGTTGTTAAAGAAGTTTGGGATGGAATAATCTAAACCAGTAAATACTCCCATGATAACTAGTTGCAAGTTGAGAAAAAATGATGATTCACCTATGGCAGATCAGAAAAGGTACAGATCTATGATTAGAGGATTACTTTATCTGACTAAAACTAGACCTAACATAATGCACGTAGTTTGTCTTGTGGCAAGATTTCAAGCAGAACCTAGAGAGTCACATGTGATGGCAGTCAAGAGAATTCTAAGATATTTGAAAGGCACAATGGATTATGGTTTGTGTTATCCAGAGGACAATGATTTCACTCTAAATGCATACACTGATGCGGATTGGGTCGGAGATGTGGATGATAGAAAAAGTACAAGTGGAGGTGCATTCTTCTTGGGAAAAAGGCTGGTATCTTGGATAAGCAAGAAACAAGATTCAATATCTCAGTCCACTGCAGAAGTAGAATATATTGCAGCAGCATGTAGTTGTACTCAAGTGTTATGGATGAAGCAAACATTGAAGGACATCAAAGTTGTGTATGTAGATCCAATTGCAATCTTTTGTGACAATAGAAATGCCATAAACATATCAAAGAATCCAGTAATGCATTTAAGGACAAAGCACATATCCATAAGATATCACTTTCTGAGGTAAAAAGTGACAGAGAATGAAGTCAAGTTGGAATATGTATCTACAAAAGACCAGATTGCAAACAATTTCACCAAACCTCTGCCTAAGGATACTTTTGAGTATCTCAGAGAAATGTTAGGGGTTATTACCCATCCTTCTCTAAACTAAGATGCACAAGAGTGTGTCAGTCCGGTGGTGGTTAGAGTCCCTTCTCTAGATTTAGATTGATGCTTTTAGGGCTAATTCTAAGGGGGAGTAGTCAGAGAATTCAGAAGAGAGATTAGATTAGAGCAAAAGAGTGCAAGTATGTGTCCTTTGCCATTAATGTCAAAGGGGGAGAGAAATCATGTGAAAAAGTCAAAGAGAAAGAGTGCATATGTGTAAAGAGTAGGGGGAGAATCTTGTCTTGATGGTTGTTGCAGATTTTCACATCATATGTTGCCATTAATGATAAAGGGGGAGATTGTTGCAAGTATGTGCCTAATCGGTGTTGTCATTGATGTCAACATATCTTGTTTTCATTGGTGTCAACTGTATCCTATTTTGTTATTTGTTTAGAAGCCTTATATCTTGAGGATATTGAGAAAATTAGTCCCTCTAGAAGAATCAGAAAGTAAACAGTGAATCACAGTGAAGATAGTGAGTTGCATACTGAAGAACAGTCCAAAAGATTTCTCTGCATTTCTTTCTAAATGAAGATCTTGGTCTGCAGATTGGAAGTTATTTAGAAGCATGGCTAAAGATGCTAAATCCTAAGTTTGAGCCTCCGGTATGAAGATTTGAGTGAGTTACATTCTCCAAAGTAAAACTTGCTTTTTTTTATTATTCACTAGTGCCTGAGAGAAAGTATTTTGCTCTGCATTCCTTTGCATTAAAGTGTTTTGCTCTGAGGTTCTGGAGGGTAGTCTAGGATAATGATAAGTGCCTACAATTGCAATGGTTCATGTTTTAGTGTTCCGCAAGGTATCTTTCTTTTATGACAGTTGAAGACAATGAAGTTCATGTGCTCCGGTGTGAAGAATCTCATGGATAAAGTGGTTTGAGTTTATGCAGTTGCTCCTGGTGAATTCAACATGCTTGTGGATACCTCCTATTCATGTTCCTACCTTTACATTTGTTTAAGGAATTGAGATCATGTTTGAAGATTATTCCCAAATAATGTAGGTATGTCTAACCAGTCTTAGCCGACTTGGTTAATTCCAGTGATTGTGGAGATCCCTTGAAGATTATGGAAGTGTGTTGTGGTGTGGAAGATCGTGTTTAAGTCCCATCTAAGGCATGGTGTGTTCCGCATACATCTATACTACAATTCCTTAGCATAATTTTGTATTAGCTTAAGACCTATTCTATAAATGTTTGTAATGCCGACCTTGGAGATTGTTCCAATGGTTGATGATTGTAGTGCTGACCTTGATGATCATTCCAAGGTTGATGAAGCATATAACTACTTGTAATTGAGTCATGGAAAAGATGTCCTTGTGCAAAGATGGGCAGATAAGGAAAGATGTGGAAAGGTGGAGTAGAGTAGAGGAACTATTGTACTTCAATGTATTAATCTCAGACATGAAGAAGATGTTGATCTTGGAAGTGAGCCTGGTAGTGAGCTGCCAATAGATTTTGACAACCCTGAGGGTTTAACGACCCTTATTGTAATAGTTCTAGGTTTAGGGTTGAGGCAGTGAGCCTACTAGACCTAGATTTACTTCATGGCAGTGAGCCAGTATGTTCTAGGCTCGTGGAGTGACCAAGCCTAAACATCATTTTTCAAAGATTGCAATATATTTTGAGAGGTAATCCTCTCCATGGTTTTTCCCCACCTTGGGGTTTTCCATGTAAAAATCTAGTGTCTCTTGTGTTTAATGTTGCATCTATGTTTAAGTTTCTGATTTCATGCATTCATTGTTTAATCATAAATATTTTGGACAAGTGAATAATGTTTAAGTGCAGAAGTGTTTGAGTTTTTGGGACAATTGATTCACCCCCTCCCCCCTCTGTTGTTCGGCACATTTCAAGAAAATGAACCAAGAACAACACCAAAATCCTTAGTCTATCTCTCACTCGGACTAGAGTGTCCCATCGGGCATGCCATAAACTATTGTCACATAGAATTGCACCCAACTTGGAGAGAGTCCTAGCATTCTAATGACACAATGGGAATGACCTCAAGGTGTGAGACCTTGCATGTTGAGATCAAACCTCTAGAGAAGGTTGGTTCCTCATTATAAGCTTAATGATTAGGGAAAATGATCTAAACCTAGTGTTAATGCTTGCAAGAGAAAAGGGTTAGAAGGAAACATGAATGGAAATAAAGGTGATGCACCAGATTTAATGTGTTTGGCTACAACTGAATCAACACAGTAATAATCTCACAACTGCAAGGACTCACAAAAACTAAATTGATTTCATTAGAGGCTAGGATAGATAAGTAGATAAATGAAAGGGACCATTTTATCCACAATACATAACTCAAACCAATCCAAAGAGTAGACAAAGTGCTAAAATCAAAAGAGCAAGGAAAAAATAACATCTTATATTGATTATAGAGGTCAAATAGCTATTACAAAAGAGAGAATAATGCAAGAAATAGGCATAGAATAACCAATTACATTCATTGGTGAACACAACTAGAGACATGAAAGGCTCAACAAAAGAGCATGACCCATCATATCTACTATTTCCTACAATTGCATTACAGAGGCCTAATTACAAAGATTCTCTATCCTATAGTAACCTAGAAGAACAACCAACCATGAATATGTCCTTAAGACATGTATATATAGCATTTTTTGCACCTTCCTATAGCAGCCATGGCAAGGGAAGAAGAAGTCAATGGAAGTGACACTTGACCATGCTACATTAACTCTACTCAGAAAACCCCCTAGAAATTAGGGTGGATCCCAAAGCCCTGTTAGGCCTACAATCCTACAAATAGATTTCTTGTGTGAAAGAACGGCAAGCACATTGATGAGGAGGTGCAAAAGCCTTCAACCTTTACTACTAAATTGGCCCTATATCTGCATTTGTACCCTAGCATTGAAGGGCTCATCATCTATTGGATCCTGAGTTGGTAGAAGGAAAATAGCTTTTACAATACTTCTTAACCCTTTGAGTCTTAGCAGAACTCACCAACTTAGAATGAATGCTTTGGCGCTACCGTGCAGTGTTTAAATGATCTGAATTTGTGTTGGGATAAGGTGCCATTAACCTTGTAAATCCCAATATTGTATTTATTCAATTTATTATTTGTAATTTGTAATTACCCATAAGGGAAGTACAAGTTTCACCAGCAGTGGTAAAAATTATTTACTGTCCACGATAATTACGGAGTTACTGCATGGTAAGTCCCGGAGTTACCGACAATAGTTACGGGATGTCATTTACTATGGTAAATGGTAATTGGTCAAATTGGGTTGCACATGTGGAGGAATAATCTATTTTTAGTGTTATGACGCACATCATAGATGTTGTAAGAGGGTGTAAGAGATTCTATCACAACTGTAAGTTGTCATAAAAATCTATGACAATAATAATAGCATATGACGTGTCATAATATGTTGTAAGTAGCTATTTTTGGCCCAAGTCGTTCAAGCTTCCATGGGAACATTTTTCCAAGTGTAGGATGCATGTATGATAGCATTTATGACCCTGTAAGAGCCTAATCTTGGCTATGGACCCCCAAGGTTGTATTGTTTACTCTTGACAAGTGTTATGGGCATGTAAGAAGTCATTTAATGTCTTGAGGTTGTGTAAATTCTATATAAACCATAGCATAGTAGATGAGATGAATATATAACAGTTTATAGGTACCCAGGTTCTGCCGAAGTGAAGGTTGGAGGATAGAGGAAGTGAATGTATTTGTAATCTCCTTTTGTGAAGATAATACAACTTGACTTCTTTTCTTGGTGGATTTTTTTACCCGAAAGGGTTTTCTCCATGTTAAACACTTGTGTTATGTGCTTCATTCTGCTTCTAGTATATATTTGTATTGTGGGATTATGTTTTGTTACAATCTCCATTAATAACACACAGTTAAAGTTTGTTGAAATTTATTCGAATCAGATTTCCATTGAAGTAGTGTTGCTTTCATTTCTAACATTTAGTATCAGAGCCTAGCCAGCTTTGACTCTTGGGTGGTAGTGTGGAAGCTGTAGCTACAGTGGGAGATTTGGTTGTATTTATTTTGCAGATCTTGTGTTGTTATTATGGCTGCATCCATCGTTGCATCAACCTCTCGATTGGACATTGAGAAGTTCAACGGAATGGGGTATGAGTTGTGGAAGATAAAAATGGAAGATTTGTTGGAAGAAAGAAACCAATGGTTGGTTGTCCAAAAAGAGAAGAAACCTGACGATGTCTCTCAAGATGAGTGGGATAGACTGGATAAGAAGGCACGGGGAACCATCCCGTTGTGTCTTTCAGACTCTGTCCTGTTGAATGTCGCAAAGGAAGAGACTGCATACAAGTTGTGGAAACGGTTGGGTGAGATCTATCAAGCCAAGAGTATGGTAAATTAACTTTATTTAAAAAGAAAATTATTTTCCATGAAAATGTGAGAAGGTGAATCAATTCTAGAGCATTTAAATTCTTTTAATTTGTTAGTGAGTCAGCTTGATTCAGTAGATGTTGAGATTAGTGAGGAAGATAAATGTATCTTACTTCTTTGTTCTTTACTTGAGTATTGGGAGAATGTTATCCTTGCTATCACTGTTAACCACGTGGATCTGAAGTTGGATTTGTTTCAGTGCTACTGTCACAGGAATTGAGGAAGAAGAGTTCAGATAGTTTAGGGGATGCTCTCAGTGTTAGGGGAAGGTCTAAGGAAAGGGGACCTAAAGGAGATTAGAAAGGGGCTAAGGACAAGTCCAAGGGCTAGTCTAAGACTCCTGGTAAAAAGAATAGAGTTAAGTGTTGGAATTGCAGTAAAAGGGGACATGTGAAGAAGTGCAGAAATCACAAGAAATAGTCAGAGAGTGCTTCAAATAAGTCCTTGAATGTAGGTGAAGAAGTTTTACTTTCTGCATGTAATCTTGTTTCTGATGATCACTGGTTGGTTGACTTAGGATGCTCGTTTCATATGACCCCGCATAAGGAATGGTTATCCACATATGAAGAATATGATGGAGATAATATCTACCTTGGTGACAACTCTACATATCCAATTGTCAGGAAAGGAAAGATTGGTGAGAGGGAACTTGGTGGTAGCAAAAGGGAAGAGATTCAGGAACTTGTTTAAGCTTGAAGCCACTACAGTTTGTAATGCCTCCTATGTATCTAAGGCCACTACTGAAAATACATGTATGTTGTGGCACCATAGATTAGGCCACACAAGCAATAATGCTTTAAAAACTATTAAGAATAAAAATTTGTTGGATGGTTTCTCTTATTCTGATGAGTACTTTAACTTCTGTGAGCATTGTGTGTTTGGTAAACAAAATAGAAAATCATTTCCTTCAGGAAGCAATAAAGCAATAGAGAAGTTAGAAATTATTCATACGAATGTTGTTGGACTTGTGGATAATGTATCTATTAGAAAATCTTGTTATTTTGTAACCTTCATTAATGATGTATCCAGAATTACATGGATTTATTTTATGAAGTATAAATCTAAAGTTTTCACCAAGTTTAAGGAATTCAAAGTCTTAGTAGAGAACCAATTAGGTTTAAAGATAAAAATATTAAGATCTGACAATGGAGGGGAATATTGTTCTAAGGAATTTGATGAGTTTTGCAAGCATGCAGGTATAATCAGACAAAGACAACTCCGTATACACCACAGCAGAATGGTGTTGTAGAAAGGATGAATCGAACAATTATGGAAATGGCTAGAAGTATGCTTAGTGATGCATAGTTGGATAAATGCTTTTGGGCAGAGGTTGTCTACTACTTGTTACTTGATAAACAGATCTCCTTGTAAAGCTCCTGATTCGACACCTTATGAAGTGTGGAAAGGGAAGAAACCTTCTGTTTCACATTTAATGGTTTTTGGTTGTGAGGCTTTTGTTCATGTGCCTAAGGAAAAGTGATCTAAGTTGGATCCAAAGGCTGAAAAGTGTACATTCATTAGATATGGTGATAATGTAAAAGGTTATAAGCTTTGGAATCCACTAACCTGCAAGATTATCTTTTCTAGAGATGTAATTTTCAAGGAACTTAGAGCTATTTCTGAACCTGAGCAGCCAAAAGAAAAATATGAAAAGGTAAAGAAGGTGCACTTTGAGTTAGAGCAGCAAGATGCACCTCAGGAAGAATAGAATGATGGATTGGGAGGTGAAGAAGAAGAAGAAGATTCAAGTAGTTCTAATGAAGATGAATCTATTGTGATAGATGAAGTTGGTGCAGATGATCATGTAGAAGAACAAGTAGAGTCTCTTACTCCACTCTTAAGGAGATTCACAAGACAACGAAATCTAGTTGACAGGTATAGCCCACCAGATTTCCATTGTGTATACGCTTTATTGAGTACTAACAATGAACCTAGATCCTACATGGAAGCTATTTCTACAGATGATAGTGAGTCTTGGCATCTAACCATGCAGGAGGAGATGATGGCTTTGGACTCTAATAACACCTGGGATCTTGTTCATTTGCCCAAAGAAAGAAAGGCCATAGGATGTAAGTGGGTCTTTAAGAAGAAGTTTGGAGTAGACAGCTCATTGGAGAAGTACAAGGCTAGACTGGTAGCCAATGGCTACTCCCAGAGAGAGGGAGTTGATTTTGGTGAGATATTCTCTCCTGTTACTAAATTGACTTCTATTTAATTTCTCTTATCCATTGCTATAGCTTATGATTGGGAGATTGAGCAAATGGATGTTAAGACTGTGTTCTTGCATGGAGAACTTGAAGAAGAAATTTATATGCAACAGCCTACAGGTTTTGAGGTAAAAGGAAAAGAACATTGGGTTTGCAAGTTAAAGAGGTCTCTTTATGGTCTGAAATAGTCCCCTAGAATGTGGTATCAAAAGTTTGATTCATTTTTTTTTGAAATTGGGTTTTGTTAGAAGCGAGAAGGATCATTGTGTTTACATTCATTATGTTGATGATTCTATACTGGTTATTTCTTTGGATGTTGATGACATGTTGTTTTTCAGCAATACTAAGGGTATGGTCAGTGAGCTTAAAGCCCAACTTTCAGGTGCATTTGAGATGAAGGATCTTGGTGCTGCAAGGTATATTTTGGGAATGGAGATTAGGAGGGATAGAGTTAACAAAAAGCTTTGGTTGTCACAAAGTAAGTATGTGAATACTATTTTGCAGAGGTTTATTTTGTAGGACTGTAATTCAGTTAGAGTTCCTTTACCCATTGGTACTAAGCTTTCATTAGATATTTTTCCAAAGACTGAGGATGATCTTGAGGATATGTCTAATGTGCCATATGCTAGTGCTATAGGGAGTTTGATGTATGTAATGGTTTGCACTAGACAAGATATTGCCCAAGCAGTGGGAGTTTTGAGCAAATTTATGTCTAACCCTAGTAGACAACCTTGGAACTATGCAAAGAGGGTGTGTAAATATCTTTCAGGTACTCCTGATCATTGCTTGGTTTATTCTAGTACTGATAGTGCTGATAAATCTTTGGACATACAGGGTTTTGTTGATGCAGATTGGGCAGGTGACTTGGATAGTTGAAGGTCCACTAGTGGCTATGTGTTTACTCTATTTGGAGGTGCTGTGAGTTGGATGAGTAAGAGGCAACCCACAGTTGCTTTGTCCACCACAGAAGCAGAGTATATCGCTGCAACTCATGTCTCTAAGGAGGTAGTTTGGTTGAGGAGACTGTGTACAGGTATTGGTTTTGATTGCAAGAACATTCAGATTGGTTGTGATAGCCAGAGTGATATCTATTTGGCCAAGAATCCCATGTATCATGCTTGGACTAAGCATGTTGATGTTTAGTATCACTTTGTTCGAGAATTGGTTGCAAATGGAGAGATTGAGTTGAAGAAGATAGACAATTAGGAGAATGTTGCAGATTCATTAACCAAACCTATGAGCACAAAGAAGTTCATGTGGTGCAGAGAGGCCATGGGCCTTATTTCTAGTGCCTGATTATTTTTCATTTGATTTCCTATGGGTTGATTTACAATGTATAATGTCAAGTGGGAGAATGTTGGGATAAGGTGTCATTAACCTTGTAAATCCCAATATTGTATTTATTCTATTTATTATTTGTAATTTGTAATTACCCATAAGGGATGTACAAGTTTCATTGGCAGTGGTAAAAATTATTTACTATCCACAGTAATTACGGAGTTACTGCACGGTAAGTTCCAGAGTTACCAGCGGTAGTTACGAGATCTCATTTACTATGGTAAATGGTAATTGGTCAAAGTGGGGTGCACATGTGGAGGAATAATCTATTTTTAGTGTTATGATGCATTTCATAGATGTTGTAAGAGGGTGTAAGAGATACTATGACAACTATAAGTTGTCATAAGAATCTATGACACTAATAATAGCATATGACACATCATAAGATGTTGTAATTGGCTATTTTTGGCCCCAAGTCATTCAAGCTTGCATGGGAACATTTTTCCAAGTGTAGGATGCACGTATGACAGCATTTATGACCCTGTAAGAGCCTATTCTTGGCTATGGACGGCCAAGGTTGTATTGTTGACTCTTGACAAGTGTTATGGGCTTGTAAGAAGTCATTTAATGTCTTGAGGTTGTATAAATTCTATATAAACCATAGCATAGTAGATGAGATGAATATATAATAGTTTACAGGTACCTAGGTTCTACCAGAGTGAAGGTTGGAGGATAGAGGAAGTGAATGTATTTGTAATCTCCTTTTGTGAAGATAATACAACTTGACCTCTTTTCTTGGTAGAGTTTTTTACCCGAAAGGGTTTTCTCCATGTTAAACACTTGTGTTATGTGCTTCATTCTGCTTCTAGTATATTTTTGTATTGTGGGTTTATGTTTTGTTACAATCTCCATTAATAACACACAGTTAAAGTTTGCTGAAATTTATTTGAATCAAAATTCCATTGAAGTAGTGTTGCTTTCATTTCTAAAAATTTGAATAGGAACCATAAGATGAAGGAACGGATAAAAGATCGACGGATCTGCAAGCTTTATAGTATTCCTTACCTTTTTTGTTTTTGTGTTGATGCTTGGGACACGTCAAAAGATCTCGTGGTCATGCACAAAATCCATGATGTTAGCCAAATTCCCTTGTGACGCTGCACAGTTGTCCAATCATATCAACAATTCAACATTGTGGCCCACCCTTTCTTATACTTGATAGGTGGCATGATTCTAGGGCCGCATAGAAGGAAAAAAACCAACTTCACATGAGCCCCATGGAAGGAAATGAAATACCTCCACACGTCACGATCTCACAGCAATGCGAAGGATTGATGACATTAGCCAGATTCTCTTGTGGGCTTGCGCTACCGTCTGATCATATCGGTCCTCTTCCATTCATTATCTAATGACACTTGGCATGCTCTACTTTGTTTGACCAGTTCATAGACCATAATTTACACCTATCTCTCTTTCGCAGCTGTGCAAAAGGAAAGTGACATCAACTTTGGAGGTCTGCGAACATGCAATAGCTCGCCACATGACTCATTTAGACCAAAACAAAGCACATGCTCTTAAGTTGTTCTTAAAAGGGGGCCATGCTAGGTAAGACAAAACATAAGGGGCTTAAAATATTTAACTTGGACTCTTCATTAATTAAAAGGAATGGGCTATAGGTGGTGATCAAGAAGTCAAGGCTAATTATTATATGACACAAGGGTACTCAAGGTTAACTTAAATGACCAGCAACCAGGAAGGGCAGTCAACTATGAATTAGTACAAAGGCATGATGACCATAAAACCTTAGGGTTTAAGGGGAAAACAATAGAAACCCTAAGGGGGTTTGGAGGGTTTGAACAATTCGGCCCATATACCAGAGAAGGAAAACACCAAAATTAAGGATTTTTATACTATTTGGCCAAGAAGGCAAAATAGGATAACATGGTTCTTGTGTGTGCAAGTAAATTGTGTGTGAGTTTATTTTTGCAAGATGGGAGGAGCCTCCTGTATCAATTTCTTAGATTTTCATGGAATTATAAACATGATAATTTGAATTCTTAGATACTAAACCTTGATTTATGTGTCTTTCCAAAGGCCGACAATAAAGATGAATGATCTAATATCTTAGCTTAATCATAACTCAATAGGTCATGATCAGATTTTTAAATTGCAATTATAGAGTCTAATCTTTCATTACATGGATTGGAAGCAAAGAACGAAATAAAATACTTTTAACTATAATGCAAAGGTTTATTATAATTAATTGAGACAATCTATTTATATTACTATGTACTAGAACAAGTTGTGGAAGATGAAGTAAAATGATAATGGTAATGTGAAGTCATTCACAAAAAATTACTTCAAATATAATAGGATGGATGGTAATGCATTGAGAAATTTAGTTGTGAAAGAATAGTCAAATAAGGAGGATATTGTGGTTAGTTTTTGCATTGTGTATAGGAAAGATGAGATAGTAATCATATCTTTTAAAACTATATCAGACATACAGAGTTTTTAGTTTGGTTACAAGATTAATTGAGTTTAATACCCTCTAATTTCCAAGGAAATCTTCTATGAATTTTTTGGATGTTTAGAAATTGTTGTATAAATATATTTGTTGGGACTATTAGTTTTCTTTGAAGGATAAAATGAAAAGATACTTGTCAAGAAGTTACCTATTGATACAACTATTAGTCATATTAATAGAGATAAAAATTCATATAACAAACCTTTATCCTCTTGAAGAATATGATAAATTTAGGATGAATTTATGATTCCAAGTCTCCGTTGATCAGATCATGCTCTTCTGATAAGATCTCTCAGTGGTTTCATGTGAATTTGTTGTTGAACATTCAGGGGCCTTACGCATGAAATTTGATGTAATTTGTATCTAGATATGTAAATATTTGCTCGGTTTCACCTATTGTATATAAATCTCAACAAATTGTGTTAAATCCTACAATCTTTAACTAGAATATGCAAATATTTATGCGAATTTATTCTAAGCTTGATCAGTTCTTATGATCTTCATTCTCATTAATATTACTCATAATGATTTATATAACTTTGATTAATTCATATGAATTTACTTAAATTTGTACTAATCTTCACTTAATTTTGCTTCTGCACTTTGAATTCTTCTAAATACTATGCCTTTAAGTTGCTATTTTCATGATTCTTATCCTTATTTCCAAGTATTTGCATGATATTTTCAATCTTACATGTAATTTGTTCAAATATGCAAATGATGTTCAATTGTCTATGGTTGTCTGTATATTTACTATATTCTGTTTATCATATATCAATATTTGCAATTGATGAGGATGATTAATAAAATTTAAAAGAAATGAACTAAAATTTTAAAATTATTTGAAATGAGTGAGTTTTGACAATTCATCCATATACACAATTCAATACTTAATGAACAGAGATGAAATCAAACCATCCTTTGCAAGGATGTTCTACAACTACACATAGTTGATGCTAATATTCAAAGGAACATGATAACAACAACATTCATGAGTTGAAATGCACCTCAAAGAGCACAACACTCCACAGTGACATGTCCAGATGATATCCACAAAATATTACTCATGATTTATGATTAATTTGTAATCAGGATCTCTATTTCATTTGGTATTAAAATTGTATGCATATATACAATTGGTCTCAAGAAAGAACCATGGGGAAATGCTAAGTCACAAAAGTACACCTAGTGCTCACAAAGCTCAACAATTCTCTCTTGATTAAGCTCCTAATAATGTACAAATGGCAATCCATCCCTTTTTATAGAACAAGGAGAGGATGCAATTGCAATATATCCAATGATATTGCAGTCAGGATGAAACATGGCACATGATTACATTTGGTAATCAATCTGGTGGGACATAGCTAACAACTGGCATTCTTATATATTCTAGAATCTTTGACTTGGTCAACATGATCCTTTCACTCTGCATTCTAATCTAATTCCTCATCTATGGATGGCTCCTCCATTATTATACATCTGATGCCTTGGATAAGCTCGTATGCCTAGATAGCCTTATCTATTTCTGCTCTATCCAATACCTTTTCCTTTGTAGCAGTGTGCTCTTGTGCCTTTAGTTGTTCTTGCAAAGTTGTCCATCTACTTTCTGGCTATCTAGATCTTCATTGTATTTCTTTACCTTAGCCTTCATCTGCATGGCTTTATCAATAGTAGCCTCAGAAAAATGTTGAATTGGATCTTCTACTACTAAACTAAAATTGTCCTTAAATGCTTTGGTAACAAAATCCTCCTCTTGATTTTCTACCTTTCCTTCAACTTCACCCTTGAGAGCCTCCAAAATCCCTAGCTCTTCTACTAAGAGTGCAGGTGCTTTGATACTGATATCTACAATCTTAGTATTACATCTCTTCAGTATATCCACCTCAAACCTTATATCTTTGAACCAATTAGCCAACTGTTGCAATGTTTGAGGTGTCAAAACATTTTTGGTCATGAGGGTGCTGACATCCACCTTCCTCATCTCTTTGAGTGTAGTCAAATGGTTACCACTCTTTATTAGTCTTTGGCCAACTTCCTTCTTCAATTTGTCATCTTTGCTCTTCAAATTGTTGAGCATGTCCCAATTGTACAATGAGTTCTTTATTACTTGTTCTCCTTCACCTAGAAATTTGGTACTTGAGCATGATGTTTTTGCACATCTAGTGTAGATATCTCCTGTTGAGATACTAATGTCAGGGATGTAGATGTTGTGATATGTACATTTGTTGGTGCCACCAATCCCTTGATAAAAGCTTGCATTTGAGCTATTAGCTCTTTATACTATTGATTCTTGGCCTTGGTTTTATTTACTCTTGCAACTAGTGCCTCTATACTTTCCTTGGCTTCTTGGCCCTCTTGTTCACTAGTGGTATGTCCCAGTTCCATAGTTGTTATCAAGAAATCACTAACACTTATCTCTCCCTTTTCTTTGTCAACTTGATACTATGTCTCTCTTTATTGCAGAAGTGGCTCTTGCCCTACGCTTGGGTTTTGTAACCTCAAGCAAAAATAATGAAGAAATATCAAAATTTGATGAATCAATTATTGGAAGTGGATTTACCTAACATGCATGCCAATGTGGCACACCATATACTACCCCTTTCTGGCCTATTTTCTCAATGTGAGCATCTTGTAGATCTGAATTCTTCTCTTGTGGAATGTCTTCATCTACATTTTGTTGTTGTTACCCATCAGTGGGAACCTATTTATTTACTTGCTGCTGATTCTGGTCTTGTGCAACATCTCTGGATGTCATAGCCTGATCATGAGAAGTTTCCTTTTTTGGCATTGGACCAATAGATACATTGGTCTAGACTTCCTTATTTTGTTCATTTCTATCAACATGCGTATCCTGATGTATCTCTACATCTTGTTCTTGTGCATCTTGAACATCCTACGATTGAGGATTATCTATGTTAATCTATTGGTGGCTAGGATCTTGGATATCCTGATGTACCTCTTGACTACCACCATCCACTATCTTCTCTACCTCCTCTTCATCATTTTTACTTTGTGGACCTTCATGTCTAGATGTTAACTTTCCTATATCTTTTGAATTCTAGGATCCATATGTGGTCATTGGACCTATTTGTCTAGATGTTACTTTTTTTTGTTCTTTATCTTTCTCCTCAGCATGTCCCTCATCAATATCTTGGACATCTTTTTGTGAAGACACCTCTATATCAATATTCATGTACACACCCATATCATCACTACTAGGGTATTCATCATCCATGGTCTTCTCTTTCTCTTCTTCTTTAGGCATATCTTAAGACAAATCAATTACTGTGGAGCTAGTGACCTTTCCTATCAACTTATCCAAGCCAATGTCCTTTGTGACCGCCTCAGGATTTTCATCTTCTTCCTCATCTCTAGTGTTCTTTTGTTAATGTGGTGTGCCCTAAGGAGTTAATTCCATGTTCTTGACTAGGCTCTCCATGGGACTAGATGCCACATCTTTTGTCACCTCATCATTGGTAAGGTCAATTGTCTCATCCAGTGGTAAAGAGAGATCATTCATTTTTTGTCTTTCTTCTTCTATGGCTTCTCTGGCTTCTTGCACCTTCTCAACCTTAAACTTTACAATTGTGGGAATGGGAACATTATGTTGTAGTTTGATATGAATTGTATCCACATCCCTATCTTTCAATACCATGGGCTTTGTAGCTCTGTCTACTATTGGTTTCTTAGTGACAAACATCTACTCCATCTTTGTGATCCCTTCACCCCCTTGTCCTTTTAGAAAGACACCTAGTTGTTTTCTGGTGGATCCTCTCATGGCAAGTGTTTTAACTCTTTTTTGCCTTGGGACATTTGTTCCTTGTAATATATCTTTACTTTCCTTCCTTTTTATCAAAGGTATTTCATCCTCCTCTTCTTCCATATCTTCATATGTCCCCCTAAAATCTCCTACCTTCATAGGTTGTTCCACTTTCTTTTTGGTTATTGGGATGGCAAGGATAGGACCTTTTTGTTTCTAAGGATGTGATCTTCTAGCTATAGTAACAACAGTGGTTATGAATTCTACAATAGGCTTGGCTAGCTTAGCCTCCATGTATTGCTTCTTGTCTAACAACAAGTCATCATATTTTATTTCAGGAAGCTCCTGTCTCTCTCTTCTTATCAACTATTATTACTACTCCTTTTGCTTGAAGTGCAACCAATTGTTGATCTACCCATGCTCTAGTTAGCTGCATAACCCTAGCTAAAATGAGGTCTAGAGAAGTTACCTCTAGTTGGCTCCAATCAGGAGGAGAAATAGTCTCCTTATAAATCTCATTATCCTCATACTCTTTGGATATTCTCATGCCATCATCTAAGAATAGTTGAGGAGGGACATCAAAGCAGTCCAATGTTCAGACCCAGTTCAGAGTTAACCTTTGGTAACTCCACATCCTAACTTTAACATTGTCTTAGCAATCTACCCAATAGTCCTCTAGGTTCACTTAGTATATCAACTTCTTGCTCACAAATGTCATCATTCTATGATAGGGATCATAATATCTAGCTAGAGAGAATGGTTGTAACTAAAGCATACATAACACTACCTCTGAATGTTTAGCACCATCAATAGATAGGCATATATACCATCCCAATAGCAAAGGAAATTTGACATTACACTTTTTATTCTTAAGCACATATGCCTCATATGAGGGTATGATCTATCTGGTTAGTTCCAATAATATGATCCTATCTGTGAGATATCTTGGAAACATGAGGGGTTGTCCATTGAATCCCTCCATGTGGATGTAAGTGAATGTAGGGAACTAGATGAACCAAGTTTTGTTCCTTGTAATCAGTGCTTGTGCTTTAGAGCTCAACCTCTTCACTCTATCATTATCCATCAACTAGACTAGATGCATGATGAAACAATCATTAACCCTCTTGTAGTGTTGATGTGAGACCTTCCTTGTCAATTAGGTATAATGATCACATTGAAAGGAATAAAGGTATGCGAAAATGCTTCCAAACACCAATCTAATGAGGGGAATGTAGTTCAAATTTTTCAGATCCTTATAATTACAGTTATGTTAAGCATGTAACATAGAGATAAAATAGAAAATAACAACACATAGAATGCAAGTGACACAAGATGTGCATGGGGAAAACCTTTTCAGGTAAAAAACCCCACACTCCAAAACCTGCACAATGTATTATCAAAACTAAGGATGTTTACAATACACTTGCAATGCAAGCTCTTCCAAGAGTCTTCAAATGTCATTTTTGGAGTAATTTCAGCATCATAATAATACCTATATAAACACTATGCATACTACTACCCCAAGCACCTGATTATATAGAGTTACAAGGCATAAATGAGAACCTTCTAGAGGTGGTGTTCATCTTGGCCACATGGCCTATTTCTCACACCCAAGGACACTTGTTCATCATGCATACACCTCTCTTACATCCATCATACATGGCAGATTTGACTTCCCAAGATGGGGTGCTCTAACCAAAGATAGGCTATGACAGATGCTCTTATGCACCTTACAACTATCATAGAATCCGTCATACATGACAATTCTTATAGCTATAAGAGAATCTATCATAACTACCTGAAAATAGCATATTCCTCTTACAACATGTCATAACCCAACTTGAGCACCCAAAGATGTCTTTCTCACATGCAAAGATACTCTCCAACACTTGTCTTCACTTGTCATAGGAATCTCTATACTTGGCTCTTACATGTCATAGATTCTGTCATACAAAATAACTCATCTATCATACCACAAGATGCCGACGCATGGCATATTAGTGCCACATCAATTGAAACACCTAGATTCTCATGTGTTTGACATGACCATCCAAGTCATATTACTAATAGGATGACATGTCACATTGCCACCTCAAACTAAATTATAAAATAGGATGTGCAAGTAAAATAAATACATAAATGAATATCATATGCTAGGAATTTGCAAAGGTTGAGACACCTTAATTCCTAACATTCTCCCACTTGTCGAACACCTTGCAAGAGCCAATAGAATGACAAGATTTAACTGTTAGGGGCCAAGAGGCCCATAGACTCCAAACACCATGTGAACTTATCTGTGCCCATAGGTTTTGGTCAATGCATCTGCAACATTATTCAAAGTGTCAACCTTCTCCAATACCACCTTTCCATCTTCTACCATATCATGAACAAAATGATATTGAACATCAATGCGCTTTGTTCTAGCGTGGAAAGTAGGATTCTTTGCTAAAAAAATCACACTCTAACTGTCACAACAGATAGTAATCTGTCTTGCATCAAAACCAATATCTAAACACAACCTCTTAAGCCAAATGGCTTCCTTACAAGCATGAGTAGCTACTGTGTACTATGCTTCTGTTGTAAACCAAGCAATCATAGGTTGTTGCTTACTCATCCAACTAATAGCTCCACCAAACATAGTGAACACGTAAGCACTAGTGGATCTCCTACTGTCAATGTCACCTACCCAATTAAAATCCACAAATCCACGAATACTCACAAAATGCTAAGGTCCTATAGGATAACCATGATAACATAGGCAATACTTGGAAGTACCCCTCAAATATCTAAACACTCTCTTCACTGCATCCTAGTGTACCTATCTAAGATTAGCCATAAACTGACTAAGGACTCCCATTGCTTGGACAATGTTTGGTCTTGTACATACCATAGCATACATCAAACTACCAACTGCACTAGTATAAGGTACCCTACTCATATTTTCCATCTCAGAAGGAGACTCTAGACAATCACCAATAGATAACATTGTCCCCATCATAATAGGAATAGTCAATGGTCTGCAATCCACCATACCAAGTCTCTCCAACATGGTATTAACATACTTACTTTAGCCTAACCAAAGTTTTCTATTTTCTCTATCTCTTCTAATCTCCATCCCGAGAATATACCTGGCTGCCCCTAAATTTTTCATTTCAAAATGTGCTAACAACCGAGACTTCAAATAAGAAATCAAACCTTTACCATTCCCAATTAGTAACATATCATCAACATACAATGCTATAATGAGAATGTGATCATTGTCAAATTTGAAATACACACAATGATCCAATTTGGATCTCAAAAATCTAATACTCAACACAAAGGCATCAAACTTTTGGTACCACATCCTAGGAGATTGTTTCAAACCATACAAAGACTTCTTTAACTTGTAAACTAGATTTTATTTACCTTTCACCACGTAGTGCTCTGGCTGTGACATATCAATTTCTTCCTTTAAGTCACCCTAAAGGAAAACTGTCTTCACATCCATTTGTTCCACTTCTAAGTCATAGGCTGTTGTAAGAGATAACAAGAACCGAATAGATGTCATCTTTGTAACAGGAGAGAAAATCTCACCATAATTAATTCACTCCACCCGAGACTACCCCTTTGCAATCAATCTAGCCTTATATTTCTCAACACTACCATCTACACCAGATTTCTTTTTGAACACTGATTTACATCCAACAGGTTTCCATCCTTCAGGTAAGGGCACTAAGTTCCAAGTTCTATTATTTTCTAAAGAAGCCATCCCCTCTTCCATGGCCTCCTTCTAGGAACCTACATCTTTCATACCCATATCCTCTTTCATAGTTCTAGGCTCATCAGTGTTAGAAATCAAGGCAAAAACACAACTAGAATCAAGCAATGAATAACCAAATCTGTCAGGTTGCTTCCTGGTTCATGTGGACCTCCTCACAAGCTAAGGTGGAGGTTCTTCTTCTTCTTTTGAACTTTCAAAGATGCTAGAGCTCTCCTCATCATCAATTCTAATAGGGTCTTTCAGTTCAGTCTTCTCAGGGGTAGCAGGAAACTGAACCACATCCTCTTTCTTTTCCTTTTCTTCTAGCTGTAAAACAATAGGAGAAGGAGTTACTTCTCTAAAAATAACACTTCTAGTATACAAGACTTTATTAGCCATAGGATCCCAAAGCTTGTAGCCTTTCACACCGACACCATAGCCAATGAAGAAACACTTAACATACCTCTTCTCCTTAGGCACATGTGCATATGCCTCACAACCAAAAACATGAAGATGTCGCAACGAGGGCTTCTTACCAGACCACACCTCCATAGGTGTCTTATCAATGAGTACTGAATTAGGAGACATGTTAACCAGGTAGCACGTAATGGCTACAGCTTCAACCCAATATTTCTATTTGAGGCTAGCTCCACTAAGTATACTGCTAGCCCTCTCCATCAATGTTCTGTTCATCCTCTCTGTAGTTCCATTTTGCTGAGGGGTGTATGGAGTTGTCTTATGTCTTTCAATCCTATGTCCTTTACAAAACTTATCAAACTCTACCAAACAAAACTCACCACCGTTATCAATTCTCAAACACTTAATCTTTTTACTAGTCTGGTTCTATACAAAAGTTTTAAACTCTTTGAACCAACTAAAGACTTCAGAATTGCTTCTAAGAAAATAAATCCTTGTCCTCCTACTATAATCATCAATGAATGATACAAATATAACAATTTATAAATTGAAGGAACATTCATGGGACCAAACACATCAAAATGAATTAGATCCAACACAATAGAAGATTTATGAGAAATAGAGTAAAACTAAACATGGTTTTACTTTCTATATACACAATGTTCACAAAAGTTGAACTCAAGATTACAATCATTTAACCCCTCGATGAAGTTTTTATTTTTCATGGCTCTAAGGCCCTTCTCACCAATGTGACCATGTCTCTTATGCCACAACATTGTATTCTTAGCAAGAAGTTTCATTTCCAAAGCATGAGCACCCTTAGGCACCCAGAAAGCACTACCATCAGAAGTTGAAGCAACACAATTTTTCTCTATTGGTTCCAATGGTGAGGATGAAGAATCTAAATCTCTTTTCTTTGAAACAAAAGAACTATTGCACTAAGCAGTGCATGCATCTAGCTAAAATAGAGTACCTCTTCAAGTACCCTTAGCAAGCACCATATCTCCTCTTGTCATCTTGCATCCTCCACCTTACAAGACAACCTTCACACCTGCATCATTCAACTTACAAAAAGAAGGTTTCATGCTAAATCAAGTATGTGCATAACCCCATTGATCCCCTTCACTCGTTGATCAGGGAATTGAATCAAGACTCTTCCACAGCTAATTATCTTTAGGTGAGATTCATCACCCAGGTACACCTTCCCACCATCGTATTCTTCATACTTTGTGAACCAACCTCGATGTGAGGTCATGTGGAAGGAAGCACCAGAGTCTATCAACCACACATCTTCAAATGCATGGGTAGCCAAGACAGCAACAAAAGCATCACCATCATCTTGAGATTTGTCAGAATCTGAATCAGAGATTTTCTTCTTCTTTCTCTTCTTCTCTTCCTTACATCCTTCAAGAGGTGCCTAGATTTACCACAGTTCCAACAGAGTGCCTTGGACTTTCCAGGATATTTGGATCTCTCATGAGATTTTGATTTTCCCTTTTCAACTTTCTTCTCCTTCTTTTTCCCTTTATCTCTGGGTCTACCACGAACCGCAAGAGCCTCCTTAGCCAACTCAGAAGACATTCTCTACATTTCTTTAGATAACAGTGAAGACACCACTTCATCCATCTTGAAGGTGGTTGTATTACTCCCAATGGCCATGACAAGGTGATCCCATGAGTCTAGCAAAGAACAAAGCAACTTCATACAACGATCGTCCTCCTCCATTTTCACAACCATAGAAGTCAACTGTGCAACTAGCATGTTAAATGCATTCAAATGATTTGCAATAGATCCTCCATCATCCATCCTCATAGAATATAGCTTCTTCCATAAGAATAACTTATTTACCAGGGAATTGGCCTGATAAACATCACCAATTTTCTTCCATAGCTCTTTTGTGGTCTTCTCTTCATGAACATTTAACAGGAAAGAATCAGCTAAACAGAGTCTGGCAAAACCCTTAGCTTTTTGATCTTTGAGATCCCATTCTTCTTGAGCCATTGTTGTTGGTTTTGTGTCAGATATAGTTTCCCATAGATCTTTATCAACAAGCATGTCTTATATTTTGAGTTTCCACAACTTGAAATTATTTCCATTAAATTTTTCCAATTCTATCCTTCTGGATGTATCTGCCATCTCCTTCCTATAACAAGATCACACAATAATCTACATAAAATCCCACTCAATCAATGATTAGCACAAAAAACCCCTACCCAACAACTAGGATTAAAGGTGATCAAGCTCTGATACCAACTGAAAGGAAGCAAGGTATGTGGAAAGGCTTCCAAACACCAATCTAATGAGGGGAATGTAGTGCATCATTTTAGATCCTTACAATTACAATTATGTTAAGCATGTAACATAGAGATAAAATAATAAACAACAACACATAGAACGCAAGTGACACAAGATGTACATGGGGAAAACCTTTTCAAGTAAAAAACCCCACACTCCAAAACCAAAACAATGTATTATCAAAACTAAGGATGTTTACAATACATTTGCAATGCAAGTTCTTCCAAGATTCTTCAACACTATGCATACTACCATTCCAAGCACTTGATTATATAGAGTTACAAGGCACAAATGAGAAGCTTCTAAAGGTGGCCATCCATCTTGGCCACATGGCCCATTTCTCACACCCAAGGACACTTGTTCATCATGCATGCACCTCTCTTACATCCGTCATACATGGCAAATTTGACTTCCCAAGATGGGGCACTCCATCCCAATATGACAGATGCTCTGACGCACCTTACAACTATCATAGAATCCATCATACATGACAATTGTTACAGCTGTAAGAGAATCTGTCATAACTGCCTAAAAATAACATATTCCTCTTACAACATGTCATAACCCAACTTGGGCACCTAAAGATGCCTTCATCACATGCAAAGATACTCTTGATACTTGTCTTCACTTGTCATAGGAATCTCTATACTTGGCTCTTACATGTCATAGATTCTGTCATACAAAATAACTCATTTGTCATACCACAAGATGCTGACACATGGCATATTAGTGCCACCGGAAATGGGATCCCTAGATTCTCATGTGTTTGACTTGACCATCCAAGTCATATTACAAGTAGGATGACATGTCACAATTCCACCTCAAACTAAATGAAAAAACAGGATGTGTAAGTAAATAGAAAATTAGGCAAATAAATAAATACATAAATGAATATCATATGCTGGGAACTTGCAAAGGTTGACACACCTTAATTCCCAACACCCATAAGTTTACATCCCCTAGATTTCTGCCTACCCTACAGATTGTTTGTAGGTCGGAGAAAGTTTATTATGCAGTACATGTATACACAACATATGAACTCATGTAAAATAGGTACTTCTGGCCTCCAAGTATCCTCATATTTTCATCTAAACTATCACTGATTAATGATGCCCACCCTATCTTGGTTTCTATCGTTTCCACCATCCTTATCAACCCATACATCAAAGGTTCAAAACTTCCAGCATCATCTTTTCCCCTCATCCTGCTCAACGTCACCATCATATATTGGACTTTAGGTGAGAAGTCAAATTTATACAAATTAATAGGAAACTTGGTTGCTGCCTTGTGAGTGTTGTTTTGTGACCTCTAGTATGAGAACATTATCTTCTTGCAATTAGTAGTGTTGCTTTTGTATTGCTTTTCTAAGTCTTCAAGGTTTATCTTGAACAAGTTAGGACCCTCAGACAAATGAAATGCATTTGTAATCCCCTTCATAAAGAAATCTTCATAAACCATGTCGTCTTTCTCTACTCTACTGGTTTCCTTATTGTAATTGTTTGCACATGCCACTACTAGGTCAATGGCATCCGCTACATATGGGAAACCTCCAGCGTGCCACATCCATGAATTGTATATGCTTGTCAGATGGGATTACCACTACCCTTAATTGATTTTTCCATCCATTCATCCACATCTGTATTTCTGGCATGTGTATCACTTATCCTTCCAAAGCAAAAAACCACTTCCCCTAGTGATGCAAACATAGTAGTCTTGAATTTCGATTCATTCTTAAGCTTCCTAGCTTCCATTGTATCCTACAATGATAAATGTACATTTCCCCAAATGCATGTCATGTTATTAGTTTCATGTTAATTTTCTCAATATCCTTACATTTCATTGTTTACAAAATGTACTATAAGCATATGCCTCTAAGATTTCACTTATTTGCAAGATTTACCTTTTATTGTGTTACCAAAAATGACAAAAGCATGGTTTCACCATTACATACCTATTTAATGTGCTTAAAACTTGATTAGCAGATGTCATGATGTGTACTCTTACTGTGGAATTACATTTACCATTCGCCTTTCAATATCTGCACCATTCCGTTAGGGTTTGGATCCACTATAATGGATGCTATAAAAACTTTGGAGCTCTGTAATTTCAAACTTTTAATGCTTTGTAAATACAAATGACCAAAAATCTGGCTTTATGTGTTAAAAAATCATGAATTTAGGATGTAATTAATATCAAATTGCCCCTGTTTTTGGATATTGGCATTCGATCCTTGAGATTGTAACAAGCAGTGGCTTATAATTTGAATTTTCAAACAACCAACCACCCTTTTCATTACATTTATTGCAAGGTATGGATATTAACGAATATCCAGATGTTTAAACTTTAGGCAATGTGCTTACCCGTTTTCAAACATGGAGGTGTATATGACATCATCATGATGGTCAACGAATTGAGGGGTTGCTATAGGGTCTCTAAAATCCAAAGGCATCTTGCTTTGATCGTTGAATGTCTAGACATTACAAAATATCCAGAACAAAAAGTCAATGTTTGCCATGTGGCACCATTTGATTAGTCAATGGAAACCTATGATTTTTTGTCACGGGGACAAAGATGTGGATATTAAGAAATATCCAGACATTAGTATTTGCAAAATATCCTTAAGTCCAAATGTGTAGATGATGTCACCCTTCTGAATGTAATTCTTGACCGGGTATAATGTGACATCATCAGGATATTGAGGAGGTTTGGACATTAACAAATGCCTAGATGTTAAGGTTTTTGCAAAATGTTCCAAACTCTCAATGTTTGGATGACATCATCATATTATAGTGTTCCTTTGAGTCAGGATCATATGATGTCATCTGGATATTGGAGAAATATCTAGATGTTAAGACTCTTAAATGAAATGTCCAGAGACTAATGTCCAGTTGAAAAGTCAATGGAGATACGTCATCGGGATATTAATGAATGTTTGGACATTAAGTTAAGGTCCAGATGTTAAGAAATGTGCATACCCTCTAGTATTCACACTAAGTGACTTTATGCACATGAAATTTAGCTATCGCAATATTTTAAGTTTGATGTCTACACATTTGCAAAGGTCCTAATATTTAGTTTTACTTAGCAATTTTTGGGATCGGGACATTAAGCTGATGTCTGGATATTAGGATAATGTGCACATCCCTAAGACTGTTTGACTAAACTTTGAATGGGCATAACTTCCTAGTCCTAAGGAATTTTCTGGTGCTTCAAAACACAAACTTGCTTAAAAATTTATTCTCTTTCACTTGGCAAGGTTCATGATGAGAATTCTGACTTTAGTAATTTGATCAGATTTTAGGATCTGAACGTGCCTAGGACATGATTCTGTCATACAATTGCTACTGTTTTACTATACCTCCCAAAGAAAGGGAAGCAAGCAAGCCAAGCCAAATCTAAAAAAAGTTGGGTCCTTGTTTTGTTGGGGTAAAATGGGGCATGTTGTGTAACCACACAACAACTTGCCACTAAAGAAAACAACCAAAATTCCAATAATTTAAGGGAGGAAGACAAATTAAGACATAATGTTCCAACTCTTATCAAACATAAGCATCCTGACCTTTCTAAATGATATCATATTCATCAACATAACAATGTAATGATAATTAATCGAGTGTGTGCATGTGATTCATTTCCTTCATCTTGAAGACAAGTTGAAAACACCAGTAAATAGTGTTAAGCTACATAGTTGGATTTAACCCTTCAAGCCAACCTTGGATTGAGCCTTGCTACCAGTAGGCATCCATATCCCCAACAAGGTTATCTTTGTAATTCTCCCAAGTAGATCCCCACTACCAGTCAAGTGTCCATATCCCCAATAGAGTTACTTGGAAGACCTAAGAATTCTTTCTTTCGATATTCAATATATTTCTTTTTTTTTTGTTTTCAATATTCATAAGATATGATCTTGTAAGGTCATGTTCAAGGTGTACGCACTTGCTTGTTTAGGCTAAGAATTGCAATGGTAGCAAGGGCAAACCTTTAGATTTTTCACTTAACATAGACACTAGTATCATCAACAAATCCAAGGCTATTAGGTGCATTCATGTGAGGATCTCCTTGAACAAAAGAGTTACCATTGATGCACATGATATCACAGACCTGATCAAAAGTACCTAAACTGATAGGAGTCACAACCTATGCAGGAATTTGTACTTCTCTCTTGAATTCTAACAATTTCACTAGTTTTTTTAAGTGGAAAGGTGCTCTATCTTGCCTCATCAAGACAAGGACTCAACAACACATGAAACAAATAAAAGAACACAAAGAAAGCTATACAAGCAACTATACAATATATACATATAATGCATGGTTCTAACCTGACCTACCTTGGCTTGAAAATAGTGCTTGAGGAATTTCCCATTAATTGGCAATGGAACATCCTTGCCTGTTAAGGTCTTAAGCATGTAGGTGTTGTCACCTAATAGCTATGATATTTGAAAGAGACCAATCTATAGTTTATCAAACTCTCCATGATCACCCTTCCTCATGTGGAATTTATCCCATGGCAAGACCAAATCTGAGATCCAGAATGCCTTTACTTTGGCTCTTTTGTCAAACCAACATTTGACAATAGCCTGATGTTTAGCAAAATGGTCAATTGCCTTATCACTTTTCTCTTCTAAGTACAACAATTGCAACAATTTGACCTCAATTTTATTGTCAATGCCTAGATACTGTTTGGAAAATTGTAAGGTCAGGATTTTTAATTTGATGGGGAGGATGGGATCCACCCCATACACCAATTGATAGGGAGAATCACCTAAGGCAGTCTTAACTCTTGTCCTATCTACCCATAAGGCATACTTGAAAAAAGTATTCCATTCCCTAGGATTATTTTCAATTAACTTCTTGATGATATTCAACAGATTCTTGTTGGTGGATTCAACTAGGCCATTGCCCTAGGGATAGTAATTTGATGAAAATTTTAAAATTTTACCATGATCAAATGCCTAACTTGAAAATTTAAGAGATGTAAAAGCAAGACAAACTAAAGCATATGGAATTCCATACCTTGTGGTGATATTGCTCTCCAAAAACCTAATCACATCTTCTAATGTGAATGTCTTACTATTGATGGCTTATGTCCATCTAGTGCAGTAATCAGTGATGGTCAGCACATACCTATGTCTTGTAGAGGATGGAGGATTGATAGGTCCAATGAAATCCATGCCCCATTGTGCAAATGGGCACATCTCCATCACAGGTTACAATGGTTAAGCTGCATACTTCTATTTGTTTGAAGCAGTTTGACATGTGTAGAAAAACTTGATGTGTTCAGTTGTATCCTTTAAAATGGTGGGCCAATAATACCCAACCCTCAAGATGGCATGTGTGGTAGCTAGATGTGATGCGTGGGCTTTACCAAACTTGTCATGTAGTTCTCAAAAAGAACCTTAGCCGCTTCTTGTTTGTCGAAGCATCTGAGGTATATCCCCTCATAATTTTTCTTGAATGGGACTCCTCCTTTGATCATGTATCTCTTTACTTTGATCCTCAATTCTCTGGGATGCCTACATGTTGGCTAGACATCATCCTGTGATCAGGATATGCCTGAGGTCAGAATACCATTCGTCATGCACTTTTGTATCCACTGCATACTATTGGCTTGTCACTTGTTAGGATCTATTTCTGTAATCATCTGACTGAGTACCTATCCTCTGACTAACTTCATAGAAGTGATATCCATATCATATTCTTGCAGTACAATAATCCACTTAGCTATCTTCTCTCTTGGTTCACTTTGTATTAGGAGCATCTTCACAGCTGAATTAGCTACTACTACAATGACTTTACTTATTAGGATATAGTGCCTGAACTTCTTTACAACTTTGACTAAGGCAAGAGCCTATCTCTCTACATCCATATACCTTATCTTGGCATCTTTGAATGGGGAGCTCATGAATGAAATTGGTTTTTCTTCTTTTGTCTCACTCCTCTGAGTTAAAATAGCTACACATGTGTGTTCTGATGCAAAAGAGTATATGTAAAAATATCTGGTGTAGTCTAGATTGATCAGCATTGGGGCATCTACAATGGCTTTCATTATATCTTCAAATGTTGCCTTTGCCACTGGATTCCATTCGATCTTAGCATCTTTTTTCAACAAAGCATTGAGAGGTCTCATGATCTCTACAAATCCAATAATGAACTTCCTAACGAAGTTGATCTTACCAAAGTAAGACTTTAGCTCTTTCTTGCTTCCTAGAAGTTGCAACTTCATGATTGAATCTACCCTAGTGGGGTCAATGGTAATTCCATTCTTAGATATGACATGACCAAGTGGCTTGCCTATGTTCACTCAAAAAATACACTTCTTTGGATTCAAGCATAGCTATATTGTTCACACTTCTTTAACACTTTCCTGAGGTCCTCAATGTTATCATCTCTTTGTTTTGAAAATACTATTAGGTCATACATATATATCGTGATGCACTGACCTACCAGCCCTCTGAATGCTATATCCATAGCTCTTTGGAAAGTTGCTCTAGCATTGATTAAGCCAAACGGCATGCACCTTTAAGATAAAATTCACCACTTAGTGGTAAAATCCATTTTCAATCTATCTATTTTATCAACCATCACCTGGTTGTATCTTGAAAAACTATCTAAGAAGGACATCATTTCTACACTATTCACCATCTGAAGAACCTCATCCAGAGAAGGCAAAGGATAGTAATCCTTCTCTGATGCTCTATTTAGGTTCCTAAAGTCTATGCACAGACATATATCTCCATTTTTCTTCCTTACAGGAACCAAATTGACAACTCAAGTAGAATGTTTGACTAGAAAGATGGTCCTTGTAGCAAGCAATTTCTTAACATCCTCAAAAATAAGAGGTTCCAGTAAAGCATTTATTGGCCTATGTTCCTACTTGAAGGGCTTGACATCATGTTTCAAGTGAATTGTGTGAGTTAAGATGGATGTGTCATAGGTCTTTAGCTCATCATAAGTCCATGTTATGACATGGATGTAATCTTTTAAAGCTTGGGTTATCCCTACTCTTTCTTTTTTAGTACAAACTTGCATATTAGGACATTTCTTTTATCCTCACCCTATCCTATATTAATAGGTTCATATTCTCCTCCATCCATCTAAGGGAGGACTTTCTGCTTGATCATATTATCCAGATCGAAAGCTCTTTCCAATTCAATCATTCCCTTTAGAATCTTGTTGCTAGATAGATCAATTATCTCTTCTTCACCCTAGGTATGGTCCTCAAGATTCTTTTCATCTATAATTTGGGCTTTGAATACATCACTATTAGCAATAAATTCTAACATGTGCTAATTGTCATCAAATACCTAAAAATTGGTGATGTTATTAGGAGTAGATGGTGTCGACACCAACTCAACTGAAAACCTCCTCATCCCTAATATGCACAAAGGTTCTAGTGTACTAGCAGCTTGTGCTAGTGCATTCACACGGTGATTGAGTTCTCTTAGAATGTGTGTGGTGTTAAAGGAATCAAAACTCTCTATCAAGTCTCAGACTCTGTGTCTATAACTAAATAACCTCTTGTAATTGCATGCATAAATGCCTCTTGTTTTACTACAAGTTTTGAATCTCCAAAGACATGCAGAACATTCAATTTCTTCTTTAGGGGAAACAACAAGCCATGGATTAGAGCTTCATACTCAACCACATTGTTTGTGCATGGGAATTGCAGCCTATATGCTGCCAGGAATGGTTTTCCTTGTGGATTGATAAGATCCACTCCTACTCTAGCTCTCTACTTTGATTTGGAGTCATCAAACCTCAATGTCCATGTCTTATCTTCTATTAGGGATTTATCTAGACCTTCCTTTTTCCTTTTGGAATGAGCAGTTGTACCTGCAGATACCCATTTGATCTTAAGTGGTTCATTGTTTATCACATCTAGATGTTCTAGTGGAACCAAAACATTTGCATCTTGCTTCTTTTGAGCATCACTTTATTGAGTATTTTTTCTTTTCATGAACTTGATGTCATCACATCTCTTATCAGGGGATATTACAACTTCTCTTTCTGTCTTCTTTTGAACATCCTTGATTTTATGCAATTTGTCCTTTGAACACAACCATCCTTCTTTACTCACTATGTGCAGACATAGAACACAAGTTGTTTCTAAATGGGTAGCTTCATGTAGCCTACACATCCTTCGATTAGTACCTAATTGGGTGGAATTCCTTGGAGAATATGCCTTTGAATTTTCTTGGATAGAAACTCTTCAAACTATTTCAAATGGCTTCCCCTATCTTCATTTGATACCTCATAATCTGACTCAATAAGATAATTTGTCCCTAGTGTGATTGTACTCACCTTATCACTAGACTGTGTATCATTGCATACCAACACTTCCCCTATATTCGGCATTGGGACATTCACTTTGCACATTTCTTGTTCATATTCAACTGCATCTAGAGAAAGCAACAAATGATTATGATCCTCAATGTTAACTATTTCACTTACCTTTGCCGATAATGGCATGGTTCAGTAGTTAAGTCGCTCGGTTGTAGTGGCGGCCACCAGAGTTCAAACCCCCACTGGCCCAACAAGTTCGCAGGCTTTACGCCTTTGCTAGGCCAATGAGCTCATGGGTTTGAAGTGTTCCTACTAGGGGATGAGGTCCTCCATGTTGTGGCCTCACCAGTTCATTGCTTTAGGCAAAAGCATTTGTGTGGAGCCGGAGGGAGTGTTGCACCAGCATCGCCAATCACGTTAAAAAGTTTACCAGGTACATTTTAAAAAAAAAAGGTATTTCACTTACCTCTGATGAAAACTTATTGTCTTCTATGCATGTTCTCTCTACTTTATCTATTATATCTAGACATGCCTCATAGGTGATCTCTGAGTGTGCATCTTCATGTAGTCTACACCAACCTCCCATAAGTATATCCTTAACAGATGTCCCTATTAGCTGACATTTCTAAACTTCATTAGATAAATACCTTTTGAACTCAAGGACATGATTCTCTTTATCCTCTTCTGAAGAACTATAATCAGATTCTATGATTAATCTTGTCTCTAGCACAATTTTATCATTTTTACTATCTTCATGCATATGTCTGCACATCAGTACCTCTTCTATTCTAACTCCATAAGGCCTCAATGAATATACTCCTGATTCTACATCCGTATATAATATCTCATTGTTCTGATTATACTTAGTTATCATATGTTTCATCATGCGTTCTGCCTCAATTTTGAGTTGTTTGGGGATGCCCTTCCATGGTAGCCACATGTGGGAGAAATTAGTAACCATATAACCATTTAAAGTCTTAGACTAGTCCCTATTGAGGAGAATGCCATATGTATCAGGTATGTCAACAACTTGAATGTCTATGTAGTACTACACCCTTGGATCAGATGCAAGCTGCATGTGAATGTGCATCAATTCTCCTACTACACTAACCTATAACTTGTCTAATTGAGTTACTTTCTTTAGTGAATTTCTAGTATGTAGACCTAATATCTAGCAAATGGACAAGGGAATTACATTGGTAGAAGCTCCTAAATCTACTAGACAATTGTGCAAGTTCTTTCCAAAGATCTTAAGTGTGAGTAGGAAGGGAGATGACTCAGACTTCTTTTTGTATAGGGTCATCTATGCTACATCTGCAATATGGACTAAGGCTTTGTCTTTTGGTTTGACAACATTATCCCTAGGTATAGGATCTCTAACAGGGATATGACTAGGAATATCCTCCTTTTCTATAGGTTCATCTAATGACTTTAAGAAAGCTTTCTTAATGACATGGGTCTTTAATAACTCTGATAAGGATAAACTAATTTTTTTCTTCATCTCCTCAATGAGGTAAGCACCTAGCTTATCAGATTCAAGAAATTGGTTCATACCTCTTGCTACCATTGCTTGTGGTGTAAAATACTATGGATTCACCTTTGGAGGTCATGGATTGTTACTAGTTTTAGGATCTGCAGGTGTGTTGAAATTGTTAGGAGGAATAGAGGTGGTCAGAAGACTAGTAGGGAGAGTAATATTGCATTCTCAATTTATAATTATGTCCTCTCTAATATTGCTGATATGCATGAACTTCTTCAGCTTCTTTCTCAAGCTCATTCTCATCTTCAAAGGGGAAGACATGAGCTGTTTCAAAGGCCATGGATGACTCTGCACATGCCAAGGTATAATTTTCATGTATTGTATCCATCTACTGATGCTGATGACTAGAGGAACTTTTAAGTACTATGGTTGGTTCATATCCAAGAGGCACTATCTCTTACCTTCAAGGAAAGTTACTTCCCCTGCAATGTTTGACACTTCAGCTTAGAAAATGTTGGCTGCAATTTTGAACTGTGGATAGTCCAACTTAGCATGTGCATTTGTATTATGTATCCTGCACTAGTTGTTAAGTGCAACCTTTTCTAAATTAACCCTAGTAGTCTATTTAGGTTTAGGAGGGGGTTTATTATCTAAAGGTGATGGCAATGGACCATTGTTTGGTCTGGTGTTCCACACTCTTGGTGGCCCAGGAGCATTGTTATTATTGTTGAAATTCCTCTCATTGTTATATCCTCGATCAAGATATACAGATCTCTCATTGTTGTTACCATATCCTCTATCAAGATACCCCCTATTTTGTTGGTATTATGAATTGGACTGAGCATAAATGTTTCGATTTCTCAAGTGAGTGATTTTAGTAGTCAACTTTCCTAACTAAGTAAATATCTCTTTGATATCATCCTTTTCCTCCTACACTTTTGCTACTATAGTATCTTGATGTGGCTACAAAAATGAACTGCCATTAGTATTTTGTGTAGCATTCTGAGATGCATGTCCAGGATGTGGTATGATTTGTCCATTTCCCTGAGGGGACATAATGCTAAGTGGAGATACTTGCAAAGGCTTAGCACGGGGCATCAAAGCTCCACTAGTTTGCATTTGACTAGGAAAGGCATGATATCCTAAGTTAGGTACAGGACCTGATGTCAACTGTTGGTTAACCTTGACAACCTTAGAAAAGGAACTTGACAAAGATGTGATTACAAGATGGGTCCTCCTGATGAACATTGATGTTGGAGGATCCAAGGCTGAGTAATAAACTAACCTACTTGTCTCATCATTAACATTGTAAGGAGCTATTAGCTTGGAATACATCTTCTAAAATCTAGCATTGAAATTAGAGATTAACTCTCCATTACCTCTTTTGATTGTGGCAAAGAGATGATACATGGTGGTTGCATCCACTGGTATCTTGAAACTTGTTTGGAAAGATTTCTCTAGCATATCCCAAGAATCAATGGAAGTTTGAGGAAGGCTAACATACCAACCATATGCTTTTTCTCCTAGTGAATAAGGAAATAGTCTACATACATCTTCATGTTGTATTCTTGCCCTGAAACAGACCTCCTTATAGGTCCAGATATGATCATCCACATCTTGATAGGGATGATACTTAGGACAAATTTTGTCAAGATTTTTAGGAAGATCATTATATGCAGCAAAGTGAAGTGGTGACTCAACAGTGAAGAATGGCATTGTAGGCCGTGCTGGACGTACTACTAGAGCTACTAGCATATTAAGGATAGTAGGTCTAGGCTAACTGGCTGAGCACATTCTAGGACTAAATATAGGTAATTCTTCTAAAGGTCCAAAAGATCTTGACCTCGTGTTAGGTTGACAAGCTAGTTCTTAAAAGTTTAGGATAAGACTTGGATATTTGACTGGATCTTTACAAATATGTGAGTAATTTGTTCATAGGAGTGGATATTTATGGATAAATGTCTCAAATGATGAGGTATTTACAGAGTATTTGTAGAGAATGCAAATTTTTAACTCAAACTTTGGAAATCTAGATGAATGTCTATAAATATACAGATGAATATCCATATGGACGTGATATTTGTGATCAAATAACTCAAATTGTTGAATATTAGTGGAATCTTTGTGGAAATATTTAGGATTTGGAGTATACTAAGAAATTTGATGTATTTCTCCACAAGAGTGTGAGAAATTGTGTCAGGATGACAAATCCTTATGAATCTCAAGTGATCAGCCCTCCTTCTAGTGCCAAAAACTATTGATACAACTATTAGTCATATTAACAAAGATAAAAATTCATATAACAAACATTTATCCTCTTAAAAAATATGATAAATTGAGGATGAATTTATGATTCCAAGTCTCCATTAATTAGATCATGATCTTTTGATAATATCTCAATGGTTTGATGTGAATTTTTTGTTAAACATTTAGGGGCCTTACGCATGAAGTTCAATGTAATTTTTATATGGATATGTAAATATTTGCTCCGCTTCACTTGTTCTGCATAAATCTCAACAAATTGTGTTAAATCCTACAATCTCTAACCAAAATATGTAGATATTTATGTGAATTTATTCTAATCTTGATCAGTTCTTATGATCTTCATTCTGATTAAGATTTCTCATAATGATTTATATAACTTTAATTAATTCTTCTAAATTTACTTAAATTTGAACTAATCTTCACTTAATTTTGCTTCTGCACTTTGAATTCTTTTAAATACGATACCTTTAAGATGATATTTTCATGATTCTTATCCTTATTTCCAAGTATTTGCATGATATATTCAATCTTACATGCAATTTGCTCAAATATGCATAAGATGTTCAATTGTCTATGGTTGTTTGAATATTTACTATATTCTGCTTATCATGTATCAATACTTATAGTTGATGATGATGATTAATGAAATTTAAAAGAAATGAATTGAAATTCTAAAATTATTTGAAATGAGTGAGTTTTGACCATTGATCCATATTCACAATTCAATACTTCATGAAGAGAGATGATATCAAACCATGCTTCGATCGGACGCTCCACAACTACACACAGTTGATGCTAATCTTCAAAGGAATAGGATAACAACAACATTCAAGAGTTGAAATGCACCTTAGAGAGCACAACACTCCATAGTGACATGTCTAGATGATATCCACAAAAGATTGATCAAGATTTAAGATTAATTTGTAATCAGGATCTCTATTTCATGCAGTATTCAAAATGTATACATATATACAATTGACCTCAAGAAAGAACCATGGGGAAATGCTAAGTCACAAAAGTACACCTAGTGTTCATAAAGCTCAACAATTCTCTCTCAATTAAGCTCCTAATAATGTACAAATGGCAATCCATCCCCTTTTAAAGAACAAGGAGAGGATGTGGTTACAACAGATCCAATGATCTAATAGTCAGGATGAAACGTGGCACATGATTGCGTTTGGAAATCAATCTAGTGGGACACACCTAATAGATGGTATTCGAATATTTTGGAATATTTGACTTGGTCAACATGACCCTTTCACTCTGCATTCCCATCTAATTCCTCATTTGTGGATGGCTTGTTCATTATTTTGCATCCAATACCCTGGATAAGTTCATATGCCTAGATAGCCTTATCTATTTCCACTATATCTGGTACCTTTACCTTTGTAGCAACGTGCTCTTGTACCTTTAGTTGTTCTTGCAAAGCTGCCCATCTACTTGTCCGGCTATCTAGCTCTTCATTATATTTCTCTATCTTAGCCTTCATCCACATGGCTTTATCAATAGAAGTCTCAGAAATATGTTGAATTGGATCTTCTGCTACTAAACTGAAATTATCCTTAAATGCTTTGGTAGAAAAATCCTCATCTTGATTTTCTACCTTTCCTTCAACTTCACCCTCGAGAGCCTCCAAAATCCATAGCTCTTCTGCTAAGAGTTCATGTTCTTTGACACTGATATATACAATCTTAGCATTATGTCTCTTCAATATATCCACCTCAAACCTTATATCTTCAAACCAATTGTCCAGTTGTGGCAATGTTTGGGGTGTCAGGACATTTTTGATCATGAGGATACTGACATCTGTCTTCCTCATCTCTTTGAGTGTAGTCAAATGCTTACCACTCTTTATTAGTCTCTAGCCAACTTTGTTCTTCAATTTGTCAGCTTTGCTCTTCAAATTGTTGAGCATGTCACAACTGGACAATGATATCTTTATTACTTGTTCTCCTTCACCTAGAAATTTGGTACTTGAACATGATGTTTCTACACATCTAGTGTAGCTTTCTCTTGTTGAGATACTAATGTCAGGGATGTAGAGGTTGTGATAGGCACATTTGATGGTGCCACCAATCCCTTGATAAAAGCCTATATTTGAGCAATCTGCTCTTTATACTCCTGATTCTTGGCCTTGGCTTTATTTACTCTTGCAACTAGTGCATCTATACTTTCCTTGGATTCTTGGCCCTCTTGTTCAGTAGTGGTATGCTACAGGTCCACAATGGTTATCTGGAACTCACTGACACTTATCTCTCCCTTTGCTTTGTCAACTATTGGTTCAACTACTTGAGCTGTCCACTTTCATGAGATTGGGTCTCTCTTTATTGAAGAAGTGGCTCTTGCCCTATGCTTGGTTTTTGCAACCTTAAGTGAAAATAATGAAGAAATATTAAAATTTGATGAATCAATTACTGGAGGTGGATTTACATCACATGCGAGCCAATGTGGCACACCATATACTGGCCCTTGTTGGCCTGTTTGTTCAATGTGACCATCTTGTGCATATGAATTCTTCTCTTGTGATATTTTCATCTACATTTTGTTGTAGTTCCCCATTAGTGGGAACCTCTTTATTTACTTGCTACTAATTTTGGTCTTGTGCAGCATCTCTGAATGTCATATCTTGATCATGAGATGTTTCCTTTTATGGACCTAGACCAATAGATACATTGGTCTAGACTTCCTTATTTTGTTTATTTATATCAACATGCCTATCTTGATGTACCTCTGCATCTTGTTCTTGTGCATGTTGATCATTTTAAGGTCAAGGATTATCTATGTTAGCCTCTTGGTGGCCAAGATCTTGGATATCCTGATGTACCTCTTGACTACCACCATCCACTATCTTCTCTACCTCCTCTTCATCATTTTACTTTGTGGACCTTCATGTCTGGATGTTAACTTTTTTTATCTTTTGGATCTTGGGATCTGGATGTGTTCATTGGACCTATTTGTCCATATGTTACTTTTTGTTGTTCTTTATCTTTCTCCTCAACATGTCCCTCATCAATATCTTGGAAATCTTGCTATGAAGGCACCTCTATATCAATATTCATGTCTACACTAGTATCATTGCTACCAGGGTGTTCATCATCCATGGTCTTATCTTTCTCTTCTTCTTCAGACCCATCATAAGACAAATTAATTACTGTGGGGCAAGTAACCTTTCCTATCAACTTATCCAAGCCAATGTCTATTGCCACCACCTTAGGATTTTCAACTTCTTCCTCATCTCCAATGTTCTTTTATGCATGTGGCATGTCCTGAGGAGTTAATGTTGTGTTCTTGACTAGGCTCTCCATGGGACTAGATGCCACATCTTTCGTAACCTCATCATCAATAAGGTCAATTGTCTCATCTAGTGGTAAAGAGGAATCATTCATCTTTGGTCTTTCTTGTTCTCTGCCTTCTCTAGCTTCTTGAGCCTTCTTAGTCTTAAACTTTACAATTGTGGGAATGGGGACATTATGTTGTTGTCCAGTCTGTACTATATCCATATCCCTATCTTTCAATACCACGAGCTTTGCAGCTCTATCTATTGTTGGTTTCTCAGTGACAAACATTTGTTCCATCTTTATGAGCCCTTCACCCCCTTGTCCTTTTAGCAAGGCACCTAGTTGTTTGCTGGTGGATCCTCTCATGGCTGGTGTTTTTCCTCTTTTTTGCCTTGGGATATTTATTTCTTGTAATATATCTTGACTTTCCATTCTCTTTATCAAATGTATTTCATCCTACTCTTTTTCCATATCTTCATATGTGACCCTGGACTTTCCTACCTCCATAGGTAGTTCTGTTGATGCTTACCTAGGGTTAGGGTTTCAAACTAGAACATTTGCAAGCTTTTGCATTAAAACCCTAAAAAATTCTAAGTTACTTGGCCGCATGCATTGTGTCTTCTATTTTGTTGAACATGACTTCCTATAGCAGGTTGCCAGTTGCTTGAGTTGTGTTTTCATGCCTTAGCACTCATAGGTTTACCTGCCCCTATGCATTGCTTTACCATTTTTTCCCGTCGCGCTTGAGAAAAAATGCTAAGTCCAGGGTCACTTTATGCAGTGGTGAAATTTGTTGCATGTATCAGGTTGTATGTGGCCGTTGTATCTAATGTGCAAGTTCAAATGTACAAATGCATATGTGCAAGGCTATACCCGAAAAGAAATTCCAATCGGCCTTTGAAAGTGGTGAAAAAATAGTTGTATGCATTTTGTATGCATATCGGGTTATCCATTACAGGTATATTCCATCGCATGCTCTAGGAATATTCCCACTTGTATATAGGGTTTTTTATGTTGTTGTATATGCAGATATACAACAGGTTTATACAAGTAGCAGACGTAAAAAAGATTCAGATTAGGCTAAATGGTGATCGGGTCTGCAGGTATGTGCAAAGGATTGCATGTATATTTTGCTTGTATGTTCGAATATACATTTGCAATGTACAATGGAGACATGTAATAGAAAGTGTGCAATGGACCACATACAAGGCAAAATGTACAATGGCTGGATACAAAGACAAGCACACATACAAAGGAAATGTGCATAGCAGAGATACAAGGATGATGCATACAAGTCAACATGCAGAAGAGGCCGATATACATTTGGTGGGACCCACAAGTATACAAAGGAGATTGTATGTTTTCAACATACAATGTGAGCATACAAAGCAGAATGTACATCAGGTAATGTATGAAGGGGCCGATATGCATTTACTACAGTGACAAGGGTTATCGGCGACCAAGTTCATAGTTCTTTCGACAAGCTGATACAAAGGATACATACAAGGGTGGTTGTATGTTACAAGATACAAAGCCAATTATACATTGGAAATATGCAAGAGGCACATACAAAGAAAAGTTACATGCAAAGTAATAACCAAGGGGTGGGATCCGCCAGTTGCATTCAAAGGGTGACTGTATGTTGGCACATACAACTAAATATGCAAGGCCCAGATGTGAAAGGGGAATGCAATATAGCTGATAAGCTGTTGAAGTCCGCAACTTGCATGTATGTATGCATTGTATATTGCTGATATACAATGAAAAATGCAAAGGTTTAGATACAAAGGCTAGATTTCAAAGTTGTTCCAATATGCTTCATGAAGGTTTGGAATCTGCGGATTGCATGTATGTTACGTTTGTATATGCAACATACAAGCCGATATACAAAGGAAGGACATACAACCTGGACGCGAAGGAGGAATCAAATGCAGCGAATGAAATTTGAGGTTCATGGGTTGTATAAAGTACTTGTGTATGCAATATATAAAGTGATTATACAAGGGGAAGGTACAAGGCCTGGGCCCGATAGTGATTGTATTTTGTTCTATAATGGTTTGGGGTCCGCCTTGTATGTTTGCGATTGTATGTATATACAATCTTATTTGCATATACATTAGAATGTTTCAAGGGGCGAAAAAGGTAAAATGCTTGTATGCTGCGAAAAGTCAAAAGGGTAGAAGGGGTGCCTGCCTGGCACAATTTCATGGGCCAATGACTAGTTAGCGTTAACCAAAGCCATTGATCTCGACAGGAGAGGGGAAATCAACGGCTCCAATTCAAATTTTAGAAAGCCAGGGATTTGTATCCATCTACAGTGGCATTCTTGGCAGGAAGAGCTCCAAAGCACGCAACTGCTACATCCCGTGGGTAGGTTGGCCATTAATGGCAAGGGAATTACAGAGGTATGGCCTGATTGACTTGCTAGCTACCTAATTGAAGAAGAAAATCCTCAGGTGGCAATGCAAGGCTCAAGTTCAACCACTCCCAGCCTTTCCTTCTGCTTGTTGCATTAATTGTTTTGGGTGCCATTCCATGGTGCATTGTATTTGGCAAAATTTTGATTTGACCATTGTACTATTTTGTTGAGGACACATTCTGAGTATATCAAGATTGTGTACCTCATTTTTGTGGTTGTTGAAAACTGGACAATTTTTGGTGCTGTAAGAGGATACAATTTGGTTGGTGGTTCTATTTTGAGTGCCTTGTGAGTTTATGAGTTATGTGTTGAATGTTTTATGCATGGAATTCATCAGTTTCATGTTGATTTAAATGAATAATGCTTCATTGCATGGATTCTATTATTTGTCTCCAAGTTGAATGTGTTCTTCTGAATCTAAACAACTAAGGGGTGTTTAAGATTCTAGGATATGGGTTTGCTATATTGAATGCTTGATCTTTTACTTCTGCTCAAGGAGTAGATTAAATTTTTTTGGGTTAAATGTTGGGAAGAATATATTGTAGTAATGATGTTTGTAAGCAGAGATAACTGAATACTTAATCTTGGGTAGTATCTGTAAGGCAGACACTACAAAACTCCCTTGAAATCTGATTATTGTTTTAAGTCTATGGTAAACATTCACATATATATGTCTATTGACTCCGAGCCCTAGATAGGCACCAGTCTGGTCTTGTATTGAGGTTACAACCCAAGGTCCCAGTCTTGCATCCAAATACAAAATACAAATCTAAACTTCAAATACAAACCATTAGGACTTTAGAAGTAGTTTTAGGACCAAAATCCTCTGATTTACAACTGAATATAGGCCCAAAGCTAGCCCCTTTACACTTATTTTATAGTTTTGGTCTACAGGAGAGAGGATTTATCTGCTTTGTATCAACATCCCAGTCAGTTCACAAGCATATCTCATGGATGTTGAATACGAATACCCCCTAAGTTTTGCAGAGCCTAAAGAAGAAGAGGAGATATTTATAGAGTTTAAACCCTGTACTGTTGGCCCCTGGCCCGAGAATCCTATTGATCAATGATGGATACCTTGTAGGGATAACTAGAAAGAAGCATCCAATTGGGAAGAAATCCAACAGATTTGGTGACTCCACTGGGGAAAAAGTGTAAAAAATTTGTTTCAAAAGTGAAACTAATTCCTAGTTATAGGTGGCAACTCCAAACAAATCTCCCAACTGGTAAAGTGAAATTTATATGCAAGGGAGAAGATCCCTGCATAATCCTTTGTTTGAAGAATTACCCAGAAAAATGATGTATATGAAGAAAGGGACTGTTCAAGCTAGTCAAGAAGGTTCTCCCAGCCCTAGAAGAAATGATAATATCCAAGATAATCCCAGATCTTCAGAGCAGCAAGCACCTTATTTTTCAAATACAGAGGCTAAGATTCAAGATATGTATGAAAGATAACAAGGTGATAGATTGAGAATAAGATCAGAAGTGTTTCAGGAATGCCCTTTCTTAGATCCTCCTAACAGATTTGAGGAAGCTGAGTCCCCAAGGGATGATGATAATGACCAAAATGGAATGGGACCATCCTCTATGCCTAAAGATGAAGAATTAGCTAAAGAAATCAGGAGCTTGAGGGTAGAGTTACAATATTTGCAGGCTTTGAGGATTAGAGATGATATGAGACAAAAGGTGCAAGATCTAAAAATTGCTCAACATGATTCAGTTCCCACCTTGATAATGCAAATGTACGAAGGAATCAACAAAGAAATGAAGTTCCAAATCAGCAAAATGATCAGAGACAAAATATAAATAATGTTAGGGTACCAATGAACAATGTAAGAAATCAAAATGTTAATAGGAATGCAAATGTTAATCAGTTTGATAGACAACCTACGCAGTTGGATAGATTCAGACAGCTAGTCTTTAATGGTATTCCTGGTTACCCTAACCCCATTGATAAACATGTGAGGCTTCAAATACCAAAGTTTTCAGGAAACAATACTATGTCAAGGGAAGATCATTTGAAGGCCTTTCAGAATGTTATGGACAACTTTGAGGTTGAACATGAAGATGTTTTTATGAAATTGTTCATGCAGTCCTTAGTTGATGAAGCTAGAGAGTGGTATAAAAATCTGCCTGACCAGAGTATCTCATCATGGAATGATTTCAGAAGGATTTTTAAGGAACAACATGGTGATAAGATTGACCCAAGCTTTTTCATAAATGAATTCACCAGTATCACTAAAGTGTCAAATGAGCAGGTTGCAGACTTTAATGCTAGGTTCATTAGACTAGTTACCCTAACCCCATTGATAAACATGTGAGGCTTCAAATACCAAAGTTTTCAAGAAACAATACTGTGTCAGGGGAAGATCATTTGAAGGCCCTTTAGAATGTTACGGACAACTGTGAGGTCGAACATGAAGATGTTTCTATGAAATTGTTCATGTAGTCCTTAGTTGATGAAGCTAGAGAGTGGTATAAAAATCTGCCTGACCAGAGTATCTCATCATGGGATGATTTCAGAAGGATTTTTAAGGAACAACATGGTGATAAGACTAACCCAAGCTTTTTCATAAATGAATTCACCAGTATCACTAAAGGGTCAAATGAGCAAGTTGCAGACTTTAATGCTAGGTTCACTAGAGTGTTGACCAAATAACCATTTCACATGAGGCCTAATGAACCAATGTGCATAGTACTATATATAAATGCTTTTGATGCTAAAACATCTTATGGATTAAGAGATAAGGGTCCTGCTAGCCTTAGGGATGCTTTTAGAATTGCAACAAATATTGAGAATAATAGGAAAGTATCTAGCAAGACAAACAGAAGGGATGATGTAAAGATTCTGCAAAACCCAAATAAGCCTCAAAGTACTCAAGGTAATGCATCTACTTCTGAAGAGAAATTGGATAAATTGACAAATGTTGTTAAGGACCTAAGTTATAGACTTGCAAAAAATGAAAAAGGGATAGGTCCTGAAAGACAGGTTTACCAAAGATAAGAAAAGAGACCATCATTGCATGATATGCCATATAACACCAATTGGTATAATGGAAAACTAGTTCTCCCAAATAGCAACACTAATCAAAGAGCTCAACATGTCAAGGAGACTCCTAATCCTTTGAAGAAAGCTATTAATATTGTTGATGACACCCCATGGTGTATAATTTGTCAAATGCCTCATTCCCAATCACAATGTATGATTGCTCAATCTTTGTATAATAATGTCGTGGCCTGTGATGAATGCAATGAGCCGCATTACATGCAGGATGATAATATCAATATGCTATCTACAAATGGGTAGCATTCTTTTTATGTTTCTAATGAAAGCACAAGTTGTGTAACTCAGGTTGGCCATCAGATTTCCAATGATGAGGAAGATGAAGATAATTATGCATATGCTTAGGATTCACGCATCTTTCTGAATAATTTGAGAAGGCCTTCTGATGAAGAGATTAGAGCTCTCACAGCTATAGCAATTGCTTAGGTCAGAAGCAATTATAACCTTAGAGGTAAGGCTCAAGTGGGTGATTCACGTCAACTAGATGACAACTCTGTGAATCAGCCAATGCACGGTCATAAAGGAGCTAAACCACATAAGACAAAATGGAATAATAATAAGAGAAATTTTAAGCAAAAATCAAGTCATGATTCTCAAAGACCAAAAAGTGAAGTACCCCAAAATGAGGATCAAAATAAAAATTCTCGGGTCATGGATGACCCTCAGAAAACCATTAAGATTAAGGCTGGATCAGCTCAGGATAAGAATAAGACAATGGTTCAAGCTACAATTGTTATACAAAATTATGCTCCTTTTGACATAACTTAGATTTTATCTTAGATAAAGGTTTCTATTGCATTGATGGAGATGCTGAAAGTTGAAGAAATTAGGGACAAAGCATTGTCCCTAATTTCAGGAGTAGCTTGTCAGGTTGAGCAGAATGTTGAGACTCAGGGTAAGAAACAAGCCTTATGTATTGATGAAGATGAGGTTCCTGAAGTTTATCTAGGGGTGACAATGATAAAGTGCCCTTCATAGGTTGAACCATTTTATGTTTCCCTTGTTATCAATGGAAAAGTAATCAAGAATTGTATGCTTGACTCAGGAGCATCAACAAATATTATGCCTCTGGCTATCATGCAACAAGCTAGATTGAAGATAGATAAGGCATGTGGAAAATGCTACGCAATGGATGCTAGGGAAGTACCAGTTATTGGAATCATGAAGGATGTGGAGCATATCCAGAAAAGACATACAGAATGAACATAACAGTGGTTGACATAAAGCCACAGTATGGTATGCTGTTGTCAAGAAGATGGGCAACATTAATTGGAGGAAGTATGCAGTTAAATCTATCATATGCCATGATCCCAATGAATGGTAGAGATGTCAAGCTGGTCAAAGAAGAAAGGTCACCAGAAACAGTTGAAGATAAAGATTCAGAAGAGCATATATGTCTTGTGGATGCTGATTGTGAGAATTTCAGGGTTGTCTTAGATGATCAGGGAAATAAAGAGAAGGATTTTTGCATTTAAGAACTTGACCAACAGGGTCTTTGGACTATGTACTTTGATGGAGCTTCTTCAAAGGAAGGTTCTGGTGCTAGAGTTGTGTTCTTGTCTCCAGCAAGTAAGCTTATGAAATTTTCTTTCCTGTTGAAATTTGCCTGCACCAATAATATTGCAGAATATGAAGCTCTACTATTAGGGTTGAATGTTGCTCTGAAGCATGGGATCAAAATGCTAAGAGTGTTTGGAGATTCAGAACTAATTGTCTCCTAGGTGAGAGATAAGTATGCTTCAAAAAATAAAAGGTTAAAATAGTATAAGCATGCTGCGTGGGATACAATTGAATTATTTGAAGCATTTTCAATAAATTGGATAGAAAGATCAAAGAATGTTATGGCAGACTTTTTAGCTAATGTGGCCATAAGGCTAAATGATGTCACTTTGTCTGATGTTACAAATGTTGAGGTTAAACTTAGACCTGCAGTACCAGATAATGTATGTAGTTGGTAGGTGTTTGATGATGATAGGGATTTGTTGAGGTTCCTGCACTGCATAGATGAGTATGAGAACCAGGAGATTGATTTTCAAAATTTTATAGAAGTTGTAGATGGAAAAGAAACTCTTTTGGGGAAAGAAGTGATTCAACTTAAGACAAATAAAATCCCCAGATGGCTAGTTGCTCTAGAAAGAGCATTTGACAATAAAGACCAGTTTGTTAAGAAGGCATCTCCTACAAGCAAAGATGACTTGGAGGAGATAAACTTGGGGACACACCATGCCCCCACAAAGGTATATATTGGCAAACAACTCAAGCCGCACATTAGGAGTATGTTGATAGCATTATTGAAAAAATATAAGCATGTCTTTGCATGGTCATATGAGGACCTAAAAACTTATAGAGAAGACTTATTCCAACATGAGATTCCTTTAAAGCCTGGCGCTAAGCCATTCAGACAAAAACAAAGACCTATTAATCCAACCTGAGCTCCAAAAATGTAGCAAGAACTTGTGAAGCTTAGGGAGGCTGGAATAATTGTGCCTATTAGACACTCAACTTGGGTATCCAATCTTATCCCAGTCAGAAAGAAAAATGGTGACATAAGACTTTGTGTGGACTTCAGAAATTTGAATGTATCTTCTTTAAAGGACAATTATCCACTGCCAAACATGGAGGCTATGCTACAGAAGGTAACTGGTTGTGAGCTTTTATCCATGATGGATGGATTTTCAAGATATAATCAGGTGAAGGTAAAAGAATCTGAACAATACAAGACTGCCTTCACCACTCCATGGGGAACTTATGTATATGTAAGAATGCCATTTGAACTGACAAATGTAGGTGCTACATTTTAGAGGGCTATGGATGTTACTTTTGTAGGATTGATTGACTCAATTTTTCACTGTATATCAAGATGATTTGACAACTTATTTAAAAAAGGAGGAGCAACATTGCATGCATCTTGAACAAATTTTTATTAGAGCATTGGAATATGGTATTTCACTTAACCCAAAGAAGTGTACTTTTGGGGTACTAGAAGGAAAATTATTGAGACACATTGTTTCCAAGGATGGAGTTAGGATTGATCCTGGAAGGGTTGCTACAATTGATAGAATTCAAATTCCTAAAACAGTGAAAGGCATTCAGTCTTTCTTTGGGCAGATTAACTTTGTTAAGATTCATTCCCAACTTTGCAGAGATCACAAAGGATATCTCTAAAATGTTGAAGGGTGCAACTATCAAGTGGGAGAGTGAAGCAATTAAATCATTCCAAAGCATCAAAAAGGCTATAAAGATGGCTCCTGTATTGAAATCTCCTGATTTTTCTAAGCCACTTTAGTTGTTCTCATTTGCTTCTTTCAACACTATTGCTGCATGTTTATTGCAGAAAAATGAAGAGGGTTTTGAACAACCCATTGCTTTCTTTAGCATGTCACTGTAGGCAGCCGAATTGAAATATGATATCATGGAAAAGCAGGCTTATGCATTAGTTAGGGCAGTCAAGAGTTTCAGGCCTTACTTGGTAGGATCTTAGATAGTTGCATATGTGCCCCATGCAGCAGTTAAGGACATCTTCACTCAGCAAGAAGTGACAGGAAGAAGATGCAGGTGGATTAACAAGTTACAAGAATTCAACATAGAGATACAAATCACAAAGTTGGTAAGGGGACAAGGTTTAGCTAAGATGATGACCCGGTCAAATTTGGAGGCATGCCAGGTAAATGTAATTTAGGATGAAGTTGTTAATATGTTAGAATTTGAATGGTACAAGGATATTGTGTATTATTTGCATAATTTAAATTGTCCTTCCCATTTCAGTGATAATCAAAAAAGGACATTGAAATTACATGCTATCAAATACATAATTATTCAAGGAGAACTATATTGGAAGAATCCTGATGGTGTGCTACTTAAGTGTGTGGATGAAAATCAAGCTGTTGATATTTTAAATGACATGCACCAAGGAATGTGTGGTGGACACTACTCTACAATACAATAGCTCATAAAACTCTTAGAGCAGGCTATTGGTGGCCTACCCTTTTCTCAGATGCACAAAGGATGGTAAGGAAATGTGATCCCTGTCAAAGGTTCTCAGGAAAGCTCAAGTATGAAGGTGCTTTACCCCTTAGAACTATAACTGTGGAGGCTCCATTTCAGCAATGGTGACTTGATTTTATAGGGGAAATTTCAAAGAAATCAAGTGGAGGGCATAGTTGGATTTTGGTTGCTACTAACTATTTTACTAAATGGGTTGAAGCCATTCCAACTAAGAAGGCTACAAGCAAAGTGGTGATGGATTTCATTTTGGAACATATTATTATCAGATTTGGGGTGCCAGTCAAGGTGGTCATAGATAATGCCATGTGCTTCAGATTTGGTGAGTTTGTTGATTTTTGCAACAACTATGGGATTAACTTGGCATATGCATCACCATATCACCCACAAGGAAATGGTCAAGCAGAATCAAGTAACAAGAGCCTCATGAAAATCATCAATAGGATGGTAGATAAGAGCAAAAGGGCATGGGATTCAAAGTTAAGGATGCCACTATGGGTTGACCAGATAACAGTAAAGAAAGCAATTGGAAAGTCACCTTTTGAGTTAGTATATGGCACAGCAGATAAGCTACCTATGAATAATCTCTTGCCAGTTTATAGATTCATACAGGAAAATGATAAAGAGATTGAGGACTCAATGACTGAAAGGATAAATCAGATGGTTGCATTGGATGAAATCAGAAGAGAGGCACACAAGACAAACATCAAGAAACAATAGAAAGTGAAATATCTGTTTGATAAGAGGGCTATAGAAAGGAAGTTTTAGATAGGTGATTTAGTCCTTATTTGGAATGCAAAAAGTTAGGATAAGGGCAAGCATGGTAAATTTGAGTCCTTATGGATGGGCCCATATCAAATTAGCAATACTCATGGAGAAGATTCCTATTTTCTCCAAGCCCTAAATGGTGAACTACTGGAATTGCCTGTGCACAGTCAGTTCCTAAAACCTTACTTTTCATAAGTGATTATCTTCTATGCATGTTTGTAAATTAGGTGTAAATTGTCTGTAAATGCTTTGTATAGTCGGTGTCTTGCATTTTTTTTTGTGTTTTGCCTAGTCTGTCCCAGAGTGGTCTGGTTCTCACTGTAGCCTTGCATCTGCACATCCCCAATCAGAGCCAATGTTGATGTTTACCTAGCGTTAGGGTTTCAAACTAGAACATTTTCAGGCTTTTGCATTAAAACCCTAATAAATTCTAAGTTCCTTGGCTGCATGCATTATGTCTTCTATTTTGTCGTTGACTTCCTATAGCAGGTTCCCAGTCACTTGAGTTGTGTTTTCATGCCTTAGCTCTTGTAGGTTGACCGGCCCCTATGCATTGCTTTACCATTTTCTCCTATCACGCTTGAGAAAAAATGCTAAGTCCAGGGTCACTTTATGCAACGGTGAAATTTGTTGCATGTATTAGGTTGTATGTGGCTGTTGTATCTAATGTGCAAGTTTAAATGTACAAATGCATATGTGCAAGGCTAGACCTGAAAAAGAAATTCCAATCAGCCTTTGAAAGTGGTGAAAAAATAGTTGAATGCATTTTGTATGCATATCGCGTTATGCATTACAGGTATATTCCATCGCATGCTCTAGGAATATTCTCGCTTGTATATAGGGGTTTGTATGTTGTTGTTGTATATTCAGATATACAACAGGTTTATACAAGCAGTGGACATCAAAAAGATTCAGATTGGGCTAAATGGTGGTCGAGTCCGCAGGTATGTACAAAGGATTGCATGTATATTTTGCTTATATGTTCAAATATACATTTGCAATGTACAATGGAGACATGCAATAGAAAGTGTGCAACGGACCACATACAAGGCAAAATCTACAATGGCTGGATACAAAGACAAGCACACATACAAAGGAAATGTGCATAGCAGAGATACAAGGATGATGCATACAAGTCAACATGCAAAAGGGGCTGATATACATTTGGTGGGACCCACAGGTATACAAAGGAGATTGTATGTTTTCAACATACAACATGAGCATACAAAGCAAAATGTACATTGGGTAATGTATGAAGGGGTCGATATGCATTTGCTACAGTGACAAGGGTTATCGGCGACTAGACAAGCCGATACAAAGGATACATACAAGGGTGGTTGTATGTTACAAGATACAAAGCCGATTATACATTGGAAATATGCAAGAGGCACATACAAAGAAAAGTTACATGCAAAGTAATAACCAAGGGGTGGGGTCTGCCAATTCATTCAAAGGGTGATTGTATGTTGGCACATACAACTAAATATGCAAGGCCTGGATGTGAAAGGGGAATGTAATATAGCTGATAAGGTGTTGAAGTCCGTAGCTTGCATGTATGTATGCATTGTATATCGCCGATACACAATGAAAAGTGCAAAGGTTTAGATACAAAGGCCAGATTTCAAAGTTGTTCCAATATGCTTCATGAAGGTTTAGAATCCACAGATTGCATGTATGTTGCGTTTGTATATGCAACATACAAGCTGATATACAAAGGAAGGACATATGGCCTAGACACGAAGGAGGAATCAAATGCAACGAATGAAATTTGAGGTCCGTGGGTTGTATAAAGTGCTTGTATATGCAATATATAAAGTGATTATACAAGGGGAAGGTACAAGGCCTAGGCCTGATAGCGATTGTATTTTGTTCTATAATTGTTTGGGGTCTGCCTTGTATGTTTGTGATTGTATGTATATACAATCTTATTTGCATATATATTAGAATGTTTCAGGGGGAGAAAAAGGTAAAATGCTTGTATGCTGCGAAAAGTTAAAAGGGCAAAAGGGGTACCTGCCTGGTACAATTTCATCGACTAATGACTAGTCAACGTGAACCAAAGCCATTGATCTCGGCAGGAGAGGGGAAATCAACAGCTCCAATTCAAATTTCAAAAAGTGAGGGATTTGTATGCATCTACAGTGGCATTCTTGGCAGGAAGAGCTCCAAAGCATGCAACTGCTGCATCCCGCAGGTAGGTTGGCCATTAATGGCAAGGGAATTGCAGAGGTATGGCCTGATTGACTAGCTAGCTACCTAATTGAACAAGAAAATCCTCAGGTGGTGGCGCAGGGCTCGAGTTCAACCACTCCCAGCCTTTCATTCTACCTACTGCATTAATTGTTTTGGGTACCATTCCATGGTGCATTGTATTTGGCAAAATTTTGATTTGACCTTGTACTATTTTGTTGAGGACACATTCTGAGTATATCAGGATTGTGTGCCTCATTTTTGTGGTTGATGAAAAATGGACAATTTTGGTGCTATAAGAGGATACAATTTGGCTAGTGGTTCTATTTTGGGTGCCTTGTGAGTTTATGAGTTATGTGTTGAATGTTTTATGCATGGAATTCATCAGTTTCATGTTGATTTAAATGAGTAATGCTTCATTGCATGTATTCTGTTATTTGTCTCCAAGTTGAATGTGTTCTTCTTTTGAATCTCAACAGCTAAGGGGTGTTTAAGATTCTAGGATATGGGTTTGCTATATTGAATGCTTGATCTTTTACTTCTATTCAAGGAGTAGATTAAATGTTTTTGGGTTAAGTGTTGGGAAGAATATATTGCAGTAAAGATGTTTGTAAGCAAAGATAACTGAATACTTAATCTTGGGTAGTATCTATAAGGCAGACACTACAAAACCCCCTTGAAATTTGATTATTGTTTTATGTCTATGGTAAACATTCACATATATATGTCTATTGACTCTGAGCCCTGGACAGGCACCAGTCTGGTCTTGTATTGAGGTTACAACCCAAGGTCCCAATCTTGCATCCAAATACAAAATACAAATCTAAACTTCAAATACAAACCATTAGGACTTTAGAAGTAGTTTTAGGACCAAAATCCTCTGATTTACAATTGAATATAGGCCCAAACCTAGCCCCTTTGCACTTATTTTACAGTTTTGATCTGCACAAGAGAGGATTTATCTACTTTGTATCAACATCTCAGTTAGTTCACAAGCATATCTCATGGATGTTGAATAGGGAATACCCCCTAGGTTCTGCAGAGCCTAAAGAAGAAGAGGAGATGTTTATAGAGTTTATCTCCTGTACTGTTGGCCCCTAGCCCGGGAATCCTATTGATCAATGATGGCTACCTTGTAGGGATAACTAGGAAGAAGCATCCAGTTGGGAAGAAATCCAACAAGTTCCACTTGATTTTTGGTTATTGGGATGGAGGGGACATGACCTTTTTGTTTCTGAGGATGTGACCTTCTAGCTATAGTAATGAGAATGGTTGTGAATTCTACTATAGATTCTACTATATGCTTGGCCAGCTTAGCCTTCATGTATTGCCTTTTATCTAACAAGAAGTCATGATATTTTGTTTCAGGTAGCTTCTGCCTTAGGGAGAATGATTGTAACTGAAGCATACATAACTCTACCTTTGAATGTTTAGCACTATTAATAGATGGGCACATATACCATCCCAACAACAAAGGAAATCTAGCATTACCCTTTTTATTCATAAGCACATATGCCTCATATGAGGGTATGATCTCTCTAGTTAGTTCTAATAATATGAGCCTATTTGTGGGGTATCTTGGCAACATGAGGGGTTGCCTAGTGAATCCCTCCATGTGGATGTAAGTAAATGTAGGGAACTGGATGAACCAAGTTAAATTCCTTGAAATCAGTGCTTGTGCTTCAGAGCTTAGTGTCTTTGCACTGTCATTGTCTGGCAACTAGACCAAATGCATAATGAAACAATCATTAGCCCTCTTGTAGTGTTGAGGGGAGACCTTCCTTGTCAATTAGAGATAATGATCCCATATGTTTACATCACCTAGATTTCTTCCTACCTTGCTAATTGTTTGCAGGCTAGAGAAAGTTGATTGTGCAACACATGCATACACAACATATGAACTCATGTAAAACATGCACTTTTGGCCTCCAAGTATCCTCATATTTTCATCTAAACTATCACTAATCAATGATACCCACCATATCTTGGTGTCTGTCATTTCTACCATCCTTATCAACCCATACATCTAAGGTTCAAAACTTCTAGCATCAACTTTTCCCCTCATCCTACTCAACATCACCATCATATATTTGACTTCAAGTGTGAAGTCAAATTTATACAAATAAACTGGCAATTTGGTTACTACCTTGTGAGTGTTGTTTTGTGACCTCCAGTATGAGAACATTATCTTCTTGCAATCAGTAGTGTTTCTTTTGTATTTATTTTCTAAGTCTTCAAGTTTTATCTTCAACAAGTTAGGATCCTCTGGCAAATGAAACACCTTTGTTATCTCATTTACAGAGAAATCTGCATAAACCTTGCCATCTTTCTCTACCCTTCTGGTTTCCTTATTGTAATTGTTTGCACATGCCACTACTAGCTCAATGGCATCTGCTACATATGGGAAACCTCTAGCGTGCCACATCCCTGAATGATATATGTTTTTTAGGATGGGATTACCACTACCCTTAATTAATTTTGCCATCCATTCATCCACATCCATGTTTCTGACATGTGTATCACTTATCCTTCCAAAGTAGAAAACTACTTCCCCTAGTGATGCAAACATAGTGGTCTTGAATTTTGCCTCATTCTTAAGCTTCCTAGCTTCCATTGTATCCTGCAACAACAAATGTACATGTCTCAAAATGCATGTCATGTTATTAGTTTCATGTTAATTTTTTCAATATCCTCACATTTCATCATTTACAAAATGTAATATATGCATTTGCCTCTAAGATTTAACCTAGTTGTAAGATTTACCTTTTACTGTGTTACCACAAATGAGAAAAGTAGGGTTTCATCATTACATACATGTTTAATATGCTTAAAACCTGATTAGCAGATGTCCTGATGTGTACTCTTACTATGCAATCACCTTCACCATTCGTTGTTTAATATCTACACTGTTTCGTTAGGGTTTGGATCCTCTGTAATGGATGTTAAAAAAATTTGGAGCTCTATAATTTCAAACTCTAAATGCTTTGTAAATACAAAATGACTAAAAATTTGGCTTTATGTGTTAAAAAATCATGAATTTAGGGCATAATTAATGTCTAATTGCCTTTGTTTATGGATATCAACATTCCATCCTTGAGATTGTAACAAGTGATAACTTGTAATTTGAATTTTCAAATGCAACCACCCTTTTCATGGCATTTATTAGAACGTATGGATATAAACAAATATCAGGACGTTTAGGCAATGTGATTACCCTTTTTGAAATATGCAAGTACATATGATGTCATCATAATGGTCAATGGACCGAGGGGTTGATATAGGGTCTCTAAAATCCAAAGGCATCTTCGTTTGATTGTTGAATGTCTAGACATTACAAAATGTCTAGAATGAAAAGTCAACATGTGCCATGTGGCACCATCTGATTGGTCAATAGAAACCTATGAGTTTTTGTCATGGGGACAAGGATGTGGATATTAAGAAATATCAAGACATTAGTATTTGTGAAATATCCTTAAGTCCAAAAGTGCGGATGATGTCACCCTTCTGAATGCAATTCTTGATCAGGTGTAACGTAACGTTATCAGGATATTGGGGAGTTTTCGACATTAACGAATGTCTGGATGTTAAAGTTTTTGCGAAATGTTCCAAACTCTCAATGTCTAGATGACATCATCATATTATAGTGTTCCTTTGAGTTGGGATCATATGATGTCATCCGAATGTTAGAGAAATATCTGGATGTTAAGACTCTTAAATAAAATGTCTGGAGACCAATGTCTAGTTGAAAAGTCAATGAGGACACATCATCAGGATATTGATGAATGTCTAGACATTAAGTTAAGTTGCGGATGTTAAGAAATGTGTATACCTTCTAGTATTCACACTAAGTGACTTTATGCGAATGACGTTTAGCTATCGTAATGGTTTAAGTTTGATGTCTGCACATTTGTGGAGGCCTGGATATTTAGTTTTACTTAGCAATTTTTGGGATCGAGACATTAAGCTAATGTCCGGATGTTAGGCTAATATGCACATCCCTAAGACTGTTTAACTAAACTTTGACTAGGAATAACTTCCTAGTCTTAAGGAATTTTTTGGTGCTTCAAAAAACAAACTTGCTTCAAATTTATTCTTTTTCACTTGGCAGGGTTCATGATGAGAATTCTAACTTTATAAATTTGATCTAGATTTCAAGATCCAGATGTGCCTAGGACATGATCCTATCATACATTTGCTACTATTTTACCATACCACCCAAAGCAAGGGACACAAAGAAGCCAAGCCAAAGCCAAAAAAAGTTTGGTCCCTATTTTGCTGGGGCAAAATGGGGTGTGTTGTGTAACCAGACAACATTACCCTCACTCATTATGGGGAAGTTACTTCTTTTACACATGATTTGACTTTGATTTTGTTAGATAAGTTTGAGTGGTTTTACAAGGATGTGATTTTTTTCCATTAAGTTGATTCCACAGTAGTGTGTCCCACTTATGGGATAACCTAATTTTTGGCTAAAATCACATATTTTCAAAAAAACTAATGATTTAAGCCTATAGGGGTTCCATCTAAGGGGGTTTGATTGAAGGGAGTTAGATCAAACTCTCTTGGATAAAACCCTCTTGGATAGAACTCCTTAGAACTAAATCAAAACCCTAATGGAATCTTCTTTACACCTATCAAAATGCTGACAAAAAAACAATTTTGCTTCATCTTTTTGTGGGATCAAATGAAATCATTTGGAAATGTCATTTTGTAAGTATGTAACCCTTCATATTAGCTTTTCAAAATTTATAATATGTATTATTTTTTCTTTAATATTATACTTTTTATTTTATAATGAATGTATCTCCATTAGGAAAAATAACAAACATTGTTGAAAATCTCAAAAATACACTACACTCAACATAGATGTCCTTGTTCTGATGCAAAATAAAAATTGATTTTGATATATATGCTAAGAGAAATGTGTTACACAGTAATATAGATTTGAATTTTTTGTTAGTATTAATTATATTCAAAAATTACCAAAAAATATTCATGCACTAAACATTGGAGTTAATGATCTAATTCCAAGAAATTGTGAAAAAAATTATAGTGAAAATTATGCAATATAGAATAATGTCACTCAATAAAAAATAATAAAAATAAATGAAATTTTATTGTAAAGTAAAAATAAAAAAGATAGAAACAATTATTTAAAAAAGAATTAAAATTATATCTTGAATATACATAGGAAATACCACAACTCATTAGCTTACTCATCCTTAAATTTTTGACCATTTATTTCCTATAATTGACACAAATAAAAAATGCTAAAAAAAGCTAATTTTGAGTGTCCCAATTAGGCAAGAAAGTGGGACACACTATTGTGGGATCACCCCATGATTTAACAAACAATTATATTTATATGTATATGTATATGTATATATATATGTATATATATGTATATATGTGTGTGTGTACCTATATCCACACACACACACACATACATACATACATATATATACATATACATATATATATATATATATGTATGTATGTATGTATGTATGTATGTATGTATGTATATGGTGGTAGACATACGTCCAAATGTATATACTTGTATCTATGTTTGTGTGTATATATAGTTGTATACACAAACATAGAGTTGTATATATAAGGTATAATAATTATATACATGCATGTACAACTCTACATTTGTGTAGACAATTATATATACACACATTTACTCAAATATGCAACTATATGCATAAAGAAGGCTATATATATGTTAAGTGTGAAAAAATGATGTTTACGGTTGATTTTAATGGTTTGTTTTGATCCTCCTTTCACCACTAAACATTCAAGGACATTCAACCAAGTAGAGAACTCTACTACAGATTTCCTGTCACTTGGAACATAGGGGAAGATTGGAATTGTGTAATTTTGTTGTTCAATTAAGCCCAATTATGCTCAAAACCCTAATTTCGTAAAATTGCAAACAAATGGACAAATTAAGGAAAATGATCACACATAGAGATATCAAATGACAATTAAATGCGTACCAAATTTTGAAGTTTGATATCTGAAAAAGTTGGTGACTAATGAGCGGGCACCCTAGTCTAGTGCCACAATTTTCTTCAAGATCTGGGAATCTTGTCTGTAACATGTTCTTGCTATTCTGGAAATTTTTTAGTTGTGGGATCTGAAGAACTAATGAGTGGACACCTGAGTCTAGGTCCCTATTTTCTTCTTTGATCTGCAATTCCGACAGTCTGCACTACTCTCCTGCAACTCCACTTCTTTCACTTTCGTAACATGTAACCTACAATCACATAAAAATGGGTTGGGGGTTGTGGTGTTTAGAGGCTTGCCTCAGTCAAGCCCCGGAGAGACATTCAAGTCTTCCGAACACCATTGTTAGATAAAGAGTGTGCATCCCCGCGGGATGGAGGCAAAATCTAAATGATAAATGATAGAAAACACAATTGATATCACCTTGTAGTGAAGATCTCATGGAAGGAAGATTGATGAAGGGGGTCAATCATAAAACACATAACAACAAAAATTACACACACAAAATAGAACTTTCTTTATTGATTTGGACAACTTATTACATTACAGAAGCTCAAATACAATCAGAGGAATCAACCCTCCACAGGCTGCAACACATTACAGCTTCCTATCCCAAGACTCTGGAATCATCTACCTTATGTAACCTCAAATTAGCTAGGGTTTCTATTTTCCCACCTATTCTTGACTCTATGCTTCCCCCCTTAACTCTACTAATGCCTAGGGTTCCCAAAAATGGTTATTAATAGCCTTTTTGGTGGCCAACAACCTAATTTCAAAATTTGCATCTCCCTCCAAAAATAGGTCAACTACCAGGAGCCATAACTTTTGATCCAAGTGTCTGATTAACGAACCGTTTTATGCTTCGAAAAGCTTGTGGAGTGCTCTACACGTTAAGAACCCACTCTACCAGTACTGGCCATTTTTGGGCCCATACAGGGCCATAGTACCTCAAACCTAAGTTTGAATAATTTTCAGGCATTTTTAAGGAAATAAAAACTTTAATATCTTTTAGCTCACAAATGATCTTTGTGTGATTCCTTCACCAAAGGTCTTATTTTTCAGTTGTGAAGCTTCTTGTAAATTGTCACTTCAATCCATGCCCAAATGCAAACTTTCTAAAAATAGTAGGTTTTTATTTTTAGCAGTTTAGAAAAACTGAAAGTTCTACATCATTATTCAAGCGATTATGGAACCAGAACCACAAATTTTGAAAAGAACATCAACACATATTTTTTTGGGTGATGCAAGATTGCCCTTACACCACTAGATGCCCCTGCATCAGACACCTAGGGTAATTTGAGAAGTGACCCTATCATGTCTCAGGTGTTTATCTAGGGAAAACCCAAACAGTCAACCTCTGCCTTAGACAACCAAGAAGAATCTTCAACATGCCTTCCTTTCCATTTCACTAGGTATTCTTCATATTGTCTGTTCTGAGTACTTCTTCCCACACAGCTATCCAAGATCTCTTATATCTCCTTTGTTGAAGTAGATGCCAAAATACTCCACTGTTCTTTTGTTGGTCCATCCTATGTTCTACCTTCATGATATTCTGATAAATCAGCAATGTTGAAAATAGGGGAAATGTTGATCTCACTCAGCAGGTCCACCTCATATGCATTTCCTAAATCATGTTTCTTCAAAATTCTACATGGTCTAAATTTCTTCATTTTCAGCTTATTATATGTTCCAATTGAGAACCTTTCTTTTCTCAAGCGAACCATGACTTCATCTCCTACCTAGAACTCCTTATATCTCCTCTTCTGATCTACCTTAGCCTTGTACTGAATATTCATCTTATTAATGTGTTTTCTCACCTCTTCATGCAAATTCTTTATGTGTTCTACAAAGTCTTTGGCCTCGGCACTCATCTCTTGTCCTTTGTCTAGGTTCCTTAACTCTGAAGCATTTCGTGGACTATTCCCATATACAATCTGGAATGGTGATTTATCAGTACTCCTATTGACAAAATTGTTGTAAGTAAATTATGCCTGTGGTAAAATCAAATCCCATCCCTTGGGCTTATCTCCTACTAAGCATTGTAGCAGGTTACCCAAACTCCGATTCACCACTTTCGTCTATCCATCAGTCTATGGATGGTGTGCAGAATTGAACTTCAAATCTCTCTTCAACTTCTTCCACAATGTCCTCTAGAAAAAACCAACAAACTTGGTATCTCAATCTGAAACTATGCTCCTTGGTAGACCATGTAGTCTTACCACCTCCTTGAAAAATAACTCTGCAATATGAACAACATTATTAATCTTCTTGCAAGGAATAAAATGTACCATCTTCGAGAATCATGTCCTCTCTGTGTCCTTGGTAAACCAAGAATAAAATCCATACTAATATCATCCCATCACTTCTCTGGTACAGGTAATGGCTGATATAGACCTGTATTCTGACTTGCTCCTTTTGTCATCTGACATACTCTGTAACTCTACACAAATTTCCTCACATCCTGCTGTAGCTGTGGCCAATAATAATTTTCACCAATAACAGCAATGGTCTTATCTTGACCAAAGTGTCCATCCAATCCTCCAATATGTTTTTCCTTAATCAGGTTCTCTCTCATGGAACTCCTTGGAATGCACAACTGGCTTCCTCTAAACAACATGCCATCTTGGATTATGAAATTTAACTATTTTGTCCTATCCAAAGTAATAGGTTCCAAACAAGCTTTCCAGGCCTCTGCAAAATCTAGATCTTCAGGATACAAACTTTTGAGCTTATCAAACCCAACAACCTCTATCTTCATTTCTATCAACAAATTTTGCCTTCTGCTTAAGGCGTCTGCAACTCTATTGGACTTCCCACTCCTATGCTTCAAAACAAAAGTATAGCTCTGAAAAAACTCAACCCATTTTAAGTGCCTTTGGTTGAACTTTCCTTGACTATTAAGATACTACAAAGCCTAATGATCAGTATATAAAACAAACTCCTTTGGAAACAAATAATGTCTAGATTTCTTCAAAGCCTGAACTATTGCATAAAACTCCTGATCATAAACATAATACTTTTTCTTGGCATCATTAAGCTTCTCACTAAAATAGGCAATGGGCTTACCTTCTTGGCTCAAAATAGCTTCTATACTACTACCACTAACATCACAATCTACTTGAAATACCTTATTGAAATATGGAAGTGCCAAAACAGGTTGTTCTACGACTTTCTATTTCAATGTGTTAAAGCTCTTGTCTGCTCCTTTAGTCCATCTAAACTCTTTTCTATCCCCTCTCATTGTCTCAGTTAGGGGTGCACAAATGCTACTAAAATTTCTGATAAACTTTATGTAAAAACTTGCCAAACCATGAAGAGATCTTACCTCGGAAGCACTCCTTGGCATAGGCCATTCAATGATAGCCCTTAATTTCTCTAGGTCTATCTTAAGACCTTCCTTTGAGATAAAAAATCCCAGGTATACCAACTCTTTATTTGTAAAACTATATTTCTTCAGATTAATCAACAACTTCTCTTCTCTTAGCTTCTCTAAAACTCTTCTGATATGCATCACATGCTCATCCCAAGTCTTACTGAAAATTAAAATTATCATCCAAATAAACAATAACAAAACTTCCTAAAAATTCTTTTAGTACCTTGTTCATGAGCTGCATGAATGTGCTCGGTGCACTGGTTAGCCCAAATGGCGTAACTAACCACTCATACAAACCTTCTTTGATTTTGAAGGCTATCTTCCACTCGTCTCCTTCTCTGATACGGATCTAGTGATACCCAGTCTTCAGGTCAATCTTCGTGAAGTAATTGGTTCTACTCAAACAGTCCATTATGTCATCCATTATGGGCAATGGAAATCTGTACTTGATTGTGATCTTATTGATGGCTCAAGAGTTTGTACACATTCTCCACTCTCCATCTTTCTTTGGTGCTAGTATTGTAGGTATCGTGCATGGACTTAGGCTCTCTCTTATCAATCCCTTCCTCAACAACTCCTAAACCTGTCTATTCAACTCTTCGCTCTCTGCTAGAGTCATTCTATGGGCTGCCTTATTTGGTAAACTAGCTCCTGGTATCAAATTCATTTGATGACTTATCTTCCTCACTGGTGGTAAACCTTCTGGTACATTATCAGAGATAATGTCCTGAAATTCTTCCAACATATCTAAAACTTCTGCTGGTACATCTTCACATTTCTCTTGACTAATCTTAGGAATCAATGCAAAGCAATGATGTTCATGCTTCATACCCTCTAAAAATTTTCTACCATCTACCAAGCAAATTCTGGCAGTACTACATACCTTTTCTTCTACCTCCTTCAAGGGCTTCAATTTATGCCAAACTCCATCCTTTGTTAGGGAGTATGTGTTTGTACAGCCATCATGGACAATGCTCCTATCATACTGTCATGGCCTCCCCAACAGCATATGACATGTGTCCATTGGTATGATATCACACAACACCTCATCATGGTAGTCTCCAATCTTGAACTTCACTAAACACTACTCATTGACCAAAGCTCTATGGTCCTTTTGCAACCATGCGATCCGATATGGATGTGGATACTTTCTTCTTATCAACTTCAACTTGTCAACCATCTCCTCTGAAACAAGATTATCAGTGCTCCCACTAATAATATCACAACACTTACCTTCACATTTGTACCTTATGCGGAGTAAACTCTTCCTCTAATTGGGTTCTTTTTCCTCATTCAATAGAGTTCTTTTCATAACTAGGGTTTCTCCCCTTTCAGCATCTTCAGAACGCTCAGACTATGCATCTTCATCTACATGTGTAACTCGTGCATTACCTTTAGGTCTTCTATTTGTCCTTCCTTGATGTTGTGGACACTCATATGCTCGATGTCCTTCTCCACATTGGAAACAGGTTCCTCTGAAACCTCCTCTTCCAGGTCCTTGCCTAGGTCTTCCTCTTCCTCTTCGTCTTTGCTCACCATTGTTATGGTCACAAGGGCGATAGGTATTATCTCCTCTCTGATTTCAACTGGTGCCGGCTTCTTCACTTTTCTTTGAATCTTCATTTTGGCCCCCATAGGGTCTTCCACCAATCCTTCCGCCTTGACATTTTCCCCTTTGCTTGCTGTCAAATCTTTTATTCAGCTTCTCTTCCACCTTCAGGGAAAAATGGTATGCATCTTCTATGGTGGTCATTTTGACCAAACTCAGCTCCTCTTGAATACTTGGCCTCAACCCATTAATGTAACGAGCTACCTTCTCCTTGTTGGGCTTTGCATGGCCTGTCCGAATAGTAATTTTATAAAACTCTTATGTGTACTCCTTAACAGACTTGTTACCTTGCTTTAGTCCTTGCAGCTTCTTCAACCACTCCATCTCATAGTCCATAGGAATGAATTTCTTCTTTAGTCTCTCCATCATCTGATCCCATATGGTGATCTTTCCTTTTTCTCTTCTATTCCTCTCTAATTGGACCTCCTTTCTCCAAATACTAGCATGGCCCTTCAACTTTGTTTTTGCAAACTTGACCCAATCTAGGTCCTCCACATCTTCATACTCAAAATACTCCTCCATGTCATTGATCCAATCAATAAGATGTTCTGGATTCAAATCTTTAGAATATGTAGAAACTTCAACCCTAGGCCTCTTTTCAATCTTTGAAATGGCCCTCAACAACCTAACTTCTACATGATCTCTTGCAGCTTCTTGTTCTTCCTCAAATAGCTCTTCTTCAGCTTCATCCTCACTTTCTTCTCTTGTTCTCAGATCAAACCCTCTTCGCAGCTCCTCTTGCAATGCATCGATTTGCCTTTGCAGGGCTCTAAAACCCTTTTCTGTCAAAGCATTCCTCCCAATATGATTTCTTCATGTAGGCATCTTGATCTCCACAGCAAACCCATAACCTCAGGTCCTTGTGCAAACTGCCTCATGGTCAGGGATCTGTCTACACACTCAGGAACCTTCACTCTGATACCACTTGATGAAGGGGGTAAATCATAAAACATACAACAACATAAATTGCACACAGAAAATAGAACTTTCTGTATTGATTTGGACAACTTATTACATTATAGAAGCTCAAATACAATAAGAGGAATCAACCTTCCACAGGTTGCAACACATTATAGCTTCCTATCCCAAGACTCTAGAATCATCTACCTTTTGTAACCCCAAATCAACTAGGGTTTCTATTTTTCCTCCTATTATTGACTCTATGCTTCCCCCCTTAACTCTACTACTGCCCAAGGTTCCCAAAAATGGTTATTAATAGCCTTTTTGGTGGCCAACAACCTAATTTTAAAATTTGCATCTCCCTCCAAAAATAAGTCAACTTCCGAGAGCCATAACTTTTGATCTAGGTGTCTGATTGATGAACTATTTTATGTGTCAGAAAGCTTGTAGAGTGCTCTACGCACTAAGAACCCACTTTAGTTCTAGCCATTTTTCGGGCCTGTACATGGCTGTTTAGTGCCTCAAACCCAAGTATGAATAATTTTCAAGCATTTTTCAGGAAATAAAAACTTTAATATCTTTCAACTCGCAAATGATCTTTATGTGATTCCTTGACCAATGGTCTTATTTTTTAGTTGTGAAGCTTCTTGTAAATTTTCACTTCAATCTATGCCCAAATGCAAACTTTTTAAAAATAGCAGGTTTCTATTTTTAGCAGTTTGGAAAAACTGAAAGTTCTACATCATTATTCAAGTGATTATGGAACCAGAACCACAAATTTTGAAAAGAACATCAAAACATATTTTTTGGGTGATGTAAGATTGCCCTTACACCATTGGATGCTCCTGCATAAAAGATGCTCTTCATGCCATGAGGAAATGGAAGCCAAATCTGTAAATACAAACATAAGAACAACACAAATTCTGCTCTGGCACACAATGAATGCCTTGAATCACTTTCACATAAGCCACAAGTTCACAAAATCCATCTAGTTTACAAATGAATTACTAATCATGCTTATATATGCAACTACAAACATAATCGCTAAGAATTTCATAATTCAAACTTACTGTGTCGGCATAGGACCTAAATAACGGTCATAAATTGACACTTTGAAATACCTCCTGACCTAAAATAGGGGGGGAACTTACCGTGTCGGCATAGGACCTAAATAACGGTCATAAATCGACACTTTGAAATACCTCTTGACCTAAAATAGGGTGGGACTAGGGTGCTGGTGCCCAAGTCCTCCCCCCTATTTTAGGCAGGAATCATGTCAAGTGCATCCCCTGAGTCCCATTTTCTATGAAACTTTAGGGTTTTCTCATCGGGAGTCATCAAAATCATGCAAGATTCTCTAAATGCATTATAAAGGGCTCGAGAGCTAAACCTTAAGAGGAAAAAGCCCCCAAGGTTACCTTTTCTGACATAACATTTAGCCCCTACTTTAATGTATGTATAAATGCAAGGCCAATACATACATTAAAGTATGGTCAACAACCACAGCAAATATGCCAAGCACAGAGAAGACACGCCAATCACAGTGAAGACAGTAACAAGCATGCAAAACATGGAGAAGACAATTATAGTCACACAAGATACAGAGAAGACAATATTGAAGATACGCAAAACATAAAGAAGACAATATTGAAGATACGCAAAACATAAAGAATACAATGAATGTAGTGAATACATGGATGATTTTCTTTTTCTTTTTCTCATATATGAAATGCAAATGCAAGTACAAGGAAATTAAACACACCACCCATAATGTAGGAGGGACTCATCACCACTGGTCTTTAAACTACATATGGGGCAACACACATGCCAAACAAATCTCAGAGTTTAGGAGGGACTCATCGCCACCAGTCTTTAAGACTACACTTGAGAGGGTAAATGCACAAAGATGAGTCCACTTAAGGTGGATGTTTTAGACTTAGGAAAAACCTGAAATCAAGTAAACCAAAATGGGATCCCATTTTGTAGAAATGGGATCCCCTTTTGAAACGGGATCCCGTTTTAAAACAAAATTGCATTTCAAAACGGGATCTCATTTTGTAGAAATGGAATCCCATTTCATAAAATTTGAATTTCTGACCTAATTTTTTCTATGGGTTTTGGGCCAGAAAAAAAGTTGGGGAACCTGACCCTTAGCTTTGGACCTGGTTTGACCTACAAGTTGAAGGTCCTGTCAATGTCACCACAAAATAGTGACTTTAGGCATATGTCTAAAGGCCTTTTTTGTCAATTTTTTTGATGAAATTAAAACCCATTATAGATGGACAGTGTAGATTCCAAATATGAAATTTTTTTTACAATTGGATTTTTTTTCCTATTTTTCAATTAATTTTTTATGAAACAGGTCTATAAACTTTAATTATCAGGGTTTTTTAGTATTTTAATAACTTTTTATTAAAATATTTCTTTGTAAAAAAATTGTACGAAAACATACTTCAGACAATTCTTTTCAATTTGAAAAAAAATTCAAAAAATGATAAGTTTAGGTCATCTTATGCATGACGTACATGATGATTTTTCAAAACACCAAAAATGGCCAATAAAAAATTAACAAAAAAAAATATTCAATAAAAAATTACAAAAAATATGGAAAATGTGCTTCTGTGAGTTACAATTTTTTTCCCAAAAGGATTTATAAAAATATGATTATTTAGGTCAAAATATGGATGACGTACACATGCATGGTATAGTAAAAAAAAAGTGACTTTTAAACAGTGGTTTTTAGAAACTCCTATTAAAAATCAATTTGTATCATCTAGGTATTAAAAAAAATTACATATTTGGAAACTAGACTCCGAGTACTACATTTCATATTTACTGACTTTTCCAGGATTCCACCTTTAAGTGCTTCAAATTTTTAGGTCAAATGTGACAAATTCTGAAAATCAGGGAAAACACTTCCACTTTTTGGCCAAAAAGTGGACTCAACTTCTTGTACACACCTGAGAACAAACACGCCATACAAAACAAGCACACCATACAAATCCCAAAGGATAGGAGGGACTCATCGCCACTAGTCTTTAAGACTATGCTTGGGAACAAACACGCCATACACACACTTGGAAGACACGGAGAAAACACAACAGACAAGTGATGGAGTGTTCCTATTTCTAAAATCATCACCATATTAGGCACATTACAGGCACACACTGATGATTGGGCTTTGCCACAACAATCACCGAAGACATGCTTAAGGTTTAGGATAGTCACAGATCTGCTCCCCACCTCCATAAAGTAATTTTAGAAAATGACAGGATGTGCACTCTCCACGAGAAATACATTATCCCCACCTCCACAAAGGGCTTAAGATAAAAAGGATATGCATGATATCCCACCTCCATAGAGGGTTTAAGTGATTGCAATAGATTTCACACAAATCTCAAAGTGCAGGAGGGACTCATTGCCACCAATCTTTAAGATTGTACCTGAGAACAAACACAAATTTCTAGCATCTAAAACAGATAGCTTACCATATATATGCCCTTACCTTAAGGCGGTTGATATCGTGTACTGATATCAAGCATGTTAAGGTAGGGAGAAAACAAACAAGAGGACATAATCTTTTGTAAAGCCCATGCCCCTCGAAGGTGACATGTACTTTACGATTGCCAAATGTTTCCATAAACACATTCCTGCAAGTGTTAGCATCCATATAGTCATGATAAACAAAAATGCATATGATCATTCACATAGAGAGCCAAGGTTATACTACAGATTCGAAGACCGAGTATAACCGTGGGGCTATACTGTAAAAATCTCAAAACTGGGTGTAACTAGGGAGAGATTCAAAGTTAAACAAAGTGCATGAAGAAGTAATATCGTTATGGTTTGTAAGTCGGATAAGACAACATCAAGATCACACATAGTGATTCTACTAGCCAAGCATCGGATAATGTATATCAACCCCATCATCATGCATGGACTTGGTCCATTTTTTTTTTCTCTGAAGGGACACTAGGTCGGTATCAGTATAATATGTTTTTTGTCATCTACCCGCTAGCTAGAAACACTAGAGGAAGGGAAATAATAAATCGAGAGAGGAGAAATAACTACCTTAGGGATAGTCATGTAGGAGGATGCCCCCAAGTCACCAATTGCAATGCTATGTCCATAAGACACAACACACAATAGTGAAAATAGAGGAGAAAAAATATAGAAGAATGATGATACAAATAGAAGGGTCACAACAAAGGTGGTCTCCTGGTATCTTCGACCTTACAAGAGAATCAAGGGTCATCCCAAAAGGCCTGAACAACACATAACACATCACGGGAGAAACACAACACGAAGTGGAGGTCAAATACATGAGCCGATGATGATAACCACATAAGTGACCACCAAGGTTAGAGATACTTACCTGTAGGGATAAATTAGTTTAGAATTCAGAACTTGTGAACATCTTAGAGAGATGCTCTATCAAGTTTTATGCAAAGTTTGAGTGGTTCTTATGAGAGTCTTGTTTGTTGTCGTGAAATCCATGTAATGCTTGTTTCTTAGATTCTTGTATATGTGAGACCTTTTGTTTCTTGTGAGGAGGAGAACCACTATTATTTCCAACTGATGATAATCTTCATACTCTTTTTTGATTTTTAGCTAGCTTTCTTTATTGAGTTCATCTACCATAGTGATAAGGACTATCTTGTATTATTTCAATCATTTCGTTTGTTATAGTCTCTTGTTTTGTTTGTTCTATTTGTCTTTCTGATGCATTTTGGTTATCTCTCGGTCCTTGTAAAGATAACTGAGGAGGAACCTTAGTATAAATACCATTCCTTCATGGACGAGGTGATACTTCAATATTTTCCCTATCCACTTCTATTATACCCATGATGTTATCATAATCCAAATAATCATCTTCTACTTCAGATTATTGATAGCAGACACTTGAGAAAAATTATTTGAATTTAGTTCATTAACCTTGATGAAGCTCTTAGTATTCCTCTTAAAGTTGTTTTGTGATGGTCCACTTGTGGATTGACCAACTTGAGCCGATGAATAATAGTTTTCATACTAACTAGAAGAAAGTTGATAATCATGAAGGGTGGTACATAAATGTTGAAAGGAGTTATACTTCATTAAGAGAATCTTATCACGGATGTTAGGTTGTAGATTTGTAATAAACACCTTCTGAACATCCTCATCCTTCATCTGATATTGAATTTGTGCATAAAGAGCTTGATAATGACTAATAAACTCAATTAATTTCTCTTTCAGACCCTGGTTGCAATGAACTAAATTGATCGAAGAGACTCTATGTCCAATGTTTGCTTTAAAATGTTGTAAAAATTGATCAACTAATTGCGAAAAAGAGTGTATTGAATTTGGAGGTAAAGAGCAAAACCATTCTAAAGTAGTATCTTTGAGAGATCATGAGAAAAATTTTGCTAACAAGTCCTCTTCAAAGTAAAAATTACTACACATAGCCGTGAATGCTGCCACATGATTATTAGGATCACCTTTTCCACCATATTTTTCAAAGCAAGGAGTCTCAAACCTCTCAAGCATAGGAGTTCAAAAGATTGCATAAGATAGGGGATTATGAGCATGATGAGTTGGTATATTAGGTTGTGAAGAATTTGTCAAGTTTGTCACTTTTTGTAGTAAAAAATTCATGCCTTACAAAAGTTGGTTTAAGATGGCATCATTGGGAGATGTGCTTTGCTATGAGGAATTAGAGTCAAAGTGAGGAGGTGATTGAGTATGAGTTGTAATAAGAGGAAGCTATGAATAGGTCAATGGTGGTTAGACATAGTGATAGGTGGAAGGTGGTTGTGAGTAGTTATATGTAATAGGTGGCTGAGAATAGACAGTATGCAGAGGTGGTTGAGAATAAGTATTCATAGCAGAGGTCCCCTTAGAAACCAAGTCCTAATAATTAAATCCCATAGCTTTGTAATTTTATGAACTAGTTCCATTATATGCACCAATACTAGTGGTAGCATTACTACAAGCATTTGCATTAGTTGTTAAAATTATTGATGTAAATGTAGACATTCTAGTGGTCGGTATAATTGCCGATACTTGCGTATGAGACAATGATGACATGTTTTTAATACCATTCACACATTCAGTCACCATCATGACATTATTGTGTACAATATGCATTAAACCTAGAATAACATTAATACCATCTTGTCCTTCTTTTATCAATTCTCTTATGTGGTGGATCATAGGAACAACTTCTTCTGCTATCCTTTCATTTCCAACAAATTCTTGAAAATTAGCTAAGTCTTTATCACGTTCATTTATTTTCTCATTAGGCACATGTGTGACCACCTCAATAGTGTCCTCAACATCATGAAATACTTGATCATCCATAGTGGTTGTATGAGGTATAATATCTTGCAAAATTTGTGTCTCTTTTTTAGTAAAGAAGGTATTCAATAGATTTTCAGAGGTAGGAATATCATTTTCTTCAAGCGCACTAGATCCCATGAGTCTTATGCTTCTTATTAAAAGGATATTTCTATTAGGCTAGTGGGTCATAAGTTTCATGCAAGAGCATGCAACATAAAATGCACAGACTAATAGGACAAACCCTAGGAGCAAGATATGTTTAAGATCCAAAATGCTTGATTTTTTGACTTTTTTCAATGCAAATCACTAGGAGAAAAAGGTGTTGTGAAAATTTTCAAGAGGGATAGAAAGTAATATGTCAGATATTAGTCCAATAAAGCAATAATATCCTTCACAACATGTTTTTGATGCAAATCTAGAGTGATGATAAGTCAAAGCCTAGTGAAAATACACTAAAATATGCAATTTTCACAACTTTTCAATGCAAAGACCCAATAAAAAAGGTTATGTAAAGAATTTTAGGAGGTGCAGTAGATTATAGTAGTAATATTAGTCACCTAAATCTATAAAATCCACCACAACACACTTGGAGTGCAGATCTAGGTCAAACCCTAGTGAAAATATAGCCAAAATATGTAATTTTTCACCAAATTTCAATGCAATGGCCAAATAAAAAGGGTGTTGTAAAGAATTTTAGGAGGGGTAGTAGATAATAACCTTAATAACAGCTAATTAGTGCAGAAAAATCTTTTACAACATGCCTATGGTGCAAATCTAGAGAGATGATAAGGCCAAAATCTAGTGAAAAAGCAAGGTTTTCAAACCCCAGGCATGAAATTTTGCAAGCAAATCACTATGATGCAACACTATAGTTAGAAATTAGTCCTAATGATTGTTTTAAAAGGGAAGTAAAATCTAAAACAATATTTTGACTACAAACCATAGCTAATGCAAAACTAGGTTATATGGAAAAATGCACAATTTCAAGCAATTTTTATCAATTTAAACATGAAAATGCAATCTAAATGATTGATGAATAAAAAATTTATGTAGTTTAAATTAGATCTAATGCTAATGACATAAATTTATTGAAATTAAATGCCAACTAATTCAAATTATTTGAAAATGGAAGCTAAAAGTGCAAAATTTTTCTTTTTTTTTTTGTAATTTTTTAAAATGCAATATGATGAACAATGAAATGAATGAATGTAGATCTGAAGCACAACACTCAGCAAGGTGCAAAATTAAAAAAAACATGGGTTCACTAAAATGTTTAGTGTGAAAAAATGATGTTTAGGGTTGATTTTAATGGTTTGTTTCGATCCTCCTATCACCTCTAAACATTCAAGGACATTCAACCAAAAGAACTCTACTATAGATCTCCTATCACTTGGAACATAGGGAAACATTGGAATTGTGTGATTTTGTTATTCAATTAAGCCCAATTATGCTCAAAACCCTAATTTCATAAATTCACAAACAAACAGACAAATTACGGAAAATGATAGCACATAGAGATATCAAATGACAATCAAATGCATACCAGATTTTAAAGTTCAGTGTCCGAAAAAGTTGGGGACTAATGAGCGGGTGCCCTAGTCCAGTGCCACAATTTTCTTTAGGATCTCAGAATCTTGTCTACAACCTGTTCCTGTTGTTCTAGAGATTTTTTAGTTGTGGGATCTAAAGGACTAATGAGCGGGCGCCCAAGTCTAGGTCCCTATTCTTCTCTGATCTACAATTCTAATAGTCTACACTACTCTCCTGCAACTCTACTTCTTTGAATTTCACAACCTATAACTTGCAATAATGGTAAAATGGGTTGGGGGTTGTGGTGTTTAGAGGATTGCCTTCGTCAAGCCCTAGAGAGACATTCAAGTCTTCTAAACACTATTGTCAAATAAAAAGTGCTATCCCTATAGGATAGAGGCAAAATCTAAATGATAAATGATAGAAAACACAATTGATATCACCTTGTAGTGAAGATCTCATGGAAGGAAGATTCTCTTCATGCCATGAGGAGATGGAAGCCAAATCTGCAAATACAAACACAAGAACAACACAAATTCTGCTTTGCCACACAATGAATGCCTTAAATCACTTTCACATAAGAAACAACTTCACAAAATCCATCTAGTTTACAAATGAATCACTAATCATGCTTATCACTTTCACATAAGCAACTACAAACATTCCTACTAAGAATTTCGTAATTCAAACTTACTGTGTCGGCATAAGACCTAAATAATGGTAATAAACTAACACTTTGAAATAGGTCCTCACCAAAAATAGGGCAGGAATAGGGCACGGGCGCCCAGGTCCTCCCCCCTATTTCAAGAAGGAATCATGTCAAGTACATCCCCTGAGTCCCATTTGCCATGAAACTTTAAGGTTTTCTCATCGGGAGTCATCAAAATCATGCAAGATGCTCTAAATGCATTCTAAAGGACCTGGAAGCTAAACCTTAAGAGGAAAAAGCCGCCAAGGTTACTTTTTCTGACATAACAATATATATATATATATAGAGAGAGAGAGAGGAAATAATGTCTCGATGCCAAAATCGACAAAATTTGATTTTTGGGGATTTTAAAAATTCAAAAGTTTGCATAAAAGAGTAGAGGTTAATGGTCAGTTTGGAGGAAGAAGGAAATTTTGATATCTTTTAGGAGTGTAGTCTAATTAGAAGATGGATCAGGGGTAAATGGGTTTGTTGTCAAATTAAATAATGGGTACAAAACACATGGGGGTTTAGGCATATATATAGGAAATACTGTCTCAATGCTGAAATCAGCAAAATTTGATTTTTGGGGATTTTAAAAATTTAAATATTGGCACAAAAGAGTAGAGGTTACTAGTCAGTTTGGCGGAAGAAAGAAATTTAGATATCCTTTAGGATTGTAATCTAATTGGAAGGTGGATCAGGGGTAAATAGATGTGTTGTCAAATTAGAGAATGGCTTCAAAAACATGGGGGTTTAGGCCTTTAATCAAAATTTTGCTAAAAGGTTTTTCTCTATCAAATTTAAGAATTGCATAGATCATGACTTTGTCTTATAGAATGGACTTTAGAGAATGAATTAATAAACTCTATACATTAAATAATGGTGTCCCAATTTTGATCCTCTTTCCTATTCCCCTAGAAATACCTCATGTTGGATTTAGCTATACAACCTACCAGAAGAACATGGGTTGAATAATTTGTTAGAACACAAGAATATACTGAGAGGGGGGTGAATCAGTATATTACTAAAACTTATTTCAGCTAATCATCAACAATTAAAACTTATAACTACCTTAACTAGAAGATTAAAAACTTAAAGCACACCACATAAGCACACAACCACAACACCAGATTTACATGGAAAACCCAAGAAAGGAAAATCCACGGTGAGGAAGATACTTGGATCTACTAACCAAATCCAGCCTCACAAATGAAGATAAAATGGGAATACAATATTATTTATGGGCTACAACCTAAATCAATCTGTAACTCCTTGAAAATACAATGCAATGGCACTTTAAAAAAGAGGCTACACCCTTTGGATATTACATTCAACAGATCTTACTAAACAAACCACCTTCATATCATTCACACACTTTACTTTGTCACGAAACTTCACTTTCTTTGTTCAATGAACATTGCTTCCTCCAACACACCTTCATGAAATAATCTCACATTTTCTCACACATCTTTACATAGTCTCAAACTCTCATCCTTTCCTCAATAAACAAGATCTTTCTTTTAAACCTTCCACAAATCCAAAAATCCTTCTACCAACTCAACCGAGATGAAAAGTCTATTCATGAAACATGCAAGGCAACACCAAGTCGACATTGATAAGATGTAGAAAGTCAATGCGGTTCAAACCAAGTGATAATTGGAACCTATTCTTCATTAACACATCTTCCAAACATCAAGGCCAAAAGATAAACTACAGTGAAATGCAGTGGCTTCTGCTTTCTCCTCCAGACAACCCTAGTCAACAACAAGATGTGTCTCTATTCTGCTGACCTCGACGGACCTCTACAATACATCTTAGCAGTTGAATCCTGAATATTATCATCTTCTCATATTTAAAACATCATACTTAAAACTACAGAACCTCAACTTCAAAGGTAATGAAGTGCAGAGTATTTCCCAAACACATCCTAGTTGCATCAACTCTGAACAACTATCTTCACTTTGCAATCTCTATAATCTTTTGTGTTAGTCTTCAAGCTCTGAAATCTAAAACATACAATCTTCACACATGTCTCTAATGAAATGCCAAACCACATGGTTGTACCATCAAATGTGGAGGAATGCAAAACATTCTCCCGAGCTTATTCTATGCAAATTTCAGTGCCTTGGACAACTTGAATCTTTCTTTCAAAACTAAAGCAATGCATTTCCTTAGGAAACAATATTTGCCACATCAAAGACTTCATTCTCAACTTCATACAACAATAAAACTTTTCATAAAGCAATAATCTTCATTTTAGCACACTCTTTGCCTATGCTACTTTAGGAGATAATGATGGCATTCATTGTCTTACCCTTCTCCACTCTGATCTATTGATCACAGATTTCCTTTGACATTAACCTCTTATTCAATTTACTTCTAGACTTCTTCATTCTAGTACTACTGACAACACATCTAAATCTTACACTGTTGACATCAATGACAATACAAGTGCAACATAACTGTCTAATGAAAATTGGTAAATGCATGGGCACTAATGATTCTATCAATTAGGAATTGATTGATGGAAACACACACATTTATGTTCAAATCAAGGTGGCTCCAATATATGATATTCCAAATAAAATTATCCTATCCACATCTCTTGGAGACTAGAGTTAAGAGGTAAAGATAGAGGAAACAAAGTTTTTCTATCTAAATTATAGTGGACAGGACCATTTGAAGATAAAGATTTGGAAGGTCTCAAACAAGCATGATATAAAGATGTAAAATCACACCCTACACCATAACCTTTGCCAGTATCCACTCGACCTATGTCAAAAAGAAAGCTTTGGAATAGAAATGGTGCCCATTGAAACTTACATGAAATGGGATTTTGGTTAGATATTACCAGTTCGAAATGCTTGGATAAACTTGCCTGCAAAATGTGTAAGAGCAGACAAGGCATATGACTGGTTTGACATGATACCCTAGCAGACATGTGTAAAATGTGGTTCCAAAGACGCCATAATTACAAGGGATACGCATAGAATGGATCCATTGAAAAGACTTTAGGGAAGTCTCAGGAAAACACTATCTTCAGGTGTAAATCTAAAAGTCTATGACCCTTTTCAGCATTTCCTCTTCACCTGCACCAAAAATGGGAGCTTTTGAATAGAGATAGACACAACATAGATTTGTTAAAAGGCTTTTAAAACCTCTAAAGTAAATGCCATCACCTATGTAAAAACTATTCTCAGCAACTATTGCTCATGTCCTCCCAGCGCCGAAGCGAGATCTTTCAGAACAAGGTATGAGCATCCATCAAAGCATGAAGAATAGGAATTTTTTTCAAATATCATAGTTGGAGATTCTCTAAAAGATGGCTTGCAAAATATGGAAACACACAAAACATGAACAATTTTCTACCAACGATAGAAGGGATATCATTGAAAATGGATGACCAGGTGGACTGATAGTATAGGGGCAATACCAGTATGTGTGTTTAGCAAAAGGGGTAGGATATTGGACGAACACAATGATAAAAGGAAGGTGTACAATTTCAATATGAAGATGATAATCGCATATTTATGTGCATTCTGGAAAGCCATCATATGAGAAGCCATTGAATTCTCCTAATTCTTCTATGGTTCAAAAGAGAGATTTAGCATTTCCATCTATCTTTTAATTGGTCTCCACAAAACTTGGAATGGCTGTCCCATTAAAGAAATATGAAAATGACCTGGATGCAAGAGGGTGCTTAATGGGTCCTAGAACAATATTGGCCACTGAAAGTGAATGTGTAATGTTACAAGTTGCTATGTGCCAAATTTGGCATGTTCTTATGTCAAGAAGTAACATTGTTCATCTTGGTTCAAATAGATTAACAATTGGGATATCACTGGACCGAATACCCAAGGTGTCACATTTCGATGAATTAAACATGCTATCTGGAAAAGTTTATCTCAAAAAATGAGAGAGAGAGAGTATAATTATGAGGTTTTTTGGTGATGCAGATGAAGAAATACATGATGGAACTCATACTACACTAGTTGGAGTTAGGGGACCCATAGGAGCACCCAAAGCTTCAAAATCATCTCATGTACCTAAAAATGAGAATGTGAAGTCCTCACCATAAGATCTATCTGAAGAGGAAAGTGTACTTTCAAATATATTCAACCAAGCTCTACATGAACTTCTCGATGCTATGTCATTTCTGGTTCAACAAGGCTACCACATCTATATAATGTCCACATAATGGAACAATATAGGGGAGCAACATTTGGGGAGTTAAGTGCTCATGGTTTTGTAGTTATTGATTCTCCTTACCAGGCAATGATAAACAAAGGGTATAGTCAAAAAATACTGGTAAGTAGTTAGAAAAGAGTTGTCAAAAAATAGGATGAAGCCTTTGTGCATGCCCTGGCCACGGGCTTATTTCGCAACCATTTATACACTGCTGACAGATGGAATGAGGATTTGGAGGACTACGACCCCATGAAAGGTGATGCCCTGGTTAGTGGTTTATTCAACTCCCAGAGTCTTAGGGATTCTCTAGTCATCCACTCTGTCTCTATGGAAGGGCTTGACAAAGAACTGAAGGCAAATAGTTTCTACTTCTCTAAGAAGAAAATTGAGAGGATTAGGGAGGTTTTCCTCTCCGTTAGGTTCCTGAGGGTCCATACCCCTGATTGGGCTCTCTCACTTCCCTCAGATTTCTTCGAAGATTTGGCAAATCCTCGTGCTCAGGTGGATTAAAATTCAGAGAATATGGAACCGCACGTGGCAGTAGTGATTCCTGGTATTGGGGCTACCAATGGTGATGGTAGTTGTGGTGCTTCGGGTGGAGCAAATGTGGGAGGATCTTAGTTTTTTCATTGATGGGGTGATGGCCACTGACGGTACGTGGGGTTGGACGTCAGTTCGGTTTGTCTTGGCTATTGTTTGGGAGATGTCTTTTTTGACGTTGCTACGTTCAGTTTTTTTGTGATAATCCCTGTTTTATTAGGCCAGAATAGGGCCTTTCTTCCTTGTTTCTATTTTGACAGACCAGCATTTCTGGTTTTCTTGCATGTATAAATTTTTTATATTAATGGTATGGGTGGACCATTACATTTTTCCTAAAAAAAATAAAGACAACGATACTGATAATGTAGTATTTAGCTTATATGGTTGGTCGGGCTTCTACAGATGGCAGAATAATTAAACAATAGAAGGTTAAATGATGTAGAAAAGGAAAGTAAAGATAAAAATAAATAAAGGAAGTTAAAGGATCCATGGATATAGTTGGATTGAAGGCCATAAAATGGTATATGCATTTTTTTATAATAGAGAAATCACAGCTACATAAATAGGGGATCTACACAAAGTTAGAGAAATTGGCTTGGGAGATTAAGGCAATAGGATATTTTCCAAATTCAAGATATTTACTTAATGATGTCCAAGAGGGGGAAAAATAATTATTTCTCCACCACCATTGTGAAAAGTTAACTACATTTTATTTGTCAAATAACCCCTCATGAACAACCTTTATAATTGCTAAAAACCTTAAAGAAGGTGTTGATTACCACACTACAACAAAATTCATTCTGAGATAAATTGTTGTGAGAGATGTGAACCATTTTTATCATTTTAATCAAAGGTGGTGACTATAGTTCTTTAGAAGTGAGGGGGACCTAGGGTAAAAGGTACCCCACTGAACTTGAAATAGTAAACATGGAATAGGTTGTTAACTCCTCTAAAGACTATTGTATGGTTGTGACTTCTATAAGAAACCATCATGTGTTACTTAAGCAAAAGGTCTCAACTATGGATGCCTAGAAAGATCAGAAAAGGAGATCACCACATTCACCCTTCAGAGATAGACTTCTCACAACAAAAAAGATAAGTGTATTACCAAATGAGGTACACTAAACTAACATGCATTTATATTTCAAATCAAATGTTAAAGAAATTGCCAAGCAGGGAGGTAGAGTAGCATTCATAGGTAAAGTAGGAGATGATCCTATTGGTTATCGGATGTTTCAAACTATGAATAAGGAGAATGTTCAAACTCATGGTGTTAAATTCAATCCTTATGCATCGACAACAATTTCTTACATGAAGATTTGGCTAAAGGATTAATCCTTTAAGGATGTCTTCATTTGGTGAACCTCATTAGAAGTAAGAGGGTTGTTAAATATGAGGCTATAAGAGATTGGCTTAAAGAAGTCCAACACATCAACATATCAAACTCAAACTTGGATATGTGATATATGTACTTGCACAAAATGACTCACATGTTCCCTACAGAAATAGGAAGCTAACACAATTACTTCAAAACCCTTCAATGGGTTGGACTAAAACTCTTGTGTTTGTACACATAAGATAGGAAACATAGTCTTATGGAGAGATATTAAATACCTTTAAATATGCAAAATAGTGTGCATAGTACAATGAAAAGTGTTTTATGGAAATTATTAAGTGTGTAAATCCAGGGGAAAATTCATTTCAAAATACACTAGACCAAGTGGCTTTGTAGGGCATCTATTTAGGTCGACGACAAAACAATGATGATACATGCTAGTGATTAGGTAAAATTGCTATAGGAATTAGTACGTAAAACCAGTATATGCAAATTAGTTGACTTAATGCCTTGAGAGGCATATGCCCATCAAATTTGCACAAGCACCCAACTTTTTATTATAAAGTCACTTTCATTAAAGTTTATAAAACATTTTGTTTAATGAGTTGAGGATGCATGCTCATTGTAAAGACATTGTAATATTTTGAATGTTTTATAAAGTCTAAAAAAGCAATTACTTGTGGGTCAATTACAAATCAGTTAGGGGTTGGGAAACTATACAAGTAATGTTTTCCAATGAAAATGGGTTCCATTTTCTTTCAGTTCTTTTTCTAGTTTATGGAGCAAAACTAAGGAAAAACAAAAGACTTTTTGGATTCATGCTTTATATAAAGGGTTTTGTGAAGTTGTATAACATCAAGGAAATAATAGACAAAACATTTATTTCTTATATTTTAGGTGTTTTCTCTATTGTGATTACTAAGCTCTCATATGTTAAATTAGTAATCTCATTATTTCATTGTGTGACCTATTGGTCATCTATTGGAGAATTTACAAACTATTCAACATGTGTAAACAAATGTAGTCATAATCTTGGTGTCTTGGTTTCGGTACATTGATAAAACCTATCTCACGGTGTGTGGGTTTACATGTCTTTTTATCATTGTTGTCACAATATTGTATCTTCTTTTAGTTTCTCTCCTCATGAATCTGACAATGTACATTCATATTTTATGATGAATCTTCTTAGTTTTAAATAAGTTTGTAAAACCCTGGTTGGAATTCATGAGTTTACAACTAGGGTTTTTATAAGTTATTTTCTATTAGATTGTCCCCTTTTGCCTTTTAGTATTTCTAGTTAAAATACTACAAAAACCCAAAATTCAATCATATGATGGAGTTGCCCCTCTCTAATGTAGATGAAGACCGCTAATCCATAGTGAACTCTCTAGTTGTTGGCATGTTTGTCACTACTCTTAAGGAAAAATAATCATTCTTGAAATTATAATCATAGAAAAAAATTTATTTACCAACAGATTTTTGGCGACCTTACTAGGGAGTGAAGTGCTAGTGTGTTTTATTCCTCAGAAATTCAAATGTATTTCCCCCAAAAAGGAGGTTGGCAACACTTTCTAAAGCTTGAACTAGAATTATGGATTAGTAGCAAGAAATTTAGAGACATAATTTAAAGTTGTATGAATCAATAGTTGATAGTGATAGTGATGAAGATGATGAATATTATTCTTTTTCCATGTACCCACCTTAGAAAAATTAGATTCTTGATGAACCCAAGCAAGTTGAATTCCTAAAAAGTTTCTATGGTAGCAGGCAACTTGGTTCCAATAAGCACTACAATAGAAGAGGCAATTAGCACCTAAAATAGCACCAAAATTTAGTGCATTTGAGTCCATGAATTGGACACTTCTACCGGTGCAAAACTTGACGCCCAATAACATCTCACTATTGCGCTGGGTTTAGCGCCTATTATGACACCAGGTTTAGCATTGGGTTTAGTGCTGGATTTTAGTGCTAGGTTTAATGCCAGAATTAGCGCTGGATTTTGCTACTTCTAGCTTGGCTTCCAATTTTGCTTCTGGTTTTGCTTCTTGTGTTGCTTCCAAGTATGCTTCTGGTTTTACTTTCAGTTTTGCTTCCAATTTTGCTTCCAATTTTTCTTCCAATTTTGCTTCCACTTTTGCTTCCACTTTTGCTTCTAGTTTTGCTTCCAAGTTGGCTTCCACTTTTGCTTCCAATTTTGCTTCTGGTTTTTCTGATTTCTCTTCTAGTTTTGCTTCCAATTTTGCTTCTGGTTTTGCTTCCAGTTTTGCTTCCAATTTTGCTTCTAGTTTTGCTTCTGATTTTGCTTCCAGTTTTGCTTCCAGGTTTGCTTCCAATATTGCTTCCAATTTTGCTTCTGGTTTTGCTTCTAGTTTTGCTTCTAGTTTTGCTTCCAATTTTGCTTCCAGGTTTGCTTCCAGTTTTGCTTCTAGTTTTGCTTCTAGTTTTGCTTCCACTTTTGCTTCCAATTTTGTTTCCAGTTTTGCTTCAAAGTTTGCTTCCAATTTCACTTCCAATTTTTCTTCTGGTTTTTCTTCCAGTTTTACTTCTAGTTTGGCTTCCAATTTTGCATTCAATTTTACTTCCAATTTTGCTTCCAGTTTTGCTTCCACTGTTGCTTCCAATTTTGCTTCCAGTTTTGCTTCCAATTTTGCTTCTGATATAACGTCGCTTGTTGCTTCCAATTTTGCTTCTATTTTTGTGTATTTTATTGCTTCTAAAAATGCTTATTGTTTTGCTTACATTTATTAATTTAATATGTTTTATTTCAATTTAGTTAGTTAAATATAGCATCCCTCTTAAATAACTCATACGATTATAAAGTAAGTACTTTAATTATTTAACTCATATGATTAAATAACAAGATAATTATTATAACATGATTATCATCTATAATGAAAACAAGTGAGCCAAATATCTATAATTTAATTAAATTTGACAACATCCATTTTGAGTAGTAAATTAAAATCATCATACATAATAAATATCCATCCAAAAATCATCGACCACTTTCAATATATATAAATTGACAAGTCAATATGGATAAGATCATCATCATATATAACTAAAACAAGTGAAAGTCAAATATGCCAGTAGATCAGTAACATGTCTAAATGATACATGTACAAATGATATAAGTAAAAATGATAAATTATGTAACTCAAAATGATACAAGTCAAGATGATACATGTCCAAATAATATAAGTGAAAATGATACATAAATTTATGATACAACTCATTAATATGGCACTGCAGGCCATGAAAATGATACATATGATAGCTAGCGACTATGAAAAGAGGAATCATAATGATATATCAATAATGATCCATGATACAGTCTATATGATCATGAATGTCATTGGCTACTACGACCAACTGGCTCATCATCATCATCACTATTGTGATCATCATCAACATCACCATCATCATCGCCATCATCATCATCAACATTAGCCTCAGTGTCTTCTGTACCTGCATCATCATCATCCTCTGCCATGTGATCTGTACCAGAACCAACATAATCTAGATCTCTATCATGAGGATCATCTTGATCTTCTAGAAGACCCATGTTCTGCAAAAAAAATATTTAAAATGAAAAGTTATTATTTATTTCATGCAATAATTTATTTTTTTGTTATATATCTAATATTACAACATATGAAACGAAACCATAATCATATTACATCATATCAAAGTGCACATATCATAATAAAATTTCAAAAAAGTTATAGCTAATATGTCATTCCAATGATGTAAAACATGCAACAATTCTAATAAACCTTAGTAAAGATCATAAAAAAAAAATTGTTATAAATTTAACTATCAACTATAAATTTTATTACATAACCTCAAGTGCTACAAATTGCTTGGTCGAAAGCTCCCATTTTAACACAGGCGGGGAGGATGGTGGCAAAGGTTGTGGAATTTGTCTTTACACTAGCCAATTGCATTTGCTTTAAAATTTCTGAAGCCTTTTCAACAAATCCATTTTGTGTAGATCCTGCAGTCATTGTAGTCCATGAGACCACATTTCTTTGAGGCATTCTGTCAAATAATTCTCATGCCTTGTCTATGCTTCCACATTTTGCATACATGTCTAACAGGGCAGTTGCAACTACAACATCTGACAAAATTCCTCTATCCTTAATGTATTGATGGATGTCCATACCCTATTCCAAAGCTCCCATTTTGATACAGGCAGGGAGGATGCTAACAAAGGTTGTGGAATTTGGCTTTACACCAGCCAATTGCATTTGCTTTAAAATTTTTGAAGCCTTTTCAACAAATCCATTTTGTGCATATCTTGCAATCATTACAGTCCATGAGACCACATTTCTTTGATGCATTCTATCAAACAGTTCATGTGCCTTGTCTATGTTTCCACATTTTTGCATACATGTCTAACAGGGCAGTTGCAACTACAACATCTGACACAATTCCTCTATCCTTTATATATTGATGGATGTCCATACCCTATTCCAAAGCTCCCATTTTGACACAGGCAAGGAGGATGTTGGAAAATGTTGTGGAATTTGTCTTTACACCAGCTAATTGCATTTTCTTTAAAATTTCTGAAGCCTTTTCAACAAATCCATTTTGTTCATATCCTACAATCATTGCAATCCATGAGACCACATTTCTTTGAGGCATTCTGTCAAATAGTTCACGTGCCTTGTTTATGCTTCCACTTTTTGCATACATGTCTAACAAGGCAATTGCAACTATAACATCTAACAAAATTCCTCTATCCTTTATGTATTGATGGATGTACATACCCTATTCCAAAGCTCCCATTTTAACACAGGCAGGGAGGATGGTGGCAAAGGTTGTGGAATTTTGCTTTACACCAGCTAATTACATTGGCTTTAAAATTTCTGAAGCCTTTTCAACAAATCCATTTTGTGCATATCCTGCAGTCATTACAGTCCATGAGACCACATTTCTTTGAAGCATTCTATCAAACAGTTCACATGCCTTGTCTATGCTTCCATATTTTGCATACATGTCTAACAAGGCAGTTGCAACTACAACATTTGACAAAATTCATCTATCCTTTATGTATTGATGGATGTCCATACCCTATTCCAAAGCTCCCATTTTGACACAGGCAAGGAGGATGTTGGCAAAGGTTGTGGAATTTGGCTTTACACCAACCAATTGCATTTTCTTTAAAATTTCTGAAGCCTTTTCAACAAATCCATTTTGTGCATATCCTGTAATCATTGCAGTCCATGAGACCACATTTCTTTGAGGCATTCTATCAAATAGTTCACGTGCCTTGTCAATGCTTCCACATTTTGTATACATGTCTAATAGGACAGTTGCAACTACAACATCTAACAAAATTCCTCTATACTTTATGTATTGATGGATGTCCATACCCTATTCCAAAGCTCCCATTTTGACATAGGCAGGGAGGATGGTGGCAAAGGTTGTGGAATTTGGCTTTCAAACAACTCATACTCGTAAAGTCATGGTTTTAGGTCACGTATGTTATGGTAACAACAAGGGATTCCAACTATGGTTACAATAGCTAAGACTGCCCTCATTTGTGACCATAACAAGGTTCTTGGACAACACTATCTTGCTCTTCACACTGGGTACTATATAGATCAAGATTGGGTTGAAGAAATCACTTGATGGTTACCTATATAGTGATACCACACCCTAATACCCCATGCATCCTAAATAGCTTGAGATTTATACAATACTCAACCAAGATGAAATTGTATCATTGTACCACACTTAACTATGACAATCCTTTCTTGACAACAATTTGTAATCTTTAGACTATTGGGATACTTGCCACAATTAAATATTAAGGCAATGACACAAGGCTTTTAAACAAAAACCATAATCCTAACTCTATATCCATCCCCTTGGTAGTCTCAAGGGCCACCTTGAGACAAAAAATGCTAATGTACTATTATGACGGTTATGATTGTCCTCCATTGTTTCATTGTGCATTTGAAACTTGAGATGAGGATTGGAGAGGTCTCCATTTGTAAAAACATGGAAAATACTCATGGCAAGATCTTTAAAATAGGCATCTTCAACTTCAGGCATTTCTAGAGACCCTAGGAAGGTGGATGTAAACTTAGTGACTTTACTTACCACCACAAAGATTGTCCCCTGTGTGACTATGACAAGGTAACACTGTCATGCTCTTTATGACAATCCCTTCTCCATTGGGTGATGGCCTAATAACATTTATCTCCTTTGTGATTTCAATGCCTCTCTAATGCACTATCATAGGAGTCTTGACAGTCCTTATGTATTAGTGAAGAAGGCTTCCAACAAATCCAAAATGAGGGATTAAGATTACATACAAAGTCCTAGTCCTTATATCCTAGTCACATATCACCTCTCTAAGAAGACCTCAAGACAATTGCCCTTTAATACAGGAAGTCAATGCAATTTTAAAAGATAAAGTGCAAGAGGCCAAAGGACAAGAAAACTTAAGGCCTTAAGGGGTTTAAGGGAATAAAAATATAGGCTTGCAAACTCGACTTAAAACCCTAACCCTAGGTGGGTACCACCAAATACCACCAGAACCCTTCAACTTGGCACTGCAAAACCTTGCCCAATCTGATCGTGGGAAGCCAAAATCAAGCATGTACACTCACATGTGATAGATAAGTATGGCTACCAAGTGGTTTGACATAAAAATGAATAGGCTTTGAATTATAACCCTTCAAAGTAGGCTACTAAAGTATATTGTACAGGTGTATTTCTGAGTACTGAGTCTGATTTTTCATCATGGGAACCTAAAATTTTTGCAAAAAATGGTAGGAAATTTTAGGTTCCAACAAGTCCATTAGTTGGAGGTAGGAAAACAAGGGTTTTCTATTCATTATTAGCCTATTAAACTTAAGCATACGAGATAGTATGGCACACACAAAATGTTGTAGATAATGACCACAAGATTAGGTTAATTGCAACCACTTTTTGTAAGCAAGCACAAGACTAGTATACTCATTATGATCATAATGGCACCAAGAAGGGTCCCCAAAGATATAAGAGTAATCATTTGTCACCTAAGAGAAATCTTACATTTAAGGGCGCTAGGGCCAATAGAGAAGCACTTTAGAACTCATCCTATGCATCAATAAACAACTCAACACAAGAAATTCAAATTGACATATTAACACAACAATATCCAACTAAGTTATTGAAAGTCAACTATTGATACCTTGTTCTCCATCCAGATTACAAAATTGGTCCACTTTTTTCTTTGTAACATTTCCCTTTCAAATTGGCTTGGATACCGGCCATATTTCTCCTCCTGTCAAAACATGGCACATGGACTAGTTAAACTAATTAATATGCAATCATTTACTTTATCCTAGGAAATTTTAAAAAAATATATCATTTAACTTATTAAATATACTTACAAATGTATAAATCAAGGCCTATAAACCTTTCTGGCCACTGTGATGCGTGGTACAAAGTTTTTCAAGCCTAGCCTTGGAGGCCTTGTCCTAAAACATATACTAATTCAATTTAACTATGCACAAATAAAATTTAAAAATCATTTAATAAATTTGATATAATCTTATGAGAAAATTCAAATACCTATGTACTCTCCTCACCGGACTTCCTCTATACATCAAACTTCTCATATGCTTTTACAAGCTCTTTCCATACTTTCAAACTTACATCAATTGGCCTTTTTTGAGCATTTTCTTGGGAGGGAGTTTTTTTATCTTCTTTGTTTGGTTGCACTAAAATCTCTTGCAGTTTTGAGACATTTGTAGCTTTATCTTCTTTACAGACCAACCTATGCTAAATTCAGTCTCCATGTCTTGGATAATTGCTTTTTGTAGGTGCATGGGTATCTTTGAGAATGGCAAATGTAGATGGTCTTTGAACCGTTGAAGGCATGATTCCTTCAACCTATTCATAAATATTTTTCCAACATCCATCATTTGGATGTCCCCTGAAACCACATTGTATTCTATCTTGGTATCGTAGGTACCAATGCAAGATGCAAAACATGGCGTGGTGCTCAAAGAAGTCTGTGTCCCAGGAGTGGGTGGGAAATTAGAAGCCTCTGCTCCCTGTTCCACATTCTTAGAGATTATTGTTATTGATTTCCTTCTAGATCTTTCTCTCAATCCATGACTAGTTGGGGAATCAATTGATTCCCTTTAACACTGTTGATTTAGTTGTAATGTTTAAGGGGCTTTACCAAATCATTTTTCTATGTATCTGGCAATGCATTGTCAAGTACACACCATCCAATTTGTTCACTGCCTCTACACCCAATATGGAAGCCAATGCCTCTTTATCTTTGTTAGTCTCATGTTCCTATAAAATAAATTTCTTCTTTTAAATTTACAAATAAAAAACTAAAAACTAAAAATCAAAGAAATAATGGAAACATTTACAAATCTATAAATTGACAATGAATTACCTCATTGTGGCCAGAGTCTGCTCCCTTTGCTCTCTTCCCTCTATTGCTTGACATTTTGAGGCGACCTAGGAAAAATTATTTTCATTCAATCTATGGAGGTAAACAAAGTACACACTGCCAGGTATGAAAGTTTTCGTCTAGTTTTTCTGTATTCCTCAAGGTTTTTTACCTTTACTTTGTAGAGCAAATCATGAAGCTATTTTCCTATGAATCATCTGGTGCCTTGGGAGGGATTCTATAGTTCCTGGCCTAATTTTAGTTTGCTCAGCCTCATCTCAAAATCCCTATCTCCTCGTATTGTCTTGACCAACCTTTGTTTTAGTTTGCTCAGCCTCGTCTCAAAAGCCCTAATTTTAGTTTGCTCACAATCGACATGTCTTAAAGCACTCGACTACTTTTTTAGGAAGGAAGCAAGAAAGTTGTGTTTAGAGAAAGGTATTAATGGTAATGATAAGCGAACCTAGGCATTGGGGTTTGAAAAATGTGTTCACTACTCTCGGATGCAGAGGAAATAATGCAATGTCTAAATTTTACCCTCCTCCTTTGCAACCACATGAGACTTGAATGATTCGCCTGTAAACAAAATAATATTCACAACCCTTTCTCCACAATCCTTTCCATTTAATTGAAATAAAAATATATTTGGGAATAAAAAAATTTTATTTTAATTGTAACCTTACCTATGGTGTTGAAAACTAAATTAAATTTCTCATCTCTTCATGCGGCGTTTTTCTCCTCTCTTTGTGGGGCGTTTTGCTCCTGTAATTATCAAATTTCTCATATATTAATTTCGGCGGGACTCCAACCCAAATGCTAGATCTCAAAACAAAAAATGAACACCAAAAATCAATAAAGTTTTGTTTGTTTTTTTTGTTTCGGGGTATGTGCAAGCGGGAATTTTTTTAAATTTTTTTGATCCAGTAGTTGGCGCTATAGTCAGAGCAGTTAACGTCGACTTTAGCGCTGACTTTTAGGCCAAAATGTAATCTATTTGGGGTGCCAAAGGTCATGCAAAGTGCGTCTAATTTAGCACCAATCAATGCAAAATGATGTATTTTGCTTGGAAGTTGATAAAAATGTAACCTCACCAAATTTGGATTGTCCTTATAATAAGTAACTATATCTTGTTTCCATGATAGCATTTTGACTTCATGCTTCTATTATGATTAGCTCAATAATGACTCACTGTTTCATGACCTTACACAGATGGTTGGTGACAATCCTTATGCAAGTGATATGGCTTTGGAAAAACCAAACAACTCTTCTCTTACTATCATGATGACATGATATTGGGACTATTTTGGCAGCTTATGAAGTGTGCTTATGGTATTGTGATTTTCATTTCTATGTTCTCATTAACCTATTTTAGGTTGAAGCATGGTAACTAACCCACTAGCTATTATGATAGTGATACAATGACTAGACAATCCTCTCCACTTTGACTATGATAGTCCTATGCATGGTGTTTTCTTCATGACAGTCCCCAATAATGTGAATTATTGATAGTAGCTAGTTCAAATGGAGTTTTGGATGGTGTAGTAAGTTGTCCCTATGGCTCATGATAGTGCATGCCTTGGTTATGTCCTTGTGACATTACTCTCTAGATATCTCCTCTTTATAGTGACAAGGTTTCAAGAACATGACAACCTAGGTAAGGTATCAACTTGTCTCTTTAACCTCTGGATTGTCATTTTTCAAGAATTGATCTCATTGAAATGCAAAGATAACATGTCATAGATTAGATGAAAAGATCAAGGAGATGCATGTTATAGAGTATAAAACTCAAAAATAAAAGGTCTATTTGGGCATTTTTCCAACAATATGAGCAAAATTCAAACTTTAAACATGTAGCACAAGTACCATATGACTCATTCACATACATCACACATGTGGGACCACTAAGAAGGGAGGTAGGTGCTTAACACGAGAAATGACAATTGGACATAATGTTTAAGTTCACTTCAACAGATATTTGGGGTTATGATAGCTAATAGAGGGTTTTCTTTTCAAAGGAAACCATTAATTTTGGAGTGAAAGGTAATGGTGAAATATAACATAATGTCCCTATAATTAAAGAATATCCAATGGCTAGGATTAACCTAACAAAGATCTAATGACATGATTTCAAAATTAACATCCAAATTATCCTTCCCTCCATCAAGAATTTAAAATTTTGGTGCCAAAGACTCTTTGAGACTGTTTTGAGGGTTTTATGGCCACTTGGAGAGATATAGATTGCCTTAAAATGACCCATAAAAGAAAAAGGAGAGTCAAATATGAAATAAATGTCTTTTTGATATGAATTTGTAGTCATCTTGTAATCATAAGATTTGAGCTCTAGTTGTCAAGATTCTGCGTGTAAAGTTTTTCTAAAGAGCAAAATGTTGCAATGTCCTATTTTGTTTTTCATAGTGTGTCTTAATGAAAAGTGAGTGTATTAACAAGATAAATTCAAGAATATTCTCTTGGTGCATAGTTGTTATGTGACTATTGTCATTGTTGTGTATTATAGGATCTAGAGGAGGCCATGGAGAGAGGACATGGATGGCATAGAACTACTAAATTGCAGAGAGGAAAGTGGGTGTAAATAGATATGACAATAGAATCTGCAGATACAATAGAGGTAAGAAGAGAAAGGAACCTCAACCAAAGGAGGAAGGTGTTTATGAATTCACAAATGCTACAACATAGAGGAGATAAAGTCATTTTTTTGTCCATGAGGCCTCTGAGGTCAAACTTATTGGTTGAAAATGCATAGGAATGGTGATTAAATGTGATTCTATGATCAAGGGAAAAGTTTGAAAATTAGGATGGCCAAAACATGATATCAATATGTCAATTATATGACTAAAGAGAGGTTTTGTGTTGGATAGCATATTCATTGAAAGTATATAATTGGTGTACTAAACATTATTTACTATGTTGTGTATTATAGGGGCCAGACGAGGCCATGGCAATAGATCATGTCATATCAAATGAGGACACAATGGATGAAGTGGGAAATCAGGTACTCAAATCCAATTTCCTTAGGAAAAAATGATTTAATGGCATTTTGTGAGACATCCATCTTTTTTCACAATATTATTGAAATTTATAATGTATTATCCAATCTTGACATAAATTAATGCATGTTGTTAATTATTTTAGATGGAGATTGGAGCAAATGTAGAGTCTGGGCATTCAACTAGAAAATGAAAAATATATTTACATGGACATGGACCTAAAATTGTTAAATCACATAGATGATAGCGGGTGGAAGAGGATATGACAATGGATCTTGTAGACACAACAAATGATTGCACTGAACAAGAGGTTGGTCAGCACTATAGTACATGGGATGAATCCTTTGAGAAAATTGTTATTTGTGGATGTTATGTATGTCGTGGAAAGAAACAATTCAAATGAGCGATTGTACAAAGACATTGCATATATGATGAGCTTCTAGTCGGTAGTATGCCTCATACAATTGATTCAAATCCAATAGGAATTGTGGCAAGGAATTTTCTAAATTGATATAAATAGCATGTATACTTCATTTAAACATTGTTTTATATTATTTAAATAACTAATTTGTTTCTTAATGGATACTTGCAGGATAAAGTTCTTGGTTTAAAGTTTCCTAAATCATCGACTTCCAGCCTAGAGCGCAATGATCATTTATCAGATGATACATCTAACAAAAATATGTACCGATATACCAGTTTGAAAGATGAGGAATTGATGAAAACAAGCAACAGAACAAGAACCAGTTTAAAGATGCATAATTTTCTTAAAGACAAGGGGAAGGTGGACTACATACCCTATGAGAATGAATGTGATGGAGATGATGACTTGCCCCTAAGTTTGAGATCAATTTACAAAGAGACATTGATCATCAACTCTATTGTGCTTGGCCTAGTGATCAACAACTACCTAGAGTGTACGAGGTGTTTCAATTTTGGGGATACAACTACATGATATGACCCTCCAATATTCATGGAGTGAATCTAGGGCTTTTTATTGTCCAAAAAGTACATGTGGGATCTAAACATAGAAACAATTCAGAACAAACCACTAGGAGATTAATGCCATATTATGGTCCATCATATTACAGTGGTGAATGGAGAAGGCTAGCAGAATATAAGCCTAGCATGTCAGCCTATGGTTTAAATTTGAATATGTATACACATCATCTCCAATTGGAAAGTGGAAAAGAAATGAATAGAGGTCATCTTATGTATATAGATGGACGTGCATACACACACCAAAATATTGTAGGATTTATAAATAGTAGTAAGGGAAGGGACCCTACTGTAAGACCAAATTATCAATTTGTTGAGGTTATAAATGATAAAGATGGAGATATGGAAAGAGAGGTTGATAGATTGATAATGGTTGAGGCTATTATGGACTTACAATTGGAGATGAGTTATTTATTGATTACCCCTTCTTAAAATGCACTCTTATGCAAAAGAAGAGGGAAGAACAAGGTCTCCCTAAGGATGTTCTTAAGGGTAGAAAACCAAAGAATAATAAATGAGTGTGGACTGATGTTTTATAAAATATGTTGTCCAAATTGTGTTTTATTTAAATTATTGTATAAAAAATGTAGTCTATAAAATAATGTTCCATTATTCAATTGATGTATATATGTTCATATAACCAATATTTTTATTTTTTAAGCCATATTTGATTATATTTCTTTGAAATTGATACATTTATGATTTATCCAATTGTTGCCAAACATTAAATAATGCTTTCATTTGTTGATAGGTAGAAGATGTTGATGAAACACATACTAATACCCAAGATCCAACTGGGTTATTAAGATTTGGATGGGATGATCCAAACCATCCTTTAAATAATACTAGGGTGAAAAGAGCATTATTGAAGAGAATATTATCAGCTAATAAATTTGAAGAGCTAATGAGATCCGCATACACTTATGACATGCCACCTAGCCTTAATGATGATTATCATGATAGTGAAAATGCAGTGTATGAAGAAGGATTGAATGAAATGCTTACAGATTTCTTTGGGGATGAAAACAATGATGACAATAATGATCATATAGTTGATAGTAACGATGATAGAAGGGGTAATTACCACTAACATAATGTTGATGATAACAACCTGAAAGACTCCATCAAGCAAGCAGTGAAGACACCCGTGTTCAAATTGAGTGCAAGTAGAACCTCAAAACTGGCATGCACATTAATATTATTAGAAATCAAGTCACTATTTGGTTGGTCAGAAAAAGGATTCACTACCCTACTGAAGTGAGTTGAAATCTATTTCTTACTTTGTAATTGTCAATTGGTGTACATAATTCATAAACATTGATCAATTTCATTTATATTTCTTTAAGGGGATTCTAAAACCATATATTATATATAAATAGTCCTAGTATAGATTGACATATCAAACATATTCATCATAAGTCAAACATTCAATTGATTTAATCTCTAGCAATCTTAAGGGCACTAAAAACTAAAATATTCCCTGAAGATAATGTGTTGCCATCAACTTGCAGAGAGGCGCATCTGTTGTTGGTTGAGTTGGGGATTGAATATAAGCAAATTCATTCATGTAAAAATGATTGTATTTTATACAGAGATGAATATCAAAACAAGGTAGAATGCCCTGTATGCAAAGAGAAGAGATATCATATAGATGTATTAGGTCCTACAGTTTCAAAGAAGGTTTTACGTCACATGCCAATTATACCTAGACTTCAATGAATGTTTCGTTGCAAGTCTCTTGCACAATTGATGGACTAGCATGCAAAGAATGGGAGTAAAGATTGATTCATGTGAATTCTGGACAACTCTAAAGCAATGCAACACATAGAGGAAAAATGGCCAAGAAAATTCAAAGATGAACCCTGTACTATCAAGTTTGGTCTTGCAATTGATGGAGTGTGCCCATTCTCTTTCCTAGGCTCAAATTATAGTGTTTGGCCAGTCGGATTGACAGTATACAATATTTCCACATGGATGAGTGTTAGCAAGGAGCACCTTATGCTGACTCTCATTGTTCCAGGAAAACATCAAGTTAAAAACATGGATGTTTATCTCACGCCTTTTATTGATGAGATGCAAATGCTATGGAAAGGCGTAAGAATGTATGACATATCACGTCCCCCATCAAATAGGTCCTTCATGTTGTACAGTGTACTATGTTGGACTATTCATGATTTCCCAGGACTTGGTGTTTGTTCTGGTAAGATAAAATATTTACATATTTACACTCATAATTTATTTTAATCCCAACTTTCATACTTAGTTTTATACTATTTTTTTGATGTTATTAACATTACTTATTGAATTGCAGGGCTTCAATCAAAGGGGATATTTGCATGTCCAAGATGTGCAGAACAATTTCAAGGGTGGTATTCTAAAGATCTACATAAATTTATTTACGCAAACAATAGGGTTTTTCTACCACTAGATCATAAGTTTAGAAATCGCCTGAAGAATCAATTCGATTGAAATTTTGAAAATAGAGGCCCTCCCATGATTATGGGTCTAGGTGATTGGCTTAAGAAGTATGAAGATGTTGAATTGAAAGGTTGGGAGGATTTTTTTGATCGGGGTGATTCAATTGAAGAACCAGAACAAGTTGTAGTTAATATGCCAAAAGGAATAAAAAGGAAATCCATATTTTATGAGCTCCCTTACTAGAAGTATCTATTAATATCTCACCTATTAGATCCTATGCACATCTTCAAAAATGTCTGAGATTCTATATTTCAACATATATTAGGCAAAGAGGACACCTTGTCTTTGAGGAGAGATATTGCTCTTTCACGTACCAAAATTGATAGAAAACATTTGTGGCCAAATACGGAAAATGAAACATATGCAGAAGCTCCATGGATTTTGAAAAAAAAAAAGACCTAGACCAACTAAAAAATTTCATCCATTTAATAAGGACACCTACTGGCTATGGGTCATTATTGGCTAAAGCTTTTACAGTTGATGGACATATCACAGGATTTAAAACACATGATTTTCATAATTTTATGAAGGTATTATATATCATCATTTAACATTTACTGGTAGCATTGATTAAGTACTAAATATATTTTGATATCATTATGTTGTGTGAGAAAAAATTACTAATGACCTTTTCATAAATGTGTTTCATAGCATATCATGCCATTGGCAATTAGGGGGGATTCCTATCTTACAGTTGACTTAAGGAATGCCATAAGTTGATTGTCAACATTTACAAGGTATGTGGTTAATGTGTGAGAGACATAGACATATTATATTGCATTTTAATTTTTGACTAAAGGTTCATTCTAATTTGCTATTCTTATATTAGGTGGGTGACCTCCAAGAAGATCCATGAATGTGAAGTGCCAAAATGGAAGAAGGAAATTGCAGAAATTGTATGTGTATTTGAGAAGGAGCTCCCTACAAGTTTCATGGAGCTACAAGTCCATTTAATTATACACCTGGTCGATGACATTGAATTGGTGGGTGTCATATCAACGAGGTGGATGTTTTTCTTTGAGAGGTATATGAAAACTCTAAAAGATATGTTTGACAAAAGGCACATCTAGAGGGTTGCATGGTTGAAGGGTATGTAATGAATAAAAAAAAAATTCCTATGTGAATTCCTTGGTAAGGATTTTGAAGATGGGCCACGCTTCTGGGATGAAGAATGAGCATCAGATATTATTAATGGAGAAATACCACAATCTAATGGTGTTCAAGTAGAAATTAGTAAGTAAATTCAAGATTAGTGTGGTTTTCTTTATTGCAATCATTAATTTACTCTATAATTTATTTGTCAGATTAATAGAATGACATTTGAAGTTTGAAATAAACATGTTGACATGTAATAGGTGTAGACGAAAGTGCTATACTCAACAAGTTCATTTTATACCACATGGACTTTATGAACAAATCGATTGATCTGTATGATAAAAAGAGAGAAGTGTTAAAAGCAAGGAGACAATTTAAGAGATCAAACCCAAGGAATACTCCACTTCCCACTGATCTACTTGGGGAATGGGGTAAAGATTGTACACTAGAATGGGTTACTAAACAAATTCAAAATCAAATAGAAGATGCAGGTATAGATTTAAACATAACAGAAGATGAAATCAACATGTCTAGAGGATGTGAAAGAAAGGTATAGTTGGAATTTTACAAAATGTTGTTTCCTTACAGCTTTGACACTATTAACAATTTTAATACTCATCATTATATTTGTTTTCACTGAAATAAATGGTCTTTCACAGGTGAGGAAATTTCTAGCAATGTGGGCATATGGTCGACATTATCGTGTAGAAAGTGTAGATGTAAAGAGATGATCCTTCAATTGTGGCATCATGGTTGACTTCAAGCAATCTAGTCAATAAAGCTCAAAAGATAAGAATATAATTGAAGGGAATCTACAATATGTTGGGAAAATACAAGAAATTATTGAGTTGGATTACCACTCTTTTAAATGTTGTAATTTTAAGTGTAGATGGTATGAAGCATTTGAGAGGACACGAAGACATGATACCCATAGTGGATTGTTTTATATAGATTCCTCATGTTTCCTACCAGAGGATAAGGAGCCTTATGTTCTACCAATTCATTGTGAGCATGTATTTCTTTAACTCAAACAAGAAGTGGTAGTGATCATTAATCTATTAATTCATAGTTTATTGCAAATATATGCATTTGTTTATTAATCAATAAAATTGTTAAACCATACGTCTAATATATGTATGTCATTCATGTGCAGGTATTTTTCTATGAAGATATTTTGGACCCGAAATGGATATTTGTCATACATTATGATCCGATATCAAGGCATGTATTTGACAATGCATTAGTGGATACTAAGCAAAACAATGATGGCCAACAAAATGAGAGAGAGGGATTAGAGAACATAGAAGATATTGACATCCATGATGATGTTGAAGATGGTTATGTTCAAGAACAAGAAGACAACAATCCAGAGTTGGATGATGTTATGGAAGACAACAATATGGATGGGATACAAAATGATGATCCAAATACATATGGTAACAATATAGATGGTCTACAGTAAAATTTCAATGATGATGAAGATGATGGAGGTCTAAATGAGGAGGATGATAATATTAAATACTTGAAAGAATATATGAACATTGACAATGATACATTAGATGACATTGTAGAAGACAATAAAGTTAATGACCAAGACTTCTAAATTTTTAGAATTATTTGCAATCCATGTTTAAAAAAGGAAGATTAAATTGTTGGCAATAATGTTAACTAAATGGATTGTTCAATTGTTGACAAATTACCTATTGCAATATCCTTAAATTGTTTAATCTTTGGTATGAATTGTTGGCAATAATGTTAATTAAATGGATTGATTGATGTTCTTCAAACTTGTTAATGGATAATCCTTATGTGATGGAAGTATTAAGTGACATAGGTCAAAGGATAAGCTCATCAAGTTCCTTAAATAGTGGGCGTCACCTTGTTTCACCAATGACAATTTACTTTCAAGTTTGTTGGTGACTTTAGAATAGATTAAGGAGCTTATGTAATATTGTCAATTAAATCATCCAATTTAATTAACCCAATCTGGCATATGATTTGGATAAACCCTGCTTCTAAAACAAAAAAACAAATTTGGATTTTGAAAATATATACAAGGGAATGATTTTCAAAAGAGAAAGACCCGTGCCTACCACATGAGGAATTTGTTTATCTTTAATTATTTTTCTTATATATCCTTAATTGTATCTATGCCATGTTATCTTGTGATAAGTACTTGAGTAAGACAATCAATGAAATATGAAGTGGACATATTATCATCTATATTAGCTAATTGATTGCACAAATATTTCAATTTATCAATAATCTCATGTTTCTATTCATTTTCAACACTTTTAATAAAGATATCATGATCATAATATTCTTCTTCATCATTAGAATGCAACATGTGATCGTCATAGGAAGTGGGAGAAAGAGATAGTCATGTTTGCAAGGTGAGGGTTTGACCTAGTACTTTGTTGAAGGGGACATAAGGATCATAGATGTTTCTTAGGAATGCAAAATTAAAGGCATTGGGTTGTTTTCAACAAATGCAAACCACAAAAATCTCAAAATAAAAAATCAATCTTTTTTTATCCTAAACATAGGCATGGAAATTGCGAGTTCAAAAAAATGTAGGGAAATAAATCATACCCTATAATAGAAGATTTAAGTCCAATCCTAGATTTAATTAAACTTTAAGTACAAGGAGTTGAGAGTAGAATAAAATATTGAGATATTAAGTAATTAAGATAGAGAAATGAAATAGTTGAGAAGAAATACAAAACTTATTTGATCTTTTTAGCATGATGTCAAATGTGAAGTGTGTGATTAACCAATGCATTATGAAAAAAGAATGAAAACTAGGATTTTCTACTAGAATAATGATCATGAGATTGTGGCAGTGATTAACTATTTTTTTGCATTCCTTCTTCACTTGTCCTCTTTTTCCATATTTCCAAAACTTTACTCTTATCTTCCTAGGGATTATAGATTTTCCTCTTGACTTGGATTGATATTTATACCATTCCCCTTTTGATCCACTTTTGTCCTTGGGCCTTTGTGGAACATGCAAGGCATCCTTAGAACCTTCATCATTGAACTTTCTCCTCATATCTCCATTGAGCATTGTAACAATAAAGGATTCCATAGTCACCTTTGCAACACTACCATTTATAACAAGCGTTATGTTCTCCTAATTTTTGGGTAAAGAAAAAAGTGAGAAGATAGATTTGTCTTCCTCATCAAGTTTAACATTTATTGAACCTATTTGACTCAAAATCATATTAAAGGTGTCAAAATGTTCTACAGTAGAATATCCTTCCTTCATTTTTAAATAATATAAACATCTTTTGAGATATAACTTATTACTTTATAATTTTAGTTTGATAAATATCACCTATCCTCTTTTGTAATGTGAACGCAGGGGTCTCTTTTGATTTGAATAACAAAGAAAAAGTAAATTGGAGGCAACCAGATAAATTATTAGAAATCCAATTCAACAAACAAATGATAACCAAAAGTTGATTACCAGGGAATAGCAGATTTTATATTGATTTTCTTCAAAGTATAGGCAGTGTAATGTCTCTTTCAAAATATCAAAATCCCATATAGATTCTAAGCCATAAGGTCATGGTTTCCTTTTATAAATGAAGAAACGAGCTTCAGACCTTTCACATTCAAAATAGCTCTTTGTATTCCTAACCCTTGATATTACAATATTTGTCTCTTATAAGTCTAATTTAGATTTTCAAATATATTTGAATACATTTTAAAAACATGAAGAAAACATAAAGAGACAAAAAGAGAGCATTCAAGATGTGGTGGTGCTATTTAACGCCATCATATGGCTCATTGCTCTTCTACATCTCAACCTGTGCTACTGATGATTCATCTCTAAGATATTTCTCCTCCCATTTATATATTGTAAAATCACCAGGCCATTGGTAAGCCTAAATCTAAAGTAAGTTCTTCTGGTGATCTTTCCATCTTTTATCAAGCAAAGCTCTGACATCCATCACAAATTTTGCATACACAGCATCCAACACAATTACTCGGTCCAATATCATGTTGAAACTAAGAATGTTGACATCTCCATCCTTCTACAAAAAATCCATAATTTGGAATACTGTTTGGTCGAATTCCATCTTCCATGTGTCAAGACTTTTGATTTTCTCTTCTTTTGTCAATATGAAAGGAATAAATTTATGCTTGAACGTAGTAAAAGATTCAACCTTTGTTTGTATCTTCTCACTTTCCCCATTCACATACTAGTATTCATCAATGATCATTTTGACTATTTTCTCAGTGGGCTTCAAAGCTTTAGGGGCATCAAGATTCCTTTGCACTACTAAGCACATCGTAACCAAATTGTGATGATAGGGTTGCCATTTTTTAAACAACAAATCCAAAACAAAATTTTTTATCTTCAATTGCTCAACAGCCTAAGATAAAGAAGAGTAGCAATCATGTACACTCCCAAGCTTATCCACAACCAATTTTACTCTATGTTCCAAAATTTTCTCAAAAATTTCAAAAACTTTCATCTTTGCCTCATTCTTTGTCATTTCATTTTGTTTATTCAAACTTTCAATTTCCTTTTCAAATTTCAATCTTGTTGTATTAAATTTTTCAATAGACATTGTGACATCACTGGCTATTTGTGGCACAAGGGGCTGATAGGGTACAATGGCTTGACCTTGAGAAGAATTCATAGCTTGCAATTGTTTCTTTAATTTCACATTTTCAAAATACAATTTGTTTACTTCATCATTCATTACTTTTTGAGTTTTCTCATAATCTATTAGCCTTTGTTCTAACCTCTTCACAACAGCATGAGTAAACATAGTAGTATGAAAATTTAGAGTGTTACATCCCCTTTTTGGATTCAGTATTACTATTTACTTTTTTTTCTTAAATAGTGCAATCATGTGAATATGTTTAACATCATAAGAAATGATGATATGATTAGAAAAGATTAATTTTATGAAATCATGGATTTATACTTGATTATGATCAATCTGATGTTATGAATTAAAATGTCGTTCCGATATGAAAATAAAATGATTTGATGTAAATGTGTTTTGATTAGAACATTGGTACTCTAACCACAAATTGTATGTGAGATTGTTAATGGCAGGAATAGATGGAACATGTTCACCAAGAAGTAAGAAGAAGAGAAAGTATCTTCGAGAAAGAGAGAAAAGACTTTGGAATAACCAATGGGTGTTTGCCACTGAAAATGAACATCAGGTAGATAAACCTAGTTGCCTTGAGATAAGTATTGATTTTTGGGTTAAGTCAATTTGGATGAGATTGTCAAGGTTAATAAGAATAGGTCACTCTTCCTTTCGTAGTTGTCGTGATGAGTATGGGTAATCAACATCTATGTCGTAATACTTTGAATCATGTTGCCAAATAGTGGTTCGGCATAAAAGTTGAAAGTTGTATGTAAAGTTGACCCCAAACCTCATATTATGTTTACGCTCAAATTGTTACCATCGTCATAAAGCTCTACAAGCGTATGATGTAAATGTTTAATTACGGATTTCATAGGATGTAGAATTATTTCGGTTGTGAGCTATAATAGTATAATAAAAGGTTTAAATAATGTTTTAAATCTTTGGAATCGTCAAGTGTAATACCATGGGTCAAGTGGTAAGGGTAATATATAAAATCATATTTATATTTAAATAGTTATTAAGGAATAATTCTTATATTCTTTAGTGGTGCAAGTTAATGGGTAATAGCTCGAAGGGTTTCACTCAAGTCACTATTACGATGTCTTTAATTCCATAACATTTTATTCATTCTCGAGCTTCAAACCTAAATGATTGGTCATCAACTCAACAATTATTCCTAGTCATGCAATCAATCCAAGCCCGAGAGTTTGTTGGAGTTAGTGTGGCATTATGTCCATAACAGAAACTGCCACCTCAACAATTGTTAGCTCAACCTTGTGGATCAGCTGTGAAGTTAGTGGAAGATAAAACCAATTCTGTGTTAGTGGTCATGGATACAAGCAGATAGATAGCCATGCTTGGCGGTTACCAAGTTGATAGGGTGTGGATTAGTTAGGGAGAAGTTAGTTTTTCTTTTTGGGACTGTCATAAAGGGCAAAAAGAAAAGACAGTTTTGGATATAAAATGGGGGAAGAGAAGCTAACAGGAGGCCGAGAGTAAAGAGTGTGTGATCGGGTGAGGAGTGAATGAGCTTTGGACCAATTTTTAAATAGTCACCGAAGCTTTCCTTCGGGTTCCATCTCTTCTCTCTCTTACCACACTGTCATGATTAAAATGGAATGCCATAATAGGAATGGCACCATCATGTAATAAGAAGGAATGTAGTGTTCTACTAATGATGTAATGTGTGGTCTGGTTACGCACTTAAAGACTTGTGTTTTACACTTCTTTTAAAATGAAAACAAAGCTATTTCCTTAAGCAACACCACAGTCTTAAACTTCATAGTAGTAACATACTTGTTTCCCCAGAGCATCTTATGATGGTTGACTAAAACCGTGTAGCTGTGTCTGCCTATCATAAGAAATAAATGGGTTATTAGGTGAGCACATTGTTGTTTGAGTCTTGGTCGACTGTCAACAAGAAAGATATCTTCAACTACGGTTGTCTAATGTTTGTTGAAGTTACAAGTGTCACTCGTTGGTCTGTCGACTATATATAGTGGGTCTTGTTATATCCAAAAGTAACTAGTTTTATGAAAGACTTAAAGAATGTGTAATCCTGTCAACAAAATGGGAAACAATGGTGTGGAATGTATGTCGTAGGTTGTGTAACTACTCAGTCTTCCACAACTTACTAATTTATATTAGCTAGTCGAACTTAGAGTTATTCCTTTCATGTTGCAAAGAATATCCAATTTTAGACCATTTTTATATTGTATATAATTCTGTCTACCTTAAAATCATTCATGCTGATGTGTCACCGAAAGTGGGTTTTAGAAATGTTGTTGGACTAAAACTATTGAACATGTTTAAGTAATGAAGTTTTAGAGCAGACACAATGGGTCAATAGTTAAGTGTTTAATTAAAACTTTCATGCATTGAGTTAGGATTGTTAAATGCTTAGTATGATATAAAGATTAAGCTTTATCAAGGATTTGATAGGTCGAAAAAGACTTGTAGAAGTACTAAAACTTTTGCTCTGGATCTTTGATTAGGAGAACTTGATAACTTATAAACCACTCTTGAACTTAATTTGTTGGTTTGGTATCCTCTCCAGACAGGATAATTTTAAGCAGAGGACCAACTTAAAGATCAACCAATAAACTATTAGCATTAATTGATTAACTGGTAAGATAGAATCCCATTCCTTTAACATATGGACAGAAATGTCTCCAAGAGTCCAAAAGTGAGAAGTAAACCTAACTGCCATGTGTTAAAGCATGATGAGTTGAAACACCAAGAGGTTATCATGGTTATTATATTATACTTATACATATGCAACTGTAGGATTGTGATTAATTCAAGTCAAGTTGGGGTGGGTGAACTTACTACTTGCATTGACACAACGCTAAATATATTCAAATCCTTTGGCCAAGGTAGTGCACCTGCCTCTAGTGCATTGATAGTTCACCGTTACTGGATGGCATAGCTTGTGGAGTGGTCTTGCTTGATTAGAGGGTATCTAGGGGATTGCATGATAACAAAGTTATGTAAGTCACAACACTAGTACTCAGATGGCTAACACCATTGGTTATCCTAAGTCTATCCTCTTTGAGTAGGGTAGGGCCACTTCTGGGTAGGAAGGAGTGTAGAGACCAACGGTCTGTGGTTGGAGGTTAAGCTCCTCGAAGATACTTTCTCTTCTATATTCCAGAGGCTTGCTGAGACTTGAATTTGGATGGTCAACAATCGAGATGCAGTGACTTTGGTAAGTTTCTATTTCAAAAATGTTCTTAATAACTTTAATCATCATATTGTTTAATGTTGTAGATGGATAGACCCCTTTGTGTAACTTATAATTTCATGATTATTAATTAGTTGATGAATGAACTACTTTGTTTTAAAATGAAAAATAATTTATCTTTTTCTACTTTTAAACTTTAAAAAAAAAAATTACCTTTGGTTGAACATAGTTTTAGGGTGAAAACTAAATTGGGTGTTACATATGGTATCAAAGCTAACCAGGTTCAACACTAGGGCTGATGAGTCCACTAAGCTGATTAAGAATCAACATTATGTGGGTAGCTAATTATTTGATTTAATATGCCAGGATGGTACGTCTCAAGAAAACTGCAAGGAAGTCCTTCACTAGTAAGGAACGTTACCTGCAAGCTAAGCAGAGACATCTTGCGATGATTAAGACTATTGAGAAAATGAATGATGAAAATGACATTTGGCTAAATGATATGGAAACTTTTGCCAATGTTCTGTCATGACTCAAACAAATGAAAAGAGAACTCCTAGAGACATCTAGGATGGCAGCTCGAATTATGGTCAATCCCTACCCTATTAGTGTACCAATGATCACTAGGGATTCACGTAAACCACCTAGACCTGAAATCATTGTACCATCATCTGATAGCGAATCTAAGGGTTATACATCCTGTGAATATGTGTTAGACAATGAATTTGAATGTTACACCCCCCTTGTAAATACTGAGTGAAACATGAAATGTGTCTATCCTTAAAAGAATGTACATACTGTTGTGTAAAATATAATAAAGACAATTTTGCTTGAGAATAACTATGGTTATGAGCAATTGATATGTTTTGATAATATTCTAAATGATAAATCATAGAACTGATTAGTACTTGCTAAAATAGGTGAGAAAACAAATAAACATGGATCAATCAGAGTTTAATGAGAGAGAAGATCGGGAAGGTCACAACTCTCAGGCTAACTCCACCGATAAATTGGATAGAATTCTTAATATGCTTGCCGAAACTAAGGAAAGGTTGGGCAAATTTGAAAAGAAAGTGAATGAAATCAGGAATATGGAGGGTGAAAATGAGTATTCTAATAATGCGAGTAAAAGTAGGCAACAAGAGCATGGCACGTCAAGTGAGAATCAAGAGAATAGTGAATCTTAGAGGGAGACAAAAGATAAACTTGCACTGGAATCTAAGGATATGAAAAGGATTATTCCTCCCAAATTTGATGGAACAAAAACTGGTGATGCAGCAGAAACATGGCTAGCAGAAATGGAGAAATACTTTGAAATCAAAAATTATTCTTAGATTACAAAGGCAGTGTGGGGAGCATATCAGCTATCTGGAGAAGCCTCCACCTAGTGGATGAACAAAAATATGGAGCTGGATTTAAGCCCCTTGAAGGTGACATGGAATGAATTTGTGGAACTCTTTCGAAAAAGGTGGCTACCATAGCTTTACTTTGATCAAAAGCTAACAGATTTCCAAAATTTCTAGCAAGGTGATTTGTCCGTGGTTGAATATGCAGAAAAATTCACTAGACTGTTGAAATATGTTCCTCATTATCAAAAGGATGAAAGATTTCAGATAAGGAAATTCATTATGGGGCTCAATCCTTAGATTGGCGGGGAGGTGGAAGTGCATGGTCCGGACACAATTGACCAGGTGTATGAGAAAGAAATTAAGCAGGAACAGAAGATCAAATCCATTTCTGCTTATCGTGAAAAGAAGTGTAAGAGATTTGATAAGAACTTCAATGAACAGATGTATATTTAAAGAAGAATAATAAAGGATATGGAAACAGGAGGTACGATAAAGGAAATCAGAAAAATAAAGGGGGATTTGGTAATGAGAGAAGAAATGAAGACTTTAAGAAAAATGACAATTTTAAGAGGAATGATGATGCTATGAGTAGACCGTCTAAGAAGAGAGGACCAATTGGAGATTGTTTTTCATACGATGAAGATCATTATGCCAACCGTTGTCCTAATAAAAAGTAGAATGGGCAGCATAGGAACACGGTACTTCCTTCACAGCAGAAAGCATTTCAACAAAGGATTCATGCCACCCTTGACAATTGACAAGATGAGTATCAAATTACTCCCATTGAGATGACAGGTACTTTATTTGGAGTCCCTGTTTCTATTCTGATTGATACTGATGCAACATAAAATTTTGTGTCATCTAGAGTCTTTAGTAAATTTCCTAGAAGAGCTAGTTTTATGTCAAAACTGTGGATAGTTGAATATGCAAATCACTCAAAGGCTCAGGTAGAGCAATGTTTGTTCGAAGCTAAGATTGATATTTCAAACTTTTACACCGAGGTAAATTTATATGTGGTACCTTTAGGGTCCTATGATGTCATTTTAGGAATGAATTGGTTGTGGAGACATAGGGCCAAGGTGGATTGTTTTTATAAAACAATTGAATGTTTGGATGATAAGGGAAACAAAGTTAATTTTTAGGGTATTCAAAAGGAAATAAAGATCAGGTCTATTTCATCAAAATAATTAAAACAGGCTAGGTGTAAGGGATGTCAACTTTTGGCAGTCAAAATGGACCTAGTAGAGGAAGCTTTAGAGAAGCAAACTTTTGAGGAAAAATACCCTTATCTTCACAATTTCAGAGATATATTTCCTGAGGAACTGCCAGGCTTGCCTCCAAAAAGAACCTTTGACTTTGCCATAGATATTAAACCAGGATCTAAGCCAGTATCTAAAGCTCCATACAGAATGACCACTACTGAACTTATGGAATTGAAGGTTCAACTGTAGGAGCTATTGACTAAAGGTCTAATTAGGCCAAGTGTATCATCATGGGGAGCTCCAGTTATTTTCGTCAAGAAGATAGATGGAACCCTTAGACTGTGTATAGATTATCAGATGCTAAATAAGGCAACGATAAAGAATAAGTATCCACTGCCACGTATTGATGATTTATTTGACCAAATGCATATTGCAGTAGTATTTTCTAAGATACATTTGAGATCTGGATACCATCAGTTGAGGTTAAAAGATGAAGACATTCACAAGACTGCTTTTAGAACAAGATATGGTCATTATGAGTTTACTGTGTTACCATTTGGGTTGACTAATGCACCAACCACTTTCATGAATCTCATGAATAGTGTTTTCAAAGACTGCCTTGATAAATTTGTCCTAGTTTTCATAGATGATATTTTGATATATTCTGAAAATGAGGAGGAGCATAGACAGCATCTTCAAATTGTTTTGCAATGTTTAAGAGAACACAAGTTGTATGCGAAACTCTCGAAATACACTTTCTTTCAGAAAGAAGTGTAGTATTTGGGACACACTATATCAGCAGAAGGGATATCAGTTGACCCAGTTAAAATAAAGGCTATTATGGAATGGCCTATACCTTCCAATGTTTTCAAAGTACAAAGTTTTATGGGTTTGGTCGAGTATTACAGGAAATTTGTTTTGAATTTTTCAAGTATTGCTAGTCCAATCACTTCTTTGCAGAGAAAAGGAAAGTGGTTTGTATGGATAGGTGAATGTCAAAAGGCATTCGATTTATTAAAGGAAAAGTTAACAACAACACCAATTCTGAAAGTCCCTGATCCTGAAGGGCAATTTGAGGTTATTACCGATGCCTCTGGAGAAGGGTTAAGAGGTGTACTTATGCGAAATGGGCATGTAATAGCCTATGAATCAAGAAAATTGAAAAACTATGAGTAGAATTACACTCCTCATGATTTAGAACTAGCAGCAGTGATTCATGCCCTTCAAATTTGGCAACACTATTTGTTGGGACAGACTTTTATACTAAAAATAGATCATCAGTCTTTGTTACATATTTACACAACCTCATCTCAATGCAAGACAAAGGAGGTGGTTAGAACTTACATCAGATTATGATTTTGAGATTAATTACATAAAAGGTAAAGAAAACCGAGTAGCTAATGCTTTAAGCAGAAGAAGACACATAGCTTCTATAATTTCTATTCATGCTAATTTTAAAGATCTAGTATTGCAAAGTTTACCTGGAGACGAAGATTATGAACAAGTGAAGCAAGCTCTGCAAATAAACCCCAAAGATCCAAGATATGATGGATTCCATTTTGAGTCAGATGGATTAATGAGATTTAAGGGTAAAATATACGTTCCTAATTCTGTAGAACTAAGAAACCTTGTATGGAAGGAAGTTCATTGTGCACCTTATTCCAGACACCCAGGAGTAACAAAACTTTTAGCTGATGTCAAACCACTATACTTCTAGAAAGGAATGAAAAGCGACGCTGCAAGGTTTGTGGCAAGTTGCTTGGAATGTTAAAGAGTGAAGGTAGAACACCAACATGCTGCCAAATTGTTATGCCCGCATGATATTCTAGAATGGAAATGGCAGGTTGTTAGTATGGATTTTGTTCAAGGGTTACCAATGTCCAAGAATAGACATGATGCAATTTTCGTTGTAGTAGATAAACTTACCAAAGTAGCACACTTCATTCCTAGAAATTTGATGGATGGAGCTCATATTTTGGCCTAGAAGTTTGTTCAAGAAATATTTAGATTGCGTGGGGTACCTGAAAAGATTATATCTGATAGAGATGCTCGAATAACCTCCCAGTTTTGGTAAACTTTATTTTCAGCACTAGGGACTAATCTCAGTGTGAGCACCACTTATCATCCTGAAACTGATGGACAAATAGAAAGGGTTAACCAGGTCCTAGAGGATCTATTAAGAATGTATTTCATGGACCAGCAATACAGATGGGAGGAATATTTACCTCTTGTTGAATTTGCCTATAATAATTCCTATCATTTTGCCATTAAGATGGCACCGTTTGAAGCATTATATGGAAGGAAATGCAGAACTCCTATAAGTTGGGACAAGCTGGAAGATAAGATAAGCATTAGACCAGAAATGCTAGTAGATATGGAGGAAAAAGTGAAAATGATTAGGAAAAGGTTGGTGGAAGCCAATGATAGGTAAAAAAGTTATGCAGATCGCAAACAGGTGCCTAGACAATTTTCTATTGGTGAGAAAGTTCTTTTGCGAGTGAAACCCCATAAAAGCTCAATCAAGTTTGGTAAATCATCAAAGTTAGCTCCCCGATATGTCAAACCTTCTGAAGTCCTTGAGATTATCAATCCAATGGCCTACAAAATTGCTCTACCTCCAGCCTTGTCTAAAATGCATAATGTTTTTCATGTTTCTTACCTAAAAAAATATTTTGTAGGTAATGACCACATTCTTAAATGGAATTCTTTACAGATACAAGAGCCAGGAGTGGTTTTGATCAAGCCACTCAAGATACTCAAAATGCCTAAACTCCAATTGCATAATCGAGAGATTTTACAATGTAAAATTCAGTGGGACCAATATGGCAAGGATAGCACCACTTGTGGAGACTATAATGACATCCACCAAAGATTTCCTTATCTTTTCAAAAACATTAATGTTAAATTGTAAAAGCTTTTTTTTATGTTAAAATTTTGCTTGATAAACTCAATTATTGGGGATGATGATTCTATAGGGGAAGGATATGCTACATCCCCTTTTTGGATTTAGTTTTACTATTTACATTTTTTTTCTTAAATAGTGCAGTCATGTGAATATGTTTTACATCATAGGAAATGATGATATGATTAGAAAAGATTAATTTCATGAAATCATGGATTTATAATTGATTATGATCAATCTGATTTTATGAATTAAAATGTCTTTCTGATATGAAAATAAAATGAATTGATGTAAATGTGTTTTGATCAAAACATTGGTACACTGACCACAAATTGTATGTGAGATTGTTAATGGCATAAATAGATGGAACATGTTCACTAAGAAGAAAGAAGAGAAATTACATTTGAGAAAGAGAAAATGGACTCTAGAATGGGTGTTTTCCACTGAAAATGAATATCAAGTAGATAAACCTAGTTGCCTTGAAATAATTATTGATTTTTGGGTTAAGTCAATTTTGGATGAGAATGTCAAGGTTTATAAGAATACGTCACTCTTCCTTTCGTAGTTGTCATGATGAGTATGGGTAATTGACATCTATGTCGTAATACTCTAAATCATGTCACCAAATATGGATGACCGATATATATATATATGGGTAAGTGCAAGAAGATGGGGGGCCAAAAAGGGGTCTTAGGTGGCCTCTTTTTTTCTAAAATTAGGAAATGCTAGCCTTGGATGAGAAATTGAGCATAGTTACACTCAAAAATTTGGAGATGCAACCAAAACAATGTTTGTAGTGCTCCGAGTCTATTTTCTAAACTACTATTTTTTTTTTAAATGGCATAGACTAAGGGGTTCAAAAGAGGGACCCACAGAAATTGGTGTTGTTTCTATTCCAAAAAAAAATATAGCATATTTTGTGGCTCCCTCAAAAGGTCAACTTTTTTTTAGTATTTTTAAAATTGCTTCAGTGAGAAATTAGCTAATAGCATGTAGTTTATGTCTGATTTTTATGATAATTTTTTGATGAATATTTGATTTTTTACTAATTTTCAAAGTGGACACATCCTAAAAAATAGAATTTTGGCTGTGCTACCCCTATAAATTTTGAAAACTAATTGAAAATCATTTTTTTCTTTCTTTCAATATGTGTAGAATGGAGTCTAGTTTCCAAATATGTAATTTTTTTGAAATTTCAATGAATAGTTAATTTACAATGAAAAAAAGACCAAACAGTGGTTTTTGCCCAAAAACGGACACACAAACAAAAGAAATTAAAGATGAAAGGCTTAACATTGTTAAAATGTGAAAAAAATCATATCGTCAAATAGCTAAGAGAAATCCTAACATTACCCAGGTGTTCAATTTATTCGACTTTAAAACACGTGCAAATTTAAGGGTTAGCACGAACAAAATTATGTGAAATCTTGAAGAATATGGAAAAACGTGTTTGTGGATGTTGAAAAGGCACTCCAAGCCTTTGGTTTGGAAATCCAAAGCAAATCCCAAGCTGGCATTCCCAAAGAAAAACATAACGCGAGCACGTTATAATGTGCTCGCATTATTTTTTGCTTTGCATTTTCCCTTTTCTATAAAAGTTTGTGTTGTTTGTCATGTTTGAAATAATGCGAGCGCGTTATAATGTGCTCGCGTTATGTTCCCCTTGAATTTTTTTATGTTCAAGGTTATTAATCATGTATGTATGTATGTATGTATGTATGTATGTATGTATACCTATATGTATGTATGTATGTATGCCTATATGTATGTATGTATCTATGTATGCCTATATGTATGTATGTATAGTGTGGAGGGTAAGGGAGGGTAGAGATGGGAGTAAGCCAAATAGGGGAGGAGAGGGGTGGATAAGGAATGAGTGATTAAGATTTAAGGTTGAGGGTTGAGCGTTTAGGGATAGGATTTAGATTTTAGGGATAAGGGATTAGAGTTTAGGACCTTGAGGGATTAGGGTTTAGGGTTGAGGCTTTAGGGTAGCGTTTAGGGTTAAGGGTTGAGGGATTAGGGTTAAGTTAGAGTGTTGAGGATAGAGGGATTAGGGTTTAAGGTATAGTTTAGTAGTTCTTGTGGATAGAGCCAGTAAACAATGGGAGATTATTTGCCTATTTCATAACAATATACCTCCCCTAAGTGCAGGGTGGACAGCAAGAAATATAGATGTACCCCAATGCAAAGCTTTTCTCATAATTATCATCCTTCTGATTTCAACTATTAATTACTCACTGTGGATGTACCATACGCAAAGCTTTTCTCATAGTGTCTACACCTATTGGCATAATGAACCCCAGATGGGTGAGAAAAATATGCCATATAACATTACTAACATTAAAAAAGTTCATAGCCATTTTTCTAAAATATTCTTGCAACTCAAATATCTTTAAGAGAAGAGTGTCAAAAATGATGGGTTTAACAACCTCACATAAGGCAAAGCAGTTTTGTTGGGTTTAGGGATAGGGTTTAGGGTTTAGGGTTGAGGGATTATGGTTTAATGTGTAGTGTTGAGGGTTGAGGGTTTAGGGATAGGGTTTAGGGTTGACAGATTAGGGTTTAGGGTTGACGGATTAGGGTTTAGGGTTGATGGATTAGGGTTTAATGTTGAGAGTTGAGGGTTGAGGGTTGAGGGTTTAGGGATAGGGTTGATGGTCAAGGGATTAGGGTTAAAGTAGAGTGTTAAGGGTAGAGGGATTAGGGATAGGGTTTAGGGTTGAAGGTGTAACGATTGAGGGTTGAGGCTTTAGGGCTGAGGGTTAAGGGATTGAGATTTAAAATATAGTGTTGAGCGTCGAGGGTTTATGGATAGGTTTTAGGGTTTAATTTTTAAGGGTTAAGGGTTGAGGGATAGGGTTTAGGGTTTAGGGATAAGTGATTAGGGTTTAAGGTATAGTGTCGAGGGTTGAGGGTTTAGGAATAGGGATAGCGTTTAGGGTTTATGGATGAGGGATTAGGGTTGAGGGTTGAGGGTTGAGGATTGAGGGTTGAGGGATTAGGGTTTAAGGTATAGTGTCGAGGGTTGAGGGTTTATTGATAGTGTTTAGGGTTGAAGGTTGAGGGATTAGGTTTTAGGGTTGAAGGATTAGCGTTTAAGGTATAGTGTTGAGGGTTGGGGTTTAGGGATAGGGTTTAGGGTTGACGGATTAGGGTTTAGGGCTGACGGATTAGCGTTTAATGTCGAGGTTAGGGTTAGAGTGTCGAGGGTAAAGGGATTAGGAATAGGGTTTAGGGTTGAAGGTTTAAGGATTGAGGGTTGAGGCTTTAGGGATGAGGGTTTAAACCTTAAGATATAGTGTCAAGTGTTGAGGGTGTAGGGATAGGGTTTAAGTTTTAAGGGTTAAGGGTTGAGGGATAGGGATTAGGGTTTAAGGTATAGTGTTGAGGGTTGATGGTTTAGGGATAGGGTTTAGGTTTGAGGGATTAGTGTTTAGGGTTAATGAATTAGGGTTTAATGTTGAGAGTAGAGGGTTGAGGGTTTAGGGTTGAGGGTTGAGGGTTGAGGGTTGAGGGTTGAGGGTTGAGGGATAGGGTTAATGGTCAAGGGATTAGGGTTAAAGAAGAGTGTCGAGGGTAGAGGGATTAGGGATAGGGTTTAGGGTTGAGGATTTAGGGATGAGGGTTAAGGGATTAGGGTTTAAGATATAGTGTCGAGTGTCGAGTGTCGAGTGTTGAGTGTGTAGGGATAGGTTTTAGGGTTCAAGTTTTAAGGGTTAAGGGTCAAGGGATTAGAGTTAAGGGTTAAGGGATTAGGGTTTGACATTGAGGGTTGAGTACATTGAGGTTCGAGGGTTAAGGGTTTCAAGATAGGGTTGAGGGTCGAGGGATTAGGGTTAAAGTAGAGTGTCGAGGGTATAAGGATTAGGGATAGGGTTGGAGGGTTTAGGGATAAGGGATTAGGGTTTAAGGTAAGTATCGTGCTCATTGAGGGTCTAGGAATAGAGATAGCATTTAGGGTTTAGGGATGAGGGATTAGAGTTGAGGGATGATGTATTAGGGTTGAGGGTTGAGGGATTAGGGTTTAGGGATAAGGTTTACATTTGAGAGTTGAGGGATTAGGGTTTTAGGTATAGTGTTGAGGGTTTAGAGATAGGGTTTAGGGTTGAGGGATTAGAGTGAAGGGTTGAGGGATTTGGATTTGACATTGAGGGTTGAGGGTTGAGGCTTTAGGGTTTAGGGTTTAGGGATAGGGTTGAGGGTCGAGGGATCAGAGTTAAGGGTTGAGGGATTAGGGTTTGACATTGAGGGTTAAGTACATTAAGGTTCGAGGGTTAAGGGTTTCGGGATAGGGTTGAGGGTCAAGGGATTAGGGTTAAAGTAGAGTGTAGAGGGTATAAGGATTAGGGATAGGGTTGGAGGGTTTAGGGATAAGGGATTAGGGTTTAAGGTATAGTATCGAGCTCGTTGAGGGTCTAGGAATAGGGATAGCATTTAGGGTTTAAGGATGAGGGATTAGAGTTGAGGGATGAGGGATTAGGGTTGAGGGTTGACGGATTAGGGTTTAGGGATAAGGTTTAGGGTTGAGGGTTGAGAGATTAGGGTTTAAGGTATAGTGTTGAGGGTTTAGGGATAAGGTTTAGGGTTGAGGGATTAGAGTGAAGGGTTGAGAGATTAGGATTTGATGTTGAGGGTTGAGGGTTGAGGCTTTAGGGTTTAGGGTTTAGGGATAGGGTTGAGGGTCATGGCATTAGAGTTAAGGGTTGAGGGATTAGGGTTTGACGTTGAGGGTTGAGTACATTGAGGTTCGAGGGTTAAGGGTTTCGGGATAGGGTTGAGGGTGGAGAGATTAGGGTTAAAGTAGAGTGTCGAGGGTATAAGGATTAGGGATAGGGTTGGAGGGTTTAGGGATAAGGGATTAGGGTTTAAGGTATAGTATCGAGCCCATTGAGGGTTTAGGAATAGAGATAACATTTAGGGTTTAGGGATGAGGAATTAGAGTTGAGGGATGATGGATTAGGGTTGAGGGTTGAGGGATTAGGGTCTAGGGATAAGGTTTAGGGTTGAGGGTTGAGGGATTAGGGTTTAAGGTATAGTGTTGAGGGTTTAGGGATAGGTTTTAGGGTTAAGGGATTAGAGTGAAGGGTTGAGGGATTAGGATTTGATGTTGAGGGTTGAGGGTTGAGGCTTTAGGGTTTAGGGTTTAGGGATAGGGTTGAGGGTCGAGGGATTAGAGTTAAGGGTTGAGGGATTAGGGTTTGACGTTGAGAGTTGAGGGTTGAGGTTTGAGGGTCAAGGGTTTAGGGATAGGGTTGAGGGTTGAGGGATTAGGGTTAAAGTAGAGTGTTGAGGGTATAAGGATTATGGATAGGGTTGGAGGGTTTAGGGATAAGGGATTAGGGTTTAAGGTATAGTATCGAGCCCGTTGAGGGTTTAGGAATAAGGATAGCATTTAGGGTTTAGGGATGAGGGATTAGAGTTGAGGGATGACAGATTAGGGTTGAGGGTTGAGGGATTAGGGTTTAGGGATAAGGTTTAGGGTTCAGGGTTGAGGGATTAGGGTTTAAGGTATAGTGTTGAGGGTTTAGGGATAGCGTTTAGGCTTGAGGGATTAGAGTGAAGGGTTGAGGGATTAGGATTTGACATTGAGGGTTGAGGGTTGAGGCTTTAGGGTTTAGGGTTTAGGGATAGGGTTGAGGGTCGAGGGTTCAGAGTTAAGGGTTGAGGGATTAGGGTTTGACGTTGAGGGTTGAGTACATTAAGGTTTGAGGGTTAAGGGTTTCAGGATAGGGTTGAGGGTCAAGGAATTAGGGATAGGGTTGGAGGGTTTAGGGGTAAGGGATTAGGGTTTAAGATATAGAATCGAGCCCGTTGAGGGTTTAGGAATAGGGATAGTGTTTAGGGTTTAGAGATGAAGGACGAGAGGTGAGGGATGATGGATTAGGGTTGAGGGTTAAGGGATTACAGTTTAGGGATAAGGTTTAGGGTTGAGGGTTGAGGGATTAGGGTTTAAGGTATAGTGTTGAAGGTTTAGGGATAGGGTTTAGGGTTGAGAGATTAGAGTGAAGGGTTGAGGGATTAGGATTTGACGTTGAGGGTTGAGGGTTGAGGCTTTAGGTTTTAGGGTTTAGGGATAGGGTTGAGGGTCGAGGGATTAGAGTTAAGGGTTGAGGGATTAGGCTTTGACGTTGAGGGTTGAGGTTCGAGAGTCGAGGGTTTAGGGATAGGGTTGAGGGTAGAGGGATTAGGGTTAAGGTAGACAAGGAGCGACTGAGAGACATAGAGAGGGGAGAGGTAGAGAGGTAGAGAGGTGAGGGGGAGAGATAAGTTAGATATAGAACATGAGCTAATAGAACTAGATGTGAGATATTGTAAAGGTGCTATCAAAGGTGAGATAGGTACAAATATTTATGGATCAATCTATAGCAGGACAAAACACGAGTGCATTATAATGCGCTTGCATTTTGTCCTACTATAGAAATGGTAAAAAAGTGTTGACCCCCATGATCCAGACCCACATGCTCTGTTTTCATACTGATTATGCGTGTGCTCTGACAAAAAAGAAGTACTTTCATGCTATTGGGAAGTTCACATGCACATTTTACACATTCTACCACCTTTGCATGATCTTTCCACCACCTTTTCTACTTTGCCAACTTGAGGAGGAAATAACATAGTTTTCACAACAAGTTTGATTTATATCTATTCAATTTTCAATTTTTGTAGTGTTGCAATTTTAATTGTGATTCAATTTTAGGAATTTAACATTATAGATTGGTTAATAGTATTGTTGTTAGTAATTATATTTGAGTGTTATTCAATTTAACATTGAAAAGGAAGCAAGTGGTGAAAAACTCAAATTGTTGAGGAGTTTGATGCAAGATGAAAAAAACACTACATAATTGGGTACTCTCCCCATTCGAATCTTCATTTTTTAGGTATGTCAAGTCTTTACATGCATGTTCTTTACATTTTTCTTAATTCTATTTGAATTATTTTAACATGATTTATCATACATGTTTAAAATAGACACATTCCCAATCAAGAAAGCAACCTACAATCTCACATGATGCCATGTATATTTTCTACACTTGGGCTCTTTAATAATTATGTGTAATAAACAAACTTTAACATACCATGATGTCAAACTATACAAGAATAAATCCTTACAATATAATAAAAATACAATCCCACTACTATCTTGTATTCATTTCTTAGGAACTAATATTGGTCTCTTTATCATGCTACAGACAAATTCTCTGTCATGCTGAGGAAACGATCAAGAAATAAACCAACACAGGAAGAGATAGAAGCTAAGAATGCAAAGAAAGTAGTGGCTATGAGGGAATTTCATGAGAAGAGGAAATTGGACACGATAAATGAAGACATGCTAATTGAAGAGGAACCACAACCATCACAAAGAGATATGGTATTGGCGGCACAAAGAGAATGAATGCAAAAACTTCATGCTACGAGAGATTTAAATACCATAGTTGGAGACACGTCCTCTACCACAAGTCAACATGTAGGGACACCATCTACCACATCTCAAGTTGAGAGTACATCATCACTCACATGTGATGAAGGAGGTACGCCATCATTCTCACCTCAACCTCAAGGTATGTCATCTATTCCATCTTCGATCAAAGGTATGCCATTTAGCCCATCTCATTTAAATATTGATGAAATTCCTAATGTTGAGATGAATTTACCTAACTTAACACCACCTAGAATATTTTGCATCTAATGGAAGGTAAGATTCCAAAATGCACTTGTAGAAGATATGCTCATAAGATTTGGAGATTGTTCTTTGAAAAGTTAAATGAGACTGCAAGATGTCAACTATTCATTGAAATGATGCAAAGTATAAAGTATAGGTCCATCATGAAGAGTCTTGGGTTGAGAACATCAGAGGCTTCAAGTGAAAAATCTATTGTCAAGAATCTAATGAGTGCGTATGAGAGTTTGGGTAACACCTCATGCACAAAAGATAGTAATGCAACACGGTGTGTGATTACATTGACTATAGTAAGTAGTCAAACAAGGAAATCTCGTCTCATTAGAAAGACGAGTCAAGAATTGAGAATTAATAGGAAAACTTTATCAAGAGCAGTTGGAAGACGCCAAAGAATTGAGAACACTAATGCCAATGAATTATGGGCATTCTCGGGGAGACTACCACAAAAAGATAAACTAATTGAAGACTTTTGGAAGAATTACATAAGGGTATCTCTAAATCAAAGGGATGTGGTAAGAAGGAGAATTGGTAGTCAACCGTGAGCCACATCCAAAGCATTTTCTGGATGAGACTCAAACACAGTTTTATGGTAAATTTCTAGAGAAGTATCCTCAAATTAAAATTTCTCAAAGATATTTTAAAATGCTAAAACCTTTCTATATCAAGATAAATCACACATGCACTATTTGTTGTTGTAGATTACATATTGAATTTTATAACCATTATGATGTTTATAGGTCTATATGTTTAGATATGCATACTAACAATATTTTGTAGGGTTGTGCCATACTTGCCACACCAACATCTTCAAGAGACTTCATATCAAGAATTTTATGTGAAAGAGAGGAAGGTCAAATATTCTACAAGAAATTATGCTTGGATGGCACATGTCATCGTTGTGGGGGCTTGCAACATTTGCCAATACGTGAACGTATGGAAAGAACACATACGATTGGAAATAAACTGGTAGAGTTTGGCAAGTATAAAATAGTGGCATACAATACAAAAGATGGCAAAGAAGCAAAGATGTGTGAATTGGTTATTAAGAAGATTGTAGTGTATTAGTTTATGCCTATATTTTGTGACAGCATAGTGTATGAGTATGTAAGACATGCCCATAGAGCTCGATGGTTGGACTTGCAATTCAAGTTATGCAAGGACAAATTTTCAGTTGGTAGCATTGTTTCAGTTGTCGACTTTGCAGAGAACTATAGTTTATAGCCACAGCGTGAGATGCAATCACAATATTACAACTCCACATAGGTTTCTATATTTGTGCACATTATATTCATTCATGCAAATGATAGTACAGAGGATGACAAAAAGATCATAAGGGAGTATAATTTCTATATTAGTGATGATCGTACGCATTCTACGGAGTTCATCCAAGGTTGCTTTCGGGTGTTCTACAATGATTTGGCTAGAGGGGGCATATCGTTCAGTCAGCATATCATATGGTCAGATAATTGTGCGTCACAATTCAAGAACTCATGGAATTTCTATTGGCTAAGTAGGAGGCATAATTTTACAGGTATTTAGAATATGTGAAACTTTTGTGAGGCCAAACATGGAAAGGGGGAGCATGATGGTGCAGGAGCATGTATCAAAAGAGTCATAGCATGAGAAGAGTTAAAGTATAAAGACAATGCAAAGTTGACAGATGTAAAATCAATTGTCGAGTGGTGTAATGCTTCCATGGGTCCAGTTAATGAAGGTAAGTCTTTAGTTCATAGATTTTTTTGGTTGATAGATGATACTTACATTGCACCATATGAGGACTATTCTACACTGACAAGATCAAATGAGATACACTCTTTCAAAAGCTCAATTACAGGTTCATGGAGTATCCATACGCGAAAGATGTCATGCTTTTGTTCTTCTTGTACAATTCAAGCCTGGGATGAGTGCGAGTCAAAGGAGTGAGTTGACGAATGGCAATTAATTTATCTTAGCCCACTTGACACATATCAACCCCCAACGGCACTAGAACTAACACAAATGGAATCATCAATTGACTTTGACCACATATTAGATCTAGTTCAACTAGGTAATATAGGGCAGGTATATGCATCTAATTTCATCTAGTTCAACTAGGTAATGTCATCTTACTTTGTAGTGTTTTTGTAATGTTGACTAATTTCATCTAATTTTCTACACATATCAATGTAGGGCACATATATGCAGTTATTGCAGATGAAGATAATGAGGAGGGAACAAATTATTACTTATGTCATTGTGTTGAGGCCAAAAAGAAATTGGAGGCCCTAGTTACAGATGGAGAAAACATCGAATACCCTACAGGCTCAGTGGTTATTACTGGAACATGGCTTAGAAGGTACCCACATAAGAGTGTTAATGTTTGGCTGTTTTAGGACTTTGACATGCATCAGAAGATTCTTCATTACTTGAACCTTGTCATGGCATCCAATGTTCATTTGATAAAGTATCAGGGTAGACCTTTGAATAAAATCTTGTGGAAGGTGTGTGAGTCTGACCATGAAGCAATACTTGACACAATAAAGAGTAGAGCAGACCCAGATGGTTCATTGGATTAATTTGTAAGTATTCACATTGATTTTGTAAAGTCATGTTACATTGAGTTGTAAGTATGCACATTAATTTGTAAGGTTTGTCTTTTTTTATTTCCTGCTGCATTTTTACACATATACACATTTTTAAATCATCATGTTATGCATTTTTGGTGTCATGCTCCTGATGCAACCAAACTGATAGTTCTAACGCATCTGGATGGGTACATTTAGGCTAGGCATTGTTCTGATTTTTATCCTAACATGTCGAAACAGTCTGAACTACATTATATCAATGATATCCCTGAAGAGTCCAAAGTGCAAAAAGGCAGCAATCTTTGACAAGATGTTACTCAAAAATCATGTACTTAAAAACATTCTATCTGAGGCAACACAATCACGTAGAGTACCTCTACAATAACCTCTCTCAATTTTTTATATCGCTGAGGCATTTGCCCGTGGTGAAAAGTTTTTTGTTGCCCCAAAAAGCATCAGAAGGAGGCAGTGTAAAGTTGCAAAGGAGTGTAACTTTTGTTCTTCTCCTTATGTGGCCAAATTGATAGTTCCAACACATCTAGATGGGTACATTTACACTAGTCATGGTCCTATTTTTCACCCAAACATGTCGAAACAGTCTGAATTACATTGTACCGACGATATCCTTGAAGAGTCCAAAGTGCAAAAAGGCAGCAATCTTTAACAAGATGTTACTCAAAAACTGTGTCACTTAGAAACATTCCATCTAAGGAAACACAACCATGTAGAGTGTCTCTACAATAACCTCTCTTAGTTTTTATATCTTTGAGGCATTTGCCTGTGGTGAAAAATTTTCTGGTGCCCCAAAAATCGTCAGAAGGAGGCAATGTAAAGTTGCAAAGGGGTGTAACTTTTGTCCTACTCTTGATGCGACCAAACTGACTATTCCAATGCATCTGAATGGGTACATTTACACTAGGAATGGTCCTATTTTTCACCCAAACATGTTGAAACAGTCCGAACTACATTGTATCGACGATATCCCTGAAGAGTCCAAAGTGCAAAAAGGCAGCAATCTTTGATGAGATGTTACTTAAAAACTGTGTCACTTAGAAATATTTTGGCTAAGGCAATGCAATCATGTAGAGTGCCTCTACAATAACCTCTCTCAATTTTTTATATCTTTGAGGCATTTGCCCGTGGTGAAAGGTTTTCTACTACCCCAAAAATTGTCAAAAGGAGGCAATGTAAAGTTGCAAAGGGGTGTAACTTTCATCCTGCTCTTGATGCAACTAAAATAACTATTCCAATGTATCTAGATGGGTACATTTGCACTAGTCATGGTCCTATTTTTCACCCAAACATGTCGAAACAGTTCGAGCTACATTGTACCAACGATATCCCTGAAGAGTCCAAAGTGCAAAAAGGCAGCAATCTTTGATGAGATGTTACTCAAAAACTGTGTAACTTAGAAACATTTTGTCTAAGGAAACACAATCATGTAGAGTGCCTCTACAATAACCTCTCTCAATTTTTTATATCTCTGAGGTATTTGCCCGTGGTGAAAGGTTTTCTGCTACCCCAAAAATCGTCAGAAGGAGGCAGTGTAAAGTTGCAAAGGGGTGTAACTTTCATCCTGCTCTTGATGCGACCAAACTAACTATTTGAATGCATCCAGATGGGTACATTTACGCTAGGCATGGTCCTTTTTTTCACCCAAACATGTCGAAATAGTCTGAGCTACATTGTACTGACGATATCCCTAAAGAGTCTAAAGTGCAAAAGGTAGCAATCTTTGATGAGATGTTATTTGAAAACCATGTCACTTAGAAACATTCTATCTAAGGTAACATGATCATGTAGAGTGCTTCTACAATAACCTCTCTCAATTTTTTATATCTCTAAGGTGTTTGCCCGTGGTGAAAGGTTTTCTACTGCCCCAAAAATTGTTAAAAGGAGGTAATGTAAAGTTGCAAAGGGGTGTAACTTTTATTCTTCTCCTTGTGTGGCCAAACTGACAGTTCTAGCACATCTAGGCACCAATGTGAGGTTGTTTTGATGTCAAAGGGTGCCTTGATTCATGATGTTGAATCTCCTTCCTCCTAGGCGCCAAAATGGATAGTTTAGACAAGAAAAGGTGCCTTAGTATACTTAGCTCATTTCTTGGCAATTTGTTGGCTTCAATCACTTGTTCAAACCTATAGGAGACCATTTTACACTTAGGTACTAGATCTTAGGATTTAGAACATCTTCCTTTAAGGCGCCAAAATGAGGTTATTTAGACACAAAAATGTGCCTCTATATAAGATGCTTATTCTCCTTCCACTTAGGCACTCATTTATGATGATCCAAATGACAATAGGTGCCTAGACTTCCTTTGATAAGATTTAGTCATTTTGAAGGTTCTAACACTAGGTGATACAGTTGGAAGTGATTTGAAGTTCATTTTCCTCTAGGCACCCAAAATGGATGGTGGAGACAAGAAAAGGTGCCTAGGCTTCTTTTGACGATTTTCAAAGTCTTCCTAAGTTATATTATGTTATATTGACCCTTAGGCACAAATGGATGATCTAGGATGACTCTAGGTGCATATCCAAGGTGATATCTCTCTCGGCACAATCTTCACTAAGTTTAGACTTCACTTTACATCAAGGCGCCAAAATGGATAGTTTAGAGAGAGGTAAAAATGTGCCTAGAGGTATGATGCTTAGTTTGATGTATTTGATCAACTTTGATAATCAAGATGAATTGCCTCCCTTAAGGCACCCTCCTTTATACTTTGAAACATCCTTTCAATATCAAGGTGCAATTTTTAGGTTGTTTGGATGATGAAAGGTGCCTTGAGTTCTAGGCAGAGTTTTGAGGTTGTGCAAGTAGAGAAATGTGCCTAAGGTCTTAAAGCAAATTTGCGCCTAAAACTAAAAATCCCTGAGGTATGACTTATGGAAGCCTATAGCCCCAATGTTATGTTGCATACTAAAATTAGGTAAGACTCAATGTAATCTCATAACCTCGCCTTATATGTAAGAGGAATTACATTTAATAACCACAATGGTCATCAGGTGCTCATAAGCATATGATTTTGACTATCTTATTCAAAACAACAAACATACTCTTTGAATCCCAATATAGTATAATAACAAGAAATTAAGAAATATTTTCAATTGACCAACTCATAAAGAATATGGATCAGCATACTCATTTGAATATTTTCAATTGAGCAACTCATAAAGAATATTAATATTTTATGTTCAACATGATGATTCATTTTTTTTTTTAAATACAACTTTTATCTTTTAGTTCCAAAATGAGGTTTAGGTGATACTTGAATAAAAATAGCTAGCTTATTGGATCAACAAACATCTTATGTAATACAATTGGACTTTAAATATTTGAAGTAGCCATTTACAAATATCTATTCAAATGTGGATTTATAATGCAAGTATGGACACCATCAATAAAAAAGATTTGTATTAACCAAATATCCATTTAGGCATACATTAATATCTGTCGATATAAGTATAACATATATACAAAATAGCCATATAGGTTTACAAGAATGCCATATAGGCTTACAAGAATGCCATATAGGCATACAATGTCAACTATATGCAATACAAAATATATGTCCACAAATGCCATATAGGCATACAAAAAAGGAACACAATAAAAAGTCATTCCCCTCTAGCTGGTGAAGAGAATAGATCACAGGTAGCCTTTGATCTTCTAGGGTATGGAGACGCACATGTGGGTGATCTACTACGAACCTGAGGGCTACTCCTCCTATTTAGTTCTTCCTACATCTTTAGCTGTTACAATAAAAAGTATAGACATTAATATATAGAAATTACATGTTATAAAAAATGAAACATTTAACAAAATAATCACTTACCACTACCATATAATCTGTCTCCTCACTTGCCTTAGTAGCAGGAATAGGCCGTGGTGATGTCATGTCCTATAGAAACCATCTAGATAAAAATTAAACTTCAAATCAATAATCTTTTGATTTTTTAAAAATAAACAGCTATAACAATGAATGTAAATTGAAATTTACTAATCTGCCTCATACCCCTGTCAATGCCATTGAGCTATGAATCGCATAGATCACACCATGCTCCATTGCCCTATGAACATCAGGAGGTGTCTCTGCAGCCTGCATCATCTAGGAATAAAACAACATTATTCAATTACGAAAACTATAATAGTGATGCAAATCATGGTTCCTAACATACACACACATTCATCTAAACATGGAAGTACACACAATAAAGCACATAAGTCACATACAAAAATCTAGTAAGTACAATTCATCTATTAAACTATTTATTTTATTACCTCCGTGAAGCTTTGAAGTCCACCACCGCTGGCAGGTGTTGTCGTGAAATCTCCAATATTAACCTATTCAACATCTAAAATCAAATATTACAATACCATTCATATAACGATGCTATTCACATGTAATATTTATAATTGTTTACTAGTTACATACCCTGACAGTAGATGATCTAGTGTAATATGCAGGTGGAGAACCACTAAAAATTATGTCAATGCTATGACCTTAAAAATTTATTAAAATCATCAAACTAAATTAGTTAATCTTGAATTTCAAAAATAAAATTTAATAAATTAAATTCAATAAACTTGCTAATATTTACCTGAGTATCAAAGCCGAAAGTCTCACTCAGGAGGGTATCTTTCATTACCATCTGCTTAGCTGTAGATGTAGCATGTGCACCTACGTCCTGACTATCCATGGGGTCAAAACCACAGGCTGACCTACAATTCTGACAAGCATGGGGTGGGACCCTACTCCTTGCACTATCTCCCAACCCACTCTGTGCTGCAGGACTGGCATGCTCTATGATGCTCTAGGTCAAGGCACTAATGGACTGAAGTGTATCGACCTCAACACTCTCCTTCACAATGGAAGGGACAGAAACATGCTCATGGGTTGGTTTGCTGATTACTCGTCTCACTACCCACTGTGGGTCAGCACATGGCCCTGGTCCATCTTGTGCTGAACCCCCACCTCTAACCTAGAAGTCCTGCATATCAAAATAGTTTGGCACTTTATTGAGGACAAACTCGCAATAGAGTTTCCTCAAAAAGTATTGTGGGACTTCATTAGTATTGCATGGAGGATGGTCAAAAACCATCCACCACCTCTGCCCAAAATTGTCCCTTATCGCTTGGTTGTTGCACCAATGGATAGGGAACCTCTTGCATGTAATGGGTGGAGGTTGATTTGTTTGTGGGTTTGTGAAAATCAAACACAAGTCTAATTTTGTAATTTGTAACTTTTTCACATCTTGGTATCACAGCTTGTCTGCATAATAGTCTCTAAACTCTCTCCTTTTATTCGTCCAACTAGATATTTGCTTGCTAATTGAATCTAAACTTGATAACATAGATTCAAGAGATTCAGTAAGCGTGGACCTATGCAAGGTTGAAGTAGAAGGATCTTTCAACCTTACAATTATATCTTCAATTTCTTTTTTGTTGTTTTCAATTTGTCCCATTATATTTTTTTGTGTTCTAGGGGCATGTCAAAGAATGGATGGAGGAGGTTGTTGTTCCGCAGGTCTTTCCTCAAGATTTTGTGGATTTTGAGGAGGAGGAGGAGGAGGAGGAGGAGGAGGAGGAGGTGCATTAACATTTCCTGACAATTAACGAAATATACATCAAAAATCAAATCAAATCTACCTATTTAGAAACAAATTCAAACAAAAAAATAAATAAAACTCACTCCTTTGGCGTGCTCAATGTCATGGCAGCATTTTGGTGATGAATCAGCAAGATTTTGGTGTTGAATTGACTTTTCTAAAATGCGAGCATGCTTCCTAGGGTTTGCAGGCCACTGGTATAGAGGAGAAAAATGAAATGAAATGAGATGATAAGCTTTTTTTAATTTATTTATAATAATTCATAACGCACTCGCGTTATGCATTAAATTTTTTTGAAAACAATTTGGCCACTTTTTGGGCCCCCATCTTTTTGCACTTACCCATATATATATATATATATGTATGTATGTATGTATGTATGTATGTATGTATGTATGTATGTATGTATGTATGTATGTATGTATGTATACACTTGAGAATGAGTTGTATGTTGTGTCTTGTTTAGTGGTTCGGCATAAAAGTTGAAAGTTGTACGTAAAGTTGACCCCAAACCTCGTATTGTGTTTACGCTCCAATCATCGTCATCGTCATAAAGCTCTACGAGCGTATGATGTAAATGTTTAATTACAGATTTTGTAGGATGTAGAATTATTTTTGTTGTGAGTTATCATAGTATAATAAAAGGTTTAAACAATGTTTTAAATCTTTGGAATCGTCAAGTGTCATACCATGGGTCAAGTGGTAAGGGTAATATATAAAATCATATTTATATTTAAATAGTTATTAAGGAACAATTCTTATATTCTTTAGTGGTGCAAGTTAATGAGTAATAGATTGAAGGGTTTCACTCAAGTCACTATTACAATGTCTTTAATCCCATAACATTTTATTCTTTCTCGAGCTTCAAACCTAAATGATTGGTCGTCAGCTCAGCAATTATTCCTAGTCGTGCAATCAATCTAAACCTAAGAGTTTGTTAGAGTTAGTGTGGCGTTATGTCCATAATAGAAACTGCCACCATGCCAATTGTTAGCTCCACCTTGCGGATCAGCTATAAAGTTAGTGGAAGATAAAACCAATTCTATGTTAGTGGTCGTGGATAGGAGGAAGATGGATAGCCATGCTTGGTAGTTACCAAGTTGATAGGGTGTGGATTAGTTAGGGAGAAGTTAGTTTTTCTTTTTGGGACTGTCATAAAGAGCAAAAAGAAAAGACAATTTTGGATATAGAACGGGGGAAAACAAGCTGACAGGAGGCTGAGAGTAAAGAGTGTGATCAGGCAAGGAGTGAACGAGCTTTGGACCAATTTTTAAATAGTCACCAAAGCTTTCCTTCAGGTTCCATCTCTTTTCTCTCTTACCACACTATCATGATTAAACTGGAATGCCATAATAGGAATGGCACCATCATGTAATAAGAAGGAATGTAGTGTTTTACTGATGATGTAATGTGTGGTCTGGTTACACACTTAAAGACTTGTGTTTTACACTTCTTTTAAAATGAAAACAAAGCTATTTCCTTGAGCAACACTACGGTCTTAAACTTCACAGTAGTAACATACTTGTTTCCCCAGAGCATCTTACGATGGTTGACTAAAACTGTGTAGCTATGTCTACCTATCATAAGAAATAAATGGGTTATTAGGCGAGCACATTACTATTTGAGTCTTGGTCGACTGTCAGCAAGAAAGATATCTTCAGCTACGGTTGTCTAATGTTTGTCAAAGTTAGAAGTGTCACTCATTGGTCATCCAACTATATATAGTGGGTCTTGTTATATCCAAAAGCAACTAGTTTTATGAAAGACTTAAAGAATGTGTAATCCGTTGACAAAATGGGAAACAATGGTGTGGAATGTATGTCGTAGGTTGTGTAACTACTCAGTCTTCCACAAGTTAAGAATCTATGTTCGCTGGTCGAACTTAGAGTTATTCCTTTCATGCTACAAAGAATATCCAGTTTTTGACCATTTTTATATTGTATATAATTCTTTATTCCTTAAAATCATTCATGCTAATGTATCACCAAAAGTGGGTTTTAGAAACGTTGTTGGACTAAAACTATCGAACATGTTACATAATGAAGTTTTAGAGCAGACACAATGGGTCAATAGTTAAGTGTTTAATTAAAACTTTCATGCATTCTTCTTCCAAATAGAAACAACAAGTTGGGATTGTTAAATGCTTAGTATGATATAAAGATTAAGCTTTGTCGAGGATTCGATAGGTCAAAGAAGACTTGTAGAAGTACTAAAACTTTTTCTCTGAATCTTTGATTACTAGAACTCGATAACTAATAAACCACTCTTGAACTTAATTTGTTGGTTTGGTATCCTCTCTAGATAGGATAATTTTAAGCAGAGGACCAACTTAAAGAGCAACCGATAAACTATTAGCATTAACCGATTAACCAGTAAGCTAGAATCCCAATCCTTTAACATATGGATGGAAATGTCTCCAAGAGCCCAAAAGTGAGAAGTAAACCTAACTTCCATGCATTAAAGCATGATGAGTTGAAACACCAAGAGGTTATCATGGTTGTTATATTATACTTATACATATGCAACTGTAGGATTGCGATTAATTCAAGTCGAGTTGGGGTGGGTGAACTTACTACTTGCATTGACATAATGCTAAATATATTCAAATCCTTTGGCCAAGGTAGTGCACCTACCTCTAGTGCATTGATAGTTCACCATCACTGGATGGCATAGCTTGTGGAGTGGTCATGCTTGACTAAAGGGTATCTAGGGGATTGCATGATAACAAGTTATGTAGGTCACAACACCAGTACTCAGATGGCTAACACCATTGGTTATCCTAAGTTTATCCTCTTCAAGTAGGGTAGGGCCACTTCCAGGTAGGAAGGAGTGCAGGAGACTGACAGTCTGTGGTTGGAGGTTAAGGTCCTCGGAGATACTTTCTCTTCTATATTCTAGACGCTTGTCGAGACTTGAATTTCGATGGTCGACAATCGAGATGCAGTGACTTTGGTAAGTTTCTATTTCAAAAATATTCTTAATAACTTTAATCATCATATTGTTTAATGTTGTAGATGGATAGACCCCTTTGTGTAACTTATAATTTCATGATTATTAATTAGTCGATGAATGAACTACTTTGTTTTAAAATAAAAAATAATTTATCTTTTTCTTCTTTTAAACTTTTTTTAAAAAAATTACCTTTGGTTGAACGTAGTTGTAGGGTGAAAACTAAATTGGGTGTTACAAAGAGTAGCCGCTTCTATTGCTGATGTATCTTGTAAATTCTTTACCACAGTTGTACCCCTCATTTCTTGAACAATATCAAGCAATCTTGGTTTGCTTGTATTTTTCTTAGTCCAGATTGCAAGGGTCTCTGTCTTTGGATTAAAACCACATCCACTTAAATGCCATCTTCAGAATCAAATTCTAAAATAAGTTGTGGATCATCCTAACTTCTAACTTGGTCAAGCAAAATTACCTTTTTCAATTCAAGGTGAGGGATGATGAGCATATTACTTTTCAACACCATTTCTCTTGCCTCCTCTGGACTCACATCAACTTCATCTACTTTCAATTCTTTGAAAGTTTGTGTAATGATTTGATCATGTTGTGTTTCATCAGCACCCATTTTATTTATTGCAACTTTTTCATTATATTCTTTCATTTTCATTTTTAGCTAGAAATCCTTAAACTCTGGAGTTTTGATGAAGTCGTCATCTTCTATGAACCTCATTGATGCTATAATCATTTCATCATCCTCCAACTCTAGTTCAGCTTGGGTTTGCTCACCCTTCCTAGCCTCAGGCTTATGTAAATCAGTGGGTTGACCAACCAATGGCTGATCAACCTCTTGCTCATTTCCCATGTGCCTCAAGATGTTAGCCACCTCATCAATATCCCCCACCTCTTTAGTCATTTCATAGGGGACAAGTGGAGATACCTCTTATATCCTCTGCTTCTTTGATGGTGGTGATTCTAGGACATGTGGATCTTGCACTGACATAACATCAAGAGCACACTCATGAATCTGAATCCCTGCAGACCTTTCCACTGGAAGTTTAGTAGCCTTAGCAGGTTGCTTCTCAGATTTACCATAAATACTTTCAAAATTATCAATGATTGAATCAATTCTCTTCAGAGGGTGTTTTTATTCAACAAAGAATCCAAGAAATAGGGGATTCTTCTTTTTCTTTTCATCTTCAATTTTTTTCAAGATATCCCATTTTCTCTTCCTACTATATACCTCATCAAAAGTGACAAGATTTCTTATCACATCGATGGGAAATGGCCATTTTAGTCAAAATTGATTGTCTCACAAGATTCATATGACCCTCAGGGTCACAATTCCTCTCGATACCCAATTTCAAAGAATATTTCACCTTTAAAAAGGCTTGCAAATTTCAAGAGTGTCAAAGCCAATAGACCAATCACCAAAAATTGTAGCATCGGGTAGAAATGTACCTTTCTTTTGTCTTTTCATTACCTCCTTTTCCATCCACATCATTTGCCACATAAACTCCATGAATACAATTCTATCTGATACAAATTTTGGCAATATGTGAGGTGGCTAGGGGCAACCATACACACTAATTATAGTATGATTTGGCATAAAAAACCAATCAGCAAAATTATGTTTGTGGCCCTGCTCTGGTCTATGTGCAAGTGGCCTCAGAATTACCCTAACTTCCTTAGTCAGCCTAGGAAACAAGATACCAAGAGTATTCAATATCTTGACAACAAACAAATCATGAAATACAATGTAGTCACTATTTCGGCAATAGGAATCCCACTTATAACACCAAAACTAAGTCAACAATCTTTGTCCTTTCTCATCAACCATACTCAGATCCATTTTGCTTGACCATCTTCCTCTGTTCTGATATAGAATCAAGTGACACAATAAAGAATAGAATTTGAAATCTAAGGGTTGCTTGTTCTCCTTCACACATAAGAATTCTTCATGCAGTTTTTTCTCAATGTGAGATGCAAAGTTGTATTTAGCGTTCACCTCTAGATGTTGTATTTTCATAGCCATTACCATTAGGCTAGTTGGCATTCTTCCTTGTGCATCAATTCCCAAGACCTGGCACAGTACAAAATAGGTTCTCTTGAAATATACAGCAAATTCTTCCACAGCGAAAGGCTCAATAGCATTTGATGGAATCTCAATTTTTCTGTTGTTGGCCCCCCTTCTCATATATATTGGCAATTCATCTCTCCTAAGTGTTTTCCTCAGGCTTGTGTAATCTCATTCAAGTATCTATAAATCCACTTGAGTGAGAGCTTGCTTGTTCAACATAAAATAGTCAACAATTGCATTCTTGTCTACTGTCACCAATGGCAATCCATTTGGCATTCTGACTATTTTAGTGGTAGGATGGTAAAATTGTCCTAGTGCCCTGATCAAGTCCACATCCACAAATACAATGGACACCACCAACTTTTCCAAATCCAATTTCCATGGATTTCCCAGTGGTCCCTCGCCATCCCTTTTTGCATAAAAATACCAAAACAAATCCCACCCAGAGATAGGGATTGTAGCATCCCAACACCCTTCTGTTGCATCTATGAACATCTTCTTTGGACCCTTGTCTATGGACCGAGGCAATAATTCTAGCAGAGATTGTTGAAGTGGTCTTTTCTTGGGAACTACAGGCTCATCACCTTTACTGGCAGATTCAGACCTCTTGGGTGCCATGTTTAATGACTTGAACAGCCTAGGGTTTTTCAAAATTCAACTTACTATACCAGCAACTGAAAAATAAAATGAAAGAGGAAATGAACTTGACATGGCCAATTAATGTAGGTAGGCATAGGAATAAAAGAATAGTATTTAAAATTAAAAATAAACCCATTCAAGAATGGATAAGAACAAGATTTGTATCTTCAGTCAGCATCACAGTCAAATTGGGGAACTTTGCAAGTAGCAGAGATAGAATAGACTACAGCCCCCATATTGTATAACACAAAAGCTTAGCCCCAGCCTTTTTTTAAAAGAGAAATTTTATATTAATAAAGATGTAATTACAAGAACCCCCAGTACCAACAATTGAAAAATAGAGCGAAATATACTCCAACTTCTAATTAGAGAGTGCAAGAATGAACTTACCCAGTCAATTCCAGTTTGCAAAAAACACACTAAGATAAGTTATGCCTTCTCCAAGTTGCAAATTCTCTGAAATGAGCAAATGCCAAGAAATCTTTGAATCTTATTCAACCAAGGAGTTCATCATATCACCATTACTCTAGTTTGTGCCACAAGATCATGAAATCTTAGCATTCAATTCCTTTCTCAAGATTTGACAACAATTCTCGATAACCGTGACCCTGCATTGAATGTGCTTTCCATTTATTTCTTTTACCATGTTGCTGCAAGGCTTGCCTAGATCGGCTACAGGATAGCAGGGGCTTACAGCCACTACACTTCTATTTCATCCTTTACCGCCAGACCGCAAATGCTTAGATTGACCCCTGCAGGACCGCGGGAGATTATTACTTGATGTCCATCTATTTACCGCCCACCTGGAAATGTTATGAATGACCATCGTGGGATAGCAGTGGCTTACAGCCACTACACTTCTATTTCATCCTTTACTGCTAGACTGCAAATGCTTAGATTGACCTCTACGGGACTGCAAGAAATTATTACCTAATGTCCTTCTATTTACCGCCCAACTGCAAATGTCATGAATGACCATCGCGGGATAGCAATGGCTTACAGCCACTACACTTCTATTTCATCCTTTACTGCTAGATTGCAAATGCTTAGATTGACCCCTGTGGGACCGTGGGAAATTATTCCCTAATGTCCTTCTATTTACTGCCCAACCGTAAAAGTTATGAATGACCGTCGCGGGATGGCGGGGGTGAAAACCCATTGCATTCTCCTCTTGCCATTCTACTATGGGCCTCAGTTAAAACCCTTGTAGGGACGCGGTAAGTGTTATTACTATAATGCCACCAGTTACTTTTCAAACCACTATGGGACTGCAGGAAGAGACTAACATCGCCAAGTGTGAGATGAACACTGCTAAGCTATAAGCATTAGATGAACCATCCACGAGGTAGCGATAGCTTCTTCATATCAACTGCTTCCTACCGCCAAGCTGCAAAATGTTCTTTTATGCTCTGCAGGAATGCGGTATGTGCCATATTTCATTCCTCTTGTTCCCGCATAACCACAAAAGATAATCAATTAACCTGCGAGATAGCGATAATAAACAAAAACACTCATATAGTCAAAAATAGTCAATATTGTTTCAAAATGGCCATGATATATATGTATTTATTTAGTTGTGGGGGAATGTTGGGGGTGATTGATTTAATTAAATAAATGTGTATTTATTTAATTAAGGATGAGACTTTAGAAGAAGGGTTAATATTTAATTAATGTCAGAAAAACGGTTAGATTTATTAATTAAATAGCGTGACTTATTAAATTGATATTAGGAGGAATGATCAAAGTGGTTAATTAAATAAATACAATTTATTTAATTAACATTGTAAGAGGAGATGTGGGATAGATCTGGTGTGATGTTAGGCCATGGTAAGATTTAGGTGTCTACATTTCTAACAGTGCATCAATTTTTGGGTCGATGAATAATGATCACAATTTATCTTTGGTAATTTTTTCCTTCACCATATCATGAGACAATTTTGAGCAACAAAATTGATGACAAATTTCTCTATGGGTTGCCCATGTATTTATTTTCCTTCACTATTAAGATAGATTGAATTAGGAATAGGAGAGCATCAAACAAGGATCAAATTAATGAGTGCAATCATGATTATGTTATTGGATTTCAAACTTTGTCAACAAAGATACACTATCAATTTCCTAATGATGATTTTGATACACTATCAAATTCTTAAGTCTAATGCACTTAAATATCCATCTCATCCTTCAAATTTTCAATAGGAAAATTTAGTTTTTAAAAGGGTGAAAATAAGCAAGAAAATTAACAAAATGCTCACCATGTTAATTTACAGTCAACTTCAGATGTTATTTCATCTAATTCCCAAGGTGAACTACTGAGGGACAATCCTATATTATCTATTAATGTAATTAATAAGATCATAGAATACATAAAGGAAAATAGATATGTAAACCAAAACACATTCAAATATAGAAGGGTTCTAACATATATGTCACTTCTATTCAAAATGAACAAAGGAAATATACACAGAGGTAAGATGAAAATTTGTTATATATACCTCACTTTTACTCTACAAAATGTACAAAGTAGGCATTTGTTCAAGAATACCATCAGTTATTCTACATGTAGATGTTGACAAATATCCAACATATTGTATGGTGCATTTCTTATAAGGATGGGATGAGAACAAATGTACTCAAACTTGTATGGCCATGCCAACTAATAGATCATTGTGGCATATTGTGGCATACGTGGACATCATGACCATGTGTCAGATGTACACAGTGCCAATTATATGATCATGTTTTGCAGTACAAATGTCATTAGGTGGCACACATGTATGCAAGCATAACATGTGGCTGTTGATGTTCCATGTGTCTAACTAGCCACCAACATGTGTAGCAATGTGTATAGCCACACTATCTAGATCCTTGAAGATCTATAAACCCCTAATAACCCTAAACCCTAACCCCTAACCCCTAAACCATAAACCCTAAATAATGCCCCTTATAAGCCCTAACCTAGCCCTGACCTGCCATAAACCCTAAACCCCTAAATCCTAAATCGCAAACCCCTAAACCCTAAATAGTACTAAACCCAAGCAACCCTAAACCTCTATCTCCCTATCTCCCTATCTCCCTATCTAGCCCTATCTCTATCATTCCTCTACCTCTCAATATCTCTCCCTATGTCTCTGGCCATGTCCCTCACTCTCTATAGCTCCCTATTGGTCCTCTCTCTCTAAACACTAAACCCTAAACCTCTAAACATTAACCCCTAAACCATAAACCCTAAAGTACCCTAAATAATGCCCCTAAACCATAAACCCTAAACCCTAGTAAACTCTAAACCCTAAACTTGAGAAATGCTAAACTCGTAAACACTAAATAATGCCCCTAAACCCTGACCGCTAACCCTAATCAACTCTCTGTCTATGTCTCTCTCTCTAACCTATATATTATCTACCAACTCCTAGCTAGTTAAATCCTTTTCCTAGCTTTCTGTCATGTTCCGATATTGAGGTATTGTTTAAAGATTTAAACATCATGACAAGATAGAGAAGTCACTTCTAATGTTGAGCATGTATATAATAATATTTAATGCATAAATATTATTTTATATAATATACTTATTATATTTATAAAATAATATATTTATGTAATAGCATTGTTATTGTCATCAATATAAATATAGTATTAATGAAAATATTATATAATATATTTGAATATAATATATATTATATAAATATATATAATAATTTAAATATTATTATAAATATATTTATTAATATAATATAAATATTATATATTATTATTATATTTATATTATTTATTATTATTATAATCTAATAATATGATTTAATTTGATGTAATATATTAAATTAGTAATAATAAATATAATGATCGAGCCTCTTTAATAAGTCCCGATCCATATAAGGATGATATTAACAAAAGATGGAAAGGTGTGATGATTTATTATTGAGACCTTTCGTGGTCTTTAAAAGGCCCAATCTACATCCATTTTGGGGATCGATCAGCAAGAGAAGTATGAGAGATTTAGAATAAGGAAGATCTGCATTTTAATATAAATTATTAAGGAATTGGTAATCGTTGAAACTAAGGTAATATCTTATCATATAGAGGGAGCTTGGTAATGTTATACAAATTTGTGTTTTGAAATATTGGTATTGCTACCTAATAGGGAACAAGGTCTGACAAATTAGTTCAGCCAGCATTTGCAAGTTCAAACATTGTTGAAAGTGGATTGTGGACCCCACCATAGGCTCATCTTCAATAATAAGTGAAGTCTTCAATGGAAATGAATCGTAGTTTATATTTGATGCTCTACATGGTATAAAAGATTTGTTTATGAATGAAATTAAAAATCTGAAGGGTGACATGGGATTTATGTTCTACTGACAGCAATGGGAATTAAATTAGAAGGCAACAATTTGCATTGGGTTTAGGACAGATTATCTATGAAGGTACAGCATGCATCACAAGGAATCTATATGAGGAATTGAGAATGAATATAAGAAACAGATATAAAGAAATAAAAGAATACTCCTAGGTCAGACCAAAGAATATCATCATCCAGCAACACAGTAATATATAAATATCAAAGAAGTATCCTTATTTATCTCTGCACAAATAGTTATAAAGAATATTATACCCATATTAGATCAACTCAGCATAGCATTATTTAGGAAGGTGCATAACACAGTAAAATCTATACATGTCAATCAAAGAATCATGGGAGTCCTCTCTACTAATAGGAAATAGCTATAAGAAATTAATCAGCAATCCATGACCACATCAAAAACATCTGCAGTTGGAAGGTCAACTAGAAGCAAAGCATAATATATGTTTCTGTGTAAATACTTAACTTCAATCAATAGATAAGTCCATAACCAAATCAATTTGCATAAAGTAGATACTTTGCATAATTCTGATCTGTTATCAAAGATATTACAGCAAGCATTATAAGAAGACTTTCCAACAGCAAACAGCCATTCTTGCATGCTCCAGTAATCGAACTGATATAATACCATAGGTATGACAATACATTCTTTCCCTTGCATGTATTAATGTTTAGTATAACACTGCATTTATTTATAGCCAGTTCTGAGCAATATAATTCATAGACAGTCATATGTAATATTCACTAAACTGTGTAATCTATATACCATTCATTAACCACATATGGGATCAATGAAGGGTGACATGTCTAGTGTATCATTCATAGGCGATGTATTGGTCTTGGCTACCTAGAGTACCAAGAATCCTCACGAATGCCTTAGCTTCAAGAATACACCAAGTAGTTCTTGAATAAGGATGGGAGACAAACATAGCCCAAGATGAACAACAGCATGCTACACCCTATCAACCCCATATGGTGTTAAGGAATAGTTTGTAAGTTATAGATAAGAAGTATGTGTTGATAAGATCATAAAGATAGCATGTGAAATGTCATGATAAATGGTGAACAATGAACATATGAATTGCATAGTGTAACAGTACCAATAGCTGACTGTGATAGCATGAAATCATTATAAATTATGAATTGTTTACATTGCAATCAGTTTAGTTAGATTATGTAATGAACTAAGGAAAGAATACAAAGAGTATAAGTACATAAAAGGCATGAATTCCTAAAATAGAGGAAGGCAATAATGTTAATCAAATCACCGCTATGAGGAGTAGGGAAGATTAGGGGCGGGCAATCAACCAAGGATAGGTACAGGTTCATTGGTCTAGAGCACCCCTTCGAGCCCTTGTCTCAAGATGGTACCTTAGGGAGCAAGAGGTAGTCTTTTGACTTGAGTGGTCTAGAGAACCCCGAGTCAAAGGAAGGTCCTAGAGTGGCCTGGGTCTAGAGTACACCTCGAAGGAAGAATGACCTATACCATTGGCATTACACCCTAACGGTTTCACTCTCATAAGAGGGAGGATTTGATTAACAAAGGGCCATGTATATCTCTTCTGGGGGATCATGAAACAAATAGTTTATGTTTATAAATAATGATATGTGATTTTAGAGAAGAATTGTATACTAATGTTCTCTTTGATGAGTTGAATTGTGCAAGGTCAAAGTAAAAATTTGGACTCACTAGAATGGGACATTACAAGTGGTATTAGAGCTACATCCTGCCATCCTATGAAGAATAAGCAATCATTATTATTATTTGATTACATATATTATTAACATCGGTGATTGCAGGAATTAAACATGAAAGCAAAGAAGGAGAAATCAAGGATATTATAAGCTTTATATGATTCCTACCTTGTTTGTTACTTGTATTTCTATTTTACTTCATTACCTTACTTGTATGCTCTCCGTGAGTCTCTATGTTTATTCTTGTACTTTCTGTCTGTGTTCATGTGTGTGTGTGTTCAAGTATTTTACTTCATGCTTCCTGTCTATGTGTGTTTATGTGTACTCTTGTGTGTAATTACGCTTCTTAGGTATTTTCGTGTATTGCTTCATACTTGTATGCTTCCTATTGGTGTGCTTGCCCAGGTTGGTGAATGTGTGTCTCTCGTATCTGATTTATATTCTCAACATATATGTTTTATGTGTATACTTCGTTGAGTGTATTTGTATGCAAATGTATGGACTTTATTTGTATTTGCATGATTTGGATATAAATGTGTGCTCTATGATTATACTTGAATTTATGCTGGATATAAATGTGTGCTCTATGATTATACTTGAATTTATGCTCTCTTCAATTCAAGTGTATATTCTCTGACTTGTATGTAAGTGTATATTCTATGATTTATACTCTATGATTTGTTTTTGAATGTATGCTCTACAAATTTATAATTGTATGAACTTGTATTCGCATTTGAATGTATGCTCCATGACTGGCATTTGTATTCAAATGTATGACTTGTATTGGTATTCATGACTGGTACTTGTATTCGAATGTGTATTCTATGTTTGGTATTGCATTTGAGTGTATACTTCATGTTTGTAATTGTATTTGAGTGTTTACTCTATGTTTTGTATTGCATTTAAGTGTATGCTTATGACTGTAATTGTATTTGATTTCTGAGTGTATGCTCTATGCTTTGTATTTGAGTTGGAAATTCTAAGTGTATACCTCGTATTACTGCATAACTCTATGATTGTGTTTGCATACCCTATGACTTTATGCTGAATGTATACCTTGAGTGTATGGTCTGTAACTTGCATGACTTTGCAATCATATTCAAGTATGTGCTCAAGTGGCTATTCTATAACTTTGTACTTATAACTTGTAATTATATTGGAGTGCATACTTATAATTGTATTTTGTTTGATAGTATTTGTAATGGGACTTGAGTGTATACTTTATGACTATATTTGAGTATGAATTGTATTTATATTTGAGTATATACTCATGATTGTATTGAATGCATACTTTGTGAATTGCCTTGTATTTGAATGTATACTCTATGGGTTATACTCTATGAATTGAGTGTATACTTTATGATTCTGTGACTTGTATATTCTATGCCTTTGCAATTGTATGCCCTATGACTTTGTAATTGTATTCAAAGTATGCTCTATGACTTTGCAATTGTATTTAAGTGTATACTCTATGACCTTGTATTTGTATTTAAGTGCATTTGTAATGGAGTGTTTACTCTATGATTGTATTTGCATGAATAACTCCATGCCTTGTATTTTGAGTGTATCTTCTATGACTTGTATTCAAGTGTATACTCTATAACTTGGTATTTATTTGTATATAAGTGTATTATCTCGCACTTGTATTCAATTGTATACTTTATAACTATGTGTATACTCCATTTCATGTATGCTTCATGCCTTAGGTATTGCACACATATACTTTGTATGCTTTATGCTTTGTGTATCAAGTGAATGCTATGAGTTTCATGTATTACATGTATATACTCATTTATTTCACACTTCATGCTTCAAGTATTAAGTGTATAAGCTTTATGTATGTTTCATGTACTATGTGTATTTATGATTTGTGTATATAATTGAGTGCATATTCTTCAACATGGATCTTCTCTCCATTGATTATACACTTCCACGATTGAAGTCACTCTCTCTACAAATTTATCTCTCTAAATTTTCAAGATGACATCATCATCGATATCGCTCCATCTTAGAACTACATATTCATCTATAACACTTCAATCACATTAATCAATTACTCTTCTCAATTTTCAAGTCAATGACATATCCAAAAAGGTAAACTACAAAGTGACAAGTACAAGACCGAGTTTCGTGAATCAAAGATCAAGATGTCCTCATCATCGATTGGAATCTTGGAATTTCAATACTCTCAAATCTCCTTAATTTATGATACTTGCATCCCATCATTACTACACCAAACAAATGTTCTTTGATCACAAATTCTCTTTCATGTAATCACAATCATTCTCTCTTCTCTAAAGCATGATCATGACTTCGTCTCAACACATCAGAAGGTAGCATCAGAAAATGAAAGAACTTACTGTGAATTGCTTGAGGACAAGCAATCTCGAGAGGGGAAGCCTGTCATGTTCCGATATTGAGGTATTGTTTAAAGATTTAAACATCATGACAAGATAGAGAAGTCGCTTCTAATGTTGACCATGTATATAATAATATTTAATGCATAAATATTATTTTATATAATATACTTATTATATTTATAAAATAATATATTTATGTAATAGCATTGTTATTATCATCAATATAAATATAATATTAATGAAAATATTATATAATATATTTGAATATAATATATATTATATAAATATATATAATAATTTAAATAATATTATAAATATATTTATTAATATAATATAAATATTATATATTATTATTATATTTATATTATATATTATTATTATAATCTAATAATATGATTTAATTTGATGTAATATATTAAATTAGTAATAATAAATATAATGATCGGGCCTCTTTAATAAGTCCCGATCCATATAAGGATGATATTAACAAAGGATGGAAAGGTGTGACGATTTATTATTGAGACCTTTCGTGGTCTTTAAACGACACAATCTACATCCATTTTGGGGATTGATCAACAAGAGAAGTACAAGAGATTTAGAATAAGGAAGATCTGCATTTTAATATAAATTATTAAGGAATTGGTAATCGTTGAAACTAAGGTAATATCTTATCATATAGAGGGAGCTTGGTAATGTTATACAGATTTGTGTTTTGAAATATTGGTATTGCTACCTAATAGGGAACAAGGTCTGACAAATTAGTTCAATCAACATTTGCAAGTTCAAACATTGTGGAAAGTGGATTGTGGACCCCACCATATAGGCTCATCTTCAATAATAAGTGAAGTCTTCAATGGAAATGAATCATAGTTTATATTTGATGCTCTACATGGTATTAAAGATTTGTTTATGAATGAAATTAAAAATCTGAAGGGTGACATGGGATTTATGTTCTACTGACAGCAATGGGAATTAAATTAGAAGGCAGCAATTTGCATTGGGTTTAGGATAGATTATCTATGAAGGTGTAGCATGCATCACAAGGAATATATATGAGGAATTGAGAATGAATATAAGAAACAGATATAAAGAAATAAAAGAATACTCCTAGGTCAGACCAAAGAATATCATCATCCAGCAACACAATAATATATATATATATATATATGATATCAAAGAAGTATCCTTATTTATCTCTGCACAAACAGTCATAAAGAATATTATACCCATATTAGATCAACTCAGCATAGCATTATTCAAGAAGGTGCATAACACAGTAAACTCTATACATATCAATCAAAGAATCGTGGGAGTCCTCTCTGCTAATAGGAAATAGATATAAGAAATTAATCAGCAATCCATGACCACATCAAAAACATCTGCAGTTGAAGGTCAACCAGAAGCAAAGCATAATATATGTTTCTATGTAAATACTTAACTTCAATCAGCAGATAAGTCCATAACCAAATCAATTGGCATAAAGTAGATACTTTGCATAATTTTGATTTGTTATCAAAGATATTACAGCAAGCATTATAAGAAGACTTTCCAACAGCAAACAGCCATTCTTGCATGCTCTAGTAATCGAACTGATATAATACCACAATTATGATAGTACATTGTTTCCCTTGCTTGTATTAATGTTCAGTATAACACTGCATTTATTTACAGCTAGTTCTGAGCAATATAATTCATAGACAGTCATATGTAATGTTCACTAAACTGTGTAATCTATATACCATTCATTAACCACATATGGGATCAATGAAGGGTGACATGTCTAGTGTATCATTCATAGGCGATGTATTGGTCTTGGCTACCTAGAGTACCAAGATTCCTCACAGATGCCTTAGCTTCAAGAATACACCAAGTAGTTCTTAAATAAGGATGGGAGACAAACATAGCCTAAGATGAACAACAGCATGCTACACCCTATCGACCCCATATTGTGTTAAGGAATAGTTTGTAAGTTATAGATAAGAAGTATGTGTTTATAAGATCATAATGATAGCATGTGAAATGTCATGATAAATGGTGAACAATGAACATATGAATTGCATAGTGTAATAGTACCAATAGCTGACTGTGATAGCATGAAATCATTATAAATTATGAATTATTTACATTGCAATCAGTTTAGTTAGATTATGTAATGAGTATGAAATATTTATGTGCATTTTCATTATAATGAACTGAGGAAAGAATACAAAGAGTATAAGTACATAAAAGGCATGAATTCCTAAAATAGAGGAAGGCAATAATGTTAATCAAATCACCGCTATGAGGAGTAGGGAAGATTAGGGGCGGGCAATCAACCAAGGATAGGTATGGGTTCATTGGTTTAGAGCACCCCTTCGAGCCCTTGTCTCAAGATGGTACCTTAGGGAGCAAGAGGTAGTCTTTTGACTTGAGTGGTCTAGAGAACCCTGAGTCAAAGGAAGGTCCTAGAGTGGCCTGGGTCTAGAGTACCCCTCGAAGAGAAGAATGACCTATACCATTGGCATTACACCCTAACGGTTTCACTCTCATAAGAGGGAGGATTTGATTAACAAAGGGCCAAGTAGATCTCTTCGAGGGGATCATGAAACAAATAGTTTATGTTTATAAATAATGATATGTGATTTTAGAGAAGAATTGTATACTAATGTTCTCTTTGATGAGTTGAATTTGTGCAAGGTCAAAGTAAAAATTTGGACTCACTAGAAGGGGACATTACACTTTCCTAGTTTTCCTTTTCCTTTTGAATTTCCCTTTAGATCCCACCAAATTTTCCCTATTTTACTATTTTCCAGCTCTCCTCTCATCATTCAATCTTCCCATCTAATGAACTTTAGTTTTATTAGCTTGTTTCCATTTCATCCGACTGCCAATTTATATCCTCATCCCTCTTTTCATGTCGTAGTTTTCTTGTTTCCGTTTGCTTTGTTAACAAGGGAGATGGATAGAGACAAAGACGAAGCAAGAGAGAGAGAGAGAGAGAGAGAGACAAAGAGATAGAGAGAGACAGAGAGATAGAGAGTCCTATAAGTTTTCCATGCTTGTTCATTAATGATATATATAGGAATGATAGGAGGCCGAGAGAGGAAAGAGATAGAGAGATAGGGAGAAATAGGTAGAGAGAGATAGAGAGGAGACAGATCATAGGGAGAGATAGAGGAGACAAAGGGGAGAGATAGGGAGATAGAGAGTGATCACTAGAGAGATGTCTAGAGAGATAGGGAGATAGAGAGAAAGGCAAGAGATAGGGAGAGTTAGATAGGTATGTAGAGTCGAGAGAGAGGAGATAGATTGGGAGAGATAGAGGAGATTACAGTCGAGCAAGAGATAGGGAGATAGAGAGTGAGTGAGATGTCTAGAGAGATAGGGAGAGAGATTGAGAGGTAGAGGAATGATAGCTAGAGAGAGGGAGATAAGGGAGAGATTATAGGGAGATAGAGGTTTAGGGTTGCTCAGGTTTAGGGTTTAGGGGTAGGGGTTAGGGATTAGGGGCATTATTTAGGGCTTGAGAGATTTATTTAGAGAGAGAGAGAGAGACTTCTTTTGACATGCAACCATAAACCCTGAATAATGCCTCTAAACCTGAGCAACCCTAAACCTCTAAACCTTAAATAATGCCTCTAAACCCTAAACCCTAACCCTAACCCCTAAAACATATATAAACCCTAAATAATACCCCTAACCCCTAACCCATAAAGCCTAAACCTAAGAAACCCTAAACCCCTAATTAATCCTAAACCCAAACCCCTAAACACTAAATACTAAACCCAAGCAACCCTAAACCTCTATCTCCCTAGCTATCTCTCTATCTCTATCATTCCTCTACCTCTCAATCTCTCTCCCTGTGTCTCTAGCCATGTCCCTCACTCTCCATATATATCCCTATAATCTCTTCTAGCTGTGTCTCTGGCCATGTACCTCACTCTCTATATCTCCTAGCTATTGGTCCTCTCTCTAAACACTAAACCCTAAACCTCTAAACCCTACATCGTAAGCCCTAAATAATGCTCCTAAACCTTAACCCTTAAACCCTATACTTGGGAAACCCTAAACCCCTATATATCTCCCTATCTCTAATATTGTCCCTCTACTGGCTCTTAATCCTTCTCTCTCTCTCTCTCTCTCTCTCTCTCTCTCTCTCTCTCTCTCTCTCTCTCTCTCTCTCTCTCTCTCTCTCTCTCTCTCTCTCTCTCTCTCTCTCTCTCCTCTCTCTCTCCTCTCTCTCTCTCTCTCTCTCTCTCTCTCTCTCTCTCTCTCTCTCTCTCTCTCTCTCTCTCTCTCTCTCTCTCTCTCTCTCTCTCCAAACCCAAGCAACCCTAAACCCCAAACCCCTAAACCCTAAATCCAAGCAACTCTAAACCTCTATCTCCCTATGATCTATCCCCTATCTCTCTATCTCTATCATCCATCTACCTCTCAATCTCTCTCCCTATGTCCCTCGCCATGTGCATGTGCCTCACTCTATATCTCCTTATATCTCTCCACAATCTCCTCTATATCTCCCTATCATTCCTCTCTCTACAAACCTAAACCTCTAAACTTGAACCCCTAGCCCCTAAATAATAAACCCTAAACCCTAAATAATGCCCCTAAACCCTAACCTCTAACCCCTAAACATGATTAGAAACCCTAAACCTATATCTCCCTATCTCTCCCCTCTCTCCCTATCGCCTTTGTCCCTCTACCTCTCAATCTCTCTCCCTATGTCATTGGCCATGTCCCTCACTCTCTATCTCCCTATCTCTCCCTCGGTCTCCTCTATATCTCCCTATTGGTCATCTATCTCTCCCAAACCTCTAAACCCTAAACCTCTAAACCTCTAAACCCTAATCCCAAAACCATAAACCCTAAACCCTAAATAATACTCTTAAACCCAAGTAACCATAGACTAGGTGTTAAAACAGGATCTACATTAGGCGCTAAATTTAGGTGCTACATAAGGCACTAAATAAGGCATTAACGCAGGCACTACATAAGGTGCTAAATAAGGCATTAATGCAGGTGCTAAAATAGGTGCTAAATAAGGCGCTAAACCACGCATGAAATGTGGTGCTAAATTAGGTGCTACAGCAGGAGCTAAAGTAGGTGCTAAGTTAGGCACTAATTTGCACCTAATTTAGCATCGACTTGTTCTGGTCAATGCAAAAAAATGTCAAAAATAGCGCCATTCTAATAAATAGTGCTGACTTTTTCAAAAAAATGGAGAAAAATACATTAAAACAGTGGGTGGAAGCAAAAAATGGAGAAAAAAATGGAGCTAATCACATGGATATGTTGTAGTGAAGGTATGCCCTTCTTTGCAAGCACTGCAAAAGATTGAAGAAAAAGATGGAAAAGAAACTCTTTTTCTTGGTTGCAATCATCAATCCTTACTAGAGAAAATTTATGTATCCCAAGATAAAAAGGACCATGCTAAGATATATCATTTGCTTGATGAGAACAATAGTAAAGAAGCACAAACTTTTCCTATGAATGAACTTGTGTTTGAAGAAATGTCTTGTAATTAGAAGGTTGAAAAAGACTCATCAAAACATACATGTACCAAAAAAGAAGTTATTACATCTTTTCATGAGAAAACTTCTCCACTTAATTAAGATCAAAATGAAGAAGTGGTGGATATATAAGAAAAAGATTGTATTGAAGCATGTCATCAGCACTGTGAAGATTTCAATAATGATGAAGTCTTTCCAAATAATCAGAGAATATGATGGCTTGCATTAGTTACATAATCATAGCCTATGATAAAAATTCTCATGATATGATTAATGTTCAAGGGAGTGTAGAAGAAATTTTAGACCTGATTGAAAATAGAGAGCTTGAAGATGAGTCACAAAATGTTCTCTTGACATGCATGCAAACTGAACAAAGGGAGAAGGATGAAGAAAGAAAATCTCTCTCATGATATTTTCATTCTAGGTTGTTGTCTCAATTCTTCTGATAATGATTTCCTTTATGGAGAAGATGCTTGTATTCCTCCATTGATCATGGAAGAAGAAAACCCTATTAATGAAATCAAAGGTATGGGTTCAATATTTTCTTCCTCTTCACAAACATTAAACAATGAATTTTTTGATCTTGTTCTCCTAAAGGAAAATGAAAACTCCTAGGTGGGAAATGATCTTATACTCTTTGGAGAAGTTGTCCACAAGTTAAACATGCACCTTGAACTAGTAGAAGTTTCAAATCATCCTTTATTAATTAGGGAAGAAATCTCTCTAATTGAAGCCAAATTTGCATAAGAGGGGGTTGAAAATGGACTTTTTCTGTAAAATCCTTCAGTTTAAAATCCTATCATATTTACATCTCAATGTTCCAATCTTTTGAGTGTTGATTTGTCATATGGAATACAAAAAGTGGATAGTGGTGTAGAAAAATGTAGTCTAGGTGACCCTTATGACAATAAAAAGGAGATAAAGGTTTTGATTTTAAAAAGGATATAGTTGCAAGTACAAACAATCAAGTGGTTATGAGAAATTATGTCTTTCATCCTCTTTTCTTCATCATCATCGAAGTATGCTGAGAAGATAACTTCTGCTTTTAATTGCTATTCATCACATTCTAATCGAGCTATAGAAGATAAATTTGAGGAGTTTAGAATATTGAGAGGACATAAAATGTAAAACACACAACTAGACAAAGTTCAATCATGTGTACAGTTTTAGAATGCCCTTATTCCAAATTGTTGTCCAAATACTTCAAATGATGACTTTGTTTACAAAGAAAGTGTCATTCCTTTTTCTTCACCACTAATGAAATAAGATTCTTTAATTGAGAAAATTAATGATACACATTTCCTACCTACAACTCCATCTCTATCATCATCTGATAAAGAGGCTTCTGAATTAAATGCACTTAATGAAGAGAAAGTTTCATTTAGAAATGATGATCTTTCACTTTTGGAAGTTGATGTTCATAAGGAAGATTTATAGGCTAAATCAGGTGATGATTTCATTTGTAGAAAAAATATTTTTCCTAATTGTCTATCAGCTATGGATGAAAACATTTTTGCAGGACAGTCTCAGAGTACAAATTTGTTATCCTATTCTCTTGTTTTGTCTTCTTAGAATAAGGCATTGTTTCAAGTTTGCATAACAAAAGAAGAAGCAAATATTATAATCAAAAGTGATATTATGCCAGTAGAAAGTAATATTCAAAACTAGATTCACCATTTGCATTGGCACGAGTTTCTTCACTTCACAATTTATATGAGGGATGTCTAGTTTGTGGCTTCATTTCCTTGAATCTAGACAATCTGAAGTATATTCAAATAGAGAATATTAGTATTCTTAGCATGATGCTAGAACACATGACCAACACTACACAAGCTAGTACTAATGTGATTCAAGAAGGCTCAGAAGTTCATGATGAGAAATGGTTCTTTGGTACACTGTTCAAGAACTCTCACATGTCATGTGTTTTAGTTTTCTAATCATCTTTAAATGGTTATTTAGTTCATAGGTGCTTCACAAGAGTGCATTTATTTTAAACATGGGCACATGTTTCTCACAGTGTGTTAATGGGTTTACATAATCACCCTGGAGCAATTTCAAGTAGGGATCACCTACCATGTACATAAGTTAATTAGGTGTCTAGTTGTGCTAATTTTTTCCTTTCATTTTGTGTGTTTCGTTTATTATTTGTCTCATTTTTATTTTTCTTGTGTCTCTTTATTTTGCCTATGTGCTACGTCATTTCCCCTTTCCTTTATTTTTCCAATGCCTAAAGCACTTGTTCTTAACTAGAAAACATAGGTTCCTATAACGTCCTTTGTAGTCCTTGTCCCCAATTAGATCCAGTTGTTAACCTTGTTTCGACACCACCAAATTTAAACTTTTTGTGTCAAAAACAACAAGCATCATCATGTGTCAAACACCTTTGTCAAGTTGGTTTTGGTCGCAAAATGATAGCATTACTTGTTTCCTGCACCATTTATCATAATTTCCCATCATTGAGAAATCACATTTGATCTAGTTCATATTGATTTCTTGTACAAACCTAGTATAGGTCTGCCAGATTGAGGAGAAAAGACCATCATTTCAACTGGAACCGTTAGAGCAATTATGAAGTTTATCAAGATTTGTGGAAACAATTAAACCTTGAAATCTATGAAAGATGAAGTAAAATCCTTTCACAAGGTCGCTTGTGACTTTATTTCTCCTAATGTAGCAAGTTTTCAAATCCTGGCACCTTACAGTTTTGGAAATATTAAACTTCCAATTTTTCGTCAGTAGTTTGTAGAAACAATTAGTTTGAGATTTTTATCGAAGTTGGAGAGAAATGGTTAGACAAGGGGTTTGTGACATCATTATACACAACATGGCAAGTTTTTAGAAAAAAATATTGGTCCAATCAAAAGTTGTGTGTAGATCTTCATTAGTTAGGTTGGTGGATTTGTTAGGTGGATTTTATAAGGTTTTCAAAAACAAATTGGGCATTCTTCAAGTCTAATCTCACTTTGAGCCGACAAATCAAATTATGAGCTTGAAATTATTCTTCATCTGATTGTCGTTTTAAAAGTCTTTTGAAGTATCACATCGTTGTGGTATTTTACAGTTTCTAAAATCACTTAGTGTTTATGTCATTATCCTTATTAACACTTTAAAATCCAAAAAAATTCTATTAAATCCGTAATTTTCCAAAAATTCCTACTCTAATCTTAAACCCTGAAAAGTTCCTTCCACATGCCTAACCCTTGACATGTTCCAAATCATACTCAAAGTGCCAACATTTAATTAAAAGGAGTTTTTAATCACTTTAAGAGGTTTTGGGTTGAGTGAAAACCTTTATAGAGGTTTTTTAGGTTCTCACAATCTACAAAACCCCCTAACATAACTTTAAAAAGGCATTTTTTTCACGTTTCAAAGCTTTTAGTGGTTCTGAAAACCTGTTTAACTCCCTACATCACATTACATTCATGTTTTAATTCATAGTTTTGGTGTTTTAACAAGAACCAAGAAATTTTTGGAGCTTCTCTTGGTACCGAGAACCTCCTTTTCCTCCAACACTACTCTTCTTTTGCATTCAAAGTGTTCTTGAATTCAAACTTCAAGTCCTTTTCCAAAAGTTCCTACTCTAACCTTAAACCCCGAAAAGTTCCTTCCACATGTTTAACCCTTGACATGTTCCAAATCATACTCAAAGTGCCAACATTTAATTAAAAAGAGTTTTTAATCACTTATAGAGGTTTTGAGATGAGTGAAAACCTTTATAGAGGTTTTTTAGGTTCTCCCAATCTACAAAACCCCCTGACATAACTTTAAAAAGGCATTTTTTTCACATTTCAAAGCTTTTAGTGGTTCTGAAAACCTGTTTAACTCCCTACATCACATTACATTCATGTTTTAATTCATAGTTTCGGTGTTTTAACAGGAACCAAGAAATTTTTGGACGTTCTCTTGGTACCGAGATCCTCCTTTTCCTCCGACACCACTCCTCTTTTGCGTTCAAAGTGTTCTTGAATTCAAACTTCAAGTCCTCTCCCCTGCATCGAAGAAACATTCACGCCGTGGCGCCATGTTTGCAGAATAGGTACTCAAGGATCTATTAAGAAAGCTTTGGAAAGGCTCAAACAAACATGATATAAAGATGTAAAATCACACCCTAGACCATAACCTTTGCTAGTATCCACTTGGTTTGCATCAAAAAGAAATCTTTGCAATAGGAATGGCACCCATTGAAGCTTATATGGAATAAGATTTTGGTCAGTTTTTTATCATATATATTATAGTTGGAAATGCTCCGATAAATTGCCTGCAAAATGTGGAAACACGCAAAAAATGAAAAAATTTATACCAAGGATATCATTGAAAATGGATGACCAGGTGGACTGAGAGGATAAGTGTAGTACCAGTATGTGTGTTTAGAAAAAGGGGTAGGATATAGGATGAACACAATGGTAAAAGGAAGGTGTATGATATCAATATGAAGATGATAATCACATATTTATGTGCAATCTGGAAATCCATCTTATGAGAAGCCATTGAATTCTCCTAATTCCTATGTGGTTCAAAAGAGAGATTTAGCATTTCCATCTATCTTCCTATTGGTCTCCACAAAACTTAGAATGGTTGTTCCATTAAAGAAATATGAAAATGACCCAGATGCAGGAGGTCTCTTAATGGGTCCCAGAATAGTATTAGCCATTAAAATTGAATATGCAATGTTACAAGTTCGTATGTGCCGAATTCGGCATGTTCTTATGTCAAGCAGTAACATTGTTTGTCTTGGTTCAAACAGATTAACAGTTGGGACATCACTAGACTGCCTATCCAATGCGTCACACTACCATGAATCAAACATGCTATCTAGAAACGTTTCTATCGAACAAATGAGAGTATACCTGTGAGGATTGTTGGTGATGCAGATGAAAAAATGCATGACGGACCTCGTACTGCACTAATTGGAGTTCGGGAACCTGTAGGAGCACCCAAAGCTCCCAAATCATCTCATGTACCTAAAAATGAGAATGTGAAGTCATCAGTGTAAGTTGTATCTGAAGAGGAAAGTGTAGCTTCAAATACATTCAACCAACCTTTGCATGAACTTCTAGATGCTATGTCATTTCTGGTTCAACAAGGCTACCACATCTATAATGTCCACATAATGGAAAAATATAGGGGAACAACATTTGGGGAGTTAAGTCCTCATGTTTTTGTAGTTGCTTATGCTTCTTACCAAGTAGTGATAAATGAAGGGTGTAGTCAAACAATACTGGTGAGTGGTTAGAATAGAGCTGGCAAAACAGAGACAACGAAACTCATAATGTCTTATTTAGATTATATGGTTGGTCGAGCTTCTAGAAATGGAAGAAAAGTTGAACAATAGGAAGGTTGAATGATACATAAAAGCAATGCAAAGTTATGAAAAATAGAGGAAGTAAAAAGATCCCTAGATATAGTTGGATTGAAGGCCATAAAATGGTATATGCTTTTTGTGTAGGAGACAAATCACACCTACAAATATAAGAGATCTACACAAAGTAACATAAATTAGCTTTGGAAATTAAGGCAACAGGGACCAGATTCAAGATATTTACTTAATAATGTTCAAGAGGGGGAAAAAATAATTATTTCTCCATCACCAGAGTGAAAAGTTAACAATTGCATTTTTTTTTGTCAAGAAACTCCTAAGGAACAACCTTTTGAATTGTTAAAAATCTTTAAAAAGGTGTTGATTATAATACTGCAACAAATTTTATTTCCAAGATTATTCTGAGAGAAATTATTGTGAGAGATGTGTTAGAAATGAAGATCTGCAAAACAAATACCACCAAATCTTCCAACTGCAGCTACACAGCCTTCACACGACCACCTAAGAGTCAAAGCTAGCCAGGCTCTGATACCAAATGTTAGAAATGAAGGCAACAACTACTCAACAGAAATTTGATTGCAATATGTGTAATGATCTTCTAACAGTGTGGCAACAAAAATTAAACTATGCAACACAAAAGCAACAAATCTAAAAATTGATCACACAACACAGTGTTTAACATGGAGAAAACCCTTTCAAGTAAAAAAACTCCACACAGGAAAGAGGCCCAAGTTTATATTAATATGCAAAAGTAGTACAATACATCAACTACACCAATCTCTCCTTCAGGCTTCAATCCGACAACATTCCTGCAGCACCTGAGTACCTGCAAATCTGTTTATGCTACAACATTTACATGGCAAAATTCTTATAGAAGTGATTTCCCTCCAATCTAGGCATCCACTTTCTCTGTCTAGAGAATCTCCAACATGCAAACATTAAATGCCAACTTACAAGCTCATGGCACTTGTCCAAAGTCAACCATGCATATTTGGGCACCCAAGGCTAAATATGGTCTCTTATAGCATCTTATTGTTAGAGTATAGGGTTTATCCTAACCCACACCTAGCCTTAAGTCACATTTAGTGGCTAAGTCTAACTTAACCTTGACATTAAAGGTTAAGTTCACTTGTGAGGTTAGTCAACTTTTTATCTCACCACATGTGCTCACATGAGATTAGTCATTTTGACACTTCACCTCATTAGAGGTTGGAGATATTCTCTCCCCACCTTATTGGAAGTTGGAGACATTTTTCCATCACCCTCCACGTGTGCACACATGTGTTCATCACATAGAGGGTTAGTCATAGTTGGTTCTCTCCTTCTCACCTCCTTCTCCTTGCCTATATATGCAAGGCTCTTTATACATTTTCATTAACTCTTGATGTAATCTCTTGATTATACTTTGGCTTTTATATTCTTATGCTTTGTAGAAGTTCATCTTAATTCTCACTTGTTGATCTTGGCTAATTCTGACATGGTATCAGAGCCATGCAAGTGAAACGCTTTTTGTTTTTGACCAATTCAAGCGCCTAGCCATCTCAAAGGTTCAACTTTTGGGATTTTCTTTGCAATTAAGTGTCTATACTAAAATCAATTTTGTACATAAAAGTAGTAAAAAAAAATTGAATTTTTTTTTAGCAGAGGGCCATTCAACCCTCTGCCAATCTACCCATTTCGGGTAATCTTTAGTTTTTACAGGATTTTTTCTCTGTCTTAAGGCCATTCGGCCTAGTTTCTTTAACCTCTCGGCCTGTGCACATCTACCATTGGCTAAACTGGTGATTTTCTGGATCGATTGAAGCGTCTCAGAGTCGTCTAGATCTTTTTTGATCCCTCTAAAGTTGTCAAGGGTTTCTTTGTGCTCTGTAGCTGTTGGCAGAGCTCGTGGCTCCATTACCGCTTCCAAGTCTATCTTGGCCTCGACTAGTTGTTGACAGACCATCAATCGCTATTGTTCCCTCTAGTTGACTCCAAAATTCCAGTTCTAGATCGAAGTTTTAACGTTGGTCAATGTTCTTGGATGGGTTGACATCATTCACAATCACTGGTTCACATATCAACAGGCCGACGTCTCCACAGAGGTTACAGATATCTTCCAGATCGTTGTTTGTTTGGGAGGTCAATTTCTTGGTCACTCTTTGCAGCAGTTTCTGGTTGCAGTTTATTTGTAGTCGCCTCTGCAGGTTTCAGGTCGTGGTTTTTTGTTTTGAGGTCATGTACCTTCAACATTCCATGAGCTGCCTGGTTTGCTGGTTGCCTTCCCATCCAACATTGACTTCAACAGCTCTTTGGTCTCTATTATCTGCCCACAGTCTTGGTCGACATGCTCCAACTTTCGGCCTTTGTATCTTCTTTTGCAAGCCATCAGCCTGGCACATTCTCTTGACCAATCGGCCATCATCAACAGCCACGCAGTCTCCAAATCCTTCCACGGTTCACATGCTTTTTTCACCATTTTCTTTGCTAAAGACCGATGAGGGAGGTTGTTGTTTCAACGTCGAGGTCTCTGTCGTGGGTTTAACTCACCATTGCAGTCCTTTTTGGACTCTTCAATTGCCTTTCAAAGGCTCCTCATCGGCCATTCAGTCCCTCTACGCCCTGTTTTATGGGCTCTTTGCCACGATCTCTTCATAGTTGCCTTTTGTTTGTGGTTTGAAGCTGTTTGTTTCAGGGTGACATCTTCTACCACAAAAGGTTTTTTTTTTTTGGTTGCTTGTTGTTTGACATATCGGTCAACGTTACATGCCTGCCGGTCCTAGCTGTGATTGTTGACAATTTTTTTTTGTTAGCATTTGTTGTTCATTACATACATTTAACCAGCAACATTCTATGTAACCACATCAACTATTGTATCCTCAAAACCACCAAAAGTGACTTTTATTGCCAAACAAAGATCACTAGGAGCTCCTCACTTGTCAAAGGGGTTTATTTTCTTTTGGGAAGATTGTCTTGGAGCTATGTAAGTGACTTTTCAAAGTCACTATCACACTTGAACATATAAATCTAACATATAAAGTTAGTATTTAATTGCTAACATATAAAGTCAGCATATAAAGTTCACGTTTTAATCGACTGTCGAAGACAAAGGGTGAGGCTCGGGTTGGCAGGAGGCCAATTCCCCCTCATGATCAAACCCTTTCTATTCCTCATTTCACTCCAATTCCAACGAATGGTTGGAAGTCCATATTCACCTTTCCAATAGGCATTATTTTTTTCTTTTTCAGTGCAGTTTAATAAATTAGGCCATTTTTGCAGGAAATTGACTATTTAATAACTTTTGATCAGTAGCTCAAAATTGAGCACCATTTTTTGCAAAAATGAATGTTTTTTTTATTCTCCACACATTGGTCAAATTTATTTTGTGAAACACACTAATTTATAAAGTGCCAGAATCTAGGGGGGTCTCTCTTTCAGCAGTTTCAAGGGGTTTTTTTTTGCATTTGATCATTTTCACATTTACCATGTCTAAATGTTGCATATTCAAGTGTACTTATTGTGGGAGCACTCAACATAAGGATGCACTCTATCCTCATTTCTCTCACTTTTTTTTTCAATGTTCTGTAAGACTACAAAATCACCACCTAATGTTTCATTCGGGATGACTTTTAATGATTCCTTGCATTAGAACATTGTCATCGTTGTTCTAGATCCACCACATTGGGATGCATATCTACCAGACATCGCATCATTGTTTGTAGAATCCCACCTTATAGATTTGGATAACACCAATGAGGACATTCATCTTCTATTGAATGTTAGCTTCGATGAAATTGCATCACCATCATCTTCAGATATACTTGTTCATGCCTTGCCTATTTTAGCTTATATAGTGACTAATTCTGTAGATACTTATGAGTCTACATATCAAACTCCATCATCATTTAGTTTGACACATTTTGTAGAAGTATTAGATTCACATCAGTTTAGCTTTCACCATACATCTATGGTCCCTATTCTAAAATCTTCGTCACACAACAGCATTGGTTTGGAGATCATTGAGCATTCTTCAAAGATATCATGGGCATCATCATTGTCTTTGGATTTTGTGCAAAATTCAGAGACATTCATCTTTCTTCCTATATGTTCCTATCTGGAACGGGAAGATTTTATGCACACTTCTATGGTATTCTTTCTTCCTAAGGGGAGAAATATTGTTTAGCGATTGTGGATCATCTTTAATATCCAGTGTCACACATCTACCAGCACTACAGGAGGTATTTTGAGGGGAGGTTGCATGGTTTCTCTTCTCTTATCAGTTTGGCAAGGAAGCATTTCCTCACATGGAGTTCATCACTTTATAGTTTCTGGGGGGTTCACATGACCTTCTCTCTTCTCTCTCCTATGGGGGGAATATTTCATGTACTTATGTGTTAGAAGTAGTCCTTAGGGGTTTCTGAGTCCTCCATCTATAACTCTTCTTGTTCACTTGTACATTTTTTTCATGCATCTTTTCTCTTTTGGAGAGAAGTTTTGTTCCCACTAGGTTTTCTCCTTTTCTCTACCTTTTGAAAAAGTTGTTTGTACATGGGTACCTAACATGGCCTAGTAGTCAGGACCCATCATAATCTTTGTATTGCTACTCCCTAAGTATAACTTAAGGGGGGTGTTATAGTGTAGGGTTTATCCTAACCGACACCTAGGCTTAAGTCTAGTGGCTAAGTCTAACTTAACCCTAACATTAAAGGTTAAGTTCACTTATGAGGTTAGTCACTTTTTTGTATCACCACATGTGCTCACATGAGGTTAGTCATTTTTATACTTCACCTCATTAGAGGTTTTTGATATTCTCTCCTCACCTTATGGGAGGTTGGAGACATTTGTCCATCACTCTCCACTTGTGCACACATGTGTTCATCACATAGAGGGTTAGTCATAGTTGGTTCTCTCCTTCTCACCTTCTTCTCCTTGCTTATATATGCAAGGCTCCTTGTACATTTTCATTAACTCTTGATGTAATCTCTTGATTATACATTTTGACTTTTATGTGCTTATGTTGTATGGAGGTTAATATTAGTTCTCACTTGCCGATCTTGGCTAATGATGACACTTATGACATGTCATAACTGTCATAGATTTCTCTAGAGAGTATCTTCCCTATATGAGCACCTAGGGCTAAACATAGCAACTTGCACATAATAAATATCCATCATATATCATCATAGTGTCATAGAATTTTATGACAACTTGTAGCTATCATAGATTCTCTTACATGCACTCACAAAACATTATGACGTGTGTCATACATGCTAGAAATAGAAAATTCTCCCAAGGTGGCACCTACCCTCATTTACTCATTATTTTTACAATTGCCAACTGTAAATGTCACTATTGTCTATAGAACTATCTCATTCCCTTATGAGTAATTACAAATTACAAATAATAAAATAGCATAAATAGAATATTAAGATTTATAAGGTTAATGGCACCTTATCCTAACATTCTCCCACTTGACATTATACATTGTAAATCAACCCATAGGAAAACAAATAAAGATAATTAGGCACTAGAAACAAGGCCCATGGCCTCTCTGCACAACACCTATTTCTCTATGCTCATAGGTTTGGTCAATGAATCTTCAACATTCTCCTGAGTGTCTATCTTCATCAGCTCAATCTATCCACTTGCAACCAATTTTCAAACAAAGTGATACTGAACATCAACATACTCAGTCTGAACATGATACATAGGATTCTTGGTCAAATAGATAGCACTCTGGCTATCACAACCAATCTGAGTGATCCTGCAATCAAAACCAATACCTATACACAATCTCCTCAACCAAATTGCCTCCTTAAAGACATGAGTAGCAACCATATACTTTTCTTCAGTGGTGGAAAAAGCAATGGTTGACAACCTCTTACTCATCCAACTCACTGCTCCTCCAAACATAGTAAACACATAGCCACTAGTGGACCTTTAACTATCCAAGTCACCTACCCAATCTGCATCAACAAATCCCTATATGTCCAAAATTTTATCAGTGCTATCAATACCAAAATAAACCAAACAATAATCAGGAGTACTTGCAAGATATTTAAGCACCCTTTTCACATAATTCCAATGTTGTCTGCCAAGGTTAGACATAAATCTACTCAAAACTCCCACTGCTAGGGCAATATTTGGCCTAATGCAAACCATTGCATACATCAAACTCCCTATAGTAATAGTGTAAGGCAAATTAGACATCCTCAAAATCATCCTCATTCTTTGGACACATATCTAATCAAAGTTTAGTACCGACATGGGTAAAGGAACTCTAACTGGGTTACATTCATGCATACTAAATCTCTGCACAATGGTATTTACATACTTACTCTGAGACAACCAAAGCTTTTTGTTACCTCTATCCCTTCTAATCTCCATACCCAGAATATTTCTAGCAGCACCAATATCCTTCATATTGAATGCACCTGAAAGTTGGACTTTAAGCTCATTGATCATACCCTTAGTATTGCTGAAAAATAACATGTCACCAACATACAATGCAATGATTAGTATAGAATCATCAATACAATGAATGTATACACAATGATTCTCCTCGCTTCTAACAAAACCTAATTTTAGCACAAATAAGTCAAACTTTTGATACCACATTCTGGAGGACTATTTTAAACCATAGAGAGACCTTTTTAACTTGCAAACCCAATGTTCTTTATCTTTTACCTCAAAACCTATAGGTTGTTGTATATAAATTTCTTCCTCAAGATCTCCATGCAAAAACCCAGTCTTAACATCCATTTGCTCTATTTCCCAATCATAAGCTACAACAATGGATAAAAGAAACCTAATTCAAGTTAACTTAGCAATAGGAGAGAAAATTTCACTGAAATCAACTCCATCTCTTTGGGAGTAGCCCTTGGCTACCAGTCTAGTCTTGTATTTCTCCAATGAACCATCTACTCCAAACTTCTTCTTGAAGACCCACTTGCAACCTATGGCCTTTCTTCCTTTGGACAAACGAGTAAGATCCCAGGTATTACAAGAGTCTAAAGGCATCATCTCCTCCTACATGGCTAACTGCTAAGACTCACTATCATCTGCATGAATAGCTTCCGTATAGGATCTAAGCTCATCGTCAATACTCAATAAAGAAAATACATAATGGAAATCTAGTGGGGCTATACCTGTCAACTGGGTTTTATTGTCTTGTGGATCTCTTCAAAGGTGGAGTAAGAGACTCTACTTGTTCTTCTGAATGATCATATGTACCGACTTCTTCTATAACAATAGATTCTTCTTCATCATAACTACTCAAATCTTCTTCTTCTTCACCCTCCAATCCATCATTGTGTTCTTCTTGAGGTGCATCTTCCTGCTCTAAGTCAAAGTGCACTCTCTTCACCTTTTCTTTCTCTTTTGGTTATTTAGGTTCAGAAATAGTTCTAAGTTCCCTGAAAATAACATCTCTAGAGTAGATAATCTTTTTAGTTAGTGGATTCCAAAGCTTTTACCCTTTTACATTATCACCATATCCAATGGAAGTACACTCTTTAGCTTTTGGATCCAACTTAAATCACTTTTCCTTAGGCACATGAACAAAATCCTCATAGCCAAAAACTATTAAATGTGAAACAGAAGCTTTCTTACTTGTCCACACTTCATAAAGTGTCAAATCAACAGCCTTACAAGGAGATCTATTAATCAAGTAACAAGTGATATACATAACCTCTGCCCAAAAGTATTTATCCAACTGTGAATCACTCAACATACTTTTGGCTCTTTCCATGATTGTTCGGTTCATTCTTTCTGCAACACTATTCTGTTGTGGTGTATATGGATTTATCTTTTGTCTGATTATACCTGCATGCTTACAAAACTTATCAAATTCCTTAGAGTAATATTCCCCTCCATTGTCAGATCTTAGTATTTTTATCTTTAATCCTAATTGGTTTTCATCTAAGACTTTAAAATCCTTAAACTTAGTGACAACTTCAAATTTGTGTTTCATAAATAAATCCATGTAAATATAGATATATCATCAATGAAGGTGAAAAAATAATGATATTTTTTGATACAGTCATTACCCACAAGTCCAAACACATATGTGTGAATAATCTCTAACTACTCTTTTGCTCTAGATTTCTTCCTAAAGGAAATGATTTTCTATTTTGTTTACCAAATACACAATTCTCATAGAAATCAAAATGCTCATTAGAATAGGAGAAACCATCCAACAAATTTTGGTTCTTAATTGTTTTTAAAACATTATTACTTGTGTGGCCTAATCTATGGTGCCACAACATACAAGTGTTTTCAGAAGCCTCAGAAATATAAGAGGAATTACAAATTATAGTGGCATCTAGCCTAAATAGGGTTCCCAATCTCTTTCCCTTTGCTACCACCAAGTTTCCTCTCACCAATCTACAACCAGGCTTATCAAGTGTTACATGCATTCCCACATCATTCAACTTCAAAACTGAAATCAGATTTCTAGCTAATCCAAGAACATGCAAAACACTAGGGAAGGTTTTAATCCTCTCATCACTGAAACATAACAATACCTCAGCTTTCCCAACTATTAGATATCTAGAGTTGTCCCAAAGCTAAACTTTACCTCCATCATACTCTTCATATGTGGAAAACCATTTCTTATGCATGGTCATATGATATGAGCATCCTAAATCAACCAACCAATGATCATTAGCAACAAGATTACATGCAAAAAGTAAAACATCTTCACCTACATTCGAGGACTTATCAAAAGTGCTCCCACTATTTCTTTCAGTTTCTACACTCCTTCACATGTCCCCTTTTACTGCAGTTCCAACACTTAACTCTATTCTTCTTTATAGGAGTCTTAGAATGGCCCTTTGACTTGTCTTTGGACTCCTTCTGCTATCATTTTGGTCCTCTTTCCTTAAACCTTCCCCTAACACTGAGAGCATCCCCTAAACTATCCAAACTCTTCTTCCTTAATTCTTGTGCTAGCAAAACTGCAACAAGAGCATCCAACTTTGAATCCATGAGGTTAGCAACGATAGCAAGGATAACATTCTCCCAAGACTCAAGTAAAGAAAAAAAGAAGTAAGATACATTTATCTTCCTCAGTAACATCAACATCTATAGATCCTAGTTGACTCAACAGCAAATTAAATGAATTTAAATATTCTGTAATGATTCACCCTCTTTCATTTTTATAGAAAATAGTTTACCATATGCTTCAAGTAAAGTTTGTTTACCATACTCTTGGCTTGGTAGATCTCACTCAAATGCTTCCACAGGGTATGTGCAGTCTCTTCCTTCGCGACATTCAACAGGACGAAATCTGCAAGACACAATCAGATTATACCTTGTGTCTTTTTATCTAGTCTATCTCACTCATCTTGAGAGACATCATCAGGTTTCTTCTCTTTTAGAACAACCAACCACTGGTTTCTTTCTTTCAGTAAATCCTCCATTTTCAGCTTCCACAGCTCATACCTCGTACCGTTGAATTTCTTAATGTCCAAACGAGAGGTTGAAGCAATGTTGAATGCAACCATAATATCAACTCAAGATTTGCAAAACAAGTACAATCACATCCCCCACTACGAATACACAACCTTCACATTACCACCAAAGAGTCAAAGTTGGCCAGGCTCTAATACGAAATGTTAGAAATGAAGGCTACAACTACTCAATGGAAATCTGATTACAATGTGTGTAATGATCTTCTAACAGTGTAATATTTAATGGAGAATCCAACAAAAATCAAACTATGTAACATAGAAGCAACAAATATGAAAATTGAACACACAACATAGTGTTTAACATGGAAAAAACCCTTTTGGATAAAAAACTCCACACAGGAAAGAGGCCCAAGTTTGTATTAATCTGCAAAAGTGATACAATACATCAACTACACCAATCTCTCCTTTAGTCTTCAATCCAACAACATTCTTGCAACACCTAAGTACCTATAAATTTGTTTATGCTACAACATTTACATAGAAAAATACTTATAGAAGTGATTTCCCTCCAATCCAGACATCCACTTTCTCTCTCCAAAAATCTCCAACATGCAAACATTAAATGCCAACTTACAAGCTCATGCCACTTGTCCAAAGTCAACCATGTAAAGTTGGGTGCCCAAGGCTAAATATGGTCTCTTATAGCATCTTATGATGCATCATAACCATCATAGATTCCTTTAGAGAGTATTTTCCCAAGATGGGCATCTAGGGCTAAACATAGCAAGTTACACATAATAAATATGTCATATATTGTCATAGTGTCATAGAATCTTATGACAACTTGCATTTGTCATAGATTCTCTTAGATTCACTCACTAAACATTATGATGCGTTTCATACATGCTAAAAATAGCATATTCTCCCAAGGTGGTTCCTACACTCATTTACTTATGATTTTTACAATTGTCAACTGTAAATGTCACTCCATAATTACCTCCGATAAGTCTAGAATTACTACTATCAGTGAAACTACCTCATTCCCTTATGGGTAATTACAAACTACAAATAATAAAATGGAATAAAAACAATATTAGGATTTACAAGGTTAATTGCACTTTATCCCAACAAGATGTGAACTAGTTTTATCATTTTAAACAAAGGTGGTGACTATAGTTCTTTAGAAGTGAGGGGGACCCAAGATAAAAGGTATCCTCCTGAATTTGAAATAGTAAAAATGGAACATGCTATTAACTCCATAGAAAACAATTGTATGGTTGTGACTTCTATAAGAAACCATCTTGTGTCAATTAAGCAAGAGGTCTAAATAATGGATTCCTAGAAGAATCAGAAAAGGAGATCACCGCATTCATCCCTCAGTGATAGAATTCTCACAACACAAAAGCTAAGTAGACTTCTCACAACAAAAAATCTAAGTGTATTATCAAATGAGGTACACTAAACTAACATGCATTTATATTTGAAATGAAATGTTAAAGAAACTTCTAACCAGGGAGGTAGAGTAGCATTCATGGGTAAAGTAGGAGATGATCCTATTGGTTATTAGATGTTTCAAACTTTAAATAAGGAGAATGTTCAAACTCATGGTGTTAATTGTAATCCTTATGCATTGACAATAGTTTCTTACATGAAGATTTGGCTAAAGGATTAATCCTTTAAGGATGCCTTCATTTAGTGAACCTCATTAGAAGTAAGAGGGTTGATAAATCTTAGGTTATAAGAGACTATCTTAAAGAAGTCCAACAAATCAACAAGGAAATCTCAACCTTGGAGATGTGATCTCTTTACTTGCACAAAAGGATTCACATGTTCCCCAAAAAAATAGCAAGCTAACATAATTTCTTCAAGAACCTTTAAGGGGGTAGGCTAGACAAATTTTGTTTGTACACATAAGCTAGGAAATAGTCTTATGGAGAGATATTAAATACCCTCAAATGTGCAGAACAGTGTGTATAATACAATAAAAAGTGCTTTATGGCAGTTATTAAGTGTGTAAATCCAGGGGAAATTTATTTCAAAATATACTAGAATAGGTGGTTCTATAGGGCATCCATTCAGGTTAAGGATAAAATGATGATGATACCTGTCAGTGATTAGGAAAAATTGCTACAGGAATTATTACATGTTAGAAAGATAGTTGTCATTGCACCAAAAGATCGACTTGTTAATGCTCGATACAACCACCAAAGTTAATGAATCCACAGGAGGTGGTTAAGCCTTGTCACGAACCCAAACACTACACTGTATAGCACAAAGAGACCAAGGGTACACACCTTGTAACAATCCCCCCCAGTGTAAGAAAGGGGTTCGAACTTGCACGACCTAGGCTCTGATACCAATTGTTAAAAAGATGGTTGTCATTGCACCAAAAGATCGACCTATTAATGCCTGATACAACCACCAAAGTTAATGAATCCACAAGAGGAAGTTAAGCCTTGTCACAAACCCAAGTGTTGCACTCCACGGTACAAGGAGACCAAGGGCACACACTCACAATATTACTTACAACCAATAAATGCAAACTATTTGACTTAATGCCTTGACAGGAATACATCAAATTTGCACAAAGACCCAACTTTTTATTATAAAGTCACTCTTATTAATGTTTATAAAACATTTATTTTAATCAGATGAGGATGCATGCTCATTGAAAAGACATTGTAATATTTTAAATGTTTTATAAAGTCTCAAAAAAATTAGTTGTGGGTCAATTACAAATCAGTTATGGGCTAGAAAACTAAAAAAATAATGTTTTCGAATTAAAATAGGTTCCATTTTCTTTTGATTCTTTTTCTAGTTTTTGGAATAGATCTAAGGAAAAACAAAAGATTTTTTGGATTCGTGCTTTGTACAGAGGGTTTTTTGAAGTTTTATAACTTCAAGGAAATAATAGCTCGAAAGCATTTAATTCTTATGTTTTAGGTGTTTTATATATTGTGATTACTGAGTTTTTGTATGTTAAATTAGTAATCTCTTTATGTCATTGTGTGAACTATTGGTCATCTTTTGGAGCATTTACAAATTGTTTAGCATGTGCAAACAAATACAGTAATAATTGTGGTGTCTTGGTTTTAGTGCATTGATATAGCCTATCTCATGGTGCGTGGATTTGAATTTATTTTTATCATTATTGTCATAATATCATATCTTCTTTTGTTTTCTCTCATCATATGAATTTGAGAATGTACATTCTAATGAATCTTCTTATTTTTTAATAAGTTAGTGAAACTTGAGTAGGAATTCGTGAGTTTACCACTAGGGTTTTTATAATTTATTTTCTAATAGCTTTTCCCCTTTTTCCTTTCAATATTTCTATTTAAAATACTACAAAAACCAAAGATTTAATCATACAAGGGAGCTAGCCCTCTAAAATACAAAGGAAGACTTCTACTCCATAGCAATCTCTCCAACTGTTGGCAGATTTTTTGTTTCTCTTTAGGAAAAACAGAGTCATTCTTGATAACATAATCATAGCAACAAATATGTTTACCAATAAATTTTTGGTGATTCTACTGGGAGTGAAGTGTTGGTGTGTTTTATTCCTCAAAAATTCAAAGGTATCTCCCACACCAAGGAGCTTGGCGACTCTGTCTAAAGCTTGAACATGGAATCATGGATTGGTATGAAGAAATTTAGAAACATAATTTAAAGTTGTTAGAATCAATAGTTGATAGTGAGAGTGATGAAGATTATTCCTTTTTTGTATACCCGCCTCAAAAAGTTAAATTCCTAAAATGTGTCTATGGTGGCATGTAACTTGGTTCTAATAAGGCACGCCCTTCTTTTCTTTAAACACTACAAATCATTGAAGAAAAAGATAGAAAAGAAACTCGTTTTCTTTCTCTCAATCATGAATCCTTACTAAAGAAAAATTATATATCCCAAGATAAAAGGGACCATGCTAAGATATATCATTTGCATGATGAGAACAATAGTAAAGAGGCAAAAACTTTTCCTACAGATGAACCTGTGTTTGAAGAAATGTCATGTAATTAGAAAGAGACTCATTAGAACATGCATGTACCAAATAAGAATAAGTTATTGCATCTATTCATGAGAACACTTGTCCACTTACAAGATAAAAAAGAAATCGTGGAGATAGAAAGAAAAGATTATATTGAAGCATGCCATCAGCACTATGAAAATTGTAATAATGAAGAAGTCTTTCTGAATAATGACACTTTTTCCATTTCTTTGAAGAATATCACTCCTCATTGTATTCATTTAGAGAATATGACACCTTGCATTAGTTCCATGACCATAGCTTATGAGAAAAATTCCCATGACATGGTTAATGTGCAAGGGAGTGTAGAAGAAATAGATCTTGAAGGTGAGTCACGAAATGTTCTCCTAACATGCATCCAATCTAAACAAATGGAGAAGGATGAAGAAAGAATCCTGCAAAAGCTCTCTCGTGATATTTTTGTTCCAGGTTGCAGTCTCAATGCTCCTGATGATGATTTCCTTTATGAAGAATATGTTTGTATTCCTCCTCCACTGATCATGGATGAAGAAAATCATGTTAATGAAATCAAAGGTATGGATTCATTCTTTTCTTCCTCTTCACAAGCATTGAACAACGAATTTTATGATCTTTTTCTCCTAAAGAAAGATGAAAACTCTTGGGTGGGAAATGATCAAATACTCTTTAAAGAGGTTTTCCATGAGGTAACCATGCACCCTAAACTAGCACAAGCTTCAAATCATCCTTTATTAATTAGGAAAGTTCAATCTCTCTAGGTGAAGCCAAATTTGCATAAGAGGGGGTTGAAAATGACTTTTCCCTAGAATTCATCAATTTGAAAATCTTGTCATGTTGTCATCTCAATGTTCCTATCTTTTGAATGTTGATTTGTCAAATTGAATACAAAAAGTAGATAGTGGTTTAGTCTAGGTGACCCTTATGACAATAACAAAGGAGATAAAGGTTTTGATTTTAAGAAGGATATAGTTTGAAGTACAAAAAATCAAGTGGTTAATGAGAAATTATATGTTTCATCCTATTTTTCTTCATCATCATCAAAGTATGTTGAGAAGATAACTTATGACTTTAATTACTATTCATCACATTCTAATCAAGCTATAGAAGATGAATTTGAGTAGTATAGAATATTGATAGGATAGAAAATGCAAAACACACAACTAGATAAAGTTCGATCATGTGTATAGTTTCAGAATTCCATTATTCCAAGTTGTTGTCTAGATACTTCAGATGATGACTTTGTTTACAAAGAAAGTGTCATTATTTTTAATTCACCACTAATGAAAAGAGATTCTTTAACTGAGAAAACTAATAATACACATTTGTTACCTACAACTCCCTTTCTATCATCATCTGATAAAGAGGATTCTAAATTAAATGCACTTAATGAAGAGCAAGTTTCATTTAGAAATGATGATCTTTCACTTTTGGAAGTTGATGTTCATAAGGAATATTTACAAGCTAAGTCACATGATGATTTCTTTTGTAGCAAAGATATTTTTCCTAATTCTCTATCAGCCATTGATGAAAATATTTTTGTAGGTGAGTCACAGAATAAAAATTTATTATCCTATTCTCTTGTTTCGTCTTCTTGGAATAAGGCATTGTCTTAGGCTCACACAACAAAAGAAGAAGAAAAAATTATAATCAAAAGTGATCTTATGGCAGTAGAAAGTAATATTCAGAAACTAGATTCGCCATTTGTATTGGCACAAGTTTATTCACTTCACAATTTATATGAGGGTTGTCTAGTTCATGGCCTAATTTCTTCCAATCCAAACAATCTAAAATATATTTAGATAGAGAATATTAGTATGCTCAACATGATGCCAAAACACATGACCAACACTACACAAGCTAGTACTAATGTGATTCAAGAATTCTTATAAGTTCATGATGAGAAATGGTTCTTTGGTACACTATTCAAACAACTCTCACATGTCATGTGTTTCAGTTTTTCATCATCTTTAAATGGTTATTGAGTGCACAGGTGCTTCATAGGAGTGGATTTATTTTCCACATGGGCACATATTTCTCACAACCTATTAATGGGTTTGCATAACCATCCTTGAGTAGTTTCAAGTAGGAGTCACCTACCATGTACATAAGTTAATTAGGTGTTTTCTTGTGTCAATTTTTCCTTTCAGTTTGTGTTTCCTTTGCTTTTCATCTCATTTTTGTTTTTCTCATGTCTCTCTATTTTCCCTAGATGGTGCATGATTTCCCCTTGACCCTATTTGTCCAATGGCTAAAGCACTAGTTCTTAACTAGAAAACTTGGGTTCCTATTGTGTCCTTTATAGTCCTTGTCCCCAATTAATGTCATCTATTAACCTCATTTTAACACCACCAAATTTAAACTTTTGATCTTGAAAATGAAAAATGTCATCATGCATTGAACTCATTCATCGAGTCATTTTTGGTCACAAAATGACAACGTTCCTTGTTTCCCGCACCAATTGTCACAATTTCCAATATTGAAAAATCACATTCAATCTAGTTTGTGTTGATTTCTTGTATAAACCCAGTACATATATGATATTTTGAGGGGAAAAGTCCATCATTTCAACTAGAACCATCAGAGTAGTTATGTAGTTTATCAAGATTTGCAGAAACAATTAAATATCAAAATCCATGGAAGATGAAAAAAATCCTTTTATAGGGGTGTTTGTCACTTTATTTTTTCTAACATGGTAAGTTTCTAGATCCTAGTGCCATACGGTTTGCGAAATATTTAACTTTCAATTTTCTGTCGATAGTTTACGGAAACAATTAACTCAGGAGTTTTATCAAAGTTGGAGCAAAATGGTTTAACAGAGGGTTTTGTGACATAATTATACACGACATGGAATGTTTTCAGAAGAAAATATCAATCCAGTCAAAAGTTGTGCATATATCTTCATTAATCAGGCTGGCAGATTTATCAAGCAAATTTTATAGGGTTTTTGGAAACAAATTCAAGCATTCTTCAAGTCTAATCTCATTTCTTTGGGTCAAGAAATCAAATGATGAGCCTGAAATTATTCTTTATCAGAAGTTGTGGTACTGATTGTTGTTTTAAAAGTCTTTTAAAGTCTCACATCGTTTGGGTATTTTACGATTTTTAAAATTGCTTAGTGCTTATGTCATTATCCTTATTAATATTTCAAAAATCCAAAAAAAATCTATTAAATCGTTAATTTTCTAAAAGTTCCAAACTCTAACCTTAAACCCCTAAAAGTTCCTTCCCAATGCCTAACCCTTGACATGTTCCAAATCATACTCGAAGTCCTCACATTTCTTTAAAAGGAGTTTTTAATCACTTTTTCGAAGGTTTTGGGGTGAGTCAACCTTTTCGAAGTTTTTGTAGGTTCTTACAACCTACAAAACCCCCGACAGAACTTTAACAAGGAATTTTCATATTTCAAAGCTTTTAGTGGTTTTGAAAACCTACCTAACCCACAACATCACATTACATTCATGTTTTAATTCATAGTTTCAACGTTTTAATGGGAATCAAGAACTTTTCGGAGGTTATATTGGTATCAAGAACCTCCTTTTCCTCTGACACTACTCCTCTTTTGCATTCAAAGTGTTCTTGAATGCCCTAAAACTTCTACTCCTCTCCCCTGCCACTCTACTTAAATATCATCCACTTCAATGGTCAAACACTCAAAAGAAATTTTACTTCTCATTCAAAACAAAAAGTGGTTAATATTTGTTCTATTTTTATTGGCCAAAATTAATCTTTGGCTATTGAAGTGGATGATATTTAAGATTAGCCCTCCCCTGCATCGAAGAAACATTCTCCATGGCACCATGTTTGCAAAATACATACTCAAGAATTTGTTGAGAAAGCTTTGGAATGACTCAAACAAGCATGACATAAATATGTAAAATCACACCCTACAACATAACCTTTGCCATTATCCACTCAAGGTGTGTCAAAAAGAAAGGTTTGGAATAGGAATCTTCATGAAATGGGATTTTGGTCAGGTATTTATTTTGTTTTAAAAGAGAAAGGTGGTAGGCCACCCATTATATTGCATATATATAAAAGTTTTTTACAGAAATAAAGCCATGTGTATAGATGGCAAGAAAACAAACGTAAAGGCCCTAAGCCGGCTTGAAATCCTACAACGAAAGCAAAAGACGTCTAGAAGACATAGGAGAACGCCATCAAAAAGCACTAATCATAAACAAAAGACCAATATACTGCAAACCCGCCAGCCACCAAAAGCCCACTAACCACCATAAGCTACATCTACTCCACCGCATTCGAGGCTATCACTATTTCACTAGCTCCTGGGAGGACGACTTGTACCAGAGGAACGTCATCATCCTGGTCATCACCAAGGTTCACTTCATCTTCATTGTCAGTGTTATCAAAGTATTCCCTAGGCAGATGGGGCGACCAGTGGGGAGCATGAACCCGCAGGAATCTTATCGCAATAAACACCTCCCTAATTCGTTGAGCCTTCCGCTTGGAGAAATAGAAGGTATATGCATTCATTTCCTTGTCCAATTTGTCCATACACACCGACCAGAGACTAACTTGCATTGCTCTGTAAACAGCTTGGATTGCCAAGGAGGATCTAAGATTCTGGATGTTGAAAAGACCACCGATAAGGGCATCACCCTGTAACATGTCATAGTCCCTTAACGCAGAATTCCACCTATCAACTGTGTAAATATGATTGAAAAAAAGCCCAGTCGCTATAGCATGCACATACTCACCATCCTGAACTAGGTCCATGATGTTGGACAGGATATGCAAGACTATATCTGAATAGTTGAGGACCCGCCCCTCAAATCCTCTCATCCACCTATGACCAGCAACTTTCCTTACAGAGAATTGCACCAATGTACAGTCGCAATCGATCATACTCATCATGTCCATGATCCTGATTCTCCCGCGCACCTCGGGCTCCCCTTGCATTGGAGGGAAGAAGATTCTTTGGTTCAGCCTGGTATCTGCCATGAAACCTGCAGACACATAAAAACACTTGGACAAAACCAATTTTGAAATGGACGTTTGGCCACCGGGATGATTGATAGATATATTGGGAGTTGCACAGGTGACTTAAGGCCACCCGCGTGGGATGGGATCCTCGAATAGCCAGCTAAGAGATCTGCATACGGAGTTCCTTAAGATCACAATAAACACTACCCAATGGCCGCCTCCTTCCCATGACTACCATTAATGTCTAGTGTACTTTTAAAGAAGATGTGACTTTTCCAGCGACTCCTCAATTAGGCAAGTAATCCCTTCTTCTCATCATTCATCTACAACGGAACCTCATAAGAGATTTGCCACAAGTTGAAGGATCATAGAAATGACAGCTTCTTAAATAAGGAGTGATTTAGAGGAGAAGCTCGGTCGTCCAAGGCTTGTAAGGAAAATGGACGTTGAATCAGGCCACCTTGTGGCAATAAATGAAGTGTTCCGCTCCCAACGTGCCAAACTCTGAAATCTTTTTCTATTAAAAGCCTGCCTGCAATGAACCCGTACGAAGAACGTTGGGGGGAGATGTGATTCAAAGGATCTATCATACCTTCGCACCAAGAACAAACCAATTAGACTCTGATACTTACCACGTCACCTTAAAGCCATGTCACCAGCTGACGAGTGATATGTTGTTGCCCTGAATGAAAAACTTTCGTGTCTTGGAAATGCTTGGATAGACATGCCTGCAAAATGTGTAACAGAGAACAAGGCATATAAATGATTTGACATGATGCCCTAGCAAGCATATGCGCAAAATAGGTTCTAGGGACGCCATAGTTATAGGAGATACACATAGAATGGAGCCGTTGAAAAGACTTTAGGGAGGCTCATGCAAACTCTATCTATAGGTGTAAATCTGAAAGCCCATGACCTTTCTCAGCATTTCCTCTTCACCTATGCCGAAAATGGGAGCTTTTGAACATAGATACGCAACATAGATCTATTAAAAGGCTCTAAAAACCTCTATGTAAATGCCATGGCCTATGCAAAAACCGTGCTCCCCAAGTATTGCCCATGTCCTCCCAGTGCCAAAATGAGATTTTTTTTTCGGAATAGGGTATGAGCATCCACCAAAGCATAAGAATGGTGATTTTTGTCAAATATTATAGTTGAAAATGCTACGATAGACGGCCTGCAAAATGTGGAAACACACAAATCATGAACAGTTTTCTACCAATGATAACAACACACAAAACATGAACAGTTTTCTACCAATGATAACAACAATATCATTGGAAATGGATGACCAGGTGGACTGAGAGCATAGGGGCAGTACCAGTATGTGTGTTTAGCAAAAGGGGTAGGATATAGGATGAACACAATGGTAAAAGGAAGGTGTACAATGTCAATATCAAGATGATAATCACGTATTTATGTGCAGTCTGGAAATCCATCGTATGAGAATCTATTGAATTTTCCTAATTCTTTTGTGGTTCAAAAGAGAGATTTAGCATTTCCATCTATCTTTCGATTGGTCTCCACAAAACTTGGAATGGTTTTCCCGTTAAAGAAATCTGAAAATGACCTGGATGTAGTAGGGCTCTTAATGGGTCCCAGAACAGTATTCTCCACTGAATTTAAATGTGCAATGTTACAAGCTGCTATGTACCGAATTCGGCATGTGCTTATGTCAAGCAGTAACATTGTCGGTCTTGGTTCAAATAGATTAACAGTTGGGACATCACTAGACTGAATACTCAAGGCGTCACATTTCCATGAATTAAACATGCTATCTGGAAAAGTTTCTGTCAAACAAATGAGAGAGAGTATACCTATGAGGATTTTTGGTGATGGAGGTGAAGAAATGCATGATGGAACTCGTACTGCACTAGTTGGAGTTCAGGAACATGTTGGAGCACCCAAAGCTTCAAAATCATCTCATGTACCTAAAAATGAGAATGTGAAGTACTCACCGTAAGATGTATCTGAAGAGGAAAGTGTAGTTTCAAATACATTCAACCAACCTCTGCATGAACTTCTAAATGCTACGTCATTTTTGGTTCAACAAGGCTACCACATCTATGTAATGTCCACATAATTGAATAGTATAGGGGAGCAACATTTGGGGTGTTAAGTTCTCATGTTCTTGTAGTTGCTCATGCTTCTTACCAGGCATTGATAAATTAAGGGTGTAGTCAAACAATGCTGGTGAGTGGTTAGAATAGAGTTTAAAAAATAGAGACAACAAAACTCATAATGTAGCATTTAGCTTATAAGGTTGGCCGGGCTTCTATAGATGGCAAAACAGTTGAACAACAAGAAGGTTGAATAATGCAGAAAAGGAACACAAAGTTATGAAAAATAAAGTAAAAAGATCCCTGGATATAGTTGGATTGAAGGCCATAAAATAGCATATGCTTTTTTTTAAGAGACAAATCACACCTACAGATATACGGGATCTACACAAAGAAAGATAAATTCGCTTGGGAGATTAAGGCAACAGGTTAGTTTCCAAATTCAAGGTATTTACTTAATGATTTCCAAGAGGGGGGGAAATAATTATTTCTCCATCACCATTGTGAAAAGTTAACAACTATATTTTATTTGTGAAACAATCCCTCAAGAACAACCTTTAGACTTGGAAAGTGATTATGAAAAATTACTTAATTGTGTTGAACGCCATATAATATGTAAAGAAGGTGCTTGCCTCCGTAAGAAAAGAGGAAGGATGGTTTGTAGGTTATTCAGACATTTAAATATTTTGTATCAAGTAATAATTAAAATGTTTATATATACTAACAAATGACCTTTTGTTTGTAGGTACAATGCACCATGGCCATTACACCTAGATGGATCAAAATTATTTGAAGACCCAACCATAGGTGATAAAATATATGAACCTGCAAGAAATGATGATCGGGTAAATACACATAATCGTAATATACTTCAGTTATGGAGAGCAAATGTAGATTGACAACATGTTCTTTCAATACATGTTGTAATGAATTATATTGCAAAGTATATAGCAAAAGCTGAAAAGAGTTTAGAAATGTATCACCAAATGTTAATACAACTTGCAAATATTGAAAACCCAGATGAAGTAGCATCAAGAGCACACAGAAGACTTCTAACATAAACTCTCATTGAAAGAGACATTGGAGCACAAGAAACATGTCATATGTTATTGGAACCTATTTTAAGTGTGGAGGTGAAGGACACCGAGCATTTGAATGTCATCAGGGAAGTACATGCAAGAAGACAGAGAACAATGGAAGAGCAGCTTATGTAGAAGAAGAACTTGTTGGATCACCTAATTCAGTTGGAAAACCAAAGAAAGGAGAATCATTAGTCATGAGGAGAGCACTATTTCAATCAGAGACAAATGAAGAGCCACCGTAGAGGAAACGTTTGTTCCAGACCAGATGCAAATCAGGTGGTAAATATTGTAAGGTTGTAATTGATAGTGGTAGTACTAATAATTTAGTTTCTGAGGAGATGGTGACTAAGCTGAACCTGGAGAGATTGAAACACCCTAAGCCATATTGCCATTGGTAGAAAGTAGCAGAGTATTTGTCTCATTAAATGTTTCAAGAGAGATATTCAAACCAGTGATAAAAAATGAAGAAAATGAAGATGAAAGCCATCCAGAACATTTTGTCGAAGGATATTTGGATAGACCATATGCAATGGAAAGTGTTACACTTATAGATACATCTAGATCTTGGTCTTATAATCCCAAGTGGAGAAGTGATAACAAATGGGAAGCAAGGACTATGGCAACTATTGTGAGAGTCTTTCCAAGATTTACCACCATACCTACACATCAATTAGAAAAATGGGTTGACTTTTGTTGGTCAGAATTATTATTGTACAAGCTATTTCGCAATATAGAAAGAGATATCGGACTTGATGAGACTACAATTATATCAAATTGGGAGTCACTCAACTACAATCCATGGCATTTGGAACGAAGGAATATTATACATGAAACTAAAAATTATAATGATTTTGAAGATGCCGATGTTATACCTAATGATCATAATACAATTGAACACGAGTGGGAGATCATATCAAGACTACACCATGGACAAATTATGGATGTAACAGTATGTTGGATAGAAGAGATGTTGATAGAAAAAATCTATGAACTAATGAATATAAAGGAGAAGATTATATGAATAAAGAAATAAAATTTATTAGTACCATGAAAGAGAATGGATTATTATTACTAGAAGATATGATGTCAAGTATCTCTTATGGAAACTTAGTTACTAAGAAAAAAAAAAGAACTTGATATTATTATATCACATTATTATCAAGATGAAAATATCATGCCATTGTGCATGATAATTCAAGGAATAGATGGAACAAGTAAATCATATCTAATTCATGCAATTCGTCAAGCTCTTCAAGATGAATCAACACCACAACGCTCTCCCCTATTAGTACTAGCACCAACTAGAGTTGTAGCTTTTAACATTGGTGCATCGACTATTCATTCAACATTGAGAATTCCAGTTACAGATTTTGTTGAGTTAGAAGGCACAAGGCTCACAACCTTCCAAGAAGAGTTTCAACATATAAAATACATATTGATGAAATAAGTTTTATTGGACAAATTTTTCTTTAAAATATTGATTCAATACTACGCCAAGCTTTTCCAGAAAAATCAAACTTGATTTTTAGAGGAAGATCAAACATTTTGGTAGGAGATGATCAACTACCTCCTATTAGTGACAAACCACCTTATGATAGTAATGTACATGCAAAATTATTATGGGAGGAATTTAAGATAGTTATTACTTTGGATAAAGTATTTAGACAAGAAGGTGAAGGTGAGGATCAACAAAGGTTTTGCCAATTACTTACAAATATTAGATATACGCATCCAACAATTGATGATAGGAAATTATTGATGACAAGGACATATGCTTCATTGCATCAAATAGTTCGAGAAGAGTTTGATAACAGTGTCCATCTATTTGCAACAAATGATAATGTACATAACCATAACGGAAATAAATTATATTCATTAAGAAGACCGATTGCCCGTAGCATTGCAACAAAAGAAGGTAGCATTAATCTAGCAAGAGGTCAAAATGATGAATTAGATGTTGAATTATTAATTTCAAAGGATGCAAGAGTCATGCTAACATATAATCTATGGATAGAAGCAGACCTTGTAAATGGAGCTTTAGGATACATTCAAAATATCATATACAAAGCTGGAAGTATGCCACCAGATCCACCAACATATGTCATGGTTGAATTTGATAATTACTCAAGAAGGACATTTGAAGATGCAATTCCAAATATAATTCCAATTGCACCGATACATAGGGGACACACATGTCAATTGCCATTACGATTAGCTTGGGCATTAACAATCCATAAATCACAAGGATTGACTCTTTCCAAGGCAAAAATTGATATAGGACTGAAAGAAAGAACATGGTTAACATTTGTTGCTATTTCACATATTAAATCCTTTTGGTGAGTTGCTTCCATGTTTTTAGTTTTTCATAACGATCGTATGAAAATGGTGGTGAGATTTTGAGTCCATGGGATCCAAGGCAAAATATCATATACAAAGCTGGAAGTATGCCACCAAATCCACCAACATATGTCATGGTTGAATTTGATAATTACTCAAGAAGGACATTTGAAGATGCAATTCCAAATATAATTCCAATTGCACCGATACATAGGGGACACACATGTCAATTGCCATTACGATTAGCTTGGGCACTAACAATCCATAAATCACAAGGATTGACTCTTTCCAAGGCAACAATTGATATAGGACTGAAAGAAAGAACATGATTAACATTTGTTGCTATTTCACATGTTAAATCCTTGGATCCCATGGACTCAAAATCTCACCACCATTTTCATACGATCGTTATGAAAAAATAAAAACATGGAAGCAACTCACCAAAAGGAGAGCTGAGGAAGAAAGACTCAAATCTTTGGAAGCACAATAAGTTTATGTAATGTATGTATTATTTGATATAATTCTTCTATTAAACTCTATTGATATAGCATGAAGATTATTTTTTGGTTTAATGTGAAATGTCTCATTTAATATTTGCAAAGGATAAAAATACTTTTTCCAAACATAATAAAAACATGCTAAAGTAATAGTTTACATACCGCACTGTGGATGCTACTATCTTAGATATCTTAAATACATCTATTTAAAATACACTAAGAGATATCAGTCTCAAGGTGCCTAACTATTCTTAAAAACAATGAAATTATAGGCGCCTCGAGATTGATATCTCTCAGCATATTTTAGATAGATGTATTTAAGATATCTAATCTAGTTAAATAAAATATTGATATATATATTTGTCTATAATATTAAATATTAATATATTATAGTGATCAAATATTAAGTTATTATATTGTCTATTATTTGTATTAAAATAATATTCATATTAATATGATTATTAAATTTTATTCATTATATATATTAATAATTAAATGTATATTAATTCATACTTAATATATTTTTTGATATTCTTATGTGCATTCAAAGGGTTTTAGGATCCCTTCAAAACCTATATTATGCCTTTTTAATAAAAAAGAATGAAATTTCATAAAGTAAACTATCAAGTAGGGAATTTAAAGAGATATCTTGTTTTGCACTCCAATATCTCACATTTATTTGTAGATTTAATTCAATTTATGTGATAATATTGATATTAATATAATAATTATAATATCAATTATTACAACATAGTAAAATAAAATATTGATATATATTTGTCTATAAATATTAAATATTAATATATTATAGTGATCCAAATATTAATTTGTTATATTGCCTAATACTCATCATCAGTAAAGTGGGTTAGTGACCCCATGTGAAGGGGAATAAAACATACCTATTACTAGTGATAGAAGAAGTGCAATCGTCATAAATCTCATTTCTAGGATAAACATTACAAATAAATATTCTAAAAGCAACAAGTATATCACTAGGGATGAGTGAATGTGGATCATCATCATATGTGAGTGAAGGTATGATGTGTATCTATATCATATGTTTATAGGTTTAAAATGAGAGAAAATTTATCATTATACACACTATCAAGTATAAAAGAAGTTAATGCATTCAAAGAACATGTATCTATGGAGACAATCTAGCATGACATATAAGAGATGTATCATTAAAAGTTGTAATCATTTAATGCATAGGTGAAGGAGGTAAAACTATGTTTTCTATGGCCCTCCTACAAGGTCTGCCATAATGTATATCCTCACTAGTTATGTACTCACAACTATCACAATCCATATGATCATCATTATGTTCATGCATAAATTACATAAGTGTATCTGATAGGTATGGATGAGCACTAATCAACTCAAAGAAAAGATAAGAAATGATAAAATAACACCTCCATAGAAGACATATCCCTAGCCTTAACATAACATGTCATAAGAATATCCATTATTGAAGTGCCCGTAAAATAATTGAACTATCAAGTAGGGAATTTAGAGAGATATTTTATTTTCCACTCCAATATCTCTTTGTAGATTTATTTCAATTTATGTTGTGTAATATTCATATTAATATAATATTGATATTTATATGATTATTTATGTTGTCCTTCATTGTATATATATTAATTATAATATTGTAATTACAATGAAGAAAAATTAAATATGAATATTACACAATATAATATATTACTATTTAGATTATTAAAAATATATTAATATTTTAAACTTATACACAAATATATATTTCAATATTTCATTTTGCTATAAGATAACATATTTATATAAATATATTATAATGATAATTCTATTTATTTGTATAATCAATAATTTAATATAAATATTATCATTAATATATTATGAATTATATTATTATATTGATAATTAAAATAAGAATTTTATAGTTAATAAATACAAATATATTAATATTTAAATAGTATAATGTTTCAATATTTAATATTTATTTAATAATAAAATGTATATTAATTCATATTTAATATATTTTTTAATATTCTTATGTGTATTTAAAAGGTTTTATGATCCCTTCAAAACCTATATTAGGCTTTTTTAGTAATAAACAATGAAATTACATAAAATAAGTAAACTATGAATTTAGAAAGATATCTTGTTTTACACTCCAATATCTCACATTTCTTTTTGTATATATTAATAAGAAAATTTATATTAATTGATATTTAATATATATATTTTGTTATTAAAGTGCAAAAAAATTTACTATAATATAACATAAATATAAATACATTATAAATTTGTATAATAAACAATTTAATATAAATTTTATTAGTAATAATATATAATGAATAAAATATTAAATAATTTTCATAAGATTGAATATTATATTAATATAAATATTACACAATAAAATAAATGAATATTTAGATGTGTGATCTGAATATTAATTTATTTTGTTTTGTAATATCCATATTAATATACATGTTATAATATTTGCATAGACTTTAAGAAAAAAAAATTGTTTTACATTAAAAATTTATTTGTTTAATAGTTGAATTCCCAACAAGAATTTAGTCACTCATAATTTAATTAAACAAGAACTAATTTGTTAGTATTGCCACATCCTCACTTCTCACCTAATTTTTCTCCTCAATTTTTAGTGTTTATTTCACTCAAAATAGTATTTCCACAAAATCCGTCCATAAGAGGTCAAATTTTGAGCTAATCACAACAAAGATAAATCATTTTCCCAATAGTTTTTGTTAAAATTTTCTCATGTAGACTTAGGAAAAATTAAAATTTGTCCAACATGAAAAATAATACCTTGTTTTGATTGGTTTATAATAGATAGATTAATCACTAGATTAAAAACTCATTGAAATAGTACTACAAAAGGCAGGTACTAATAACTAAAAAATGGAATGCTGATCACCATAGTAAACAATTGAAATTTATCATATCAAATCTTCAATGCCAATTGTCATCAAACATGGAACCCCCTAGCATTCTAAAAATTGACCAAATCTTAGCATAGAATCAAATCATATATTTTTGGTAAATGTATAATAGAGGTATACATCATGGAAACATCAGCATATGAACCCCAAACTACTATTTCATTCAATGCCAATAAATATAAGGCTATTATGTAGACTTGTAATACAATTTTTTAGAATTTACATTACTAAATTATACTCACATGTTGTCTGAAGGTGATGATACAACAGATGAACAAATTTATGATAGTGATTACAACTTGTATAGTAGTAGAAAAAAGGTGAAATGAATTGTCCAATGCTAGTCACGCTATGATAAGAAGGTGATGACTGTGAAATCACAGCTAGACCTACACAAGGATTTGGCTAAAAAGAAAAAAAAAGAACTTATAGAAAAATACAGAGAAAAATAGAGCTAAAGGCAAAGCTAAAGCAGATCTGCATATGAATGAAAAATTGTTAAACTAAATTAATAGAATTGCTAAGATATTACAAAAAAAACTCCCATAAAGACTAAAATTACAGTGAGATGAAGAGGCAGAGATTACAATGCACTCCTTGGTTAGCTTAATTTACAAGCATGCAACCTAAGTTATCTATAAATCACAAAGAAGTCTATAATAGAAGACTAGTATCATCTACCATTCATGGAGAAGGCTGGAATTAACGCTAACACCCCCCTTAAGTCTAACTAAGGAGACAAAATCCTAAGGAAAGGAAAGAGGAAAGAGGAAAGAGGAAAGAGGGAAAACCCAGTGGGAACAAAATCTCCCCTCAAAATATATGCTAACTAAGCATGGCAGCTACAATGTAGCAGTGTCCTTCACCCCAAGAAGGTCTCATAGAAAGTGAAACTTTTGTTTAGTGAATGTTTTCCTGAAGATGTCGAAAGTCTAGTGAGAAGCACGGGACAATACTGCAATTCAATGACCCTATCATGGATCAAACCTTGGATGTAGTGCATGTGGATCTCGATATGTTTGGTCTATTGTCGCTATACAGGATCTCTACAAAACTTCATTGTGCTCAGATTATCACACCAAATGATAGTTGGACAATGAAAGAGGATATTGAGCTCAGTTAGGAAGTGTTGCAACCAAGTGGCTTGAATGGTAACATTGACTGCACCTCTATATTCGCCTCTGTTGATAATAAAGCAATGGCAGATTACTTTTCGCTTGACCAACAAATGGTGCCAGATCCCAAACTAAGAACAAATCCTGAAGTGGACTTATGATCAATGTTATCACCAGCCCAATTAGAATCAGTGTAGCTAATGAGATCCAAAGTACATCATGTGGAATAATGAATCCCATAGCTGATGGTTCCCTGAACATATTGAAGTATGCGCTTTGTAGCTTTCCAATGTATCTCATGCGACTCTTGCATGTATCTAGAAATGGCCCCCACTACATATGAGAGATCTAGATGAGAGTGAGTGAGATAAAGAAGACTCCCCACAAGCTGATGGTAGTGTGTGTAATCAACCAATGGTGTATCCTTGCCATCCTCAAGCTTTACCCCCAATAGGAAAGGTGTGGCAGCTTGCTTGCAGTTAGTCATGTGAAACTAAACCAAGAGATCTCGTGCATACTTGGATTGAGCAACTGTGATTCCTAATTTATTTTGGCTGATTTCAAGTCCAAGAAAAAAGTGTAGGAGAGCCATGTCTATCATAAAAAATTGTCATGCAAAGAAATTTTAATTGTAACAATGGCTAGGGTTGAATCCCCTTTTATTAATAGATCATCTACATAGAGTACTATGAGCAATAGAGAGTCATATGTTCTCATCACATAAACATTTGGATCAGATTTGCATTGCATGAAATTTAGAGACAAAAGATAAGAGTACATTTTAGCATACTAAGCTCTAGGTGCCTGCTTGAGGCCATAGAGTGACTTCTTGAGTCTGCATACAAATGAGGAATGTTGTACATACCCTTGTGGCTGATCCATGTAGATCTCCTCCTTGAGATCACCATGAAGAAAAGAATTCTTCACATCCATTTGATGAACCTCCCACCTTCTTGCTGTTGCAATGGCAAGAGCCAACCGAATGGAATCCATTTTTTCCACTGGAGCAAAAGTCTCATCATAGTCAATGCCATGAACTTGTTGAAACCCTTTGGCAACCAATCATGCTTTGTATCTGCTCACATGTCCATCTATTAAATTCTTTGTCATATAGACCCACTTACATATGACAAGCTTACGATTGGAAGGAAGTGGAACCAAGTCCCAAGTTTGGTTTACAATGAGGGAGTTGTACTCCTCATCCATGGCTGCTTCCCAATGAGGATTCTCTGTAGCTTTTGCATAAGTCTAAGGGTCAGATGCTAGAACGACATAGGCATGCATTAGCATGATGGGCTCAGTAGTTGAGAGTGCATGAGGGACTTCATATAGATCATCTAAGGTCCTTGTTCTTTGATTTCTCACAGGGGATATTGAATCATCACTGGAATCCAAATCAGGGATTGGTTGTGGATCAGTACATGCATGCTCATGTTCCTCTAAATTAGATTCAGAAATATTTGAAATAAGATCATAATGATTGTATGTATTATCTCTGAGATATGTAAGAGGAGGAAGCATAGAGGTGGTGGCATGTTGTTCTTGAGATGCATGTGGAAGACTTTCATCAAAGTAGACACTCCTCTTAATGGAGAGTATTTATGTGAAAAGATCTAGTAGTACGTATCCCTTTACACCATCTAGATATCCCAAAAAGATGCATTTTTTTCTTTGAGGCTCCAAAGCCTTCCTTTGATTTGCAAGAATGTGTCCAAAAATGTGGAAATGTGTGACCTCCGATTGCATGTCTCTCCATGCTTTAAAAGGTGTTTTTCCTATGACAAATTTTTTAAGATATCTATTTTGTATGTACGAAGCACAATTGATTTCTTTAGCCCACAATTTGGAGGGAAGGGACCTAGCCTGCAACATGCAACTAGCAATTTCTTTCAAAGATTAGTTCTTCCTCTCAGCTACCTCATTCTATTGTGGAGTGTATGGAACTGTGTTCTGCAATTGTATTCCTGCATCATCACAAAGATGTTGGACATCACTATTGACATACTCCCCCTCATTATCTGTGTAGAGGATCTTGATCATTTTCTCAAACTACTTCTCTACATAGGCTTTGAAAATATTGAGATTCACAAACACCTCAGACTTGAATTTGAGAAAATACACCCATGCGTATCTTGTGCAATCATCAATGAATGTTAGCGCATATCTGGATTTGCTAATGGAAGGTTTAGGAAATGGACCCATAAGATCACTGTGAACAAGATCTAAAGGAGAAGAGGCTCTCCATGCATTCCCCTTTGAAAACTTTTCTTGTGGATGATTTCCAAGAGCACATTCTTCACAAATTCCATCAGAAAATTCTATGGCTAGCAAGCCTTTTACCATTCCTTGTTTGCTAAGTTGTTGCATGTATCTAAAGTTTAAATGTCCAAATCTTTCATGCTAAATTCTACTTTCATCATTTGCATGTGTTAATAGTAAAGTAGAATCTAATTTAGCAATAAAATCAAAACAAGTGTACAAATGAGATTGATGATTTGCCTTACCAACAACAATTTTGGAGTTGTCTTGCATGTCAAACATGGTCACCGAATCTAGGGTGAATTCAACTCTCCTTCTAGTTCCAATATGTGTCATTTGATATAAATAGAGAAGATTGACACAAAGTTTTGGAATGTGCAAGACATTCTCAAAACTTCCATTTCCGAGCTCTACCCTCCCTACTCTAATTGCTTCTATTGGGGAGTCATCTCCCATGAGAATAGAAGGACCAGTGTATGGTTTTAAAGATGAGAGAGCATCATTTGTGGCTGCCATGTGATGTGAAGCTTTAGAGTCTATGATCCATGCATTTGGAGAAGAATGAATAGCAATTAATGCATGTTCATTACCTCTTGTTTTTTGTGCTTTTTCTTCCTTATAGTTACTAAGGTTGGATAAGTGCAAGAAGATGGGGGGCCAAAAAGTGGCCAAAATAATTTCAAAAAAAATTAAGTCATAACGCAAGTGCGTTATAATGCGCTCGCGTTATGGCTTGGTAATGACAAGCCTTAAGCTCATCATTACCGAGCCATAACACGAGCGCGTTAAGACCTAGTATAAATTAAAAAAAAAGCAATCCAATTTCATTTCTTTCTAATTTTCTCCTCTACCCGCGGCTGCCAAACCCTCAAAAACGCGCTCGCATTCTACAAAACACCAATCAACACAAAAAGCTTATCGATTCATCACCAAAATGCCGCCGCGACATCGAGCATGCCAAAGGGGTGAGTTATCTTTTTTTTTTGTTTGAATTTCTTTCTAAATAGTTAGGTTTTTGTTGATTTTTTATGTATATTTTGTTAATTGTCAGGAAATGTTAATGCACCTCCTCCTCCTCCTCCTTCTCCTCCTCAAAATCCACAAAATCCTGAGGAGGAAATACCTGCAGAACAACAACCTCCTCCATTCATTCCTCGACATGCCCCTAGAACACAAGATAATATAATGGGGCAAATTGAAAACAACAAAAAGGAAATTGAAGATATAATTGCAAGGTTGAAAGATCCTTCCACTTCAACCTTGCATAGGTCCACACTTGCCAAATCTCTTGAGTCTATGTTATCAAATGTAGATTCAACTAGCAAGCAAATAACTAGTTGGACGGATAAAAAAAGAGAGTTTAGAGATTACTATGCAGACAAGTTGTCATACCAAGATGTCAAAAAATTATAAATTACAAAATTAGACTTGTGTTCAATTTTCACAAACCCACAAACAAATCAACCTCCACCCATTACATGCAAGAGGTTCCCTATCCATTGGTGCAACAACCAAGCAATAAGGGACAATTTCAGGCAGAGGTGGTGGATGGTTTTTGACCATCCTCCATGCAATAACTATGAGGTCCCGCAATACTTTTTGAGGAAACTCTACTACGAATTTGTCCTCAATAAAGTGTCGAACTATTTTGATATGCGGGACTTCTAGGGTAGAGGTGGGGGTCAGCACAAGATAGACCAGGGGCACATCTTGACCCACAGCGGGTAGTGAGATGAATAATCAGCAGACCAGTCCACGAGCATGTTTCTATCCCTTCCATTGTGAAGGAGAGTGTTGAGGTTGATACACTTCAGTCAATTAGTGCCTTGACCCAGAGCATCATAGAGCATGCCGGTCTTGCAACACAGAGTGGGTTGGGAGATAGTGCAAGGAGTAGGGTCCCACCACATACTTGCCAGGCTTGCAGGTCAGCCTGTGGTTATGACCCCATGGACAGTCAGGATGCAGGTGCACAGGCTACATCTGCAACTGAGCAGATGGTGATGACAGATACCCTCCTGAGTGAGACTTTCAGCCTTGATACTCAGGTAAATATTAGCAAGTTTATTGAATTTAATTTATTAAATTTTATTTTTGAAATACAAGATCAACTAATTTAAATTGATGATTTTAATGAAATTTCAAGGTCATAGCGTCGATGCAGTTTTTAGTGGTTCTCCACCTGCATTTTTCACTAGATCATCTACTGTCGAGGTATGTAACTAGTAAACAATTATAAATATTACATGTGAATAGCATCATTATATGAATGGTATTCTAATTTCTAATTTTGGATGTTGAATAGGTTAATACTGTAGATTTCATGGCAACACCTACCAGCGGTGGTGGACTTCAAATCTTTACGGAGGTAATAAAATAAATAGTTTAATGAATGAATTGTACTTACTAAATTTTTGTATGTGATTTGTGTGCTTTATTTTGTGTACTTCCATGTTTAGATGAACGTGTGTGTATGTTAGGAGCCATGATTTGCATCACTATTATAGTTTTCGTAATTGAATAATGTTGTTTTATTTCCAGATGATGCAGGCTGTGGAGACACCTCCCCATGTTCATAGGGCAATGGAGCAGGGTGTGGCCTCTGCGATTCATAGCTCCATGGCATTGACAGGGGTATGAGGCACATTAGTAAATTTCAATTTACATTCATTGTTATAGTTGTCTATTTTTGAAAAATTAAAAGATTATTGATTTGAAGTTTAATTTCTATCTAGATGGTTTCTATAGGACATGACATCACCAGGGCCTATTCCTGCTACTGAGGCAAGCGAGGAGACAAATTATATGTTAGCGGTAAGTGATTATTTTGTTAAATATTTTATTTTTTATAACATGTAATTTCTATATATTAATGTCTATACTTTTTATTGTTACAGGTAAAGATGCAGGAAGACCTAAATAGGAGGAGTAGCCCTCGAGTTCGTAGTAGACCACCCACATGCGCGTCTACATCCCCTAGAAGATCAAAGGCTGCTCGTGATTTATTCTTTTCACCAGCCAGAGGGGAATGACTTTTTATTGTGTTCCTTTTTTGTATGCCTATATGGCATTTGTGGAAATATATTTTGTATTGTACATAGTTGACATTGTATGCCTATATGGCATTCTTGTAAGCCTATATGGCTATTTTGTATATATTTTATACTTATATCGACAGATATTGATGTATGCCTATATGGATATTTGGTTAATACAAATCTTTTTTATTGATGGCGTCCATACTTGCATTATAAATGCACATTTGAATGGATATTTGTAGATGGCTACTTCAAATATTTAAAGTCCGATTGTATTACATAGGATGTTTGCATTTTCTTTGATAGGCTTGATAGGCCATGGATTAAATGATGGTGTTTGATGGAAAAGTATGGTACTAAAAGACTCTAGTTCATTCTTAATAGGCTTGTGATTGATAATATCTTTGCATGATTGCACTTGATCTTGGATCATGGGTATGTTGTTAGGATTTTGATTGCATTGTGGTGTTTGATGGATAGGCATGGTACTATGTGACTTTTAGATAGGCTTGGGAGAGGTACACTAATTGAATTTGTGATTTCTAGTTTGAGATTTTTCCTCCACTAGAAGTCCTTGGAGGAAATCTAAAAAGGATATTCTAAAAAAGACAAATTTACCTTCAACAAATTCATCTTCTTCTCATTCAAAGTTAGAGAAATAAAAGGGGCAAGCACTTGTTGTAATTGCAAATTCTACATCAAAATGATGGATCCTTGATTTTGGAGCCTCACATCATATGGCTTCATTATAGAGTATGTTTTCTTCATTTGAGACTTGTTTAACACCACATATCTTGATGGGTAATAACACATATATGCATTTTCATGGGTGAGGGTCTATTGACATGACTAAGAGATCCTTCAATGATGTCCTTTTCATACCTTCATTGTCAACTAATCTCTTTTTTATCTATCAAATCACACATAGTGGGACAAGGAAGAGTGTTGAGTTCACACTAGATGTTGTGCTCATTCAAGATTTGCAAAGTGGAGATATTATTGTTGCAGCTGGGGAGGTAAATGATTGATCTAGATTGTACACCTTCTCACATTTTTCTATTGATGTTCCTTTGGTCGATGTTCACACTCAAGCATCTAGTGTGGACAACTTTGAGGAGATACAGTATAGTCATTTGAATCTTGGTATTCTTTTATCAAATGGGGTTCTAGATACATGTGTTGACATTCCATCTCCTCCATATCCTATTGCTTCTTCAGAGTTTAGTGTTGTTTTGAATGGAGCTTCTAGTGATTCAGTGTAGTAGGACCTTCATCATCTTCTAGATACAGCTACTTGGGATGAGTACTTGATAGACATTGCATGTTTGTTTTGTGAGTCCCATCTTTTATACTAGAAGGATGTCATTGAGGACATCATATCCTCTTTTATGATAGTTCCATCACTATTGTTGTATCATCTTTGTCTTTGGATCATGTTCTACATCCATTTCCCCTAGGTTTTAGATAGTCACATTCTTCAATTAGGCCTAGGACTCTTGATTTGATTGTGGCATATCTTAGCATCAACATGGCCTAGTAGCCAAAACCCATTTATCATTTCTCATTTCTCCTAATTTGCACTTATGGGGGGTGATGGTGTAATATTTTATTCGCCTTGGATATATTATATATCCTAAGTGTGATATTACACCTATTTAATAAGTTTACTTAGGATAATATGAACTTTTAATTATTCTCACCTAAGTAGATAATAAATGCATGGGTACACTTTGACTTGAGGTACACAAGTGCCACCACTACCTCATCAACTCTTGATTGATGATATTTAGGTGCCACCTATATTTAGTCAAGGCCACTTCTTTCTTAGTCAAGTTGAGTGAACTAATCCATTGATTAGCAGTTCAACTCTTAACTTCTCAGTTAGGTTCAGTTAACTCACCTCTTGATTGATAGTGATTGAGAGTTAACCCATACCTCTTGTGCATGTCATCTCCTTGATTCATGCATCCAAGAGGCCTATATATATGTATGTTTCTGATTGTAACTTTGCCTCATAATATTGAAAATAGAATAGCAATTATTCTGTTCATTTGGTTTTGTGATTAGCTTGTAGGCATTTGGTCTTGGGTAGGTTTGTTGATCATAAAAAATCATAACGGTTATTACATCTTTAATTCAATGTAGTCTTAGCATATAAAAGGGATTGTAATTCCATGGCAAGTGTGGTGCTAAACAAAAATTTTAAATTTATGTAGTCTTAGCATTTAGGAGTTCCAATTTTGTAGCATGGTAATTTTTCAATTGATATCTCTATCCTTAGCTATTGAAGGAAATTTAAATTTTCAACAAGTGTGGTGGTATTTTATAGTTTTTACAAATATTGTTATTTTCCCTTTACACCTAGAATCCTCCAACAAGTGTGGTGGTATATTACAATTTTAAGTTTATGTAGTCCTATTATATAGAAAGGCTTATAGTTCAACAGCAAGTTTGGTGGTAAATAATGATTTTAAATATTTGTAGTCTTATCATATAGAAGGGGTTACAATTTTACAATGTGATGGCTATGTGATAAAAAGTGTAGTAGAAGCTACTAGAGAAGTTAATGAGGTTGTTAAAGTTGCTCACAAGGCCTTCGATCATAACCTTGTCCTCCCACACTTTGCTCTATAGTTTCTCATCCTTTTCTTTTTCTACACTAATGGAAAAGATTTAGGGAATTTTCTAGAAGAAGATTGTGTAGGAGAGGGGCTATTTTTAATATGTAGATCTATTGGAGCAATATTTGGAGGACTTGGAACCCCTAGAGACCCTAGACAATGGAAATATATTGGAAGTGTGTCATGTAATTGATATTCTGTAATGTATTAAGGCTTTCTACTACTATGTTAATAAAATTAAAATATCCTCCAAAAAATCTTTGTGTTTGTGTTTATGATGACATGATTGTGATTGAGGGATACCCATATAAGTTTCATGGATTAATAATAAATATGAGTGCAAAATATTAATGATACACATTGCATGAACCCATCAATTTTTTTGGTTAGATAATACCCTAGAATTCTTTGTATTGGTGCATGTGATCTTCTAGGAGGAGATGTTAGATCATGATGTCATGTTTGGATACCTAATTTTGTAGTTGGAGTTTTGACAGTAGTCTTGTTGGTTCTCTTGGTATTGAGTACATTGGTCATGTGCTTGGGAGCTTCATGATAATGTGGTGTTGCATTTGGAGCTTAACATGGATTGATTGGTTGTAGGTTCTCATACATACTTCGAGACTTGGGTGAGGCTAGGGTTCTCTTGGGATTAGAGACACTTGTTGAGATGGTTACCCTTTAGAGGTTTTAGCAGGAAGACCAAGGAGACTTTCACTTGGATATGGGCATGAGTTAATTATGGACCTAGAGAAGATTCTTATTGGAGAGAGTCATTGTGGCTTGGTGTATCTTCAAGGAGCATTCTCATTCCCCACTCTTGGTCTACTCGGCAGACTATCATCTAAGAGGTATTTCCCATCCTTTAGATGAATTTTTTTAATGTTTTATCTTCTCATGGTTATGGATCTTGAGCTATGGTTATTGGTTCTAGAGGGTTCATTCGAGGGGTGTCTCTAAACATGCTTTTTCCCAGGTGCTAAACTGGAGTTGTCTAGATGCACAAGTGCGCCTCCCTTAATGAAGTTTATTTTGTTAACTTAATTCATCCTAGTGACTCAAGAGGTTGTTATATTCTTTAGGTTCAATCTTTCATAGACTAAAACATTCACTCCATGTTAAGGCGCTCAAAGGAGGCTCTAGAGATGGAAAATGGCGCCTTAACTCACTTATGTAAATTTTGGACTTTTAGGCAATTGCAAGATGTCTTGGAGGGCTCAATTCTTCAAGGTGCCCATTTTGTTCACCACTTGTAGCATCACTTGTTCAAGGCGCATGTTTGGGATTCTCTGGCGTGATGTGTGATTTGGTCACAACAGGTGCCTAGAGTGAATAGGCTTTCATCTTGACTTAATACACTGCCTCCTTCTAACGATTTTTGGGGTAGCAGAAAACCTTTCACCACAGGCAAATGTCTCAGAGATATAAAAAACTAAGAGAGGTTATTATAGAGGCACTCTACGTGATCGTGTTGCCTCAGATGGAATGTTTGTAAGTGACACGGTTTTTGAGTAACATCTCATCAAAGATTACTGCCTTTTTGCACTTTGGACTCTTTAGGGATATCGTTAGTACAATGTAGCTCAGATTGTTTCGACATGTTTGGGTGAAAAATAGGACCATGCCTAATGTAAATGTACCCATTCAAATGCATTGGAGCAGTCAGTTTGGTCGCATCAGGAGCAGGATGAAAGTTACACCCCTTTGTAACTTTACACTGCCTCCTGATGATTTTTGGGGCAACAGAAAACTTTTCACCATGGGCAAATGCCTCAGAGATATAAAAAATTAAGAGAGGTTATTGTAGAGGCACTCTACGTGATTGTGTTGCCTTAGACAGAATGTTTCTAAGTGACATAGTTTTTGAGTAACATCTCGTCAAAGATTGCTACCTTTTTGCACTCTGGACTCTTTAGGGATATCGTGGGTACAATGTAGCTCGGACTATTTTGACATGTTTAGGTGAAAAAAAGGATAATACCTAGCGTAAATGTACCCATCTGGATGCATTGGAATAGTCAGTTTGGTTGCATCAGGAGCAGGACAAAAGTTACACCCCTTTGCAACTTTACATTGCCTCCTTCTGACAATTTTTGGGGCAGCAGAAAACCTTTCACCACGGGCAAATGCCTCAGAGATATAAAAAATTGAGAGAGGTTATTGTAGAGGCACTCTACTTGATCACGTTACCTTAGACGAAATGTTTCTAAGTGACACAGTTTTCAAGTAACATCTCGTCAAAGATTGCTACCTTTTTACACTTTGGACTCTTCAGGGATATCGTCGGTACAATGTAGCTCAGACTATTTCGACATGTTTGGGTGAAAAATAGGACCATGCCTATTGTAAATATACCCATTCGGATGCGTTGGAATAGTCAGTTTGGTTGCATCAAGAGCAAGACGAAAGTTACACCCCTTTGCAACTTTACACTGCCTCCTTCTGATGATTTTTGGGGCAACAGAAAACCTTTCACCACAGGCAAATGCCTCAAAGATATAAAAAATTGAGAGAGGTTATTGTAGAGGCACTCTACATGATCGCGTTGTCTCAGACAGAATATTTTTATGTGACACGCTTTTTGAGTAATATCTCGTCAAAGATTGCTGCCTTTTTATATTTTAGACTCTTCAGGGATATCGTTGGTACAATGTAGCTCAGACTGTTTCGACATATTTGGGTGAAACACAGGACCGTGCCTAGTGTAAATGTACCCATTCAGATGTGTTGGAACAGTCATTTTGGTTGCATCAGGAGCAGGACGAAAGTTACACCCTTTTGCAACTTTACACTGCCTCCTTTCGATGATTTTTGGGGCAGCAGAAAACCTTTCACCACGGGCAAATGCCTCAGAGATATAAAAAACTGAGAGAGGTTATTGTAGAGGCACTCTATGTGATCACGTTGCCTCAAACAGAATTTTTCTAAGTGACACAGTTTTTGAGTAACATCTCGTCAAAAATTGCTGCCTTTTTGCACTTTGGACTCTTCAGGGATATCGTCGGTACAATGTAGCTCAGACTGTTTCGACATGTTTGGGTGAAAAATAGGACCATGCCTAGCATAAATGTACCCATTCAGACGTGTTAGAATAGTCAGTTTGGTTGCATCAGGAGCAGGATGAAAGTTACACCCCTTTGCAACTTTACACTGCCTCCTTCTAACAATTTTTGGGGCAGCAGAAAACCTTTCACCACGGGCAAATACCTTAGAAATATAAAAAACTAAGAGAGGTTATTGTAGAGGCAATCTACATGATCACGTTGCCTTAGACAGAATGTTTCTAAGTGACACAGTTTTTGAGTAACATCTCATCAAAGATTGCTGCCTTTTTACACTTTGGACTCTTCAGGGATATCGTCGGTACAATGTAGCTCAGACTGTTTTGACATGTTTGGGTGAAAAAAAGGACCATGCCTAGTGTAAATGTACCCATTCGGATGTGTTGGAATAGTCAGTTTGGTTGCATCAGGAGCAGGATGAAAGTTACACCCCTTTGCAACTTTACACTGCCTCCTTCTGACGATTTTTGGGGCAGCAAAAAACCTTTCACCACGGGCAAATGCCTCATAGATATAAAAAATTGAGAGAGGTTATTGTAGAGGCACTCTTCGTGATCATGTTGCCTCAAACAGAATGTTTCTAAGTGACACAATTTTTGAGTAACATCTTGTCAAAGATTGCTGCCTTTTTGCACTTTGGACTCTTTAGGGATATCGTCGGTACAATGTAGCTCAGACTGTTTTAACATGTTTGGGTGAAAAAAAGGACCATGCCTAGCGTAAATGTACCCATCTGGATGCGTTGGAACAGTCAGTTTGGTCAGATCACGAGCAGGATACCAAAAATGTAAAAGTTGCTTTGTGCAACTTGACAACATTGACACTTTTTTACAACATGACTCAAAGACTCAAACTGACCCCAAATGACTAAAAGTGACTTAAAATCACCTTGATTTTGGTGCTTAATGTACATTATAGAGGTCGAGGTGCTCCTTATCATTCAAACATCTTAGATGAGCGCATAGGAAAGGAAAAAGCTATAAGTTTCATCATCATGAGCGCCTAATATCAAGAGACTTTAATGGCTCAAACCTTAGCATGGAGTCCTAAGGTGCATTTCATGTCTCCTTTCATCCAGTTTGGCACCCTTATGTAGATTTTTCAACTTGATTTGGCACCCTATATGTGAAGGAAGATCTAAAGGCATGAAAGTGGATGTCATATTGCAAAAGTTTGGATCATCAAAATTGAAAGAAATAAGTCTATTAAGCTTAGGCACCCTTGGTCTTCTTTTGATTCATTATGAGCGCCTTGGGAGAATGGTATATAGGTCATCATCATGATTGGGCACCCTGGATCCAGAGTGTTGGAGAGATCATCAAATGGTGTCTAGAGGAAGTAGGGTGAGTTATGAGTTTGGTCGCATCAGGAGCAGGACACCAAAAATGCATAACATGATGATGTAAAAATGTGTACATATGTGTAAAAATGTAGGAGGAAATAAAAAAAGACAAACCTTACAAATTAATGTGCATCCTTACAAATCAATGTAACATAACTTTACAAAATCAATGTGAATACTTACAAATTAATCCAATGAACCATCCAGGTCTGCTCTACTCTTTATTGTGTCAAGTATTGCTTCATGGTCAAACTCACGCACCTTCCACAATATTTTGTTCAAAGGTCTACCCCGATACTTTATCAAATGAACATTGGATGCCACAACAAGGTTTGAGTAATGAAGAATCTTCCGATGCATGTCAAAGTTCTGAAATAGCCAAATATTAACACTCTTATGTGGGTACCTTTTAAGCCATGTTCCAGTAATAACCACTGATCCTGTAGGGTATTTGATGTTTTCTCCATCTGTAACAGGGGCCTCCAATTTTTTTTAGCCTCAACACAATGACATAAGTAATAATCTGTTCCCTCTTCATTATCTTCATCTGCAATAACTGCATATACGTGCCCTACATTGATATGTGTAGCAAATTAGATGAAATTAGTCAACATTAGAAAAACACTACAAAGTAAGATGACATTACCTGGTTGAACTAGATGAAATTAGATGCATATACGTGCCCTATATTACTTGGTTGAACTAAATCTGATATGTGGTCAAAGTCAACTAACAATTCCATCTGTGTTAGTTCCAGTGTCGTCGGGGGTCGATACGTGTCAAGTGGGCTAAGATAACTTAACTGCCATTCGTCAACCCACTCCTTTGACTCGCACTCATCCCAGACTTGAATTGTACAGGAAGAACAAAAGCATGACATCTTTTGTGTATGGATACTCCATGAACCTGCAATTGAGCTTCTAAAGGAGTGCATCTCATTTGATCCTGTCAGTGTACAACAATCCTCATATGGTGCAATGTTAGTTTCATCTATCAACCAAAAAAATCTACGAACTAAAGACTTACCTTCATTACCTGGACCCATGGAAGCATTACACCACTCGACAATCAATTTTGCATCTGTCAACTTTGCATTGTCTTTATACTTTAACTCTTCTCGTGCTATGGCTCTTTTGATACATGCTCTTGCACCATCATGCTCCCCCTTTCCATGCCTGACCTCACAAAAGTTCCACATATGTTGAATACCTATAAAGTTATGCCTACTACTTAGCCAATAGAAATTCTGTGAGTTCTTGAATTGTGACACACAGTTATCCGACCATATGATATGCTGACTAAATGATATGCCCCTTCTAGCCAAATCATTGTAGAACACCTGAAAGCAACCTTGCACAAACTCCGTAGAATGCGTGCAATCATCACTAATATAGAAATTATACTCCCTTATGATGTTTCTGTCATCCTCTGTACTATCATTCGCATGAATGAATGCGATGTGCACAAATATAGAAACCTGTGTGGAGTTGTAATATTGTGATTGCACCTCACACTGTGGCTATGTCAAGTTAGGTAAATTCATCTCAACATTAGGAATTTCATCAATATTTAAATGAGATGGGTTAGATGGCATACCTTCGATCGAAGATGGAATAGATGATATACCTTAAGGTTGAGGTGGGAATGATGGTGTACCTCCTTCATCACATGTGAGTGATGATGTACTCTCAACTCGAGATGTGGTAGATGGTGTCCCTACATGTTGACTTGCGGTAAAGGATGTGTCTCCAACTATGGTATTCAAATCTCTCGTACCACGAAGTTTTTGCATTCGTTCTCTTTGTGCCGCCAATACCATATCTCTTTGTGATGGTTGTGGTTCCTCTTCAATTGGTATGTCTTCATTTATCGTGTCCAATTTCCTCTTCTCACGAAGTTCCCTCATAGCCACTACTTTCTTTACATTCTTAGCTTCTATCTCTCCCTGTGTTGGTTTAATTCTTGATCATTTCCTTGGCATAACAGATAATTTATCTATAGCATGATAAAGAGACCAATATTAGTTCCTAAGAAATAAATACAAGATAATAGTGGGATTGTATTTTTTTTATGTTGTAAGGATTTATTCTTGTATAGTTTGACATCATGGTATGTTAAGGTTTGTTTATTACACATAATTATTAAAGAGCCCAAGTGTAGAAAATATACATGGCATTATGTGAGATTGTAGGCTACTTTCTTGATTGGGAATGTGTCTATTTTAAACATGTATGATAAAGCATGATAAAGTAATTCAATCTGAAATAAGGAAAATGTAAAGAACATGCATGTAAAGACTTGACATACCGAAAAAATGAAGATTTGAATGGAGAGAGTACCCAATTATGTAGTGTTTTTATCTTCTTGCATCAAACTCCTCAACAATTTGAGTTTTTCACCACTTGCTTCCTTTTCAATGTTAAATTCCTAAAACTGAATCACAATTAACATTGCAACACTACAAAAATTGAAACTTGAATAGATATATATCAAACTTGGTGTGAAAATTATGTTATTTCCTCCTTCTCAAGTTGGCAAAGCAGAAAAGGTGGTGGAAAGTTCATGCAAAGGTGGTACAATGTGTCAAATGTGCATGTGAACTTCCCAATAGCATGAAAGCACTTCTTTTTCATCAGAGCACGCGCAGAATCAGTAAGAAAATAGAGCATGTGGGCCTGGATCACGGGGGTAACCACTTTTTTACCATTTCAATAGAAATACAAAACGTGAGCGCGTTATAACACGCTCGCGTTTGGTCCTGCTATAGATTCATCACATCCTTTGCATTGATCACATCTTTTTCCTGCAATGGCTTGCCAGATGCGCCGCCATATGATAGGCATAACAATGAAGGGGCAAGCCCTCATAATCAAGTTCTTGATAGAAAATGCCCTCAACCCTCAACATCAAACCCTAATCCCTCAACCCTTAACTCTAATCCCTTGACCCTCGACCCTCAACCCTTAACGTCACATCCTAATCCCTCAACCCTCAACCCTATCCCTAAACCCTCAACCCTCAACGTCAAATCCTAATCCCTCAACCCTAATCTATCATCCCTCAACTCTAATCCCTCATCCCTAAACCCTAAATGCTATCCCTAATCCTACACCCTCAATAGACTCGATACTATACCTTAAACACTAATCCCTTATCCCTAAACCCTCCAACCCTATCCCTAATCCTTACACCCTCCACAGTCTACTTTAACCCTAATCCCTTGAAACTCAACCCTATCCCTAAACCCTTGACCCTCGAACCTCAACCTTCAACGTCAAACCCTAATCCCTCAACCCTTAACTCTGATCCATCAACCCTCAACACTATACCTTAAACCATAATCCCTTCAACCTCAACCCTATCCCTAAACCCTTGACCCTCGAACCTCAACCCTTAACCCTCGACGTCAAACCCTAATCCCTCAACCCTTAACTCTGATCCCTCAACCCTCAACACTATACCTTAAACCCTAATCCCTATCCCTCAACCCTTAACCCTTAAAACTTAAACCCTATCCCTACACCCTCAACACTTGACACTATATCTTAAGCCTTAAACCCTCATCCCTAAAGCCTCAATCCTTAATCCTTAAACCTTCAACCCTAAACCCTATCCCTAATCCCTCTACCCTCGATGCTCTAACCCTAACCTTGACATTAAATGCTAATCCATCAACCCTAAACCCTAATCCTAAACCCTCAACCCTCAACCCTCAACACTATACCTTAAACCCTAATCCCTATCCCTCAACCCTTAACCCTTAAAATTTAAACCCTATCCCTACACCCTCAACACTTGACACTATATCTTAAGCCTTAAACCCTCATCCCTAAAGCCTCAACCCTCAATCCTATACCTTAAACCCTAATCCATCAACCCTAAACCCTAAACCTTATCCCTAAACCCTAATCCCTCAACTCTCAACCCTAATCCATCATCCCTCAACTCTAATCCCTCATCCCTAAACCCTAAATGCTATCCCTATTCCTAAACCCTCAACAGACTTGATACTATACCTTAAACTCTAATCCCTTATCCTTAAACCCTCCAACCCTATCCCTAATCCTTATACCCTCCACACTCTACTTTAACCCTAATTCCTCGACCCTCAACCCTATCCCTAAACCCTTGACCCTCGAACTCAACCCTCAACCCTCCACGTCAAACCCTAATCCCTTAACCCTTAACTCTAATATCTCGACCCTCAACCCTATCCCTAAACCCTCAACCCTCAACGTCAAATTCTAATCCCTCAACCCTTCACTCTAATCCCTCAACCCTAAACCCTATCTCCCTCAACCCTAAACCCTATCCCTAAGCCCTCAACACTATACCTTAAACCCTAATCCCTCAACCCTAACCCTAAACCTTGTCCCTAAACCCTAATCCCTCAACCCTCAACCCTAATCTGTCATCCGTCATCCCTCAACTCTAATCCCTCATCCCTAAACCCTAAATGCTATCCCTATTCCTAGACCCTCAACAGGCTCGATACTATACCTTAAACCCTAATCCCTCTACCCTCGACACTCTTATTTAACCCTAATCCCTTGACCATTAACCCGATCCCTCAACCTCAACCCTCAACCCTCAACCCTTAACTCTAATCCCTCGACCCTCAACCCTATCCCTAAACCCTCAACACTAAACCCTCAAACCTCAACGTCAAATTCTAATCCCTCAACCCTTCACTCTAATCCCTCAACCCTAAACCCTATCCCTAAACCCTCAACACTATACCTTAAACCCTAATCCCTCAACCCTAACCCTAAACCTTGTCCCTAAACCCTAATCCCTCAACCCTCAACCCTAATCTGTCATCCGTCATCCCTCAACTATAATCCCTCATCCCTAAACCCTAAACGCTATACCTATTCCTAGACCCTCAATAGGCTCGATACTATACCTTAAACTCTAATCCCTCTACCCTCGACACTCTTATTTAACCCTAATCCCTTGACCACTAACCCTATCCCTCAACCTCAACCCTCAACCCTCAACCCTTAACTTTGATCCCTCGACCCTCAACCCTATCCCTAAACCCTCAACCCTAAACCCTATCCCTAAACCATCAACCCTCAACACTATACCTTAAACCCTAATCCCTATCCCTCAACCCTTAACCCTTAAAATTTAAACCCTATCCCTACACCCTCAACACTTGACACTATATCTTAAGCCTTAAACCCTCATCCCTAAAGCCTCAACCCTCAATCCTTAAACCTTCAACCCTAAACCCTATCCCTAATCCCTCTACCCTCGACACTCTAACCCTAACCTCGACATTAAATGCTAATCCATCAACCCTAAACCCTAATCATAAACCCTCAACCCTCGACACTATACCTTAAACCCTAATCCCTCAACCCTCAACCCTCAACCCTCAACCCTAAACCTTATCCCTAAACCCTAATCCCTCAACCCTCAACCCTAATCCATCATCCCTCAACTCTAATCCCTCATCCCTAAATCCTAAATGCTATCCCTATTCCTAAACCCTCAACAGATTTGATACTATACTTTAAACTATAATCCCTTATCCCTAAACCCTCCAACCCTATCCCTAATCCTTATACCCTCCACACTCTACTTTAACCCTAATTCCTCGACCCTCAACCCTATCCCTAAACCCTTGACCCTCGAACCTCAACCCTCAACCCTCAACATCAAACCCTAATCCCTCAACCCTTAACTCTGATCCCTCAACCTTCAACCCTATCCCTAAACCCTCAACCCTCAACATCAAATTCTAATCCCTCAACCCTTCACTCTAATCCCTCAACCCTAAACCCTATCCCTAAACCCTCAACACTATACCTTAAACCCTAATCCCTCAACCCTAACCCTAAACCTTGACCCTAAACCCTAATCCCTCAACCCTCAACCCTAATCTATCATCCGTCATCCCTCAACTCTAATCCCTCATTCCTAAACCCTAAACGCTATCCCTATTCCTAGACCCTCAACAGGCTCGATACTATACCTTAAACCCTAATCCCTCTATCCTCGACACTCTTATTTAACCCTAATCCCTTGACCATTAACCCTATCCCTCAACCTCAACCCTCAACCCTCAACCCTCAACTCTCAACATTAAACCCTAATTCATCAACCCTAAACCCTAATCCCTCAAACCTAAACCCTATCCCTAAACCATCAACCCTCAACACTATACCTTAAACCCTAATCCCTCAACCCTCAACCCTAAACCTTATCCCTAAACCCTAATCCCTCAACCCTCAACCCTAATCCCTCATCCCTCAACTCTAATCCCTCATCCCTAAACCCTAAATGCTATCCCTATTCCTAAACCCTCAACAGACTCGATACTATACCTTAAACTCTAATCCCTTATCTCTAAACCCTCCAACCCTATCCCTAATCCTTACACCCTCCACACTCTACTTTAACCCTAATCCCTTCAACCTCAACCCTATCCCTAAACCCTTGACCCTTGAACCTCAACCCTCAACCCTTGACGTCAAACCCTAATCCCTCAACCCTTAACTCTGATCCCTCATCTCTCAACCCTAACCCTAAACCCTAAACCCTAAACCCTCAACCCTCAACATCAAATCCTAATCCCTCAACCCTTCGCTCTAATCCCTCAACCCTAAACCCTATCCCTAAACCCTCAACACTATACCTTAAACCCTAATCCCTCATCCCTCAACCCTAAACCTTATCCCTAAACCCTAATCCCTCAACCCTCAACCCTAATCCGTCATCCCTCAACTCTAATCCCTCATCCCTAAACCCTAAATGCTATCCCTATTCCTACACCCTCAACAGAATCGATACTATACCTTAAACCCTAATCCCTTATCCCTAAACCCTCCAACCCTATCCCTAATCCTTATACCCTCCACACTCTACTTTAACCCTAATTCCTCGACCCTCAACCCTATCCCTAAACCCTTGACCCTCGAACCTCAACCCTCAACCCTCAGCATCAAACCCTAATCCCTCAACCCTTAACTCTGATCCCTCGACCCTCAACACTATACCTTAAACCCTAATCCCTATCCCTCAACCCTTAACCCTTAAAACTTAAACCCTATCCCTGCATCCTCAACACTTGACACTATATCTTAAGCCTTAAACCCTCATCCCTAAAGCCTCAACCCTCAATCCTTAAACCTTCAACCCTAAACCCTATCCCTAATCCCTCTACCCTCGACACTCTAACCCTAACCTCAACATTAAATGCTAATCCATCAACCCTAAACCCTAATCCTAAACCCTCAACCCTCAACCCTCAACACTATACCTTAAACCCTAATCCCTCAACCCTCAACCGTAATCCATCATCCCTCAACTCTAATTCCTCATCCCTAAACCCTAAATGCTATCCCTATTCCTAAACCCTCAACAGACTTGATACTATACCTTAAACCCTAATCCCTTATCCCTAAACCCTCTAACCCTATCCCTAATCCTTACACCCTCCACACTCTACTTTAACCCTAATACCTCGACCCTAAACCCTATCCCTAAACCCTTGACCCTTGAACCTCAACCCTCAACCCTCAATGTCAAACCCTAATCCCTCAACCCTTAACTCTGATCCCTCAACCCTCAACCCTATCCCTAAACCCTAAACCCTCAACCCTAATTTGTCATCCCTCATCCCTAAACCCTAAACGCTATCCCTATTCCTAGACCCTCAACAGGCTTGATACTATACCTTAAATGCTAATCCCTTATCCCTAAACCCTCCAACTCTATCCCTTATCCCTTAACCCTCATGATTAATAGCCTTGAACGTAAAAAAATTTGAGGGGAACATAACACAAGCGCGTTACTCTATCCCTTATCCCTTAACCCTCATGATTAATAGCCTTGAACGTAAAAAAATTTGAGGGGAACATAACGCGAGCGCGTTATAACGCGCTCGCGTTATGTCAAACATGACAAACAACAGACTTGCAGGAAAGAAAAATGCAAGGCAAAACATAATGCGAGCGCGTTATAACGTGCTCATGTTATTTCTTGCTTTGGGAATCCCAAGCCTTGGGCTTGGGATTTGCTTTGGATTTCCAACCCAAAGGCTTGGAGTGCCTTATGAACAGTCACAGACGTGTTTTTCTATATTCTACAAAATTTCACATAATTTCATTCGTGCTGACCCTCAGATTTGCATGTGTTTCAAGGTCAAACAAATCAAACACATGGGTAATGTTAGGCTTTCTCTTAGCTATTTAACGATGTGATTTTTTTCACATTTTAACAATGTTAAGTCTTTCATCTTTAATTTCTTTTGTTTGTGTGTCCGTTTTTAGGCAAAAACCACTGTTTGGTCTTTTTTTCATTGTAAAATAACTATTCATTCAAATTTCAAAAAAATTACATATTTAGAAACTAGACTCCATTCTACAAATATTAAAAAAATAAAAAAATGATTTTCAATTAGTTTTCAAAATTTATAGGGGTAGCATGGCCAAATTTCTATTTTTTAGGATGTGTCTACTTTGAAAATTAGTAAAAAATCAAATATTCATCAAAAAATTATCAGAAAAATTGGGCATAAACTACATGCTATTAGCTAATTTCTCACTGAAGCGATTTTAAAAATACCAAAAAAAAGTTGACCTTTTGAGGGAGCCACAAAATATGCTATGTTATGTTTTTTTGACAGAAACAACACCAATTTATGTGGCTCCCTCTTTTGAACCCCTTAATCTATGCCATTTTCAAAACAAAATAGTAGTTTAGAAAGTAGACTTGGAGCACTACGAACATTGTTTTGGTTGCATCTCCAAATTTTTAGTGTAACTATGCTCAATTTCTCATCCAAGGCCAGTATTTCCTGATTTCAGAAAAAAAGTGGCCACTTAAGACCCCTTTTTGGCCCCCCATCTTCCTGCATTTACCCAGTTAATTTATTGAAGTGTTTTTGCCATGAGGTCAATGGTCTTCTTCATGCATGATGATTCCAGATGGTAACCATAGTTGTAATAGTTGCACTTTGATTTCCCTTTTATGTCCTTCTTTTCCTTCAAGCTGGTAGATTCATCTAGAGGTTTGAGATTGCCTCCCTTTCTTAGATCTGGTTCCTTCTTCCCTTTGCCTTTGGATTGCTGATTGGATTTTGAACTGTTCTTGTCACTTGCATGCATAGCAAGTGCATGGGCTTTGGAATTTTTTAATCTACCCATCTTTATGAGTTTACCCTGCTCATGTATCAAGGACTTAATAAAAGCATCGAGTGTGGGCATCATCCAAGTTGTTTATGTTGTAATCCTGACTATGTGAAAAGTTGAGACAAATACAACATACTCCGGACCTAATTTTGATAAAATAACAATAATTAATTTATTTTCTTGCTAGGATTTGCCAATTCCACATCCTTTCAAATAGAGTAATAAAGCCTTCAACTTTGTAAAGAAGTCTTGAATATTTTCAAAATTGCTTGGATCTAATGAGTTGAGCTCATTTTCAAGGATATGACCCTGCATTTCATATTGCTTCCCAAAATGAGTCTCCAATGTACCATAGTCCAAACCTGGTTTGGAGTTGTGCATGCTTCTACATGAAACAACAATTTCGGAGACATGGATAAGCATAGAAGACCAAAGGCCTCGTCCGTGCGTTTAAAATATTTGGATTTTTCAACTGTAGAATTTGGTTCAACGTCAGTTGCCATGACTATCTGATACAAGCCTCTACTTTTGAGTTGAAGAAAAATCTTTAGCTTCCATTTGAAATAGTTATATGGTGTGAGAATTGCAGAGGCTAGATATTTCATTCTTTATAATAGCTCTAATCTTCAGTACCTACAAAGAAAGTTTATGCTTCTTCTTCCCAACTCTCGTGTGCTCTAGTACCATGTGAAATCATAGCTAAACCTACACAAAGATCTAGTTAAAAAGAAAAAAATAGAACTTGCAGAAAAATATAGAGAAAAACAGAGCTAAATATAGAGTTAAAGCAATTTTGCATATGAATGAAAAATTGTTAAACTACATTAATAGAATTGCTGAGATATTGCACAAAAAAGCACTCTCGTAAGGACTAAAATTATGGTGAGATGAAGAGGTAGAGATTACAACGCACTCCTTGGTTATCTTAACGTACAAGCATGCAACCTAAGTTATTTGTAAATCATGAAGAAGTCTGTAATAAAAAAATTGGTATCATCTATCATTCACAAAGAAGACTAAAATTAACACTAACAATGACAATGACCAGCAATCCATAGAGACCTGTAACAACATTAACAGTGATATGGATGGGGTGAGATTGTCGCCAGGTCTGTACGGACCCCTCCTAGGATTGTGTTGACTAGACTTAGTCAATAAACTTGTAATAAATATTGGCGACCAGCAACCAAAAAAATTATGTGCAACTCTGATATTATCCTTTGATGATGATAGCAACCCTTCCTTTAATGTGGCATCCAAAAACAATGATGTTGAATAGCTCCAATCAACTCTAAAACCAATGATATGTGATTTACTTGCAAATATCAATTTATCAAACCTAAAAATATGCATAAATTCACCAAATTAGCTCACCATGCAACTCCTGAGTGGAATTACCAATACTAGAGATGATGGATTTAATCCTCACCTCCAAGATGGAGATCATAAACCTTTGAAAGAAACCTAGGGTTTTTATCTTTAGAGCAAATTTGAATGCAAAACTTCAAAGTGAAAATTGAAAAAAAAATTGTGATGATCAAATGAAGCTAGGTGTTTCCTTCATATATCTCTCCAAATCAAGCCCTTGGATTTAAATTTCCCTCCAAGTTTTTAAAAATACTTTTTTTTAATAATTAAGTGTTTAACACTTTTTAAATTAAATAAAATAGTAATATATGTTATTACTATTGGAATACTATAGACCACTAAGAGTGGGGGTGAATCAGTGGTCAACAAAAACTAATTTTAAAATCAAGATATTTTCACAATAATATCAATACCATTCAATATGTATAAATTTAACATGAAACATAAATCAAATGCTTCAGGACATAACACATTCACAAAGCACAAGAGACAGAAGGATCAACATATGACACAGGTGATTGAGTGGAAAACCCCAAAAGGGTAAAAACCACTATAAACTTTAATCTCCATTAAACCTCACTGGTTATAATGTCTCACTGGCTATAATGCCTAACTAGAAAATGATCTTGCTGATCATAAATAGGTCTCACTATCCATGAACTTCACTGGTTACAATGTGCCTCACTAGCAAAACATACAATCTCAAAATAACATAAAGAGTACAGAGGGTTTCTATGTTTCAATACAAATCACTGAACTTAAATATCCCCTTGCACTCACACTCAACTCAATCTATATTTCCTACTTAGTATCTCTGTACAATCAGTTGTATATTGTCTTCATACTAGACATGATTCACTCTATAAATCTGTTGCATAATGTATTCATCTTGTGCTTGATTTACCCCTTTACAATACTCAGGCAAAACTTGTAACGCCCGCCTTGTACACCTTAAAGAAATACACTCCTATGCTATATGAAACAGGAAATTTTTTTTTTAAATGTTTAAGATAACAAGTAATGTTAACATAACTAATTACGACATATTCTCTAAGGATTCAAGGCTGCATTACTTAATAATTCAACTAACATAATTTAACATTCATCAGTAACTGATCTAAATCCAATGTACAATTGAATAACTGATTCATATTCATTGCATGTCGACAAATAATGTAATACAATCTACATAATTAAATAGATAACTGAAATGCTTTCCCTACTCGTAAGTACATCATTACATTGCCATTTTCAGACTACATCAGAATTACATACGTTATGATTGATCTGTTACACAAATCTGGTAGGTTATACACATACATCTTCATCAACTGGTACAAGTACAATTGTCTGAAAACTGGGTAAATCTTTTCTGCATAAGAACTCGAAGAAGAATAACCAATGGATAAAATAGCTCTTCCACCCGACCATGTGGAACCCTGAGGTCCACCCCCTGAGCTAGGAGTTAACATGAGGTTCCAGACAATGACAGTCAGGCAGACAAGAGACAAACAAGAACAAAGGACAACCAAACGCCAATACAACACATGGCAATAACAATACAACACAACTTAACTTCCAGAGGCGAAACATAACGTAAGTGGAGAGACCAAACAAGGAATGCTAGGTTGTAGTAGGGAGAGTGTCATCGCACGGTCCTAACATGGGTTATCCTGACAGCCTCTCACTAGGCGCCGGCCCCCATCTATGGTTATCCTGACAGCCTCTCACTAGGCGCCGGCCCCATAGGGTGACACATGCGGAATCGACCTTCCTTTCATGAGGACAAGGAAGTCAATCATGCCAACCAGGCCTTCTCTACCCATCCTTAGTCTATACAAGCACTACAGGCCATGGGAGAGGAATCCATTAATCTTGTTTAATGTGAAAACTACCCTTAACCCCCTAGTTCATTTTAGGTTATCACTTGATTAATCTACTTTCAATGGGTTATCATGACTGCCACTTTGGGTGCTGGCCCCACGTTGAAAGCCACTCTCCTTCCTAACACCTAGTAAACCCTAACCACCATACAAGGCATTATAGCAATACACATACATGTTCATTGCAAGGCATAAACCCTCTTGCATTACAAACATAATCGTAACACCAATTGTTATCCATCGCCTATAGCATTACAACATTTTACACTTTTACAGATACCAGGTCTCTCCAAACAACAATTATGACAAAACGGATACAAGATAAATATAATTAGACAAACAACAATACATCCCCAAGGGAGTACATTCATCATTCACAATGTCTTTTATCCCAGACAAACAAATAAATCACAACATTCATGAAGAGCCTTTCTACACATCATGATGGATTTAGAATGTTTACATTTCTCACAACACCATAACCAAATTCCTTATACATGACAAAAGGCGACACGACTTCAATAACTCAGGACACTTATCAACACATTACATGAAGTCAAAACACAACAACCTTGGCCTCTGGAAATGAACCCTTGACAACTTACACTTTGACCATTTCATACAATTTCAATTCACACTAACTAATTATCTAATACCTTTAAATCAAATTTCCAATACAATAATCATATACCTAATCCTTAATCCATTATCTTAACAAAATGAAGAAACCCTATTAAAACCGATGTCAATCTAAATCAAATTTCATTAACCATAATATATAATCACAACGATTTTCTTTTAATCAAATACATAATGACAACATTATTCTAAATCCCCAATTTTATTTGGCAACTATACTTTTGAAATAATAATTATAATTATAATTATAATTATAATAATGATACTAATAATAACATTGATATTAATAGTACTACTGTTAATATACCAAGGTCATTGAACACATTGTAAGAAAAATAAACATTCCTTAGGGTTAATCTAAGCCAATCAAAAGAAATGCATACAAGAAAGCACAACTACTCTAGATTAACAATGACGGGTTTCTGCAGACTAGAATTGAAACGATAAACCTTAATACATGGAAAGTAAAAAACTCTGTTTCTTTTCAGGATTTGCCAGTCATACAGAGGAATCACATATAGAAATCACGATATTAAAGGTGTCTGTGACACGGATAACTAACACCACACGATGAGGCCATCACTCAAGAGAATCGCAATCCATAGTGCCTCAAGCACTTAGAGGAGTCTCTGGCTATCCAACATGTATCGCACCACTATTAACACCAAACCAAGTACTCAGTTAAGTTATGGTGACTTCTACATGAAACCCAAGACTACTGCGTGACTTAAGTTCTTCTCCCAAGAAACCTGCAGACGATTTAAGAGGAGCATGGTCGACCTTCTTGCCTGAGCTGGGCGGTGATGAGGACACCCTAACTTGTTATGGAATTAACTAATAAATCAAAGTTCATTTGGAAAGGACATGCTATCACAATGCACTCTGCCACTATGCCTTATGCTCAGATTGATCACGATTACCAACTGTGAGATCGTTGTATATTCCCTGAGTATGACAACTATTGTCACAGTGTATTGTTCGGCTTGTGTTGCAAATCGAATCTTTCAATGAAAAGCTATGTTGATTCTTCAGATGCCGTCGATTTATGATTCCATATCACTGATGCTCTTTAACTCCTTACGCAGACCTGAGATAACCCACGAACTTCCTTTACTAGCTGCAACTTGTGATTTGAAAGGAGCGGCACTTGCAGTAATACCATGCTTCTTTTACTTTAAACACTATTTGATGCCTCAGGCGGTGGAAGTCTGATATATAATGCGAACCATATGAATCTGAAATATTTGATGATACAATGCTTTAATGGGATTCACTCCACCTTGACGTTGTTATACTACCCTATTGTGATCTGCGGAAATGCAGATATGAATACACGATTTCCTTGAAAAAAATCATTCTGTCAAAACTGATGAATTCTTCTTCAACAGGCAGCGGCTATCTTCTATACCTGGAACCCACGATATGGTGGAGTCTTCTATAAAAATCAAAGTCTTCAATATGATATTTGCTCCTCTATGATGGACCCATGAAATCCATGACTCTTCTACAAATTTCTGTATTTTCAAATTTTATTCACAAGCCAAAACATGAATGAAGCAGCTAACATCTTTGTGTTATTTGGGGCCCACGCTTCCTCTACGCCACTCTGATAAAGTGATGCTGCTACCCAAAGATGACCCCAGTGCAACAGATATAATAATAGCCACTAGTATACAGAAAATGGCGTTTAGCTGGAAACAGTGATCCAGCTGGAGAAAGCACGGTTTGCAAGTTAAAACCATTATGGATACAAGCTAATTGACAAATAAGATAGCGTTGTCCAAATAATGATTATTGAAAGTATATTAAGGTGAACTATCATTCACATAATCGGTTCAGAGACTGTGGGATAAGATTGACGGCTTGTATAACTAGATCTAAATCAGCTGTCCAACTTCGCCACGTGAGTTCAACTGAGAAAGCCCTGCCTTCATGGCAATTGCGTTGGCAAAATAAACCAATGTAGGTGGCAGACTTACCAAAATATATATGGAACCTTCCCCCTTACCAAGGATGATATACTTAAATAAACTAACTACTAAAAAAGGAATTCTGGAAGAATACTAACTGATTATCGTGGAAGTCAAGTTTGATCAACATGTATATTGAATCAAAAGTCCTGGAAGAAACAAAACCTTAAATGAAACATACCCAAGTCGCCAACAAATACAAACTTTCTTATGCTCCAACTCTAAAGCATGAGGAACACTGTGTAGGAATGAATGATGAAAACCAGTACAAGAAACTGAACAAAAACCTTATAGTGCAAAATCTGACAAGATTACATGGTCCAGCAAGAAACTCTTACCCAAGGGCAACAAACCTAGGCTGATTATGGGATTGCTCTAAGATACCTACCCGCTTGATTGGCCCATAGGCCTCAAATTCCCTCTTGATTTTGTGCTCTGTTGTCTTGTAGCTAAGTCTTGCAACAAACAGTGTCTTGTATGGATCGCCCGACATATTTGGATCTTTACTAGGATCATATTTCTCAAGATCCTCTGCTGCCTTCTTAGCACCTTTCTCCACCCGAAGCCTGTAGATCCTTGCCTGTCTCTCAGTCAGAGTTTCAACCTCTAGAACAGGAGGGGCATACTCAGGATCTCCTGGCTCTGCAAAATTATTAACAAACTAGCCCATGCTAGTGTATGATGGCAATTTTCTTTTCTCAGGAGGTGGCTTGAATTCGAGAGGAGGCCGTGGCTCAAAAAGCTTCAATAGATTGCTGGTAAGACCTGTGGGGTGGCTTTGCCCTATCAGTTTTAATTGCAACACTGTGGCTCGGTTTTGAGCCTTGGTCCGCGCTTGAGCTGCGGCATCTTTGTTGCGCATGAACACATCCCCGTAGTCCCCCATTGCTCAGTAATAACACTGGAAAAAGGCCATGTGCCCCTTTTTTATTTCTCCTCGATAACGACCAATGCCTCTGATACAGCTATGATTCCATTACAAAATGCGATCATAGTTTAAAATCACACTGGATTTCCACGATTAGCTACCTACTAAAGAGCCACTATAGCTAATAAACCATACTTTACTAAACCTAACCCTAGCACCAACTATGACAGCTTATAATCTTCACATTTCTACCAGTCATAGCTATCTTTACAACGACGCGGTTCATGATTAAATCTTAATTGTGTTTCAGACTTCGGTTCTTTTCCAACTCCTACATAGAAATGGCGTAAATGGTGAAATTCTAACCGCAGAAAACAGCGTAATTGCAAATTGAAATATCTCTTGAAGCATAAATTTGACCAAGACAATCCATTTAGAATCAAGGAAACAATCAACACCCACAGATTCAAAATTCAGAGGAAAGGAATTATGCATTTAAAGGAACCTGGCTGCGACGTCAAATCGACGAGTCTGCTTCAGTTGCTACAGTTCCAAGCCTCTTATTCCAGTCTTCTTCTCTCTGCTTCTTTCACCTGTAATCCTCTCCCCTTTGCCTCAACAATCCTTTTCTTTTATAACACGGCCCCTTCCTTCTTCCAAGGGACTCGGCACGTGATCCCGTGCATCTCCCTCCTCAAGATATACTTTTATTTAATTTAATGATCCCAAAGAAGTTCTTTATTTATTTTATTGTGTTTCATTTTTTTAAATGAAAACACATAATTCTTGACAACATTTAATGACTTTATAGCCGACCAACCATATTGTATTTAATAAAGTTATAATATTACAACTATCTATAATAGTACAATTATATTTTAATTTATTTTATTAATTAAGTTGTAAATCACAAATTACAACATAACTTACGATTATTTTATTTATTTAAATATTTATTGTAAATAATATTATATTAAATAATACAAAACCTCTTACAATCTTTATTTAACAACTATACTTCTAATAAAATAATAATTTATTTACAACAATAATCAACAATTATCGACATTATACCCAATATTATCTTTTATAAATATATTTAATTATCAACATTATAATTTCCGTAATATGATTCTAATAAAAGCACAACGACACCTTACACACTTAGACACTTTCTAACCTAGTTAGACTCCAAGGTGCAATATTACTTGTCCGCAAATCATGATCGAATGACAGACAATGACCAAAAGGATAAACTGACAACCAGACCACACTGACATGGGACCTCACATTAACTCCAAACAACTAATCCATTGGCGAAGGCACGCTCAGACCTGTAATCAGGTGGAGTCGATGCCTAGTACCTGCATTCCTGCAACAACGCACGGTTAAGCATAACAAGATGTATATCCACATACAGTCCTATAGTGAATGGAAATTGCAGTGGTGTAGGGTACTTGAGAGCGAGTAATACAACACTGTTCCATTCACGTTTATGAATAAACGATTAACTATGTTGAACAAGGTATCTGATATTAATCAACAACATAAAACATTCAATCCTCTTACAATCCAATATCGCAATTAACATCAAGCATCTGTAACATCTAGTTTATTTATCAAATTCTAAAGCATAAAATAATAGAATCCAACATCAACAACTATTATCATAACAATCAGGTTCATAATGAATTAGCAAAATAACAAGAGATCCATCATTTACGGTCTAAGACACTATCATAAAGTCTAAGCAAACATCAATCTGATGGATGACGAGATGAGGGGCACTACAAAACTTACTCTCACACACTCTCCTGATTTTCTTACATAGACCCTTCAGAAACTCACACCCAAAACCATATTTAAAATCATGTTTATGAATCTCTGTCAAGAAAATAAATCCATTGTCATATGTAGTCCATTTCCACAATAAATTTTTGTATCAACTCCAATCACTAAAAATGAAGAAGCCATTACACATAAAACCCACCATTTTTGCATTCAAAGCACCCTTTCCCTATAGTGCCCCTCCATTCTCACCACGGATGGGCAATTTAACAGTCATTAACTAAGTGTGACTCAATTGGTAACATCAATACCTAATTCCTACTCTTGTTATACCACCTTATAAAGATGATATTTAGAACTCTATGAAGGGAAGAGAGAGAAAGACTCTGAGAGGATCCAGCTAGACTGAATAATGGAGCAGATCTCTGCCACTGGTAAGGAAATTCAGCATTGAACATTTAAAAATTTCTTAACCAAGGTATGTTAGAATTAATCCCACTTTTGTTTAATTAGTGCATGATCTAATAGTATCTACAGTTTGGTCATTGTATGTATATGGGTTCCTAGATAGTGTTAGGTAAAAATTATCCCTCAGTTCTACATATTATTTTGAAATGATGAATTCACATGCAAGCCCAATTAGGTAGATTGATCATTCAAACATTAGAATTATTTAAATTTCATGATTGAAAGATGCATTGTGCCTCCAGTCTTGTATTTATGGTAAACTACATGAGCACCGAATGTGCCTTCTTATGAAATTAACTTTTTCCAGCAAGCAATAGTGAATGGGAATTCATAATGTTATGTTACATGAGCCCTCACTACCGTTGGTTATGCTTCTTTGTTAATATTATTGATATTGAGATAGGCATAGAATTGTTATTAAACCGTTGATTTAATTAGGGGTTGGTAATGTTTAATGCATCTTTGCCACGTTAAATGATATAGTGAATCTTGAACGCCATAATTTCTTGGAGAAACTACCAACCATTACATATGTTACTGCCAGATCTGATTTCCAAACTTATTCAGTCTATTTTGAGACAGCCAATGTTAACTCCTGACACACGTTTACCATAAGTCAGAAGATATATTCCTAGCATTGTGGATATCAAGGGGGGGGTAGGAAATCTACAAGGGGATTTACATTATGTATAAGAAAATTTTGACTTCTTCTTTAAGCGTGACCTATAATCTCCAAAACATGATTGTCCTCGATTTTATGGTGGAAAAGAATTTAGTCTTGGATATTAAGAGGGAAAAGAGGGCAGCTAAACGAAGGAGGGAGAGGAGAATGTTTGGAAAGATCAAGAAGAAGACAAATACCATCTTGCCCTTGACAGACTCAAGGAGATCTTAGCCAAGCAACAAGCATAGCGAGAGGAAGAATTTGCATGGTGTCAACGTCATATTTAAGCCCTCTAAGAGGAGATTGATGAACTTAAACATGAGAATCAGCTCCATATCAAATAGGTAAGATTGAAATATAACCAATATTGTTGTGCTTCAAGTCAATGCTTAGAATAATTTATTCAAAGAAGATTATCTTAATGCTGGAAAAGTTAATTACAAGTGCATAGCAGATGGATAAAATTTATTTAATTCACAGAAGAATCAGTCATTGTTTGTAACTTTGTATTGTCTCTCCATTTCCTTGAAGCATTTATTCCATCAATTGGCAATGGTATTTCCTACTGGAACAATAATTATCTGAACATATTTGGAATTATCAGTACAACGACCATTAAGATATAGGATTTATCAATGATTTAAAATTCCCATAATTTCTTCTGCTTTATCTAATCAAATGAATGTAAATTACTTTTTGCTTTGCTGTGGTTGTAATGCTTTCCATGTATCATCTCTCTGGCTAATATCTCACATATTTCTAAAGCCACCCTAGTTTACAGAGACTCAAAACCCTAGAAATTGTGGGGCAATTTGTTTGCATGTTGGAAAGTAACAGCTTCAAACTAGACCAAATCATAAAAATGATGATCCATCTGATCGGTACTATGACGATTAGCGTAGAAAATCTGATACAACCCAAGCTTCAACTACTGAAAGAGTCAGGGATTGAGGGGGAGAATATGATAAAGGTTTTGTTAGTTGCGTCACAGGTGTTGTCCAGTAGCCTCGAGCACAAGCTTCTTCCCAAGATTATGCTTCTCAAAACTATATTTCTTACCCACGATCTCTTCATTAAGGCCTTATAAGAATGCGTTTGAATTTATGTCTCTTTCTTTATTCTTGGATGGATGTCCCTTCATTATATCTAGATTGTGGTAGTTATTTGTCAGAAAGCAAGTGGTGTTGTATTATTATAGCACAATCCTATTTTGCGGATTTCCTTGATTTTGTGAGTATCTTGCACTTATATTCCATGAGTCATCAATAAGGCCATGGCTAAAGAGGAGGAATCTTGTTTTAACTTCTAACTTTGATTTCTTGGAAGTTTCTTAGGCCTTTCCAACATATCTGATCTATTTTTAATCCTGCAATCATTGCATTCCATGAGATGACATCTCTCTTTGAGGCACTCTATCAACAGTTTGCATGCCATGTCTATGCTACCACATTTTGCATACATATCTACCAGGGCAGTTGCAACTTCATCATCTGACTAAACTAGTCTATCCTCCACCTTGCAATGGATCTGCATACCCTGTTCCAAAGCTCTGGTTTGGGTGTAGGTTCGATGGATGCTCACAAAGCTTGTGGAGTCTAGTTTTATACTTTCTATTTGTGACATTCTAAAACTTCTAGTCTCCATCGTATAGTAATCAACATGGTTTATAAAGGTACTCATAACGCCTAAGGTGTATAGTGAATCCACTATGTTTTTATCCTGTGCAACATCGCTTATCTTATTTAAATCTTTCAGAACCTCACTTAATCACATTTCAAGTACACCATAACCTCTCAGAGATGTCCTCCATATGGTATCTATATTAACTGTGTGAGTACAATGTGTGAATATGGTGGTATCATATATAGGAAACGTCATTTAGTGATCCATTACTTATCCATTATTCAATACAACTCATCATCATCGGTCTCAATTACTCACTTTCATAACTCCACGATCTCATGACTTGTCCTGAGAATTACAGATGCTCTATTGTCACATGTGAATTTGAAAGCCAGTCACTCTCATATGAATACTGCAATCCTTTGAATGGTTGTTTGTTTGACTCATGACAAAATTTCAACAGATTGGGATTTTGAACTCTTGAGGGAATATCTATTGCTATTTTGTTTGAAGCATTTAGTGTAGTTTGATTTAGATTTTCATTTTAATATTTTCTATTCTAAAGTATTTTAAATGTTAGTAGTTTGAAGGGTATAAAATCTTCTAAATATTAGAATTAGGAGTTTAGATGTAGAAATCTACTATAAAGGCTATGAAGTATCTTAGGATAGTGCATAACTCTTTTCTTGTTCTTTTAAAATTGCTATTTAGTTTCAGAAAATTTAGTAGGGTCTTTAGTATGAATGTATAGTTTATGGGATAAATATTTAGAGGAAGTTTCTTTTCAAAGAAGAGTTTAGCTTTATTCCATTTAAGGAATCATATCTTATTTTAAGGAAAATATGAAATTTATTAGTATATTTGATTATGAAGTTAATTCCTATGCAAGTGAAGTTATCTTGTTATTCTTGGATTTAAAGTTATTGTTATTATTTTTAGATCAATATTTTGGGTATTGATAGTGTATGTTTAGTATGTGTAAATTGTTATTTATGTGAATTTCATTAAGGTAAGTTGGGTGATTCTCTAGAACTAACAAAAAGTTTTATCTTTCGACTATACGTAATATTGTTATAAACTCGTATTTGGCCTTGGAAGGGTACTTTTGCAAATATGTTAAATATGATGGTATCTAAGTGTTTACTTAAGGGCATCTTAATTTGTGTGTAGAATCTGGATAAACAATGGGTATGTCTTAAATGAAATCATTTATGCAAGTGTATGAAGTAGGGTCTCTTTGGAACTTGGGACTTACTCTAATAATAGGCGTTTCAGAAATAGTGGTGTGCATTTATATTTAAGTATTGACCTTTGGCATAGATATGGTAGAAGACATTGTGTGAAGAGCTCTATATATATATACTTCATAACTTATGGTGTTGGATTAGTATAAAGAATATATATTGGCTAGATTGCTTAGCTAAGAGGATAGTCTATGTCATATAAGGGACAACTAGTTGTATCTTCTAAGAGATAAGTTATTATTGTCAAATGTAGGACCCCTATATTGCGTATGGAATACATGAGATTAATTTATCTTAATAGCCTTCTCTTACTTAAAGATTTTACTATGTTGAAATTATAGATTAGCATTGATCTCATCTGATGAATGGATAGATAGGTGTTGCCTACCTTGAAAAGAAAATCTAATGTTTGCAGGTATGCTCTGGTAAAAATTATGGAAACTAGATTTCTTATTAGTTATTGTACTAAAATCAACCCTATGGTTTCCAGTCTAGTTGCCCGAACTATGAAGTCTTTGTGCTAAGCGTACGTAGGCAAGGCCATCAAGAGCCCCCGAGACATTAGGTCAGCCCCTTAGGGCCTATTCTAGTTATATCATGAAATTTATATTTGTATTTAAGCAAGACTAATATTTCGTTAGATGTGCAGTTGAGATATATAGTCATGCAAGAATTCTAGAGCCAAGGAGGTACCCTTTCAATTGGTGAACTGATGACTATCTGGCAGTATTGGTAAAGTTGTATATATGTACAAAATTGTTGATATATTTGTAAATCATTTGGGTGATTGTTGATACACTCTGATTATTTATTTGAGTTTTACTAAGGTAAACCTTGTAATCTTGACCGCAAGAATGTTGATATATTCATCTGATGTTGTAACGTAAAATATTAGTTTGACTCATTTGATTGATTAAATCTTGTATGTTGTTGATTATTGTTAATTTGCAATAATACATCTATGTAATCCCTAGAGATGTTAGTTTAACTTTGTTGCTATTAGTCTATGTTATGTTTGTTATCATTACTTCTATGTTGAAATATATATATTGATATATTTCACTCCCTTTTAATGCTTTGTTAAACTTATCTTTAGGGTTGCATGGTGGGGCATTACATTCCCTGTCAAATAAAATATTAATTCACTTGTCTATTTTCAATCAATTCCCAAATATCCATTTATTTTGCATGTTTCCATATCACCTTGTCATGTTATCAGTCCATAAACATCTTTTATTAAAACTCATATGCATATACTGTCACGTCTCATTTTTATGGACTATATTATTATTTTAGATTAATGAACATTTACCATGATTGTTTTACTTTGAGTAAGTTTCACATGTGCGAAGGTAATTATTGTGAAGTTATATTTGAATAAACTAGAAAATTGACTTAAATGTTAAATATTATCGATGTGATTATAATTATTTGCTTTGGCTATGTTTTGGAGACACTAACCTATTGACGTCGAGTTGAGTGTGAATGAATGCAGGTACTCATCGAAGATGAGAACATGGTTGAAGTAGAGATGTTCTAGCTACTTGGAAAGAACTGTGGGGATGGTTAACCCTAATGCAATCACACACGTAGTCTCATATTGCATTTTGAATGATTTATTATGCACTAATTGTGTGGATGATAAATGTGGTGAATGGTTAGTTACTTAGAAAATATTGTGTTTTAATTGTGACACTAAGTCCTTTTTGAGTGCATAATTTAATTATAAAGGTTCTTTCGATTGTATTTGAAATGGGTTATTTTAAATGATTTATTTTAATAGTTTATTTTATGATATTTAAATAAATAGTGTATTTAAATTATTTAAATAATAAAATATATAAGTATTTTTCTATTTCTTATAATATTATTGTTTGAATAGAAATATCTAATTTCAATTGTATTTTAAATGCAATAGATATGCATATTTATATATTATTTTAATATTATTATTAATACTCTTGTTTAAATTAAGTGACTATTTTATTTTCAAAAATAAATAAATTGTATTAATAACATATTATATTTAGATTGTTAAATTGACAAATTAAGTGAACAGAATGTCGTCATGCAAACAACAAGAGAAAAATTAGTTTAATTTATTTAATTTTAAATTCTTTTTCTTCATGCAAAACTTAAAATCAACACTACTTTATCAAAAAGCAAATTGTGGAAAATAAAACCTAATTCTGAACACCAATTTTTGAAGAGTCTTTAAATAAAAACAAGAGGGCAGAAGTGAGGATGATAACCATTAATCTGAAGGAGGATTCTAAGCAAAAGAATAGGCAGATTTGTTTGGACGACAATAGCAAAGGAGAGGAGTTGCAGGATGTGACAAGAGGAAGGGAAGGACTGGTGATAGCAGCTACAAATCACACTTTCTACGAGCATTTTTCTCCAGGTTTTTTTCCTAAAATTTATTGCATTAAAATCATGTTTTTGTTTGTCTATCAAATGGTAGCTTTTTAGCTTATTTTTGAAGGCGATAGCCTCTTATTTCTACTTGACCTGCTTTGACTATTTGCTATCACCAATTTTCCACCTTAAAAATAGGTGTATTTCCTTTTATTTTCTACAATTCATTGGCTTGAAATCATTCCTTGTTGCATGATGGCCAACCTGCTCAGCAAATAGAATAAAAATTAGAAGATTTTGTTAGCCATTTTCTGCTCCTATAGCCATTTTTCTGCTCCCATCACCAATGCAAAAGCTTCTATCACCAGTACAGAAGCTCTTGTTGCTAGTTTTTTAGACTTAAATCAGAGGTGTTTTACCTTATTTCTTCTAAAATTTTTGACTGGAACCATTCCTATCTTTATGCTGATGACCTATCCTTGGTTACATTAGAAAATATAGATTTTATTAGTCATTTTACCTTACCAAAGATCTTACTTTTGTAGCAGAATTTTCCCTATCTATAAATTTGTTCTTAACCATTATCCTTATCCATGGTGTGGGCATAATTTTAGACATAAGATTGGACATTTTTTTAAATTTTTGAGAGGATTTGTCACTGTCCATTAGCTTGATGAAATAAATAGATACTGTAGCAGCTTGTAAGTTAATCATGTAGCAGCTTGTAAGTTAATCTTGTAGCAGTTTTATTTTTCAGCCATTCCTTATAAATGCTAAAACTAACTTTTTCCATTTATTTATTGTCAGGTCTGTATAGTTAATGTAGTAGACATGTGCTCAATGAATTAAAGCTCTTGTAGTTGAATGAAATGCTTCTATAGATTAGTTTCAAACTCCTTAAAAACCATTGTAGCAACATTAAAACTGAGATAGTTTGAGTTTTAATTAAATACTTATCTCCTTGCAGGTGTGTGACTGAAACAAGTTATAATTTAATATTATATTTTCTTCATATGTTAGTGATTACAGAAAGGATAAATAAAATTGTTTTGATTAAAAGTTTCTTGAAGAGAAATTCTATATTTGAAATGAATGAGATGGAAAACTTTACATGTTGCAGAATTTAAATGAAATATGCACTAGGAATGAAACTAGTATAAACAACCTTTTTAAGCAATTGTATGATCAATGGATTATTGCTTGGAAAGTGTTTTTCCTCGATTGGTTTTTTGGGGTTTTGAAATACTTTATAGAAGAACATTAATTGTTTTATTTTATTATTTTATTTACTTAATCTTGAGGAAAGATAGAAATAATATTTGACATAAGTATGCATGAAACCTCATTATATGAGAGTGGAGTAACTTCAAACATCATCATTTGATTTTATTTCTTGGATTATGAAATAGTATTTGGATATGAAGTAAAATCATTAGTTCTACAATCTATTTATACCATAGAAATACGAATTGAGAATATAATCAGATTACAAAAATCTATGTTGCTTTTAAAAAAAGATTTACGATGATCTTCTTTATTGCCTAAAAGATGTGTTTCATGATTGATGCATGGGAAAGGGATCTAGAAATGGTCATAGGTGATTTTGGATCTTTATTCATTGATTTTATTTATTTACTTGCTTATTTACTTCTTGAGAAAAGAAGGTAGATTTTTATCTAGGAATGTTATTGGGTTACTTTATGGGCTAGGATGTCGAATGTGGATTATCAGAGATGGTTTTTCCTCTTTTTAGGAATTGAACCGGGTTACTATTTAAAGGATTATATCTAATCAAAATGACATTGAAATAGATGTTTATTTGTTTAGCAAAACTTATTTGTATATGTATATATATATATATCTTTGCCATATCCTATTGTGAGACAATCTGCATTTCATTATTTAGAATTGCACATTCGGACATCAGGGTTGCATCAGGTGTTCCCTCCTGCCAGTTGTTTCTGGACAGGTAGCTTGACATTTCATGAAGGGATCTGGGGAAGTGTAATTACTTCATGGTTGGGTTAAAAAGCACCTAGGCCATGTTCCTGTCTCTCGGCTCGCAGGTGGTGGACCACTTGGTTCGTGTGATTGATGAGCGTATTGATTTATTTATTCATGTTGTTCATGATGATTGATGTATTATGGCATGATGGTCAATGGACTTGTATATGATTTTATAGTGCTTTTACTTGGAATGAGCACGTGATTTGTAAGATTAATGACTTTTATTGATTTATATTGATGAGATTATCTTTTGCAAGATTTAATGATTCTTATGAATCCTTATTTATGAAGATTTATTGACTCTATTGAAACTTATTTATGAAACTTATCATTTTATTATGATATTGTAATTAAGTAGATTAATTACACCCTTTTTATCTTTTGGAAGTTGTATTTAAGAAAATTATTTACATCTTTTTGCTTTGGATATTGTGATGTTGTATTTAAGTGGATTATTTACTTTATTTTACTTGATTTACTTTTGTGATGGTTTGAGGGCTTTTACATTTGGTATCAGATCATGGTTCCAGCATTGGGAGCTCTAGGTGTGTGTGTTGCTTAGTTGATCAAGCATGTGTGGGTCCTTGTGCATTGGCTTGCTATGGATAGCACGTGCCTCTTCTTTTATAGGGCTAGATAGACCCTGATGATTGTTCTTGAGTATGAAGGACTAGGTTCTTTTCTTCTTTTAGGGTTATACATTAGTATATGAAAGAAGATGTTGGATCATATGTTTGACTTATTTTATTTTGCCTTCTGGTGAATGTTTTCTTGAAAAGCATATTGTATTGTTTAACTGAGAGTATGATCATGAATATGAATTCATTTATGTGGGTATAAGAAAGATAGTATTACATTGCCTCATGGAAGTTTAAAGAAAGAAATGATAACTGTTGCTTGTAGGAAAGAATGGTGTGTTGTGATATCTTGGTTTGTGAACTTGATTTGTCCTAACTTAAAATCTTGGTTGTTGAATGTTTGCAATTATATGACTATATGAATGTTTTATTTTGCCATAAATTTGTGTTTGAAAGGAGAATGGCTATTTTTCTTTCTATGATTTTGGGAAGTTACCTTCCAGAATGGGTGCCGAATATGGGGAAAACAGGGAGGTAGATTTTCTTTTCAAAAATCTACCCACTGTTAATCAATTTTATTTATTTAAAGCCCTGTCATATCCTATTAATGAGATGTTGCATTCAAGTTGGGGATGCATGAAGGTTAACAGGGACACACCAAGTTTGGTCAGGCATTCTTCAGTTTGATTGTGATTTCTTGGATCGAAATGCAATCTTTGTTGCTAGGTATCTTGAGTGATGTTGTGTGGAAATGATCTTATGATATAGAGGTATTTGGAATCTTAAAGGACTAGGTTGCTTGTGTGATTAAGTGTGTTCTCTTAAATCACCCCAATTTGGATCCAGGCATAGTGTAGCATCGCACTCCCTCTTAGTGCCTAGAGTTAGTCACATAGTTCTTGTAATGTGAATTTTTTTTTGAATTGGATATTTATCTTTTGACTTTGATAATTTCTCTAAATGTTGTAAAGACCAACATTGAAAATTTTTATTTTTATTTATGAAAAGTATAGCCATCAAAAATTGATAATTACTTATTTTGTGACCATGATGGTCATGTTTGGTTTATTGTTGAAATTGAGCTCATTTTTTAACCTTATTGTTGGAATTGATTTTTTCTATACTTTAAAATTTATTTATTTATTAGTGGTGGCTATGCTTGAATGTTTTAAAATTGATGGCCATGTATCATGTTATGTTTTCTATCATGTCCATGACGGGCCTCTGATAGGTTGTGTAAGGGAGTAGGATGCGGAGAATATATTGTCTCGTAACGAGTGTGTTACTAAGAGCTTTGGTAGAGTGAGTTAACAAGTGTTGAAGAAGTTCTAAATTGGATTTTAGTGTCACTTTGGATCACTTGAAGTAAGTTGAAATTTTGAAGGAAATTTTTTATAGAAGAATTGGAATAAATAATTGATGAATGTTAAAAAGGGTTAATATAGAATATATGGAAAGAATAAAGGAGTTAGGAAAGGAAAAGTATGAAAAGTTTTGTGAAAATGACCTTTTGGAAAAAGAATTGGTGAAAGTTCAAGAGAAGAAATAAATAATTGTAAGGAAAATTAAAAAATGTAGAAGGAGAAAATTTCAAATAGAAAAATCAAAATGATGAGTGAAAACAATTGTTTATAACATGAAAAAAAGAAAATGAATGTTGGAAATCAAAACCGTTAGTTTGTGAAGTCTCATGTGACATAGATTATTTGTGTTCTTTTGATCAATCACTTAGTAGTTTATTGAAGAATGTAAGGATGAAAATGATGATGAATCTGCTATCATAGCTAGTTGTTTGGATGATAATGATGGTTTGAAAATCTTAAAGAAAATTGAATATATAGGTGAAGGTTTGGGTGAGCATGGGCATGGAATCAAAACAGCCCATTGAGTCAATTGTGGGGACTAAGTATGAAGTCTCAGGTATCGAGGTAAAGGAGAAGAAAAGAGAAATGTTTTTGCAATTACTAAGAAGTCATTTCAAGAAAAGAAGATTTTACATTGTTCACATTGTGATAGAAAAGGAAATAGAAGAGAAAATTGTTAGAATTTACATCATTGAAAAAAAATTGAGGTTTGAAAAGAAATCATAGTGAAAAGATGTGATTGGATTAGAGAGTTGAAAAATGAATCTAGGACAAGTTGTTTGAAAATGAGTTGTTGTTGGATAAATATATTTGATTGGCAAAGGAAAAGGAAAATAATTGAACAACAGAAACAAAAAAACCAAATATAGTGAAGAGCCAAGTGCAGATAATAGTAAAGAAATTGAAGAAGTTGAATTGTTTTGGCATTGTGCAAAAGCACGAGAAAGACAAGGAAGAGTTTTCTGAGAATTTTGAATTGTAGATCATATTGAAGATAAAGTTGGTTACAAGTAATGAAAGAGGAAATGGATTCCATTGGTAGGAATGATATGAGAGGTATAGTTTCTGAGGGGTTGTTTGCACAATCATTGGATACGACCTAGTTGGTGCAACTTTGGAGTTTTGTGTTGAAGTTGGAGAACTTGACCAATGTTTGTTTGGGAGAACTAAACTTTTGATATTATATTCTTTTACCATGCAATTACATGTGCATTATGATGATTGATTTGTGTCTATGATGAATTGATTTATGCCTTCTTGGTGTGCATTAAAGATGTGATTGTTACTCTTGTGCTAGAATAAATGTAACTAAGTGGTAGTTGTACCATGTGATGGATTATATACATTGAATTGGCAGTTGTGCCATGTGAATTGATTAATTAATTATATTAAAGGGTTATTTTATGGACGCGATGTTAAATATGAAATTGAGGTATTGTTTTGTATAAGGTCGAGTAGGACCAATAGTTTGGTGGATGATGTCACCTGGGAAGATGTAAAAGGGCATTAATATGCTTTGTTAGAATTAATGATACCTTAATGATACTTTGAGTTATTATTATTGTTTTAAGATACTTTGATACATTGTTGTTGGTAGATTAATAAATTATTATTTTGATGTGTAATAAGACATCAGGATGATGTCTCTTCCATGTGGGGAAGGATGTCACATCTCATTTTTATGGACTATATTATTATTTTAGATTAATTAACAATTACCATGATTGTTTTACTTTGAGTAAGTTTCACATGTGTGAAGGTAATTATTGTGAAGTTATATTTGAATAAACTAGAAAATTGATTTAGATGTTAAATATTATCGATAAGATTATAATGATTTGCTTCGACAATGTTTTGGAGACACTAACCTATTGACGTCGAGTTGAGTGTGAATGAATGTAGGTACTCATCAAAGATGAGAACATGGTTGAGGTAGAGATGTTCTAGCCACTTGGCAAGAACTGATGGGATGGTTAACCCTGATGCAATCACACACTCATGTAGTCTCATATTGTATTTTGAATGATTTATTATGCACTAATTGTGTGGATGATAAATGTGGTGAATGGTTAGATACTTAGAAAATATTGTGTTTTAATTGTGACAATAAGTCCTTTTCGCGTGCATGATTTAATTATAAAGGTTCTTTTGATTGTATTTGAAATGGCTCTATTAAATGATTTATTTTAATAGTTTATTTTATGATATCTAAATAAATAGTGTGTTTAAATTATTTAAATAATAAAATATATAAGTATTTTTCTATTTCTTATAATATTATTGTTTGAATAGCAATATCTAATTTCAATTGTACTTTAAATGCAATAGATATGTATATTTATATATTATTTTAATATTATTGTTAATACTCTTGTTTAAATTAAGTGACTATTTTATTTTCAAAAATAAATAAATCATATTAATAACATTATTATGTTTAGATTGTTAAATTGAGAAATTAAGTGAATGGAATGTCGTCATGCAAGTAACAAGAGCAAAATTAGTTTAATTAATTTAATTTTAAATGTTTTTTCTTCATGCAAAACTGAAAATCAACACTAGTTATCAAAAAGCAAATTGGGAAAAATAAAACCTAATTCTGAATGCCAATTTTTGAAGTCTTTAAATAATAACAAGAGGGCAGAAGTGAGGACGATAACCATTAATCAAAGGAGGATTCTGAGCAAAAGAATAGGCAGATTTGTTTGGATGACAGTAGCAAAGGAGAGGAGTTGCTGGCTATGACAGGAGGAAGGGAAGGAGTGGTGATAGCAGCTGCAAATCACACTTTCTACCAGCATTTTTCTCTAGGTTTTCTTCCTACAATTAATTGCATTAAAATCATGTTTCTATTTGTTTTCTAGATGGTAGATTTTTAGCTTGTTTTTGAAGGCGATAGTCTCTTATTTCTACTCAACCTACTTTGACTATTTATTGTCACCAATTTTTCACCTTAAAAATAGGCACCTTTCCTTTCATTTTCTGTAATTCTTTGGCTTGAAATCATTCCTTACTGCATGATGGTCGACCTACCCAGCAAATAGAATAAAAATTAGAAGATTTGGTTAGCTATTTTTTGCTCCTGTAGCCATTTTTTCTGCTCCTGTCGCCAATGCAAAAGCTCCTGTCACCAGTACAAAAGCGCCTGTCACCAATTTTTAGACTTAAATCAAAGGTGTTTTACCTTATTTCTTCTGCAATTTTTGACTAGAACCATTCCTATCTTTATGCTGATGACCTGCCCTTAGTTTACATTGGAAAATATAGATTTTTATTAGCCATTTTACCTTACCAAAGATCTGACTTTTGGAGTAGAATTTTCCTTATCTATAAATTTTCTCTTAACCATTATCCTTATCCATGGCATGGGCATACTTTTAGACATAAGATTGGATGTTTTTTTTAATTTTTGAGAGGAATTGTCACTATCCATTAGCTTGATGAAATAAATAGATACTGTAGTAGCTTGTAAGTTAATCATGTAGCAGCTTGTAAGTTAATCCTATAGCAGTTTTGTTTTTCAGCCATTCCTTATAGATTGTAGACATGATATTTCCATGGTCCATGATATGATAGTGTAGAGCTTCTGGCTGAGACTACGTGTTGCTTTTTTTGATCGACGTTTCAGATCACACTTCATGATCCATCATCAGGAAGAAAAGTAGAGAAAGAGTCAATGATGGATCACAGAGTGTGATCCGAAACATCGATCAAAAAAAGCAACACACAGTCTCAACCAAAAGCTCTACACTCTCATTCCTTATAGATGCTAAAACTATCTTTTTCCATTTATTTATTGTTAGATCTACATAGTTACTCTAATAGACATGTGCTCAATGAATTAAAGGTCTTGTAGTTGAATGAAATGCTTCTATAGATTAGTTTTAGACTCCTTAAAAACCATTGTAGCAACATGAAAACTGAGATAGTTTGGGTTTTGATTAAATGCTTATCTCCTTGTGAGTGTCTAACTGAAACAAGTTATAATTTAATATTATATTTTCTTCATATGTTAGTGATTACAAAAAGGATAAATAAAATTATTTTGATTAAAAGTTTCTTGAAGAGAAATTCTATATTTGAGATGAATGAGATGGAAAACTTTACATGTTGCAGAATTTAAATGAAATATGCACTAGGATTGAAACCAGTTTAAACAACTTTTTTTATGCAATTGTGTGATCAATGGATTATTTCTTGGAAAGTGTGTTTCCACAATTGGTGTTTTGGGGTTTTGAAATAATTTATAGAAGAATATTAATTGTTTTATTCTATTTACTTAATCTTGAGGAAAGATAGAAATAATATTTGACATAAGTATGCATGAAACCTCATTGTCTGAGAGTGGAGTAGTCAAACATCATCATTTGATTTTATTGCTTGGATTATGAAATAGTATTTGGATATGAAGTGAAATCATTAGTTCTATAATCTATTTATACCATGGGAATATGAATTGAGAATATAATCAGTTTACAAAAATCTATGTTTCTTTTAAAAAAATATTTATGATGATCTTCTTTATTGCCTGAAAGATGTGTTTCATGATTGATGCATGGGAAAGGGATATAGAAATGGCCATAGGTGATTTTGGATCTTTATTCATTGATTTTATTTATTTACTTGCTTATTTACTTCTTGGGGAAAGAAGGTATATTTTTATCTAGGAATATTATTGGGTTACTTTATGGGCTAGGATGCTGAATGTGGATTATCAGAGATGGCTTTTCCTCTTTTCAGGAATTGAACCAGGTTACTATTTAAAGGATTAGATCTAATCGAGATGACATTGAAATAGATGTTTATTTGTCTAGAAAAACTTATATATATATCTTTGCCACATCCTATTGTGAGACAATCTACTTTTTATTATTTAGAATTACACATTTAGACATTAGGGTTGCATCAGGTGTTCCCCCTGGCAGTTGTTTCCAGGTAGCTAGACATTTCATGTAGGGCTGGGTTTCCTTCGTTTCATGAAGGGATCTAGGGAAGTGTAATTACTTCATGGTTGGGTGGAAAAGCACCTGGTGGACCACTTGGTTCATGTGACTAATGAGCATATTGATTTATTTATTCATGTTGTTCATAATGATTGATGTATTATGGCATGATGGTCAATGGACTTGCATATGATTTTATAGTCCTTTTACCTGGAATGAGCACGTGATTTGTAAGATTAATGACTTTTATTGATTTATATTGATGAGATTATCTTTTGCAAGATTTAATGATTCTTATGAATCCTTATTTATGAAGATTTATTGACTCTATTGAAACTTATTTATGAGACTTATCATTTTATTATGATATTGTAATTAAGCAGATTAATTACACCTTTTTTATCTTTTGGAAGTTGTATTTAAGTGGATTATTTACATCTTTTTACTTTGGATATTGTGATGTTGTATTTAAGTGGATTATTTACTTCATTTTACTTGATTTACTTTTGTGATGGTTTGAGGGCTTTTACATATACCTTCTCCCTTTCATTAAACAAATTGATAATCATCTCCAATCACCATTCACCTGCAAAAATAATCTTCAATAATGTTTTAAACCATTAATCCCTATCAAAAAAAATAAACATTTTCCATCTTTGGACCCACTCCCAAAAATCCATCTGCATGAAGTCTTAGAAAAAGAATTCATAAAAACTCTTAAGGTCCACTCACAAAAGAAATTAATGCTCCATTTTGCCCACTTTAGCAAAAACAAAAAAACTCCTCCTTTTGGTCTTTAATGCACGAGAGGGACCAAATAAGAAAAAAAACTCAAAACATTTGGCATTAAAAACTCCCAAAAATCTACCTTTTGAGAGGCTAAAAATAGCCTTAAAAAATATTCTTTGCTGCCATTCACCTTATGATGGTCACAAACCCATCAAACATGAAGCAGGGGAGTGGGAGTCTAAGTTTGAATATCGACCTTTGATAGATGATAACATGCCCACCGAATATTTGAATAGGGTCGTTGATATTCCTTTGGCGCCCTTGCGCCTATAAGACAACTGATCGAGCTAGTGGCACAAGGTAGGGGGGCCGATCAAGGTATGGCTGTGACCCCTCAAGGTTGTCACTTAAATGACAAACCACCTACAATAGCAGGTTAGCGAACAAATATAACATAAAGTGTATACAATGTGATAGGCTATGAATTAGGTTGATAGGTTATAAAGACATAAGATTTTAGGGTTTAAAATAGAGGCCCTTAAAAATATAGAAACCTAAACCTTATCACACTTATGAGAAAATGAGTCCTCTGCTTCAATTCCATAATCATATTGCCATTATCAACCTGTCATAACCTAGGCATATTTAGATGTGTTTGCTTAGGATTTTAAGACATGGGAACTTTAGGATTTATGACAATACAAAGTAACTTTCATGAGACAGAAACTAAATCCTTTATCACATGATGCAGAATTATTTCACCACTGTTGCATCAACCTGAATGATGGAGGAGTAAAGAATGAACAATGAACATCAACACCATGAATATCATGATATAACCAACACTCAACCTTGGAGCATGTCTATTCACCTTTGGTCATATCAAAACAAGACAAGTTCCAACCTTGTTTCTCTTGCAACCTTGACATCAATGAGGCAAATACCATTGTTACAACAACACTAAGAATCTGAATAATGAATGATAGATCTTGACAAGAAGCAACTCTCTGACTGAGAGCATGTAGAGTTCAACTCTTCTGCAAGAAAAATGACATGACATATGAAGATGACATCCTTTCATATGAAGACCAAAGACAAAGACCACTGATCTCCTGATGATGTGCTCTCTAGCCGATCTGCAAGTGCCTTGTTATTAATGACAAACATCATTCCAACAAACTCCAACACAATGTGCCACTTTTCCATTTGCCAACAATCTCATAACATAATGTCACATCACAAACACAAGCTCTTGTGTAAACACCTAATCCATAAACAAGTTGACATCAATGCCAACACACAATATGCCAGTCAAGCCAATAGTTACCCCCTAAATAAAAAATTGTTGGGCCCAACTTAAAAATAATATTATAATTATTTTCCTTTGCTCAATCCTTTAACCGATAGAAAAAGAGGATAGGCTAGAGGTTTTTTCCATTATGCTAATTCAAAAAAGGAGACATGATAGTGCACCTTTCCTAAAATTGCTTTTTCTCAAGCAAGTGAAGATTAAGATGATCAAAAAACTCTACACCCTCCCAAGTGGCATCTTCAAGTGGAAGACTCCTCCAACGCACCAAATACTCTATTATGCTCCTATTCCTCAACTTCTTTTACACGTCAATGATTACTTCAAACACCAAAATCAATGTACCTTCGTCATCAAGTGGTGACAACTCTGTAGAAGGAGTGACATATTGTCCAAGTTCCCTTTTCAAGCATGAAACATGAAACATGTTATGGATCCTACTATGTTTTAGCAATTAAATCTCATAAGAAACCTTGACAATCCTCTTCAGAACTCTGTAAGGCCCATATAATCATGACTTGAGATTTTTGTCTCCACTTCTTTGAAGGATGATTACCTATAAGGTTGTAACCTCAAAAACACCAAATCTCCAACCTCAAAAGCCTTCTCTAAGTAATGGTGATTTGCATTTATCTTTTGTTGATTTTGTGCATGTTGGAGATGTTCTTTGAGTGACTCCAAAATCTCTTGACTTTGTTTGACCAAATCTCTTTCTGATGCAGAGGCATCCACACTATAACCTTAACATACAGCATGGATGTCCGCAACCCTTCATCATCATCATCATATTTCCCTTTACACTGTCAGCATCATCATATTTACTCTGCCGACCGATATCCTCCTGCAGACAAGCCTTCGCCCTTTCGCATGTCAGCAGCATCATCATATTCGACTATCGGCAGCATCATCATGTTCGGCAAGCGCGAACATCCTCCTGACGTTCACTGTTCACCTTACCGCCAACCTCTACCTTTACTATCTTCAGCATCATGATGTTCGACATCATGTCCATCAGCAGGATATAGAACATCCGGTTCCTCCCATATATCCTGATGATGACAAACCTTATGCACCCTTCCTTCAATGCTTACGTCACCCTGATATCCTGATGACGATTATCCTGATGACGATGGCGTCACATGCAGCTCCCTCAATATCCTGCTGCTCCGCAATATCCTAATGACGTATATCCTGATGATGATGACGTCATATGCAACTCCTTCAATATCCTGTTGTCGGCCAAACTTAACCTTTTTTTCGGCCGCGATCAACCTGATCTTCTACCTTATGCCGATACGCTCCTCCTCGGCAACACCTGATGATGATCACCCCAACGTTCATTCACTTCATGCAATCGATAGCATCATGCTCATCTCCATCTACCCGGATGACGATGCCCGAAGCGACTGCAGGATATACGCAGAAATATCCTGATGATGCCATTGTGAAGGGTTTTCCAACCTTAGCGAATTTTTGATTCGCCGATCCTCCTGGGATGACCCGATCTGTTTTCAGGGTGATCTTCCAAACTCTAACTATCAGCTCAACCTAGCACATACCCATGCTAGGGTCTTCAACACCTTTCGACCGCGATCCTGCACACCTGCATGCGAACAAACAAACTAAATCCTAACCTACTGTACATAACCATTCCACCGATTCAATGAATCAACCGGTGGAATGGATCAGCAAATCCATGAAACCACCAAAACAGCAAATTGATTAAACACTGGAATTCAACAGAGGATGAACACAAACAGGATCACTTTATTTGATTTCAAAAGATGCAAATACAATGATCAGTCTCTCTCTCTCTGTCTCACTCTGTGCAACCTAGCCCGATGATATCAAACCAACTGATCCTCATGCATATATAGGATCTCCTGCGAGTACTACCACTCGATTCCAAGCGGCTGGGAAATCTCTCCAGGCGGCTGGGAGATCCAACCGGACCTACAGCATGACAGCTGTCCTAACAAACTAGCTAAAAATAGAAAATATGGTCAACATGACCTTATTACATGCATTGGTCTTATCAGACCTTCTTGAAAACATTAACAAGACTCAAAACTAACTAACTGCCTCATGAAGGCCAGCTGTCAGGTAGGTGCTCCTGCACCATACTCCCCAATAGAAAAGAACTCATGTCCCATGAGTTTGGGTTGTGGAAGTCCTCCACCTTTACACTTTGTCATGTCAGTGCTCTGACCTGTTCCAGCTTTGTCCTCTGCTGGCTCTTGGCTGCTCCAAGACTTCTGAACTGTAACTTGCTTTCTGGCAAGTAAATCCTCATGCCTGTCAATGTAGGCCTTTCTCACACATACCTTGTGTTTGTCAGGTTGTCTGACCAGAACCTCTGTCTGAACTGCCTCTTGAACTTCTGCAATGTTCAACTCTGTCTTTCTTTCAACCTTTATAGGACAAACAATAGTCCCAACTATGACAACATCCCTGTCATTCTTCTCAACTGGTTGCTGTTTGCAAACCTGTTTCTGCACCTGCTGCTGACCTCTGTCAGTCACAACTAAAACTTTCTTCAACCTGTTGTCCTTAACAACTTCTGTCCCTGCAGTGTCCACAACTGCCTTTATGCCTGCTCCTATAGGCATCTGCACATACTCCTTCTTTCCCACTAAAATGATTTTGGCGGCCCCCTATACTGCAGCATCTGCCTGCAATGGCATCAACCTAATAGTCTTCCCATCTTTCTTGATGGTATAGGTATTAGCATACCCATCATACAGTACCCTTCTATCAAATTGCCATGGTCTACCCAACAGTAGGTGACAACATTCCATGGGCAAAATGTCACACAAAACTCTATCATGATATGCTCCAATCTGAAAATCCACATATGCCTGTTCATAGACAAAAAGTGATTGACTATCACTCACCCAAGATGCCTTGTAAGGGTGATGGTGTGGAATCCTTTCCAAATTCAGTTTATCCACCATCTCCTGAGATACCATGTTGTCTGTTGAACCAGTATCAATGACAACCTTACATACTTTACCTTTGCTCTTGCATGTGGTCTTGAAAAGAGCTCTTCTTTGCATCAGATCCTTTGATGCCTGTAAACTAATTCTCCTTAGCATCAATGCTTCTCCATCCTCAGGATATGCATAATTGTCAGGCTCCCTATCTCTTTGATAAGTGTTTGAACTTTGTACACTTTGCTCTACTTTCTCTTCTTGCACAAGTTGTACTCTCTTATCATTTGTTCTATCATTTCTGGATGATGAACCTTTGTTTTCTGGACATTTGAAAGATGGATGACCAAACTCACCACAGGTGTAACACTTGCCTGAAAATGTAGTAGAACCTCTACCACCTCCAAATCTGCCTCTATTACCTTTCCATCCACCTCTGAAATCAGACTGTCCCTGTCCTTTACCAGTGTCTTCTTGACCCTCATTGGTTTGCCTTTGTGTAGGGGCTGATCCTCTTCCCCTCATATTGTTTCCTCTTCCTCTCATGGACTTATCCTGTCCTCTATTCATCTTTTCTTCAATCCTGATTGCCATTTGATAACAATCCTCCACACTCTTAGGGTTAGCTAAAACTAACTCATCCTGTATGTTCAATCTCAAACCAGCCAAGTACCTAGCCACCTTTTCTACCTCATTTTCATGATGACCAAATCTCATACTCAATTTATAAAACTCCTCTGTATAGGCCTTCACATCCATTTCCTTCTGCCTTAAAAATTGCAGCTTCTTAAACATCTGAATCTCATAATCCCTTGGCAAGAATTTACCTTTTATCCTTGCTACCATTTTATCCCATGAAGTGATCTTTGACTTCCCTTGTTTCCTTCTCTCAGATTGTACATAATCCCACCAAACCAAAGCATGACCTCCTCACTTGGTCTTTGCAATCTTTACCTTCTGATCCTCAGCAACATCTTCACATTCAAAGTGATTATCAAGTGCAGCAATCCAATCCAGCAACTCATCTTCATTCAAACTTCCATTATACTTGGAAACATCAACCTTTACCTTAGGTTTATCACTCTGTACTGCCTTTAACAGTTTTGCCAATCTCTGGTCTTCAGCATCCAGATCTTCAACTACCTCTTCATACTCTTCAACAGCATCTTCATCTTCTTCAGATTCACTGTCTTCCACTTCCCTCTTTTTGTTCTTTTCCAGGGCTACTAGCCTGGCTTGAAGTGCTTCAACAAGCTCCTTCATCTTCCTCATCTCTCTGGCATGTTTTTCCTTCATCTCCTGCAATTCCCTTGCAGTACCACTACCTTTCGGAGGCATTTTGTCAACCTCTCACTCCTCTACCTCTGTCCTTTCAGTGACAGAATCAACACACAACAGCCCAGACCTTTTGCTGGGCTCTGATACCACTATGATGCAGAGGCATCCACACTATAACCTTAACATACAGCATGGATGTCCGCAACCCTTCATCATCATCATCATATTTCCCTTTACACTGTCAGCATCATCATATTTACTCTGCCGACCGATATCCTCCTGCAGACAAGCCTTCGCCCTTTCGCATGTCAGCAGCATCATCATATTCGACTATCGGTAGCATCATCATGTTCGGCAAGCACGAACATCCTCCTGACGTTCACTGTTCACCTTACCGCCAACCTCTACCTTTACTATCTTCAGCATCATGATGTTCGACATCATGTCCATCAGTAGGATATAGAACATCCGGTTCCTCCCATATATCCTGATGATGACAAACCTTATGCACCCTTCCTTCGATGCTTACGTCACCCCGATATCCTGATGACGATTATCCTGATGACGATGACGTCACATGCAGCTCCCTCAATATCCTGTTGCTCTGCAATATCCTGATGACGTATATCCTGATGATGATGACGTCATATGCAACTCCTTCAATATCCTGCTGTCGGCCAAACTTAACCTTTTTTTTGGGCCCGCGATCAACCTGATCTTCTACCTTATGCCGATACGCTCCTCCTCGGCAACACCTGATGATGATCACCCCAACGTTCATTCACTTCATGCAATCGATAGCATCATGCTCATCTCCATCTACCCGGATGACGATGCCCGAAGCGACTGCAGGATATACGCAGAAATATCCTGATGATGCCGTTGTGAAGGGTTTTCCAACCTTAGCAAATTTTTGATTCGCCGATCCTCCTGGGATGACCTGATCTGTTTTCAGGGTGATCTTCCAAACTCTAACTATCAGCTCGACCTAGCACATACCCATGCTAGGGTCTTCAACACCTTTCGACCGCGATCCTGCACACCTGCATGCGAACAAACAAACTAAATCCTAACCTACTGTACATAACCATTCCACCGATTCGACGAATCAACCGGTGGAATGGATCAGCAAATCCATGAAACCACCAAAACAACAAATCGATTAAACACTGGAATTCAACAGAGGATGAACACAAACAGGATCACTTTATTTGATTTCAAAAGATGCAAATACAATGATCAGTCTCTCTCTCTCTGTCTCACTCTGTGCAACCTAGCCCGATGATATCAAACCAACCGATCCTCATGCATATATAGGATCTCCTGCGAGTACTACCACTCGACTCCAAGCGGCTGGGAAATCTCTCCAGGCAGCTGGGAGATCCAACCGGACCTACAGCATGACAGCTGTCCTAACAAACTAGCTAAAAATAGAAAATATGGTCAACATGACCTTATTACATGCATTGGTCTTATCAGACCTTCTTGAAAACATTAACAAGACTCAAAACTAACTAACTGCCTCATGAAGGCCAGCTGTCAAGTAGGTGCTCCTGCACCACTTTCCTCAAGCACTCTGTTATTTGTAATGACCAAATTCACAAAAGAAAGAGCATTATATCCATACCAAGCCTTGAATGGGGTCATAACTATGGACATGTGATATAAATTGTTGTAGCAATGTTCTCCAAGATAGATCCATCTGATCCAAGCCTTCTACTACATCAATACACAATTCCTTGAATATGTCTCAATCCAATTGTTTACAATTTATCTTTGCCCATCTATTTGAGGGTGATAACTAGTGTTAGGAGTCAACTCTGTACCTATTAATTGAAAGATATCCTACAAAAATAAACTAAGGAACCTACTGTGTCTATCACTCACTATGTTCCTAAGAAAACCATGAAGTCCAAACACCTCTCTAAAGAATAAATCAGCCAATTGTGGTGCCTTGAACTTGGAAGCTATAGAAAAAAAATGAGGATACTTAGTGAGTCTATCAACTACCACACAGATACAATCCTTCCTATGAACTCGTGGAAGGCTAGTTGTGAAATCAACAAAAATACTCTCCTATTTTTTTATCCAAAATAGGTAGAGGCTACAACAATTATGCTACAAATATATGTTTCATTTTGTTTTATCAACATGAAATATGCTCTCTAATTTTCTTAAGGACATCCTCCTTGAGTCCTTCCCAAGAAAACATTTTCACTTATTTGTAAGTTTTGTAGTACCTTGGATGGCCTGCCAATGGTATGTCTTGACATGCTTTCAAAACCTTCTCCTTCATCTTTCACTCTGGAACAAGATATACTCTATCCTTATAAAGAATGTGTTCATTAGCTACCTTATACTTGTCATCATGTAACTTGCCATCCAAAATATCTGTAGCAAATGCATTCTTGGCATATTTAGCTATTATAGAAACCTTCTAATCAACAAATATATCGATCATGGAGCACAAATATGGCTTACAAGATAATGCATCAGCTACAACATTATTCTTTCCCTTAACATACTCAATGTCAAAATCATAAGCCCATAACATACTTACCCACTTATTTTTCCTATCATTCAAATCCTTTTGATTGAGAAAGAATTGAACAAGCTATTGTGATCCATCTTCACCACAAATCTCCCATGAACCAAATATTGTCTAAACTTGGTCAAGGAATGCATGATAGCCAACATTTCCTTATCAAAGATGGAGAATTTATTTTCTATCTCCTTGAGCTTCCTACTCTCAAATGCTATGGGATGCTTATTTTTAATCAAAACTGCTCCAATCTTGTCCTAAAGCACCACACTCTAACACAAAGGGAATTGAAAAATTAGAAATATCAAAATAGGACATATACTTATTACCTCCTTGAGCTTATCAAAAACTTGTGCAAAATCAGATGAAGAGAAAGCTCCCTTTTTTATCAAATCTATCAATGGTGCAACCTATAAGAAAAAAAGATTGATAAAGCCAAAAACTAGCATCAAATCTGAGTGAAAGCAATAATAATTATAATACATAAACTATGCACAAGATGAGTACAAATAGTGAGAGAGGTTGAGTCGACTCAAAAGTCAACTTCAACACTCAACTAGAGGTGGAAGAAGGTTTCCACCAAGTGGTGTAAGAGTGATGACACATATCTTGGAGAGTTGTGTCAAACTCTCCAAGTCGCCACGCAACCCACCTAAGTAGGCTTACGACATGTGAGTTTTACCCATGTGAGGTAAAATATACACTAACACCCCCCTAAAGCATAGCTTAGGTGGGCACAAATAAGGATGGGTCCCGACAACTAGGAGTAATCAAGTACCCATATACAATGAAAATCTCTCATGAAGTGAAGATAAGGTAGAAAACCCCGTGGGAAAAAACTACCCTCTGAAAGAGAGAAAAGATGCATGAATCTTGGATGCTGCTTGTGTATGTTGATGTCGATGCTGAATTGTGACTGAAATGACTCCATAGAAGAAAGTGTCATGAAGATTTGGGAGCATGAACCAAATTTGAGATGTGATCTAATGCAAGATTCAGGTTCACTTACCATAGGCTCTCAATGTGATATGTGAACCGATGTGAATCTATTGCAATATTATGGATCATTTACCATAGGCTCTCAATTTGAAAGCATATGAATCAATTGATCCACCTATTTCTCAATCCCACATTCATTTAGTTGCAACCTCATAGAGTTAAATTATGTGACATAATCCTCTATAGTATTAGAGTCTCTTGGACTTATACGTATGAGGTCTTTTTCTAGCTCATGACTTATTTGTTCATTGTGGATGTTTTCAAGGTCACAATATGAATAGAAGTTCTTGGAGTTTGTAACATGACATTTCATATTATCCAAAAATAACCATAATTATTCAACTTAACTAAGAGTTAGGATACATCATGATTAATCAAATCAAAGTTAAACAAAAGTGAATTATCTTCATCACAATAATTAAGCAATTTATTGTTTTCCAAAATATAAACAAACTTAATATTACAATATCTAATTATATCTCATTAGTAAATAACATTCACTATAAATGTACAAAGCCATGCTCAAGGCATCAAATATAAAATTATACATAATAACTAACTATCAAGTCATATAAAGAAAAACACTACATCTAGATTTTTGACATCTGCCTTCATAAGCCTTGGCTTGTCTTCTACTTGGGAAGGAGAGCATCATCCAAGTGCTTTTCCTCCAACCACAGACCAATGATCCCCCGCACAACTTCCTACCTAGAAGTGGCCCTACCCTTCATGGAAGGTATAGATATAAGGAACCATTAGGTTTGCCATCTGAGTATCTGGTGTTGTGTCCTTCATAATACCTCACGGTCACACAACTATAGATCCACTCTAACTATGTATGACTCTACTGGAGACATTATGCCATCGAGAGCAATGTGGACCAACTAATGCATGTAGAGACAGATGTGTTACTTTGGCCAAAGATTTACATACATATATGTTTTGCAATGAACGTAGTTGTATGTCCACCACCTCGACTTGACTTAGAAGTTGTCTCATCCTACAATAATTATAATTCAACCACTAGGTCTAGGAAGATAGTTTCAATTCATTCTTGGCCCATTCCTTGGACACTGAACTCCTATTTTGGGAGTATATTCATTAAGGTCTTGTCATCTTTGCAATAGGGAATCGGTGACTCCATATCACTCTATTCCCGTCATTTTTTAATATCAATAGAACAACTGTGATTTAAATTTATAACCTTCCCCAATTTCAATTCCATGTTCACCTTGTCACCAGGTTTGTATTCAAATTCATGTCAACTAATACTTATAATATAATAGTATAATGGGTCAGTTTAATTAAAAGATCCTTACTCAATGATCTCCCATGAGATCATGATACCCTATACTTATTCAAAAGTATGATCATATGAAAAAGGAATTAACATCCATATCATTTATTCAAAAAAGTTTCAAGGTCTACATTATTTTCATGCACATAAGAAATAATTATCGATGGAGGGTTTGCTTTCCCAACCTTCATGGATTGGCATGCACTTGGCACCCTAGGAAATCATAAAAGTTACCTTCTCACACATCTCCTTCAACTTCAAGGAGTTATTAAACCTTTTTCTACACATCTAAGATACCCATAAATAAGATAATACCTATCATGCAGGGTCGAATTCTGGTACTCACAGTCTTTATGATGAATAGGCTTAGTGCCTTTGGTACAACCAAGGATAAAGATTCATGATATAACTATCTTTCCTCGACTAAGGCTCTCAGCCTACTCCAAAACAATTTCTTTTTAAACTTTAGAACAATCATTACACGATATAGTCTCTCGGCCTACTCCAAAACAATTTTCTTTATAAACTTTTTACCAACCATCATTCGATATAGGCTCTCATCCTAGCAATGTTGATATCTTTATTGATGGTTAATAAGAGTTTCATTAATATAACAAGGTTGACAGTCTTTGCCAAGTTGGCATTTGAGACTCGATTGCAGCAGTGATAATAAGAGTTCAGCCTCTTGGGTCTGACATACATACAAGTTGTGTTATCAATCACTAATTCAATGGTTTGAATATGGCCTCGAAGGCCTCTAAAGTTATTCAAACAATGCATGCATGTTGTATATCCACTATACAATAGATGTCACAAGGTGGAAACAATAGTATTACATTCACTGTGTAAACTACATATAGTCAACACAATAATGATAGCAACAATAACACTCACTGTGTATGCTACATACAAATGACACAATAACAATAGCAATATAATTTAGGTTGCTACTATAAAGCATACCTATTTATGCAAGTTATATAGTCAAGTCTAGCTTGTAGAAGATTAGATGCTTATGTTGTCTGTCAATGGCACATACAGTGAGCCTTTATCTATGACTCACGCTACTTCTGTAGTACTTCTCACTGCCAAGTTGTGTTACCACACGGTCCCCCTCGTATTTCCTAGCCACAAAAAAGAAAAACAACCCCTTACACAATGACTCCCCATAGGTTCTTCTTGCATGCATTCCTTTTACCCATGCAGCGAGGTTTGGCACCTTTTTCTCCAAATGGTGGAGAATTCAATTTGTTTATCTCTGCCACCCTGTAGATTAATAGGCTCCACATGAGCCACCAACTCCATCATCCAAAGGATAGTGGGTTAGTGTGTTATGATCCTAATATGATATATTCCAAATTATAATAAGTTAAGCACTTGTGGCATGCTTAACCTTACTAGATTCATTTATAAGTCTTAGTTATTCCTTAAGATAACTTAGTTAGGATGAAGGGGTGTGTCCCTACATAGTTATGCATATAAATAAGGAGAGTTAGACTCTCCCAAACCATCTTATCATCTAATATTGAATTCAAATATTATTTTCTAATTATTAGAGGTAACCTCCTCGAAGTGGTCTGCTATTTTCTTGATTTACATTTACTTCCAAGAAATATCATAACAAGTGGTATCAGAGCTATGATTTGTGCCAAGTTTTTTGTTTCCACCATAACTTTCAAACCATTGCAAATTTGGACCTGATTTTTTTTGGGTTTTGAGGTATGTGGTAGGTAAGCTTCCAAGTAAAAAATCAGAGCTATATCATACATTTTACACAAGTTATTTTTATTTTGTTGTTTTTCATTATTTAGCTCTACGGGCTGCAAATTTTGGAATTTAAAAAAATACATTTTTGGAAAGCTTATGAAAAATTAGGTTGGGTCAGTTCTTTGAATTTTATTATTAAAGATAAAATATAATTAGTAATTGAATGGTCAAAGTTAGGTCAAAATATTGTATTATTCTTCTTTATACACCATAATTTTTGAAATTTTTGGAATTTTTTTTAAACTTAGGAAAGTTTATTTATTTATAAATTATCATTAAAAAAATCCATAATTTAATGGTCAAAATTTAGGGTAAAAAGACAAACATCAAATTTAGTCACAGCCCATGTTCTAAAATTTTATGGTTACAACTCACACTAGATACTATCCTCCATTACTTAATAAAGAAAAATCTAGAGCTCAAGATACAAACACTTTAGAAACTATGTCATCTTTAGGATCAGAGAATTTTTTTGAATCTAAAGAATATTGTCCACCACCTAAAATCACGGAAGCAATTCCACCAGGATGTGAAATATTAGTAAATTATATTAAGGATAATTTATTTGATCCACTTGTAACATCATTAAATGAGGGTTTTCAGAAGTTTAAAGAAGACAAATTGTTAGAATTAAATCCCCAGCAAAACCATCAAGGTGGGTACAACCCTAATAGAAAAAATCAAGGGATAGGACAACCTTTTCAAAGTCCAAAATTAAACCTACCCAAAATAGACATCCATAAGTTTGATGGTACAGATGTAACTTCGTGGATAAGTCTCATGGAACAATATTTTAAACTCCATAATATAACATACAATGCGATGATTGACATAGCCTCGCTGCATTTAGAATCTGAATCTTACCAATGGTACGAATGGATGATGAGTGAAAAGCAAGGGAAAACACTTAGTTGGAAAGAATTTACAAATGACTTAGTAGCCCATTATGAGAAACCATGGAAGGGAATCTATTTTACTCAACTAAAAAATTTAAAACAAATAGGGTCTATAGCTGAATATAATGCTAAGCATATGAGATTAGAAATTCAAACTCAAGATGTGACACCTTATCAGAGGCTACAACTATACATCAATGGACTTAATGACCAAATTAAACATGATGTTCGTTTGTTGGAACCTCTTACAATTAGAAAAGTTATGCAACAAGCATTACACATTGAGCAATGAAACCTCACCATCAAAAAATCCACAGAGGATCAAACTATAAATGTGACTAATCCTATTAACAAAAATGGGGACAGCTTCCTTAACCCAAGACAAGTTAGTAATCTCTCACCTGAACAAGAGGCAAAGAAAAGAGGAAAAGGTCTATGTTGGCATTGTGATAGTAAATGGTCTAGGGGTCACAAGTGTGGTAACAATGAGAAGAGATTAATGATTATTGATAATAAGGTTGAAGAAGAAAGAGAAGTAGTTATAGAGGAAACAAATAGTGAACTTAAAAATACAAATTTAGAGGAGGAAGAAAGTGCTACTATCTCACTACATGCATTGAATGGCACAAGGAAACCGTGCAAACACTCAATATATTTGGTTATATAAAAAAAGATAAAGATGATAGTGTTGGTTGATACAGGTAGTACACAACTTTATTGATAGAAGATTGGCTAATGAACTCAATTGTTTTGTGTTTCCAATCTCTAATTTTTAGGTTATGATTGCAGATGGGAAACAACTCTCTTGTGGTGGTAAATGCCATCATGTAAAACTCTCAATGTGATATTATCAACTAGATTTAGAAATGTTTGCTATCCCAATTGGAGGAGTAGATGTAGCTTTAGGAGTGCAATGGCTTAAACAATTGGGAATAGTGTCCTTTAATTTTTAGGAATTATTCATGACATTTAGTGTAAAAGGACAAAAATATAAACTTATAGGGATACAATCACCACCAAATCAAATTATTAGCTCCCATAGGATGGAGAAATTACTTAAGAAAGGTTCTTATAACATAGGGGCACAACTACATTTTTTAGAAGCACAAGATGTGAAAAATCAAGATTAATCAAAGATTCAAGAAATCATTGAACAACAATATTAACATGCATTTCAAAAACCCAAGGGTCTACCAATAGTCAAAGACTATGATTGTTCCATTGAATTAATATCAAGAAGTATTGTTCATCCCCAAAAAAGTTCCTATTCATCCCTAATGATTATGGTTAACAAGAAGGATGAACCATGGAGAATGTGCCCACATTATAGGGAGCTCAACAAGCTCACTCTTAAAGATAAACTTCATATTCTGAATATAGATGAATTGGTAGATGAATCTAATAATGTAGTTCTCTTTACTAAGTTAGATTTACATTTAGACTATCATCAAATTCAAATAAAGGAGGAGGATATAAATAAGACTACATTGAGAACACATGGGGCTCATTATAAATTATTTTTTATGTCATTTAGTGTCATTGATACTAAATCAACTTTTCAAAGCCTCATATATTCAATGTTCCACCCATTTCTTCAAAAATTGGTGTTGGTATTCTCTGATGATGACTTCATCTATAGTAAAACATGGAATGATGAACAATTCATAGAAAAGATTCTAGAGTTTCTAAGCATTGAGGGCAATGCTTTTCTAAAGGGGATGGGAATGTTATGGTCCTAATATGATATATTCCTAATTATAATAAGTTAAGCACTTGTGGCATGCTTAACCTTACTAGATTCATTTATTAGTCCTAGTTATTCCTTAAGATAACTTAGTTAGGATGAAGGGGTGTGTCCCTACATAGTTATGCGTATAAATAAGGAGAGTTAGACTCTCCCAAACCATCTTATCATCTAATAATGAATTCAAATATTATTTTCTGATTATTGGAGGTAACCCCCTCAAAGTGGTTTGCTATTTTCTTGATTTTTACATTTACTTCCAATAAATATCATAACATAGTGCTTATGATAAGTTCGAATGGGCCTCCACTTCCTCCACTCATCGTGGAGAGTGGTTGGCCTACTCATCAAAGGTCATAAATATATTAATAATATTTAAAGGTGCCTGATTCCCAAAGGGTTACAATAATATTATCACACATAAATAAAATTTTCCTTTTCACCTAAATGATGTTTTAAGGGTTAGCACAATAATCCAAAAAGGCACCAAGGATGACATCATCATTAGGGTGGTAGGGATAAGGCTATTTTCTTGATTTTTACATTTACTTCCATTAAATATTATAACATAGTGCTTATGATAAGTTTGAATGGGCCTCCACATCCTCCACTCATCGTGGAGAGTGGTTGGCCTACTCAACAAAGGTCATAAATATATTAATAATATTTAAAGGTGCCCAATTCCCAAAGGGTTACAATAATATTATCACACATAAATAAAATTTTCCTTTTCACCTAAATGATGTTTTACAGGTTAACACAATAATCCAAAAAGGCACCAAGGATGACATCATCATTAGGGTGATAGGGATAATATGCAACCTTGGGGTTAAGTTTTTACTCCCCCTATTCACCATACTAGCCAAAACTAACATATATATATATAAATAATAATCACAAAACCTGAATAAGGAACAAGATATGGAATCAGGGAAATACTTGACAACCCATCAAGATCTTCCATCAAATAGAATTGATGTTTAAGAACATCATCTAGTCGAATCGACGTGAAAGACGTCGAGAAGAATCCAATAGTCACATCACTATGAAAATAAAAATGACAAATGACCTGAGAGCCGCAACTCACCCTAATAGAAAGGATTCAAAAGGACTAAGTTTGACACTTAGATGGAAATTTAATCCTTTTCCTGACATCTATCTCTTCCTCCCAGATCTGATACTCTCCTTGCATCTTAGAAGGATGATTCTTTTCTTGATCACATTCATCACCATAAAATCATGATTAGCTTATCATCATATGTTTCACAAATCATCATAATTAAATAATAGTTTAAACATGTAATCTAATGTTTATCTAATCATTAGTCAATATTCACATAATCCATAATTAAATCATATATTTTCCACAAACATCTAATCATAAGACTATGTTTAATCATCCTAATTACCACTCAAAAGAAAGATTAAGCTAAATCATAAGTTGGGGATGTAACATATCTCCCCCCATAAGAATCATTTTCCCCAATGATTAAATGTATTTAGAGTCAACCAACATAATAAGAAGAAATGTTTTGTGAACTTAATAAAAAAAAATTCAAAAGAGATGGGGAAATCTCACATGCATATCCTCATAGTTTTCCCAGGTGGCATTTTCCTCTACATATTGGTCCCACTAGACCTTACATGGTGTTATCTCTTTGTTACGTAAGTGTAGCTTATGCATTTCAAGCGCCTTGATGGACTCGATCACCACCACCCTTGGGTCCTTCACCTATATAGCATTCCAATCAAGAATAGGAATTTGATTATCTCCTGCATTAAACTTTTTCAAATAGGAAACATGAAAAACATTATGCATCATGGCAAGGGCTGACAATAGAGCAATTCTATATGTGAATGGGTTGACTTCTTCGAGAACTTCGAAGGGAACCACATATCTAGGTGCCAGTTTGGATGTCTTTCCAAATTTAATAGAACTCTTTTGAGGTTTTACCCTTAAAAGGACTTTCTCTCCCACTAAGAAATGCCTTTCGATGCACTTAGCATCTACATAACTCTTTTACCTATCATTGTCTTCTACTAGCCTTTTCTTAATCAGATGGACTTACTCTTCCATTTTTGATAGTATTTCTAGACCAAGGCTAACCATATCTTCTAGCTTGTCCCATATTATAGGGGTTTGGCACTTTCTTCCATACAATGTTTCAAATGGAGCCATCTTCATAGCAGGATGATAGGAATTATTATAGGCAAATTCCACCAGAGGAAGATAATCTTCCCATTTGTATTGTTGCTCCATGCAATACATTCTCAATAAATCCTCCAGCACTTAGTTTACCCTCTCAGTTTGGCCATCCATTTCAGGATGATAAGCAAAGCTTATATTCAACTAGGTTCCAAGTGAAGAGAATAAGGTTTGCCAAAACCTCAATGTGATTCATGCATCCCTATCTGAGATAATCTTCTCAGGAATGCCATGCAATATGAAAATCTCTTGAACAAATTTATGGGCTATGATGGTGCCCCATATATCAAGTTCCTAGGTATAAAATGAGCAGCTTTGGTGAGTCTATCCACCACAACCAAAATAGCATTGTGCCTGTTCCTTGACATAGGAAGCCCTTGTACAAAGTCCATGCTTATAATTTACCATTTCCACTCAAGAATTTCATGAGGGTATAAGAGTCCTGCAGGGTAATGGTGTTTCACCTTCACCCTCTGGAATTCTATACATGTAGCTACAAAATTTGTAGCATCTCTCTTCATTCCTTTCCAGAAATATAGGGGTTTCACATCAGCAAGTAACTTTGTTATGCTAGGATGTCCTAAATACAGTGCAGAATGAACCTCCTTCCACACCATATTCCTTAACTCTATAGAGTTAGGTACATACATCCTTCCTTTAAACCTTAACAACCCATCCAGTTCAAGGTTAAATCCATCATATCTTGGATTCTGGGAATTTTACACAAGGGCCTATTTTACCTGCTCGTAAAACTCATCTCCCTTAGATTTTTGTAGTACCTGATTCCTAAAATAAAAATGTATGGAGATCATTGAGGAGATGTGTCTTCTCCTAATCAAGGTATCTACCACCCAATTTTTTTTCCTTAGATATATTTAATGTCAAAATCATAATCTAAGATAAATTCCAACCATCTTATTTGACGAGTATTTAGATGTGGTTGAGTAAATAGATATTTGAGCCCTTGATGGCCTATTTTCAACTCAAAGGGTTTTCTGAGCAAGTAGTGTCTCCACATTTGCAATGCATGAATGACTTCTACCAGTTCCAAATCGTGGGGGCATAGTTTTGCTTATAAGTTTTCAATTTTCAAGATTCATATACAATGACTTGTCCATCTTGGACTAGTACACCACCTAAGCCTTCCCCTGAGGCATCGGTAATGACTACAAATTGACCTTCTAGGTCAAGTACTTTCAAAATTGGTGTTGAAGTCAATTTTTCCTTTAGTAGGTCAAAGGCCTCACGGCACTTTTCTGACCACTCAAATCTCTTGCCTTTTCTCTGCAAGGAAGTTATAGGATACACAATTTTTGAAATTTTTTTCACAAACTTCCTATAGTAACCTGCAAGGCCCATGAAACTTTGGACCTCATGAACATTCCTCGGTATCGGCCATTCCAAAATAGCCTTAATTTTAGCTAGGTCCACAACTATTCCCTTAGCTGAAATTATGTGGCCCAAATACTAGATTTCCTTTTGAAAGAAAGTACACTTAGAGAGCTTGCCATATAGTTTATGCTCTCTCAACCTTTAAAGGACAATTCTTAAATGTTGAAGGTGTTCTTCCTCATTCTTAGAATAGATTAGAATGTCATCAAAAAACACTAGGACAAACTTGTCCAAACAATCCCTGAACACACTATTCATTAGGTTCATAAATGCTACAGGTGCATTCGTTAGTCAAAAAGGTAGGACATTGAACTCATAATGCCTATACCTTGTTATGAAGGTTGTTTTATGGATGTCCTCATCCATTAACCTCAATTAGTGATACCTAGACTGAAGATCGATCTTGGAAAACATAGTTGCACCTCTCATTTGATCGAAAAGATCATCAATGCGAGGCAATAGGTATTTATTCTTAATTGTTGCTTTATTCAACATGTGGTAGTCTATGCATAACCGAAAAGTGCCATCTTTATTTTTCACAAATATAACTAGTGCTCCCTAGGGTGACAAACTGGGTCTAATCAGCCCCTTATCCAACAATTCTTGTAATTGAGCCTTTAGCTCCATTAACTCTGTAGTGGTCATTCTGTAAGGGCTTTAGATATAGGTTCTAACCCTAGAATTATATCAATATAGAAATCAGAGGCTCTTTTAGGAGGTAATCCCAGCAACTCATCTGAAAATACATCCTCAAAATCTCTAAGAAAAGGATATATGTCCATATCTAATCTCTCCTAATCTATGGACTCCTTCCCAGTTTCATTGAGTTTCTGGGATTCATAAAACATTAAATCATCTTGGAAATTGGTTTCCTCAAAACCATTTAGTTTTTCCATTTTGACAGCAAAAAGATGGCATCCCTTGGACTTAGTTTGCTTATGCTTGGCCCCTTTACCATTTTTCTCAGTAAAATCCTACTTTTTCCCCTTTTTCTTAGAGGATTGAGAGGATTGGAACCAATTAAACCTCTTTTGGCTTCTTTCCCTATAGGCAGACATAGCTTTCAGTTTTTGTTCCTATTTGATGGCCTTCTCATAGACTTGGTCCATTGAAGTGGGACCATGCATGTCAACCTCACTGCAATCTGGGTGTTCAGTCCCATTATAAACTTCTGGATGTGAAATCTCTCATCTTGTTGGTATTGTGGCACATACTTTAATAAGCGAATGAACTTTTCCCAATATTTGTTCGTAGATAAATCAGTTTGTTTCACATTTTGAAAGTCTATAAGCTTCTGGTCATAGAATAGCTAAGGCAACGATCTTTGCCTAAAAAGATCCACGAACCAGTCCCAAGTTAGACTTGTATACCTCAAGCCTAACTCCATGTTTTTGCTCATCCACCATGTGGATGCTTCACCCACCAACTGGTATGCTCCCCATATTGCTTTAGTGATCTCATTGTATTTCTTATTTCAAAATACTTATCCATCTAAGTAAGCCATGCCTCCACAACATCTCCGCTTACAGATCCATCGAATTTGGGAGGCATAACCTTTTTCATGTCCCGAGATAATTCCAAATCCATATGGCTTGTTCTATCCTCTTCTTGTCTAGCCTCAGAGTTATTCTCTCCATGCTCACTTTGGGTGGTGTCATTATGGCATGCCTCATCATCACCCCCATAGTGTCATGTCCCCATTTCTGGCTTGATCATCAAGAGAAGAATGGATTAGCCTATTGCTCATTCCCGGAGGCTAATTCAGAATGATGAGGGAATGAATTGGTTTTTGACTAACTCTATTTTATATTTTTGCAGGAACAAAGTCAGAAACCTAAAATTTGGCTAAGTTTAGAAGCCAAAGGCATGACTCTTGGAATCTAGGCGCCAATTTCACATCAAAATTCCCAAATGAGCACCTAAGGATTTGGAGTCCTCTATCAGGATTTGGATGTGTAAAATGATAACCCTATCATCCTTAAAGTCTGTCAACACACTGAATCAAGGTTTTGAAGTCTAGAAGTTGCCTAAGTGAGGTTAGGTGCACTTTGTCTCTCCTCCTACCTCAAATGGCACCTAGGATAGAAACATTGTGTTATGAGGTACTTTTATCATTCTAAACAAGGCACCTTGGTAGAAAAAGGATTGATTGATTCCAAAAATGATTTTTGACTAAGTGAATTGGAGGAAATGTCTTAGGCGCCCTTAGGCCTCTAAGCAACCTCAAAGGAGCGCCTAACTTGTGAAGACAAAATTTAGTGATATCAAGAGTGTTGGACCTCCAGTTGGGCATCTGGGAGTATCAAATCAAGCTTGGAAATCATAAAATTACCTAAGTTAACCTAGATGCTAGTTTTCACTCCTGCCACATCAAATATGCGCCTAAATGATCAAGGCGCCACTTCCTGATCAAACAAACTACAATGAGTGCCTAGATTTTAAGGTTACTTCTAGTGCTCAATAATAGTCTTGAGATGGGGCGCTCAACATAGCTAAAATCTTTCAATAAGGGCTCCTAGTTTGATGATGAAGATTGGATAAGTATTATGAGATTTCCATACCTAGGCGCAAATTCCATGATGCCTAGGCCAAATGTGTGCTCAAGCAAGAACAGGAGATTCAATAGGATGAATGAATGGCACATTAATTGGTGAAGATACTTTCAACTTCAAGAAGCTTCCTACCTTGCCAATCTAGGATGAAATTGGCCTAGAAGGCTCTAGGCACACATTCTAACTGAAGACCCCTGTTCTGGAGCCTAGTTATAGAGTAAGCTAAAAGAAGAAGTTTGAACATGTGAAGTAAAGAGCTCACTCTAGGATGAGGTATTCTACCTTCCAAAACAACAAGACTTGAAGGCTTGATAGTGAAAGCCATCATGCATGCAAGGCGCACTTCTTGCCTATTTTCACCTCCAGAATGTGCCTAGCTAAGAAAGGGGTTACAAGATGTTTGCTTGAGTTTTCCAATCAAGGCGCTCATCAAAGAAGGTTGTTCTGACATTCTAAATGCCTCAACACATGAAGGTCTATCATCTAAGTACCTTAGGCATACTTCCCACTTGTGACCCCTCTGATGTGTGCCTAGTGACTTAAGTCCATTCTGACACCAAACATGAAGCAAGATGTCATGAACTCCACTTGTCTAGGATCTGCTAATGAAGCACCTAACTTCAGATTGAGGTATCTAGTGGTTCCCACACTTAGGTGCACTTTCTATCTTCTCCAATATCATTTAGCGCCTAGAGATCACACAAGGGCGCACTTTCATATCTCAGACACCTCAACTTGGTGCCTAGACAAAAGAAAAGGTAGTTGTAACCACCTGGACTTTCATTGGTCGACAAGATGATATTGGGATCCATGTTTTGTCTTTGGATAAGATTGCCAATTCAGGATGAGTTGTCAAGTGGAATATTCTCCTAAATATGCTTCTTGGAGAACGTGGCTTCATTGCCTTTGGAAGGCCTATAAAAGGAGGAGCTCTCTCATTCATTTGACATCTTATCTTTTGGCAAATTTTCTCTCTGCAAAGCTTTGTGCTTGTGATCTTGAGGCCTGTGTGTTTCAAGTGTTGGGGTGATGCTTCCTTGTTGCATTGTCAGGTGTTGACATCCAATTGACATCCTTAGGTTCAATTGAAGTGTTCTACATCAACTAGTGAGATAGAGCTAGTTGTGAAGTAGTTGGAAGCATTGTATTCATCTAGGCTTCAAGGCCTTTCCTTGTAATTCCTTTGAAATAAGATTGTATAATCATGCCATTGAGGGCATCAACATTGTAATAAGACATTTGCATTGAATTGAATCAAATAATAATACAAGTGCCCAACTCAAGTTGATTCATACAAGTGCCTTTGTTAACTCTCATATGTAATGTTAAGTAGATTAAGTGATTGAAGAGTTAAGTGGAAGTAAATTTGACTAAGTAAGAAAAAAATTTAGTTAGTACTAGTTGGGTATCTTACACATAGCTAACTTCCAGCCTAGGTCCTTGCCAACACCTAATCATCTTGGAAATTGGTTTCCTCAAAACCATTTAGTTTTTCCATTTTGATAGCAAAAAGATGGAATCCCTTGGACTCAGTTTTATTATGTGTGGCCCCTTATCATTTTTCTTAGTAAAATCCTACTTTTTCCCCTTTTTCTTAGAGGATTGAGAGGATTGGGACCCATTAAACCTCTTTTGGCTTCTTTCCCTGTAGGCAGACATAGCCTTCAATTTTTTTTCCTATTTGATGGCCTTCTCATAGACCTGGTCCATTGAAGTGGGACCATGCATGTCAACCTCGCCCCCAATCTAAGTGTTCAATCCCTTTATAACTTCCAGATGTGAAATCTCTCATCTTGTTGGTATTGCGGCACATACTTTAATAAGCAAGTGAACTTTTCCCAATATTTATTCACAGATAAATTAGTTTGTTTCATATTTTGAAAGTTTATAAGCTTTTGGTCATAGAACAGCTGAGGCAACCATCTTTTCCTAAAAAGATCCAGGAACTTGTCCCAAGTTAGACTTGTATACCTCAAGCCTAACTCCATCTTTTTGTTCATCCACCATGTGGATGCTTCACCCGCTAGCTAGTATGCTCCCCATACTGCTTTAGTGATTTCAGTGTAATTTCTTATTTCAAAATACTTATCCATCTAAGTAAGCCATGCCTCCATGGAATCTCCACTTACAGATCCATCAAATTTGGGAGGCATAACCTTTTTCATGTCCTGAGATAATTCCAAAGCCATATGGCTTCTTCTATCCTCTTCTTGTCTGGCCTTAGAGTTATTCTGTCCGTACTCACTTTGGGTGGTGTCATTATGACATGCCTCATCATCACCCCCATAGCCTACTTCCTTCTTATGCTTGAACCCTTTATCATTTTTCTTGGTAAAATCCCATTTTTTCCCTTTTTTCTTAAAGGGTTGAGAGGATTGGGATCAATTAAACATCTTTCAGCTTCTTTCCCTATAGGCAGACATAGCCTTCAATTTTTGTTCCTGTTTGATGGCCTTCTCATAGGCCTAGTGCATTAAAGCGAGACCATGCATGTCAACCTTGCCTCCAATCTGAGCCTTCAATCCCATTATAAACTTTTAGATGCGAAATCTCTCATTTTGTTGGTATTGCGGCACATACTTTAATAAGCGAGTGAACTTTTCCCAATATTTGTTCATAGATAAATTAGTTTGTTTCATATTTTGAAAGTCTATAAGCTTCTAGTCATAGAACAGCTGAGGCAACCATCTTTGCCTAAAAAGTTCCATGAACATGTCCCAAGTTAGACTTGTATACCTCAAGCCTAACTCCATCTTTTTGTTCATCCACCATGTGGATGCTTCACCTGCTAGCTGGTATGCTCCCCATACTGCTTTAGTGATCTCAATGTAATTTTTTATTTCAAAATACTTATCCATCTAAGTAAGTCGTTCCTCCACAGCATCTCCGCTTATAGATCCATTGAATTTGGGAGGCATAACCTTTTTCATGTCTCGAGATAATTCCAAATCCATATGGCTTCTTCTATCCTCTTCTTGTCTGGCCTCAGAGTTATTCTCTCCATGCTCACTTTGGGTGGTGTCATTATGACACACCTCATCATCACTCCCATAGCCAGTTTCCTACCTGGGTCCTTGCCGGCCCCTAACCTCCTGTTCGAGAGTTCCTACTCTCACTCTTATCTCTTGAAGAAAAGCAATGAGCCAATCAAGTTTAGATTCAGAGTGCCCTGAAGGTTGCCCTTCATCCTAGCTATCTCCCATCCTGGTTCTTATCTGAACCTTGTTGCAATCTACTTCTCCCCGAAGTTTGCAGATTAATCATGGATTAGTTTTCCATATCATTGAATCCATTCATAACATAAATCTATTCTCATTCATGTAATCTTTAACAAGAAATGAAAGATTTGCCAAAAATTTTCAATTGCATTATAGTTTTCCACATATTACATATAATCCACCTCAAAATTACAAAATTTTATTTACACCTTGCTACTACAAGTCATTATTAGTTTGGGATAACTTCCCATGTTTAATTCTCAACCTTGAGGTTTATCACCTCAGTTTTAGGAGGTGGACATACATATAGGTACTCATCCACAACCTCCTTATTTACATCAAAATCCTTAGGATTGCTTTCCATAGATAGTTCTTTAGGTGCAGAGGGTTCTATTGATGTATCATTAGAGTTAGGAGCAGCAATCCTAACTACTTTCCTCAACTCCTGCTTGATGCATTTAACAGCATCAGCGAAGGTCTCCTCATCAGTCAACCATGCTCCTACTAACCAACCGATTTGTTCAATCCATTTCATTCTTGAGGCTCGCTCCCTCAAGATCTTAAGATAATGTAGGTAACATCCATGTTCCATTACCTTCTTTCTAGGTGTTGTTCTAATTCTTACCATTCTGGCATAGAACATCCAAACATTAGCATCTGGTAATGTTGGATAAAAATAATCATCAAGTAGTGAGATCATAGGTCCATGTATTGAACCTGGTAGCTCTGATACCATATGTAACATGACATTTCATATTATCCAAAAATAACTATAATTATTCAACTTAACGAAGAGTTAGGATACATCATGATTAATCAAATCAAAGTTAAAAAAAAGTGAATTATTTTCATCACAATAATTAAGCAAGTTATTCTTTTCCAGAATATAACAAAAATTAATATTACAATATCCAATGATATCTCATTAGTGAATAACATTCATTTTACATGTACAAAGCTATGCTCAAGGCATCAAATATAAAATTATACATAATAATTGACTATCAAGTCATATAAAAAAAACACTGCATCTAGGTTTTTGACATCTATCTTCATAATCCTCAGCTTGTCTTCTACTTGGGAAGGAGAGCATCATTCGAGTGTTTTTCCTCTAACCACAAACTAGAAGTCCCCATACAACTTCCTACTTGGAAGCGACCCTACCCTTCATGGAAGTTATAGATATAAGGAACCATTAGGTTTTCCATCTAAGTACCTGGTGTTGTGTCCTTCATAATGCCTCATGGTCACACAACTCTAGATCCACTCTAATTATGTATGATTCTACTAGAGACATTATGCCATCTAGAGCACTGTGGACCAGCTAATGCATGTAGAGACATATGCATTACTTTGGCTAAAGATTTACATACATATATGTTTTATAGTGAACATAGTCGTATGTCCACCACCTCAACTCGACTTAGAAGTTGTCTCATCCTACAGTAATTATAATTCGACCTCACTAGGTCTAGGAAGATAGTTTCAATTCATTCTTGGCCCATTCCTTGGACACTCAACTCCTATTTCAGGAGTATATTTATTAAGATCTTGTCATCTTTGCAATAGGGAATCGGTGACTCCACATCACTCTATTCCTGTCATTCTTTAATATCAATAGAACAATTGTGTTTCCAAATTTATAACCTTCCCTGGTTTCAATTCCATGTTCACCTTGTCACAAGGTTTGTATTCAAATTCATGTCAACTAAGACTTATAATACTAGCATAGATATCTTAAATACATATATCTAAAAGATGCCAAGAGATATCAGTCCCGAGGTGCCTATATTAAAAATGTTATTGAGAATAGATAGGTGCCTCGAGATTGATATATTTTAGCTTCTTTTAGATAGATGTATTTAAGATATATATGCTAGTTCTAATTTACTTCTTGCATATTATTGACTATTAAATATTCATTGGCATGTTTATGACATATATTTCTTTCCTAATGATCCATAAGATATAAAAATATTACATGTCATTTAGAAAAATTAAAATTGAATGCAATTTTGGTATATAATTGAAATGTCATGTATTAATAAGTGAAAAAAATAGATTTATTTATTTATTTATTACTAAATATTTCATCACCAAAACTCCAGTACTATATAACACTTAACATAGTTATCAAAGAAAAAATATGACATATATTTCCTTCCTAATCCTCTATAAAATTTATTAATTAGAAATAATATATTAATTGATTGTGCAAAAACAAAAGGAAACCTAATAAAATAATTTATTTCTTTTTAAAATATATTTTATTTTTTAAAAAAATATATATTAAATTTATTATGATGAATATACTTTTCTCCTTTTTATTTCATGTAATAAAACCCTAATAAAATATAGTTTAATAAAATTTAATTTAAATATAATTAAGCCAAGTGGCAGCATGGGGTGAAATGGCGCGTGTTAAGAAAAACAAATTTAAAAATAATTAAATAGCTGACATATTAAAATTAATAATTAAAATATATATATAACATAAACACATATTAAAATTAATAATTAAAACATATATAAAACATAAATGTTTCAAAGCCTCCAAAGATAAATTTAGTTAGCTAAAAATAAAATCACGAATTAATCTGAAAATAAAACCACAAAAAATCAAAATAAAAATCAAAGGGCAAAAAAATCAAAATCTAAGAATTAACGAAAATCACAGGTATGAATTTTATGATTTGCTAGAAAAATCACTAAGAATTAACGAAAATCACAGGTATGAATTTTATGATTTGCTAGAAAAATCACAATTATGAATTTTATGATTTTATTTTTCTTTTTAAGAATATTTTATGTAAGAAGGAAGATGCATACTTTAGCATGGCGTTAATGGTGTATGCATAAATTATTTCATATTGCTGATTATTAAAAAATTAAATTAAATATTTTTTCATAATATTTTTACATTTTATAATTTACAAACATCATAATATATATTCCAAAAAAATATATGACACATGACATGGGGTCAATTAAACACATGTAATATTGATTATGAATTTAGTTTTCTTGTTAAAAATATTTTATGCAAGCCCACAAAATGTCTTATTTTATTTTTTTTCATAAATTTGCTTAGTGTTATATTAAAGTTAAAATAGTATTCATTCTTTATCTTAGAGTCTTTGCTTATGAAGTAAAAACTAAATATACTAGCATATCTATATTTAAAAAATATATCTAAAATACGCCGAGCATGCCTATTTTTTAATCAATTTACCACACATAGGTGGAATAGGCGCCTCAAGAAGGATATCTCTTGACGTATTTTAGATATATTTTTTAAATATAGGTATGCTAGTTTATATCATATAAATAAAAAAGGAGCAAACTATATTCAACAATCATAGAAGTTATATTTTATAGATTTTACTATCGAGGCAACAATTTAATTTTATTTTATTTTCTACATAATAAAAATTAATTTATTTCTTTTCTAGTGGCTCATGTTTTATAAAAATAGAGTATCCTAAAGTAATATTTTATAATATTATATTTTATTAGGGTTTCATTTTATTACATATGAAATAACATTATTTTAGGGGTTAAAATTTAGAGTTTAAAATTAATTGTAACTTTTATTTTATTTTATAAATTTATGACTTTATAAATTTAGTTCTAGAAAAATCTTGGTTAAAAGTGAAAGAGAGTGAAGTCTAAACCTAATAAACTATAGTGCGGTGATAAATTTATGGTAAATAATGTTTGATTGGTTTACTATTGTATATATGTTTTGATTAATGCTAATATGTTTTTTTGTTTTCCATTTTTTGAAAGTTTAGATATATTTTTTAAAAAGTAAATAATATAGGGTTCAATATAGTACCCTAAAATAATATTTTATAAATTAGGGTTTTACCAGATTTTCACAGCACTATATGTATATATGTTTTGATTAATGTAAAAACTACAAACTTTAGTTGTCTACATATATTTTTAAAATAATAAAGTCTTAATCTATATTAAAAGTAAAAGGATTAGTTAATAAAACCCTAGCTAAATATGAAAAAAATTCAAACCCTCATGATTAACACTAGTATTCCAGTAAATCATGAAATCCATACCTATTCACTTGTTGTTTTTACTTTTTCCTTCTCGCTTTGTAATTAGTGATTTTATTTTTGGTTGTTTTATATATGTTTTAATTATTAATGTTGCATTTGTCAGCTATTGTTTTTTTAATGTATTTAAAGTTGTTTTTCTTAATAGTTCATGCCATTTCACCCTGTTGCCACTGTAGGTTATGCCGCGTAATAATAGTATAATGGGTCTGTTTTACTAAAAGATCCTAACTCAATGATCTCCCATGAGATCATGATACCCTATACTTATTCAAAAGTATGATCATATGAAAAAGGAATTAACATCCATATCATTTATTCAAAAAAGTTTCAAGGTCTACATTATTTTCATGTAGATAAGAAATAAGTATTGATGGAGGGTTTGCTTTCCCAACCTTCATGGATTGGCATGCACTTGGTAGCCTAGGCAATCATAAAAGTTACCTTATCACACATCTCCTTCAACTTCGAGGAGTCATTAAACCTTTTTCCACACATACAAGATATCCATAAATAAGATAATTCCTATCATGCAGGGTCAAATTCTGGTACTCACAGTCTTTATGACCGATAGGCTTAGTGCCTTTGGCACAGCTAAGGATAAAGATTCATGATATAACTATCTTTCCTCAAGTAAGGCTCTCAGCCTACTCCAAAATAGTTTCTTTATAAACTTTAGAATATTCATTACATGATATAGGCTCTTGGCCTACTCCAAAACAATTTTCTTTATAAACTTTTTACCAGTCATCATTCGATATAGGCTCTTGGCCTAGTAATGCTGATATCTTTATTCATGGTTAATAAGAGTTTTGTTAATACAACAAGATTGACAATCTCTGCCAAGTTGGCATTCGAGACTCGATTGTAATAGTTATAATAAGAGTTCGGCCTCTTGGGTCTAAGATACATACAAGTTGTGTTATCAATCACTAATTCAATGGTTTGAATATGGCCTTGAAGGCCTCTAAAGTTATTCAAACAATGCATGCATCTTGTATATCCACTATACAACTGATGCCACAAGGTGGCAACAACAGTATTATGTTCACTGTGTAAACTACGTATAGTCGACACAATAATGATAGCAATAATAACACTTAATGTGTATGCTACATACAAATGACACAATAATGATAGCAATATAATTTAGGTTGCTCCTATAAAGCATACCTGTATATGTAAGTTATACAGTTGAATCTAGCTTGTAGAAGATTAGATGCTTATGTTGCTTGTCAATGGCACATATAGTAAGCCTTTATCTATGACTCACACTACTTTTGTAGCACTTCTCACTACCAAGCTATGTTTCCACATGCTCCCCCTCATATTTCCCAGCCACAAAAATGAAAAACAACCCCTTACAAAATGACTCCCCATGAATTCTTCTTGCATGCATTCCTTTTTGCCATGCAGCAAGGTCTACCACCTTTTTCTCTAGATTGTGGAGAATTCCATTTGTTTATCTCCACCACCCTGCTAATTAACAAGCTCCACATGAGCCACCAACTCCATCATCTAGAGGATAGTGGGTTAGTGTTTATGATAAGTTCGAATGGGCCTCCACTTCCTCCACTCATCATGGGGAGTGGTCAGCCTACTCATCAAAGGTCATAAATAAATTAATAATAATTAAAGGTTTCTGATTCCCAAAGGGTTAGAATATATTATCACACATAAATAAAATTTTCCCTTTTCACCTAAATGATGTTTTAATGGTTAACACAATAATCCACAAAGGCACAAAGGGTGACATCATCCTTAGGGTGGTAAGGATAATATGTGACCTTGGGGTTGAGTTTTTACTACCCCTATTCGCCATACTAGCCAAAACTTATATATATATGATAATCAAAATACCTTAATAAGGAACAAGATATGGAATTAGGGAAATACTCGACAACCCATCGAGATCTCCCATCAACTAGAATTGACATTTTAAGAACATTGTCTAGTCAAATCGACATGGAAGATGTCAAGAAGAATCCAATAGTCAAATCGATATGAAAATAAAAATGACTAACAAGGAGAGACGCAACTCACCCTAATAGAAAGGATTCAAAAGGACTAAGTTTGACACTAAGATGGCAATTTAACCCTTTTCTTAACATCCATCTCTTCCTAAAGGATGATACTCTCCTTCCGTCTTCGAAGGCTGATTCTTTTCCTAATCACACTCATCACCATAAAATCATGATTAGTGTATCATCATACTTTTTGCAAATCATCACAATTAAATAATAGTATAAACATGTAATCTCATGCCTATCTAATCATTAGTCAATATTCACATAATCCATAATTAAATCAGATATTTTGCACAAATATCTAATCATTAGACTATGGTTATGTTGGAATGAGGTTTGTCAGTTATGTCAAAAGGTCAGTACAGAGTGATGTGGGAGTTGGACTATCATCAGGCTTTGTCATTATGTTGGAAGGCATAGAGAGTTGCACTAGTTTTTGTTGATGTGGTTTATAATGTTTGTCATATGGTGTTCATATGGTGTCTTGATAATCAATAATGTCTTTCAAGAGAGTGATATTGGATTGATGAATGAGTTGTTAGATCTAGGGCACACAACTGAGAGGGGGGGTGAATCAGTTGTACAAAAACTTGCTTCTACTTCAAACACTTGATTCTTCTTATTTGTTAATAGCATTCAATTAACCATCCATGAAAGCATAATGCATAAACACAAGAGTAGATAAACATCAACACATTGGACACCAATATTTTGACGTGGAAAACCCGGTTAAGGGAAAAACCACAGGGTGATTAACCCAAGAATTATTCTCTGTTAGAAGAATAAGAAAAATGAATGGCACATGCCAATTAGGGCTCACTGCCCAAGCACACTGCTCACAAAGAGGCACACTTCCTACAAGAGACACACTATCTACAAAGTGATAAGAATCACAAACTTGAATTGGAGATTGACATCTTTACCATGTCTAGATCAGTTCCATTTAAGCCCAAGATACTTCTGCTCTGCCCTTCACTCTTTCGCTATACCACACTCATCCGCTACTCAACACACTTTGAAATGAACTCACAAACCTTTATTTATACAAGACATCGACTTAGGAACAATCATCTAAGTTGGCAATCAACCATAAGGACATTCGCAAGATGATTAATACATCCGATCGGCCACCACAAGAACATTCGCAAGATGAACAACTCATCTGGTCGGCTAGTCTGAACAAGAACTTCATCTGGAAGAATATCTTCAATTCTGGGCTCTACCACCAATGCAGACCGACAACATAACCTCAACATGATCCAAGAACCTTCACAAGCTTGCCTGATTAACCAGGTACATCCGCACTTCCTCTACTCACTGGAATCTCTTCTCCTCTTCATCTGAAACTTCAAGAACACAGTCTGCCGCCACTGTCATACTGAAGAAGGTGCTTCCGGACCTCCAAACCACGTACTAATCAAGATGACACATCACAAAGACATCCCAAACACTCTTTCCAATCTGCAGAGTCTGATAGTGCACCTCCGGATCTCACCAGACCTTTTTGAGACATTCTGTTCCTCCGAAGCATCTCCCGGAACCGGTTCTACTTGACCGATCACAACTTTTTCATATCTTCATGCGGACCTCTAAAATCTTAACTGGATCATCTCAAGACTCATATCTACAAACCCTTTAATCTGCATCCTCTGATTCTCAACCTATTGAGTACATTTGCCTTCTTCTTATCATTGTTCTTCACTGTTCCTGATTGAGACTACTTTTCTCAATATCCTCAAAACATAGCTCATCCAAACCTTCTTACCAATGCAATATGAGTATGTTGACATCAATGACAACACTAGTTAACCTCATACTTGCAACAATCTCCCTGTTTGTCATTGATGGCAACATATGATGTGAAAAACCATCAAGACAAGAACTTCTCTTTTCTGTCACAGCTCCCCCTATCAGCAACAACTCTTCACATGTCTTCTCTTCCTTTACTGCTCCCCCTTTGATCATCAACCACTTGTTTTTCACATGTCTTCTCTCCCCCTTTGACATCAATGGCAAAGGGCTCATACTTGCACTTGTAACACATCAGAATCATACCAGCTACTCCCCCTTAGTAGCAGCTCCCCATCATCAATCCAGATCACAAGATATGACTGTGATATCCACCAGACTGATGCACATTAGTGCATCCTAGTTCATCACCGGAGGGGCCATGACCCCTAACTTCTCCCTAAGATACTAAAAAGAGTCTTTGGGAAGAGGTTTAGTAAAAATATCTGCAAGCTGATCCTTGGAGGGCACATACTCCAATCTGACTTCACCCTTGTTCACTTGTTCTCTCAAAAAGTGAAACTTGATAGATATGTGCTTAGTCTTAGAATGCAATACCGGATTCTTAGAAATATTAATTGCACTTGAATTATCACAAAAAATTGTGATAGGCTTCTCATATTCAACTTTAATGTCTCTTAGCATCTGCTTCATCCATAAGATTTGAGTGCAACTACCTGCTGCTGCAATATATTCTGCTTTAGTTGTAGACAGAGATATTGCATCTTGTTTCTTGCTTAGCCAAGAAACCAATCTCTTTCCCAAAAAGAATGCTCCACCACTGGTGCTCTTCCGGTCATCCACATCTCTTGCCCAATCTGCATCTGTGTAAGCATGAAGAGAGAAATCATGATCTCTAGGATACCACAAACCATACTCCATTGTCCCTTTTAGATATCTAAAAATTCTCTTGATTGCCATAACATGAGATTCTCTAGGATCAGCCTGAAATCTTGCCACAAGACGAACAGCCTACATTATATCTAGTCTAGTCTGAGTGAGATACAACAATCCACCAATCATTGATCTATACTTTGTCTGATCTGCCTTCGGAGAGTCATCATCTTTGCTCAACTTACATCCGATTGCCATAGGAGTGTTCAATGGCTTTGAATCTTCCATACCAAATTTCCTCAACAATTCTTTCACATATTTGGTCTGAGAAATGAAGATCCCTTTCTTTGTTTGAGTAATTTGCAGACCCAAGAAGAAATTCATTTCACCAAACATAGACATTTCAAACTCACTTTTCATCTGATTTGCAAAAGTTTTGCACATACTATCTCTTCCTCCAAAAATGATATCATCCACAAACACTTCAACAATCAAAATGTTTTCATGATCAATTTTGAAATATAAGTTACTGTCAGCAGTACTTTTGTTGAATCCAATCTGCACAAGATGCTTATCCAACCTTTCATACCATGTTCTTGGGGCTTGCTTCAATCCATACAATGCTTTCTTCAACTTGCAGACCATATCATCATTATCAGACAATTGAAATCCATCCGGTTGTTCAATGTATACTTCTTCTTCTAAGTCACCATTTAGGAAAGCAAACTTGACATCCATCTAATATACCTTGAAGTCTTTGAAGGCAGCAAATGCAAGAAATAATCTGACTGCTTCAATTCTTGCCACCGGAGCAAAGGTCTCTTCAAAATCAATTCCTTCTATTTGAGAGTAGCCTTTGTAGACCAATCTAGCTTTGTTTCTGATTACTTCACCAACTTCATTCAATTTGTTCTGGAAGACCCATTTGGTTCCAATCACATTCTTGCCTCTAGGTTTGGGAACAAGATTGCAAGTATGATTTTTCTCAATTTGCACCAACTCTTCCTCCATTGCTTTGGTCCAGTTTTCATCATTGTAAGCTTCATTAACTGTCCTAGGTTCAATCTTTGAAATCAGACAGTATTCATTTAAATCTTGAGCAATTCTTCTCCTTGTTTGTACCCCTTTACTTTTATCACATATGATCTAATCTTCAGAGTGATTTAGAGTTACATACCTTGGAACTTTGGGAGTTTCTTGCACTACTAATTCTTGATCAGGTTCATTCAGACAAACTTCTTCTTCCTAATTTACTGGATCAGTCTGGATCTAAATTTTAGAGGAGGATGGAGCTCCTTGTACCAGAGGATCATTCTGATCATCTTCATCACATTCATAGAATCTTGAGGGCTTCTCAATTCCTTCATCAACCTTCACATTTGTACTTTCTATCATCTTTCTCAATCTCTTATTGTAACACTAGTATGCTTTGCTTTGAGTGGAGTAACCCAAGAAAATTCCTTCATCACTTCTAGCATCAAACTTTCCTAGATCTTCATCTCTTTTGATGTAACACTTGCTACCAAATACTCTGAAATATCTCACAGTAGGAGTTATACCAAACCAAAGTTCATAAGGAGTCTTATCGGTATTGTTTCTAATTTGAACTCGGTTAAGAGTGTAGACTACAGTGCTGACAGCTTCTCTCCAAAACATCTACGGAACATTTGCTTCCATCATCATTGAAGCTTCCTGGATGGTCCGGTTCTTTCTCTCAACTACTCCATTCTGCTGTGGAGTCCTAGGAGCAGACAACTGCCTCTTTATACCATGCTTCTCACAAAAGTCTATGAATTCACCACCTCTATCAGACCTTAGACATTTCAGTTTCAATCCGGTTTGATTCTCTACCATAGCCTTGAAGATTTTGAACTTCTCAAAGGCTTTTGATTTCTCTTTCAGAAAGTTACCCACATCATCCAGGAATGATCATCAATCAGTAACATGAAATAGCTATCACCTTGCATACTTTTGATTCTTGTCAGACCACATAGATCAGTATGAACTAATTCCAATAATCCGGTAGAGGACTGATCTTTGCTTTTGAAAGAGACTCTACTCTGTTTACCTAGCTGACATTCTTTGCACAAACTATTTGTAGGTTTCACCAATTTTGGAAGATCTCTTACAACCTGAATATTGCTTATCTTGATGATGTTATCAAAATTTACATGACACATCCTTCTATGCCATAGCCAACTCTGATCAACTTGAACAAACAGACAACTTTTATTTGAACCAACCAGATGGAAGATATTACCTTTTGTTTGAGTACCAGATGCAATCTCAGTTCCGAAGCTTTCAAAGATCCTGCATCTTCCATTTTTGAACCGGAGATCATAACCTTTGTCTACTAACTGTCCAACACTAAGAAGATTGTGCTTCAATCCTTCAACATATTGTACATTACCAGTTTTTCTCTTTCCATCAAAAGAAATAGTTCCCCTACCTCTGATTCTACCTGCAGAATTGTCACCAAACTTTACCATTCCTCCTTCATACCTTTCTAAATCTAAGAACTTGTTCTTGTCACCTGTCATGTGGTGAGAGCATCCACTGTCAATAACCCAATCATCCTTTTCTTGTACTTGGGCAGCCAAAGCTCTTTCTACAACCTTATGATTGATAGATTCAGAGGATATTGGTTCTTCTTCCTTGATGGCAATAAGCACCCATTCATTTCTGGATTTGTCTCCTATCTCTGATTCATCATCTGTTACTCCTTCATTATCAGCTTCTTCATGAACATAATAACAGTTCTTTTGGAACCTTTGTCTGTTGGAGTTTGACCTTACAGATCCTTCCGGACATCTTGAAGCAAAATGACCAATCTTATTGCAGTTGAAGCACTTAAAGGGTAGTTTTCCTTCATACTTACTGGACCCTCTTGGCAGTCTCTTTGCAATGAGGACTTCAAGTTGAGCTGTTTCTGCTTCTTCCTCTTCCATGTCTTTCCTTGCTTGATCATACCATGACAGCTTCCTTGAAGAGTTCTCTCTCGGATCAAACCTTTGTTTGCCTTTCACATAGGCAATGGCTTTGAATGCAGTTTCAGTCTTGGGGGGATCATCTCCAAACTCACTCATTTCAAATGCAGCTAGTTTGCTAGCCAATTGCTCTCTTGTGATAGTTGTATGGGCTCTGAATTCATCAATGGTAGCAACCTTGATTTTGTAGGTAGCAAGAAGGGATCTGAGAATTTTGCAAACAATTTCATTTTCATCCAGAACTCCACCAGCATTCCTAATTCCACACACTAGCTCATTCACTCTTGGCATAAAGGTAGTGATATTTTCATCATCTCTCATCTTCAATCTTTCAAATTTCCCTTTCAAACTTTGCAACCTTGCACTCTTGACAAACTCATCTCCATTATACATAAGTTCCAGTTTAGTCCAAATCTCATATGCAGTTGGTAGGTCAATAATATTTGAGAGATCTGAGTCATTCAATGCGCTTAGAAGCGCTTCCTTCGTCCGTAGATTGTTTTCAGCATCTGTGATTTCATTCAGAGTTGTCAGACCACCCTGTGGAGGAACATATGGTTTTGAGACCATGGTCAAGTATGCTTTTCCCATACACTCCAAATGACATTTCATGCGACCTTTCCAGAGAGTGAAGTTGGTTCCATCGAACTTCGGACTATCCTTCTTGTATGACGACATCCTGGATCTCCTCAAGCGGTTAAGCTCCTTTCAGAGGAACTTAGCTTTGATACCAATTGTTAGATCTAGGGCACACAACTAAGAGGGGGGGTGAATCAGTTGTACAAAAACTTGCTTCTACTTCAAACACTTGATTCTTCTTGTTTGTTAATAGCATTCAATTAACCATCCATGAAAGCATAATGCATAAACACAGGAGCAGATAAACATCAACACATTGGACACCAAGATTTTGTCGTGGAAAACCCGGTTAAGGGAAAAACCACGGGGTGATTAACCCAAGAATTATTCTTTGTTAGAAGAATAAGAAAAATGAATGGCACATGCCAATTAGGGCTCACTACCCGAGCACACTGCTCACAAAGAGGCACACTTCCTACAAGAGACACACTATCTACAAAGTGATAAGAATCACAAACTTGAACTGGAGATTGACATCTTTACCATGTCTAGATCAGTTCCATTTAAGCCCAAGATACTTCTGCTCTGCCCTTCGCTCTTTTGCTATACCACACTCATCCGCTTCTCAACACACTTTGAAATGAACTCACAAACCTTTATTTATACAAGACATCGACTTAGGAACAATCATCTAAGTCGGCAATCAACCATAAGGACATTCGCAAGATGATTAATACATCCGGTCAGCCACCACAAGAACATTCGCAAGATGAACAACTCATCCGGTCAGCTAGTCTGAACAAGAACTTCATCCGGAAGAATATCTTCAATTCTGGGCTCTACCACCAATGCGGACCGACAACATAACCTCAACATGATCCAAGAACCTTCACAAGCTTGTCTGATTAACCAAGTACATACGCACTTCCTCTACTCACTGGAATCTCTTCTCCTCTTCATCTGGAACTTCAAGAACACAGTCTGCCGCCATTGTCATACTGAAGAAGGTGCTTCCGGACCTATAAACCACGTACCAATTGAGATGACACATCACAAAGACATCCCAAACACTCTTTCCAATCCACAGAGTCTGATAGTGCACCTTCGGATCTCACCGGACCTTTTTGTGACACTCTGTTCCTCTGGAGCATCTTCGGAACCAGTTCTACTTGACCGATCACAACTTTTTCATATCTTCATGCGGACCTCTGAAATCTTAACTGGATCATCTCAAGACTCATATCTACAAACCCTTTAACCCGCATCCTCTGATTCTCAACCTATTGAGTACATTTGCCTTCTTCTTATCACTGTTCTTCACTGTTCCTGATTGAGACTACTTTTCTCAATATCCTCAACACATAGCTCATGCAAACCTTCTTACCAATGCAATATGAGTATGTTGACATCAATGACAACACTATTTAACCTCATACTTGCAACATGAGTTTGGTTAATGAGTATGTTGTTAATACTCATCTCTATGAAGTTGAAATTATGTTGATCATTGATGTCATGTCATGGTGTTCATGCTTCAAGAGTTGCTTCACTCATCTATGTCAAAAGTTGGAGGATGTTGTGTTGTATGAGTTCATGATGAGTTCATGATGTTGTGTTCATGATTCATGCTTCAAGATAGATTCTTTGTTGATGCTTCATGTTAGGATGCTTCATGATTTTCTATTGATGTCTATGTCAGCATGACAAGGTTTGTACAAATCTTCATTTCATTGGTGTTGATGCAAAAGCAAAAGTGGATAGAATAGTGTTCTAATGTTGTTGATGGCCAAGTGGAAGGTTGGTCTGCATTGTGTTGAATAGCTCATTACTCTTTCAGTGGTATGTTGAGTTTGTTGAGATTATAGTATCATTGTTTATTAATGGAGGTTCCCTTTCACAGAAAATATACATTGTCTTCCTCCATAACTTAGGTGTTTAGTGACCCTTTAAGTCCATGTTCTTTTGGTTGATTCTTAAGGTTTATCATTCCTATTCACCATGCCCTAAAATTATCAAGGTCCTCTTCATTTGTTTTTATCTGCATGATATTCTTTGTCACAAAGTATCTCAAGTTAGTGTTGTTTGCAAACTTTTGGGTTTTCATTTCTATATCCTATGACTAAAAGTTCTCAAACCCTAAGTTTCATATCGTAAGAACCCTAAAGCTAAAAGTTATCTTTATCTATTCCTCTGCCATGCAATTAGGGTTTGTGTGTTTTCCAATCAAAGGGAAATTGTTGAAATTAAGGTTTGTTATTTTCTAAATACCTAAATTTCCCAAAACCCTAAATGCTCTTTCTAAACCCTAAACTATGTCATTAAGACCTAAAACCTAATCGTCAACTCTAAATACACTTTATGTTATATTTAGTAAGTGACTTGCTATCATAGGTTAGCAAATCACTTAAGTTATGTGTTATGGGTCTTAAGTCATTAGGTGCCCTTTGCTTAGAGAGATCGGATCCTCCAGTCACCTTATATTGCTCGGTCACCAAAAAGAGCATCGAAAGCTGAGATTAAAAGTTGTCAAGGGCACGAAGACAAGATCAAAGGTTGTGATTTAAAATAGTTTTAAATGCCAATAGATATTCTTCAGGGTTTTAATTTGACAGTCATTTCCTTATGAAAGCGCTAGAGAGCTTTTTATAAGCTAGTTTTAGCAAAGAAAAAAGGTTGTTTTAATGGCTTGACATGCAAATACATGCAAAGACCACTCTCTCCATTTTTAGATGCTTCAGTAAACTAAATGAAGACACAAATTGATTTTCTAAATAAAGGGAGAAGATTAAGTGCTGAGTATTAATGTTTTTGTGAGTGGGTATTATAGGAGAGGAGTTTTCTTTTTCGTGATATGACTTGATGCAGAGGATGTATGTTTGAGTGGACTGGATATAGGAAGTTGTTTTATTATTTTGATAGGGAATTATGAAAAGGAAGATGGTATGCAGTAAATGGTAGGTATTAGGGGATTAAGTGTGACTCTTTTGTTGATTTGTTGTGAATGCAGATGAAGCATGATGGAATGAAAATGGAATGGGTAGATAGTGAAAGTAATTTTTGATTGTGAAATATGCAAAGTGAAAGATGTTGTTGCAGGTGAATCATACATAGTGTGAGTGTATTATGCAAATATATATTGTTGCAAAGAGACATGCAGGAATGAATGAAAGAGAGATGTAAATGAAGAATCATATTGAAATTGATTTGCAGAGTTAGATGTGAAGAGCAGTGATTTGGATTGAAATAGAATAACCCTTTGTATTATGTGTTGATTTCTTTTGAGATTGTTGTAAGTGTTCCTATTGCTAGTAAGGCATAGGATATGTTATCAGTGAGATATTTCTAGTGAGGCATAGTCTGTAACTAGTGAGGTTTTCTAGTGAGGCATAGTCTATAACCAGTGAGGTTTGGCAGTGAGGCATAGACTGTAACAAGTGAGGTTTGCCAGTGAGGCTTAATAGAGATCATGTTCATAGTGTTTTTTACCCTTCTGGGGTTTTCCACTCAATCATATGTGTTATGTGATGTTCATATATGTCTGTTGTGCTTTGTTAATGCTTTCATGTCCTGATGCAATTGTCTTGTGTTTCATGATCATGTTATATTGTTTTGGTACTATTGTGAGAAGATCCTAGAATTGTCTTGTGAAGAGATATATATTGTTGCAAAGAGACATGCAGGAAATGAATGAAAGAGAGATGTAAATGAAGAATCATATTGAAACTGATTTGTAGAGTTAGATGTAAAGAGCAGTGATTTGGATTGAAACAAAATAACCCTTTGATTATGTGTTGATTTCTTTTGATATTGTTGTAAGTGTTCCTATTTCCAATGAGGCATAGGATATGTTATTAGTGAGATATTTCTAGTGAGGGATAGTCTATAACTAGTGAGGTTTTCTAGTGAGGCATAGTCCGTAACCAGTGAGGTTTGCCAGTGAGGCATAGACTGTAACAAGTGAGGTTTTCCAGTGAGGCTTAATGGAGATCATGTTCATAGTGGTTTTTACCCTTCTGGGGTTTTCCACTCAATCATCTGTGTTATGTGATGTTCATATATGTCTCTTGTGCTTTGTTAATGCTTTCATGTCCTGATGCAATTATCTTGTGTTTCATGATCATGTTATATTGTTTTGGTTCTATTGTGAGAAGATCTTGCAATTGTCTTGTGAAGAGATGTTATATCAGATTAGCAGGTTCCTTGCAGGAGTCTAACAGACTTGGGTAGATCTTGGAGGTGGAATACTATGGAAAAGAGTAAAAGAAATAAGGAAAGAAGAAATGCCAAGTAAAAAATTGCTCAATAAGTCCCAATCAAATCAAGTGATGTGTTGTTTCAAGAAACACCTCTGTAAATGGACATAGAATATGATATATCTGAAAGAGAAGGTTATTTTGTTGAGAATGTTGACAAAGAAGGAGACCATATTATGAGTAAAGATGAACATGAGTATGATGAAGATGAATGTGACATTGATATTAAAGGAGAACTCATGTGTGCCCTAGATGAGATCAAGAAACTCAGAAAGGAAAACCATAGATTAGAAGAACAGCTTCAAGAAGAAAAAGACTCCAAAGACAAAGTACTTGCAGCCCTTGAAGAAGCAAAGAAATTGATCATAGATCTGAAAGTTCAAACTAAAGAGGAAAAGAAAATAGAGGAAGAGGTATGAATCCAATTGAAATAAAAAGAGGAAAATGGTGAAAGGTTAGAATCTAAGATTGTTTCTTTGAGGAAAAATTGGAGAAAACAAGTACTCAATTGAATAAAGACCTAAAGAATGAGAAGAGTATAGAAATTTTAGATAATATTCTCAATTCCCAAAGGCCAATATACAATAAGAGTGGTCTTGGATTTAAAGGAAAAACCTCAATGAAAGTTGTATTAGAAGGAAAAAAGAAGATTGAATTCATTGTTGGAACATCAAAGATGAATGATAAATATTTAGACGAAAAACTCAAGCAAGTTGTGAAGATTGAAGCTGAGATGAAAACCAAAGATGAGTTTATCAAAATGTACAACCAAAGGGGAAATCTCAAAAGAATTGCTCCAGCAAGGGAAGCATATATGTACGGGTACAATTACTCATTTTTTAGTTATTGTTATACATGTAATCATTTTGGACACAAAGTAATTGATTGTAGAAGGAGTCAATCTGCTTCAATAAGGAATGATGATCTAGTGTGTTACAATTGCAACAATGTTGGTCACATAAAAAGGAATTGTAGAGTGCATGGAAGGTATGATCATGCATGGAATAACAACAAAAATGCTCATAGGTTGTCAAAAAGGTACTATCATTCATTTGATCTAGATTGCAATATTATATGTTATAAGTGCAACACTTTTGGACACAAAGCACATTATTGTAGAAAAGGATCACCTAGTTTGAAAGGTTGGAAAAGAAAAGAGCCTAAGAAAGTTTGGAGGAGGAAACATGAACAAAAGAGAGAACCTATGAAAGTGTGGAGAAGGAAACAAAATCAAGAAAGGGACAAACCTAAACTTGTGCATATTACACAAGATACATCACAAGTTGCATAAGAAGTAGCATGAGGTCAAGGGGAGTTGTTCAATGTCCTATCTCTTACCCCCAAGGTGAAAATCAAGAGATTGTAGCAATCAAGGAGCATGCTTTTATGGAGAGATGTCATCATAGTGAGAAAACTGCATGAGCTATAAAAAACCTTGCTAGAATCTAACACATCTGTCAAAGATAATGTAATAGATGGACTGTCAAAAACTTGTAACACAGTTGTGGTCTTAAGGAGTGGTGTAGTGATGGCAGATCAAGACAGTCAATTGGACAGTGATGGTTGGTTGTTTTGACTGGTTAGTCAAGAATCAAGACAGTGGTAGAGAATGACTATAGACAATAATTGAAAAAGATAACAATTGCCAAGAAAATCCTTGATGGCAGTGGTCTTATGAATGATAGTGCTTACTGACAGTGATCCTCAAAAAGGTTTTAGGTTGAAGACTTCATTACGTCAAGGTTAAATTGAAGTTTCTAGTAAGCCTAGTAGCAGTATCAGTATAACCATGCCAAATGATATAATGACAAGTGATATGTCTTGACAGATTCTTGTTGCATTTGGTATCAAAGGTTAGTGTTTGGAAATAGATATGGATATGCATTAAAGCATAATTGCAAGTGGAAAGAGACATATTGATGTGACAGTCTTCATTATGATTTCCATTTCAATCTCAGAGTAGTTCATCAGTCATGATGTTTAATTATATGTGTGATGAGGCTTCATGGCAGGATAGTGGAAAGTGTAATGTGCACTAAGGACTATGTGAGAACAGTGTGAGATATCTTATAGGTCAGGATAGTTATCTTTTGGCAGAACAGTCTTTGGACTAGACTTTGGCAGGACAGTTATAATTTGGCAGAACAGTCTTTGGACTGTATGGCAAGACAGTGTAATTCTATGATTCCATGATAGTGATCTGACAGCATTCATTGGTAGTACTCATATTGCTAATGGTTTTGTTGTAGGGCATACTGATAGAGATTGTAGGATATATATATATCTTGGTTTATGGAAAAGATCTTTAGAACTTTCAACAAATATAGTGGACAGGTGTAAAATCAATCTCTGCAACCTTTAAAATAGGGTATGGCATCCATCAAAGTATGAATGCACATCATTGTTGTCAAGTGTTGTAATTGCAAGTTCTGAGGTAGACATGTATGCAAAATGTAGACAGGTAGACAAGGTACATGAACTTTATGGAAAAATACTCTCAAGAAATGTGGTCTAATGGACTATCATGATATGATCAACAAGTGATATAATCAGATCATCAAGTCAGTAGGAGGTTGTAAGGATATGGACTGTCATGATATTTCTCTAAGATTTTTTATCAGCATTAGTGCACTTCAACTCAGGGGGAGTTGTATTGAGTAGTTTTGAGCATGTTATTTAGTCATGGCATGCTGTAGTAATTCTTGACAGAGATAGAATGAGTTTGCAGAGTTTAAGATAGTCATCAGGACTGTAATGGGAATAGGCATAGTGACAGTGCCATATGAAAGTCTATGTTGATGGAGCGGGATAGCATGATACTCATTGAGTGGTATTGTGTTGTGGTGTTTGTGGTAGTCCCCTGTCTATTATTTTCAATGACAGAGATTTTATTGATGTGCCTTAAGATCAGTAGAAGAACATATGAAGTTTGCAGTTATGACTGAAGAACGTGAGAGGAAGACAAGTGACATGAACTATGCAAATGAACTTGAACTTTCTGAAAAGATGGATATAATAGAAGTTTTAGATGAATCTAATGATTCTGGCAACAAGAATAATGATACAAGCACAATGTCTATGAAGAGATATTCTTGAAGGCTTGAGAGTAAAGAAGGTTCAAAGGCAAGATGACTAGTGTTGCTCTTATAATGGAGATATACTTATCTACAGGGGGAGTATATGGAGTGTTGATTGATTTGCAATCAAGGGTTCTTTGTCACTTGATGTCAAAGGGGGAGAGAGAGAGTGATAAAGGTTTTGCCATCAATTATAAAGGGGGAGTTTGTTGGAATGAGGTTTGTCATTCATGTCAAAAGGTCAATACAGAGTGATGTGGCAGTTGGACTATCATCAGGCTTTGTCATTATGTTGGAAGGCACACAGAGTTGTCGTGGTGTTTGCTAATGTGGTTTATGATGTTTGTCATATGGTGTTCATCTGGTGTCTTGATGATCAGTAATGTCTTTCAAGAGAGTGATATTGGATTAGTGGATGAGTTTGGTGAATGAGTATGTTATTGTTAGTACTCATCTCTATGATAGTTGGAATTATGTTGATCATTGATGTCATGTCATGGTGTTCATGCTTCAGAAGTTTCTTCACTCATCTATGCCAAAAGTTGGAGGATGTTGTGTTGTCTGAGTTCATTATGTTGTGTTCATGCTTCATGCTTTAGGATAGATTCTTTATTGATGCTTCATGATATGGTTGCTTCATGTTATGATGCTTCATGATTTTCTATTCATGTCTATGTCAGCATGACAAGGTTTGTGCAAATCTTCATTTCATTGGTGTTGATGAAAAATCAAAAGTGGATAGAATTGAACTTCAACTCAAAGTGTTATAATGGTGTTGATGGCCAAGTGGAAGGTTGATGTGCATTGTGTTGAATAGCTCATTACTCTTTCAATGATATGTTGAGTTTGTTGAGATTGTAGTATCATTATTTATTAATAGAGGTTCCCTTTCACATAAAATCTACATTGTCTTCCTCCATAACTCAAGTATTCAATGACCCTTTAACTCCATGTTCCTTTGGTTTCTTCTTAGGGTTTGTCATTCCTATTCACCATGCCCCGAAATTATCAAGGTCCTCTTCATCTATTTTTATCTACATGTTATTCTTTGTCACAAAGTATCTCAAGTCAGTGTTTGCAAACTTTAGGGTTTTGATTTCTATATCCTATGACTAAAAGTTCTAAAACCCTAAGTTTCATATCCTAAGAATCCTAAAACTAAAAGTTATCTTTATCTATTCATCTGCCATGCAATTAGGGTTTGTGTGTTTTCCAATCAAAGGGCAATTGTTGAAATTAGGGTTTGTTATTTTTTAAATACCTAAATTTTCCAAAACCCTAAATGCTCTTTCTAAACCCTAAACTATGTCATTAAGACCTAAAACCTAACTGTCAACTCTAAATACACTATATGTTATATTTAGTGACTTGCTATCATAGGTTAGCAGATCACTTAAGTTATGTGTTATGGGTCTTAAGTCATTAGGTGACCAGCCCCCTTTGCCTAGGGAGATCAGATCCTCCAGTCACCTTATATTGCTTGGGTGCCAAAAAGAGCATCGAAGGCTGAGATTAAATGTTGTCAAGGGTGTGAAGACAAGATCGAAGGTTGTGATTTAAAATAGTTTTAAATGCCAACAGATATTCTTTGAGGTTTTAATTTGATGGTCATTTTCTTATGACAACACTGCAAAGCTTTTTATAAGCTATTTTTAGCAAAGCCAAAAGGTTGTTTTAATGGATTGACATGCAAAGACCACTCTCTCCATTTTTAGATGCTTTAGTAAACTAAATGAAAACACAAATTGATTTTCAAAATAAAAGGAGAAGATTAAGTGCTGAGTATTAATGTTTTTGTGAGTGGATATTATAGGAGAGGAGTTTTCTTTTTCGTGATATGACTTGATGCAAAGAATGTATGCTTGAGTGGACTGGATATAGGCAGTTGATTTATTATTTTGATAGGAAACTATAAAAAGGAAGATGGTATGCAGTACATGGTAGGTATTAGGGGATTAAGTGTGACTCTTTTGTTGATTTTTTGTGAATTAAAATGAAGCATGATGGAATGAAAATGGAATGGACAGATAGTAAAAGTAATTTTTGATTGTGAAATATGCAGAGTGAAAGATGTTGTTGCAGGTGAATCATACATAGTGTGAGTGCATTATGCAGATATATATTGTTGCAAAGAGACATGCAAGAAATGAATGAAAGAGAGATGCAGATGAAGAATCATATTGAAAGTGATTTGTAGAGTTAGATGTGAAGAGTAGTGATTTGGATTGAAACATAGTAACCCTCTATATTATGTGTTGATTTCTTCTGATATTGTTGTAAGTGTTCCTATTGCCAGTGAGGCATAGGATATGTTAATAGTGAGATATTGCTAGTGAGGCATAGTCTATAACTAGTGAGGTTTTCCAGTGAGGCATAGTCTATAACCAGTGAGGTTTGGCAGTGAGGCATAGACTGTAACTAGTGAGGTTTTTCTAGTGAGGCGTAATGGAGATCATGTTCATAGTGGTTTTTACCCTTCTAGGGTTTTCCACTCAATCATCTATGTTATGTGATGTTCATATATGTCTCTTGTTCTTTGTTAATGATTTCATGTCCTGATGCAATTGTCTTGTGTTTCATGATCATGTTATATTGTTTTGGTACTATTGTGAGAAGATCTTGTTTGAGGAATTAGTTTTATTAGATCATGGATTCACCCCCTCTCAATGATCCTTAGTATTTCAACAAGTTAATCATCCTGATTACCACTCAAAAGCAAGATTAAGCTAAATCAAAAGTTGGGGATGTAACAGAGTTAGTCGTGATCACAATTATAAACCATGTAGATGAGATGTATCTTGCAGACTTAGAAGTATGGAAAGAAAAGACTCAATGACACCCCCCTAAAATTGTGGCACTTTATAACTGAGTGTGTGTATAACCCCTTTTCTTGATTATTTTCATGTTTAGGTACTTTATCATGTAGTAAGTTATAGGTCTAAGTAGGTCGATATAATCGAGTCCTAATACCTAGCCTTTTTTACAAAAAATTGCAATATAACACCAACAATTTTTAAAAGAACCTTAATTTTGCCCCTAATTTCAAATTCCCCTAAGATTGTATGTGTAATTTGTAATGTCCCCTTCGTCAAAGTGATCACCTAATGATGACCTAATGGGCCAATTTTCACACTTGGCTAATTTTATGAGAAAACTTGAGTGTGAAAGTTCTTTTGACGTATTTTTGTGGCAATTTTGGTGTAGTCAATGTTGGTCAAATATTTTTCCCTAGAAGAGAGTGACCCAATTGGAGAATAATAAGTGAAGGAAACTGTGTAATTTCTTTCTCTAAGGAGGATGTTTTGGTTAGAGGGAAAAACATGTTTTATCACTTGCATAAGTATTCGCCCTTGGAGAAGGGAAGGTGAGAAAAAATAAGGAAAGCAAACAATCTTTTGGTTTTGGCACCAAAGGGAGAAAAGATAATAAATAAATAAAAGAAAAAATATACCTTTATGGGTCGACCTAATTTGGGAAAAGAAATAATAAAATTTTAAAAAAAAGTTTTCTTGCCTAAGTCAGCCCTATTTGAGAGGGCAAATTTTATGTATAAATATGAAATCATTTGAAGTCATTTGATCATCATTCAATCATTCATCTTATATCATTTTTACTTCCCTTATGGATTTTGCAACTTGTTTGCATCTATTTTACAAGGATGAAAACCCTTGTGAAAATAAGGTGGATTGGACGAAAACCCAATCTCATCTAGGAGGTGGATTCATACGGAATTCACAATTGCACTTCATTGGAGATTCAAAGTATGGAAGAGCATATTTGCAAAATCAGATTTTTAGGCCAATTTTAGAACAGCGGGTTCATTGGTGTTGTGAGACTATTGAAGCTAGGATTTTTCCCTAAAAAGGTGTGTCATCTTTGGAGGATTCAATGCTTTCAAACCATATCATTTTGGATCTACATTTCACCATCATTTGAAGCAGAATTCTAATTATTTTTGGAGCAACACTTGTCTTCATTTTTGGAACAACATGTGTGCAATTTTGGAGTTGAATTCTAGAGTAGATGTGAAGATTTTGGAGCAGACTTGATCGCCCCTTGTTTAGTAGCTTTTTTTGTGGTGTTTGGCACATTGTATTAGGGTTTAATCCCTAACCTTGGATCACTACTTGGTGAAGGGTGAATCTTCTTGTGGAGGTTGTTTTCTCATGGAATAGGGCTCCTAAACCCTAAACATAACAACAGGCTTGTGTGCTAACATTTGGAGGTTTTTGGAGCACCCTATATCATTGATTTGGTATGCAATTTTTTTTTTTTGGTTGGGAGAGTAGTGGCAACAATCCAACTATGTTTGGGCATGTTTGAGCCCTAGAACTTGGTGTAATTTTCCTTTCAATAAATTTAGATTTGGAGCAGTAGACTTGCATATTTAGAAATCAATTTTTTGTCATATGTTTTGCTCATGAATGATTGTTGTTTGTAATTGAAATCATAGATAAAAACTATCTATTTATTTGGCATAATTCATGGATGTTTAGTACATGTTTTATTGGATGTTCATAAGTGTTCTTATTCAAAAAATAAAATCAGTTTTCAGACTTAGGGTTAGGGAAGAAAATTGGAATAAGAAGTGTAGAAATTCTAATCAGAATCTAGGGTTTTGAGAAAAAATGAAAATGCACAATTTAGGGTAGAATTCACAAGTCTAAAATGAGAAAATTAGGGCAATATCCATTTGGGATATCTCAATGGTATCAGAGCTTAGTACTTGCCAACCTATTTGGGTGTGTGATTCAGAAAATTTCAGAGTTATGGCAACACATATGACTGATGATGTAATGGTTTCTTATGATAAACACCTTACACTTCCATAGCATGTTAGAGAGGATCTTACCTTGATTCAATATAGGAATCAGTGGAAGCACAAGAAGAGGGAAAAACAAGAACAAAGACTAAAGAAGCATCATGAGTCCTAGGAGACATGAGTAGCAAGTGTTGAAAACATCTTGAGTAATCTTGCCCAACAAATGATGCAAACTTTTATGCAGTCACAACAATAGTTGCTTACATCCGTTGGTCAAATGTCACAAAAGAGGAATAATATGAGAATACATGAAGATTGAAGTCTAGAAAAGAAGGATCTATATGACTACAATATAAAATTGAGGAAAGAGAAAGAAAAATCAGAAGTTATCATTGAAGAAAGGTTAGAGAAGGAAGTACTTGTTTGTGACTTGCAGCTTATACGTAATCATGAGGAAGACAAAAATCAGTCAACATGCATTACAGTTTGGACAACTACTCATACATGGGGAAGCCCTATATAAGATGAATCCACAAGTTCACTTCAACCCTATGAGGACAAGGATGAAGGAGAGTCACCTATTGAAGCCACAAGAGAAGAGCACATGACACTTCATAATGACTACAAGATTGAAGGAGATACCACCATGGAGATTGTCAAAACAACCATGTTGAATCAGCTACATGAAGGTATGGGTTCTTTTGAAGTTTCATTAATTAATCCTAGCATTTCTTCACCTCCTTTACATCACTTTGAGATGGATATTGTCAATATATATGAGGGCAATTTGTATGAAGTGAACAAAGGATGGATGTAGCATTGCAAGGATTGAATGATCACTTTGTGGTTAAGGAGGTCATAGTGGTACATACATTTTTTTGATCAGCCATTGAGAAAAAGCATGATGTAGAAGATTCTACTCACTATTTTGATGGAGATCCTTTGATTGAGCATGATGATGACCTAGCTTTCACACATGGGTATAATGAAGAAGTTGTTACGAAGGAAGCCGATTTGGAGATGCATGATCACCAATCAAAAATTTTGCATGAAATTGTTGGGTCACATAAGTCACATCATTTGGATGGTCAACTAATGGTATATGAAGATATGATTGTGGCAGCCCTAACTCATTTTAATCATGTGCATAAGATGATGGAAGATTTGTGTTGGAAGGCTCAAGGGAGTCATGAAGACTTTGAAGGAGGCCTATCTCTTGTCAAATTTCAAGAACTCAAGGATGCTTTGGTTGTGGTGAAGTCAAACTACTTACACCTACTTGCGGATAGAGATCATCTCCTCAAGCTTGATGAGATTTATGTTGATGAATTGAAAAAGGAGGATTAAGTTGAGCCCACCTTTCACTTAAAGGGACCATGGATTCTTTGAAGAGCACCCAAAAGGCCCTTCAAGAATTAGAAGATAATGTTGACAAAATTTGTTGGGAGTTGAGCATGGCACACTCTTCACCATACACAGTAGAATTTTAGACTTCTATGGCAGCCATATCTGATGAAAAACAATGCAACATGAAGATGGCAAAGAATGGTGACATGGAGGAAGGACTTAAAGGATCCCATGATGAAGTTATGAAGATAGAAAAGACATATACAAATGAAGACATATCTTGTTGTAACATGCCATGTCATATAACTTGGTTTTTACACACCAAAACTACTGGAAAAGTAATAGAACATGATAAACACAAGCATTTGTTTATTAACATATAACATTTACATAATCAAGTAAATAATAGCATATCTTTTCTGAATATTTTCAAAACTAGAAAAGTTCAACATATTCAAAGATAACATTTTAGTGAAACCTTTCACTTTACATTTACAATATTTTACTCTTAGCAATAAGAATAATTTTTCATAAATCTAACTATCAAAAGTCATAACATGAAATGTATTGCATATGGAATCTTGATATCTGTTTTCACAAGTCTCAGCTTGTCTTCTACTTGGGAGGGAGAGCATCACCCGAGTGCTTCACCTCCAACCACAGATAGGTGGTCTCCCCCACATCTTCCCTCTTGGAAGTAGCCCTACCCTTCACAAAGGGTATAGATATAAGGAACCAACAAGTTTTGCCATATGAGTTTCTAGTGTTGTGTCCTACATAACCAACATTGTCACACAATTATAGACTCCTTCTAACTGAGTATGACACTACTGGATGGTTATACAAATCTAGAGCATGGTGAACTGACTAATGCATGTAGAGATAGATGCATTACTTTGGCCAAAGATTCAATATAAATAGACATTTCATAATGAACATAGTCGAGAGTTCACACACTTCTAACTCAACTTAGAAACTATCTCATCCTATAGTGATTTTTAGTTTGACCAATACTAGTCATAAAGTAACTTGACTAAGTTTAACTCATAGTCTTCCTAACTTAATTTTTTATTCCCGAGTTTTGGGATACAAAATTAGGTTCGCATTGAGAACATAGTCTTTCAAAAACTTCTTGTTGCAACTTGCAACATTAATTCCATAATTCCCTATCACACTACACCTTGTCTCATGGGTTATATTTTTGGTTTTAATATTTATTATCGACATAGAGAATAGTTTTACCAATAGCTTTATAAACTTATCGACAAAAAAAAATATTTGTTTTAAGTCGACAACATACTTATACGAAGATTTTTATGTTTACTATGCATATCAGGGATACTCTTAGAGAGCTATCTTCTCTAATCCCTTCATATGAAATGGCATTTATAACTCTTGTTATATGTAAAAGAATATCTTGACATTCATCATAAAACCAACTCTAATACTCAACTTTCATTTAGAATACTTACCAATTCAAGGCTAAGTAAATGTCATCACGTGACATGGTTATATCAAACACTAGTCCTCTCTAGACTATCATAAAGTTGGTCGTACTGGTACTATAATGTAGCACAAGGTTCTATTAAACACAGTAATACATTCCCATAATATACACTATTCTCCTTTCAAACTGATGGCTTTTATCATATAGCTCAGGGGTCTCGACCTCAACTGACTACACTTCATATATCATTCTTGTTTTCTAATATAGGAGTCTTAACATTAAGAAATAAGATATGAGTTTGTGTCAACTGTTAGTCTTATCTCATGTATAAAATATAGATGTTATCACTTGAAACATTACTAGTCAAAACTAGACTACCTATTGCCTTGACTTACAGAATGGTTTGTTAATCAACCAAATATACCAATCAAACTTCAATATTGCCATCTAACTATCAAGTTTAAACAAATGATTTGTTTACTTTTTGACACTATATAACTATATAAGATTCTGAGACAAAGAGTCTCCTTATAAACTCACTAATAACTGTTTACTTCTCACATAGTGAGAACCTTTGATTATCGGCTAAACAAACCTAAGTAAATGTTATCACTTATCAAAAACTATATCATGGAGATAGTATAATTTCATTGGTAAAGTCTTATAAATGAAAGTGAAGCTACAACAAATTTTAAGTTGTATGTTGAACGAACATCAGCCTGTTATAAGCACCTGATAACAACATGTATTAACTCATGCATCCAGATTCAGTTATAACACGTGAAACATAAGATACTTGTATGACATTTGATTAGCATCTTTGTCACAGAGCTTGCAATCTTTCACAACTCCAAACTTCTTGTTTTGAGTCTCTCTATCCTCGAGACATTTTTGGTATTCTTCTTTTCTTTTTTTTCTTGCTCTTCTCTATTATGACTCTATTACTATCTCTCTATGTTTGTTTTCTCCTCCTAAGTTCACCTGAACTTCCCGTATCCACGGGAATAACTGGTCAACTTCCTATAACTCTCCTAGCAGGAGCATGGAATAATAGAGACACTCCCACTTAGCGAGGATCACTCCAAACCATAAGTAACCTCTCCACTATCCACATTATCGTGGGTTATGGGTCAATCACTATTATGCCATGAAGTGGTTGTAACTAGTTGTGAGCTTATCATCATATGATAGCACTCAAGATTTAAATGAACTATTACTCTTTAAAAATAAAATATTAATATATAAATAAATAAATATAACATTTGTTAACATAATGATAACAATACCACAAATGTGGATGTCGGTTTTAGTCATTCAACAAGGTGCGAGTATAGGGTTGAGGTTTTCCTCCCCCCTCGCAATCTTGCGTTGACGACAAATAATTAAATAGATAATCACTGGAAGAATATATCGGGAAGTTCTGACAAAGGAAAGTGGTTAAACTCTAAACATTAATAACATTTCTTGAACATCTCTCAACCATATCAAATGAAGTTTGATGTCAAAAAACCTTTCCTAATGACAAATCAACAAAGGTCGAGTTGAGATTGACTTAAACAAGAAGAGTTGATTACTTCTTACCTATCTCAAGAAGGTTCACTAATTATATAGTACAAGACTCAAATGGAAAAACCTATTCCTTTCCAAACATCTATTCTCTTCTCTACGATGATGCCCTCCCTCTTTTCTCGGAGGTGGAAATCTATTTCCTAGTTGCAACTCACAATTACACAAATTTGGATTAGTGTATCATTCATAACTCCCTATCCATCATAATTAAATAATCTCAATAACTTTTAATCACCTATCAAAATCTATGTATTTAATCATAATTTCATGTAATCATTAATTTATCTTGGCATTTTCTCTAAACGTCAAATCATTAATCCATTAAAATTTGTCTACTAATCATATTCTAGTCAAAGTAAAGCATAGTCAAAGTTTGGGGATGTGACATATATCTCCCCCATAAGATTCATCATCCCCAATGATACACTGTATCCAAAATTTATAACATGAAAAAAATTTCTTTATCTTTAAAAAGCTTAAAATAAATGAGGAAATATTTGGTAAATATCATGATAATTTTCCCAGGTGGCATTATCTTCTGCATACTGGTCCCACTGGACCTTGCATTGAGTAACTTCTTCATTAAGCAAGCGTAGCTTATGTATTTTGAGCACTTTCATAGGCTTGATCATTACCACTCCTAGGTCCTTCACATATAAGGCATTCCAATCAAGAATAGGAATATGATTATCCCCTGCAACATATTTTTTCAAATAAGAAACATGGATGACATTATGCATCATAGAAAGAGCTAGTGGTAGAGCAATCATGTATGCAATTGGGTTAACTTCCTTGAGAACTTTGAAGGGACCCACATATCTAGGATCTAGTTTGGATGACTTCCTAAAATTAATGGAACCCTTCTATGGCTTGACTCTTAACATAATTTTTTCTCCTACTGAGAAATGTCTTGGAATGCGCTTAGCATCCACATAGATTTTCTATCTATCATTTGCCTTCGCTGGCCTTTTCTTGATCAACTTGATCTGTTCTTCCATTTCTGATAGCATTTCTACACCAAGGCTAATCATATCTTCTAGCTTATCCCATCTTATAGGAGTTCGGCACTTTCTTCCATATAATGCTTCAAATGGGGCCATGATAGGAATTATTGTAAGCAAATTCTACAAGAGGAGGATAATCCTCCCATTTGTATTGTTGATTCATGTAATACATTCTCAATAGATCTTCCAACACTTGCTTCACTCTTTCCGTTTGGCCATCCATTTTAGGATGATAAGATGAGCATATGTTCAATTGAATTCCAAGTGAGGAAAATAAAGTTTTCCAAAACCTTGATGTCATGTAGGCATCCCTATCTAAGATGATCTTGTCAGGAATGCCATGCAACCTAAATATTTCTTGCACAAATTTACGGGCTATGACTAGTGCTCCATCTATCAAATTCTCGGGTATGAAATGTACTACCTTAGTGAGTCTATCTACCACTACCATGATAGAATTATGCCTATTTCTAGACATAGGAAGACCTTGTATAAAATCCATGCTAATGATCTCCCATTTCCATTCCAGAATCTCATGAGGATATAAGATTCCTATGGGGTGATGATGTTATTCTTTCACCCTCTCACATTCTAGACATCCTGCTACAAACCTTGCAGCATCCCTCTTCTTTCCTTTCCATAAATACAATGGTTTTACATCGGGTAGTAGTTTTGTCACTCTAGGATGTCTTGAATAGGGTGTAGAATGAACTTATTTCCACACGATATTCCTTTTGTTGATAACTGAGAGGGGGGGGGTGAATCAGTTATCCTAATTATTTCCGTTTTTGAACTTTATTGTTAATTAATGCAGCATTGAATCAAACACAAAAACATTGCCATGAAATAAGAAACACATGACACAGTATTTTTGATGTGGAAACCCTGTTAAGGGAGAAAACCATGGGGTGGTTAACCCAAAAATTATTCTCTGTTAGAAGAATAGGAAATTACAAAAATGGCACTTGCCAATTAGGGCTCACTGCCCGAGCACACTGCTCACAAAGAGGCCCACTGCCTACAAGGAGACACACTGTCAACAAAGTGATGAGAATCACAGTCTTGAACTGATTGGAAGCATCTGCATATGCTGGAGTTCAGTTCCGGTTAGGCTCAGTACACTGATCTGCTGCACTTCATCTCTCCTCTGTTCTTTATTCTGCTATCCTTTCACATACCGGATCTTTCTTGTTACTTCTGCTCTGTTCTGCACTTATTCGCATATACCTTCACACAATCACACCCTTCACAACTAAATCCATCCTCTATATATATCCGCACAAGTAATTTCATCACTTTTCTAGTCGGCATCCGGAACAGTCTAGTTTCTTACAAACTCTGTTCTGTCGACTGAATCCTTGCTCACCAAGCAATGCGGATCAAGCATATACTTGTAGATATCATTAATCATGTCAGCCAAACATGATTCATGCCTTCACAACCTTTATCATCAACAATAACACATCCGGAAAGTAGTCTGATACTCTATCAGTCAGTTCTTCCTCTGTTTTCACTGTCTCTCAGGAATCCGGTACTCAACTATTCATATCTTTTTCCTTGTCCATCACCGGAGGCTAAATCCTTGGAATATACCACTCAAGGTAGTCCTCTTGACTTCCCCAAATCCGCACTGCACCAAGACACTTCCTCTGAGAGATCCGGACCAATCTGTCAGACCTTGCCACATGCTCTGTTCTTGTTCACCGGACCACAACAATCTTTATTCTGACTTCCGGTAGAGACACACCATGACTTGCGGATATGTGGGATGACCTTTGTTGCCATCAATGACAACAACCATGAATCCATATAGTGTCTCTTGCCAACAATCTCCCCCTTTGGCATTGATGGCAACACTTAGTGAAAAATGACTAAGTGTTTACACTATGCTCCCCCTTTGCTGATGCTCTGTCTTTATATACAATTTCCGGAACTCCCCCTTAGTTGGATTCCTCATTTTTCACTGCTCCTCACTCCCCCTTTGACATCAATGGCAAAGGGTAGGGTCCGCACACCAAAATTTTCAAAAATTTTCTATACATAGCCGCATATTTACATACTCACATATACTGAAGAATGTCTGCAAAGGATGTCTTCAATTGGATCAGTTCTGTAGCCCAACTTTGCTTCATTCTATCCAAAATTGAGATGTGACCACTCAACAAAAATGCAAAAGCTTCTGCCCTCTTGAGATCTGTCGGATCATTTGTTTGGGCGGTGGTCTGAGCATCACTGATGGCCTCATGCATAGTTTCTAACTTAGGGATTATAATCCTTCTAAGTTCTCCCATCCGGTTAGTGATATTCTTCCTTTCCTTCTCAAGATTCTTTATTTCATTCAAGACTGCAATAGTCTGACATTCTTGATTTATTATGGAGGAAGAGAGAGGATCAAAACTTTGAGATAAACTTTGTAGCTTGTCATGTTCCTCTTTTATTTTCTTATCAATTGCTGCTGTTGCCTTTGACCAGGATATACAAAATTTGTAAATGTCACCGCCATCCTTAAGAGCATTTTCTAAGCTCTTTATTCCAATACTCATATTTCTCCTATCGTTAGAGATTAATCCTAATACTTCTGAAAATCTTTTATCCAAAAATTCCTTCCGGACCTTTTCTTCAGCAGATTTTTCTAGAGATTCAAAATGTGTACTAACACTGCTGACTAAGGTTTTGAGATTACCGGAAGAGGAGGCTGTGGGATCCTTTTGAAAAGATGGCATGATCTTTTCTAGCACTCCAGATGCTACCTCCATAAGCTCACAGTCTTCCATGTGAGATTTCAGCAGTTTCTCTTTGACTTTCTCATTTGCAAATGAGGCTATTTTCATTGTTTGCACCAGTGACAAAGAGTCAAAATCTAATGGTCCTTTTAGCAGGCCCGGTTCATCAATTTCTATAGTGGCTTTTGTCAGGAATTCTTGAATAGTTTGTGCAGTGTCTCTTGCCGGAGACAGATGTTTCTTCTCTTCTGCAGTTTTGTCCTTTTGAATCTTTTCTCCTTCCTTACTCTTACCACTTTCAGTCGTGGTTTTCTCTGTTGGGGTGCTGTCAACCTCTTTTTCTTTAACTGCTACTTCTTTCTCCTGTAGTTTCTCTTCTTCTTGGGATCCAGAGACTGTAGGGGAAACCGGAGGAGAGATGTTAGTCTGTTCAGGGCCCACTTCTTCTGGAGCAGATGATTCCAAATCCGCAGCTGTTTCTGCACCTAAGTCCTCTACAACAGGAAGATTGAACCTTTTGAAGGCCTTCCGGAGGATCTCTTCTGTCTCTTTGGCCACTTTGTCAGTCTCACCAAGCATGAGTTGATTCATCCTGGCTTTACTTCTGAACTCATCTTTGCAGTCTTTGAAGATTATGTTCATTGTCTTGGGATCAATTTGAGGATATAGCTGAATAGCTATCTGCTCCCGGATCTCAAGATCTTTTGCATGAGCATTATTCTTTCTTATTTCTAATTCCTTTTCTAGGCTTTTAGGAATAAGAGATATGATCTCAATGAAAGCCTTATTGTATATGTTCAGATATTTGACTGTGGCTTCCTGCAGAGTCTTTTGGTCAGCCTCATTGTAGTCATCATAAAATTCAGTCATTGGTTGAAGGTTTCCATCCACCGTAACCGACTTGATTACACTCTCTAGAGACAGAGTGGGCTTTTCAACAGATACCTCTGCCATTTCATCCTTGTCTTGGCCTGTGGAGGGTTTACCGGATCCTTTCTTCTTCTGCTTCTTTATTTCTTTTACTCCCTCATCTGACTCTGTTTCCTCTTCATCCTTTTAGTTTCATAAGCCCTTGTGGCTTTTGTCTTAGATCTTTTACCGGATGCCTGGACTTCCGGTTTTGAGCTTTTGGTTGTGGGAGGTGCAGATCTTTTTGATGATCTGGTCTGGGTGGAAGTTTCAACCGGAACACTTTCTTTACTTTTCTTTTCTTCCTCAGCCTTCCTCCTCTTTTCCCGGCTGGCATCAAGTGCCTCTTTTGAGATGCCTAGGCCTTGAGCAATATGCTCTACTTCTTTTCTCACCTTTCTCTTTATCTCAGGTTCCCTGAGTTCTACATGGATCTTTACACTCAGCTCCTCAAAGGTTCCAAACCTTTCTGCCTTTGGATCTTTGGGCTGACTTAGCATGTGTTGAACATGCAGCTCCACTATCTGTTCATCCACTTCATACCCCATGGGCATGATCCAGACAGTCCTTGGCTCCACCGCCTCCATTAGGCACTGATCAGTGTCCACCATAAAGCACACTGAGTCTTTGTATTTTTCAACAAGAGACTGGGGAATTCTCTCTCTTGCTTGCATCATGCTTTGGAAGTTTTTGAAGTATCCCCATAGGGCTGTATTTCTTGCTTTGGCATCCCCAAGCCCATGTAGATAGTCTCTTATCTGGACTGCAACAGGTTTGTCATTCTGCCATACCCATCCACTTGATCCGGGCAGCTCATTCATGAAGTAGAAGAATAGACATACTATAAGAGTACCATACTTAAAGGAATTCTTCTTGTCCTTCTTGATTTTCTGTATATTTTCCATTAATTGGCTTAAGAGCAGTTCGCAGAGATCATATTCTGCATTCTTCCTTAGCATTTCATAGGCAGTATATACTGCAGTTCCGGATACAGAATTCTCCCTGCTGGAGTGATAGATCTTGTATCCTATTATCATGGACACATACTTGATATCCGGATCAGAAATATCTTCAATGGTCATTGCCCTCTTATCAAATTTTGATCCGGTGGCCTCAGTTACAATGTTATTTTTGACAGATTTGAGGATAGGTATCCCTCCGGAAGAGTATAGACCAGTTACTGCTCTAATTGCCTCTTTTGTGATCTTGCAGGGTCTATCCAGCCACAGGAAGTTGTCATGCATCCTGCTCAGTACATACCGGACCCATTCATCTTCTTCAAAGCAGGGGAAATGAATAAATTGCTCAAATTGTTTCTTCTGGATATCCTTATACTCTGGTTTAAGCTCAAAAGCATTGTCTATCAGTTGCTTGTGATAGAGATCTCTCAATTTGAATTCCCCAAATTCCTCAATGCTTGCATGTATGTAAACCCTAATGTCTTCTGTGTGTAAAACTCTGTGAGGAACACTGGAAAATGCTCCTAAGGGATCTACCTCCAATGACTTGTATGGATGTTTCTTAAATTCAGGTCGGGGCCTATCTGAGATTTTCACTATATTTGGAGTAGCCATTTCTTCAAAGATTTGCAGTGAGATAATGAAAATGGAGAATACCTTATGCGCCTTTGGTTTGCACGGAGTGGTTGGATTGATTTCTTTATGCAATGACTTCGGCAGGAGATCTTTGGTGTGCTTGATGAATCTTGTTGCAGAGCTCCACTTTTCGCTTCTTCTTGAGTGCAGAATGAGCAAATGCTTTTTGAGAAATCCCTTATATTGCTCCGCAAACCCTAATATCTAATGGCAATAAATGCTCGACCTATATTATTCCGGTTTGCCTTATCCAGATAGCTTGGAGTATCCTGGATCAGTCCTGATCTGTGAACATCATCCGGATCTTTCAATCATGAATAAATCGAGGTGACACATTACAAGAACATCCCAAACACTCTGTCCAATCCGCAGAATAAGACAATGCACTTCCGGATCTCTCCGGATCTTTTTGTAATCCTCTATCATACCGGAGCATCTCCCGGAACAGGTCTTACTTGATCGATCACAGCTTCTTCATATCTCCATGCGGACCTCTGAAATCTTATCTGGATCATCTCAAGACTTATATCTTTAAACCCTTTACTCCGCATCTTGTGCCACATCCGGCACCACTTGATTGGCTGGGGGAACAGGATTTTCTTTGAGTCTCCCCCTGAGCCAGAGCTCACTTTTTAATTTCTGGAAGAAATATCAGCACCAGAGTCTGGTGCGGATCCAACCTCTACATTCTCTGAACTTTTCTTCACCCAAATCTTGCTCATCTGATTCCTAACTTCATCTGCATTCATCTTTTGTTTACCCTTGTCTTGATTCTGATTATACACCGGACCTCTTTTGTCCTGATTCTTGCTTCTGCAGACTTTAGCATTATGACCGGACCTATTACAGATTTGGCAAATAACATTTCTTTGCATATTTGACTGATAACCTCTTGATTTGCATTGATTAGCCATATGACCTACTCTATTGCATGTAAAGCATCTACCTTTGAATGAATTGTTTACTTGCATATTTCTGCATTCGTGGGATTTGTGTCCATACCTTTTGCAGTTAAAGCACTGTCCGGAGAAGGATGAATTAATCTGATTCATTCTCTTTTTGCACTGATTAGCTTTGTGACCAAAGTGGTTGCAGCTGTGGCAGTATCCATTGAAAGATGGATATCTTTGAGCATTGGGCTGTCTTACCGGAGGTCTTCTAGGTCTATTCCTTGGATTTTCTGATCCAAAATTCTTTTGACCGGATCCGGAGCTTTCTCCTTTCTCATATCCCAAACCATACTTGTCATCTATCCTCTTTTGACTTCCAAGAAGAACTTCAAGTTGAGCAGAACTTATCTTGAATTTCTCTTTATATTCATTTGCTGTTTGAAGGTCTCTTTTGAGAGAGGCAATTTGATCCTCAAGTTTTTCTTCATTATCTTTGGCATCTTCAAGATCAGATTCAAGATGTCTGATAATCCTATCCATCTGGTGGCATTCTTCTGATTTTTCTTTAAGAGATTGTCTTAGATTGTCTTCAGCTTTTCTTTTTTCTTCAATCTCTTGAGTAAATTTTATAGTTCCTGATTCCATTTCATGTCTTAACATAATGACTTCTTTTGATAACTTTTCACATAACTTGGTTTGCTCAGTCAATTCTTCATTTGTATTGCTTTCTTCACTTTGTCTTGCCAATTGTTGGAGCAGCTCCTTTCTCTTTTTCATAGAGAGACTTAATTTGTCTTTTAATTCTCTCATGAATTCATCAGCCTGTTTGAGTCTTTCCTTTAATTCATTGACTTTAGAATTTGACTGTTCAAGATCCTCAAGGGCAGTCTTGAGTTGCTCCCTTAAACCATATGCATCCATTTGAACTCCCAGATCTTCCTCAAGCTGTTAGGCTCTATTAGGAGGAACTTAGCTCTGATACCAATTGTTGATAACTGAGAGGGGGGGTGAATCAGTTATCCTAATTATTTCCATTTTTGAACTTTATTGTTAATTAATGCAGCATTGAATCAAACACAAAAACATTGCCATGAAATAAGAAACACATGACACAGTATTTTTGACGTGGAAACCCTGTTAAGGGAGAAAACCACGAGGTGGTTAACCCAAAAATTATTCTCTGTTAGAAGAATAGGAAATTACAAAAATGGCACTTGCCAATTAGGGCTCACTGCCCGAGCACACTGCTCACAAAGAGGCCCACTGCCTACAAGGAGACACACTGTCTACAAAGTGATGAGAATCATAGTCTTGAACTGATTGGAAGCATCTGCATATGCTGGAGTTCAGTTCCAGTTAGGCTCAGTACACTGATCTGCTGCACTTCATCTCTCCTCTGTTCTTTATTCTGCTATCCTTTCACATACCGGATCTTTCTTGTTACTTCTGCTCTGTTCTGCACTTATTCGCATATACCTTCACACAATCACACCCTTCACAACTAAATCCATCCTCTATATATATCCGTACAAGTAATTTCATCACTTTTCTAGTCGGCATCCGGAACAGTCTAGTTTCTTACAAACTCTGTTCTGTCGGCTGAATCCTTGCTCACGAAGCAATGTGGATCAAGCATATACTTGTAGATATCATTAATCATGTCGGCCAAACATGATTCATGCCTTCACAACCTTTATCATCAACAGTAACACATCCGGAAAGTAGTCTGATACTCTGTCAGTCAGTTCTTCCTCTGTTTTCACTGTCTCTCAAGAATCCGGTACTCAACTATTCATATCTTTTTCCTTGTCCATCACCGGAGGCTAAATCCTTGGAATATACCACTCAAGATAGTCCTCTTGACTTCCCCAAATCCGCACTGCACCAAGACACTTCCTCTGAGAGATCCGGACCAATCTGTTGGACCTTGCCACATGCTCTGTTCTTGTTCACCGGACCACAACAATCTTTATTCTGAATTCCGGTAGAGACACACCATGACTTGCGGATATGTGGGATGACCTTTGTTGCCATCAATGACAACAACTATGAATCCATATAGTGTCTCTTGCCAACATCCTTAACTCCTTGGAGTTTGGAACGTACATTCTTCCTCTGAATCTTAATAGTCCATCTGGTTCAAAGTGGAATCCATCATATATAGAATCATGAGGATTGTTCAAGAGAGCTTACTTAACAAGGTCATAGTATTCATCTCCCTTGGATTTTTGCAACACTTGATTCTTAAAATCAGAATGAATAGAGATCATAGAAGAGATATGTCTCCTTCGACTTAAGGCATCTGCCACTCAGTTTTCCTTGCCTTGAATGTATTTGATCTCAAAATCATAATCAGATATTAACTCTAACCATCTTCTCTGATGAGAATTAATATGTGGTTGGGTAAACAAATATTTAAGTCCTTGATGGTCTACTCTTAACTCAAAGTGTTTCCCAAGTAAATAATGCCTCCATGCTAATAGTGCATGAACCACTACTACTAACTCGAGACCATATGGAGCACAATTTTTCTCATACATCTTCAATTTCCTAGACTCATAAGTGATAACTCGCCCTTCTTGCATAAGTACACCACCTAATCCTTCTCTTGAGGCATTGGTGATCACTACAAAATGATCCTCTGGATCAAGTACCTTTAGAATTGGTGTCATAGTTAGTTTCTCTTTTAGTTGATCAAATGCCTCTTGACACTTTTCTAACCAAACAAATATGTTGCCTTTCCTTTGTAGAGAAGTAATGGGGGTAGGCAATTTTTGAAAAGTTAGCCATAATTTTTTTGTAATATCATGCTAGACCCATAAAATTACGAACTTGTGCTCATTTTTTGATGCAGGCCACTCTAGGATGGCTTTGATCTTTACTAGATCTACAACAATTCCCTATGCTAAAATTATATGACCTAGGTATTGTACTTCTTTTTTAAATAAAGTACACTTTGAGAGATTACCATATAGTTTATGCTCTCTCAAATGTTGAAGAACAATCCGTAAATGTTGTAGATGTTCTTCCTCACTTTTAGAATAATCAAATATCATCTAGGAAAACAAGGACAAACTTATTCAGAGAATCTCTTAACACATTGTTCATTGAATGTTACAGGTGCATTCATCAATCCAAAGAGTAGGACTGTGAATTCATAATGTCCATATCTTATTCTGAAGGTTGTTTTATGGATATCTTCATCTTTTAGCCTTAACTAGTGGTATTCTGATCATAAATCGATCTTTGAAAACACAGTTGCCCCACACATTTGATCAAAGAGATTATCAATATGTGGCAACAGATACTTATTCTTTATCGTCTCTTTGTTTAGCATACGATAGTATATGCATAGGCACAGTGTGACATCTTTCTTTTTAACAAAGATCACTGGCACTCCCTAGGGTGAAACACTGGGTCTTATTAATCCTTTTTCTAGCAACTCCTGCAACTGAGCCTTTAGCTCCATCAACTTTGTTGTAGTCATTCGATAAGGAGCTTTGGATATAGGTTCTGATCCTGGAATTATATCCATGGAAAATTCAAAAGCTCTCTTAGGAGGTAATCCATTTAATTCATCTAGAAATGCATCCTCAAAATCTCAAAGAAAGGGGTATTTCTCTACATCTGATCTCTCTTGATCTATAGATTCTTTTTCATCCATTCCTTGGAATTTCTGAGATTCATAATACATTAAATCATCTTGAAAGACATACTCTTTGTAATCATCTATTTTCTCCATTTTGATTGCAAAGAGTTAATGCCCTTTTTGCTTGGCTCTCTTCAACTGTAACACAAATATTTGTCTCAGCTTGACCTCTCTAGAAGTACGTTACAACAAAATTCTATTTCCAAGGTCATCTAGGCATTCTACTATTTTAGCAACACAATCTACCTTAGCCCTATGCCTCCATAACCAGTTTATTCCAAGGATGACATCATATGATCCTAAGGGGACTACATATAGGTTTACTTTAGTCAAAAATCTCAGGAGTTCAACCTTAGGTTCGAACAAACACTACTCTACCTAAGGCCTTGTTTGATTAGCATACTCTATTGACCATGATTTTTCCATATAACTAGCTTTTCTAGATATCTTATCTAAAACCTTTAGAGAAATAAAGCATTCAGTGGCACCAGTATCTATTAAAACTAAAATTGGAACAACAAACAAAGTACCTGTGGTTTCAATTGGAGTAATCTGGTACTCCGCCTATCAGTTATCTAGTGCTACATGGATTCTTTGTTGGAAAGCTGCCTATTGCAATGGTAAGGGATTTCCTCACGGTTGAGTCCCTTATGTCTTGTTAGGACACTGATTAGCATAGTGATCACCTCCACATTAAAAACACCCTCCCAGGGGTCCTCACCTTTCAAAAGGCTTTCCTGAGTTATCTCTGTTCTTCTTGGAGTTATTCTTGTCATTTTTTCTTATCACATCTAGACTCATTTTGATTGTTCTGGAATCCTTTATCACCCTTCCTTTTGAATTTTTTCTTGTTATCCTTTTTTTGAATGATTGGGAGGATTGTGACCATTTGAACTTCTTACAATTCTTTTCCCAATATTTAGATATGGACTTTAGCTTATGCTCTTGTTTAATGGATTTCTCATAAACTTGGTCCATAGTAGTGGGACCATGCACATCTACCTCACCTCCTATTTGGGCATTTAATCCCATGATGAACGTCCAGATACGAAACCTTTCATCCAGTTGGTATTGAGGGACATACTTAAGGAGATGAGTAAACTTCTCCCAATACTCATTTACGGATGAGTCACCTTGTCTCAAGTTCTAGAAATCCATGAGATTTTGATCAAAATACAATTGTGGCAACCATCTTTGCTTGAAGAGTTCTACAAACTTGTCCCAAGTTAGACTCAGAGATCAATCCCAACTCTAACTTATTATTCATCCACCAAGTGGATACTTCACCAACTAACTGATATGCTCCCCATACTGCCTTGGTTATTTCTGAATAGTTCCTAATTTCAAAGTATTTTTCCATTTATGTGAGCCATGCCTCTGTGGCATCTCTGCTCACAGTTCCATCAAATTTAGGGGGTGTGACCTTCTTCATGTCCCTAGATAATTCAAGGGCCAAATAGCTTCTTTTTTCCTCATCTTGTCTCGATTCTAAGTTATTTTCTCCACACCGACTATGGGTGGTGTGTTCATGACAAACCTCATCTTCACCTTCATGGAAAGCTTCATGCTCAAGTCTAATCTGACCTCTTACCTCTTTCTCTAAATTTCCAATTCTTGCCCTTGTTTCATGGAGCATTACAAGAATCTGGTCTAGTTTCACATCAGAGTTGCCAGAAGGTTTCCCTTCCTCTTGGCTACCCTCAAGACTGGTTCTAGTTCAAACCATGCTGAAATTCTACTTCTCTTGAAGTTTTCATGTTAAGAATTCAATTAGTTTTTCATACAATTGAATTCATTCATAAACATAAATCCATTCTCATTTATATAGTCTTAAACAAGAAAAGGAAATTTTTGACAAAATTCCAAATTGTATTATAGTATATGTGAATCACATAATATCCTCATTTATTACAAACTTTAACATCTTGCAACTATAGGTCACTGTCAAGAAGGAAAAATTCCTTGGGTTCTTCCTCAACCTTGAGGTTTACCAAAGTAGACTTGGAAGGTGGATGTACTCGCAGGTACTCATGGACATAACTTCTTGACTAATAATAGGAGCATTAGTACCACATCCAAATGGTAAGTCTCTATGCACGGAAGGTTTAACTAGTTCACTCTTAGTGATAGGAACAATAGCCTTAGTTGCTTTGTCTTTTCCTTCTCCTACTTGATAAGCTTAAGAGAATCAGCGAAGGTCTTAGAGTTAGTTGACCATGCACCTTTAATGTAACTAGTTTTGTCTAGGCTTTTCATTTTTGAGGCTTGCTCCCTCATAGCCTTTAGGTAACATCCATTTTCTGTTACCTTCTTCCCTGGGGTTAGTCTTGTTCTTACCATTATGGCAAAAGAACATCCAAACATTAGCAATTGTTAATGTCTGAGGAAGATTTTATGCAGTGAACTCATAGGTCCATGTATTGAACCTAGTATCTTTGATACCATATGTAACATGCCATGTCATCTAACTCAGTTTTTACACACTGAAATTACTAGAAAAGTAATAGAACATGATAAACACAAGCATTTGCTTATTAACATATAACATTTGCATAATCAAGTAAATAATAGCATATCTTTTTTGAATATTTTCAAAACTAGAAAATTTCAACATATTCAAAGATATCATTTCAGTGAAACCTTTCACTTTACATTTACAATATTTTGCTCCTGGTAATAAGAATATTTTTTGTTAAATCTGACTATCAAAAGTCATAACATGAAATGTACTACATCTGGAATCTTGATATTTGTTTTCATAAGTCTCATCTTGTCTTTTGCTTGGGAGGGAGAGCATCACCTAAGCGCTTTACCTCCAACCATAGACTGGTGGTCTCCCACACATCTTCCTTCCTGGAAGTGGTCGTACCATTCACAAAGGGTATAGATATAAGGAACCAACAGGTTTTCCCATCTAAGTTTCCAATGTTGTATCCTACATAACGAACACAGTCATACAACTATAGACTCCTTCTAACTGAGTATGACACTACTAGATGGTTATGCAAATCTAGAGCACAATGAACCGACTCATGCATACAAAGACGGATGCATTACTTTGGCCAAAGATTCAATATAAATAGATGTTTCGCAATGAATGTATTCAAGAGTTCACATACTTCTAACTCGACTTAGAAACTATCTCATCCTACAGTGATTTGTAGTTTGACCAATGCTAGTCATAGAGTAACTTGACTAAGTTTAATTCATGGTCTTCTTGACTTAAATTTTTATTCCCGAGTTCTGGGATACAATATTAGGTTTGCATTGAGAATAGTCTTTCGAAAACTTCTTGTTGCAACTTGCAACATTAATTCCATGACTCCTTGTCACACCACACCTTGTCTCGAAGCTTATATTTTTGGTTTTAATGTCTATTATTGACATAGAGAATAGTTTTACCAATAGATTTATAAACTTATCCAAGGTACTTACCTTGGTTCAAGGATTCTCATCTAATCCTTATAGACAAAAAATATATATGTTTTAAGTCGACAACATACTTATACAAAGAATTTTATGTTTACTATGCATATCAGGGATACTCTTAGAGAGCTATCTTCTCTAATCCCTTCATATGAAATGACATTTATAACTCTTGTCATATGTAAAAGAATATCTTTCCATTCATCATAAAACAAACTCTAATACTCAAATTTCATTTAGAATACTTGCCAATTCAAGGCTAAGTAAATGTCATCATGTGACATGGTTATATCAACTACTAGTCCTCTAAAGTTGGTCGTATTGGTATTATAATGTAGCACAAGGTTCTATTAAACATAGTAATACATTCTCATAATATAAACTATTCTCCTTTCAAACTGATGTCTTTTATCATATAGCTCGAGGGGCTTAGCCTCAACTGACTATACTGCATATATCATTCTTGTTTTCTAATATAGGATATTCTTAACATTAAGAAATAAGATATGAGTCTGTGTCAACTGTCGGCCTTATCTCATAAATATAAAATGCAAATGTTATCACTTGAAACATTACTAGTCAAAACTAGACTCTTTGTTTCCTCAACTTACAGCATGGTCCATTAATCAACCAAATATACCAATCAAACTTCAATACTGCCATCTAACTACTGAGTTTAGATAGATGATTCATTTACCTTTTGACACTATACAACTATATAAGATTCTGAGACAAAGAGTCTCCTTATAAACTCAATGATAATAGTTTACTTCTCACACAGTGAGAACCTTTGATTATTGGCTAAAAAAACTAAGTAAATGTTATCAAAACTATATCATGGAGATAGTATAATGTCATTGCTAAAGTCTTATAAACAAAAGTGAAGCTACAACAAATTTCAAGTTGTGTGTTAAACAACCATCAGCGTGTTATAGGCACCTGATAAAAATATTGTGTATGCCAAAATAAAAATAAAGATAGGTGGAAGCATGTATTAAATCATTCATGGCTTCGGTTATAACACATGAAGCATAAGATACATGTATGACATTTGATCAACAATTCTATCACAAAGCTTGCAATCCTTCGTAGCTCCAAACTTCTTATTCTAAGTCTCTTTATCCTTAAGACACTTTTGTTATTATTCTTTTCTTTTTTTCTTGCTCCTCTCTGTTATGACTCTATTACTATCTCTATGTCTTTGTTCTCCTCCTAAGCTCACCTGAACTTCTCATATCCACAGGAGTAACTGCTCAACTTCCTTTAAACTCTCTTAGCAGGAACATGCAATAATAGAGATGCTCCCACTTGGCGAGGATCACCCCAAACCATAAGTAATCTCTCCACTATCCACATTATCATGGAGTATGGGTTGAGCACCATTATGCCATGAAGTAGTTGTAACTGGTTGTGATCTTATCATCATATGATAGCACTCAAGATTTAATCAAACTATTACTTTTTAACAATATATATTAATATATAAATAAATAAATATAATATTTTTCAACATAATGATAACAATACCACAAATATGGATGTCAGTTTTAGTCATTCGACAAAGTACGAGTATGAGGTTGAGGCTTTCCTCCCCCCTCGCAATCTTGTGTTGACAACAAATAATTAAACAGATAATCACTGGAAGAATATATCAGGAAGTTTTGACAAAGGAAAGTGGTTAAACTCTAAACATCAATAACATTTGTTGAACACCTCTCAACCATATCAAATGAAGTTTGACATCGAGAAACCTTTCCTAATGACAAATCGACAAAGGTCGAGTTGAGATTGACTTAAACAAGAAGAGTTGATTACTTCTTACCTGTCTCAAGAGGGTTCACTAATTATATAGCACGGGACTCAAATGGAAAAGCATGTTCCTTTCCAAACATCTATTCCCTTCTTTCCAATGATGCCCACCCTCTTTTCCCAAAAGGGTAAGTGTAAGAAGATGGGGGGCCAAAAAGGGGTCTTAAATGGCCATTTTTATTCTGAAATCAGGAAATATTGGCCTTGGATGAGAAATTAAGCATAGTTAAACTCAAAATTTAGAGATGCAACCAAAACAATGTTCGTAGTGCTCCAAGTCTACTTTCTAAACTACTATTTTTTTTTAAAATGGCATAGATTAAGGGGTTCAAAAGAGGGAGCCACAGAAATTGGTGTTGTTTCTGTCAAAAAAACATAACATTGCATGTTTTGTGGCTCAATCGCTTTGGTGAGAAATTAGCTAATAGCAGGTAGTTTATGCTCGATTTTTATGATAATTTTTTGATGGATATTTGATTTTTTACTAATTTTCAAAGTGGACACATCCTAAAAAATAGAATTTTGGCGGTGCTACCCCTATAAATTTTGAAAACTAATTGAAAATCATTTTTTTCTTTTTTTAATATTTGTAGAATGGAGTCTAGTTTCTAAATATGTAATTTTTTTGAAATTTCAATGAATAGTTAATTTACAATGAAAAAAAGACCAAACAGTGGTTTTTGCCCAAAAATGGGCACACAAACAAAAGAAATTAAAGATGAAAGGCTTAACATTGTTAAAATGTGAAAAAAATCACATTGTCAAATAGCTAAGAGAAATCCTAACATTACCCAGGTGTTCGATTTGTTCAAACTTGAAACACATGCAAATCTAAGGGTTAGCACAAACAAAATTATGTGAAATCTTGAAGAATATGGAAAAACACGTCTGTGGATGTTGAAAAGGCACTCCAAGCCTTTGGGTTGGAAATCCAAAGCAAATCCCAAGCCCAAGGCTTGGGATTCCCAAAGCAAAACATAATGCGAGCACGTTAGTTTTTGCTTTGCATTTTTCCTTTTCCGCAAAAGTTTGTGTTGTTTGTCATGGGGAACATAACACGAGCGCGTTATAACACGCTCGCGTTATGTTCCCCTTAAATTTTTTTATGTTCAAGGCTATTAATCATGTATGTATGTATGTATGCCTATATGTATGTATGTATGTATGTATGCCTATATGTATGTATGTATCTACATATGCCTATATGTATGTATGTATCTATGTATGCCTATATGTATGTATGTATAGTGTCAAGGGTAGAGGAGGGTAGAGATGGGAGTGAGCCATATAAGGGAGGAGAGGGGTGGATAAGGATTGAGTGATTAAGGTTTAAAATTGAGGGTTGAGCGTTTAGGGATAGGATTTAGAGTTTAGGGATAAGGGATTAGAGTTTAGGACCTTGAGGGATTAGGGTTTAGGGTTGAGGCTTTAGGTATAGCGTTTAGGGTTAAGGGTCGAGGGATTAGGGTTAAGGTAGAGTGTTGAGGGTAGAGGGATTAGGGATAGGGTTTAGGGTTGAAAGTTTAGGGTTGAGGGATTAGGGTTTAAGGTATAGTTTAGTAGTTCTTGTGGATAGAGCCAGTAAACAATGGGAGATTATTTGCCTATTTCATAACAATATACCTCCCCTAAGTGCGGGGTGGACAACAAGAAACATAGATGTACCCCAATGCAAATCTTTTCTCATAATGATCATCCTTCTGATTTCAACTATTAATTACTCACTGTGGATGTACCATACTCAAAGCTTTTCTCATAGTGTGTACACCTATTGGCATAATGAACCCTAGATGGGCCAAAAAAACATGCCATAAAACATTACTAACATTAAAAAAGTTCATAGCCATTTTTCTGGCATATTCTTGCAACTCAAATATCTTTAAGAGAAGAGTGTCAAAAATGATGGGTTTAACAACCTAACATAAGGCAAAGTTTTTTTTGGGTTTAGGGATAGGGTTTAGGGTTTAGGGTTGAGGGATTATGGTTTAAGGTATAGTGTTGAGGGTTGAGGTTTTAGGGATAGGGTTTAGGGTTGAGGGATTAGGGTTTAGGGTTGATAGATTAGGGTTTAGAGTTGACAGATTAAGGTTTAATGTTGAGAGTTGAAGGTTGAGGGTTGAGGGTTTATGGATAGGGTTGATGGTCAAGGGATTAGGGTTAAAGTAGAGTGTTGAGGGTAGAGGGATTAGGGATAGGGTTTAGGGTTGAAGGTTTAACGATTGAGGGTTGAACCTTTAGGGCTGAGGGTTAAGGGATTGGGGTTTAAAATATAGTGTTGAGCCTCGAGGGTTTATGGATAGGTTTTAGGGTTTACTTTTTAAGGGTTAAGGGTTGAGGGATAGGGTTTAGGGTTTAGGGATAAGGGATTAGGGTTTAAGGTATAATGTCGAGGGTTGAGGGTTTAGGAATAGGGATAGCGTTTAGGGTTTAGGGATGAGGGATTAGGGTTGAGGGTTGAGGGATTAGGGTTTAAGGTATAGTGTCGAGGGTTGAGGGTTTATTGATAGTGTTTATGGTTGAGGGTTGAGGGATTAGGTTTTAGGGTTGATGGATTAGGGTTTAAGGTATAGTGTTGAGGGTTGAGGGTTCAAGGATAGGGTTTAGGGTTGACAGATTAGTGTTTAATGTCGAGGTTAGGGTTAGAGTGTCGAGGGTAGAGGGATTAGGGATAGGTTTTAGGGTTGAGGGTTTAAGGATTGAGGGTTGATGCTTTAGGTATGAGGGTTTAAGGTTTAAGATATAGTGTCAAGTGTTGAGGGTGCAGGGATAGGGTTTAAGTTTTAAGAGTTAAGGGTTGAGGGATAGGGATTAGGGTTTAAGGTATAGTGTTGAGGGTTGATGGTTTAGGGATAGGGTTTAGGTTTGAGGGATTACGGTTTAGGGTTGATGAATTAGGGTTTAATGTTGAGAGTTGAGGGTTGAGGGTTGAGGGTTGGGGGTTGAGGTTGAGGGATAGGGTTAATGGTCAAGGGATTAGGGTTAAATAAGAGTGTCGAGGGTAGAGGGATTAGAGATAGGGTTTAGGGTTGAAGGTTTAAGGATTTAGGGTTGAGGCTTTAGGGATGAGGGTTAAGGAATTAGGGTTTAAGATATAGTGTCGAGTGTCGAGCGTGTAGGGATAGGTTTTAGGGTTCAAGTTTTAAGGGTTAAGGGTCAAGGGATCAGAGTTAAGGGTTGAGGGATTAGGGTTTGACGTTGAGGGTTGAGTACATTGAGGTTCAAGGGTTAAGGGTTTTGGGATAGGGTTGAGGGTCGAGAGATTAGGGTTAAAGTAGAGTGTCGAGGGTATAAGGATTAGGGATAGGGTTGGAGGGTTTAGGGATAAGGGATTAGGGTTTAAGGTATAGTATCGAGCCCATTGAGGGTCTAGGAATAGGGATAGCATTTAGGGTTTAGGGATGAGGGATTAGAGTTGAGGGATGATAGATTAGAGTTGAGAGTTGAGGGATTAGGGTTTAGGGTTGAGGATTGAGGGATTAGGGTTTAAGGTATAGTGTTGAGGGTTTAGGGATAGGGTTTAGGGTTGAGGGATTAGAGTGTGTTGGTGCTTAAATCTGCAGGCACCTTCCTAAAGATTCAAGCATTCATATATGCATGCCCCTTCCCAAAAAATCCAAAAATTCTGTCTTTCAGCCTTTGCAGTACTGAATAATGCAAAGGAATCAGTTAAGGTGCAAGTCTCTTTGTATATACAAGGGTGTTCGTATATACATGCAGGTCAAAATGTGCATTGGCAGGTGCAAAATCTCCATCACCCTTTGAAAAAATGAGTTAGATGCATTTCCAAATGCATATTGGGCTCAAAGGACATGTACATTGAAGAATATACAAAGGCTGGCACATATACTTTTGCTACAATGGTGCGGCCGAGATACATGTGGTGGGGCCCGAGGATATACAAGTGAGAATGTATGTGTGAATATACATTCAAGCATATGAAGGTGGTCACAGGGTCGAATGTATTTTGAGTTTGTATATCCAAATATACAATGAAAAGGTACAAGAGAAAATGTACATTCAGCAATATACAATGGGAAAGTGCAAATGGTCTTGTATGTTCAATAAATATACAAAGGTGCATATATACATTTGCTACAGTGCCGCAGGGGAGACACAAGTGATGGGGCCCACCAGTTGTGTGTGCATTCGTTTGTATGTTTGCACATACAAGCCAATATACAATGAAGAAATATACATTCCAGACCCGATTGAGAATCAAACACAGTGAATAATGTTTCAGGTCCGCAGCATGTATATTGGGCACTTGTATGTGCCAATGTACATTCAAAAGATACAAGGGTTAAGATGCAAGCCAGATTTCAAAGCAACTTCAGCATGCCTCATTAAAATTTGAAATCCGCCTTGTATGTATGATGCAAATGTACATGCACATATACAAGGAAATATGCAGGAAAAGAGGATACAAGCCAGACCCGAATTGAATTTCAATTTGTTCTAAACAGGTTTGGGGTCCGCCTTGTATATCAAATAGATGTATATGCATTTTGCATATACAAGGGATTCTTGAAGGGTGAACAGTGGTGATTGTATATGCATCCATTCTTGCATATACAAGGGGGCGAAAAGGCAAAATAGTGAGAGCGAAGGTCAGCGATAAAAACATAAGGTGCCTACGTGGCATATTCTCACTGGTTGGTGACTTTCAGGGCGTGTTTTGAGCCGCAGATCTCAGCGATGGAAGTAGATCGACAGTTGGTTTTGTATTTTGCTGCAACCATGGGTTTCTTTGTATCTATGGCCATGTTTGGGGGGGAAAAACTCCAAAGACACGCCACTGAGGATCTGCGGGTAGCTGAGCAATAATGGTGAGATTTGTAGGATTTGGGTCGACAATGGACAGGTCAACCACTGATTTTATGAAAGAAGATCTTCAGGTGGCGGCTCAAATCCCAATTCCACCTGCTCATTCCTCTTTGTCTCTCTGCTGCATTTATGGATTCTGAGCACCATTTCTCATGCGTTGTATCTGACAAATTTTTGACTTGCCATGTAATTAATTTGATGAGTACACAGTCTTGGTATAAAAGCCAAACTGTGTTACTCATTTTGTGTTGTTGAAGACTTGGGCAATTTTGGGGGAAAAATAACAAAATACAGAGCATTTCCTATCTGTTTTATCTCTGTGGAGTTTATGTGTTGCACCTGAGTTGTATCTTGCACATATGTTCAGTTTCAGTGTTAACGTTATATGAAAAATGCTTCTTGCATGTGTTTTTCTATCTGTCTCCAATTGCTACATGCATTTTCTTCTTTCAAATCTGGTTGCTAAGGGTTTTTCAGATTCTAGGGTATAGTCTTGCTGTATCACATACTTGATCTCTAACTTCCATTCAAGGAGTGGATTAAATTGTTTTAGGTTAAGGTATGGAGAAGAATGTATGTCAACTAGGATATCCATAAGCATAGACAGTTAAATACCCATTCTTGGGAGATGTTTGTAAGGCAAGCATCAATCTAACCCCTTGAAACTCAAATGCCAGTTGCAAGCCACTCTCATGTATACGTCTATGTGACTCCTTGCCCTGAGATAGGCACCAGTCTGTTCTTGTGAAGTAGTCATGATCTAAAACCCCTGTCTTGCATCCAAACCATCAAATTCCAACCATTCCATTATTCCAACCTATTAGTTGTAGGAGTAGGATTAGGAACCCCCTGCATACTCTCATCCTTAACCAGACAAATATGTCCAAGAATGTTGCTAACCTTGTGATTTGTCATACAAATCTTGGTCCACACATGAGAGTATTCTGCCTGTTCTGAAGAGCTTAATCTTCCTGTCAATGGGTGAGTCAAAGTGTCAAATCTTTAGCTTATAGGGATACCCCCCTTGGTGCAGCAGAACCAAAAGTGAAGGGGAGGCAACTCATGCAACCTCCCGTATCTATTGGCCGAATCTGCCTGTGCATTGGAACTAGCAAACCCTTTGCCGATTCGGAAAAAATTACCAACAGAGTGAAGGGTTGAGGGATTAGGATTTGATGTTGAGGGTTGAGGCTTTAGGGTTTAGGGTTTAGGGATAGGGTTGAGGGTCGAGGGATCAGAGTTAAGGGTTGAGGGATTAGGGTTTTACATTGAGGGTTGAGGGTTGAGGTTCAAGGGTTGAGGGTCGAGGGATTAGGGTTAAAGTAGAGTGTGGAGGGTATAAGGATTAGGGATAGGGTTGGAGGGTTTAGGGATAAGGGATTAGGGTTTAAGGTATAATATTGAGTCTATTGAGGGTTTAGGAATAGGGATAGCATTTAGGGTTTAGGGATGAGGGATTAGAGTTAAGGGATCATAGATTAGGGTTAAGGGTTGAGGGATTAGGGTTTAAGGTATAGTGTTGAGGGTTTAGGGATAGGGTTTAGGGTTGATGAATTAGAGTGAAGGGTCAAGGGATTAGGATTTGACATTAAGGGTTGAGGGTTGAGGCTTTAGGGTTTAGGGTTTAGGGATAGGGTTAAGGGTCGAGGGATTAGAATTAAGGGTTGAGGGATTAGGGTTTGACGTTGAGGGTTGAGGTTTGAGGTTCGAGGGTCAAGGGTTTAGGGATAGGGTTGAGGGTCGAGGGATTAGTGTTAAAGTAGAGTGTGGAGGGTATAAGGATTAGGGATAGGGTTGGAGGGTTTAGGGATAAGGGATTAGGGTTTAAGGTATAGTATCGAGTCTGTTGAGGGTTTAGGAATAGGGATAGCATTTAGGGTTTAGGGATGAGGGATTAGAGTTGAGGGATGATGGATTAGGGTTGAGGGATTAGGGTTTATGGATAAGGTTTAGGGTTGATGGTTGAGGGATTAGGGTTTAAGGTATAGTGTTGAGGGTTTAGGGTTGAGGGATTAGAGTGAAGGGTTGAGGGATTAGGATTTGATGTTGAGGATTGAGGCTTTAGGGTTTAGGGTTTAGGGATAGGGTTGAGGGTCAGGGGATCAGAGTTAAGGGTTGATGTTGAGGTTCGAGGGTCAAGGGTTTAGGGATAGAATTGAGGGTTGAGGGATTAGGGTTAAAGTAGAGTGTGGAGGGTATAATGATTAGGGATAGGGTTTAGGGATAAGGGATTAGGGTTTAAGGTATAGTATCGAGTCTGTTGAGGGTTTAGGAATAGTGATAACATTTAGTGTTTAGGGATGAGGGATTAGAGTTGAGGGATGACGGATTAGGGTTGAGGGTTGAGGGATTAGGGTTTAGGGATAAGGTTTAGGGTTGAGCATTGAGGGATTAGGGTTTAAGGTATAGTGTTGAGGGTTTAGGGATATGGTTTAGGGTTGAGGGATTAGAGTGAAGGGTTGACAGATTAGGATTTGACGTTGAGGGTTGAGGGTTGAGGCTTTAAGGTTTAGGGTTTAGGGATAGAGTTGAGGGTTGAGGGATCAGAGTTAAGAGTTGAGGGATTAGGGTTTGACGTTGAGGGTTGAGTTCTAAAGATAGGCAAACAGAGATTTTGTATTCAGGTTATTTAGATGTTGATGAGTTTAGACTTAAGTTGAAATGTTGGACTCTTAATCTAGCATGAAGAGAGTTTCTATCGTTAAATGCAGATTTATGGGTTCGATTATATTGATTGTCTCTCCATTTTTTGGGTGTGGATGTTTTGGAATCAATTGGGAAGTCTTCAGGAGACTTTGTGGAAGTGGATTGGCAATCACTTGATAGAACCCCTGCTATTTATGCTTGGATAAGGATTTGTCACAAACTAGAACTTCGGCTTCCAAAGAAGTTATGTCTTTCTTCCTCGATGGGAATTTTCTATCAAGAACTTGATTATGAGGGCTTTCCCCTTCATTGCAATGCCTATCATATGGCGGAGCATCTAGCAAGCTCTTGCAGGAAATAGGAAAAGTTCTCCCTCAAAAACCATGTGGTCATTCAAGTCTGAAGGGGAAGGTTTGGAAAGAGAAATGGATCACCAAAGAGATGAAGAATTTCTTATTTCTCAGACACCATCAATGGTTTTTCTCTGATGCAAAGGACCTACCAAGATGGAAATCATTTAAATATTATATGATCTCCAAAGGAAAATCTCCTAATTCTCCCAGAATGTCATCCTTCAACAAGGCGAGACCAAGTGGCTTGGCTCTTCCAGTCATGGATCCTCCCGTATTTAAGAGGAATTGTTAGGCTTGGAAGTGTTAGTTGATGAAGCACAGGATGTGGTCATCCCTACTTGTGTTAAGGAAGATAATGCACAGGATGTGATCAATCTATAGCAAGACAAAACGTGAGCGTGTTATAACGCGCTCACGTTTTGTCCTACTATAGAAATGGTAAAAAAGTGTTGACCCCTGTGATCAAGGCCCACATGCTCTATTTTCATACTAATTATGCGCGTCCTCCAACAAAAAAGAAGTGCTTTCATGTTGTTGGGAAGTTCACATGCACATTTTACACATTCTACCACCTTTGCATAATCTTTCCACCACCTTTTCTGCTTTTCCAACTTGAGAAGGAGGAAATAACATAGTTTTCACACCAAGTTTGATATATATCTATTCAAGTTTCAATTTTTGTAGTGTTGCAATGTTAATTGTGATTCAATTTTAGGAATTTAACATTATAGATTGGTTAATAGTATTGTTGTTAGTAATTATATTTGAGTGTTATTCAATTTAACATTGAAAAGGAAGCAAGTGGTGAAAAACTCAAATTGTTGAGGAGTTTGATGCAAGAAGAAAAAAACACTACATATTTGGGTACTCTCTCCATTCGAACCTTCATTTTTTAGGTATGTCAAGTCTTTACATGCATGTTCATTACATTTTCCTTAATTCTATTTGAATTACTTTATCATGCTTTATCATACATGTTTAAAATAGACACATTCCCAATCAAGAAAGTAGCCTACAATCTCACATGACGCCATGTATATTATCTACACTTGGGCTCTTTAATAATTATGTGTAATAAACAGACCTTAACATACCATGATGTCAAACTATACAAGAATAAATCCTTACAACATAATAAAAATACAATCCCACTATTATCTTGTATTCATTTCTTAGGAACTAATATTGGTCTCTTTATCATGCTACAGACAAATTCTCCATCATGCTGAGGAAACGATCAAGAATTAAACCAACACAAGAAGAGATAGAAGCTAAGAATGCAAAGAAAGCAGTGGCTATGAGGGAACTTCATGAGAAGAGGAAATTAGACATGATAAATGAAGACATGCCAATTGAAGAGGAACCACAACCATCACAAAGAGATATGGTATTGGCGGCACAAAGAGAATGAATGCAAAAACTTCATGCTATGAGAGGTTTGAATACCATAGTTGGAGACACATCCTCTACTGCAAGTCAACATGTAGGGACACCATCTACCACATCTCAAGTTGAGAGTATATCATCACTCACATGTGATGAAGGAGGTATGCCATTGTTCCCACCTCAACCTCAAGGTATGTCATCTATTCCATCTTCAATCAAAGGTATGCCATCTAGCCCATCTCATTTAAATATTGATGAAATTCCTAATGTTGAGATGAATTTACCTAACTTAACACCACCTAGAATTTTGCATAGAAAGCCAAAGTATTTGATTAATATTGATGATAATATTTTACAGCCAATGGAAGGTAAGATTCCAAAGCGCACTTGTAAAAGATATGCTCATAAGATTTAGAGATTGTTCTTTGAAAGGTTAAATAAGACTACAAGATGTCAACTATTCATTGAAATGATGCGAAGTATAAAGTATAGGTCCATCATGAAGATTCTTGGGTTGAGAACATCACAGGCTTCAAGTGCAAAATCTATTATCAAGAATCTAATGAGTGCATATGAGAGTGTGGGTAACACCTCATGCACAAAAGATAGTAATGCAACACGACATGTGATTACATCAACTATAGTAAGTAGTCAAATGAGGAAAGCTCGTCTCATTAGAAAGACAAGTCAAGAATTGAGAATTAATAGGAAAACTTTATCAAGAGCCGTTAGAAGATGCCAAAGAATTGAGGACACTAATGCCAATGAATTATGGGCGTTCTCAGGGAGACTACCACGAAAAGATAAACCAATTATTGAAGCATTGAGATCACTAATTGAAGACTTTTGGAAAAATTACACAAGGGTATCTCTGAATCAAAGGGATGTGGTGAGAAGGAGAATCTGTAGTCAGAACTGTGAGCCACATCTAAAGCATTTTTTGGATGAGACTCAAACACAGTTTTATGGTAAATTTCTAGAGAAGTATCCTCAAATTAAAATTTGTCAAAGATATTTTGAAATGCTAAAACCTTTCTATGTCAAGATAAATCACACACACACTACTTGTTGTTGTAGATTACATATTAAATTTTCTAACCATTTTGATGTTTATATGTCTATATGTTTAGATATGCATACTAACAATGTTTTGCAGGGTTGTGCCATATGTGCCCCACAAACATCTTCAAGAGACTTTATATGAAGAATTTTATGTGAAAGAGAGGAAGGTCAAATATTCTACAAGAAATTATGCTTGGATGGCACATGTCATCGTTGCGGTGGCATGCAACATTTGCCAATATGTCAACATATGGAAATAATAGATGCGGTTGGAAACGAACTAGTAGAGTTTGGCAAGTATAAAATAGTGGCATACAATACAAAAGATGCTAAAGAAGCAAAGACGTGTGAATTAGTTATTAAAAAGATTCTAGTGTATTAGTTTATGCCTATATTTCGTGATAGCATAGTGTATGAGTATGCAAGACATGCCCATAGAGCTCGATGGTTGGACTTGCAATTCAAGTTATGCAAGGACACATTTTTGGTTGGTAGCATTATTTTAGTCATCGACTTTGTAGAGAACTACAGTCTATAGCCATAGTGTGAGGTGCAATCACAATATTACAACTCCACATAGGTTTCTATATTTATGCACATCGCATTCATTCGTGCAAATAATAGTACAGAGGATGACAAAAAGATCATAAGGGAGTATAATTTCTATATTAGTGATGATCGCACGCATTCTACGGAGTTCATGCAAGGTTGCTTTCAAGTGTTCTAAAATGATTTGGCTAGAAGGGGCATATCGTTCAGTCAGCATATCATACGGTCTGATAACTGTGCGTCACAATTCAAGAACTCATGGAATTTCTATTGGCTAAGTAGGAGACAGGTATTGAGCATATGTGGAACTTTTGTGAGGCCGGGCATGGAAAGGGGGAGCATGATGGTGCAGGAGCATGTATCAAAAGAGTCATAGCACGAGAAGAGTTAAAGTATAAAGATAATGTAAAGTTGACAGATGCAAAATCAATTGTCAAGTGGTGTAATGCTTCCATGGGTCCAGGTAAGAAGGTAAGTCTTCAGTTCGTAGATTTTTTTGGTTGATAGATGATACTAACATTGCACCATATGATGATTGTTATACACTAACAGGATCAAATAAGATGCACTCTTTTAGAAGCTCAATTGTAGGTGCATGGAGTATCCATACGTGAAAGATGTCATGCTTTTGTTCTTCATGTACAATTCAAGTCTAGGATGAATGCAAGTCAAAGGAATGGGTTAACAAATGGCAGTTAAGTTATCTTAGCCCACTTGACACGTATCGACTCGCGACGACACTGGAACTAACATGGATGGAATCATCAGTTGACTTTGACCACATATCAGATTTAGTTCAACTAGGTAATATAGGGCACGTATATGCATCTAATTTCATCTAGTTCAACCAAGTAATGTCATCTTACTTTGTAGTGTTTTTGTAATGTTCACTAATTTCATCTAATTTGCTACACATATCAATGTAGGGCACGTATATGCAATTATTACAAATGAAGATAATGAAAAGGGAACAAATTATTACTTATGTTGTTGTGTTGAGGCCAAAAAGAAATTGGAGGCCCTTGTTACAGATGGAGAAAACATCAAATACCCTACAGGCTCAGTGGTTATTACTGGAACATGGCTTAGAAGGTACCCACATAAGAGTGTTAATGTTTGTCTGTTTCAGGACTTTGACACACATTAGAAGATTCTTCATTACTTGAACCTTATCGTGGCATCCAATGTTCATTTGATAAAGTATCGGGGTAGACCTTTGAACAAAATCTTGTGGAAGGTGCGTGAGTCTGACCATGAAGCAATACTTGACACAATAAAGAGTAGAGCAGACCTGGATGGTTCATTAGATTAATTTGTAAGTATTCACATTGATTTTGTAAAGTCATGTTAGATTGAGTTGTAAGTATGCACATTAATTTGTAAGGTTTGTCTTTTTTTATTTCCTGCTGTATTTTTACACATTTTTACATAATCATGTTATGCATTTTTGGTGTCTTGCTTCTGATGGGACCAAACAAATTGTTCCAACGCATCTGGATGGGTACATTTACACTAGGCATGGTCCTGTTTTTCACCCAAACATGTCAAAACAGTCCGAGCTACATTGTACCGACGATATCCCTGAAGAGTCCAAAGTGCAAAAAGGTAGCAATCTTTGACGAGATGTTACTCAAAAACCGTGTCACTTAGAAACATTCCATCTAAGGCAACGCAATCATGTAGAGTGCCTCTACAATTACTTCTTTTGGTTTTTTATATCTCTGAGGGATTTTCCCATGGTGAAAGGTTTTCTGCTGCCCCAAAAATCATCAGAAGGAGGCAGTGTAAAGTTGCAAAGGGGTGTAACTTTCGTCCTACTTCTGATGCGACCAAACTGACTATTCCAACACATCAGGATGGGTACATTTACACTACGCATGGTCCTGTTTTTCACCCAAACATGTCGAAACAGTCCGAGCTACATTGTACTGATGATATCCCTAAAGAGTCCAAAGTGCAAAAAGGTAGAAATCTTTGACGAGATGTTACTCAAAAACCGTGTCACTTAGAAACATTCTGTCTAAGGCAACACGATCATGTAGAGTGTCTCTACAATAACCTCTCTCATTTTTTTATAGCTCTAAGGTATTTTCCCATGGTGAAAGGTTTTCTACTGCCCCAAAAATCATCAGAAGGAGGCAGTGTAAAGTTGCAAAGGGGTGTGACTTTCATCCTACTCCTGATGCGACCAAACTAACTGTTCCAACGCGTCCAGATGGGTACATTTACGCTAGGCATGGTCCTGATTTTCACCCAAACATGTCAAAACAATCCAAGCTACATTGTACCAACGATATCCCTGAAGAGTCCAAAGTGCAAAAAGGTAGCAATCTTTGACAAGATGTTACTTGAAAATTGTGTCACTTAGAAACATTGCGTCTGAGGCAATGCAATCATGTAGAGTGCCTCTACAATAACCTCTCTCATTTTTTTATATCTCTGAGGTGTTTGCCTGTGGTGAAAGGTTTTCTGCTGCCCCAAAAATCGTCAAAAGGAGGCAGTGTAAAGTTGCAAAGGGGTGTAACTTTCATCCTGCTCCTGATGCGACCAAACTGACTATTCCAACGCATCCGTATGGGTACATTTACGCTAGGCATAGTCCTATTTTTCACCCAAAGATGTCGAAACAGTCCAAGCTACATTGTACCGACGATATCCCTGAAGAGTCCAAAGTGCCAAAAGGCAGCAATCTTTGACGAGATGTTACTCAAAAACTGTGTCACTTAGAAACATTTCGTCTAAGGTAACCTGATCACATAGAGTGCCTCTACAATAAACTCTCTCGGGGATTTATATCTCTAAGGCATTTACCCGTGGTGAAAGGTTTTCTGCTGCCCCAAAAATCATCAAAAAGAGGCAGTATAAAGTTGCAAAGGGGTGTAACTTTCATCCTGCTTCTGATGCGACCAAACTAACTATTCCAACATGTCTAGAAGGGTACATTTACACCTACATGGTCCTATTTTTCACCCAAACATGTTGAAACAGTCCGAGCTACGTTGTACCAACAATATCCCTAAAGAGTCCAAAGTGCAAAAAGGCAGCAATCTTTGACGAGATGGTACTCAAAAACCATGTCACTTAGAAATATTGTGTCTGAGGCAATGCGATCACGTAGAGTGCCTCTACAATAACCTCTCTTAGTTTTTTATATCTCTAAGGTGTTTTCCCGTGCTGAAAGGTTTTCTGTTGCCCCAAAAATCGTTAGAAGGAGGCAGTGTAAAGTTGCAAAGCATTGCTAAGAAATCCTCAATACTTAAACACTCCAATGAACTAAAGCAACTTCTTCTTAGGTGCAAATGTAAGGGTACACAAGGGGAAAATGGCACCTAGATGACTTAGTGCATTTCTATGACTTCATTCACATGTTTAAATATTTGAGAAACTCTCCTTTATTAAGCACTTGTCCTAATGTCAATGTTAAGCTTTACACCTCCTAGGCACTCAATTAGGTGATGTCATTAGATACAACTTACCCTTAGGCATCAATGTAGCTTCTCCAATCCATCACATTTCTAGGCACTCAAATTTGAGGTCTTGGACTTATATCTTATTCCTAGGCGCAATTGGATGATCTTCCTAGATCTAGGCGCTCATGATGGTGGGAAATTACATGAAGGCGTGCCTAAGTCCAATTTGACTTTGTATTTGATATTTTATGACTCTAATTGACTAAGAATGGCTCAATTTCTAAAGTGCTGACTCAATAATGTAAGTTTAAGGTCTTTTCCTCCTAGGTGCCAATTAATGAGTTCACTAGATGCAATTTCTCCTTAGGCGCCAAAACTAGATAGTAGAGACAAGAGGAGGCGCCTAGCATCAATTTAGGCTCTATTCATTATTTGTAAGACCTTCAATGATTAAACATGCTTGAATTAAGCCTTTCTCTCTTGGAACTTACTCAATGATATAGATTTGTGATACTTTATCTAAGGCGCCAATCTAGATCTATATGGAGGTGAAAGAGCACCCAGCATGATGAAGCTTTATACTTGGCATTTTTTATGCTTTAAATAATTATGAAGGTCTTAGAATGACTTTTCCCCTCTAGGTGCCTACTCTTACATGTCCTTAGATGCAATTTCAATCTAGGTGCTCATGGAGGTATTAAATGATAAGCAAAGACATCTTAGCTTACTTAGCCCATTTCTTTGGATTTTGATGACCTTGACTCTTAAATGCCATCTAGTCTCATGCTCTTAAGTTCTCCTCTTACAAGGCACCATATTGAATGGATTTAAACTCTCTTGTTATGCTTAGGTGCCAATTCAAGGTCATTCTGAAGGCAAAGAGCGCCTAGAATCCATTTGACTTAGCTTTTAACATTTCAACAAGTTTAAGCAATGGGAGAGATCTCATCAAGGAGTCCACTCAAAGGATTGTTTCATGTCAACTCTTCATAGGCACCAATGTGTGATTAGATGACAAGGAAAGTGCGCCTAAACTCTAAACATTCAATCAATCTTCATATACATACTTCTCTCCTTTAAGGCGCTCAAAGTGGTTAACTCATTCTTCAATTCCTTATTCTAGTTGGTTCTAAGACCTTTAGGCGCTATCATTCACCAATTCAAACCTTCAAACACTTTTAAGGCACTCAAAGTGATGTCCATCACCAATCCACTCCTTAGGTGCTCAAATTTGATTATAGAAGCAAGAAATTGTGCCTAAGGTTTATGTTGCTCAAGACCTCCTTTGCAAGGCACCTTAGATGATGATCAAGGTAAGACTCAATGTAATCTCATAACCTCGCCTTATATGCAAGAGGAATTACATTTAATAACCACAATGGTCATCAGGTGCTCATAAGCATATGATTTTGACTATCTTATTTAAAACAACAAACATACTCTCTGCATCCCAATATGGTATAATAACAAGAAATTAAGAAATATTTTCAATTGACCAACTCATAAAGAATATGGATCAACATACTCATTTGAATATTTTCAATTGAGCAACTCATAAAGAATATTAATATTTTCTGTTCAACATGATGATTCATTTTTTTTTAAATACAACTTTTATCTTTTAGTTCCAAAATGAGGTTTAAGTGATACTTGAATAACAATAGCTAGCTTATTAGATCAACAAACATCCTATGTAATACAATTGGACTTTAAATATTTGAAGTAGCCATCTATAAATATTAATTCAAATGTGGATTTATAATGCAAGTATGGACGCCATCAATAAAAAAGATTTGTATTAACCAAATATCCATATAGGCATACATCAATATCTATCGATATAAGTATAACATATATACAAAATAGCCATATAGGCTTACAAGAATGCCATATAGGCATACAATGTCAACTATATACAATACAAAATATATGTCCACAAATGCCATATAGGCATACAACAAAGGAACACAATAAAAAGCCATTCCCCTCTGGCTGGTGAAGAGAATAGATCATGGGCAGCCTTTGATCTTCTAGGGGATGGAGATGCACATGTGGGTGGTCTACTACGAACCCGAGGGCTGCTCCTCCTATTTAGTTCTTCCTGCATCTTTAGCTGTTACAATAAAAAGTATAGACATTAATATATAGAAATTACATGTTATAAAAAAATGAAACATTTAACAAAATAATCACTTACTGCTAACATATAATTTGTCTTCTCACTTGCCTCAGTAGCAGGAATAGGCCATGGTGATGTCATGTCCTATAGAAACCATCCAGATAGAAATTAAACTTCAAATCAATAATCTTTTAATTTTTCAAAAATAAACAACTATAACAATGAATGTAAATTGAAATTTACTAATCTGCCTCATACCCCTGTCAATGCCATGGAGCTATGAATTGCAAAGGTCACACCATGCTCCATTATTCTCTGAACATCGGGAGGTGTCTCCGCAGCCTGCATCATCTGGAAATAAAACAACATTATTCAATTACAAAAACTATAATAGTGATGCAAATCATGGCTCCTAACATACACAAACGTTCATCTAAACATGGAAGTACACACAATAAAGCACACAAGTCACATACAAAAATCTAGTAAGTACAATTCATTCGTTAAACTATTTCTTTTATTACCTTCATGAAGCTTTGAAGTCCACCACCACTGGCAAGTGTTGCCTTGAAATCTCCAATATTAACCTATTCAACATTCAAAATCAGATATTAGAATACCATTCATATAACGATGCTATTCACATGTAATATTTATAATTGTTTACTAGTTACATACCCCAACAATAGATGATCTAGTGTAATATGTAGGTGGAGAACCACTGAAGACTACATCAACACTATGACCATGAAATTTCATTAAAATCATCAAACTAAATTAGTTAATCTTGCATTTCAAAAATAAAATTTAATAAATTAAATTCAATAAACTTACTAATATTTACTTGAGTATCAAGGCCAAAAGTCTCACTCATGAGGGTATCTGTCATCACCATCTGCTCAGCTGCAGATGTAGCCTGTACACCTACGTCCTGACTATCCATGGGGTCATAACTACAGGCTGACCCACAAGTCTGACAAGTATGGGGTGGGACCCTACTCCTCGCACTATCTCCCAACCCACTCTGTGCTGCAGGACTGGCATGCTCTATGATGCTCTGGGTCAAGGCACTAATGGACTGAAGTGTATCGACCTCAACACAATCCTTCACAATGGAAGGGATAGAAACATGCTCATGGGCTAGTCTACTGATTACTTGTCTCACTACCCGCTGTGGGTCAACATGTGCCCCTGGTCTATTTTGTGCTGACCCCCCACCTCTACCCTGGAAGTCTCGCATATCAAAATAGTTTGGCACTTTATTGAGGACAAACTCGCAATAGAGTTTCCTCAAAAAGTATTGCGGGATCTCATTATTATTGCATGGAGGATGATCAAAAACCATCCACCACCTCTACCCAAAATTGTCCCTTATCGCTTGGTTGTTGCACCAATGGATAGGGAACCTCTAGCATGTAATGGGTAGAGGTTGATTTGTTTGTGGATTTGTGAAAATCGAACACAAGTCTAATTTTATAATTTGTAATTTTTTCACATCTTGCTATGACAACTTGTCTACATAATAGTCTCTAAACTCTCTCCTCTTATCCGTCCAACTAGTTATTTGCTTGCTAATTGAATCTACATTTGATAACATAGATTCAAGAGATTCAACAAGCGTGGACCTATGCAAGGTTGAAGTGGAAGGATCTTTCCACCTTTCAATTATAACTTCAATTTCTTTTTTATTTTCAATTTGTCCCATTATATTTTCTTGTGTTCCAGGGGCATGTCGAGGAATGGATGGAGGAGGTTGTTGTTTCGCAGATGTTTCCTCCTCAGGATTTTGTGGATTTTGAGGAGGAGGAGGAGGAGAAGGAGGTGCATTAACATTTCCTAATAATTAACGAAATATACATCAAAAATCAACTCAAACCTACCTATTTAGAAACAAATTCAAACAAAAAAAATATATAACTCACTCGTTTGGCGTGCTCGACGTCATGGCAGCATTTTGGTAATGAATTGATAAGGTTTTTGTGTTGAATTGGTTTTTGCAAAATCCGAGCACACTTCCTAGGGTTTGCAGGCCACGGGTATAGAGGAGAAGAAAGAAATGAAATGAGATAGATAACATTTTTTTTTATATTTATAACAAGTCAAAACGTGCTCACGTTATAACACGAGCGCATTATGGCTTGGTTTTGGCGAGCCTTAGGCTCATCATTACCAAACCATAACGCGAGCGCGTTATAACGTGCTCACGTTTTGTAGTTTTTTTTTTTAAAACAATTTGGCCACTTTTTGGCCCCCCATCTTTTTGCACTTACCCGAAAGCAAAAATCTATTTCCTGGTTGCAACTCATAGTCACACAAATTTGGATTGGTGTATCATTAGTAAATCCCTATACATCATAATTAAATAATCTCAATAACTTTTAATCACCTATCAAATTCTATGCATTTAATCATAACTTCATGTAATCATTGATTTATCCTAACATTTTCTCTAAATGTCCAATCATTAATCCATGAAAATTTATCTACTAATCACATGCTAGTAAAAGTAAAGCATAGTCAAAGTTTGGGGATATGACACTTGCAGCCATGAGAGAGAAGTTTTGTCACATGATACACTTGATTTTCCATTGGAGACATTCCTTGGACTTGCCCTAGTTGATGATCATCCACTCATGAAAGAAAAAGAGGTTAAGGTCTACAAAGACATCACTTAAAGGAAAGAGATAAGGACTAACTTTTTGATGTGTAACAGAACTCCCTTATCTTCACATTATCATGACATGACAGCCAAAAGGATCAGCCTTGAGGCATGTGAGTTTCATGGGGAGACTCATGTTGGATTGGCACTTGATGGAAAGCATGTAATAATCAAGAGGAAGATGTTTGAGGTGGTTGAAGGCACTATGCAAAGGTATGACAGTAGTTTTGATTCTCTGATTTGGAACAATAGTCTTTTCTTTTGCATAATCATAATTTGGCAATCCCTACACATGAGAATGATAGTGGGAAGACTACTTCTATTGTTGGCACTCAATTGGGAGTCAAACATGAGATCTTTGTTGTATGTCCAAGACACAACATGTCTGATTTGATACACCATGACATGGAAGAGGTAAGGAAGGTTCAAAACATGTGGCATATGAAGATTGAGCATTGTATGGTGGCCAAGCAAGTTGAGCAATCAAATTTGTATGAAGAGAGGTATGATTCAGAATATCTTGTGGGTTCACATAGCTTGCTTCATGAGGATTTGGTGTCACCTCTCTTGGAGATCCATTTGAAGGCTCGCATCATAGATTTGGATGGCATTATGGAGCATACACTGTGTAGATCATCCACTAGTGTTATGACTACATATGTAGATGGAGGTATGAGTAATGCAGATTTGGTTAGGCCTTTGGTCATTCATGGAATACTTGAGGAGTTTGCTTGTGATGAGTCCCATCATGTTGATGACTCTTTGGTGGAGTATGAGGTTGTCCTACTTGAGGGATTTGAGACTCATGTCATGGAGACACTTGTTTTTTATTGGCATCTACTTAGAAGAATGGAGTTGCGGCTGAACTATGACCCAAGGTATGGAGATATTGTCATGAAGATATTTGATTTTGAGTTACTAATGTTTGTGTTTCAGCTGGACTATGGCATAGGGTATGAATGTGAGCATGAAGGCATGGATGTTCCAACCCTAATTCATGAGTTACTACTACATGCTTTGATGAGAGATGGTTGTCCTACTTTATTGTACATGGATTTCCTATAGAGTACTTGGAGGACAACAATTGTTTGGGTGTTTTGGAGAGGTTTAGATCATCTCTTCATCATTGGAGAATGGCATACGGATGATACTCTATCACCATATGTCATTAGAGGCATTTCTAGCATCCGCATAGGTTAGATTTTCAATTGGGAGGTTGTTGTTTTGATCTACATCAATAGCCTAGGAGGAGTTCATATAATTTTTCTTGCACCTATGATAGGAGATTAACACATCTATGGGTGATTCATTGGAGTTGGAGAGTCGTTTGACATTGATATCCCTTTTAGATATTTCTATCTCCTCACGTTTGATGGATGTGATGGTGTGATGATTTGGGATCTGGGTGGTGGCATGCTTGGCACATCACTTCATTGGGATCATGATGAGTTGCTTCACAACTCAGAGAATTAATGATGATTGTATCAGAGTGGAGCAGCGGAAGCTTGGAGACATGTGGTCGTGTTTTAGAGTTCATATTCTTCATCACTTGTTGACAAGCATGGTATTCTTCAGGGCTTTGAGTTGGTATGGTGTCTGGTCCTTGACGGACCTAGCAGCCTTCGAGGATGAAGCCTTGGAAGATATGAAAGTATTGGTACTTGTCGTTGAGAGCATTGCATTCTTTGGAGAATGGGGCCAAGTCGAGTTCAAGTGTGTATGGCTAGTTTTGCCACTGGAGCTCACTTTACATATCATTCTTCATATTCTCTTTGGGAGAGGCAACCATAGGTTGAGGAGTAGCGTGATCATGGGACATTTGATTGAATGGAGATACTTGTCACTTGATAGTATTTTGCAAGATACAAGTTTTCCATTGCTTGAGGACAAGCAATGTCAGGAAGGGAGGACTGTAATGTTCCCTTTTCGGAGTGATCACCTAATGAGGACCTAACGGGCCAATTTTCACACTTGGCTAATTTTGTGAGAAAATTTGAGTGTGAAAGTTGTTTTGACATATTTTTGTGGCGATTTTGGTGTAGTAAATGTTTGTCAAATATTTTTCCCTAGAAGAGAGAAACCCAATTGGAGAATAATAAATGAAGGAAAATGCATAATATCTTTCTCTAAGGAGGATGTTTTGGTTAGAGGGCAAAACATGTTTTATCACTTGCATAAGTATTTGCCCTTAGAGAAGGGAAGGTGAGAAAAAATAAGGAAAGAAAAAAATCATTTGGTTTTGGCGCCAAAGGGAGAAAAGATAAATAAATAAATAAAAGAAAAAATATACCTTTATGGGTTGGCCTAATTTGGGAAAAGAAATAATAAAATAAAAATATTTTCTTGCCTAGGTCGGCCCTATTTGAGAGGGCAAAAGTTATGTATACATATGAAATCATTTGAAGTCATGTGATCATCATTCAATCATTCAGCTTATATCATTTTTACTTCCTTGTGGATTTTGCAACTTGCTTGCATCTATTTTCCAAGGACGAAAACCCTTGTGAAAATTAGGTGGATTGGATGAAAAACCCAATCTCATCTAGGAGGTGGATTCATATGAAATTAACAATTGCACTTCATTGGAGATTCAAAGTACGGAAGAGCATATTTGTAAAATCAGACTTTCAGGTCAGTTTTAGAACAGCAGGTCTGTGGGTGTTGTGAGAAGATTGAAGCTAGGGTTTTGCCCTAGATAGGTGTGTCATCTTTGGAGGATTCAAGGCTTTCAAACCATATCATTTTGGATCTGCATTTCACCATCATTTGGAGCAGAAATCTGAATATTTTTGGAGCAATACTTGTCTTCATTTTTGGAGTAGCATTTGTACAATTTTGGAGCAAAATTCTAGAGCAGATGTGAAGACTTTGGAGCAGACCTGATTGCCCCTTGTTTAGCAACCTTTTGTGGTGGTTTGGCACATTGTATTAGGGTTTAAGCCCTAACCTTGGATCGCCACTTGGTGAAGCGTGAATCTACTTGTGGAGGTTGTTTCCTCATGGAGTAGGGTTCATAAACCCTAAACATAACAACAGACTTGTGCGCTAACCTTTAGAGGTTTTGGGAGCACCCTATGTCATTGATTTGGTATGTAAAATATTTCTTTTTTGGTTGGGATGGTAGTGGCAACAATCCAACTATGTTTGGGCATGTTTGAGCCATAGAACTTGGTGTAATCTTCCTTTCAATAAATTCAGATTTGGAGCAGCAGACTTGCATACTCAGAAATCAGATCTTTTGTCATATGTTTTTCTCATGAATGACTATTGTTTGTAATTGCAACCATAGATAACAACTATTTTTTTTTTTGGCATAAATCGTCGATGTTTGGCACATGTTTTATTGGAGGTTCATAAGTGTTCTTATACAGAAAATAAAATTAGTTTTCAAACTTAGGGTTAGGGTAGAAAATTGGAATAAGAAGAGCAGAAATTCTTATTAGAATCTAGGGTTTTGAGCAGAAATGAAAATGCAAAAATTTAGGGCAGAATTCACAAGTCTAAATTCAAAAAATTACGGCAATATCCATTTGGGATATTTCATAATTTCTTAATACATTATATGCATATTTTAGCATTAAGAAAAGAAAACAAACATGTATGTTGTTTTGAAAAACAAACTTACGGAAAAATGAGAAAAATCTCACGCCCAAAAAGATTAGGGCAATTTTATGCAGGGACGTCAAAAAAAATGGAAGGCCAAGATGGGGAAAAAGTTTTATGGCAGCCAAGCAGGAGGAACGGAGGCGAACAGAGGTATTTGGGGTTGATTTTGCTCTTCACAACTGCAAGGCTGAATGAGCAGGATTACACGTAGAGGAAGAGGGCACGCCTGTGTGTGGTAAGAGGGCATCGACCTCCTAAGTAGGTTGCAGTCCTTTTATGTAGATCATCGGCCCTTCTTGCTAGGCTGCAACCCGCCAATGATCACACCTCTATCAAAAAAACTCCCCGATCCACAAATAAAATCTCTCTTTTGTCCTTCACATCACTTCTCCACATGAAATCGAACCTCAGTAGGCTGCATCAAAACAGGGTTTTCCCAAAACATCATTGGAGTCTAGATCTTATTCAAATGCCTTTTGTGGAGGTTCATGGCACTTTTTTTTATTCACATGGCCTTACTTCATAGGCCTACAGCCTTGTCTTGATGCCTGAGGCCTTTTGTTGTTTGTGGTTTTTCTTCACAGAGGCCCGCGGCCTATCATCACAGACCAGAAACCTTCAACAGGGCCGACACCTTAAACAAGGTAGGGTGTGGCCCTTCAAACCCTTGAATGTCCGCTCCAATCTCTCCTACAATTTGGACAGCGTGGCACCGATTTTCCCAACATGAATAGAGCAGATGCACTGTGGCACCTGATGAAGGCCGCCAAGGTGGACTTGGAGCGCTTCCTCCAACAGAGCATCTGCTATGACAGGTAGTGCAACTAGACGTTGTCTGTGTCATGGGGCCATGGCATGCAAATCTTGGACAAAATAGAGCTTCCCAAGGTTCTGGAATTTCCACCACAAACCTTCCTGACATGGGGCAACTCTACATCACATGAAATGCAAATTCACCCAGAAAATTAGGCTTCCACACAAACAAAATCTAGAACACAAAATGCCTCACAAAAAGAGCCAGCAATTGAGCTTAGATTATCTCTGATACCATATAAGAACAAAAGATCGACAAAGTCGAAAACTAGCATCAAATCTGAATGAAAGCAAAAAGAATTGCAATACATAAACTATGCACAAGATGAGTACAAATAATGAGAGAGGTTGAGTCGACTCAGAAGTTGACTTCAACACTCAACTAGAGGTGGAAGAAGGTTTCCACCAAGTGGTGTAAGAGTGACAACACATATCTTGGAGAGTTGTGTCAAACTCTCCAAGTCGCCACACAACCCACCTAAGTAGGCTTACGACAATTATGTTTTACCCATGTGAGGTAAAATATACACTAGCACAGCTAACTATGAAAACCCTTTGACAAACCTCCTATATTAGCTGCAAAGACTAGAATACTCTCTCAATTGTTATAGAGTCTTAGGTGGAGACCAATCTAGGATTGCCTTTATCTTCTCATCATCCACCCTAACACCTTGGATACTAATATTATTCCCCAACTACAAAATCTCTATCATCCCAAACTCACAAAAGTTTTGGCAAAGAGTGACCACTACTCTAAAATACCAAGAACCTCATTTATGTGTCTCAAGTGATCCTCCCAAGTCTTGCTATAGATAAGTATATCATCAAAGAAAACCAACACAAACTTCCTCAACTAATTAATAAATCCCTGATTCATGCAAGACTAGAAGGTGGTCGATGCATTTGTCAAACCAAATGGTATGACCAAAAACTCATAATGCCCATAGTGACATATAAAAGTTGTCTTATGTGCATCCTCCTCTAACACTTATCTAATGATACCTCGATCGGCGATCCACCTTGGAGGACTCTGCAAAGCTCATCAATCAACTCATTGATCCTATAATTGGGTAGTGGTTCTTGATTGTCTTCTTGTTGAGTGCCCTATAGTCAATATACATCCTCTTAGTGACATCATGTTGATGGGTTTTTTATGACAACAGCAACATTAGAATAAAACACTAAGTGCTCTATCCTCTCTTGATCAAAGTATCTCAAATGCTAAACAATGTGATCAAATGAGATTACTCCAAGGTTCCTTGAATGTCAAGTCTTGACATGCACATGGATAGACTCAGTGAAATGATGTGATCCTATTGGTAATCACAAAGGGACTTATGCTAAATTGCTCCTTCTTCATGGACATGGATAAAATTCATTACTCCTTAGATGTGTGAATGAATGGAACTCCTTCAAACAAACTTAAAAGAAAAGGCAAAAGGGAAAGGGTTAGAGAAATTTAATCTAAGGACAATGAAATAATGAATGATTCTTTGATAGACAAATTCCTTCGAACCAAGTTTCGTTTCGCCATGAGAACAACAACTACATGAAACTAGTACAATCTTCAAAGGAAATGAAAGATTTTCATATTGCAAATATGCATTCAAATACCCACAGCTAGCGCAACTTGAACAAATATCCACAATCGAACTATTGCAAAATGGGGTTCAGGCTAACATTGCATTGTAGATTACAATCAGCAAACCACAAAAATTATGAACCAAGGAATTCATCAAATATCTATACATTCATTCACCATAACAATGAACTGCAATTAAAACTTATCTAATTTTCTTTGAATTGTCTTTAAGAAATTGGAAACCATGCTAACATCCCAAAATAACACGATATTCACCAAGCTTCAATGAGTATGTATTGATTTTGGTAGTATCTTTAAAACAATTTGCCAAAGTCTCTTCAACTCTTCAAAAGCTTCTACTCTAATCAAGAACTTTTTAATCCTCTACTCTCTAAAGAATCTTCTAATCTATGTCCAACCTTTTTTACAAATGAAGAGAATGAGCCTTATATAGAGCTCAAAATTACAACCAAGGGCCCAGATTGATTCTAGAAATCAATGGCCAAGATTAAGACAACATAACCCTAATGAAAGGTAGTTACAACTACCACCACTTTCGACCAATGAGATGTCAACATGTTCTTCTGGAAGGCTCCATCCTTATCTCTATCTTGGGTGACCAAGTTCAATGTATCTAGACATGTTGATGTCGCATACTTGGATTGGTTGATGATGACTGGATGCCACCTCAACATGATTATCACTTGAGTGTTCTTTGAACTTGGAATTTCATCCTTGTGTTGTGTTTCATCTGGATTTCTTGGTATTGGCGTGGATTCTGGGTGTAATCCTGAACTTCATGATGTGAGACTTGATTCCCTTGATGAATGATGTATTGGATTCTTGTTTTGGATTTCTGAGGAGAGATATTTTCTTCCAAAGTTGGAATCCTTGATGTGGGACTCTTCTCTATCTCGTTGTCCTTGACGCTAGCATTCCTATGTTATTGAAATGCCCTGAACTTCCTTCATCTTCATCAGAATTTTGTGAAGTCTCCTTATCATTGGAAATTAGTCTCCTTCTCCGGCATTGGAACTCTTTGCATCCATCTTGAACATCTAGATCTTTGTCGAGCATCCTCTTCATGGAACAGATCCTTGTTCTTAATTCCTGCAAAATGAAGGAAAACCTTGGATAGCAAAGGCGAATAAAACCATTAATGCAATGGAATACTAAGATAAAACATGAATAACCTTGCATGGAATTTCATTCAAGAATCTATTTTGGAAGAAATGAATAAAATAATCCTTGAAAAACACTTCTTCACAAATTCACCCTTCCTTAAAATAAATCTACTCTTCAAAAATCAAATTATGATTTTCTTTTTGAGAAATTATGAATTGAAGAACCTATTTAAATACATGTTTCATATAATTTATTCAAAACTAGGCCGACTAGGAGAGGATTTGTCAATATTTCCATGTGATTTTCTTCTAATAGATCGACTTTGAATAAGGATTTAACAATTTTCCTTTAGATTTCATTGAAGTTTTAGCATTTTCGTCTTGAATTTTGGCCAAATGTCCAAGTCGCATTTTTGGGAGGGTGAAGGACAAGTTCCTAAGCGCAAATTTTAGTAGGTCTTGGACAAGTTCAAGTTGCACATTCAATTGTCTTGTGGACAAGTTCAACTTTGGAAGTTTTGATAAGTCTTGGAATTTTGCATTTTCTAGCATGCCTTGAACAAGTTCTTGTCGCCAATTTCTCCTCATCAAGGAATTTCGCATTTTTTGCATTGTTAAGGGCAAATTCCTGTCGCACATTTTAAAGGATTAAGGACAAATCTTAGCACACATTTTAAAGGATCAAGGACAAATCTTGGTGCACATTTCATTAAGTCAGTAATGTAGATTAGGTGAACAAAATGAAGTGAAAACACAAACTAATTGCATAAAAACACAAAGTTATACCTCACATGAAGACCCAATCTCATCAAGGGAGGAGGAAGCTTGCACCCAAGAGCTCCTAGATTAGATAACCCTATTTAATTCAAATGTGGATTGCTCTTGCTTTCCACACAAATGTAGATGAAGGATTAGAGGATAGATAGATTAGAGATTTGAGAGAAATTTGGGCATGGTTTTGATGCAAGAAGAAGTTGTTATGAATGGCTTGGGTGAGGGTTTCATTTATAGATTTTTGAAAAAAGAATGGAGGGTGAGGATCAAGAGTTGAGATCAAGGGCTCTCATTATTTGTGAATTTTAAATTCATAGTGGATGATTTAAAAATTTATTTTTAATGAGAGTGGATTATGACAAATTGAATTTTCAATTCAATAAGTGGAGGACAATTGAATTAAAAATTCAATTAGTGGAGGACTATTGAATTTTCAATTCAATAGTGGAGGACAAATTGAAATTAAAAATTCAATTAGTGGAGGACAATTGAATTTTCAATTCAATAGTGGAGGACAATTGAATTAAAAATTCAATTAGTGGAGGACAATTGAAATAAAAATTCATTAGTGGAGGATAATTGAATTAAAATTCAATTAGTGGAGGACAATTGAATTAAAAATTCATTAGTGGAGGACAATTGAATTTTCAATTCAATAGTGGAGGACAAAAATTCAATTGGAGGACAATTGAATTACAAATTTAATTAGTGGAGGACAATTGAATTAAAAATTCATTTTTGGGATAGTGGATATGACAAGTTGAATTTTTAATTCAACTCATGGGGGAGTGAAGGATATTAGCTAATTAAATATTAAAAATATGTAATTATATGTGCAACATGGTGAGGTGGAAAGATGAGGTAGATTGATGAGGTGGATTTGTGAGGTGGTTTTAGGACTTAGGATAGAGGGTAATTGAAATAATAAATGTTGCATATTTATTAAATCAATTGGCTAAGGTTTTAGACTATTGAATTAATGAAATTAATTCAATTTTGGGGATAATATGATGGAAAATAGGGTAATGAAGGGATAATTAATTAAATAAAAATTTAATTAATTGGTTAGGAAGGAAATTGACATGTTTAGGGATGTCAGGAGTCGGTTCAATGGTAGAAGACATTTTTAGGTGTCTACATTTGCCCCTCTTTGAGATGGTGTTGCAGCTAAGTAACATCATTTCAAAGAAGTTAAAACATAGAGTTGGATTAGATAGAAAATAGATTTTGGTTTAGAAGAATAGGGTAAGGTTTAGGGATAATTGGTAAGGGTGATGCCCCCTCGAGAGGATAGGTGAGTTGCAAGAACACGGTTGTGCTCTCGAAATGGATGGAACAAATTGGTTGAACTGGTCAGAGGATAAGTGGTGGGATGAAAAGATGATGATGTTGGGAGATGATTAGTGGATGATCATTGTGCTGAAAATGATTTAGAGCAATCCTAGGTTTGATATAGCAAAGTGGATATTTTCACCAAGGTATAGAAAACCAGGGTGATGATGTTTATCCAACATGTGCATGGACTAGACACGCAAACAAAAGGATGATCCCATGCATGCCCAAGATAGTACAACCTTGTCTAGAAGAGGGAAGGGGACTCATAGCATAAGCCCTTAATACACAAAAGGTATGATGAACCTTAGATGCATAAAGAGATCAATATGCTAGAACCAACCCTATGATCAACAAGATATGAATACTAGCTTGGAGTAATGAAACCAACCCACAAGCACAGCATAGAAAAGCAAGACTATGCCCCATTCTAAATGTTTTCACCACATACCATGATATAGTAAGATCAAGGTAGCTTTGATGTGATCTTCGAATAGGACAAAAGATAAAAATAAAAAAACAAAAGATCAACGAACCCAACAAGTAGCCATTGTATCTCTTGCCAAAATGGATAATGATTTGATAGATTCTGCCTATCATAGGAAAGATATATCCTAAGGCAGGAATTGATAGATGATTGGATGATGTTTAGTTGATGTGGTAAGATTGGCTCAAGATATGTTGGTGACAAGTTTGATGTTGAGTTGATAGTTGATGATTTTTGATAAAGTGACAATGCTTTGATAGGTGATGCGATGCTTGGATCTAGTGTAAGCTCAAAGGCTTGGATGGGTGCATCTTATGTACCTAAGTATTGGAAACTTCCTTCGTATTCCAGACTGCCTACATACCCTATATCCACGGGATCAAGGCACATTAAGATGCAGGTGATGATGATATGTAGGTCTGATTTGTGATGATGATATGGGATGATGATAGATGTGATGATGTTGGAAGATGGTGTGTTGCATGATGAGATGTTGATGGAGCAATGTTGAGTTTGTGATGGATATTTTTGGGATTTTATGGATTTTTGGATTTTTTTTTGGATTTTTGTGATTTTGTATTGTTTTTGGATTTTTTGATTGTGAAAAAGGGAATGGTTTATTGTAAGATGGTTGGATTGGATTTCATATGGATAGCCTTTGCGCTAGATACCAATGACAAGGGAACACCAAGTCTAGAGGTGAAAGTGATGGGGTTGGATAGGGGGATTGGCGATGAAAGGATAATGGAGGAGAGATTTTGATAAATGAATAGATACATGCGGATAAGGGGTAGGATGGGGGATAAAGAATTGGGTAGGGATACATGATAGATGGATGGGGGGTTTTAGGATTTTCTCCAAGGGCTAGGTTGCAAGGAATCATATGCCCCAATGCTTAGAATTTTGCATGATGGGCTCATGTTTGAATGGATGGACTTTGCAGTAGATGGATGGAGGATATACTTACAAAGGGAGTATGCCAAGAGGTGTCCAAAGCAAGTTGATATTTTGCCCCTTGTCTTTATCAATATCTAAGGTGAGAGATGGTTAAAACAAGATATAATGGATATGATGGATGGGAAATGCTAGGATACATAGGGGATGGTGGATAGGAATATGATAGGATAAAGATAAGACAATGGATAAGATGTGTAAGGATATTATGGATGTGGATGAAGGATACGGTTTTGCCCCCAAGTGTGGGGATACAAAATGGATGGAGAAGGGATTACGCATGACACCCACAAGGGGTTTTCATCATGGTACTTGCCCAAGGCGCCACGAGGAGTGGTTTTCACCATTGGACGGATTTTTTCTCTTTACTATTTTCTTGATTTTTTTTTTATTTTTTGGCTTTTTTGATGGAATGGGAACTCGAGCGTCTGTTTCCATAGAAAGGAAAAGATGGTCCCATGTTGGATAGTATTATGGATGATGATTGCATGGATGTTGGTAGATAGGAGAAGATGGAAAGGATTATGATGTGAATTATGTGGGTTATGATGTGGATTATGCAAAAGCATGGACCATAGGAATGTGATGGGGAAGATATGTAGGATAGTGGATGAAAGATGGAGAAATGGGGGTATGTGGGAATGCCAAGTGATGGAGGGGAACCAAGACCAACGGTTGCATACACCGTGATGTATTTGGAAACTTGTATTTTGGATGTGGAGTTGGGAGTAATGGGGATCGGGATAGGGGATGTTTGGATGGTCGATTTGGGGTTTTAGGGACCCAAATGGACTTAGAAATTATGGGATTTTTAGATGGGGAGGGGGATGTTTGGGATTTTGTGGTAGATTGGGATGTGGATGTCTCATTAGAGTTTTGTACTTTTTGTTTGGGGACCCACACCATTTTTGTTTTTGTTTTTTTCTTGTGATGGTGTGGGCTTTGATAGCCTTTTGGATTTTTCACTGTGATTGGAAGGGATAATAGCTTGAGGCTTTTGTGCTTTATGAGTTGAGGCATTCAAATTTTTACTTTTGAATCCCATGGATTTGAAGGAAGCTTCATTTTTGAAAGATGTGTGCCGTTGTTGGTCTTGATTGGGAAATTTAGGGGGTTTATGGGTGGAGGGGTTAAAAGTGGATTTTTGGATAAATGGATACGGAGATTTGAGGATGGGGATATTAGGAGTTGGGAGAATGGGAGGATAAGAGGATTTGTGGATAAGGGTGTTTGGCGTTGGTAAGATAGGAGGTAAAGTGGATTTGATAGGGATATTTGGAGTGGGAAGTAATGGAGGTAAATTTGATGGAGGAAGATGGATGGTCACATGCTTTTGCAACTGATATGATGATGGAGGGGGGATGGCAACATATGCTTTGGGGATGCAATGATTTGCATCGTGTTTGGGATTGGATGAATGGATTTTGGAAGGTGCGTGGGTGGTACCAACATGTTTAGATTATTTTTCGTGGGGTGTATAGCCAAGGCCATGCGAGGATAGATGGAATGTGGTGTGGATGGGCTCCAAGATGCCTTGTTTGTGAAGGCCTAAGCCTTTACCTTGATAGTTCATATGTTGGAGCATGTGACATGCAATGGGATGTTTGGTGCTTTGGAAACAAGACGCGAGTCCATTATTTGTTTGAAGAGGATAGGTGGTGGATGGAAGTTGTTCACCTCTTACAAGGGAGTCACCACGAATGAAAGTGCTTTGTCCAAGTGGATAAGGGAATGGATTTGGGATGGGATTGATAGATGGAGGTAAAGGATTCATGGGGGATGGTGAAGGGGTGGTAGAGGTTGATGTGGGATGAATAAGGTGATCAATAGATGGTAGGGGATCAGGGATGGGATTAGGTGGGATGGTTAGGTCTTGATTAGGAGAAGGGGTTGATGTTTCAACATGCTTTGGATTTGATTCTTGGAATAGCTCGTGTGCTTGGATAGAAGTGGGAGTGACTTGGATGGATGTGATAGGTGTTTGGATGGATGCGATAGGTGCTTGACTTATGGGTTTTTGAACATGGCTGCATGATGGTTCTTGAGTTAGGATAGGGGATTGTTCAAGAGATTTGGTGGGTGTTGGATTGCATGAGGGTGTTTGATTCCTTGCTACTAGCCAATGGATGGCATCCTGCATGAATGTATGGGTTGAAGAACAATATAATGGATGGATAATGATGGTGGATGGTGTAGGATTAGGGTTGGGATTGGATAGGTGAGTGATGGGATTGGGTAGTGATGGTTCTTGGATGGGTTCAAGGATAGGTGTTGGAGTAGATGGTGGTGTTGGAGGGGTGGAGGATTTGGGGGATTCCATTGCTTTGCTTGGTGATGTTCTTTGGAGGAAATCCCACAAGGATTCTTTGGATGTGATAGTGTTAGGATTTGGAAGATTTGATGGTGGATTAGAAAGTGTATGTGTGATAGGGGTTGGTGGATTGAGAGATACATAGGGTGATGCATTAAGGTTGATAAGGTTGGGGGGATATTGTGATGGGAGGGTTGGAGGATGGAGATTGGGGGATTGGGGATTTGCTTGGGGAAATGGTTGTTGATATGAGCTTGGGATTTCAAAGATAACGTGTGATAGATTGGTGTTCCCTTGGTCAAAGTAAGAATGACAAAGGTTGGGGGATGGATAAGTTGGAGGTATTGATGGGTTGGATAGATATGATGGCATGGATGTGTAAGGGGATGAGGGTAAATTTTGATATGATTAAGGTTGATATGATGGAAGTTGGTATGAGGTTGAAGGTTGATATGAAGTTGATGGAGTGGATATGTAAGATGTTGAAGGTTGATATGATGGTTGAAAGAATGAAGATTGATATGATGTGGATGGGGATGATGTGTAGGGTGTTTGTTGATATGATGGAGGTTGGTATGAGGTTGATGGTGTGGATATGTAGGATGTTGAAGGTTGATATGATGAGAGTTGATATGATGAAGATGGGGTAGGGGTTTGGGATTCTCCAATGATGAGGTGTGCTAAGGGTATATCTTTAATGTCATTTTTGCATTTTTCCTTAGCATTAGGATCCATGTTCTCATAGACTTTTCTAAGTCTTTGTAATTGTTGCATTGCTACATAAGGATCCATGTTGTTGGAGAGGTATGGGATGAAATGGACGATTGCAATGTTGGGGATCAAATTTCAAGACCTTAGGATGATTTGATTTGATTTTGATTTGATGGATGGTTCTCTATACTTAAGATAGACTAATGATCTTAAGAAAGAGGGTTGATTGGGTTGATTTGAATGATTTACTTAAGATAGACTAATGATCTCAAGCAAGTGTGAATAAAGGTTGATAATAATCAACTAAGGTCTTGATTTTTGATTGGGTTGATTTGGATGTGGATTTTGATAATGATGTTGGGGGACTTGGATGTTGATTGGGATCGATGTTGATTATGGATTGGAATGATTGGATTATATGTAATGACTAGGATGTTGACTCGGATGATGTTGATGTGACTAGGATTTAGCACCTAATCATGATTTGATGATGTAGAGTGACAAGGATGTGATTAGGATTGATTTATGATGACTTAGATGTGATTAGGAATGAAAGTGGCAAAAGATGAGTGATTAGGATGAATGTGATTGGATTTGGATGTGTTCGATGATTTGATTTTTCTTGGCAAGTAGACAAACAATCAAGCAAGAAAACACAATGGCCAAAGGTTTGATTTATGAAAGAATGTGAAAGATTTATCAAGCATGCACAACCTAAGGTGAAGCAAGGACAAGACTTGTTGAACAAGTAGAGGGATTTTGGCTTGCTAAACAAAGGTTCATAGTAAGTGCTTTCATTCAGGTGGTTATACATGCGGCAGCACTACTCTCCATTATGGAGTGTCCCAACCTCCAAGGGTTACGCCTTGGAGGGTTTTGGGGGAGGTTGGTTGTCGGTATAACACAACAACACCTGTTGCTTGTGACTTTTGTCACAAACACATTAATTTATATAGCGGCTTAAAAGAGCTTGGCTTTAGGGCGTGCCAATGTAGATTAGGTGAACAAAATGAAGTGAAAACACAAACTAATTGCATAAAAACACAAAGTTATACCTCACATGAAGACCCAATCTCATCAAGGGAGGAGGAAGCTTGCACCCAAGAGCTCCTAGATTAGATAACCCTATTTGATTCAAATGTGGATTGCTCTTGCTTTCAACACAAATGTAGATGAAGGATTAGAGGATAGATAGATTAGAGATTTGAGAGAAATTTGGGCATCGTTTTGATGCAAGAAGTTGTTTTGAATGGCTTGGGTGAGGGTTTCATTTATAGATTTTTTAAAAAGGAATGGAGGGTGAGGCAAGAGTTGAGATCAAGGGCTCTCATTATTTGTGAATTTTAAATTCATGGTGGATGATTTAAAAATTCATTTTTAATGAGAGTGGATTATGACAAATTGATTTTCAATTCAATTAGTGGAGGACAATTGAATTAAAAATTCAATTAGGGGAGGACTATGGAGGACAAATTGAATTAAAAATTCAATTAGTGGAGGACTATGGAGGACAAATTGAATTAAAAATTCAATTAGTGAAGGACTATTGAATTAAAAATTCAATTAGTGGAGGACAATTGAGTTCTCAATTCAATAGTGGAGGACAAATTGAATTAAAAATTCAATTAGTGGAGGACAATTGAATTAAAAATTTAATTAGTGGAGGAAAATTGAATTAAAAATTCATTAGTGGAGGACAAATTGAATTAAAAATTCAATTGGTGGAGGATAATTGAATTAAAAATTTAATTAGTGGAGGACAATTGAATTAAAAATTTATTTTTGGGATAGTGGATATGACAAGTTGAATTTTTAATTCAACTCATTGGGGAGTGGAGGATATTAGCTAATTAAATATTAAAAATATTTAATTATATGTGCAACATGGTGAGGTGGAAAAGTTGAGGTGGAAAGATGAGGTGGATTGATGAGGTGGATTTGTGAGGTGGATTTAGGACTTAGGATAGAGGGAAATTGAAATAATAAATATTGCATATTTATTAAATCAATTGGCTAAGGTTTTAGACTATTGAATTAATGAAATTAATTTAATTTTGGGGATAATATGATGGAAAATAGGGTAATGAAGGGATAATTAATTAAATAAAAATTTAATTAATTGCTTAGGAGGGAAATTGACATGTTTAGGGATGTCGGGAGTCGGTTCGATGGTAGAAGACATTTTTAGGTGTCTACAAGTAACAAAACCAAGTGCACATTTTAGTGTGTCCAGAACAAAATCAAGCACACATTTCAATGTGTCTGGAACAAAATCAAGCACACATTTCAGTGTGTTCAGAACAAAATCCACATCGCACTTTTTACTTCCTCTTGGACAAATTCAGTGTCGCACTTTCCATGAGGTCTTAGATTTTGTGAACAAGATTATGAAGGTCCCTACCTGACAGTATATTTAAAAATATATTTATACTTTAAATATTTTGAAATATACTGTTAGGATGTTTGAGATAGGTCCTGGATCCATGGGATTTAACATGCAAATTCTACATTTTTGAGGATCCACCAGATTTCAAACTTAGTCAATTTCAGGGTTTCAGGAACATCAGACTTAGTCAATTTCAAGGTTTTAGGGACATGCGTCAGGGTGAAGGCATATGGACTCCTTAGTCAATTTCTTCAATCACTTCATGGATTTTAACCAAGAATTTGGTGAGACTTAGGCAAATCTATACTACCAAACCAACAAACTCAAAGAAAAACCAAAACCTTAAGCAAAATGATGATAGAAAGCAAGAAAAAAGGGGGTCTCCATTTGCAATGGGGTGATGTGTGAAAACGTCACAACATCTAGCGCTACCTTCAAATAAATGTTCCTGAACATTTCAAAGATAAAGATTCATTCCAAACCAAGAATCTTTAGGTAATTCCCTCTAACCTAGCAATCGACTAGGAAATACACTTGAAAGGGAAAAGAACAGTGAATTGAATCAAGACACCTCATCTTTGGATTACTATGGTGTGTGCAATGTTCAACAAACATTGATTCTATGAAGCATTCCAATGATAAACAAAAGTCAAGGAATCAAAACCTTCTGTGTACACCCACATGTTAGATTGAACAAACATGAGTACATGAGCAAGGAATCAGAATCAAAGGCTTAGTACAACCATTCATAGCCCGAAGATCCAAGTGTGTGGAATTGCATTCATTCCCATCCTTTAGAGAGTAAGGTCATCCAAGTTCACTTGTATCAAGATACTTAAGTTCGTGGAGGGAGGATGAATGGACTCAATAGGATAAGTATGTGTATGAGGGTGTAATGGATAAGGATGGTAGGAAATGGTATGTAAATGGTATGATGGAATAGATAAGTTGGATGAGACAATGTGCCCCCAAGTGGAAGTGACATAGATGATCAATCTACACATGATGTATGTTTGCTAGGTTTTCATCATGGTACTTATCCAAGGTGCCACCAAGGGTGGTTTTCACCTTAGGACGAAGGGATTTCTCTTTACTATTTTGATTTTTTTTCTTTCCCTTTTTTTTGACTTTTTTGACTTTTGGGTGAGAAAAGGGAATATGGATGGACAAGACTCAAGTCTCTAGCTCCATGAAAGGTGATAGTCCATGTCAAGTGTCAAGTGTCACTGCACCAAGACCATGTCAAGCCAGTATGCTCATAGATGTTGGTAGGGGATAGTGGATTATGATATGGATTATGAAAGGTTGAATGGGGAATAATCCAGATTATGATATAGATGGTGCAAAACGATGGATGGAGGGTTTATCCAAAAGATGGATGGAGGGCTTATCCAAAAGCATAGACCATAGGCGGGTGAAATGTGTAGGATAATGGCTATAGGATACGGAGATGGAGGTATGCGGAACTATCATGGAAGGGAAAAGGAACCATGACCAACGGTTGCACACACCGAGATAAACATTGAAGCTTTTAATTTGGAGGTGTAGGAAGCAATGGGAATGTTTGGTTAGGGGATGGATGATGTAGGAATTTAGGGACCCACATATACTTAGGATTTTTTTTATGATTTTTGTTTTTCTTGTGGGATGAAGGAACTTGAGACTTTTGAATGGAATGGGATTTTTGAATGGATTGGATGGAAGAGGACTGGTGGGATTTTTGAGATGTGGGTGCTTCTTTGACTTGCCTTCTTTTTGTTTAGGTACCCAAACCATTTTGTTTTTGGCCTTTTCTTTTGGAGATATGGGCTTAGGTATCCTTTTGAATGTACTTGGCTTTGGCTTTTGCATTTATGCTCTAAGGCATGAGGATCCATAGGATTTTTGCTTTATGGGAAGGGGCATCCAAATGTTTGGTTTCAAATCCCATGGGATGGGTGGAAACTTCTTGTTTAGACAATGTGTGCATTTGTTGACCATGATTAGGAATTTTAGGGGGATTTATGGATGGAGGGATTAAAAGAGGATTTATGGATAAATGGATAAGGGGGTTGGATGATGGGGATATTAGACGTTGGGAGGAATGGAGGTAAATTGGATGGTGGAAGGTGTATGGTCACATGCTTTTGGGATTTGTATGATAATGGAGGTGGAATGACTACATATGTCTTGGGTATATGATTGGATTTATGATGGAAAATAGTGGACTCAGGAAGAATGGAGCAAGTACCAACATCTTGAGATTGTTTACCTTGGGATGCATATCCAAGGCCATTTGAGCGTGGAGGGATATTGACTTAGATGGGCTCCAAAATACCTTGTTCATAAAGGACTAAGCCTTTACCTCGATAGTTCATTTTTTAGAGTATGCGATGAACAATGGGACTATGTGTGGCTTGGACACTAGACTTGAGTTCATTATTTGATGGAGAAGGTAAAGTGGATGGAAGTTGTTGTCTACATGAGGTGATGGGTGAAATGGAGAGATGGAGGTATGCGGGAATGTTGTGAAATAGAATGGAACCATGAACTACCTTAGGATTTTTCACTTAATCCAAGGTCACAAAGACTTACTTAGAAACTTCAGGATCATTAAGATGTGTAAAAAGTATAAGATCTTCAAATATTTCAAGTTATACTAAACAATGGATTCTTCTTCTAGGCACAAGCATTCATGTTATTCAACACTAACAATGGAGTCCACAAACTTCCAAGTCATGACCCATGTTTCTCAAAGGAAGACTAAGAGATCAATAAAAATATAGATCAAAATATATAATCGTAAGATATCAATGTCGAGACACAATTAATGATTCCTTTCCAAGTCAAATATAAATCCTAACCTAATGATAAAGTTAGAGAAAATCATCTTTGGATCCTAAATAATTTCATGAATATTTATCCAAGAAAAGAAGTTTAACATTAAAGATATGCAGATTGTGTTTGAAAGTTCATCACCTTTTTTACAAATCGGGATCCCCCCAATAAAAGAAACCTAAAACTAAGAAACCACTAAAGTAAGGAAAGAAAACTAACCTAAGGAAAGCAAACGACCTAACAAATTAAACTAAAGCAAACGGAAAAGAAACCTATCTAACTACAAGCAAAGAGCGAACAAGACTCAAAAGACCTAAATATATACATGATCAAGCATGATTTCTCAAAATGAATAAGAGCAATAATGCGCAAGTGATGGTTCGATGTTTAGCAAATTCATCTTTGAATTCAGAGAAAAGATCTAGCAGAATGCACTTCTCACGTTCAAGCAAAACTTCATGTAAAATTATCAATTGTGGCAATTCAAAAGAACCATGATTAATCCAAACACAAGTTGTTTTTCCTATGTCTCCATAATCAAATTCATAATTTTCACAACCAAGAGTAGGGAAAGAAACAACCTGGGATACTTCATTTTCTAGTGGACATTGTTTGCTTTTCACCCATGCATCGGGAGGTCAAAGTTGATGATGGGTCATTCCTCTTGCAGCAACTCGTTCATCTTGGAACAACTTTGGCATTAGCTTTTTGTATACTTCCTCCTTGAGACTTTCGAGTGCCCCTTTGAATGGTTCTTCATTCTTAGACTCATTGGCGATAGCTCGTGCTTCATTAAACATATCCACATTATTTTCTACCTCTCCAAGGATGATTGAAACTTCTTGCACTTCATTCTTTTGTAGCCTAAGCGAATGTTCATCAATGATTTCCTCTTCTTGCAGTGGACTTAAATCACTTCCTTCTTTGATTGAGGAATCAACATCTGGATCATCACTTGCCTTTGTTTGAACGTCCTTTATTACCTTTTCAACTTCTACTTCAGCAAGCTCTTTCTTTCTTGGAAGAAGATATGCAAATTGGTTCTCCACAATAGTGCTTTGATTATCAAGGTCACTTGTGCTATCTCCACTATTGGATACAATGGAAACGCCTTCTCCTTTGCATGTCCAACTAATTTCTTGAAGACATTTGCTCTACAAGTTGTCCAATCTCAATCATGCGTGGGACTCCTCTTCCAACCTTAATTGCTCCTTGACTCAATGAATAGATTCCTTACAAGATGAACATGTGAGCTTCGAATGAGCTGTGTTATGAATCTTGCACCAACTACCTAGAATCAACATGTCTTCTGCAGCCAAATCCCTCTCAATGCTTAATATTTTCTTGATCATGTCCATGAAACTTATAAAGAATTCTCTTTCATCAAATAACGTGTCAGGCATCACCTTTGTAGGAACAATCGGCTCATGTACCCGTGAAAAAGAAATTTTCCCTTGCAATGCTAATTCCATCCTTGACAAGAATGCTAGACAATATAGCTCCTCATGTCCATTGGTATCGTGAATTCTACATCCCTTCCGTGATGCAAAGTCATCCAAACTCTTAGGACAAAGTTGTACATTTGAAGTCCACCAAAGCTAGAGAAGATTAACTTGAGGATGATCCATATTGAATTGCCTTGAGAAATCCATGTCTTTTTTTCTTGAGTTTTTTACTTTTTTTGTATTTTTCCACACACGAGAGATCTATCAAATCTCAAATTCTTCTTTGAAAGCTCACTTTGGTTCCACATTCACAATACGGAATTCATTCAGCATTCCTTCTCTCTTTCATTGAGCATTCGATGGAGAAATGACTTGAGATGGATGTAGCAATTCTTCTTTCAACCTGGAATGAATGGAGTAATTTGTTGTTATCTCTCCTTCTAGCGCCAATTATGTTGATGTGTTTTTTTATGGCAGCAACAACATTCGAATAAAACACTAAGTGCTCTATCCTCTCTTGAACAAAGTATCTCAAATGCTAAACAATGTGATCAAATGAGATTACTCCAAGGTTCCTTGAATGTCAGGTCTTGACGTGCACATGGATAGACTCGGTGAAATGATGTGATCTTGCTGGTAATCACAAACGGACTTATGCTAAATTGCTCCTTCTTCATGGACATGGATAAAATTCATTACTCCTTGGACGTGTGAATGAATGGAACTCCTTCAAACAAACTTAAAATAAAAGGCAAAAGGGAAAGGGTTAGAGGAATCTAATCTAAGGACAATGAGATAATGAATGATGTTTCGATAGACAAATTCCATCGAACCAAGTTTCATTTCACCATGAGAACAACTACACAAAACTAGTGTAATCTTCAAAGGAAATGAAGGATTTTCATATTGCAAATATGCATTCAAATACCCACAGCACACGCAACTTGAACAAATATCCACAATCGAACTATTGCAAAATGGGGTTTAGGCTAACTTTGCATTGTAGCTTACAATCAACAAACCACAAAAAGTATGAACCAAGGAATTCATCAAATATATATACATTCATTCACCATATCAATGAACTGCAACTAAAACTTATCTAATTTACTTTGAATCATCTTTATGCAATTGGAAACCATGCTAACATCCCAAAATAACACAATATTCACCAAGCTTCAATGAGTATGTATTGATTTTGGTAGTATCTTTACAACAATTTGTCAAAGTCCCTTCAACTCTTCAAAAGCTTCTACTTTAATGAAGAACTTTCTAATCCTCTACTCTAAAGAATCTTCTAATCTATGTCCAACCTTTTTACAAATAAAGAGAATGAGCCTTATATAGAGCTCAAAATTACAACCAAGGGCCCAGATTGATTCTAGAAATCAATGGCCAAGATTAAGACAACACAAGCCTAATGAAAGGTAGTTACAACTACCACCACTTTCGACCAATGAGATGTTAACATGTTCTTCTAGAAGGGCACCATCCTTATCTCTATCTTGGGTGACCAGGTTCAATGTATCTAGACATGTTGATGTGGCATACTTGGATTGGTTGACGATGATTGGATGCCACCTCAGCATGATTATCACTTAAGTGTTCTTTGAACTTGGAATTTCATCCTTATGTTGTGTTTCATCTGGATTTCTTGGTATTAGCATGGATTCTGGGTGTAATCCTGAACTTCATGATGTGGAACTTGATTCCCGTGATGAATGATGTCCTAGATTCTTGTTCTAGATTTCCGAGGATTGGTCTTTTCTTCCTATACTGGAATCCTTGATGTGGGACTCTTCTCTATCCCATTGTCCTTGACGCTAGCATTCCTTGTGTTAATGAAATGTCCTGAACTACCTTCATCTTCATCAAAATTTTGTGAAGTCTCCTTGTCATTGGAAAATAATCTCCTTCTCTGGCATTGGAACTCTTTGCATCCATCTTGAACATCTAGATCTTTGTCGAGCATCCTCTTCATGGAATGGATCTTTGTTCTTAATTCTTGCGAAACAAAGGAAAACCTTGAATAGCAAAGGCGAATAAAACCCTTAATGCAATGGAATACTAAGACAAAACATGAATAACCTTGCATGTAATTTCATTCAAGAATCTATTTTGGAAGAAATGAATAAAATAATCCTTGAAAAACACTTCTTCACAAATTCGCCCTTCCTTAAAATAAATCTACTCTTCAAAAATCAAATTATGATTTGCATTTTGAGAAATTATGAATTGAAGAACCTATTTAAATACATGTTTCATATAATTTATTCCCACTAGGCTGACTAGGAGAGGATTTGTCAATATTTCCATGCGATTTTCTTCTAATAGGCTGACTTTGAATAAGGATTTAACAATTTTCCTTTAGATTTCATTGAATTTTTAGCATTTTCGTGTTGAAGGTCGACCAAATGTCCAAGTCGCATTTTTGGGAGGGTGAAGGACAAGTTCCTGAGCGCAAATTTTAGTAGGTATTGGACAAGTTTAAGTCGCACATTCCAGTGTCTTGTGGACAAGTTCAACTTCGCAAGTTTTGATAAGTCTTAGAATTTCGCTCTTTCTAGCATGCCTTGAACAAGTTCTTGTCGCCAATTTCTCCTCATCAAGGAATTTCACATTTTTTGCATTGTTAAGGACAAATTCCTGTCGCACATTTTAAAGGATCAAGGACAAATCTTGGTGCACATTTTAAAGGATCAAGGACAAATCTTGGCGCACATTTTAAAGGATCAAGGAAAAATCTTGGCACACATTTCATTAAGTCAGAAACAAAATCAAGTGCACATTTTAGTGTGTCTGGAACAAAATCAAGTGCACATTTCAGTGTGCCCGGAACAAAAGCAAGCACACATTTCAGTGTGTTCGGAACAAAATCAAGCGCACATTTTAGTGTGTACGGAACAAAATCCACATCGCACTTTTTACTTCCTCTTGGACAAATTCCTTGTTGCACTTTCCATGAGCTCTTGGATTTTGCGACCAGGATTATGAAGGTCCCTACCTGATAGTATATTTAAAAATATATTTATACTTTAAATATTTTGAAATATGTTGTCAGGATGTTTGAGATAGGTCCCAGATCCATGGGATTTAACATGCAGATTCTAGATTTTTGAGGAGCCACCAGATTTCAAACTTAGTCAATTTCAGGGTTTCAGGGACATCAGACTTAGTCAATTTTAGGGTTTCAGGGACATGCGTCAGGGTGAAGGCATATGGACTCCTTAGTCAATTTCTTCAATCACTTCATGGATTTTGAGCAAGAATTCAACGAGACTTAGGCAAATCTATACTACCAAGCCAACAAACTCAAAGAAAAACCAAAACCTTAAGCAAAACAACGACAGAAAGCAAGAAAAAAGGGGGTCCCCATTTGCAATGGGGCGATGTGTGAAAATGTCACAACACATCCTTCTTGACCAAAACCACAAAAGAAGCAAATGGGCTAGAACTCGGTCTTATGTCTCCCATATCCAATAACTCCTTAATTGCCTTCTCAATCTCTTCCTTATGCCTCCCAGGATGGAAATAAGAGGTAGCGATGACTGGCTTAGATCCTTCCTCCAACTTAATAACATGCTAAAACTGTTTATTTGATGGAAAACTTAAGAGGAATATCACTGAACACCATGCTATGCTTATTCAAAATGAATTGAATATCAACATGATAAGATTTCTCACCTTGGGAGGAACCTATATCCAGAATCAAATTGTGTTGCCAAAGCTACTTGGCTTCTACGAAAAGCTCTCTCCATCCTCTTAGCTGAAACAACTCTAAGGGCTCCATTAGAAAGACCTTGAAGAACCACCTCCTTTCCTTTGGATTTGAACTTCAACTCCATAGTCTTTTAGTTTTGAGTAAACTTTCCAAGTGAATGCAACCATTGCACACCCAAAACCACATCTATCTCACCTATGCTAGCCACATAGAAATCATCACGTACTCTAAGCCTCCACAAAGTTATGTCAAGTTGTTGAATCCTCTTGGTGCAAGGGATAGTGAATCCACCAACTACAATAACATTAAACTTGTCAAAATATTCAAATTTCAATCCCTTCTTAGTCACAATCCCTCATCAATGAAATTGTGGGTGGCCCCACTATCAATCAACACTATATCTCTGTCCCTACAAAACTCCATGAACTCGAAAAGAATGATACTCAGACGCTCTAGAAAGAGTGGCAAGGGTGCCTCTCGAAGAATCTCCTTCCTTGTCCTCATGCTCTGGCTCATCAACTACAACCTTGGGCTCTAGTTCTTCTATCTCTAAATCCTCATCTAAAACAACCTCTGTGTAATGTACATGTCCCTTCCCCAAGCATGTATGTCCAGGATACCAACACTCTTTACAAGAAAAGCACAACTTCTTCCTTCGAAGCTCATTCTTAGAAACTTCAACTTTGTTTGGTTTTGGAGGTAATGCCTTTGGTTGAGAGAAATCATTTTGAAAAGTTTTCTTATGCTACCCCATAGGTGGAATCTTACAGTAAAATTTGTTCTTGGCCATTGAATTCTCCAAGTTCAAAGCTCTCTTGATGGCATCCTATAAGGATACTGGATCAAAAGCCTCAACCAAACCTTTGAGATGTATAATTAGACCTTCCACAAATAACACAATGAGTCTCTTCTCTCACTTTCGGTACCATCACCAATAGCCTCTGAAATTCTACCACATAATGCTCTATTGCGCCCTCTTGCCTCAACTATGCTAGCTCCCTGAAATGAACCTCCAAATCCTTCCTGTCAAACCTCTATCAACCTCTAACTAAATTCCTCTAAAGTAGTGATGGAGATATGCCCTTGTGTAACCATGTCATGGTAACACCACTCATGAGCCACACCCTCCAAATATAGGGAAGCAAATTGAATTGCTTCCTCCTCATACATAAGATTCAATGAAAAGTATGTATCCAACTTCTGCAACCAAGCCCTAACTGAACATTTGTTTGATCCATCATATGTAAGTATGGCTATCTTACCCAATCAATGTTGTATGTCTTTTCAGGGTTGATCATAATGATGTCTCCTTCCTCTTCTATGTCCATTCTTTGTCTTCAAATCGTAGTATTCACCAAAGCATAAGTCCTTACGAATTGCTTGACTTAGAGCATTATACTCTTCATGATAGCTTTCCATGTCATCCTCCATGAAAGGCTGAAAATATTGCTCCTCTTCTAAAGAATCTTCTTCTCTTTGTAGGAACTTTGCCCAAAATGTCCTAATTGGAGGGTTGATTGAGACCCTCTCATTGGCTGAATTACTCCCTTCACCTGCAACATTTTGAATTGGCCTAGATGTATTCAAATAATGACTCAACTCCCTCAAGGTTCAAACTATACCTGGCATGGACTCTCTCATGGATGTTTGGATCTCCTTAGCTAACTCCTTGTGACTTTGATTGATAATTTATTGGATGTTTGTTTCTTCTTTCTTGTCACCCATGGTTTCCTCTTCTCTTTCCTTTATTCTCTCCCTCTGATAATACATGAATTTTATGCCACTTCCATGCATCAAACTAGATCTGCATCACACAACTAGTTATTCCCAAATAGGCTAGCAAGATCACTACTCTAATACCACAATAGTGTCCATTTTTTATATTTTCTATTTTTTTTCTATTTTCTAAATTTTTTGAACAAATGAAAAAATTGAAAACAACAAACTAAAAATCAAATGGAATGCTAATCACCATAGTAAATAATTGAAATTTACCATATCAAACCTTCAACTTCAATTGTCATCAAACATGTAACACTCTAGCATTGTAAAAATTGACCAAATCTAAGAGTAGAATCAAATGATATATTGTTGGTAAATGTATGATAGAGGTATACAGCATGGAAGCATCAGCATATGAATACCATGTTGGAGCAATCAACCACCAGGATCAAATCTGCAAAACCAAATAACCTTCCACACAAGAGAGACAAGCAAAAGGAATGCTATATTGCCATGATACAACAATGTATTGGATTACATAATGTACAATGAGACCTTGGTTATAAAGACCAAGGTGAGATACAAGATGTTGTAGTCATGTGACAAGTATCTTAATCCTATGACATATGACAACTATAGGATAAGATGACAACTATCAACAACTAGACAAACTAGAAACATCTAGATGACAACTAGAATGCTTCCTAAGTCAACTTAAGATGTGAACATGTGTGTGATTATTATTTAACTAATAAATAGTTAAATAATATGAATTATCTACACAACAAAAGTTAAACCAGATAGGTAATAGCCCTGTTCACACCAACACCCCCCCTTAAGTGTAACTTAGGGAGGAACAAACAAATGCAAAGATGGGTCCCGGCAACAAGGCCATGTTAGGTATCCATGTGCAAACAATCTCTCACAAGCAGAGAAAAGGAGAAAACCACATGGGAAAAAACTCCTCTCCAAAAGAGAGAAACATGCAAAGAAAAAGCATGAAAAAGTGAAGAAAGGACTCAAGAAGACCCCCCAAGGACAACTTCCTTCAACCCAAGCATTGATCGCAACTGAAGATAACGAGGCGATGCCAAAGGTTTAGTGAAGATGTCTGCAACCTGCTCCTCAGTAGGCAAGTACTCCAAGCTGAGAACACCATCCTAGATGAGCTGCCTGATGAAGTGCATGTGGATCTCGATGTGCTTAGTACGTTGATGCTCCACGAGGTTGCAAGAAATATGAATGACACTCTGATTATCACACCAAAGAGTAGTGGGATGATCTAGAGGAAATCCAAACTCAGTCATCAACTGTCGAAGCCAAATTACCTCCTGGCTAGCCAAAACTGCATCGCGATACTTAGCCTTTGTCAAGGATAATGCAATCGCTGTCTGCTTCGTGCAAGACCATGCAATCGAGCCATAACCAAGGCAGAAAACAAAGCCAGAAGTGGACTTCCGATCATTAACATCACCAGCCCAATCTGAGTTAGTGAAGCCCATAATCAAAGAAGCTCCTGATGTGTAATGAATGCCAAAATGTGATGTGCCCTGAATATACCTCAAGATACGTTTGGCTTCCTTCCAATGACTCTCATGTGGCTCCTGAGAGAACTGGGAGACAAGTCCAACCGTAAAGGAAATATCAAGACGACTATGTGTCAAGTACAAAAGACTGCCAACCAACTGCTGATACAATGTAGCATCAACTATGGGAGTAGTGCAATTGGTAGACAGTGCAACACCTAACTGAAATGGTGTAGGGGCAGGCTTGCAATCAGCCATGCCAAATCTCTGAAGCAAATCAAGAGCATACTTCTGCTGAAAAATGAAGATCCCCTCAGTAGTCTGGTGAACCTGAAGACCAAGGAAGTAGTGCAGAAGACCAAGATCTGTCATATCAAAGCACTCCATCAATGCTTGCTGAATACTCTGGATCATGGAGGTAGAACTACCTGTGAGACTCAAATCATCCACATAAAGCACAAGGATCAAAAGATCATCTCCACATCTTTGAGTGTAAACTGTAGGGTCAGAATGGCATCGTGTGAAACTGGAAGCAAGAAGGAAACTATCCATCTTCTCATACCAAGCCCTAGGGGCTTGTTTGAGACCATATAATGAACGATGAAGCCTGCAAACAAGTGAAGAGTCCTGCATAAAACCTAGAGGCTGCTCCATGTAGATCTCCTCATGAAGATCACCATGCAAGAAGGCACTCTTCACATCCATCTGATACACTGACCATCCTTGAGATGCAGCAAGAGAAAGTACAAGACGAATGGAATCCATCTTGGCGACAGGAGCAAAGGTCTCAGAGTAGTCAATACCCTCAACCTAAGAAAACCCCTTAGCAACAAGACGAGCCTTGTACTTGTCTATAGAACCATCAGCTGCATATATGGTGCAGTACAACCACTTGCACTGAACCAATTTTCTTCCTTTAGGAAGAGGAACAAGATCCCAAGTATAATTCTTCATTAAAGAAGAATACTCCTCAACCATTGCACTGTCCCACTCTGGAATACTTGCGGCATCTGAAAACTTCTGAGGATCTGTGGAAATAGCATGACTGAAAAGACTAACACCTGCTATCTGTGAGCGAGTGTGGCGAGTATCTGTGCGATCACCAACAAGTGGACCAGCCTCCTCAAGAGTAGTGCGGGCCCATCGGGGCAAAATTGGTGCTTGAGGAGGTGGTGGGGCAAGACCTTCATTAGTATCATATTGAAGAAGCAAAACATCTTAAAGTGATGATGAAGTAGGCAGAGTATGTAGTGAGGAAGAAGTGAAGGAGGAATCCACTTGTGTGAAGGTCTCATCAAAATGGACATCTCTACGAAAGTAGACATCCTGAGTGACAGGATCAAACAACCTGTAAGCCTTCACATCCTCACAATAGCCAACAAAAATCAAAGGTTGACTCTTCTTCTCCATAACCTTACGCCGACCATTCGGAATGAATGCCCAAGCCTCACTACTGAATACTCTGAAGAAGGATACATTAGGCTCCTCGGGACTCATATGCTGCACTGCCTTGTGAGGCATACGATTCTGAATATAGTTGGCACAATTGATTGCTTCAGCCCAAAAGGCAGGATCCATAGACCTAGACTGTAGCATGCAATTTGCCATCTCCCGTAATGTCCTGTTCTTTCTCTCGGCCACACCATTCTACTGAGGAGTGTAAGGAACTGAAAACTAATGTTGAATTCCATGCTCACTGCAAAAATCCTGAAAAGCTTGGTTCACATATTCCCCCCATTATCCGTGCATATCCGTCGAAGAGAAAGACCTAACTGCTTCTCCACAAATGCCTTGTATGTCCTGAATGTGTCAAAAACATCACTTTTGTACTTAAGAAAGTACACCCATGTGCGTCGTGAAAAATCATCAATGAAAGTGAGCACATACTTGGCCCCTGAAAATGAAGGAGTTGGGAAAGACATGAGATCACTATGAACCAACTCCAAGGGTGCCGAAGCTCGTGTAGCCTGACCCTTAGGAAAGGGATCCTGATGATGTTTGCCAAGTACACAGCCCGGACAAACTCCCTCTCTACAAGAAACCTTGGGTAGACCAACAACCAACTTCTTTGTGCTCATCTGCTAAAGATAATTGTAATTCAGATGTCCAAACCTTTCATGTCAAAGCTTGCTCAAGGCATTGGCATGTGCTATAAGAGATGATCCTGATGAAGACTCAAATCCATCAAATTTGTATAGTCGTGATCCATGATCCACTCTCCCTATAGCAATAACTATCTCAGGACCCTGTAGCTGTCTAATAACCACATTGTGAGGAGTAAACTCAACTTTCTTTCCATCCCCATAATGACAAATCTGATATATGGAGAGAAGATTGTCAGAAATCTTGGGAACAAAAAGAACATCTTCAATGCAACCATCTTGCAATTGAACAGTGCCTGTCCCCATGACTGAAATCTGTGAAGAGTTCCCTACTACAATCTGAGAAGTGCTAGTATCAGAAAGAGTCTCAAGTAGATCAAGTGAATTTGTCATATGATGTGAAGCACCTGAATCAAGTATCCAACTATCTGAAGATGCAAGCAAGCCATGTGTCGAAAGAGCATGTCCTTTTCCTATAGAGGAGGGCTTGGGAAGAGAAATCTTGTGCTTCTTCATAGCTTCCTCCAAAGCCTCTAACCTCTTGAAACAATGAGACTCATCATGACCTGTCATGCCACAAAAAGAACAAGTGCCACCTTTCTTCTTCTTTGTCTTGGAGGAAGACTCACTAGATTTGGAAGGATTAGGTGGAGGAGTGGGCTTCTAATCATTCTTCGGCTTTGGTTTGAAGGGAAACTCACTCCCTGAAGGAGATTCTGTCTTGGGCTTCTTCTTATTCTTACCTTTACCCTTGGAAGATGAGGCCATCAAGGCTTGACTCTTAGAACTAGGAAGTGCATCCATTTGAAGTAACTTGGTTTGCTCTCTAGTAAGACGCTCACAAAATAGGTCAAAGCTAGGCATCTTAAAGTCTTTCCCAGAGGCATCCATAGTAGAATAGAAGGTAGATGAAAACACTTGAAATGGGCCCTTCAACTTCGACAAAATCAGAAAGATACATTCCTTTTTAGTTTTATCATGCCCACATCCTTTCAATTGTGACAAGATCATCTTGAATTTCTCGAGAAAATCTTGGATAGTAGGAAAACTATCTGGAGAGAGTGATGTCAATTCTGCCTCTAGTTGCAAGATTCGGAATTCATTGACAGTACCATACAATTATGCAAGCTTATCCCAAATTTGTTTAGGTGTTGTACACTCCACAATATGAAACAACAAGTTATCTGATACATGCAATCCTATGATTCCCATAGCTTCATCTAATTTGTTCTTATAAGCAAATCTTTCAAATTCCTTAGTAAAACCAGGTGGATTATCCTCTAGCATTTGCCAAAGGCCCTTATATTGCAGTAGTTGTTTCATTTTTAACTTCCATGTGTGGTAATTATGTGGAGTGAGTGGTTTTATCGTCACACTTTCTGCCATGTGTAACAGAAAAAACACCAAGAACCAAAGACACAAGAGCACTTAAATCGTGCCTTTCACCCCCCCAAAATGTATTAACAATGTGATTGTAACCCTCCTAGCAAAGTACAATGAAAGAATGTGTACAATCGACAAGCGTAAATCAATCATTTATAACACACGGTGATTTTTACAATTTTTGAGCAAAAAAGCTTGTCAAGGAAAAAAATAGAAGTTACAATCAGATTCCTTGCGATTTTTTGAGCAATTTCAAAAAAAATTCACCAGATTTCAACATCGTATGCAAAAGATATGTCAATTGCAAGAAAAGCACAAATTGTACTTTCAGGCTGAAAAAACTAGCAAAAAATGACGAAATCTGAACAAATCACCTGCACCACAATGACATTCATTGAACCACCTTTCCGATGACTATAAGAACGCGAAAAATCGCCTCCTGGTTTGCAAGATATAGCAAAAAGAAAAAATCTTTGTCAAATTTTGAAAAAACAAATGGATTGTATACAGTTTTGAGAACTGTCCCGTTTTGGGACAGACTGTCCAGGGGGACAGGATGTTGCTCTGTTGTCCGGCTAAATCTTCAAGGCCAATAAGTATGGTGGCCAAGTCTCCAAATGTCCTCTACGATCAACAATGATGTTACAGGCTATTGAAGAGTGGTGGTCGCCAAAGAACAAATAGCGACCAGACGCAGTAACAGCCGATGCAACAGCGACCAGAGGAGTTGTAAACCATGCACAAGAAAATAATTCAGATCATACTAACTGCCACCAGAAGTGGAAACTGCCTATGTAGAGGCCGTCGTTACAGAAAATCTTCAACAACTCCGTAGGTTTTTTACTGCTCTTTATGAATGCTCAAAATTCTGCAGAGAATGGGCCGTATTGAGCAGTTTGGGTCTCCAAGGGATTGTTGTGGATCTGGTAAAATGAACTCAGACAAGGAATCGTGAGCCACCAAGATAGTGCAAACGAGCTTGTGCACCTCAGAATAATATTATCCTGGCTCAGATCGGAGGTATACAGGTTTGATGCCTTGAAGGAGCCACGATGTATGTTTAACCAAAAAATCAACCAAACAAAATCCAACGCTCTGAATCCAGAGAAGTTGTTGTGTATGCCACGAAAAAGGAGGATCACTGTCGATCTTTCACATAGAATGCTGAACATCTTTCACTGAACACAGAATGTTGAACAATCACCAAAGGGCACGCTAATACCGCTGAGGTGATTGGTGAATGCTTGATTTAAAGGCTAGCTAAAAAGTATATGTAGACCACCGCTAAGAAGACTAGACTCGCAAATGAAGGCCGATCAATGCAAAGAGACCGAACAAGTCGAATATCAGCCAAAGGGGCTCAAAACAAAGGACCAGAGGAGTTGCGAGTTGGGAGCCCGATTGGATCCACAAATGGTCGACACAGACATATATCGACCAGAGCTAATTGGTGTCAAGAGCCGCCGGGCCGGATCTGCAAATGGATGCAGATCAAAAGGACCAGGTCTCGAATATAGGCTGCACCGACCAAAGAGCCTGGAGAATAGCCCGAACAGGGACAAATGATCTCAAAATATAGATGGAGCTAAATCAATCCAAAGATGCCTTCGAAATAGGGTCTACAGGGTCGAAATCAAATCCAATCTCATCACCCAAAAAAATGGGTAAGGTCAACTAACACGTCCTTTTTTATTTTGTCTGATACCAAGCCAATGTTAAGGCAGGGCAACTGATCATGGCAAAATAGGCCGATCTAGGTGAAAGAAAAGCCATTAACGCCAAAAAACTAGGCCAAGCCAAAAAACAAAGGCCAACCTATTTGAAGAACACCGCCGGAGAGTGGGAGCCGAGCAGTTAATAAAACCGCTTTATGAAGCCCACTGAGAATTTGCCAGATCTTCTGTGTAGCGTAGAGATCTTGATTTGCAAATCGAGCATGATGTCTCACAGTCCAAAAAATTGTCTCAGACCAAAGGCCGAATAGGCCAAAAAATACCCTGAAACAATGCCAAAAAACGACCCAAGAACCAAAAATGCCAAATTTGTAGAGGCTAGATCTAAGCCAAATCTCATCCAAAAAGGCTAAAAAAACAATGGATCTAATCTGTTACACTGCAAATGAAGCAGAAATCGCAGGGGGCAAAATGGCCCTCTGCTAAAATTTTTTTGCCTTTTGGACAAAACAAATTCTGCAGAAATGCATATAAGAGCCCAAAAAAGTCAAAAAATTACCTATGTCCAAAATCAAGTTTTGGACAGTCAATCTTTACTAACTTGGGCGATCTAAATTCAACGGTGAACTCTGTTTTTAGCCAGCATGCACCAGCAAAAAGTTGACGGCAAGATCTCTCAACAAAAAAGAAGAAGGGGCTTGCAAAATCAAAGCTTTGATACCATGTTGGAGCAAACAACCACCAGGATCAAATCTGCAAAACCAAATAACCTTCGACACAAGAAAGACAAGCAGAAGGAATGCTATATTGCCATGATACAACAATGTACTGGATTACATAATGTACAATGAGGCCTTGGTTATAAAGACCAAGGTGAGATACAAGATGTTGTAGTCATGTGACAAGTGTCTTAATCCTATGACATATGACAACTATAGGATAAGATGACAACTATCAACAACTAGACAAACTAGAAACATCTAGAAGACAACTAAAATGCTTCCTAAGTCAACTTAAGATGTGAACATGTGTGTGATTATTATTTAACTAATAAATAGTTAAATAATATGAATTATCTACACAACAAAGGTTAACCCAGATAGGTAATAGCCCAGTTCACACCAACATACCAAACTACTATTTCTTTCAATGACAATAAGTATAACATTGTTATGCAAAATTGTAATACAAGTTTTTAGATTTTACATTACCAAATTCCACTCATAAGCTATCTAAAGGTGATGATATAGCAACTGTATAGAATTATAATGATTACAACTTGTACGACAGCCCCTGCTATCATGAACCTGTATGGACTGTCGCAACTACAAGTAGTAGGTGTATGACTACAAAAAAAAAGTGAAATGAATTGTCCAATGCTAGTCGCACTATGATAAGATGGCGATGACAATAACCAACGATCCACAATAACTTGCAACAACATTAACCATGGTACGAATGGGGTGAAATCGCCGCCAGATCTGTACGGACTCCTCCTAGGGTTATTCCACCTAAAGTTAGTCAATAAACTTGCAATAAATGTTGGCAACCAACCCCCAAAAACATATGCACAACTCAAATTATCCTTTGATGATGATAGTGACCCTTCAATGTGGCACCCAAGAAAAATGATGTTGAACAACTCCAATCAATTTTAAAACCAACGATTTGTGATTTCCTTGCAAATATCAATTCGCCAAACTAAAAAAATATGCACAAATTCTTCAAATCAGTTCACCATGCAACTCTTGAGTGGAATTGACAATGCAATAGATGAGGGGTTTCATTCTCCCCTCCAAGATGGAGATTCAAGAAAGGTTTTCTTCCTCTTCAACCTTTGAAATCAGCTAAGGGTTTTTGTCCTTGGATGCAAATTCAAACACAAGACTCCAAAGTGAAAATTACCAAATGACTAGGTGTCACCTTGATATACCTTTCCAAATCAAGCCCTTAGATTTAAATTTCCCTCTAAGTTTTTTTTTTTTCAATAATTAAGTGTTTAAAAACACTTTTTTAATTAAATAAAATAATATTATATTAAGTTACCCCTTAAATAAAGAATTGTTGGGCCCAACTTAAAAATAATATTATAATTATTTTCCCTTGCTCAATTCTTTAGCCTATCGGAAAAAAAATAGACTACAAATATTTTCCATGAAGCTAGTTCGAAAAAGGGGACATGACATTACCCCTAGAAATACAACCTTTTTAGGAGTCAACCTTGATTATGTGGGTTAGTTATATGACACTCAACACATTTGGATGCAAGACATTTCATAGCATACAAGCTAATTCAAGAAATAGCCACCTTTTATTTAAATATAAAATTAATCACCTTTCTTATAGTTTGAGGAAAGAATATTGTTAACCTTGCTTTGGTGCTCTAAAATCTTAGGAGGAGAGAACATGGTATACCCTAAAGTAAAATACTAGGAAACTAATAGGAACAAGAATAATGGCATAAGCCTTGGATCATAACCCATGTAACTCGCATGTGCTTGACTTGTTTCAATAGGCATGTTTGCTTCGATAGAATTTGTGTCCAGTAATGGCAAGCACCCACATACAACTTTTTGCCAAGAAAAATAACAAAGTAATATTGAATACCAAAAATTAATATACAGTCCATGGTCAACCATTGTTGTAACAAAACTTTTTCTTTTCATTAAAAAAAAATTCAAATGATTCCTATGCAATGCTTGACTAATTTTGTGGGGATTATCATTTTATTCCCTCCCAAAGAAGCATCTTAAAATAAGTTTTATGCCATTATGTCAAAAACAATTCATGAATATGTTATTAAACAATGTTTTGACTAAAGATAACTATTACATGCAATATTAGACATCAAACAATGTAAAGGAATTCGATATAGTTTGCATTGTGTCTTCCATGTTCTTCCAACGTCGTTCAAGTGTACCTACTTCAAGCATGTAGCTTTTTCCTGTCATAAATTACAAAAACATAATTGAGAGAATGAATCAAACATTGATATACCTATCTAAGAATCTCATTATTCATTATTTGCAACATAAGAAAGTGTCTTTTTTTGCATTGAACATTAAAGTTATATTATGCTAAAAGTAAATATTACAAAATGCTTCAACAAGCTTGGAACTGCACCTAGTTTTGACATACAAATTCCAATGTTTAGACAATTTTCAATCCTCCAAAGAGAATTTCTATGGAGTGTACGAAAAGCACATAACCTATGGCATAACAAAGTAGGAAACGTGTCAATATTTCATACTAGACCAATGGTTATTTCATACTAGATCAATGGTTGTACTTCTTATTTGACATGGACTGGTAAGGAGGCAAGAGGGGGATCTGGGCCTCATACATGTTTAAAATATCTAAATTTATAGGAATCCAAATATTGCACCTTATTTTTTATATATACCACTACTCTTATTCTTGAACTTTTTTTACACTCCTACTACTATACCACTACATGCAAAAATAGATAAAGAACTTACCCATTTATGCACACATGGTAGTTACAACATTTGTGTAATTTGTTAGGACCCAAAGGTCAAGAATACCGACCCTCTGAGCCTAAGGGTCAATATGCTATATTCGTTGTCTCAATACTATCAAAAGCTTAGAAGAAAATTAGAAAGAATTTCAACGAGTTGGTGCAGCTGATGGAAAGGATCTGAATCAACAATCAAAAGTTAGACATACTAAAGTGATTACTACTTGACTTCAACCAAATTGACTCTCATGGACTAACGTATAGACTTGACTATGTAGTATTCAACCTGCAATGAGAAGCAATTTGAAAGCTTGAAAGCATTTCTTGGACCTCTTTAGACAAATTTGAGCAAGTAGCATCCATGATGTGGATCATTTACCGAATCACTTATTGCTTGTACACAACGTTGAACACTTCTCTAAAATTTTGGTCAATATCTATCAACCCTCTGAGCATTGTCGATGGCATTTTTATCTCGATGATCATCACAACCCAGTCAATAATGAAAAACGGATTAGTTGGCAATTCCTTGGATGACTTCATGCTAAGATTTATCTAGGATCAAGTGACAGACCTCAAACCTTTATCTTCTTCCTTCCGATGTTTCAAATGTTGGCAAACCTCTTGTGGCATAGTATGAGCTTCAAATTTCACTACAATCTTCCCCCTATTAAGAGAGACAATGCTTGATGTTGAGAATGAAAGAGTTGTCATTTCCACTCAAACAAGATTGTCAATCACTAAAAGCTATTGATCGCAAACTATATGAACCTATCATTATTTTATAAAATCTTTGGGTTGAATATGTTTATCACTGATAGGAGATGAGTCTAAAGTGATGTCAACAGTGCCTATCTACTTTTGCAAATAGCATGCATTAACAACCACAAAAAAAATGGTTTGGTGCTAAACAAGGCCAACACTTTATGAACCCAATGCCCATTATAATTTAACAAACAATAGGATAACCATTGTCTTCTTAGTATGAAAATCAACATACAAGAATTGATCATGCACAAACTAGTAACATTCATAAACTGTTGATGTTCCAAAATTTGTTACTAATTTGTGATTTCCCAAATGAAAATTTATGCTTGTCAATTTTGAGTCCCCATGATGAACCTTGAAAGAATGGAGCAATGAAAACTAGTTAAATCTTAGCTGCACACAAAACCTAGAAAGGACTAGGGTTTCTAAAACAAAAAATATCTTAAAGAACACAATTCGTCAAATCCTCAACAAACGTGGAAACAATGAAATATATATAAAGATAAAGTTGTAAGCTAAAAATGAACTAAGGACCAGAAAAAGATGAATTAAGGAGATGTCAAGCTGTTGTTGGCTTGTGAAATAGTTAGTACCACAATTACAAATATAAGATTGAATAGAAATTTAAATGTTTATTTGCCTTCTCTTCAACACAAATATATGAGGGCTTTTCTAATCTCTTTATGCAAAATTATTTACGGTTTTCACATTTCTCAAATTTCTTGAAAAAGATATGATAAAATCAAATCGCCAATAAATTGATAGAGATCATTCCAACTGCTACGCCCTTAGCGTACAGCGTGCATGGGAATATGTGAGGCTGACTTGTGACTAGCATAACCTTAATAAAATTATATGATCATTTCTATAGATTTCTATAGGTAGTAGGGCCAGCCTATGTGGTCTCCATGGCATAAGTAGACTATATATAGGAGGTAGTGGTTAGTTTATAATCATCATATTGCAAATTTTGTTCTTGAAAAACTTTTGGAGGTTGCCCCCTCGAAGTGGCTTATAATTATCAAGTATTTGCAAGTAATTCCAATTATATTCCCAAGTATTTGCTAATGTATTCTTCTCTTGTGCAAGTTATTTTATTACAAGTGGTATCAAAGCTATGATTTGGGCAAAGGTAAGGATGAAATCCTAATTTTTGAAGATTCGCCTATATCTCACAAATGGGTGTGAATTTTTCTGCAATTTTTTTTACTGAAGATGGAGGATCATTTAAGGAAATTACAATCCAAATTTGAGCTTTTTTAATCAGATTTTTTCATAAATTCACTCTATAGGCCACAATTTTTGGAATAGTTCATATTTGTTTACATTTTTGGAAATCTCACAAAAATTCATTAGGGGCTTTCTCTTTGAAGTTTTGATTTTGGGGCTGACCTAATTCTAAAATTATCCGGTCAAAGTTTGGTCAACAATGAAAATCAAATTCTGCATCGTCAAGCCTCAACATAACAGGGCTGCAAACTAGAGGTTGAGGCAGAAGTCCTACACACTGGGAAAAACTCCTAACAAAGAGGATACAGATACAAAGTTAGGATCAACTGGGACTTTAGATACAATGTCATTTCCATTAGATGACAAAGTACACCATCTGGAAGAGGGTATGAACAATATGAAGTCTGAAATGAAAGGAGAAATGAATAACATCAATACAGTATCGCTGTCTCTCCAAGAATCTATCAGTCTCGCAACCAAATTCCCAACCCCATACACCACCCAATCCCAATATGTCATTCAATCAAGGTGGACAACCCAATCTTAATCCAAATGCTAGCACTCATTGGGGATCTTTGAAGATGTTAGCAAAAGTGGACATGCAAAAGTTCAACAAAAAGGATCTAGTCACCTGGATTAGCCAAATGGAGAATTTTTTGATATACATCAGATCCCATGTGGACAGAAGGTTACAGTGGCATCCTTAAATCTGGAACTTGAGCAATTTATTTGGTATAGATGGTTGTGAGCTCAAAAGAAGAAGAAAACTCTCAGTGTCACTTAGTCATTTTTTACAAAGGAATTGCTGATGCATTATAATAATGTATCAAAGAATTACTTAACTAGTTAGCCAAATTGCAACAAATAAGATCAATCAAGGAGTATATTCAGCAATTATAGAACCTATCCTTGCAAGTAGAAACAATTATGGAGAACTTGAATGACTTCCTTCTTGGTGAGTTCAAGGATCACATCCAACATGAGGTACGCACGTTTAATCCTTTTACTATATCTAATTCTTTTATCATGGCATGCAAATCAGAGGATCCTCTTCCTATATCTAATTATTTTATCATAGCATGCAAATCAGAGGAAAAGCTTCTAGCCAACATAAGGTAGGGATTCATTAGCATAAGAGATGAGCTCCCCAACATAACCATTTCCTTAGCCTATTAGATTGACTCCTTAACAAATTGAAGATAAAGAATTATGTTTTAAATATGATAGTAAATATAGTTGAGGACATAAATATGCTCAAAAGAAGTTGTTCTACTTTGAGGGTGCTAGTGAGGAAGAAGAAGATTAAGTATTAGAGGTTGTTGATGATCTAGATAAGGAATCAAGATATATCCAACCAACTATTTCTTGCCATGTACTTTCTAGTATTAGGACCACACAAACCCTTCAAACAATGAGTTTCTTTAAAAAAGAGAGCAATAATGTGGCATCACTCAAAACTTCATCAATAATAAGTTGGTTGTTTGAATTGTCTTATCATAACAATAAACTTGCCATGGGAGAATTTGGTTGGATTGCCCTATGTTTGCTATCCCCATGGGTGCATAAGACATTGTTTTGGGAGTCCATTGGCTTACAACCTTGGGAACAACTAGGATGAACTTCCAAGAGTTGTTCATGCATTTTCACTCAGCGGGAAGGACATTTGAGCTAAGACGGTTGCATGCAAAGTCTCCGTTGATAGTAAGATCTCACCAAATGCAAAAGATGCTTACGAAGAAGTGGATGGGTTTGTGGCCCAATTGTTTCCATTAGAAGCACAACTATCAAAGGTTCACACATCGCCAGAGCTACAGGCAACTGTAGATGGCCCTCAGTAGTTTTTGGGGATATGTCAAATGACTGCCTTCCAAAAGATATCATGATCATGCCATTCAACTAGTACTAGGGAGCCAACCACCCAACATCAAACCCTACAAGTACCCTATAGAAAAGCAAGATTGAAAAGAATCAAAAGATGGTACAAGAGATGCTTGAGGCAAGTATTATCGGACATAGTTAGAGTGCTTATTCCTATCTAGTGATGATGGTGCGTAAAACGATGACACTTGGCGGATCTCTTAAGATTATAAAGAGCTCAACAAGTACACCATAAAATATAAGTTTCCAATCCTAGTAATTCATGATTTGTTAGATGTGCTAAATGGTGTTGTTTATTTTACCAAACTTGATCTCCATTCTAGTTATCATCAAGTCAAAAATAGAGGTGAGGATATACATAAGATAGTTTTCAGAACCCATGAGATCCACTATGAATTTTTAGTGATGTATTTTAGCCTCACAAATGCACCATCTATATTTCAAACTTTGATGATCCCTATCTTTAGGCCATTTATGCAAAAAATTATTTAGTATTTTTTTGATGAAATCTTAATATATAGCAAAACTTAGGAGGAACACTAGCACCGTGTCAATCAAGTTTTGGACATTCTTAAACAACATCGTCTTTATGATAATCCATCCAAGTGTGTTTTTTGAGTCAAAGAGGTGGAGAACCTAGGCCATATCATTTCACATGAGGGCATCAAGGTGGACCTTCACAAGATCAAGGTCATAATAAAATAGAAAATGCCTCAAGAACCTAAGGGATTTCATAGGGATTACTAGTTATTATTGTCGATTTGTAAAACATTACAGCAGCATAGCAACACCACTCATGTTTACTCGCTTATCTGATAAATAAATATTTGCAATAATATACAGAATTAATAATGCATACCAGATAGAGGAGTAAAAGTATATCTTTATTCGCACATGAAAATATTACAGAAGTAGACCAGAGATGGTCAACCAAGGATCAGAGTCGATTCGACTACATCATACTACCTTCCTTGACGATACAAAGACTATTTAAAAGACCTGACGATTGCCAAGAGGAACACAACCGTCAACCAACTAACTCGAACAAACTAACTCCTACAACCACTCAAGAGCTGACAACAATTAATACATAGTCAAATAACCCAAATTATCAAATATAAGAATTGGCATTTTACATTGACTACATCATTCCCCCCCACAAGAAAAAGTCGTCTTCCAAACGACAAGAAACCATTAAGTATCAAGTGACATTAGGTAAGTTGTGCCAAACTAACGATAATGCTGAAGAACTTGGAGGAAAACCTGGAAGTACAAGTGAAGTAGCAATAGAACCAACACATCTTGAACACCTGCCAGTAGACAGAGAATGGTGAAGACCAACCAACCAAAGGACCTGTTGATGGTTGTTTTTCGACAAGTCAACAATAGGGTGAAATACTAGGTATCTGACCCTCTCTTGAGCAAAGCCTCTCGGATGCTGAACTAAGTGATCAAACGAGATAACTCCAAGGTTCCCTCTAATAATGTTTTAATTTCAGTAAGAGACAGCTCAATGATTTAAGTATGATTCTGCTGTTAATCAACAAAGGGTCTTACACAATTGTTCAACTTGTTGTTTCAAAGACTCTGGAAGTGAACACTAGAAAATCTAGGTACTGCAACTGACGCGTATGATTTAGCAATGGACGTTCTGATCCTAAATCTAAATGATTGATAAAAAAAAGGCAAAAGATTAGGGTTGAGAAATACTAATCTAATCCTAATGGAAGGACGTTTACTACTTAGAGTGAAGTCGAACCAAATCTTGTTTCGCCAAGATGAAACAACTAGACAAGAGAGGTGCTATCTTCAAAGGTATGCAAGATATTTAAATCAATTATGCTCATGAAAATTCAACAGGCATAAAGATCAAATTGACGCTCAATTGTAAAGACTTCACTACAAGGCAATAAAAAATCTTTCACTAACTAACTTATACTTAAAAGAAAACTTGCAACTTAATATTCGTGTGAAAATTGAAACCATGCAAACACTCAGAAATATAAATAGAATCACCAAATCAATGAGTCCTTTATTATCTCAGAGAGCTCTTACAACAATTTCAGAATTTCCAACCGTTACAAATGAGAGCAATGAGAGCTCTTTTATAGTCCTCAAAGGAGAGAAGGGTCAAGATTGATCGGCGAAATCAGCGGATCAGATCAAGCCACATCACAAGTAGTTACAACAAACTATACTTTATTAAATGAATGAGGTTAACTTTATTAAATACAGGAGGTTACTCATATTAAATGAAAGAAGTCATGAAAGAGAGAACAAAGGCACGCTTTCCAAGAGGATAAGGAAGCCACATCATCAAGGCGAGTACTATGTAGTAGTACTATGAGATACAACGAATCTGGACACAATTTGAATAATATCTTCCATTGGTACACTTGTCGCTGCCTTAATGGATCCTTCTGCCACTGCTACATCTGCCTCATAGACTCCAAGTGTCTTCTCCCAGTCGTTTATCCAAGACTTATTTTCCCCAAGACGATATGCAAGTGTGAATATATTATCTAGTTGACTTTCATCAAGTCCATCATATTGAAAGTAGAATGCCTTAACTTGTTGCTTCATGTTCTCAATAGTAACATTTCCATAAGGATTACAAATCTTTGTCAAAGCAGTATATATATGATTTTCTGTTCTTAGAAGAACACTTCTTATCCTGGACATATCTACTTCAATCTTATCAACTAGTTGCCCCTTGTTGTGAAAGGAGAAATACCAAGTGAAAGTCATGTGGAGTATCTCTGTCAATCACCTTATTATGAATTAAATCTTCTACTGGAGCTTCCATTAAACTTTTGAGTTGTGGCATATATTGCTCTTTGATTGGTTTGAACTCGGCACAACTTTCCAATAAAGCTTGGACTCGACCTTGGAGCTTAATGACTCTGTCATACACTTGCACAATTTCTTCTAGGTAAATATAGGCCTTGTCTTCTGTCTTTTCTATCCATCCCTTCATTATCTGGGATGAAGTTCTCATGTCCTCAACTCGGGATACTGTTTCCTGTGGAAGAATGGAAGGAGGAATTGCAGTAGCTTCCTTCTGTTGAATAGGTTGCATGACCTGTTGGATGTAATGCTTCAATGTACTAAAATCTTGTTCAACTTTCATCCTTGCTTCTCTTTCTTGTTTCAACATACTTCTCACATTATTCACTGCATCTTGTAGTTCTTCATCGACTTGTTCCCTTGTGATTGGACCCATGCCAATTGTAGTCAAATTATAATCTTCAGGTGCCATGTTTTCTATCTCCTTGTCACTTCTAGGAACAGCTATGTGGACCTCTCTGTTTCCAGCAGAATCTTGAGTGATTTTAGAAAGGATCGTTGCTTTCTTCTTCTGATTACTCTTTTGTATATTTACAAGCAATTCCTCAACTGCAGTAGGCTGATAAGTCTCTACAATTGTACTTTCTTCAATCCTTTGTCTCAACCAAGGTGGGAAAGTAGAAAGATCTCGTTGTTCATGAGCTTGATTGTGTTGAACACGAGCTACTTCTTCATCAAATTCAGCTTGTCCTACCTCATCCTGACCAAGATCATCATTCTCTTCTATTATGACAGTAGGGCTTGATTGGATTTCTTCTGATGGAATCAAGGCAACTTCTTCTATTACTTCTATCTCTTGTATTGGATTTTGAACAATTGAAACACCTTCTTGTGGATTAGATGAAGTAGATGGATTACTCTTTTTCTGAGGTCTTCGGCTTGATTCCCCTTGATCTTGACTAGGTCTTTTCCTCTTTCTGGCTGAATTATTGCTCTGATCATTCCCACTATGTTGTGGTTGGCTATGTGTACTATGTTGCTTGGGTTCTCCTTCATCCATCTTATTGTAGGTGAGATCTTGATTTTCAGCACTCATTTCCTGCAATAGTTGATTAATACACACTTGTGTCATGGCTAAAACCGGCTTTATCAAATCTTCTTCGGATGCATCTCTCTTTGACCAATCAATTGTATAAGGCAAATCCTTTATCTTGTCAAATTCATCTATTAGCATAGTATCATCCTCGGTGAACTGGTCTGGAATCCTGAATGCTTTGGTGGCTCTGACTAAATCCCAGTCGAGTCTCGAACTTTGAAGAGTTCGGAGATCATCTTCATCTTGAGCACTGGCCCAGTGGTCTTCCAACTGCTTGATATGTTTGAATTCTCTGTTGTATTTCCAGCAAACTTGGAAAGGGTCAAAGTTAGGCCTCTTGGTGCCATGAGTTTGCAAATGGTAGGCTTGTAACTCTATTTCAGAATACTCAGCTGCTGATAAAGATGGACATTCCAGATTTTGTCCAAGACGAAGTGGAAATTGGATTCCTCCTTTCTTCTTCAACTTCTGCAACCTGATGAGTTCTAGGAGTTGTCTTGTAACTTCTAACATTACCATCCTGTTGGTTGGATACCTTGGCAATCTGTATGGATATGATGTGAATCCTTGGATCCTTAGGTAAGTGTACCTTTCATGTTGAGTATACCAGTGTCCATATGCTGAAATGAATTCTCTTGCTGCATTAGACAATCTTTTATGAAATTCTCCCCTCAGTTTCTTCATTATGAACATAGCAAATGCATCATTAAACCTTGTATAATGATTAATACTCTTCAGGTGCAACTGAGGATAACATTGATGTGACAAGTATTTGTTAGGTCCAATGCCGACTTCTCCTTTCTTGGTTAAACCTGAGTAGACTTCATTTCTGGCAAGAAGATACACTATATAGGAACTCATATAACAAGTCTTAGTTTTAGCAAAACTGAGGAACTGCTCATGTATACTTTGACTGATAAGTCCAGCCCAATCAATCATTTTCCCTTTAAGAACTGACTTGATGAAAGAGTACATCCACGGCTGAAAGGTAGCAGATTGAGGCATTCCTGTCATTCTGTTCAAAAACATGATTAGATATCCAATTTCCGGATGAAAATCTGACTTATGGAACTGTGGAGGATTATTCATATTGAACTTCATGGCTGGATTGGCCATCCACTCTCTCCTTATCTCTTGTAACTTTATCTTGGTGTCGACATCATACTCCTGCTGGCCTTGTTGTTTTGAGATGCTGATCATCCTCTCTTTGGTTGGAATGTTGAAAGTTTCCTCAACTGCTTCCCTTTGCAAATAGGCTAGTATCGTTCCATCCTTGGCTATGATTTGCCTTGTATTTACATCATACTTTTTGACACATTCGATGATCATTTCCGGGCACGGCAAAGTTGGCGGAAAACAAGCAGCTTCAATGGCTCCACTCCTCATGATGGCTCGAGCGAGGCTTCCTCCGTTAGGTTCTTCAAGGACTGACTTGATATCTTCCAAGTTGCTGCTTCCCATATTTGTATCGCTTACATTTGTCCACCTTGAGACGAGCTTTGATTCGGGAATCTTCCCTTTGGCATCCATCCGGATCTTGGCTTGTCGTTCCTTGGAAGTCATTGCCATTATTCTGCAGACTTGACGCGAATAAGTGATTGCAAACAAAATCTAGATTTGACTTCAGCAACTTTAGTAGATTAAATTATGAAATTTTCCTCTAAAATTATGAAATATTACTATTAAATTTAGAAAGTCTATGAAAAATCATAAAAATCCATTTATTCTTCAAGAATTTTATCAACATTTAAACAATTTCAAGGCATCTAATGAAAGAAAAATAAGAAAATCAGATCAGAAAAAACTCAGATCAGACTTACTTGATGAGCTGTTTTATATTTGATACCTTGCAATTTGATTTCCCACTTGACAAAATTTGATAAAATCAAATTTATACTTCTAAAATCAACTTCTTGTGGCTGCTCCTTGAAGAAAATTCTGCTCTTGGAGAACAAATCTGCTCTTGAAAATAAATCAAATGAAAAAGAAATGAGGCACATATATATAATTCACTTTAAAAAACCTTCCTTCTTCCTAGGCCGACCTCATGCACAAACATTTAATTTAATTTTGATCTTTATTAAATGAATGCAATTTCACGTTTCACGAAGGCAGCAATCATTAAATGTTTAAAACTTCTTTCTTTTGTTGGACGTATTTCTCCCTCCTCCAAGCGCATGGGATCAAGAAATTCGAATCCTCTTGGAATTTCGCATTAGTTGAGGTCTTCGTGTAAATGTCTTCTTCGTTAAAACAGCATTGGATCAGCATGTTGTTATCTTCTTGAACCTCGCATTGGATGATGTTTTAACAATCTCTCCTCATTTCGCCTTGGATGATCTAATGGAGTCTCCTTCTTAGAATCCTCTTGTCTTGCTGTCTTGCTGTCTTAAAACTCTTTTCAACATTTCGCACTAGTTAGTCAATTGTGGTTCTCCTTTCATGCTTCGCATTAGTTAGAGGATTAGAATCCTCTTGTTGTAAGTCGCACTAGATTCAAGTTTAGATTCTTCTAGTGATTTCGCATTGGTTCAAGGCATAGAATTCCTCTTAAACATTTGGCGCTTTAGATCATTAATTATGGAGCATTTGATAGGTAACATGAAGTCTTCAAGTCATTTGAACTTTTAGATAGAACTTTAGGGTCTTTCCTCTTGGTATGGCGCATTGGATCATGTCCTAAGACTTCTTAAGTTTTGGCGCACTAGTTGAAGGATTGGGATCCTCTTTGGATATGGCGCATTGCTTAGGCAATTTGGATTCCTTCAAGGAGTGGCGCAATGGATAATGGCTTGATGATTTTCTTCTACATCACCCTTGACTCTCCTCACATATGGCGCATTGGTTGGGCAATTAGAGATCTTCAAGGAATGAAGTTTCGTTTTCCTCTTGTTGAACGCTTGGATAAGGAACTTGGAAGATGGCGCACTAGATACCCCTTTTGAAGTCTTCAAACTTTGGCGCATTAGATCATGTTTGGCAAATCCTCTTAGCATGAAGTTCACTTTACCTTGATGTTGCATATTGGATAGTCTTGCTATTGGCGCATTGCTTCAAGTTTCCAAATCTTATGAATAATGCCTTGGTTAAAGGTTGTTGGAACTTGTAGAATTTTCCCTCAAAAAATCGCATTAGATCATGTATAACGAATCCTCTAGAGGGTGAGCGCATAAGATAGAGGATTAGGATCCTGTGGAGTTGTCATTCTACCTTAAAGGAGACCTTATGATGTTGGCGCATCACTTAGACGCTTTGGATTCCCTGGACTCTAGCGCATTGGATAGCTTTGGAAAAATGATCTTTGGAGTCCCTTGAGCGCATTACTTCATGTTTTGGTTTCCTCTGGAGTGATCTCTCTAGGAAGTCGCATTAGATAGGGTCTTAAGAATCCTTTGGAGTGTGGGCGCACTAGATGGCCTTGTAGGATCCTGTGGATGGCGCTTTGGATTTGAGTCTTTAAAACTTCATCTTTAAAATTGCTTGGGCGCACTAGATCATGTTTTAGATTCCTCTAGAGTTATCTCTCAAGTGTCTTATTAGATCATGCTTTAGAAGTGGCACTGGATCATGCTTTAGGCGCATCACTTCAAGAACTCAAATCCCCAGGAATTGGCGCACTAGATCGAGGGAAAAGATCCTTAGGTTTTGGCGCATCACTTAGACATTTCCAAAACTTCAAACCTACTTCTCCCTTCTTGGTGGCGCATCACTTCAAGGATGAAAATCCTCTGACCTTTTCATTAAAATTCGCTCCAAGATTCGCTTTAAAACTTGTTTTTTCACTTTCGCATTGGTTGAATGATCGAAATCCTCTGATATTTTCGCACTGAATGAAGGATTAGATGGGCGCATTGGATCGAAATTTCAAATCCTCTGACTCAAGTGTGTTATCCTTCGTGATTTTGCGCCCAGATTTGCGCCATCTAAGTGTCTAGTCGCATTAGATCAGGATTTTGAATCCTCTGAAATCGTTAAGTATTTTCAGGATCGCGTGAGTAAAGGTATATTGAAAAATATATTTAAGTATAAGTTTAGAGATTTAAGAATTTCTTATACTTTAAATATTTTTCAATATACCTTTCAGGATGTTTGAGATAGGTCCCGAATCCACCGGATTTAAGATGCAAAATATAGAATTTGGAGGATTCACCAGATTTCAGACTTAGCCATTTTTTCAGGATTTTCAGGATTTCAGGCTCCAGGCTTAGTCTTTTCAGGGCCTCAAACATTCTGAAGGATTAACCTCAAAACTCAATACCTAGATAGGATTTTATCACAATACTTCATTATTACAAGTTCATCTATCCTTAATCGTGAACCAAAGATCATAGGCAAGGAAATTGTTACCGAGCCGGCAAAGGAAAACAAGTCAGGACATCATTAAAATCTCGTTAAAACTCATTGGAAACTCACTGAAAAGCTCAGAGCTCAAAAAAGGGGGGTCCCTATTCCTAATGGGGTGATGTGTGATTTGGTCACAACAGGACCCAATTTGATTGCACACTAAAGGCTGAGAATGTTGTACCCCATCGGTCACTGAATCGAGATAGTACTGCAAGCATCTTAGAAGCATTTTGATCATGAAAAAATTGTTTAGTGTCCCCATATGCCATGAATGTACATACATATGCTCTCCAAGACCATCTTGTTGATTGTAGAAAAAGTATACCTTTAAGTTGTATAACTGGGAGTGGAGGTTGTTCTATCACCCAAGAATTAAAGCATATTGTTGTGAGTATGCCAGAGAGTAACCTTGTAGAGTGTGCAATGAGATTTGGCAGAGATTGTACGATTGTCCAACCCCAAATAGACTGTATGGTGGCCAAGTTGTTGGGTTGTAACCACGTGTTGGAAACTTGAACAAAACTTTGTAGCTGAAGAGATTGACTGGCCTTACGATATACCATAGGAAACTTCTGACGCTTTCTGCACAGTGTATGATCAGGACGTACAATGGAAAGTTAATGGCGTACGATGAGGAGGCAAGTCGAACAATGCACTGATGTAGAATGGACCGTACGACATCAGAGAAGGATGTACGACAATAGACTGCAAGCCATACGGAGGCAAGATGAAGGCGTACGCTTTGATATGGAAGGCATACGACGAGCAAAGGAGACCTTGTCGTACAGTGGAGGACAATTAGTTGTACGATAGAAAAGAAGGTGATTCGTACGGTAGGAAAAACTTGCAAGTCGCACAGCAAAGGGAAATGAGGTAGGTCATACAGTGACCACGCCAGGGCATACGGTAGTAAAATACAGGAGTCGTACGGAGTATTAATGAGGGAGTCGTACAGTGTTTTAATCTCTAAATCGTACAGCAGCTTAAGTATAGTAGTCAGGGGTCATACGACAAAAAGTCCTTAGAGTCGTACGGAAGAAAACCTTTGAGGTTGTATGGCAAGTTTATGCTTCTTCAACTAAGGTTGTACGGCTCAGGGTCGTACATTTATAATGGAAATTGTGAATAGATTCGTCTTTTTAGTTGCTTTTTAACCTTCCTTGTTTTTCTCCAATAATTTTCTTTTTTGCCTTTTTATTTTCCCATTATGTTCTTTTCTCGTCCCTTCATTAATCTCCTCCTATTTTCTAATTTTCATGACTGGCAATTTAAATTCATATTGATCCATCATGCTTTCATAGTCTAGCCATTCCTGTAGTATCCACCCTAGTTGTTTTTTTGAGTTTTTTGTGAAACACAATGCACACTACAGCCAATAGTAAATCACACATAAACTATACCCACAACTGCAAACTGTTGTTATATTGTATTTCAATGGCAAATATGATGATTACAACCAAATAGATGATATTGTAAGAATACCCAGATAAGTAAATCAATGTCTTAACAAGATTATGAGACACCCACAAATTGTAATGTGTATTTCAGAACTGATACAGGTGATATACAACAGTATTTTGTAATAACCAGCAATACCCAAATGGGTTATACAAAAGATATTCAATAATCTACCATACCCAGAAGATCAAAACACATTAAAATGCATTTTATACATACCCATTATCCGTTGTCATAAATATGACTGGAAATGTGACTGTTACAGCAATCTGATGGTTTGAAATTCGCACCAAACTCCTTCAATCTACACTTGTCTCCTTGGCAAATCAATGTCCAGCCATCAAACCCTTCTAGACGCCTCCAATGGACCCCAAAAGCACTCACAATAGGCAGCGCTTCAGACAAGGAAGGGTCATGCCCTTCTAGGGAGGTACGGCCTGCCTGTAGGAAGTTGCATCAGTAATTAAACCTCCCCCAATCTCCTGAAATCTGTTATAAACCCTTCAATAAGTGCTCAGCTATATCTTTCAAATTATCGTGCAAAGAGATTTGTTGTTAGCCTTGAATAAACTCTTTGCGATAACCTGCAACTATCTCAATAAGCTCAATGTACTCCCTGAAGTGAGATTACCACATAACGATCAGGGAGGATCTTTCACCACCGCAATTGTTGTCCTCTATGAGGGTTTTCTTCCTCACAAAGCTATGAAATTTGTTGTTCAAACCAGCAGCATGAAACCCTTCAAAATATTATCGGTGCATACCAAATGAGCTCTCCAAAAGTTATTTTATTTTCCTTCCATCCTCACGCCTCATTTTGGAATTTTCAAAAAGTTTGTTTTATTAAAAAATCCTTATGTTAAGCGCTCCAACATTAAACAATAAAATTTAATGTATTTTAACTTTACCTTATGTCTCCCAAGCGCTCCAAATAAAGTCACTTTAATAAATTAAATAACGCTAAAGCTAAATCTTTAATTTAACTATAATATTTTAACATTATTTAAATTAAATGCTCTGGACCATGTTGATTGCCAAGATATCACCATCAAATACATTCACTGACATTCCCAAAATAGAAATATTGTTGACTGACCAAGTCGGTGTCTAGTCTGACTTACTAAAAATAGTAAATGTGGACAAATTGCCCGAATCCTCTCCAAAAAGGTCATTATGCAAATCTCAACTGACGGAGCTCAATGCAACACCTGTCATCGCCAAACAAACTGGATTGAACGGTCACCAAGAGTACCCTAACCCTAACCCATTAGCCCATGAGAACCCGCTGAATAGGCTAATGATCACCAAGCTGAGTGCTTAGGAAGGGGGCATTATAGTCCCCCCTCCCCAAAATTGCTTGTCCCCGAGCAATTCCAACTCTGGATACTGCAAGATTTGTTCATTTTCCCATGTTGCATCCTCTACCAGTAAATTCTTCCACTTGACCAAGTACTCTTTGATGATCCTCTTTCGCAGAGTATGCTCCCTGTAGTCAATAATGGCCTCTGGAATCAAGATTAGCTCCCCCTCCTCATCTAATGGTGGCAACTCAGATGAAGGAACCACATTATGCCCAAGTGTCTTTTTGAGCCTAGACACATGAAATACATTGTGCACTCTGCTGCTAGTGAGTAGTTCTAGCTCATAGGCTACTTCTCCAATCCTTTTGGAGACTCTGAAAGGAACACAGAGCCTGGGTTTTAGCTTTTCTGACCCACTCTTCTTGAGAGTGGACTGTCTATATGGCTAGAGCCTCAAATATACCATATCACCCACCTCAAAACTACGCTCTATCCGATGTTGATCAGCATATGACTTCTGCTAATTCTGTGCCTGTTGCAAGTTCTTCAATGATTTCAAAATATCTTGACTCTCCTGCAACAAATCTCTTGCCTTAGGCACTCTACTATCCTCAAAGAGCAGATCAATAAAGTTAGGTGCTTTATACCCATACAATGCCGCAAATGGTGACATCCTAATAGACATGTGACAGGTAGAATTATAGCAATATTCTCCAAGGTGTAGCCATCTCACCCATGCTCTCTATTGTCCTGAAATGTAATTCCTGAGATACCCCTCCACCCATTTGTTCACTATCTCTGTCTGCCCATCTGTCTGCAAGTGGTAGCTAGTGCTAGGAGTGAGTTCAATCCCACTCAATCTAAAAAGTTCCTACCAAAAGAGGCTTAGGAACTTGTTGTCCCTGTCACTCACTATGCTTCTGGGCATCCCATGAAGTCTAAAAATCTCCCTGAAAAATAAATCAACTTCCTGTGTTGCAGTATATGTTGTAGAAATAGCAAAAAAGTGTGCAAATTTGGTCAACCTGTCTACTACAACATATATACAGTCCTTGCCCTGTACCTTAGGTAGCCCAATGATGAAGTCCATGGAGATACATTCCCATTTCTGATTAGGAATGGGTAAGGGCTGAAGAAAACCAATTGGATAAGTGTGCTCATTTTTATTTTGCTGGCAAATGGGGCACTCTTTGTCATACTTAAAAACTTCATTTTTAAGTCCTTTCCATGTGAACACCTCCCTGATTTGCATGCAAGTCTTAAAGAACCCTGGGTGACCAGCCATGGGTGCATCATGAAAAGTTCTCAATATCTTCACCTTAAGCTATGAAGTAAGCACCAAATAGATTCTCTCCTTATAAATGATCAGCTCCTTGAGTACCGTGTACCTGTCACCATGAATAGTGCCCTCAATGATTCCTACTGCCCAAGAATCCTTAGCATACTCTACTGAAATCAACTCCCTCCAATCAGCAGTGATCTCAACCAATGAACACAAATGAGGCCTCCAAGAAAGTGCATCAACAACTACATTCTTCTTCCCCTTAACATATACAATGTCAAAATCATAGGCTTGTAATCTACTCACCCACTTCTGTTGCCTATCGTTGAGATCTTTTTGGTTCATAAAATATTTGATGCTATTGTGATCCGTTTGATGATGAATTTGCCCCCTACCAGATATGGCCTAAACTTGGCCAAAGCATGCATGATGGCCAACATCTCCCTGTCATATATGGAGTAGCTCTTCTCCACACCTCTCAACTTCCTACTCTTGAAGGCTATGGGATGTTTCTCCTGCATCAAAACAACACCAATTCCCTCGCCTAAAGCATCACACTCTAACTCAAAAGGTTTGAAGAAATCTAGAATTGCCAACACTGGGCATGTAGACATCAACTATTGGAAGTGATCAAAACACTTATGCGCTGAATCGGACCACTCAAAGGCTCCTTTCTTCATCAAATCTGTAAGTGGAGCTGCAATCTGTGAAAAACCCTTAACAAACCTCCTGTAAAAACTACACAGATCAAAAAATCCCTTAAGCTGGGAGAGATTCATAGGTGTAGGCCATTAAATAATAGCCTTGATCTTCTCAGGATCAACTCTAACTCCCTCTACACTGATAATGTGACCAAGATAGAGAAGCTCTATCATGCCAAAGTCACATTTGGACGCCTTAGCATACAAGGACTCACTCTCCAATATGCTCAAAACCTCCTCGAGATGCCTCATATGCTCTTCCCAAGTTCTTCTGAAAATCAAGATATCATCAAAAAGTATTAACACAAATTTCCTTAACTCCTTCCTAAATATCTAATTCATGCAACTCTGGAAAGTAGCTGGTGCATTAGTCAATCCGAAAGGCATCACCAAGAACTCAAAGTGCCCAAAGTGGCATCTAAAAGTTGTCTTCTCTATATCCTCCTTCCTCATCTTGATTTGATGGTAGCCTGACCTCAAATCAATCTTCGAAAAATAACAAGCACCATGCAACTCATCTATTAACTCATCAATCCTAGGAATGGGATATCTGTTTTTTATTGTCTTTTTTATTTAAAGCCTCGTAATCAATGCACATTTGTATTGTCCCATCCTTCTTCTTCGCCAAAACCACCGTTGAAACGAAAGGGCTCTTGCTGGGTCTAATGTGCCCCATCTCCAGTAACTCCTTAATAGTTTTTTTCTATCTCATCCTGAAGCCTCTTAGGATGTCTCTAAGGTGTGGAAATCACTAGTTTGGCACCCTCCTCCAGCTCTATCACATGCTCTATCCCTCTCTCGGGTGGCACTTCAGGTGCAATACTCCCAAACACCTTGCTATGCTTTGATAGCAACTTCTGAATACCTGGATGATAATTATTATGCTGATCTGGAACTACAGGCATGATGAGACACTCTACTGGCCACTCCACTTGATCATGTCTAATCAAACGCTCCATCCTATTGAAGTATACTACTCTGGGACCCCCATCTGACATGCCTCTGAGTACTATCTTTTTGCCATTTTATTCAAATGTCATCTCCATAGTATGCAAATTCATAGTGAACTCTCCAAGAGTCCCCGTCCAATGCATGCAAAGAACTACATCCATATCACCTATGCCAACCACATAGAAATCATCCCTCAACTCATATTTCCCCAACTGTATACTTAGACCAAAAGTTTTACGAGTGCATGTGAGTTTAAATCCATTTGCAACCATTACCTTAAACCCTTCAAATTCTTCTATTTTAAGTCCCCTCTTGGCTACCAACCCCTCATCAATAAAATTGTGTGGCACCTGTATCGATAAGAATTATTATACGTTGTCCACAAAGCACTCTTCTAACCTTGAATGATCTAACTTTCTAAAAACTAGAGAGCTGAGCAATAACTCCTTCACTATCTTGTTCCTCATTTGATGAATTTCCTTCTTCACTACCTTCCAAATCAGAATGCTGATATGATTTTTCTGAAGTTGTTTCATTAGGTGAAAAGTATTCAATTTGTTTGGCCTTTGCTTTGATATTGCATTTATAAGATGGATCCCATGGCTCCCTACAGTGGAAACATAATTTCTTCCTTCTAAGCTCATTGAGTTGATCACTATCCAATTTGTTTGTCTTATTCTTAGGTTGATTGGAATTTCACTGAAAATGTTTTTTGTCTTTATCTTTTTTATGCAAGAATCCTTTTGACTGAAATTTACTTCTTGAAGTGGATGATTCCATGTCTCTTGCCTTCTTGATTGCCTCATGTAATGTGGGTGGATTAAGTGCCTTAATCCAACCTCTCAATGGATCGGACAACCCATCAACGAATAACACTATCAATCTCCTCTCTGAAAAATCAGTCACCATTACGGATAGCTTTTGAAAATCAGAAATATATGTATCAACAGAACCCCACTACTTAAGTTGTGCCAAATCCTTGAAGTGCAATTCAGGATCCTTCTTATCAAATCGATCAATCAACCTCTCAATAAACTCTGCATGTGATTCAATCCGATCGTGGCCCAATGTGACCATCCCATGGCGCCACCACTCATGGGCATTACCATCCAAATGAAGAGATGCATACTTAATAGCCTCATCGTCAGGCATAGGATTGAGCTGAAAATAAGTATCTAATCTATGCACCCAAGATCTAGCTATAGTCTTCCTAGACCCATCAAAATATAGAATAGACAACTTACCAACCTTCCGCTACAACTCCTGATTCTGAACTCTCCCACCTATATGGGGTCTATGCTTAAGTCTAAGGTTCATGTAATCATGGAAGGACATCTCAACCTGGAATTCCATTCTAGAATTCCTCCAATCATCTAAGATACAATCATGTAACTCATGTTGTGTGGGTTCTTCAATCTATGGGTTAATTCTTGGTGGAAAGTTAGGCATGAGGAGCTTAGAGTTGGCTACTGTAGCTCTTGTATGCTGATTTGCAGTCCTATTATTCACCGAACCATCCCCATTTCCATTGTTCTTTTCGTGCCCATTATTATCACCATTGTTTCCCCCATTGTTCCTTGCATTGTTCCTACCATTGTTGTTATTTCCCAACATATGTTGGTTCATTAATGCCACCATCTGAGCTAAACTCTGTTGTAACTCTCGCTGCCCTCTAGCAAGATCATTTTGTTATGTCCCCATTTCCGGCTTAAGCATCAAGTGAAGAATGGATTAGCCTATCTATCATTCCCAGAGGCTAATTCTAAATGATGAGGGAATGAATTGGTTTTTGACTAACTCAACCTTTTTGTTTTGCAGGAACAAAGTCAGAAACCTAAATTTTGGCTAAGTCTGGAAGCCAACGACATGACTCTTGAAGTCTAGGCGCCAATTTCATATCACATTTCCTACATGAGCGCCTAAGGAATTGGAGTCCTCTATCAGGGTTTGGGTGTGCCAAATGATAACCCTATCATCCTTAAAACCTTTCAACACACTGAATCAAGGTTTTGAAGTTTAGAAATTGCCTAAGTGAAGTTAGGCGCACTTTATCTCTCCTCCTGCTTCAAGTGGCGCCTAGCATAGAAGCATTATGTTAGGAAGCACATCAAACAAGGCGCTTTGGGAAGAAAAGTTGATTGGTCTTCAAGATGAAGTTGTCTTAGCGAATTGAGTCAGAATGAAAGCCTATTCACTTTAGGCTCAAATCTCATGTTGCACAATCCTAAATGGGCGCCTAGAGCAACAAGGCGCTAAATCATGGTTCCAGGACCTTGAACTGGCACCCAAGCATGAAGGAGTTTTCAAGAAGCAAGAATGTTTTGAATTGCTAAGGAACTGGTCTGGAGACTCTATGGCGCCATCTTGTTGCCTCTTGACTCCAAACTTGCGTCAAGGAGTCAAGGTGTTACTCCATGATTTGCTTAACCCAAATATGCGCCTAAGGCACTAGATCATGTCTGAACAACCATTGAAGGGCGCCTAAGCTAGATTGTGTATTGAAAAGGGGTAACTGCATCATAAAAGGACAAGATTGATTCAAGGGATCATCCTTTCAGTAGAAATCATCTCTGTCAAAGAATAATGTTAAGAGATTGAGGTGCATCTTTCTTCATTCCCAACCTCACAATTGCGCCTTCCCTTGGAAAGTTCATATGGCGCCTAGATGAAGTTGAAGACCCAAGTATGATGTTGATACTCTGAATTAAGGTGCTAGATTAAAGGAGTATCAAAAGATGTGATTACAAGTGTTTGAAAGTTTGAATGGTGTAGAACATCTTCATTAAGGTGCTAGGCGCAGATACCCGTTGAAAATACCTCAAAAGTGCGCCTAAGATGGGAGCAAGTCCTCAAGACAAGTTTAGATACAAGGCGCTCCATCAAGGGGGCAAGATCAATCCAATTGAAGTCAAGTTGCTTTCAATTTACCTTAAAAGATGATTAGTTGGAACCTAGGCGCAAATTCCTAGCCAAACTGATGGTAAGTGCGCCAAGTTGAGAAAGAAGCATCTTCAAAGGAGGGAAGTGTTGGGCACTCATTTCATAGGAGTTAATCTAACTCTTGGAAACTCCACTTTGTGGTCTAAACTTGTGGAAATATGTCAAACTATCCCTTGGCGCCAAATCTACTACAAATCCTTCAAATGAGCGCCTAAGTGGGAAGGTAGCTTCCAATCATTTCAATTAGTCAAGGCGCTTGGTGAGTTAAGTGTCTCACTTCACCACAAAGTCTTCCAGTGTAAACCACCATATGCATGAAGATGAATCCAACACAAGGCACTAGTCTCCTCTTGCACTGACTCAGAAGTGCGCCTCAAGTAGTTTGACCTGGCGTTGGAGCTAGTAGACTTTCTTGGAATGAGAAGAGAACACAAGGAAACATTTCCTAGTTACATCATCTCCTGTTGGCACCTAATCTTCAGTTGGGCACAATCACTAGTTCAAAACTACCTAGATGTGCGCCTAAAACCCATAAGGCGCCATTTCATGAGCAAATCCACTTCAAATGGCGCCTAGAAGTTAAGGCAGTTACAACTACCTGAATTCTCATTGGTCAAAAGGATAGAATTGGGATTCGTGTCAAAGTCTTTGGGTGAGTTGTCAAGAGGAATATTCTCCTAAATATGCTCCTCAAAAAACGTGCCTTCATTCCCTTTGGAAGGCCTATAAAAGGAGGAGCTCTCTCATTCATTTGTCATCTAATCTTTTGGCAAATTCTCTCTGAAAAGCTTTATGCTTGTAATCTTGAGGCCTGCGAGTTTCAAGTGTTGGGGTGATGCTCCCTCAAATGACAAGGTGACGCTCCCTTGTTGCATTGTGAGGTGTTAACATCCAGTTGACATCATTGGGTTCAATAGAGTTGATCAATTGTGGAATCATTGTAAACATCAAGGCTTCAAGACCTCTCTTGTAATCAAGTTGAATAAGAACTGTATATTCATGCCATTAAAGGCATCATCATTGTAATAAGACATTTGCAATAAGTTGAATCAAGTATAATACAAGTACCCAGCTTCAAGATTGATTCATTCAAGTTGTTATCTTTGATATATGTCATTAAGTTGTTGAGTAGTTGATGAGTTAAGTGCAAGTAAATTTGTCTAAGGAAAAATTTTAGTAGAACTAGTTGGGCATCTTACACATTTAGCATCTCCCTGGTACTCGGTTCCTGTTGTTCTCTGTCACCCATGTTAACACCTGCAAATCTACCAGTCTTTGTTTGACCTCCAAAAATTAGATTAGACATGTTTCTTCTCAGATTATAATGATGAGTAAAAGGTGGTTGCATTACTCATTCCACTATCATGTCCTTTTCAACAACCCCTCAAGGATGGCAGGATACTTCTGCTCTAATAGAACTGTAGTATCCACCCTAGTTTTTGTTTTTTGAGTTTCTGTGAAACATAATGCACATTACAGCCAAATAGTAAGTCACACATAAACCATACCCACAACTACAAACTATTGTTATATTGTATTTCAATGGCAAATATGATGATTACAACCAAATAGACGACTTTGTAAGAATACCCAAATAAGTAAATCAATGTCTTAACAAGATTATGAGACATCCATAAACTGTAATGTGTATTTCAGAACTGATACATGTGATATACAACAGTATTTTGTAATAACCAGCAATACCCAAATGGGTTATACAAAAGATATTCAATAATCTACCATACCCAAAAGATCAAAACACATTAAAATCTATGTTACCGGTTCTGCATCAGAAATCCCTGGGTCCCGGTTCGGTCCAGCCCGGGTCCTGGTCCGGGTCCAGTTCGGCCGAGGATACGCCCAGGGTCCCTCTATTAGCCTATGGGTTCGTCTGGGACGAACCCGGACAGAACCCAAATCGAACCCGGACATTATCCGGCCCGTACCAGTGTTAGGACGCAAAAAACACATGTTTTTATTAGTTTTTTTAATAAATTTTGACATTTTTTAATTGTTTTTTTTGGATTTGACACTCCTCCAACCCTAAGAGCTTAATGTGGAACCAATATAGAGACCAAAAACATTCTATTTTCCTCATTCCAAATGAAAAAACAAAACTCTTCCATATTGAGCTGAACTATTTTTTTTCTTGCCATCAAATCTATAGAGTTGAAGATCGATTGGTGAAGGATCTAAAGCGATTGTTTTTCTATTCCTACGGGTGTGCAATAGCTCGTTTGCTACAAAGGGAATTGTAGAGGCAGATTTTGCAAAAAATGTTGGTTTTTTTGGTGTTTTTTTTCTACATTTTTGTTTTGTTTTGAATCTTTTTTGTTCTTTTTTCTATATTCTTCTATCTACTATGAATCAATGGCACGTGTAAAGCTTTTAAACTCAACTAGGTTTTAAATTTTTAATTTAATTTTTTAGTTTTCAATTTCATTTGTTTGGAACTTTGTATTCATGGAATGTGTTGTTTATTGATTTTTTAAATTTTTTGGCATAGGGATTACGATGGCAAGTAGTTCAACCTCGTCAGAAAAATCCAAATTCAAAACAGATCCAAATTCACCCCTTTGGAAATATGTTAAAATGTTAGAACCACTTCCAGGTGGTGGAGGTTATGTATGGATGTGCAATAGTTGTGGGGTTCAATTTAGAAGCTCTTACAGTTGCGTGAAAGTCCATTTGTGTAACATACCTGGGTTGGGCATCAAAGCTTGTCCTGGAAAAAATCGTGTACCCATCCCACAAGCTCAAGTCCTTGCATATATCCAAGAGCAAGAAAAAGCAGAGGAAACATCAGGTCGTAAACTAAGTCACCCTTTGCTAAAGAGAGGTTCTCGAGGAATGAAGCCCCCTCAATCAACATCACCATCAGAATTTGAATGGGAACATGTAGAGAGCCACCCATTTTTGCCCACAATTGAAGAACCTGTAGCACGCAAGAGATCAAAGGGACCATTAGAAACGGCATTTCACAATGAGTCTCGTGAGGATGCTGATCCACAAATTGCAAGATGTCTCTATGTGAATGGCTTAGCTTTCAATGTTGTTCGCTCACCGTATTGGAAACAAATGGTGAAAGCAATTAATGATGCTCCAAAAGGGTACAAGGGCCCAGGTTTTGAGAAGGTGCGCACCACCTTATTGGAAAAGGAAGTGAAGTTTGTAGAGGAATCATTGAAACCCATAAGGGAATCTTGGGCTGAGACAAGTTTATCCATCATTTCTGATGGATGGAAAGCTTCAAAAAATTGGCCATTGATCAATGTTATTGCAGTGTGCCCTAAAGGGGCTATGTTTTTTAATGCAGTCGATTGTGAAGGAGAGGTGAAGGATGGTCCATTTATTGCTAATATTCTTTGTCAAGCCATTGAGGAAGTGGGGCCTCAAAACGTGGTTCAAGTGGTAACAGACAATGCAAAAAATTGTAGAGCAGCTGGTTTATTGGTTGAGGAGCGTTATTCACACATTTTTTGGACACCTTGTATGGTCCACTCCCTCAACCTTATGCTACAAAAAATTGGCAAAAAAATTGATTGGATCAAACAGGTGTATAGTGAGGCAGAAGATATCCAGATGTTCGTCACCAACCACCATATGCCACAAGGCATTTTCAGATCATTCTCAAGATTGGCTACTAAAGGTAAGTGATTCTTCAAGCAATTTTTATTTTTTCTTAAGTTTATGTTGAGTTTTGTAAATTTATATTTTAAGAAGCCTTATTTTTTATTTTATTTTTATTTTTATTTTTATAGGTTGCTGAGACCCGTTTTGCCTCCAACACAATTGTCTTAAGACGGCTTGTGAAGGTTAAAGAGGCACTCTCTAGCATGGTCACCAGCCAAAATTGGTCCATATGGAGGCAATCTAGCACTGAAAGGGCAACAAAAATTAAGCAATTGATCCTAGATGACCATTGGTGGGATCGTGTTGAGTATCTCCTCAGTTTTATCGAGCCCATATTGAGTATGATCCGTTATACCGACATGGATAGGCCTTGTTTGGGAGAGGTATATATGGCATCAACTCAATGATTGAGAAGATGAAAGCCATCATAAATGAACATGAGTGAGATCCTAGAGAAACTTTCTTCAATCAAATACACCAAATTATTGAAGAGAGATGGGACAAAATGACAACCCCATTGCATCTGCTTGCCTTTGCACTGAGTCCCAAATATTATAGTACACACCTCCTTTCTGTGGGGACAAGGGTTGCCCCATATAGAGATGTTGAAGGCAGCCGGGGTTACAAGGCAGCATTTCACAGACTCTTTGTTGATCCTGACATACGAGAAGCAGTTAGAGCCAAGTTCATGCATTTTGTGAGCTCCACGGACATGGGTGTTGATGCTCTTGTTGACAAATATAAGGTTGATGCTCATATGTGGTGGTACTTCCATGGCCAATCATTCACACACCTACAACCTATTGCAATAAAAATTTTAGCGCAAGTTCTATTATCTTTTAGATTTTTAAGTTTCATTTCTAAATTCGAAATTTCTAATTTATAACTCTAACTGTCTAATGTTGTCTTGTATTAATAGGTTGCTAGTTCATCAGCTTCTGAGAGGAATTGGAGCACATACTCCTTCATCCACTCAATAAAGTGTAACAGGCTGCACTCAAAAAAGGCGAGGACTTAGCATATGTGCATTCCAACTTGCGCCTCCTTACACACAAAAACAAGGACTACAAGGAAGGGGACTCAAGGAAGTGGGATATCGAGCCAAAGCATACTAACCTGGATGCTACCATTTCCCACCTTGCCGCACTTGAAGCTGATGTTGATGTTGAGCTTGGTAGTGGGCATGAGAGTGCCAGTGCCAGTGCCAATGCTGCTGCTAGTGCGAGTGCCACTTTTTGTGGTTCTACTAATATAAGTACCTGTTGATGCTCATATGGATTGTGGTGATGATATTTTTGAAGACCCATATGACAGTGATGCCTAATTAGTGATGGCATTGGCTGATTGTTGACATTTGGCATTACAATTTTGATTTTTGAATTGTAATAACTATATATATCATGACATTCACCATTCGTGTTTGACTAATTGACATTGTAGTGTTTTTAATTTCTAATACTAGTGTGGTTTTGTTTATTATATGATCATATTCCTGATGCTATGGTATTCTGAACTTAATTAATGCTGCAAATATGAATATATTTCTGATTTTTATATGTTTTTGTATGGACGAACCCAAAACGAACCCACACCCAAAAAAAAATTTGATCGAACCCGCGAACTGAACCCGCAAACCCGAACCCGAACCAATACCAAAACCGATAACTTCGATTAAAATGCATTTTATATATACCCATTATCTGCTGTCATAAATATGACTAGAAATGTGACTGCAATAGCAATATGAGGGTCTAAAATTCGCGCCAAACTCCTCCAATCTGCACTTGTCTCCTTGGAAAATCAATGTCCAGGCATCAAACCCTTCTAGACACCTCCAATGGACCCCAAAAGCACTCACAATAGGCAGTGCTTCACACAAGGAAGGATCATGCCCTTCGAGAGAGGTACGGCCTACCTATAGGAAGTTGTATCAGCAATTAAACCTCCCCCAATCTCCTGAAATCTGTTATAAACCCTTCAATAAGTGCTCAGCTATATCTTTCAAATTATCGTGCAAAGAGATTTGTTGTTAGCCTTGAATAAACTCTTCGCGACAACTTGCAACTATCTCAATAAGCTCAATGTAATCCCTGAAGTGAGATTACCACATAACGATCAGGGAGGATCTTTCACCACCACAATCGTTGTCCTTTGTGAGGATTTTCGTCCTCACAAAGCTATGAAATTCGTTGTTCAAACCAGCATCATGAAACCCTTCAAGATATTATCTGTGCATACCAAATGAGCTCTCCAAAAGTTATTTTATTTTCCTTCCGTCCTCACGCCTCATTTTGGGATTTTCAAAAAGTTTGTTTTATTAAAAAAACCTTATGTTGAGCGCTCCAACATTAAACAATAACATTTAATGTATTTTAACTTTGCCTTATGTCTCCCAAGTGCTCCAAATAAAGTCACTTTAATAAATTAAATAACGCTAAAGTTAAATCTTTAAATTAACTTTAATATTTTAACCTTATTTAAATTAAATGCTCTAGACCATGTTGACTGCCAAGATATCACCATCAAATACATTCACTAACATTCCCAAAATAGAAATACTGACAACTGACCAAGTCGGTGTCCAGCTTGTGACTTACTAAAAATAGTAAATGCGGACAAATTACCCGAACCCTCTCCAGGAAAGGTCATTATGCAAATCTCAATTGACGGAGCTCAATGCAACACCTGTTATCACTAAATAAACTCAATTGAATGGTCACCAAGAGTTCCCTAACCCTAACTCATTCGCCCATGGGAACCCACTAAATAGGCTAACGATCACCAAGCTAAGTGCTTAGGAAGGGGGCATTACATCCTCTTTATATTCTTCGTATACTGAGGGCAATGCATGATTTGTTGTTGTCAGATGGCTCTCTTCATGCACAGGCGTGCGATTCACCTCTGGTAATTCACTTGACGTATGACTTGTACAACTTGTTTTCCCCAACGATTCCTTTAGCGTACAACCAGTAGTCCACGAATGACTTGTCTCCATCATTAATCATTCTGGTGTACGACTTGTCTTATCATCGGTCATACAACTAGTTCCGGGCAAGGGATTTTCTTCAATCTCGTTGATCTCAATCATATTACATGCTGGTGAAAACACCTCACATTCTTCCATCTACCAATGGAATAGTTCGTTGAGTGAACTTGTTTCATCTTCAGAACATGGTTGTACTTGCAATACTCCCCCGTCATCAGGCTCCATGGGTCCTCTCTCGCCAGTTGATGTCTCGCCTATATCTGATTCAAAATCGGAGGAAACGATTTCTTCACTCACAACTTGTGTCCTCAAGCCGATAATATTTTTTTTTCCTTTATTTTCGATTGATAGGGTGTTCTTCCAATTGTGATCGGCCTTCACTGCTACCAACCATCCTTGCCCAAGAAGTGCATCGTACACCTTTTTGTGAATGGTAATGATGACAAAATTTAGCAAGAAATGTTGAGTGCCAATCTTCACCTTTTGTCCCATCAATACTCCCAGAGCCTTAATTTCGTGTTGGTCAGTCTCTACGAACCGGAAGGTCAATGACCACAAGGTTGGCTTCCCCAAGTCCCTCCATGTCTCTTCCGGTAGTACGTTGACTCCTAAGCCTCCATCGATGATTGTATTGGTCAGAGTTCTCCCAAGAATCTCCATATGGACGATGGTCGGCTTCTTTTGGACATTGATCGACAGCAACATTGGGTCAACGAATTGCTTCCCGCTCGATGGTGGTTCCACTATGACATCGTCATTTGTATCTTTCTGGTTTGTTTGCTCTTGGTCCACCACATTAGATATCGCCACCCTTAATTGTGGCATGCTCTGTAATAGATCGGCCATCTTTATGGGTATGGTTGTTTGCAGCACCTGGTTGGCAATGTTCTTATCCAATTCTAGTTAGGTAGATGCACTAGTTTTTACGTTAGAGTGTCTTCGCTCTTCTGGCATTGCCTATTTGACCTCTACTCTGGCTTCCTGGAGTATCTCTTTCTTCATGCGAGGGTCTAGGTAGACGACCTTCTTTGTTTGCACTTGAGTGACAACGAAGACTTCTCCTTCTATGTTGATCAAATTGATACTGCCTTGTTTCAGATAGTCATTGTCTTCACGATCGCCCGATCCACACCATTTGCACAATAATTGCATTTTGTCCTTGTTCTGGCAATCTCTCGCAAAGTGTCCCCATTCATTACATTGTCGGCACTATATGATCGGATGTCGTTTGGAGTCATACTGTATTTGACTTCGACCTCCGCCTCTTTGATTTCGCTAACCGCCTGGAGATGCGTTCTGTGGCTTCTGCAAAGTGGACTGCTCTCCCTGTGTGAAGAGTACTTGTGTACTCTTGGTCCTCAAATTATATGGGCACTCCTTTATCGAAAGACCCATAACTTGGCAAATCTCACAAAACAATTGTCTAGGACAATTACCTTTGGTGTGACCTTCACTTTTGCACTCAATACACGAGAATTCAATGGATTCTTTGCTGGTTTCTTTCTCCTTCAATTCTTTCATCATCCGGAGCATGTCCCTTCGAAGTGCTTGTACCGTTTCTGATTCATTGTCGCTACTTTCATCCGAGCTACCATCTTCCTCTATTTTTCTTTTGCTATGGGAGAACATTTTGTCTTCACTTTCTATGTCCATCGCCCGATTGTAGGCTTCTACGTACGAAGAGGGTGGTACTACCTTCATCTTTTTTCTTAATGACAGAATTAGACCTTTGATGAACCACCTTTGCTTAAGACCGTCAGCAAATTCTTTTTCTAATTTTACTAGTTCTTTCAGTCTACGATTATAAGCTCATACTCATGCTTACCTTGCCTGGTATTGTAAATTTCGGCTACTATTTCATTATCGTCTCACAGCAGCTTAAACTCTTGCTCAAAGGCCTTCTTTAGTCTCTCCCATGGGGAGGCTTGGTCAAGTTTGGTATACCAATCAATTGCTACACCTCACAAGGTAGCTAGGAAAGACCGTAGCCAAATTGCTTTATCATCTTGCCCATTTGCTATCCAGATTATCTCACAAGTCTTACAGTGTCTAACGGGATCCTCCAATCGATTGCCTATAAACTTGGGCAACTTCTGCTTTTCCCAGTTGGGCTTACCATAGTTTTATTCTGTTGCAAACCTTGTGCCTGGAACCTACTTGCTAGGGAGTTTCAATTCACGAACATTCCGGTGCTTCTCTCGCACTCATTCCACGCTCTTGTTTCGCCTTCATACTTTCTTTTATACACCCTTGGCTCGACTTCTCCTTCGATTGACAACCCTTCGATGCCTCGAAGGTCACTCTAGTACACTTCTACGAAGGAATCTGATTTTGACTTCCAAATTCCCTCGTCCAGACAAGGTTGTTTTGACTTTTCAACTTGATTGAAAAGATCAATCCACACGTCATCTGGCAGTGGAAGGTGCTTGGCAATTTCCTCCCACTCTACAGGAATGTGTTCCCTCTCCCGACTACGACTTCTACTCACACTCGCCTGACTACGACTTTTATTCATGCTCGTCCAACTATGACTCCTACTTCGGGATGGACTTCGGCTTCGGACTTCAGCAATCTCTCTTGGTCTTCTTTTGCATTCTCTTTGTTCTACCAGCCTAAGAGATCTTTTGATCTCTTGATCCTGACCACATGGTCTCTTCCCACCTCTATTGGGGTCTAAGGGCATGAATCTCTTATATTGGACCGGATTTCTTTTAAGGCAATGGCGCCAATGTTTACTTCCTTATCTAATAAATAAATATTTGCAACAATATACAAAATTAATAATGCAAACCAGATAGAGAAGTAAAAGTATATCTTTATTCGCACATGAAAAAATTACTAGAGTAAACCAGAGATGGTCGGCCAAGAATCAGAGTCGATCCAACTACATCATACTACCTTCCTTGATACAAAGACTATTTAAAAGACCCAACGGTTGCCAAGAGGAACACAACCATCAACCAACTAACTTGGACAAACTAACTCTTACAACCACCCGAGAGTCGACAAACAATTAATACATAGTCAGATAACCCAAATTATCAAATATAAGAATCGGCATTTTACATTGATTACAAGTCACAACTTTACTAAAAGACTCCTTCCAATGCAATGAGGCAACCATTAGAGCATTTGAGAAGCTAAAGGAAGCCATGTGGACCACTCCAATTCTAGCTACACTAAATTTTTCTAAAACTTTCATTGTGGAATGTGCTTCGAGGTATGGCATAGGAGCAATATGTTGGCAAGAGACACTCTGTGGCTTCATAAGTGTTGTCATTGATGGCAACAAAGTCTATCCCACACATCCGCAATACATAATATGCCTATACCGGAAGACAGATTGAAGATTGTTTTGGTCCGGTGAACAAGAACAGAGTATGTAACAAAGTCCGACAATCAAATCTGGATCTCTCAAATAGTGTAACTCAGTAAGTTGTGGACTTGGATAAGTCAAGAGGGGTCATATAACTAGAGTATTCCAGAGATGTAGTCTCTGGTGGTAAAGCATGTAAAAGATATGAGCATCTGAGTGTTGGGTTCCAGTCAGGTAGAGCAGACAAAGGAAGAACTGACTAGCAGAGTATTAGACTTCAATCCAGATGTGTAAAAGGTTCTGATCAAACAAACTATGATATTATACATTGTTGGCCGACATGATTTATGACTTCTATGCCTATGTTTTTGATGCGCATCACTAATCAAGCATGGATTCAGCTGACAGATCAACAACTTGCAAATATCTTAGGTGTTCTTATTGCCAACTAAAAAGTTGTTGGAAATCCTTGATGCGGATATATATACCTGATGGATTTAAACCTGTAAAGAAAGTAGGTGATAACATGTATGGTTAAGTGTGAAGAAAAGCAGAAACAAATGCTAAGGCAGTAATTCAAGCCCGGAATGTGAAAGGAAAGTTATATTGAGCAGAGGAAGAATGAAATGTGCCAGATCAGTATATTGTACCTAACCGGAACTGAAATCCTGCATGCATAGATGTTGTTCATCAGTTCAAACACCTTGGTATCATCTGTAAACATTTGTAGACTGTAAGTCTCTTGTAGGTAGTGGGCCTTCTGTGGCAGTGTGCTCAGGCAGTGAGCCCTAATTGGCAAGTGCCAAATTTGTACTCTTTATTCTTTTAACAAAGAATACAATCTTGGGTTAGTCACCCTGTGGTTTTTCCCTTAACAAGGTTTCCACGTAAAAATTCTTGTGTCATGTGTTAATTTCTTTTTCAACGCTTATGATTGTCTTGCTTTGTATGATAAGTAAAGAAAAGAAAAGAAAAATAGAAAAATTATAAGATAACTGATTCACCCCCCCTCTCAGTTATCTGCATTGTTTCCAACAATTGGTATCAGAGTTAAGTTCCTCTGAACAAAGCCTAATAGCTTGAGGAAGATCTGGGAATCTTAATGGATGCATATAATGTGAAGAAACAACTTCAATCTGCCCTAGATGATCTTGAACAATCCCACTCTGAAGTCAATAATTTGAGAGAAAGACTCAAACAAGCTGATGATTTCATAAATGAGCTAAAAGAAAAACTTAGTAGAGAAAAGAACTACTCCAAAAATTAGCCAATCAGAGTGAAGTCAATGATTCTGATGAAGATCTAAATGAGAAAAGCAAGCTATGTGAGAAGCTGTCAAAAGAAGTCATTATGGTAAGGCATGAAATGGAATTAGGGGTTATGAGATTCACCCAAGAAATTGAAGAAAATAGAAAAATTGAAGATAATCTAAAACAATCCCTCAAGGAGAAAACAGAGGATTGCCATAAAATGGACAGAATAATCGGGCCTCTTGAATCTGAACTTGAAGAAGCTAGAGACAATGAAGAACAACTTGAGAATCAAATAGACACTCTTAAACAAGATCTTCAAACTGCAAATGAATACAAAGAAAAGTTCAAGATAAGCTCAGCCTAGCTTGAAGTTCTTCTTGAAAGCCAAAAAAGGGTAGATGATAAGCATGGCTTGGGATATGAGAAAGGTGAAAGCTCTGGATCTGGTCAGAAGAACTCTGGATCAGGAAATCAAAGAAACAGGCCTAGAAGACCTCCGGTAAGGCAACCAAATGCTCAAAGATATCCATCCTTCAATGGATACTGCTTCAATTGCAACAAATTCGATCACAAAGCAATCCAGTGCAGAAACATAATGAATCAATTCAATTCATCCTTCTCCGGTCAATGTTTCAGTTGCAAAAGGTATGGACATAAATCTTATGAATGCAGAAATATGCAAATGAACAATTCTTTCAATGGTAAATGCTTTGCATGCAATAGGATTGGACATATGGCTAATGAGTGCAGATCAAGAGGATATCATTCAAATAAGCAAAGAAATGTTGTGTGTTACAACTGCAATAGATCCGGTCATATTGCCAAACTTTGCAAAAGTAGAAATCAGGATAGAAAAGGTCCGGTGAAACATGATCACAAACAAGATAAAGGCAAAGGTAAATTAAATGCGGATGAAGTTCAAAAAGAGATGAGCAAGATTTAGGTAAAAAGGAGTACAATGAATATCGGGGATGGATCCGCACTGGAATCCGGTGCTGATATTCCTTCCGGAAACTAAAAACGTGAGCTCTGGCTCAGGGGGAGTCACAAAGAAAAACAATTTCCCCCAACCAATCAGCTAGTACCTAAATTTGGCACATTGCATAAACATCTGACACTGCGGATTAAAGGGTTCTCAGAAAATCCTCCAAATAATCTTCAGTCAAAATATGAAAGGTCCGCATGGAGTTTTGCAAGATCTATAACTACTCAAGTTAATCTAGTTCTGACAGCTATCCGGTAAAGCAGAATTTCATAGACACATCCGGTATGATCCAAAATTGAAATGCTTTGATCTATGGACCCATGGCATGATTGAAGAAAAGAAGATATGTTGACAATCCTCACAGACAATGATTCTAAGTTCCGCGCAGTGATTCAAGAAAATCTCTCTCTAAACAGAGCAACCGAATAACTTAAGTTGTACATTTATTACAAAAGGAAATTAGGTTTTTGGGCAAGGTTGAAAGGCCTCTCATCCATCACTTGCAACACTTTGCACTCACGAAGAAGAGATAAGAGCTCTGAAAAGAAATCCAACTGACCGTTCGAACTCAGTTGAAGATTGAATCCAAGCGCAATCTATTCCGGCAGTCACTCCAAACCCTAAGGTGTGAAGAGGTATTTCTTTGTGCAAATCTCTCCAATTTTCGTTGTTTGTAATGGGTACTCCTATGGTTGTCAATGTTTCTGAGAGACCAAGGCTAGTTTTCAAGAAACATCCTTTCAAGTCTCTAGAAGTCGATCCCCTAGGTGCATTTTCCAATATTCCGCATGGCGTTCTTCATGTAGAGGATGTTAGGGTTTACATTCACACAAACCTCAAGGAACTGGGAGACCTACAATTGATAGAACTGTATCGCAAACAACTAAGTGATGAGAATTTCAAGCTCAAGACGGAATTCAAAGCCCTAAGTGACAAACACTTTGCCCACTGCATACAATTCCCGTCATTTGAAGAAGATGAATGGGTCCGATATATCCTGAGCAGAATACATGATAATTTTATGTGGTTGATGAGCCCATTCAAAATATCTAAAGATGACATCAGGGCTGTAACTGGATTGCACTCAATTGGTGGGCTCCTTGCTCTCAAAGCTATGAACAATCAAACAGTAACCGAAGCCACTGGATCAAAATATGACAGGAGGGCAATGACCATAGATGATATCATTGATCCGGATGTAAAGTTTGCATCAATCATAATTAGCTACAAAATTTACTGCTCCAGTAGGGAGAACTCTGTATCCAGCACCGCAATTTATGTTGCATATCAAATGTTGAGAGATAATATAGACTATGATCTGTGTGAGCTACTGTTGAACCAACTAATGGAAAATCTAGAGAAAATCAAGAAAGACAAGAAAAACACCTTCAAATATGGCAGTCTGATATTGTGTTTATTCTTCTACTTCATGAATGAGCTACCCGGATCAAGAGGTCTAATCTGGTCAAATGATAAACTAGTTGCCATTCAAATCAAGGACTATCTGTATGGACTTGGTGATGCTCAAGCTCGGAAAACAGCTCTCTGGGGTTACTTCAAGAATTTCCAGAGCTTGATGCAAGCAAGAGAGAATTCCCAAATCAATCGTGGAGAAGTACAAAGACACAGTCTGCTTTATGGTAGATACTGATCAATGCCTAATAGAAGCAGTTGAGCCAAGGACAGTATGCATAATGCCCATGGGCTATGAGGTTGATGGAAACATATTGGAGGCTCATATTCAACATTTGCTGAGTCAACCCAAGGACCCCAAGGTAGAGAGATTTGGAACGAATTGCACATAAAACTGCATGTTGAATTAAGAAAGCCTGAAACAAAAAGAAAGGTAAGGAAAGACGTTGAAAAGCTGGCAAAGCAATTTGGCATTACCAGAGAAGCTGTCACTGCAAACAGAGAAAGATTAGAGAAGATTGAGAAAGAAAAGGAGGATGCAAAGAAAGAAAGTGTTCCGGTGCAAACATCCTCCCGGACTAGATCTTCCCAGAGCTCTGCTCCTATGACCCCTAAAAGCTCAAAATCTACCAAACCGGAAGTCAGGGCATCCGGCAAAGGAGAAAAGAGAATGAAGACCAAGCATCAAGAACCTATAAGAGCCAAAAGGATGATGAAGAGACTGAATCAGACGAAGAAATCAGGAAAGTAAAGAAGCAAAGAACATCCAAGAAGTCCTCCAGTAACAGAAATGAGGAAGAGAAATCAGAGAAATTTGTTGAAAAACCCACTTTATCAATTGATGATATAATCAAAGGCATCACTATAGATGGAAATCTGCAACCAGTGACAGAATTTTATGATGAATACAATGAGGATGATAAAAGATTACTTGAAGAAGCTACTGTCAGGTACTTGAACATTTACAATAAAGCTTTCATTGAAATTATATCATTGATTCCTAAGAGCCTAGAGAAGGTACTTGAGCTAAGAAAAGAGAATGCAAAGGCGAAAGACTTAGAGATTCGGGAGCAGATAGCAATTTAGCTATATCCTTCCATCACTCCAAAACAAATGAGCATGATTTTCAAGGATTGTAAGGACGAGTTCCGGAGCAAGGCGAGAATGAACAAACTCACGCTTGGAGAAACTGACCAAGTAGCAAGTGAAACAAAAGATATCCTCTGGAATGCCTTGAAGAGATTCAATCTTCCTATTGTAGAGGAAATAGATGAAGAACCTCCTACCATGGATGTTGAAGGATTAAATGATATCAATTAAAAACCTTCTGACAAGGATGTCAAAGGATTAAAGAAAATAAATGAAGAAATCTCTGAGGACTTAGACTCCTCTGTTCCGGTAGGGGAAGTTCATGAAGCAACAAACACAGGTGACATCTCTCCTCCGGATCCCACTACAACTATGACAAACATTCTAGACACTGAAGTTGAAGGGGAAGGTAGAAGAGAGGAAAAGAAGATTCAAGGAAAAGAGGATAAGGGAAAAGAAGAACAAGCAGAAAAGAATAATGATGATTGTTCTGATATCTCAAAAAGAAGTCTCAATCACCAGCAAGAGACACTGCAGAGACAGTGAAGAACTTCTTAGACAAAGAAATGATGGAGCTAGATGAACCCGAGCTATTTCAAGGCCCACTGAATTTTGACTCTCCCCGGTTCAGACAATGAAAATAGCATCTTTTGCTCAAGCCAAACCAAAAGAAAAACTCTTGAAATCACATATGGAGAATTGTGAGCTATTGGAAAGTGCATCTGGGATATTGGAAAAGATCATGCCATCCTATCAAAAGGATCCTTCAGTCTCACCATCCAATAATTTGAAAAACATAGTAAATTTTGTTAACACTCATTTTGAATCTCTAGAGAAATCAGCAGAAGCAAAGGTCCGGAAAGAGTTTTTGGGGAAAAGATTCACTGAGGTGCAAGGACTTATTGCAAATGATAGGAGGACTCTAGATATTGGAATAAAGAGCCTTGAAAATGCTCTCAAAGACGGTGGAGATCTATTCAAATTTTGTTTGACTTGGCCTAAAGTGACAAAAGACATTGAGGAGAAAGTAAAAGAACAAGAAGAAAAACTATCAAGCCTAGTTCAGAATTTTGACCCTCTTTCCTCCTCTTTAATGAATCAAGAATGTCAGGCTATTGTTATAATAAACGAAATAAAAAGACTGGGCAAAGAAAAGAACATAATGAACAGAATGGGTGAATTCTGAGGGATAATTATCCCTAGGTTAGAGGCAATGCATGAGGCCTTAACAGAAGCTTAGACCACGGCCCGAACCAGTGATCCAGTAGACTTAAGGGTAGAAGCTTATGCATTTTTGTTTAGTGGTCACATCTCCATTTTGGATAGGATGAAGAAGAGTTGGGCCACAGAGTTTGTACAGCTGAAGACTACCTTTGGAGACATACTCAAGTATAAGTAAGTTTATCATATGAGTTATACGTACATATGCGGCCTTATGTGGAATCTTTTTTTGTACAATTTTGGTTTGTGGATCCCGCCCTTTGCCATTGATGTCAAAGGGGGAGTGAAGAGTAGTGAAAAATGAGGAATCCAGCAAAGGGGGAGCTCCGGTAAAACAGTGCAAGAGACAGAGCACAAGCAAAGGAGGAGTTACTGCGACACTTAACCATTTTTCACCAAGTGTTGCCATCAATGCCAAAGGGGGAGATTGTTGGCAAGAGACACTGTGTGGCTTCATAAGTGTTGTCATTGATGGCAACAAAGTCTATCCCACACATCCGCAGTACATAATATGCCTATACCGGAAGACAGATTGAAGATTGTTTTGGTCTGGTGAACAAGAATAGAGTATGTAACAAGGTCCGACAATCAGATCCGGATCTCTCAGATAGTGTAACTCAGTAAGTTGTGGACTTGGATAAGTCAAGAGGGGTCATATGACTAGAGTATTCCAGAGATTTAGCCTCCGGTGGTAAAGCATGTAAAAGATATGAGCATCTGAGTGTTGGGTTCCAGTCAGGTAGAGCAGAAAAAGGACGAACTGAACGACAGAGTATCAGACTTCAATCCAGACGTGTAAAAGGTTCTGATCAAACAAACTATGATATTATACATTGTTGGCCGACATGATTTATGACTTCTATGCCTATGTTTTTGATACGCACCACTAATCAAGCATGGATTCAGCCGACAGATCAACAACTTGCAAACATCTTAGGTGTTCTTATTGCTGACTAAAAAGTTGTTGGAAATCCTTGATGCGCATATATATACCCGATGGATTCAAGCCTGTAAAGAAAGTAGGTGATAACATGTATGGTTAAGTGCGAAGAAAAGCAGAAACAAATGCGAAGGCAGTAATTCAAGCCCGGAATGTGACATGAAAGTTATATTGAGCAGAGGAAGAATGAAATGTGCCAGATCAGTATACTGTACCTAACTGGAACTGAAATCCTACATGCATAGATGTTGTTCATCAGTTCAAACACCTTGGTATCATCTGTAAGCATTTGTAGACTGTAAGTCTCTTGTAGGCAGTGGGCCTTTTGTGAGCAGTGTGCTCAAGCAGTGAGTCCTAATTGGCAAGTGCCAAATTTGTACTCTTTATTCTTTTAACAGAGAATACAATCTTGGGTTAGTCACCCCGTGGTTTTTCCCTTAACAGGGTTTCCATGTAAAAATTCTTGTGTCGTGTTAATTTCTTTTTCAGCTCTTATGATTGTCTTGCTTTGTATGATAAGTAAAGAAAAGAAAAGAAAAATAGAAAAATTATAAGATAATTGATTCACCCCCACTCTCAGTTATCTGCATTGTTTCCAACACAATACTCATGCAAAAAGAAAAATGCCTTGCATTTGAGAGTTGCCAACTCAAAGGTAAGATCTATTGAAACCCATTTATGAGAAGTATATAATGGCTATCCTTCATGCAATCAAACAATGGAGACCATATCTAATGGGAAGACACTTTAAGGCAAAGACATATCAGAGTAGTCTCAAATACTTCTTGGAATAAAGGTTGTCATGTAATGTCCCTTTTTATTATTTTTGTGATTTTAGGATGTATTTTCTGATATTTAGACAATCAAAATAAATTGGAATAGCAAATTAAAATTGAAAACAAATAGCTGGTAACACTAAATCAAACCCTCAAACACATCATATGTCAAATCTAAACCATTTTTTAATTAATATATTTGCTAGTACAAACCCTAGTTAACTTCAAATGCTCAAATCTTATTCAAATATGAACTTGGAAACCCTCAAATAAATTCTGATTTGTTTATTCCAATAGCTGAAAATGAAGTACCATGATATGGGTCAATGAATACACTCACAAACCCCGGATTTGTAGTTGTACAGCCTCACCAAAGGGCTAGAAATCAGCAAATGACTCTCCACAAGAAGTCGCCTTGTACAGAAAGTAATTGCAGCAATAAATCAAATCGTACGGCCACCCTAGATGGCTGGAAACTCCAATGTGAAGTTGCCTTGCACAAGTAATTATTTAAGAATTTTTGGGACAGCAACAAACAACCCTAGGTTTCAAATCACCCTACTCAAATAATTATTTCTGATTTTTGTGGAAGTGGTACGACCTTGGAAACCTCCTAAAACAGCAATAAAATAACCAAATGATGCAATCACCTTCCTTGGAAAATATTTCAGAATTTTGTATAAGTGATACGACCTCCCAAGTGTGCATGAAACCCTCCAATGATGTCAATCAACAATGAAACCCTTGAAGGAAAATCTGAAAAAAAAGTGAATCCATAATTGAAGCACAAATCCAATTCCTAGGTGGAATTGCCTCAATGGAGATGAGAGTTTTCGTCCCCAAATCCATGAAGAAACCCTAGAGGGCTTTTGTCCTCAAAGATCTTCAAACAACAACCAAGGGTTTTCGTCCTTAGAAGCCAAATCAAGCCAAAGCTCACACAATGAAGAAATGTCATATGGAATCATGCTGATCAAATGAAGATAGGTGCCTTCTTGATATACCTTTTCGAAATAGGTCCTTGGGTCCTAAGTTTCCCTCCAAGTATTTTAAAATGCTTTTAAAATTTTATTTTATTTTATTTTTATTTTAAGTATTTAATATTACTTTTATTTTAGTACTAGTGTTTAAAAATACCTTTTTTCAAAAAAAAAAATATTATTATTAAATTGCCCTTAAAATTAGCAATTACTGGGCCCAACTTAAATAATATTATTAATTATTTTAATGCGAAAAAAGGGGGCATAACAATCTGCCCTTCCAAGAATTGCTTGCCCACAAGCAATTGCAAACCTAGATGATGAATCATGTTGTAGTGCCCATAGAGTCTAGATCTTGTACCTGTCAAATGAAACAACTTCTGCCAAAAATCATCAAGCAAACTCGAATGCTCAAATACCATCGCACCAACACAATGAATCATGCTAAAACATCTAGATTATTTTTGGCAAGTTGGATAACTTGGACCACCCAGTACAACATCTCCCCATTTGCATCCCCCTTAATGATTGTAGGCAATCTTTACAACCTAGGAAACAATTACTGTGTTTTTGTTGCACCTCTTGGCTCTTCCCATGTGATGGAGAATTTGTAACACTTATTTGACCTTCGTGATCCAATCTGTAACCTCCTATGACCTCTTGAAAGAGATTACAATGTACAGCTTCCAAAGTAGAGTTTAAATTACATTGTGTAATGGCCGAAAATAAGTTAGAACAATTGCAATTCACCTGAAATCGTACACAATTAGGTACCATGGTGGCTACAATGATGATTCCCTTCAGCTGAAACATTTTTTCAACTTCTTCCAATAAGGATATTCCCTTAAATTGTGCCAACGTGCAGCTGTTCTTGACAGATAACATTTGTTCCAACAACCTACCAATGATATAACAGCAATAAAATTGATATTCCCTTGCAAAAATAAAGGTGTGAGCAGTGTAGGGGCTGAAAAAGCTCTATCAGCAATCATGGATGGTAACCTTTTCCCTCTTATGATTAGAAATCCCTACAAAATCAATTGTATTGAAGTGGTGTGGGGGTTGATAATGATTATGACAGAAGCATTAAGACTGAAAATTTGACACATGGCTATCCCAAGTATGTTCCCTCCTTCCTTGGGTGGTAGGAGATCATCAACACTTGCTTTCCTCCATCCTTGTGGGTGAATCTTTGCACAACATTCCAAGTTTGATGCTACCTCACCATGCTTATGCCGCATCACTTTGATTTTTATGTGAACTTCCTCTTGAAGTCTCCATGTGATGTCCATGACTGCCCTAATAGGATAATTGCCTTGACGCATAACCCCCTTCACCTTAAACTCCTTAGTAATGAGCTTCTCAAATAAGTATAACCAATGCATGCCAACAACTCTACTCACCTTTCTTGTATTGTTGTTATAATGATTACATTGGACTCCAAAAATTCTCATCATGATGCCCCAAGTTATACCATTCGAAAAATGGTTCGGTCCAAACCATATATGTGTTGATAGGTGAGTGTAACAGTCATACATTGCTCTGAATTTCTTACCAAACAGAACTAAAGATGTTGGAACGTTTTCACTTAATGATCTCAACCAATAGATCCTCTTACAAACAACATTAAACCAAGAGAGTTTCTCCATACCATGGCTGTAGCACTGCATTCTCTTGCTCAAAGTCAGAATTCTAGTGGTTGGAAAGCATCTTGTAATAGCTACAAACACCTCAACAATGATAATAGGTGGAAAATGCTTCCACCATGTGGTAAAAAGCTCCCTTATGGCTGCAAATAGCATGTGGAGAAGGTTGTAAATGTTGTGAACAGCAGTTCTATGATTTGACGCCATACTTGTAGTGGTTCTTGGTTTATGTAGCTTGCAACCAACACTCATCCTAATTATGTCAAGTTGGTGATTCTCAACAAGAGGATCCCATCTTACAATTATTCCATTTGGTGGCCACCTTAGGAGTGCAATATTGAACATATCCAAATTAGACCAGACACCATTTTGATCAAGCATCTCACCTTTGGAAGAAGTTGTGGTTATCATCAATTGTTGTTCCATCCTCGTAGCCATGAAAACTCTTGGAGCTCCCTAAATGCCACGAAGCACTACTTCTTCCCCATCCGATTTGAACTTCAGCTCCATAGTGTAGATGATAAAATTGAATAAGTGTTGCTAGCACAAGGTTCACAACTGATACCACTTGTAGACTTGGAGAGTCAGGCACAGGTGGATATCTTTCTTCAACGGCTCTAGCATCTTCCAAAGAATAATGTTTCATTTGAGTTTAAGATTTAGTATGCCAAAGTGATGTGTGAAGTGGATTCGATAAAATATGAGGTGGTCATCATTCCCAAATATGTACTATAGCCACCAGACTTTGCAAGATATCTTCACACAAGGAAGCAAAGTATCTCCACCAAATGGAGATAAATTTCAATGAGGAAGAAAAATATCCTAAATTGAAGAACATTGATGATTTTGTGCTTGATTTTTCCCTCCATGATCATTCATATTGTCCTAAACCATGGATTTCAACAAATGTTTTGCTAAGGTTTCAAGGATGTGGGCTACCATGGTTGGACTCCTGGCTCAAACAAAGGGGTTGCTACATTTCCTAGCCTATAAATGGTTTTGTCTAGCTAGTTTGTTTCCTCTTGTCAGTTCGTAGGTAGGTTACGTCTTTCCCATATGCGTCTTTGTCTAATGTGTTTCACTTTTTTGTGATGTATTTCCTTTTGTTGTATGTGTTTGAGTGAGGTTAGCCATCTATGTAGGTGTTAGAAATAGGCATGACTCTTTTGCCCAATGGATACACACCAATGCTTTTAACCAAATATTCTAAGGTTCTCCTATGGCCCAAGTATGTCTCATGATCCACAAACAAAGACAATTGTTACACCCCTGCAAAATTTTCAAGTGAAAACCAAAAGTTTTTAACCAAATATTCTAAGGTTCCCCTATGGCCCAAGTATGTCTCATGGTCCACAAAAAAAAGCCAATTGTTACAACCCTGCAAAATTTTAAAGTGAAAACCAAAAGTTTTATGATTTGGGCTGACCTAGCAGTATAAGAGCTGATTTGGGCCAACTAAATTTAATTGAGCGAAAAATGCTATATATGCAAGCTAAGTTACCGAGTTCTTTCCCTGGAGGCACCGATCCCGTACCGGTCAGGAGAGGGTGTGGGAGCGGCGATGGGAGAGTGCAGGGCACGGCCTTGCAACCCCATGTTCCCTGTGGGTTTGTCGTTCGCCTTCTTTGCCTGGAGGCACCAATCCCGTATGGGTCGAGAGCGGGTGCGGGAGTGGCGATGGGAGCATGCAGGGCACAGCCTTGCGGCCCCAGGTTCCCTGTGGGTTCGTCGTTCGCCAATGACAAACCCATAGGGAACCTAGGGCAGCAAGGCCGTGCTCTGGCTGCTCCCAGGCTCTCTCAAGCGCTCCCAGACACGTTTCTGGGAATTTTTTTTTAAAATTATAAATTTTGTTTTAAAAACTAATAACTATATAAATATTATATATTATACATTATTATAAATATTAAATTTTATATATATATAGTGCAGCCGTACCTAGCCCTACCCAAATCAAAGAAAAAAAATCGTCGTACCGGCATACTAGAACCCCATTCCCATACCAAAACCTGCAACTTAGTATGCAAGGTTAAACTTGTCTCTTTTTTCCTCATCTAGTCCACAGTAGACTTCCAGTTGCAAAAAAAAAACAAGTAGCATTCCAAAAAAAAAAATTTAATGGCAAAAAGTAGAAAAAATCACTAAGCAATGGTCCAACGCATGTATAATAGAGAAAAGGGTACAATCAAAGGAGGGTTCCACATTGGTAGACAAGTAAGAGTCCACACAACCAAGCAAGTTAGTAGTAATAAGACAGTTTGCGTGACTATGGAGTGTTCGCCTGGCTTAAGTGAAGATCTTGCATGCCCAACATGGTTCTGCCATCCTATTTCTCCTATATCACATACCTAATCCTTTTGTGCCAAGCTAAGGCCTGCAATTCACACATAGATTTCATCAACTCTTCTCAAGTGATGGTCCATCCCCAAGCAATTTCTACCATGGCAATGAGTTCCCTATCACATGCCTATTTGACTTTTACCTAGCTAAGACTCCAAATGCATGCAACCAACTCCCTTTCGTCTGGCAAAGACACCAATTTCATGCGCCCATGACACATTCCCCCAACTATACCTGTGTTTGGCGCGATTTCATTAAAGATGGTCGGTTAAGTTGAAAAAGGGTGTCACTTACACATAAGTTGGCCTAATAAGAAAGCTAAAACTCAAGTTCTTCCATATATATGCAAGTTAAATTGCCATTTTCATGAGCAATTCGCCCTTGGGTTTTTCCAGCAAAATGTGGTTTTGTTTTTAGTCTTATTGCAAGTTTACAAGCGAGTTTTGGTGCCAAAGGTCACTATTGGAGTACCAACAGTATGTAGGGACACCATTGTCATTGTACGAAATATTTTTATTTTTAGCAATATCTATTTTCAATCATGTTTTATTCTAGATGGAGTTGAGAGCCTATTTTAGGCTGTTTTATTTTTACTGGTTCTTTATTCTTAGTTTTATTTTTACTGGTTCTTCCACAACTTTCAGCATGATTTTTGGGATTAAATAACAATTATTTTAAAGTCCCAAAGATTGAGCATTTGTAACCTATAAATAAATGCTTGAAGCACAAGACAAAGAAGAACGATAGTGGATGCTACACTTATGTTGATAAAATGTTGTTCCATGTGTTATCTCTTGTATTTATGTCATTGTGTTTCATGAATTGAAATGGATGTTGATTATAGCATCAAGCTTTGTATTGGCAATATCATCTACCTAAGTTGCAATTTTGTGTGCAAACTACCTATTTAGTTCTTGAATTCGTATGCCGCGTTGTAGTTGTTATTCTTTCAAATCTTGTTTGCAATAGATTACTAGTTTTTGTTTTAGCTAGTAAGAAGTTGTGTTTGTTATTGTTTAAATTAAATTGCTTTCATTAGTAATATCTCACAATTTCACCTACAAGACATGACTATTATCAACGTGGTGCCTACATCTAAGGAAAAAACATAGGCAAGTAGTTTTATTTTATGCAAAATCCCCAAGAAGTTATTGTGTAGTGTTGATATCTATATATCTTGTTTATAGTTTGGTGTCTAGGATCAATTTAGCTTAGATCTAGGTTTAGTTTAGATCTCAGGGAGCTTCCCCTCCAAATTTAGAGAGGTTTACCCTCACAGAATATTTCGGTTTGTGTTGTCTTGCAAAAGACAAATTAAAACATGAACACCTTTTCAGGTCCATCACACAAGATTTGCCTCTTTCCCCTTCACTTTGTACCCTTCTTCTACAAGGTTTTGACTTGTGCTTGCCAATTATGCTTCCAAAGTGTTGATGTGTTTTTATGCACATGCAAACTCAGAATAAAATACCGAGGTATTCTATCCTCTCTTGAATAAAGTCTCCCCAAGGCTAAACAATGTGATCCAATGAGACAACTCCAAGGTTCATGATATGTCAGGTCTTGACTTGCAATGGATAGACTCAGTAGTTGATGTGATAATGCTAGTAATCACCAAGGGACTTACGCTGAATTTACTCCTTATTCCAATCAAATATGTTATTCTCCTTGTGAAATGGAACTTCTAACCGGCTACGAAAAGAAAATGCAAAAGGACAAGGGTTTAGAAAACTATTCTAAAGGCAATGAGATAATGAAATATGCTAAGATAGACAAACTCCTCATGAAACCAAACTCCGCTTCGCCATGAGAACCAACAACTACACGAAGTCAGTGCTATCTTCTAAGGAAACTCAAAGATTTTCATGTTGCAAATCTCCATCCAAACACCCACTGCTAGCGCAGTTTGAACGAGCATCCACAACCGAACTAAACCAAATGTGGTTCAGGCTAACTTTGCAAAATGATTTATCATCAACAAATCATAAAAAGTATGAACCAAGAAGGAATTCATCAAATATCTTCGCACATTAACATTACATCAAAAAACATCTAATCTAATATTACTCTACTTGGAAACATATCTACATCATATTCGAGAATTAGAAACCATGCTAACATCCCACAATCACACAAAATCACCATGCAAACCAACAATGAGCTTGTATTGATTTTGGAAATGTATTTTTACAACAATTTCATGTCTCTTCAATGACTTCGAAGAGTCTCCTCTAATCTACTTCTACTTTAACAGCATCTACTCCTACTCTTTTATCTTGATCTCCCCCTGTACAAATGAGAGAAGTGAGCCCCTTTTATAGACTTCAAAATTACATGAACGGCCAGGATTGATTTGAGAATCAATGGCCAAGATTGAGACAACAAGGCAGTTGTTACAAAAGTTACTATTTTTAGAACATTGAATGCAGACGGATGATGTGGTAGACTGTGATTGGATCAATGTTGCACACATGCCACCTCAGCATCGAGCAGACTAGTTTGATTTTATTTGTGTTCATATTGCTCAGAATATTTTCCCAAATTTTGTGATCTTTTGGAGTAGTCTTCGAACTTGAATTTTTACCTCTGGAACTTGGCTACTTCGAACTTGAAAACTTGGGAATTTTGTCGAATTCTCTTCTTGTCTTCCATGCCTTAGTGGAATTTATAGATTTTGATGTTCATGCTCATTTCTCTTCTCATCTTCATGTACTTGCGCATGATTTTAGCTCTGGATAGTGCAAGTAGAAGATGTCTTTGTTCATGACTGCTAGAGTAGACCTGCGGATGATAGATGCTCTCTCCCTCTGCTTGGCATATGAAATGGATGACTTTGGATTCTTGATCATAGACTTGAACCTCTGGAAATGAACTTCTTCTCATGCATGGTGAAGTGATGCTCTCCTCGAACATATGAAGTTATCCTCCTCATGCAAATGATGATCTTGACGTAGGCATTCCTCCGTGTGGCGATGATGTCTACTTCTTCGAATGCTCTTGAGCACTACTCCTCTTGCTTTGAACTTCTCCTGTGCAAGCTCTCGCCATTCTTCTTCACATTCATTATTCACCTTTTTAGCCACAAATTCAACAACACTGGCTTCAGATAGTGAGCTGCCTGGTTTCCTTACTATATATGCCATCGGAACCCGTCCAGCTTCTTTGTCTAGAAACCTACAACAGCCACGAATAATAATTTCAAAGGCTTTGCCTGCAGAAAATCATTAACAATGTCCAAAATTCTGGAGTTAGACTAAACTAGAAGAGTAAGAAGATATCATGCAACACGATCAATCCCAATCAACATGCAATGTATGAATAAAAATTACACAATTCAGAACAAATTCTCATGAACTTTATGACAAGATTGAGATGGACAACTACTAAGCTCTCATGACCTTCATTAGCAAGATAGTGACGGACAATTCTAAAACCCTGGAGAAAGATGGGACACTATATCACGAAGATCAAAAGAAAGGTCTTGAGATCTCCTTCGCAAGATGGAGATAGATAACTTCCAAACTCCATGGGAAGATACGATATGATATCACAAAAATCATAAAAAGTCCCGTTATTAACAACTCAAACTTCTCGGGATAGGACATAATATCAGAAAAAATCCTATGGTACATGGGGACACATTCCCAAGAGTTTTTAGCCATCCCTATATCTACCACACTTCGAAGACGCAGCAGTTCATGTCTACACGCCTTCCCTGAATGTCAATCACAGTTTTAAAAAACAAAACTAAAAAATTATAAGATTTGAATGCAAATTAATACAAATTCTCCTGCATACAAACCTGCGAATTTTTTAAGTCAAATTTATGAACTGGATTTGTGATTAGTTTAGAAAGAGTGTGAATTGCAATGCTATCATGTATATTCACTTGGAGCAGACAATCTTCAAACCAACATATATGTCGCTCGAAAAACATGACTTGCAATTGGATTGTGAAATTCCGCCTGGGGCGGAAATTTTGGGACGTTATGCACAAATTAAAGAACTTCACATTTTGTAAAATGATCATATATCTACGCTTAGAGGGACCCACGCGCAAGCTGGAAGAAAATGTGAATTTGTGATGCGAGGATTAAAATATGCATACAGCGGACTTTTGGAACCATTATGCACAAGTTAAAAAACGTGAAATGCAAGATGAATACGGAAGTCCGCTTGGAGCGGACATTTTAAGATGTCATGTTTGTTTCGAAAAACTTGCAAGGTGATCATAAATGTGTGCTCAAGCGGTCGAGTAAACCCGTTGTGGAAGAACCGGAACATGCGGACTGCAAAGTCATCATATATGCGCTATGGCGGACTTATCGTGCCTTTAAGCATGATGCTATTTTAGAACAAACAAAGCAACTTCAAATTTGCGCCTTGACGAACTTTCCAGCTAGCTATGTATGATTTGGAAATTTCGGCACTATGCAAACCGCTAAGTGATTCGACGGACCCCTTTTGCACTCTTTGTATGCATTGTAAAGGGATCAATAATGTGCGCCTAGAGCGGATAATTCAAACCATCGGGCATAAGTCGAATCGTGTGATATTCAAGGTAAAGTTGAAGGTGAGTCGGAAATTTTAGGATGTCGTTAAAGCGGATGTTTGAAGAGCCATGTATAGTGCATATGATGCAAAGTCAATTTAACTGTGTGCCTAGAGAACAATGGGCAGGCTTTTGAACCATCGGGTATAACTTTAGAAATGTGAATTGTGGGGCGGACTCTTGAGCATGCCTAGGCGGAGCTTTTAAAGTGCCATGTATGATTTGAAGTTTTACAACTCGCAAGGTTATAATGCTTGAAAATGCAAAGGTGAACATTCTTCAAAGGCACGTTTAGATGAACTTCAACTCTTACGGTGATTGACTTCTTAAAACATTCAATGGATTATGCCTCGACACTATCATTACTTGCAAACTTCCTTATCCAGACGAGAGCTCTCGAGCGAGGCAACTGCCAAAATAAACAACCTCAAGCCAAAAACAAAGAGGGGTCCCCATTTGCAATGGGGCGATGTGTGATTAGGTCACAACACAAAGGCCTCATTAAAGACATCTTTGTGAGGAGATTGAAAAACCAACTCATAAATGGTAATTTTGTTGATGACTCCTATCTTACCTTTGCAACGGAGGAAGACTTCATCTTAAATGTCCCATAATGTCTTGATATTTTACGCCTTGCACCTAGTTCAATTATTCAATGTAGTGAGATTTGGTGTGACCAAGAAGTTTTCACCCCCATCTTTAATTGGTTTGCCATGTTTGGGTGGAAATGAATTGATCATGGCGAATTGTTCAAATTTTAAGACATTCTTTTACCTTTCGAGGTTTTGATGTAGACTTACGAAACTATGTCATCAAAAGAGTATAGATAATATCTAATTGGATTCCCAAACCTCTCTCCCTTGCAAGAAAATTTCAAGTTCATTCTAAAGTCTTCTTTGCATTCTATGTTTACTATTACTCTTGTTGGCCCCCCTCTATTGGAGTGTACAGTAGTTTGGGAAAGCTCCTCAAATATTTTCTGTAGGACAACTCTAAAGGGAGAAAAGGATTTAGCCATACTTCTTTGGGCCTTTGTTGTATAACTAGAGAGATCACAAGGCTAGAATGTAACGTCCCCATTTTTGGGTTCTCTTGCAGTTGTGTCAGAGTTGATTTTCTGGGTTGGTGACTGCCTAACCAGAGGTATATTTCGATGTCACCAGGGTGTTCGGGTGATCCAGTGGAGCTGGTTGACACTTTCCAGAGAGATTTTGGACCTCTTGTCCATACTTACTATATATAGTAAGTGCTTGCATGTCGTTAATCTTTCTGGGTTTGTTCTCTTTGGTCCCCGGTGGTCACTGCTATTTTTAGTAAGTGGCAGTTTGGTGCTGTTTGGGCGACTTGGCAGTCAGTTGTTGACTCTCATAGACATTGCACTGAGCTCAGAGTTATCAGATGGTTTGTGGGTCGAGTTGGCACCCTCTGTGTTGGCTTAGTTTGTTCTTAGCCGTTACTATTTTTAGTAAGTTCAGGTTTGGTGTTGGATCAGGATTTTCAAAGTGGGGTTGTGTTCGTCTTGTCAAGACCTTTCCAACGAGCTATAGATCATTGGTTTCCGACATCATCTTGACCTTCGTTTTAAAGTTCGTAAATTAAACATTATTATTTAATATTGGACCTTGGTGCCTAGGCTCAACAACTTAATGTTGTTTTAAAAGAGGGGACTTTAAGGGTGATGTTGAGAAAATAAATAAAGAGAATTATAATATTTTAAAATGTATTTTCCCTCTCATGTTTTATCCCATATGCAAGAGGATTTTAGAGACTCCCAATTGAAAAAGTATAAAAGAAGGAAAAGAGCCCTCATTTGGATATGCTTGGATTATTATTTTCTTCTCTTTTTGAGATTCCCCTTGCTAAGGTTTTGGAGCTTTGGCTCTAGGGTTTGAGGATTCAAATCAGAGGCTCTTGGAGACGAAAACCTCCATGAGTAGCGGTATCCCACAGGTGTGAAAGATCACCCAACGATGCCATTAAAGGTGGATGTATTCAGTGTTCACAAATGTACTTCACTGGAGTCCGATTGGTGAGACTTGTTGGTGCTTATTGTAATATCTTGCATAGTTATTTGATATTTGCTAATATTGAGTGACAGATTTCTTCAGTAATTTGTGAAGAGGATTCAGCTTGTCCTCTCTTTCTATTGCTGGTCATACTACACCAGCAAGCCGTACCTCTTTGGGGAGTGTTTTTGATAGGGTTTGGTGCATATTTCTTCTCCCTTCTTGGTCACATATTCTCAAATGTGAGTGCAGTTCAGAAACAGAAGCATTTTTGAGAAGTTTTGAAGTTGTTTGCTACTGTAACACATTCCAGCCATGGCCATATCAGCTCCAGCATGGAGGCAAGCCCTCTAGAGGCTTTCCATTCTCATTGCAGAGTCTTGGTGAGGCGTTTTGAGCCATATTATTTGCTGATAATATTTGTATGCACATTCTGTCAGAGTTGACTTTCTGGGTTGGTGACTGCCTAACCAGAGGTATATTTCAATGTCACAAGGGTGTTCGGGTGATCCAGTGGAGCTGGTTGACACCTTCCAAAGAGATTTTGGACTTCTTGTCCATACTTACTATTTATAGTAAGTGTTCGCATGTCATTAATATTTCTGGGTTTGTTCTCTTTGGTCCCCAGTGGTCACTGCTATTTTTAGTAAGTGGCAGTTTGGTGCTGTTTGGGTGACTTGGCAATCAGCTGTTGGCTCTCATAGACATTGCACTGAGCTCAAAGTTATCAGATGGTTTGTGGGTCTAGTTGGCACCCTCTGTGTTGGCTCAGTTTGCTCTTGGTTGTTACTATTTTTAGTAAGTTTGGGTTTGGTGTCGAATTGGGATTTTCAGAGTGGGTTGTGTTCGTCTTGTCAAGACCTTTCCAACGAGCTATAGATCATTGGTTTCCGACATCAGCTCGGCCTCCATTTTAAAGTCCATAAATTAAACATTATTATTTAATATTGGACCTTGGTGCCTAGGCTCAACAACTTAATGTTGTTTTAAAAGAGGGGACTTTAAGGGTGATGTTGAGAAAAGAAATAAAGAAAATTATAATATTTTAAAATGTATTTTCCCTCTCATGTTTTATCCCATATGCAAGAGGATTTTAGAGACTCCCAATTGAAAAAGTATAAAAGAAGGAAAAGAGCTCTCATTTGGATATGCTTGGATTATTATTTTCTTCTCTTTTTGAGATTCCTCTTGCTAGGGTTTTGGAGCTTTGGCACTAGGGTTTGAATTTGGCACTAGGGTTTGAGGATTCAAACCAGAGGCTCTTGGAGACGAAAACCTCCCTGAGTAGTGGTATCCCACAGGTGTGAAAAATCACCCAACGGTGCCATTAAAGGTGGATGTATTCAGCATTCACATGTGTGCTTGCAATGGAGTTATTCGGAGATTGAGTTTGGAGTTGATTTGCTACATCTTTTGATAGTGAATGTTCATGTTGAGTTTGTTGGAGGCCATAGTGGCAGATCGAAGTGTTTGAGGACATATTTCTTTGGTGTTTTGGGGCTGTTATTATCTATTGTTATTCACCCTTGCTGGTTGTACTATTGCAGGAGCAGGCCGTACCTTGAATGGGCTGTTTAGGGCAGTTTTAGTGTGTATCTTCTCTCTTATCATGGTCGCCCAGCCTTGAGATTCAGTGCAGATCAGTTCTGAGCAGTTTTGGAAGGCAATTTATAGTTTTTCTTGCACTACAGCCAGCCGTACATGCTACAATGGGACGTGGTTCCTTGTTGCAGCCATTTCATCTTTGTTTACAGCCATTGTTATCTCTAACTGAGGCATTCGAGAGCCTTGAATTTTGCTGATATACTTTGTAGTACAAGTACTCTCATTCCTTGGAGTTTAGAGTGATTTTGGCTATGCCCATTGGCTGGTCCGGCTACAGCCACGACATGAAGTTGTAAAACTCAATATGGGTATGTTATTATAATTCATATTTGGCAATTCTTCTATCTGGGTCAATGTTTGTTTGTGCAAATTCATTGTACTTTTTCTAGGTTTTGGTTATATGCTCTATATTGTATGCTCCGACAACACACATCTGCAAGAAAACTAAAACCCCTTCTGCATCTTCTCTCTAATCTGAAAGATCACAAAAATAATAAAAATCACACATAAAAGATCTTTAAAAAAAATACAAACAGGTACGGCACATTACATGGAAGAGCTGAGGAAATTTGGCGTATGATTTACATCAAGAAGCAAGACCCTGCCTTATTTGCCAAAAGGATTGTACGAGCACAAGTGATGGTAAGGAAGCATGGAAAATTCACATCAAACACTATACTACACATTGGTGTTTATATGCACTTGAATATTTTTGCTTCGCAGTGCAACATTTAAATCCGTAGATGAGCAAAAGATCTCTATCATAGTGATTTATACCATTGCACTTAGGATCATTGATGTCATATTTGCTTGGCTGCTACATCTAAGTGTTACTCTAACCTTGTCATCATTTTAGACTAGTCTATGTTTCCATTCTTGCATCCAACTCTCATGGTTCCTTGTCATTGTCAACTCCCCTCTCTATCTCATCATTTACCCATGAGTGAGGCATGAGAGCCACTGGAAAATATGCGACAGACCTGGACTATGGATAACCTCTATAGTAATTGTGTCATTGTCATTAGTGGTCCTTCCTTGCATTACTTTAAAGAAAATGGAAGGAACAAGGAAGTGGAAATCAATGGTCATAGATGCCCCTAAAAAGTCATTTCACTTCCTAATTTTGCGTCCATGGAAACAAAGCTTATATACCCTCTAAAAATAATTTACTAATGCTTTTTATAGTCAATGGCTTCTTGGCGCTTTAACCTCACAATTGAGATTGAGGTGGGCTAACCAAAGTAATCTTTTTGTAAAATTTTTGGCTAGGTTGTTGTAATCTACACTCATTCATGTCCTCTTATGCTTCCACATTGTCCTAGCACACATTGCCATCACTCATTAGCCCATTGTGTAACCATGAAATTCTGAAATGTTGAAACCCTAAAATTTGGCTGAGTGTGAATCTAATAAGATTTTTCAAAATCATCTCCTTTTTGTAGTGCCCACCCATGTGCAACTCTTATCATGTCCTGTTAGATTAAAGGATATTTATTGAGTTGATTATTATATGATGTAATTACAGGATGGATATGTCTTGCTAGATTATGCATCCTCATTGGTCATTATATGTTGCTTCGGCTATGATTTCCATTGTTGGATTTGATGCATTGCCTTGAGTGTGCAGTTGTGACATGTGAGTCTTACAATTGCATTGTGAAAAATTTGTTCGTCATGTTTGCATTTGTTAATGTCCTAGTGTAAAAGTTGGGGCATTACATCTGGTATCAGAGCCCATGTTGCAGCATTGGGAGCTCTAGGGTATTTGTGTGTTTGTGGGGTCGTTATGGAATGGATTTGAGGTGGTTGTGACCCTCGTCCTACTTAATGTGGTTGTGAGAGAGAGAGGTTGTGGATTGACATGCAACCTTCATCTTGGAGGAAGCTCCATCCTTTCATTTAATTATCATAGTGGCTTTGTCACACAATTAATGAAGTCTTCCGCTTGTGTTTTTTTTGTGGTTGTGTTCCTCCTTGATGATTCTCCTCTTGAGTAGGTTGGTCTAAAAGTTTGAAGGTTGTGTTGGGGATTTTTCTTGGCCTTGTGATTTTTTGTGAAGTGTGTTGTTGTTCCCTGGTATGCTCTCCATGTGGTTGGGATTGAAGATTAGCATCGTGGGTATAGTTAGTCATATGTTGTGCCTTTTGTTATGAATATTTTTGTGTGGTGGATCTTCTTACTTCTTGGGGTTCTTGAGAAAGATTCTTGGTTGTGTGTTTTGCGTGATTAACCTTGCTATGCACTCTCTTGTGAATGATGTATTCTATTTGTTGAAAGAGATGATGTTTTATTCATATGTTTGGTATTTGGAATTAGTAATTGCCTCTTTTGTATGGTGACTAGGAATGCTTGCATGAAGTGCATCTTGAAATTGCCTTCTATGAGTGCATATCTTTGTGTGTTTGGTAATACATCTATTTATTATCGTTTTGCACTGTGTGTATGTGGGTGCATGAAAATAATTTATTGCTAGGAGTTACTTTTGAGCTAGATTGGGAATTCCTAGTTGTATTTCTCCTTTTGTATGAGGTTTGAATGTTTGTGTGTATGGTGTTGACCATTCGATTTTGTACTTCCATGATGTGAATTTTGTATTTTATACTCTTGATCTTGCATGGATCTTATAGAAAATTATGTATTCCATCATGTGGAAGAAATGTTTGACATTTTTATGATAGAATGTTTGGGTAAAGACTTAAGTCCCCAATTGGAATTCTCCTTGTTGTGTGCCATTATTTAATGAATTTTGTTGTTAAGTGAGTATGTTTACCGTACTTGGTGCATATTTAGTACGATGTTTGTCTATAGAGAACTCCTTGATGTGTGTTGTGTTCTGATGCACCACCTTGCAACTTGAAATATTCTTGTTTTGATTCAATAATGGCCTAGTATGCAAATACTAGTATGTTGGTGTACTTGTTGGGATGCATTGTGAGGCCTTCATATGTGAAATTATGGTTATATTTTATTTATATCTTGGAAAGGTTAATTCTAATTGATGTTTGGGTAAATTTCTTAGAAAACCTTATGGCAATTATTTTGTAATTTTGTGTATGAAAGTTGTTCTTCTACACTAAGTAATGAATGGGAAAGGAAATTATGTTTTGTGTTCCCTTGTGAACATGATTACCCTGTTATGAGTGTACATGTGTTGTGAACATCCTGTACATGTTTATGTATCCATGAGTTTGTGATACTAGGTATCTATCCATGGTTTGTGTTCATAGCCACAAGTGTGGTGGAGTCATGCTTGTGTGGTTGCTCGTTTTTGTACACCCTATTGAGAGCCAACCTTGGAGTCGATGACCTCAACCTATGTGGAGTTAAGTAGTGAGTAGAAAAACTTAGGAAGCTATGGGGACATGTTGTGGCATTAGTTTGGGGTAACCCAACTAACCATACCTTTCTATGTAGAGTACCTCCTACTTCTCCTTATTGAATGGATCCATAAGTGGCTCATAAGTGCTACCCTATCATGCTTTGTTTCCCTGATGGTAGTACTACGGGCATTCGATTTGTGATCTTGGTTATAGTTTGGTATGGGCATGTGATTCGTCGGAGGCCATGATTCCTGGTGCAGGTTTGCTCTTTTGGTATATTATATTCTGAGTTTAGATGTATTGTACTTTGGAGACATTGGTATTATAATAGAGTTAGCATTTTTAAAAATAAGGAGTTATTCAATTTCTAGCATATTAGTATATTAATTATGCTACATTTGACTTACTCTATGTTATGGTTGTTGTCAATCAAGTATGCACCCTGCTAAGCCCACAGAAACTTAGCTACCTGTTGAAACATGGAATCATTCTCGGATGTGGGTCTCCTATAATGAAAAGGAATCTCCAGAGTGAGCTGGTTCTCCTTATAATTTCATAATCTAATGACTTGCGGGGAAAAAGGATAGAAAGATATACTGAAAGAATTGAATCCTAATTAACTTGAAGATTGAATCACCTAACAGATCTTACTCACAAATAGATTATTGAACTCTGACCCTCATGACACCCAGATCATTTAACTCATAAATATTTCACATGAAGGTCTGGTAAACACAACATGCAACCTGAATTAAACCAAGATTTTGCAAAAAATCACAAGCTAAGACAAAGCAAAGGACAAACTTTCATCACAATGCAACATCAATTAACTTGCAAATACTCAGACAAAATATGAAGGAAAGTTGCTGTAATGTCCCCATTTGTAGACCCTCGTGCAGTTTGGATGGTGCTGGCTTTGGGGTGGTTCCAACACAGCCAGAGCAGAGTTTTTGTTGCTCAGCAGGGTTCAGATGGACAATTGGAGTTGATCGACACTTTCTGCGCCTGATTCGGACAACTTGTCCAAGACTTACTATTTTTAGTAAGTCCCTATTTTTTAGGTGTGGGATCAGGCCATGTTTGACCAGTTGGGAGTTCCTATTTTTTAGGGATGTTTCTTTTGTCAGCGGTTCCTACTTTTTAGGAGTTACTATTTATAGTAACCTGCTATTTTGGGACTTCGTGTCAATTGACCCTTGTAGGCTAGAGCAGATGGTTGGGGGGACTTATTTTGGCAGTATTCAGTGTGGCTTTGCCTCCAGTGATCAGTGAGAGTTCAGGTTTGACCTTCGTTGGACTCCGTTTGGCACACTTACTATTTATAGTAAGTTACTTTTTTAGGGAGTCAGAGTTTCTATTTATAGCAGGGCACCTAGACAGGGCTCAGATGCAGTGTCGACTAATGTTTGGGCCTTTGCAGATGTTTCAGGACACAGTGGTGCGTACTTACTATTTATAGTAAGTCAGCTATTGGAAGTTGCTATTTGTGGCAGGGCACCTAATCATTTAGTGTTTGGCAGTTTTGACGTTGGTTTCAATTGGCGTAGCTAATTGATGGATTTTTAAGGAGATATTAATATTTTAATGTGTCATTAATGATGTTAATTAGAAGTTTATAATATAAAGTTATATTTCGACTTTATATTGAAAGGGGGCCAATGACACATGATAAAGTGCAATTAATGATATTAATTTATTGTGGGCACAATAACCAAGGTAATATTGAGGCAACAAAAGCAAATAATAAAATATTATTTTAAAACCCTAAAAGTGGATTTGAAAAAGGATTTAAATGTTATTAAGGAGTTTGAAGATATAAAAGGTTTCAAAAAGCAAATCAAACTCATTATTATTGAATGATCATTTTGAAAACAGGTTCTTGTGCTCTGAGAAGGGTTTCAGCCATTGCCATTGAAGAACGTAGTTTCTTCTGTGAATCTCCATTTGAACTGGTGAAATATCCAGCGAATTTGGTATCCATAGAGTTTCATACAGGGACTCTGATTTGTGCTTCAGCAGTTGTGAGGAAGATTCAGAAATTTATAGGGGTTTCATTGTAGATCAGAATATTTAAAGATTAATCATTTGCTTATTAAAGTTTGTACCTGCTGCTACAGTACGGCCGTGAATAGTAATGCGTGAACAGTAACGCATGAATAGTGATGCGTGAATAGTGACACGTGAACAGTACGTGAATAGTGCGCTACAGTGCTCGTGAACAATGCGCTACAGTACTTGGATCAACAATTTGGGCATTTATATCAGGTTTCCTATTAGTTATAGTTGTGTTTGTATAAACATTCAATAAAAAGTTATAGTTTTCCATTGTAAGGAGTATTTGTTTGCATTCAATATAGTTGTCTATCATTGCAATATCTCTTCCTTATAATCAGTGTATTAGAAGTAGTTTGCTTTTTATGTCAAAACCCTCAAAGCACGAAAAAATCAAAAAATACAAAACAAAAGAATTACAAACAAACAAGCACAGTTGCAGCTGATAGTGAGTTCAGTGATTGAACCAGTTGGGGTTCTTACAGTTGCTGCTCAATAATTGAAGGAATAATGAGTACAATGAAATAAAATGAGTACAACACTCTCGATGTGAGAGGAAGACTGTCTCTCTGCACTCTAATCTCTAAAACTCTAACTGGAAAACTGAAAACTGGAAATTGGAACCGCCCAAAAGGAAGGAAAATCTGAGATATATGCTATGAAAGATCCCCCTGAAAGCTAGAATAAAGCTCCTAAAAATAGACTCCAAGTCCATTTTCGAGCCACTCAGGAAAGCATAAATGAAAGCTCTAAAAAATAGTCCAAACTGCCAAATCATGATGCCAAAGGATCTCCTGATGTGTCCCCACCACAAAGCTGCTTTATTCTGCTCATGAAATCCTCAAATTTTGTCCTATATGAATCTAAATAAAACAAATCCAAAGAAATATCTGATTTGTTTTATTAGCCTATAAACTGCCTAAAAATAGTTAAGTTTTAAAAGCAATTTATCAATGATTGCTTTAAAACTAACTTCACAATATTATGGCAATTTGATCTATCTCCCTTTATTATTTGATTTTTTGCAAAAAATAAATAATATCTAGCTCATAATTTCACCAAATATTTTACAAGGCATTACAATTGATTTTCTATAAAAATCATAAAAATGAAGAACACATCACTATATATCTTGCAAAAAAAATCAAATCCTGGAAGGCTTAAACACCATGGCTCTAATCCCTATACATATGCATTGTCCATGTGTCAATACCCTGCCACCTCATCTTTGTCTGCATGCCTCGCAAAGTGCCACCTCACTGCTTATACAAACATCATCATATCAAAATCGACCCTTCACAATGCCATTACCTTGCATGCATATCTTGTCTTCATATGTTCTTTACCTTTTGACTCTTGACCTTAAGGAAATGCATAAGGTATAAAAGATTCCCTTTGCCCTTTGCAGATCACCACACATAATGAAGAAGAATCTTTTGGATGCTTTGACCTGTTTGCATGTGATCACAAGGCATATACTTGACCATGCATTTGACGAGAAGGAATCTCGACTACCATAAGTCGACCATATAGGAAATAAGGTTTGAAAAGGTTTAAAAAGGCATAAGCCTTATCTCTTCATGATACCGACCACTTTTGACTTAGCAAAACAAAAACATGTGATATGCTGTCAGCCTTTCCACTTCATGATCACTAGGAACTTCAATTTTCAAATCTTGACCCCCGGTGCATTTGGATAAGGTAAATTGAAAGTTTCAAATGTGACAAAAAGTCTCATCAGGTTAGGGCTTCACTTGTAAACCTAGTGACAAAACAACCTTGCCCTATTCTTTTGGGCATCATTTTGACTTGCAATTTTGTGAAGAGGAGGCTCTGTGGCGGCGTAGGTAGGGTTTTGACCTAAAAATCTCCATTTTCCTGTTACTTCCAAGCACGGCCTCCATTGATTCACACAAAGAAGTAAGGTAAATGATTTTTTGATGCATATATACTTCCTTGTCTGCGATTTCTTTCATTTTTCAAGGTGAAAATGGCTACTAAAGCTGCAGCCTATGCACTATTTCTAATGGTTTTGTTTACCTTTGTTCAACCGTCACCCTTACCTCTGTATATGGCCGCCATTACTGCATTTTGAGGAAGGAAAAATGAAGCAAAATGAAAGCATACTGGCTCTACTCCACTCTGCATATATCCACACACAGGTAACCTCTTTGCTTCGCTGAAGATTCTCTATATCTTTATACTAAAGGTCGGAACCATTCCAATGAGTCTCTGCATCTTTGTGTCTATACTGTATGCATTTCATATATTGAGGAGGCCTTGTATCTGTATGTGTGGCTGCGGCTAAAAGACTTTGAGCCTCTCCTTTTGAACATGTGTTAGTTTCTGCGGAAAACTGGTGGAAAACTTGCTTTTCTGTATGGGTTTTGATGGAAACTGTAATGAAGTTTTAACTTTTCTTTATATGCTCTTGTAGCTCTCTATCTTGAAGATGAAAACGAATTATACCTAAGCAATATTCACAAAACTACCCTTTTCCCTGACTTGTTGTGATGTGACTCTTATCTATTTCTTAAATGAGGCGAGGGCCTGCCTCATCTCCACATTTTATGCTAGGGTTTCATTCTCAGACAGTGCTATGCTTTTTATACGATGACTAAGATCATTTGTATTGTTCGTATAATATTGAAAATCTTTCTATGCTTTCAGACCTGCTGATCCATCTTCTTGATCCCAGTACTCTGTAAAAACTGCCTCTTATTGCAAGCTTTCATGAGAAGTCTATGCTTCTTTACTCTCTGCTCTATTAAGGTTTTCATTATTTTCCATATACTATACCCTGTTTATCTTCTTTATGACTGTCTGGAGATGACCGGTCCTAAAATGGTGTCAGATGACTGCTTATATTATATTATTTGCTTTTCAATCTATTATGATAATTGTCGTTGCCTGGCAGAGTATGCTGTCCCTAATGACTTTCTTCTCATTATTATAGGTCTTCCATTGTTATGACTATTTCTAGCATATTTGAGACTGTTCTTCATTACTGTCTCACCCTATTGTTCCTTTTTGCACAACAATCATTACATTCTATAGCAGTCAGGTTGCCTTCTTGACTTCCCGAAGATTCCAAATGCCAACTGTCTCAATCAGGTCTCTTATAACTGCCTTGTTCTTTGAAACCGATTTTTGTGCATTGTCTCTTTGTGGCCCACTGTAACAAGTCCTATGTCCATCTACACTAGTATAGAGTACTAACCTCCTTTAGACTGCACCATGCTACTTAACGTTTAGACTGTCCTATGAGCTATCATGCTTTCTTGCACTGTAGCCTTACAATATGTAGTTATCTTCACACATCCTGGCTGCTCCAAAATAGATCTCAACAATTGATAGTATGAACAAACCATGAAGTGGGGAGATATACCTTTCTCTGCTCCTCAGTGCATTCCAAATATTGTTGGCATCTACAGACTTATGCACCTATAGCATTACACCTTTTGATGGCAGCACTTGATCTCATTATCTTTTCATGATCCTTTGGCACATAGAAACGCATGATATTGGCATGGCACCTGGTATAATTGGCTGCTACATTGTATACCTTTTATATAATGACAGATGATGTAAAAAAACAGTTTGACTGTCATATAACTTTGTGACAAGATTCTTTTTTAATGGATCTGCAACACATGATAACCTGTTGATGTCTATGAACACTTGCATTCTCCTCTCACTGTGCATACTTATGATGTCTCAAACAAAACATGATAACATTATTGAATGATAACACCATGGCACTATTTCTTCATCATACAAATGTGCAAATTGATTATTGTTCATGACCTAATGTGATAAGATGCCAATTGATCTGCAATGCTCTCTTGACTAGCTGTTCCAACTCACTGTTCCAGGTGACATGTTTCTGATGGAGGATTGAATAGATGTCTCTCTCATTTATGAACAAACTTTATTGTTAAAGTGCCTATGTACTGGAATTGAATTTTGCACTTCTACAGATTGAAAATGCACAACTGTATTTGATTATTATTGACACTATGACAGTCATTTAGAATCATAGGACTATCTCATGAATGAGATACTATCCAATATGGACTGTGTAGTTCCTGCTATTCCATTGTCTTTCTCTTGTAGCACTGTTTGCTAGAACTTGTTTGTTCCTCCATGATTATACTGTTCTCATACTATAAAAAGCAATAACTCCTTGTCTGAATCATGAAAAGAAATAAGAGCCTATGCTGTTCCAAGTTTGTTGTTTACTTGATTTAGTCCATGTGATGCAATCTGCATTCTACTTCACCATTGTGGCATGGCAACAGGCTGATCCATTTATGCACTTATGATATTATTTATTCAAAACATGCATACAAATGATACCTATTTTCTGATGTTATGCTATCATCAAACAATCATATACAGTTGCCTCATATTATTCACTGGCAACTTTTAACATTTAACTGATGCAATGTACCTTGAAGTTCTCATTTTTCTCTGATGCATAAAGATACAATGAAAGATATACAAATGAAATACCTGTGAATGTCATTTTTCCAATGTCAACTGAAGTAATGATGACAGCTGCCATGTGCATTAAATGCAGTCCCCTTTTACAGTTCAGTTCATTTTCATGGTTGCATTTCATCACTTGAACTGTAATCATGACTATGTCCTGGAACAGAACTGATGCATATGATTGCTTTCATTGTTCCTTCAGCTTGTCATGTAAATGTAAACAATGATTCTTTCTTTTTATTCATCCCTTCTGAGATTAAGGGGAAGCAACATGCTGGGCTCAACCCTTGTGGGAGCCCATTTGACACCACATGTTGAATGTCTTCAATCAGCTACATGACTTATCCTATACCTGCACATGAAACAAAAAGATTAGAATAAAACAATAATGCTCCATGGTTGCTTCTTTTTTCAATTCCTTCTACATATGGATGTTCATTTGATCAATACACTATAATCAAAGTATTATGCCTCTTCTGATGGATAAAGGATTTTCATAACCGGAGCTTCTAACGGGACCCTTCCCACATTTTTCAGGTACATGTTGAGATCAGGAGCAGGACAAGAGGCTACTTTGAAGATCGACAAAACAAGGCAATGATGGCTATGTCTCTCCTTTCTCATTCATTAGATGCATAGTATTTATTTATACCTGCATGTGTTCAGCGATAACCCACAGCTTGTGTGGGACATCTGATGTCATCATTTTTTTCAATGCAATGCTTATTCCTTAATGTATTTCAACTTGTAAATGAATAACCATTGTGATGAATGAAATACTTATCTTACTTGACTGTTCTGCAATGCAATGATTGATCTGAAACTTTTCCTTCTTTCTTGAACAACTGAACTGCATTTAACATTGAAACATAATAACTATGCAACTAACTCATAACAGAAGTAAATCAAACCTCACTCAAAATGATAATGTTACATTTGTTCAGCCAATTTTTCAGTTGTCGTCAAAAAATGGTAACAATGGTATTTACCACATCTGCACATGTTCCGACATGATGAGAATAGATGTGCTGCCACACCGCACTGATGTTCCGACATAGTGTAGGTGATGATGACATGTCACTATCATGAGGACACAATTCCACGTACTTGTACCTAAAGGCACATTTGATACCATTTCCTGCATGATGCTTGCATAACATATGTAGTGGACTACCTTCCTGCATGATGCTATTACAATGGTGGTAGCATAACATATGTAGTGGACTACCCTCTTGCATGATGCTATTGCATTGGTTGTGTTTGCTTAGCATATGCAGTCTACATGATGCTACTGTGTTTACATAGCATATGTAGTGGACGTGACTTCCCTCCTTCCTTATTGGTGACTTGATGTTAGTCACATAGTGATGTAATGTGCACTTTCGTGAATTGTGATCATTTCTTTCGGTTATTGGTGACCTTTTTATCTTGCTTGTGTGGACCAACAATGTTATTTTATCTTGTTTGAAAGTAGCTTAGCCATAAATCTTTCAGTTTTCTATTTTCACGTAACTCTTGTGGTTATGTTTGATTTATTGTTGAAAGTGCATTTATTTATTTATTTTATTGTTGGATTTAGAAACTCCTTTCTTTTCGTAATTTTTTTTAATATATTTGTTGTGACTAAGCTAGATTATTTATGTTTGCAAGTGTTGGTCCTGTGTTGTGATGTTCTTCTCGCCATGTCGATGGAGCGACCTCTGGTTGAGTGTATATAAAGAAGTAAACATTGGAAACTTTTGAGGATGGGGGTAAGTGTGGGCTGGTATGGGATAGTCATCATCCACTTACCTTCCTAGTGATGTGTTCTTGTCGACTATCTCTTGGAGGCTAATCCCCTTACACAAACAAGAGGTAGGTCACTTGTGGAAATGTATGGAGGCCCCCCCAAGCGCATGGCCTTGAGACCATCATTCCACCTAGTTCTTGGATCTTTGGTTACTTGGCACTGGTTCTTGGTTACTTGGTACTGTGATGTGACCGTGGTGTCCCCTGTGATGTGGATGAATGAAAATATGTGCTAGGATGTAAACTCTGCATTGAGTGTATTTGCATATGAGTTGATGTTTTTTTATATAAACATGTTGTGCAATGTGTGAATTCCTCTATGCATGTGTGAAAATGATTCATGATCATGAAATTATTTATGCGTTGAATTTCAGTCAATAGAATGTGTTTTGTGAAAAGAATTATGCTTTTATGGCATTTAGTTTACCATGCTTTATATTCTTGTGAGTAGCTCTATGTTGCATGTGATATTGTCCGTCTTATGGGTGTTTGCCATGTTGCTTCCCTTGTTTGATGTGAAGTAGTTTTGGTGTGGTGCTTCTATCCTTATCTTGATGACTTCCAGGAGTAAGCCAATCTTGGGGGGGGGGGGGAGGATGTAGTGCCCACCCATGTGCAACTGTTATCATGTCCTATTATTTCTTATAGTTAGATTAAAGGATATTTATTGAGTTGATTATTATATAAAGTAATTACAAGATGGATATGTCTCTTGCTAGATTATGCATCCTCAATGGTCATTATATGTTGCTTCGGCTATGATCTCCATTGTTGGATTTGATGCATTGCCTTGAGTGTGCAGTCGTGACATGTGAGTTTTACAATTGCATTGCGAAAAATTTGTTCATCATGTTTGTGTCTGTTAATGTCCTAATGTAAAAGCTGGGACATTACACTTTTCTATAACTCCTAGAGATATGAAACCACTTGCAACATCCTGAACAACCTCTATTTCCTTATTAAATTAACTTAAGAATACAAAATGTAAAATTATACTTTAGGTTTATCTTATAACTATAAGGACAACCTCCTCTATTGGCCAAAATGGAATATAGGTTTACTATTTGACGTGTTTATTAATTTCCTATTTGAGTGTATACAAAGAGAGGCCCTCTATCATCATTAACCTTAGAGGCTTACTTAATAGAGACCCTTTCTAAACATATACATTTTGGTGAACCTGATGTGAACACTCCCTTTTGTTGGGTCACAATCCCTATTTTTCAAAAAAAATCCTTGCTCTCCAAGCCTTTCAGCTCTAGATACCCTTGGACTTATTCCCTCTTCCCACAATGGGAAACATTAGTCTTAACACTATTTAGTATAGCTCCTCTTAGGGTCCTCATACCTTAAAACAACCAAGTGCATCCATAGATGTCAACATGATCAAATTCATGGCTAACAAAAACCTAGACAACCCTATGTTAACACAAATAGACATGACAATAGGTCCTCTAACAAACCCCTCCAAAACAAGCAACAAGACCTTGATAAAATCACCAAAACTGCTAGCATAACAGAAGACAGATATGAAAGTGACAAATAAAATGGGGGTGAAATGATTGATAACTATAATTCTCTCACCATTGAGATGTACAACCATCTTACTCATCATCCCGAGCATGTAGGCAAAATACCCAAAGAGCTAAACATCCTCAAGACCAACATATGAACCATACAAGCACAAAACACGGTTAAATCACAATTTTTTGAATCAAGAGGAACCCCGATTTTTACCCTAGTTTAAATCGTGTTTCCTATTAAATTGTTGACCACGATAAACTATAAGTCTTGCTGCTCAAAAAACTAGGGTTTTATGATGGAGTTTGATCGTGGTACGCATTTTTCACATTTTTCCACATCTTTCACTTTTCTTTTTTTCGCAGTAGGATTCAATACAGCGGTTCAATTACCAGTCGTGGGAGGGGATGAGTGGTTCAGTTTCAATCAAGGTCTCTGCATCTGGGTATGGACTCGACTGACTAGACTATCTACTAAAGTCGATCAAGGCATGAGAGCATGGTAGGGGCCCTACTGTCCCCCCACCCCCCACGAGGCCCTCGATCTCTTCATTAAGCAAGTGGTCATTCTTCAATTTGCTTGCTATGCTCAATACTAGTGCCCTTTATCTATATAACTGGGTTCAGATAATCCGAGGACTTAAGTGCCTATAGAAACTATATCCATACGAATCCCTCTATTTTCATTTAAAAAAGAATAATATCATTATATATAGGTAAAATTATATATTATATAATTTATAATATTATATATATTAATATTATTATATAATATATAATTCTAATTTAATAATTTATATATTACATAAATTATAATGTAAAATTATATATTATATAATTTATAATATTATATATAATTATAATATATTATATAATATATTATAATTATATATATTATAAATTATAATATTTTATAATTTTTTACGTTTTTTTTAAATCCGATTTTTTCCCATTTAAAGCTTGATTTTTTGAAAAAATCTTATAGTTTTGGTTTGCCAATTTTTTCCCCAAAAGATTTTTTCTGCTATGAATTATTTATTATTATGAACCATATAAACTTAGTGCATCCTAATGCAACATCTCACGTGTATCCCCAAAGCAAAATTCCTATTTCCTTCAACGCCACCTCCAAGATTACCTATGCAACTACTTCTATGTCACACCTTTAACCTCAACCAGAAGTGTCTCAAGAACACCTAGCTCAACCATAAGAACCACTACAACCATAGCAACATGTATAGACCACACACCTCAGCATAGTGTTCCTTCATCAAAATGTTTGCGCTGCTTCACACATCCGTGCCATATCAAATTCACATTCACAAATCTTTCAATGAACTCCACAAGAATCACAAACTAGTGTGCAAAAGTTTGTGCACCAAGTCACAAGCCAAATGAGTCAAATTCGAACCACTACCATCAATCAAGTTCAAAACCAAATCCTATATATGCATAATAAGCCTCAATTAATTTACTAGGGACCTCCCAATCAACTTTGATCTCCTATCCCCCATTGGTAGGGATGGAAGACCACTGCTGCAACCCACAATTAAAAACAAAGTAATTCAAACATTGAGCCATTAACATCTATTTACATCAGCCCCATTACAACTAGCATTATATTTGATGGTTCTCAATGTCCTGCTCATCAAATCTTAACATCTACAAAGATTGGATCTTAGCAAAATAATTAATCCGCCGCAACTAAGTTATTCACTAAAGACTGGTACAGTCTACTAAAAGCACATTCAATTCTGAAACATGAGTATCTAATTAGCGTCTTTGAGCAAGAATTTCAAATGGATGCCTTACCTAAAGACAATTTAAGCATCTCCATCTATGCAAGACAACTAGAAAATGAAACAGCCCATGATTTCATCAAACAATGGAAGAATCAAGGTAACAAATACAACCACGTGATGAGACATCTCTATTTAAACTCATCCTTGTGGCTCTAGAACAAAAATTGCAATACAAAGTTTAATCCTTCTCACCAAGAACCCTTAACAAAGGTATAGAACAAGCCAAGAGACAAGATTGCCACATGAATTAATCTGAAGTGCAAGCAAAACAAACTCATATGCTCATTGGGAACAAAAACCAGCATACCATTGGAGATGGTGACTCTAATACATGTGATACCGAATTCAATCCTAGGCTCACTAAAATGTCATTGATGCAAAAGCTCTACAAATCTATTCTCAAAAACCATTGCCTCAAAAGAGGAAATCTATCCCCCTAACACCTTAGCTAGAAAACCCAATGCACGATCTCCAATCTCAAAGAACTTGAATGCATTCTTTTGCTTTCCACGCCCAAAGATCTTGACCCTATTAAAATCATTCTCCAATGCAAACTTCGGTCATTCCTATGAAAACTATCAAGATTTCATGAAATACGCCACTATTTTTCTAATGAATTTCTTTGATCTGCAATCCATGACATGCAAACTCTACCACGCTTTCCTTCAATCTAAGCAAAAAAAACCCAATGCATGATCTCCAGTCTCAAAGAACTTGAATGTGTTTACTCGCAAGGTGGTTTCTCAGAGAAACATGGAGTAAACAGAAATATAAAGTAACAACTATAAAGCATAAGATTCATACTAGAATTGCACTGAATAAAGCATTGTTTCAATTCATTGAATATATCAACATTACATCACAATATCACAATGTCGGGTCCCTGACTACAAAGTATTGAACCAATATATAACTGGTTGAGATTGGGTGAGATACCAACCATCGGCAATGACTACACAACTACCCAATTGTCAGGGTTAATTCCCGATAACACTCATAATAAACGAACTATGCACAAGTATTATTTAATTCATTATTATTTACTTGGCCAAATAAGACTACGGCCGACTACGACTCCAATTGACTATGACCGACTACATCATCCCCCCCACAAAACAAGTCGTCTTCCAGACGACGGAAAAATATGAAGTATGAAGTGACATTAGGTAAGCTCTGTCAAACTGACGACAATGCTAAAGATCCTGTAGGAAAACCTAGAAGTAGGAGCTGAGTAAAAGTAGAACACATTCGAAACACCTGCCAGTAGACCAACCAACCAAGGGACCCAATCTGATAGCACACTAAATATTGAGAATGTTGTACCCCATTATTGCAAGCACCTTAGAAGCATTATGACCATGAAAAGATTGTGTAGTGTCCCCATAGGCTATGAATAGACATTCACCAACCAACAAGAATGATTTTCTGTTTCTGCTTGGAAGAGCTGAATCATTTGAATCTGCAACCTTGACAATGAATTTGGTTGGGTCGCGGGGGTCTGGGGGCAATGCCCCTTGCAAGGTCCGAGGGCAAATCCCCTGGCACGCTCCCTTTAAGACTTTTGAAACTATGCCGACCTTCATGGCGCACATCATTTTTCTGACAATGAAGAATTTTTCTGCCTCAAGAATTCTTATGGCTTTAGCAACAGAGGGCAGATAAAATTTGTATCAAATAACTCCAACTCGTATGGCACAACTCCTATGCCTAAAGCCCTTCGTACTACCTTTCTAACTCATACGGCGTCGACAGATTCCTAAGATTACTGGCAATTCGTAGCAAGACACTCGTACGGACTCATAATACTTGTACGGCGGTCATGAGTGGAAAACAGG